>JAWDJD010000002.1:225412500-227812500 GCA_035047305.1 Bradypodion pumilum | reverse complement strand
AGAGAAAGAGAAGCTGTGAGTTAGTGAGAGAGAGAGAAAGAGAAATTGTGTGAGAGAGAAAGAGAGAGAAAGAGAAGCGTGTGTGAGTGAGAGAGAGGGAAAGCAAAGCTGTGAGTGAGAGAGAGAGAGAAAGAGAAACTGTTAGAGAGAGAGAGAGAAAGAGAAGCTGTGTAGAGAGAGAGAAAGAGAAGCTGTGAGTGAGTGATTGAGTGAGTGAGAGAGAGAAAGAGTAGTTGTGAGTGAGAAAGAAAGAGAAGCTGTGTGAGAGAGAGAGAAAGAGAAGCTGTGAGTGAGAGAGCAAAAGAGAAGCGGTGAGTGAGTGAGAGAGAGAGAGAGAAAGAAAAGCTGTGAGTGAGAGAGAAAGAGAAGCTGTGTGTGAGAGAGAGAAAGAGAAGCTGTGAGTGAGAGAGCAAAAGAGAAGCGGTGAGTGAGTGAGAGAGAGAGAGAGAAAGAAAAGCTGTGAGTGAGAGAGAGAGAAAGAGAAGCTGTGAGGGAGAGAGAGAGAGAAGCTGTGAGTGAGAGAGAGAGAAAGAGAAGCTGCGAGTGAGAGAGAGAGAGAGAGAGAGAAAGAGAAGCTGTGAGTGAGTGAGAGAGAGAAAAGAGAAGCTGTGAGTGAGAGAGATAGAGAGAAAGAGAAGCTGTGAGAAAGAGAGAGAAATTGAAGATGTGAATGAGTGAGAGAGAGAAAGAGAAGCTGTGAGAGAGAGAGAGAGAGAGAGAGAAAAGCTGTGTGTGTGTGAGAGAGAAAGAGAAGCTGTGAGTTAGTGAGAGAGAGAGAAATAGAAGCCGTGAGTGAGAGAGAAAGAGAGAGAGAAACTGTGAGTGTGGGAGAGAGAGAGAAGGAGAAGCTGTGAGAGAGAGAGAGAGAGAAAGAGAAGCTGTGAGTGAGTGAGAGTTAGAGAAAGAGAAGCTGTGAGTTAGTGAGAGAGAGAGAAAGAGAAATTGTGTGAGAGAGAAAGAGAGAGAAAGAGAAGCGTGTGTGAGTGAGAGAGAGGGAAAGCGAAGCTGTGAGTGAGAGAGAGAGAGAAAGAAAAACTGTTAGAGAGAGAGAGAGAGAAAGAGAAGCTGTGTAGAGAGAGAGAGAAACAGAAGCTGTGAGTGAGTGATTGAGTGAGTGAGAGAGAGAAAGAGTAGTTGTGAGTGAGAAAGAAAGAGAAGCTGTGTGAGAGAGAGAGAAAGAGAAGCTATGAGTGAGAGAGTGAAAGAGAAGCGGTGAATGAGTGAGAGAGAGGGAAAGCGAAGCTGTGAGTGAGAGAGAGAGAAAGAGAAACTGTTAGAGAGAGAGAGAGAGAGAGAAGCTGTGTGGAGAGAGAGAGAAAGAGAAGCTGTGAGTGAGAGAGCAAAAGAGAAGCGGCGAGTGAGTGAGAGAGAGAGAAAGAGAAGCTGTGAGTGAGAGAGAAAGAGAAGCTGTGAGTGAGAGAGAGAGAGAGAAGCTGTGAGTGAGAGAGAGAGAGACCAATAGAAGCTGCTAGAGAGAGAGAGAGAGAGAAGCTGTGAGGGAGAGAGACAGAGAGAGAAAGAGAAGCTGTGAGTGAGTGAGTGAGTGAGAGAGAGAGAGGGAAGCTGTGAGTGAGAGAGAGAGAGAGAAGCTGTGAGTGAGAGAGAGAATGAGAAAGAGAAGCTGTGAGTGAGAGAGATAGAGAGAGAAGCTGTGAGTGAGGGAGACAGAGAGTAAAATAGAACCAGTGAGTCAGAAAGATAGAGAGAAAGAGAAGCTGTGAGAGAGAGAGAAATAGAAGATGTGAGTGAGTGAGAGAGAGAGATAAAGAGAAGCTGTGAGTGAGAGAGAGAGAGAAAGAGATAAAAGCTGTGTGTGAGAGAGAGAAAGAGTAGCTGTGAGAGTGAGAGAGAGAGAAATAGAAGCCGTGAGTGAGAGAGACAGAGAGAGAAGCTGTGAGTGAGTGAGAGAGAGAGAGAGAAACTGTGAGTTAGAGAGATAGAGAGAGAAAGAGAAGCTGTGAGTGAGTGAGAGAGAGAGAAAGAGAAGCTGTGAGTCAGTGAGAGAGAGAGAGAAAGAAGCTGTGTGAGAGAGACAGAGAGAGAAAGAGAAGCGTGAGTGAGTGAGAGAGAAAGAAAAGCTGTGAGTGAGAGAGAAAGAGAAGCTGTGAGTGAGA
The DNA here is from genome assembly GCA_035047305.1 of Bradypodion pumilum. Taxonomy (NCBI): domain Eukaryota; kingdom Metazoa; phylum Chordata; class Lepidosauria; order Squamata; family Chamaeleonidae; genus Bradypodion; species Bradypodion pumilum. Next base: position 227,810,386 of record JAWDJD010000002.1, on the reverse strand, counting down.
GAGTTAGACAGAGAGAGAAAGAGAAGCTGTGTGTGAGTGAGAGAGAGAGAGAATGAGAAGCTGTGTGAGAGAGAGAGAAATAGAAGCTGTGAGTGAGAGAGAGAGAGAAAATGTGAGTGAGTGAGAGAGAGAGAAAGAGAAGCAGTGAGTGAGAGAGACAGAGAGAGAAAGAGCAGCTGTTAGTGAGTGAGAGAGAGAAAGAGCAGCTGTGAATGAGAGAGAGAGAGAGAAAAGAGAAGCTGTGAGTGAGAGAGATAGAGAGAAAGAGAAGCTGTGTGTGAGAGAGAAATAGAACCTGTGAGTGAGTGAGTGAGAGAGAGAAAGAGAAGCTGTGAGTGAGTGAGAGAAAGAGAAGCTGTCAGTGAGTGAGTGAGAGAGAGAGAGAAGCTGTGAGTCAGTGAGACAGAGAGAAAGAGAAGCAGTGAGTGAGACAGACAGAGAGAGAAAGAGAAGCTGTGAGTGAGTGAGGGAGGGAGAGAAAGAGAAGCTATGAGTGAGAGAGAGAGAGAAAGAGAAGCTGTGAGGGAGAGAGAGAGAAAGAGAAGCTGTGAGTGAGTGAGAGAGAGAGAAAAGAGAAGCTGTGAGTGAGAGAGATAGAGAGAAAGAGAAGCTGTGAGAGAGAGAGAGAAATAGAAGATGTGAGTGAGAGAGAGAGAGAAAGAGAAGCTGTGAGTGAAAGAGAGAGAGAGAAAGAGAAGCTGTGAGTGAGAGAGAGAGAGAAAGAGAAGCTGTGAGTGAGAGAGAGAAAGAGAAGCTGTGAGAGAGAGAGAGAGAGAAGCTGTGAGTGAGAGAGAGAGAAAGAGAAGCTGTGAGTGAGAGAGAAAGCGAAAGAGAAGCTGTGAGTGAGAGAGAGAGAGAGAAAGAGAAGCTGTGAGTGAGAGAGAGAGAAAGAAGCTGTGAGAGAGAAAGAGAAGCTATGAGTGAGAGAGTGAAAGAGAAGCGGTGAATGAGTGAGAGAGAGGGAAAGCGAAGCTGTGAGTGAGAGAGAGAGAAAGAGAAACTGTTAGAGAGAGAGAGAGAAAGAAGCTGTGTAGAGAGAGAGAGAAAGAGAAGCTGTGAGTCAGTGATTGAGTGAGTGAGAGAGAGAGAGAAAAGCTGTGTGTGTGTGAGAGAGAGAAAGAGAAGCTGCGAGTTAGTGTGTGAGAGAGAAATAGAAGCCGTGAGTGAGAGAGACAGAGAGAGAGAAGCTGTGAGTGAGTGAGAGAGAGAGAGAAAGAGAAGCTGTGAGTGAGAGAGAGAGAGAAAGAGAAGCTGTGAGTGAGTGAGAGTTAGAGAAAGAGAAGCTATGAGTTAGTGAGAGAGAGAGAAAGAGAAATTGTGTGAGAGAGACAGAGAGAGAAAGAGAAGCGTGTCTGAGTGAGAGAGAGGGAAAGCGAAGCTGTGAGTGAGAGAGAGAGAAATAGAAACTGTTGGAGAGAGAGAGAGAGAGAGAGAAGCTGTGAGTGAGAGAGAGAGAAAGAGAAGCTGTGAGTAAGAGAGAGAAAGCAAAAGAGAAGCTGTGAGTGAGAGAGAAAGAGAGAAAGAGAAGCTGTGAGTGAGGGAGACAGAGAGAGAAATAGAACCTGTGAGTGAGCAAGAGAGAGAGAGAAAGAGAAGCTGAGAGTGAGAGAGAGAGAGAGAAGCTGTGAGTGAGAGAGAGAAAGAGAAGCTGTGAGTGAGAGAGATAGAGAAAGTGAAGGAGTGATTGAGTGACAGAGCGAGAGAAAGAGATACTGTGAGTGAGAGAGAGAGAAAGAAGCTGTGTGAGAGAAAGAGAAGCTATGAGTGAGAGAGTGAAAGAGAAGCGGTGAATGAGTGAGAGAGAGGGAAAGCGAAGCTGTGAGTGAGAGAGAGAGAAAGAGAAACTGTTAGAGAGAGAGAGAGAGAAGCTGTGTAGAGAGAGAGAAAGAGAAGCTGTGAGTGAGTGATTGAGTGAGTGAGAGAGAGAAAGAGAAGTTGTGAGTGAGAAAGAAAGAGAAGCTGTGTGTGAGAGAGAGAAAGAGAAGCTGTGAGTGAGAGAGCAAAAGAGAAGCGGTGAGTGAGTGAGAGAGAGAGAGAAAGAGAAGCTGTGAGTGAGAGAGAAAGAGAAGCTGTGAGTGAGTGAGAGAGAGAGAAGCTGTGAGTGAGAGAGAGAGACCAATAGAAGCTGTTAGAGAGAGAGAGAAAGAGAAGCTGTGAGGGAGAGAGAGAGAAAGAGAAGCTGTGAGGGAGAGAGAGAGAGAAGCTGTGAGTGAGAGAGATAGAGAGAAAGAGAAGCTGTGAGAAAGAGAGAGAAATAGAAGATGTGAATGAGTGAGAGAGAGAGAAAAAGAGAAGCTGTGAGTTAGTGAGAGAGAGAGAAATAGAAGCCGTGAGTGAGAGAGACAGAGAGAGAGAAGCTGTGAGTGAGTGAGAGAGAGAGAGAAAGAGAAGCTGTTAGAGAGAGAGAGAGAGAGAAGCTGTGTAGAGAGAGAGAGAAAGAGAAGCTGTGAGTGAGTGATTGAGTGAGTGAGAGAGAGAAAGAGAAGTTGTGAGTGAGAAAGAAAGAGAAGCTGTGTGAGAGAGAGAGAAAGAGAAGCTGTGAGTGAGAGAGCAAAAGAGAAGCGGTGAGTGAGTGAGAGAGAGAGAGAGAAAGAGAAGCTGTGAGTGAGAGAGAAAGAGAAGCTGTGAGTGAGTGAGAGAGAGAGAAGCTGTGAGTGAGAGAGAGAGACCAATAGAAGCTGTTAGAGAGAGAGAAAAAGAGAAGCTGTGAGGGAGAGAGAGAGAAAGAGAAGCTGTGCGGGAGAGGGAGAGAGAAGCTGTGAGTGAGAGAGATAGAGAGAAAGAGAAGCTGTGAGAAAGAGAGAGAAATAGAAGATGTGAATGAGTGAGAGAGAGAGAGAAAGAGAAGCTGTGAGTTAGTGAGAGAGAGAGAAATAGAAGCCGTGAGTGAGAGAGACAGAGAGAGAGAAGCTGTGAGTGAGAGAGATAGAGAGAAAGAGAAGCTGTGAGAGAGAGAGAGAGAGAAAGAGAAGCTGTGAGTGAGTGAGAGTTAGAGAAAGAGAAGCTGTGAGTTAGTGAGAGAGAGAGAAAGAGAAATTGTGTGAGAGAGAAAGAGAGAGAAAGAGAAGCGTGTGTGAGTGAGAGAGAGGGAAAGCAAAGCTGTGAGTGAGAGAGAGAGAGAAAGAGAAACTGTTAGAGAGAGAGAGAAAGAGAAGCTGTGTAGAGAGAGAGAAAGAGAAGCTGTGAGTGAGTGATTGAGTGAGTGAGAGAGAGAAAGAGTAGTTGTGAGTGAGAAAGAAAGAGAAGCTGTGTGAGAGAGAGAGAAAGAGAAGCTGTGAGTGAGAGAGCAAAAGAGAAGCGGTGAGTGAGTGAGAGAGAGAGAGAGAAAGAAAAGCTGTGAGTGAGAGAGAAAGAGAAGCTGTGTGTGAGAGAGAGAAAGAGAAGCTGTGAGTGAGAGAGCAAAAGAGAAGCGGTGAGTGAGTGAGAGAGAAAGAGAAGCTGTGAGGGAGAGAGAGAGAGAAGCTGTGAGTGAGAGAGAGAAAGAGAAGCTGCGAGTGAGAGAGAGAGAGAGAGAGAGAAAGAGAAGCTGTGAGTGAGTGAGAGAGAGAAAAGAGAAGCTGTGAGTGAGAGAGATAGAGAGAAAGAGAAGCTGTGAGAAAGAGAGAGAAATTGAAGATGTGAATGAGAGAGAAAGAGAAGCTGTGAGTGAGAGAGAGAGAGAGAAGCTGTGAGTGAGAGAGAAAGAGAAGCTGTGAGTGAGAGAGAGAGAGAGAAGCTGTGAGTGAGAGAGAGAGAGACCAATAGAAGCTGCTAGAGAGAGAGAGAGAGAGAAGCTGTGAGGGAGAGAGACAGAGAGAGAAAGAGAAGCTGTGAGTGAGTGAGTGAGTGAGAGAGAGAGAGGGAAGCTGTGAGTGAGAGAGAGAGAGAGAAGCTGTGAGTGAGAGAGAGAATGAGAAAGAGAAGCTGTGAGTGAGAGAGATAGAGAGAGAAGCTGTGAGTGAGGGAGACAGAGAGTAAAATAGAACCAGTGAGTCAGAAAGATAGAGAGAAAGAGAAGCTGTGAGAGAGAGAGAAATAGAAGATGTGAGTGAGTGAGAGAGAGAGATAAAGAGAAGCTGTGAGTGAGAGAGAGAGAGAAAGAGATAAAAGCTGTGTGTGAGAGAGAGAAAGAGTAGCTGTGAGAGTGAGAGAGAGAGAAATAGAAGCCGTGAGTGAGAGAGACAGAGAGAGAAGCTGTGAGTGAGTGAGAGAGAGAGAGAGAAACTGTGAGTTAGAGAGATAGAGAGAGAAAGAGAAGCTGTGAGTGAGTGAGAGAGAGAGAAAGAGAAGCTGTGAGTCAGTGAGAGAGAGAGAGAAAGAAGCTGTGTGAGAGAGACAGAGAGAGAAAGAGAAGCGTGAGTGAGTGAGAGAGAAAGAAAAGCTGTGAGTGAGAGAGAAAGAGAAGCTGTGAGTGAGAGAGTTAGACAGAGAGAGAAAGAGAAGCTGTGTGTGAGTGAGAGAGAGAGAGAATGAGAAGCTGTGTGAGAGAGAGAGAAATAGAAGCTGTGAGTGAGAGAGAGAGAGAAAATGTGAGTGAGTGAGAGAGAGAGAAAGAGAAGCAGTGAGTGAGAGAGACAGAGAGAGAAAGAGCAGCTGTTAGTGAGTGAGAGAGAGAAAGAGCAGCTGTGAATGAGAGAGAGAGAGAGAGAAAAGAGAAGCTGTGAGTGAGAGAGATAGAGAGAAAGAGAAGCTGTGTGTGAGAGAGAAATAGAACCTGTGAGTGAGTGAGTGAGAGAGAGAAAGAGAAGCTGTGAGTGAGTGAGAGAAAGAGAAGCTGTCAGTGAGTGAGTGAGAGAGAGAGAGAAGCTGTGAGTCAGTGAGACAGAGAGAAAGAGAAGCAGTGAGTGAGACAGACAGAGAGAGAAAGAGAAGCAGTGAGTGAGACAGACAGAGAGAGAAAGAGAAGCTGTGAGTGAGTGAGGGAGGGAGAGAAAGAGAAGCTATGAGTGAGAGAGAGAGAGAAAGAGAAGCTGTGAGGGAGAGAGAGAGAAAGAGAAGCTGTGAGTGAGTGAGAGAGAGAGAAAAGAGAAGCTGTGAGTGAGAGAGATAGAGAGAAAGAGAAGCTGTGAGAGAGAGAGAGAAATAGAAGATGTGAGTGAGAGAGAGAGAGAAAGAGAAGCTGTGAGTGAAAGAGAGAGAGAGAAAGAGAAGCTGTGAGTGAGAGAGAGAGAGAAAGAGAAGCTGTGAGTGAGAGAGAGAAAGAGAAGCTGTGAGAGAGAGAGAGAGAGAAGCTGTGAGTGAGAGAGAGAGAAAGAGAAGCTGTGAGTGAGAGAGAAAGCGAAAGAGAAGCTGTGAGTGAGAGAGAGAGAGAGAAAGAGAAGCTGTGAGTGAGAGAGAGAGAAAGAAGCTGTGAGAGAGAAAGAGAAGCTATGAGTGAGAGAGTGAAAGAGAAGCGGTGAATGAGTGAGAGAGAGGGAAAGCGAAGCTGTGAGTGAGAGAGAGAGAAAGAGAAACTGTTAGAGAGAGAGAGAGAAAGAAGCTGTGTAGAGAGAGAGAGAAAGAGAAGCTGTGAGTCAGTGATTGAGTGAGTGAGAGAGAGAGAGAAAAGCTGTGTGTGTGTGAGAGAGAGAAAGAGAAGCTGCGAGTTAGTGTGTGAGAGAGAAATAGAAGCCGTGAGTGAGAGAGACAGAGAGAGAGAAGCTGTGAGTGAGTGAGAGAGAGAGAGAAAGAGAAGCTGTGAGTGAGAGAGAGAGAGAAAGAGAAGCTGTGAGTGAGTGAGAGTTAGAGAAAGAGAAGCTATGAGTTAGTGAGAGAGAGAGAAAGAGAAATTGTGTGAGAGAGACAGAGAGAGAAAGAGAAGCGTGTCTGAGTGAGAGAGAGGGAAAGCGAAGCTGTGAGTGAGAGAGAGAGAAATAGAAACTGTTGGAGAGAGAGAGAGAGAGAGAGAGAAGCTGTGAGTGAGAGAGAGAGAAAGAGAAGCTGTGAGTAAGAGAGAGAAAGCAAAAGAGAAGCTGTGAGTGAGAGAGAAAGAGAGAAAGAGAAGCTGTGAGTGAGGGAGACAGAGAGAGAAATAGAACCTGTGAGTGAGCAAGAGAGAGAGAGAAAGAGAAGCTGTGAGTGAGAGAGAGAGAGAGAAGCTGTGAGTGAGAGAGAGAAAGAGAAGCTGTGAGTGAGAGAGATAGAGAAAGTGAAGGAGTGAGTGAGTGACAGAGTGAGAGAAAGAGATACTGTGAGTGAGAGAGAGAGAAAGAAGCTGTGTGAGAGAAAGAGAAGCTATGAGTGAGAGAGTGAAAGAGAAGCGGTGAATGAGTGAGAGAGAGGGAAAGCGAAGCTGTGAGTGAGAGAGAGAGAAAGAGAAACTGTTAGAGAGAGAGAGAGAGAAGCTGTGTAGAGAGAGAGAAAGAGAAGCTGTGAGTGAGTGATTGAGTGAGTGAGAGAGAGAAAGAGAAGTTGTGAGTGAGAAAGAAAGAGAAGCTGTGTGTGTGAGAGAGAAAGAGAAGCTGTGAGTGAGAGAGCAAAAGAGAAGCGGTGAGTGAGTGAGAGAGAGAGAGAAAGAGAAGCTGTGAGTGAGAGAGAAAGAGAAGCTGTGAGTGAGTGAGAGAGAGAGAAGCTGTGAGTGAGAGAGAGAGACCAATAGAAGCTGTTAGAGAGAGAGAGAAAGAGAAGCTGTGAGGGAGAGAGAGAGAAAGAGAAGCTGTGAGGGAGAGAGAGAGAGAAGCTGTGAGTGAGAGAGATAGAGAGAAAGAGAAGCTGTGAGAAAGAGAAAGAAATAGAAGATGTGAATGAGTGAGAGAGAGAGAAAAAGAGAAGCTGTGAGTTAGTGAGAGAGAGAGAAATAGAAGCCGTGAGTGAGAGAGACAGAGAGAGAGAAGCTGTGAGTGAGTGAGAGAGAGAGAGAAAGAGAAGCTGTTAGAGAGAGAGAGAGAGAGAGAAGCTGTGTAGAGAGAGAGAGAAAGAGAAGCTGTGAGTGAGTGATTGAGTGAGTGAGAGAGAGAAAGAGAAGTTGTGAGTGAGAAAGAAAGAGAAGCTGTGTGAGAGAGAGAGAAAGAGAAGCTGTGAGTGAGAGAGCAAAAGAGAAGCGGTGAGTGAGTGAGAGAGAGAGAGAGAAAGAGAAGCTGTGAGTGAGAGAGAAAGAGAAGCTGTGAGTGAGTGAGAGAGAGAGAAGCTGTGAGTGAGAGAGAGAGACCAATAGAAGCTGTTAGAGAGAGAGAAAAAGAGAAGCTGTGAGGGAGAGAGAGAGAAAGAGAAGCTGTGCGGGAGAGGGAGAGAGAAGCTGTGAGTGAGAGAGATAGAGAGAAAGAGAAGCTGTGAGAAAGAGAGAGAAATAGAAGATGTGAATGAGTGAGAGAGAGAGAGAAAGAGAAGCTGTGAGTTAGTGAGAGAGAGAGAAATAGAAGCCGTGAGTGAGAGAGACAGAGAGAGAGAAGCTGTGAGTGAGAGAGATAGAGAGAAAGAGAAGCTGTGAGAGAGAGAGAGAGAGAAAGAGAAGCTGTGAGTGAGTGAGAGTTAGAGAAAGAGAAGCTGTGAGTTAGTGAGAGAGAGAGAAAGAGAAATTGTGTGAGAGAGAAAGAGAGAGAAAGAGAAGCGTGTGTGAGTGAGAGAGAGGGAAAGCAAAGCTGTGAGTGAGAGAGAGAGAGAAAGAGAAACTGTTAGAGAGAGAGAGAGAAAGAGAAGCTGTGTAGAGAGAGAGAAAGAGAAGCTGTGAGTGAGTGATTGAGTGAGTGAGAGAGAGAAAGAGTAGTTGTGAGTGAGAAAGAAAGAGAAGCTGTGTGAGAGAGAGAGAAAGAGAAGCTGTGAGTGAGAGAGCAAAAGAGAAGCGGTGAGTGAGTGAGAGAGAGAGAGAGAAAGAAAAGCTGTGAGTGAGAGAGAAAGAGAAGCTGTGTGTGAGAGAGAGAAAGAGAAGCTGTGAGTGAGAGAGCAAAAGAGAAGCGGTGAGTGAGTGAGAGAGAGAGAGAGAAAGAAAAGCTGTGAGTGAGAGAGAGAGAAAGAGAAGCTGTGAGGGAGAGAGAGAGAGAAGCTGTGAGTGAGAGAGAGAAAGAGAAGCTGCGAGTGAGAGAGAGAGAGAGAAAGAGAAGCTGTGAGTGAGTGAGAGAGAGAAAAGAGAAGCTGTGAGTGAGAGAGATAGAGAGAAAGAGAAGCTGTGAGAAAGAGAGAGAAATTGAAGATGTGAATGAGTGAGAGAGAGAAAGAGAAGCTGTGAGAGAGAGAGAGAGAGAGAGAAAAAAGCTGTGTGTGTGTGAGAGAGAAAGAGAAGCTGTGAGTTAGTGAGAGAGAGAGAAATAGAAGCCGTGAGTGAGAGAGAAAGAGAGAGAGAAACTGTGAGTGTGGGAGAGAGAGAGAAGGAGAAGCTGTGAGAGAGAGAGAGAGAGAAAGAGAAGCTGTGAGTGAGTGAGAGTTAGAGAAAGAGAAGCTGTGAGTTAGTGAGAGAGAGAGAAAGAGAAATTGTGTGAGAGAGAAAGAGAGAGAAAGACAAGTGTGTGTGAGTGAGAGAGAGGGAAAGCGAAGCTGTGAGTGAGAGAGAGAGAGAAAGAAAAACTGTTAGAGAGAGAGAGAGAGAAAGAGAAGCTGTGTAGAGAGAGAGAGAAAGAGAAGCTGTGAGTGAGTGATTGAGTGAGTGAGAGAGAGAAAGAGTAGTTGTGAGTGAGAAAGAAAGAGAAGCTGTGTGAGAGAGAGAGAAACAGAAGCTATGAGTGAGAGAGTGAAAGAGAAGCGGTGAATGAGTGAGAGAGAGGGAAAGCGAAGCTGTGAGTGAGAGAGAGAGAAAGAGAAACTGTTAGAGAGAGAGAGAGAGAGAGAAGCTGTGTGGAGAGAGAGAGAAAGAGAAGCTGTGAGTGAGAGAGCAAAAGAGAAGCGGCGAGTGAGTGAGAGAGAGAGAAAGAGAAGCTGTGAGTGAGAGAGAAAGAGAAGCTGTGAGTGAGAGAGAGAGAGAGAAGCTGTGAGTGAGAGAGAGAGAGACCAATAGAAGCTGCTAGAGAGAGAGAGAGAGAGAAGCTGTGAGGGAGAGAGACAGAGAGAGAAAGAGAAGCTGTGAGTGAGTGAGTGAGTGAGAGAGAGAGAGGGAAGCTGTGAGTGAGAGAGAGAGAGAGAAGCTGTGAGTGAGAGAGAGAATGAGAAAGAGAAGCTGTGAGTGAGAGAGACAGAGAGAGAAGCTGTGAGTGAGGGAGACAGAGAGTAAAATAGAACCAGTGAGTCAGAAAGATAGAGAGAAAGAGAAGCTGTGAGAGAGAGAGAAATAGAAGATGTGAGTGAGTGAGAGAGAGAGATAAAGAGAAGCTGTGAGTGAGAGAGAGAGAGAAAGAGATAAAAGCTGTGTGTGTGAGAGAGAAAGAGTAGCTGTGAGAGTGAGAGAGAGAGAAATAGAAGCCGTGAGTGAGAGAGACAGAGAGAGAAGCTGTGAGTGAGTGAGAGAGAGAGAGAGAAACTGTGAGTTAGAGAGATAGAGAGAGAAAGAGAAGCTGTGAGTGAGTGAGAGAGAGAGAAAGAGAAGCTGTGAGTCAGTGAGAGAGAGAGAGAAAGAAGCTGTGTGAGAGAGACAGAGAGAGAAAGAGAAGCGTGAGTGAGTGAGAGAGAAAGAAAAGCTGTGAGTGAGAGAGAAAGAGAAGCTGTGAGTGAGAGAGTTAGACAGAGAGAGAAAGAGAAGCTGTGTGTGAGTGAGAGAGAGAGAGAATGAGAAGCTGTGTGAGAGAGAGAGAAATAGAAGCTGTGAGTGAGAGAGAGAGAGAAAATGTGAGTGAGTGAGAGAGAGAGAAAGAGAAGCAGTGAGTGAGAGAGACAGAGAGAGAAAGAGCAGCTGTTAGTGAGTGAGAGAGAGAAAGAGCAGCTGTGAATGAGAGAGAGAGAGAGAAAAGAGAAGCTGTGAGTGAGAGAGATAGAGAGAAAGAGAAGCTGTGTGTGAGAGAGAAATAGAACCTGTGAGTGAGTGAGTGAGAGAGAGAAAGAGAAGCTGTGAGTGAGTGAGAGAAAGAGAAGCTGTCAGTGAGTGAGTGAGAGAGAGAGAGAAGCTGTGAGTCAGTGAGACAGAGAGAAAGAGAAGCAGTGAGTGAGACAGACAGAGAGAGAAAGAGAAGCAGTGAGTGAGACAGACAGAGAGAGAAAGAGAAGCTGTGAGTGAGTGAGGGAGGGAGAGAAAGAGAAGCTATGAGTGAGAGAGAGAGAGAAAGAGAAGCTGTGAGGGAGAGAGAGAGAAAGAGAAGCTGGGAGTGAGTGAGAGAGAGAGAAAAGAGAAGCTGTGAGTGAGAGAGATAGAGAGAAAGAGAAGCTGTGAGAGAGAGAGAGAAATAGAAGATGTGAGTGAGAGAGAGAGAGAAAGAGAAGCTGTGAGTGAAAGAGAGAGAGAGAAAGAGAAGCTGTGAGTGAGAGAGAGAGAGAAAGAGAAGCTGTGAGTGAGAGAGAGAAAGAGAAGCTGTGAGAGAGAGAGAGAGAGAAGCTGTGAGTGAGAGAGAGAGAAAGAGAAGCTGTGAGTGAGAGAGAAAGCGAAAGAGAAGCTGTGAGTGAGAGAGAGAGAGAGAAAGAGAAGCTGTGAGTGTGGGAGACAGAGAGAGAAATAGAACCTGTGAGTGAGCAAGAGAGAGAGAGAAGGAGAAGCTGTGAGAGAGAGAGAGAAGCTGTGTGAGAGAGAGAAAGAGTAGCTGTGAATGAGAGAGAGAGAGAAAGAGAAGCTGTGAGTGAGAGAGAGAGAGAGAGAAGCTATGAGTGAGAGAGAGAGAAAGAGAAGCTGTGAGTGAGAGAGAGAAAGCGAGAGAGAAGCTGTGAGTGAGAGAGAAAGAGAGAAAGAGAAGCTGTGAGTGAGGGAGACAGAGAGAGAAATAGAACCTGTGAGTGAGCAAGAGAGAGAGAAAGAGAAGCTGTGAGTGAGAGAGAGAGAGAGAAGCTGTGAGTGAGAGAGAGAAAGAGAAGCTGTGTGTGAGAGAGATAGAGAAAGTGAAGGAGTGAGTGAGTGACAGAGCGAGAGAAAGAGATACTGTGAGTGAGAGAGAGAGAAAGAAGCTGTGAGAGAGAAAGAGAAGCTATGAGTGAGAGAGTGAAAGAGAAGCGGTGAATGAGTGAGAGAGAGGGAAAGCGAAGCTGTGAGTGAGAGAGAGAGAAAGAGAAACTGTTAGAGAGAGAGAGAGAGAAAGAGAAGCTGTGTAGAGAGAGAGAGAAAGAGAAGCTGTGAGTCAGTGATTGAGTGAGTGAGAGAGAGAAAGAGAAGTTGTGAGTGAGAAAGAAAGAGAAGCTGTGTGTGTGAGAGAGAAAGAGAAGCTGTGAGTGAGAGAGCAAAAGAGAAGCGGTGAGTGGGTGAGAGAGAGAGAAAGAGAAGCTGTGAGTGAGAGAGAAAGAGAAGCTGTGAGTGAGTGAGAGAGAGAAGCTGTGAGTGAGAGAGAGAGACCAATAGAAGCTGTTAGAGAGGGAGAGAGAAAGAGAAGCTGTGAGGGAGAGAGAGAGAAAGAGAAGCTGTGAGGGAGAGAGAGAGAGAAGCTGTGAGTGAGAGAGAGAAAGAGAAGCTGCGACTGAGAGAGAGAGAGAGAAAGAGAAGCTGTGAGTGAGAGAGAGAGAGAAAAGAGAAGCTGTGAGTGAGAGAGAGAGAGAGAAAGAGAAGCTGTGAGAAAGAGAGAGAAATAGAAGATGTGAGTGAGTGAGAGAGAGAGAGAAAGAGAAGCTGTGAGTGAGTGAGAGAGAGAGTGAGAGAAAAGCTGTGTGTGTGAGAGAGAGAAAGAGAAGCTGTGAGTTAGTGTGTGAGAGAGAAATAGAAGCTGTGAGTGAGAGAGACAGAGAGAGAGAAGCTGTGAGTGAGTGAGAGAGAGAGAGAAAGAGAAGCTGTGAGTGAGAGAGAGAGAGAGAGAAAGAGAAGCTTTGAGTGAGTGAGAGTTAGAGAAAGAGAAGCTATGAGTTAGTGAGAGAGAGAGAAAGAGAAATTGTGTGAGAGAGACAGAGAGAGAAAGATAAGCGTGTCTGAGTGAGAGAGAGTGAAAGCGAAGCTGTGAGTGAGAGAGAGAGAAATAGAAACTGTTAGAGAGAGAGAGAGAAAGAGAAGCTGTGAGTGAGAGAGAGAGAAAGAGAAGCTGTGAGTGAGAGAGAGAAAGCAAAAGAGAAGCTGTGAGTGAGAGAGAAAGAGAGAAAGAGAAGCTGTGAGTGAGGGAGACAGAGAGAGAAATAGAACCTGTGAGTGAGCAAGAGAGAGAGAGAAAGAGAAGCTGTGAGTGAGAGAGAGAGAGAGAAGCTGTGAGTGAGAGAGTGAAGTAGAAGCTGTGAGTGAGAGAGATAGAGAAAGTGAAGGAGTGAGTGAGTGACAGAGCGAGAGAAAGAGATACTGTGAGTGAGAGAGAGAGAAAGAGAAGCTGTGAGGGAGAGAGAGAGAGAAGCTGTGAGTGAGAGAGAGAAAGAGAAGCTGCGAGTGAGAGAGAGAGAGAGAGAGAGAAAGAGAAGCTGTGAGTGAGTGAGAGAGAGAAAAGAGAAGCTGTGAGTGAGAGAGATAGAGAGAAAGAGAAGATGTGAGAAAGAGAGAGAAATTGAAGATGTGAATGAGTGAGAGAGAGAAAGAGAAGCTGTGAGAGAGAGAGAGAGAGAGAGAAAAGCTGTGTGTGTGAGAGAGAGAAAGAGAAGCTGTGAGTTAGTGAGAGAGAGAGAAATAGAAGCCGTGAGTGAGAGAGAAAGAGAGAGAGAAACTGTAAGTGTGGGAGAGAGAGAGAAGGAGAAGCTGTGAGAGAGAGAGAGAGAGAAAGAGAAGCTGTGAGTGAGTGAGAGTTAGAGAAAGAGAAGCTGTGAGTTAGTGAGAGAGAGAGAAAGAGAAATTGTGTGAGAGAGAAAGAGAGAGAAAGAGAAGCGTGTGTGAGTGAGAGAGAGGGAAAGCGAAGCTGTGAGTGAGAGAGAGAGAGAAAGAAAAACTGTTAGAGAGAGAGAGAGAGAAAGAGAAGCTGTGTAGAGAGAGAGAGAAAGAGAAGCTGTGAGTGAGTGATTGAGTGAGTGAGAGAGAGAAAGAGTAGTTGTGAGTGAGAAAGAAAGAGAAGCTGTGTGAGAGAGAGAGAAAGAGAAGCTATGAGTGAGAGAGTGAAAGAGAAGCGGTGAATGAGTGAGAGAGAGGGAAAGCGAAGCTGTGAGTGAGAGAGAGAGAAAGAGAAACTGTTAGAGAGAGAGAGAGAGAGAGAAGCTGTGTGGAGAGAGAGAGAAAGAGAAGCTGTGAGTGAGAGAGCAAAAGAGAAGCGGCGAGTGAGTGAGAGAGAGAGAAAGAGAAGCTGTGAGTGAGAGAGAAAGAGAAGCTGTGAGTGAGAGAGAGAGAGAGAAGCTGTGAGTGAGAGAGAGAGAGACCAATAGAAGCTGCTAGAGAGAGAGAGAGAGAGAAGCTGTGAGGGAGAGAGACAGAGAGAGAAAGAGAAGCTGTGAGTGAGTGAGTGAGTGAGAGAGAGAGAGGGAAGCTGTGAGTGAGAGAGAGAGAGAGAAGCTGTGAGTGAGAGAGAGAATGAGAAAGAGAAGCTGTGAGTGAGAGAGATAGAGAGAGAAGCTGTGAGTGAGGGAGACAGAGAGTAAAATAGAACCAGTGAGTCAGAAAGATAGAGAGAAAGAGAAGCTGTGAGAGAGAGAGAAATAGAAGATGTGAGTGAGTGAGAGAGAGAGATAAAGAGAAGCTGTGAGTGAGAGAGAGAGAGAAAGAGATAAAAGCTGTGTGTGTGAGAGAGAAAGAGTAGCTGTGAGAGTGAGAGAGAGAGAAATAGAAGCCGTGAGTGAGAGAGACAGAGAGAGAAGCTGTGAGTGAGTGAGAGAGAGAGAGAGAAACTGTGAGTTAGAGAGATAGAGAGAGAAAGAGAAGCTGTGAGTGAGTGAGAGAGAGAGAAAGAGAAGCTGTGAGTCAGTGAGAGAGAGAGAGAAAGAAGCTGTGTGAGAGAGACAGAGAGAGAAAGAGAAGCGTGAGTTAGTGAGAGAGAAAGAAAAGCTGTGAGTGAGAGAGAAAGAGAAGCTGTGAGTGAGAGAGTTAGACAGAGAGAGAAAGAGAAGCTGTGTGTGAGTGAGAGAGAGAGAGAATGAGAAGCTGTGTGAGAGAGAGAGAAATAGAAGCTGTGAGTGAGAGAGAGAGAGAAAATGTGAGTGAGTGAGAGAGAGAGAAAGAGAAGCAGTGAGTGAGAGAGACAGAGAGAGAAAGAGCAGCTGTTAGTGAGTGAGAGAGAGAAAGAGCAGCTGTGAATGAGAGAGAGAGAGAGAAAAGAGAAGCTGTGAGTGAGAGAGATAGAGAGAAAGAGAAGCTGTGTGTGAGAGAGAAATAGAACCTGTGAGTGAGTGAGTGAGAGAGAGAAAGAGAAGCTGTGAGTGAGTGAGAGAAAGAGAAGCTGTCAGTGAGTGAGTGAGAGAGAGAGAGAAGCTGTGAGTCAGTGAGACAGAGAGAAAGAGAAGCAGTGAGTGAGACAGACAGAGAGAGAAAGAGAAGCAGTGAGTGAGACAGACAGAGAGAGAAAGAGAAGCTGTGAGTGAGTGAGGGAGGGAGAGAAAGAGAAGCTATGAGTGAGAGAGAGAGAGAAAGAGAAGCTGTGAGGGAGAGAGAGAGAAAGAGAAGCTGTGAGTGAGTGAGAGAGAGAGAAAAGAGAAGCTGTGAGTGAGAGAGATAGAGAGAAAGAGAAGCTGTGAGAGAGAGAGAGAAATAGAAGATGTGAGTGAGAGAGAGAGAGAAAGAGAAGCTGTGAGTGAAAGAGAGAGAGAGAAAGAGAAGCTGTGAGTGAGAGAGAGAGAGAAAGAGAAGCTGTGAGTGAGAGAGAGAAGGAGAAGCTGTGAGAGAGAGAGAGAGAGAAGCTGTGAGTGAGAGAGAGAGAAAGAGAAGCTGTGAGTGAGAGAGAAAGCGAAAGAGAAGCTGTGAGTGAGAGAGAGAGAGAGAAAGAGAAGCTGTGAGTGTGGGAGACAGAGAGAGAAATAGAACCTGTGAGTGAGCAAGAGAGAGAGAGAAGGAGAAGCTGTGAGAGAGAGAGAGAAGCTGTGTGAGAGAGAGAAAGAGTAGCTGTGAATGAGAGAGAGAGAGAAAGAGAAGCTGTGAGTGAGAGAGAGAGAGAGAGAAGCTATGAGTGAGAGAGAGAGAAAGAGAAGCTGTGAGTGAGAGAGAGAAAGCGAGAGAGAAGCTGTGAGTGAGAGAGAAAGAGAGAAAGAGAAGCTGTGAGTGAGGGAGACAGAGAGAGAAATAGAACCTGTGAGTGAGCAAGAGAGAGAGAAAGAGAAGCTGTGAGTGAGAGAGAGAGAGAGAAGCTGTGAGTGAGAGAGAGAAAGAGAAGCTGTGTGTGAGAGAGATAGAGAAAGTGAAGGAGTGAGTGAGTGACAGAGCGAGAGAAAGAGATACTGTGAGTGAGAGAGAGAGAAAGAAGCTGTGAGAGAGAAAGAGAAGCTATGAGTGAGAGAGTGAAAGAGAAGCGGTGAATGAGTGAGAGAGAGGGAAAGCGAAGCTGTGAGTGAGAGAGAGAGAAAGAGAAACTGTTAGAGAGAGAGAGAGAGAAAGAGAAGCTGTGTAGAGAGAGAGAGAAAGAGAAGCTGTGAGTCAGTGATTGAGTGAGTGAGAGAGAGAAAGAGAAGTTGTGAGTGAGAAAGAAAGAGAAGCTGTGTGTGTGAGAGAGAAAGAGAAGCTGTGAGTGAGAGAGCAAAAGAGAAGCGGTGAGTGGGTGAGAGAGAGAGAAAGAGAAGCTGTGAGTGAGAGAGAAAGAGAAGCTGTGAGTGAGTGAGAGAGAGAAGCTGTGAGTGAGAGAGAGAGACCAATAGAAGCTGTTAGAGAGGGAGAGAGAAAGAGAAGCTGTGAGGGAGAGAGAGAGAAAGAGAAGCTGTGAGGGAGAGAGAGAGAGAAGCTGTGAGTGAGAGAGAGAAAGAGAAGCTGCGACTGAGAGAGAGAGAGAGAAAGAGAAGCTGTGAGTGAGAGAGAGAGAGAAAAGAGAAGCTGTGAGTGAGAGAGAGAGAGAGAAAGAGAAGCTGTGAGAAAGAGAGAGAAATAGAAGATGTGAGTGAGTGAGAGAGAGAGAGAAAGAGAAGCTGTGAGTGAGTGAGAGAGAGAGAGAGAGAAAAGCTGTGTGTGAGAGAGAGAGAAAGAGAAGCTGTGAGTTAGTGTGTGAGAGAGAAATAGAAGCTGTGAGTGAGAGAGACAGAGAGAGAGAAGCTGTGAGTGAGTGAGAGAGAGAGAGAAAGAGAAGCTGTGAGTGAGAGAGAGAGAGAGAGAAAGAGAAGCTTTGAGTGAGTGAGAGTTAGAGAAAGAGAAGCTATGAGTTAGTGAGAGAGAGAGAAAGAGAAATTGTGTGAGAGAGACAGAGAGAGAAAGATAAGCGTGTCTGAGTGAGAGAGATTGAAAGCGAAGCTGTGAGTGAGAGAGAGAGAAATAGAAACTGTTAGAGAGAGAGAGAGAAAGAGAAGCTGTGAGTGAGAGAGAGAGAAAGAGAAGCTGTGAGTGAGAGAGAGAAAGCAAAAGAGAAGCTGTGAGTGAGAGAGAAAGAGAGAAAGAGAAGCTGTGAGTGAGGGAGACAGAGAGAGAAATAGAACCTGTGAGTGAGCAAGAGAGAGAGAGAAAGAGAAGCTGTGAGTGAGAGAGAGAGAGAGAAGCTGTGAGTGAGAGAGTGAAGTAGAAGCTGTGAGTGAGAGAGATGGAGAAAGTGAAGGAGTGAGTGAGTGACAGAGCGAGAGAAAGAGATACTGTGAGTGAGAGAGAGAGAAAGAAGCTGTGAGAGAGAAAGAGAAGCTATGAATGAGAGAGTGAAAGAGAAGCGGTGAATGAGTGAGAGAGAGGGAAAGCGAAGCTGTGAGTGAGAGAGAGAGAGAAAGAGAAACTGTTAGAGAGAGAGAGAGAGAAGCTGTGTAGAGAGAGAGAGAAAGAGAAGCTGTGAGTGAGTGATTGAGTGAGAGAGAGAGAGAAAGAGAAGTTGTGAGTGAGAAAGAAATAGAAGATGTGAGTGAGAGAGAGAGAGAAAGAGAAGCTGTGAGTGAGAGAGAGAGAGAAAATGTGAGTGAATGAGAGAGAGAGAAAGAGAAGCAGTGAGTGAGAGATACAGGGAGAGAAAGAGCAGCTGTTAGTGAGTGAGAGAGAGAAAGAGCAGCTGTGAATGAGAGAGAGAGAGAAAAGAGAAGCTGTGAGTGAGAGAGATAGAGAGAAATAGAAGCTGTGTGTGAGAGAGAAATAGAACCTGTGAGTGAGTGAGTGAGAGAGAGAAAGAGAAGCTGTGAGTGAGTGAGAGAAAGAGAGAAAGAGAAGCTGTCAGTGAGTGAGTGAGAGAGAGAGAAGCTGTGAGTCAGTGAGACAGAGAGAAAGAGAAGCAGTGAGTGAGACAGACAGAGAGAGAAAGAGAAGCTGTGAGTGAGTGAGGGAGGGAGAGAAAGAAAGAGAGGCTGTGAGTGAGAGAGAGAAAGAGAAAGAGAAGCTATGAGTGAGAGAGAGAGAAAGAGAAGCTGTGAGGGAGAGAGAGAGAAAGAGAAGCTGTGAGTGAGTGAGAGAGAGAGAAAAGAGAAGCTGTGAGTGAGAGAGAGAGAGAGAAAGAGAAGCTGTGAGTGAGAGAGAGAGAGAGAGAAAGAGAAGCTGTGAGTGAGAGAGAGAAAGAGATGCTGTGAGAGAGAGAGTGAGAGAAGCTGTGAGTGAGAGAGAGAAAGAGAAGCTGTGAGTGAGAGAGAAAGCGAAAGAGAAGCTGTGAGTGAGAGAGAGAGAGAGAAAGAGAAGCTGTGAGTGTGGGAGACAGAGAGAGAAATAGAACCTGTGAGTGAGCAAGAGAGAGAGAGAAGGAGAAGCTGAGAGAGAGAGAGAGAGAAGCTGTGAGAGAGATAGAAAGAGTAGCTGTGAATGAGAGAGAGAGAGAAAGAGAAGCTGTGAGTGAGAGAGAGAGAGAGAAGCTGTGAGTGAGAGAGAGAGAAAGAGAAGCTGTGAGTGAGAGAGAGAAAGCGAGAGAGAAGCTGTGAGTGAGAGAGAAAGAGAGAAAGAGAAGCTGTGAGTGAGGGAGACAGAGAGAGAAATAGAACCTGTGAGTGAGCAAGAGAGAGAGAAAGAGAAGCTGTGAGTGAGAGAGAGAGAGAGCTGTGAGTGAGAGAGAGAAAGAGAAGCTGTGTGTGAGAGAGATAGAGAAAGTGAAGGAGTGAGTGAGTGACAGAGCGAGAGAAAGAGATACTGTGAGTGAGAGAGAGAGAAAGAAGCTGTGAGAGAGAAAGAGAAGCTATGAGTGAGAGAGTGAAAGAGAAGCGGTGAATGAGTGAGAGAGAGGGAAAGCGAAGCTGTGAGTGAGAGAGAGAGAAAGAGAAACTGTTAGAGAGAGAGAGAGAGAAAGAGAAGCTGTGTAGAGAGAGAGAGAAAGAGAAGCTGTGAGTCAGTGATTGAGTGAGTGAGAGAGAGAAAGAGAAGTTGTGAGTGAGAAAGAAAGAGAAGCTGTGTGTGTGAGAGAGAAAGAGAAGCTGTGAGTGAGAGAGCAAAAGAGAAGCGGTGAGTGGGTGAGAGAGAGAGAGAGAGAAAGAGAAGCTGTGAGTGAGAGAGAAAGAGAAGCTGTGAGTGAGTGAGAGAGAGAAGCTGTGAGTGAGAGAGAGAGACCAATAGAAGCTGTTAGAGAGAGAGAGAGAAAGAGAAGCTGTGAGGGAGAGAGAGAGAAAGAGAAGCTGTGAGGGAGAGAGAGAGAAGCTGTGAGTGAGAGAGAGAAAGAGAAGCTGCGACTGAGAGAGAGAGAGAGAAAGAGAAGCTGTGAGTGAGAGAGAGAGATAAAAGAGAAGCTGTGAGTGAGAGAGATAGAGAGAAAGAGAAGCTGTGAGAAAGAGAGAGAAATAGAAGATGTGAGTGAGTGAGAGAGAGAAAGAGAAGCTGTGAGTGAGTGAGAGAGAGAGAGAGAAAAGCTGTGTGAGAGAGAGAGAGAAAGAGAAGCTGTGAGTTAGTGAGAGAGAGAGAAATAGAAGCCGTGAGTGAGAGAGACAGAGAGAGAGAAGCTGTGAGTGAGTGAGAGAGAGAGAGAAAGAGAAGCTGTGAGTGAGAGAGAGAGAGAGAGAAAGAGAAGCTATGAGTTAGTGAGAGAGAGAGAAAGAGAAATTGTGTGAGAGAGACAGAGAGAGAGAGAAAGGGAAGCGTGTCTGAGTGAGAGAGAGGGAAAGCGAAGCTGTGAGTGAGAGAGAGAGAAATAGAAACTGTTAGAGAGAGAGAGAAAGAGAAGCTGTGAGTGAGAGAGAGAGAAAGAGAAGCTGTGAGTGAGAGAGAGAAAGCAAAAGAGAAGCTGTGAGTGAGAGAGAAAGAGAGAAAGAGAAGCTGTGAGTGAGGGAGACAGAGAGAGAAATAGAACCTGTGAGTGAGCAAGAGAGAGAGAAAGAGAAGCTGTGAGTGAGAGAGAGAGAGAGAAGCTGTGAGTGAGAGAGAGAAAGAGAAGCTGTGAGTGAGAGAGATAGAGAAAGTGAAGGAGTGAGTGAGTGACAGAGCGAGAGAAAGAGATACTGTGAGTGAGAGAGAGAGAAAGAAGCTGTGAGAGAGAAAGAGAAGCTATGAATGAGAGAGTGAAAGAGAAGCGGTGAATGAGTGAGAGAGAGGGAAAGCGAAGCTGTGAGTGAGAGAGAGAGAGAGAAAGAGAAACTGTTAGAGAGAGAGAAAGAGAAGCTGTGTAGAGAGAGAGAGAAAGAGAAGCTGTGAGTCAGTGATTGAGTGAGTGAGAGAGAGAAAGAGAAGTTGTGAGTGAGAAAGAAAGAGAAGCTGTGTGTGTGAGAGAGAAAGAGAAGCTGTGAGTGAGAGAGCAAAAGAGAAGCGGTGAGTGGGTGAGAGAGAGAGAGAGAGAAAGAGAAGCTGTGAGTGAGAGAGAAAGAGAAGCTGTGAGTGAGTGAGAGAGAGAAGCTGTGAGTGAGAGAGAGAGACCAATAGAAGCTGTTAGAGAGGGAGAGAGAAAGAGAAGCTGTGAGGGAGAGAGAGAGAAAGAGAAGCTGTGAGGGAGAGAGAGAGAAGCTGTGAGTGAGAGAGAGAAAGAGAAGCTGCGACTGAGAGAGAGAGAGAGAAAGAGAAGCTGTGAGTGAGAGAGAGAGAGAAAAGAGAAGCTGTGAGTGAGAGAGATAGAGAGAAAGAGAAGCTGTGAGAAAGAGAGAGAAATAGAAGATGTGAGTGAGTGAGAGAGAGAGAGAAAGAGAAGCTGTGAGTGAGTGAGAGAGAGAGAGAGAGAAAAGCTGTGTGTGTGTGAGAGAGAAAGAGAAGCTGTGAGTTAGTGTGTGAGAGAGAAATAGAAGCTGTGAGTGAGAGAGACAGAGAGAGAGAAGCTGTGAGTGAGTGAGAGAGAGAGAGAAAGAGAAGCTGTGAGTGAGAGAGAGAGAGAGAGAAAGAGAAGCTGTGAGTGAGTGAGAGTTAGAGAAAGAGAAGCTATGAGTTAGTGAGAGAGAGAGAAAGAGAAATTGTGTGAGAGAGACAGAGAGAGAAAGATAAGCGTGTCTGAGTGAGAGAGATTGAAAGCGAAGCTGTGAGTGAGAGAGAGAGAAATAGAAACTGTTAGAGAGAGAGAGAGAAAGAGAAGCTGTGAGTGAGAGAGAGAGAAAGAGAAGCTGTGAGTGAGAGAGAGAAAGCAAAAGAGAAGCTGTGAGTGAGAGAGAAAGAGAGAAAGAGAAGCTGTGAGTGAGGGAGACAGAGAGAGAAATAGAACCTGTGAGTGAGCAAGAGAGAGAGAGAAAGAGAAGCTGTGAGTGAGAGAGAGAGAGAGAAGCTGTGAGTGAGAGAGTGAAGTAGAAGCTGTGAGTGAGAGAGATAGAGAAAGTGAAGGAGTGAGTGAGTGACAGAGCGAGAGAAAGAGATACTGTGAGTGAGAGAGAGAGAAAGAAGCTGTGAGAGAGAAAGAGAAGCTATGAATGAGAGAGTGAAAGAGAAGCGGTGAATGAGTGAGAGAGAGGGAAAGCGAAGCTGTGAGTGAGAGAGAGAGAGAAAGAGAAACTGTTAGAGAGAGAGAGAGAGAGAAGCTGTGTAGAGAGAGAGAGAAAGAGAAGCTGTGAGTGAGAGAGAGAGAGAAAAGAGAAGCTGTGAGTGAGAGAGATAGAGAGAAAGAGAAGCTGTGAGAAAGAGAGAAATAGAAGATGTGAGTGAGTGAGAGAGAGAGAGAAGGAGAAGCTGTGAGTGAGTGAGAGAGAGAGAGAGAGAGAAAAGCTGTGTGTGTGAGAGAGAGAAAGAGAAGCTGTGAGTTAGTGTGTGAGAGAGAAATAGAAGCTGTGAGTGAGAGAGACAGAGAGAGAGAAGCTGTGAGTGAGTGAGAGAGAGAGAGAAAGAGAAGCTGTGAGTGAGAGAGAGAGAGAGAGAAAGAGAAGCTGTGAGTGAGTGAGAGTTAGAGAAAGAGAAGCTATGAGTTAGTGAGAGAGAGAGAAAGAGAAATTGTGTGAGAGAGACAGAGAGAGAAAGATAAGCGTGTCTGAGTGAGAGAGATTGAAAGCGAAGCTGTGAGTGAGAGAGAGAGAAATAGAAACTGTTAGAGAGAGAGAGAGAAAGAGAAGCTGTGAGTGAGAGAGAGAGAAAGAGAAGCTGTGAGTGAGAGAGAGAAAGCAAAAGAGAAGCTGTGAGTGAGAGAGAAAGAGAGAAAGAGAAGCTGTGAGTGAGGGAGACAGAGAGAGAAATAGAACCTGTGAGTGAGCAAGAGAGAGAGAGAAAGAGAAGCTGTGAGTGAGAGAGAGAGAGAGAAGCTGTGAGTGAGAGAGTGAAGTAGAAGCTGTGAGTGAGAGAGATAGAGAAAGTGAAGGAGTGAGTGAGTGACAGAGCGAGAGAAAGAGATACTGTGAGTGAGAGAGAGAGGAAGAAGCTGTGAGAGAGAAAGAGAAGCTATGAATGAGAGAGTGAAAGAGAAGCGGTGAATGAGTGAGAGAGAGGGAAAGCGAAGCTGTGAGTGAGAGAGAGAGAGAAAGAGAAACTGTTAGAGAGAGAGAGAGAGAAGCTGTGTAGAGAGAGAGAGAAAGAGAAGCTGTGAGTGAGTGATTGAGTGAGAGAGAGAGAGAAAGAGAAGTTGTGAGTGAGAAAGAAATAGAAGATGTGAGTGAGAGAGAGAGAGAAAGAGAAGCTGTGAGTGAGAGAGAAAGAGAAAATGTGAGTGAATGAGAGAGAGAGAAAGAGAAGCAGTGAGTGAGAGATACAGGGAGAGAAAGAGCAGCTGTTAGTGAGTGAGAGAGAGAAAGAGCAGCTGTGAATGAGAGAGAGAGAGAAAAGAGAAGCTGTGAGTGAGAGAGATAGAGAGAAATAGAAGCTGTGTGTGAGAGAGAAATAGAACCTGTGAGTGAGTGAGTGAGAGAGAGAAAGAGAAGCTGTGAGTGAGTGAGAGAAAGAGAGAAAGAGAAGCTGTCAGTGAGTGAGTGAGAGAGAGAGAAGCTGTGAGTCAGTGAGACAGAGAGAAAGAGAAGCAGTGAGTGAGACAGACAGAGAGAGAAAGAGAAGCTGTGAGTGAGTGAGGGAGGGAGAGAAAGAAAGAGAGGCTGTGAGTGAGAGAGAGAAAGAGAAAGAGAAGCTATGAGTGAGAGAGAGAGAAAGAGAAGCTGTGAGGGAGAGAGAGAGAAAGAGAAGCTGTGAGTGAGTGAGAGAGAGAGAAAAGAGAAGCTGTGAGTGAGAGAGATAGAGAGAAAGAGAAGCTGTGAGAGAGAGAGAGAAATAGAAGATGTGAGTGAGAGAGAGAGAGAAAGAGAAGCTGTGAGTGAAAGAGAGAGAGAGAAAGAGAAGCTGTGAGTGAGAGAGAGAGAGAGAAAAAAAAGAGAAGCTGTGAGTGAGAGAGAGAAAGAGATGCTGTGAGAGAGAGAGTGAGAGAAGCTGTGAGTGAGAGAGAGAAAGAGAAGCTGTGAGTGAGAGAGAAAGCGAAAGAGAAGCTGTGAGTGAGAGAGAGAGAGAGAAAGAGAAGCTGTGAGTGTGGGAGACAGAGAGAGAAATAGAACCTGTGAGTGAGCAAGAGAGAGAGAGAAGGAGAAGCTGTGAGAGAGAGAGAGAGAAGCTGTGAGAGAGAGAGAAAGAGTAGCTGTGAATGAGAGAGAGAGAGAAAGAGAAGCTGTGAGTGAGAGAGAGAGAGAGAAGCTGTGAGTGAGAGAGAGAGAAAGAGAAGCTGTGAGTGAGAGAGAGAAAGCGAGAGAGAAGCTGTGAGTGAGAGAGAAAGAGAGAAAGAGAAGCTGTGAGTGAGGGAGACTGAGAGAGAAATAGAACCTGTGAGTGAGCAAGAGAGAGAGAAAGAGAAGCTGTGAGTGAGAGAGAGAGAGAGCTGTGAGTGAGAGAGAGAAAGAGAAGCTGTGTGTGAGAGAGATAGAGAAAGTGAAGGAGTGAGTGAGTGACAGAGCGAGAGAAAGAGATACTGTGAGTGAGAGAGAGAGAAAGAAGCTGTGAGAGAGAAAGAGAAGCTATGAGTGAGAGAGTGAAAGAGAAGCGGTGAATGAGTGAGAGAGAGGGAAAGCGAAGCTGTGAGTGAGAGAGAGAGAAAGAGAAACTGTTAGAGAGAGAGAGAGAAAGAGAAGCTGTGTAGAGAGAGAGAGAAAGAGAAGCTGTGAGTCAGTGATTGAGTGAGTGAGAGAGAGAAAGAGAAGTTGTGAGTGAGAAAGAAAGAGAAGCTGTGTGTGTGAGAGAGAAAGAGAAGCTGTGAGTGAGAGAGCAAAAGAGAAGCGGTGAGTGGGTGAGAGAGAGAGAGAGAGAAAGAGAAGCTGTGAGTGAGAGAGAAAGAGAAGCTGTGAGTGAGTGAGAGAGAGAAGCTGTGAGTGAGAGAGAGAGACCAATAGAAGCTGTTAGAGAGAGAGAGAGAAAGAGAAGCTGTGAGGGAGAGAGAGAGAAAGAGAAGCTGTGAGGGAGAGAGAGAGAAGCTGTGAGTGAGAGAGAGAAAGAGAAGCTGCGAGTGAGAGAGAGAGAGAAAGAGAAGCTGTGAGTGAGAGAGAGAGATAAAAGAGAAGCTGTGAGTGAGAGAGATAGAGAGAAAGAGAAGCTGTGAGAAAGAGAGAGAAATAGAAGATGTGAGTGAGTGAGAGAGAGAGAAAGAGAAGCTGTGAGTGAGTGAGAGATAGAGAGAGAAAAGCTGTGTGAGAGAGAGAGAGAAAGAGAAGCTGTGAGTTAGTGAGAGAGAGAGAAATAGAAGCCGTGAGTGAGAGAGACAGAGAGAGAGAAGCTGTGAGTGAGTGAGAGAGAGAGAGAAAGAGAAGCTGTGAGTGAGAGAGAGAGAGAGAGAAAGAGAAGCTATGAGTTAGTGAGAGAGAGAGAAAGAGAAATTGTGTGAGAGAGACAGAGAGAGAGAGAAAGGGAAGCGTGTCTGAGTGAGAGAGAGGGAAAGCGAAGCTGTGAGTGAGAGAGAGAGAAATAGAAACTGTTAGAGAGAGAGAGAGAAAGAGAAGCTGTGAGTGAGAGAGAGAGAAAGAGAAGCTGTGAGTGAGAGAGAGAAAGCAAAAGAGAAGCTGTGAGTGAGAGAGAAAGAGAGAAAGAGAAGCTGTGAGTGAGGGAGACAGAGAGAGAAATAGAACCTGTGAGTGAGCAAGAGAGAGAGAAAGAGAAGCTGTGAGTGAGAGAGAGAGAGAGAAGCTGTGAGTGAGAGAGAGAAAGAGAAGCTGTGAGTGAGAGAGATAGAGAAAGTGAAGGAGTGAGTGAGTGACAGAGCGAGAGAAAGAGATACTGTGAGTGAGAGAGAGAGAAAGAAGCTGTGAGAGAGAAAGAGAAGCTATGAATGAGAGAGTGAAAGAGAAGCGGTGAATGAGTGAGAGAGAGGGAAAGCGAAGCTGTGAGTGAGAGAGAGAGAGAGAAAGAGAAACTGTTAGAGAGAGAGAAAGAGAAGCTGTGTAGAGAGAGAGAGAAAGAGAAGCTGTGAGTCAGTGATTGAGTGAGTGAGAGAGAGAAAGAGAAGTTGTGAGTGAGAAAGAAAGAGAAGCTGTGTGTGTGAGAGAGAAAGAGAAGCTGTGAGTGAGAGAGCAAAAGAGAAGCGGTGAGTGGGTGAGAGAGAGAGAGAGAGAAAGAGAAGCTGTGAGTGAGAGAGAAAGAGAAGCTGTGAGTGAGTGAGAGAGAGAAGCTGTGAGTGAGAGAGAGAGACCAATAGAAGCTGTTAGAGAGGGAGAGAGAAAGAGAAGCTGTGAGGGAGAGAGAGAGAAAGAGAAGCTGTGAGGGAGAGAGAGAGAAGCTGTGAGAGAGAGAAAAAGAGAAGCTGCGACTGAGAGAGAGAGAGAGAAAGAGAAGCTGTGAGTGAGAGAGAGAGAGAAAAGAGAAGCTGTGAGTGAGAGAGATAGAGAGAAAGAGAAGCTGTGAGAAAGAGAGAGAAATAGAAGATGTGAGTGAGTGAGAGAGAGAGAGAAAGAGAAGCTGTGAGTGAGTGAGAGAGAGAGAGAGAGAAAAGCTGTGTGTGTGAGAGAGAGAAAGAGAAGCTGTGAGTTAGTGTGTGAGAGAGAAATAGAAGCTGTGAGTGAGAGAGACAGAGAGAGAGAAGCTGTGAGTGAGTGAGAGAGAGAGAGAAAGAGAAGCTGTGAGTGAGAGAGAGAGAGAGAGAAAGAGAAGCTGTGAGTGAGTGAGAGTTAGAGAAAGAGAAGCTATGAGTTAGTGAGAGAGAGAGAAAGAGAAATTGTGTGAGAGAGACAGAGAGAGAAAGATAAGCGTGTCTGAGTGAGAGAGATTGAAAGCGAAGCTGTGAGTGAGAGAGAGAGAAATAGAAACTGTTAGAGAGAGAGAGAGAAAGAGAAGCTGTGAGTGAGAGAGAGAGAAAGAGAAGCTGTGAGTGAGAGAGAGAAAGCAAAAGAGAAGCTGTGAGTGAGAGAGAAAGAGAGAAAGAGAAGCTGTGAGTGAGGGAGACAGAGAGAGAAATAGAACCTGTGAGTGAGCAAGAGAGAGAGAGAAAGAGAAGCTGTGAGTGAGAGAGAGAGAGCGAAGCTGTGAGTGAGAGAGTGAAGTAGAAGCTGTGAGTGAGAGAGATAGAGAAAGTGAAGGAGTGAGTGAGTGACAGAGCGAGAGCAAGAGATACTGTGAGTGAGAGAGAGAGAAAGAAGCTGTGAGAGAGAAAGAGAAGCTATGAATGAGAGAGTGAAAGAGAAGCGGTGAATGAGTGAGGGAGAGGGAAAGCGAAGCTGTGAGTGAGAGAGAGAGAGAAAGAGAAACTGTTAGAGAGAGAGAGAAGCTGTGTAGAGAGAGAGAGAAAGAGAAGCTGTGAGTGAGTGATTGAGTGAGAGAGAGAGAGAAAGAGAAGTTGTGAGTGAGAAAGAAATAGAAGATGTGAGTGAGAGAGAGAGAGAAAGAGAAGCTGTGAGTGAGAGAGAGAGAGAAAATGTGAGTGAATGAGAGAGAGAGAAAGAGAAGCAGTGAGTGAGAGATACAGGGAGAGAAAGAGCAGCTGTTAGTGAGTGAGAGAGAGAAAGAGCAGCTGTGAATGAGAGAGAGAGAGAAAAGAGAAGCTGTGAGTGAGAGAGATAGAGAGAAATAGAAGCTGTGTGTGAGAGAGAAATAGAACCTGTGAGTGAGTGAGTGAGAGAGAGAAAGAGAAGCTGTGAGTGAGTGAGAGAAAGAGAGAAAGAGAAGCTGTCAGTGAGTGAGTGAGAGAGAGAGAAGCTGTGAGTCAGTGAGACAGAGAGAAAGAGAAGCAGTGAGTGAGACAGACAGAGAGAGAAAGAGAAGCTGTGAGTGAGTGAGGGAGGGAGAGAAAGAAAGAGAGGCTGTGAGTGAGAGAGAGAAAGAGAAAGAGAAGCTATGAGTGAGAGAGAGAAAGAGAAGCTGTGAGGGAGAGAGAGAGAAAGAGAAGCTGTGAGTGAGTGAGAGAGAGAGAAAAGAGAAGCTGTGAGTGAGAGAGATAGAGAGAAAGAGAAGCTGTGAGAGAGAGAGAGAAATAGAAGATGTGAGTGAGAGAGAGAGAAAGAGAAGCTGTGAGTGAAAGAGAGAGAGAAAAAGAGAAGCTGTGAGTGAGAGAGAGAGAGAGAAAGAGAAGCTGTGAGTGAGAGAGAGAAAGAGATGCTGTGAGAGAGAGAGTGAGAGAAGCTGTGAGTGAGAGAGAGAAAGAGAAGCTGTGAGTGAGAGAGAAAGCGAAAGAGAAGCTGTGAGTGAGAGAGAGAGAGAGAAAGAGAAGCTGTGAGTGTGGGAGACAGAGAGAGAAATAGAACCTGTGAGTGAGCAAGAGAGAGAGAGAAGGAGAAGCTGTGAGAGAGAGAGAGAAGCTGTGAGAGAGAGAGAAAGAGTAGCTGTGAATGAGAGAGAGAGAGAAAGAGAAGCTGTGAGTGAGAGAGAGAGAGAGAAGCTGTGAGTGAGAGAGAGAGAAAGAGAAGCTGTGAGTGAGAGAGAGAAAGCGAGAGAGAAGCTGTGAGTGAGAGAGAAAGAGAGAAAGAGAAGCTGTGAGTGAGGGAGACAGAGAGAGAAATAGAACCTGTGAGTGAGCAAGAGAGAGAGAAAGAGAAGCTGTGAGTGAGAGAGAGAGAGAGCTGTGAGTGAGAGAGAGAAAGAGAAGCTGTGTGTGAGAGAGATAGAGAAAGTGAAGGAGTGAGTGAGTGACAGAGCGAGAGAAAGAGATACTGTGAGTGAGAGAGAGAGAAAGAAGCTGTGAGAGAGAAAGAGAAGCTATGAGTGAGAGAGTGAAAGAGAAGCGGTGAATGAGTGAGAGAGAGGGAAAGCGAAGCTGTGAGTGAGAGAGAGAGAAAGAGAAACTGTTAGAGAGAGAGAGAGAGAGAAAGAGAAGCTGTGTAGAGAGAGAGAGAAAGAGAAGCTGTGAGTCAGTGATTGAGTGAGTGAGAGAGAGAAAGAGAAGTTGTGAGTGAGAAAGAAAGAGAAGCTGTGTGTGTGAGAGAGAAAGAGAAGCTGTGAGTGAGAGAGCAAAAGAGAAGCGGTGAGTGGGTGAGAGAGAGAGAGAGAGAAAGAGAAGCTGTGAGTGAGAGAGAAAGAGAAGCTGTGAGTGAGTGAGAGAGAGAAGCTGTGAGTGAGAGAGAGAGACCAATAGAAGCTGTTAGAGAGAGAGAGAGAGAAAGAGAAGCTGTGAGGGAGAGAGAGAGAAAGAGAAGCTGTGAGGGAGAGAGAGAGAAGCTGTGAGTGAGAGAGAGAAAGAGAAGCTGCGAGTGAGAGAGAGAGAGAAAGAGAAGCTGTGAGTGAGAGAGAGAGATAAAAGAGAAGCTGTGAGTGAGAGAGATAGAGAGAAAGAGAAGCTGTGAGAAAGAGAGAGAAATAGAAGATGTGAGTGAGTGAGAGAGAGAGAAAGAGAAGCTGTGAGTGAGTGAGAGAGAGAGAGAGAAAAGCTGTGTGAGAGAGAGAGAGAAAGAGAAGCTGTGAGTTAGTGAGAGAGAGAGAAATAGAAGCCGTGAGTGAGAGAGACAGAGAGAGAGAAGCTGTGAGTGAGAGAGAGAGAGAGAGAAAGAGAAGCTGTGAGTGAGAGAGAGAGAGAGAGAGAGAAAGAGAAGCTATGAGTTAGTGAGAGAGAGAGAAAGAGAAATTGTGTGAGAGAGACAGAGAGAGAAAGGGAAGCGTGTCTGAGTGAGAGAGAGGGAAAGCGAAGCTGTGAGTGAGAGAGAGAGAAATAGAAACTGTTAGAGAGAGAGAGAAAGAGAAGCTGTGAGTGAGAGAGAGAGAAAGAGAAGCTGTGAGTGAGAGAGAGAAAGCAAAAGAGAAGCTGTGAGTGAGAGAGAAAGAGAGAAAGAGAAGCTGTGAGTGAGGGAGACAGAGAGAGAAATAGAACCTGTGAGTGAGCAAGAGAGAGAGAAAGAGAAGCTGTGAGTGAGTGAGAGAGAGAGAAGCTGTGAGTGAGAGAGAGAAAGAGAAGCTGTGAGTGAGAGAGATAGAGAAAGTGAAGGAGTGAGTGAGTGACAGAGCGAGAGAAAGAGATACTGTGAGTGAGAGAGAGAGAAAGAAGCTGTGAGAGAGAAAGAGAAGCTATGAATGAGAGAGTGAAAGAGAAGCGGTGAATGAGTGAGAGAGAGGGAAAGCGAAGCTGTGAGTGAGAGAGAGAGAGAGAAAGAGAAACTGTTAGAGAGAGAGAGAGAGAAGCTGTGTAGAGAGAGAGAGAAAGAGAAGCTGTGAGTGAGTGATTGAGTGAGTGAGAGAGAGAAAGAGAAGTTGTGAGTGAGAAAGAAATAGAAGATGTGAGTGAGAGAGAGAGAGAAAGAGAAGCTGTGAGTGAGAGAGCAAAAGTGAAGCGGTGACTGAGTGAGAGAGAGAGAGAGAAAGAGAAGCTGTGAGTGAGAGAGAAAGAGAAGCTGTGAGTGAGTGAGAGAGAGAGAAGCTGTGAGTGAGAGAGAGAGACCAATAGAAGCTGTTAGAGAGAGAGAGAAAGAGAAGCTGTGAGGGAGAGAGAGAGAAAGAGAAGCTGTGAGGGAGAGAGAGAGAGAAGCTGTGAGTGAGAGAGAGAAAGAGAAGCTGCGAGTGAGAGAGAGAGAAAGAGAAGCTGTGAGTGAGTGAGAGAGAGAAAATAGAAGCTGTGAGTGAGAGAGATAGAGAGAAAGAGAAGCTGTGAGAAAGAGAGAGAAATAGAAGATGTGAATGAGTGAGAGAGAGAGAAAGAGTAGCTGTGAGTTAGTGAGAGAGAGAGAAATAGAAGCCGTGAGTGAGAGAGACAGAGAGAGAGAAGCTGTGAGTGAGTGAGAGAGAGAGAGAAAGAGAAGCTGTGAGAGAGAGAGAGAGAGAGAGAGAGAAAGAGAAGCTGTGAGTGAGTGAGAGTTAGAGAAAGAGAAGCTGTGAGTTAGTGAGAGAGAGAGAAAGAGAAATTGTGTGAGAGAGAAAGAGAGAGAAAGAGAAGCGTGTGTGAGTGAGAGAGAGGGAAAGCAAAGCTGTGAGAGAGAGAGAGAGAGAAAGAGAAACTGTTAGAGAGAGAGAGAGAGAGAGAGAGAAGCTGTGTAGAGAGAGAGAGAAAGAGAAGCTGTGAGTGAGTGATTGAGTGAGTGAGAGAGAGAAAGAGTAGTTGTGAGTGAGAAAGAAAGAGAAGCTGTGTGTGTGAGAGAGAAAGAGAAGCTGTGAGTGAGAGAGCAAAAGAGAAGCGGTGAGTGAGTTAGAGAGAGAGAGAGAAAGAAAAGCTGTGAGTGAGAGAGAAAGAGAAGCTGTGTGTGAGAGAGAGAAAGAGAATCTGTGAGTGAGAGAGCAAAAGAGAAGCGGTGAGTGAGTGAGAGAGAGAGAGAAAGAAAAGCTGTGAGTGAGAGAGAAAGAGCTGTGAGTGAGAGAGTTAGAGAGAGAGAGAGAAGCTGTGTGTGAGTGAGAGAGAGAGAGAGAATGAGAAGCTGTGAGAGAGAGAGAGAAAGAGAAGCTGTGAGTGAGTGAGAGAGAGAGAAGGAGAAGCTGTGAGTTAGTGATCGAGAGAAATTGAAGCTGTGAGTGTGAGAGAGAGAAACAGAAGTTGTGTGAGTGAGAGAAAGAGAGAAAGAGAAGCTGTGAGTGAGTGAGAGAGAGAGAAGCTGTGAGTCAGTGAGACAGAGAGAAGGAGAAGCAGTGAGTGAGAGAGACAGAGAGAGAAAGAGAAGCTGTGAGTGAGTGAGGGAGGGAGGGAGAGAAAGAAAGAGAAGCTGTGAGTCAGAGAGATAGAGAGAAAGAGAAGCTGTGTGAGAGAGAGAGAAATAGAAGATGTGAGTGAGCGAGAGAGAGATAAAGAGAAGCTGTGAGTGAGTGAGAGAGAGAAAGAGAGAAAAGCTGTGTGTGAGAGAGAGAAAGAGTAGCTGTGAGACTGAGAGAGAGAGAAATAGAAGCCGTGAGTGAGAGAGACAGAGAGAGAAGCTGTGTGTGAGTGAGAGAGAGAGAAAGAGAAACTGTGAGTTAGAGAGATAGAGAGAGAAAGAGAAGCTGTGAGTGAGTGAGAGAGAAAGAGAAGCTGTGAGTTAGTGAGAGAGAGAAAAAGAAGCTGTGTGAGAGAGACAGAGAGAAACAGAAGTTGTGAGTGAGTGAGAGAGAAAGAAAAGCTGTGAGTGAGAGAGCAAAAGAGAAGCGGTGTGTGAGTGAGAGAGAGAGAGAGAAAGAGAAGCTGTGAGTGAGAGAGAAAGAGAAGCTGTGAGTGAGTGAGAGAGAGAGAAGCTGTGAGTGAGAGAGAGAGACCAATAGAAGCTGTTAGAGAGAGAGAGAAAGAGAAGCTGTGAGGGAGAGAGAGAGAAAGAGAAGCTGTGAGGGAGAGAGAGAGAGAAGCTGTGAGTGTGGGAGACAGAGAGAGAAATAGAACCTGTGAGTGAGCAAGAGAGAGAAAGAGAAGCTGTGTGTGTGAGAGAGAGAGAAGCTGTGAGAAAGAGAGAGAAATAGAAGATGTGAGTGAGTGAGAGAGAGAGAAAGAGAAGCTGTGAGTGAGTGAGAGAGAGAGAGAGAAAAGCTGTGTGAGAGAGAGAGAGAAAGAGAAGCTGTGAGTTAGTGAGAGAGAGAGAAATAGAAGCCGTGAGTGAGAGAGACAGAGAGAGAGAAGCTGTGAGTGAGTGAGAGAGAGAGAGAAAGAGAAGCTGTGAGAGAGAGAGAGAGAGAGAAAGAGAAGCTGTGAGTGAGTGAGAGCGAGAGAAAGAGAAATTGTGTGAGAGAGACAGAGAGAGAAAGAGAAGCGTGTCTGAGTGAGAGAGAGGGAAAGCGAAGCTGTGAGTGAGAGAGAGAGAAATAGAAACTGTTAGAGAGAGAGAGAAAGAGAAGCTGTGAGTGAGAGAGAGAGAGAAAGAGAAGCTGTGAGTGAGAGAGAGAAAGCAAAAGAGAAGCTGTGAGTGAGAGAGAAAGAGAAGCTGTGAGTGAGAGAGCAAAAGAGAAGCGGTGAGTGGGTGAGAGAGAGAGAGAGAGAAAGAGAAGCTGTGAGTGAGAGAGAAAGAGAAGCTGTGAGTGAGAGAGAGAGAAGCTGTGAGTGAGAGAGAGACCAATAGAAGCTGTTAGAGAGAGAGAGAAAGAGAAGCTGTGAGGGAGAGAGAGAGAAAGAGAAGCTGTGTGTGAGAGAGAAAGAGAAGCTGTGAGAAAGAGAGAGAAATAGAAGATGTGAGTGAGTGAGAGAGAGAAAGAGAAGCTGTGAGTGAGTGAGAGAGAGAGAGAAAAGCTGTGTGTGTGTGAGAGAGAGAAAGAGAAGCTGTGAGTTAGTGTGAGAGAGAGAAATAGAAGCCGTGAGTGAGAGAGACAGAGAGAGAGAAGCTGTGAGTGAGTGAGAGAGAGAGAGAAAGAGAAGCTGTGAGTGAGAGAGAGAGAGAAAGAGAAGCTGTGAGTGAGTGAGAGTTAGAGAAAGAGAAGCTATGAGTTAGTGAGAGAGAGAGAAAGAGAAATTGTGTGAGAGAGACAGAGAGAGAAAGAGAAGCGTGTCTGAGTGAGAGAGAGGGAAAGCGAAGCTGTGAGTGAGAGAGAGAGAAATAGAAACTGTTAGAGAGAGAGAGAGAAAGAGAAGCTGTGAGTGAGAGAGAGAGAAAGAGAAGCTGTGAGTGAGAAAGAGAAAGCAAAAGAGAAGCTGTGAGTGAGAGAGAAAGAGAGAAAGAGAAGCTGTGAGTGAGGGAGACAGAGAGAGAAATAGAACCTGTGAGTGAGCAAGAGAGACAGAGAAAGAGAAGCTGTGAGTGAGAGAGAGAGAGAAGCTGTGAGTGAGAGAGAGAAAGAGAAGCTGTGAGTGAGAGAGATAGAGAAAGTGAAGGAGTGAGTGAGTGACAGAGCGAGAGAAAGAGATACTGTGAGTGAGAGAGAGAGAAAGAAGCTGTGAGAGATAAAGAGAAGCTATGAATGAGAGAGTGAAAGAGAAGCGGTGAATGAGTGAGAGAGAGGGAAAGCAAAGCTGTGAGTGAGAGAGAGAGAAAGAGAAACTGTTAGAGAGATAGAGAGAGAGAGAAGCTGTGTGGAGAGAGAGCAAAAGAGAAGCGGTGACTGAGTGAGAGAGAGAGAGAGAAAGAGAAGCTGTGAGTGAGAGAGAAAGAGAAGCTGTGAGTGAGTGAGAGAGAGAGAAGCTGTGAGGGAGAGAGAGAGAAAGAGAAGCTGTGAGTGAGAGAGCAAAAGAGAAGCGGTGACTGAGTGAGAGAGAGAAAGAGAAAGAGAAGCTGTGAGTGAGAGAGAAAGAGAAGCTGTGAGTGAGTGAGAGAGAGAGAAGCTGTGAGTGAGAGAGAGAGACCAATAGAAGCTGTTAGAGAGAGAGAGAAAGAGAAGCTGTGAGGGAGAGAGAGAGAAAGAGAAGCTGTGAGGGAGAGAGAGAAGCTGTGAGTGAGAGAGAGAAAGAGAAGCTGCGAGTGAGAGAGAGAGAGTAAGAAAGAGAAGCTGTGAGTGAGTGAGAGAGAGAAAAGAGAAGCTGTGAGTGAGAGAGATAGAGAGAAAGAGAAGCTGTGAGAAAGAGAGAGAAATAGAAGATGTGAATGAGTGAGAGAGAGAGAGAAAGAGAAGCTGTGAGTTAGTGAGAGAGAGAGAAATAGAAGTCGTGAGTGAGAGAGACAGAGAGAGAGAAGCTGTGAGTGAGTGAGAGAGAGATAGAAAGAGAAGCTGTGAGAGAGAGAGAGCAAAAGAGAAGCGGTGAGTGAGTGAGAGAGAGAGAGAGAAAGAGAAGCTGTGAGTGAGAGAGAAAGAGAAGCTGTGTGTGAGTGAGAGAGAGAGAAAGAGAAACTGTGAGTTAGAGAGATAGAGAGAGAAAGAGAAGCTGTGAGTGAGTGAGAGAGAGAGAAAGAGAAGCTGTGAGTTAGTGAGAGAGAGAAAAAGAAGCTGTGTGAGAGAGACAGAGAGAAACAGAAGTTGTGAGTGAGTGAGAGAGAAAGAAAAGCTGTGAGTGAGAGAGCAAAAGAGAAGCGGTGAGTGAGTGAGAGAGAGAGAGAGAAAGAGAAGCTGTGAGTGAGAGAGAAAGAGAAGCTGTGAGTGAGTGAGAGAGAGAGAAGCTGTGAGTGAGAGAGAGAGACCAATAGAAGCTGTTAGAGAGAGAAAGAGAAGCTGTGAGGGAGAGAGAGAGAAAGAGAAGCTGTGAGGGAGAGAGAGAGAGAAGCTGTGAGTGAGCAAGAGAGAGAAAGAGAAGCTGTGTGTGTGAGAGAGAGAGAAGCTGTGAGAAAGAGAGAGAAATAGAAGATGTGAGTGAGTGAGAGAGAGAGAAAGAGAAGCTGTGAGTGAGTGAGAGAGAGAGAGAGAAAAGCTGTGTGAGAGAGAGAGAGAAAGAGAAGCTGTGAGTTAGTGAGAGAGAGAGAGAAATAGAAGCCGTGAGTGAGAGAGACAGAGAGAGAAGCTGTGAGTGAGTGAGACAGAGAGAGAAATAGAACCTGTGAGTGAGCAAGAGAGAGAGAAAGAGAAGCTGTGAGTGAGAGAGAGAGAGAGAAGCTGTGAGTGAGAGAGAGAAAGAGAAGCTGTGTGTGAGAGAGATAGAGAAAGTGAAGGAGTGAGTGAGTGACAGAGCGAGAGAAAGAGATACTGTGAGTGAGAGAGAGAGAAAGAAGCTGTGAGAGAGAAAGAGAAGCTATGAGTGAGAGAGTGAAAGAAAAGCGGTGAATGAGTGAGAGAGAGGGAAAGCGAAGCTGTGAGTGAGAGAGAGAGAAAGAGAAACTGTTAGAGAGAGAGAGAGAAAGAGAAGCTGTGTAGAGAGAGAGAGAAAGAGAAGCTGTGAGTCAGTGATTGATTGAGTGAGAGAGAGAAAGAGAAGTTGTGAGTGAGAAAGAAAGAGAAGCTGTGTGTGAGAGAGAGAAAGAGAAGCTGTGAGTGAGAGAGCAAAAGAGAAGCGGTGAGTGGGTGAGAGAGAGAGAGAGAGAAAGAGAAGCTGTGAGTGAGAGAGAAAGAGAAGCTGTGAGTGAGTGAGAGAGAGAAGCTGTGAGTGAGAGAGAGAGACCAATAGAAGCTGTTAGGGAGAGAGAGAGAAAGAGAAGCTGTGAGGGAGAGAGCAAAAGAGAAGCGGTGAGTGAGTGAGAGAGAGAGAGAGAAAGAAAAGCTGTGAGTGAGAGAGAAAGAGAAGCTGTGAGTGAGAGAGATAGAGAGAAAGAGAAGCTGTGAGAAAGAGAGAGAAATAAAAGATGTGAATGAGTGAGAGAGAGAGAGAAAGAGAAGCTGTGAGTTAGTGAGAGAGAGAGAAATAGAAGCCGTGAGTGAGAGAGACAGAGAGAGAGAAGCTGTGAGTGAGTGAGAGACAGAGAGAAAGAGAAGCTGTGAGAGAGAGAGAGAGAGAGAGAAAGAGAAGCTGTGAGTGAGTGAGAGTTAGAGAAAGAGAAGCTGTGAGTTAGTGAGAGAGAGAGAAAGAGAAATTGTGTGAGAGAGAAAGAGAGAGAAAGAGAAGCGTGTGTGAGTGAGAGAGAGGGAAAGCAAAGCTGTGAGTGAGAGAGAGAGAGAAAGAGAAACTGTTAGAGAGAGAGAGAGAGAAAGAGAAGCTGTGTAGAGAGAGAGAGAAAGAGAAGCTGTGAGTGAGTGATTGAGTGAGTGAGAGAGAGAAAGAGTAGTTGTGAGTGAGAAAGAAAGAGAAGCTGTGTGTGAGAGAGAGAAAGAGAAGCTGTGAGTGAGAGAGCAAAAGAGAAGCGGTGAGTGAGTGAGAGAGAGAGAGAGAAAGAAAAGCTGTGAGTGAGAGAGAAAGAGAAGCTGTGTGTGAGAGAGAGAAAGAGAATCATTGAGTGAGAGAGCAAAAGAGAAGCGGTGAGTGAGTGAGAGAGAGAGAGAGAAAGAAAAGCTGTGAGTGAGAGAGAAAGAGAAGCTGTGAGTGAGAGAGTTAGAGAGAGAGAGAGAAGCTGTGTGTGAGTGAGAGAGAGAGAGAGAATGAGAAGCTGTGAGAGAGAGAGAGAAAGAGAAGCTGTGAGTGAGTGAGAGAGAGAGAAGGAGAAGCTGTGAGTTAGTGAGAGAGAGAAATTGAAGCTGTGAGTGAGAGAGAGAGAAACAGAAGTTGTGTGAGTGAGAGAAAGTGAGAAAGAGAAGCTGTGAGTGAGTGAGAGAGAGAGAAGCTGTGAGTCAGTGAGACAGAGAGAAGGAGAAGCAGTGAGTGAGAGAGACAGAGAGAGAAAGAGAAGCTGTGAGTGAGTGAGTGAGGGAGGGAGAGAAAGAAAGAGAAGCTGTGAGTCAGAGAGATAGAGAGAAAGAGAAGCTGTGTGAGAGAGAAATAGAAGATGTGAGTGAGTGAGAGAGAGATAAAGAGAAGCTGTGAGTGAGTGAGAGAGAGAAAGAGAGAAAAGCTGTGTGTGTGAGAGAGAAAGAGTAGCTGTGAGAGTGAGAGAGAGAGAGAAATAGAAGCCGTGAGTGAGAGAGACAGAGAGAGAAGCTGTGTGTGAGTGAGAGAGAGAGAAAGAGAAACTGTGAGTTAGAGAGATAGAGAGAGAAAGAGAAGCTGTGAGTGAGTGAGAGAGAGAGAAAGAGAAGCTGTGAGTTAGTGAGAGAGAGAAAAAGAAGCTGTGTGAGAGACAGAGAGAAACAGAAGTTGTGAGTGAGTGAGAGAGAAAGAAAGAAAAGCTGTGAGTGAGAGAGCAAAAGAGAAGCGGTGAGTGAGTGAGAGAGAGAGAGAGAAAGAGAAGCTGTGAGTGAGAGAGAAAGAGAAGCTGTGAGTGAGTGAGAGAGAGAAGCTGTGAGTGAGAGAGAGAGACCAATAGAAGCTGTTAGAGAGAGAGAGAAAGAGAAGCTGTGAGGGAGAGAGAGAGAAAGAGAAGCTGTGAGGGAGAGAGAGAGAGAAGCTGTGAGTGTGGGAGACAGAGAGTGAAATAGAACCTGTGAGTGAGCAAGAGAGAGAGAGAAAGAGAAGCTGTGTGTGTGAGAGAGAGAGAAGCTGTGAGAAAGAGAGAGAAATAGAAGATGTGAGTGAGTGAGAGAGAGAGAAAGAGAAGCTGTGAGTGAGTGAGAGAGAGAGAGAGAAAAGCTGTGTGTGTGAGAGAGAGAAAGAGAAGCTGTGAGTTAGTGAGAGAGAGAGAAATAGAAGCCGTGAGTGAGAGAGACAGAGAGAGAGAAGCTGTGAGTGAGTGAGACAGAGAGAGAAATAGAACCTGTGAGTGAGCAAGAGAGAGAGAAAGAGAAGCTGTGAGTGAGAGAGAGAGAGAGAAGCTGTGAGTGAGAGAGAGAAGAAGAAGCTGTGTGTGAGAGAGATAGAGAAAGTGAAGGAGTGAGTGAGTGACAGAGCGAGAGAAAGAGATACTGTGAGTGAGAGAGAGAGAAAGAAGCTGTGAGAGAGAAAGAGAAGCTATGAGTGAGAGAGTGAAAGAGAAGCGGTGAATGAGTGAGAGAGAGGGAAAGCGAAGCTGTGAGTGAGAGAGAGAGAAAGAGAAACTGTTAGAGAGAGAGAGAGAAAGAGAAGCTGTGTAGAGAGAGAGAGAAAGAGAAGCTGTGAGTCAGTGATTGAGTGAGTGAGAGAGAGAAAGAGAAGTTGTGAGTGAGAAAGAAAGAGAAGCTGTGTGTGAGATAGAGAAAGAGAAGCTGTGAGTGAGAGAGCAAAAGAGAAGCGGTGAGTGGGTGAGAGAGAGAGAGAGAGAAAGAGAAGCTGTGAGTGAGAGAGAAAGAGAAGCTGTGAGTGAGTGAGAGAGAGAAGCTGTGAGTGAGAGAGAGAGACCAATAGAAGCTGTTAGGGAGAGAGAGAGAAAGAGAAGCTGTGAGGGAGAGAGAGAGAAAGAGAAGCTGTGAGGGAGAGAGAGAGAAGCTGTGAGTGAGAGAGAGAAAGAGAAGCTGCGAGTGAGAGAGAGAGAGAGAAAGAGAAGCTGTGAGTGAGAGAGAGAGAGAAAAGAGAAGCTGTGAGTGAGAGAGATAGAGAGAAAGAGAAGCTGTGAGTGAGTGAGAGAGAGAGAAAGAGAAGCTGTGTGAGAGAGACAGAGAGAAACAGAAGTTGTGAGTGAGTGAGAGAGAAAGAAAAGCTGTGAGTGAGAGAGCAAAAGAGGAGCGGTGAGTGAGTGAGAGAGAGAGAGAAAGAGAAGCTGTGAGTGAGAGAGAAAGAGAAGCTGTGAGTGAGTGAGAGAGAGAGAGAAGCTGTGAGTGAGAGAGAGAGAAAGCGAAGCTGTGAGTTAGTGAGAGAGAGAGAAATAGAAGCTGTGAGTGAGAGAGACAGAGAGAGAGAAGCTGTGAGTGAGTGAGAGAGAGAGAGAAAGAGAAACTGTGTGTGAGAGAGAGAGTGAAAGAGAAGCTGTGTGTGTGAGAGAGAAAGAGAAGCTGTGAGTGAGTGAGAGAGAGAGAGAAAGAGAAGCTGTGAGTGAGAGAGAGAGAGAGAAAGAGAAGCAGTGAGTGAGAGAGACAGAGAGAGAAAGAGAAGCTGTTAGTGAGTGAGAGAGAGAAAGAGTAGCTGTGAATGAGAGAGAGAGAGAGAAAAGAGAAGCTGTGAGTGAGAGAGAGAGAGAAAGAGAAGCTGTGTGAGAGAGAGAAATAGAACCTGTGAGTGAGTGAGTGAGAGAGAGAAAGAGAAGCTGTGAGTGAGTGAGAGAAAGAAAGAGAGAAAGAGAAGCTGTGAGTGAGTGAGAGAGAGAGAGAGAAGCTGTGAGTCAGTGAGACAGAGAGAAAGAGAAGCAGTGAATGAGACAGACAGAGAGAGAAAGAGAAGCTGTGAGTGAGTGAGTGAGGGAGAGAAAGAAAGAGAGGCTGTGAGTGAGAGAGAGAAAGAGAAAGAGAAGCTGTGAGTGAGAGAGAGAGAGAAAGAGAAGCTGTGAGGGAGAGAGAGAGAAAGAGAAGCTGTGAGTGAGTGAGAGAGAGAGAAAAGAGAAGCTGTGAGTGAGAGAGATAGAGAGAAACAGAAGCTGTGAGAGAGAGAGAGAAATAGAAGATGTGATTGAGAGAGAGAGAAAGAGAAGCTGTGAGTGAAAGAGAGAGAGAGAAAGAGAAGCTGTGAGTGAGAGAGAGAGAGAGAGAGAAAGAGAAGCTGTGAGTGAGAGAGAGAAAGAGAAGCTGTGACAGAGAGAGAGAGAAGCTGTGAGTGAGAGAGAGAGAGAGAAAGAGAAGCTGTGAGTGTGAGAGAGAAAGCGAAATAGAAGCTGTGAGTGAGAGAGAGAGAGAGAAAGAGAAGATGTGAGTGAGGGAGACAGAGAGAGAAATAGAACCTGTGAGTGAGCAAGAGAGAGAGAGAAAGAGAAGCTGTGTGAGAGAGAGAGAGAGAAGCTGTGTGAGAGAGAGAAAGAGTAGCTGTGAATGAGAGAGAGAGAGAAAGAGAAGCTGTGAGTGAGAGAGAGAGAAAGAGAAGCTGTGAGTGAGAGAGAGAGAACGAGAAGCTGTGAGTGAGAGAGAGAAAGCAAAAGAGAAGCTGTGAGTGAGAAAGAGAGAAAGAGAAGCTGTGAGTGAGGGAGACAGAGAGAGAAATAGAACCTGTGAGTGAGCAAGAGAGAGAGAGAAAGAGAAGCTGTGAGTGAGAGAGAGAATGAGAAGCTGTGAGTGAGAGAGATAGAGAAAGTGAAGGAGTGAGTGAGTGACAGAGCGAGAGAAAGAGATACTGTGAGTGAGAGAGAGAGAAATAGAAGATGTGAGTGAGTGAGAGAGAGAGAGAAAGAGAAGCTGTGAGTGAGAGAGAGAGAAGCTGTGAGTGAGTGAGAGAGAGAGAAAGAGAAGCAGTGAGTGAGAGAGACAGAGAGAGAAAGAGAAGCTGTTAGTGAGTGAGAGAGAGAAAGAGTAGCTGTGAATGAGAGAGAGAGAGAGAAAAGAGAAGCTGTGAGTGAGTGAGAGAAAGAGAGAAAGAGAAGCTGTGAGTGAGTGAGAGAAAGAGAGAAAGAGAAGCTGTGAGTGAGTGATTGAGTGAGTGAGAGAGAGAAAGAGGTTGTGAGTGAGAAAGAAAGAGAAGCTGTGTGTGAGAGAGAAAGAGAAGCTGTGAGTGAGAGAGCAAAAGAGAAGCAGTGAGTGAGTGAGAGAGAGAGAGAAAGAGAAGCTGTGAGTGAGTGAGAGAGAGAGAAGCTGTGAGTGAGAGAGAGAGACCAATAGAAGCTGTTAGAGAGAGAGAGAGAGAAAGAGAAGCTGTGAGGGAGAGAGAGAGAGAAGCTGTGAGTGAGAGAGAGAAAGAGAAGCTGCAAGTGAGAGAGAGAGAGAGAAAGAGAAGCTGTGAGTGAGTGAGAGGGAGAAAAGAGAAGCTGTAAGTGAGAGAGATATAGAGAAAGAGAAGCTGTGAGAAAGAGAGAGAAATAGAAGATGTGAGTGAGTGAGAGAGAGAGAGAGAAAGAGAAGCTGTGAGTGAGTGAGAGAGAGAGAGAGAAAAGCTGTGTGAGAGAGAGAGAGAAAGAGAAGCTGTGAGTTAGTGAGAGAGAGAGAAATAGAAGCCGTGAGTGAGAGAGACAGAGAGAGAGAAGCTGTGAGTGAGTGAGAGAGAGAGAGAAAGAGAAGCTGTGAGTGAGAGAGAGAAGGAGAAGCTGTGAGTTAGTGAGAGAGAGAGAAATTGAAGCTGTGAGTGAGAGACAGAAAGAAACAGAAGTTGTGAGTGAGTTATAGAGATAGAGAAAGAGAAACTGTGTGTGAGAGAGAGAGTGAAAGAGAAGCTGTGTGTGTGAGAGAGAAAGAGAAGCTGTGAGTGAGTGAGAGAGAGAGAGAAAGAGAAGCTGTGAGTGAAAGAGAGAGAGAGAAGCTGTGAGTGAGTGAGAGAGAGAGAAAGAGAAGCAGTGAGTGAGAGAGACAGAGAGAGAAAGAGAAGCTGTTAGTGAGTGAGAGAGAGAAAGAGTAGCTGTGAATGAGAGAGAGAGAGAAAAAAGAGAAGCTGTGAGTGAGAGAGATAGAGAAAGAGAAGCTGTGTGAGAGAGAGAAATAGAACCTGTGAGTGAGTGAGTGAGAGAGAGAAAGAGAAGCTGTGAGTGAGTGAGAGAAAGAGAGAAAGAGAAGCTGTGAGTGAGAGAGAGAGAGAGAGAGAGAAGCTGTGAGTCAGTGAGACAGAGAGAAAGAGAAGCAGTGAGTGAGACAGACAGAGAGAGAAAGAGAAGCTGTGAGTGAGTGAGTGAGGGAGAGAAAGAAAGAGAGGCTGTGAGTGAGATAGAGAAAGAGAAAGAGAAGCTGTGAGTGAGAGAGAGAGAAAGAGAAGCTGTGAGGGAGAGAGAGAGAAAGAGAAGCTGTGAGTGAGTGAGTGAGTGAGAGAGAAAAGAGAAGCTGTGAGTGAGAGAGATAGAGAGAAACAGAAGCTGTGTGAGAGAGAGAAATAAAAGATGTGATTGAGAGAGAGAGAGAAAGAGAAGCTGTGAGTGAAAGAGAGAGAGAGAAAGAGAAGCTGTGAATGAGAGAGAGAGAGAGAAAGAGAAGCTGTGAGTGAGAGAGAGAAAGAGAAGCTGTGACAGAGAGAGAGAGAAGCTGTGAGTGAGAGAGAGAAAGAGAAGCTGTGAGTGAGAGAGAGAAAGCGAAAGAGAAGATGTGAGTGAGAGAGAGAGAGAGAAAGAGAAGCTGTGAGTGAGGGAGACAGAGAGAGAAATAGAACCTGTGAGTGAGCAAGAGAGAGAGAGAAAGAGAAGCTGTGTGAGAGAGAAGCTGTGTGAGAGAGACTAAGAGTAGCTGTGAATGAGAGAGAGAGAGAAAGAGAAGCTGTGAGTGAGAGAGAGAGAGAGAAAGAGAAGCTGTGAGTGAGAGAGAGAGAAAGAGAAGCTGTGAGTGAGAGAGAGAAAGCAAAAGAGAAGCTGTGACTGAAAAAGAGAGAAAGAGAAGCTGTGAGTGAGGGAGACAGAGAGAGAAATAGAACCTGTGAGTGTGCAAGAGAGAGAGAGAAAGAGAAGCTGTGAGTGTGAGAGAGAGAGAAGCTGTGAGTGAGAGAGAGAAAGAGAATCTGTGAGTGAGAGAGATAGAGAAAGTGAAGGAGTGAGTGAGTGACACAGCGAGAGAAAGAGATACTGTGAGTGAAAGAGAGAGAGAGAAAGAGAAGCTGTGAATGAGAGAGAGAGAGAGAGAAAGAGAAGCTGTGAGTGAGAGAGAGAAAGAGAAGCTGTGACAGAGATAGAGAGAAGCTGTGAGTGAGAGAGAGAGAGAAAGAGAAGCTGTGAGTGAGAGAGAGAAAGCGAAAGAGAAGCTGTGAGTGAGAGAGAGAGAGAGAAAGAGAAGCTGTGAGTGAGGGAGACAGAGAGAGAAATAGAACCTGTGAGTGAGCAAAAGAGAGAGAGAAAGAGAAGCTGTGAGAGAGAGAGAGAGAAGCTGTGAGAGAGAGAGAAAGAGTACCTGTGAATGAGAGAGAGAGAGAAAGAGAAGCTGTGAGTGAGAGAGAGAGAGAAAGAGAAGCTGTGAGTGAGAGAGAGAGAAAGAGAAGCTGTGAGTGAGAGAGAGAAAGCAAAAGAGAAGCTGTGAGTGAGAAAGAGAGAAAGAGAAGCTGTGAGTGAGGGAGACAGAGAGAGAAATAGAACCTGTGAGTGAGCAAGAGAGAGAGAGAAAGAGAAGTTGTGAGTGAGAGAGAGAGAGAGAAGCTGTGAGTGAGAGAGAGAAAGAGAAGCTGTGAGTGAGAGAGATAGAGAAAGTGAAGGAGTGAGTGAGTGACAGAGCGAGAGAAAGAGATAATGTGAGTGAGAGAGAGAGAAATAGAAGATGTGAGTGAGTGAGAGAGAGAGAGAAAGAGAAGCTGTGAGTGAGAGAGAGAGAGAGAAGCTGTGAGCGAGTGAGAGAGAGAGAAAGAGAAGCAGTGAGTGAGAGAGACAGAGAGAGAAAGAGAAGCTGTTAGTGAGTGAGAGAGAAAAAGAGTAGCTGTGAATGAGAGAGAGAGAGAAAAGAGAAGCTGTGAGTGAGAGAGATAGAGAAAGAGAAGCTGTGTGAAAGAGAGAAATAGAACCTGTGAGTGAGTGAGTGAGAGAGAGAAAGAGAAGCTATGAGTGAGTGAGAGAAAGAGAGAAAGAGAAGCTGTGAGTGAGTGAGAGAGAGAGAGAGAGAAGCTGTGAGTCAGTGAGACAGAGAGAAAGAGAAGCAGTGAGTGAGACAGACAGAGAGAGAAAGAGAAGCTGTGAGTGAGTGAGGGAGGGAGAGAAAGAAATAGAGGCTGTGTGAGAGAGAGAAGGAGAAAGAGAAGCTGTGAGTGAGTGAGAGAGAGAAAGAGAAGCTGTGAGGGAGAGAGAGAGAAAGAGAAGTTGTGAGTGAGTGAGAGAGAGAGAAAAGAGAAGCTGTGAATGAGAGAGATAGAGAGAAACAGAAGCTGTGTGAGAGAGAGAGAAATAGAAGATGTGATTGAGAGAGAGAGAGAAAGAGAAGCTGTGAGTGAAAGAGAGAGAGAAAGAGAACCTGTGAGTGAGAGAGAGAGAGAGAAAAAGAAGCTGTGAGTGAGAGAGAGAAAGAGAAGCTTTGACAGAGAGAGAGAGAGAAGCTGTGAGTGAGAGAGAGAGAGAGAAAGAGAAGCTGTGAGTGAGAGAGAGAAAGCGAAAGAGAAGCTGTGAGTGAGAGAGAGAGAGAGAAAGAGAAGCTGTGAGTGAGGGAGACAGAGAGAGAAATAGAACCTGTGAGTGAGCAAGAGAGAGAGAGAAAGAGAAGCTGTGAGAGAGAGAGAGAGAAGCTGTGAGAGAGAGAGAGAAAGAGTAGCTGTGAATGAGAGAGAGAAAGAGAAGCTGTGAGTGAGAGAGAGAAAGCAAAAGAGAAG
The DNA here is from genome assembly GCA_035047305.1 of Bradypodion pumilum. Lineage (NCBI taxonomy): Eukaryota > Metazoa > Chordata > Lepidosauria > Squamata > Chamaeleonidae > Bradypodion > Bradypodion pumilum. Next base: position 227,767,325 of record JAWDJD010000002.1, on the reverse strand, counting down.
CTGTGAGTGAGAAAGAGAGAAAGAGAAGCTGTGAGTGAGAGAGATAGAGAAAGTGAAGCTGTGAGTGAGAGAGAAAGAGAAGCTGTGAGTGAGAGAGATAGAGAAAGTGAAGGAGTGAGTGAGTGACAGAGCGAGAGAAAGAGATACTGTGAGTGAGAGAGAGAGAAAGAAGCTGTGAGAGAGAAAGAGAAGCTATGAGTGAGAGAGTGAAAGAGAAGTGGTGAATGAGTGAGAGAGAGGGAAAGTGAAGCTGTGAGTGAGAGAGAGAGAGAAAGAGAAACTGTTAGAGAGAGAGAGAGAAAGAGAAGCTGTGTAGAGAGAGAGAGAGAAAGAGAAGCTGTGAGTGAGTGATTGAGTGAGTGAGAGAGAGAAAGAGAAGTTGTGAGTGAGAAAGAAAGAGAAGCTGTGTGTGAGAGAGAGAAAGAGAAGCTGTGAGTGAGAGAGCAAAAGAGAAGCGGTGAGTGAGTGAGAGAGAGAGAGAGAAAGAGAAGCTGTGAGTGAGAGAGAAAGAGAAGCTGTGAGTGAGTGAGAGAGAGAAGCTGTGAGTGAGAGAGAGAGACCAATAGAAGCTGTTAGAGAGAGAGAGAGAGAAAGAGAAGCTGTGAGGGAGAGAGAGAGAAAGAGAAGCTGTGAGGGAGAGAGAGAGAGAAGCTGTGAGTGAGAGAGAGAAAGAGAAGCTGCGAGTGAGAGAGAGAGAGAAAGAGAAGCTGTGAGTGAGTGAGAGAGAGAAAAGAGAAGCTGTGAGTGAGAGAGATAGAGAGAAAGAGAAGCTGTGAGAAAGAGAGAGAAATAGAAGATGTGAGTGAGTGAGAGAGAGAGAGAAAGAGAAGCTGTGAGTGAGAGAGAGAGAGAGAGAGAAAAGCTGTGTGTGTGAGAGAGAGAAAGAGAAGCTGTGAGTTAGTGAGAGAGAGAGAAATAGAAGCCGTGAGTGAGAGAGACAGAGAGAGAGAAGCTGTGAGTGAGTGAGAGAGAGAGAGAAAGAGAAGCTGTGAGTGAGAGAGAGAGAGAGAAAGAGAAGCTGTGAGTGAGTGAGAGTTAGAGAAAGAGAAGCTGTGAGTTAGTGAGAGAGAGAGAAAGAGAAATTGTGTGAGAGAGACAGAGAGAGAAAGAGAAACATGTTTGAGTGATAGAGAGAGAGAAAGAAAAGCTGTGAGTGAGAGAGAAAGAGAAGCTGTGAGTGAGAGAGTTAGAGAGAGAGAGAGAGAGAAGCTGTGTGTGAGTGAGAGAGAGAGAGAATGAGAAGCTGTGAGAGAGAGAGAAAGAGAAGCTGTGAGTGAGTGAGAGAGAGAGAAGGAGAAGCTGTGAGTTAGTGAGTGAGAGAGAGAGAAGCTGTGAGTTAGTGAGACAGAGAGAAGGAGAAGCAGTGAATGAGAGAGACAGAGAGAGAAAGAGAAGCTGTGAGTGAGTGAGTGAGGGAGAGAAAGAAAGAGAAGCTGTGAGTGAGAGAGAGAAAGAGAAAGAGAAGCTGTGAGTGAGAGATAGAGAGAAAGAGAAGCTGTGTGAGAGAGAGAGAAAGAGAAGCTGTGAGTGAGAGAGAGAGAGAGAATGAGAAGCTGTGAGTGAGAGAGAGAGAGAGAGAGAAGCTGTGAGTGAGAGAGAGAGAGAGAAAGATTTTTTTTGTTTCTTAAAAAAGGTTTTCAGTTTTATAATGCAAACAAGGCCAATTCTTATTTAGAGTCCACACAAACTTTTTAGTCCAATTAAAATGTCCAAATTAAAAGTCCAAATGTTGATTGAAGCTTTCTTCTTAAACACTATCTTCTCTCCAGCACAGTTCTTGGCATGGCAAGGTTGAAATTAGGCCATAAATTAAATCTCACTGAATTCACAAGACACCCAGCCAACCCCCCTTTCCAGCTTTTCAGGCAAACACACATTCCTTCATGCTCCAGCCACACCCATCTGTATTAAGGCAGGCCGATGAGATATGAAGGCACAAAGAACTTCTTCTGTGGTCCAGAAGGCTCAGAAGACGCCGCTGCCAGCGTTGCCGCACTCTCCCCGCCCCTTCCATCGGCGGGGAGATGAAAAGGAGCCTTCCGTGGCCCAGAAGGCTCAGAAGACGCCGCCGCCAGCGTTGCCGCGCTCTCCCCGCCCCTTCCATTGGCGGGGAGATGAAAAGGAGCCTTCCGTGGTCCAGAAGGTTCAGAAGACGCCGCCGCCAGTGTTGCCACGCTCTCCCCGCCCCTTCCATCAGCGGGGAGATGAAAAGGAGCCTTCCGTGGTCCAGAAGGCTCAGAAGACACCGCCGCCAGTGTTGCCGCGCTCTCCCCGCCCCTTCCATCGGCGGGGAGATGAAAAGGAGCCTTCCGTGGTCCGGAAGGCTCAGAAGACGCCACCGCCAGCGTTGCCACGCTCTCCCCGCCCCTTCCATCGGCGGGGAGATGAAAAGGAGCCTTCCGTGGTCCGGAAGGCTCAGAAGACGCCGCCGCCAGCGTTGCCGCGCTCTCCCCGCCCCTTCCATCGGCGGGGAGATGAAAAGGAGCCTTCCGTGGTCCAGAAGGCTCAGAAGACGCCGCCGCCAGCGTTGCCGCGCTCTCCCCGCCCCTTCCATCGGCGGGGAGATGAAAAGGAGCCTTCCGTGGTCCAGAAGGCTCAGAAGACGACGCCACCAGCGTTGCCGCGTTCTCCCCGCCCCTTCCATCGGCGGGGAGATGAAAAGGAGCCTTCCGGGGCCCAGAAGGCTCAGAAGACGACGCCACCAGCGTTGCCGCGCTCCCCCCGCCCCTTCCATCGGCAGGGAGGTGATAGGGAGCTTTCGACGACAGGACTTGTTAGGTTTGCTGTCAGAATTGGGTGGGGATGGTGGGTGGGGGCGGAAGAGGGAATGTTGGTCCTGCCAGCTAGGGAGGGGCAGCATTCTATCTAGGGAGTCTCCGGAGAACCATATAGGTGTTGTGACGGGCATGGGGCGGTATGGCGGGTACCGTGGGGCGGGCCGCACTCGGGGAATGCGGGTCCGATGTTTAACTGCGGTCCCTCATTCCAGCCCTGCAGGTACATCTCTGGGTCCTGAGCAGCAGATCCGGAGTGACCCCGCCCTTAGGCTGCTGCTGGTGAATGCCAGGTCGGTTTGTAATAAGGCCCCCCTGATTCAAGATGTCATCCAGGAAGGGCTGGCCGACCTGGCATGCATCACCGAAACCTGGTTGACTCCTGAAGATGGAGTACCTCTCTCGGACATATGTCCAGCTGGGTTCGGTATTTGGCACCAGCCTAGAGGTGAGGGGAGGGGCGGTGGTGTCGCCATTGTTGCCAGGGAGTCTTTGGGAGTTGCTAGGGCCACTGCTACACAAGTGTCTGGTTGCGAGGCCCTGCTTCTACGGCTGGGCCCCAAGGGTCAGTTGGGGATCTTGCTCCTGTACCTGCCCCCTTGCAGGGTAAGGGATGCCCTGCCTGAGCTCCTCGAGGCCGCCTCGATGCTGGCGTTGGAGTTCCCGAGACTTATGGTTCTGGGGGACTTCAATTTGCCATCGCTGGGGATGGCCTCTGAGGTGGCAAGGGAGTTCATGGCTTCCATGGCAGCCATGGGCCTGACTCAGGTAGTCCGGGGTCCGACCAGGGGCAGTGGTCACATGCCAGACCTAGTCTTCTTGTCGGAGCAGTGGCAGAGTGATCTAAGATTACAGGATTTAGTCATCTCACCTGTGCCATCGTCTGATCACTGTCTGGTGACTCTTGACTTCCTGGGGGCGACACTTCATCGTAGGGAGGCTGGGCCGATTAAAATGGCCCGCCCTCGGCGACTAATGGATCCAGATGGATTCCAGAGGGAACTGGGGGATGTTCCTCTGGATCGGCTACACGATTCACCCGAGGCACTCGTCGACCTGTGGGTCGGCAACAGTAGCCTTGGATGAAATCGCGCCACTGCGGCCTCTCCACGCCCGGGGAACTAGGTCATCTCCGTGGTTCACAGATGAACTGCGTGAACTCAAACGGGCAAAGAGACGCCTAGAGCGCCGCTGGGTGAAGACCCAGGATGACTCCGATTGGACACTAGCTAGAGCTGCTATTAGGGCCTATCTAGTGGCGATAGGGGTGGTGAGGCGGCAATACTTCACCACCCTTATTGCCTCCGCTGATAATCGCCCAGCCGCCCTGTTCCGGGTAACCAGGTCCCTCCTTGGTAGAGGGGGATCGGTGCCCGGTTGGCAGGGTTCGGCTGAGGACTTTGCTGACCATCTGGTGGAGAAAATCGATCGGATTCGTTCAGGATTGAATCCTGGCGTGGATGGGGAGGGTCGGGGAGGTGCCGGAGCATTGTCTTGCTGTACGATCTGGGATCAGTTCGATCCTGTTGTCCCTGATGAAGTGGACAGGCTCCTTGCAGCTGTTCGTGCCACTACATGTCCTTTGGATCCCTGTCCTACTTGGTTGGTGAAAGCCTCCAAGGAGGTAACAGGTGGCTGGATAGGGGGGATAATAAATGCCTCTTTACGGGAGGGGGTATTTCCTGCACAGCTAAAACATGCTTTGGTGCGCCCCCTCCTGAAGAAATTGTCCCTCGACCCAGCTGTCCTTAACAACTACAGGCCAGTTTCCAACCTGCCCTTTTTGGGTAAGGTTTTGGAAAAGGCGGTGGCGCGTCAGCTGCAGAGTGTCCTGGAGGAAGCGGATTATCTAGACCCCTTTCAATCAGGGTTCAGGCCCGGATATGGAATGGAGACGGCATTGGTCGCACTGATGGATGATCTCTGGCGGGAGCGGGACGGGGGTTGTCCATCCGTCCTTGCTCTTCTTGACCTCTCAGCGGCTTTTGATACCGTCGACCACGGTATCCTTCTGGAACGGCTCGAAGGACTGGGGATCCAGGGCACTGTGTTGTCCTGGTTTTCCTCATTTCTGAAAGGCCGTACCCAGTCGGTATGGTTAGAGAGTGAGAGGTCCAGCCCTAGGCCCCTCAAATATGGGGTGCCTCAGGGCTCTGTGCTCTCTCCTCTCTTATTTAACATCTACATGAAGCCGCTGGGTGAGATCATTCGTTCCCACGGGGTGCGGTACCATCAGTACGCGGATGATACACAGTTGTACATCTCGGCCCGTGGGGACCCCAGTGATGCTGTTGAAATCCTATCCGGATGCCTAGAGGCCATTGGGGTCTGGATGGGGGCCAATGGGCTTCGGCTGAATCCCAGCAAGACAGGGTGGCTGTGGATAAGGGGCCCCGCGTTATCCAGGGAGTTACCATCTTTGGTACTGGATGGGGCCGTTTTGCCCCAGACAGACCCAGTGCGCAACTTGGGGGTTCTTCTGGACTCGCGGCTGCTGCTGGAACAACAAGTGGCGGCTGTGGCCAGGAGGGCTTTTGCCCAACCTCGGGTGATTCGCCAATTGCGCACACTCCTGGACCGGGGCTCCTTGCTTATGGTCACCCATGCTCTGGTTACTTCCCGACTAGACTATTGTAATGCGCTCTACATGGGGCTGCCCTTGACGACCATTCGGAGGCTGCAGCTGGTCCAGAATGCGGCGGCCCGGGTGGTGATGGGGTGTGGGCGATATGCCCATGCCTCTCCCCTACTTCGGGAGCTGCACTGGTTACCAGTTTGTCTCCGGGTGCAATTTAAGGTGCTGGTTTTGACCTTTAAAGCCCTACATGGCAGGGGGCCGGGATACCTTAGAGACCGCATCGTCCCAAGAGTGTCTGCCCGTCCAACCAGAGTGGACAGGAGGGGTTCCCTAGTGGTGCCACCGGCTAGGGATGCACATTTGTCTAGCACCCGAAGGAGGGCCTTCTCCGTGTCCGCACCAACTCTCTGGAACCTCCTGCCAATAGACCTAAGACTCCAAAGTGAACTGCTGCCCTTCAGGAAAGGAGTGAAGACCTGGCTGGCAGGGCAGGTGTGGGGCCCGAATGGGACTATGGTGCCCGCCTGCTGGCTTGTATAAGAACTTTCTCCTCCTCCTTTGTATAGTGGGTGGGTGGGACATAGGGGTTTTTAAAGGGGGTGGGTTGGGGGGGTTTTTTATAATTATTTTTTATAATTGTTTTTATGTCTTTTGTGAATTGTTGTGATGCCGCCCTGAGTCGGGTTCTGCCTGAGCGGGCGGCATATACAAATTTGACTATAAATAAAATAAATAAATAAAAAAATAAGTTGCAAGTAATTTTCACACAGAAGAACAGTACAGGGAATTCTCATTTGCTTTCCCTGCAATCCTGATGCTTGAAACATGGCACAACCCACTCTGGATCTCTTTGTTTGAGGGTTGGGCAATTCAAAATCAGCCAAAAACTGTATGTCTTCTCCCTCCTTGTATTTTTGCAAAAGCCTGCTGTCCATACAGGAAGGATCCACGCCCCTTTTCCTCTGGACTTTTTTCATCTGCAGCATCTGAATCTCAACTTTATGACAAACTGCATCTGTTAGTTTGTACTTGCAATAAGACCCCTTTTTGGGCTTGGGTTTTCTGCATTCCTCCTCTGGGCCATCCTTCTACTTCCTGCCCAAACATGAGGAATCAAGTGTACTACTCAGCTTCTCCTGCTTTTGTGATGAGGGTTGCTTCAGGGATGAGCTGAGGTCTCCTGTGCTGCTCTTGGAATCACACTCCTTGCTTCCTGCCACTTTGCATGCATTAATAGCTTCAATCTGTGATGAGGTCCCCACCATTTGTTCCCAATCAGCTGGCACTAGTTGTTTTTTAGACTCGGCAGGCAGTATTGCAGCAGTCCCATTTGCCAGAGCCTCTCTGTTCACTGGATATACAGCAACAGTTTCCATATCCAGCACAGCTGCAGTTAAAGCAGCAGAGAACAGGTCTTTTGTAGGGCTAAAAGTGCTTGATTGCTGCAAGGCAGGATATAATGTCTCATCTCCTTTTCCACCCCCATCTCCATCAGGGGGCTCATGCTGTTGTTTCTCATTTGATGGAGGGGCAGTTGCCATAGTCCCTCCCTTGGCTGGGGGCAAAAGCTGTGGAAGGGGACCATCAAGCCTCTGGGAGAACAACATATTTCTTGGAGTAAGTCTTTGAAGACAGTTTCTGACTTCACTCCACATAAATTGCACTGATACAGAAATTCCTTCATGCTTTTGCAATTCATTACCATTTTTTTTCCAATGTGTTAAGTCCAAACAATCATCATATTTAAGCCAAGGACAGAGTTTTCCTATAACTTGGACTAGCTGTTGTACTTCCTTCTTATCAGCCCGTTTCCCATTCATATGCAAAAGATCTGAGATATCTTTACCAAGCTCCTGCTCTTGCGAAGCCAACACACCCCCCATAATAAAAAAATTTCCACTCACCCTGTTGTAATTCTGAAGCGCTTGATTGACCTTTCCTCTGGTCGTGGGTGCATAAAGACCTTGACCCGGTCGCCAATTATGAGGTGCTAATTGCTAATTGCTGAAGCAGAGTTCAAAGAAGGCTCTCATTGTAGTTCAAAGCCTCCCACGGAGCGACACTTGTAGGAATCCGATCCATGTAAAGATAATCAGCCTCATTTAATGGAGCAGTTTATACCCCAGATAAACAAAGGAAGAGTCTAACGGAGTCCAGCTTCATTAGACAGAGTGTGAGGAGGGAACAGAGGTAGAGAGAAAGGAGAGAGCAAAGCATACACACGCGGCAGTTTTGGCTGAACAAAGGAAACATAATGGCGTCTCTTTATTCAAACAGAGTATATCAGAAACAAAACTTAAAGCACATACAGCCAATCCGAAAGCCAGAACCAAATAAGGAGAAAGAAGTAGAAATCTTCTCACTATTCTATGCATGCCCAAAATCCAGCGTTGTCTCTCATGCAGACAAAGAGGCCTTTGTTTACAAAATGTAAAGGCGACAGGAGACAGAAACCAGATACATTCCTACAGTGAGGGAGAGAGAGAGAAAGAGAAGCTGTGAGTGAGAGAGAGAAAGAGAAGCTGTGAGTGAGAGAGAGAGAGAAAGAGAAGCTGTGAGTGAGAGAGAGAAAAAGAAAGAGAAGCTGTGAGAGAGAGAGAAAGAGAAGCTGTGAGTGAGAGAGAGAGAAAGAGAAGCTGTGAGTGAGTGAGAGAGAAAGAAAGAAAGGAGAAGCTGTGAGTGAGAGAGATAGAGAGAAAGTGAAGCTGTGTGTGTGAGAGAGAGAAATAGTAGCTGTGAGTGAGAGAGAGAGAGAGAGAAAGAGAAGCTGTGAGTGAGAGAGAGAGAAAGAGAAGCTGTGAGTGAGAGAGTTAGAGAGAGAGAGAGAAAGAGAAGCTGTGTGTGAGTGAGCGAGAGAGAGAATGAGAAGCTGTGTGAGAGAGAGAGAGGCTGTGAGTGAGTGAGAGAGAGAGAAGGAGAAGCTGTGAGTTAGAGAGAGAGAGAGTGAAGCTGTGAGTAAGAGAGACAGAGAGAAAGAGAAGCTGTGAGTGAGTGAGAGAGAGAGAAAGAGAAGCTCTGTGTGTGTGTGTGAGAGAGAAAGAGAAGCTGTGTGTGTGTGAGAAAGAGATAAGCTGTGAGTGAGAGAGACAAAGAGAGAGAAGCTGTGAGTGGGTGAGAGAGAGAGAGAAAGAGAAGCTGTGAGTGAGAGAGAGAGAGAAAGAGAAGCTGGGAGTGTGAGAGCCAGAGAGAGAAAGAGAAGCTGTGAGTGAGTGAGTGAGAGAGAAAAAGAAGCTGTGGGTGAGAGAGAGAGAGAGAGAGAGAAGCTGTGAATGAGAGAGAGATAGAAATAGAAGCTGTGAGTGAGAGAGAGAGAAAGAGAAGCTGTGAGTGACAGATAGAGAGAAAGAGAAGCTGTGTGTGTGTGTGTGAGAGAGAGAAGCTGTGAGTGAGAGAGAGAAAGAGAAAGAGAAGCTGTGTGTGTGAGAGAGAAAGAGAAGCTGTGAGTGAGAGAGAGAGAAAGAGAAGCTGTGAGTGAGAGAGAGAGAGAAAGAAAGGAGAAGCTGTGAGTGAGAGAGATAGAGAAAAAGTGAAGCTGTGTGTGTGAGAGAGAGAAATATTAGCTGTGAGTGAGAGAGAGAGAGAAAGAGAAGCTGTGAGTGAGTGAGAGAGAGAGAGAGAGAAAGAGAAGCTGTAAGAGAGAGAGAAAGAGAAGCTGTGAGTTAGTGAGAGAAAGAGAAGCTGTGAATGAGAGAGACAGAGAGAGATTGAGAAGCTGTGAGTGAGTGAGAGAGAGAGAAAGAGAAGCTGTGAGTGAGAGAGAGAGAGAAAGAGAAGCTGTGAGTGAGTGAGAGAGAGAGAGAAGCTGTGAGTGAGTGAGAGAGAGAGAAGCTGTGAGTGAGAGAGAGATAGAGAGAGAAAGAGAAGCTGTGAGTGAGAGAGAGAAAGAGAAGCTGTGAGTGAGAGAGTGAGAGAGATAGAGAAGCTGTGAGTGAGGGAGACAGAGAGTGAAATAGAACCTGTGAGTGAGAGAGAGAGAAAGAGAAGCTGTGAGTGAGAGAGAGAGAGAAAGAGAAGCTATGAGTGAGAGAGAAACAGAAGCTGAGTGAGTGAGAGAGATAGAGAAAGAGAAGGTTTGAGTGAGTGAGAGAGCGAGAGAAAGAGAAGCTGTGAGTGAGAGAAAGAGAAAGAGAAGGTGTGAGAGAGAAAGAGAAGCTGTGAGTGAGAGAGTGAAAGAGAAGCGGTGAATGATTGAGAGAGAGAGAAAGAGAAGCTGTGAGTGAGAGAGAGAAAGAGAAGCTGTGAGTGAGAGAGAGAGAGAGAGAAAGTAAGGAGAAGCTGTGAGTGAGAGAGATAGAGAGAAAGAGAAGCTGTGAGTGAGAGAGAGAGAGAGAGAAGCTGTGAGAGAGAGAGAAAGAGAAGCTGAGAGTTAGTGAGAGAAAGAGAAAGAAGATGTGAATGAGAGAGACAGAGAGAGATTAAGAAGCTGTGAGTGAGTGAGAGAGAGAGAAAGAGAAGCTGTGAGTGAGAGAGAGAGAGAAAAAGAGAAGCTGTGAGTGAGAGAGAGAAACAGAAGCTCAGCGAGTGAGAGAGATAGAGAAAGAGAAGGTTTGAGTGAGTGAGAGAGCGAGAGAAAGAGAAGCTGTGAGTGAGAGAGAGAGAAAGAGAAGGTGTGAGAGAGAAAGAGAAGCTGTGAGTGAGAGAGTGAAAGAGAAGCGGTGAATGATTGAGAGAGAGAAAGAGAAGCTGTGAGTGAGAGAGAGAAAGAGAAGCTGTGAGTGAGAGAGAGACAGAGAAAGAAAGGAGAAGCTGTGAGTGAGAGAGATAGAGAGAAAGTGAAAATGTGTGTGAGAGAGACAGAAATAGTAGCTGTGAGTGAGTGAGAGAGGGAGAAAGAGAAGCTGTGAGTGAGTGAGAGAGAGAGAGAGAAAGAGAAGCTGTGAGTAAGTGAGAGAAAGAGAAAGAGAAGCTGTGAATGAGAGAGACAGAGAGAGATTGAGAAGCTGTGAGTGAGTGAGAGAGAGAGAAAGAGAAGCTGTGAGTGAGAGAGAGAGAGAGAAAGAGAAGCTGTGAGTGAGTGAGTGAGAGAGAGAAGCTGTGAGTTATTGAGAGAGAGAGAAAGAGAAGCTGTGAGTGAGAGAGATAGAGAGAGAGAAAGAGCTGTGAGTGAGAGAGAGAAAGAGAAGCTGTGAGTGAGAGAGAGAGAGAGAAGCTGTGTGTGTGTGTGTGTGTGAGAGAAATAGAAGCTGTGAGTGAGAGAGAGAGAAAGAGAAGCTGTGAGTGAGAGAGAGAGAGAGAAAGAGGAGCTGTGTGTGTGTGTGTGAGAGAGAAAGAGAAGCTGTGAGTGAGTGAGAGAGAAAGAGAAGCTGTGTGTGAGAGAGAGAGAAGCTGAGAGTGAGAGAGAGAGAATGAGAAGTTCTGAGTGAGAGAGAAAGAGAAAGAGAAGCTGTGTGTGTGAGAGAGAAGCTGTGAGTGAGAGAGAGAAAGAGAAGCTATGAGTGAGAGAGAGAAAGAAAGAAAGAAAGAGAAGCTGTGAGTGAGAGAGAGAGAAGCTGTGAGAGTGTGAGAGAGAGAATCAAGGAGTGAGTAAGAGAGAGAGGGGGAAGCTGTGAGTGAGAGAGAGAGAAATAGAAGCTGTAAGTGAGAGAGAAAGAGAAGCTGTGAGTGAAAGAGAGAGAGAGAAGCTGTGAGTGAGAAAGAGAGAAAGAGAAGCTGAGTGAGAGCGAGAGAGAAAGAGAACCTGTGTGAGTGATAGAGAGAGAGAAAGAAAAGCTGAGAGTGAGAGAGAGAGAGAAGCTGTTTGTGAGGGAGAGAGAAAGAGAAGCTGTGAGTGAGAGAGAGAGAGAGAAAGAGAAGCTGTGAGTGAGAGAGAGAGAGAATGTGAAGCTGTGAGTGAGAGAGAGAGTGAGACGCTGTGTGGGAGAGAGTGAGAGAATCTGGGACTGAGTAAGAGAGAGAGAGGCTGTGAGTGAGAGAGAGAGAGAGAGAGAAGCTGTGAGTGAGAGAGAGAGAAGCCGTGAGTGAGAGGGAGAGAGAAAGAGAAGCTGTGAGTGAGAGAGAGAGAGAGAGAAGCTGTGAATGAGCAAGTGAAAGAGAAGCTGTGAGTGAGAGAGAGAGATAAAGAGAAGCTGTGAGTGAGAGAGAGAGAGAAAGAGAAGCTGTGAGTGAGAGAGAGAGAGAAAGAGAAGCTGTGTGTGTGAGAGAGAAAGAGAAGCTGTGAGTGAGAGAGAGAGAAAGAGAAGCTGTGAGTGAGAGAGAGAGAGAAAGAAAGAAAGGAGAAGCTGTGAGTGAGAGAGAAAAAGTGAAGCTGTGTGTGTGAGAGAGAGAAATAGTATCTGTGAGTGAGTGAGAGAGAGAGAAAGAGAAGCTGTGAGTGAGTGAGAGAGAGAGAGAGAGAAAGAGAAGCTGTAAGAGAGAGAGAAAGAGAAGCTGTGAGTTAGTGAGAGAAAGAGAAAGAGAAGCTGTGAATGGGAGAGACAGAGAGAGATTGAGAAACTGTGAGTGAGTGAGAGAGAGAGAAAGAGAAGCTGTGAGTGAGAGAGAGAGAGAGAGATAGAGAAGCTGTAAGTGAGGGAGACAGAGAGTGAAATAGAACCTGTGAGTGAGAGAGAGAGAAAGAGAAGCTGTGCGTGAGAGAGAGAGAGAAAGAGAAGCTGTGAGTGAGAGAGAAACAGAAGCTGAGTGAGTGAGAGAGATAGAGAAAGAAAAGGTTTGAGTGAGTGAGAGAGTGAGAGAAAGAGAAGCTGTGAGTGAGAGAGAGAGAAAGAGAAGGTGTGAGAGAGAAAGAGAAGCTGTGAGTGAGAGAGTGAAAGAGAAGCGGTGAATGATTGAGAGAGAGAGAAAGAGAAGCTATGAGTGAGAGAGAGAAAGAGAAGCTGTGAGTGAGAGAGAGAGAGAGAAAGTAAGGAGAAGCTGTGAGTGAGAGAGATAGAGAGAAAGAGAAGCTGTGAGTGAGAGAGAGAGAGAGAGAGAAAGAGAAGCTGTGAGAGAGAGAGAAAGAGAAGCTGTGAGTGAGAGAGAGATAGAGAGAGAAAGAGAAGCTGTGAGTGAGAGAGAGAGAAAGAGAAGCTGTGTGTGTGTGTGAGAGAGAGAAATAAAAGCTGTGAGTGAGAGAGAGAGAAAGAGAAGCTGTGAGTGAGAGAGAGAGAGAGGGAGGAGGAGCTGTATGTGTGTGAGAGACAGAAAGAGAACCTGTGAGTGAGTGATAGATAAAGAGAAGCTGTGTGTGTGAGAGAGAGAAGCTGAGAGTGAGAGAGAGAGAATGAGAAGGAGTGAGTGAGAGAGAAAGAGAAAGAGAAGCTGTGTGTGTGAGAGAGAGAAAAGCTGTGAGTGAGAGAGAGAAAGAGAAGCTGTGAGTGAGAGAGATAGAGAAAGTAAGGAGAAGCTGTGAGTGAGAGAGATAGAGAGAGAGAAGCTGTGAGTTATTGAGAGAGAGAGAAAGAGAAGCTGTGAGTGAGAGAGAGATAGAGAGAGAAAGAGAAGCTGTGAGTGAGTGAGAGAGAGAAGCTGTGAGTTAGTGAGAGAAAGAGAAAGAGAAGCTGTGAATGAGAGAGACAGAGAGAGATTGAGAAGCTGTGAGTGAGTGAGAGAGAGAGAGAAAGAGAAGCTGTGAGTGAGAGAGAGAGAGAAAAAGAGAAGCTGTGAGTGAGTGTGAGAGAGAGAGAGAAGCTGTGAGTTATTGAGATAGAGAGAAAGAGAAGCTGTGAGTGAGAGATAGATAGAGAGAGAAAGAGAAGCTGTGAGGGAGAGAGAGAAAGAGAAGCTGTGAGTGAGAGAGAGAGAGAGAGAAGCTGTGTGTGTGTGTGAGAGAGAGAAATAGAAGCTGTGAGTGAGAGAGAGAGAAAGAGAAGCTGTGAGTGAGAGAGAGAGAGAAAGAGGAGCTGTGTGTGTGTGAGAGAGAGAAAGAGAAGCTGTGAGTGAGTGAGAGAGAAAGAGAAGCTGTGAGTGAGAGAGAGAGAGAGAAAGTAAGGAGAAGCTGTGAGTGAGAGAGATAGAGAGAAAGTGAAGCTGTGTGTGAGAGAGACAGAAATAGTAGCTGTGAGTGAGTGAGAGAGAGAGAAAGAGAAGCTGTGAGTGAGTGAGAGAGAGAAGCTGTGAGTTAGTGAGAGAAAGAGAAAGAGAAGCTGTGAATGAGAGAGACAGAGAGAGATTGAGAAGCTGTGAGTGAGTGAGAGAGAGAGAGAAAGAGAAGCTGTGAGTGAGAGAGAGAGAGAAAAAGAGAAGCTGTGAGTGAGTGAGAGAGAGAGAGAAGCTGTGAGTTATTGAGAGAGAGAAAGAGAAGCTGTGAGTGAGAGAGAGATAGAGAGAGAAAGAGAAGTTGTGAGGGAGAGAGAGAAAGAGAAGCTGTGAGTGAGAGAGAGAGAGAGAAAGAGAAGCTGTGTGTGTGTGTGAGAGAGAGAAATTAAAGCTGTGAGTGAGAGAGAGAGAAAGAGAAGCTGTGAGTGAGAGAGAGAGAGAAAGAGGAGCTGTGTGTGTGAGAGAGAGAGAAAGAGAAGCTGTGAGAGAGTGAGAGAGAAAGAGAAGCTGTGTGTGTGAGAGAGAGAAGCTGAGAGTGAGAGAGAGAGAATGAGAAGGTGTGAGTGAGAGAGAAAGAGAAAGAGAAGCTGTGTGTGTGAGAGAGATAGAGAAGCTGTGAGTGAGAGAGAGAAAGAGAAGGTATGAGTGAGAGAGAGAAAGAAAGAAAGAGAAGCTGTGAGAGAGAGAGAGAGAGAAAGAGAAGCTGTGAGTGAGAGAGAGAGAAGCTGTGAGTGTGTGAGAGAGAATCAGGGAGTAGGAGAGAGAGGGGGAAGCTGTGAGTGAGAGAGAGAGAAATAGAAGCTGTAAGTGAGAGAGAGAGAAAGAGAAGCTGTGAGTGAAAGAGAGAGAGAGAAGCTGTGAGTGAGAGAGAGAGAAAGAAAAGCTGAGTGAGAGCGAGAGAGAAAGAGAAGCTGTGTAAGTGATAGAGAGAGAGAAAGAGAAGCTGAGAGTGAGAGAGAGAGAGAAGCTGTTTGTGTGTGAGAGAGAGAAAGAGAAGCTGTGAGTGAGAGAGAGTGAGAAAGAGAAGCTGTGAGTGAGCGAGAGAGAAAGTGAAGCTGTGAGTGAGTGAGAGAGAGAGTGAGAAGCTGTGTGGGAGAGAGAGAGAGAATCTGGGACTGAGTAAGAGAGAGAAAGAGGCTGTGAGTGAGTGAGAGAGAGAGAAGCTGTGAGTAAGAGAGAGAGAGAGAAAGAGAAGCTGTGAGTGAGAGAGAGTGAGAGAGAGAAGCTGTGAGTGAGAGAGTGAAGCTGTGAGTGAGAGGGAGAGAGAAAGAGAAGCTGTGAGTGAGAGAGAGAGAGAGAAGCTGTGAATGAGCGAGAGTGAAAGAGAAGCTGTGAGTGAGAGAGAGATAAAGAGAAGCTGTGAGTGAGAGAGAGAGAGAAAGAGAAGCTGTGAGTGAGAGAGAGAAAGAAAGAGAAAGAAGCTGTGAGTGAGAGAGAGAGAGAGAAGCTGTGTGTGAGAGAGAGAGAAAGAAGGAGAAGCTGTTAGTGAGTGAGAGAGAAAGAAGCTGTGTGTGTGAGAGAGAGAGAATGAGAAGCTGTGAGTGAGAGAGAGAGAGAAACAGAAGCTGTGTGTGGGAGAGAGAGAAAGAGAAGCTGTGAGTGAGAGAGAGAGAAAGAGAAGCTGTGAGTGTGTGAGAGAGAGAAAGAGAAGCTGTGAGTTAGTGAGAAAGAGAGAGAAGCTGTGAGTGAGAGAGAGAGAGAGAATCAGGGAGTGTGTAAGAGAGATAGAGAAGCTGTGAGTGTGAGAGAGAGAGAAACAGAAGCTGTAAGTGAGAGAAAGAGAGAGAAGCTGTGTGTGAGAGAGAGAAGCTGTGAGAGAGAGTGAGAAAGAAAGAGAAGCTGTGTGTGTGAGAGAGAGAGAGAAGCTGTGTGTGTGATAGAGAGAGAGAAAGAGAAGCTGAGAGTGTGTGTGAGAGAGAAAGAGAAGCTGTGAGTGAGAGAGAGAGAAGCTGTGTGTGTGTGAGAGAGAAAGAGAATCTGTTAGTGAGAGAGCGAGAGAAAGAGAAGCTGTGAGTGAGAGAAAGAGAAGCTATGAGTGAGTGAGTGAGAGAGAGAGAAGCTGTGAGTGAGTGAGTGAGGGAAGCTGTGTATGAGAGAGAGAGAGAAAGAGAAGCTATGAGTGTGAGAGAGAGAGAAAGAGAAGCTGTGTGTGTGAGAGAGAGAAAGAGAAGCTGTGAGTGAGAGAGAGAGAAGGAGAAGCTGTGAGTGAGAGAGAGAGAGAAAGAGAAGCTGTAAGTGAGAGAGAGAAAGAGAAGATGTGTGTGTGTGTGTATGTGAGAGAGAGAGAAGCTGTGAGTGAGAGAGAGAGAAAGAGAAGCTGTGTGTGAGAGAGAGAGAAAGAGAAGCTGAGAGTGAGAGAGAGAGAATGAGATGCTGGGAGTGAGAGAGAGAGAGAGAGAAGCTGTGAGTGAGAGAGAGAGAAAGAGAAGCTGTGAGTGTGTGAGTGTGAGAGAGAGAAGCTGTGAGTGAGTGAGTGAGAGAGAATCAGGGAGTAAGAGAGAGAGAGAAGCTGTGTGTGAGAGACAGAGAGAAATAGAAGGTGTAAGTGAGAGAGAGAGAAAGAGAAGATGTGAGTGAGTGAGAGAGAGAGAGAAGCTGTGAGTGAGAGAGAGAGTAGCTGTGTGTGTGTGAGAGAGAAAGAGAAGCTGTGAGTGAGAGATTGAGAGAGAGAGAAAGAGAAGCTGTGAGTGAGAGAGAGAGAAAGAGAAGCTGTGAGTGAGTGAGAGAGAGTGAGAAGCTGTGAGTGAGAGAGAGAGAGAAGCTGGGAGTGAGTAAGAGGGAGAGAGAAGCTGTGAGTGAGAGAGAGAGAGAGAGAGAAAGAGACGCTGTGAGTGAGAAGAGAAAGTGAAGCTGTGAGTGAGAGAGAGTGAGAGAAGCTGTGAGTGATAGATAGAGAGAAAGAGAAGCTGTGTGTGTGATAGAGAGAGAAAGAGAAGCTGAAAGAGAGAGAGAAGTTGTAAGTGAGAGAGAGAGAGTAGCTGTGTGTGTGAGAGAGAGAAAGAGAAGCTGTGAGTGAGAGATAGAGAGAGAGAGAAAGAGAAGCTGTGTGTGTGTGTGTGAGAGAGAAGCTGTGAGTGAGAGAGAGAAAGAGAAAGAGAAGCTGTGTGTGAGAGAGAAAGAGATGCTGTGAGTGAGAGAGAGAGAAAGAGAAGCTGTGAGTGAGAGAGAGAGAGAAAGAAAGGAGCTGTGAGTGAGAGAGATAGAGAAAAAGTGAAGCTGTGAGTGTGAGAGAGAGAAATATTAGCTGTGAGTGAGAGAGAGAGAGAAAGAGAAGCTGTGAGTGAGTGAGAGAGAGAGAGAGAGAGAAAGAGAAGCTGTAAGAGAGAGAGAAAGAGAAGCTGTGAGTTAGTGAGAGAAAGAGAAAGAGAAGCTGTGAATGAGAGAGACAGAGAGAGATTGAGAAGCTGTGAGTGAGTGAGAGAGAGAGAGAAAGAGAAGCTGTGAGTGAGAGAGAGAGAAAGAGAAGCTGTGAGTGAGTGAGAGAGAGAGAGAAGCTGTGAGTTATTGAGAGAGAGAGAAAGAGAAGCTGTGAGTGAGAGAGAGATAGAGAGAGAAAGAGAAGCTGTGAGTGAGAGAGAGAAAGAGAAGCTGTGAGTGAGAGAGTGAGAGAGAAAGAGAAGCTGTGTGTGTGTGTGAGAGAGAGAAATTAAAGCTGTGAGTGAGAGAGAGAGAAAGAGAAGCTGTGAGTGAGAGAGAGAGAGAAAGAGGAGCTGTGTGTGTGAGAGAGAGAGAAAGAGAAGCTGTGAGAGAGTGAGAGAGAAAGAGAAGCTGTGTGTGTGAGAGAGAGAAGCTGAGAGTGAGAGAGAGAGAATGAGAAGGTGTGAGTGAGAGAGAAAGAGAAAGAGAAGCTGTGTGTGTGAGAGAGATAGAGAAGCTGTGAGTGAGAGAGAGAAAGAGAAGGTATGAGTGAGAGAGAGAAAGAAAGAAAGAGAAGCTGTGAGAGAGAGAGAGAGAGAAAGAGAAGCTGTGAGTGAGAGAGAGAGAAGCTGTGAGTGTGTGAGAGAGAATCAGGGAGTAGGAGAGAGAGGGGGAAGCTGTGAGTGAGAGAGAGAGAAATAGAAGCTGTAAGTGAGAGAGAGAGAAAGAGAAGCTGTGAGTGAAAGAGAGAGAGAGAAGCTGTGAGTGAGAGAGAGAGAAAGAAAAGCTGAGTGAGAGCGAGAGAGAAAGAGAAGCTGTGTAAGTGATAGAGAGAGAGAAAGAGAAGCTGAGAGTGAGAGAGAGAGAGAAGCTGTTTGTGTGTGAGAGAGAGAAAGAGAAGCTGTGAGTGAGAGAGAGTGAGAAAGAGAAGCTGTGAGTGAGCGAGAGAGAAAGTGAAGCTGTGAGTGAGTGAGAGAGAGAGTGAGAAGCTGTGTGGGAGAGAGAGAGAGAACCTGGGACTGAGTAAGAGAGAGAAAGAGGCTGTGAGTGAGTGAGAGAGAGAGAAGCTGTGAGTAAGAGAGAGAGAGAGAAAGAGAAGCTGTGAGTGAGAGAGAGTGAGAGAGAGATGCTGTGAGTGAGAGAGTGAAGCTGTGAGTGAGAGGGAGAGAGAAAGAGAAGCTGTGAGTGAGAGAGAGAGAGAGAAGCTGTGAATGAGCGAGAGTGAAAGAGAAGCTGTGAGTGAGAGAGAGATAAAGAGAAGCTGTGAGTGAGAGAGAGAGAGAAAGAGAAGCTGTGAGTGAGAGAGAGAAAGAAAGAGAAAGAAGCTGTGAGTGAGAGAGAGAGAGAGAAGCTGTGTGTGAGAGAGAGAGAAAGAAGGAGAAGCTGTTAGTGAGTGAGAGAGAAAGAAGCTGTGTGTGTGTGAGAGAGAGAATGAGAAGCTGTGAGTGAGAGAGAGAGAGAAACAGAAGCTGTGTGTGGGAGAGAGAGAAAGAGAAGCTGTGAGTGAGAGAGAGAGAAAGAGAAGCCGTGAGTGTGTGAGAGAGAGAAAGAGAAGCTGTGAGTTAGTGAGAAAGAGAGAGAAGCTGTGAGTGAGAGAGAGAGAGAGAATCAGGGAGTGTGTAAGAGAGATAGAGAAGCTGTGAGTGAGAGAGAGAGAGAAACAGAAGCTGTAAGTGAGAGAAAGAGAGAGAAGCTGTGTGTGAGAGAGAGAAGCTGTGAGAGAGAGTGAGAAAGAAAGAGAAGCTGTGTGTGTGTGAGAGAGAGAGAAGCTGTGTGTGTGATAGAGAGAGAGAAAGAGAAGCTGAGAGTGTGTGTGAGAGAGAAAGAGAAGCTGTGAGTGAGAGAGAGAGAAGCTGTGTGTGTGTGAGAGAGAAAGAGAATCTGTTAGTGAGAGAGCGAGAGAAAGAGAAGCTGTGAGTGAGAGAAAGAGAAGCTATGAGTGAGTGAGTGAGAGAGAGAGAAGCTGTGAGTGAGTGAGTGAGGGAAGCTGTGTATGAGAGAGAGAGAGAAAGAGAAGCTATGAGTGTGAGAGAGAGAGAAAGAGAAGCTGTGTGTGAGAGAGAGAGAAAGAGAAGCTGTGAGTGAGAGAGAGAGAAGGAGAAGCTGTGAGTGAGAGAGAGAGAGAAAGAGAAGCTGTAAGTGAGAGAGAGAAAGAGAAGATGTGTGTGTGTGTGTATGTGAGAGAGAGAGAAGCTGTGAGTGAGAGAGAGAGAAAGAGAAGCTGTGTGTGAGAGAGAGAGAAAGAGAAGCTGAGAGTGAGAGAGAGAGAATGAGATGCTGGGAGTGAGAGAGAGAGAGAGAGAAGCTGTGAGTGAGAGAGAGAGAAAGAGAAGCTGTGAGTGTGTGAGTGTGAGAGAGAGAAGCTGTGAGTGAGTGAGTGAGAGAGAATCAGGGAGTAAGAGAGAGAGAGAAGCTGTGTGTGAGAGACAGAGAGAAATAGAAGGTGTAAGTGAGAGAGAGAGAAAGAGAAGATGTGAGTGAGTGAGAGAGAGAGAGAAGCTGTGAGTGAGAGAGAGAGTAGCTGTGTGTGTGTGAGAGAGAAAGAGAAGCTGTGAGTGAGAGATTGAGAGAGAGAGAAAGAGAAGCTGTGAGTGAGAGAGAGAGAAAGAGAAGCTGTGAGTGAGTGAGAGAGAGTGAGAAGCTGTGAGTGAGAGAGAGAGAGAAGCTGGGAGTGAGTAAGAGGGAGAGAGAAGCTGTGAGTGAGAGAGAGAGAGAGAGAGAAAGAGACGCTGTGAGTGAGAAGAGAAAGTGAAGCTGTGAGTGAGAGAGAGTGAGAGAAGCTGTGAGTGATAGATAGAGAGAAAGAGAAGCTGTGTGTGATAGAGAGAGAAAGAGAAGCTGAGAGAGAGAGAGAAGTTGTAAGTGAGAGAGAGAGAGTAGCTGTGTGTGTGTGAGAGAGAAAGAGAAGCTGTGAGTGAGAGATAGAGAGAGAGAGAAAGAGAAGCTGTGTGTGTGTGTGAGAGAGAGAAGCTGTGAGTGAGAGAGAGAAAGAGAAAGAGAAGCTGTGTGTGAGAGAGAAAGAGATGCTGTGAGTGAGAGAGAGAGAAAGAGAAGCTGTGAGTGAGAGAGAGAGAGAAAGAAAGGAGCTGTGAGTGAGAGAGATAGAGAAAAAGTGAAGCTGTGAGTGTGAGAGAGAGAAATATTAGCTGTGAGTGAGAGAGAGAGAGAAAGAGAAGCTGTGAGTGAGTGAGAGAGAGAGAGAGAGAAAGAGAAGCTGTAAGAGAGAGAGAAAGAGAAGCTGTGAGTTAGTGAGAGAAAGAGAAAGAGAAGCTGTGAATGAGAGAGACAGAGAGAGATTGAGAAGCTGTGAGTGAGTGAGAGAGAGAGAGAAAGAGAAGCTGTGAGTGAGAGAGAGAGAAAGAGAAGCTGTGAGTGAGTGAGAGAGAGAGAGAAGCTGTGAGTTATTGAGAGAGAGAGAAAGAGAAGCTGTGAGTGAGAGAGAGATAGAGAGAGAAAGAGAAGCTGTGAGTGAGAGAGAGAAAGAGAAGCTGTGAGTGAGAGAGTGAGAGAGATAGAGAAGCTGTGAGTGAGGGAGACAGAGAGTGAAATAGAACCTGTGAGTGAGAGAGAGAGAAAGAGAAGCTGTGAGTGAGAGAGAGAGAGAAAGAGAAGCTGTGAGTGAGAGACAAACAGAAGCTGAGTGAGTGAGAGAGATAGAGAAAGAGAAGGTTTGAGTGAGTGAGAGAGCGAGAGAAAGAGAAGCTGTGAGTGAGAGAGAGAGAAAGAGAAGGTGTGTGAGAGAAAGAGAAGCTGTGAGTGAGAGAGTGAAAGAGAAGCGGTGAATGATTGAGAGAGAGAGAAAGAGAAGCTGTGAGTGAGAGAGAGAAAGGGAAGCTGTGAGTGAGAGAGAGAGAGAAAGTAAGGAGAAGCTGTGAGTGAGAGAGATAGAGAGAAAGAGAAGCTGTGAGAGAGAGAGAGAAAGAGAAGCTGTGAGAGAGAGAGAAAGAGAAGCTGAGAGTTAGTGAGAGAAAGAGAAAGAAGATGTGAATGAGAGAGACAGAGAGAGATTGAGAAGCTGTGAGTGAGTGGGAGAGAGAGAAAGAGAAGCTGTGAGTGAGAGAGAGAGAGACAAAGAGAAGCTGCGAGTGAGAGAGAGAAACAGAAGCTGAGCGAATGAGAGAGATAGAGAAAGAGAAGTTTTGTGTGAGTGAGAGAGCGAGAGAAAGAGAAGCTGTGAGTGAGAGAGAGAGAAAGAGAAGGTGTGAGTGAGAAAGAGAAGCTGTGAGTGAGAGAGTGAAAGAGAAGCGGTGAATGATTGAGAGAGAGAGAAAGAGAAGCTGTGAGTGAGAGAGAGAAAGAGAAGCTGTGAGTGAGAGAGAGACAGAGAAAGAAAGGAGAAGCTGTGAGTGAGAGAGATAGAGAGAAAGTGAAGCTGTGTGTGAGAGAGACAGAAATAGTAGCTGTGAGTGAGTGAGAGAGGGAGAAAGAGAAGCTGTGAGTGAGTGAGAGAGAGAGAGAGAAAGAGAAGCTGAGAGAGAGAAAGAGAAGCTGTGAGTAAGTGAGAGAAAGTGAAAGAGAAGCTGTGAATGAGAGAGACAGAGAGAGATTGAGAAGCTGTGAGTGAGTGAGAAAGAGAGAAAGAGAAGCTGTGAGTGAGAGAGAGAGAGAAAAAGAGAAGCTGTGAGTGAGTGAGAGAGAGAGAGAAGCTGTGAGTTATTGAGAGAGAGAGAAAGAGAAGCTGTGAGTGAGAGAGATAGAGAGAGAGAAAGAGCTGTGAGTGAGAGAGAGAAAGAGAAAGAGAAGCTGTGAGTGAGAGAGAGAGAGAGAAGCTGTGTGTGTGTGAGAGAGAGAGAAATAGAAGCTGTGAGTGAGAGAGAGAGAAAGAGAAGATGTGAGTGAGAGAGAGAGAGAGAGAAAGAGGAGCTGTGTGTGTGTGAGAGAGAGAAAGAGAAGCTGTGAGTGAGTGAGAGAGAAAGAGAAGCTGTGTGTGAGAGAGAGAGAGAAGCTGAGAGTGAGAGAGAGAGAATGAGAAGTTCTGAGTGAGAGAGAAAGAGAAAGAGAAGCTGTGTGTGTGAGAGAGAAGCTGTGAGTGAGAGAGAGAAAGAGAAGCTATGAGTGAGAGAGAGAAAGAAAGAAAGAGAAGCTGTGAGTGAGAGAGAGAGAAGCTGTGAGAGTGTGAGAGAGAGAATCAAGGAGTGAGTAAGAGAGAGAGGGGGAAGCTGTGAGTGAGAGAGAGAGAAATAGAAGCTGTAAGTGAGAGAGAGAGAAAGAGAAGCTGTGAGTGAAAGAGATTGAGAGAAGCTGTGAGTGAGAGAGAGAGAAAGAGAAGCTGAGTCAGAGCGAGAGAGAAAGAGAAGCTGTGTGAGTGATAGAGAGAGAGAAAGAAAAGCTGAGAGTGAGAGAGAGAGAGAAGCTGTTTGTGAGAGAGAGAGAAAGAGAAGCTGTGAGTGAGAGAGAGAGAGAAAGAGAAGCTGTGAGTGAGAGAGAGAGAGAATGTGAAGCTGTGAGTGAGTGAGAGAGAGAGTGAGACGCTGTGTGGGAGAGAGAGAGAATCTGGGACTGAGTAAGAGAGAGAGAGGCTGTGAGTGAGAGAGAGAGAGAGAAGCTGTGAGTAAGAGAGAGAGAGAGAAAGAGAAGCTGTGAGTGAGAGAGAGTGAGAGAGAGAGAAGCTGTGAGTGAGAGAGAGAGAAGCCGTGAGTGAGAGGGAGAGAGAAAGAGAAGCTGTGAGTGAGAGAGAGAGAGAGAGAAGCTGTGAATGAGCGAGTGAAAGAGAAGCTGTGAGTGAGAGAGAGATAAAGAGAAGCTGTGAGTGAGAGAGAGAGAAAGAGAAGCTGTGAGTGAGAGAGAGAGAGAAAGAGAAGCTGTGTGTGTGAGAGAGAAAGAGAAGCTGTGAGTGAGAGAGAGAGAGAAAGAGAAGCTGTGTGTGTGAGAGAGAAAGAGAAGCTGTGAGTGAGAGAGAGAGAGAAAGAGAAGCTGTGTGTGTGAGAGAGAAAGAGAAGCTGTGAGTGAGAGAGAGAGAGAGAAAGTAAGGAGAAGCTGTGAGTGAGAGAGATAGAGAGAAAGAGAAGCTGTGAGTGAGAGAGAGAGAGAGAGAGAAAGAGAAGCTGTGAGAGAGAGAGAAAGAGAAGCTGTGAGTGAGAGAGAGATAGAGAGAGAAAGAGAAGCTGTGAGTGAGAGAGAGAGAAAGAGAAGCTGTGTGTGTGTGTGAGAGAGAGAAATAAAAGCTGTGAGTGAGAGAGAGAGAAAGAGAAGCTGTGAGTGAGAGAGAGAGAGAGGGAGGAGGAGCTGTATGTGTGTGAGAGACAGAAAGAGAACCTGTGAGTGAGTGATAGATAAAGAGAAGCTGTGTGTGTGAGAGAGAGAAGCTGAGAGTGAGAGAGAGAGAATGAGAAGGAGTGAGTGAGAGAGAAAGAGAAAGAGAAGCTGTGTGTGTGTGAGAGAGAGAAAAGCTGTGAGTGAGAGAGAGAAAGAGAAGCTGTGAGTGAGAGAGATAGAGAAAGTAAGGAGAAGCTGTGAGTGAGAGAGATAGAGAGAGAGAAGCTGTGAGTTATTGAGAGAGAGAGAAAGAGAAGCTGTGAGTGAGAGAGAGATAGAGAGAGAAAGAGAAGCTGTGAGTGAGTGAGAGAGAGAAGCTGTGAGTTAGTGAGAGAAAGAGAAAGAGAAGCTGTGAATGAGAGAGACAGAGAGAGATTGAGAAGCTGTGAGTGAGTGAGAGAGAGAGAGAAAGAGAAGCTGTGAGTGAGAGAGAGAGAGAAAAAGAGAAGCTGTGAGTGAGTGTGAGAGAGAGAGAGAAGCTGTGAGTTATTGAGATAGAGAGAAAGAGAAGCTGTGAGTGAGAGATAGATAGAGAGAGAAAGAGAAGCTGTGAGGGAGAGAGAGAAAGAGAAGCTGTGAGTGAGAGAGAGAGAGAGAGAAGCTGTGTGTGTGTGTGAGAGAGAGAAATAGAAGCTGTGAGTGAGAGAGAGAGAAAGAGAAGCTGTGAGTGAGAGAGAGAGAGAAAGAGGAGCTGTGTGTGTGTGAGAGAGAGAAAGAGAAGCTGTGAGTGAGTGAGAGAGAAAGAGAAGCTGTGAGTGAGAGAGAGAGAGAGAAAGTAAGGAGAAGCTGTGAGTGAGAGAGATAGAGAGAAAGTGAAGCTGTGTGTGAGAGAGACAGAAATAGTAGCTGTGAGTGAGTGAGAGAGAGAGAAAGAGAAGCTGTGAGTGAGTGAGAGAGAGAAGCTGTGAGTTAGTGAGAGAAAGAGAAAGAGAAGCTGTGAATGAGAGAGACAGAGAGAGATTGAGAAGCTGTGAGTGAGTGAGAGAGAGAGAGAAAGAGAAGCTGTGAGTGAGAGAGAGAGAGAAAAAGAGAAGCTGTGAGTGAGTGAGAGAGAGAGAGAAGCTGTGAGTTATTGAGAGAGAGAAAGAGAAGCTGTGAGTGAGAGAGAGATAGAGAGAGAAAGAGAAGTTGTGAGGGAGAGAGAGAAAGAGAAGCTGTGAGTGAGAGAGAGAGAGAGAAAGAGAAGCTGTGTGTGTGTGTGAGAGAGAGAAATTAAAGCTGTGAGTGAGAGAGAGAGAAAGAGAAGCTGTGAGTGTGAGAGAGAGAGAAAGAGGAGCTGTGTGTGTGTGAGAGAGAGAAAGAGAAGCTGTGAGAGAGTGAGAGAGAAAGAGAAGCTGTGTGTGTGAGAGAGAGAAGCTGAGAGTGAGAGAGAGAGAATGAGAAGGTGTGAGTGAGAGAGAAAGAGAAAGAGAAGCTGTGTGTGAGAGAGAGATAGAGAAGCTGTGAGTGAGAGAGAGAAAGAGAAGGTATGAGTGAGAGAGAGAAAGAAAGAAAGAGAAGCTGTGAGAGAGAGAGAGAGAGAAAGAGAAGCTGTGAGTGAGAGAGAGAGAAGCTGTGAGTGTGTGAGAGAGAATCAGGGAGTAGGAGAGAGAGGGGGAAGCTGTGAGTGAGAGAGAGAGAAATAGAAGCTGTAAGTGAGAGAGAGAGAAAGAGAAGCTGTGAGTGAAAGAGAGAGAGAGAAGCTGTGAGTGAGAGAGAGAGAAAGAAAAGCTGAGTGAGAGCGAGAGAGAAAGAGAAGCTGTGTAAGTGATAGAGAGAGAGAAAGAGAAGCTGAGAGTGAGAGAGAGAGAGAAGCTGTTTGTGTGTGAGAGAGAGAAAGAGAAGCTGTGAGTGAGAGAGAGTGAGAAAGAGAAGCTGTGAGTGAGCGAGAGAGAAAGTGAAGCTGTGAGTGAGTGAGAGAGAGAGTGAGAAGCTGTGTGGGAGAGAGAGAGAGAATCTGGGACTGAGTAAGAGAGAGAAAGAGGCTGTGAGTGAGTGAGAGAGAGAGAAGCTGTGAGTAAGAGAGAGAGAGAGAAAGAGAAGCTGTGAGTGAGAGAGAGTGAGAGAGAGAAGCTGTGAGTGAGAGAGTGAAGCTGTGAGTGAGAGGGAGAGAGAAAGAGAAGCTGTGAGTGAGAGAGAGAGAGAGAAGCTGTGAATGAGCGAGAGTGAAAGAGAAGCTGTGAGTGAGAGAGAGATAAAGAGAAGCTGTGAGTGAGAGAGAGAGAGAAAGAGAAGCTGTGAGTGAGAGAGAGAAAGAAAGAGAAAGAAGCTGTGAGTGAGAGAGAGAGAGAGAAGCTGTGTGTGAGAGAGAGAGAAAGAAGGAGAAGCTGTTAGTGAGTGAGAGAGAAAGAAGCTGTGTGTGTGAGAGAGAGAATGAGAAGCTGTGAGTGAGAGAGAGAGAGAAACAGAAGCTGTGTGTGGGAGAGAGAGAAAGAGAAGCTGTGAGTGAGAGAGAGAGAAAGAGAAGCTGTGAGTGTGTGAGAGAGAGAAAGAGAAGCTGTGAGTTAGTGAGAAAGAGAGAGAAGCTGTGAGTGAGAGAGAGAGAGAGAATCAGGGAGTGTGTAAGAGAGATAGAGAAGCTGTGAGTGAGAGAGAGAGAGAAACAGAAGCTGTAAGTGAGAGAAAGAGAGAGAAGCTGTGTGTGAGAGAGAGAAGCTGTGAGAGAGAGTGAGAAAGAAAGAGAAGCTGTGTGTGTGAGAGAGAGAGAAGCTGTGTGTGTGATAGAGAGAGAGAAAGAGAAGCTGAGAGTGTGTGTGAGAGAGAAAGAGAAGCTGTGAGTGAGAGAGAGAGAAGCTGTGTGTGTGTGAGAGAGAAAGAGAATCTGTTAGTGAGAGAGCGAGAGAAAGAGAAGCTGTGAGTGAGAGAAAGAGAAGCTATGAGTGAGTGAGTGAGAGAGAGAGAAGCTGTGAGTGAGTGAGTGAGGGAAGCTGTGTATGAGAGAGAGAGAGAAAGAGAAGCTATGAGTGTGAGAGAGAGAGAAAGAGAAGCTGTGTGTGAGAGAGAGAGAAAGAGAAGCTGTGAGTGAGAGAGAGAGAAGGAGAAGCTGTGAGTGAGAGAGAGAGAGAAAGAGAAGCTGTAAGTGAGAGAGAGAAAGAGAAGATGTGTGTGTGTGTGTATGTGAGAGAGAGAGAAGCTGTGAGTGAGAGAGAGAGAAAGAGAAGCTGTGTGTGAGAGAGAGAGAAAGAGAAGCTGAGAGTGAGAGAGAGAGAATGAGATGCTGGGAGTGAGAGAGAGAGAGAGAGAAGCTGTGAGTGAGAGAGAGAGAAAGAGAAGCTGTGAGTGTGTGAGTGTGAGAGAGAGAAGCTGTGAGTGAGTGAGTGAGAGAGAATCAGGGAGTAAGAGAGAGAGAGAAGCTGTGTGTGAGAGACAGAGAGAAATAGAAGGTGTAAGTGAGAGAGAGAGAAAGAGAAGATGTGAGTGAGTGAGAGAGAGAGAGAAGCTGTGAGTGAGAGAGAGAGTAGCTGTGTGTGTGTGAGAGAGAAAGAGA
Organism: Bradypodion pumilum; assembly: GCA_035047305.1. Lineage (NCBI taxonomy): Eukaryota > Metazoa > Chordata > Lepidosauria > Squamata > Chamaeleonidae > Bradypodion > Bradypodion pumilum. The sequence continues at coordinate 227,740,942 of JAWDJD010000002.1, read as the reverse complement.
AGCTGTGAGTGAGAGATTGAGAGAGAGAGAAAGAGAAGCTGTGAGTGAGAGAGAGAGAAAGAGAAGCTGTGAGTGAGTGAGAGAGAGTGAGAAGCTGTGAGTGAGAGAGAGAGAGAAGCTGGGAGTGAGTAAGAGGGAGAGAGAAGCTGTGAGTGAGAGAGAGAGAGAGAGAGAAAGAGACGCTGTGAGTGAGAAGAGAAAGTGAAGCTGTGAGTGAGAGAGAGTGAGAGAAGCTGTGAGTGATAGATAGAGAGAAAGAGAAGCTGTGTGTGTGATAGAGAGAGAAAGAGAAGCTGAGAGAGAGAGAGAAGTTGTAAGTGAGAGAGAGAGAGTAGCTGTGTGTGTGTGAGAGAGAAAGAGAAGCTGTGAGTGAGAGATAGAGAGAGAGAGAAAGAGAAGCTGTGTGTGTGTGTGTGAGAGAGAAGCTGTGAGTGAGAGAGAGAAAGAGAAAGAGAAGCTGTGTGTGAGAGAGAAAGAGATGCTGTGAGTGAGAGAGAGAGAAAGAGAAGCTGTGAGTGAGAGAGAGAGAGAAAGAAAGGAGCTGTGAGTGAGAGAGATAGAGAAAAAGTGAAGCTGTGAGTGTGAGAGAGAGAAATATTAGCTGTGAGTGAGAGAGAGAGAGAAAGAGAAGCTGTGAGTGAGTGAGAGAGAGAGAGAGAGAGAAAGAGAAGCTGTAAGAGAGAGAGAAAGAGAAGCTGTGAGTTAGTGAGAGAAAGAGAAAGAGAAGCTGTGAATGAGAGAGACAGAGAGAGATTGAGAAGCTGTGAGTGAGTGAGAGAGAGAGAGAAAGAGAAGCTGTGAGTGAGAGAGAGAGAAAGAGAAGCTGTGAGTGAGTGAGAGAGAGAGAGAAGCTGTGAGTTATTGAGAGAGAGAGAAAGAGAAGCTGTGAGTGAGAGAGAGATAGAGAGAGAAAGAGAAGCTGTGAGTGAGAGAGAGAAAGAGAAGCTGTGAGTGAGAGAGTGAGAGAGAAAGAGAAGCTGTGTGTGTGTGTGAGAGAGAGAAATTAAAGCTGTGAGTGAGAGAGAGAGAAAGAGAAGCTGTGAGTGAGAGAGAGAGAGAAAGAGGAGCTGTGTGTGTGAGAGAGAGAGAAAGAGAAGCTGTGAGAGAGTGAGAGAGAAAGAGAAGCTGTGTGTGTGAGAGAGAGAAGCTGAGAGTGAGAGAGAGAGAATGAGAAGGTGTGAGTGAGAGAGAAAGAGAAAGAGAAGCTGTGTGTGTGTGAGAGATAGAGAAGCTGTGAGTGAGAGAGAGAAAGAGAAGGTATGAGTGAGAGAGAGAAAGAAAGAAAGAGAAGCTGTGAGAGAGAGAGAGAAAGAGAAGCTGTGAGTGAGAGAGAGAGAAGCTGTGAGTGTGTGAGAGAGAATCAGGGAGTAGGAGAGAGAGGGGGAAGCTGTGAGTGAGAGAGAGAGAAATAGAAGCTGTAAGTGAGAGAGAGAGAAAGAGAAGCTGTGAGTGAAAGAGAGAGAGAGAAGCTGTGAGTGAGAGAGAGAGAAAGAAAAGCTGAGTGAGAGCGAGAGAGAAAGAGAAGCTGTGTAAGTGATAGAGAGAGAGAAAGAGAAGCTGAGAGTGAGAGAGAGAGAGAAGCTGTTTGTGTGTGAGAGAGAGAAAGAGAAGCTGTGAGTGAGAGAGAGTGAGAAAGAGAAGCTGTGAGTGAGCGAGAGAGAAAGTGAAGCTGTGAGTGAGTGAGAGAGAGAGTGAGAAGCTGTGTGGGAGAGAGAGAGAGAATCTGGGACTGAGTAAGAGAGAGAAAGAGGCTGTGAGTGAGTGAGAGAGAGAGAAGCTGTGAGTAAGAGAGAGAGAGAGAAAGAGAAGCTGTGAGTGAGAGAGAGTGAGAGAGAGAAGCTGTGAGTGAGAGAGTGAAGCTGTGAGTGAGAGGGAGAGAGAAAGAGAAGCTGTGAGTGAGAGAGAGAGAGAGAAGCTGTGAATGAGCGAGAGTGAAAGAGAAGCTGTGAGTGAGAGAGAGATAAAGAGAAGCTGTGAGTGAGAGAGAGAGAGAAAGAGAAGCTGTGAGTGAGAGAGAGAAAGAAAGAGAAAGAAGCTGTGAGTGAGAGAGAGAGAGAGAAGCTGTGTGTGAGAGAGAGAGAAAGAAGGAGAAGCTGTTAGTGAGTGAGAGAGAAAGAAGCTGTGTGTGTGAGAGAGAGAGAATGAGAAGCTGTGAGTGAGAGAGAGAGAGAAACAGAAGCTGTGTGTGGGAGAGAGAGAAAGAGAAGCTGTGAGTGAGAGAGAGAGAAAGAGAAGCTGTGAGTGTGTGAGAGAGAGAAAGAGAAGCTGTGAGTTAGTGAGAAAGAGAGAGAAGCTGTGAGTGAGAGAGAGAGAGAGAATCAGGGAGTGTGTAAGAGAGATAGAGAAGCTGTGAGTGAGAGAGAGAGAGAAACAGAAGCTGTAAGTGAGAGAAAGAGAGAGAAGCTGTGTGTGAGAGAGAGAAGCTGTGAGAGAGAGTGAGAAAGAAAGAGAAGCTGTGTGTGTGTGAGAGAGAGAGAAGCTGTGTGTGTGATAGAGAGAGAGAAAGAGAAGCTGAGAGTGTGTGTGAGAGAGAAAGAGAAGCTGTGAGTGAGAGAGAGAGAAGCTGTGTGTGTGTGAGAGAGAAAGAGAATCTGTTAGTGAGAGAGCGAGAGAAAGAGAAGCTGTGAGTGAGAGAAAGAGAAGCTATGAGTGAGTGAGTGAGAGAGAGAGAAGCTGTGAGTGAGTGAGTGAGGGAAGCTGTGTATGAGAGAGAGAGAGAAAGAGAAGCTATGAGTGTGAGAGAGAGAGAAAGAGAAGCTGTGTGTGAGAGAGAGAGAAAGAGAAGCTGTGAGTGAGAGAGAGAGAAGGAGAAGCTGTGAGTGAGAGAGAGAGAGAAAGAGAAGCTGTAAGTGAGAGAGAGAAAGAGAAGATGTGTGTGTGTGTGTATGTGAGAGAGAGAGAAGCTGTGAGTGAGAGAGAGAGAAAGAGAAGCTGTGTGTGAGAGAGAGAGAAAGAGAAGCTGAGAGTGAGAGAGAGAGAATGAGATGCTGGGAGTGAGAGAGAGAGAGAGAGAAGCTGTGAGTGAGAGAGAGAGAAAGAGAAGCTGTGAGTGTGTGAGTGTGAGAGAGAGAAGCTGTGAGTGAGTGAGTGAGAGAGAATCAGGGAGTAAGAGAGAGAGAGAAGCTGTGTGTGAGAGACAGAGAGAAATAGAAGGTGTAAGTGAGAGAGAGAGAAAGAGAAGATGTGAGTGAGTGAGAGAGAGAGAGAAGCTGTGAGTGAGAGAGAGAGTAGCTGTGTGTGTGTGAGAGAGAAAGAGAAGCTGTGAGTGAGAGATTGAGAGAGAGAGAAAGAGAAGCTGTGAGTGAGAGAGAGAGAAAGAGAAGCTGTGAGTGAGTGAGAGAGAGTGAGAAGCTGTGAGTGAGAGAGAGAGAGAAGCTGGGAGTGAGTAAGAGGGAGAGAGAAGCTGTGAGTGAGAGAGAGAGAGAGAGAGAAAGAGACGCTGTGAGTGAGAAGAGAAAGTGAAGCTGTGAGTGAGAGAGAGTGAGAGAAGCTGTGAGTGATAGATAGAGAGAAAGAGAAGCTGTGTGTGTGATAGAGAGAGAAAGAGAAGCTGAGAGAGAGAGAGAAGTTGTAAGTGAGAGAGAGAGAGTAGCTGTGTGTGTGTGAGAGAGAAAGAGAAGCTGTGAGTGAGAGATAGAGAGAGAGAGAAAGAGAAGCTGTGTGTGTGTGTGTGAGAGAGAAGCTGTGAGTGAGAGAGAGAAAGAGAAAGAGAAGCTGTGTGTGAGAGAGAAAGAGATGCTGTGAGTGAGAGAGAGAGAAAGAGAAGCTGTGAGTGAGAGAGAGAGAGAAAGAAAGGAGCTGTGAGTGAGAGAGATAGAGAAAAAGTGAAGCTGTGAGTGTGAGATAGAGAAATATTAGCTGTGAGTGAGAGAGAGAGAGAAAGAGAAGCTGTGAGTGAGTGAGAGAGAGAGAGAGAGAGAAAGAGAAGCTGTAAGAGAGAGAGACAGAGAAGCTGTGAGTTAGTGAGAGAAAGAGAAAGAGAAGCTGTGAATGAGAGAGACAGAGAGAGATTGAGAAGCTGTGAGTGAGTGAGAGAGAGAGAGAAAGAGAAGCTGTGAGTGAGAGAGAGAGAAAGAGAAGCTGTGAGTGAGTGAGAGAGAGAGAGAAGCTGTGAGTTATTGAGAGAGAGAGAAAGAGAAGCTGTGAGTGAGAGAGAGATAGAGAGAGAAAGAGAAGCTGTGAGTGAGAGAGAGAAAGAGAAGCTGTGAGTGAGAGAGTGAGAGAGATAGAGAAGCTGTGAGTGAGGGAGACAGAGAGTGAAATAGAACCTGTGAGTGAGAGAGAGAGAAAGAGAAGCTGTGAGTGAGAGAGAGAGAGAAAGAGAAGCTGTGAGTGAGAGACAAACAGAAGCTGAGTGAGTGAGAGAGATAGAGAAAGAGAAGGTTTGAGTGAGTGAGAGAGCGAGAGAAAGAGAAGCTGTGAGTGAGAGAGAGAGAAAGAGAAGGTGTGTGAGAGAAAGAGAAGCTGTGAGTGAGAGAGTGAAAGAGAAGCGGTGAATGATTGAGAGAGAGAGAAAGAGAAGCTGTGAGTGAGAGAGAGAAAGGGAAGCTGTGAGTGAGAGAGAGAGAGAAAGTAAGGAGAAGCTGTGAGTGAGAGAGATAGAGAGAAAGAGAAGCTGTGAGAGAGAGAGAGAAAGAGAAGCTGTGAGAGAGAGAGAAAGAGAAGCTGAGAGTTAGTGAGAGAAAGAGAAAGAAGATGTGAATGAGAGAGACAGAGAGAGATTGAGAAGCTGTGAGTGAGTGGGAGAGAGAGAAAGAGAAGCTGTGAGTGAGAGAGAGAGACAAAGAGAAGCTGCGAGTGAGAGAGAGAAACAGAAGCTGAGCGAATGAGAGAGATAGAGAAAGAGAAGTTTTGTGTGAGTGAGAGAGCGAGAGAAAGAGAAGCTGTGAGTGAGAGAGAGAGAAAGAGAAGGTGTGAGAGAGAAAGAGAAGCTGTGAGTGAGAGAGTGAAAGAGAAGCGGTGAATGATTGAGAGAGAGAGAAAGAGAAGCTGTGAGTGAGAGAGAGAAAGAGAAGCTGTGAGTGAGAGAGAGACAGAGAAAGAAAGGAGAAGCTGTGAGTGAGAGAGATAGAGAGAAAGTGAAGCTGTGTGTGAGAGAGACAGAAATAGTAGCTGTGAGTGAGTGAGAGAGGGAGAAAGAGAAGCTGTGAGTGAGTGAGAGAGAGAGAGAGAAAGAGAAGCTGAGAGAGAGAAAGAGAAGCTGTGAGTAAGTGAGAGAAAGAGAAAGAGAAGCTGTGAATGAGAGAGACAGAGAGAGATTGAGAAGCTGTGAGTGAGTGAGAAAGAGAGAAAGAGAAGCTGTGAGTGAGAGAGAGAGAGAAAAAGAGAAGCTGTGAGTGAGTGAGAGAGAGAGAGAAGCTGTGAGTTATTGAGAGAGAGAGAAAGAGAAGCTGTGAGTGAGAGAGATAGAGAGAGAGAAAGAGCTGTGAGTGAGAGAGAGAAAGAGAAAGAGAAGCTGTGAGTGAGAGAGAGAGAGAGAAGCTGTGTGTGTGAGAGAGAGAGAGAAATAGAAGCTGTGAGTGAGAGAGAGAGAAAGAGAAGATGTGAGTGAGAGAGAGAGAGAGAGAAAGAGGAGCTGTGTGTGTGTGAGAGAGAGAAAGAGAAGCTGTGAGTGAGTGAGAGAGAAAGAGAAGCTGTGTGTGTGAGAGAGAGAGAAGCTGAGAGTGAGAGAGAGAGAATGAGAAGTTCTGAGTGAGAGAGAAAGAGAAAGAGAAGCTGTGTGTGTGAGAGAGAAGCTGTGAGTGAGAGAGAGAAAGAGAAGCTATGAGTGAGAGAGAGAAAGAAAGAAAGAGAAGCTGTGAGTGAGAGAGAGAGAAGCTGTGAGAGTGTGAGAGAGAGAATCAAGGAGTGAGTAAGAGAGAGAGGGGGAAGCTGTGAGTGAGAGAGAGAGAAATAGAAGCTGTAAGTGAGAGAGAGAGAAAGAGAAGCTGTGAGTGAAAGAGATTGAGAGAAGCTGTGAGTGAGAGAGAGAGAAAGAGAAGCTGAGTCAGAGCGAGAGAGAAAGAGAAGCTGTGTGAGTGATAGAGAGAGAGAAAGAAAAGCTGAGAGTGAGAGAGAGAGAGAAGCTGTTTGTGAGAGAGAGAGAAAGAGAAGCTGTGAGTGAGAGAGAGAGAGAAAGAGAAGCTGTGAGTGAGAGAGAGAGAGAATGTGAAGCTGTGAGTGAGTGAGAGAGAGAGTGAGACGCTGTGTGGGAGAGAGAGAGAGAATCTGGGACTGAGTAAGAGAGAGAGAGGCTGTGAGTGAGAGAGAGAGAGAGAAGCTGTGAGTAAGAGAGAGAGAGAGAAAGAGAAGCTGTGAGTGAGAGAGAGTGAGAGAGAGAGAAGCTGTGAGTGAGAGAGAGAGAAGCCGTGAGTGAGAGGGAGAGAGAAAGAGAAGCTGTGAGTGAGAGAGAGAGAGAGAGAAGCTGTGAATGAGCGAGTGAAAGAGAAGCTGTGAGTGAGAGAGAGATAAAGAGAAGCTGTGAGTGAGAGAGAGAGAAAGAGAAGCTGTGAGTGAGAGAGAGAGAGAAAGAGAAGCTGTGTGTGTGAGAGAGAAAGAGAAGCTGTGAGTGAGAGAGAGAGAAAGAGAAGCTGTGAGTGAGAGAGAGAGAGAAAGAAAGGAGAAGCTGTGAGTGAGAGAGAAAAAGTGAAGCTGTGTGTGTGTGAGAGAGAAATAGTAGCTGTGAGTGAGTGAGAGAGAGAGAAAGAGAAGCTGTGAGTGAGTGAGAGAGAGAGAGAAAGAGAAGCTGTAAGAGAGAGAGAAAGAGAAGCTGTGAGTTAGTGAGAGAAAGAGAAAGAGAAGCTGTGAATGAGAGAGACAGAGAGAGATTGAGAAACTGTGAGTGAGTGAGAGAGAGAGAAAGAGAATATGTGAGTGAGAGAGAGAGAGAGAAATAGAGAAGCTGTGAGTGAGGGAGACAGAGAGTGAAATAGAACCTGTGAGTGAGAGAGAGAGAAAGAGAAGCTGTGCGTGAGAGAGAGAGAGAAAGAGAAGCTGTGAGTGTGTGTGTGAGAGAGAAGCTGTGAGTGAGAGAGAGAAAGAGAAAGAGAAGCTGTGTGTGAGAGAGAAAGAGATGCTGTGAGTGAGAGAGAGAGAAAGAGAAGCTGTGAGTGAGAGAGAGAGAGAAAGAAAGGAGCTGTGAGTGAGAGAGATAGAGAAAAAGTGAAGCTGTGAGTGTGAGAGAGAGAAATATTAGCTGTGAGTGAGAGAGAGAGAGAAAGAGAAGCTGTGAGTGAGTGAGAGAGAGAGAGAGAGAGAAAGAGAAGCTGTAAGAGAGAGAGAAAGAGAAGCTGTGAGTTAGTGAGAGAAAGAGAAAGAGAAGCTGTGAATGAGAGAGACAGAGAGAGATTGAGAAGCTGTGAGTGAGTGAGAGAGAGAGAGAAAGAGAAGCTGTGAGTGAGAGAGAGAGAAAGAGAAGCTGTGAGTGAGTGAGAGAGAGAGAGAAGCTGTGAGTTATTGAGAGAGAGAGAAAGAGAAGCTGTGAGTGAGAGAGAGATAGAGAGAGAAAGAGAAGCTGTGAGTGAGAGAGAGAAAGAGAAGCTGTGAGTGAGAGAGTGAGAGAGATAGAGAAGCTGTGAGTGAGGGAGACAGAGAGTGAAATAGAACCTGTGAGTGAGAGAGAGAGAAAGAGAAGCTGTGAGTGAGAGAGAGAGAGAAAGAGAAGCTGTGAGTGAGAGACAAACAGAAGCTGAGTGAGTGAGAGAGATAGAGAAAGAGAAGGTTTGAGTGAGTGAGAGAGCGAGAGAAAGAGAAGCTGTGAGTGAGAGAGAGAGAAAGAGAAGCTGTGAGTGAGAGAGAGAGAAAGAGAAGGTGTGTGAGAGAAAGAGAAGCTGTGAGTGAGAGAGAGAAAGGGAAGCTGTGAGTGAGAGAGAGAGAGAAAGTAAGGAGAAGCTGTGAGTGAGAGAGATAGAGAGAAAGAGAAGCTGTGAGAGAGAGAGAGAAAGAGAAGCTGTGAGAGAGAGAGAAAGAGAAGCTGAGAGTTAGTGAGAGAAAGAGAAAGAAGATGTGAATGAGAGAGACAGAGAGAGATTGAGAAGCTGTGAGTGAGTGGGAGAGAGAGAAAGAGAAGCTGTGAGTGAGAGAGAGAGAGACAAAGAGAAGCTGCGAGTGAGAGAGAGAAACAGAAGCTGAGCGAGTGAGAGAGATAGAGAAAGAGAAGTTTTGTGTGAGTGAGAGAGCGAGAGAAAGAGAAGCTGTGAGTGAGAGAGAGAGAAAGAGAAGGTGTGAGAGAGAAAGAGAAGCTGTGAGTGAGAGCGTGAAAGAGAAGCGGTGAATGATTGAGAGAGAGAGAAAGAGAAGCTGTGAGTGAGAGAGAGAAAGAGAAGCTGTGAGTGAGAGAGACAGAGAAAGAAAGGAGAAGCTGTGAGTGAGAGAGATAGAGAGAAAGTGAAGCTGTGTGTGAGAGAGACAGAAATAGTAGCTGTGAGTGAGTGAGAGAGGGAGAAAGAGAAGCTGTGAGTGAGTGAGAGAGAGAGAGAAAGAGAAGCTGAGAGAGAGAAAGAGAAGCTGTGAGTAAGTGAGAGAAAGAGAAAGAGAAGCTGTGAATGAGAGAGACAGAGAGAGATTGAGAAGCTGTGAGTGAGTGAGAAAGAGAGAAAGAGAAGCTGTGAGTGAGAGAGAGAGAGAAAAAGAGAAGCTGTGAGTGAGTGAGAGAGAGAGAGAAGCTGTGAGTTATTGAGAGAGAGAGAAAGAGAAGCTGTGAGTGAGAGAGATAGAGAGAGAAAGAGCTGTGAGTGAGAGAGAGAAAGAGAAAGAGAAGCTGTGAGTGAGAGAGAGAGAGAGAAGCTGTGTGTGTGTGAGAGAGAGAGAAATAGAAGCTGTGAGTGAGAGAGAGAGAAAGAGAAGATGTGAGTGAGAGAGAGAGAGAGAGAAAGAGGAGCTGTGTGTGTGTGAGAGAGAGAAATATTAGCTGTGTGAGAGAGAGAGAGAAAGAGAAGCTGTGAGTGAGTGAGAGAGAGAGAGAGAGAGAAAGAGAAGCTGTAAGAGAGAGAGAAAGAGAAGCTGTGAGTTAGTGAGAGAAAGAGAAAGAGAAGCTGTGAATGAGAGAGACAGAGAGAGATTGAGAAGCTGTGAGTGAGTGAGAGAGAGAGAGAAAGAGAAGCTGTGAGTGAGAGAGAGAGAAAGAGAAGCTGTGAGTGAGTGAGAGAGAGAGAGAAGCTGTGAGTTATTGAGAGAGAGAGAAAGAGAAGCTGTGAGTGAGAGAGAGATAGAGAGAGAAAGAGAAGCTGTGAGTGAGAGAGAGAAAGAGAAGCTGTGAGTGAGAGAGTGAGAGAGATAGAGAAGCTGTGAGTGAGGGAGACAGAGAGTGAAATAGAACCTGTGAGTGAGAGAGAGAGAAAGAGAAGCTGTGAGTGAGAGAGAGAGAGAAAGCGAAGCTGTGAGTGAGAGACAAACAGAAGCTGAGTGAGTGAGAGAGATAGAGAAAGAGAAGGTTTGAGTGAGTGAGAGAGCGAGAGAAAGAGAAGCTGTGAGTGAGAGAGAGAGAAAGAGAAGGTGTGTGAGAGAAAGAGAAGCTGTGAGTGAGAGAGTGAAAGAGAAGCGGTGAATGATTGAGAGAGAGAGAAAGAGAAGCTGTGAGTGAGAGAGAGAAAGGGAAGCTGTGAGTGAGAGAGAGAGAGAAAGTAAGGAGAAGCTGTGAGTGAGAGAGATAGAGAGAAAGAGAAGCTGTGAGAGAGAGAGAGAAAGAGAAGCTGTGAGAGAGAGAGAAAGAGAAGCTGAGAGTTAGTGAGAGAAAGAGAAAGAAGATGTGAATGAGAGAGACAGAGAGAGATTGAGAAGCTGTGAGTGAGTGGGAGAGAGAGAAAGAGAAGCTGTGAGTGAGAGAGAGAGAGACAAAGAGAAGCTGCGAGTGAGAGAGAGAAACAGAAGCTGAGCGAGTGAGAGAGATAGAGAAAGAGAAGTTTTGTGTGAGTGAGAGAGCGAGAGAAAGAGAAGCTGTGAGTGAGAGAGAGAGAAAGAGAAGGTGTGAGAGAGAAAGAGAAGCTGTGAGTGAGAGAGTGAAAGAGAAGCGGTGAATGATTGAGAGAGAGAGAAAGAGAAGCTGTGAGTGAGAGAGAGAAAGAGAAGCTGTGAGTGAGAGAGAGACAGAGAAAGAAAGGAGAAGCTGTGAGTGAGAGAGATAGAGAGAAAGTGAAGCTGTGTGTGAGAGAGACAGAAATAGTAGCTGTGAGTGAGTGAGAGAGGGAGAAAGAGAAGCTGTGAGTGAGTGAGAGAGAGAGAGAGAAAGAGAAGCTGAGAGAGAGAAAGAGAAGCTGTGAGTAAGTGAGAGAAAGAGAAAGAGAAGCTGTGAATGAGAGAGACAGAGAGAGATTGAGAAGCTGTGAGTGAGTGAGAAAGAGAGAAAGAGAAGCTGTGAGTGAGAGAGAGAGAGAAAAAGAGAAGCTGTGAGTGAGTGAGAGAGAGAGAGAAGCTGTGAGTTATTGAGAGAGAGAGAAAGAGAAGCTGTGAGTGAGAGAGATAGAGAGAGAGAAAGAGCTGTGAGTGAGAGAGAGAAAGAGAAAGAGAAGCTGTGAGTGAGAGAGAGAGAGAGAAGCTGTGTGTGTGTGAGAGAGAGAGAAATAGAAGCTGTGAGTGAGAGAGAGAGAAAGAGAAGATGTGAGTGAGAGAGAGAGAGAGAAAGAGGAGCTGTGTGTGTGTGAGAGAGAGAAAGAGAAGCTGTGAGTGAGTGAGAGAGAAAGAGAAGCTGTGTGTGAGAGAGAGAGAGAAGCTGAGAGTGAGAGAGAGAGAATGAGAAGTTCTGAGTGAGAGAGAAAGAGAAAGAGAAGCTGTGTGTGTGAGAGAGAAGCTGTGAGTGAGAGAGAGAAAGAGAAGCTATGAGTGAGAGAGAGAAAGAAAGAAAGAGAAGCTGTGAGTGAGAGAGAGAGAAGCTGTGAGAGTGTGAGAGAGAGAATCAAGGAGTGAGTAAGAGAGAGAGGGGGAAGCTGTGAGTGAGAGAGAGAGAAATAGAAGCTGTAAGTGAGAGAGAGAGAAAGAGAAGCTGTGAGTGAAAGAGATTGAGAGAAGCTGTGAGTGAGAGAGAGAGAAAGAGAAGCTGAGTCAGAGCGAGAGAGAAAGAGAAGCTGTGTGAGTGATAGAGAGAGAGAAAGAAAAGCTGAGAGTGAGAGAGAGAGAGAAGCTGTTTGTGAGAGAGAGAGAAAGAGAAGCTGTGAGTGAGAGAGAGAGAGAAAGAGAAGCTGTGAGTGAGAGAGAGAGAGAATGTGAAGCTGTGAGTGAGTGAGAGAGAGAGTGAGACGCTGTGTGGGAGAGAGAGAGAGAATCTGGGACTGAGTAAGAGAGAGAGAGGCTGTGAGTGAGAGAGAGAGAGAGAAGCTGTGAGTAAGAGAGAGAGAGAGAAAGAGAAGCTGTGAGTGAGAGAGAGTGAGAGAGAGAGAAGCTGTGAGTGTGAGAGAGAGAAGCCGTGAGTGAGAGGGAGAGAGAAAGAGAAGCTGTGAGTGAGAGAGAGAGAGAGAGAAGCTGTGAATGAGCGAGTGAAAGAGAAGCTGTGAGTGAGAGAGAGATAAAGAGAAGCTGTGAGTGAGAGAGAGAGAAAGAGAAGCTGTGAGTGAGAGAGAGAGAGAAAGAGAAGCTGTGTGTGTGAGAGAGAAAGAGAAGCTGTGAGTGAGAGAGAGAGAAAGAGAAGCTGTGAGTGAGAGAGAGAGAGAAAGAAAGGAGAAGCTGTGAGTGAGAGAGAAAAAGTGAAGCTGTGTGTGTGTGAGAGAGAAATAGTAGCTGTGAGTGAGTGAGAGAGAGAGAAAGAGAAGCTGTGAGTGAGTGAGAGAGAGAGAGAAAGAGAAGCTGTAAGAGAGAGAGAAAGAGAAGCTGTGAGTTAGTGAGAGAAAGAGAAAGAGAAGCTGTGAATGAGAGAGACAGAGAGAGATTGAGAAACTGTGAGTGAGTGAGAGAGAGAGAAAGAGAATATGTGAGTGAGAGAGAGAGAGAGAAATAGAGAAGCTGTGAGTGAGGGAGACAGAGAGTGAAATAGAACCTGTGAGTGAGAGAGAGAGAAAGAGAAGCTGTGCGTGAGAGAGAGAGAGAAAGAGAAGCTGTGAGTGAGAGAGAAACAGAAGCTGAGTGAGTGAGAGAGATAGAGAAAGAAAAGGTTTGAGTGAGTGAGAGAGTGAGAGAAAGAGAAGCTGTGAGTGAGAGAGAGAGAAAGAGAAGGTGTGAGAGAGAAAGAGAAGCTGTGAGTGAGAGAGTGCAAGAGAAGCGGTGAATGATTGAGAGAGAGAGAAAGCGAAGCTGTGAGTGAGAGAGAGAAAGAGAAGCTGTGAGTGATAGAGAGAGAGAGAAAGTAAGGAGAAGCTGTGAGTGAGAGAGATAGAGAGAAAGAGAAGCTGTGAGTGAGAGAGAGAGAGAGAGAGAGAGAAAGAGAAGCTGTGTGAGAGAGAGAAAGAGAAGCTGAGAGTTAGTGAGAGAAAGAGAAAGAGAAGCTGTGAATGAGAGAGACAGAGAGAGATTGAGAAGCTGTGAGTGAGTGAGAGAGAGAGAGAAAGAGAAGCTGTGAGTGAGAGAGAGATAGAGAAAAAAGAAGCTGTGAGTGAGTGAGAGAGAGAGAGAAGCTGTGAGTTATTGAGAGCGAGAGAAAGAGAAGCTGTGAGTGAGAGAGAGATAGAGAGAGAAAGAGAAGCTGTGAGTGAGAGAGAGAAAGAGAAGCTGTGAGTGAGAGAGAGAGAGAAAGAGAAGCTGTGTGTGTGTGAGAGAGAGAAATAGAAGCTGTGAGAGAGAGAGAAAGAGAAGCTGTGAGTGAGAGAGAGGGAGAGAAAGAGGAGCTGTGTGTGTGTGTGAGAGAGAAAGAGAACCTGTGAGTGAGTGAGAGAGAAAGAGAAGCTGTGTGTGTGAGAGAGAGAAGCTGAGAGTGAGAGAGAGATAATGAGAAGGAGTGAGTGAGAGAGAAAGAGAAAGAGAAGCTGTGTGTGTGTGTGAGAGAGAGAAGCTGTGAGTGAGAGAGAGAAAGAGAAGCGGGGAATGATTGAGAGAGAGAGAAAGAGAAGCTGTGAGTGAGAGAGAGAAAGAGAAGCTGTGAGTGAGAGAGATAGAGAAAGTAAGGAGAAGCTGTGAGTGAGAGAGATAGAGAGAGAGAAGCTGTGAGTTATTGAGAGAGAGAGAAAGAGAAGCTGTGAGTGAGAGAGAGATAGAGAGAGAAAGAGAAGCTGTGAGTGAGTGAGAGAGAGAAGCTGTGAGTTAGTGAGAGAAAGAGAAAGAGAAGCTGTGAATGAGAGAGACAGAGAGAGATTGAGAAGCTGTGAGTGAGTGAGAGAGAGAGAGAAAGAGAAGCTGTGAGTGAGAGAGAGAGAGAAAAAAAGAGAAGCTGTGAGTGAGTGAGAGAGAGAGAGAGAAGCTGTGAGTTATTGAGAGAGAGAGAAAGAGAAGCTGTGAGTGAGAGAGAGATAGAGAGAGAAAGAGAAGCTGTGAGTGAGAGAGAGAAAGAGAAGCTGTGAGTGAGAGAGAGAGAGAGAGAAAGAGAAGCTGTGTGTGTGTGTGAGAGAGAGAAATTGAAGCTGTGAGTGAGAGAGAGAGAAAGAGAAGCTGTGAGTGAGAGAGAGAGAGAAAGAAGAGCTGTGTGTGTGTGAGAGAGAGAAAGAGAAGCTGTGAGTGAGTGAGAGAGAAAGAGAAGCTGTGTGTGAGAGAGAGAGAAACTGAGAGTGAGAGAGAGAGAATGAGAAGGTGTGAGTGAGAGAGAAAGAGAAAGAGAAGCTGTGTGTGTGTGTGAGAGAGAGAAGCTGTGAGTGAGAGAGAGAAAGAGAAGGTATGAGTGAGAGAGAGAAAGAAAGAAAGAGAAGCTGTGAGAGAGAGAGAAAGAGAAAGAGAAGCTGTGAGTGAGAGAGAGAGAAGCTGTGAGTGTGTGAGAAAGAATCAGGGAGTAGGAGAGAGATGGCGAAGCTGTGAGTGAGAGAGAGAAATAGAAGCTGTAAGTGAGAGAGAGAGAAAGAGAAGCTGTGAGTGAAAGAGAGAGAGAGAAGCTGTGAGTGAGAGAGAGAGAAAGAGAAGCTGAGTGAGAGTGAGAGAGAAAGAGAAGCTGTGTAAGTGATAGAGAGAGAGAAAGAAAAGCTGAGAGTGAGAGAGAGAAGCTGTTTGTGTGTGTGAGAGAGAAAGAGAAGCTGTGAGTGAGAGAGAGTGAGAAAGAGAAGCTGTGAGTGAGAGAGAGAGAGAAAGTGAAGCTGTGAGTGAGTGAGAGAGAGAGTGAGAAGCTGTGTGAGAGAGAGAGAGAGAATCTGGGACTGAGTAAGAGAGAGAAAGAGGCTGTGAGTGAGAGAGAGAGAGAAGCTGTGAGTGAGAGAGTGAAGCTGTGAGTGAGGGAGAGAGAAAGAGAAGCTGTGAGTGAGAGAGAGAGAGAGAGAGAAGCTGTGAATGAGCGAGAGTGAAAGAGAAGCTATGAGTGAGAGAGAGATAAAGAGAAGCTGTGAGTGAGAGAGAGAGAGAAAGAGAAGCTGTGAGTGAGAGAGAGAAAGAAAGAGAAAGAAGCTGTGAGTGAGAGAGAGAGAGAAGCTGTGTGTGAGAGAGAGAGAAAGAAGGAGAAGCTGTTAGTGAGTGAGAGAGAAAGAAGCTGTGTGTGTGTGAGAGAGAGAATGAGAAGCTGTGAGTGAGAGAGGGAGAGAAACAGAAGCTGTGTGTGGGAGAGAGAGAAAGAGAAGCTGTGAGTGAGAGAGAGAGAAAGAGAAGCTGTGAGTGTGAGAGAGAGAGAAAGAGAAGCTGTGAGTTAGTGAGAAAGAGAGAGAAGCTGTGAGTGAGAGAGAGAGAGAGAATCAGGGAGTGAGTAAGAGGGAGAGAGAAGCTGTGAGTGAGAGAGAGAGAGAAACAGAAGCTGTAAGTGAGAGAAAGAGAGAGAAGCTGTGTGTGTGAGAGAGAAGCTGTGAGTGAGAGAGAGAAAGAAAGAGAAGCTGTGAGAGAGAGAGAGAGAGAAGCTGTGTGTGTGATAGAGAGAGAGAAAGAGAAGCTGAGAGTGTGTGTGTGAGAGAGAAAGAGAAGCTGTGAGTGAGAGAGAGAGAAGCTGTGTGTGTGTGAGAGAGAAAGAGAATCTGTTAGTGAGAGAGCGAGAGAAAGAGAAGCTGTGAGTGAGAGAAAGAGAAGCTATGAGTGAGTGAGTGAGAGAGAGAGAAGCTGTGAGTGAGTGAGTGAGTGAGTGAGAGAAGCTGTGTATGAGAGAGAGAGAGAGAAAGAGAAGCTATGAGTGAGAGAGAGAGAGAAAGAGAAGCTGTGAGTGAGAGAGAGAGAAAGAGAAGCTGTGAGTGAGAGAGAGAAGGCGAAGCTGTGAGTGAGAGAGGGAGAAAGAGAAGCTGTGAGTGAGAGAGAGAAAGAGAAGATGTGTGTGTGTGTGTGAGAGAGAGAGAGAAGCTGTGAGTGAGAGAGAGAGAAAGAGAAGCTGTGTGTGTGAGAGAGAGAAAGAGAAGCTGAGAGTGAGAGAGAGAGAATGAGATGCTGGGATTGAGAGAGAGAGAGAGAGAAGCTGTGAGAGAGAGAGAGAGAGAAAGAGATGCTGTGAGTGTGTGAGTGAGAGAGAGAGAAGCTGTGAGTGAGTGAGTGAGAGAGAATCAGGGAGTAAGAGAGAGAGAGAAGCTGTGTGTGAGAGACAGAGAGAAATAGAAGGTGTAAGTGAGAGAGAGAGAAAGAGAAGCTGTGAGTGAGAGAGAGAGAGAGAAGCTGTGAGTGAGAGAGAGAGAGAGTAGCTGTGTGTGTGTGAGAGAGAAAGAGAAGCTGTGAGTGAGAGATTGAGAGAGAGAAAGAGAAGCTGTGAGTGAGAGAGAGAGAAAGAGAAGCTGTGAGTGAGTGAGAGAGAGTGAGAAGCTGTGAGTGAGAGAGAGAGAGAAGCTGGGAGTGAGTAAGAGAGAGAGAGAAGCTGTGAGTGAGAGAGACAGAGAGAGAAAGAGACGCTGTGAGTGAGAAGAGAAAGTGAAGCTGTAATTGAGAGAGAGTGTGAGAGAGAAGCAGTGAGTGAGTGAGAGAGAGAATCTGTGAGTGAGAGAGAGTGAGAGAAGCTGTGAGTGATAAAGAGAGAGAGAAAGAGAAGCTGTGTGTGTGATAGAGAGAGAAAGAGAAGCTGAGAGAGAGAGAGAGAAGTTGTAAGTGAGAAAGAGAGAGTAGCTGTGTGTGTGAGAGTGAGAAAGAGAAGCTGTGAGTGAGAGATAGAGAGAGAGAAAGAGAAGCTGTGTGTGTGAGAGAGTGAAAGAGAAGCTGTGAGAGAGAGATAGAGAGAGAGAGAAAGAGAAGCTGTGAGTGAGAGAGAGAGAAAGAGAAGCTGTGAGTGAGTGAGAGAGTGTGAGAAGCTGTGAGTGAGAGAGAGAGAGAAGCTGGGAGTGAGTAAGAGAGAAAGAGAAGCTGTGAGTGAGAGAGAAAGAGAAGCTGTGAGTGAGAGAGAGAGAGAAGCCGTGAGTGAGAGAGAGAGAGAGAAAGAGAAACTGTGAGTGAGAGAGAGAAAGAGATGCTGTGTGTGTGAGAGAGAGAGAAAGAGAAGCTGTGAGTGAGTGAGAGAGAAAGAGAAGCTGTGTGTGTGTGAGAGAGAGAATGAGAAGCTGTGAGTGAGAGAGAGAGAGAAAGAGAAGCTGAGTGAGAGAGAGAAAGAGAAGCTGTGAGTGATTGAGAGAGAGAGAAGCTGTGAGTGTGAGAGAGAGAGTATCAGGGAGTAAGAGAGAGAGCAGCTGTGAGTGAGAGAGAGAGAGAAATAGAAGGTGTAAGTGAGTGAGAGAGAGAGAGAGAGAGAGAAGCTGTGTGTGTGAGAGAGAGAAGGAGAAGCTGTTAGTGAGTGAGAGAGAAAGAAGCTGTGTGTGTGTGAGAGAGAGAGAATGAGAAGCTGTGAGTGAGAGAGAGAGAGAAACAGAAGCTGTGTGTGTGAGAGAGAGAAAGAGAAGCTGTGAGTGTGAGAGAGAGAAAGAGAAGCTGTGAGTGTGTGTGTGAGAGAAAGAGAAGCTGTGAGTTAGTGAGAAAGAGAGAGAAGCTGTGAGTGAGTGAGAGAGAGAGAGAAGATGTGAGTGAGAGAGAGAGAGAGTATCAGGGAGTAAGAGAGAGAGAGCATCTGGGAGTGAGTAAGAGAAGCTGTGTGAGAGAGAAAGAGAGAGAAAGAGAAGCGTGAGTGAGTGAGAGAGAGAGAGAAAGAGAAGCTGTGAGTGAGAGAGAGAAAGAGAAGCTGTGAGTGATTGAGAGAGAGAGAGAAGATGTGAGTGAGAGAGAGAGAGAGTATCAGGGAGTAAGAGAGAGAGAGCATCTGGGAGTGAGTAAGAGAAGCTGTGTGAGAGAGAAAGAGAGAGAAAGAGAAGCGTGAGTGAGTGAGAGAGAGAGAGAAATAAAAGCTGTGAGTGAGAGAGAAAGAGAAGCTGTGAGTGAGAGAGTTAGAGAGAGAGAGAAAGAGAAGCTGTTTTTGAGTGAGAGACAGAGAAGGAGAAGCTGTGAGTTAGTGAGAGAGAGAGAAATAGAAGCCGTGAGTGAGAGAGACAGAGAGAGAGAAGCTGTGAGTGAGTGAGAGAGAGAGAAAGAGAAGCTGTGTGTGAGAGAGAAAGAAGCTGTGAGTGAGAGAGAGAAAGAGAAAGAGAAGCTGTGTGAGAGAGAAAGAGAAGCTGTGAGGGAGAGAGAGAGAAAGAGAAGGTGTGAGTGAGTGAGAGAGAGAGAAAAGAGAAGCTGTGAGTGAGAGAAATAGAGAGAAAGAGAAGCTGTGTGTGTGAGAGAGAAATAGAAGGTGTGAGTGAGTGAGAGAGAGAGAGAAAAGCTGTGAGAGAGAGAGAGAGAAAGAGAAGCTGTGAGTTAGTGAGAGAGAGAGAAATAGAAGCCGTTACTGAGAGAGACAGAGAGAGAGAAGCTGTGTGAGTGAGAGAGAGAGAAAGAGAAGCAGTGAGTGAGAGAGAGAGAAAGAGAAGCTGTGAGTGAGTGAGAGAGAGAGAAAGAGAAGCTGTGAGTTAGTGAGAGTGAGAGAAAGAGAAGCTGTGTGAGAGAGAAAGAGAGAGAAAGAGAAGCATGAGTGAGTGAGAGAGAGCGAGAGAAAACCTGTGTGTGAGAGAGAGAAAAAGAAGCTGTGAGTTAGTGAGAGAGAGAGAGAAAGAGAAGCTGTGTGAGATAGAAAGAGAGAGAAATAGAAACTGTGAGTGAGTGAGAGAGAGAGAAAGAGAAGCTGTGTGTGTGATAGAGAGAGAAAGAGAAGCTGAGAGAGAGAGTAGTTGTAAGTGAGAGAGAGAGAGTAGCTGTGTGTGTGAGAGTGAGAAAGAGAAGCTGTGAGTGAGAGATAGAGAGAGAGAGAAAGAGAAGCTGTGTGTGTGAGAGAGAGAAAGAGAAAGAGAAGCTGTGAGTGAGAGAGAGAGAAAGAGAAGCTGTGAGGGAGAGAGAGAGAAAGAGAAGCTGTGAGTGAGTGAGAGAGAGAGAAAAGAGAAGCTGTGAGTGAGAGAGATAGAGAGAAAGAGAAGCTGTGTGTGTGAGAGAGAGAAAGAGAAGCTGTGAGTTAGTGAGGGAGAGAGAAAGAGAAGCTGTGTGAGAGAGAAAGAGAGAGAAAGAGAAGCGTGAGTGAGTGAGAGAGAGAGAGAAATAAAAGCTGTGAGTGAGAGAGAAAGGGAAGCTGTGAGTGAGAGAGTTAGAGAGAGAGAGAAAGAGAAGCTGTTTTTGAGTGAGAGACAGAGAAGGAGAAGCTGTGAGTTAGTGAGAGAAAGAGAAATAGAAGCCGTGAGTGAGAGAGACAGAGAGAGAGAAGCTGTGAGTGAGTGAGAGAGAGAGAAAGAGAAGCTGTGAGTGAGAGATAGAGAGAGAGAAAGAGAAGCTGTGTGTGTGAGAGAGTGAAAGAGAAGCTGTGAGAGAGAGATAGAGAGAGAGAGAAAGAGAAGCTGTGAGTGAGAGAGAGAGAAAGAGAAGCTGTGAGTGAGTGAGAGAGTGTGAGAAGCTGTGAGTGAGAGAGAGAGAGAAGCTGGGAGTGAGTAAGAGAGAAAGAGAAGCTGTGAGTGAGAGAGAAAGAGAAGCTGTGAGTGAGAGAGAGAGAGAAGCCGTGAGTGAGAGAGAGAGAGAGAAAGAGAAACTGTGAGTGAGAGAGAGAGAAAGAGATGCTGTGTGTGTGAGAGAGAGAGAAACAGAAGCTGTGAGTGAGTGAGAAAGAGAAGCTGTGTGTGTGTGAGAGAGAGAATGAGAAGCTGTGAGTGAGAGAGAGAGAGAAAGAGAAGCTGAGTGAGAGAGAGAAAGAGAAGCTGTGAGTGATTGAGAGAGAGAGAAGCTGTGAGTGTGAGAGAGAGAGTATCAGGGAGTAAGAGAGAGAGCAGCTGTGAGTGAGAGAGAGAGAGAAATAGAAGGTGTAAGTGAGTGAGAGAGAGAGAGAGAGAGAGAAGCTGTGTGTGTGAGAGAGAGAATGAGAAGCTGTTAGTGAGTGAGAGAGAAAGAAGCTGTGTGTGTGTGTGAGAGAGAGAATGAGAAGCTGTGAGTGAGAGAGAGAGAGAAACAGAAGCTGTGTGTGTGAGAGAGAGAAAGAGAAGCTGTGAGTGAGAGAGAGAGAAAGAGAAGCTGTGAGTGTGTGTGTGAGAGAAAGAGAAGCTGTGAGTTAGTGAGAAAGAGAGAGAAGCTGTGAGTGAGTGAGAGAGAGAGAATCAGGGAGTGAGTAATAGAGAAAGCTGTGAGTGAGAGAGAGAGAGAAACAGAAGCTGTAAGTGAGAGAAAGAGAGAGAAGCTGTGTGTGTGAGAGAGAGAAGCTGTGAGTGAGAGAGAGAGAAAGAGAAGCTGTGAGAGAGAGAGAGAAGCTGTGTGTGTGATAGAGAGAGAGAAAGAGAAGCTGAGAGTGTGTGTGAGAGAGAGAAAGAGAAGCTGTGAGTGAGAGAGAGAGAAGCTGTGTGTATGTGAGAGAGAAAGAGAATCTGTTAGTGAGAGAGCGAGAGAAAGAGAAGCTGTGAGTGAGAGAAAGAGAAGCTATGAGTGAGTGAGTGAGAGAGAGAGAAGCTGTGAGTGAGTGAGTGAGAGAGAGAAGCTGTGTATGAGAGAGAGAGAAAGAAGCTATGAGTGAGAGAGAGAGAGAAAGAGAAGCTGTGAGTGAGAGAGAGAGAGAAAGAGAAGCTGTGAGTGAGAGAGAGAGAAGGAGAAGCTGTGAGTGAGAGAGAGAGAGAAAGAGAAGATGTGAGGGAGAGAGAGAAAGAGAAGATGTGTGTGTGTGAGAGAGGGAGAGAGAGAAAGAGAAGCTGTGAGTGAGAGAGAGAGAGAAAGAGAAGCTGTGAGTGAGAGAGAAAGAGAAGCTGTGAGTGAGAGAGAGAGAGAAGCCGTGAGTGAGAGAGAGAGAAAGAGAAACTGTGAGTGAGAGAGAGAAGCTGTGAGTGAGAGAGAGAGAGAGAAAGAGAAGCTGTGAGTGAGTGAGTGAGAAAGAGAAGCTGTGTGTGTGTGAGAGAGAGAGAAGGAGAAGCTGTAAGTGAGTGAGAGAGAAAGAAGCTGTGTGTGTGAGAGAGAGAGAATGAGAAGCTGTGAGTGAGAGAGAGAGAGAGAAACCGAAGCTGTGTGTGTGAGAGAGAGAAAGAGAAGCTGTGAGTGAGAGAGAGAGAGAAAGAGAAGCTGTGAGTGTGTGAGAGAGAGAAAGAGAAGCTGTGAGTTAGTGAGAAAGAGAGAGAAGCAGTGAGTGAGAGAGAGAGAGAATCAGGGAGTGAGTAAGAGAGAGAGAGAAGCTGTGAGTGAGAGAGAGAGAGAAACAGAAGCTGTAAGTGAGAGAAAGAGAGAGAAGCTGTGTGTGAGAGAGAGAAGCTGTGAGTGAGAGAGAGAGAAAGAGAAGCTGTGTGTGAGAGAGAAAGAGAAGCTGTGAGTGAGTGAGACAGAGAGGAGAAGCTGTGAGTTTGTGAGAGAGAGGAACTGAAGCTGTTAGTGAGAGACAGAGAGAAACAGAAGTTGTGAGTGAGTGAGAGAGAGAGAGAGAGAGAGAAGCTTGTGTGTGTGAGAGAGAAAGAGAAGCTGTGTGTGTGAGAGAGAAAGAGAAGCTGTGAGTGAGAGAGCAAAAGCGAAGCGGTGGATGAGTGAGTGAGAGAGAAAGAGAAGCTGTGAGTGAGAGAGAGAAAGAGAAACTGTGAGTGAGAGAGAGAGAGAAAGAGAATCTGTGTGGAGAGAGAGAGAAAGAAAAGCTGTGAGTGAGTGAGAGAGAGAAAGAAAAGTTGTGAGTGAGAGAGAAAGAAAGAGAAGCTGTGAGAGAGAGAGCAAAAGAGAAGTGGTGAGTGAGTGAGTGAGAGGGAAAGAGAAGCTGTGAGTGAGAGAGAAAGAGAAGCTGTGAGTGAGAGAGAGAGAGAGAAGCTGTGAGTGAGAGAGAGACCAATAGAAGCTGTTAGAGAGAGAGAGAGAAGCTGTAACTGAGGGAGAGAGAGAGAAAGAGAAGCTGTGAGTGAGAGAGAGAGAGAAGCTGTGAGTGAGAGAGAGAAAGAGAAAGAGAAGCTGTGAGTGAGAGAGAGAGAAAGAGAAGCTGTGAGGGAGAGAGAGAAAGAGAAGCTGTGAGTGAGTGAGAGAGAGAGAAAAGAGAAGCTGTGAGTGAGAGAGATAGAGAGAAAGAGAAGCTGTGTGTGAGAGAGAGAGAAAGAGAAGCTGTGAGTTAGTGAGGGAGAGAGAAAGAGAAGCTGTGTGAGAGAGAAAGAGAGAGAAAGAGAAGCGTGAGTGAGTGAGAGAGAGAGAGAAATAAAAGCTGTGAGTGAGAGAGAAAGAGAAGCTGTGAGTGAGAGAGTTAGAGAGAGAGAGAAAGAGAAGCTGTTTTTGAGTGAGAGACAGAGAAGGAGAAGCTGTGAGTTAGTGAGAGAGAGAGAAATAGAAGCCGTGAGTGAGAGAGACAGAGAGAGAGAAGCTGTGAGTGAGTGAGAGAGAGAGAAAGAGAAGCTGTGTGAGAGAGAGAAAGAGAAGCTGTGAGTGAGAGAGAGAAAGAGAAAGAGAAGCTGTGAGTGAGAGAGAGAGAAAGAGAAGCTGTGAGGGAGAGAGAGAGAAAGAGAAGGTGTGAGTGAGTGAGAGAGAGAGAAAAGAGAAGCTGTGAGTGAGAGAAATAGAGAGAAAGAGAAGCTGTGTGTGTGAGAGAGAAATAGAAGGTGTGAGTGAGTGAGAGAGAGAGAGAGAGAAAAGCTGTGAGAGAGAGAGAGAAAGAGAAGCTGTGAGTTAGTGAGAGAGAGAGAAATAGAAGCCGTTACTGAGAGAGACAGAGAGAGAGAAGCTGTGTGAGTGAGAGAGAGAGAAAGAGAAGCAGTGAGTGAGAGAGAGAGAAAGAGAAGCTGTGAGTGAGTGAGAGAGAGAGAAAGAGAAGCTGTGAGTTAGTGAGAGAGAGAGAAAGAGAAGCTGTGTGAGAGAGAAAGAGAGAGAAAGAGAAGCATGAGTGAGTGAGAGAGAGCGAGAGAAAAGCTGTGTGTGAGAGAGAGAAAGAGAAGCTGTGAGTTAGTGAGAGAGAGAGAGAAAGAGAAGCTGTGTGAGATAGAAAGAGAGAGAAATAGAAACTGTGAGTGAGTGAGAGAGAGAGAGAGAAAAGCTGTGAGAGAGAGAGATTAAGAGAAGCTGTGAGTTAGTGAGAGAGAGAGAAATAGAAGCCATGAGTGAGAGAGAAAGAAAGAGAAATAGAAGCTGTGAGTGAGTGAGAGAGAGAGAGAGAAAAGCTGTGTGAGAGAGAGAGAAAGAGAAGGTGTGAGTTAGTGAGAGAGAGAGAAATAGAAGCCGTGAGTGAGACAGAGAGAGAGAAGCTGTGAGTGAGTGAGAGAGAGAGAAAGAGAAGCTGTGAGTGAGAGAGGGAGAGAGAAAGAGAAGCTGTGAGTGAGAGAGAGAGAAAGAGAAGCTGTGTGTGTGAGAGAGAAAGAGAAGCTGTGAGTGAGAGAGACAGAGAGAGAAAGAGAAGCTGTGAGTGAGAGATGGAGAGAGAAAGAGAAGATGTGAGTTAGTGAGAGAGAGAGAAAGAGGAAGCTGTGTGAGAGAGAAAGAGAGAGAAAGAGAAGCTGTGTGAGAGAGAAAGAGAGAGAAAGAGAAGCATGAAAGTGAGTGAGAGAGAGAGAGAAAGAAAAGCTGTGAGTGAGAGAGAAAGAAAAGCTGTGAGTGAGAGAGATAGAGAGAGAGAGAAAGAGAAGCTGTGTGTGAGTGAGAGAGAGAGAGAGAATGAGAAGCTGTGAGAGAGGGAGAGAAAGAGAAGCTGTGAGTGAGTGAGAGAGAAGGAGAAGCTGTGAGTGAGAGAGAGAGAAAGAGAAGCTGTGAGTGAGAGAGAGAGAGAGAGAAAGAAGCTGTGAGTGAGAGAGAGAGAGAGAAAGAGAAGCTGTGAGTGAGAGAGAGATAGCTGTGAGTGAGAGAGAGAGAGAGAAGCTGTGAGTGAGAGAGAGAGAGAAAGAGAATCTGTGAGTGTGTGAGAGAGAGAAAGAGAAGCTGTGAGTGAGGGAGACAGAGAGAGAAATAGAACCTGTGAGTGAGCAAGAGAGAGAGAGAAAGAGAAGCTGTGAGTGAGAGAGAGAGAGAAGCTGTGAGTGAGAGAGAGCAAGAGAAGCTGTGAGTGAGAGAGATAGAGAAAGAGAAGGTTTGAGTGAGTGAGAGTGTGAGAGAAAGAGATACTGTGAGTGAGAGAGACAGAAAGAAGCTGTGAGAGAGAAAGAGAAGCTGTGAGTGAGAGAGTGAAAGAGAAGCGGTGAATGAGTGAGAAAGAGAGAAAGCGAAGCTGTGAGTGAGAGAGAAAAAGAGAAACTGTGAGTGAGTGAGAGAGAGAAAGAGAATCTGTGTGGAGAGAGAGAGAAAGAAAAGCTGTGAGTGAGTGAGAGAGAGAAAGAGAAGTTGTGAGTGAGAGAGAAAGAGAAGCTGTGAGAGAGAGAGAGAGAAAGAGAAGCTGTGAGTGAGAGAGCAAAAGAGAAGTGGTGAGTGAGTGAGTGAGAGAGAAAGAGAAGCTGTGAGTGAGAGAGAAAGAGAAGCTGTGAGTGAGAGAGAGAGAGAAGCTGTGAGTGAGAGAGAGACCAATAGAAGCTGTTAGAGAGAGAGAGAGAGAGAGAGAGAGAGAGAAGCTGTAACTGAGGGAGAGAGAAAGAAAGAGAAGCTGTGTGTGAGAGAGAGAGAAGCTGTGAGTGAGAGAGAGAGAAAGAGAAGGTGTGAGAGAGAAAGAGAAGCTGTGAGTGAGAGAGTGAAAGAGAAGCGGTGAATGATTGAGAGAGAGAGAAAGAGAAGCTATGAGTGAGAGAGAGAAAGAGAAGCTGTGAGTGAGAGAGAGAGAGATAGAAAGTAAGGAGAAGCTGTGAGAGAGAGAGAAAGAGAAGCTGAGAGTTAGTGAGAGAAAGAGAAAGAGAAGCTGTGAATGAGAGAGACAGAGAGAGATTGAGAAGCTGTGAGTGAGTGAGAGAGAGAGAGAAAGAGAAGCTGTGAGTGAGAGAGAGAGAGAGAAAAAAGAAGCTGTGAGTGAGTGAGAGAGAGAGAGAAGCTGTGAGTTATTGAGAGCGAGAGAAAGAGAAGCTGTGAGTGAGAGAGAGAGATAGAGAGAGAAAGAGAAGCTGTGAGTGAGAGAGAGAGAGAAAGAGAAGCTGTGTGTGTGTGAGAGAGAAATAAAAGCTGTGAGTGAGAGAGAGAGAAAGAGAAGCTGTGAGTGAGAGAGAGAGAGAGGGAGGAGGAGCTGTAAGTGTGTGTGAGAGAGAAAGAGAACCTGTGAGTGAGTGATAGATAAAGAGAAGCTGTGTGTGTGAGATAGAGAAGCTGAGAGTGAGAGAGAGAGAATGAGAAGGAGTGAGTGAGAGAGAAAGAGAAAGAGAAGCTGTGTGTGTGTGTGAGAGAGAGAAGCTGTGAGTGAGAGAGAGAAAGAGAAGAGGTGAATGATTGAGAGAGAGAGAAAGAGAAGCTGTGAGTGAGAGAGAGAAAGAGAAGCTGTGAGTGAGAGAGATAGAGAAAGTAAGGAGAAGCTGTGAGTGAGAGAGATAGAGAGAGAGAAGCTGTGAGTTATTGAGAGAGAGAGAAAGACAAGCTGTGAGTGAGAGAGAGATAGAGAGAGAAAGAGAAGCTGTGAGTGAGTGAGAGAGAGAAGCTGTGAGTTAGTGAGAGAAAGAGAAAGAGAAGCTGTGAATGAGAGAGACAGAGAGAGATTGAGAAGCTGTGAGTGAGTGAGAGAGAGAGAGAAAGAGAAGCTGTGAGTGAGAGAGAGAGAAAAAGAGAAGCTGTGAGTGAGTGTGAGAGAGAGAAAAAAGAGAAGCTGTGAGTGAGTGTGAGAGAGAGAGAGAAGCTGTGAGTTATTGAGATAGAGAGAAAGAGAAGCTGTGAGTGAGAGAGAGATAGAGAGAGAAAGAGAAGCTGTGAGTGAGAGAGAGAAAGAGAAGCTGTGAGTGAGAGAGAGAGAGAAAGAGAAGCTGTGTGTGTGTGAGAGAGAGAAAGAGAAGCTGTGAGTGAGTGAGAGAGAAAGAGAAGCTGTGAGTGAGAGAGAGAGAGAGAAAGTAAGGAGAAGCTGTGAGTGAGAGAGATAGAGAGAAAGTGAAGCTGTGTGTGAGAGAGACAGAAATAGTAGCTGTGAGTGAGTGAGAGAGAGAAAGAGAAGCTGTGAGTGAGTGAGAGAGAGAAGCTGTGAGTTAGTGAGAGAAAGAGAAAGAGAAGCTGTGAGTGAGTGAGAGAGAGAGAGAAAGAGAAGCTGTGAGTGAGAGAGAGAGAGAGAAAAAGAGAAGCTGTGAGTGAGTGAGAGAGAGAGAGAAGCTGTGAGTTATTGAGAGAGAGAGAAAGAGAAGCTGTGAGTGAGAGAGAGATAGAGAGAGAAGCTGTGAGTGAGAGAGAGAAAGAGAAGCTGTGAGTGAGAGAGAGAGAGAGTAAGAGAAGCTGTGTGTGTGTGAGAGAGAGAGAAATTGAAGCTGTGAGTGAGGGAGAGAGAAAGAGAAGCTGTGAGTGAGAGAGAGAGAGAAAGAGGAGCTGTGTGTGTGTGTGAGAGAGAAAGAGAAGCTGTGAGTGAGTGAGAGAGAAAGAGAAGCTATGTGTGAGAGAGAGAGAAGCTGAGAGTGAGAGAGAGAGAATGAGAAGGTGTGAGTGAGAGAGAAAGAGAAAGAGAAGCTGTGTGTGTGAGAGAGAGAGAGAAGCTGTGAGTGAGAGAGAGAAAGAGAAGGTATGAGTGAGAGAGAGAAAGAAAGAAAGAGAAGCTGTGAGAGAGAGAGAGAAAGAGAAGCTGTGAGTGAGAGAGAGAGAAGCTGTGGGTGTGTGAGAGAGAATCAGGGAGTAGGAGAGAGAGGGGGAAGCTGTGAGTGAGAGAGAGAGAAATAGAAGCTGTAAGTGAGAGAGAGAGAAAGAGAAGCTGTGAGTGAAAGAGAGAGAGAGAAGCTGTGAGTGAGAGAGAGAGAAAGAGAAGCTGAGTGAGAGCGAAAGAGAAAGAGAAGCTGTGTAAGTGATAGAGAGAGAGAAAGAAAAGCTGAGAGTGAGAGAGAGAGAGAATCTGTTTGTGTGTGAGAGAGAGAAAGAGAAGCTGTGAGTGAGAGAGAGTGAGAAAGAGAAGCTGTGAGTGAGAGAGAGAGAAAGTGAAGCTGTGAGTGAGTGAGAGAGAGAGAGAGAATCTGGGACTGAGTAAGCGAGAGAAAGAGGCTGTGAGTGAGTGAGAGAGAGAGAAGCTGTGAGTAAGAGAGAGAGAGAGAAAGAGAAGCTGTGAGTGAGAGAGAGTGAGAGAGAGAAGCTGTGAGTGAGAGAGTGAAGCTGTGAGTGAGAGGGAGAGAGAAAGAGAAGCTGTGAGTGAGAGAGAGAGAGAGAAGCTGTGAATGAGCGAGAGTGAAAGAGAAGCTGTGAGTGAGAGAGAGATAAAGAGAAGCGAGTGAGAGAGAGAGAAAGAGAAGCTGTGAGTGAGAGAGAGAAAGAAAGAGAAAGAAGCTGTGAGTGAGAGAGAGAGAGAAGCTGTGTGTGTGAGAGAGAGAAAGAAGGAGAAGCTGTTAGTGAGTGAGAGAGAAAGAAGCTGTGTGTGTGCGAGAGAGAGAATGAGAAGCTGTGAGTGAGAGAGAGAGAGAAACAGAAGCTGTGTGTGGGAGAGAGAGAAAGAGAAGCTGTGAGTGAGAGAGAGAGAAAGAGAAGCTGTGAGTGTGTGAGAGAGAGAGAGAGAAGCTGTGAGTTAGTGAGAAAGAGAGAGAAGCTGTGAGTGAGAGAGAGAGAGAGAATCAGGGAGTGAGTAAGAGAGAGAGAGAAAAGCTGTGAGTGAGAGAGAGAAAGAGAAGCTGTGAGTGAGAGAGATAGAGAAAGTAAGGAGAAGCTGTGAGTGAGAGAGATAGAGAGAGAGAAGCTGTGAGTTATTGAGAGAGAGAGAAAGACAAGCTGTGAGTGAGAGAGAGATAGAGAGAGAAAGAGAAGCTGTGAGTGAGTGAGAGAGAGAAGCTGTGAGTTAGTGAGAGAAAGAGAAAGAGAAGCTGTGAATGAGAGAGACAGAGAGAGATTGAGAAGCTGTGAGTGAGTGAGAGAGAGAGAGAAAGAGAAGCTGTGAGTGAGAGAGAGAGAGAAAAAGAGAAGCTGTGAGTGAGTGTGAGAGAGAAAAAAAAAGAGAAGCTGTGAGTGAGTGTGAGAGAGAGAGAGAAGCTGTGAGTTATTGAGATAGAGAGAAAGAGAAGCTGTGAGTGAGAGAGAGATAGAGAGAGAAAGAGAAGCTGTGAGTGAGAGAGAGAAAGAGAAGCTGTGAGTGAGAGAGAGAGAGAAAGAGAAGCTGTGTGTGTGTGAGAGAGAGAAAGAGAAGCTGTGAGTGAGTGAGAGAGAAAGAGAAGCTGTGAGTGAGAGAGAGAGAGAGAAAGTAAGGAGAAGCTGTGAGTGAGAGAGATAGAGAGAAAGTGAAGCTGTGTGTGAGAGAGACAGAAATAGTAGCTGTGAGTGAGTGAGAGAGAGAGAAAGAGAAGCTGTGAGTGAGTGAGAGAGAGAAGCTGTGAGTTAGTGAGAGAAAGAGAAAGAGAAGCTGTGAATGAGAGAGACAGAGAGAGATTGAGAAGCTGTGAGTGAGTGAGAGAGAGAGAGAAAGAGAAGCTGTGAGTGAGAGAGAGAGAGAGAAAAAGAGAAGCTGTGAGTGAGTGAGAGAGAGAGAGAAGCTGTGAGTTATTGAGAGAGAGAGAAAGAGAAGCTGTGAGTGAGAGAGAGATAGAGAGAGAAGCTGTGAGTGAGAGAGAGAAAGAGAAGCTGTGAGTGAGAGATTGAGAGAGTAAGAGAAGCTGTGTGTGTGTGTGTGAGAGAGAAATTGAAGCTGTGAGTGAGAGAGAGAGAAAGAGAAGCTGTGAGTGAGAGAGAGAGAGAAAGAGGAGCTGTGTGTGTGTGAGAGAGAAAGAGAAGCTGTGAGTGAGTGAGAGAGAAAGAGAAGCTGTGTGTGTGAGAGAGAGAAGCTGAGAGTGAGAGAGAGAGAATGAGAATGTGTGAGTGAGAGAGAAAGAGAAAGAGAAGCTGTGTGTGTGTGTGAGAGAGAGAAGCTGTGAGTGAGAGAGAGAAAGAGAAGGTATGAGTGAGAGAGAGAAAGAAAGAAAGAGAAGCTGTGAGAGAGAGAGAGAAAGAGAAGCTGTGTGTGAGAGAGAGAGAAGCTGTGAGTGTGTGAGAGAGAATCAGGGAGTAGGAGAGAGAGGGGGAAGCTGTGAGTGAGAGAGAGAGAAATAGAAGCTGTAAGTGAGAGAGAGAGAAAGAGAAGCTGTGAGTGAAAGAGAGAGAGAGAAGCTGTGAGTGAGAGAGAGAGAAAGAGAAGCTGAGTGAGAGCGAAAGAGAAAGAGAAGCTGTGTAAGTGATAGAGAGAAAGAAAAGCTGAGAGTGAGAGAGAGAGAGAATCTGTTTGTGTGTGTGAGAGAGAAAGAGAAGCTGTGAGTGAGAGAGAGTGAGAAAGAGAAGCTGTGAGTGAGAGAGAGAGAAAGTGAAGCTGTGAGTGAGTGAGAGAGAGAGAGAGAATCTGGGACTGAGTAAGCGAGAGAAAGAGGCTGTGAGTGAGTGAGGGAGAGAGAAGCTGTGAGTAAGAGAGAGAGAGAGAAAGAGAAGCTGTGAGTGAGAGAGAGTGAGAGAGAGAAGCTGTGAGTGAGAGAGTGAAGCTGTGAGTGAGAGGGAGAGAGAAAGAGAAGCTGTGATTGAGAGAGAGAGAGAGAGAAGCTGTGAATGAGCGAGAGTGAAAGAGAAGCTGTGAGTGAGAGAGAGATAAAGAGAAGCTGTGAGTGAGAGAGAGAGAGAAAGAGAAGCTGTGAGTGAGAGAGAGAAAGAAAGAGAAAGAAGCTGTGAGTGAGAGAGAGAGAGAGAAGCTGTGTGTGTGAGAGAGAGAAAGAAGGAGAAGCTGTTAGTGAGTGAGAGAGAAAGAAGCTGTGTGTGTGCGAGAGAGAGAATGAGAAGCTGTGAGTGAGAGAGAGAGAGAAACAGAAGCTGTGTGTGGGAGAGAGAGAAAGAGAAGCTGTGAGTGAGACAGAGAGAAAGAGAAGCTGTGAGTGTGTGTGAGAGAGAAAGAGAAGCTGTGAGTTAGTGAGAAAGAGAGAGAAGCTGTGAGTGAGAGAGAGAGAGAGAATCAGGGAGTGAGTAAGAGAGAGAGAAAAAAGCTGTGAGTGAGAGAGAGAGAGAAACAGAAGCTGTAAGTGAGAGAAAGAGAGAGAAGCTGTGTGTGTGAGAGAGAAGCTGTGAGTGAGAGAGAGAAAGAAAGAGAAGCTGTGAGAGAGAGAGAGAGAAGCTGTGTGTGTGAAAGAGAGAAAGAGAATCTGTTAGTGAGAGAGCGATAGAAAGAGAAGCTGTGAGTGAGAGAAAGAGAAGCTATGAGTGAGTGAGTGAGAGAGAGAGAAGCTGTGAGTGAGTGAGTGAGTGAGAGAAGCTGTGTATGAGAGAGAGAGAGAAAGAGAAGCTATGAGTGAGAGAGAGAGAGAAAGAGAAGCTGTGAGTGAGAGAGAGAGAAAGAGAAGCTGTGAGTGAGAGAGAGAAGGAGAAGCTGTGACTGAGAGAGAGAGAGAAAGAGAAGCTGTAAGTGAGAGAGAGAAAGAGAAGATGTGTGTGTGTGAGAGAGAGAGAGAGAGAGAAGCTGTGAGTGAGAGAGAGAGAAAGAGAAGCTGTGTGTGAGGGAGAGAGAAAGAGAAGCTGAGAGTGAGAGAGAGAGAATGAGATGCTGGGAGTGAGAGAGAGTAAGAGAGAAGCTGTGAGTGAGAGAGAGAGAAAGAGAAGCTGTGAGTGTGTGAGTGAGAGAGAGAG
Organism: Bradypodion pumilum; assembly: GCA_035047305.1. Lineage (NCBI taxonomy): Eukaryota > Metazoa > Chordata > Lepidosauria > Squamata > Chamaeleonidae > Bradypodion > Bradypodion pumilum. Next base: position 227,710,975 of record JAWDJD010000002.1, on the reverse strand, counting down.
AAGCTGTGAGTGAGTGAGTGAGAGAGAATCAGGGAGTAAGAGAGAGAGAGAAGCTGTGTGTGAGAGACAGAGAGAAATAGAAGGTGTAAGTGAGAGAGAGAGAGAAAGAGAAGATGTGAGTGAGTGAGAGAGAGAGAGAAGCTGTGAGTGAGAGAGAGAGAGTAGCTGTGTGTGAGAGAGAGGGAAAGAGAAGCTGTGAGTGAGAGATTGAGAGAGAGAGAAAGAGAAGCTGTGAGTGAGAGAGAGAGAAAGAGAAGCTGTGAGTGAGTGAGAGAGAGTGAGAAGCTTTGAGTGAGAGAGAGAGAGAGAGAAGCTGGGAGTGAGTAAGAGGGAGAGAGAAGCTGTGAGTGAGAGAGAGAGAGAGAGAGAGAAAGAGACGCTGTGAGTGAGAAGAGAAAGTGAAGCTGTAATTGAGAGAGAGTGTGAGAGAGAAGCAGTGAGTGAGTGAGAGGGAGAATCTGTGAGTGAGAGAGAGTGAGAGAAGCTGTGAGTGATAGATAGAGAGAAAGAGAAGCTGTGTGTGTGATAGAGAGAGAAAGAGAAGCTGAGAGAGAGAGAGAAGTTGTAAGTGAGAGAGAGAGAGTAGCTGTGTGTGTGTGAGAGAGAAAGAGAAGCTGTGAGTGAGAGATAGAGAGAGAGAGAAAGAGAAGCTGTGTGTGTGTGTGAGAGAGAGAAGCTGTGAGTGAGAGAGAGAAAGAGAAAGAGAAGCTGTGTGTGTGAGAGAGAAAGAGAAGCTGTGAGTGAGAGAGAGAGAAAGAGAAGCTGTGAGTGAGAGAGAGAGAGAAAGAAAGGAGAAGCTGTGAGTGAGAGAGATAGAGAAAAAGTGAAGCTGTGTGTGTGAGAGAGAGAAATATTAGCTGTGAGTGAGAGAGAGAGAGAGAAAGAGAATCTGTGAGTGAGTGAGAGAGAGAGAGAAAGAGAAGCTGTAAGAGAGAGAGAAAGAGAAGCTGTGAGTTAGTGAGAGAAAGAGAAAGAGAAGCTGTGAATGAGAGAGACAGAGAGAGATTGAGAAGCTGTGAGTGAGTGAGAGAGAAAGAGAAGCTGTGAGTGAGAGAGAGAGAGAAAGAGAAGCTGTGAGTGAGTGAGAGAGAGAGAGAAGCTGAGTGAGTGAGAGAGATAGAGAAAGAGAAGGTTTGAGTGAGTGAGAGAGCGAGAGAAAGAGAAGCTGTGAGTGAGAGAGAGAGAAAGAGAAGGTGTGTGAGAGAAAGAGAAGCTGTGAGTGAGAGAGTGAAAGAGAAGCGGTGAATGATTGAGAGAGAGAGAAAGAGAAGCTGTGAGTGAGTGAGAGAAAGAGAAGCTGTGAGTGAGAGAGAGAGAGAAAGTAAGGAGAAGCTGTGAGTGAGAGAGATAGAGAGAAAGAGAAGCTGTGAGTGAGAGAGAGAGAGAGAGAGAAAGAGAAGCTGTGAGAGAGAGAAAGAGAAGCTGAGAGTTAGTGAGAGAAAGAGAAAGAAGATGTGAATGAGAGAGACAGAGAGAGATTGAGAAGCTGTGAGTGAGAGAGAGAGAGAGAAAGAGAAGCTGTGAGTGAGAGAGAGAGAGAAAAAGAGAAGCTGCGAGTGAGAGAGAGAAACAGAAGCTGAGCGAGTGAGAGAGATAGAGAAAGAGAAGTTTTGTGTGAGCGAGAGAGCGAGAGAAAGAGAAGCTGTGAGTGAGAGAGAGAGAAAGAGAAGGTGTGAGAGAGAAAGAGAAGCTGTGAGTGAGAGAGTGAAAGAGAAGCGGTGAATGATTGAGAGAGAGAGAAAGAGAAGCTGTGAGTGAGATAGAGAAAGAGAAGCTGTGAGTGAGAGAGAGACAGAGAAAGAAAGGAGAAGCTGTGAGTGAGAGAGATAGAGAGAAAGTGAAGCTGTGTGTGAGAGAGACAGAAATAGTAGCTGTGAGTGAGTGAGAGAGGGAGAAAGAGAAGCTGTGAGTGAGTGAGAGAGAGAGAGAGAAAGAGAAGCTGTGAGTGAGAGAGATAGAGAAAGTAAGGAGAAGCTGTGAGTGAGAGAGATAGAGAGAGAGAAGCTGTGAGTTATTGAGAGAGAGAGAAAGACAAGCTGTGAGTGAGAGAGAGATAGAGAGAGAAAGAGAAGCTGTGAGTGATTGAGAGAGAGAAGCTGTGAGTTAGTGAGAGAAAGAGAAAGAGAAGCTGTGAATGAGAGAGACAGAGAGAGATTGAGAAGCTGTGAGTGAGTGAGAGAGAGAGAGAAAAAGAAGCTGTGAGTGAGAGAGAGAGAGAAAAAGAGAAGCTGTGAGTGAGTGTGAGAGAGAGAAAAAAAGAGAAGCTGTGAGTGAGTGTGAGAGAGAGAGAGAAGCTGTGAGTTATTGAGATAGAGAGAAAAAGAAGCTGTGAGTGAGAGAGAGATAGAGAGAGAAAGAGAAGCTGTGAGTGAGAGAGAGAAAGAGAAGCTGTGAGTGAGAGAGAGAGAGAAAGAGAAGCTGTGTGTGTGTGTGAGAGAGAAAGAGAAGCTGTGAGTGAGTGAGAGAGAAAGAGAAGCTGTGAGTGAGAGAGAGAGAGAGAAAGTAAGGAGAAGCTGTGAGTGAGAGAGATAGAGAGAAAGTGAAGCTGTGTGTGAGAGAGACAGAAATAGTAGCTGTGAGTGAGTGAGAGAGAGAAAGAGAAGCTGTGAGTGAGTGAGAGAGAGAAGCTGTGAGTTAGTGAGAGAAAGAGAAAGAGAAGCTGTGAATGACAGAGACAGAGAGAGATTGAGAAGCTGTGAGTGAGTGAGAGAGAGAGAGAAAGAGAAGCTGTGAGTGAGAGAGAGAGAGAGAAAAAGAGAAGCTGTGAGTGAGTGAGAGAGAGAGAGAAGCTGTGAGTTATTGAGAGAGAGAGAAAGAGAAGCTGTGAGTGAGAGAGAGATAGAGAGAGAAGCTGTGAGTGAGAGAGAGAAAAAGAAGCTGTGAGTGAGAGAGAGAGAGAGTAAGAGAAGCTGTGTGTGTGTGTGAGAGAGATAAATTGAAGCTGTGAGAGAGAGAGAGAGAAAGAGAAGCTGTGAGTGAGAGAGAGAGAGAAAGAGGAGCTGTGTGTGTGAGAGAGAGAGAAAGAGAAGCTGTGAGTGAGTGAGAGAGAAAGAGAAGCTGTGTGTGTGAGAGAGAGAAGCTGAGAGTGAGAGAGAGAGAATGAGAAGGTGTGAGTGAGAGAGAAAGAGAAAGAGAAGCTGTGTGTGTGTGTGAGAGAGAGAAGCTGTGAGTGAGAGAGAGAAAGAGAAGGTATGAGTGAGAGAGAGAAAGAAAGAAAGAGAAGCTGTGAGAGAGTGAGAGAAAGAGAAGCTGTGAGTGAGAGAGAGAGAAGCTGTGAGTGTGTGAGAGAGAAATAGAAGCTGTAAGTGAGAGAGAAAGAGAAGCTGTGAGTGAAAGAGAGAGAGAGAAGCTGTGAGTGAGAGAGAGAGAAAGAGAAGCTGAGTGAGAGCGAAAGAGAAAGAGAAGCTGTGTAAGTGATAGAGAGAGAGAAAGAAAAGCTGAGAGTGAGAGAGAGAGAGAATCTGTTTGTGTGTGAGAGAGAGAAAGAGAAGCTGTGAGTGAGAGATAGTGAGAAAGAGAAGCTGTGAGTGAGAGAGAGAGAAAGTGAAGCTGTGAGTGAGTGAGAGAGAGAGAGAGAATCTGGGACTGAGTAAGCGAGAGAAAGAGGCTGTGAGTGAGTGAGAGAGAGAGAAGCTGTGAGTAAGAGAGAGAGAGAGAAAGAGAAGCTGTGAGTGAGAGAGAGTGAGAGAGAGAAGCTGTGAGTGAGAGAGTGAAGCTGTGAGTGAGAGGGAGAGAGAAAGAGAAGCTGTGAGTGAGAGAGAGAGAGAGAGAAGCTGTGAATGAGCGAGAGTGAAAGAGAAGCTGTGAGTGAGAGAGAGATAAAGAGAAGCTGTGAGTGAGAGAGAGAGAGAAAGAGAAGCTGTGAGTGAGAGAGAGAAAGAAAGAGAAAGAAGCTGTGAGTGAGAGAGAGAGAGAAGCTGTGTGTGTGAGAGAGAGAAAGAAGGAGAAGCTGTTAGTGAGTGAGAGAGAAAGAAGCTGTGTGTGTGCGAGAGAGAGAATGAGAAGCTGTGAGTGAGAGAGAGAGAGAAACAGAAGCTGTGTGTGGGAGAGAGAGAAAGAGAAGCTGTGAGTGAGAGAGAGAGAAAGAGAAGCTGTGAGTGTGTGAGAGAGAGAAAGAGAAGCTGTGAGTTAGTGAGAAAGAGAGAGAAGCTGTGAGTGAGAGAGAGAGAGAGAATCAGGGAGTGAGTAAGAGAGAGAGAGAAAAGCTGTGAGTGAGAGAGAGAGAGAAACAGAAGCTGTAAGTGAGAGAAAGAGAGAGAAGCTGTGTGTGTGAGAGAGAAGCTGTGAGTGAGAGAGAGAAAGAAAGAGAAGCTGTGAGAGAGAGAGAGAGAAGCTGTGTGTGTGAAAGAGAGAAAGAGAATCTGTTAGTGAGAGAGCGAGAGAAAGAGAAGCTGTGAGTGAGAGAAAGAGAAGCTATGAGTGAGTGAGTGAGAGAGAGAGAAGCTGTGAGTGAGTGAGTGAGTGAGTGAAAGAAGCTGTGTATGAGAGAGAGAGAGAAAGAGAAGCTATGAGTGAGAGAGAGAGAGAAAGAGAAGCTGTGAGTGAGAGAGAGAGAAAGAGAAGCTGTGAGTGAGAGAGAGAGAAGGAGAAGCTGTGACTGAGAGAGAGAGAGAAAGAGAAGCTGCAAGTGAGAGAGAGAAAGAGAAGATGTGTGTGTGTGAGAGAGAGAGAGAGAGAAGCTGTGAGTGAGAGAGAGAGAAAGAGAAGCTGTGTGTGAGAGAGAGAGAAAGAGAAGCTGAGAGTGAGAGAGAGAGAATGAGATGCTGGGAGTGAGAGAGAGTAAGAGAGAAGCTGTGAGTGAGAGAGAGAGAAAGAGAAGCTGTGAGTGTGTGAGTGAGAGAGAGAGAAGCTGTGAGTGAGTGAGTGAGAGAGAATCAGGGAGTAAGAGAGAGAGAGAAGCTGTGTGTGAGAGACAGAGAGAAATAGAAGGTGTAAGTGAGAGAGAGAGAAAGAGAAGATGTGAGTGAGTGAGAGAGAGAGAGAAGCTGTGAGTGAGAGAGAGAGAGAGTAGCTGTGTGTGTGAGAGAGAGAAAGAGAAGCTGTGAGTGAGAGATTGAGAGAGAGAGAAAGAGAAGCTGTGAGTGAGAGAGAGAGAAAGAGAAGCTGTGAGTGAGAGAGAGTGAGAAGCTTTGAGTGAGAGAGAGAGAGAAGCTGGGAGTGAGTAAGAGGGAGAGAGAAGCTGTGAGTGAGAGAGAGAGAGAGAGAGAAAGAGACGCTGTGAGTGAGAAGAGAAAGTGAAGCTGTAATTGAGAGAGAGTGTGAGAGAGAAGCAGTGAGTGAGTGAGAGGGAGAATCTGTGAGTGAGAGAGAGTGAGAGAAGCTGTGAGTGATAGATAGAGAGAAAGAGAAGCTGTGTGTGTGATAGAGAGAGAAAGAGAAGCTGAGAGAGAGAGAGAGAAGTTGTAAGTGAGAGAGAGAGAGTAGCTGTGTGTGTGAGAGAGAGAAAGAGAAGCTGTGAGTGAGAGATAGAGAGAGAGAGAAAGAGAAGCTGTGTGTGTGTGTGTGAGAGAGAGAAGCTGTGAGTGAGAGAGAGAAAGAGAAAGAGAAGCTGTGTGTGTGAGAGAGAAAGAGAAGCTGTGAGTGAGAGAGAGAGAAAGAGAAGCTGTGAGTGAGAGAGAGAGAGAAAGAAAGGAGAAGCTGTGAGTGAGAGAGATAGAGAAAAAGTGAAGCTGTGTGTGTGTGAGAGAGAAATATTAGCTGTGAGTGAGAGAGAGAGAGAGAAAGAGAATCTGTGAGTGAGTGAGAGAGAGAGAGAAAGAGAAGCTGTAAGAGAGAGAGAAAGAGAAGCTGTGAGTTAGTGAGAGAAAGAGAAAGAGAAGCTGTGAATGAGAGAGACAGAGAGAGATTGAGAAGCTGTGAGTGAGTGAGAGAGAGAGAGAGAGAAAGAGAAGCTGTGAGTGAGTGAGAGAGAGAAAGAGAAGCTGTGAGTGAGTGAGAGAGAGAGAGAAGCTGTGAGTTATTGAGAGAGAGAGAAAGAGAAGCTGTGAGTGAGAGAGAGATAGAGAGAGAAAGAGAAGCTGTGAGTGAGAGAGAGAAAGAGAAGCTGTGAGTGAGAGAGTGAGAGAGATAGAGAAGCTGTGAGTGAGGGAGACAGAGAGTGAAATAGAACCTGTGAGTGAGAGAGAGAGAAAGAGAAGCTGTGAGTGAGAGAGAGAGAGAAAGAGAAGCTGTGAGTGAGAGACAAACAGAAGCTGAGTAAGTGAGAGAGATAGAGAAAGAGAAGGTTTGAGTGAGTGAGAGAGCGAGAGAAAGAGAAGCTGTGAGTGAGAGAGAGAGAAAGAGAAGGTGTGTGAGAGAAAGAGAAGCTGTGAGTGAGAGAGTGAAAGAGAAGCGGTGAATGATTGAGAGAGAGATAAAGAGAAGCTGTGAGTGAGTGAGAGAAAGAGAAGCTGTGAGTGAGAGAGAGAGAGAAAGTAAGGAGAAGCTGTGAGTGAGAGAGATAGAGAGAAAGAGAAGCTGTGAGTGAGAGAGAGAGAGAGAGAAAGAGAAGCTGTGAGAGAGAGAAAGAGAAGCTGAGAGTTAGTGAGAGAAAGAGAAAGAAGATGTGAATGAGAGAGACAGAGAGAGACTGAGAAGCTGTGAGTGAGTGAGAGAGAGAGAAAGAGAAGCTGTGAGTGAGAGAGAGAGAGAAAAAGAGAAGCTGCGAGTGAGAGAGAGAAACAGAAGCTGAGCGAGTGAGAGAGATAGAGAAAGAGAAAGAGAAGTTTTGTGTGAGCGAGAGAGCGAGAGAAAGAGAAGCTGTGAGTGAGAGAGAGAGAAAGAGAAGGTGTGAGAGAGAAAGAGAAGCTGTGAGTGAGAGAGTGAAAGAGAAGCGGTGAATGATTGAGAGAGAGAGAAAGAGAAGCTGTGAGTGAGAGAGAGAAAGAGAAGCTGTGAGTGAGAGAGAGACAGAGAAAGAAAGGAGAAGCTGTGAGTGAGAGAGATAGAGAGAAAGTGAAGCTGTGTGTGAGAGAGACAGAAATAGTAGCTGTGAGTGAGTGAGAGAGGGAGAAAGAGAAGCTGTGAGTGAGTGAGAGAGAGAGAGAGAAAGAGAAGCTGTGAGAGAGAGAGAAAGAGAAGCTGTGAGTAAGTGAGAGAAAGAGAAAGAGAAGCTGTGAATGAGAGAGACAGAGAGAGATTGAGAAGCTGTGAGTGAGTGAGAAAGAGAGAAAGAGAAGCTGTGAGTGAGAGAGAGAGAGAAAAAGAGAAGCTGTGAGTGAGTGAGAGAGAGAGAGAAGCTGTGAGTTATTGAGAGAGAGAGAAAGAGAAGCTGTGAGTGAGAGAGATAGAGAGAGAAAGAGCTGTGAGTGAGAGAGAGAAAGAGAAAGAGAAGCTGTGAGTGAGAGAGAGAGAGAGAGAAGCTGTGTGTGTGTGTGAGAGAGAGAAATAGAAGCTGTGAGTGAGAGAGAGAGAAAGAGAAGCTGTGAGTGAGAGAGAGAGAGAGAAAGAGGAGCTGTGTGTGTGAGAGAGAGAGAAAGAGAAGCTGTGAGTGAGTGAGAGAGAAAGAGAAGCTGTGTGTGTGAGAGAGAGAGAAGCTGAGAGTGAGAGAGAGAGAATGAGAAGTTATGAGTGAGAGAGAAAGAGAAAGAGAAGCTGTGTGTGTGATAGAGAAGCTGTGAGTGAGAGATTGAAAGAGAAGCTATGAGTGAGAGAGAGAAAGAAAGAAAGAGAAGCTGTGAGTGAGAGAGAGAGAAGCTGTGAGAGTGTGTGAGAGAGAATCAAGGAGTGAGTAAGAGAGAGAGGGGGAAGCTGTGAGTGAGAGAGAGAGAAATAGAAGCTGTAAGTGAGAGAGAGAGAAAGAGAAGCTGTGAGTGAAAGAGATTGAGAGAAGCTGTGAGTGAGAGAGAGAGAAAGAGAAGCTGAGTGAGAGCGAGAGAGAAAGAGAAGCTGTGTGAGTGATAGAGAGAGAGAAAGAAAAGCTGAGAGTGAGAGAGAGAGAAGCTGTTTGTGAGAGAGAGAGAAAGAGAAGCTGTGAGTGAGAGAGAGAGAGAGAAAGAGAAGCTGTGAGTGAGAGAGAGAGAGAAAGAGAAGCTGTGAGTGAGAGAGAGACAGAGAAAGAAAGGAGAAGCTGTGAGTGAGAGAGATAGAGAGAAAGTGAAGCTGTGTGTGAGAGAGACAGAAATAGTAGCTGTGAGTGAGTGAGAGAGGGAGAAAGAGAAGCTGTGAGTGAGTGAGAGAGAGAGAGAGAAAGAGAAGCTGTGAGAGAGAGAGAAAGGGAAGCTGTGAGTAAGTGAGAGAAAGAGAAGGAGAAGCTGTGAATGAGAGAGACAGAGAGAGATTGAGAAGCTGTAAGTGAGTGAGAAAGAGAGAAAGAGAAGCTGTGAGTGAGAGAGAGAGAGAAAAAGAGAAGCTGTGAGTGAGTGAGAGAGAGAGAAGCTGTGAGTTATTGAGAGAGAAAAGAGAAGCTGTGAGTGAGAGAGATAGAGAGAGAGAAAGAGCTGTGAGTGAGAGAGAGAAAGAGAAGCTGTGAGTGAGAGAGAGAGAGAGAGAAGCTGTGTGTGTGTGAGAGAGAGAGAAATAGAAGCTGTGAGTGAGAGAGAGAGAAAGAGAAGCTGTGAGTGAGAGAGAGAGAGAGAAAGAGGAGCTGTGTGTGTGTGAGAGAGAGAAAGAGAAGCTGTGAGTGAGTGAGAGAGAAAGAGAAGCTGTGTGTGTGAGAGAGAGAGAAGCTGAGAGTGAGAGAGAGAGAATGAGAAGTTCTGAGTGAGAGAGAGAGAGAAAGAGAAGCTGTGTGTGTGAGAGAGAAGCTGTGAGTGAGAGAGAGAAAGAGAAGCTATGAGTGAGAGAGAGAAAGAAAGAAAGAGAAGCTGTGAGTGAGAGAGAGAGAAGCTGTGAGAGTGTGAGAGAGAGAATCAAGGAGTGAGTAAGAGAGAGAGGGGGAAGCTGTGAGTGAGAGAGAGAGAAATAGAAGCTGTAAGTGAGAGAGAGAGAAAGAGAAGCTGTGAGTGAAAGAGATTGAGAGAAGCTGTGAGTGAGAGAGAGAGAAAGTGAAGCTGAGTGAGAGCGAGAGAGAAAGAGAAGCTGTGTGAGTGATAGAGAGAGAGAAAGAAAAACTGAGAGTGAGAGAGAGAGAGAAGCTGTTTGTGAGAGAGAGAGAAAGAGAAGCTGTGAGTGAGAGAGAGAGAGAGAGAAAGAGAAGCTGTGAGTGAGAGAGAGAGAGAATGTGAAGCTGTGAGTGAGTGAGAGAGAGAGTGAGACGCTGTGTGGGAGAGAGAGAGAATCTGGGACTGAGTGAGAGAGAGAGGCTGTGAGTGAGAGAGAGAGAGAGAGAGAAGCTGTGAGTAAGAGAGAGAGAGAGAAAGAGAAGCTGTGAGTGAGAGAGAGTGAGAGAGAAGCTGTGAGTGAGAGAGAGAGAAGCTGTGAGTGAGAGGGAGAGAGAAAGAGAAGCTGTGAGTGAGAGAGAGAGAGAGAAGCTGTGAATGAGCGAGTGAAAGAGAAGCTGTGAGTGAGAGAGAGATAAAGAGAAGCTGTGAGTGAGAGAGAGAGAGAAAGAGAAGCTGTGAGTGAGAGAGAGAGAAAGAGAAGCTGTGTGTGTGAGAGAGAAAGAGAAGCTGTGAGTGAGAGAGAGAGAAAGAGAAGCTGTGAGTGAGAGAGAGAGAGAGAGAGAAAGAGAAGCTGTAAGAGAGAGAGAAAGAGAAGCTGTGAGTTAGTGAGAGAAAGAGAAAGAGAAGCTGTGAATGAGAGAGACAGAGAGAGGTTGCGAAACTGTGAGTGAGTGAGAGAGAGAGAAAGAGAAGCTGTGAGTGAGAGAGAGAGAGAGAAATAGAGAAGCTGTGAGTGAGGGAGACAGAGAGTGAAATAGAACCTGTGAGTGAGAGAGAGAGAAAGAGAAGCTGTGCGTGAGAGAGAGAGAGAAAGAGAAGCTGTGAGTGAGAGAGAAACAGAAGCTGACTGAGTGAGAGAGATAGAGAAAGAAAAGGTTTGAGTGAGTGAGAGAGTGAGAGAAAGAGAAGCTGTGAGTGAGAGAGAGAGAAAGAGAAGGTGTGAGAGAGAAAGAGAAGCTGTGAGTGAGAGAGTGAAAGAGAAGCGGTGAATGACTGAGAGAGAGAGAAAGAGAAGCTGTGAGTGAGTGAGAGAGAGAGAGAGAAAGAGAAGCTGTGAGAGAGAGAGAAAGAGAAGCTGTGAGTAAGTGAGAGAAAGAGAAGGAGAAGCTGTGAATGAGAGAGACAGAGAGAGATTGAGAAGCTGTAAGTGAGTGAGAAAGAGAGAAAGAGAAGCTGTGAGTGAGAGAGAGAGAGAAAAAGAGAAGCTGTGAGTGAGTGAGAGAGAGAGAGAAGCTGTGAGTTATTGAGAGAGAGAAAGAGAAGCTGTGAGTGAGAGAGATAGAGAGAGAGAAAGAGCTGTGAGTGAGAGAGAGAAAGAGAAAGAGAAGCTGTGAGTGAGAGAGAGAGAGAGAAGCTGTGTGTGTGTGAGAGAGAGAGAAATAGAAGCTGTGAGTGAGAGAGAGAGAAAGAGAAGCTGTGAGTGAGAGAGAGAGAGAAAGAGAAGCTGTGAGTGAGAGAGAAACAGAAGCTGACTGAGTGAGAGAGATAGAGAAAGAAAAGGTTTGAGTGAGTGAGAGAGTGAGAGAAAGAGAAGCTGTGAGTGAGAGAGAGAGAAAGAGAAGGTGTGAGAGAGAAAGAGAAGCTGTGAGTGAGAGAGTGAAAGAGAAGCGGTGAATGACTGAGAGAGAGAGAAAGAGAAGCTGTGAGTGAGAGAGAGAAAGAGAAGCTGTGAGTGAGAGAGAGAGAGAAAGTAAGGAGAAGCTGTGAGTGAGAGAGATAGAGAGAAAGAGAAGCTGTGAGTGAGAGAGAGAGAGAGAGAGAGAAAGAGAAGCTGTGTGAGAGAGAGAAAGAGAAGCTGAGAGTTAGTGAGAGAAAGAGAAAGAGAAGCTGTGAATGAGAGAGACAGAGAGAGATTGAGAAGCTGTGAGTGAGTGAGAGAGAGAGAGAAAGAGAAGCTGTGAGTGAGAGAGAGAGAGAAAAAAGAAGCTGTGAGTGAGTGAGAGAGAGAGAAAAGCTGTGAGTTATTGAGAGCGAGAGAAAGAGAAGCTGTGAGTGAGAGAGAGATAGAGAGAGAAAGAGAAGCTGAGTGAGAGAGAGAAAGAGAAGCTGTGAGTGAGAGAGAGAGAGAAAGAGAAGCTGTGTGTGTGTGAGAGAGAGAAATAGAAGCTGTGAGTGAGAGAGAGAGAAAGAGGAGCTGTGTGTGTGTGTGAGAGAGAAAGAGAACCTGTGAGTGAGTGAGAGAGAAAGAGAAGCTGTGTGTGTGAGAGAGAGAAGCTGAGAGTGAGAGAGAGATAATGAGAAGGAGTGAGTGAGAGAGAAAGAGAAAGAGAAGCTGTGTGTGTGTGTGTGAGAGAGAAGCTGTGAGTGAGAGAGAGAAAGAGAAGCGGTGAATGATTGAGAGAGAGAGAAAGAGAAGCTGTGAGTGAGAGAGAGAAAGAGAAGCTGTGAGTGAGAGAGATAGAGAAAGTAAGGAGAAGCTGTGAGTGAGAGAGATAGAGAGAGAGAAGCTGTGAGTTATTGAGAGAGAGAGAAAGAGAAGCTGTGAGTGAGAGAGAGATAGAGAGAGAAAGAGAAGCTGTGAGTGAGTGAGAGAGAGAAGCTGTGAGTTAGTGAGAGAAAGAGAAGCTGTGAATGAGAGAGACAGAGAGAGATTGAGAAGCTGTGAGTGAGTGAGAGAGAGAGAGAGAGAAGCTGTGAGTGAGAGAGAGAAAAAGAGAAGCTGTGAGTGAGTGTGTGAGAGAGAGAGAAGCTGTGAGTTATTGAGATAGAGAGAAAGAGAAGCTGTGAGTGAGAGAGAGATAGAGAGAGAAAGAGAAGCTGTGAGTGAGAGAGAGAAAGAGAAGCTGTGAGTGAGAGAGAGAGAGAAAGAGAAGCTGTGTGTGTGTGAGAGAGAGAGAAATAGAAGCTGTGAGTGAGAGAGAGAAAGAGAAGCTGTGAGTGTGAGAGAGAGAGAGAAAGAGAAGCTGTGAGTGAGTGAGAGAGAAAGAGAAGCTGTGAGTGAGAGAGAGAGAGAAAGTAAGGAGAAGCTGTGAGTGAGAGAGATAGAGAGAAAGTGAAGCTGTGTGAGAGAGACAGAAATAGTAGCTGTGAGTGAGTGAGAGAGAGAGAAAGAGAAGCTGTGAGTGAGTGAGAGAGAGAAGCTGTGAGTTAGTGAGAGAAAGGGAAAGAGAAGCTGTGAATGAGAGAGACAGAGAGAGATTGAGAAGCTGTGAGTGAATGAGAGAGAGAGAGAAAGAGAAGCTGTGAGTGAGAGAGAGAAAGAGAAGCTGTGAGTGAGAGAGAGAGAGAAAGAGAAGCTGTGTGTGTGTGAGAGAGAGAGAAATAGAAGCTGTGAGTGAGAGAGAGAAAGAGAAGCTGTGAGTGAGAGAGAGAGAGAAAGAGGAGCTGTGTGTGTGAGAGAGAGAGAAAGAGAAGCTGTGAGTGAGTGAGAGAGAAAGAGAAGCTGTGAGTGAGAGAGAGAGAGAGAAAGTAAGGAGAAGCTGTGAGTGAGAGAGATAGAGAGAAAGTGAAGCTGTGTGAGAGAGACAGAAATTGTAGCTGTGAGTGAGTGAGAGAGAGAGAAAGAGAAGCTGTGAGTGAGTGAGAGAGAGAAGCTGTGAGTTAGTGAGAGAAAGAGAAAGAGAAGCTGTGAATGAGAGAGACAGAGAGAGATTGAGAAGCTGTGAGTGAATGAGAGAGAGAGAGAAAGAGAAGCTGTGAGTGAGAGAGAGAGAGAGAAAAAGAGATGCTGTGAGTGAGTGAGAGAGAGAGAGAAGCTGTGAGTTATTGAGAGAGAGAGAAAGAGAAGCTGTGAGTGAGAGAGAGATAGAGAGAGAAAGAGAAGCTGTGAGTGAGAGAGAGAAAGAGGAGCTGTGAGTGAGAGAGAGAGAGAAAGAGAAGCTGTGTGTGTGAGAGAGAGAGAGAAATTGAAGCTGTGAGTGAGAGAGAGAGAAAGAGAAGCTGTGAGTGAGAGAGAGAGATAAAGAGGAGCTGTGTGTGTGTGAGAGAGAGAAAGAGAAGCTGTGAGTGAGTGAGAGAGAAAGAGAAGCTGTGTGTGAGAGAGAGAGAAGCTGAGAGTGAGAGAGAGAGAATGAGAAGGTGTGAGTGAGAGAGAAAGAGAAAGAGAAGCTGTGTGTGTGTGAGAGAGAGAGAAGCTGTGAGTGAGAGAGAGAAAGAGAAGGTATGAGTGAGAGAGAGAAAGAAAGAAAGAGAAGCTGTGAGAGAGAGAGAGAGAGAAAGAGAAGCTGTGAATGAGAGAGAGAGAAGCTGTGAGTGTGTGAGAAAGAATCAGGGAGTAGGAGAGAGAGGGGGAAGCTGTGAGTGAGAGAGAGAGAAATAGAAGCTGTAAGTGAGAGAGAGAGAAAGAGAAGCTGTGAGTGAAAGAGAGAGAGAGAAGCTGTGAGTGAGAGAGAGAGAAAGAGAAGCTGAGTGAGAGTGAGAGAGAAAGAGAAGCTGTGTAAGTGATAGAGAGAGAGAAAGAAAAGCTGAGAGTGAGAGAGAGAAGCTGTTTCTGTGTGAGAGAGAGAAAGAGAAGCTGTGAGTGAGAGAGAGTGAGAAAGAGAAGCTGTGAGTGAGAGAGAGAGAGAAAGTGAAGCTGTGAGTGAGTGAGTGAGAGAGAGAGTGAGAAGCTGTGTGGGAGAGAGAGAGAATCTGGGACTGAGTAAGAGAGAGAAAGAGGCTGTGAGTGAGAGAGAGAGAGAGAAGCTGTGAGTAAGAGAGAGAGAGAGAAAGAGAAGGTGTGAGTGAGAGAGAGTGAGAGAGAGAAGCTGTGAGTGAGAGAGTGAAGCTGTGAGTGAGAGGGAGAGAGAAAGAGAAGCTGTGAGTGAGAGAGAGAGAGAGAGAAGCTGTGAATGAGCGAGAGTGAAAGAGAAGCTGTGAGTGAGAGAGAGAAAGAGAAGCTGTGAGTGAGAGAGAGAGAGAAAGAGAAGCTGTGAGTGAGAGAGAGAAAGAAAGAGAAAGAAGCTGTGAGTGAGAGAGAGAGAGAAGCTGTGTGTGTGAGAGAGAGAAAGAAGGAGAAGCTGTTAGTGAGTGAGAGAGAAAGAAGCTGTGTGTGAGAGAGAGAGAGAATGAGAAGCTGTGAGTGAGAGAGGGAGAGAAACAGAAGCTGTGTGTGGGAGAGAGAGAAAGAGAAGCTGTGAGTGAGAGAGAGAGAAAGAGAAGCTGTTAGTGTGTGTGAGAGAGAAAGAGAAGCTGTGAGTTAGTGAGAAAGAGAGAGAAGCTGTGAGTGAGAGAGAGAGAGAATCAGGGAGTGAGTAAGAGAGAGAGAGAAGCTGTGAGTGAGAGAGAGAGAGAAACAGCTGTAAGTGAGAGAAAGAGAGAGAAGCTGTGTGTGTGAGAGAGAGAAGCTGTGAGTGAGAGAGAGAAAGAAAGAAAGAGAAGCTGTGAGAGAGAGAGAGAGAGAAGCTGTGTGTGTGATAGAGAGAGAGAAAGAGAAGCTGAGAGTGTGTGTGTGAGAGAGAAAGAGAAGCTGTGAGTGAGAGAGAGAGAAGCTGTGTGTGTGAGAGAGAGAAAGAGAATCTGTTAGTGAGAGAGCGAGAGAAAGAGAAGCTGTGAGTGAGAGAAAGAGAAGCTATGAGTGAGTGAGTGAGAGAGAGAGAAGCTGTGAGTGAGAGAGAGATAGTGAGAGAGAAGCTGTGTATGAGAGAGAGAGAGAAAGAGAAGCTATGAGTGAGAGAGAGAGAGAAAGAGAAGCTGTGAGTGAGAGAGAGAGAAAGAGAAGCTGTGAGTGAGAGAGAGAAGGAGAAGCTGTGAGTGAGAGAGGGAGAAAGAGAAGCTGTGAGTGAGAGAGAGAAAGAGAAGATGTGTGTGTGTGTGTGTGAGAGAGAGAGAAGCTGTGAGTGAGAGAGAGAGAAAGAGAAGCTGTGTGTGTGTGAGAGAGAGAGAAATTGAAGCTGTGAGTGAGAGAGAGAGAAAGAGAAGCTGTGAGTGAGAGAGAGAGAAAGAGGAGCTGTGTGTGTGTGAGAGAGAGAAAGAGAAGCTGTGAGTGAGTGAGAGAGAAAGAGAAGCTGTGTGTGAGAGAGAGAGAAGCTGAGAGAGAGAGAGAGAATGAGAAGGTGTGAGTGAGAGAGAAAGAGAAAGAGAAGCTGTGTGTGTGTGAGAGAGAGAAGCTATGAGTGAGAGAGAGAAAGAGAAGGTATGAGTGAGAGAGAGAAAGAAAGAAAGAGAAGCTGTGAGAGAGAGAGAGAGAAAGAGAAGCTGTGAATGAGAGAGAGAGAAGCTGTGAGTGTGTGTGAGAGAGAAAGAGAAGCTGTGAGTTAGTGAGAAAGAGAGAGAAGCTGTGAGTGAGAGAGAGAGAGAGAATCAGGGAGTGAGTAAGAGAGAGAGAGAAGCTGTGAGTGAGAGAGAGAGAAACAGAAGCTGTAAGTGAGAGAAAGAGAGAGAAGCTGTGTGTGTGTGAGAGAGAAGCTGTGAGTGAGAGAGAGAAAGAAAGAGAAGCTGTGAGAGAGAGAGAGAGAAGCTGTGTGTGTGATAGAGAGAGAGAAAGAGAACCTGAGAGTGTGTGTGTGAGAGAGAAAGAGAAGCTGTGAGTGAGAGAGAGAGAAGCTGTGTGTGTGTGAGAGAGAAAGAGAATCTGTTAGTGAGAGAGCGAGAGAAAGAGAAGCTGTGAGTGAGAGAAAGAGAAGCTATGAGTGAGTGAGAGAGAGAAAGAGAAGCTGTGAGTGAGAGAGAGAGAAAGAGAAGCTGTGAGTGAGAGAGAGAAGGAGAAGCTGTGAGTGAGTGAGTGAGTGAGTGAGAGAAGCTGTGTATGAGAGAGAGAGAGAAAGAGAAGCTATGAGTGAGAGAGAGAGAGAAAGAGAAGCTGTGAGTGAGAGAGAGAGAAAGAGAAGCTGTGAGTGAGAGAGAGAAGGAGAAGCTGTGAGTGAGAGAGGGAGAAAGAAAGAAAAGCTGTGAGTGAGAGAGAAAGAGAAGATGTGTGTGTGTGAGAGAGAGAGAGAGAGAGAGAAGCTGTGAGTGAGAGAGAGAAAAAGAGAAGCTGTGTGTGAGAGAGAGAGAAAGAGAAGCTGAGAGTGAGAGAGAGAGAATGAGATGCTGGGAGTGAGAGAGAGAGAGAGAAGCTATGAGTGAGAGAGAGAGAAAGAGAAGCTGTGAGTGTGTGAGTGAGAGAGAGAGAAGCTGTGAGTGAGTGAGTGAGAGAGAATCAGGGAGTAAGAGAGAGAGAGAAGCTGTGTGTGAGAGACAGAGAGAAATAGAAGGTGTAAGTGAGAGAGAGAGAAAGAGAAGCTGTGAGTGAGTGAGAGAGAGAGAAGCTGTGAGTGAGAGAGAGAGAGAGTAGCTGTGTGTGTGTGAGAGAGAAAGAGAAGCTGTGAGTGAGAGATTGAGAGAGAGAGAAAGAGAAGCTGTGAGTGAGATAGAGAGAAAGAGAAGCTGTGAGTGAGTGAGAGAGAGTGAGAAGCTGTGAGTGAGAGAGAGAGAGAAGCTGGGAGTGAGTAAGAGAGAGAGAGAAGCTGTGAGTGAGAGAGAGAGAGAGAGAAAGAGACGCTGTGAGTGAGAAGAGAAAGTGAAGCTGTAATTGAGAGAGAGTGTGAGAGAGAAGCAGTGAGTGAGTGAGAGAGAGAATCTGTGAGTGAGAGAGAGTGAGAGAAGCTGTGAGTGATAGAGAGAGAGAGAAAGAGAAGCTGTGTGTGTGATAGAGAGAGAAAGAGAAGCTGAGAGAGAGAGAGAAGTTGTAAGTGAGAGAGAGAGAGTAGCTGTGTGTGTGAGAGTGAGAAAGAGAAGCTGTGAGTGAGAGATAGAGAGAGAGAGAAAGAGAAGCTGTGTGTGTGAGAGAGTGAAAGAGAAGCTGTGAGAGAGAGATAGAGAGAGAGAGAGAGAAAGAGAAGCTGTGAGTGAGAGAGAGAGAAAGAGAAGCTGTGAGTGAGAGAGTGTGAGAAGCTGTGAGTGAGAGAGAGAGAGAAGCTGGGAGTGAGTAAGAGAGAAAGAGAAGCTGTGAGTGAGAGAGAAAGAGAAGCTGTGAGTGAGAGAGAGAGAGAAGCCGTGAGTGAGAGAGAGAGAGAGAAAGAGAAACTGTGAGTGAGAGAGAGAGAAAGAGATGCTGTGTGTGAGAGAGAGAGAGAAAGAGAAGCTGTGAGTGAGTGAGAGAGAAAGAGAAGCTGTGTGTGTGAGAGAGAGAGAATGAGAAGCTGTGAGTGAGAGAGAGAGAGAAAGAGAAGCTGAGTGAGAGAGAGAAAGAGAAGCTGTGAGTGATTGAGAGAGAGAGAAGCTATGAGTGAGAGAGAGAGAGTATCAGGGAGTAAGAGAGAGAGCAGCTGTGAGTGAGAGAGAGAGAAACAGAAGCTGTGTGTGTGAGAGAGAGAAAGAGAAGCTGTGAGTGAGAGAGAGAGAAAGAGAAGCTGTGAGTGTGTGTGAGAGAGAAAGAGAAGCTGTGAGTTAGTGAGAAAGAGAGAGAAGCTGTGAGTGAGTGAGAGAGAGAGAATCAGGGAGTGAGTAAGAGAGAAAGCTGTGAGTGAGAGAGAGAGAGAAACAGAAGCTGTAAGTGAGAGAAAGAGAGAGAAGCTGTGTGTGTGAGAGAGAGAAGCTGTGAGTGAGAGAGAGAGAAAGAGAAGCTGTGTGTGTGAGAGAGAGAAGCTGTGTGTGTGATAGAGAGAGAGAAAGAGAAGCTGAGAGTGTGTGAGAGAGAGAGAAAGAGAAGCTGTGAGTGAGAGAGAGAGAAGCTGTGTATGTGAGAGAGAAAGAGAATCTGTTAGTGAGAGAGCGAGATAAAGAGAAGCTGTGAGTGAGAGAAAGAGAAGCTATGAGTGAGTGAGTGAGAGAGAGAGAAGCTGTGAGTGAGTGAGTGAGAGAGAGAAGCTGTATATGAGAGAGAGAGAAAGAAGCTATGAGTGAGAGAGAGAGAGAAAGAGAAGCTGTGAGTGAGAGAGAGAGAGAAAGAGAAGCTGTGAGTGAGAGAGAGAGAGAAAGAGAAGATGTGAGGGAGAGAGAGAAAGAGAAGATGTGTGTGTGTGAGAGAGGGAGAGAGAGAAAGAGAAGCTGTGAGTGAGAGAGAGAGAGAAAGAGAAGCTGTGAGTGAGAGAGAAAGAGAAGCTTTGTGTGAGAGAGAGAGAGAAGCCGTGAGTGAGAGAGAGAGAAAGAGAAACTGTGAGTGAGAGAGAGAGAGAAGCTGTGAGTGAGAGAGAGAGAGAGAAAGAGAAGCTGTGAGTGAGAGAGAGAGAAAGAGATGCTGTGTGTGTGTGTGTGAGAGAGAGAGAAGCTGTGAGTGAGTGAGAGAGAAAGAGAAGCTGTGTGTGTGTGAGAGAGAGAGAGTGAGAAGCTGTGAGTGAGAGAGAGAAAGAGAAGCTGTGAGTGAGAGAGAGAAAGAGAAGCTGTGAGTGATTGAGAGAGAGAGAGAAGATGTGAGTGAGAGAGAGAGAGAGTATCAGGGAGTAAGAGAGAGAGCAGCTGTGAGTGAGAGAGAGAGAGAAATAGAAGATGTAAGTGAGTGAGAGAGAGAAGCTGTGTGTGTGAGAGAGAGAGAAAAGGAGAAGCTGTGTGTGTGAGAGAGAGAATGAGAAGCTGTGAGTTTGAGAGAGAGAGAGAAACCGAAGCTGTGTGTGTGAGAGAGAGAAAGAGAAGCTGTGAGTGAGAGAGAGAAAGAGAAGCTGTGAGTGTGAGAGAGAGAGAAAGAGAAGCTGTGAGTTAGTGAGAAAGAGAGAGAAGCAGTGAGTGAGAGAGAGAGAGAGAATCAGGGAGTGAGTAAGAGAGAGAGAGAAGCTGTGAGTGAGAGAGAGAGAGAAACAGAAGCTGTAAGTGAGAGAAAGAGAGAGAAGCTGTGTGTGAGAGAGAGAAGCTGTGAGTGAGAGAGAGAGAAAGAGAAGCTGTGTGTGAGAGAGAAAGAGAAACTGTGAGTGAGTGAGACAGAGAGGAGAAGCTGTGAGTTTGTGAGAGAGAGGAATTGAAGCTGTTAGTGAGAGACAGAGAGAAACAGAAGTTGTGAGTGAGTGAGTGAGAGAGAGAGAGAGAGAGAAGCTTGTGTGTGTGAGAGAGAAAGAGAAGCTGTGTGTGAGAGAGAGAAAGAGAAGCTGTGAGTGAGAGAGCAAAAGAGAAGTGGTGGATGAGTGAGTGAGAGAGAAAGAGAAGCTGTGAGTGAGAGAGAGAAAGAGAAACTGTGAGTGAGAGAGAGAGAAAGAGAATCTGTGTGGAGAGAGAGAAAGAAAAGCTGTGAGTGAGTGAGAGAGAGAAAGAGAAGTTGTGAGTGAGAGAGAAAGAGAAGCTGTGAGAGAGAGAGAGAAAGAGAAGCTGTGAGTGAGAGAGCAAAAGAGAAGTGGTGAGTGAGTGAGTGAGAGGGAAAGAGAAGCTGTGAGTGAGAGAGAAAGAGAAGCTGTGAGTGAGAGAGAGAGAGAGAACTGTGAGTGAGAGAGAGACCAATAGAAGCTGTTAGAGAGAGAGAGAGAAGCTGTAACTGAGGGGAGAGAGAGAGAAAGAGAAGCTGTGAGTGAGAGAGAGAGAGAAGCTGTGAGTGAGAGAGAGAAAGAGAAAGAGAAGCTGTGAGTGAGAGAGAGAGAAAGAGAAGCTGTGAGGGAGAGAAAGAGAAAGAGAAGCTGTGAGTGAGTGAGAGAGAGAGAAAAGAGAAGCTGTAAGTGAGAGAGATAGAGAGAAAGAGAAGCTGTCTGTGAGAGAGAGAAATAGAAGATGTGAGTGAGTGAGAGAGAGAGAAAGAGAAGCTGTGAGTGAGTGAGAGAGAGAGAGAAAAGCTGTGTGTGAGAGAGAGAAAGAGAAGCTGTGAGTTAGTGAGAGAGAGAGAAATAGAAGCTGTGAGTGAGAGAGACAGAGAGAGAGAAGCTGTGAGTGAGTGAGAGAGAGAGAAAGAAAGAGAAGCTGTGAGTGAGAGAGAGAGAGAAAGAAAAGCTGTGAGTTAGTGAGGGAGAGAGAAAGAGAAGCTGTGTGAGAGAGAAAGAGAGAGAAAGAGAAGCGTGAGTGAGTGAGAGAGAGAGAGAAATAAAAGCTGTGAGTGAGAGAGAAAGAGAAGCTGTGAGTGAGAGAGTTAGAGAGAGAGAGAAAGAGAAGCTGTTTTGAGTGAGAGAAAGAGAAGGAGAAGCTGTGAGTTAGTGAGAGAGAGAGAAATAGAAGCCGTGAGTGAGAGAGACAGAGAGAGAGAAGCTGTGAGTGAGTGAGAGAGAGAGAAAGAGAAGCTGTGTGAGAGAGAGAAAGAAGCTGTGAGTGAGAGAGAGAAAGAGAAAGAGAAGCTGTGAGTGAGAGAGAGAGAAAGAGAAGCTGTGAGGGAGAGAGAGAAAGAGAAGGTATGAGTGAGTGAGAGAGAGAGAAAAGAGAAGCTGTGAGTGAGAGAAATAGAGAGAAAGAGAAGGTGTGTGTGTGAGAGAGAAATAGAAGGTGTGAGTGAGTGAGAGAGAGAGAGAGAAAAGCTGTGAGAGAGAGAAAGAGAAGCTGTGAGTTAGTGAGAGAGAGAGAAATAGAAGCTGTTACTGAGAGAGACAGAGAGAGAGAAGCTGTGTGAGTGAGAGAGAGAGAAAGAGAAGCAGTGAGTGAGAGAGAGAGAAAGAGAAGCTGTGAGTGAGTGAGAGAGAGAGAAAGAGAAGCTGTGAGTTAGTGAGAGAGAGAGAAAGAGAAGCTGTGTGAGAGAGAAAGAGAGAGAAAGAGAAGCATGAGTGAGTGAGAGAGAGAGAGAGAAAAGCTGTGTGTGTGAGAGAGAAAGAGAAGCTGTGAGTTAGTGAGAGAGAGAGAGAAAGAGAAGCTGTGTGAGATAGAAAGAGAGAGAAATAGAAACTGTGAGTGAGTGAGAGAGAGAGAGAGAAAAGCTGTGAGAGAGAGAGATTAAGAGAAGCTGTGAGTTAGTGAGAGAGAGAGAAATAGAAGCCGTGAGTGAGAGAGAAAGAGAGAGAAATAGAAGCTGTGAGTGAGTGAGAGAGAGAGAGAAAAGCTGTGTGAGAGAGAGAGAAAGAGAAGGTGTGAGTTAGTGAGAGAGAGAGAAATAGAAGCCGTGAGTGAGACAGAGAGAGAGAAGCTGTGAGTGAGTGAGAGAGAGAGAAAGAGAAGCTGTGAGTGAGAGAGGGGGAGAGAAAGAGAAGTGAGTTAGTGAGAGAGAGAGAAAGAGAAGCTGTGTGAGAGAGAAAGAGAGAGAAAGAGAAGCTGTGAGTGAGAGAGGGAGAGAGAAAGAGAAGATGTGACTTAGTGAGAGAGAGAGAAAGAGAAGCTGTGTGAGAGAGAAAGAGAGAGAAAGAGAAGCTGTGTGAGAGAGAAAGAGAGAGAAAGAGAAGCGTGAAAGTGAGTGAGAGAGAGAGAGAGAAAGAAGAGCTGTGAGTGAGAGAGAAAGAGAAGCTGTGAGTGAGAGAGTTAGAGAGAGAGAGAAAGAAAGAGAAGCTGTGTGTGAGTGAGAGAGAGAGAGAGAATGAGAAGCTGTGAGAGAGAGAGAGAAAGAGAAGCTGTGAGTGAGTGAGAGAGAGAAGGAGAAGCTGTGAGTGAGTGAGAGAGAGAGAAAGAGAAGCTGTGAGTGAGAGAGAGAGAGAGAAAGAAGCTGTGAGTGAGAGAGAGAGAGAGAAAGAGAAGCTGTGAGTGAGAGAGAGATAGCTGTGAGTGAGAGAGAGAGAGAAGCTGTGAGTGTGTGAGAGAGAGAAAGAGAATCTGTGAGTGTGTGAGAGAGAGAAAGAGAAGCTGTGAGTGAGGGAGACAGAGAGAGAAATAGAACCTGTGAGTGAGCAAGAGAGAGAGAGAAAGAGAAGCTGTGAGTGAGAGAGAGAGAGAGAAGCTGTGAGTGAGAGAGAGAAAGAGAAGCTGTGAGTGAGAGAGATAGAGAAAGAGAAGGTTTGAGTGAGTGAGAGTGCGAGAGAAAGAGATACTGTGAGTGAGAGAGACAGAAAGAAGCTGTGAGAGAGA
Organism: Bradypodion pumilum; assembly: GCA_035047305.1. NCBI lineage: Eukaryota > Metazoa > Chordata > Lepidosauria > Squamata > Chamaeleonidae > Bradypodion > Bradypodion pumilum. Next base: position 227,689,232 of record JAWDJD010000002.1, on the reverse strand, counting down.
AAGAGAAGCTGTGAGTGAGAGAGTGAAAGAGAAGCAGTGAATGAGTGAGAAAGAGAGAAAGCGAAGCTGTGAGTGAGAGAGAGAAAGAGAAAGTGTGAGTGAGTGAGAGAGAGAAAGAGAATCTGTGTGGAGAGAGAGAGAAAGAAAAGCTGTGAGTGAGTGAGAGAGAGAAAGAGAAGTTGTGAGTGAGAGAGAAAGAGAAGCTGTGTGAGAGAGAGAAAGAGAAGCTGTGAGTGAGAGAGCAAAAGAGAAGTGGTGAGTGAGTGAGTGAGAGAGAAAGAGAAGCTGTGAGTGAGAGAGAAAGAGAAGCTGTGAGTGAGAGAGAGAGAGAGAAGCTGTGAGTGAGAGAGACCAATAGAAGCTGTTAGAGAAAGAGAGAGAGAGAGAGAGAGAAGCTGTAACTGAGGGAGAGAGAGAGAAAGAGAAGCTGTGAGTGAGAGAGAGAGAAGCTGTGAGTGAGAGAGAGAAAGAGAAAGAGAAGCTGTGTGTGAGAGAGAAAGAGAAGCTGTGAGGGAGAGAGAGAGAAAGAGAAGCTGTGAGTGAGTGAGAGAGAGAGAAAAGAGAAGCTGTGAGTGATAGAGATAGAGAGAAAGAGAAGCTGTGTGAGAGAGAGAGAAATAGAAGATGTGAGTGAGTGAGAGAGAGAGAAATAGAAGCTGTGAGTGAGTGAGAGAGAGAGAGAATAGCTGTGTGTGAGAGAGAGAAAGAGAAGCTGTGAGTTAGTGAGAGAGAGAGAAATAGAAGCTGTGAGTGAGAGAGACAGAGAGAGAAGCTGTGAGTGAGTGAGAGAGAGAAAAAAAGAAGCTGTGAGTGAGAGAGAGAGAGAAAGAGAAGCTGTGAGTTAGTGAGGGAGAGAGAAAGAGAAGCTGTGTGAGAGAGAAAGAGAGAGAAAGAGAAGCGTGAGTGAGTGAGAGAGAGAGAGAAATAAAAGCTGTGAGTGAGAGAGAAAGAGAAGCTGTGAGGGAGAGAGAGAGAAAGAGAAGGTGTGAGAGTGAGAGAGAGAGAAAAGAGAAGCTGTGAGTGAGAGAAATAGAGAGAAAGAGAAGCTGTGTGTGTGAGAGAGAAATAGAAGGTGTGAGTGAGTGAGAGAGAGAGAGAGAGAAAAGCTGTGAGAGAGAGAGAGAAAGAGAAGCTGTGAGTTAGTGAGAGAGAGAGAAATAGAAGCCGTTACTGAGAGAGACAGAGAGAGAGAAGCTGTGTGAGTGAGAGAGAGAGAAAGAGAAGCAGTGAGGTAGAGAGAGAGAAAGAGAAGCTGTGAGTGAGTGAGAGAGAGAGAAAGAGAAGCTGTGAGTTAGTGAGAGGGAGAGAAAGAGAAGCTGTGTGAGAGAGAAAGAGAGAGAAAGAGAAGCATGAGTGAGTGAGAGAGACCGAGAGAAAAGCTGTGTGTGTGAGAGAGAAAGAGAAGCTGTGAGTTAGTGAGAGAGAGAGAGAAAGAGAAGCTGTGTGAGATAGAAAGAGAGAGAAATAGAAACTGTGTGTGAGTGAGAGAGAGAGAGAGAAAAGCTGTGAGAGAGAGAGATTAAGAGAAGCTGTGAGTTAGTGAGAGAGAGAGAAACAGAAGCCGTGAGTGAGAGAGAAAGAGAGAGAAATAGAAGCTGTGAGTGAGTGAGAGAGAGAGAGAAAAGCTGTGTGAGAGAGAGAGAAAGAGAAGGTGTGAGTTAGTGAGAGAGAGAGAAATAGAAGCCGTGAGTGAGACAGAGAGAGAGAAGCTGTGAGTGAGTGAGAGAGAGAGAAAGAGAAGCTGTGAGTGAGAGAGGGAGAGAGAAAGAGAAGATGTGAGTTAGTGAGAGAGAGAGAAAGAGAAGCTGTGTGAGAGAGAAAGAGAGAGAAAGAGAAGCTGTGAGTGAGAGAGGGAGAGAGAAAGAGAAGATGTGAGTTAGTGAGAGAGAGAGAAAGAGAAGCTGTGTGAGAGAGAAAGAGAGAGAAAGAGAAGCTGTGTGAGAGAGAAAGAGAGAGAAAGAGAAGCGTGAAAGTGAGTGAGAGAGAGAGAGAAAGAAAAGCTGTGAGTGAGAGAGAAAGAGAAGCTGTGAGTGAGAGAGTTAGAGAGAGAGAGAAAGAGAAGCTGTGTGTGAGTGAGAGAGAGAGAGAGAGAATGAGAAGCTGTGAGAGAGAGAGAGAAAGAGAAGCTGTGAGTGAGTGAGAGAGAGAAGGAGAAGCTGTGAGTGAGTGAGAGAGAGAGAGAAAGAGAAGCTGTGAGTGAGAGAGAGAGAGAAAGAGAAGCTGTGAGTGAGTGAGAGAGAGAGAAAGAGAAGCTGTGTGAGAGAGAAAGAGAGAGAAAGAGAAGCTGTGAGTGAGAGAGGGAGAGAGAAAGAGAAGATGTGAGTTAGTGAGAGAGAGAGAAAGAGAAGCTGTGTGAGAGAGAAAGAGAGAGAAAGAGAAGCTGTGTGAGAGAGAAAGAGAGAGAAAGAGAAGCGTGAAAGTGAGTGAGAGAGAGAAAGAGAAGTTGTGAGTGAGAGAGAAAGAGAAGCTGTGAGAGAGAGAGAGAAAGAGAAGCTGTGAGTGAGAGAGCAAAAGAGAAGTGGTGAGTGAGTGAGTGAGAGGGAAAGAGAAGCTGTGAGTGAGAGAGAAAGAGAAGCTGTGAGTGAGAGAGAGAGAGAGAACTGTGAGTGAGAGAGAGACCAATAGAAGCTGTTAGAGAGAGAGAGAGAAGCTGTAACTGAGGGGAGAGAGAGAGAAAGAGAAGCTGTGAGTGAGAGAGAGAGAGAAGCTGTGAGTGAGAGAGAGAAAGAGAAAGAGAAGCTGTGAGTGAGAGAGAGAGAAAGAGAAGCTGTGAGGGAGAGAAAGAGAAAGAGAAGCTGTGAGTGAGTGAGAGAGAGAGAAAAGAGAAGCTGTAAGTGAGAGAGATAGAGAGAAAGAGAAGCTGTCTGTGAGAGAGAGAAATAGAAGATGTGAGTGAGTGAGAGAGAGAGAAAGAGAAGCTGTGAGTGAGTGAGAGAGAGAGAGAAAAGCTGTGTGTGAGAGAGAGAAAGAGAAGCTGTGAGTTAGTGAGAGAGAGAGAAATAGAAGCTGTGAGTGAGAGAGACAGAGAGAGAGAAGCTGTGAGTGAGTGAGAGAGAGAGAAAGAAAGAGAAGCTGTGAGTGAGAGAGAGAGAGAAAGAAAAGCTGTGAGTTAGTGAGGGAGAGAGAAAGAGAAGCTGTGTGAGAGAGAAAGAGAGAGAAAGAGAAGTGTGAGTGAGTGAGAGAGAGAGAGAAATAAAAGCTGTGAGTGAGAGAGAAAGAGAAGCTGTGAGTGAGAGAGTTAGAGAGAGAAAGAGAAGCTGTTTTGAGTGAGAGAAAGAGAAGGAGAAGCTGTGAGTTAGTGAGAGAGAGAGAAATAGAAGCCGTGAGTGAGAGAGACAGAGAGAGAGAAGCTGTGAGTGAGTGAGAGAGAGAGAAAGAGAAGCTGTGTGAGAGAGAGAAAGAAGCTGTGAGTGAGAGAGAGAAAGAGAAAGAGAAGCTGTGAGTGAGAGAGAGAGAAAGAGAAGCTGTGAGGGAGAGAGAGAAAGAGAAGGTATGAGTGAGTGAGAGAGAGAGAAAAGAGAAGCTGTGAGTGAGAGAAATAGAGAGAAAGAGAAGGTGTGTGTGTGAGAGAGAAATAGAAGGTGTGAGTGAGTGAGAGAGAGAGAGAGAAAAGCTGTGAGAGAGAGAAAGAGAAGCTGTGAGTTAGTGAGAGAGAGAGAAATAGAAGCTGTTACTGAGAGAGACAGAGAGAGAGAAGCTGTGTGAGTGAGAGAGAGAGAAAGAGAAGCAGTGAGTGAGAGAGAGAGAAAGAGAAGCTGTGAGTGAGTGAGAGAGAGAGAAAGAGAAGCTGTGAGTTAGTGAGAGAGAGAGAAAGAGAAGCTGTGTGAGAGAGAAAGAGAGAGAAAGAGAAGCATGAGTGAGTGAGAGAGAGCGAGAGAAAAGCTGTGTGTGAGAGAGAGAAAGAGAAGCTGTGAGTTAGTGAGAGAGAGAGAGAAAGAGAAGCTGTGTGAGATAGAAAGAGAGAGAAATAGAAACTGTGAGTGAGTGAGAGAGAGAGAGAGAAAAGCTGTGAGAGAGAGAGATTAAGAGAAGCTGTGAGTTAGTGAGAGAGAGAGAAACAGAAGCCGTGAGTGAGAGAGAAAGAGAGAGAAATAGAAGCTGTGAGTGAGTGAGAGAGAGAGAGAAAAGCTGTGTGAGAGAGAGAAAGAGAAGGTGTGAGTTAGTGAGAGAGAGAGAAATAGAAGCCGTGAGTGAGACAGAGAGAGAGAAGCTGTGAGTGAGTGAGAGAGAGAGAAAGAGAAGCTGTGAGTGAGAGAGGGGGAGAGAAAGAGAAGTGAGTTAGTGAGAGAGAGAGAAAGAGAAGCTGTGTGAGAGAGAAAGAGAGAGAAAGAGAAGCTGTGAGTGAGAGAGGGAGAGAGAAAGAGAAGATGTGAGTTAGTGAGAGAGAGAGAAAGAGAAGCTGTGTGAGAGAGAAAGAGAGAGAAAGAGAAGCTGTGTGAGAGAGAAAGAGAGAGAAAGAGAAGCGTGAAAGTGAGTGAGAGAGAGAGAGAGAAAGAAGAGCTGTGAGTGAGAGAGAAAGAGAAGCTGTGAGTGAGAGAGTTAGAGAGAGAGAGAAAGAAAGAGAAGCTGTGTGTGAGTGAGAGAGAGAGAGAGAATGAGAAGCTGTGACAGAGAGAGAGAAAGAGAAGCTGTGAGTGAGTGAGAGAGAGAAGGAGAAGCTGTGAGTGAGTGAGAGAGAGAGAAAGAGAAGCTGTGAGTGAGAGAGAGAGAGAGAAAGAAGCTGTGAGTGAGAGAGAGAGAGAGAAAGAGAAGCTGTGAGTGAGAGAGAGATAGCTGTGAGTGAGTGAGAGAGAGAAGCTGTGAGTGTGAGAGAGAGAGAAAGAGAATCTGTGAGTGTGTGAGAGAGAGAAAGAGAAGCTGTGAGTGAGGGAGACAGAGAGAGAAATAGAACCTGTGAGTGAGCAAGAGAGAGAGAGAAAGAGAAGCTGTGAGTGAGAGAGAGAGAGAGAAGCTGTGAGTGAGAGAGAGAAAGAGAAGCTGTGAGTGAGAGAGATAGAGAAAGAGAAGGTTTGAGTGAGTGAGAGTGCGAGAGAAAGAGATACTGTGAGTGAGAGAGACAGAAAGAAGCTGTGAGAGAGAAAGAGAAGCTGTGAGTGAGAGAGTGAAAGAGAAGCAGTGAATGAGTGAGAAAGAGAGAAAGCGAAGCTGTGAGTGAGAGAGAGAAAGAGAAAGTGTGAGTGAGTGAGAGAGAGAAAGAGAATCTGTGTGGAGAGAGAGAGAAAGAAAAGCTGTGAGTGAGTGAGAGAGAGAAAGAGAAGTTGTGAGTGAGAGAGAAAGAGAAGCTGTGTGAGAGAGAGAAAGAGAAGCTGTGAGTGAGAGAGCAAAAGAGAAGTGGTGAGTGAGTGAGTGAGAGAGAAAGAGAAGCTGTGAGTGAGAGAGAAAGAGAAGCTGTGAGTGAGAGAGAGAGAGAGAAGCTGTGAGTGAGAGAGACCAATAGAAGCTGTTAGAGAAAGAGAGAGAGAGAGAGAGAGAAGCTGTAACTGAGGGAGAGAGAGAGAAAGAGAAGCTGTGAGTGAGAGAGAGAGAAGCTGTGAGTGAGAGAGAGAAAGAGAAAGAGAAGCTGTGTGTGAGAGAGAAAGAGAAGCTGTGAGGGAGAGAGAGAGAAAGAGAAGCTGTGAGTGAGTGAGAGAGAGAGAAAAGAGAAGCTGTGAGTGATAGAGATAGAGAGAAAGAGAAGCTGTGTGAGAGAGAGAGAAATAGAAGATGTGAGTGAGTGAGAGAGAGAGAAATAGAAGCTGTGAGTGAGTGAGAGAGAGAGAGAATAGCTGTGTGTGAGAGAGAGAAAGAGAAGCTGTGAGTTAGTGAGAGAGAGAGAAATAGAAGCTGTGAGTGAGAGAGACAGAGAGAGAGAAGCTGTGAGTGAGTGAGAGAGAGAGAAAAAGAAGCTGTGAGTGAGAGAGAGAGAGAAAGAGAAGCTGTGAGTTAGTGAGGGAGAGAGAAAGAGAAGCTGTGTGAGAGAGAAAGAGAGAGAAAGAGAAGCGTGAGTGAGTGAGAGAGAGAGAGAAATAAAAGCTGTGAGTGAGAGAGAAAGAGAAGCTGTGAGGGAGAGAGAGAGAAAGAGAAGGTGTGAGAGTGAGAGAGAGAGAAAAGAGAAGCTGTGAGTGAGAGAAATAGAGAGAAAGAGAAGCTGTGTGTGTGAGAGAGAAATAGAAGGTGTGAGTGAGTGAGAGAGAGAGAGAGAGAAAAGCTGTGAGAGAGAGAGAGAAAGAGAAGCTGTGAGTTAGTGAGAGAGAGAGAAATAGAAGCCGTTACTGAGAGAGACAGAGAGAGAGAAGCTGTGTGAGTGAGAGAGAGAGAAAGAGAAGCAGTGAGTGAGAGAGAGAGAAAGAGAAGCTGTGAGTGAGTGAGAGAGAGAGAAAGAGAAGCTGTGAGTTAGTGAGAGGGAGAGAAAGAGAAGCTGTGTGAGAGAGAAAGAGAGAGAAAGAGAAGCATGAGTGAGTGAGAGAGACCGAGAGAAAAGCTGTGTGTGTGAGAGAGAAAGAGAAGCTGTGAGTTAGTGAGAGAGAGAGAGAAAGAGAAGCTGTGTGAGATAGAAAGAGAGAGAAATAGAAACTGTGTGTGAGTGAGAGAGAGAGAGAGAAAAGCTGTAAGAGAGAGAGATTAAGAGAAGCTGTGAGTTAGTGAGAGAGAGAGAAACAGAAGCCGTGAGTGAGAGAGAAAGAGAGAGAAATAGAAGCTGTGAGTGAGTGAGAGAGAGAGAGAAAAGCTGTGTGAGAGAGAGAGAAAGAGAAGGTGTGAGTTAGTGAGAGAGAGAGAAATAGAAGCCGTGAGTGAGACAGAGAGAGAGAAGCTGTGAGTGAGTGAGAGAGAGAGAAAGAGAAGCTGTGAGTGAGAGAGGGAGAGAGAAAGAGAAGATGTGAGTTAGTGAGAGAGAGAGAAAGAGAAGCTGTGTGAGAGAGAAAGAGAGAGAAAGAGAAGCTGTGAGTGAGAGAGGGAGAGAGAAAGAGAAGATGTGAGTTAGTGAGAGAGAGAGAAAGAGAAGCTGTGTGAGAGAGAAAGAGAGAGAAAGAGAAGCTGTGTGAGAGAGAAAGAGAGAGAAAGAGAAGCGTGAAAGTGAGTGAGAGAGAGAGAGAAAGAAAAGCTGTGAGTGAGAGAGAAAGAGAAGCTGTGAGTGAGAGAGTTAGAGAGAGAGAGAAAGAGAAGCTGTGTGTGAGTGAGAGAGAGAGAGAGAATGAGAAGCTGTGAGAGAGAGAGAGAAAGAGAAGCTGTGAGTGAGTGAGAGAGAGAAGGAGAAGCTGTGAGTGAGTGAGAGAGAGAGAGAAAGAGAAGCTGTGAGTGAGAGAGAGAGAGAAAGAGAAGCTGTGAGTGAGTGAGAGAGAGAGAAAGAGAAGCTGTGAGTTAGTGATAGAGAGAGAGAAAGAAAAGCTGTGAGTGAGAGAGAAAGAGAAGTTGGGAGTGAGAGAGTTAGAGAGAGAGAGAAAGAGAAGCTGTGTGTGAGTGAGAGAGAGAGATAGAGAAGCTGTGTGAGAGAAAGAGAGAGAAAGAGAAGCTGTGAGTGAGAGAGGGAGAGAGAAAGAGAAGATGTGAGTTAGTGAGAGAGAGAGAAAGAGAAGCTGTGTGAGAGAGAAAGAGAGAGAAAGAGAAGCTGTGAGTGAGAGAGGGAGAGAGAAAGAGAAGATGTGAGTTAGTGAGAGAGAGAGAGAGAGAAGCTGTGTGAGAGAGAAAGAGAGAGAAAGAGAAGCTGTGTGAGAGAGAAAGAGAGAGAAAGAGAAGCGTGAAAGTGAGTGAGAGAGAGAGAGAAAGAAAAGCTGTGAGTGAGAGAGAAAGAGAAGCTGTGAGTGAGAGAGTTAGAGAGAGAGAGAAAGAGAAGCTGTGTGTGAGTGAGAGAGAGAGAGAGAATGAGAAGCTGTGAGAGAGAGAGAGAAAGAGAAGCTGTGAGTGAGTGAGAGAGAGAAGGAGAAGCTGTGAGTGAGTGAGAGAGAGAGAAAGAGAAGCTGTGAGTGAGAGAGAGAGAGAGAAAGATAAGCTGTGAGTGAGAGAGAGAGAGAGAAAGAGAAGCTGTGAGTGAGAGAGAGATAGCTGTGAGTGAGAGAGAGAGAGAAGCTGTGAGTGAGAGAGAGAGAGAAAGAGAAACTGTGAGTGTGTGAGACAGAGAAAGAGAAGCTGTGAGTGAGGGAGACAGAGAGAGAAATAGAACCTGTGAGTGAGCAAGAGAGAGAGAGAAAGAGAAGCTGTGAGTGAGAGAGAGAGAGAGAAGCTGTGAGTGAGAGAGAGAAAGAGAAGCTGTGAGTGAGAGAGATAGAGAAAGAGAAGGTATGAGTGAGTGAGAGTGCGAGAGAAAGAGATACTGTGAGTGAGAGAGACAGAAAGAAGCTGTGAGAGAGAAAGAGATGCTGTGAGTGAGAGAGTGAAAGAGAAGCGGTGAATGAGTGAGAAAGAGAGAAAGCGAAGCTGTGAGTGAGAGAGAGAAAGAGAAACTGTGAGTGAGTGAGAGAGAGGAAGAGAATCTGTGTGGAGAGAGAGAGAAAGAAAAGCTGTGAGTGAGTGAGAGAGAGAGAAAGAGAAGTTGTGAGTGAGAGAGAAAGAGAAGCTGTGTGTGAGAGAGAGAGAGAGAGAAGCTGTGAGTGAGAGAGCAAAAGAGAAGTGGTGAGTGAGTGAGTGAGAGAGAAAGAGAAGCTGTGAGTGAGAGAGAAAGAGAAGCTGTGAGTGAGGGAGAGAGAGAGAAGCTGTGAGTGAGAGAGAGACCAATAGAAGCTGTTAGAGAGAGAGAGAGAGAGAGAAGCTGTAACTGAGGGAGAGAGAGAAAGAGAAGCTGTGAGTGAGAGAGAGAGAAGCTGTGAGTGAGAGAGAGAAAGAGAAAGAGAAGCTGTGAGTGAGAGAGAGAGAAAGAGAAGCTGTGAGGGAGAGAGAGAAAGAGAAGCTGTGAGTGAGAGAGATAGAGAGAAAGAGAAGCTGTGTGTGAGAGAGAGAAATAGAAGATGTGAGTGAGTGAGGGAGAGAGAAAGAGAAGCTGTGAGTGAGTGAGAGAGTGAGAGAATAGCTGTGTGTGAGAGAGAGAAAGAGAAGCTGTGAGTTAGTGAGAGAGAGAGAAATAGAAGCTGTGAGTGAGAGAGACAGAGAGAGAGAAGCTGTGAGTGAGTGAGAGAAAGAGAAAGAGAAGCTGTGAGTGAGAGAGAGAGAGAAAGAGAAGCTGTGAGTTAGTGAGGGAGAGAGAAAGAGGAGCTGTGTGAGAGAGAAAGAGAGAGAAAGAGAAGCGTGAGTGAGTGAGAGAGAGAGAAATAAAAGCTGTGAGTGAGAGAGAAAGAGAAGCTGTGAGGGAGAGAGAGAGAAAGAGAAGGTGTGAGTGAGTGAGAGAGAGAGAAAAGAGAAGCTGTGAGTGAGAGAAATAGAGAGAAAGAGAAGCTGTGAGTGAGAGAGTTAGAGAGAGAGAGAAAGAGAAGCTGTGTGTGAGTGAGAGAGAGAGAGAGATAGAGAAGCTGTGTGTGAGAAAGAGAGAGAAAGAGAAGCTGTGTGTGAGAGAGAGAAAGAGAAGCTGTGAGTGAGAAAGACAGAGAGAGAGAAGCTGTGAGTGAGAGAGAGAGAGAGAAGCTGTGTGAGTGAGAGAGAGAGAAAGAGAAGCAGTGAGAGAGAGAGAGAGAAAGAGAAGCTGTGAGTGAGTGAGGGACAGAGAAAGAGAAGCTGTGAGTTAGTGAGAGGGAGAGAAAGAGAATCTGTGTGAGAGAGAAAGAGAGAGAAAGAGAAGCATGAGTGAGTGAGAGAGACCGAGAGAAAAGCTGTGTGTGTGAGAGAGAAAGAGAAGCTGTGAGTTAGTGAGAGAGAGAGAGAGAAAGAGAAGCTGTGTGAGATAGAAAGAGAGAGAAATAGAAACTGTGAGTGAGTGAGAGAGAGAGAGAGAAAAGCTGTGAGGGAGAGAGATTAAGAGAAGCTGTGAGTTAGTGAGAGAGAGAGAAATAGAAGCCGTGAGTGAGAGAGAAAGAGAGAGAAATAGAAGCTGTGAGTGAGTGAGAGAGAGAGAGAAAAGCTGTGTGAGAGAGAGAGAAAGAGAAGGTGTGAGTTAGTGAGAGAGAGAAATAGAAGCCGTGAGTGAGACAGAGAGAGAGAAGCTGTGAGTGAGTGAGAGAGAGAGAAAGAGAAGCTGTGAGTGAGAGAGGGAGAGAGAAAGAGAAGATGTGAGTTAGTGAGAGAGAGAGAAAGAGAAGCTGTGTGAGAGAGAAAGAGAGAGAAAGAGAAGCTGTGAGTGAGAGAGGGAGAGAGAAAGAGAAGATGTGAGTTAGTGAGAGAGAGAGAAAGAAAGAGAAGCTGTGTGAGAGAGAAAGAGAGAGAAAGAGAAGCTGTGTGAGAGAGAAAGAGAGAGAAAGAGAAGCTGTGTGAGAGAGAAAGAGAGAGAAAGAGAAGCGTGAAAGTGAGTGAGAGAGAGAGAAAGAAAAGCTGTGAGTGAGAGAGAAAGAAAGAGAAGCTGTGAGTGAGAGAGTTAGAGAGAGAGAGAGAAAGAGAAGCTGTGTGTGAGTGAGAGAGAGAGAGAGAGAATGAGAAGCTGTGAGAGAGAGAGAGAAAGAGAAGCTGTGAGTGAGTGAGAGAGAGAAGGAGAAGCTGTGAGTGAGTGAGAGAGAGAGAAAGAGAAGCTGTGAGTGAGAGAGAGAGAGAAAGAGAAGCTGTGAGTGAGTGAGAGAGAGAGAAAGAGAAGCTGTGAGTTATTGATAGAGAGAGAGAAAGAAAAGCTGTGAGTGAGAGAGAAAGAGAAGTTGGGAGTGAGAGAGTTAGAGAGAGAGAGAAAGAGAAGCTGTGTGTGAGTGAGAGAGAGAGAGAGAGAAGCTGTGTGTGAGAAAGAGAGAGAAAGAGAAGCTGTGTGTGTGAGAGAGAAAGAGAAGCTGTGAGTGAGAGAAATAGAGAGAAAGAGAAGCTGTGTGTGTGAGAGAGAAATAGAAGGTGTGAGTGAGTGAGAGAGAGAGAGAGAAAAGCTGTGAGAGAGAGAGAGAAAGAGAAGCTGTGTTAGTGAGAGAGAGAGAAATAGAAGCCGTTACTGAGAGAGACAGAGAGAGAGAAGCTGTGTGAGTGAGAGAGAGAGAAAGAGAAGCAGTGAGTGAGTGAGAGAGAAAGAGAAGCTGTGAGTGAGTGAGAGAGAGAGAAAGAGAAGCTGTGAGTGAGTGAGAGAGAGAGAAAGAGAAGCTGTGAGTTAGTGAGAGGGAGAGAAAGAGAATCTGTGTGAGAGAGAAAGAGAGAGAAAGAGAAGCATGAGTGAGTGAGAGAGACCGAGAGAAAAGCTGTGTGTGAGAGAAAGAAAGAGAAGCTGTGAGTTAGTGAGAGAGAGAGAGAGAAAGAGAAGCTGTGTGAGATAGAAAGAGAGAGAAATAGAAACTGTGAGTGAGTGAGAGAGAGAGAGAGAAAAGCTGTGAGGGAGAGAGATTAAGAGAAGCTGTGAGTTAGTGAGAGAGAGAGAAATAGAAGCCGTGAGTGAGAGAGAAAGAGAGAGAAATAGAAGCTGTGAGTGAGTGAGAGAGAGAGACAAAAGCTGTGTGAGAGAGAGAGAAAGGGGTGTGAGTTAGTGAGAGAGAGAGAAATAGAAGCCGTGAGTGAGACAGAGAGAGAGAAGCTGTGAGTGTGTGAGAGAGAGAGAAAGAGAAGCTGTGAGTGAGAGAGGGAGAGAGAAAGAGAAGATGTGAGTTAGTGAGAGAGAGAGAGAAAGAGAAGCTGTGTGAGAGAGAAAGAGAGAGAAAGAGAAGCTGTGAGTGAGAGAGGGAGAGAGAAAGAGAAGATGTGAGTTAGTGAGAGAGAGAGAAAGAGAAGCTGTGTGAGAGAGAAAGAGAGAGAAAGAGAAGCTGTGTGAGAGAGAAAGAGAGAGAAAGAGAAGCGTGAAAGTGAGTGAGAGAGAGAGAGAAAGAAAAGCTGTGAGTGAGAGAGAAAGAGAAGCTGTGAGTGAGAGAGTTAGAGAGAGAGAGAAAGAGAAGCTGTGTGTGAGTGAGAGAGAGAGAGAGAGAATGAGAAGCTGTGAGAGAGAGAGAGAAATAGAAGCTGTGAGTGAGTGAGAGAGAGAAGGAGAAGCTGTGAGTGAGTGAGAGAGAGAGAAAGAGAAGCTGTGAGTGAGAGAGAGAGAGAAAGAGAAGCTGTGAGTGAGTGAGAGAGAGAGAAAGAGAAGCTGTGAGTTAGTGATAGAGAGAGAGAAAGAAAAGCTGTGTGAGAGAGAAAGAGAAGTTGGGAGTGAGAGAGTTAGAGAGAGAGAGAAAGAGAAGCTGTGTGTGAGTGAGAGAGAGAGAGAGATAGAGAAGCTGTGTGTGAGAAAGAGAGAGAAAGAGAAGCTGTGTGTGTGAGAGAGAAAGAGAAGCTGTGAGTGAGAAAGACAGAGAGAGAGAAGCTGTGAGTGAGAGAGAGAGAGAAGCTGTGAGTGAGAGAGAGAGAGAAAGAGAAGCTGTGAGTTAGAGAGAGAGAAAAGGGAAGCTGTGAGTGAGAGAGATAGAGAGAAAGAGAAGCTGTGTGAGAGAGAGAAATAGAAGATGTGAGTGAGAGAGAGAGAGAGAGAGCGAAAGAGAAGCTGTGAGTGAGTGAGAGAGAGAGAGAAAAGCTGTGTGAGAGAGAGAGAGAGAGAAGCTGTGAGTTAGTGAGAGAGAGAGAAAAGAGAAGCTGTGAGTGAGAGAAATAGAGAGAAAGAGAAGCTGTGTGTGAGAGAGAGAAATAGAAGGTGTGAGTGAGAGAGAGAGAGAGAGAGAAAAGCTGTGAGAGAGAGAGAGAAAGAGAAGCTGTGTTAGTGAGAGAGAGAGAAATAGAAGCCGTTACTGAGAGAGACAGAGAGAGAGAAGCTGTGTGAGTGAGAGAGAGAGAAAGAGAAGCAGTGAGTGAGTGAGAGAGAAAGAGAAGCTGTGAGTGAGTGAGAGAGAGAGAAAGAGAAGCTGTGAGTTAGTGAGAGAGAGAGAAAGAGAAGCTGTGTGAGAGAGAAAGAGAGAGAAAGAGAAGCATGAGTGAGTGAGAGAGACTGAGAGAAAAGCTGTGTGTGAGAGAGAGAAAGAGAAGCTGTGAGTTAGTGAGAGAGAGAGAGAAAGAGAAGCTGTGTGAGATAGAAAGAGAGAGAAATAGAAACTGTGAGTGAGTGAGAGAGAGAGAGAGAAAAGCTGTGAGAGAGAGAGATTAAGAGAATCTGTGAGTTAGTGAGAGAGAGAGAAATAGAAGCCGTGAGTGAGAGAGAAAGAGAGAAATAGAAGCTGTGAGTGAGTGAGAGAGAGAGAGAAAAGCTGTGTGAGAGAGAGAGAAAGAGAAGGTGTGAGTTAGTGAGAGAGAGAGAAATAGAAGCCGTGAGTGAGACAGAGAGAGAGAAGCTGTGAGTGAGTGAGAGAGAGAGAAAGAGAAGCTGTGAGTGAGAGAGGGAGAGAGAAAGAGAAGATGTGAGTTAGTGAGAGAGAGAGAAAGAGAAGCTGTGTGAGAGAGAAAGAGAGAGAAAGAGAAGCTGTGTGAGAGAGAAAGAGAGAGAAAGAGAAGCGTGAAAGTGAGTGAGAGAGAGAGAGAAAGAAAAGGTGTGAGTGAGAGAGAAAGAGAAGCTGTGAGTGAGAGAGTTAGAGAGAGAGAGAAAGAGAAGCTGTGTGTGAGTGAGAGAGAGAGAGAGAGTGAGAAGCTGTGAGAGAGAGAGAGAAAGAGAAGCTGTGAGTGAGTGAGAGAGAGAAGGAGAAGCTGTGAGTGAGTGAGAGAGAGAGAAAGAGAAGCTGTGAGTGAGAGAGAGAGAGAGAAAGAGAAGCTGTGAGTGAGTGAGAGAGAGAGAAAGAGAAGCTGTGAGTTAGTGATAGAGAGAGAGAAAGAAAAGCTGTGAGTGAGAGAGAAAGAGAAGTTGGGAGTGAGAGAGTTAGAGAGAGAGAGAAAGAGATGCTGTGTGTGAGTGAGTGAGAGAGAGAGATAGAGAAGCTGTGTGTGAGAAAGAGAGAGAAAGAGAAGCTGTGTGTGAGAGAGAGAAAGAGAAGCTGTGAGTGAGAAAGACAGAGAGAGAGAAGCTGTGAGTGAGAGAGAGAGAGAGAAGCTGTGAGTGAGAGAGAGAGAAAGAGAAGCTGTGAGTGAGAGAGAGAGAGAGAAAAGGGAAGCTGTGAGTGAGAGAGATAGAGAGAAAGTGAAGCTGTGAGAGAGAGAGAAATAGAAGATGTGAGTGAGAGAGAGAGAGAGAGCGAAAGAGAAGCTGTGAGTGAGAGAGAGAGAGAGAAAAGCTGTGTGTGAGAGAGAGAGAAGCTGTGAGTTAGTGAGAGAGAGAGAAATAGAAGCCATGAGTGAAAGAGACAGAGAGAGAGAAGCTGTGAGTGAGTTAGAGAGAGAGAAAAAAGAGAAGCTGTGTGTGTGTGAGAGAGAGAAAGAGAAGCTGCGTGTGAGAGAGAGAAAGAGATGCTGTGAGTGAGAGAGACAGTGAGAGAGAAGCTGTGAGTGAGAGAGAGAGAGAGAAGCTGTGAGTGAGAGAGAGAGAAAGAGAAGCTGTGAGTGAGAGAGAGAGAGAAAAGGGAAGCTGTGTGTGAGAGAGAGAGAGAGAAAAGGGAAGCTGTGAGTGAGAGAGATAGAGAGAAAGAGAACCTGTGTGTGAGAGAGAGAAATAGAAGATGTGAGTGAGTGAGAGAGAGAGAGAGAGAAGCTATGAGTGAGTGAGAGAGAGAGAGAGAAAAGCTGTGAGAGAGAGAGAGAGAAGCTGTGAGTTAGTGAGAGAGAGAGAAATAGAAGCCGTGAGTGAGAGAGACAGAGAGAGAGAAGCTGTGAGTGAGTTAGAGAGAGAGAGAAAGAGAAGGTGTGAGTGAGTTGGAGAGAGAGAGAGAAAGAGAAGCTGTGAGTGAGTGAGAGAGAGAGAAAGAGAAGCTGTGAGTTAGTGAGAGAGAGAGAAGGAGAAGCTGTGTGAGAGACAAAGAGAGAGAAAGAGAAGCGTGAGTGAGTGAGAGAGAGAGAGAAAGAAAAGCTGTGAGTGAGAGAGTTAGAGAGAGAGAGAGAGAGTGAGAAACTGTGAGTGAGGGAGACAGAGAGAGAAATAGAACCTGTGAGTGAGCAAGAGAGAGAGATAAAGAGAAGCTGTGAGTGAGAGAGAGAAGCTGTTAGTGAGAGAGAGAAAGAGAAGCTGTGAGTGAGAGAGATAGCAAAAGAGAAGGTTTGAGTGAGTGAGAGAGCGACAGAAAGAGATACTGTGAGTGAGAGAGACAGAAAGAAGCTGTGAGAGAGAAAGAGAAGCTGTGAGTGAGAGAGTGAAAGAGAAGCGGTGAATGAGTGAGAGAGAGAGAAAGCGAAGCTGTGAGTGAGAGAGAGAGAAAGAGTAACTGTGAGTGAGAGAGAGAGAGAAGCTGTGAGTGAGAGAGAGAGAGAGAGAAAGAGAAGCTGTGAGGGAGGGAAACAGAGAGAGAAATAGAACCTGTGAGTGAGCAAGAGAGAGAGAGAAAGAGAAGCTGTGAGTGAGAGAGAGAGAGAAACTGTGAGTGAGAGAGAGAAAGAGAAGCTGTGAGTGAGAGAGATAGAGAAAGAGAAGGTTTGAGTGAGTGAGAGAGCGAGAGAAAGAGATACTGTGAATGAGAGAGACAGAAAGAAGCTGTGAGAGAGAAAGAGAAGCTGTGAGTGAGAGAGTGAAAGAGAAGCTGTGAGTGAGAGAGAGAAAGAGAAAGAGAAGCTGTGAGTGAGTGAGAGAAAGAGAAGCTGTGTGGGAGAGAGAGAGAAAGAGAAGCTGTGAGTTTGAGAGAGAGAGAGAAGCTGTGAGTGAGAGAGAGAAAGAGAAAGAGAAGCTGTGAGTGAGAGAGAGAAAGAGAAGCTGTGTGGGAGAGAGAGAAAGAGAAGCTGTGAGTGAGTGAGAGAGACAGAAAAGAGAAGCTGTGAGTGAGAGAGATAGAGAGAAAGAGAAGCTGTGTGTGTGAGAGAGAAAGAGAAGCTGTGAGTTAGTGAGAGAGAGAGAAATAGAAGCTGTGAGTGAGAGAGACAGAGAGAGAGAAGCTGTGAGTGAGTGAGATAGAGAGAGAAAGAGAAGCTGTGAGTGAGAGAAAGAGAGAAAGAGAAGCTGTGAGTGAGTGAGAGAGAGAGAGAAAGAGAAGCTGTGGGTTAGTGAGAAAGAGAGAAAGAGAAGCTGTGTGAGAGAGAGACAGAGAGAAAGAGAAGCTGTGAGTGAGAGAGAGAGAAATAGAAGCTGTGAGTGAGTGAGAGAGAGAGAAAGAGAAGCTGTGGGTTAGTGAGAAAGAGAGAAAGAGAAGCTGTGTGAGAGAGACAGAGAGAAAGAGAAGTGTGAGTGAGTGAGAGAGAGAAAGAAAAGCTGTGAGTGAGAGAGAAAGAGAAGCTGTGAGTGAGTGAGAGAGAGAGAGAGAAAGAGAAGCTGTGAGTGAGAGAGAGAGAGAGAAAGAGAAGCTGTGAGTGAGAGAGAGAAAGTGAAAGAGAAGCTGTGAGTGAGAGAGAGAGAGAGAAAGAGAAGCTGTGAGTGAGGGAGACAGAGAGAGAAATACAACCTGTGAGTGAGCAAGAGAGAGAGAGAAAGAGAAGCTGTGAGTGAGAGAGAGAGAGAGAGAGTAGCTGTGAGTGAGAGAGAGAAAGAGAAGCTGTGTGTGAGAGAGATAGAGAAAGAGAAGGTTTGATAGAGTGAGAGAGCGAGAGAAAGAGATACTGTGAGTGAGAGAGAGAGAAAGAAGCTGTGAGAGAGAAAGAGAAGCTGTGAGTGAGAGAGTGAAAGAGAAGCTGTGAGTGACAGAGAGAAAGCGAAGCTGTGAGTGAGAGAGAGAAAGAGAAACTGTGGGTGAGAGAGAGAGAGAAAGAGAAGGTGTGAGTGAGTGAGAGAGAGAAAGAGAAGTTGCGAGTGAGAGAGAAAGAGAAGCTGTGTGAGAGAGAGAGAAAGAGAAGCTGTGAGTGAGAGAGCAAAAGAGAAGCGGTGAGTGAGTGAGAGAGAAAGAGAAGCTGTGAGTGAGAGAGAAAGAGAAGCTGTGTGAGAGAGAGAGAGATGCTGTGAGTGAGAGAGAGAGAGACCAATAGAAGCTGTTAGAGAGAGAGAGAGAAAGAGAAGCTGTGAGTGAGTGAGAGAGAGAGAAAAGAGAAGCTGTGAGTGAGAGAGATAGAGAGAAAGAGAAGCTGTGTGTGAGAGAGAGAAATAGAAGATGTGAGTGAGTGAGAGAGAGAGAAAGAGAAGCTGTGAGTGAGAGAGAGAGAAATGCTGTGTGAGAGAGAGAAAGAGAAGCTATGAGTTAGTGAGAGAGAGAGAAATAGAAGCCATGAGTAAGAGAGAGAGAGAGAGAAGCTGTGAGTGAGTGAGAGAGAGAGAGAGAGAAAGAGAAGATGTGGGTTAATGAGAAAGAGAGAAAGAGAAGCTGTGTGAGAGAGACAGAGAGAGAAAGAGAATCATGAGTGAGTGTGAGAGAGAATGAAAAGCTGTGAGTGAGAGAGAAAGAGAAGCTGTGAGTGAGAGAGTTAGAGAGAGAGAGAGATAGAAGCTGTGTGTGAGTGAGAGAGAGAGAATGAGAAGCTGAGAGAGAGAGAGAGAAAGGAAGCTTTGAGTGAGTGAGAGAGAGAGAAGGAGAAGCTGTGAGTTAGTGAGAGAGAGAAATTGAAGCTGTGAGTGAGAGACAGAGAGAAACAGAAGTTGTGAGTGAGGGAGAGAGAGAGAGAAAAGAGAAGCTGTGTGTGTGTGAGAGAGAGAAAGAGAAGCTGTGTGTGTGAGAGAGAAAGAGAAGCTGTGAGTGAGAGAGAGAGAGAGAGAAGCTGTGAGTGAGAGAGAGAGAGAGAGAAAGAGAAGCTGTCAGTGAGAGAGAGAGAGAAAGAGAAGCTGTGAGTGAGTGAGAGAGAGAAAGAGAAGCTGTGAGTGAGTGAGAGAGAGAGAAAGAGAAGCTGTGAGTGCGAGAGCCAGAGGGAGAAAGAGAAGCTGTGAGTGAGTGAGAGAAAGAGAAAGAGAAAGAGAAGCTGTGAGTGAGAGAGAGAGAGAGAAGCTGTGAATGAGAGAAAGATAGAAATAGAAGCTGTGAGTGAGAGAGAGAGAAAGAGAAGCTGTGAGTGAGGGAGAGAGAGAAAGAGAAGCTGTGAGTGAGAGAAAGAGAGAAAGAGAAGCTGTGAGTGAGAGAGAGAGAGAGAAAGAGAAGCTGTGAGTGAGAGAGAGAAAGAGAAGCTGTGAGTGAGTGAGAGAGAGAGAAAGAAAGGAGAAGCTGTGAGTGAGAGAGATAGAAAGTGAAGCTGTGTGTGTGAGAGAGAAATAGTAGCTGTGAGTGAATGAGATAGAGAGAAAGAGAAGCTGTGAGTTAGTGAGAGAGAGAGAAAGAGAAGCTGTGTGAGAGAGACAGAGAGAGAAAGAGAAGCGTGAGTGAGTGAGAGAGAGAGAGAAAGAAAAGCTGTGAGTGAGTGAGAGAAAAAGAGTAGCTGTGAATGAGAGAGAGAGAGAAAAGAGAAGCTGTGAGTGAGAGAGATATCGAGAAAAAGAAGCTGTGTGTGATAGAGAGAAATAGAACCTGTGAGTGAGTGAGAGAGAGAGAGAGAGAGAAAGAGAAGCTGTGAGTGAGAGAGAGAGAAAGAGAAGTTGTGTGTGAGTGAGAGAGAGAATGAGAAGCTGTGTGAGAGAGAGAAGCAGTGAGTGAGAGAGAGAGGGAAGGAGAAGCTGTGAGTTAGTGAGAGAGAGAGAAAGTGAAGCTGTGAGTGAGAGAGAGATAGAGAGAGAAAGAGAAGCTGTGAGTGAGAGGGAGAAAGAGAAGCTGTGAGTGAGAGAGTGAGAGAGATAGAGAAGGTGTGAGTGAGGGAGACAGTGAGTGAAATAGAACCTGTGAGTGAGAGAGAGAGAAAGAGAAGCTGTGAGTGAGAGAGAGAGAAAAAGAAGTTGTGAGTGTGAGAGAGAAATAGAAGCTGAGTGAGTGAGAGAGATATTGAAAGAGAAGGTTTGAGTGAGTGAAAGAGCGAGAGAAAGAGAGCTGTGAGTGAGAGAGAGAGAAAGAGAAGCTGTGAGAGAGAAAGAGAAGCTGTGAGTGAATGAGGGAGAGAGAGAGAGAAATAGAAGCTGTGAGTGAGTGTGTGTGAGATCAAGAGAAGCTGTGAGAGAGAGAGAGAGAAGCTGAGAGTGAGAGACAGAGAGAGAGACAAGCTGTGAGATGCTGTGAGTGAGAGAGAGAGAAATAGTAGCTGTGAGTGAGTGAGAGAGAGAAAGAGAGAAAAGCTGTGTGTGTGAGAGAGAAAGAGTAGCTGTGCGAGTGAGAGAGAGAGAAATAGAAGCTGTGAGTGAGAGAGACAGAGAGAGAAGCTGTGAGTGAGCGAGAGAGAGAGAAAGTGAAGCTGTGAGTGAGAGAGATAGAGAGAGAAAGAAAGAGAAGCTGTGAGTGAGTGAGAGAGAGAGAAAGAGAATCTGTGAGTTAGTGAGAGAGAGAAAAAAAGAAGCTGTGTGAGAGTGACAGAGAGAGAAAGAGAAGTGTGAGTGAGTGAGAGAGAGAGAGATAGAAAAGCTGTGTGAGAGAGAAAGAGAAGCTGTGAGTGAGAGAGTTAGAGAGAGAGAGGAAGAGAAGCTGTTTGTGAGTGAGAGAGAGAGAGAATGAGAAGCTGTGTGAGAGAGAGAAAGAGAAGCTGTGAGTGAGTGAGAGAGAGAGAAGGAGAAGCTGTGAGTAAGTGTGAGAGAGAGAAATTGAAGCTGTGAGTGAGAGACAGAGAGAAACAGAAGATGTGAGTGAGTGAGAGAGAGAGAGAAGCTGTGAGTGAGTGAGAGAGAGAGAAAGAGAAGCTGTGAGTGAGAGAGAGAGAAGCTGTGAGTGAGTGAGATAGAGAGAAAGAGAAGCAGTGAGTGAAGAGACAGAGAGAGAAAGAGAAGCTGTGAGTGAGTGAGAGAAAAAGAGTAGCTGTGAATGAGAGAGAGAGAGAAAAGAGAAGCTGTGAGTGAGAGAGATAGCGAGAAAAAGAAGCTGTGTGTGATAGAGAGAAATAGAACCTGTGAGTGAGTGAGAGAGAGAGAGAGAGAGAAAGAGAAGCTGTGAGTGAGTGAGAGAGAGAAAGAGAAGTTGCGAGTGAGAGAGAAAGAGAAGCTGTGTGTGAGAGAGAGAAAGAGAAGCTGTGAGTGAGAGAGCAAAAGAGAAGCGGTGAGTGAGTGAGAGAGAAAGAGAAGCTGTGAGTGAGAGAGAAAGAGAAGCTGTGTGTGAGAGAGAGAGATGCTGTGAGTGTGAGAGAGAGAGACCAATAGAAGCTGTTAGAGAGAGAGAGAGAGAAGCTGTAAGTGAGGGAGAGAGAGAGAAAGAGAAGCTGTGAGTGAGAGAGAGAGAGAAGCTGTGAGTGAGAGAGAAAGAGAAAGAGAAGCTGTGAGTTAGTGAGAGAGAGAGAAAGAGAAGCTGCGTGAGAGAGACAGAGAGAGAAAGAGAAGCGTGAGTGAGTGAGAGAGAGAAAGAAAGAAAAGCTGTGAGTGAGAGAGAGAGAAAGAGAAGCTGTGAGTGAGAGAAAGAGAGAAAGAGAAGCTGTGAGTGAGAGAGAGAGAAAGAGAAGCTGTGTGTGAGTGAGAGAGAGAATGAGAAGCTGTGTGAGAGAGACAAGCAGTGAGTTTGAGAGAGAGAGAGAAGGAGAAGCTGTGAGTTAGTGTGAGAGAGAGAAAGTGAAGCTGTGAGTGAGAGAGAGATAGAGAGAGAAAGAGAAGCTGTGAGTGAGAGGGAGAAAGAGAAGCTGTGAGTGAGAGAGTGAGAGAGATAGAGAAGCTGTGAGTGAGGAAGACAGTGAGTGAAATAGACCCTGTGAGTGAGCGAGAGAGAAAGAGAAGCTGTGAGTGAGAGAGAGAGAAAGAGAAGGTGTGAGTGAGAGAGAGAAATAGAAGCTGAGTGAGTGAGAGAGATATTGAAAGAGAAGGTTTGAGTGAGTGAGAGAGCGAGAGAAAGAGAGCTGTGAGTGAGAGAGAGAAAGAGAAGCTGTGAGAGAGAAAGAGAAGCTGTGAGTGAGTGAGGGAGAGAGAGAGAGAAATAGAAGCTGTGAGTGAGTGTGTGTGAGAGAAAGGGAAGCTGTGAGAGAGAGAGAGAAGCTGAGAGTGAGAGACAGAGAGAGAGACAAGCTGTGAGTGAGGGAGAGAGAGAGAGAATGGGATGCTGTGAGTGAGAAAGAGAGAAATAGTAGCTGTGAGTGAGTGAGAGAGAGAAAGAGAGAAAAGCTGTGTGTCAGAGAGAGAAAGAGTAGCTGTGCGAGTGAGAGAGAGAGAAATAGAAGCTGTGAGTGAGAGAGACAGAGAGAGAAGCTGTGAGTGAGTGAGAGAGAGAGAAAGTGAAGCTGTGAGTGAGAGAGATAGAGAGAGAAAGAGAAGCTGTGAGTGAGTGAGAGAGAGAGAAAGAGAAGCTGTGAGTTAGTGAGAGAGAGAGAAAGAGAAGCTGTGTGAGAGACAAAGAGAGAGAAAGAGAAGTGTGAGTGAGTGAGAGAGAGAGAGAAAGAAAAGCTGTGAGTGAGAGAGTTAGAGAGAGAGAAAGAGAAGCTGTGTGAGAGAGAAAGAGAGAGAAAGAGAAGCATGAGTGAGTGAGAGAGAGCGAGAGAAAAGCTGTGTGTGAGAGAGAGAAAGAGAAGCTGTGAGTTAGTGAGAGAGAGAGAGAAAGAGAAGCTGTGTGAGATAGAAAGAGAGAGAAATAGAAAGTGTGAGTGAGTGAGAGAGAGAGAGAAAAGCTGTGAGAGAGAGAGATTAAGAGAAGCTGTGAGTTAGTGAGAGAGAGAGAAATAGAAGCCGTGAGTGAGAGAGAAAGAGAGAGAAATAGAAGCTGTGAGTGAGTGAGAGAGAGAGAGAAAAGCTGTGTGAGAGAGAGAGAAAGAGAAGGTGTGAGTTAGTGAGAGAGAGAGAAATAGAAGCCGTGTGTGAGACAGAGAGAGAGAAGCTGTGAGTGAGTGAGAGAGAGAGAAAGAGAAGCTGTGAGTGAGAGAGGGAGAGAGAAAGAGAAGATGTGAGTTAGTGAGAGAGAGAGAAAGAGAAGCTGTGTGAGAGAGAAAGAGAGAGAAAGAGAAGCTGTGAGTGAGAGAGGGAGAGAGAAAGAGAAGATGTGAGTTAGTGAGAGAGAGAGAAAGAGAAGCTGTGTGAGAGAGAAAGAGAGAGAAAGAGAAGCTGTGTGAGAGAGAAAGAGAGAGAAAGAAGCGTGAAAGTGAGTGAGAGAGAGAGAGAAAGAAATGCTGTGAGTGAGAGAGAAAGAGAAGCTGTGAGTGATAGAGTTAGAGAGAGAGAGAAAGAGAAGCTGTGTGTGAGTGAGAGAGAGAGAGAGAGAATGAGAAGCTGTGAGTGAGTGAGAGAAGGAGAAGCTTTGAGTGAGTGAGATAGAGAAAGAGAAGCTGTGAGTGAGAGAGAGAGAGAAAGAGAAGCTGTGAGTGAGTGAGAGAGAGAGAAAGAGAAGCTGTGAGTTAGTGAGAGAGAGAAAGAGAGAAAGAAAAGCTGTGAGTGAGAGAGAAAGAGAAGTTGGGGGTGAGAGAGTTAGAGAGAGTGAGAAAGAGAAGCTGTGTGTGAGTGAGAGAGAGAGAGAGATAGAGAAGCTGTGTGTGAGAAAGAGAGAGAAAGAGAAGCTGTGTGTGAGAGAGAGAAAGAGAAGCTGTGAGTGAGAGAGACAGAGAGAGAGAAGCTGTGAGTGAGAGAAGAGAGAGAGAAGCTGTGAGTGAGAGAGAGAGAGAAAGAGAAGCTGTGATTGAGAGAGAGAGAGAGAAAAGGGAAGCTGTGAGTGAGAGAGATAGAGAGAAAGAGAAGCTGTGAGAGAGAGAGAAATAGAAGATGTGAGTGAGTGAGATAGAGAGAGAGCGAAAGAGAAGCTGTGAGTGAGTGAGAGAGAGAGAGAGAGAAAAGCTGTGAGAGAGAGAGAGAGAAGCTGTGAGTTAGTGAGAGAGAGAGAAATATAAGCCATGAGTGAGAGAGACAGAGAGAGAGAAGCTGTGAGTGAGTTAGAGAGAGAGAGAAAAGAGAAGCTGTGTGTGTGTGAGAGAGAGAAAGAGAAGCTGTGTGTGTGAGAGAGAAAGAGATGCTGTGAGTGAGAGAGACAGAGAGAAAGAAGCTTTGAGTGAGAGAGAGAGAGAGAGAGAAGCTGTAAGTGAGAGAGAGAGAAAGAGAAGATGTGAGTGAGAGAGAGAGAGAAAAGGGAAGCTGTGAGTGAGAGAGATAGAGAAAGAGAAGCTGTGTGAGAGAGAGAGAAATAGAAGATGTGAGTGAGTGAGAGAGAGAGAGAGAAAGAGAAGCTATGAGTGAGTGAGAGAGAGAGAGAGAAAAGCTGTGTGTGTGAGAGAGAGAGAGAAGCTGTGAGTTAGTGAGAGAGAGAAATAGAAGCCGTGAGTGAGAGAGACAGAGAGAGAGAAGCTGTGAGTGAGTTAGAGAGAGAGAGAAAGAGAAGGTGTGAGTGAGTTGGAGAGATAGAGAGAAAGAGAAGCTGTGAGTGAGTGAGAGAGAGAGAAAGAGAAGCTGTGAGTTAGTGAGAGAGAGAGAAAGAGAAGCTGTGTGAGAGACAAAGAGAGAGAAAGAGAAGCGTGAGTGAGTGAGAGAGAGAGAGAGAGAAAGAAAAGCTGTGAATGAGAGAGTTAGAGAGAGAGAGAGAGAGTGAGAAACTGTGAGTGAGGGAGACAGAGAGAGAAATAGAACCTGTGAGTGAGCAAGAGAGAGAGATAAAGAGAAGCTGTGAGTGAGAGAGAGAAGCTGTTAGTGAGAGAGAGAAAGAGAAGCTGTGAGTGAGAGAGATAGAGAAAGAGAAGGTTTGAGTGAGTGAGAGAGCGAGAGAAAGAGATACTGTGAGTGAGAGAGACAGAAAGAAGCTGTGAGAGAGAAAGAGAAGCTGTGAGTGAGAGAGTGAAAGAGAAGCGGTGAATGAGTGAGAGAGAGAGAAAGCGAAGCTGTGAGTGAGAGAGAGAGAAAGAGTAACTGTGAGTGAGAGAGGGAGAGAGAAGCTGTGAGTGAGAGAGAGAGAGAAAGAGAAGCTGTGAGTGAGGGAAACAGAGAGAGAAATAGAACCTGTGAGTGAGCAAGAGAGAGAGAGAAAGAGAAGCTGTGAGTGAGAGAGAGAGAGAGAGAAACTGTGAGTGAGAGAGAGAAAGAGAAGCTGTGAGTGAGAGAGATAGAGAAAGAGAAGGTTTGAGTGAGTGAGAGAGTGAGAGAAAGAGATACTGTGAATGAGAGAGACAGAAAGAAGCTGTGAGAGAGAAAGAGAAGCTGTGAGTGAGAGAGTGAAAGAGAAGCTGTGAGTGAGAGAGAGAAAGAGAAAGAGAAGCTGTGAGTGAGAGAGAGAAAGAGAAGCTGTGTGGGAGAGAGAGAGAAAGAGAAGCTGTGAGTGTGAGAGAGAGAGAAGCTGTGAGTGAGAGAGAGAAAGAGAAAGAGAAGCTGTGAGTGAGAGAGAGAAAGAGAAGCTGTGTGGGAGAGAGAGAGAAAGAGAAGCTGTGAGTGAGTGAGAGAGACAGAAAAGAGAAGCTGTGAGTGAGAGAGATAGAGAGAAAGAGAAGCTGTGTGTGTGTGAGAGAAAGAGAAGCTGTGAGTTAGTGAGAGAGAGAGAAATAGAAGCTGTGAGTGAGAGAGACAGAGAGAGAGAAGCTGTGAGTGAGTGAGATAGAGAGAGAAAGAGAAGCTGTGAGTGAGAGAGAGAGAGAGAGAGAAGCTGTGAGTGAGTGAGAGAGAGAGAAAGAGAAGCTGTGGGTTAGTGAGAAAGAGAGAAAGAGAAGCTGTGTGAGAGAGAGACAGAGAGAAAGAGAAGCTGTGAGTGAGAGAGAGAGAAAGAGAAGCTGTGAGTGAGTGAGAGAGAGAGAAAGAGAAGCTGTGGGTTAGTGAGAAAGAGAGAAAGAGAAGCTGTGTGAGAGAGAAAGAGAAGCTGTGAGTGAGTGAGTGAGAGAGAGAGAGAAAGAGAAGCTGTGAGTGAGAGAGAGAGAGAGAAAGAGAAGCTGTGTGTGAGAGAGAGAAAGCGAAAGAGAAGCTGTGAGTGAGAGAGAGAGAGAGAAAGAGAAGCTGTGAGTGAGGGAGACAGAGAGAGAAATAGAACCTGTGAGTGAGCAAGAGAGAGAGAGAAAGAGAAGCTGTGTGAGAGAGAGAGAAAGAGAAGCTGTGAGTGAGAGAGCAAAAGAGAAGCGGTGAGTGAGTGAGAGAGAAAGAGAAGCTGTGAGTGAGAGAGAAAGAGAAGCTGTGTGTGAGAGAGAGAGATGCTGTGAGTGAGAGAGAGAGAGACCAATAGAAGCTGTTAGAGAGAGAGAGAGAGAGAGAAGCTGTAAGTGAGGGAGAGAGAGAGAAAGAGAAGCTGTGAGTGAGAGAGAGAGAGAAGCTGTGAGTGAGAGAGAGAAAGAGAAAGAGAAGCTGTGAGTGAGGGAGAGAGAGAAAGAGAAGCTGTGAGTGAGTGAGAGAGAGAGAAAAGAGAAGCTGTGAGTGAGAGAGATAGAGAGAAAGAAGCTGTGTGAGAGAGAGAGAAATAGAAGATGTGAGTGAGTGAGAGAGAGAGAAAGAGAAGCTGTGAGTGAGAGAGAAATGCTGTGTGAGAGAGAGAAAGAGAAGCTATGAGTTAGTGAGAGAGAGAGAAATAGAAGCCATGAGTAAGAGAGAGAGAGAGAGAAGCTGTGAGTGAGTGAGAGAGAGAGAGAGAAAGAGAAGATGAGGGTTAATGAGAAAGAGAGAAACAGAAGCTGTGTGAGAGAGACAGAGAGAGAAAGAGAATCATGAGTGAGTGTGAGAGAGAATGAAAAGCTGTGAGTGAGAGAGAAAGAGAAGCTGTGAGTGAGAGAGTTAGAGAGAGAGAGAGAGAAGCTGTGTGTGAGTGAGAGAGAGAGAGAGAATGAGAAGCTGAGAGAGAGAGAGAAAGGAAGCTTTGAGTGAGTGAGAGAGAGAGAAGGAGAAGCTGTGAGTTAGTGAGAGAGAGAAATTGAAGCTGTGAGTGAGAGACAGAGAGAGACAGAAGTTGTGAGTGAGGGAGAGAGAGAGAAAAGAGAAGCTGTGTGTGTGTGAGAGAGAGAAAGAGAAGCTGTGTGTGTGTGAGAGAAAGAGAAGCTGTGAGTGAGAGAGACAGAGAGAGAGAAGCTGTGAGTGAGAGAGAGAGAGAGAGAAAGAGAAGCTGTCAGTGAGAGAGAGAGAGAAAGAGAAGCTGTGAGTGAGTGAGAGAGAGAAAGAGAAGCTGTGAGTGAGTGAGAGAGAGAGAAAGAGAAGCTGTGAGTGCGAGAGCCAGAGGGAGAAAGAGAAGCTGTGAGTGAGTGAGAGAAAGAGAAAGAGAAGCTGTGAGTGAGAGAGAGAGAGAGAGAGAAGCTGTGAATGAGAGAAAGATAGAAATAGAAGCTGTGAGTGAGGGAGAGAGAGAAAGAGAAGCTGTGAGTGAGTGAGAGAGAGAGAAAAGAGAAGCTGTGAGTGAGAGAGATAGAGAGAAAGAAGCTGTGTGAGAGAGAGAGAAATAGAAGATGTGAGTGAGTGAGAGAGAGAGAAAGAGAAGCTGTGAGTGAGAGAGAAATGCTGTGTGAGAGAGAGAAAGAGAAGCTATGAGTTAGTGAGAGAGAGAGAAATAGAAGCCATGAGTAAGAGAGAGAGAGAGAGAAGCTGTGAGTGAGTGAGAGAGAGAGAGAGAAAGAGAAGATGAGGGTTAATGAGAAAGAGAGAAACAGAAGCTGTGTGAGAGAGACAGAGAGAGAAAGAGAATCATGAGTGAGTGTGAGAGAGAATGAAAAGCTGTGAGTGAGAGAGAAAGAGAAGCTGTGAGTGAGAGAGTTAGAGAGAGAGAGAGAAGCTGTGTGTGAGTGAGAGAGAGAGAGAGAATGAGAAGCTGAGAGAGAGAGAGAAAGGAAGCTTTGAGTGAGTGAGAGAGAGAGAAGGAGAAGCTGTGAGTTAGTGAGAGAGAGAAATTGAAGCTGTGAGTGAGAGACAGAGAGAGACAGAAGTTGTGAGTGAGGGAGAGAGAGAGAAAAGAGAAGCTGTGTGTGTGTGAGAGAGAGAAAGAGAAGCTGTGTGTGTGTGAGAGAAAGAGAAGCTGTGAGTGAGAGAGACAGAGAGAGAGAAGCTGTGAGTGAGAGAGAGAGAGAGAGAAAGAGAAGCTGTCAGTGAGAGAGAGAGAGAAAGAGAAGCTGTGAGTGAGTGAGAGAGAGAAAGAGAAGCTGTGAGTGAGTGAGAGAGAGAGAAAGAGAAGCTGTGAGTGCGAGAGCCAGAGGGAGAAAGAGAAGCTGTGAGTGAGTGAGAGAAAGAGAAAGAGAAGCTGTGAGTGAGAGAGAGAGAGAGAGAGAAGCTGTGAATGAGAGAAAGATAGAAATAGAAGCTGTGAGTGAGAGAGAGAGAAAGAGAAGCTGTGAGTGAGGGAGAGAGAGAGAAAGAGAAGCTGTGAGTGAGAGAAAGAGAGAAAGAGATGCTGTGAGTGAGTGAGAGAGAGAGAAAGAGAAGCTGTGAGTGCGAGAGCCAGAGGGAGAAAGAGAAGCTGTGAGTGAGTGAGAGAAAGAGAAAGAGAAGCTGTGAGTGAGAGAGAGAGAGAGAGAGAGAAGCTGTGAATGAGAGAAAGATAGAAATAGAAGCTGTGAGTGAGAGAGAGAAAAAGAGAAGCTGTGAGTGCGAGAGCCAGAGGGAGAAAGAGAAGCTGTGAGTGAGTGAGAGAAAGAAAAAGAGAAGCTGAGAGTGAGAGAGAGAGAGAGAGAGAAGCTGTGAATGAGAGAAAGATAGAAATAGAAGCTGTGAGTGAGAGAGAGAGAAAGAGAAGCTGTGAGTGAGGGAGAGAGAGAGAAAGAGAAGCTGTGAGTGAGAGAAAGAGAGAAAGAGAAGCTGTGAGTGAGAGAGAGAGAGAGAAAGAGAAGCTGTGAGTGAGAGAGAGAAAGAGAAGCTGTGAGTGAGTGAGAGAGAGAGAGAAAGAGAAGCTGTGAGTGAGGGAGACAGAGAGAGAAATAGAACCTGTGAGTGAGCAAGAGAGAGAAAGAGAAGCTGTGTGTGAGAGAGATAGAGAAAGAGAAGGTTTGAGAGAGTGAGAGAGCGAGAGAAAGAGATACTGTGAGTGAGAGAGAGAGAAAGAAGCTGTGAGAGAGAAAGAGAAGCTGTGAGTGAGAGAGTGAAAGAGAAGCTGTGAGTGAGAGAGAGAGAAAGTGAAGCTGTGAGTGAGAGAGAGAAAGAGAAACTGTGAGTGAGAGAGAGAGAGAAAGAGAAGCTGTGTAGAGAGAGAGAAAGAAAAGCTGTGAGTGAGTGAGAGAGAGAAAGAGAAGTTGCGAGTGAGAGAGAAAGAGAAGCTGTGTGAGAGAGAGAGAAAGAGAAGCTGTGAGTGAGAGAGCAAAAGAGAAGCGGTGAGTGAGTGAGAGAGAAAGAGAAGCTGTGAGTGAGAGAGAAAGAGAAGCTGTGTGTGAGAGAGAGAGATGCTGTGAGTGAGAGAGAGAGAGACCAATAGAAGCTGTTAGAGAGAGAGAGAGAGAGAGAGAAGCTGTAAGTGAGGGAGAGAGAGAGAAAGAGAAGCTGTGAGTGAGAGAGAGAGAGAAGCTGTGAGTGAGAGAGAGAAAGAGAAAGAGAAGCTGTGAGTGAGGGAGAGAGAGAGAAAGAGAAGCTGTGAGTGAGTGAGAGAGAGAGAAAGAGAAGCTGTGAGTGAGAGAGACAGAGAGAGAGAAGCTGTGAGTGAGAGAGAGAGAGAGAAGCTGTGAGTGAGAGAGAGAGAGAAAGAGAAGCTGTGAGTGAGAGAGAGAGAGAGAAAAGGGAAGCTGTGAGTGAGAGAGATAGAGAGAAAGAAAAGCTGTGAGAGAGAGAGAAATAGAAGATGTGAGTGAGTGAGAGAGAGAGAGAGCGAAAGAGAAGCTGTGAGTGAGTGAGAGAGAGAGAGAAAAGCTGTGTGAGAGAGAGAGAGAAGCTGTGAGTTAGTGAGAGAGAGAGAAATAGAAGCCATGAGTGAGAGAGACAGAGAGAAGCTGTGAGTGAGTTAGAGAGAGAGAGAAAAGAGAAGCTGTGTGTGAGAGAGAGAGAGAAAGAGAAGCTGTGTGTGTGAGAGAGAAAGAGATGCTGTGAGTGAGAGAGACAGAGAGAAAGAAGCTGTGAGTGAGAGAGAGAGAGAGAGAAGCTGTAAGTGAGAGAGAGAGAAAGAGAAGATGTGAGTGAGAGAGAGAGAGAAAAGGGAAGCTGTGAGTGAGAGAGATAGAGAAAGAGAAGCTGTGTGAGAGAGAGAGAAATAGAAGATGTGAGTGAGTGAGAGAGAGAGAAAGAGAAGCTATGAGTGAGTGAGAGAGAGAGAGAGAAAAGCTGTGTGAGAGAGAGAGAGAGAGAAGCTGTGAGTTAGTGAGAGAGAGAGAAATAGAAGCCGTGAGTGAGAGAGACAGAGAGAGAGAAGCTGTGAGTGAGTTAGAGAGAGAGAGAAAGAGAAGGTGTGAGTGAGTTGGAGAGATAGAGAGAAAGAGAAGCTGTGAGTGAGTGAGAGAGAGAGAAAGAGAAGCTGTGAGTTAGTGAGAGAGAGAGAAAGTGAAGCTGTGTGAGAGACAAAGAGAGAGAAATTGAAGCGTGAGTGAGTGAGAGAGAGAGAGAGAGAAAGAAAAGCTGTGAATGAGAGAGTTAGAGAGAGAGAGAGAGAGAGAGTGAGAAACTGTGAGTGAGGGAGACAGAGAGAGAAATAGAACCTGTGAGTGAGCAAGAGAGAGAGATAAAGAGAAGCTGTGAGTGAGAGAGAGAAGCTGTTAGTGAGAGAGAGAAAGAGAAGCTGTGAGTGAGAGAGATAGAGAAAGAGAAGGTTTGAGTGAGTGAGAGAGCGAGAGAAAGAGATACTGTGAGTGAGAGAGACAGAAAGAAGCTGTGAGAGAGAAAGAGAAGCTGTGAGTGAGAGAGTGAAAGAGAAGCGGTGAATGAGTGAGAGAGAGAGAAAGCGAAGCTGTGAGTGAGAGAGAGAGAAAGAGTAACTGTGAGTGAGAGAGAGAGAGAGAAGCTGTGAGTGAGAGAGAGAGAGAGAAAGAGAAGCTGTGAGTGAGAGAAACAGAGAGAGAAATAGAACCTGTGAGTGAGCAAGAGAGAGAGAGAAAGAGAAGCTGTGAGTGAGAGAGAGAGAGAGAGAAACTGTGAGTGAGAGAGAGAAAGAGAAGCTGTGAGTGAGAGAGATAGAGAAAGAGAAGGTTTGAGTGAGTGAGAGAGTGAGAGAAAGAGATACTGTGAATGAGAGAGACAGAAAGAAGCTGTGAGAGAGAAAGAGAAGCTGTGAGTGAGAGAGTGAAAGAGAAGCTGTGAGTGAGAGAGAGAAAGAGAAAGAGAAGCTGTGAGTGAGAGAGAGAAAGAGAAGCTGTGTGGGAGAGAGAGAGAAAGAGAAGCTGTGAGTGTGAGAGAGAGAGAGAAGCTGTGAGTGAGAGAGAGAAAGAGAAAGAGAAGCTGTGAGTGAGAGAGAGAAAGAGAAGCTGTGTGGGAGAGAGAGAGAAAGAGAAGCTGTGAGTGAGTGAGAGAGACAGAAAAGAGAAGCTGTGAGTGAGAGAGATAGAGAGAAAGAGAAGCTGTGTGTGTGTGAGAGAAAGAGAAGCTGTGAGTTAGTGAGAGAGAGAGAAATAGAAGCTGTGAGTGAGAGAGACAGAGAGAGAGAAGCTGTGAGTGAGTGAGATAGAGAGAGAAAGAGAAGCTGTGAGTGAGAGAGAGAGAGAAAGAGAAGCTGTGAGTGAGTGAGAGAGAGAGAAAGAGAAGCTGTGGGTTAGTGAGAAAGAGAGAAAGAGAAGCTGTGTGAGAGAGAGACAGAGAGAAAGAGAAGCTGTGAGTGAGAGAGAGAGAAAGAGAAGCTGTGAGTGAGTGAGAGGGAGAGAAAGAGAAGCTGTGGGTTAGTGAGAAAGAGAGAAAGAGAAGCTGTGTGAGAGAGACAGAGAGAAAGAGAAGTGTGAGTGAGTGAGAGAGAGAAAGAAAAGCTGTGAGAGAGAGAAAGAGAAGCTGTGAGTGAGTGAGTGAGAGAGAGAGAGAAAGAGAAGCTGTGAGTGAGAGAGAGAGAGAGAGAAAGAGAAGCTGTGAGTGAGAGAGAGAAAGCGAAAGAGAAGCTGTGAGTGAGAGAGAGAGAGAGAGAAAGAGAAGCTGTGAGTGAGGGAGACAGAGAGAGAAATAGAACCTGTGAGTGAGCAAGAGAGAGAGAGAAAGAGAAGCTGTGTGTGAGAGAGATAGAGAAAGAGAAGGTTTGAGAGAGTGAGAGAGCGAGAGAAAGAGATACTGTGAGTGAGAGAGAGAGAAAGAAGCTGTGAGAGAGAAAGAGAAGCTGTGAGTGAGAGAGTGAAAGAGAAGCTGTGAGTGAGAGAGAGAGAAAGCGAAGCTGTGAGTGAGAGAGAGAAAGGGAAACTGTGAGTGAGAGAGAGAGAGAAAGAGAAGCTGTGTAGAGAGAGAGAAAGAAAAGCTGTGAGTGAGTGAGAGAGAGAAAGAGAAGTTGCGAGTGAGAGAGAAAGAGAAGCTGTGTGTGAGAGAGAGAAAGAGAAGCTGTGAGTGAGAGAGCAAAAGAGAAGCGGTGAGTGAGTGAGAGAGAAAGAGAAGCTGTGAGTGAGAGAGAAAGAGAAGCTGTGTGTGAGAGAGAGAGATGCTGTGAGTGAGAGAGAGAGAGACCAATAGAAGCTGTTAGAGAGAGAGAGAAAGAGAAGCTGTAAGTGAGGGAGAGAGAGAGAAAGAGAAGCTGTGAGTGAGAGAGAGAGAGAAGCTGTGAGTGAGAGAGAGAAAGAGAAAGAGAAGCTGTGAGTGAGGGAGAGAGAGAGAAAGAGAAGCTGTGAGTGAGTGAGAGAGAGAGAAAAGAGAAGCTGTGAGTGAGAGAGATAGAGAGAAAGAGAAGCTGTGTGAGAGAGAGAGAAATAGAAGATGTGAGTGAGTGAGAGAGAGAGAAAGAGAAGCTGTGAGTGAGAGAGAGAGAAATGCTGTGTGAGAGAGAGAAAGAGAAGCTATGAGTTAGTGAGAGAGAGAGAAATAGAAGCCATGAGTAAGAGAGAGAGAGAGAGAGAAGCTGTGAGTGAGTGAGAGAGAGAGAGAGAAAGAGAAGATGAGGGTTAATGAGAAAGAGAGAAACAGAAGCTGTGTGAGAGAGACAGAGAGAGAAAGAGAATCATGAGTGAGTGTGAGAGAGAATGAAAAGCTGTGAGTGAGAGAGAAAGAGAAGCTGTGAGTGAGAGAGTTAGAGAGAGAGAGAGAGAAGCTGTGTGTGAGTGAGAGAGAGAGAGAGAATGAGAAGCTGAGAGAGAGAGAGAGAAAGGAAGCTTTGAGTGAGTGAGAGAGAGAGAAGGAGAAGCTGTGAGTTAGTGAGAGAGAGAAATTGAAGCTGTGAGTGAGAGACAGAGAGAAACAGAAGTTGTGAGTGAGGGAGAGAGAGAGAAAAGAGAAGCTGTGTGTGTGTGAGAGAGAGAAAGAGAAGCTGTGTGTGTGAGAGAGAAAGAGAAGCTGTGAGTGAGAGAGTCAGAGAGAGAAGCTGTGAGTGAGAGAGAGAGAGAGAGAAAGAAAGAGAAGCTGTCAGTGAGAGAGAGAGAGAAAGAGAAGCTGTGAGTGAGTGAGAGAGAGAAAGAGAAGCTGTGAGTGAGTGAGAGAGAGAGAAAGAGAAGCTGTGAGTGCGAGAGCCAGAGGGAGAAAGAGAAGCTGTGAGTGAGTGAGAGAAAGAGAAAGAGAAGCTGTGAGTGAGAGAGAGAGAGAGAGAGAAGCTGTGAATGAGAGAAAGATAGAAATAGAAGCTGTGAGTGAGAGAGAGAGAAAGAGAAGCTGTGAGTGAGGGAGAGAGAGAAAGAGAAGCTGTGAGTGAGAGAAAGAGAGAAAGAGAAGCTGTGAGTGAGTGAGAGAGAGAGAAAGAAGCTGTGAGTGTGAGAGCCAGAGGGAGAAAGAGAAGCTGTGAGTGAGTGAGAGAAAGAGAAAGAGAAGCTGTGAGTGAGAGAGAGAGAGAGAGAGAAGCTGTGAATGAGAGAAAGATAGAAATAGAAGCTGTGAGTGAGAGAGAGAAAAAGAGAAGCTGTGAGTGCGAGAGCCAGAGGGAGAAAGAGAAGCTGTGAGTGAGTGAGAGAAAGAAAAAGAGAAGCTGTGAGTGAGAGAGAGAGAGAGAGAGAAGCTGTGAATGAGAGAAAGATAGAAATAGAAGCTGTGAGTGAGAGAGAGAGAAAGAGAAGCTGTGAGTGAGGGAGAGAGAGAGAAAGAGAAGCTGTGAGTGAGAGAAAGAGAGAAAGAGAAGCTGTGAGTGAGAGAGAGAGAGAGAAAGAGAAGCTGTGAGTGAGAGAGAGAAAGAGAAGCTGTGAGTGAGTGAGAGAGAGAGAAAGAAAGGAGAAGCTGTGAGTGAGAGAGATAGAAAGTGAAGCTGTGTGTGAGAGAGAGAAATAGTAGCTGTGAGTGAATGAGATAGAGAGAAAGAGAAGCTGTGAGTTAGTGAGAGAGAGAGAAAGAGAAGCTGTGTGAGAGAGACAGAGAGAGAAAGAAAGAGAAGCATGAGTGAGTGAGAGAGAGAGAGAAAGAAAAGCTGTGAGTGAGAGAGAGAGAAAGAGAAGCTGTGAGTGAGAGAGAGAGAGAAAGAGAAGCTGTGAGTGAGAGAGAGAGAAAGAGAAGCTGTGAATTAGTGAGAGAGAGAGAAAGTGAAGCTGTGAGTGAGAGAGAGATAGAGAGAGAAAGAGAAGCTGTGAGTGAGAGGGAGAAAGAGAATCTGTGAGTGAGAGAGTGAGAGAGATAGAGAAGCTGTGAGTGAGGGAGACAGTGAGTGAAATAGAACCTGTGAGTGAGAGAGAGAGAAAGAGAAGCTGTGAGTGAGAGAGAGAGAAAGAGAAGGTGTGAGTGAGAGAGAGAAATAGAAGCTGAGTGAGTGAGAGAGATATTGAAAGAGAAGGTTTGAGTGAGTGAGAGAGCGAGAGAAAGAGAGCTGTGAGTGAGAGAGAGAGAAAGAGAAGCTGTGAGAGAGAAAGAGAAGCTGTGAGTGAGGGAGGGAGAGAGAGAGAGAAATAGAAGCTGTGAGTGAGTGTGTGTGAGAGAAAGAGAAGCTGTGTGTGTGAGAGAGAGAGAAGCTGAGAGTGAGAGACAGACAGAGAGACAAGCTGTGAGTGAGGGAGAGAGAGAGAGAATGAGATGCTGTGAGTGAGAGAGAGAGAAATAGTAGCTGTGAGTGAGTGAGAGAGAGAAAGAGAGAAAAGCTGTGTGAGAGAGAGAGAAAGAGTAGCTGTGCGAGTGAGAGAGAGAGAAATAGAAGCTGTGAGTGAGAGAGACAGAGAGAGAAGCTGTGAGTGAGAGAGAGAGAGAGAAAGTGAAGCTGTGAGTGAGAGAGATAGAGAGAGAAAGAGAAGCTGTGAGTGAGTGAGTGAGAGAGAAAGAGAATCTGTGAGTTAGTGAGAGAGAGAGAAAAAGAAGCTGTGTGAGAGAGACAGAGAGAGAAAGAGAAGTGTGAGTGAGAGAGTTAGAGAGAGAGAGAAAGAGAAGCTGTTTGTGAGTGAGAGAGAGAGAGAATGAGAAGCTGTGTGAGAGAGAGAAAGAGAAGCTGTGAGTGAGTGAGATAGAGAGAAGGAGAAGCTGTGAGTAAGTGTGTGAGAGAGAAATTGAAGCTGTGAGTGAGAGACAGAGAGAAACAGAAGTTGTGAGTGAGTGAGAGAGAGAGAGAAGCTGTGAGTGAGTGAGAGAGAGAGAAAGAGAAGCTGTGAGTGAGAGAGTGAAAGAGAAGCTGTGAGTGAGAGAGAGAGAAAGCGAAGCTGTGAGTGAGAGAGAGAAAGAGATACTGTGAGTGAGAGAGAGAGAGAAAGAGAAGCTGTGTAGAGAGAGAGAAAGAAAAGCTGTGAGTGAGTGAGAGAGAGAAAGAGAAGTTGCGAGTGAGAGAGAAAGAGAAGCTGTGTGTGAGAGAGAGAAAGAGAAGCTGTGAGTGAGAGAGCAAAAGAGAAGCGGTGAGTGAGTGAGAGATAAAGAGAAGCTGTGAGTGAGTGAGAGAAAGAGAAAGAGAAGCTGTGAGTGAGAGAGAGAGAGAGAGAGAAGCTGTGAATGAGAGAAAGATAGAAATAGAAGCTGTGAGTGAGAGAGAGAGAAAGAGAATCTGTGAGTGAGGGAGAGAGAGAGAAAGAGAAGCTGTGAGTGAGAGAAAGAGAGAAAGAGAAGCTGTCAGTGAGTGAGAGAGAGAGAAAGAGAAGCTGTGAGTGCGAGAGCCAGAGGGAGAAAAAGAAGCTGTGAGTGAGTGAAAGAGAAAGAGAAGCTGTGAGTGAGAGAGAGAGAGAGAGAGAAGCTGTGAATGAGAGAAAGATAGAAATAGAAGCTGTGAGTGAGAGAGAGAAAAAGAGAAGCTGTGAGTGCGAGAGCCAGAGGGAGAAAGAGAAGCTGTGAGTGAGTGAGAGAAAGAAAAAGAGAAGCTGTGAGTGAGAGAGAGAGAGAGAGAGAAGCTGTGAATGAGAGAAAGATAGAAATAGAAGCTGTGAGTGAGAGAGAGAGAAAGAGAAGCTGTGAGTGAGGGAGAGAGAGAAAGAGAAGCTGTGAGTGAGAGAAAGAGAGAAAGAGAAGCTGTGAGTGAGAGAGAGAGAGAGAAAGAAAGGAGAAGCTGTGAGTGAGAGAGATAGAAAGTGAAGCTGTGTGAGAGAGAGAGAAATAGTAGCTGTGAGTGAATGAGATAGAGAGAAAGAGAAGCTGTGAGTTAGTGAGAGAGAGAGAAAGAGAAGCTGTGTGAGAGAGACAGAGAGAGAAAGAGAAGCATGAGTGAGTGAGAGAGAGAGAGAAAGAAAAGCTGTGAGTGAGAGAGAGAGAGAAAGAGAAGCTGTGAGTGAGAGAGAGAGAGAAAGAGAAGCTGTGAGTGAGAGAGAGAGAAAGAGAAGCTGTGAGTTAGTGAGAGAGAGAGAAAGTGAAGCTGTGAGTGAGAGAGAGATATAGAGAGAAAGAGAAGCTGTGAGTGAGAGGGAGAAAGAGAATCTGTGAGTGAGAGAGTGAGAGAGATAGAGAAGCTGTGAGTGAGGGAGACAGTGAGTGAAATAGAACCTGTGAGTGAGAGAGAGAGAAAGAGAAGCTGTGAGTGAGAGAGAGAGAAAGAGAAGGTGTGAGTGAGAGAGAGAAATAGAAGCTGAGTGAGTGAGAGAGATATTGAAAGAGAAGGTTTGAGTGAGTGAGAGAGCGAGAGAAAGAGAGCTGTGAGTGAGAGAGAGAGAAAGAGAAGCTGTGAGAGAGAAAGAGAAGCTGTGAGTGAGTGAGGGAGAGAGAGAGAGAAATAGAAGCTGTGAGTGAGTGTGTGTGAGAGAAAGAGAAGCTGTGTGTGTGAGAGAGAGAGAAGCTGAGAGTGAGAGACAGAGAGAGAGACAAGCTGTGAGTGAGGGAGAGAGAGAGAGAATGAGATGCTGTGAGTGAGAGAGAGAGAAATAGTAGCTGTGAGTGAGTGAGAGAGAGAAAGAGAGAAAAGCTGTGTGAGAGAGAGAAAAAGAGTAGCTGTGCGAGTGAGAGAGAGAGAAATAGAAGCTGTGAGTGAGAGAGACAGAGAGAAGCTGTGAGTGAGAGAGAGAGAGAAAGTGAAGCTGTGAGTGAGAGAGATAGAGAGAGAAAGAGAAGCTGTGAGTGAGTGAGAGAGAGAGAAAGAGAAGCTGTGAGAGTGAGAGAGAGAGAAAAAGAAGCTGTGTGAGAGAGACAGAGAGAGAAAGAGAAGTGTGAGTGAGAGAGTTAGAGAGAGAGAGAAAGAGAAGCTGTTTGTGAGTGAGAGAGAGAGAGAATGAGAAGCTGTGTGTGAGAGAGAAAGAGAAGCTGTGAGTGAGTGAGAGAGAGAGAAGGAGAAGCTGTGAGTAAGTGTGAGAGAGAGAAATTGAAGCTGTGAGTGAGAGACAGAGAGAAACAGAAGTTGTGAGTGAGTGAGAGAGAGAGAGAAGCTGTGAGTGAGTGAGAGAGAGAGAAAGAGAAGCTGTGAGTGAGAGAGTGAAAGAGAAGCTGTGAGTGAGAGAGAGAGAAAGCGAAGCTGTGAGTGAGAGAGAGAAAGAGAAACTGTGAGTGAGAGAGAGAGAGAAAGAGAAGCTGTGTAGAGAGAGAGAAAGAAAAGCTGTGAGTGAGTGAGAGAGAGAAAGAGAAGTTGCGAGTGAGAGAGAAAGAGAAGCTGTGTGTGAGAGAGAGAAAGAGAAGCTGTGAGTGAGAGAGCAAAAGAGAAGCGGTGAGTGAGTGAGAGATAAAGAGAAGCTGTGAGTGAGAGAGAAAGAGAAGCTGTGTGAGAGAGAGAGATGCTGTAAGTGAGAGAGAGAGACCAATAGAAGCTGTTAGAGCGAGAGAGAAAGAGAAGCTGTAAGTGAGGGAGAGAGAGAAAGAGAAGCTGTGAGTGAGAGAGAGAGAGAAGCTGTGAGTGAGAGAGAGAAAGAGAAAGAGAAGCTGTGAGTGAGGGAGAGAGAGAGAGAGAGAAGCTGTGAGTGAGTGAGAGAGAGAGAAAAGAGAAGCTGTGAGTGAGAGAGAGAAAGAGAAGCTGTGTGTGTGAGAGAGAAATAGAAGATGTGAGTGAGTGAGAGAGAGAGAAAGAGAAGCTGTGAGTGAGAGAGAGAGAAATGCTGTGTGAGAGAGAGAAAGAGAAGCTATGAGTTAGTGAGATAGAGAGAAACAAAGGAGAAGCTGTGAGTGAGAGAGATAGAAAGTGAAGCTGTGTGTGAGAGAGAGAAATAGTAGCTGTGAGTGAGAGAGAAAGAGAAGCTGTGAGAGAGAGAGAGAGAGAGAAGCTGTGAGTGAGAGAGAGAGAGACCATTAGAAGCTGTTAGAGAGAGAGAGAGAAAGAGAAGCTGTGAGGGAGAGAGAGAGAAAGAGAAGCTGTGAGGGAGAGAGAAAAAGAGAAGCTGTGAGTGAGAGAGAGAGAGAGAAGCTGTGAGGGAGAGAGAGAGAAAGAGAAGCTGTGAGTGAGTGAGAGAGAGAAAAGAGAAGCTGTGAGTGAGAGAGATAGAGAGAAAGAGAAGCTGTGAGAAAGAGAGAGAAATAGAAGATGTGAGTGAGTGAGAGAGAGAGAGAGAAGCTGTGAGTGAGTGAGGGAGAGAGAGAAAAGCTGTGTGTGTGAGAGAGAAAGAAAGAGAAGCTGTGAGTGAGTGAGAGAAAAAGAGTAGCTGTGAATGAGAGAGAGAGAGAGAAAAGAGAAGCTGTGAGTGAGTGAGAGAAAGAGAGAAAGTGAAGCTGTGAGTGAGTGAGTGAGAGACAGAAGCTGTGAGTCAGTGAGACAGAGAGAAAGAGAAGCAGTGAGTGAGAGAGACAGAAAGAGAAGCTGTGAGTGAGGGAGAGAAAGAAAGAAGCTGTGAGTGAGAGAGAGAAAGAGAAAGAGAAGCTGTGAGTGAGTGAGAGAGAGAAAAGAGAAGCTGTGAGTGAGAGAGATAGAGAGAAAGGGAAGCTGTGAGAGAGAGAGAAATAGAAGATGTGAGTGAGAGAGAGAGAGAGAGAAGCTGTGAGTGAGAGAGAGAGAGAAGCTGTGAGTGAGAGAGAGAGAGAAAGAGAAGCTGTGAGTGAGAGAGACAAAGAGAAGCTGTGAGTGTGAGAGAGAGAAAGAGAAGCTGTGAGTGTGAGAGAGAGAGAAAGAGAAGCTGTGAGTGAGTGAGAGAAAGCGAAAGAGAAGCTGTGAGTGAGAGAGAGAGAGAGAGAAAGAGAAGCTGTGAGTGAGGGAGACAGTGAGAGAAATAGAACCTGTGAGTGAGCAAGAGAGAGAGAAAGAGAAGCTGTGAGTGAGAGAGAGAGAAGCTGTGAGAGAGAGAGTAAGAGTAGCTGTGAATGAGAGAGAGAGAGAAAGAGAAGCTGTGAGTGAGAGAGAGAGAGAGAGAGAAAGAGAAGCTGTGAGTGAGAGAGAGAAAGCAAATGAGAAGCTGTGAGTGAGAGAGAGAGAGAGAAAGAGAAGCTGTGAGTGAGGGAGAGAGAGAAATAGAACCTGTGAGTGAGGGAGAGAGAGAAATAGAACCTGTGAGTGAGCAAGAGAGAGAAAGAAAGAGAAGCTGTGAGTGAGAGAGAGAGAAAGAAGCTGTGAGAGAGAAAGAGAAGCTATGAGTGAGAGAGTGAAAGAGAAGCGGTGAATGAGTGAGAGAAAGGGAAAGCGAAGCTGTGAGTGAGTGAGAGAGAGAGAGAGAGACTGTTAGAGAGAGAGAGAGAGAGAGAAGCTGTGTGGAGAGAGAGAGAAAGAGAAGCTGTGAGTGAGTGATTGAGTGAGTGAGAGAGAGAAAGAGAAGTTGTGAGTGAGAAAGAAAGAGAAGCTGTGTGAGAGAGAGAAAGAGAAGCTGTGAGTGAGAGAGAAAGAGAAGCTGTGAGTGAGAGAGAGAGAGAGAAGCTGTGAGTGAGAGAGAGAGAGACCAATAGAAGCTGTTAGAGAGAGAGAGAGAAAGAGAAGCTGTGAGGGAGAGAGAGAGAAAGAGAAGCTGTGAGTGAGAGAGAAAAAGAGAAGCTGTGAGTGAGAGAGAGAGAGAGAAAGAGAAGCTGTGAGGGAGAGAGAGAGAAAGAGAAGCTGT
This sequence comes from Bradypodion pumilum, assembly GCA_035047305.1. Taxonomy (NCBI): domain Eukaryota; kingdom Metazoa; phylum Chordata; class Lepidosauria; order Squamata; family Chamaeleonidae; genus Bradypodion; species Bradypodion pumilum. The sequence continues at coordinate 227,650,160 of JAWDJD010000002.1, read as the reverse complement.
GAGTGAGTGAGAGAGAGAAAAGAGAAGCTGTGAGTGAGAGAGATAGAGAGAAAGAGAAGCTGTGAGAAAGAGAGAGAAATAGAAGATGTGAGTGAGAGAGAGAGAGAGAGAGAGAAGCTGTGAGTGAGTGAGAGAGAGAGAAAAGCTGTGTGTGTGAGAGAGAAAGAGAAGCTGTGAGTTAGTGAGAGAGAGAGAAATAGAAGCCGTGAGTGAGAGAGACAGAGAGAGAGAAGCTGTGAGTGAGTGAGAGAGAGAGAGAGAAAGAGAAGCTGTGAGTGAGAGAGAGAGAGAAAGAGAAGCTGTGAGTGAGTGAGAGTTAGAGAAAGAGAAGCTGTGAGTTAGTGAGAGAGAGAGAAAGAGAAGCTGTGAGGGAGAGAGAAAGAGAAGCTGTGAGTGAGAGAGTTAGAGAGAGAGAGAAAGAAAAGCTGTGAGTGCGTGAGAGAGAGAAGGAGAAGCTGTGAATTAGTGAGAGAGAGAGAAATTGAAGCTGTGAGTGAGAGACAGAGAGAAACAGAAGTTGTGAGTGAGTGACAGAAAGAGAGAAAGAGAAGCTGTGAGTGAGTGAGGGAGAGAGAGAGAAGCTGTGAGTCAGTGAGACAGAGAGAAAGAGAAGCAGTAAGTGAGAGAGACAGAGAAAGAGAAGCTGTGAGTGAGTGAGTGAGGGAGAGAAAGAAAGAGAAGCTGTGAGTGAGAGAGAGAAAGAGAAGCTGTGAGTGAGAGAGAGAGAGAAAGAGAAGCTGTGAGGGAGAGAGAGAAAGAGAAGCTGTGAGTGAGTGAGAGAGAGAGAAAAGAGAAGCTGTGAGTGAGAGAGATAGAGAGAAAGAGAAGCTGTGAGAGAGAGAGAAAGAGAAGATGTGAGTGAGAGAGAGAGAGAAAGAGAAGCTGTGAGTGAGAGAGAGAGAGAGAGAAGCTGTGAGTGAGAGAGAGAGAGAGAAAGAGAAGCTGTGAGTGAGAGAGAGAAAGAGAAGCTGTGAGTGAGTGAGAGAAAGCGAAAGAGAAGCTGTGAGTGAGAGAGATAGAGAGAAAGAGAAGCTGTGAGTGAGGGAGACAGAGAGAGAAATAGAACCTGTGAGTGAGCAAGAGAGAGAGAGAGAGAGAAGCTGTGAGTGAGAGAGAGAAAGAGAAGCTGTGAGAGAGAAAGAGAAGCTATGAGTGAGAGAGTGAAAGAGAAGCGGTGAATGAGTGAGAGAAAGGGAAAGCGAAGCTGTGAGTGAGAGAGAGTGAGAGAGAGAGACTGTTAGAGAGAGAGAGAGAGAAGCTGTGTGGAGAGAGAGAGAAAGAGAAGCTGTGAGTGAGTGATTGAGTGAGTGAGAGAGAGAAAAAGAAGTTGTGAGTGAGAAAGAAAGAAAGAGAAGCTGTGTGTGAGAGAGAAAGAGAAGCTGTGAGTGAGAGAGAAAGAGAAGCTGTGAGTGAGAGAGAGAGAGGCTGTGAGTGAGAGAGAGAAAGACCAATAGAAGCTGTTAGAGAGAGAGAGAGAAAGAGAAGCAGTGAGGGAGAGAGAGAGAAAGAGAAGCTGTGAGTGAGAGAGAAAAAGAGAAGCTGTGAGTGAGAGAGAGAGAGAAAGAGAAGCTGTGAGTGAGAGAGAGAGAAAGAGACGCTGTGAGTGAGTGAGAGAGAGAAAAGAGAAGCTGTGAGTGTGAGAGATAGAGAGAAAGAGAAGCTGTGAGAAAGAGAGAAATAGAAGATGTGAGTGAGTGAGAGAGAGAGAGAGTAGCTGTGAGTGAGTGAGAGAGAGAGAGAAAAGCTGTGTGAGAGAGAGAGAAAGAGAAGCTGTGAGTGAGTGAGAGAAAAAGAGTAGCTGTGAATGAGAGAGAGAGAGAAAAGAGAAGCTGTGAGTGAGAGAGATAGCGAGAAAAAGAAGCTGTGTGTGATAGAGAGAAATAGAACCTGTGAGTGAGTGAGAGAGAGAGAGAAAGAGAAGCAGTGAGTGAGAGAGAAAGAGAGAAAGAGAAGCTGTGAGTGAGTGAGTGAGAGAGAGAAGCTGTGAGTCAGTGAGACAGAGAGAAAGAGAAGCAGTGAGTGAGAGAGACAGAGAGAGAAGCTGTGAGTGAGGGAGAGAAAGAAAGAGAAGCTGTGAGTGAGAGAGAGAAAGAGAAAGAGAAGCTGTGAGTGAGAGAGAGAAAGAGAAGCTATGAGGGAGAGAGAGAGAAAGAAAAGCTGTGAGTGAGTGAGAGAGAGAAAAGAGAAGCTGTGAGTGAGAGAGAGAGAGAAAGGGAAGCTGTGTGTGAGAGAGAAATAGAAGATGTGAGTGAGAGAGAGAGAGAAAGAGAAGCTGTGAGTGAGAGAGAGAGAGAGAAAGAGAAGCTGTGAGTGAGAGAGGGAGAGAAAGAGAAGCTGTGAGTGAGAGAGAGAAAGAGAAGCTATGAGTGAGAGAGAGAGAAAGAGAAGCTGTGAGTGTGAGAGAGAGAGAGAGAAAGAGAAACTGTGAGTGAGTGAGAGAAAGCGAAAGAGAAGCTGTGAGTGAGGGAGAGAGAGAGAAAGAGAAGCTGTGAGTGAGAGAAAGAGAGAAAGAGAAGCTGTGAGTGAGAGAGAGAGAGAGAGAGAAAGAGAAGCTGTGAGTGAGAGAGAGAAAGAGAAGCTGTGAGTGAGTGAGAGAGAGAGAAAGAAAGGAGAAGCTGTGAGTGAGAGAGATAGAAAGTGAAGCTGTGTGTGTGTGAGAGAAATAGTAGCTGTGAGTGAATGAGATAGAGAGAAAGAGAAGCTGTGAGTTAGTGAGAGAGAGAAAGAGAAGCTGTGTGAGAGAGACAGAGAGAGAAAGAGAAGCGTGAGTGAGTGAGAGAGAGAGAGAAAGAAAAGCTGTGAGTGAGAGAGAGAGAGAAAGAGAAGCTGTGAGTGAGAGAGAGAGAGAAAGAGAAGCTGTGAGTGAGAGAGAGAGAAAGAGAAGCTGTGAGTGAGAGAGTATGAGAGAGAGAGAGAAAGAGAAGCTGTGTGTGAGTGAGAGAGAGAATGAGAAGCTGTGTGAGAGAGAGAAGCAGTGAGTGAGAGAGAGAGAGAAGGAGAAGCTGTGAGTTAGTGAGAGAGAGAGAAAGTGAAGCTGTGAGTGAGAGAGAGATAGAGAGAGAAAGAGAAGCTGTGAGTGAGAGGGAGAAAGAGAAGCTGTGAGTGAGAGAGTGAGAGAGATAGAGAAGCTGTGAGTGAGGGGGACAGTGAGTGAAATAGAACCTGTGAGTGAGAGAGAGAGAAAGAGAAGCTGTGAGTGAGAGAGAGAGAAAGAGAAGCTGTGAGTGAGAGAGAGAAATAGAAGCTGAGTGAGTGAGAGAGATATTGAAAGAGAAGGTTTGAGTGAGTGAGAGAGCGAGAGAAAGAGAGCTGTGAGTGAGAGAGAGAGAAAGAGAAGCTGTGAGAGAGAAAGAGAAGCTGTGAGTGAGTGAGGGAGAGAGAGAGAGAAATAGAAGCTGTGAGTGAGTGTGTGTGAGAGAAAGAGAAGCTGTGAGAGAGAGAGAGAGAGAGAAGCTGAGAGTGAGAGACAGAGAGAGTGTGTGTGAGAGAAAGAGAAGCTGTGAGTGAGGGAGAGAGAGAGAATGAGATGCTGTGAGTGAGAGAGAGAGAAATAGTAGCTGTGAGTGAGTGAGAGAGAGAGAGAGAGAAGATGTGAGTGAGTGAGAGAGAGAGAGAAAAAGAGAAGCTGTGAGAGAGAGAGAAAGAGAAGCTGTGAGTTAGTGAGAGAAAGAGAAAGAGAAGCTGTGAATGAGAGAGACAGAGAGAGATTGAGAATCTGTGAGTGAGTGAGAGAGAGAGAAAGAGAAGCTGTGAGTGAGGGAGAGAGAGAAATAGAACCTGTGAGTGAGGGAGAGAGAGAAATAGAACCTGTGAGTGAGCAAGAGAGAGAGAGAAAGAGAAGCTGTGAGTGAGAGAGAGAGAAAGAAGCTGTGAGAGAGAAAGAGAAGCTATGAGTGAGAGAGTGAAAGAGAAGCGGTGAATGAGTGAGAGAAAGGGAAAGCGAAGCTGTGAGTGAGAGAGAGAGAGACTGTTAGAAAGAGAGAGAGAGAGAAGCTGTGTGGAGAGAGTGAGAAAGAGAAGCTGTGAGTGAGTGATTGAGTGAGTGAGAGAGAGAAAGAGAAGTTGTGAGTGAGAGAGAAAGAGAAGCTGTGAGTGAGAGAGAGAGAAGCTGTGAGTGAGAGAGAGAGAGACCAATAGAAGCTGTTAGAGAGAGAGAGAGTAAGAGAAGCTGTGAGGGAGAGAGAGAAAGAGAAGCTGTGAGTGAGAGAGAGAGAAGCTGTGAGTGAGAGAGAGAGAGACCAATAGAAGCTGTTAGAGAGAGAGAGAGAAAGAGAAGCTGTGAGGGAGAGAGAGAAAGAGAAGCTGTGAGTGAGAGAGAAAAAGAGAAGCTGTGTGAGAGTGAGAGAGAGAGAGAAAGAGAAGCTGTGAGGGAGAGAGAGAGAAAGAGAAGCTGTGAGTGAGTGAGAGAGAGAAAAGAGAAGCTGTGAGTGAGAGAGATAGAGAGAAAGAGAAGCTGTGAGAAAGAGAGAAATAGAACCTGTGAGTGAGTGAGAGAGAGAGAGAAAGAGAAGCTGTGAGTGAGTGAGAGAAAGAGAGAAAGAGAAGCTGTGAGTGAGTGAGTGAGAGAGAGAAAAGCTGTGTGTGTGAGAGAGAAAGAGAAGCTGTGAGTGAGTGAGAGAAAAAGAGTAGCTGTGAATGAGAGAGAGAGAGAGAAAAGAGAAGCTGTGAGTGAGAGAGATAGCAAGAAAAAGAAGCTGTGTGTGATAGAGAGAAATAGAACCTGTGAGTGAGTGAGAGAGAGAGAGAAAGAGAAGCTGTGAGTGAGTGAGAGAAAGAGAGAAAGAGAAGCTGTGAGTGAGTGAGTGAGAGAAGCTGTGAGTCAGTGAGACAGAGAGAAAGAGAAGCAGTGAGTGAGAGAGACAGAGAGAGAAGCTGTGAGTGAGGGAGAGAAAGAAAAAGAAGCTGTGAGTGAGAGAGAGAAAGAGAAAGAAGCTGTGAGTGAGAGAGAGAAAGAGAAGCTGTGAGGGAGAGAGAGAGAAAGAGAAGCTGTGAGTGAGTGAGAGAGAGAAAAGAGAAGCTGTGAGTGAGAGAGAGAGAGAGAAAGGGAAGCTGTGTGTGAGAGAGAAATAGAAGATGTGAGTGAGAGAGAGAGAGAAAGAGAAGCTGTGAGTGAGAGAGAGAGAGAGAGAAGCTGTGAGTGAGAGAGAGAGAGAAAGAGAAGCTGTGAGTGAGAGAGAGAAAGAGAAGCTGTGAGTGAGAGAGAGAGAAAGAGAAGCTGTGAGTGAGAGAGAGAGAGAGAAAGAGAAACTGTGAGTGAGTGAGAGAAAGCGAAAGAGAAGCTGTGAGTGAGAGAGAGAGAGAAAGAGAAGCTGTGAGTGAGGGAGACAGTGAGAGAAATAGAACCTGTGAGTGAGCAAGAGAGAGAGAGAAAGAGAAGCTGTGAGTGAGAGAGAGAGAGAGAAGCTGTGTGACAGAGAGTAAGAGTAGCTGTGAATGAGAGAGAGAGAGAAAGAGAAGCTGTGAGTGAGAGAGAGAGAGAGAGAGAAAGAGAAGCTGTGAGTGAGAGAGAGAAAGCAAAAGAGAAGCTGTGAGTGAGAGAGAGAGAGAGAAAGAGAAGCTGTGAGTGAGGGAGAGAGAGAAATAGAACCTGTGAGTGAGGGAGAGAGAGAAATAGAACCTGTGAGTGAGAGGGAGAAAGAGAAGCTGTGAGTGAGAGAGTGAGAGAGATAGAGAAGCTGTGAGTGAGGGGGACAGTGAGTGAAATAGAACCTGTGAGTGAGAGAGAAAGAAAGAGAAGCTGTGAGTGAGAGAGAGAGAAAGAGAAGGTGTGAGTGAGAGAGAGAAATAGAAGCTGAGTGAGTGAGAGAGATATTGAAAGAGAAGGTTTGAGTGAGTGAGAGAGCGAGAGAAAGAGAGCTGTGAGTGAGAGAGAGAGAAAGAGAAGCTGTGAGAGAGAAAGAGAAGCTGTGAGTGAGTGAGGGAGAGAGAGAGAGAAATAGAAGCTGTGAGTGAGTGTGTGTGAGAGAAAGAGAAGCTGTGAGAGAGAGAGAGAGAGAGAAAGGGAAGCTGTGTGTGAGAGAGAAATAGAAGATGTGAGTGAGAGAGAGAGAGAGAAAGAGAAGCTGTGAGTGAGAGAGAGAGAGAGAGAAAGAGAAGCTGTGAGTGAGAGAGAGAGAGAAAGAGAAGCTGTGAGTGAGAGAGAGAAAGAGAAGCTGTGAGTGAGAGAGAGAGAAAGAGAAGCTGTGAGTGAGAGAGAGAGAGAAAGAGAAACTGTGAGTGAGTGAGAGAAAGCGAAAGAGAAGCTGTGAGTGAGAGAGAGAGAGAGAAAGAGAAGCTGTGAGTGAGGGAGACAGTGAGAGAAATAGAACCTGTGAGTGAGAGAGAGAGAGAAGCTGTGTGAGAGAGAGTAAGAGTAGCTGTGAATGAGAGAGAGAGAGAAAGAGAAGCTGTGAGTGAGAGAGAGAGAGAGAGAAAGAGAAGCTGTGAGTGAGAGAGAGAAAGCAAAAGAGAAGCTGTGAGTGAGAGAGAGAGAGAGAAAGAGAAGCTGTGAGGGAGGGAGAGAGAGAAATAGAACCTGTGAGGGAGGGAGAGAGAGAAATAGAACCTGTGAGTGAGCAAGAGAGAGAGAGAAAGAGAAGCTGTGAGTGAGAGAGAGAGAAAGAAGCTGTGAGAGAGAAAGAGAAGCTATGAGTGAGAGAGTGAAAGAGAAGCGGTGAATGAGTGAGAGAAAGGGAAAGCGAAGCTGTGAGTGAGAGAGAGAGAGAGAGAGAGAGAGAGACTGTTAGCAAGAGAGAGAGAGAGAGAAGCTGTGTGGAGAGAGAGAGAAAGAGAAGCTGTGAGTGAGTGATTGAGTGAGTGAGAGAGAGAAAGAGAAGTTGTGAGTGAGAAAGAAAGAGAAGCTGTGTGAGAGAGAGAAAGAGAAGCTGTGAGTGAGAGAGAAAGAGAAGCTGTGAGTGAGAGAGAGAGAGAAGCTGTGAGTGAGAGAGAGAGAGACCAATAGAAGCTGTTAGAGAGAGAGAGAGAGAATCTGTGAGGGAGAGAGAGAGAAAGAGAAGCTGTGAGTGAGAGAAAAAAAGAGAAGCTGTGAGTGAGAGAGAGAGAGAGAAAGAGAAGCTGTGAGGGAGAGAGAGAGAAAGAGAAGCTGTGAGTGAGTGAGAGAGAGAAAAGAGAAGCTGTGAGTGAGGGAGATAGAGAGAAAGAGAAGCTGTGAGAAAGAGAGAGAAATAGAAGATGTTAATGAGTGAGAGAGAGAGAGAGAGAAGCTGTGAGTGAGTGAGAGAGAGAGAGAAAAGCTGTGTGTGTGAGAGAGAAAGAGAAGCTGTGAGTTAGTGAGAGAGAGAGAAATAGAAGCCGTGAGTGAGAGAGACAGAGAGAGAGAAGCTGTGAGTGAGGGAGAGAGAGAAATAGAAACTGTTAGTGAGGGAGAGAGAGAAATAGAACCTGTGAGTGAGAGGGAGAAAGAGAAGGTGTGAGTGAGAGAGTGAGAGAGATAGAGAAGCTGTGAGTGAGGGGGACAGTGAGTGAAATAGAACCTGTGAGTGAGAGAGAGAGAAAGAGAAGCTGTGAGTGAGAGAGAGAGAAAGAGAAGGTGTGAGTGAGAGAGAGAAATAGAAGCTGAGTGAGTGAGAGAGATATTGAAAGAGAAGGTTTGAGTGAGTGAGAGAGCGAGAGAAAGAGAGCTGTGAGTGAGTGAGAGAGAAAGAGATGCTGTGAGAGAGAAAGAGAAGCTGTGAGTGAGTGAGGGAGAGAGAGAGAGAAATAGAAGCTGTGAGTGAGTGTGTGAGAGAGAAAGAGAAGCTGTGTGAGAGAGAGAGAGAGAGAAGCTGAGAGTGAGAGACAGAGAGAGAGACAAGCTGTGAGTGAGGGAGAGAGAGAGAATGAGATGCTGTGAGTGAGAGAGAGAGAAATAGTAGCTGTGAGTGAGTGAGAGAGAGAGAGAGAAGATGTGAGTGAGTGAGAGAGAGAGAGAAAAAGAGAAGCTGTGAGAGAGAGAGAAAGAGAAGCTGTGAGTTAGTGAGAGAAAGAGAAAGAGAAGCTGTGAATGAGAGAGACAGAGAGAGATTGAGAAGCTGTGAGTGAGTGAGAGAGAGAGAAAGAGAAGCTGTGAGTGAGGGAGAGAGAGAAATAGAACCTGTGAGTGAGGGAGAGAGAGAAATAGAACCTGTGAGTGAGCAAGAGAAAGAGAAGCTGTGAGTGAGAGAGAGAGAAAGAAGCTGTGAGAGAGAAAGAGAAGCTATGAGTGAGAGAGTGAAAGAGAAGCGGTGAATGAGTGAGAGAAAGGGAAAGCGAAGCTGTGAGTGAGAGAGAGAGACTGTTAGAAAGAGAGAGAGAGAGAAGCTGTGTGGAGAGAGAGAGAAAGAGAAGCTGTGAGTGAGTGAGAGAGAGAGAAAGAGAAGCTGTGAGAGAGAGAGAGAGAGAGAAAGGGAAGCTGTGTGTGAGAGAGAAATAGAAGATGTGAGTGAGAGAGAGAGAGAGAAAGAGAAGCTGTGAGTGAGAGAGAGAGAGAGAGAAAGAGAAGCTGTGAGTGAGAGAGAGAGAGAAAGAGAAGCTGTGAGTGAGAGAGAGAAAGAGAAGCTGTGAGTGAGAGAGAGAGAAAGAGAAGCTGTGAGTGAGAGAGAGAGAGAGAAAGAGAAACTGTGAGTGAGTGAGAGAAAGCGAAAGAGAAGCTGTGAGTGAGAGAGAGAGAGAGAAAGAGAAGCTGTGAGTGAGGGAGACAGTGAGAGAAATAGAACCTGTGAGTGAGAGAGAGAGAGAAGCTGTGTGAGAGAGAGTAAGAGTAGCTGTGAATGAGAGAGAGAGAGAAAGAGAAGCTGTGAGTGAGAGAGAGAGAGAGAGAAAGAGAAGCTGTGAGTGAGAGAGAGAAAGCAAAAGAGAAGCTGTGAGTGAGAGAGAGAGAGAGAAAGAGAAGCTGTGAGGGAGGGAGAGAGAGAAATAGAACCTGTGAGTGAGGGAGAGAGAGAAATAGAACCTGTGAGTGAGCAAGAGAGAGAGAGAAAGAGAAGCTGTGAGTGAGAGAGAGAGAAAGAAGCTGTGAGAGAGAAAGAGAAGCTATGAGTGAGAGAGTGAAAGAGAAGCGGTGAATGAGTGAGAGAAAGGGAAAGCGAAGCTGTGAGTGAGAGAGAGAGAGAGAGAGAGAGAGAGAGAGAGAGAGAGACTGTTAGCAAGAGAGAGAGAGAGAGAAGCTGTGTGGAGAGAGAGAGAAAGAGAAGCTGTGAGTGAGTGATTGAGTGAGTGAGAGAGAGAAAGAGAAGTTGTGAGTGAGAAAGAAAGAGAAACTGTGTGAGAGAGAGAAAGAGAAGCTGTGAGTGAGAGAGAAAGAGAAGCTGTGAGTGAGAGAGAGAGAGAAGCTGTGAGTGAGAGAGAGAGAGACCAATAGAAGCTGTTAGAGAGAGAGAGAGAGAATCTGTGAGGGAGAGAGAGAGAAAGAGAAGCTGTGAGTGAGAGAAAAAAAGAGAAGCTGTGAGTGAGAGAGAGAGAGAGAAAGAGAAGCTGTGAGGGAGAGAGAGAGAAAGAGAAGCTGTGAGTGAGTGAGAGAGAGAAAAGAGAAGCTGTGAGTGAGAGAGATAGAGAGAAAGAGAAGCTGTGAGAAAGAGAGAGAAATAGAAGATGTTAATGAGTGAGAGAGAGAGAGAGAGAAGCTGTGAGTGAGTGAGAGAGAGAGAGAAAAGCTGTGTGTGTGAGAGAGAAAGAGAAGCTGTGAGTTAGTGAGAGAGAGAGAAATAGAAGCCGTGAGTGAGAGAGACAGAGAGAGAGAAGCTGTGAGTGAGGGAGAGAGAGAAATAGAAACTGTTAGTGAGGGAGAGAGAGAAATAGAACCTGTGAGTGAGAGGGAGAAAGAGAAGCTGTGAGTGAGAGAGTGAGAGAGATAGAGAAGCTGTGAGTGAGGGGGACAGTGAGTGAAATAGAACCTGTGAGTGAGAGAGAGAGAAAGAGAAGCTGTGAGTGAGAGAGAGAGAAAGAGAAGGTGTGAGTGAGAGAGAGAAATAGAAGCTGAGTGAGTGAGAGAGATATTGAAAGAGAAGGTTTGAGTGAGTGAGAGAGCGAGAGAAAGAGAGCTGTGAGTGAGTGAGAGAGAAAGAGATGCTGTGAGAGAGAAAGAGAAGCTGTGAGTGAGTGAGGGAGAGAGAGAGAGAAATAGAAGCTGTGAGTGAGTGTGTGAGAGAGAAAGAGAAGCTGTGAGAGAGAGAGAGAGAGAAGCTGAGAGTGAGAGACAGAGAGAGAGACAAGCTGTGAGTGAGGGAGAGAGAGAGAATGAGATGCTGTGAGTGAGAGAGAGAGAAATAGTAGCTGTGAGTGAGTGAGAGAGAGAGAGAGAAGATGTGAGTGAGTGAGAGAGAGAGAGAAAAAGAGAAGCTGTGAGAGAGAGAGAAAGAGAAGCTGTGAGTTAGTGAGAGAAAGAGAAAGAGAAGCTGTGAATGAGAGAGACAGAGAGAGATTGAGAAGCTGTGAGTGAGTGAGAGAGAGAGAAGGAGAAGCTGTGAGTGAGGGAGAGAGAGAAATAGAACCTGTGAGTGAGGGAGAGAGAGAAATAGAACCTGTGAGTGAGCAAGAGAGAGAGAGAAAGAGAAGCTGTGAGTGAGAGAGAGAGAAAGAAGCTGTGAGAGAGAAAGAGAAGCTATGAGTGAGAGAGTGAAAGAGAAGCGGTGAATGAGTGAGAGAAAGGGAAAGCGAAGCTGTGAGTGAGAGAGAGAGAGAGAGACTGTTAGAAAGAGAGAGAGAGAGAAGCTGTGTGGAGAGAGAGAGAAAGAGAAGCTGTGAGTGAGTGATTGAGTGAGTGAGAGAGAGAAAGAGAAGTTGTGAGTGAGAAAGAAAGAGAAGCTGTGTGAGAGAGAGAAAGAGAAGCTGTGAGTGAGAGAGAAAGAGAAGCTGTGAGTGAGAGAGAGAGAAGCTGTGAGTGAGAGAGAGAGACCAATAGAAGCTGTTAGAGAGAGAGAGAGAAAGAGAAGCTGTGAGGGAGAGAGAGAGAAAGAGAAGCTGTGAGTGAGAGAGAAAAAGAGAAGCTGTGAGTGAGAGAGAGAGAGAAAGAGAAGCTGTGAGGGAGAGAGAGAGAAAGAGAAGCTGTGAGTGAGTGAGAGAGAGAAAAGAGAAGCTGTGAGTGAGAGAGATAGAGAGAAAGAGAAGCTGTGAGAAAGAGAGAAATAGAAGATGTGAGTGAGTGAGAGAGAGAGAGAGAAGCTTTGAGTGAGTGAGAGAGAGAGAGAAAAGCTGTGTGTGTGAGAGAGAAAGAGAAGCTGTGAGTGAGTGAGAGAAAATAGTAGCTGTGAATGAGAGAGAGAGAGAAAAGAGAAGCTGTGAGTGAGAGAGATAGCAAGAAAAAGAAGCTGTGTGTGATAGAGAGAAATAGAACCTGTGAGTGAGTGAGAGAGAGAGAGAAAGAGAAGCTGTGAGTGAGTGAGAGAAAGAGAGAAAGAGAAGCTGTGAGTGAGTGAGTGAGTGAGAGAGACAGAGAGAGAAGCTGTGAGTGAGGGAGAGAAAGAAAGAGAAGCTGTGAGTGAGAGAGAGAAAGAGAAAGAGAAGCTGTGAGTGAGAGAGAGAAAGAGAAGCTGTGAGGGAGAGAGAGAGAAAGAGAAGCTGTGAGTGAGTGAGAGAGAGAAAAGAGAAGCTGTGAGTGAGAGAGAGAGAGAAAGGGAAGCTGTGTGTGAGAGAGAAATAGAAGATGTGAGTGAGAGAGAGAGAGAGAAAGAGAAGCTGTGAGTGAGTGAGAGAGAGAGAAAGAGAAGCTGTGAGTGAGAGAGAGATAGAAAGAGAAGCTGTGAGTGAGAGAGAGAAAGAGAAGCTGTGAGTGAGAGAGAGAGAAAGAGAAGCTGTGAGTGAGAGAGAGAGAGAGAAAGAGAAACTGTGAGTGAGTGAGAGAAAGCGAAAGAGAAGCTGTGAGTGAGAGAGAGAGAAAGAGAAGCTGTGAGTGAGGGAGACAGTGAGAGAAATAGAACCTGTGAGTGAGCAAGAGAGAGAGAGAAAGAGAAGCTGTGAGTGAGAGAGAGAGAGAGAAGCTGTGTGAGAGAGAGTAAGAGTAGCTGTGAATGAGAGAGAGAGAGAAAGAGAAGCTGTGAGTGAGAGAGAGAGAGAGAGAAAGAGAAGCTGTGAGTGAGAGAGAGAAAGCAAAAGAGAAGTGGTGAGTGAGAGAGAGAGAGAGAAAGAGAAGCTGTGAGTGAGGGAGAGAGAGAAATAGAACCTGTGAGTGAGGGAGAGAGAGAAATAGAACCTGTGAGTGAGCAAGAGAGAGAGAGAAAGAGAAGCTGTGAGTGAGAGAGAGAGAAAGAAGCTGTGAGAGAGAAAGAGAAGCTATGAGTGAGAGAGTGAAAGAGAAGCGGTGAATGAGTGAGAGAAAGGGAAAGCGAAGCTGTGAGTGAGAGAGAGAGAGAGAGAGAGAGACTGTTAGCGAGAGAGAGAGAGAAGCTGTGTGGAGAGAGAGAGAAAGAGAAGCTGTGAGTGAGTGATTGAGTGAGTGAGAGAGAGAAAGAGAAGTTGTGAGTGAGAAAGAAAGAGAAACTGTGTGAGAGAGAGAAAGAGAAGCTGTGAGTGAGAGAGAAAGAGAAGCTGTGAGTGAGAGAGAGAGAGAGAAGCTGTGAGTGAGAGAGAGAGAGACCAATAGAAGCTGTTAGAGAGAGAGAGAGAATCTGTGAGGGAGAGAGAGAGAAAGAGAAGCTGTGAGTGAGAGAAAAAAAGAGAAGCTGTGAGTGAGAGAGAGAGAGAGAAAGAGAAGCTGTGAGGGAGAGAGAGAGAAAGAGAAGCTGTGAGTGAGTGAGAGAGAGAAAAGAGAAGCTGTGAGTGAGAGAGATAGAGAGAAAGAGAAGCTGTGAGAAAGAGAGAGAAATAGAAGATGTTAATGAGTGAGAGAGAGAGAGAGAGAAGCTGTGAGTGAGTGAGAGAGAGAGAGAAAAGCTGTGTGTGTGAGAGAGAAAGAGAAGCTGTGAGTTAGTGAGAGAGAGAGAAATGGAAGCCGTGAGTGAGAGAGACAGAGAGAGAGAAGCTGTGAGTGAGTGAGAGAGAGAGAGAAAGAGAAGCTGTGAGTGAGAGAGAGAGAAAGAGAAGCTGTGTGAGTGAGAGTTAGAGAAAGAGAAGCTGTGAGTTAGTGAGAGAGAGAGAAAGAGAAGCTGTGTGAGAGAGACAGAGTGAGAAAGAGAAGCGTGAGTGAGTGAGAGAGAGAGAGAGAAAGAAAAGCTGTGAGGGAGAGAGAAAGAGAAGCTGTGAGTGAGAGAGTTAGAGATAGAGAGAAAGAGAAGCTGTGTGTGAGTGAGAGAGAGAGAATGAGAAGCTGTGTGTGTGAGAGAGAAAGAGAAGCTGTGAGTGCGTGAGAGAGAGAAGGAGAAGCTGTGAATTAGTGAGAGAAATTGAAGCTGTGAGTGAGAGACAGAGAGAAACAGAAGTTGTGAGTGAGTGACAGAAAGAGAGAAAGAGAAGCTGTGAGTGAGTGAGGGAGAGAGAGATAAGCTGTGTGTGTGAGAGAGAAAGAGAAGCTGTGAGTGAGTGAGAGAAAACGAGTAGCTGTGAATGAGAGAGAGAGAGAGAAAAGAGAAGCTGTGAGTGAGAGAGATAGCGAGAAAAAGAAGCTGTGTGTGATAGAGAGAAATAGAACCTGTGAGTGAGTGAGAGAGAGAGAGAAAGAGAAGCTGTGAGTGAGTGAGAGAGAGAAAGAGAAGCTGTGAGTGAGTGAGAGAGAGAGAAAGAGAAGCTGTGAGTGCGAGAGCCAGAGGGAGAAAGAGAAGCTGTGAGTGAGTGAGAGAAAGAGAAAGAGAAGCTGTGAGTGAGAGAGAGAGAGAGAGAAGCTGTGAATGAGAGAAAGATAGAAATAGAAGCTGTGAGTGAGAGAGAGAGAAAGAGAAGCTGTGAGTGAGGGAGAGAGAGAGAAAGAGAAGCTGTGAGTGAGAGAAAGAGAGAAAGAGAAGCTGTGAGTGAGAGAGAGAGAGAGAAAGAGAAGCTGTGAGTGAGAGAGAGAAAGAGAAGCTGTGAGTGAGTGAGAGAGAGAGAAAGAAAGGAGAAGCTGTGAGTGAGAGAGATAGAAAGTGAAGCTGTGTGTGTGAGAGAGAAATAGTAGCTGTGAGTGAATGAGATAGAGAGAAAGAGAAGCTGTGAGTTAGTGAGAGAGAGAGAAAGAGAAGCTGTGTGAGAGAGAGAGAGAGAAAGAGAAGCGTGAGTGAGTGAGAGAGAGAGAGAAAGAAAAGCTGTGAGTGAGAGAGAGAGAGAAAGAGAAGCTGTGAGTGAGAGAGAGAGAGAAAGAGAAGCTGTGAGTGAGAGAGAGAGAAAGAGAAGCTGTGAGTGAGAGAGTAAGAGAGAGAGAGAAAGAGAAGCTGTGTGTGAGTGAGAGAGAGAATGAGAAGCTGTGTGAGAGAGAGAAGCAGTGAGTGAGAGAGAGAGAGAAGGAGAAGCTGTGAGTTAGTGAGAGAGAGAGAAAGTGAAGCTGTGAGTGAGAGAGAGATAGAGAGAGAAAGAGAAGCTGTGAGTGAGAGGGAGAAAGAGAAGCTGTGAGTGAGAGAGTGAGAGAGATAGAGAAGCTGTGAGTGAGGGAGACAGTGAGTTAAATAGAACCTGTGAGTGAGAGAGAGAGAAAGAGAAGCTGTGAGTGAGAGAGAGAGAAAGAGAAGGTGTGAGTGAGAGAGAGAAATAGAAGCTGAGTGAGTGAGAGAGATATTGAAAGAGAAGGTTTGAGTGAGTGAGAGAGTGAGAGAAAGAGAGCTGTGAGTGAGTGAGAGAGAAAGAGAAGCTGTGAGAGAGAAAGAGAAGCTGTGAGTGAGTGAGGGAGAGAGAGAGAGAAATAGAAGCTGTGAGTGAGTGTGTGTGAGAGAAAGAGAAGCTGTGTGAGAGAGAGAGAGAGAAGCTGAGAGTGAGAGACAGAGAGAGAGACAAGCTGTGAGTGAGGGAGAGAGAGAGAATGAGATGCTGTGAGTGAGAGAGAGAGAAATAGTAGCTGTGAGTGAGTGAGAGAGAGAAAGAGAAGATGTGAGTGAGTGAGAGAGAGAGAGAAAAAGAGAAGCTGTGAGAGAGAGAGAAAGAGAAGCTGTGAGTTAGTGAGAGAAAGAGAAAGAGAAGCTGTGAATGAGAGAGACAGAGAGAGATTGAGAAGTGGTGAGTGAGTGAGAGAGAGAGAAAGAGAAGCTGTGAGTGAGGGAGAGAGAGAAATAGAACCTGTGAGTGAGGGAGAGAGAGAAATAGAACCTGTGAGTGAGCAAGAGAGAGAGAGAAAGAGAAGCTGTGAGTGAGAGAGAGAGAAAGAAGCTGTGAGAGAGAAAGAGAAGCTATGAGTGAGAGAGTGAAAGAGTGAAAGAGAAGCGGTGAATGAGTGAGAGAAAGGGAAAGCGAAGCTGTGAGTGAGAGAGAGAGACTGTTAGAAAGAGAGAGAGAGAGAAGCTGTGTGGAGAGAGAGAGAAAGAGAAGCTGTGAGTGAGTGATTGAGTGAGTGAGAGAGAGAAAGAGAAGTTGTGAGTGAGAAAGAAAGAGAAGCTGTGTGAGAGAGAGAAAGAGAAGCTGTGAGTGAGAGAGAAAGAGAAGCTGTGAGTGAGAGAGAGAGAAGCTGTGAGTGAGAGAGAGAGAGACCAATAGAAGCTGTTAGAGAGAGAGAGAGAAAGAGAAGCTGTGAGGGAGAGAGAGAGAAAGAGAAGCTGTGAGTGAGAGAGAAAAAGAGAAGTTGTGAGTGAGAGAGAGAGAGAAAGAGAAGCTGTGAGGGAGAGAGAGAGAAAGAGAAGCTGTGACTGAGTGAGAGAGAGAAAAGAGAAGCTGTGAGTGAGAGAGATAGAGAGAAAGAGAAGCTGTGAGAAAGAGAGAAATAGAAGATGTGAGTGAGTGAGAGAGAGAGAGAGAAGCTGTGAGTGAGTGAGAGAGAGAGAGAAAAGCTGTGTGTGTGAGAGAGAAAGAAAGAGAAGCTGTGAGTGAGTGAGAGAAAAAGAGTAGCTGTGAATGAGAGAGAGAGAGAGAAAAGAGAAGCTGTGAGTGAGAGAGATAGCAAGAAAAAGAAGCTGTGTGTGATAGAGAGAAATAGAACCTGTGAGTGAGTGAGAGAGAGAGAGAAAGAGAAGCTGTGAGTGAGTGAGAGAAAGAGAGAAAGAGAAGCTGTGAGTGAGTCAGTGAGTGAGAGAAGCTGTGAGTCAGTGAGACAGAGAGAAAGAGAAGCAGTGAGTGAGAGAGACAGAGAGAGAAGCTGTGAGTGAGGGAGAGAAAGAAAGAGAAGCTGTGAGTGAGAGAGAGAAAGAGAAAGAGAAGCTGTGAGTGAGAGAGAGAAAGAGAAGCTGTGAGGGAGAGAGAGAGAAAGAGAAGCTGTGAGTGAGAGAGAGAAAGAGAAGCTGTGAGTGAGAGAGAAAAAGAGAAGCTGTGAGTGAGAGAGAGAGAGAAAGAGAAGCTGTGAGGGAGAGAGAGAGAAAGAGAAGCTGTGAGTGAGTGAGAGAGAGAAAAGAGAAGCTGTGAGTGAGAGAGATAGAGAGAAAGAGAAGCTGTGAGAAAGAGAGAAATAGAAGATGTGAGTGAGTGAGAGAGAGAGAGAAGCTGTGAGAGAGTGAGAGAGAGAGAGAAAAGCTGTGTGTGTGAGAGAGAAAGAGAAGCTGTGAGTGAGTGAGAGAAAAAGAGTAGCTGTGAGTGAGAGAGATAGCAAGAAAAAGAAGCTGTGTGTGATAGAGAGAAATAGAACCTGTGAGTGAGTGAGAGAGAGAGAGAAAGAGAAGCTGTGAGTGAGTGAGAGAAAGAGAGAAAGAGAAGCTGTGAGTGAGTGAGTGAGTGAGAGAAGCTGTGAGTCAGTGAGACAGAGAGAAAGAGAAGCAGTGAGTGAGAGAGACAGAGAGAGAAGCTGTGAGTGAGGGAGAGAAAGAAAGAGAAGCTGTGAGTGAGAGAGAGAAAGAGAAAGAGAAGCTGTGAGTGAGAGAGAGAAAGAGAAGCTGTGAGGGAGAGAGAGAGAAAGAGAAGCTGTGAGTGAGTGAGAGAGAGAAAAGAGAAGCTGTGAGTGAGAGAGAGAGAGAGAAAGGGAAGCTGTGTGTGAGAGAGAAATAGAAGATGTGAGTGAGAGAGAGAGAGAGAAAGAGAAGCTGTGAGTGAGAGAGAGAGAGAGAAAGAGAAGCTGTGAGTGAGAGAGAGAGAGAAAGAGAAGCTGTGAGTGAGAGAGAGAAAGAGAAGCTGTGAGTGAGAGAGAGAGAAAGAGAAGCTGTGAGTGAGAGAGAGAGAGAAAGAGAAACTGTGAGTGAGTTAGAGAAAGCGAAAGAGAAGCTGTGAGTGAGAGAGAGAGAGAAAGAGAAGCTGTGAGTGAGGGAGACAGTGAGAGAAATAGAACCTGTGAGTGAGCAAGAGAGAGAGAGAAAGAGAAGCTGTGAGTGAGAGAGAGAGAGAGAAGCTGTGTGAGAGAGAGTAAGAGTAGCTGTGAATGAGAGAGAGAGAGAAAGAGAAGCTGTGAGTGAGAGAGAGAGAGAAAGAGAAGCTGTGAGTGAGAGAGAGAAAGCAAAAGAGAAGCTGTGAGTGAGAGAGAGAGAGAGAGAAAGAGAAGCTGTGAGTAAGGGAGAGAGAGAAATAGAACCTGTGAGTGAGGGAGAGAGAGAAATAGAACCTGTGAGTGAGCAAGAGAGAGAGAGAAAGAGAAGCTGTGAATGAGAGAGAGAGAAAGAAGCTGTGAGAGAGAAAGAGAAGCTATGAGTGAGAGAGTGAAAGAGAAGTGGTGAATGAGTGAGAGAAAGGGAAAGCGAAGCTGTGAGTGAGAGAGAGAGAGAGAGAGAGACTGTTAGCGAGAGAGAGAGAAGGAAGCTGTGTGGAGAGAGAGAGAAAGAGAAGCTGTGAGTGAGTGGTTGAGTGAGTGAGAGAGAGAAAGAGAAGTTGTGAGTGAGAAAGAAAGAGAAGCTGTGAGTGAGAGAGAAAGAGAAGCTGTGAGTGAGAGAGAGAGAGAGAAGCTGTGAGTGAGAGAGAGAGAGACCAATAGAAGCTGTTAGAGAGAGAGAGAGAAAGAGAATCTGTGAGGGAGAGAGAGAGAAAGAGAAGCTGTGAGTGAGAGAAAAAAAGAGAAGCTGTGAGTGAGAGAGAGAGAGAGAAAGAGAAGCTGTGAGGGAGAGAGAGAGAAAGAGAAGCTGTGAGTGAGTGAGAGAGAGAAAAGAGAAGCTGTGAGTGAGAGAGATAGAGAGAAAGAGAAGCTGTGAGAAAGAGAGAGAAATAGAAGATGTTAATGAGTGAGAGAGAGAGAGAGAGAAGCTGTGAGTGAGTGAGAGAGAGAGAGAAAAGCTGTGTGTGTGAGAGAGAAAGAGACGCTGTGAGTTAGTGAGAGAGAGAGAAATAGAAGCCGTGAGTGAGAGAGACAGAGAGAGAGAAGCTGTGAGTGAGTGAGAGAGAGAGAGAAAGAGAAGCTGTGAGTGAGAGAGAGAGAAAGAGAAGCTGTGTGAGTGAGAGTTAGAGAAAGAGAAGCAGTGAGTTAGTGAGAGAGAGAGAAAGAGAAGCTGTGTGAGAGAGACAGAGTGAGAAAGAGATGTGTGAGTGAGTGAGAGAGAGAGAAAGAAAAGCTGTGAGGGAGAGAGAAAGAGAAGCTGTGAGTGAGAGAGTTAGAGAGAGAGAGAAAGAGAAGCTGTGTGTGAGTGAGAGAGAGAGAGAATGAGAAGCTGTGTGTGTGAGAGAGAAAGAGAAGCTGTGAGTGCGTGAGAGAGAGAAGGAGAAGCTGTGAATTAGTGAGAGAGAGAGAAATTGAAGCTGTGAGTGAGAGACAGAGAGAAACAGAAGTTGTGAGTGAGAGACAGAAAGAGAGAAAGAGAAGCTGTGAGTGAGAGAGATAGCGAGAAAAAGAAGCTGTGTGTGATAGAGAGAAATAGAACCTGTGAGTGAGTGAGAGAGAGAGAGAAAGAGAAGCTGTGAGTGAGTGAGAGAGAGAAAGAGAAGCTGTGAGTGAGTGAGAGAGAGAGAAAGAGAAGCTGTGAGTGCGAGAGCCAGAGGGAGAAAGAGAAGCTGTGAGTGAGAGAAAGAGAAAGAGAAGCTGTGAGTGAGAGAGAGAGAGAGAGAGAGAAGCTGTGAATGAGAGAAAGATAGAAATAGAAGCTGTGAGTGAGAGAGAGAGAAAGAGAAGCTGTGAGTGAGGGAGAGAGAGAGAAAGAGAAGCTGTGAGTGAGAGAAAGAGAGAAAGAGAAGCTGTGAGTGAGAGAGAGAGAAAGAAAGGAGAAGCTGTGAGTGAGAGAGATAGAAAGTGAAGCTGTGTGTGAGAGAGAGAAATAGTAGCTGTGAGTGAATGAGATAGAGAGAAAGAGAAGCTGTGAGTTAGTGAGAGAGAGAAAAAAGAAGCTGTGTGAGAGAGACAGAGAGAGAAAGAGAAGCGTGAGTGAGTGAGAGAGAGAGAGAAAGAAAAGCTGTGAGTGAGAGAGAGAGAGAAAGAGAAGCTGTGAGTGAGAGAGAGAGAGAAAGAGAAGCTGTGAGTGAGAGAGAGAGAAAGAGAAGCTGTGAGTTAGTGAGAGAGAGAGAAAGTGAAGCTGTGAGTGAGAGAGAGATAGAGAGAGAAAGAGAAGCTGTGAGTGAGAGGGAGAAAGAGAAACTGTGAGTGAGAGAGTGAGAGAGAAAGAGTAGCTGTGAGTGAGGGAGACAGTGAGTGAAATAGAACCTGTGAGTGAGAGAGAGAGAAAGAGAAGCTGTGAGTGAGAGAGAGAGAAAGAGAAGGTGTGAGTGAGAGAGAGAAATAGAAGCTGAGTGAGTGAGAGAGATATTGAAAGAGAAGGTTTGAGTGAGTGAGAGAGCGAGAGAAAGAGAGCTGTGAGTGAGAGAGAGAGAAAGAGAAGCTGTGAGAGAGAAAGAGAAGCTGTGAGTGAGTGAGGGAGAGAGAGAGAAATAGAAGCTGTGAGTAAGTGTGTGTGAGAGAAAGAGAAGCTGTGTGTGTGAGAGAGAGAAGCTGAGAGTGAGAGACAGAGAGAGAGACAAGCTGTGAGTGAGGGAGAGAGAGAGAGAATGAGATTCTGTGAGTGAGAGAGAGAGAAATAGTAGCTGTGAGTGAGTGAGAGAGAGAAAGAGAGAAAAGCTGTGTGTGAGAGAGAGAAAGAGTAGCTGTGCGAGTGAGAGAGAGAGAAATAGAAGCTGTGAGTGAGAGAGACAGAGAGAGAAGCTGTTATTGAGAGAGAGAGAGAGAAAGTGAAGCTGTGAGTGAGAGAGAGAGAGAGAGAAAGAGAAGCTGTGAGTGAGTGAGAGAGAGAGAAAGAGAATCTGTGAGTTAGTGAGAGAGAGAGAAAAAGAAGCTGTGTGAGAGAGACAGAGAGAGAAAGAGAAGTGTGAGTGAGAGAGTTAGAGAGAGAGAGAAAGAGAAGCTGTTTGTGAGTGAGAGAGATAGAGAATGAGAAGCTGTGTGAGAGAGAGAAAGAGAAGCTGTGAGTGAGTGAGAGAGAGAGAAGGAGAAGCTGTGAGTAAGTGTGAGAGAGAGAAATTGAAGCTGTGAGTGAGAGACAGAGAGAAACAGAAGTTGTGAGTGAGTGAGAGAGAGAGAGAGAAGCTGTGAGTGAGTGAGAGAGAGAGAAAGAGAAGCTGTGAGTGAGAGAGAGAGAGAAGCTGTGAGTGAGTGAGATAGAGAGAAAGAGAAGCAGTGAGTGAAGAGACAGAGAGAGAAAGAGAAGCTGTGAGTGAGTGAGAGAAAAAGAGTAGCTGTGAATGAGAGAGAGAGAGAGAAAAGAGAAGCTGTGAGTGAGAGAGATAGCGAGAAAAAGAAGCTGTGTGTGATAGAGAGAAAGAGAAGCTGTGAGTGAGTGAGAGAGAGAGAGAGAGAAAGAGAAGCTGTGAGTGAGTGAGTGAAAGAGAGAAAGAGAAGCTGTGAGTGAGTGAGTGAGAGAGAGAAGCTGTGAGTCAGTGAGACAGAGAGAAAGAGAAGCAGTGAGTGAGAGAGACAGAGAGAGAAGCTGTGAGTGAGGGAGAGAAAGAAAGAGAAGCTGTGAGTGAGAGAGAGAAAGAGAAAGAGAAGCTGTGAGTGAGAGAGAGAAAGAGAAGCTGTGAGGGAGAGAGAGCGAGAGAAGCTGTGTGGAGAGAGAGAGAAAGAGAAGCTGTGAGTGAGTGATTGAGTGAGTGAGAGAGAGAAAGAGAAGTTGTGAGTGAGAAAGAAAGAGAAGCTGTGTGTGTGAGAGAAAGAGAAGCTGTGAGTGAGAGAGAAAGAGAAGCTGTGAGTGAGAGAGAGAGAGAAGCTGTGAGTGAGAGAGAGAGACCAATAGAAGCTGTTAGAGAGAGAGAGAAAGAGAAGCTGTGAGGGAGAGAGAGAGAAAGAGAAGCTGTGAGTGAGAGAGAAAAAGAGAAGCTGTGAGTGAGAGAGAGAGAGAGAGAGAAGCTGTGAGGGAGAGAGAGAGAAAGAGAAGCTGTGAGTGAGTGAGAGAGAGAAAAGAGAAGCTGTGAGTGAGAGAGATAGAGAGAAAGAGAAGCTGTGAGAAAGAGAGAGAAATAGAAGATGTGAGTGAGTGAGAGAGAGAGAGAGAGAAGCTGTGAGTGACTGAGTGAGAGAGAGAAAAGCTGTGTGTGTGAGAGAGAAAGAAAGAGAAGCTGTGAGTGAGTGAGAGAAAAAGAGTAGCTGTGAATGAGAGAGAGAGAGAAAAGAGAAGCTGTGAGTGAGTGAGAGAAAGAGAGAAAGAGAAGCTGTGAGTGAGTGAGTGAGAGAGAGAAGCTGTGAATCAGTGAGACAGAGAGAAAGAGAAGCAGTGAGTGAGAGAGACAGAGAGAGAAGCTGTGAGTGAGGGAGAGAAAGAAAGAGAAGCTGTGAGTGAGAGAGAGAAAGAGAAAGAAAAGCTGTGAGTGAGTGAGAGAGAGAGAAAAGAGAAGCTGTGAGTGAGAGAGATAGAGAGAAAGGGAAGCTGTGTGTGAGAGAGAAATAGAAGCTGTGAGTGAGAGAGAGAGAGAGAGAGAAGCTGTGAGTGAGAGAGAGAGAGAGAGAGAAGCTGTGAGTGAGAGAGAGAGAGAAAGAGAAGCTGTGAGTGAGAGAGACAAAGAGAAGCTGTGAGTGTAAGAGAGAGAAAGAGAAGCTGTGAGTGTGAGAGAGAGAGAGAAAGAGAAGCTGTGAGTGAGTGAGAGAATGCGAAAGAGAAGCTGTGAGTGAGAGAGAGAGACAGAGAAAGAGAAGCTGTGAGTGAGGGAGACAGTGTTAGAAATAGTACCTGTGAGTGAGCAAGAGAGAGAGAAAGAGAAGCTGTGAGTGAGAGAGAGAGAGAGAAGCTGTGTGAGAGAGAGTAAGAGTAGCTGTGAATGAGAGAGAGAGAGAAAGAGAAGCTGTGAGTGAGAGAGAGAGAGAGAAAGAGAAGCTGTGAGTGAGAGAGAGAAAGCAAATGAGAAGCTGTGAGTGAGAGAGAGAGAGAGAAAGAGAAGCTGTGAGTGAGGGAGAGAGAGAAATAGAACCTGTGAGTGAGGGAGAGAGAGAAATAGAACCTGTGAGTGAGCAAGAGAGAGAAAGAAAGAGAAGCTGTGAGTGAGAGAGAGAGAAAGAAGCTGTGAGAGAGAAAGAGAAGCTATGAGTGAGAGAGTGAAAGAGAAGCGGTGAATGAGTGAGAGAAAGGGAAAGCGAAGCTGTGAGTGAGTGAGAGAGAGAGAGAGAGACTGATAGAGAGAGAGAGAAGCTGTGTGGAGAGAGAGACAAAGAGAAGCTGTGAGTGAGTGATTGAGTGAGTGAGAGAGAGAAAGAGAAGTTGTGAGTTAGAAAGAAAGAGAAGCTGTGTGTGAGAGAGAAAGAGAAGCTGTGAGTGAGAGAGAAAGAGAAGCTGTGAGTGAGAGAGAGAGAGAGAAGCTGTGAGTGAGAGAGAGAGAGACCAATAGAAGCTGTTAGAGAGAGAGAGAGAGAAAGAGAAGCTGTGAGGGAGAGAGAGAGAAAGAGAAGCTGTGAGTGAGAGAGAAAAAGAGAAGCTGTGAGTGAGAGAGAGAGAGAGAAAGAGAAGCTGTGAGGGAGAGAGAGAGAAAGAGAAGCTGTGAGTGAGTGAGAGAGAGAAAAGAGAAGCTGTGAGTGAGAGAGATAGAGAGAAAGAGAAGCTGTGAGAAAGAGAGAGAAATAGAAGATGTGAGTGAGAGAGAGAGAGAGAGAGAGAAGCTGTGAGTGAGTGAGAGAGAGAGAAAAGCTGTGTGTGTGAGAGAGAAAGAGAAGCTGTGAGTTAGAGAGAGAGAGAGAAATAGAAGCCGTGAGTGAGAGAGACAGAGAGAGAGAAGCTGTGAGTGAGTGAGAGAGAGAGAGAAAGAGAAGCTGTGAGTGAGAGAGAGAGAGAGAAAGAGAAGCTGTGAGTGAGTGAGAGTTAGAGAAAGAGAAGCTGTGAGTTAGTGAGAGAGAGAGAAAGAGAAGCTGTGAGGGAGAGAGAAAGAGAAGCTGTGAGTGAGAGAGTTAGAGAGAGAGAGAAAGAGAAGCTGTGTGTGAGTGAGTGAGAGAGAGAGAATGAGAAGCTGTGTGTGTGAGAGAGAAAGAGAAGCTGTGAGTGCGTGAGAGAGAGAAGGAGAAGCTGTGAATTAGTGAGAGAGAGAAATTGAAGCTGTGAGTGAGAGACAGAGAGAAACAGAAGTTGTGAGTGAGTGACAGAAAGAGAGAAAGAGAAGCTGTGAGTGAGTGAGGGAGAGAGATAGAAGCTGTGAGTCAGTGAGACAGAGAGAAAGAGAAGCAGTAAGTGAGAGAGACAGAGAAAGAGAAGCTGTGAGTGAGTGAGTGAGGGAGAGAAAGAAAGAGAAGCTGTGAGTGAGAGAGAGAAAGAGAAAGAGAAGCTGTGAGTGAGATAGAGAGAGAAAGAGAAGCTGTGAGGGAGAGAGAGAAAGAGAAGCTGTGAGTGAGTGAGAGAGAGAGAAAAGAGAAGCTGTGAGTGAGAGAGATAGAGAGAAAGAGAAGCTGTGAGAGAGAGAGAGAGAAAGAGAAGCTGTGAGTGAGGGAGACAGAGAGAGAAATAGAACCTGTGAGTGAGCAAGAGAGAGAGAGAGAAAGAGAAGCTGTGAGTGAGAGAGAGAAAGAGAAGCTGTGAGAGAGAAGGAGAAGCTATGAGTGAGAGAGTGAAAGAGAAGCGGTGAATGAGTGAGAGAAAGGGAAAGCGAAGCTGTGAGTGAGAGAGAGAGAGAGAGAGAGACTGTTAGAGAGAGAGAGAGACGCTGTGTGGAGAGAGAGAGAAAGAGAAGCTGTGAGTGAGTGATTGAGTGAGTGAGAGAGAGAAAGAGAAGTTGTGAGTGAGAAAGAAAGAAAGAGAAGCTGTGTGAGAGAGGGAAAGAGAAGCTGTGAGTGAGAGAGAAAGAGAAGCTGTGAGTGAGAGAGAGAGAGAAGCTGTGAGTGAGAGAGAGAGAGACCAATAGAAGCTGTTAGAGAGAGAGAGAGAAAGAGAAGCAGTGAGGGAGAGAGAAAGAGAAGCTGTGAGTGAGAGAGAAAAAGAGAAGCTGTAAGAGAGAGAGAGAGAGAGAAAGAGAAGCTGTGAGTGAGAGAGAGAGAAAGAGAAGCTTTGAGTGAGTGAGAGAGAAAAGAGAAGCTGTGAGTGAGAGAGATAGAGAGAAAGAGAAGCTGTGAGTGAGTGAGAGAGAGAAAAGAGAAGCTGTGAGTGAGAGAGATAGAGAGAAAGAGAAGCTGTGAGAAAGAGAGAAATGGAAGATGTGAGTGAGTGAGAGAGAGAGAGAGAAGCTGTGAGTGAGTGAGAGAGAGAGAGAAAAGCTGTGTGTGTGAGAGAGAAAGAGAAGCTGTGAGTGAGTGAGAGAAAAAGAGTAGCTGTGAATGAGAGAGAGAGAGAGAAAAGAGAAGCTATGAGTGAGAGAGATAGCGAGAAAAAGAAGCTGTGTGTGATAGAGAGAAATAGAACCTGTGAGTGAGTGAGAGAGAGAGAGAAAGAGAAGCAGTGAGTGAGAGAAAGAGAGAAAGAGAAGCTGTGAGTGAGTGAGTGAGTGAGACAGAGAAGCTGTGAGTCAGTGAGAGAGAGAGAAAGAGAAGCAGTGAGTGAGAGAGAGAGAGAGAAGCTGTGAGTGAGGGAGAGAAAGAAAGAGAAGCTGTGAGTGAGAGAGAGAAAGAGAAAGAGAAGCTGTGAGTGAGAGAGAGAAAGAGAAGCTGTGAGGGAGAGAGAGAGAAAGAAAAGCTGTGAGTGAGTGAGAGAGAGAAAAGAGAAGCTGTGAGTGAGAGAGAGAGAGAAATGGAAGCTGTGTGTGAGAGAGAAATAGAAGATGTGAGTGAGAGAGAGAGAGAAAGAGAAGCTGTGAGTGAGAGAGAGAGAGAGAGAAAGAGAAGCTGTGAGTGAGAGAGGGAGAGAAAGAGAAGCTGTGAGTGAGAGAGAGAAAGAGAAGCTATGAGTGAGAGAGAGAGAAAGAGAAGCTGTGAGTGTGAGAGAGAGAGAGAGAAAGAGAAACTGTGAGTGAGTGAGAGAAAGCGAAAGAGAAGCTGTGAGTGAGGGAGAGAGAGAGAAAGAGAAGCTGTGAGTGAGAGAAAGAGAGAAAGAGAAGCTGTGAGTGAGAGAGAGAGAAAGAGAAGCTGTGAGTGAGAGAGAGAAAGAGAAGCTGTGAGTGAGTGAGAGAGAGAATGAGAAGCTGTGTGAGAGAGAGAAGCAGTGAGTGAGAGAGAGAGAGAAGGAGAAGCTGTGAGTTAGTGAGAGAGAGAGAAAGTGAAGCTGTGAGTGAGAGAGAGATAGAGAGAGAAAGAGAAGCTGTGAGTGAGAGGGAGAAAGAGAAGCTGTGAGTGAGAGTGAGAGAGATAGAGAAGCTGTGAGTGAGGGAGACAGTGAGTGAAATAGAACCTGTGAGTGAGAGAGAGAGAAAGAGAAGCTGTGAGTGAGAGAGAGAGAGAAAGAGAAGGTGTGACTGTGAGAGAGAAATAGAAGCTGAGTGAGTGAGAGAGATATTGAAAGAGAAGGTTTGAGTGAGTGAGAGAGCGAGAGAAAGAGAGCTGTGAGTGAGAGAGAGAGAAAGAGAAGATGTGAGAGAGAAAGAGAAGCTGTGAGTGAGTGAGGGAGAGAGAGAGAAATAGAAGGTGTGAGTGAGTGTGTGTGAGAGAAAGAGAAGCTGTGTGAGAGAGAGAGAGAGAAGCTGAGAGTGAGAGACAGAGAGAGAGACAAGCTGTGAGTGAGGGAGAGAGAGAGAATGAGATGCTGTGAGTGAGAGAGAGAGAAATAGTAGCTGTGAGTGAGTGAGAGAGAGAGAGAGAAGATGTGAGTGAGTGAGAGAGAGAGAGAAAAAGAGAAGCTGTGAGAGAGAGAGAAAGAGAAGCTGTGAGTTAGTGAGAGAAAGAGAAAGAGAAGCTGTGAATGAGAGAGACAGAGAGAGATTGAGAAGCTGTGAGTGAGTGAGAGAGAGAGAAAGAGAAGCTGTGAGTGAAGGAGAGGGAGAAATAGAACCTGTGAGTGAGGGAGAGAGAGAAATAGAACCTGTGAGTGAGCAAGAGAGAGAGAGAAAGAGAAGCTGTGAGTGAGAGAGAGAGAAAGAAGCTGTGAGAGAGAAAGAGAAGCTATGAGTGAGAGAGTGAAAGAGAAGCGGTGAATGAGTGAGAGAAAGGGAAAGCGAAGCTGTGAGTGAGTGAGAGAGAGAGAGAGAGACTGTTAGAAAGAGAGAGAGAGAGAGAGAAGCTGTGTGGAGAGAGAGAGAAAGAGAAGCTGTGAGTGAGTGATTGAGTGAGTGAGAGAGAGAAAGAGAAGTTGTGAGTGAGAAAGAAAGAGAAGCTGTGTGAGAGAGAAAGAGAAGCTGTGAGTGAGAGAGAGAGAGAGAAGCTGTGAGTGAGAGAGAGAGACCAATAGAAGCTGTTAGAGAGAGAGAGAGAAAGAGAAGCTGTGAGGGAGAGAGAGAGAAAGAGAAGCTGTGAATGAGAGAGAAAAAGAGAAGCTGTGAGTGAGAGAGAGAGAGAAAGAGAAGCTGTGAGGGAGAGAGAGAGAAAGAGAAGCTGTGAGTGAGTGAGAGAGAGAAAAGAGAAGCTGTGAGTGAGAGAGATAGAGAGAAAGAGAAGCTGTGAGAAAGAGAGAAATAGAAGATGTGAGTGAGTGAGAGAGAGAGAGAGAAGCTGTGAGTGAGTGAGAGAGAGAAAAGCTGTGTGTGAGAGAGAGAAAGAGAAGCTGTGAGTGAGTGAGAGAAAAAGAGTAGCTGTGAATGAGAGAGAGAGAAAAGAGCAGCTGTGAGTGAGAGAGATAGCAAGAAAAAGAAGCTGTGTGTGATAGAGAGAAATAGAACCTGTGAGTGAGTGAGAGAGAGAGAGAAAGAGAAGCTGTGAGTGAGTGAGAGAAAGAGAGAAAGAGAAGCTGTGAGTGAGTGAGTGAGTGAGAGAAGCTGTGAGTCAGTGAGACAGAGAGAAAGAGAAGCAGTGAGTGAGGGAGAGAAAGAAAGATAAGCTGTGAGTGAGAGAGAGAAAGAGAAAGAGAAGCTGTGAGTGAGAGAGAGAAAGAGAAGCTGTGAGGGAGAGAGAGAGAAAGAGAAGCTGTGAGTGAGTGAGAGAGAGAAAAGAGAAGCTGTGAGTGAGAGAGAGAGAGAGAAAGGGAAGCTGTGTGTGAGAGAGAAATAGAAGATGTGAGTGAGAGAGAGAGAGAGAAAGAGAAGCTGTGAGTGAGAGAGAGAGAGAGAAAGAGAAGCTGTGAGTGAGAGAGAGAGAGAAAGAGAAGCTGTGAGTGAGAGAGAGAAAGAGAAGCTGTGAGTGAGAGAGAGAGAAAGAGAAGCTGTGAGTGAGAGAGAGATAGAGAAAGAGAAGCTGTGAGTGAGGGAGACAGTGAGAGAAATAGAACCTGTGAGTGAGCAAGAGAGAGAGAGAAAGAGAAGCTGTGAGTGAGAGAGAGAGAGAGAAAGAGAAGCTGTGAGGGAGAGAGAAAGAGAAGCTGTGAGTGAGAGAGTTAGAGAGAGAGAGAAAGAGAAGCTGTGTGTGAGTGAGAGAGAGAGAGAATGAGAAGCTGTGTGTGAGAGAGAGAAAGAGAAGCTGTGAGTGCGTGAGAGAGAGAAGGAGAAGCTGTGAATTAGTGAGAGAGAGAGAAATTGAAGCTGTGAGTGAGAGACAGAGAGAAACAGAAGTTGTGAGTGAGTGACAGAAAGAGAGAAAGAGAAGCTGTGAGTGAGTGAGAGAGAGAGAAAAGAGAAGCTGTGAGTGAGAGAGATAGAGAGAAAGAGAAGCTGTGTGAGAGAGAGATAGAGAAAGAGAAGCTGTGAGTGAGGGAGACAGAGAGAGAAATAGAACCTGTGAGTGAGCAAGAGAGAGAGAGAGAAAGAGAAGCTGTGAGTGAGAGAGAGAAAGAGAAGCTGTGAGAGAGAAGGAGAAGCTATGAGTGAGAGAGTGAAAGAGAAGCGGTGAATGAGTGAGAGAAAGGGAAAGCGAAGCTGTGAGTGAGAGAGAGTGAGAGAGAGAGACTGTTAGAGAGAGAGAGAGAGACGCTGTGTGGAGAGAGAGAGAAAGAGAAGCTGTGAGTGAGTGATTGAGTGAGTGAGAGAGAGAAAGAGAAGTAGTGAGTGAGAAAGAAAGAAAGAGAAGCTGTGTGAGAGAGGGAAAGAGAAGCTGTGAGTGAGAGAGAAAGAGAAGCTGTGAGTGAGAGAGAGAGAGAAGCTGTGAGTGAGAGAGAGAGAGACCAATAGAAGCTGTTAGAGAGAGAGAGAGAAAGAGAAGCAGTGAGGGAGAGAGAAAGAGAAGCTGTGAGTGAGAGAGAAAAAGAGAAGCTGTGAGTGAGAGAGAGAGAGAGAAAGAGAAGCTGTGAGTGAGAGAGAGAGAAAGAGAAGCTGTGAGTGAGTGAGAGAGAGAAAAGAGAAGCTGTGAGTGAGAGAGATAGAGAGAAAGAGAAGCTGTGAGAAAGAGAGAAATAGAAGATGTGAGTGAGTGAGAGAGAGAGAGAGAAGCTGTGAGTGAGTGAGAGAGAGAGAGAAAAGCTGTGTGTGTGAGAGAGAAAGAGAAGCTGTGAGTGAGTGAGAGAAAAAGAGTAGCTGTGAATGAGAGAGAGAGAGAGAAAAGAGAAGCTGTGAGTGAGAGAGATAGCGAGAAAAAGAAGCTGTGTGTGATAGAGAGAAATAGAACCTGTGAGTGAGTGAGAGAGAGAGAGAAAGAGAAGCAGTGAGTGAGAGAAAGAGAGAAAGAGAAGCTGTGAGTGAGTGAGACAGAGAAGCTGTGAGTCAGTGAGAGAGAGAGAAAGAGAAGCAGTGAGTGAGAGAGAGAGAGAGAAGCTGTGAGTGAGGGAGAGAAAGAAAGAGAAGCTGTGAGTGAGAGAGAGAAAGAGAAAGAGAAGCTGTGAGTGAGAGAGAGAAAGAGAAGCTGTGAGGGAGAGAGAGAGAAAGAAAAGCTGTGAGTGAGTGAGAGAGAGAAAAGAGAAGCTGTGAGTGAGAGAGAGAGAGAAAGGGAAGCTGTGTGTGTGAGAGAAATAGAAGATGTGAGTGAGAGAGAGAGAGAAAGAGAAGCTGTGAGTGAGAGAGAGAGAGAGAGAAAGAGAAGCTGTGAGTGAGAGAGGGAGAGAAAGAGAAGCTGTGAGTGAGAGAGAGAAAGAGAAGCTATGAGTGAGAGAGAGAGAAAGAGAAGCTGTGAGTGTGAGAGAGAGAGAGAGAAAGAGAAACTGTGAGTGAGTGAGAGAAAGCGAAAGAGAAGCTGTGAGTGAGGGAGAGAGAGAGAAAGAGAAGCTGTGAGTGAGAGAAAGAGAGAAAGAGAAGCTGTGAGTGAGAGAGAGAGAAAGAGAAGCTGTGAGTGAGAGAGAGAAAGAGAAGCTGTGAGTGAGTGAGAGAGAGAATGAGAAGCTGTGTGAGAGAGAGAAGCAGTGAGTGAGAGAGAGAGAGAAGGAGAAGCTGTGAGTTAGTGAGAGAGAGAGAAAGTGAAGCTGTGAGTGAGAGAGAGATAGAGAGAGAAAGAGAAGCTGTGAGTGAGAGGGAGAAAGAGAAGCTGTGAGTGAGAGTGAGAGAGATAGAGAAGCTGTGAGTGAGGGAGACAGTGAGTGAAATAGAACCTGTGAGTGAGAGAGAGAGAAAGAGAAGCTGTGAGTGAGAGAGAGAGAGAAAGAGAAGGTGTGAGTTTGAGAGAGAAATAGAAGCTGTGTGAGTGAGAGAGATATTGAAAGAGAAGGTTTGAGTGAGTGAGAGAGCGAGAGAAAGAGAGCTGTGAGTGAGAGAGAGAGAAAGAGAAGATGTGAGAGAGAAAGAGAAGCTGTGAGTGAGTGAGGGAGAGAGAGAGAGAAATAGAAGGTGTGAGTGAGTGTGTGTGAGAGAAAGAGAAGCTGTGTGTGTGAGAGAGAGAGAAGCTGAGAGTGAGAGACAGAGAGAGAGACAAGCTGTGAGTGAGGGAGAGAGAGAGAATGAGATGCTGTGAGTGAGAGAGAGAGAAATAGTAGCTGTGAGTGAGTGAGAGAGAGAGAGAGAAGATGTGAGTGAGTGAGAGAGAGAGAGAAAAAGAGAAGCTGTGAGAGAGAGAGAAAGAGAAGCTGTGAGTTAGTGAGAGAAAGAGAAAGAGAAGCTGTGAATGAGAGAGACAGAGAGAGATTGAGAAGCTGTGAGTGAGTGAGAGAGAGAGAAAGAGAAGCTGTGAGTGAGGGAGAGGGAGAAATAGAACCTGTGAGTGAGGGAGAGAGAGAAATAGAACCTGTGAGTGAGCAAGAGAGAGAGAGAAAGAGAAGCTGTGAGTGAGAGAGAGAGAAAGAAGCTGTGAGAGAGAAAGAGAAGCTATGAGTGAGAGAGTGAAAGAGAAGCGGTGAATGAGTGAGAGAAAGGGAAAGCGAAGCTGTGAGTGAGTGAGAGAGAGAGAGAGAGACTGTTAGAGAGAGAGAGAGAGACGCTGTGTGGAGAGAGAGAGAAAGAGAAGCTGTGAGTGAGTGATTGAGTGAGTGAGAGAGAGAAAGAGAAGTTGTGAGTGAGAAAGAAAGAAAGAGAAGCTGTGTGAGAGAGGGAAAGAGAAGCTGTGAGTGAGAGAGAAAGAGAAGCTGTGAGTGAGAGAGAGAGAGAAGCTGTGAGTGAGAGAGAGAGAAACCAATAGAAGCTGTTAGAGAGAGAGAGAGAAAGAGAAGCAGTGAGGGAGAGAGAAAGAGAAGCTGTGAGTGAGAGAGAAAAAGAGAAGCTGTGAGTGAGAGAGAGAGAGAGAAAGAGAAGCTGTGAGTGAGAGAGAGAGAAAGAGAAGCTGTGAGTGAGTGAGAGAGAGAAAAGAGAAGCTGTGAGTGAGAGAGATAGAGAGAAAGAGAAGCTGTGAGAAAGAGAGAAATAGAAGATGTGAGTGAGTGAGAGAGAGAGAGAGAAGCTGTGAGTGAGTGAGAGAGAGAGAGAAAAGGTGTGTGTGTGAGAGAGAAAGAGAAGCTGTGAGTGAGTGAGAGAAAAAGAGTAGCTGTGAATGAGAGAGAGAGAGAGAAAAGAGAAGCTGTGAGTGAGAGAGATAGCGAGAAAAAGAAGCTGTGTGTGATAGAGAGAAATAGAACCTGTGAGTGAGTGAGAGAGAGAGAGAAAGAGAAGCAGTGAGTGAGAGAAAGAGAGAAAGAGAAGCTGTGAGTGAGTGAGTGAGACAGAGAAGCTGTGAGTCAGTGAGAGAGAGAGAAAGAGAAGCAGTGAGTGAGAGAGAGAGAGAGAAGCTGTGAGTGAGGGAGAGAAAGAAAGAGAAGCTGTGAGTGAGAGAGAGAAAGAGAAAGAGAAGCTGTGAGTGAGAGAGAGAAAGAGAAGCTGTGAGGGAGAGAGAGAGAAAGAAAAGCTGTGAGTGAGTGAGAGAGAGAAAAGAGAAGCTGTGAGTGAGAGAGAGAGAGAAAGGGAAGCTGTGTGTGAGAGAGAAATAGAAGATGTGAGTGAGAGAGAGAGAGAAAGAGAAGCTGTGAGTGAGAGAGAGAGAGAGAGAAAGAGAAGCTGTGAGTGAGAGAGGGAGAGAAAGAGAAGCTGTGAGTGAGAGAGAGAAAGAGAAGCTATGAGTGAGAGAGAGAGAAAGAGAAGCTGTGAGTGTGTGAGAGAGAGAGAGAAAGAGAAACTGTGAGTGAGTGAGAGAAAGCGAAAGAGAAGCTGTGAGTGAGGGAGAGAGAGAGAAAGAGAAGCTGTGAGTGAGAGAAAGAGAGAAAGAGAAGCTGTGAGTGAGAGAGAGAGAAAGAGAAGCTGTGAGTGAGAGAGAGAAAGAGAAGCTGTGAGTGAGTGAGAGAGAGAATGAGAAGCTGTGTGAGAGAGAGAAGCAGTGAGTGAGAGAGAGAGAGAAGGAGAAGCTGTGAGTTAGTGAGAGAGAGAGAAAGTGAAGCTGTGAGTGAGAGAGAGATAGAGAGAAAGAGAAGCTGTGAGTGAGAGGGAGAAAGAGAAGCTGTGAGTGAGAGTGAGAGAGATAGAGAAGCTGTGAGTGAGGGAGACAGTGAGTGAAATAGAACCTGTGAGTGAGAGAGAGAGAAAGAGAAGCTGTGAGTGAGAGAGAGAGAGAAAGAGAAGGTGTGAGTGTGAGAGAGAAATAGAAGCTGAGTGAGTGAGAGAGATATTGAAAGAGAAGGTTTGAGTGAGTGAGAGAGCGAGAGAAAGAGAGCTGTGAGTGAGAGAGAGAGAAAGAGAAGATGTGAGAGAGAAAGAGAAGCTGTGAGTGAGTGAGGGAGAGAGAGAGAGAAATAGAAGGTGTGAGTGAGTGTGTGTGAGAGAAAGAGAAGCTGTGTGTGTGTGTGAGAGAGAAGCTGAGAGTGAGAGACAGAGAGAGAGACATGCTGTGAGTGAGGGAGAGAGAGGGAATGAGATGCTGTGAGTGAGAGAGAGAGAAATAGTAGCTGTGAGTGAGTGAGAGAGAGAGAGAGAAGATGTGAGTGAGTGAGAGAGAGAGAGAAAAAGAGAAGCTGTGAGAGAGAGAGAAAGAGAAGCTGTGAGTTAGTGAGAGAAAGAGAAAGAGAAGCTGTGAATGAGAGAGACAGAGAGAGATTGAGAAGCTGTGAGTGAGTGAGAGAGAGAGAAAGAGAAGCTGTGAGTGAGGGAGAGGGAGAAATAGAACCTGTGAGTGAGGGAGAGAGAGAAATAGAACCTGTGAGTGAGCAAGAGAGAGAGAGAAAGAGAAGCTGTGAGTGAGAGAGAGAGAAAGAAGCTGTGAGAGAGAAAGAGAAGCTATGAGTGAGAGAGTGAAAGAGAAGCGGTGAATGAGTGAGAGAAAGGGAAAGCGAAGCTGTGAGTGAGTGAGAGAGAGAGAGACTGTTAGAAAGAGAGAGAGAGAGAGAAGCTGTGTGGAGAGAGAGAGAAAGAGAAGCTGTGAGTGAGTGATTGAGTGAGTGAGAGAGAGAAAGAGAAGTTGTGAGTGAGAAAGAAAGAGAAGCTGTGTGAGAGAGAGAAAGAGAAGCTGTGAGTGAGAGAGAGAGAGAAGCTGTGAGTGAGAGAGAGAGAGACCAATAGAAGCTGTTAGAGAGAGAGAGAGAAAGAGAAGCTGTGAGGGAGAGAGAGAGAAAGAGAAGCTGTGAATGAGAGAGAAAAAGAGAAGCTGTGAGTGAGAGAGAGAGAGAAAGAGAAGCTGTGAGGGAGAGAGAGAGAAAGAGAAGCTGTGAGTGAGTGAGAGAGAGAAAAGAGAAGCTGTGAGTGAGAGAGATAGAGAGAAAGAGAAGCTGTGAGAAAGAGAGAAATAGAAGATGTGAGTGAGTGAGAGAGAGAGAGAGAAGCTGTGAGTGAGTGAGAGAGAGAAAAGCTGTGTGGGTGAGAGAGAAAGAGAAGCTGTGAGTGAGTGAGAGAAAAAGAGTAGCTGTGAATGAGAGAGAGAGAGAGAAAAGAGCAGCTGTGAGTGAGAGAGATAGCAAGAAAAAGAAGCTGTGTGTGATAGAGAGAAATAGAACCTGTGAGTGAGTGAGAGAGAGAGAGAAAGAGAAGCTGTGAGTGAGTGAGTGAGTGAGAGAAGCTGTGAGTCAGTGAGACAGAGAGAAAGAAAAGCAGTGAGTGAGAGAGACAGAGAGAGAAGCTGTGAGTGAGGGAGAGAAAGAAAGATAAGCTGTGAGTGAGAGAGAGAAAGAGAAAGAGAAGCTGTGAGTGAGAGAGAGAAAGAGAAGCTGTGAGGGAGAGAGAGAGAAAGAGAAGCTGTGAGTGAGTGAGAGAGAGAAAAGAGAAGCTGTGAGTGAGAGAGAGAGAGAGAAAGGGAAGCTGTGTGTGAGAGAGAAATAGAAGATGTGAGTGAGAGAGAGAGAGAGAAAGAGAAGCTGTGAGTGAGAGAGAGAGAGAGAGAGAAAGAGAAGCTGTGAGTGAGAGAGAGAGAGAAAGTGAAGCTGTGAGTGAGAGAGAGAAAGAGAAGCTGTGAGTGAGAGAGAGAGAAAGAGAAGCTGTGAGTGAGAGAGAGATAGAGAAAGAGAAGCTGTGAGTGAGGGAGACAGTGAGAGAAATAGAACCTGTGAGTGAGCAAGAGAGAGAGCGAAAGAGAAGCTGTGAGTGAGAGAGAGAGAGAGAAGCTGTGAGAGAGAGAGTAAGAGTAGCTGTGAATGAGAGAGAGAGAGAAAGAGAAGCTGCGAGTGAGAGAGAGAGAGAGAGAAAGAGAAGCTGTGAGTGAGAGAGAGAAAGCAAAAGAGAAGCTGTGAGTGAGAGAGAGAGAGAGAAAGAGAAGCTGTGAGTGAGGGAGAGAGAGAAATAGAACCTGTGAGTGAGGGAGAGAGAGAAATAGAACCTGTGAGTGAGCAAGAGAGAGAGAAAGAGAAGCTGTGAGTGAGAGAGAGAGAAAGAAGCTGTGAGAGAGAAAGAGAAGCTATGAGTGAGAGAGTGAAAGAGAAGCGGTGAATGAGTGAGAGAAAGGGAATGTGAAGCTGTGAGTGAGAGAGAGAGAGAGAGAGACTGTTAGCGAGAGAGAGAGAGAGAGAAGCTGTGTGGAGAGAGAGAGAAAGAGAAGCTGTGAGTGAGTGATTGAGTGAGTGAGAGAGAGAAAGAGAAGTTGTGAGTGAGAAAGAAAGAGAAGCTGTGTGAGAGAGAGAAAGAGAAGCTGTGAATGAGAGAGAGAGAAGCTGTGAGTGAGAGAGAGAGAGACCAATAGAAGCTGTTAGAGAGAGAGAGAGAAAGAGAATCTGTGAGGGAGAGAGAGAGAAAGAGAAGCTGTGAGTGAGAGAAAAAAGAGAAGCTGTGAGTGAGTGAGAGAGAGAAAAGAGAAGCTGTGAGTGAGAGAGATAGAGAGAAAGAGAAGCTGTGAGAAAGAGAGAGAAATAGAAGATGTTAATGAGTGAGAGAGAGAGAGAGAGAAGCTGTGAGTGAGTGAGAGAGAGAGAGAAAAGCTGTGTGTGTGAGAGAGAAAGAGAAGCTGTGAGTTAGTGAGAGAGAGAGAAATAGAAGTCATGAGTGAGAGAGACAGAGAGAGAGAAGCTGTGAGTGAGTGAGAGAGAGAGAGAAAGAGAAGCTGTGAGTGAGAGAGAGAGAAAGAGAAGCTGTGAGTGAGTGAGAGTTAGAGAAAGAGAAGCTGTGAGTTAGTGAGAGAGAGAGAAAGAGAAGCTGTGTGAGAGAGACAGAGTGAGAAAGAGAAGCGTGAGTGAGTGAGAGAGAGAGAAAGAAAAGCTGTGAGGGGGAGAGAAAGAGAAGCTGTGAGTGAGAGAGTTAGAGAGAGAGAGAAAGAGAAGCTGTGTGTGAGTGAGAGAGAGAGAGAATGAGAAGCTGTGTGTGAGAGAGAGAAAGAGAAGCTGTGAGTGCGTGAGAGAGAGAAGGAGAAGCTGTGAGTGAGAGACAGAGAGAAACAGAAGTTGTGAGTGACTGACAGAAAGAGAGAAAGAGAAGCTGTGAGTGAGTGAGGGAGAGAGAGAAAAGCTGTGTGTGTGAGAGAGAAAGAGAAGCTGTGAGTGAGTGAGAGAAAAAGAGTAGCTGTGAATGAGAGAGAGAGAGAGAAAAGAGAAGCTGTGAGTGAGAGAGATAGTGAGAAAAAGAAGCTGTGTGTGATACAGAGAAATAGAACCTGTGAGTGAGTGAGAGAGAGAGAGAAAGAGAAGCTGTGAGTGAGTGAGAGAAAGAGAGAAAGAGAAGCTGTGAGTGAGTGAGTGAGTGAGAGAAGCTGTGAGTCAGTGAGACAGAGAGAAAGAGAAGCAGTGAGTGAGAGAGACAGAGAGAGAAGCTGTGAGTGAGGGAGAGAAAGAAAGAGAAGGTGTGAGTGAGAGAGAGAAAGAGAAAGAGAAGCTGTGAGTGAGAGAGGGAAAGAGAAGCTGTGAGGGAGAGAGAGAAAGAGAAGCTGTGAGTGAGTGAGAGAGAGAGAAAAGAGAAGCTGTGAGTGAGAGAGAGAGAGAAAGGGAAGCTGTGTGAGAGAGAGAAATAGAAGATGTGAGTGAGAGAGAGAGAGAAAGAGAAGCTGTGAGTGAGTGAGAGAGAGAAAGAGAAGCTGTGAGTGAGAGAGAGAAAGAGAAGCTGTGAGTGAGAGAGAGAGAAAGATAAGCTGTGAGGGAGAGAGAAAAAGAGAAGCTGTGAGTGAGAGAGAGAGAGAGAGAAGCTGTGAGGAAGAGAGAGAGAAAGAGAAGCTGTGAGTGAGTGAGAGAGAGAAAAGAGAAGCTGTGAGTGAGAGAGATAGAGAGAAAGAGAAGCTGTGAGAAAGAGAGAGAAATAGAAGATGTGAGTGAGAGAGAGAAAGAGACAGAGAAGCTGTGAGTGAGTGAGAGAGAGAGAGAAAAGCTGTGTGTGTGAGAGAGAAAGAGAAGCTGTGAGTTAGTGAGAGAGAGAGAAATAGAAGCCGTGAGTGAGAGAGACAGAGAGAGAAGCTGTGAGTGAGTGAGAGAGAGAGAGAAAGAGAAGCTGTGAGTGAGAGAGAGAGAGAGAAAGAGAAGCTGTGAGTGAGTGAGAGTTAGAGAAAGAGAAGCTGTGAGTTAGTGAGAGAGAGAGAAAGAGAAGCTTTGTGAGAGAGACAGTGAGAAAGAGAAGCGTGAGTGAGTGAGAGAGAGAGAAAGAAAAGATGTGAGGGAGAGAGAAAGAGAAGCTGTGAGTGAGAGAGTTAGACAGAGAGAGAAAGAGAAGCTGTGTGTGAGTGAGAGAGAGAGAGAATGAGAAGCTGTGCGTGAGAGAGAGAAAGAGAAGCTGTGAGTGCGTGAGAGAGAGAAGGAGAAGCTGTGAATTAGTGAGAGAGAGAGAAATTGAAGCTGTGAGTGAGAGACAGAGAGAAACAGAAGTTGTGAGTGAGTGACAGAAAGAGAGAAAGAGAAGCTGTGAGTGAGGGAGGGAGAGAGAGAGAAGCTGTGAGTCAGTGAGACAGAGAGAAAGAGGAGCAGTAAGTGAGAGAGAGAGAGAGAAGCTGTGAGTGAGGGAGAGAAAGAAAGAGAAGCTGTGAGTGAGAGAGAGAAAGAGAAGCTGTGAGTGAGAGAGAGAGAGAAAGAGAAGCTGTGAGGGAGAGAGAGAGAAAGAGAAGCTGTGAGTGAGTGAGAGAGAGAGAAAAGAGAAGCTGTGAGTGAGAGAGATAGAGAGAAAGAGAAGCTGTGTGTGAGAGAGAAAGAGAAGATGTGAGTGAGAGAGAGAGAGAAAGAGAAGCTTGAGTGAGAGAGAGAGAGAGAAGCTGTGAGTGAGAGAGAGAGAGAAAGAGAAGCTGTGAGTGAGAGAGAGAAAGAGAAGCTGTGAGTGAGTGAGAGAAAGCGAAAGAGAAGCTGTGAGTGAGAGAGATAGAGAGAAAGAGAAGCTGTGAGTGAGGGAGACAGAGAGAGAAATAGAACCTGTGAGTGAGCAAGAGAGAGAGAGAAAGAGAAGCTGTGAGTGAGAGAGAGAGAAAGAAGCTGTGAGAGAGAAAGAGAAGCTATGAGTGAGAGAGTGAAAGAGAAGCGGTGAATGAGTGAGAGGAAGGGAAAGTGAAGCTGTGAGTGAGAGAGAGAGAGAGAGACTGTTAGAGAGAGAGAGAGAAGCTGTGTGGAGAGAGAGAGAAAGAGAAGCTGTAAGTGAGTGATTGAGTGAGTGAGAGAGAGAAAGAGAAGTTGTGAGTGAGAAAGAAAGAAAGAGAAGCTGTGAGTGAGAGAGAAAGAGAAGCTGTGAGTGAGAGAGAAAGAGAATTTGTGAGTGAGAGAGAGAGAGAGAAGCTGTGAGTGAGTGAGAGAGAGACCAATAGAAGCTGTGAGAGAGAGAGAGAGAAAGAGAAGCAGTGAGGGAGAGAGAGAGAAAGAGAAGCTGTGAGTGAGAGAGAGAGAAAGAGAAGCTGTGAGTGAGTGAGAGAGAGAAAAGAGAAGCTGTGAGTGAGAGAGATAGAGAGAAAGAGAAGCTGTGAGAAAGAGAGAGAAATAGAAGATGTGAGTGAGTGAGTGAGAGAGAGAGAAGCTGTGAGTGAGTGAGAGAGAGAGAAAAGGTGTGTGTGTGAGAGAGAAAGAGAAGCTGTGAGTGAGTGAGAGAAAAAGAGTAGCTGTGAATGAGAGAGAGAGAGAGAAGCTGTGAGTGAGAGAGAAAGAGAATTTGTGAGTGAGAGAGAGAGAGAGAAGCTGTGAGTGAGAGAGAGAGAGACCAATAGAAGCTGTGTGAGAGAGAGAGAGAAAGAGAAGTAGTGGGGGAGAGAGAGAGAAAGAGAAGCTGTGAGTGAGAGAGAGAGAAAGAGAAGCTGTGAGTGAGTGAGAGAGAGAAAAGAGAAGCTGTGAGTGAGAGAGATAGAGAGAAAGAGAAGCTGTGAGAAAGAGAGAGAAATAGAAGATGTGAGTGAGTGAGTGAGAGAGAGAGAGAAGCTGTGAGTGAGTGAGAGAGAGAGAAAAGGTGTGTGTGTGAGAGAGAAAGAGAAGCTGTGAGTGAGTGAGAGAAAAAGAGTAGCTGTGAATGAGAGAGAGAGAGAAAAAAGAGAAGCTGTGAGTGAGAGAGATAGCGAGAAAAAGAAGCTGTGTGTGATAGAGAGAAATAGAACCTGTGCGTGAGTGAGAGAGAGAGAAAGAAAGAGAAGCTGTGAGTGAGTGAGAGAAAGAGAGAAAGAGAAGCTGTGAGTGAGAGAGAGAAGCTGTGAGTCAGTGAGACAGAGAGAAAGAGAAGCAGTGAGTGAGAGAGACAGAGAGAGAAGCTGTGAGGGAGAGAGAGAGAAAGAGAAGCTGTGAGTGAGTGAGAGAGAGAGAAAAGAGAAGCTGTGAGTGAGAGAGAGAGAGAGAAAGGGAAGCTGTGTGAGAGAGAGAAATAGAAGATGTGAGTGAGAGAGAGAGAGAGAAAGAGAAGCTGTGAGTGAGAGAGAGAGAGAGAAAGAGAAGCTGTGAGTGAGAGAGAGAGAGAAAGAGAAGCTGTGAGTGAGAGAGAGAAAGAGAAGCTGTGAGTGAGAGAGAGAGAAAGAGAAGCTGTGAGTGTGTGAGAGAGAGAGAGAAAGAGAAACTGTGAGTGAGTGAGAGAAAGTGAAAGAGAAGCTGTGAGTGAGAGACAGAGAGAAAGAAGCTGTGAGTGAGGGAGACAGTGAGAGAAATAGAACCTGTGAGTGAGCGAGAGAGAGAGAGAGAAAGAGAAGCTGTGAGTGAGAGAGAGAGAGAGAAGCTGTGAGAGAGAGAGTAAGAGTAGCTGTGAATGAGAGAGAGAGAAAGAGAAGCTGTGAGTGAGAGAGAGAGAGAGAGAGAAGCTGTGAGTGAGAGAGAGAAAGCAAAAGAGAAGCTGTGAGTGAGAGAGAGAGAGAGAGAAAGAGAAGCTGTGAGTGAGGGAGAGAGAGAAATAGAACCTGTGAGTGAGGGAGAGAGAGAAATAGAACCTGTGAGTGAGCAAGAGAGAGAGAGAAAGAGAAGCTGTGAGTGAGAGAGAGAGAAAGAAGCTGTGAGAGAGAAAGAGAAGCTATGAGTGAGAGAGTGAAAGAGAAGCGGTGAATGAGTGAGAGAAAGGGAAAGCGAAGCTGTGAGTGAGAGAGAGAGAGAGAGACTGTTAGCGAGAGAGAGAGAGAGAGAGAAGCTGTGTGGAGAGAGAGAGAAAGAGAAGCTGTGAGTGAGTGATTGAGTGAGTGACAGAGAGAAAGAGAAGTTGTGAGTGAGAAAGAAAGAGAAGCTGTGTGTGAGAGAGAAAGAGAAGCTGTGAGTGAGAGAGAAAGAGAAGCTGTGAGTGAGTGAGAGAGAGAGAAGCTGTGAGTGAGAGAGAGAGAGACCAATAGAAGCTGTTAGAGAGAGAGAGAGAAAGAGAAGCTGTGAGGGAGAGAGAGAGAAAGAGAAGCTGTGAGTGAGAGAGAAAAAGAGAAGCTGTGTGTGAGAGAGAGAGAGAGAAAGAGAAGCTGTGAGGGAGAGAGAGAGAATGAGAAGCTGTGAGTGAGAGAGAAAAAGAGAAGCTGTGAGTGAGAGAGAGAGAGAGAGAAAGGGAAGCTGTGTGGGAGAGAGAGAGAAAGAGAAGCTGTGAGTGAGTGAGAGAGAGAAAAGAGAAGCTGTGAGTGAGAGAGATAGAGAGAAAGAGAAGCTGTGAGAAAGAGAGAGAAATAGATGTTAGTGAGTGAGTGAGAGAGAGAGAAGCTGTGAGTGAGTGAGAGAGAGAGAGAAAAGCTGTGTGTGTGAGAGAGAAAGAGAAGCTGTGAGTTAGTGAGAGAGAGAGAAATAGAAGCCGTGAGTGAGAGAGACAGAGAGAGAGAAGCTGTGAGTGAGTGAGAGAGAGAGAGAAAGAGAAGCTGTGAGTGAGAGAGAGAGAGAGAAAGAGAAGCTGTGAGTGAGTGAGAGTTAGAGAAAGAGAAGCTGTGAGTTAGTGAGAGAGAGAGAAAGAGAAGCTGTGTGAGAGAGACAGAGTGAGAAAGAGAAGGGCGAGTGAGTGAGAGAGAGAGAAAGAAAAGCTGTGAGTGAGTGAGAGAAAGAGAAAGAGAAGCTGTGAGTGAGAGAGAGAGAGAAAGAGAAGCTGTGAGGGAGAGAGAGAGAAAGAGAAGCTGTGAGTGAGTGAGAGAGAGAGAAAAGAGAAGCTGTGAGTGAGAGAGAAAGAGAAGATGTGAGTGAGAGAGAGAGAGAGAAAGAGAAGCTGTGAGTTGTAGGAATGCCGCTGGTTTCTGTCGCCTGTCTCTGACACATTTTGTAAACAAAAGCCTCTTTGCTTGCTATTCTCCTTATCTCTCTTTCTTTGGGTTCTGACACTTCTGATTGGCTGTTTGCCCTGAGTTTTGTCTCTGTTAAGTTTCGTTTCTGGTATACAATGCTTGCTAAGTTTTGTTTCTGAGTCTCTCTGCCTGAATAAAGAGGAGGCTGGAGTAGCGTTAGCCAGCCAAGGACTGGAGTTGTTTTTTCTCTCTCTACCTCAAAAGATCTGAGGACATAAACTGCTGCTAATGAGGCTGACTGATTGAGAAGGTATCTTTACATGAATCAAATCCCAACAAGTGGCGCTCCGTGTGACTCTTTGAAATACAATGAGAGAGCCTGCTTTGAACTCTGCTTCAGCAATTAGCACCTCATAATCGACCGGGGACAAGGTCCACTCACTTACGACCAGGCAAAAGGTCAGACCGGAGGAAAGGTCATTCGAGCGCTCGAGATTCATCCAAAGTCAACTTTGGGTCCCACATTACGTGAGTGATTTTTTTTAATTATGGGGTGTTTGCTTTCTTCGCAAATGCAGGAACTTTGTAAAGATATCTCAGATCTTTTGAATCACAATGGGAAACGGGCTGATGAACAGGAGATACAAAAGCTAGTTAAAGCTATAGCAAAAATCTGTCCTTGGTTTAAATATGAAGGTCTGGACTTAAAACAGTGGAAACAGATTGGGAGAGAAATGCAGAAGCATAATGGAATTTCTAGATCAATATTATTTACATGGGAGGAAATTGAAGGCTGCCTTCAGAGACTTACTCCAAAAAAATGTTTTATTGTCTCAAAGACTTGATGGCCGCCCCCTCCCACAGCTTTTGCCTCCAGATAAAGGGGGGGGCCTTGGCAACTGCCCCTCCATCATATGAGAAACAACAGCCTCCTGATGGGGGTGGAGGTGGAAAAGAAGATGGGCAATTATATCCTGACTTGCAACAATCAGGCACTTTTAGCCCTACCAAAACACAATTCTCTGCTGCGTTAATGGCAGCTGTGTTGGATGTGGAATCTCCTGAAATATACCCAGTGATAAGGGGGCTCCGGCTGTGGGCAACGCACTGGCAGTCCCAGATAGATATGAAACCCTCCATTACAAATATCTGAAGGAACTAAGAGTCAGCATACGTGACTATGGATTTAATGCACCTTTTACAAAAGCTTTGTTGGAAGCCATTGCTTCTCAAAAATTGCTACCAGTGGATTGGAAACAGATGATTAAAGCGCTCCTGCCTCCTGCAGAAGCCATGCTCTGCTTGCAAGAGTGGAGGGATGTGGCTTGGGAGGTACACCATACAAGCCCTGCACTCACAATGGATATGTTATGTGGGGAGGGAAATTTTGCCAACCCCACACAGCAGTTGGCACTCACTGATGCCCAGCTGGGAGAGATTGCACAGATAGTCAGGCGTGCCTGGAGTAAGATTCCTTCCAAAGGGGATAGCTCCGTTGCTGGATTTGCAGCAATTAGGCAGGGCCCTAAAGAGGATTACACTGAGTTCATTAACAGACTCATGACTGCTCTCAGCCGCCAGGTAGAAAATGTGCCGGCACGGGAAATGCTCATGAAACAACTGGCTTTTGAAAATGCCAATGAGGATTGTAAAGGGGCTCTGACAGCTGTTTATGCTAGGCCAGGAACATCTATAGCAGACATGATGAAAGTTTGTCAAAATGTGGGGACTCACAGTTACAAGGCTCAACTCCTGGCAGCTGCAGTTCAATTGCCCACAACTCAGGCTCAAAACAAACGTTGTTTTGGTTGTGGGAAGGAAGGGCATTTTAAAGCCAGAAAGGGTACCATTGGGCCAATCAGTGCCGCTCAAATCCTAATGCCAACCCCTCAGCTGCTCAGCACAAAGACTCTGACTTTTCTCCACAGCAGCAGGGAAAAGGGAGTGCGGGCCTTGCTCGGGCCCAGGCAAAATAATAGGGCTACCAGAGGTCAGTGAAGAGGCAATAGAGGAGGTTTTGCAAGAGATGGCAGAAGATATGGAACTTGCCCAAGAAATGATTTCACGATATAGAAAAAACCATCCTCTAAAAGAAGGACTTTTATTGAGGTTATCTAAGGACTGTACTTTTACTATGCCAGGGTGTGTGGAGGCTCTTCCCACACTGGTTGATGATGTTAATTTCCAGGGCATGATGGGCATCGTTCTTCCTTGCCCAGACGCCTTACCCGCTTCTGTACACATTGCAGCAGGGTCAGTTACATTGGGTCACCAAGAAATTGTCATCCCTGCTTCAGCCACGCAACATCTCACCCTGCCTAAGGGACAACCTGTAGGACGCCTTCATCTGCTCCCACTAGGGACCACTGTAACTCCATCCCAGGAGGGGACTGCAACAGCGGCTATGGCGGTGATACAAATCACCGAGGATAGACCGACCCGCTCGCTGCTTATGGGTGGACGTTCAGTGTCTGGATTGGTCGATACAGGAGCCGATATTTCAGTGGTGGCAAAAAAAGATTGGCCGACTGGATGGGCCGTCCGCCCCTGTAGGGAAGTTTATGGGGTGGGCGGGTACGAGCCAGCACAGCAAAGTGTTCATCCAATCGTCTTTGAGACTTCAGGGGGAACAAAAGTTTCTCTTCACCCCCTGATTATGGATATTCCTATTACTCTGTGGGGCCGGGATCTCCTGGCTAAAACAGGGTGTACCTTGCAGACAAATTTTTGATACGGGCCTCCCCTGCAGCGCCGTTGCATGCACTTCCACTACAATGGAAAAACACCCCGCCAGTGTGGACGGATCAATGGCCGCTCTCAAGAGAAAAGCTCCAGGCGGCGGAGGCCCTTGTACAGGAGCAATTAAATCTGGGACATATTCAAACAACCACTAGTCCTTGGAACTCTCCGATTTTTGTGGTGAAAAAGAAGTCTGGAAAATGGCGATTGTTACATGATTTGAGAAAAGTTAATGAGCACATCTTGCCAATGGGACCTCTACAATCTGGACTTCCTAATCCAAACATGATTCCGGAAGATCATCAACTCATGGTTATAGATTTGAAGGACTGTTTTTATACAATCTTGCTAGCGCCACAAGACAGAGAAAAATTTGCATTTACATTGCCAGTATACAATAATGAACATCCTACTCAACGGTTTGAATGGTGTGTCTTGCCTATGGGTATGGCCAACTCGCCGACTCTGTGCCAACATTTTGTGAACAAGGCTTTGGAACCTTTCAGGCAACGTCATCCAGAGGTTAAAGTCTATCATTACACAGATGACATTTTATTGCATGGTCCACAAGTCATGGAGAAACACCTGCAGGACTTAGCAGACATTTTGCAACAAGCGGGCTTGATCATAGCTCCTGAAAAAGTGCAGCGGATGTACCCATTCCAATATCTGGGACATAGGCTCTCAGCGACAGCTTCAACTCCGCTATTGCCAACAATAGCTATTCCAGAGCAGTTCACTCTTGTACAATTGCAACAATTGCTAGGGAACATAAATTGGGCTCGTCCTTTCTTGGCCCTGAGCACGGAGGAACTATCACCACTCTTTGCTGCTCTTTCTGGACACACTTCTCCAGCGGACATCATTCCCTGCACAACGGAGATGCGTACAGCTCTTCAACGCCTCAACGAAAAGCTGCATACCATCGCTGTGGATCGGGTGCCCTCAGGCACCATTGCGCTGGCATGCGCTCTTCTTCCTACACCGAGGCTGCCCACTGCGGTTTTGTTCGCGCCTGTCAACGCTCAGAAGGTGGCCATCGTGGAATGGCTACACTTGGCGCACACTCCCTCGAAAAACTGTTATCGCCTGCCTGATGCGATTGCTGATCTTTTCCTCAAATGCCGTACTAGGGCAAAGCATTTGACTGGCTATGACGTTGACTTTGTTTGTTTTCCTTT
This sequence comes from Bradypodion pumilum, assembly GCA_035047305.1. Classification (NCBI taxonomy): domain Eukaryota; kingdom Metazoa; phylum Chordata; class Lepidosauria; order Squamata; family Chamaeleonidae; genus Bradypodion; species Bradypodion pumilum. Next base: position 227,605,730 of record JAWDJD010000002.1, on the reverse strand, counting down.
TTCACAGGATCAGCTAACCGCCTTGCTACAGCATTCTGAGGCATTTCAGGTGGCCATGGCGGACTTTGTGGGACAAGTTAAATTTAACCCCCCCCCCAAGGATAAGCGGTTTACCTTGCTGAATCTCACTTCTTACTCCCTGTCATCCCCGCTTTGCATGCAACCTATCTTGCATGCCGTTACTCTTTTCTCGGATGGCTCCCCCTCCCGTGGAGTCCTTACATGGCAGGGTCCTACTGGGGAATGGGAGGTTGTTTTTACAGGACCTCAAGCATCGGCCCAGCAGTCGGAACTGGCAGCGGTCATACTTGCTTTCTCTACGTTTTCTGATGTGCCTTTTAACCTGATTGTGGATACTCAATATGTTTACCGCCTTGTCTTTACTTTAGTGCAAGCTTATTTGTCTCCATCGATGGATAGGGATCTTTTTGCCTTATTCCAACAGCTTCAAGGTTTTCTTTCCAACCGTACGGTCCCATTCTTTATTGCCCACATACGCTCTCACACAAGGATCCCAGGTTATTTGATGGAGGGCAATGCACGAGCAGATTCTGCTCTCCGGGACTCTGCTGAGGTTTTTTTTCTCTTTGACAACCCCATTGACAGTCATGCAATGTTTCATCAATCTGCTAAGGTTTTGCATAAACGGTTTTCCATTCCTATGTCACAGGCTAGAGACATTGTGTCGTCCTGTGCTTCCTGTACGAAGTCTCCTATATTCCTGCCATTTGATGCTGTTAATCCTCGAGGAACAGAAGCTAATCAGCTATGGCAGATGGATGTCACGCAAGTACCTGCTTTGGCTCCGCTTTCTAAGTTACATGTGACTGTTGATACCTTCTCTGGATTTATATGGGCTACACCCTTACGGGGTGAAACATCCAGACATGTTATACAACATTGCATTCGTTCGTTTGCGGCAATGGGTAAACCTAAAAGCCTTAAGACAGACAATGGGCCATCATATGTTTCTTCTGCCTTTCAGGACTTTTGGCGTCAGTGGGACATTAAGCTAACCCATGGAATACCCTATAACTCGACTGGACAGGCGATTGTTGAAAGAGCCCACCTGACATTCAAAAATTTGTTACACAAGCAAGTGGGAGATAGAGGGGTTCCTGTGGCTGAAATACCTACAGCTGTTGCTAAAGTACTGTATACTCTTAATTTTCTTCTTGCTCCCCATAACAGGTCACACTCTCCAGTCGAATTGCATTTCAGGACCGAGGAGTGTCTTCCTAAGCCATTGGTCGTTTATCGGCAGCAACCCGATCCTGAGTGGAACGGTCCTGTACCTCTAATCACCTGGGGACGAGGATACGCAGCGGTTTCTACAACCTCAGGACCTGTGTGGATTCCTGCTCGAGCGATCCTCCCATGGAGAGAGAAGAAGGTTACTCAGCTCCAGGATGGTGGTTCACCAGTAAACTAAATGTGCTGACATTTGTTCTTTGCTTTCTTACTGTGCTTCCAGCTGTAAGAACAATGCCTCATGGGGGCAACCCCAACTTTTGGATTTGTCATGCTAACTATATGTTTGAGGTTCATGGTAAGAATGCAACGTTATACTATGAGCATCCACTGGCAGTGTCTCAAATGGCTTTTCTTCCGGCATTGTTCAACACGCCAGAGCTGGTTATTGGACATTTGCAACATCTTGATAGGTCTGCACTCTTCTCTAATCCTCCAGAACAATTTAACAACACCCGCTGGCGAAGCATGACATTCAAGAAATACACTAAAGGACTTTGTTTCTGCTGTCATAGTTCTGGAGTCTGGAATAGTAAATGGAAGTACTGGACTCAAGCACAAAGGGTTTTGTGGAATGTAGGCAATTATACGGGTTGTGATGATTATTTTTGGTTATGGGGTAGTTATAACAGTTCTTATAAGCTTAATTATACCTTGTTTAACACTACTATTGAAGATATATATGATGTGTTTCCTATGTTTACTCCTGATTATTCTGCTATAGATAGTGGTTCAATTTGCAATGGATGGCAAATCAAGGATCCTAACATGTGGTTCTTTTTTAATGGAGTTGCCACGAATTTCCATCCAGGACAATATCAATGTGCAGCGTTGGGTTATTTTACCTTACCCGTACAAGTGCAAATGCCGCCTCAGGCACATGCACGGCGCCGGAGAGCTGCTGCCGGCCCGATGGGTTCTGGTTGCAATGATGAAGTGATAATCGATGTTCAGCTGTCTGATGGTAGCTCCTGGGGGAGAGCTATAGGGAGTGCTATCACTGGAGCACTCACATTGGGATCATACCCAGGTGTCATTTCCCAGGAGAATAGAAGGTCCATTTTGGGACTCACCTGTAGGCTGGAGAAATCAATCAATGCCACAGGGAGGGTCATACGGGATCTTCAAATGGAAATCACTGAGCTTCATCAAGACCAAATGCAGGACAGACTGGCCATAGATTACCTGTTAGCAAAATCCGGAGGATTTTGTAAACTGGTCGGGAACCAGGGATGTCGGGTAAAATTCCAGGATCTGAATAATACTATTGAGAAAGAACTTCAGAATTTACAGGAGAGTATTACTAACAATGTACGCACTGATGTTAATCTCTTTGATTGGGTGACTTCTTGGTTGCCTGATTTATCTGTCCTTAGACAAGTTTTCTTTTATGGGTTTATTATTATTATCTGCTTTATACCTTTGTATTTTTGCATTACTTGTATTCCTAATCTTATTTCTATGTGTAACACATGTCCATTGCGTAGAAGGGAGACATCGAGTTTTGCACGACGGCAATTGTATTCAATGAGGTATCACCCTCCGGAACAAAGTACCATGAGTCAGGAGGGGTACGATGTCCAGGAGGACAGTGATGATGTATATGGAGGAGTAGTTATGGAGTATGATGACATGCAGGGGTATGCTTAGCCGTCCCTCTCTCAAATTTAAATGAAAAAGGAGGACATGTAGGAATGCAGCTGGTTTCTGTCTTGCCTGTCTCTGACACATTTTGTAAACAAAAGCCTCTTTGCTTGCTATTCTCCTTATCTCTCTTTCTTTGGGTTCTGACACTTCTGATTGGCTGTTTGCCCTGAGTTTTGTCTCTGTTAAGTTTCGTTTCTGGTATACAATGCTTGCTAAGTTTTGTTTCTGAGTCTCTCTGCCTGAATAAAGAGGAGGCTGGAGTAGCGTTAGCCAGCCAAGGACTGGAGTTGTTTTTTCTCTCTCTACCTCAAAAGATCTGAGGACATAAACTGCTGCTAATGAGGCTGACTGATTGAGAAGGTATCTTTACATGAATCAAATCCCAACAGTGAGTGAGAGAGAGAGAGAGAAAGAGAAGCTGTGAGTGAGAGAGAGAGAGAGAAAGAGAAACTTTGAGTGAGAGAGAGAAAGAGAAGCTGTGAGTGAGTGAGAGAAAGCGAAAGAGAAGCTGTGAGTGAGAGAGAGAGAGAGAAAGAGAAGCTGTGAGTGAGGGAGACAGTGAGAGAAATAGAACCTGTGAGTGAGCAAGAGAGAGAGAAAGAGAAGCTGTGAGTGAGAGAGAGAGAGAAGCTGTGTGTGAGAGAGAGAAAGAGTAGGTGTGAATGAGAGAGAGAGAGAAAGAGAAGCTGTGAGTGAGAGAGAGAGAGAAAAAGAGAAGCTGTGAGTGAGAGAGAGAAAGCAAAAGAGAAGCTGTGAGTGAGAGAGAGAGAGAGAAAGAGAAGCTGTGAGTGAGGGAGAGAGAGAAATAGAACCTGTGAGTGAGGGAGAGAGAGAAATAGAACATGTGAGTGAGCAAGAGAGAGAGAGAAAGAGAAGCTGTGAGTGAGAGAGAGAGAAAGAAGCAGTGAGAGAGAAAGAGAAGCTGTGAGTGAGAGAGGGAAAGAGAAGCGGTGAATGAGTGAGAGAAAGGGAAAGCGAAGCTGTGAGTGAGTGAGAGAGAGAGAGAGAGAGACTGTTAGTGAGAGAGAGAAGCTGTGTGGAGAGAGAGAGAAAGAGAAGCTGTGAGTGAGTGATTGAGTGAGTGAGAGAGAGAAAGAGAAGTTGTGAGTGAGAAAGAAAGAGAAGCTGTGTGCGAGAGAGAAAGAGAAGCTGTGAGTGAGAGAGAAAGAGAAGCTGTGAGTGAGAGAGAGAGAGAGAAGCTGTGAGTGTGAGAGAGAGACCAATAGAAGCTGTTAGAGAGAGAGAGAGAAAGAGAAACTGTGAGGGAGAGAGAGAGAAAGAGAAGCTGTGAGTGAGAGAGAAAAAGAGAAGCTGTGAGTGAGAGAGAGAGAGAGAAAGAGAAGCTGTGAGGGAGAGAGAGAGAAAGAGAAGCTGTGAGTGAGTGAGAGAGAGAAAAGAGAAGCTGTGAGTGAGAGAGATAGAGAGAAAGAGAAGCTGTGAGAAAGAGAGAGAAATAGAAGGTGTAAGTGAGTGAGAGAGAGAGAAGCTGTGTGTGAGAGAGAGAGAGAAGGAGAAGCTGTTAGTGAGTGAGAGAGAAAGAAGCTGTGTGTGAGAGAGAGAGAGAATGAGAAGCTGTGAGTGAGAGAGAGAGAGAAACAGAAGCTGTGTGTGTGAGAGAGAAAGAGAAGCTGTGAGTGAGAGAGAGAGAGAAAGAGAAGCTGTGTGTGTGTGAGAGAGAAAGAGAAGCTGTGAGTTAGTGAGAAAGAGAGAGAAGCTGTGAGTGAGAGAGAGAGAGAATCAGGGAGTGAGTAAGAGAGAGAGAGAAGCTGTGAGTGAGAGAGAGAGAGAAACAGAAGCTGTAAGTGAGAGAAAGAGAGAGAAGCTGTGTGTGAGAGAGAGAGAAGCTGTGAGTGAGAGAGAGAGAAAGAGAAGTTGTGTGTGAGAGAGAAAGAGAAGCTGTGAGTGAGTGAGAGAGAGAAGGAGAAGCTGTGAGTTTGTGAGAGAGAGAGGAATTGAAGCTGTTAGTGAGAGACAGAGAGAAACAGAAGTTGTGAGTGAGTGAGAGAGAGAGAGAGAAGCTTGTGTGAGAGAGAGAGAAAGAGAAGCTGTGAGTGAGAGAGACAGAGAGAGAGAAGCTGTGAGTGAGAGAGAGAGAGAGAAAGAAATTCTGTGAGTGTGTGAGAGAGAGAAAGAGAAGCTGTGAGTGAGGGAGACAGAGAGAGAAATAGAACCTGTGAGTGAGCAAGAGAGAGAGAGAAAGAGAAGCTGTGAGTGAGACAGAGAGAGAGAGAAGCTGTGAGTGAGAGAGAGAAAGAGAAGCTGTGAGTGAGAGAGATAGAGAAAGAGGTTTGAGTGAGTGAGAGTGCGAGAGAAAGAGATACTGTGAGTGAGAGAGACAGAAAGAAGCTGTGAGAGAGAAAGAGAAGCTGTGAGTGAGAGAGTGAAAGAGAAGCGGTGAATGAGTGAGAGAGAGAGAAAGCGAAGCTGTGAGTGAGAGAGAGAAAGAGAAACTGTGATTGAGAGAGAGAGAAAGAGAAGCTGTGTGGAGAGAGAGAGAAAGAAAAGCTGTGAGTGAGTGAGAGAGAAAGAGAAGTTGTGAGTGAGAGAGAAAGAGAAGCTGTGAGAGAGAGAGAAAGAGAAGCTGTGAGTGAGAGAGCAAAAGAGAAGCGGTGAGTGAGTGAGTGAGAGAGAAAGAGAAGCTGTGAGTGAGAGAGAAAGAGAAGCTGTGAGTGAGAGAGAGAGAAGCTGTGAGTGAGAGAGAGACCAATAGAAGCTGTTAGAGAGAGAGAGAGAGAAGCTGTAAGTGAGGGAGAGAGAGAGAAAGAGAAGCTGTGAGTGAGAGAGAGAGAAGCTGTGAGTGAGAGAGAGAAAGAGAAAGAGAAGCTGTGAGTGAGAGAGAGAGAGAAAGAGAAGCTGTGAGGTAGAGAGAGAAAGAGAAGCTGTGAGTGAGTGAGAGAGAGAAAGAGAAAGAGAAGCTGTGAGTGAGAGAGAGAAAGAGAAGCTGTGAGGGAGAGAGAGAGAAAGAGAAGCTGTGAGTGAGTGAGAGAGAGAGAAAAGTGAAGCAGTGAGTGAGAGAGAGAGAGAGAAAGGGAAGCTGTGTGAGAGAGAGAAATAGAAGATGTGAGTGAGAGAGAGAGAGAGAAGGAGAAGCTGTGAGTGAGAGAGAGAGAGAAAGAGAAGCTGTGAGTGAGAGAGAGATAGAAAGAGAAGCTGTGAGTGAGAGAGAGAAAGAGAAGCTGTGAGTGAGAGAGAGAGAAAGAGAAGCTGTGAGTGTGAGAGAGAGAGAGAGAAAGAGAAACTGTGAGTGAGTGAGAGAAAGTGAAAGAGAAGCTGTGAGTGAGAGAGAGAAATAGAAGCAGTGAGTGAGAGAGATAGAGAGAGAGATGCTGTGAGTGAGTGAGACAGAGAGAAAGAGAAGCTGTGAGTGAGAGAGAGAGAGAAAGAGAAGCTGTGAGTGAGTGAGAGAGAGAGAAAGAGAAGCTGTGAGTTAGTGAGGGAGAGAGAAAGAGAAGCTGTGTGAGAGAGAAAGAGAAAGAGAAGCGTGAGTGAGTGAGAGAGAGAAATAAAAGCTGTGAGTGAGAGAGAAAGAGAAGCTGTGAGTGAGAGAGTTAGAGAGAGAGAGAAAGAGAAGCTGTGTGTGAGTGAGAGACAGAGAGAGAATGAGAAGCTGTGTGTGCGAGAGAGAAAGAGAAGCTGTGAGTGAGAGAGAAAGAGAAGCTGTGAGTGAGAGAGAGAGAGAGAAGCTGTGAGTGTGAGAGAGAGACCAATAGAAGCTGTTAGAGAGAGAGAGAGAAAGAGAAACTGTGAGGGAGAGAGAGAGAAAGAGAAGCTGTGAGTGAGAGAGAAAAAGAGAAGCTGTGAGTGAGAGAGAGAGAGAGAAAGAGAAGCTGTGAGGGAGAGAGAGAGAAAGAGAAGCTGTGAGTGAGTGAGAGAGAGAAAAGAGAAGCTGTGAGTGAGAGAGATAGAGAGAAAGAGAAGCTGTGAGAAAGAGAGAGAAATAGAAGGTGTAAGTGAGTGAGAGAGAGAGAAGCTGTGTGTGAGAGAGAGAGAGAAGGAGAAGCTGTTAGTGAGAGAGAAAGAAGCTGTGTGAGAGAGAGAGAGAGAATGAGAAGCTGTGAGTGAGAGAGAGAAACAGAAGCTGTGTGTGTGAGAGAGAATGAGAAGCTGTGAGTGAGAGAGAGAGAGAAAGAGAAGCTGTGTGTGTGAGAGAGAGAAAGAGAAGCTGTGAGTTAGTGAGAAAGAGAGAGAAGCTGTGAGTGAGAGAGAGAGAGAATCAGGGAGTGAGTAAGAGAGAGAGAGAAGCTGTGAGTGAGAGAGAGAGAGAAACAGAAGCTGTAAGTGAGAGAAAGAGAGAGAAGCTGTGTGTGAGAGAGAGAGAAGCTGTGAGTGAGAGAGAGAGAAAGAGAAGTTGTGTGTGAGAGAGAAAGAGAAGCTGTGAGTGAGTGAGAGAGAGAGAAGGAGAAGCTGTGAGTTTGTGAGAGAGAGAGGAATTGAAGCTGTTAGTGAGAGACAGAGAGAAACAGAAGTTGTGAGTGAGTGAGAGAGAGAGAGAAGCTTGTGTGTGAGAGAGAGAAAGAGAAGCTGTGAGTGAGAGAGACAGAGAGAGAGAAGCTGTGAGTGAGAGAGAGAGAGAGAAAGAAATTCTGTGAGTGTGTGAGAGAGAGAAAGAGAAGCTGTGAGTGAGGGAGACAGAGAGAGAAATAGAACCTGTGAGTGAGCAAGAGAGAGAGAGAAAGAGAAGCTGTGAGTGAGACAGAGAGAGAGAGAAGCTGTGAGTGAGAGAGAGAAAGAGAAGCTGTGAGTGAGAGAGATAGAGAAAGAGGTTTGAGTGAGTGAGAGTGCGAGAGAAAGAGATACTGTGAGTGAGAGAGACAGAAAGAAGCTGTGAGAGAGAAAGAGAAGCTGTGAGTGAGAGAGTGAAAGAGAAGCGGTGAATGAGTGAGAGAGAGAGAAAGCGAAGCTGTGAGTGAGAGAGAGAAAGAGAAACTGTGATTGAGAGAGAGAGAAAGAGAAGCTGTGTGGAGAGAGAGAGAAAGAAAAGCTGTGAGTGAGTGAGAGAGAAAGAGAAGTTGTGAGTGAGAGAGAAAGAGAAGCTGTGAGAGAGAGAGAGAAAGAGAAGCTGTGAGTGAGAGAGCAAAAGAGAAGCGGTGAGTGAGTGAGTGAGAGAGAAAGAGAAGCTGTGAGTGAGAGAGAAAGAGAAGCTGTGAGTGAGAGAGAGAGAAGCTGTGAGTGAGAGAGAGACCAATAGAAGCTGTTAGAGAGAGAGAGAGAGAAGCTGTAAGTGAGGGAGAGAGAGAGAAAGAGAAGCTGTGAGTGAGAGAGAGAGAAGCTGTGAGTGAGAGAGAGAAAGAGAAAGAGAAGCTGTGAGTGAGAGAGAGAGAGAAAGAGAAGCTGTGAGGTAGAGAGAGAAAGAGAAGCTGTGAGTGAGTGAGAGAGAGAAAGAGAAAGAGAAGCTGTGAGTGAGAGAGAGAAAGAGAAGCTGTGAGGGAGAGAGAGAGAAAGAGAAGCTGTGAGTGAGTGAGAGAGAGAGAAAAGAGAAGCTGTGAGTGAGAGAGAGAGAGAGAAAGGGAAGCTGTGTGAGAGAGAGAAATAGAAGATGTGAGTGAGAGAGAGAGAGAGAAGGAGAAGCTGTGAGTGAGAGAGAGAGAGAGAGAAAGAGAAGCTGTGAGTGAGAGAGAGATAGAAAGAGAAGCTGTGAGTGAGAGAGAGAAAGAGAAGCTGTGAGTGAGAGAGAGAGAAAGAGAAGCTGTGAGTGTGAGAAAGAGAGAGAGAGAAAGAGAAACTGTGAGTGAGTGAGAGAAAGTGAAAGAGAAGCTGTGAGTGAGAGAGAGAGAAATAGAAGCAGTGAGTGAGAGAGATAGAGAGAGAGATGCTGTGAGTGAGTGAGACAGAGAGAAAGAGAAGCTGTGAGTGAGAGAGAGAGAGAGAAAGAGAAGCTGTGAGTGAGTGAGAGAGAGAGAAAGAGAAGCTGTGAGTTAGTGAGGGAGAGAGAAAGAGAAGCTGTGTGAGAGAGAAAGAGAAAGAGAAGCGTGAGTGAGTGAGAGAGAGAAATAAAAGCTGTGAGTGAGAGAGAAAGAGAAGCTGTGAGTGAGAGAGTTAGAGAGAGAGAGAAAGAGAAGCTGTGTGTGAGTGAGAGACAGAGAGAGAATGAGAAGCTGTGTGTGAGAGAGAGAAAGAGAAGCTGTGAGTGAGTGAGAGAGAGAGAAGGAGAAGCTGTGAGTTAGTGAGAGAGAGAGAAATAGAAGCCGTGAGTGAGAGAGACAGAGAGAGAGAAGCTGTGAGTGAGTGAGAGAGAGAGAAAGAGAAGCTGTGTGAGAGAGAGAAAGAAGCTGTGAGTGAGAGAGAGAAAGAGAAGCTGTGAGTGAGAGAGAGAGAAAGAGAAGCTGTGAGGGAGAGAGAGAGAAACAGAAGCTGTGAGTGAGAGAGATAGAGAGAAAGAGAAGCTGTGTGTGTGAGAGAGAAATAGAAGGTGTGAGTGAGTGAGTGAGAGAGAGAGAAGCTGTGTGTGAGAGAGAGAGAAAGAGAAGCTGTGAGTTAGTGAGAGAGAGAGAAATAGAAGCCGTGAGTGAGAGAGACAGAGAGAGAGAAGCTGTGCGAGTGAGAGAGAGAGAAAGAGAAGCAGTGAGTGAGTGAGAGAGAAAGAGAAGCTGTGAGTGAGTGAGAGAGAGAGAAAGAGAGCCATGAGTGAGTGAGAGAGAGAGAGAGAAAAGCTGTGTGTGTGAGAGAGAAAGAGAAGCTGTGAGTTAGTGAGAGAGAGAGAAAGAGAAGCTGTGTGAGAGAGAAAGAGAGAGAAATAGAAACTGTGAGTGAGTGAGAGAGAGAAAGAGAAGCTGTGTGGAGAGAGAGAGAAAGAAAAGCTGTGAGTGAGTGAGAGAGAGAAAGAGAAGTTGTGAGTGACAGAGAAAGAGAAGCTGTGTGGAGAGAGAGAGAAAGAAAAGCTGTGAGTGAGTGAGAGAGAGAAAGAGAAGTTGTGAGTGAGAGAGAAAGAGAAGCTGTGAGTGAGTGAGAGAGAGAGAAGCTGTGAGTGAGAGAGAGACCAATAGAAGCTGTTAGAGAGAGAGAGAGAGAGAGAGAGAGAAGCTGTAAGTGAGGGAGAGAGAGAAAAAGAGAAGCTGTGAGTGAGAGAGAGAAAAGCTGTGAGTGAGAGAGAGAAAGAGAAGCTGTGAGTGAGAGAAAGAGAGAAAGAGAAGCTGTGAGGGAGAGAGAGAGAAAGAGAAGCTGTGAGTGAGTGAGAGAGAGAGAGAGAGAGAAAAGCTGTGAGAGAGAGAGAGAAAGAGAAGCTGTGAGTTAGTGAGAGAGAGAGAAATAGAAGCTGTGAGTGAGAGAGACAGAGAGAGAGAAGCTGTGAGTGAGTAAGAGAGAGAGAAAGAGAAGCTGTGAGTGAGAGAGAGAAAGAGAAGCTGTGAGTTAGTGAGAGAGAAAGAGAAGCTGTGTGAGAGAGAAAGAGAGAGAAATAGAAGCTGTGAGTGAGTGAGAGAGAGAGAGAAAAGCTGTGTGTGTGTGAGAGAGAAGCTGTGAGTTACTGAGAGAGAGAGAAATAGAAGCAGTGAGTGAGTGAGAGAAAGCGAAAGAGAAGCTGTGAGTGAGAGAGAGAGAGAGAAAGGGAAGCTGTGAGTGAGGGAGACAGTGAGTGAAATAGAACCTGTGAGTGAGCAAGAGAGAGAGAAAAAGAAGCTGTGAGTGAGAGAGAGAGAGAAGCTGTGTGTGTGAGAGAGAAAGAGTAGCTGTGAATGAGAGAGAGAGAGAAAGAGAAGCTGTGAGTGAGAGAGAGAGAGAAAAAGAGAAGCTGTGAGTGAGAGAGAGAAAGCAAAAGAGAAGCTGTGAGTGAGAGAGAGAGAGAGAAAGAGAAGCTGTGAGTGAGGGAGAGAGAGAAATAGAACCTGTGAGTGAGGGAGAGAGAGAAATAGAACCTGTGAGTGAGCAAGAGAGAGAGAGAAAGAGAAGCTGTGTGTGAGAGAGAGAGAAAGAAGCAGTGAGAGAGAAAGAGAAGCTGTGAGTGAGAGAGGGAAAGAGAAGCGGTGAATGAGTGAGAGAAAGGGAAAGCGAAGCTGTGAGTGAGAGAGAGAGAGAGAGAGAGAGACTGTTAGTGAGAGAGAGAGAGAAGCTGTGTGGAGAGAGAGAGAAAGAGAAGCTGTGAGTGAGTGACTGAGTGAGTGAGAGAGAGAAAGAGAAGTTGTGAGTGAGAAAGAAAGAGAAGCTGTGTGCGAGAGAGAAAGAGAAGCTGTGAGTGAGAGAGAAAGAGAAGCTGCGAGTGAGAGAGAGAGAGAGAAGCTGTGAGTGAGAGAGAGAGACCAATAGAAGCTGTTAGAGAGAGAGAGAGAAAGAGAAGCTGTGAGGGAGAGAGAGAGAAAGAGAAGCTGTGAGTGAGAGAGAAAAAGAGAAGCTGTGAGTGAGAGAGAGAGAGAGAAAGAGAAGCTGTGAGGGAGAGAGAGAGAAAGAGAAGCTGTGAGTGAGTGAGAGAGAGAAAAGAGAAGCTGTGAGTGAGAGAGATAGAGAGAAAGAGAAGCTGTGAGAAAGAGAGAGAAATATACTACCCTATATGGTAGTGGGCCGGGTTACCTAAGAGACCGCATCGCCCTGAGGACGTCTGTCCGTCCAACCAGAGCGGACCGGAGGGGCTCTCTAATCGTTCCATCAGCCAGAGGGGCTCGCCTCTCTGGCACAAGGAGGAGAGCCTTCTCCGTGTCTGCGCCGGCCCTCTGGAACCTCCTGCCAACAGAGCTACGTCTCCGGACGGAATTGCTGCCTTTCAGAAAAGATCTTAAAACCTGGCTGGCGGGTCAAGTGTGGGGTGCAGGTGGAAGGGTAACCGCCATTGGGTGGTTGGTGTAGAAGAACTCTTCCCCATGGTGCCTTTGGATCCTGCAGCCCTTGTTTTTAGGGGGTGGGTAGTTTTAACTGTTTTAACTGTTTTAACTTGTGTTTTTAATTTTTATTGTGAACCGCCCTGAGTTGGCTTTGGCCGAGTGAGCGGTATATAAATGTGATAATTAAATTTAAAAATTAAATTAAATTTAAATAGAAGGTGTAAGTGAGTGAGAGAGAGAGAAGCTGTGTGTGTGTGAGAGAGAGAAGGAGAAGCTGTTAGTGAGTGAGAGAGAAAGAAGCGGTGTGAGAGAGAGAGAATGAGAAGCTGTGAGTGAGAGAGAGAGAGAAACAGAAGCTGTGTGTGTGAGAGAGAGAAAGAGAAGCTGTGAGTGAGAGAGAGAGAAAGAGAAGATGTGTGTGTGTGAGAGAGAAAGGGAAGCTGTGAGTGAGAGAGAGAGAAAGAGAAGATGTGTGTGTGTGAGAGAGAAAGAGAAGCTGTGAGTTAGTGAGAAAGAGAGAGAAGCTGTGAGTGAGAGAGAGAGAGAATCAGGGAGTGAGTAAGAGAGAGAGAGAAGCTGTGAGTGAGAGAGAGAGAGAAACAGAAGCTGTAAGTGAGAGAAAGAGAGAGAAGCTGTTTGTGAGAGAGAGAGAAGCTGTGAGTGAGAGAGAGAGAAAGAGAAGTTGTGTGTGAGAGAGAAAGAGAAGCTGTGAGTGAGTGAGAGAGAGAGAAGGAGAAGCTGTGAGTTTGTGAGAGAGAGAGGAATTGAAGCTGTTAGTGAGAGACAGAGAGAAACAGAAGTTGTGAGTGAGTGAGAGAGAGAGAGAGAAGCTTGTGTGTGAGAGAGAGAAAGAGAAGCTGTGTGTGTGAGAGAGAAAGAGAAGCTGTGAGTGAGAGAGACAGAGAGAGAGAAGCTGTGAGTGAGAGAGAAAGAGAGAAAGAAATTATGTGAGTGTGAGAGAGAGAGAAAGAGAAGCTGTGAGTGAGGGAGACAGAGAGAGAAATAGAACCTGTGAGTGAGCAAGAGAGAGAGAGAAAGTGAAGCTGTGAGTGAGACAGAGAGAGAGAGAAGCTGTGAGTGAGAGAGAGAAAGAGAAGCTGTGAGTGAGAGAGATAGAGAAAGAGGTTTGAGTGAGTGAGAGTGCGAGAGAAAGAGATACTGTGAGTGAGAGAGACAGAAAGAAGCTTTGAGAGAGAAAGAGAAGCTGTGAGTGAGAGAGTGAAAGAGAAGCGGTGAATGAGTGAGAGAGAGAGAAAGCGAAGCTGTGAGTGAGAGAGAGAAAGAGAAACTGTGATTGAGAGAGAGAGAAAGAGAAGCTGTGTGGAGAGAGAGAGAAAGAAAAGCTGTGAGTGAGTGAGAGAGAGAAAGAGAAGTTGTGAGTGAGAGAGAAAGAGAAGCTGTGAGAGAGAGAGAAAGAGAAGCTGTGAGTGAGAGAGCAAAAGAGAAGCGGTGAGTGAGTGAGTGAGAGAGAAAGAGAAGCTATGAGTGAGAGAGAAAGAGAAGCTGTGAGTGAGAGAGATAGAGAGAGAGATGCTGTGAGTGAGTGAGACAGAGAGAAAGAGAAGCTGTGAGTGAGAGAGAGAGAGAGAAAGAGAAGCTGTGAGTGAGTGAGAGAGAGAGAAAGAGAAGCTGTGAGTTAGTGAGGGAGAGAGAAAGAGAAGCTGTGTGAGAGAGAAAGAGAAAGAGAAGCGTGAGTGAGTGAGAGAGAGAAATAAAAGCTGTGAGTGAGAGAGAAAGAGAAGCTGTGAGTGAGAGAGTTAGAGAGAGAGAGAAAGAGAAGCTGTGTGTGAGTGAGAGACAGAGAGAGAATGAGAAGCTGTGTGTGAGAGAGAGAAAGAGAAGCTGTGAGTGAGTGAGAGAGAGAGAAGGAGAAGCTGTGAGTTAGTGAGAGAGAGAGAAATAGAAGCCGTGAGTGAGAGAGACAGAGAGAGAGAAGCTGTGAGTGAGTGAGAGAGAGAGAAAGAGAAGCTGTGTGAGAGAGAGAAAGAAGCTGTGAGTGAGAGAGAGAAAGAGAAGCTGTGAGTGAGAGAGAGAGAAAGAGAAGCTGTGAGGGAGAGAGAGAGAAACAGAAGCTGTGAGTGAGAGAGATAGAGAGAAAGAGAAGCTGTGTGTGTGAGAGAGAAATAGAAGGTGTGAGTGAGTGAGTGAGAGAGAGAGAAGCTGTGTGTGTGAGAGAGAGAAAGAGAAGCTGTGAGTTAGTGAGAGAGAGAGAAATAGAAGCCGTGAGTGAGAGAGACAGAGAGAGAGAAGCTGTGCGAGTGAGAGAGAGAGAAAGAGAAGCAGTGAGTGAGTGAGAGAGAAAGAGAAGCTGTGAGTGAGTGAGAGAGAGAGAAAGAGAGCCATGAGTGAGTGAGAGAGAGAGAGAGAAAAGCTGTGTGTGTGAGAGAGAAAGAGAAGCTGTGAGTTAGTGAGAGAGAGAGAAAGAGAAGCTGTGTGAGAGAGAAAGAGAGAGAAATAGAAACTGTGAGTGAGTGAGTGAGAGAAAGAGAAGCTGTGTGGAGAGAGAGAGAAAGAAAAGCTGTGAGTGAGTGAGAGAGAGAAAGAGAAGTTGTGAGTGAGAGAGAAAGAGAAGCTGTGTGGAGAGAGAGAGAAAGAAAAGCTGTGAGTGAGTGAGAGAGAGAAAGAGAAGTTGTGAGTGAGAGAGAAAGAGAAGCTGTGAGTGAGTGAGAGAGAGAGAAGCTGTGAGTGAGAGAGAGACCAATAGAAGCTGTTAGAGAGAGAGAGAGAGAGAGAGAAGCTGTAAGTGAGGGAGAGAGAGAAAAAGAGAAGCTGTGAGTGAGAGAGAGAAAAGCTGTGAGTGAGAGAGAGAAAGAGAAGCTGTGAGTGAGAGAGAGAGAGAAAGAGAAGCTGTGAGGGAGAGAGAGAGAAAGAGAAGCTGTGAGTGAGTGAGAGAGAGAGAGAGAGAGAGAGAAAAGCTGTGAGAGAGAGAGAGAAAGAGAAGCTGTGAGTTAGTGAGAGAGAGAGAAATAGAAGCTGTGAGTGAGAGAGACACAGAGAGAGAAGCTGTGAGTGAGTAAGAGAGAGAGAAAGAGAAGCTGTGAGTGAGAGAGAGAAAGAGAAGCTGTGAGTTAGTGAGAGAGAAAGAGAAGCTGTGTGAGAGAGAAAGAGAGAGAAATAGAAGATGTGAGTGAGTGAGAGAGAGAGAGAAAAGCTGTGTGTGTGTGAGAGAGAAGCTGTGAGTTAGTGAGAGAGAGAGAAATAGAAGCAGTGAGTGAGTGAGAGAAAGCGAAAGAGAAGCTGTGAGTGAGAGAGAGAGAGAGAAAGGGAAGCTGTGAGTGAGGGAGACAGTGAGTGAAATAGAACCTGTGAGTGAGCAAGAGAGAGAGAAAAAGAAGCTGTGAGTGAGAGAGAGAGAGAGAAGCTGTGTGTGAGAGAGAGAAAGAGTAGCTGTGAATGAGAGAGAGAAAGAGAAGCTGTGAGTGAGTGAGAGAGAGAAAAAGAGAAGCTGTGAGTGAGAGAGAGAAAGCAAAAGAGAAGCTGTGAGTGAGAGAGAGAGAGAGAAAGAGAAGCTGTGAGTGAGGGAGAGAGAGAAATAGAACCTGTGAGTGAGGGAGAGAGAGAAATAGAACCTGTGAGTGAGCAAGAGAGAGAGAAAGAGAAGCTGTGAGTGAGAGAGAGAGAAAGAAGCAGTGAGAGAGAAAGAGAAGCTGTGAGTGAGAGAGGGAAAGAGAAGCGGTGAATGAGTGAGAGAAAGGGAAAGCGAAGCTGTGAGTGAGAGAGAGAGAGAGAGAGACTGTTAGTGAGAGAGAGAGAGAGAAGCTGTGTGGAGAGAGAGAGAAAGAGAAGCTGTGAGTGAGTGATTGAGTGAGTGAGAGAGAGAAAGAGAAGTTGTGAGTGAGAAAGAAAGAGAAGCTGTGTGCGAGAGAGAAAGAGAAGCTGTGAGTGAGAGAGAAAGAGAAGCTGCGAGTGAGAGAGAGAGAGAGAAGCTGTGAGTGAGAGAGAGAGACCAATAGAAGCTGTTAGAGAGAGAGAGAGAGAAAGAGAAGCTGTGAGGGAGAGAGAGAGAAAGAGAAGCTGTGAGTGAGAGAGAAAAAGAGAAGCTGTGAGTGAGAGAGAGAGAGAAAGAGAAGCTGTGAGGGAGAGAGAGAGAAAGAGAAGCTGTGAGTGAGTGAGAGAGAGAAAAGAGAAGCTGTGAGTGAGAGAGATAGAGAGAAAGAGAAGCTGTGAGAAAGAGAGAGAAATAGAAGGTGTAAGTGAGTGAGAGAGAGAGATGCTGTGTGTGTGAGAGAGAGAGAATGAGAAGCTGTTAGTGAGTGAGAGAGAAAGAAGCTGTGTGAGAGAGAGAGAATGAGAAGCTGTGAGTGAGAGAGAGAGAGAAACAGAAGCTGTGTGTGTGTGAGAGAGAAAGAGAAGCTGTGAGTGAGAGAGAGAGAAAGAGAAGATGTGTGTGTGTGAGAGAGAAAGAGAAGCTGTGAGTGAGAGAGAGAGAAAGAGAAGATGTGTGTGTGTGAGAGAGAAAGAGAAGCTGTGAGTTAGTGAGAAAGAGAGAGAAGCTGTGAGTGAGAGAGAGAGAGAATCAGGGAGTGAGTAAGAGAGAGAGAGAAGCTGTGAGTGAGAGAGAGAGAGAAACAGAAGCTGTAAGTGAGAGAAAGAGAGAGAAGCTGTTTGTGAGAGAGAGAGAAGCTGTGAGTGAGAGAGAGAGAAAGAGAAGTTGTGTGTGAGAGAGAAAGAGAAGCTGTGAGTGAGTGAGAGAGAGAGAAGGAGAAGCTGTGAGTTTGTGAGAGAGAGAGGAATTGAAGCTGTTAGTGAGAGACAGAGAGAAACAGAAGTTGTGAGTGAGTGAGAGAGAGAGAGAGAAGCTTGTGTGTGTGAGAGAGAAAGAGAAGCTGTGTGTGAGAGAGAGAAAGAGAAGCTGTGAGTGAGAGAGACAGAGAGAGAGAAGCTGTGAGTGAGAGAGAAAGAGAGAAAGAAATTATGTGAGTGTGAGAGAGAGAGAAAGAGAAGCTGTGAGTGAGGGAGACAGAGAGAGAAATAGAACCTGTGAGTGAGCAAGAGAGAGAGAGAAAGTGAAGCTGTGAGTGAGACAGAGAGAGAGAGAAGCTGTGAGTGAGAGAGAGAAAGAGAAGCTGTGAGTGAGAGAGATAGAGAAAGAGGTTTGAGTGAGTGCGAGTGCGAGAGAAAGAGATACTGTGAGTGAGAGAGACAGAAAGAAGCTTTGAGAGAGAAAGAGAAGCTGTGAGTGAGAGAGTGAAAGAGAAGCGGTGAATGAGTGAGAGAGAGAGAAAGCGAAGCTGTGAGTGAGAGAGAGGAAGAGAAACTGTGATTGAGAGAGAGAGAAAGAGAAGCTGTGTGGAGAGGGAGAGAAAGAAAAGCTGTGAGTGAGTGAGAGAGAGAAAGAGAAGTTGTGAGTGAGAGAGAAAGAGAAGCTGTGAGAGAGAGAGAAAGAGAAGCTGTGAGTGAGAGAGCAAAAGAGAAGTGGTGAGTGAGTGAGTGAGAGAGAAAGAGAAGCTATGAGTGAGAGAGAAAGAGAAGCTGTGAGTGAGAGAGAGAGAAGCTGTGAGTGAGAGAGAGACCAATAGAAGCTGTTAGAGAGAGAGAGAGAAGCTGTAAGTGAGGGAGAGAGAGAGAAAGAGAAGCTGTGAGTTAGTGAGAGAGAGAGAAATAGAAGCCGTGAGTGAGAGAGAGAGAGAAACAGAAGCTGTGTGTGTGTGTGAGAGAAAGAGAAGCTGTGAGTGAGAGAGAGAGAAAGAGAAGCTGTGTGTGTGAGAGAGAGAAAGAGAAGCTGTGAGTTAGTGAGAAAGAGAGAGAAGCTGTGAGTGAGAGAGAGAGAGAATCAGGGAGTGAGTAAGAGAGAGAGAGAAGCTGTGAGTGAGAGAGAGAGAGAAACAGAAGCTGTAAGTGAGAGAAAGAGAGAGAAGCTGTGTGTGTGAGAGAGAGAAGCTGTGAGTGAGAGAGAGAAAGAGAAGTTGTGTGTGAGAGAGAAAGAGAAACTGTGAGTGAGTGAGAGAGAGAGAAGGAGAAGCTGTGAGTTTGTGAGAGAGAGAGGAATTGAAGCTGTTAGTGAGAGACAGAGAGAAACAGAAGTTGTGAGTGAGTGAGAGAGAGAGAGAGAGAAGCTTGTGTGTGTGAGAGAGAAAGAGAAGCTGTGTGTGAGAGAGAGAAAGAGAAGCTGTGAGTGAGAGAGACAGAGAGAGAGAAGCTGTGAGTGAGAGAGAAAGAGAGAAAGAAATTATGTGAGTGTGTGAGAGAGAGAAAGAGAAGCTGTGAGTGAGGAAGACAGAGAGAGAAATAGAACCTGTGAGTGAGCAAGAGAGAGAGAGAAAGAGAAGCTGTGAGTGAGACAGAGAGAGAGAGAAGCTGTGAGTGAGAGAGAGAAAGAGAAGCTGTGAGTGAGAGAGATAGAGAAAGAGGTTTGAGTGAGGGAGAGTGCGAGAGAAAGAGAAGCTGTGAGTTAGTGAGAGAGAGAGAAATAGAAGCCGTGAGTGAGAGAGACAGAGAGAGAGAAGCTGTGCGAGTGAGAGAGAGAGAAAGAGAAGCAGTGAGTGAGTGAGAGAGAAAGAGAAGCTGTGAGTGAGTGAGTGAGAGAGAGAGAAAGAGAGCCATGAGTGAGTGAGAGAGAGAGAAAGAGAGCCATGAGTGAGTGAGAGAGAGAGAGAGAAAAGCTGTGTGTGAGAGAGAGAAAGAGAAGCTGTGAGTTAGTGAGAGAGAGAGAAAGAGAAGCTGTGTGAGAGAGAAAGAGAGAGAAATAGAAACTGTGAGTGAGTGAGAGAGAGAAAGAGAAGCTGTGTGGAGAGAGAGAGAAAGAAAAGCTGTGAGTGAGAGAGAGAGAGGGAGAGAGAGAGAGAGACTGTTAGTGAGAGAGAGAGAGAGAGAAGCTGTGTGGAGAGAGAGAGAAAGAGAAGCTGTGAGTGAGTGATTGAGTGAGTGAGAGAGAGAAAGAGAAGTTGTGAGTGAGAAAGAAAGAGAAGCTGTGTGCGAGAGAGAAAGAGAAGCTGTCAGTGAGAGAGAAAGAGAAGCTGTGAGTGAGAGAGAGAAAGCGAAGCTGTGAGTGAGAGAGAGAAAGAGAAACTGTGATTGAGAGAGAGAGAAAGAGAAGCTGTGTGGAGAGAGAGAGAAACAAAAGCTGTGAGTGAGTGAGAGAGAGAAAGAGAAGTTGTGAGTGAGAGAGAAAGAGAAGCTGTGAGAGAGAGAGAGAAAGAGAAGCTGTGAGTGAGAGAGCAAAAGAGAAGCGGTGAGTGAGTGAGTGAGAGAGAAAGAGAAGCTGTGAGTGAGAGAGAAAGAGAAGCTGTGAGTGAGAGAGAGAGAAGCTGTGAGTGAGAGAGAGACCAATAGAAGCCGTTAGAGAGAGAGAGAGAGAAGCTGTAAGTGAGGGAGAGAGAGAGAAAGAGAAGCTGTGAGTTAGTGAGAGAGAGAGAAATAGAAGCCGTGAGTGAGAGAGACAGAGAGAGAGAAGCTGTGCGAGTGAGAGAGAGAGAAAGAGAAGCAGTGAGTGAGTGAGAGAGAAAGAGAAGCTGTGAGTGAGTGAGTGAGAGAGAGAGAAAGAGAGCCATGAGTGAGTGAGAGAGAGAGAGAGAAAAGCTGTGTGTGTGAGAGAGAAAGAGAAGCTGTGAGTTAGTGAGAGAGAGAGAAAGAGAAGCTGTGTGAGAGAGAAAGAGAGAGAAATAGAAACTGTGAGTGAGTGAGAAAAAGAGAAGCTGTGTGGAGAGAGAGAGAAAGAAAAGCTGTGAGTGAGTGAGAGAGAGAAAGAGAAGTTGTGAGTGAGAGAGAAAGAGAAGCTGTGAGAGAGAGAGAGAGAAAGAGAAGCTGTGAGTGAGAGAGCAAAAGAGAAGCGGTGAGTGAGTGAGTGAGTGAGTGAGAGAGAAGCTGTGAGTGAGAGAGAGACCAATAGAAGCTGTTAGAGAGAGAGAGAGAGAAGCTGTAAGTGAGGGAGAGAGAGAGAAAGAGAAGCTGTGAGTGAGAGAGAGAAAAGCTGTGAGTGAGAGAGAGAAAGAGAAAGAGAAGCTGTGAGTGAGAGAGAGAGAGAGAAAGAGAAGCTGTGAGGGAGAGAGAGAAAAAGAGAAGCTGTGAGTGAGTGAGAGAGAGAGAGAGAGAAAAGCTGTGTGAGAGAGAGAGAAAGAGAAGCTGTGAGTTAGTGAGAGAGAGAGAAATAGAAGCTGTGAGTGAGAGAGACAGAGAGAGAGAAGCTGTGAGTGAGTAAGAGAGAGAGAAAGAGAAGCTGTGAGTGAGAGAGAGAGAGAAAGAGAAGCTGTGAGTTAGTGAGAGAGAAAGAGAAGCTGTGTGAGAGAGAAAGATAGAGAAATAGAAGCTGTGAGTGAGTGAGAGAGAGAGAGAAAAGCTGTGTGAGAGAGAGAGAGAAGCTGTGAGTTAGTGAGAGAGAGAGAAATAGAAGCAGTGAGTGAGAGAAAGAGAGAGAGATGCTGTGAGTGAGTGAGAAAGAGAGAAAGAGAAGCTGTGAGTGAGAGAGAGAGAGAGAGAGAAAGAGAAGCTGTGAGTGAGTGAGAGAGAGAGAAAGAGAAGCTGTGAGTTAGTGAGGGAGAGAGAAATAGAAGCTGTGTGAGAGAGAAAGAGAGAGAAAGAGAAGCGTGTGAGAGAGAGAAATAAAAGCTGTGAGTGAGAGAGAAAGAGAAGCTGTGAGTGAGAGAGTTAGAGAGAGAGAGAAAGAGAAGCTGTGTGTGAGAGAGAGAGAGAAAAAGAGAAGCTGTGAGTGAGAGAGAGAAAGCAAAAGAGAAGCTGTGAGTGAGAGAGAGAGAGAGAAAGAGAAGCTGTGATAGAGAGAGAAATAGAACCTGTGAGTGAGGGAGAGAGAGAAATAGAACCTGTGAGAGCAAGAGAGAGAGAGAAAGAGAAGCTGTGAGTGAGAGAGAGAGAAAGAAGCAGTGAGAGAGAAAGAGAAGCTGTGAGTGAGAGAGGGAAAGAGAAGCGGTGAATGAGTGAGAGAAAGGGAAAGCGAAGCTGTGAGTGAGAGAGAGAGAGGGAGAGAGAGAGAGAGACTGTTAGTGAGAGAGAGAGAGAGAGAAGCTGTGTGGAGAGAGAGAGAAAGAGAAGCTGTGAGTGAGTGATTGAGTGAGTGAGAGAGAGAAAGAGAAGTTGTGAGTGAGAAAGAAAGAGAAGCTGTGTGCGAGAGAGAAAGAGAAGCTGTCAGTGAGAGAGAAAGAGAAGCTGTGAGTGAGAGAGAGAGAGAGAAGCTGTGAGTGAGAGAGAGAGACCAATAGAAGCTGTTAG
The DNA here is from genome assembly GCA_035047305.1 of Bradypodion pumilum. Classification (NCBI taxonomy): domain Eukaryota; kingdom Metazoa; phylum Chordata; class Lepidosauria; order Squamata; family Chamaeleonidae; genus Bradypodion; species Bradypodion pumilum. Next base: position 227,584,923 of record JAWDJD010000002.1, on the reverse strand, counting down.
AGAGAGAGAGAGAAAGAGAAGCTGTGAGGGAGAGAGAGAGAAAGAGAAGCTGTGAGTGAGAGAGAATAAGAGAAGCTGTGAGTGAGAGAGAGAGAGAGAAAGAGAAGCTGTGAGGGAGAGAGAGAGAAAGAGAAGCTGTGAGTGAGTGAGAGAGAGAAAAGAGAAGCTGTGAGTGAGAGAGATAGAGAGAAAGAGAAGCTGTGAGAAAGAGAGAGAAATAGAAGGTGTAAGTGAGTGAGAGAGAGAGAAGCTGTGTGTGAGAGAGAGAGAGAGAAGGAGAAGCTGTTAGTGAGTGAGAGAGAAAGAAGCTGTGTGTGTGAGAGAGAGAGAATGAGAAGCTGTGAGTGAGAGAGAGAGAAACAGAAGCTGTGTGTGTGTGAGAGAGAAAGAGAAGCTGTGAGTGAGAGAGAGAGAGAAAGAGAAGCTGTGTGTGTGTGAGAGAGAAAGAGAAGCTGTGAGTTAGTGAGAAAGAGAGAAGCTGTGAGTGAGAGAGAGAGAGAATCAGGGAGTGAGTAAGAGAGAGAGAGAAGCTGAGAGTGAGAGAGAGAGAGAAACAGAAGCTGTAAGTGAGAGAAAGAGAGAGAAGCTGTGTGTGAGAGAGAGAGAAGCTGTGAGTGAGAGAGAGAGAAAGAGAAGTTGTGTGTGAGAGAGAAAGAGAAGCTGTGAGTGAGTGAGAGAGAGAGAAGGAGAAGCTGTGAGTTTGTGAGAGAGAGAGGAATTGAAGCTGTTAGTGAGAGACAGAGAGAAACAGAAGTTGTGAGTGAGTGAGAGAGAGAGAGAGAGAGAGAAGCTTGTGTGTGAGAGAGAGAAAGAGAAGCTGTGTGTGTGAGAGAGAAAGAGAAGCTGTGAGTGAGAGAGACAGAGAGAGAGAAGCTGTGAGTGAGAGAGAGAGAGAAAGAAATTCTGTGAGTGTGTGAGAGAGAGAAAGAGAAGCTGTGAGTGAGGGAGACAGAGAGAGAAATAGAACCTGTGAGTGAGCAAGAGAGAGAGAGAAAGAGAAGCTGTGAGTGAGACAGAGAGAGAGAGAAGCTGTGAGTGAGAGAGAGAAAGAGAAGCTGTGAGTGAGAGAGATAGAGAAAGAGGTTTGAGTGAGTGAGAGTGCGAGAGAAAGAGATACTGTGAGTGAGAGAGACAGAAAGAAGCTGTGAGAGAGAAAGAGAAGCTGTGAGTGAGAGAGTGAAAGAGAAGCGGTGAATGAGTGAGAGAGAGAGAAAGCGAAGCTGTGAGTGAGAGAGAGAAAGAGAAACTGTGATTGAGAGAGAGAGAAAGAGAAGCTGTGTGGAGAGAGAGAGAAAGAAAAGCTGTGAGTGAGTGAGAGAGAGAAAGAGAAGTTGTGAGTGAGAGAGAAAGAGAAGCTGTGAGAGAGAGAGAGAAAGAGAAGCTGTGAGTGAGAGAGCAAAAGAGAAGCGGTGAGTGAGTGAGTGAGAGAGAAAGAGAAGCTGTGAGTGAGAGAGAAAGAGAAGCTGTGAGTGAGAAAGAGAGAAGCTGTGAGTGAGAGAGAGACCAATAGAAGCTGTTAGAGAGAGAGAGAGAGAAGCTGTAAGTGAGGGAGAGAGAGAAAGAGAAGCTGTGAGTTAGTGAGAGAGAGAAATAGAAGCCGTGAGTGAGAGAGACAGAGAGAGAGAAGCTGTGCGAGTGAGAGAGAGAGAAATAGAAGCAGTGAGTGAGTGAGAGAGAAAGAGAAGCTGTGAGTGAGTGAGAGAGAGAGAAAGAGAGCCATGAGTGAGTGAGAGAGAGAGAGAGAAAAGCTGTGTGTGAGAGAGAGAAAGAGAAGCTGTGAGTTAGTGAGAGAGAGAGAAAGAGAAGCTGTGTGAGAGAGAAAGAGAGAGAAATAGAAACTGTGAGTGAGTGAGAGAGAGAAAGAGAAGCTGTGTGGAGAGAGAGAGAAAGAAAAGCTGTGAGTGAGTGAGAGAGAGAAAGAGAAGTTGTGAGTGAGAGAGAAAGAGAAGCTGTGAGAGAGAGAGAGAGAAAGAGAAGCTGTGAGTGAGAGAGCAAAAGAGAAGCGGTGAGTGAGTGAGAGAGAGAGAAGCTGTGAGTGAGAGAGAGACCAATAGAAGCTGTTAGAGAGAGAGAGAGAGAGAAGCTGTAAGTGAGGGAGAGAGAGAGAAAGAGAAGCTGTGAGTGAGAGAGAGAAAAGCTGTGAGTGAGAGAGAGAAAGAGAAAGAGAAGCTGTGAGTGAGAGAGAGAGAGAAAGAGAAGCTGTGAGGGAGAGAGAGAGAAAGAGAAGCTGTGAGTGAGTGAGAGAGAGAGAGAGAAAAGCTGTGAGAGAGAGAGAGAAAGAGAAGCTGTGAGTTAGTGAGAGAGAGAGAAATAGAAGCTGTGAGTGAGAGAGACAGAGAGAGAGAAGCTGTGAGTGAGTAAGAGAGAGAGAAAGAGAAGCTGTGAGTGAGAGAGAGAGAGAAAGAGAAGCTGTGAGTTAGTGAGAGAGAAAGAGAAGCTGTGTGAGAGAGAAAGAGAGAGAAATAGAAGCTGTGAGTGAGTGAGAGAGAGAGAGAAAAGCTGTGAGAGAGAGAGAGAGAAGCTGTGAGTTAGTGAGAGAGAGAGAAATAGAAGCAGTGAGTGAGAGAGATAGAGAGAGAGATGCTGTGAGTGAGTGAGACAGAGAGAAAGAGAAGCTGTGAGTTAGTGAGGGAGAGAGAAATAGAAGCTGTGTGAGAGAGAAAGAGAGAGAAAGAGAAGCGTGAGTGAGTGAGAGAGAGAAATAAAAGCTGTGAGTGAGAGAGAAAGAGAAGCTGTGAGTGAGAGAGTTAGAGAGAGAGAGAAAGAGAAGCTGTGTGTGAGTGCGAGACAGAGAGAGAATGAGAAGCTGTGTGAGAGAGAGAGAAAGAGAAGCTGTGAGTGAGTGAGAGAGAGAGAAGGAGAAGCTGTGAGTTAGTGAGAGAGAGAAATAGAAGCCGTGAGTGAGAGAGAGAAAGAGAAGCTGTGAGTGAGAGAGAGAGAGAATGAGAAGCTGTGAGGGAGAGAGAGAGAAAGAGAAGCTGTGAGTGAGTGAGAGAGAGGGAAAAGTGAAGCTGTGAGTGAGAGAAATAGAGAGAAAGAGAAGCTGTGTGTGTGAGAGAGAAATAGAAGGTGTGAGTGAGTGAGAGAGAGAGAGAGAGAAGCTGTGAGAGAGAGAGAGAAAGAGAAGCTGTGAGTTAGTGAGAGAGAGAGAAATAGAAGCCGTGAGTGAGAGAGACAGAGAGAGAGAAGCTGTGCGAGTGAGAGAGAGAGAATGAGAAGCAATGAGTGAGAGAGAGAGAAAGAGAAGCTGTGAATGAGTGAGAGAGAGAGAAAGAGAGCCATGAGTGAGTGAGAGAGAGAGAGAGAAAAGCTGTGTGTGTGAGAGAGAAAGAGAAGCTGTGAGTTAGTGAGAGATAAGAAAGAGAAGCTGTGTGAGAGAGAAAGAGAGAGAAATAGAAACTGTGAGTGAGTGAGAGAGAGAGAGAGAGAAGCTGTGAGTGAGAGAGAGAGGGGGAAAGAGAAGCTGTGCGTGAGAGAGAGAGAGAAAGATTAGCTGTGAGTGAGAGAGAGAGAAAGAGAAGCTGTGAGTGAGAGACAGACAGAGACAGAGAAAGAGAAGCTGTGAGTGAGAGACAGACAGAGACAGAGAAAGAGAAGCTGTGTGTGTGAGAGAGAAATTGAAGCTGTGAGTGAGAGAGAGAGAAATTGAAGCTGTGAGTGAGAGGGAGAGAAAGAGAAGCTGTGAGTGTGAAAGAGAGAGAGAAAGAGAAGCTGTGAGTGAGAGAGAGAGATAGAGCATCTGTGTGTGTGTGAGAGAGAAGTGTGTGAGAGAGAAAGAGAAGCTGTGAGAGAGAGAGAGAGAAGCTGTGAGAGAGAGAGAGAGAGAGAGAAGCTGTGAGTGAGAGAGAGAAAGAGAAATAGAAGCTGTGAGTGAGAGAGAAAGAGAAAGAGAAGCTGTGAGTGAGAAAGGGAGAGAGAGAGAAGCTGTGAGTGAGAGAGAGGGAAAGAGAAGCTGTGAGTGAGAGAAAGAGAGAAGCTGTGAGTGAGAGAGAGCGAGAAAGAGAAGCTGTGAGTGAGAGAGAGAAAGAGAAAGAGAAGCTGAGAGAGACAGAGAGAGAAATAGAAGCTGTGAGTGAGAGAGAGAAAGATAAGCTGTGTGTGTGTGAGAGAGAGAGAAGCTGTGTGTGTGTGTGAGAGAGAAGCTGTGTGTGAGAGAGAAGTTGTGTGTGTGAGAGAGAGAGAGAAAGAGAAGCTGTGAGAGAGAGAGAGAGAGAGAAAGAGAAGCTGTGAGTGAAAGAGAGAGAGTTGTGCGTGAGAGAGAGTGGAAGAGAAGCTGTGAGTGAGAGAGAGAGAAAAAGAAGCTGTCAGTGAGAGAGAGAGAAAGAGAAGCTGTGATAGAGAGATAGACAGAGAAAGAGATGGTGTGAGTGAGAGAGAGAGAAAGAGAAGCTGTGTGAGAGATAGAGAGAGAGAAAGAGAAGCTGTGAGTTAGAGATAGAGAAAGAGAAGCTGTGAGAGAGAGAGTGAGAGAAGCTGTGAGTAAGAGAGAGAAAGAGAAGCTGTGAGTGAGAGAGAGAGAGAAGCTGTGTGTGAGAGAGAAAGAGAATCTGTGAGTGAGAGAGAGAGATTGAAATGGGAGCTGTGAGTGAGAGAGAGAGAAAGTGAAGCTGTAATTGAGAGAGAGAGAGAAAGAGAAGCTGTGAGTGAGTGAGAGAGAAAGAGAAGCTGTGTGTGTGTGAGAGAGAGAGAATGAGAAGCTGTGAGGGAGAGAGAGAGAGAAAGAGAAGCTGTGAGAGAGAGAGAGAAAGAGAAGCTGTGAGTGATTGAGAGAGAGAGAGAGAAGCTGTGAGTGAGAGAGAGAGATTGAAATGGGAGCTGTGAGTGAGAGAGAGAGAGAGAAAGTGAAGCTGTAATTGAGAGAGAGAGAGAAAGAGAAGCTGTGAGTGAGTGAGAGAGAAAGAGAAGCTGTGTGTGTGAGAGAGAGAGAGAATGAGAAGCTGTGAGGGAGAGAGAGAGAGAAAGAGAAGCTGTGTGAGAGAGAGAGAAAGAGAAGCTGTGAGTGATTGAGAGAGAGAGAGAGAAGCTGTGAGTGAGAGAGAGAGAGTATCAGGGAGTAAGAGAGAGAGAGCAGCTGTGAGTGAGTGAGAGAGAGAGAAGCTGTGTGTGTGTGAGAGAGAGAGAGAAGGAGAAGCTGTGAGAGAGAGAGAGAAAGAGAAGCTGTGTGTGTGTGTGAGAGAGAGAGAGAAGCTGTGTGTGTGTGAGAGAGAAAGAGAAGCTGTGAGTGAGAGAGAGAGAAACAGAAGCTGTGAGTGAGTGAGAGAGAAAGAGATGCTGTGAGTGAGTGAGTGAGAGTGAGAAGCTGTGAGTGAGTGAGAGAGAGAGAAGCTGGGAGTGAGTAAGAGAGAGAGAGAGAAGCTGTGAGTGAGAGAGAGAGAAAGAAAGAGAAGCTGTGAGTGAGAGAGAGTGAGAGATAGAGAAGCTGTGAGTGAGTGAGAGAGAGAGAGAAGCTGTGAGTGAGAGAGAGAGAGAAAGAGAAGCTGTGAGTGAGAGATAGAGAAAAAGAGAAGCTGTGAATGAGAGAGAGAGAAAGAGAAGCTGTGATTGAGAGGGAGAAAGAGAAGCTCTGAGTGAGAGAGAGAGAGAAAGAGAAGCTATGAGTGAGAGAGAGAGAGCGAAGCTGTGAGTGAGAGAGAGAGAGAAAAAGAAGCTGTCAGTGAGAGAGAGAAAGAGAAGCTGTGATAGAGAGATAGAGAGAGAAAGAGACGCTGTGAGTGAGAGAGAGAGAAAGAGAAGCTGTGTGAGAGATAGAGAGAGAGAAAGAGAAGCTGTGAGTTAGAGATAGAGAAAGAGAAGCTGTGAGAGAGAAAGTGAGAGAAGCTGTGAGTAAGAGAGAGAAAGAGAAGCTGTGAGTGAGAGAGAGATTGAAATGGGAGCTGTGAGTGAGAGAGAGAGAGAAAGTGAAGCTGTAATTGAGAGAGAGAGAGAGAAGCTGTGAGTGAATGAGAGAGAGAATCTGTGAGTGAGAGAGAGAGAGAAAGAGAAGCTGTGAGTGAGAGAGAGAGAGAAAGAGAAGCTGTGAGTGAGAGAGAAAGAGAAGCTGTGAGTGAGAGAGAGAGAAGCCATGAGTGAGAGAGAGAGAAAGAGAAACTGTGAGTGAGAGAGAGAGAGAAGCTGTGAGTGAGTGAGAGAGAGAGAGAGAGAAGCTGTGAGTGAGAGAGAGAGAAAGATGCTGTGTGTGTGAGAGAGAGAAAGAGAAGCTGTGAGTGAGTGAGAGAGAAAGAGAAGCTGTGTGTTTCTGAGAGAGAGAGAATGAGAAGCTGTGAGTGAGAGAGAGAGAGAAAGAGAAGCTGTGAGAGAGAGAGAAGCTGTGTGTGAGAGAGAGAAAGTGAAGCTGTGAGTGAGAGAGAGAGAAACAGAAGCTGTGTGTGTGATAGAGAGAGAGAAAGAGAAGCTGAGAGTGAGAGAGAGAGATAAAGAGAAGCTGTAAGTGAGAGAGAGAGAGAAGCTGTGTGTGAGAGAGAGAGAAAGAGAAGCTGTGAGTGAAAGAGAGAGAGAAGCTGTAAGTGAGAGAGAGAGAAAGAGAACCTGTGAGAGAGAGAGAGAGAGAAGCTGTGTGTGTGTGAGAGAGAAAGAGAAGCTGTGAGTGAGAGAGAGAGAAACAGAAGCTGTGTGTGTGATAGAGAGAGAGAAAGAGAAGCTGAGAGTGAGAGAGAGAGAGAAGCTGTGTGTGTGAGAGAGAGAAAGAGAAGCTGTGAGTGAGAGAGAGAGAAACAGAAGCTGTGAGTGAGTGAGAGAGAAAGAGATGCTGTGAGTGAGTGAGTGAGAGAGTGAGAAGCTGTGAGTGAGAGAGAGAGAGAGAAGCTGGGAGTGAGTAAGAGAGAGAGAGAAGCTGTGAGTGAGAGAGAGAGAGAAAGAAAGAGAAGCTGTGAGTAAGAGAGAGTGAGAGATAGAGAAGCTGTGAGTGAGAGAGAGAGAGAAAAAGAGAAGCTGTGAATGAGAGAGAGAGAGAAAAGAAGCTGTGAGTGAGAGGGAGAAAGAGAAGCTCTGAGTGAGAGAGAGAGAGAAAGAGAAGCTATGAGTGAGAGAGAGAGAGAGAGAGAAAGAGAAGCTGTGAGTGAGAGAGAGAAAAAGAAGCTGTGAGTGAGAGAGAGAGAGAAAGAGAAAGAGAAGCTGTGAATGAGAGAGAGCGAAAGAGAAGCAGTGTGTGTGAGAGAGAGAAAGAGAAGCTGTGAGTGAGAGACAGAGAGAAAGAGAAGCTGTGAGTGAGGGAGAGAGAGAAAGAGAAGCTGTGAGTGAGAGGGAGAGAAAGAGAAGCTGTGAGAGAGAGAGAGAAAGAGAAAGAGAAGCTGTTTGTGTGTGTGAGAGAGAGAAAGAGAAGCTGTGAGTGAGAGAGAGAGAGAAAGAGAAGCTGTGAGTGAGAGAGAGAGAAATAGAAGCTGAGAGTGAGAGAGAGAGAGAATGAGAAGCTTTGAGTGAGAGAGAGAGAGAAAGAGAAGCTGTGAGTGTGAGAGAGAGACAAAGAGAAGCTGTGAGTGAGTGAGAAAGAAGCTGTGAGTGAGAGAGAGAGAGAGAATCAGGGAGTAAGAGAGAAAGAGAGAAGCTGTGAGTGAGAGAGAGAGAAATAGAAAGTGTAAGTGAGAGAGAGAGAAAGAGCTGTGAGTGAGAGAGAGAGAGAAGCTGTGAGTGAGAGAGATAGAGAGAGAGAAGCTGTGAGTGATAGAGAGAGCGAGAAAGAAGCTGTGTGTGTGATAGAGTGAGAAAGAGAAGCTGTAAATGAGAGAGAGAGAGAGAAGCTGTATGTGTGTGAGAGAGAAAGAGAAGCTGTGAGTGAGAGAGAGAGAAAGAGAGAGAAAGAGAAGGTGTGAGTAGGAGAGAGAAAGAGATGCTGTGAGTGAGTGAGAGAGAATGAGAAGCTGTGAGTGAGAGAGAGAGAGAAGCTGTGAGTGAGTAAGAGAGAGAGAGAGAAGCTGTGAGTGAGAGAGAGAGAGAAAGAAGGAGAAGCTGTGAGTGAGAGAGAGAGAAAAGAGAAGCTGTAAGTGAGAGAGAGAGAGAGAGGATGTGAGTGAGAGAGAGAGAGAAGCTGTGAGTGAGAGAGAGAGAAAGAGAAGCTGTGAGTGAGAGAGAGAGAGATGCTGGGAGTGAGTAAGAGAGAGAGAGAAGCTGTGAGTGAGAGAGAGAGAGAGAAAGAAAGAGACGCTGTGAGTGAGAGAGAGAGAAAGTGAAGCTGTAATTGAGAGAGAGTGAGAGAGAGAAGCTGTGAGTGAGTGAGAGAGAGAATCTGTGAGTGAGAGAGAGAGAGAAAGAGAAGCTGTGAGTGAGAGAGAGAGAGAAAGAGAAGCTGTGAATGAGAGAGAAAGAAAAGCTGTGAGTGTGAGAGAGAGAGAAGCTGTGACTGAGAGAGAGAGAGAAAGAGAAACTGTGAGTTAGAGAGAGAGAGAAGCTGTGAATGAGAGAGAGAGAGAGAGAGAAAGAGAAGCTGTGAGTGAGAGAGAGAGAAAGAGAAGCTGTGTGTGCGAGAGAGAGAGAAAGAGAAGCTGTGAGTGAGTGAGAGATAAAGAGAAGCTGTGTGTATGTGAGAGAGAGAGAATGAGAAGCTGTGAGTGAGAGAGAGAGAAAGAGAAGCTGTGAGTGAGAGAGAGAAAGAGAAGCTGTGAGTGAGAGAGAGAGTCTCAGGGAGTAAGAGAGAGAGCAGCTGTGAGTGAGTGAGAGAGAGAAATAGAAGGTGTAAGTGAGAGAGAGAGAGAGAAGCTGTGAGTGAGAGAGAGAGAAGCTGTTAGTGAGTGAGAGAGAGAAGCTGTGTATGAGAGAGAGAGAGAGAGAAAGAGAAGCTATGAGTGAGAGAGAGAGAGAAAGAGAAGCTGTGAGTGAGAGAGAGAGAGAAAGAGAAGCTGTGAGTGAGAGAGAGAGAAGAAGAAGCTGTGAGTGAGAGAGAGAGAGAAAGAGAAGCTGTGAGTGAGAAAGAGAAGATGTGTGTGTGTGTGAGAGAGAGAGAGAGAAAGAGAAGCTGTGAGTGAGAGAGAGAAAGAGAAGCTGTGTGTGTGAGAGAGAGAGAACGAGAAGCTGAGAGTGAGAGAGAGAGAGAGAAAGAGAAGCTGGGAGAGAGAGAGAAAGAGAAGCTGTGAGTGATTGAGAGAGAGAGAGCAGCTGTGAGTGAGAGAGAGAGAGAAATAGAAGGTGTAAGTGAGAGAGAGAGAGAAGCTGTGAGTGAGAGAGAGAGAAGCTGTTAGTGAGAGAGAGAGAAGCTGTGAGTGATAGAGAGAGAGAAAGAGAAGCTGTGTGTGTGATAGAGAGAGAGTGAGAGAGAGAGAGAGAAAGAAAGAGAAGCTGTAAGTGAGAGAGAGAGAAGCTGTGTGTGTGAGAGAGAGAGTGAGAAGCTGTGAGTGAGAGAGAGAGAGAAGCTGGGAGTGAGTAAGAGAGAGAGAAGCTGTGAGTGAGAGAGAGAGAGAAAGAAAGAGAAGCTGTGAGTGTGAGAGAGAGATAGAGAAGCTGAGTGAGTGAGAGAGAGAATCTATGAGTGAGAGAGAGTGAGAAAGAGAAGCTGTGAGTGAGAGAGAAAGAGAAGCTGTGAGTGAGAGAGAGAGAGAAGCCGTGAGTGAGAGAGAGAGAGAAAGAGAAACTGTGAGTGAGAGAGAGAGATAGAAGCTGTGAGTGAGAGAGAGAGAGAAAGAGAAGCTGTGAGTGAGAGAGAGAGAAAGAGAAGCTGTGTGTGAGAGAGAGAGAAAGAGAAGCTGTGAGTGAGTGAGAGAGAAAGAGAAGCTGTGTGTGTGTGTGAGAGAGAAAATGAGAAGCTGTGAGTGATTGAGAGAGAGAGAGAAGCTGTGAGTGAGAGAGAAGCTGTGAGTGAGAGAGAGAGAGTATAAGGGAGTAAGAGAGAGAGAGCAGCTGTGAGTGTGTGAGAGAGAAATAGAAGGTGTAAGTGAGTGAGTGAGAGAGAAGCTGTGTGTGTGTGAGAGAGAGAGAAGGAGAAGCTGTTAGTGAGTGAGAGAGAAAGAAGCTGTGTGTGTGTGAAAGAGAGAATGAGAAGCTGTGAGTGAGAGAGAGAGAAACAGAAGCTGTGTGTGTGAGACAGAGAAAGAGAAGCTGTGAGTGAGAGAGAGAGAGAGAGAAAGAGAAGCTGTGAGTGTGTGAGAGAGAGAAAGAGAAGCTGTGAGTTAGTGAGAAAGAGAGAGAAGCTGTGAGTGAGAGAGAGAGAGAGAATCAAGGAGTGAGTAAGAGAGAGAGAGAAGCTGTGAGTGAGAGAGAGAGAAACAGAAGCTGTAAGTGAGAGAAAGAGAGAGAAGCTGTGTGTGAGAGAGAGAGAAGCTGTGAGTGAGAGAGAGAGAAAGAGAAGCTGTGTGAGAGAGAGAGAAGCTGTGTGTGTGATAGAGAGAGAGAAAGAGAAGCTGAGAGTGTGTGTGAGAGAGAGAAAGAGAAGCTGTGAGTGAGAGAGAGAGAAGCTGTGAGTGAGAGAAAGAGAAGCTATGAGTGAGTGAGTGAGAGAGAGAGAAGCTGTGAGTGAGTGAGTGAGAGAGAGAAGCTGTGTATGAGAGAGAGAGAGAAAGAGAAGCTATGAGTGAGAGAGAGAGAGAAAGAGAAGATGTGAGTGAGTGAGAGAGAAAGAGAAGCTGTGAGTGAGAGAGAGAGAAGGAGAAGCTGTGAGTGAGAGAGAGAGAAAGAGAAGCTGTGAGTGATAGAGAGAGAGTGAGAATCTGTGAGTGAGAGAGAGAGAAGCTGGGAGTGAGTAAGAGAGAGAGAAGCTGTGAGAGAGAGAAAGAAAGAGACGCTGTGAGTGAGAGAGAGAGAGAAAGTGAAGCTGTAATTGAGAGAGAGTGAGAGAGAGAAGCTGTGAGTGAGTGAGAGAGAGAATCTGTGAGTGAGAGAGAGAGAGAAAGAGAAGCTGTGAGTGAGAGAGAGAGAAAGAGAAGCTGTGATTGAGAGAGAGAGAGAAGCCGTGAGTGAGAGAGAGAGAGAAAGAGAAACTTTGAGTGAGAGAGAGAGAGAAGCTGTGAGTGAGAGAGAGAGAAAGAGAAGCTGTGAGTGAGAGAGAGAGAGAAAGAGTTGCTGTGTGTGTGAGAGAGAGAATGAGAAGCTGTGAGGGAGAGAGAAAGAGAAGCTGTGAGTGATTGAGAGAGAGAGAGAGAGAGAAGCTGTGAGTGAGAGAGAGAGAGTATCAGGGAGTAAGAGAGAGAGAGCAGCTGTGAGTCAGAGAGAGAGAAAAATAGAAGGTGTAAGTGAGAGAGAGAGAGTAGCTGTGAGTGAGAGAGAGAGAAGCTGTTAGTGAGAGAGAGAAGCTGTGAGTGATAGAGAGAGAGAAAGAGAAGCTGTGTGTGTGATAGAGAGAGAGAAAGAGAAGTTGAGAGTGAGAGAGAGAGAGAGAAAGAGAAGCTGTAAGTGAGAGAGAGAGAAGCTGTGTGTTTGAGAGATAGAAAGAGAAGCTGTGAGTGAGAGAGAGAGAGAAACAGAAGCTGTGAGTGAGTGAGAGAGAAAGAGATGCTGTGAGTGAGTGAGTGAGAGAGTGAGAAGCTGTGAGTGAGAGAGAGAGAAGCTGGGAGTGAGTAAGAGAGAGAGAGAGAAGCTGTGAGTGAGAGAGAGAGAGAAAGAAAGAGAAGCTGTGAGTGAGAGAGAGAGAGAGTAGCTGTGAGTGAGTGAGAGAGAGAATCTATGAGTGAGAGAGAGTGAGAAAGAGAAGCTGTGTGAGAGAGAAAGAGAAGCTGTGAGTGAGAGAGAGAGAGAAGCCGTGAGTAAGAGAGAGAGAGAAAGAGAAACTGTGAGTGAGAGAGAGAGAGAGAAGCTGTGAGTGAGAGACAGAGAGAGAAAGAGAAGCTGTGAGTGAGAGAGAGAGAAAGAGATGCTGTGTGTGTGTGAGAGAGAGAAAGAGAAGCTGTGAGTGAGTGAGAGAGAAAGAGAAGCTGTGTGTGTGTGAGAGAGAGAATGAAAAGCTGTGAGTGAGAGAGAGATAGAAAGAGGAGCTGTGAGTGAGAGAGAGAAAGAGAAGCTGTGAGTGATTGAGAGAGAGAGAAGCTGTGAGTGAGAGAGAGAGAGTATCAGGGAGTAAGAGAGAGAGAGCAGCTGTGAGTGAGAGAGAGAGAGAGAAGCTGTGTGTGTGTGAGAGAGAGAGAAGGAGAAGCTGTTAGTGAGTGAGAGAGAAAGAAGCTGTGTGAGAGAGAGAGAATGAGAAGCTGTGAATGAGAGAGAGAGAGAATCAGAAGCTGTGTGTGTGTGAGAGAGAAAGAGAAGCTGTGAGTGAGAGAGAGAGAAAGAGACGCTGTGAGTGTGAGAGAGAGAGAAAGAGAAGCTGTGAGTTAGTGAGAAAGAGAGAGAAGCTGTGAGTTAGTGAGAAAGAGAATCAGGGAGTGAGTAAGAGAGAGAGAGAAGCTGTGAGTGAGAGAGAGAGAGAAATGCTGTGTGTGTGAGAGAGAGAAGCTGTCAGTGAGAGAGAGAGAGAGAAAGAGAAGCTGTGTGTGTGAGAGAGAGAGAGAGAAGCTGTGTGTGTGATAGAGAGAGAGAAAGAGAAGCTGAGAGTGTGTGAGAGAGAGAGAAAGAGAAGCTGTGTGTGAGAGAGAGAGAGAAAGAGAAGCTGTGTGTGTGTGAGAGAGAGAGAAGCTGTGTGTGTGATAGAGAGAGAGAAAGAGAAGCTGAGAGTGTGAGAGAGAGAGAGAAAGAGAAGCTGTGTGTGTGAGAGAGAGAAGCTGTGTGTGTGAGAGAGAAAGAGAATCTGTTAGTGAGAGAGCGAGAGAAAGAGAAGCTCTGAGTGAGAGAAAGAGAAGCTATGAGTGAGTGAGTGAGAGAGAGAGAGAGAAGCTGTGAGTGAGTGAGTGAGAGAGAGAAGCTGTGTATGAGAGAGAGAGAGAGAAAGAGAAGCTATGAGTGAGAGAGAGAGAAAGAGAAGCTGTGAGTGAGAGAGAGAGAAAGAGAAGCTGTGAGTGAGAGAGAGACAAGGAGAAGCTGTGAGTGAGAGAGAGAGAGAAAGAAAAGCTGTGAGTGAGAGAGAGAAAGAGAAGATGTGTGTGTGAGAGAGAGAGAGAGAAAGAGAAGCTGTGAGTGAGAGAGGGAGAAAGAGAAGCTGTGTGTGAGAGAGAGAGAGAGAAAGAGAAGCTGAGAGTGAGAGAGAGAGAATGAGATGCTAGGAGTGAGAGAGAGAGAGAAGCTGTGAGTGAGAGAGAGAGAAAGAGAAGCTGTGAGTGAGAGAGAGAGAAAGAGTTGCTGTGTGTGAGAGAGAGAGAATGAGAAGCTGTGAGAGAGAGAGAAAGAGAAGCTGTGAGTGATTGAGAGAGAGAGAGAGAGAAGCTGTGAGTGAGAGAGAGAGAGTATCAGGGAGTAAGAGAGAGAGAGCAGCTGTGAGTCAGAGAGAGAGAAAAATAGAAGGTGTAAGTGAGAGAGAGAGAGTAGCTGTGAGTGAGAGAGAGAAGCTGTTAGTGAGAGAGAGAAGCTGTGAGTGATAGAGAGAGAGAAAGAGAAGCTGTGTGTGTGATAGAGAGAGAGAAAGAGAAGTTGAGAGTGAGAGAGAGAGAGAGAAAGAAAGAGAAGCTGTAAGTGAGAGAGAGAGAAGCTGTGTGTTTGAGAGATAGAAAGAGAAGCTGTGAGTGAGAGAGAGAGAGAAACAGAAGCTGTGAGTGAGTGAGAGAGAAAGAGATGCTGTGAGTGAGTGAGTGAGAGAGTGAGAAGCTGTGAGTGAGAGAGAGAGAAGCTGGGAGTGAGTAAGAGAGAGAGAGAGAAGCTGTGAGTGAGAGAGAGAGAGAAAGAAAGAGAAGCTGTGAGTGAGAGAGAGAGAGTAGCTGTGAGTGAGTGAGAGAGAGAATCTATGAGTGAGAGAGAGTGAGAAAGAGAAGCTGTGTGAGAGAGAAAGAGAAGCTGTGAGTGAGAGAGAGAGAGAAGCCGTGAGTAAGAGAGAGAGAAAGAGAAACTGTGAGTGAGAGAGAGAGAGAGAAGCTGTGAGTGAGAGACAGAGAGAGAAAGAGAAGCTGTGAGTGAGAGAGAGAGAAAGAGATGCTGTGTGTGTGTGAGAGAGAGAAAGAGAAGCTGTGAGTGAGTGAGAGAGAAAGAGAAGCTGTGTGTGTGTGAGAGAAAGAATGAAAAGCTGTGAGTGAGAGAGAGATAGAAAGAGAAGCTGTGAGTGAGAGAGAGAAAGAGAAGCTGTGAGTGATTGAGAGAGAGAGAAGCTGTGAGTGAGAGAGAGAGAGTATCAGGGAGTAAGAGAGAGAGAGCAGCTGTGAGTGAGAGAGAGAGAGAGAAGCTGTGTGTGTGTGTGAGAGAGAGAAGGAGAAGCTGTTAGTGAGTGAGAGAGAAAGAAGCTGTGTGAGAGAGAGAGAATGAGAAGCTGTGAATGAGAGAGAGAGAGAATCAGAAGCTGTGTGTGTGTGAGAGAGAAAGAGAAGCTGTGAGTGAGAGAGAGAGAAAGAGACGCTGTGAGTGTGAGAGAGAGAGAAAGAGAAGCTGTGAGTTAGTGAGAAAGAGAGAGAAGCTGTGAGTGAGAGAGCGAGAGAATCAGGGAGTGAGTAAGAGAGAGAGAGAAGCTGTGAGTGAGAGAGAGAGAGAAACAGAAGCTGTAAGTGAGAGAAAGAGAGAAAAGCTGTGTGTGTGAGAGAGAGAAGCTGTCAGTGAGAGAGAGAGAGAGAAAGAGAAGCTGTGTGTGAGAGAGAGAGAGAGAGAAGCTGTGTGTGTGATAGAGAGAGAGAAAGAGAAGCTGAGAGTGTGAGAGAGAGAGAGAAAGAGAAGCTGTGTGTGAGAGAGAGAGAGAAAGAGAAGCTGTGTGTGTGTGAGAGAGAGAGAAGCTGTGTGTGTGATAGAGAGAGAGAAAGAGAAGCTGAGAGTGTGAGAGAGAGAGAGAAAGAGAAGCTGTGTGTGTGAGAGAGAGAAGCTGTGTGTGTGAGAGAGAAAGAGAATCTGTTAGTGAGAGAGCGAGAGAAAGAGAAGCTCTGAGTGAGAGAAAGAGAAGCTATGAGTGAGTGAGTGAGAGAGAGAGAGAGAAGCTGTGAGTGAGTGAGTGAGAGAGAGAAGCTGTGTATGAGAGAGAGAGAGAGAGAAAGAGAAGCTATGAGTGAGAGAGAGAGAAAGAGAAGCTGTGAGTGAGAGAGAGAGAAAGAGAAGCTGTGAGTGAGAGAGAGACAAGGAGAAGCTGTGAGTGAGAGAGAGAGAGAAAGAAAGGCTGTGAGTGAGAGAGAGAAAGAGAAGATGTGTGTGTGAGAGAGAGAGAGAGAAAGAGAAGCTGTGAGTGAGAGAGGGAGAAAGAGAAGCTGTGTGTGAGAGAGAGAGAGAGAAAGAGAAGCTGAGAGTGAGAGAGAGAGAATGAGATGCTAGGAGTGAGAGAGAGAGAGAAGCTGTGAGTGAGAGAGAGAGAAAGAGAAGCTGTGAGTGAGTGAGTGAGAGAGAGAGAAGCTGTGAGTGCGTGAGTGAGAGAGAATCTGGGAGTAAGAGAGAGAGAGAAGCTGTGTGTGAGAGACAGAGAGAAATAGAAGGTGTAAGTGAGAGAGAGAGAAAGAGAAGCTGTGAGTGAGTGAGAGAGAGAGAGAGAAGCTGTGAGTGAGAGAGAGAAGCTGTGAGTGATAGAGAGAGAGAGAGAAAGAGAAGCTGTGTGTGTGATAGAGAGAGAAAGAGAAGCTGAGAGAGAGAGAGAGAGAAGTTGTAAGTGAGAGAGAGTGTAGCTGTGTGTGTGTGAGAGAGAAAGAGAAGCTGTGAGTGAGAGATAGAGAGAGAGAGAAAGAGAAGCTGTGAGTGAGAGAGAGAGAAAGAGAAGCTGTGAGTGAGTGAGAGAGTGTGAGAAGCTGTGAGTTAGTGAGAGAGAGAGAAGCTGGGAGTGAGTAAGAGAGAGAGAAGCTGTGAGTGAGAGAGAGAGAGAGAGAGAAAGAAAGAGACGCTGTGAGTGAGAGAGAGAAAGTGAAGCTGTAATTGAGAGAGAGTGAGAGAGAGAAGCTGTGAGTGAATGAGAGAGAGAATCTGTGAGTGAGAGAGAGAGAGAAAGAGAATCTGTGAGTGAGAGAGAGAGAGAAAGAGAAGCTGTGAGTCAGAGAGAAAGAGAAGCTGTGAGTGAGAGAGAGAGAGAAGCCGTGAGTGAGAGAGAGAGAAAGAGAAACTGTGAGTGAGAGAGAGAGAGAGAGAGAAGCTGTGTGTGTGTGAGAGAGAAAGAGAAGCTGTGAGTGAGTGAGAGAGAAAGAGAAGCTGTGTGTGTGTGAGAGAGAGAGAATGAGAAGCTGTGAGTGAGAGAGAGAGAGAAAGAGAAGCTGTGAGAGAGAGAGAAAGAGAAGCTGTGAGTGATTGAGAGAGAGAGAGAAGCTGTGAGTGAGAGAGAGAGAGTATCAGGGAGTAAGAGAGAGAGCAGCTGTGAGAGAGAGAGAGAAATAGAAGGTGTAAGTGAGAGAGAGAAGGAGAAGCTGTTAGTGAGAGAGAGAGAAGCTGTGAGTGATAGAGAGAGAGAGAAAGAGAAGCTGTGTGTGTGATAGAGAGAGAGAAAGAGAAGCTGAGAGTGAGAGAGAGAGAGAAAGAGAAGCTGTAAGTGAGAGAGAGAGAGAAGCTGTGTGTGTGAGAGAGAGAAAGAGAAGCTGTGAGTGAGAGAGAGAGAAACAGAAGCTGTGAGTGAGTGAGAGAGAAAGAGATGCTGTGAGTGAGTGAGTGAGAGAGTGAGAAGCTGTGAGTGAGTGAGAGAGAGAGAAGCTGGGAGTGAGTAAGAGAGAGAGAGAAGCTGTGATTGAGAGAGAGAGAGAAAGAAAGAGAAGCTGTGAGTGAGAGAGAGTAAGAGATAGAGAAGCTGTGAGTGAGTGAGAGAGAGAGAGAAGCTGTGAGTGAGAGAGAGAGAAAGAGAAGCTGTGAGTGAGAGAGAGAGAAAAAGAGAAGCTGTGAATGAGAGAGAGAGAAAGAGAAGCTGTGAGTGAGAGGGAGAAAGAGAAGCTCTGAGTGAGAGAGAGAGAGAAAGAGAAGCTATGAGTGAGAGAGAGAGAAAGAGAAGCTGTGAGTGAGAGAGACAGAGAAAAAGAAGCTGTGAGTGAGAGAGAGAGAAAGAGAAGCTGTGAATGAGAGAGAGAGAAAGAGAAGCAGTGTGTGTGTGTGAGAGAAAGAGAAGCTGTGAGTGAGAGAGAGAGAGAAAGAGAAGCTGTGAGTGAGAGAGAGAGAGAGAGAAAGAGAAGCTGTGAGTGACAGAGAGAGAAAGAGAAGCTGTGAGAGAGAGAGAGAAAGAGAAAGAGAAGCTGTTTGTGTGTGTGAGAGAGAGAAAGAGAAGCTGTGTGTGTGTGAGAGAGAAAGAGAAGCTGTGTATGAGAGAGAGAGAGAAATAGAAGCTGAGAGTGAGAGAGAGAGAGAGAGAATGAGAAGCTTTGAGTGAGAGAGAGAGAGAAAGAGAAGCTGTGAGTAGGAGATAGAAAGAGATGCTGTGAGTGAGTGAGAGAGAATGAGAAGCTGTGTGTGTGAGAGAGAGAGAAGCTGGGAGTGAGTAAGAGAGAGAGAGAAGCTGTGAGTGAGAGAGAGAGAGAGAAAGAAAGAGACGCTGTGAGTGAGAGAGAGAGAAAGTGAAGCTGTAATTGAGAGAGAGTGAAGGAGAGAGAAGCTGTGAGTGAGTGAGAGAGAGAATCTGTGAGTGAGAGAGAGAGAGAAAGAGAATCTGTGAGTGAGAGAGAGAAAGAAAGAGAAGCTGTGAATGAGAGAGAAAGAAAAGCTGTGAGTGAGAGAGAGAGAGAAGCTGTGAGTGAGAGAGAGAGAGAGAAAGAGAAACTGTGAGTGAGAGAGAGAGAGAGAAGCTGTGAGTGAGAGAGAGAGAGAGAGAGAAAGAGAAGCTGTGAGTGAGAGAGAGAAAGAGAAGCTGTGTGTGTGTGAGAGAGAGAAAGAGAAGCTGTGAGTGAGTGAGAGAGAAAGAGAAGCTGTGTGTATGTGAGAGAGAGAATGAGAATCTGTGAGTGAGAGAGAGAGAGAGAAAGAGAAGCTGTGAGTGAGAGAGAGAGAAAGAGATGCTGTGTGTGAGAGAGAGAGAAAGAGAAGCTGTGAGTGAGTGAGAGAGAAAGAGAAGCTGTGTGTGTGAGAGAGAGAGAGAATGAGAAGATGTGAGGGAGAGAGAGAGAGAAAGAGAAGCTGTGAGAGAGAGAGAGAAAGAGAAGCTGTGAGTGATTGAGAGAGAGAGAGAAGTTGTGAGTGAGAGAGAGAGAGTATCAGGGAGTAAGAGAGAGAGAGAGCAGCTGTGAGTGAGAGAGAGAGAGAGAGAAATAGAAGGTGTGTGTGTGTGAGAGAGAGAAGCTGTGAGTGAGAGAGAGAGAAGCTGTTAGTGAGAGAGAGATAAGCTGTGAGTGATAGAGAGAGAGAAAGAGAAGCTGTGTGTGTGATAGAGAGAGAGAAAGAGAAGCTGAGAGTGAGAGAGAGAGAAAGAGAAGCTGTAAGTGAGAGAGAGAGAAGCTGTGTGTGTGACAGATAGAAAGAGAAGGTGTGAGTGAGAGAGAGAGAGAGAAACAGAAGCTGTGAGTGAGAGAGAGAGAAAGAGATGCTGTGAGTGAGTGAGTGAGAGAGTGAGAACCTGTGAGTGAGAGAGAGAGAGAAGCTGGGAGTGAGTAAGAGAGAGAGAGAAGCTGTGAGTGAGAGAGAGAGAGAAAGAAAGAGAAGCTGTGAGTGAGAGAGAGAAAAACAGAAGCTGTAAGTGAGAGAGAGTGAGAGAGCTGTGAGTGAGTGAGAGAGAAAGAGAAGCTGAGAGTGAGAGAGAGAGAGAGAAAGAGAAGCTGTAAGTGAGAGAGAGAGAGAAGCTGTGTGTGTGTGAGAGAGAAAGAGAAGCTGTGAGTGAGAAAGAGAGAGAAAGAGAAGCTGTGAGTGAGAGAGAAAGAGAAGCTGTGAGTGAGAGAGAGAGAGAAGCTGTGAGTGAGAGAGAGAGAAAGAGAAACTGGGAGTGAGAGAGAGAGAAGCTGTGAGTGAGAGAGAGAGAGAGAGAGAAAGAGAAGCTGTGAGTGAGAGAGAGAGAAAGAGATGCTGTGTGTGTGTGAGAGAGAGAAAGAGAAGCTGTGAGTGAGTGAGAGAGAAAGAGAAGCTGTGTGTGTGTGTGTGAGAGAGAATGAGAAGCTGTGAGTGAGAGAGAGAGAAAGAGAAGCTGTGAGTGAGAGAGAGAGAACAAAAGAGAAGCTGTGAGTGATTGAGAGAGAGAGAGAAGCTGTGAGTGAGAGAGAGAGAGTATCAGGGAGTAAGAGAGAGAGAGCAGCTGTGAGTGAGAGAGAGAGAGAAGCTGTGTGTGTGTGTGTGAGAGAGAAGGAGAAGCTGTTAGTGAGTGAGAGAGAAAGAAGCTGTGTGAGAGAGAGAGAGAGAATGAGAAGCTGTTAGTGAGAGAGAGAGAAACAGAAGCTGTGTGTGTGAGAGAGAGAAAGAGAAGCTGTAAGTGAGAGAGAGAGAGAAGCTTTGTGTGTGAGAGAGAAAGAGATGCTGTGAGTGAGTGAGAGAGAGAATGAGAAGCTGTGAGTGAGAGAGAGAGAAGCTGTGAGTGAGTAAGAGAGAGAGAGAAGCTGTGAGTGAGAGAGAGAGAGAAAGAAAGAGAAGCAGTGAGTGAGAGAGAGAGAACAACAGAAGCTGTAAGTGAGAGAGAGTGAGAGAGAGAAGCTGTGAGTGAGAGAGAGAGAGAAGCTGTGAGTGAGAGAGAGAGAGAAAGAGAAGCTGTGCAAGAGAGAGAGAAAGAGAAGCTGTGAGTGAGAGAGAGAGAATGAGAAGCTGTGTGTGTGAGAGAGAGAGAGTGAAAGAAGCTGTGAGTGAGAGAGAGCGAAAGAGAAAGCTGTGAGTGAGAGGGATAGAGAGAGAAAGAGAAGCGGAGAGGGAGAGGGAGAGAGAGAGAAGCTTTGTGTGTGTGAGAGAGAGAGAAATTGAAGCTGTGTGAGAGTAGAGAGAGAAGCTGTGAGTGAGAAAGAGGGAAAGAAAATCTGTGTGTGTGTGAGAGAGAAGCTGTGAGTGAGAGATAGAAAGAGAAGCTGTGTGTGAGAGAGAGAAGCTGTTTGTGTGTGAGAGAGAGAGAAGCTGTGTGTGAGATAGAGAGACAAAGAGAAGCTGTGTGTGTGTGTGAGAGAGAAGCTGTGATGGATTGACTGATTGAGAGAGAGAGAGAAAACGAGAAGCTGTGTGTGAGAGAGAAAGAGAAGGTGTGAGTGAGAGTGAGAGAAAGTGAAGCTGTGTGTGTGAGAGAGAAAGAGAAGCTGTGAGTGAGAGAGAGAGAGAAAGAGAAGCTGTGAGTGAGAGAGAGACGGAGAAAGAGAAGCTGTGAGTGAGAGAGATAGAGAAAGAGAAGCTGTGAGTGAGGGAGAGAAAGCAAAATGTGAACCTGTGAGTGAGACAGACAGAGAAAGAGAAGCTGTGAGTGAGGGAGAGAGAGAGAGAGAAGCTGTGAGAGAGAGAGAGAGAGAGAAAGAGAAGCTGTGAGTGAGAGAGAGAGAAAGAGAAGCTGTGAGTGAGAGAGAGAGGGGGAAAGAGAAGCTGTGTGTGTGAGAGAGAGAGAAAGATTAGCTGTGCGTGAGAGAGAGAGAAAGAGAAGCTGTGAGTGAGAGATAGACAGAGACAGAGAAAGAGAAGCTGTGAGTGAGAGACAGACAGAGACAGAGAAAGAGAAGCTGTGTGAGAGAGAGAGAAATTGAAGCTGTGAGTGAGAGAGAGAGAAATTGAAGCTGTGAGTGAGAGAGAGAGAGAAAGAGCATCTGTGTGTGTGTGAGAGAGAGAAGTGTGTGAGAGAGAAAGATAAGCTGAGAGAGAGAGAGAGAGAAGCTGTGAGTGAGTGAGAGAGAGAGAAGCTGTGAGTGAGAGAGAGAAAGAGAAATAGAAGCTGTGAGTGAGAGAGAGAGAAAGAGAAGCTGTGAGTGAGAAAGCGAGAGGGAGAGAGAAGCTGTGAGTGAGAGAGAGAGAAAGAGAAGCTGTGAGTGAGAGAAAGAGAAGCTGTGAGTGAGAGAGAGTGAGAAAGAGAAGCTGTGAGTGAGAGAGAGAAAGAGAAAGAGAAGCTGAGAGTGAGAGAGAGAGAAATAGAAGCTGTGAGTGAGAGAGAGAAAGAGAAGCTGTGTGTGTGTGTGAGAGAGAGAGAAGCTGTGTGTTTGTGTGAGAGAGAGAAGCTGTGTGTGAGAGAGAGAGATAAAAGGAGAAGCTGTGTGTGTGTGTGAGAGAGAGAAGTTGTGTGTGCGTGAGAGAGAGAGAAAGAGAAGCTGTGAGTGAGAGAGAGAGAGAAAGAGAAGCTGTGAGTGAAAGAGAGAGAGTTGTGCGTGAGAGAGAGAGTGAAAGAGAAGCTGTGAGTGAGAGAGAGAGAGAGAAAAAGAAGCTGTCAGTGAGAGAGAGAAAGAGAAGCTGTGATAGAGAGATAGAGAGAGAAAGAGACGCTGTGAGTGTGAGAGAGAGAAAGAGAAGATGTGTGAGAGATAGAGAGAGAGAAAGAGAAGCTGTGAGTTAGAGATATAGAAAGAGAAGCTGTGAGAGAGAGTGAGAGAAGCTGTGAGTAAGAGAGAGAAAGAGAAGCTGTGAGTGAGAGAGAGAGAGAAGCTGTGTGTGTGAGAGAAAGAGAATCTGTGAGTGAGAGAGAGAGATTGAAATGGGAGCTGTGAGTGAGAGAGAGAGAGAAAGAGAAGCTCTGAGTGAGTGAGAGAGAAAGAGAAGCTGTGTGTGTGTGAGAGAGAGAGAGAAGCTGGGAGTGAGTAAGAGAGAGAGAAATAGAAGGTGTAAGTGAGAGAGAGAGAGAGAGAGAAGCTGTGAGTGAGAGAGAGGGAGAAGCTGTTAGTGAGAGAGAGAGAAGCTGTGAGTGATAGAGAGAGAGAAAGAGAAGCTGTGTGTGATAGAGAGAGAGAAAGAGAAGCTGAGAGTGAGAGAGAGAGAAAGAGAAGCTGTAAGTGAGAGAGAGAGAAGCTGTGTGTGTGAGAAAGAGAAAGAGAAGCTGTGAGTGAGAGAGAGAGAAACAGAAGCTGTGAGTGAGTGAGAGAGAAAGAGATGCTGTGAGTGAGTGATTAGAGTGAGAAGCTGTGAGTGAGTGAGAGAGAGAGAGAGAAGCTGGGAGTGAGTAAGAGAGAGAGAGAAGCTGTGAGTGAGAGAGAGAGAGAGAGAGAAAGAAAGAGAAGCTGTGAGTGAGAGAGAGTGAGAGAAACAGAAGCTGTGAGTGAGTGAGAGAGAAAGAGATGCTGTGAGTGAGTGAGTGAGAGTGAGAAGCTGTGAGTGAGTGAGAGAGAGAGAGAAGCTGGGAGTGAGTAAGAGAGAGAGAGAAGCTGTGAGAGAGAGAGAGAAAGAAAGAGAAGCTGTGAGTGAGAGAGAGTGAGAGATAGAGAAGCTGTGAGTGAGTGAGAGAGAGAGAAGCTGTGAGTGAGAGAGAGAGAGAAAGAGACGCTGTGAGTGAGAGAGAGAGAAAAAGAGAAGCTGTGAATGAGAGAGAGAGAAAGAGAAGCTGTGAGTGAGAGGGAGAAAGAGAAGCTCTGAGTGAGAGAGAGAGAGAAAGAGAAGCTATGAGTGAGAGAGAGAGAGAGAGAAGCTGTCAGTGAGAGAGAGAGAGAAAAGAAGCTGTGAGTGAGAGAGAGAGAAAGAGAAGCTGTGAATGAGAGAGAGAAAGAGAAGCAGTGTGTGTGAGAGAGAGAAAGAGAAGCTGTGAGTGAGAGAGAGAGAGAAAGAGAAGCTGTGAGTGAGAGAGAGAGAGAATGAGAAGCTGTGAGTGAGAGAGAGAGAAAGAGAAGCTGTGAGAGAGAGAGAGAAAGAGAAAGAGAAGCTGTTTGTGTGTGTGTGAGAGAGAAAGAGAAGCTGTGTATGAGAGAGAGAGAAATAGAAGCTGAGAGTAAGAGAGAGAGAGAGAATGAGAAGCTTTGAGTGACAGAGAGAGAGAAAGAGAAGCTGTGAGTGAGAGAGAGAGACAAAGAGAAGCTGTGAGTGAGTGAGAGAGAGAAGCTGTGAGTGTGAGAGAGAGAGAATCAGGGAGTAAGAGAGAGAGAGAGAAGCTGTGAGTGAGAGAGAGAGAAATAGAAAGTGTAAGTGAGAGAGAGAAAAAGAGCTGTGAGTGATAGAGAGAGCGAGAAAGAAGCTGTGTGTGTGATAGAGAGAGAAAGAGAAGCTGTAAGTGAGAGAGAGAGAGAGAAGCTGTGTGTGTGTGAGAGAGAAAGAGAAGCTGTGAGTGAGAGAGAGAGAGAAAGAGAAGCTGTGAGTGAAAGAGAGAGAGTTGTGCGTGAGAGAGAGAGAGTGGAAGAGAAGCTGTGAGTGAGAGAGAGAGAGAAAAAAAGAAGCTGTCAGTGAGAGAGAGAAAGAGAAGCTGTGCTAGAGAGATAGAGAGAGAAAGAGATGCTGTGAGTGAGAGAGAGAGAAAGAAAGAGAAGCTGTGTGAGAGATAGAGAGAGAGAAAGAGAAGCTGTGAGATAGAGATAGAGAAAGAGAAGCTGGGAGAGAGAGTGAGAGAAGCTGTGAGTAAGAGAGAGAAAGAGAAGCTGTGAGTGAGAGAGAGAGATTGAAATGGGAGCTGTGAGTGAGAGAGAGAGAGAGAGAAAGTGAAGCTGTAATTGAGAGAGAGTGAGAGAGAGAAGCTGTGAGTGAATGAGAGAGAGAATCTGTGAGTGAGAGAGAGAGAGAAAGAGAAGCTGTGAGTGAGAGAGAGAGAAAGAGAAGCTGTGAGTGAGAGAGAAAGAGAAGCTGTGAGTGAGAGAGAGAGAGAAGCCGTGAGTGAGAGAGAGAGAGAAAGAGAAACTGTGAGTGAGAGAGAGAAAGAGAAGCTGTGAGTGATTGAGAGAGAGAGAGAAACTGTGAGTGAGAGAGAGAGTATCAGGGAGTAAGAGAGAGAGAGCAGCTGTGAGTGAGAGAGAGAGAAATAGAAGGTGTAAGTGAGAGAGAGAGAGAGAAGCTGTGAGTGAGAGAGAGGGAGAAGCTGTTAGTGAGAGAGAGAAGCTGTGAGTGATAGAGAGAGAGAAAGAGAAGCTGTGTGTGTGATAGAGAGAGAAAGAGAAGCTGAGAGTGAGAGAGAGAGAGAGAAAGAGAAGCTGTAAGTGAGAGAGAGAGAAGCTGTGTGTGTGAGAGAGAGAAAGAGAAGCTGTGAGTGAGAGAGAGAGAAACAGAAGCTGTGAGTGAGTGAGAGAGAAAGAGATGCTGTGAGTGAGTGAGTGAGAGAGTGAGAAGCTGTGAGTGAGAGAGAGAGAGAAGCTGGGAGTGAGTAAGAGAGAGAGAAGCTGTGAGTGAGAGAGAGAGAGAGAAAGAAAGAGAAGCTGTGACTGAGAGAGTGTGAGAGATAGAGAAGCTGTGAGTGAGTGAGAGAGAGAGAGAAGCTGTGAGTGAGAGAGAGAGAAAGAGAAGCTGTGAGTGAGTGAGAGAGAGAAGCTGTGAGTGTGTGAGAGAGAGAATCAGGGAGTAAGAGAGAGAGAGAGAAGCTGTGAGTGAGAGAGAGAGAAATAGAAAGTGTAAGTGAGAGAGAGAGAAAGAGCTGTGAGTGATAGAGAGAGCGAGAAAGAAGCTGTGTGTGTGATAGAGAGAGAAAGAGAAGCTGTAAGTGAGAGAGAGAGAGAGAAGCTGTGTGTGTGTGTGAGAGAGAAAGAGAAGCTGTGAGTGAGAGAGAGAGAGAAAGAGAAGCTGTGAGTGAAAGAGAGAGAGTTGTGCGTGAGAGAGAGAGAGTGGAAGAGAAGCTGTGAGTGAGAGAGAGAGAGAGAGAAAAAGAAGCTGTCAGTGAGAGAGAGAAAGAGAAGCTGTGCTAGAGAGATAGAGAGAGAAAGAGATGCTGTGAGTGAGAGAGAAAGAGAAGCTGTGTGAGAGATAGAGAGAGAGAAAGAGAAGCTGTGAGTTAGAGATAGAGAAAGAGAAGCTGTGAGAGAGAGAGTGAGAGAAGCTGTGAGTAAGAGAGAGAAAGAGAAGCTGTGAGTGAGAGAGAGAGATTGTAATGGGAGCTGTGAGTGAGAGAGAGAGAGAGAGAAAGTGAAGCTGTAATTGAGAGAGAGTGAGAGATCGAAGCTGTGAGTGAATGAGAGAGAGAATCTGTGAGTGAGAGAGAGAGAGAAAGAGAAGCTGTGAGTGAGAGAGAGAGAGAAAGAGAAGCTGTGAGTGAGAGAGAAAGAGAAGCTGTGAGTGAGAGAGAGAGAGAAGCCGTGAGTGAGAGAGAGAGAGAAAGAGAAACTGTGAGTGAGAGAGGGAAAGAGAAGCTGTGAGTGATTGAGAGAGAGAGAGAAACTGTGAGTGAGAGAGAGAGTATCAGGGAGTAAGAGAGAGAGAGCAGCTGTGAGTGAGAGAGAGAAATAGAAGGTGTAAGTGAGAGAGAGAGAGAGAAGCTGTGAGTGAGAGAGAGGGAGAAGCTGTTAGTGAGAGAGAGAGAAGCTGTGAGTGATAGAGAGAGAGAAAGAGAAGCTGTGTGTGTGATAGAGAGAGAAAGAGAAGCTGAGAGTGAGAGAGAGAGAGAAAGAGAAGCTGTAAGTGAGAGAGAGAGAAGCTGTGTGTGTGAGAGAGAGAAAGAGAAGCTG
Source organism: Bradypodion pumilum (assembly GCA_035047305.1). Lineage (NCBI taxonomy): Eukaryota > Metazoa > Chordata > Lepidosauria > Squamata > Chamaeleonidae > Bradypodion > Bradypodion pumilum. The sequence goes on along the minus strand of JAWDJD010000002.1, from coordinate 227,559,634 downwards.
TGAGTGAGAGAGAGAGAAACAGAAGCTGTGAGAGAGTGAGAGAGAAAGAGATGCTGTGAGTGAGTGAGTGAGAGAGTGAGAAGCTGTGAGTGAGAGAGAGAGAGAAGCTGGGAGTGAGTAAGAGAGAGAGAGAAGCTGTGAGTGAGAGAGAGAGAGAGAAAGAAAGAGAAGCTGTGAGTGAGAGAGAGTGAGAGATAGAGAAGCTGTGAGTGAGTGAGAGAGAGAGAGAAGCTGTGAGTGAGAGAGAGAGAAAGAGAAGCTGTGAGTGAGAGAGAGAGAGAAAAAGAGAAGCTCTGAATGAGAGAGAGAGAAAGAGAAGCTGTGAGTGAGAGGGAGAAAGAGAAGCTCTGAGTGAGAGAGATAGAGAAAGAGAAGCTATGAGTGAGAGAGAGAGAGAGAGAACGAGAAGCTGTGAGTGAGAGAGAGAGAGAAAAAGAAGCTGTGAGTGAGAGAGAGAGAGAAAGAGAAGCTGTGAATGAGAGAGAGAGAAAGAGAAGCAGTGTGAGAGAGAGAGAGAAAGAGAAGCTGTGAGTGAGAGAGAGAGAGAAAGAGAAGCTGTGAGTGAGAGAGAGAGAGAAAGAGAAGCTGTGAGTGAGAGAGAGAGAAAGAGAAGCTGTGAGAGAGAGAGAAAGAGAAAGAGAAGCTGTTTGTGTGTGTGAGAGAGAGAAAGAGAAGCTGTGTATGAGAGAGAGAGAAATAGAAGCTGAGAGTGAGAGAGAGAGAGAATGAGAAGCTTTGAGTGAGAGAGAGAGAGAAAGAGAAGCTGTGAGTGAGAGAGAGAGAATCAGGGAGTAAGAGAGAAAGAGAGGAGCTGTGAGTGAGAGAGAGAAATAGAAAGTGTAAGTGAGAGAGAGAGAAAGAGCTGTGAGTGAGAGAGAGAGAGAAGCTGTGAGTGAGAGAGATAGAGAGAGAGAAGCTGTGAGTGATAGAGAGAGCGAGAAAGAAGCTGTGTGTGTGATAGAGAGAGAAAGAGAAGCTGTAAGTGAGATAGAGAGAGAGAAGCTGTATGTGTGTGAGAGAGAAAGAGATGCTGTGAGTGAGTGAGAGAGAATGAGAAGCTGTGAGTGAGAGAGAGAGAGAAGCTGTGAGTGAGTAAGAGAGAGAGAGAGAAGCTGTGAGTGAGAGAGAGAGAGAAAGAAGGAGAAGCTGTGAGTGAGAGATAGAAAGAGAAGCTGTGAGTGAGAGAGAGAGAGAAAGAGAAGCTATGAGTGAGAGAGAGAGAGAGAAAGAGAAGCTGTGAGTGAGAGAGAGAGAGAAAAAGAAGCTGTGAGTGAGAGAGAGAGAGAGAAGCTGTGAATGAGAGAGAGAGAAAGAGAAGCAGTGTGTGTGTGAGAGAGAAAGAGAAGCTGTGAGTGAGAGAGAGAGAGAAAGAGAAGCTGTGAGTGAGAGAGAGAGAGAAAGAGAAGCTGTGAGTGAGAGAGAGAGAGAATGAGAAGCTGTGAGTGAGAGAGAGAGAAAGAGAAGCTGTGAGAGAGAGAGAGAAAGAGAAAGAGAAGCTGTTTGTGTGTGTGTGAGAGAGAAAGAGAAGCTGTGTATGAGAGAGAGAGAGAAATAGAAGCTGAGAGTAAGAGAGAGAGAGAGAATGAGAAGCTTTGATTGAGAGAGAGAGAGAAAGAGAAGCTGTGAGTGAGAGAGAGAGAAATAGAAAGTGTAAGTGAGAGAGAGAGAAAGAGCTGTGAGTGATAGAGAGAGCGAGAAAGAAGCTGTGTGTGTGATAGAGAGAGAAAGAGAAGCTGTAAGTGAGAGAGAGAGAGAGAAGCTGTGTGTGTGTGAGAGAGAAAGAGAAGCTGTGAGTGAGAGAGAGAAAGAGAAGCTGTGAGTGAAAGAGAGAGAGTTGTGCGTGAGAGAGAGAGAGTGGAAGAGAAGCTGTGAGTGAGAGAGAGAGAGAAAAAAAGAAGCTGTCAGTGAGAGAGAGAAAGAGAAGCTGTGCTAGAGAGATAGAGAGAGAAAGAGATGCTGTGAGTGAGAGAGAGAGAAAGAAAGAGAAGCTGTGTGAGAGATAGAGAGAGAGAAAGAGAAGCTGTGAGTTAGAGATAGAGAAAGAGAAGCTGTGAGAGAGAGAGTGAGAGAAGCTGTGAGTAAGAGAGAGAAAGAGAAGCTGTGAGTGAGAGAGAGAGATTGAAATGGGAGCTGTGAGTGAGAGAGAGAAAGAGAGAAAGTGAAGCTGTAATTGAGAGAGAGTGAGAGAGAGAAGCTGTGAGTGAATGAGAGAGAGAATCTGTGAGTGAGAGAGAGAGAGAAAGAGAAGCTGTGAGTGAGAGAGAGAGAAAGAGAAGCTGTGAGTGAGAGAGAAAGAGAAGCTGTGAGTGAGAGAGAGAGATAAGCCGTGAGTGAGAGAGAGAGAGAAAGAGAAACTGTGAGTGAGAGAGGGAAAGAGAAGCTGTGAGTGATTGAGAGAGAGAGAGAAACTGTGAGTGAGAGAGAGAGTATCAGGGAGTAAGAGAGAGAGAGAGCAGCTGTGAGTGAGAGAGAGAGAGAAATAGAAGGTGTAAGTGAGAGAGAGAGAGAGAAGCTGTGAGAGAGAGAGAGAGGGAGAAGCTGTTAGTGAGAGAGAGAAGCTGTGAGTGATAGAGAGAGAGAAAGAGAAGCTGTGTGTGAGAGAGAGAAAGAGAAGCTGAGAGTGAGAGAGAGAGAGAGAAAGAGAAGCTGTAAGTGAGAGAGAGAGAAGCTGTGTGAGTGAGAGAGAGAAAGAGAAGCTGTGAGTGAGAGAGAGAGAAACAGAAGCTGTGAGTGAGTGAGAGAGAAAGAGATGCTGTGAGTGAGTGAGTGAGAGAGTGAGAAGCTGTGAGTGAGAGAGAGAGAGAAGCTGGGAGTGAGTAAGAGAGAGAGAGAAGCTGTGAGTGAGAGAGAGAGAGAGAGAAAGAAAGAGAAGCTGTGACTGAGAGAGAGTGAGAGATAGAGAAGCTGTGAGTGAGTGAGAGAGAGAGAGAAGCTGTGAGTGAGAGAGAGAGAAAGAGAAGCTGTGAGTGAGTGAGAGAGAGAAGCTGTGAGTGTGAGAGAGATAGAATCAGGGAGTAAGAGAGAGAGACAGAAGCTGTGAGTGAGAGAGAGAGAAATAGAAAGTGTAAGTGAGAGAGAGAGAAAGAGCTGTGAGTGATAGAGAGAGCGAGAAAGAAGCTGTGTGTGTGATAGAGAGAGAAAGAGAAGCTGTAAGTGAGAGAGAGAGAGAAGCTGTGTGTGTGTGTGAGAGAGAAAGAGAAGCTGTGAGTGAGAGAGAGAGAGAAAGAGAAGCTGTGAGTGAAAGAGAGAGAGTTGTGCGTGAGAGAGAGAGAGAGTGGAAGAGAAGCTGTGAGTGAGAGAGAGAGAGAGAAAAAGAAGCTGTCAGTGAGAGAGAGAAAGAGAAGCTGTGCTAGAGAGATAGAGAGAGAAAGAGATGCTGTGAGTGAGAGAGAAAGAGAAGCTGTGTGAGAGATAGAGAGAGAGAAAGAGAAGCTGTGAGTTAGAGATAGAGAAAGAGAAGGTGTGAGAGAGAGAGTGAGAGAAGCTGTGAGTAAGAGAGAGAAAGAGAAGCTGTGAGTGAGAGAGAGAGATTGAAATGGGAGCTGTGAGTGAGAGAGAGAGAGAGAGAACGTGAAGCTGTAATTGAGAGAGAGTGAGAGAGAGAAGCTGTGAGTGAATGAGAGAGAGAATCTGTGAGTGAGAGAGAGAGAGAAAGAGAAGCTGTGAGTGAGAGAGAGAGAAAGAGAAGCTGTGAGTGAGAGAGAAAGAGAAGCTGTGAGTGAGTGAGAGAGAGAAGCCGTGAGTGAGAGAGAGAGAGAAAGAGAAACTGTGAGTGAGAGAGGGAAAGAGAAGCTGTGAGTGATTGAGAGAGAGAGAGAAACTGTGAGTGAGAGAGAGAGTATCAGGGAGTAAGAGAGAGAGCAGCTGTGAGTGAGAGAGAGAGAGAAATAGAAGGTGTAAGTGAGAGAGAGAGAGAAGCTGTGAGTGAGAGAGAGGGAGAAGCTGTTAGTGAGAGAGAGAGAAGCTGTGAGTGATAGAGAGAGAGAAAGAGAAGCTGTGTGTGTGATAGAGAGAGAAAGAGAAGCTGAGAGTGAGAGAGAGAGAGAAAGAGAAGCTGTAAGTGAGAGAGAGAGAAGCTGTGTGTGTGAGAGAGAGAAAGAGAAGCTGTGAGTGAGAGAGAGAGAAACAGAAGCTGTGAGAGAGTGAGAGAGAAAGAGATGCTGTGAGTGAGTGAGTGAGAGAGTGAGAAGCTGTGAGTGAGAGAGAGAGAGAAGCTGGGAGTGAGTAAGACAGATAGAGAAGCTGTGAGTGAGAGAGAGAGAGAGAAAGAAAGAGAAGCTGTGAGTGAGAGAGAGTGAGAGATAGAGAAGCTGTGAGTGAGTGAGAGAGAGAGAAGCTGTGAGTGAGAGAGAGAGAAAGAGAAGCTGTGAGTGAGAGAGAGAGAGAAAAAGAGAAGCTGTGAATGAGAGAGAGAGAAAGAGAAGCTGTGAGTGAGAGGGAGAAAGAGAAGCTCTGAGTGAGAGAGATAGAGAAAGAGAAGCTATGAGTGAGAGAGAGAGAGAGAGAACGAGAAGCTGTGAGTGAGAGAGAGAGAGAAAAAGAAGCTGTGAGAGAGAGAGAGAAAGAGAAGCTGTGAATGAGAGAGAGAGAAAGAGAAGCAGTGTGAGAGAGAGAGAAAGAGAAGCTGTGAGTGAGAGAGAGAGAGAAAGAGAAGCTGTGAGTGAGAGAGAGAGAGAAAGAGAAGCTGTGAGTGAGAGAGAGAGAAAGAGAAGCTGTGAGAGAGAGAGAAAGAGAAAGAGAAGCTGTTTGTGTGTGTGCGAGAGAGAAAGAGAAGCTGTGTATGAGAGAGAGAGAGAAATAGAAGCTGAGAGTGAGAGAGAGAGAGAATGAGAAGCTTTGAGTGAGAGAGAGAGAGAAAGAGAAGCTGTGAGTGAGAGAGAGAGAATCAGGGAGTAAGAGAGAAAGAGAGGAGCTGTGAGTGAGAGAGAGAGAAATAGAAAGTGTAAGTGAGAGAGAGAGAAAGAGCTGTGAGTGAGTGAGAGAGAGAAGCTGTGAGTGAGAGAGATAGAGAGAGAGAAGCTGTGAGTGATAGAGAGAGCGAGAAAGAAGCTGTGTGTGTGATAGAGAGAGAAAGAGAAGCTGTAAGTGAGATAGAGAGAGAGAAGCTGTATGTGTGTGAGAGAGAAAGAGATGCTGTGAGTGAGTGAGAGAGAATGAGAAGCTGTGAGTGAGAGAGAGAGAGAAGCTGTGAGTGAGTAAGAGAGAGAGAGAGAAGCTGTGAGTGAGAGAGAGAGAGAAAGGAGAAGCTGTGAGTGAGAGATAGAAAGAGAAGCTGTGAGTGAGAGAGAGAGAGAAAGAGAAGCTATGAGTGAGAGAGAGAGAGAGAAAGAGAAGCTGTGAGTGAGAGAGAAAGAGAAAAAGAAGCTGTGAGTGAGAGTGAGAGAAAGAGAAGCTGTGAATGAGAGAGAGAGAAAGAGAAGCAGTGTGTGTGTGAGAGAGAAAGAGAAGCTGTGAGTGAGAGAGAGAGAGAAAGAGAAGCTGTGAGTGAGAGGGAGAGAGAGAAAGAGAAGCTGTGAGTGAGAGAGAGAGAAAGAGAAGCTGTGAGAGAGAGAGAGAAAGAGAAAGAGAAGCTGTGTGTGTGTGTGAGAGAGAGAAAGAGAAGCTGTGTGTGTGAGAGAGAGAAAGAGAAGCTGTGTATGAGAGAGAGAGAGAAATAGAAGCTGAGAGTGAGAGAGAGAGAATGAGAAGCTTTGAGTGAGAGAGAGAGAGAAAGAGAAGCTGTGAGTAGGAGAGAGAAAGAGATGCTGTGAGTGAGTGAGAGAGAATGAGAAGCTGTGTGTGTGAGAGAGAGAGAAGCTGTGAGTGAGTAAGAGAGAGAGAGAGAAGCTGTGAGTGAGAGAGAGAGAGAAAGAAGGAGCTGTGAGTGAGAGAGAGAGAAAAGAGAAGCTGTAAGTGAGAGATAGTGAGAGAGCTGTGAGTGAGTGAGAGAGAAAGTGAAGCTGTAATTGAGAGAGAGTGAAGGAGAGAGAAGCTGTGAGTGAGTGAGAGAGAGAATCTGTGAGTGAGAGAGAGAGAGAAAGATAAGCTGTGAGAGAGAGAGAGAAAGAGAAGCTGTGAATGAGAGAGAAAGAAAAGCTGTGAGTGAGAGAGAGAGAGAAGCTGTGAGTGAGAGAGAGAGAGAAAGAGAAACTGTGAGTGAGAGAGAGAGAGAAGCTGTGAGTGAGATAGAGAGAGAGAAAGAGAAGCTGTGAGTGAGAGAGAGAGAAAGAGAAGCTGTGAGTGAGAGAGAGAGAAAGAGAAGCTGTGTGTGTGACAGAGAGAGAAAGAGAAGCTGTGAGTGAGTGAGAGAGAAAGAGAAGCTGTGTGTATGTGAGAGAGAGTATCAGTGAGTAAGAGAGAGAGCAGCTGTGAGTGTGAGAGAGAGAGAAATAGAAGGTGTAAGTGAGAGAGAGAGAGAAAGAGAAGCTGTGAGTGAGAGAGAAAGAGAAGCTGTGAGTGAGAGAGAGAGAGAAGCCGTGAGTGAGAGAGAGAGAGAGACAGAGAGAGAAACTGTGAGTGAGAGAGAGAGAGAAGCTGTGAGTGAGAGAGAGATATAAGCTGTGAGTGAGAGAGAGAGAAAGAGATGCTGTGTGTGAGAGAGAGAGAAAGAGAAGCTGTGAGTGAGTGAGAGAGAAAGAGAAGCTGTGTGTGTGTGTGAGAGAGAGAGAATGAGAAGCTGTGAGGGAGAGAGAGAGAGAAAGAGAAGCTGTGAGAGAGAGAGAGAAAGAGAAGCTGTGAGTGATTGAGAGAGAGAGAGAAGCTGTGAGTGAGAGAGAGAGACTATCAGGGAGTAAGAGAGAGAGAGCAGCTGTGAGTGAGAGAGAGAGAGAGAAATAGAAGGTGTAAGTGAGAGAGAGAGAGAGAAGCAGTGAGTGAGAGAGAGAGAAGCTGTTAGTGAGAGAGAGATAAGCTGTGAGTGATAGAGAGAGAGAAAGAGAAGCTGTGTGTGTGATAGAGAGAGAGAAAGAGAAGCTGAGAGAGAGAGAAGCTGTGTGTGAGAGAGAGAGAAAGAGAAGGTGTGAGTGAGAGAGAGAGAGAGAAACAGAAGCTGTGAGTGAGAGAGAGAGAAAGAGATGCTGTGAGTGAGTGAGTGAGAGAGTGAGAACCTGTGAGTGAGAGAGAGAGAGAAGCTGGGAGTGAGTAAGAGAGAGAGAGAAGCTGTGAGTGAGAGAGAGAGAGAAAGAGAGAGAAAGAAAGAGAAGCTGTGAGTGAGAGAGAGAGAGAAAAACAGAAGCTGTAAGTGAGAGAGAGTGAGAGAGCTGTGAGTGAGTGAGAGAGAAAGAGAAGCTGAGAGTGAAAGAGAGAGAGAGAGAAAGAGAAGCTGTAAGTGAGAGAGAGAGAGAAGCTGTATGTGTGAGAGAGAGAAAGAGAAGCTGTGAGTGAGAGAGAGAGAGAAACAGAAGCTGTGAGTGAGTGAGAGAGAAAGAGATGCTGTGAGTGAGTGAGTGAGAGAGTGAGAAGCTGTGAGTGAGTGAGAGAGAGAGAAGCTGGGAGTGAGTAAGAGAGAGAGAGAGAAGCTGTGATTGAGAGAGAGAAAGAAAGAAAGAGAAGCTGTGAGTGAGAGAGAGAGAGATAGAGAAGCTGTGAGTGAGTGAGAGAGAGAATCTATGAGTGAGAGAGAGTGAGAAAGAGAAGCTGTGAGTGAGAGAGAGAGAAAGAGAAGCTGTGAGTGAGAGAGAGGGAGAAGCTGTTAGTGAGAGAGAGAGAAGCTGTGAGTGAGAGAGAGAGAGAAAGAGAAGCTGTGTGTGTGATAGAGAGAGAAAGAGAAGCTGAGAGTGAGAGAGAGAGAGAAAGAGAAGCTGTAAGTGAGAGAGAGAGAAGCTGTGTGTGTGAGAGAGAGAAAGAGAAGCTGTGAGTGAGAGAGAGAGAAACAGAAGCTGTGAGAGAGTGAGAGAGAAAGAGATGCTGTGAGTGAGTGAGTGAGAGAGTGAGAAACTGTGAGTGAGAGAGAGAGAGAAGCTGGGAGTGAGTAAGAGAGATAGAGAAGCTGTGAGTGAGAGAGAGAGAGAAAGAAAGAGAAGCTGTGAGTGAGAGAGAGTGAGAGATAGAGAAGCTGTGAGTGAGTGAGAGAGAGAGAGAAGCTGTGAGTGAGAGAGAGAGAAAGAGAAGCTGTGAGTGAGAGAGAGAGAGAAAAAGAGAAGCTGTGAATGAGAGAGAGAGAAAGAGAAGCTGTGAGTGAGAGGGAGAAAGAGAAGCTCTGAGTGAGAGAGATAGAGAAAGAGAAGCTATGAGTGAGAGAGAGAGAGAGAGAACGAGAAGCTGTGAGTGAGAGAGAGAGAGAAAAAGAAGCTGTGAGAGAGAGAGAGAAAGAGAAGCTGTGAATGAGAGAGAGAGAAAGAGAAGCAGTGTGAGAGAGAGAGAAAGAGAAGCTGTGAGTGAGAGAGAGAGAGAAAGAGAAGCTGTGAGTGAGAGAGAGAGAGAAAGAGAAGCTGTGAGTGAGAGAGAGAGAAAGAGAAGCTGTGAGAGAGAGAGAAAGAGAAAGAGAAGCTGTTTGTGTGTGTGCGAGAGAGAAAGAGAAGCTGTGTATGAGAGAGAGAGAGAAATAGAAGCTGAGAGTGAGAGAGAGAGAGAATGAGAAGCTTTGAGTGAGAGAGAGAGAGAAAGAGAAGCTGTGAGTGAGAGAGAGAGAATCAGGGAGTAAGAGAGAAAGAGAGGAGCTGTGAGTGAGAGAGAGAGAAATAGAAAGTGTAAGTGAGAGAGAGAGAAAGAGCTGTGAGTGAGTGAGAGAGAGAAGCTGTGAGTGAGAGAGATAGAGAGAGAGAAGCTGTGAGTGATAGAGAGAGCGAGAAAGAAGCTGTGTGTGTGATAGAGAGAGAAAGAGAAGCTGTAAGTGAGATAGAGAGAGAGAAGCTGTATGTGTGTGAGAGAGAAAGAGATGCTGTGAGTGAGTGAGAGAGAATGAGAAGCTGTGAGTGAGAGAGAGAGAGAAGCTGTGAGTGAGTAAGAGAGAGAGAGAGAAGCTGTGAGTGAGAGAGAGAGAGAAAGGAGAAGCTGTGAGTGAGAGATAGAAAGAGAAGCTGTGAGTGAGAGAGAGAGAGAAAGAGAAGCTATGAGTGAGAGAGAGAGAGAGAAAGAGAAGCTGTGAGTGAGAGAGAGAGAGAAAAAGAAGCTGTGAGTGAGAGTGAGAGAAAGAGAAGCTGTGAATGAGAGAGAGAGAAAGAGAAGCAGTGTGTGTGTGAGAGAGAAAGAGAAGCTGTGAGTGAGAGAGAGAGAGAAAGAGAAGCTGTGAGTGAGAGGGAGAGAGAGAAAGAGAAGCTGTGAGTGAGAGAGAGAGAAAGAGAAGCTGTGAGAGAGAGAGAGAAAGAGAAAGAGAAGCTGTGTGTGTGTGTGAGAGAGAGAAAGAGAAGCTGTGTGTGTGTGAGAGAGAAAGAGAAGCTGTGTATGAGAGAGAGAGAGAAATAGAAGCTGAGAGTGAGAGAGAGAGAATGAGAAGCTTTGAGTGAGAGAGAGAGAGAAAGAGAAGCTGTGAGTAGGAGAGAGAAAGAGATGCTGTGAGTGAGTGAGAGAGAATGAGAAGCTGTGTGTGTGAGAGAGAGAGAAGCTGTGAGTGAGTAAGAGAGAGAGAGAGAAGCTGTGAGTGAGAGAGAGAGAGAAAGAAGGAGCTGTGAGTGAGAGAGAGAGAAAAGAGAAGCTGTAAGTGAGAGATAGTGAGAGAGCTGTGAGTGAGTGAGAGAGAAAGTGAAGCTGTAATTGAGAGAGAGTGAAGGAGAGAGAAGCTGTGAGTGAGTGAGAGAGAGAATCTGTGAGTGAGAGAGAGAGAGAAAGATAAGCTGTGAGAGAGAGAGAGAAAGAGAAGCTGTGAATGAGAGAGAAAGAAAAGCTGTGAGTGAGAGAGAGAGAGAAGCTGTGAGTGAGAGAGAGAGAGAAAGAGAAACTGTGAGTGAGAGAGAGAGAGAAGCTGTGAGTGAGATAGAGAGAGAGAAAGAGAAGCTGTGAGTGAGAGAGAGAGAAAGAGAAGCTGTGAGTGAGAGAGAGAGAAAGAGAAGCTGTGTGTGTGACAGAGAGAGAAAGAGAAGCTGTGAGTGAGTGAGAGAGAAAGAGAAGCTGTGTGTATGTGAGAGAGAGTATCAGTGAGTAAGAGAGAGAGCAGCTGTGAGTGTGAGAGAGAGAGAAATAGAAGGTGTAAGTGAGAGAGAGAGAGAAAGAGAAGCTGTGAGTGAGAGAGAAAGAGAAGCTGTGAGTGAGAGAGAGAGAGAAGCCGTGAGTGAGAGAGAGAGAGAGACAGAGAGAGAAACTGTGAGTGAGAGAGAGAGAGAAGCTGTGAGTGAGAGAGAGATATAAGCTGTGAGTGAGAGAGAGAGAAAGAGATGCTGTGTGTGAGAGAGAGAGAAAGAGAAGCTGTGAGTGAGTGAGAGAGAAAGAGAAGCTGTGTGTGTGTGTGAGAGAGAGAGAATGAGAACCTGTGAGGGAGAGAGAGAGAGAAAGAGAAGCTGTGAGAGAGAGAGAGAAAGAGAAGCTGTGAGTGATTGAGAGAGAGAGAGAAGCTGTGAGTGAGAGAGAGAGACTATCAGGGAGTAAGAGAGAGAGAGCAGCTGTGAGTGAGAGAGAGAGAGAGAAATAGAAGGTGTAAGTGAGAGAGAGAGAGAGAAGCAGTGAGTGAGAGAGAGAGAAGCTGTTAGTGAGAGAGAGATAAGCTGTGAGTGATAGAGAGAGAGAAAGAGAAGCTGTGTGTGTGATAGAGAGAGAGAAAGAGAAGCTGAGAGAGAGAGAAGCTGTGTGTGAGAGAGAGAGAAAGAGAAGGTGTGAGTGAGAGAGAGAGAGAGAAACAGAAGCTGTGAGTGAGAGAGAGAGAAAGAGATGCTGTGAGTGAGTGAGTGAGAGAGTGAGAACCTGTGAGTGAGAGAGAGAGAGAAGCTGGGAGTGAGTAAGAGAGAGAGAGAAGCTGTGAGTGAGAGAGAGAGAGAAAGAGAGAGAAAGAAAGAGAAGCTGTGAGTGAGAGAGAGAGAGAAAAACAGAAGCTGTAAGTGAGAGAGAGTGAGAGAGCTGTGAGTGAGTGAGAGAGAAAGAGAAGCTGAGAGTGAGAGAGAGAGAGAGAGAAAGAGAAGCTGTAAGTGAGAGAGAGAGAGAAGCTGTATGTGAGAGAGAGAGAAAGAGAAGCTGTGAGTGAGAGAGAGAGAGAAACAGAAGCTGTGAGTGAGTGAGAGAGAAAGAGATGCTGTGAGTGAGTGAGTGAGAGAGTGAGAAGCTGTGAGTGAGTGAGAGAGAGAGAAGCTGGGAGTGAGTAAGAGAGAGAGAGAGAAGCTGTGATTGAGAGAGAGAAAGAAAGAAAGAGAAGCTGTGAGTGAGAGAGAGAGAGATAGAGAAGCTGTGAGTGAGTGAGAGAGAGAATCTATGAGTGAGAGAGAGTGAGAAAGAGAAGCTGTGAGTGAGAGAGAGAGAAAGAGAAGCTGTGAGTGAGAGAGAGGGAGAAGCTGTTAGTGAGAGAGAGAGAAGCTGTGAGTGAGAGAGAGAGAGAAAGAGAAGCTGTGTGTGTGATAGAGAGAGAAAGAGAAGCTGAGAGTGAGAGAGAGAGAGAAAGAGAAGCTGTAAGTGAGAGAGAGAGAAGCTGTGTGTGTGAGAGAGAGAAAGAGAAGCTGTGAGTGAGAGAGAGAGAAACAGAAGCTGTGAGAGAGTGAGAGAGAAAGAGATGCTGTGAGTGAGTGAGTGAGAGAGTGAGAAGCTGTGAGTGAGAGAGAGAGAGAAGCTGGGAGTGAGTAAGAGAGATAGAGAAGCTGTGAGTGAGAGAGAGAGAGAGAAAGAAAGAGAAGCTGTGAGTGAGAGAGAGTGAGAGATAGAGAAGCTGTGAGTGAGTGAGAGAGAGAGAGAAGCTGTGAGTGAGAGAGAGAGAAAGAGAAGCTGTGAGTGAGAGAGAGAGAGAAAAAGAGAAGCTGTGAATGAGAGAGAGAGAAAGAGAAGCTGTGAGTGAGAGGGAGAAAGAGAAGCTCTGAGTGAGAGAGATAGAGAAAGAGAAGCTATGAGTGAGAGAGAGAGAGAGAGAACGAGAAGCTGTGAGTGAGAGAGAGAGAGAAAAAGAAGCTGTGAGAGAGAGAGAGAAAGAGAAGCTGTGAATGAGAGAGAGAGAAAGAGAAGCAGTGTGAGAGAGAGAGAAAGAGAAGCTGTGAGTGAGAGAGAGAGAGAAAGAGAAGCTGTGAGTGAGAGAGAGAGAGAAAGAGAAGCTGTGAGTGAGAGAGAGAGAAAGAGAAGCTGTGAGAGAGAGAGAAAGAGAAAGAGAAGCTGTTTGTGTGTGTGCGAGAGAGAAAGAGAAGCTGTGTATGAGAGAGAGAGAGAAATAGAAGCTGAGAGTGAGAGAGAGAGAGAATGAGAAGCTTTGAGTGAGAGAGAGAGAGAAAGAGAAGCTGTGAGTGAGAGAGAGAGAATCAGGGAGTAAGAGAGAAAGAGAGGAGCTGTGAGTGAGAGAGAGAGAAATAGAAAGTGTAAGTGAGAGAGAGAGAAAGAGCTGTGAGTGAGTGAGAGAGAGAAGCTGTGAGTGAGAGAGATAGAGAGAGAGAAGCTGTGAGTGATAGAGAGAGCGAGAAAGAAGCTGTGTGTGTGATAGAGAGAGAAAGAGAAGCTGTAAGTGAGATAGAGAGAGAGAAGCTGTATGTGTGTGAGAGAGAAAGAGATGCTGTGAGTGAGTGAGAGAGAATGAGAAGCTGTGAGTGAGAGAGAGAGAGAAGCTGTGAGTGAGTAAGAGAGAGAGAGAGAAGCTGTGAGTGAGAGAGAGAGAGAAAGGAGAAGCTGTGAGTGAGAGATAGAAAGAGAAGCTGTGAGTGAGAGAGAGAGAGAAAGAGAAGCTATGAGTGAGAGAGAGAGAGAGAAAGAGAAGCTGTGAGTGAGAGAGAGAGAGAAAAAGAAGCTGTGAGTGAGAGTGAGAGAAAGAGAAGCTGTGAATGAGAGAGAGAGAAAGAGAAGCAGTGTGTGTGTGAGAGAGAAAGAGAAGCTGTGAGTGAGAGAGAGAGAGAAAGAGAAGCTGTGAGTGAGAGGGAGAGAGAGAAAGAGAAGCTGTGAGTGAGAGAGAGAGAAAGAGAAGCTGTGAGAGAGAGAGAGAAAGAGAAAGAGAAGCTGTGTGTGTGTGTGTGAGAGAGAAAGAGAAGCTGTGTGTGTGAGAGAGAGAAAGAGAAGCTGTGTATGAGAGAGAGAGAGAAATAGAAGCTGAGAGTGAGAGAGAGAGAATGAGAAGCTTTGAGTGAGAGAGAGAGAGAAAGAGAAGCTGTGAGTAGGAGAGAGAAAGAGATGCTGTGAGTGAGTGAGAGAGAATGAGAAGCTGTGTGTGAGAGAGAGAGAGAAGCTGTGAGTGAGTAAGAGAGAGAGAGAGAAGCTGTGAGTGAGAGAGAGAGAGAAAGAAGGAGCTGTGAGTGAGAGAGAGAGAAAAGAGAAGCTGTAAGTGAGAGATAGTGAGAGAGCTGTGAGTGAGTGAGAGAGAAAGTGAAGCTGTAATTGAGAGAGAGTGAAGGAGAGAGAAGCTGTGAGTGAGTGAGAGAGAGAATCTGTGAGTGAGAGAGAGAGAGAAAGATAAGCTGTGAGAGAGAGAGAGAAAGAGAAGCTGTGAATGAGAGAGAAAGAAAAGCTGTGAGTGAGAGAGAGAGAGAAGCTGTGAGTGAGAGAGAGAGAGAAAGAGAAACTGTGAGTGAGAGAGAGAGAGAAGCTGTGAGTGAGATAGAGAGAGAGAAAGAGAAGCTGTGAGTGAGAGAGAGAGAAAGAGAAGCTGTGAGTGAGAGAGAGAGAAAGAGAAGCTGTGTGTGTGACAGAGAGAGAAAGAGAAGCTGTGAGTGAGTGAGAGAGAAAGAGAAGCTGTGTGTATGTGAGAGAGAGTATCAGTGAGTAAGAGAGAGAGCAGCTGTGAGTGTGAGAGAGAGAGAAATAGAAGGTGTAAGTGAGAGAGAGAGAGAAAGAGAAGCTGTGAGTGAGAGAGAAAGAGAAGCTGTGAGTGAGAGAGAGAGAGAAGCCGTGAGTGAGAGAGAGAGAGAGACAGAGAGAGAAACTGTGAGTGAGAGAGAGAGAGAAGCTGTGAGTGAGAGAGAGATATAAGCTGTGAGTGAGAGAGAGAGAAAGAGATGCTGTGTGTGAGAGAGAGAGAAAGAGAAGCTGTGAGTGAGTGAGAGAGAAAGAGAAGCTGTGTGTGTGTGTGAGAGAGAGAGAATGAGAAGCTGTGAGGGAGAGAGAGAGAGAAAGAGAAGCTGTGAGAGAGAGAGAGAAAGAGAAGCTGTGAGTGATTGAGAGAGAGAGAGAAGCTGTGAGTGAGAGAGAGAGACTATCAGGGAGTAAGAGAGAGAGAGCAGCTGTGAGTGAGAGAGAGAGAGAGAAATAGAAGGTGTAAGTGAGAGAGAGAGAGAGAAGCAGTGAGTGAGAGAGAGAGAAGCTGTTAGTGAGAGAGAGATAAGCTGTGAGTGATAGAGAGAGAGAAAGAGAAGCTGTGTGTGTGATAGAGAGAGAGAAAGAGAAGCTGAGAGAGAGAGAAGCTGTGTGTGAGAGAGAGAGAAAGAGAAGGTGTGAGTGAGAGAGAGAGAGAGAAACAGAAGCTGTGAGTGAGAGAGAGAGAAAGAGATGCTGTGAGTGAGTGAGTGAGAGAGTGAGAACCTGTGAGTGAGAGAGAGAGAGAAGCTGGGAGTGAGTAAGAGAGAGAGAGAAGCTGTGAGTGAGAGAGAGAGAGAAAGAGAGAGAAAGAAAGAGAAGCTGTGAGTGAGAGAGAGAGAGAAAAACAGAAGCTGTAAGTGAGAGAGAGTGAGAGAGCTGTGAGTGAGTGAGAGAGAAAGAGAAGCTGAGAGTGAGAGAGAGAGAGAGAGAAAGAGAAGCTGTAAGTGAGAGAGAGAGAGAAGCTGTATGTGTGAGAGAGAGAAAGAGAAGCTGTGAGTGAGAGAGAGAGAGAAACAGAAGCTGTGAGTGAGTGAGAGAGAAAGAGATGCTGTGAGTGAGTGAGTGAGAGAGTGAGAAGCTGTGAGTGAGTGAGAGAGAGAGAAGCTGGGAGTGAGTAAGAGAGAGAGAGAGAAGCTGTGATTGAGAGAGAGAAAGAAAGAAAGAGAAGCTGTGAGTGAGAGAGAGAGAGATAGAGAAGCTGTGAGTGAGTGAGAGAGAGAATCTATGAGTGAGAGAGAGTGAGAAAGAGAAGCTGTGAGTGAGAGAGAGAGAAAGAGAAGCTGTGAGTGAGAGAGAAAGAGAAGCTGTGAGTGAGAGAGAGAGAGAAGCTGTGAGTGAGAGAGAGAGAGAAAGAGAAACTGTGAGTGAGAGAGAGAGAGAGAAGCTGTGAGTGAGAGAGAGAGAGAAAGAGAAGCTGTGAGTGAGTGAGAGAGAAAGAGATGCTGTGTGTGTGAGAGAGAGAAAGAGAAGCTGTGAGTGAGTGAGAGAGAAAGAGAAGCTGTGTGTGTGTGAGAGAGAGAGAGAGAATGAGAAGCTGTGAGTGAGAGAGAGAGAAAGAGAAGCTGTGAGTGAGAGAGAGAAAGAGAAGCTGTGAGTGATTGAGAGAGAGAGAGAAGCTGTGAGTGAGAGAGAGAGAGTATCAGGGAGTAAGAGAGAGAGCAGCTGTGAGTGTGTGAGAGAGAGAAATAGAAGGTGTAAGTGAGAGAGAGAGAGAAAGAGAAGCTGTGAGTGAGAGAGAAAGAGAAGCTGTGAGTGAGAGAGAGAGAAACAGAAGCTGTGTGTGTGAGAGAGAGAAAGAGAAGCTGTAAGTGAGAGAGAGAGAGAAGCTGTGTGTGTGAGAGAGAAAGAGAAGCTGTGAGTGAGAGAGAGAGAAAGAGAGAGAAAGAGAAGCTGTGAGTAGGAGAGAGAAAGAGATGCTGTGAGTGAGTGAGAGAGAGAATGAGAAGCTGTGAGTGAGAGAGAGAGAAGCTGTGAGTGAGTAAGAGAGAGAGAGAAGCTGTGAGTGAGAGAGAGAGAGAAAGAAAGAGAAGCAGTGAGTGAGAGAGAGAGAACAAAAGAAGCTGTAAGTGAGAGAGAGTGAGAGAGAGAGAAGCTGTGAGTGAGAGAGAGAGAGAAGCTGTGAGTGAGAGAGAGAGAGAAAGAGAAGCTGTGCAAGAGAGAGAGAGAAAGAGACGCTGTGAGTGAGAAAGAGAGAGAATGAGAAGCTGTGTGTGTGAGAGAGAGAGAGTGAAAGAATCTGTGAGTGAGAGAGAGCGAAAGAGAAAGCTGTGAGTGAGAGGGACAGAGAGAGAAAGAGAAGCGGAGAGGGAGAGGGAGAGAGAGAGAAGCTTTGTGTGAGAGAGGGAGAGAAATTGAAGCTGTGAGTGAGTGAGAGAGAGAGAGAAATTGAAGCTGTGTGAGAGAGAGAGAGAAGCTGTGAGTGAGAAAGAGGGAAAGAAAATCTGTGTGTGTGTGAGAGAGAGAAGCTGTGAGTGAGAAATAGAAAGAGAAGCTGTGTGTGTGAGAGAGAGAAGCTGTTTGTGTGTGTGTGAGAGAGAAGCTGTGTGTGAGATAGAGTGACAAAGAGAAGCTGCGTGTGTGTGAGAGAGAGAAAGAGAAGCTGTTAGTGAGAGAGAGAGTAGCTGTGAGTGAGTGAGAGAGAGAGAATATGTGAGTGAGAGAGAGAGTGAACGAGAAGCTGTGAGTGAGAGAGAGAGAAAGAGAAGCTGTCAGTGAGAGAGAGAAAGAGAAGCTGTGATGGATTGACTGATTGAGAGAGAGAGAGAGAAAGAGAAGCTGTGAGTGAGAGAGATAGAGAAAGATAAGCTGTGAGTGAGAGAGATAGAGAAAGAGAAGCTGTGAGTGAGAGATAGAGTGAGAGAAAGAGAAGCTGTGAGTTACAGATAGAGAAACAGAAGCTGTGTGAGAGAGAGAGAAGCTGTGAGTGAGTGAGAGAGTGAGAGAAAGAGAAGCTGTGAGTGAGAAAGAGAGAGAGAGAAAGAGAAGCTGTGAGTGAGAGAGAGAGAAAAGCTGTGCGTTAGAGATAGAGAAAGAGAAGCTGTGAGAGAGAGAGAGAAGCTGTGAGTGAGTGAGAGAGGGAGAGAAAGAGAAGCTGTGAGTGAGAGAGAGAGAGAAGCTGTGAGTTAGAGATAGAGAAAGAGAAGCTGTGAGTGAGAGAGAGAAGGTGTGCGTGAGTGAGTGAGAGTGAAAGAGAAGCTGTGAGTGAGAGAGAGAGAGAAAGAGAAGCTGTCAGTGAGAGAGAGAAAGAGAAGCTGTTATTGAGAGATAGAGAGAGAAAGAGAAGCTGTGTGAGAGAGAGAGAAAGAGAAGCTGTGTGAGAGATAGAGAGAGAGAAAGAGAAGCTGTGAGTTAGAGATAGAGAAAGAGAAGCTGTGAGAGAGAGAATGAGAGAAGCTGTGAGTGAGAGAGAGAAAGAGAAGCTGTGAGTGAGAGAGAAAGAGAAGCTGTGATTAAGAGAGAAAGAAAATGAGAAGCTGTGAGAGAGAGAGAAAGAGAAGGTGTGAGTGAGAGAGAGAGAAAGTGAAGCTGTGTGTGTGAGAGAGAAAGAGAAGCTGTGAGTGAGAGAGAGAGAGAAAGAGAAGCTATGAGTGAGAGAGAGAGGGAGAAAGAGAAGCTGTGAGTGAGAGAGAGAGAGAAAGAGAAGCTGTGAGTGAGTGAGAGAAAGAAAAATGTGAACCTGTGAGTGAGACAGACAGAGAAAGAGAAGCTGTGATTGAGGGAGAGAGAGAGAGAGAGAAGCTGTGAGTGAGAGAGAGAAAGAGAGAGAGAAAGAGAAGCTGTGAGTGAGAGAGAGAGAAAGAGAAGCTGTGAGTGAGAGAGAGAGGGGGAAAGAGAAGCTGTGCGTGAGAGAGAGAGAGAAAGATTAGCTGTGAGTGAGAGAGAGAGAAAGAGAAGCTGTGAGTGAGAGACAGACAGAGACAGAGAAAGAGAAGCTGTGAGTGAGAGACAGACAGAGACAGAGAAAGAGAAGCTGTGTGAGAGAGAGAGAAATTGAAGCTGTGAGTGAGAGAGAGAGAAATTGAAGCTGTGAGTGAGAGGGAGAGAAACAGAAGCTGTGAGTGTGAAAGAGAGAGAGAGAGAGAAGTTGTGAGTGAGAGAGAGAGAGAAAGAGCATCTGTGTGTGTGTGAGAGAGAGAAGTGTGTGAGAGAGAAAGAGAAGCTGTGTGTGTGTGTGTGAGAGAGAGAGAGAGAGAAGCTTTGAGTGAGAGAGAGAGAGAAGCTGTGAGTGAGAGAGAGAAAGAGAAATAGAAGCTGTGAGTGAGAGAGAGAGAGATAGAGAAGATGTGAGTGAGAAAGGGAGAGAGAGAGAGAAGCTGTGAGTGAGAGAGAGAGAAAGAGAAGCTGTGAGTGAGAGAAAGAGAAAGAGAAGCTGTGAGTGAGAGAGAGCGAGAAAGAGAAGCTGTGAGTGAGAGAGAGAAAGAGAAAGAGAAGCTGAGAGTGAGAGAGAGAGAAATAGAAGCTGTGAGTGAGAGAGAGAAAGAGAAGCTGTGTGTGTGTGTGAGAGAGAGAAGCTCTGTGTGTGTGAGAGAGAGAGAAGCTGTGTGTGAGAGAGAGAGATATAAAAGGAGAAGCTGTGTGTGTGTGTGAGAGAGAGAAGTTGTGTATGTGAGAGAGAGAGAAAGAGAAGCTGTGAGTGAGTGAGAGAGAAAGAGAAGCTGTGTGTATGTGAGAGAGAGAGTATCAGTGAGTAAGAGAGAGAGCAGCTGTGAGTGAGAGAGAGAGAGAAATAGAAGGTGTAAGTGAGAGAGAGAGAGAAAGAGAAGCTGTGAGTGAGAGAGAAAGAGAAGCTGTGAGTGAGAGAGAGAGAGAAGCCGTGAGTGAGAGAGAGAGAGAGAGAAAGAGAAACTGTGAGTGAGAGAGAGAGAGAGAAGCTGGGAGTGAGTAAGAGAGAGAGAGAAGCTGTGAGTGAGAGAGAGAGAGAGAAAGAAAGAGATGCTGTGAGTGAGAGAGAGAGAAAGTGAAGCTGTAATTGAGAGAGAGTGAAGGAGAGAGAAGCTGTGAGTGAGTGAGAGAGAATCTGTGAGTGAGAGAGAGAGAGAAAGAGAAGCTGTGAGTGAGAGAGAGAGAGAAAGAGAAGCTGTGAATGAGAGAGAAAGAAAAGCTGTGAGTGAGAGAGAGAGAGAAGCTGTGAGTGAGAGAGAGAGAGAAAGAGAAACTGTGAGTGAGAGAGAGAGAGAAGCTGTGAGTGAGATAGAGAGAGAGAAAGAGAAGCTGTGAGTGAGAGAGAGAGAAAGAGAAGCTGTGTGTGTGACAGAGAGAGAAAGAGAAGCTGTGAGTGAGTGAGAGAGAAAGAGAAGCTGTGTGTATGTGAGAGAGAGAGTATCAGTGAGTAAGAGAGAGAGCAGCTGTGAGTGAGAGAGAGAGAGAAATAGAAGGTGTAAGTGAGAGAGAGAGAGAAAGAGAAGCTGTGAGTGAGAGAGAAAGACAAGCTGTGAGTGAGAGAGAAAGAGAAGCTGTGAGTGAGAGAGAGAGAGAAGCCGTGTGTGAGAGAGAGAGAGAGAGAAAGAGAAACTGTGAGTGAGAGAGAGAGAGAGAAGCTGTGAGTGAGAGAGAGAGAGAAGCTGCGAGTGAGAGAGAGAGAAAGAGATGCTGTGTGTGTGAGAGAGAGAAAGAGAAGCTGTGAGTGAGTGAGAGAGAAAGAGAAGCTGTGTGTGTGTGTGAGAGAGAGAATGAGAAGCTGTGAGGGAGAGAGAGAGAGAAAGAGAAGCTGTGAGAGAGAGAGAGAAAGAGAAGCTGTGAGTGATTGAGAGAGAGAGAAGCTGTGAGTGAGAGAGAGAGAGTATCAGGGAGTAAGAGAGAGAGAGCAGCTGAGAGTGAGAGAGAGAGAGAGAAATAGAAGGTGTAAGAGAGAGAGAGAGAGAGAAGCTGTGAGTGAGAGAGAGAGAAGCTGTTAGTGAGAGAGAGATAAGCTGTGAGTGATAGAGAGAGAGAAAGAGAAGCTGTGTGTGTGATAGAGAGAGAGAAAGAGAAGCTGAGAGTGAGAGAGAGAGAGAAAGAGAAGCTGTAAGTGAGAGAGAGAGAAGCTGTGTGTGTGTGTGAGAGAGAAAGAGAAGGTGTGAGTGAGAGAGAGAGAGAAACAGAAGCTGTGAGTGAGCGAGAGAGAAAGAGATGCTGTGAGTGAGTGAGTGAGAGAGTGAGAACCTGTGAGTGAGAGAGAGAGAGAAGCTGGGAGTGAGTAAGAGAGAGAGAGAAGCTGTGAGTGAGAGAGAGAGAAAGAAAGAGAAGCTGTGAGTGAGAGAGAGAGAAAAACAGAAGCTGTAAGTGAGAGAGAGTGAGAGAGCTGTGAGTGAGTGAGAGATAAAGAGAAGCTGAGAGTGAGAGAGAGAGAGAGAAAGAGAAGCTGTAAGTGAGAGAGAGAGAGAAGCTGTGTGTGTGAGAGAGAAAGAGAAGCTGTGAGTGAGAGAGAGAGAGAAACAGAAACTGTGAGTGAGTGAGAGAGAAAGAGATGCTGTGAGTGAGTGAGTGAGAGAGTGAGAAGCTGTGAGTGAGTGAGAGAGAGAGAAGCTGGGAGTGAGTAAGAGAGAGAGAGAAGCTGTGATTGAGAGAGAGAGAGAAAGAAAGAGAAGCTGTGAGTGAGAGAGAGATAGAGAAGCTGTGAGTGAGTGAGAGAGAGAATCTATGAGTGAGAGAGAGTGAGAAAGAGAAGCTGTGAGTGAGAGAGAGAGAAAGAGAAGCTGTGAGTGAGAGTGAGAGAGAAAGAGAAGCTGTGAATGCGAGAGAAAGAAAAGCTGTGAGTGAGAGAGAGAAGCTGTGAGTGAGAGAGGGAAAGAGAAACTGTGAGTGAGAGAGAGAGAGAGAAGCTGTGAGTGAGATAGAGAGAGAGAAAGAGAAGCTGTGAGTGAGAGAGAGAGAAAGAGAAGCTGTGTGTGTGACAGAGAGAGAAAGAGAAGCTGTGAGTGAGTGAGAGAGAAAGAGAAGCTGTGTGTATGTGAGAGAGAGAGTATCAGTGAGTAAGAGAGAGAGCAGCTGTGAGTGAGAGAGAGAGAGAAATAGAAGGTGTAAGTGAGAGAGAGAGAGAAAGAGAAGCTGTGAGTGAGAGAAAGAGCAGCTGTGAGTGAGAGAGAGAGAGAAGCCGTGAGTGTGAGAGAGAGAGAGAGAGAGAGAGAAACTGTGAGTGAGAGAGAGAGAGAAGCTGTGAGTGAGAGAGAGAGAGAAGCTGTGAGTGAGAGAGAGAGAAAGAGATGCTGTGTGTGTGAGAGAGAAAGAGAAGCTGTGAGTGAGTGAGAGAGAAAGAGAAGCTGTGTGTGTGTGTGAGAGAGAGAGAATGAGAAGCTGTGAGGGAGAGAGAGAGAAAGAGAAGCTGTGTGAGAGAGAGAAAGAGAAGCTGTGAGTGATTGAGAGAGAGAGAGAAGCTGTGAGTGAGAGAGAGAGAGTATCAGGGAGTAAGAGAGAGAGAGCAGCTGTGAGTGAGAGAGAGAGAGAGAAATAGAAGGTTTAAGTGAGAGAGAGAGAGAGAAGCTGTGAGTGAGAGAGAGAGAAGCTGTTAGT
Organism: Bradypodion pumilum; assembly: GCA_035047305.1. Classification (NCBI taxonomy): domain Eukaryota; kingdom Metazoa; phylum Chordata; class Lepidosauria; order Squamata; family Chamaeleonidae; genus Bradypodion; species Bradypodion pumilum. Next base: position 227,538,334 of record JAWDJD010000002.1, on the reverse strand, counting down.
GAGAGAGAGATAAGCTGTGAGTGATAGAGAGAGAGAAAGAGAAGCTGTGTGTGTGATAGAGAGAGAGAAAGAGAAGCTGAGAGTGAGAGAGAGAGAAAGAGAAGCTGTAAGTGAGAGAGAGAAGCTGTGTGTGTGAGAGAGAGAAAGAGAAGGTGTGAGTGAGAGAGAGAGAGAGAAACAGAAGCTGTGAGTGAGAGAGAGAGAAAGAGATGCTGTGAGTGAGTGAGTGAGAGAGTGAGAACCTGTGAGTGAGAGAGAGAGAGAAGCTGGGAGTGAGTAAGAGAGAGAGAGAAGCTGTGAGTGAGAGAGATAGAGAAAGAAAGAGAAGCTGTGAGTGAGAGAAGAGAAAAACAGAAGCTGTAAGTGAGAGAGAGTGAGAGAGCTGTGAGTGAGTGACAGAGAAAGAGAAGCTGAGAGTGAGAGAGAGAGAACGAGAAGCTGTAAGTGTGAGAGAGAGAGAAGCTGTGTGTGTGAGAGAGAAAGAGAAGCTGTGAGTGAGAGAGAGAGAGAAACAGAAGCTGTGAGTGAGTGAGAGAGAAAGAGATGCTGTGAGTGAGTGAGTGAGAGAGTGAGAAGCTGTGAGTGAGTGAGAGAGAGAAGCTGGGAGTGAGTAAGAGAGAGAGAGAAGCTGTGATTGAGAGAGAGAGAGAAAGAAAGAGAAGCTGTGAGTGAGAGAGAGAGAGATAGAGAAGCTGTGAGTGAGTGAGAGAGAGAATCTATGAGTGAGAGAGAGTGAGAAAGAGAAGCTGTGAGTGAGAGAGAGAGAAAGAGAAGCTGTGAGTGAGAGAGAAAGAGAAGCTGTGAGTGAGAGAGAGAGAGAAGCTGTGAGTGAGAGAGAGAGAAAGAGAAACTGTGAGTGAGAGAGAGAGAGAAGCTGTGAGTGAGAGAGAGAGAGAGAGAAAGAGAAGCTGTGAGTGAGAGAGAGAGAAAGAGATGCTGTGTGAGAGAGAGAGAGAGAGAAAGAGAAGCTGTGAGTGAGTGAGAGAGAAAGAGAAGCTGTGTGTGTGAGAGAGAATGAGAAGCTGTGAGTGAGAGAGAGAGAAAGAGAAGCTGTGAGTGAGAGAGAGAAAGAGAAGCTGTGAGTGATTGAGAGAGAGAGAGAAGCTGTGAGTGAGAGAGAGAGAGTATCAGGGAGTAAGAGAGAGAGAGCAGCTGTGAGTGAGAGAGAGAGAGAGAAGCTGTGTGTGTGTGTGAGAGAGAGAAGGAGAAGCTGTTAGTTAGTGAGAGAGAAAGAAGCTGTGTGAGAGAGAGAGAGAGAATGAGAAGCTGTGAGTGAGAGAGAGAGAAACAGAAGCTGTGTGTGTGAGAGAGAGAAAGAGAAGCTGTAAGTGAGAGAGAGAGAGAAGCTGTGTGTGTGAGAGAGAAAGAGAAGCTGTGAGTGAGAGGGAGAGAAAGAGAGAGAAAGAGAAGCTGTGAGTAGGAGAGAGAAAGAGACGCTGTGAGTGAGTGAGAGAGAGAATGAGAAGCTGTGAGTGAGAGAGAGAGAAGCTGTGAGTGAGTAAGAGAGAGAGAGAAGCTGTGAGTGAGAGAGAGAGAGAAAGAAAGAGAAGCAGTGAGTGAGAGAGAGAGAACAACAGAAGCTGTAAGTGAGAGAGAGTGAGAGAGAGAGAAGCTGTGAGTGAGAGAGAGAGAGAAGCTGTGAGTGAGAGAGAGAGAAAGAGAAGCTGTGCAAGAGAGAGAGAGAAAGAGAAGCTGTGAGTGAGAAAGAGAGAGAATGAGAAGCTGTGTGTGAGTGAGAGAGAGAGTGAAAGAAGCTGTGAGTGAGAGAGAGCGAAAGAGAAAGCTGTGAGTGAGAGGGACAGAGAGAGAAAGAGAAGCGGAGAGGGAGAGGGAGAGAGAGAGAAGCTTTGTGTGAGAGAGGGAGAGAAATTGAAGCTGTGAGTGAGTGAGTGAGAGAGAGAGAGAAATTGAAGCTGTGTGTGAGAGAGAGAGAAGCTGTGAGTGAGAAAGAGGGAAAGAAAATCTGTGTGTGTGTGAGAGAGAGAAGCAGTGAGTGAGAGATAGAAAGAGAAGCTGTGTGTGTGAGAGAGAAGCTGTTTGTGTGTGAGAGAGAGAGAAGCTGTGTGTGAGATAGAGAGACAAAGAGAAGCTGTGTGTGTGAGAGAGAGAGAAAGAGAAGCTGTTAGTGAGAGAGAGAGTAGCTGTGAGTGAGTGAGAGAGAGAGAGAATCTGTGAGTGAGAGAGAGAGAGTGAACGAGAAGCTGTGAGTGAGAGAGAGAGAAAGAGAAGCTGTCAGTGAGAGAGAGAAAGAGAAGCTGTGATGGATTGACTGATTGAGAGAGAGAGAGAAAGAGAATCTGTGAGAGAGAGAGAAAGAGAAGCTGTCAGTGAGAGAGAGAAAGAGAAGCTGTGATGGATTGACTGATTGAGAGAGAGAGAGAGAGAAAGAGAAGCTGTGAGTGAGAGAGATAGAGAGAGAGAAGCTGTGAGTGAGAGAGAGAGAGAGAAAGAAAGAGATGCCGTGAGTGAGAGAGAGAGAAAGTGAAGGTGTAATTGAGAGAGAGTGAAGGAGAGAGAAGCTGTGAGTGAGTGAGAGAGAATCTGTGAGTGAGAGAGAGAGAGAGAAAGAGAAGCTGTGAGTGAGAGAGAGAGAGAGAAAGAGAAGCTGTGAATGAGAGAGAAAGAAAAGCTGTGAGTGAGAGAGAGAGAGAGAAGCTGTGAGTGAGAGAGAGAGAGAAAGAGAAACTGTGAGTGAGAGAGAGAGAGAGAAGCTGTGAGTGAGATAGAGAGAGAGAAAGAGAAGCTGTGAGTGAGAGAGAGAGAAAGAGAAGCTGTGTGTGTGACAGAGAGAGAAAGAGAAGCTGTGAGTGAGTGAGAGAGAAAGAGAAGCTGTGTGTATGTGAGAGAGAGAGTATCAGTGAGTAAGAGAGAGAGCAGCTGTGAGTGAGAGAGAGAGAGAAATAGAAGGTGTAAGTGAGAGAGAGAGAGAAAGAGAAGCTGTGAGTGAGAGAGAAAGACAAGCTGTGAGTGAGAGAGAAAGAGAAGCTGTGAGTGAGAGAGAGAGAGAAGCCGTGAGTGAGAGAGAGAGAGAGAGAAAGAGAAACTGTGAGTGTGAGAGAGAGAGAGAAGCTGTGAGTGAGAGAGAGAGAGAAGCTGTGAGTGAGAGAGAGAGAAAGAGATGCTGTGTGTGAGAGAGAGAGAGAGAAAGAGAAGCTGTGAGTGAGTGAGAGAGAAAGAGAAGCTGTGTGTGTGTGAGAGAGAGAGAATGAGAAGCTGTGAGGGAGAGAGAGAGAGAAAGAGAAGCTGTGAGAGAGAGAGAGAAAGAGAAGCTGTGAGTGATTGAGAGAGAGAGAAGCTGTGAGTGAGAGAGAGAGAGTATCAGGGAGTAAGAGAGAGAGAGCAGCTGAGAGTGAGAGAGAGAGAGAAATAGAAGGTGTAAGTGAGAGAGAGAGAGAGAAGCTGTGAGTGAGAGAGAGAGAAGCTGTTAGTGAGAGAGAGATAAGCTGTGAGTGATAGAGAGAGAGAAAGAGAAGCTGTGTGTGAGATAGAGAGAGAGAAAGAGAAGCTGAGAGTGAGAGAGAGAGAGAGAAAGAGAAGCTGTAAGTGAGAGAGAGAGAAGCTGTGTGTGTGTGAGAGAGAAAGAGAAGGTGTGAGTGAGAGAGAGAGAGAGAAACAGAAGCTGTGAGTGAGCGAGAGAGAAAGAGATGCTGTGAGTGAGTGAGTGAGAGAGTGAGAACCTGTGAGTGAGAGAGAGAGAGAAGCTGGGAGTGAGTAAGAGAGAGAGAGAAGCTGTGAGTGAGAGAGAGAGAGAAAGAAAGAGAAGCTGTGAGTGAGAGAGAGAGAAAAACAGAAGCTGTAAGTGAGAGAGAGTGAGAGAGTTGTGAGTGAGTGAGAGATAAAGAGAAGCTGAGAGTGAGAGAGAGAGAGAGAAAGAGAAGCTGTAAGTGAGAGAGAGAGAGAAGCTGTGTGTGTGAGAGAGAAAGAGAAGCTGTGAGTGAGAGAGAGAGAGAAACAGAAACTGTGAGTGAGTGAGAGAGAAAGAGATGCTGTGAGTGAGTGAGTGAGAGAGTGAGAAGCTGTGAGTGAGTGAGAGAGAGAGAAGCTGGGAGTGAGTAAGAGAGAGAGAGAAGCTGTGATTGAGAGAGAGAGAGAAAGAAAGAGAAGCTGTGAGTGAGAGAGAGAGAGAGAAGCTGTGAGTGAGTGAGAGAGAGAATCTATGAGTGAGAGAGAGTGAGAAAGAGAAGCTGTGAGTGAGAGAGAGAGAAAGAGAAGCTGTGAGTGAGAGTGAGAGAGAAAGAGAAGCTGTGAATGCGAGAGAAAGAAAAGCTGTGAGTGAGAGAGAGAGAAGCTGTGAGTGAGAGAGAGAAAGAGAAACTGTGAGTGAGAGAGAGAGAGAGAAGCTGTGAGTGAGATAGAGAGAGAGAAAGAGAAGCTGTGAGTGAGAGAGAGAGAAAGAGAAGCTGTGTGAGAGAGAGAGAGAGAATGAGAAGCTGTGAGTGAGAGAGAGAGAAACAGAAGCTGTGTGTGTGTGAGAGAGAAAGAGAAGCTGTAAGTGAGAGAGAGAGAGAAGCTGTGTGTGTGAGAGAGAAAGAGAAGCTGTGAGTGAGAGGGAGAGAAAGAGAGAGAAAGAGAAGCTGTGAGTAGGAGAGAGAAAGAGACGCTGTGAGTGAGTGAGAGAGAGAATGAGAAGCTGTGAGTGAGAGAGAGAGAAGCTGTGAGTGAGTAAGAGAGAGAGAGAAGCTGTGAGTGAGAGAGAGAGAGAAAGAAAGAGAAGCAGTGAGTGAGAGAGAGAGAACAACAGAAGCTGTAAGTGAGAGAGAGTGAGAGAGAGAGAAGCTGTGAGTGAGAGAGAGAGAGAAGCTGTGAGTGAGAGAGAGAGAAAGAGAAGCTGTGCAAGAGAGAGAGAGAAAGAGAAGCTGTGAGTGAGAAAGAGAGAGAATGAGAAGCTGTGTGTGAGTGAGAGAGAGAGTGAAAGAAGCTGTGAGTGAGAGAGAGCGAAAGAGAAAGCTGTGAGTGAGAGGGACAGAGAGAGAAAGAGAAGCGGAGAGGGAGAGGGAGAGAGAGAGAAGCTTTGTGTGAGAGAGGGAGAGAAATTGAAGCTGTGAGTGAGTGAGTGAGAGAGAGAGAGAAATTGAAGCTGTGTGTGAGAGAGAGAGAAGCTGTGAGTGAGAAAGAGGGAAAGAAAATCTGTGTGTGTGTGAGAGAGAGAAGCAGTGAGTGAGAGATAGAAAGAGAAGCTGTGTGTGTGAGAGAGAAGCTGTTTGTGTGTGAGAGAGAGAGAAGCTGTGTGTGAGATAGAGAGACAAAGAGAAGCTGTGTGTGTGAGAGAGAGAGAAAGAGAAGCTGTTAGTGAGAGAGAGAGTAGCTGTGAGTGAGTGAGAGAGAGAGAGAATCTGTGAGTGAGAGAGAGAGAGTGAACGAGAAGCTGTGAGTGAGAGAGAGAGAAAGAGAAGCTGTCAGTGAGAGAGAGAAAGAGAAGCTGTGATGGATTGACTGATTGAGAGAGAGAGAGAAAGAGAATCTGTGAGAGAGAGAGAAAGAGAAGCTGTCAGTGAGAGAGAGAAAGAGAAGCTGTGATGGATTGACTGATTGAGAGAGAGAGAGAGAGAAAGAGAAGCTGTGAGTGAGAGAGATAGAGAGAGAGAAGCTGTGAGTGAGAGAGAGAGAGAGAAAGAAAGAGATGCCGTGAGTGAGAGAGAGAGAAAGTGAAGGTGTAATTGAGAGAGAGTGAAGGAGAGAGAAGCTGTGAGTGAGTGAGAGAGAATCTGTGAGTGAGAGAGAGAGAGAGAAAGAGAAGCTGTGAGTGAGAGAGAGAGAGAGAAAGAGAAGCTGTGAATGAGAGAGAAAGAAAAGCTGTGAGTGAGAGAGAGAGAGAGAAGCTGTGAGTGAGAGAGAGAGAGAAAGAGAAACTGTGAGTGAGAGAGAGAGAGAGAAGCTGTGAGTGAGATAGAGAGAGAGAAAGAGAAGCTGTGAGTGAGAGAGAGAGAAAGAGAAGCTGTGTGTGTGACAGAGAGAGAAAGAGAAGCTGTGAGTGAGTGAGAGAGAAAGAGAAGCTGTGTGTATGTGAGAGAGAGAGTATCAGTGAGTAAGAGAGAGAGCAGCTGTGAGTGAGAGAGAGAGAGAAATAGAAGGTGTAAGTGAGAGAGAGAGAGAAAGAGAAGCTGTGAGTGAGAGAGAAAGACAAGCTGTGAGTGAGAGAGAAAGAGAAGCTGTGAGTGAGAGAGAGAGAGAAGCCGTGAGTGAGAGAGAGAGAGAGAGAAAGAGAAACTGTGAGTGTGAGAGAGAGAGAGAAGCTGTGAGTGAGAGAGAGAGAGAAGCTGTGAGTGAGAGAGAGAGAAAGAGATGCTGTGTGTGAGAGAGAGAGAGAGAAAGAGAAGCTGTGAGTGAGTGAGAGAGAAAGAGAAGCTGTGTGTGTGTGAGAGAGAGAGAATGAGAAGCTGTGAGGGAGAGAGAGAGAGAAAGAGAAGCTGTGAGAGAGAGAGAGAAAGAGAAGCTGTGAGTGATTGAGAGAGAGAGAAGCTGTGAGTGAGAGAGAGAGAGTATCAGGGAGTAAGAGAGAGAGAGCAGCTGAGAGTGAGAGAGAGAGAGAAATAGAAGGTGTAAGTGAGAGAGAGAGAGAGAAGCTGTGAGTGAGAGAGAGAGAAGCTGTTAGTGAGAGAGAGATAAGCTGTGAGTGATAGAGAGAGAGAAAGAGAAGCTGTGTGTGAGATAGAGAGAGAGAAAGAGAAGCTGAGAGTGAGAGAGAGAGAGAGAAAGAGAAGCTGTAAGTGAGAGAGAGAGAAGCTGTGTGTGTGTGAGAGAGAAAGAGAAGGTGTGAGTGAGAGAGAGAGAGAGAAACAGAAGCTGTGAGTGAGCGAGAGAGAAAGAGATGCTGTGAGTGAGTGAGTGAGAGAGTGAGAACCTGTGAGTGAGAGAGAGAGAGAAGCTGGGAGTGAGTAAGAGAGAGAGAGAAGCTGTGAGTGAGAGAGAGAGAGAAAGAAAGAGAAGCTGTGAGTGAGAGAGAGAGAAAAACAGAAGCTGTAAGTGAGAGAGAGTGAGAGAGTTGTGAGTGAGTGAGAGATAAAGAGAAGCTGAGAGTGAGAGAGAGAGAGAGAAAGAGAAGCTGTAAGTGAGAGAGAGAGAGAAGCTGTGTGTGTGAGAGAGAAAGAGAAGCTGTGAGTGAGAGAGAGAGAGAAACAGAAACTGTGAGTGAGTGAGAGAGAAAGAGATGCTGTGAGTGAGTGAGTGAGAGAGTGAGAAGCTGTGAGTGAGTGAGAGAGAGAGAAGCTGGGAGTGAGTAAGAGAGAGAGAGAAGCTGTGATTGAGAGAGAGAGAGAAAGAAAGAGAAGCTGTGAGTGAGAGAGAGAGAGAGAAGCTGTGAGTGAGTGAGAGAGAGAATCTATGAGTGAGAGAGAGTGAGAAAGAGAAGCTGTGAGTGAGAGAGAGAGAAAGAGAAGCTGTGAGTGAGAGTGAGAGAGAAAGAGAAGCTGTGAATGCGAGAGAAAGAAAAGCTGTGAGTGAGAGAGAGAGAAGCTGTGAGTGAGAGAGAGAAAGAGAAACTGTGAGTGAGAGAGAGAGAGAGAAGCTGTGAGTGAGATAGAGAGAGAGAAAGAGAAGCTGTGAGTGAGAGAGAGAGAAAGAGAAGCTGTGTGTGTGATAGAGAGAGAAAGAGAAGCTGTGAGTGAGTGAGAGAGAAAGAGAAGCTGTGTGTATGTGAGAGAGAGAGTATCAGTGAGTAAGAGAGAGAGCAGCTGTGAGTGAGAGAGAGAGAGAAATAGAAGGTGTAAGTGAGAGAGAGAGAGAAAGAGAAGCTGTGAGTGAGAGAAAGAGCAGCTGTGAGTGAGAGAGAGAGAGAAGCCGTGAGTGTGAGAGAGAGAGAGAGAGAAAGAGAAACTGTGAGTGAGAGAGAGAGAGAAGCTGTGAGTGAGAGAGAGAGAGAAGCTGTGAGTGAGAGAGAGAGAAAGAGATGCTGTGTGTGTGTGAGAGAAAGAGAAGCTGTGAGTGAGTGAGAGAGAAAGAGAAGCTGTGTGTGTGTGTGAGAGAGAGAGAATGAGAAGCTGTGAGGGAGAGAGAGAGAAAGAGAAGCTGTGAGAGAGAGAGAAAGAGAAGCTGTGAGTGATTGAGAGAGAGAGAGAAGCTGTGAGTGAGAGAGAGAGAGTATCAGGGAGTAAGAGAGAGAGAGCAGCTGTGAGTGAGAGAGAGAGAAATAGAAGGTTTAAGTGAGAGAGAGAGAGAAGCAGTGAGTGAGAGAGAGAGAAGCTGTTAGTGAGAGAGAGATAAGCTGTGAGTGATAGAGAGAAAGAGAAGCTGTGTGTGTGATAGAGAGAGAGAAAGAGAAGCTGAGAGAGAGAGAAGCTGTGTGTGTGAGAGAGAGAAAGAGAAGGTGTGAGTGAGAGAGAGAGAGAGAAACAGAAGCTGTGAGTGAGAGAGAGAGAAAGAGATGCTGTGAGTGAGTGAGTGAGAGAGTGAGAACCTGTGAGTGAGAGAGAGAGAGAAGCTGGGAGTGAGTAAGAGAGAGAGAGAAGCTGTGAGTGAGAGAGAGAGAGAAAGAGAGAGAGAGAAAGAAAGAGAAGCTGTGAGTGAGAGAGAGAGAAAAACAGAAGCTGTAAGTGAGAGAGAGTGAGAGAGCTGTGAGTGAGTGAGAGAGAAAGAGAAGCTGAGAGTGAGAGAGAGAGAGAGAGAAAGAGAAGCTGTAAGTGAGAGAGAGAGAGAAGCTGTATGTGTGAGAGAGAGAAAGAGAAGCTGTGAGTGAGAGAGAGAGAGAAACAGAAGCTGTGAGTGAGTGAGAGAGAAAGAGATGCTGTGAGTGAGTGAGTGAGAGAGTGAGAAGCTGTGAGTGAGTGAGAGAGAGAAGCTGGGAGTGAGTAAGAGAGAGAGAGAGAAGCTGTGATTGAGAGAGAGAAAGAAAGAAAGAGAAGCTGTGAGTGAGAGAGAGAGAGATAGAGAAGCTGTGAGTGAGTGAGAGAGAGAATCTATGAGTGAGAGAGAGTGAGAAAGAGAAGCTGTGAGTGAGAGAGAGAGAAAGAGAAGCTGTGAGTGAGAGAGAAAGAGAAGCTGTGAGTGAGAGAGAGAGAGAAGCTGTGAGTGAGAGAGAGAGAGAAAGAGAAACTGTGAGTGAGAGAGAGAGAGAGAAGCTGTGAGTGAGAGAGAGAGAGAGAGAAAGAGAAGCTGTGAGTGAGAGAGAGAGAAAGAGATGCTGTGTGTGAGAGAGAGAGAAAGAGAAGCTGTGAGTGAGTGAGAGAGAAAGAGAAGCTGTGTGTGTGTGAGAGAGAGAGAGAGAATGAGAAGCTGTGAGTGAGAGAGAGAGAAAGAGAAGCTGTGAGTGAGAGAGAGAAAGAGAAGCTGTGAGTGATTGAGAGAGAGAGAGAAGCTGTGAGTGAGAGAGAGAGAGTATCAGGGAGTAAGAGAGAGAGCAGCTGTGAGTGTGAGAGAGAGAGAAATAGAAGGTGTAAGTGAGAGAGAGAGAGAAAGAGAAGCTGTGAGTGAGAGAGAAAGAGAAGCTGTGAGTGAGAGAGAGAGAGAATGAGAAGCTGTGAGTGAGAGAGAGAGAAACAGAAGCTGTGTGTGAGAGAGAGAGAAAGAGAAGCTGTAAGTGAGAGAGAGAGAGAGAAGCTGTGTGTGAGAGAGAGAAAGAGAAGCTGTGAGTGAGAGAGAGAGAAAGAGAGAGAAAGAGAAGCTGTGAGTAGGAGAGAGAAAGAGATGCTGTGAGTGAGTGAGAGAGAGAATGAGAAGCTGTGAGTGAGAGAGAGAGAAGCTGTGAGTGAGTAAGAGAGAGAGAGAAGCTGTGAGTGAGAGAGAGAATGAAAGAAAGAGAAGCAGTGAGTGAGAGAGAGAGAACAACAGAAGCTGTAAGTGAGAGAGAGTGAGAGAGAGAGAAGCTGTGAGTGAGAGAGAGAGAGAAGCTGTGAGTAAGAGAGAGAGAGAAAGAGAAGCTGTGCAAGAGAGAGAGAGAAAGAGACGCTGTGAGTGAGAAAGAGAGAGAATGAGAAGCTGTGTGTGTGAGAGAGAGAGAGTGAAAGAATCTGTGAGTGAGAGAGAGCGAAAGAGAAAGCTGTGAGTGAGAGGGACAGAGAGAGAAAGAGAAGCGGAGAGGGAGAGGGAGAGAGAGAGAAGCTTTGTGTGAGAGAGGGAGAGAAATTGAAGCTGTGAGTGAGTGAGAGAGAGAGAGAAATTGAAGCTGTGTGAGAGAGAGAGAGAAGCTGTGAGTGAGAAAGAGGGAAAGAAAATCTGTGTGTGTGTGAGAGAGAGAAGCTGTGAGTGAGAAATAGAAAGAGAAGCTGTGTGAGAGAGAGAGAGAAGCTATTTGTGTGTGTGAGAGAGAGAAGCTGTGTGTGAGATAGAGTGACAAAGAGAAGCTGTGTGTGTGTGTGAGAGAGAAAGAGAAGCTGTTAGTGAGAGAGAGAGTAGCTGTGAGTGAGTGAGAGAGAGAGAATCTGTGAGTGAGCGAGAGAGTGAACGAGAAGCTGTGAGTGAGAGAGAGAGAAAGAGAAGCTGTCAGTGAGAGAGAGAAAGAGAAGCTGTGATGGATTGACTGATTGAGAGAGAGAGAGAGAAAGAGAAGCTGTGAGTGAGAGAGATAGAGAAAGAGAAGCTGTGAGTGAGAGAGATAGAGAAAGAGAAGCTGTGAGTGAGAGATAGAGTGAGAGAAAGAGAAGCTGTGAGTTACAGATAGAGAAACAGAAGCTGTGTGAGAGAGAGAGAAGCTGTGAGTGAGTGAGAGAGTGAGAGAAAGAGAAGCTGTGAGTGAGAAAGAGAGAGAGAGAAAGAGAAGCTGTGAGTGAGAGAGAGAGAAAAGCTGTGAGTTAGAGATAGAGAAAGAGAAGCTGTGAGAGAGAGAGAGAAGCTGTGAGTGAGTGAGAGAGGGAGAGAAAGAGAAGCTGTGAGTGAGAGAGAGAGAGAAGCTGTGAGTTAGAGATAGAGAAAGAGAAGCTGTGAGTGAGAGAGAGAAGGTGTGCGTGAGTGAGTGAGAGTGAAAGAGAAGCTGTGAGTGAGAGAGAGAGAGAAAGAGAAGCTGTCAGTGAGAGAGAGAAAGAGAAGCTGTTATTGAGAGATAGAGAGAGAAAGAGAAGCTGTGAGTGAGAGAGAGAGAAAGAGAAGCTGTGTGAGAGATAGAGAGAGAGAAAGAGAAGCTGTGAGTTAGAGATAGAGAAAGAGAAGCTGTGAGAGAGAGAGTGAGAGAAGCTGTGAGTGAGAGAGAGAAAGAGAAGCTGTGAGTGAGAGAGAAATAGAAGCTGTGAGTGAGAGAGAGAGAGAAAACGAGAAGCTGTGTGTGAGAGAGAAAGAGAATTTGTAAGTGAGAGAGAGAAAAAAAGTGAAGCTGCGAGTGTGAGAGAGAGAGAGAAAGAGAAGCTGTGATTAAGAGAGAAAGAAAATGAGAAGCTGTGAGAGAGAGAGAAAGAGAAGGTGTGAGTGAGAGAGAGAGAAAGTGAAGCTGTGTGTGTGAGAGAGAAAGAGAAGCTGTGAGTGAGAGAGAGAGAGAAAGAGAAGCTATGAGTGAGAGAGAGAGGGAGAAAGAGAAGCTGTGAGTGAGAGAGAGAGAGAAAGAGAAGCTGTGAGTGAGTGAGAGAAAGAAAAATGTGAACCTGTGAGTGAGACAGACAGAGAAAGAGAAGCTGTGATTGAGGGAGAGAGAGAGAGAGAGAAGCTGTGAGTGAGAGAGAGAGAGAGAGAGAAAGAGAAGCTGTGAGTGAGAGAGAGAGAAAGAGAAGCTGAGAGTGAGAGAGAGAGAGAGAAAGAGAAGCTGTAAGTGAGAGAGAGAGAGAAGCTGTGTGTGTGAGAGAGAAAGAGAAGCTGTGAGTGAGAGAGAGAGAGAAACAGTAACTGTGAGTGAGTGAGAGAGAAAGAGAAGCTGTCAGTGAGAGAGAGAAAGAGAAGCTGTGATGGATTGACTGATTGAGAGAGAGAGAGAAAGAGAAGCTGTGAGTGAGAGAGAGAAAAAGAGAAGCTGTCAGTGAGAGAAAGAGAAGCTGTGATGGATTGACTGATTGAGAGAGAGAGAGAGAAAGAGAAGCTGTGAGTGAGAGAGATAGAGAAAGAGAAACTGTGAGTGAGAGAGATAGAGAAAGAGAAGCTGTGAGTGAGAGATAGAGTGAGAGAAAGAGAAGCTGTGAGTTACAGATAGAGAAACAGAAGCTGTGTGAGAGAGAGAGAAGCTGTGAGTGAGTGAGAGAGTGAGAGAAAGAGAAGCTGTGAGTGAGAAAGAGAGAGAGAGAGAAAGAGAAGCTGTGAGTGAGAGAGAGAGAAAAGCTGTGAGTTAGAGATAGAGAAAGAGAAGCTGTGAGAGAGAGAGAGAAGCTGTGAGTGAGTGAGAGAGGGAGAGAAAGAGAAGCTGTGAGTGAGAGAGAGAGAGAAGCTGTGAGTTAGAGATAGAGAAAGAGAAGCTGTGAGTGAGAGAGAGAAGGTATGCGTGAGTGAGTGAGAGTGAAAGAGAAGCTGTGAGTGAGAGAGAGAGAGAAAGAGAAGCTGTCAGTGAGAGAGAGAAAGAGAAGCTGTTATTGAGAGATAGAGAGAGAAAGAGAAGCTGTGAGTGAGAGAGAGAGAAAGAGAAGCTGTGTGAGAGATAGAGAGAGAGAAAGAGAAGCTGTGAGTTAGAGATAGAGAAAGAGAAGCTGTGAGAGAGAGAGTGAGAGAAGCTGTGAGTGAGAGAGAGAAAGAGAAGCTGTGAGTGAGAGAGAAATAGAAGCTGTGAGTGAGAGAGAGAGAGAAAACGAGAAGCTGTGTGTGAGAGAGAAAGAGAATTTGTAAGTGAGAGAGAGAAAAAAAGTGAAGCTGCGAGTGTGAGAGAGAGAGAGAAAGAGAAGCTGTGATTAAGAGAGAAAGAAAATGAGAAGCTGTGAGAGAGAGAGAAAGAGAAGGTGTGAGTGAGAGAGAGAGAAAGTGAAGCTGTGTGTGTGAGAGAGAAAGAGAAGCTGTGAGTGAGAGAGAGAGAGAAAGAGAAGCTATGAGTGAGAGAGAGAGGGAGAAAGAGAAGCTGTGAGTGAGAGAGAGAGAGAAAGAGAAGCTGTGAGTGAGTGAGAGAAAGAAAAATGTGAACCTGTGAGTGAGACAGACAGAGAAAGAGAAGCTGTGATTGAGGGAGAGAGAGAGAGAGAAGCTGTGAGTGAGAGAGAGAGAGAGAGAGAAAGAGAAGCTGTGAGTGAGAGAGAGAGAAAGAGAAGCTGTGAGTGAGAGAGAGAGGGGGAAAGAGAAGCTGTGCGTGAGAGAGAGAGAGAAAGATTAGCTGTGAGTGAGAGAGAGAGAAAGAGAAGCTGTGAGTGAGAGACAGACAGAGACAGAGAAAGAGAAGCTGTGAGTGAGAGACAGACAGAGACAGAGAAAGAGAAGCTGTGTGTGAGAGAGAGAAATTGAAGCCGTGAGTGAGAGAGAGAGAAATTGAAGCTGTGAGTGAGAGGGAGAGAAACAGAAGCTGTGAGTGTGAAAGAGAGAGAGAGAGAGAAGCTGTGAGTGAGAGAGAGAGAAAGAGCATCTGTGTGTGTGTGAGAGAGAGGTGTGTGAGAGAGAAAGAGAAGCTGTGTGTGTGAGAGAGAGAGAGAGAGAGAAGCTGTGAGTGAGAGAGAGAGAGAAGCTGTGAGTGAGAGAGAGAAAGAGAAATAGAAGCTGTGAGTGAGAGAGAGAGAGATAGAGAAGATGTGAGTGAGAAAGGGAGAGAGAGAGAGAAGCTGTGAGTGAGAGAGAGAGAAAGAGAAGCTGTGAGTGAGAGAAAGAGAAAGAGAAGCTGTGAGTGAGAGAGAGCGAGAAAGAGAAGCTGTGAGTGAGAGAGAGAAAGAGAAAGAGAAGCTGAGAGTGAGAGAGAGAGAAATAGAAGCTGTGAGTGAGAGAGAGAAAGAGAAGCTGTGTGTGTGTGTGAGAGAGAGAGAAGCTGTGTGTGTGTGTGAGAGAGAGAAGCTGTGTGTGAGAGAGAGAGAGAGATATAAAAGGAGAAGCTGTGTGTGTGTGAGAGAGAGAGAAGTTGTGTGTGTGTGAGAGAGAGAAAGAGAAGCTGTGAGTGAGTGAGAGAGAAAGAGAAGCTGTGTGTATGTGAGAGAGAGAGTATCAGTGAGTAAGAGAGAGAGCAGCTGTGAGTGAGAGAGAGAGAGAAATAGAAGGTGTAAGTGAGAGAGAGAGAGAAAGAGAAGCTGTGAGTGAGAGAGAAAGAGAAGCTGTGAGTGAGAGAGAGAGAGAAGCCATGAGTGAGAGAGAGAGAGAGAGAAAGTGAAACTGTGAGTGAGAGAGAGAGAGAGAAGCTGGGAGTGAGTAAGAGAGAGAGAGAAGCTGTGAGTGAGAGAGAGAGAGAGAAAGAAAGAGATGCTGTGAGTGAGAGAGAGAGAAAGTGAAGCTGTAATTGAGAGAGAGTGAAGGAGAGAGAAGCTGGGAGTGAGTGAGAGAGAATCTGTGAGTGAGAGAGAGAGAGAAAGAGAAGCTGTGAGTGAGAGAGAGAGAGAAAGAGAAGCTGTGAATGAGAGAGAAAGAAAAGCTGTGAGTGAGAGAGAGAGAGAAGCTGTGAGTGACAGAGAGAGAGAAAGAGAAACTGTGAGTGAGAGAGAGAGAGAGAAGCTGTGAGTGAGATAGAGAGAGAGAAAGAGAAGCTGTGAGTGAGAGAGAGAGAAAGAGAAGCTGTGTGTGTGACAGAGAGAGAAAGAGAAGCTGTGAGTGAGTGAGAGAGAAAGAGAAGCTGTGTGTATGTGAGAGAGTGAGTATCAGTGAGTAAGAGAGAGAGCAGCTGTGAGTGAGAGAGAGAGAGAAATAGAAGGTGTAAGTGAGAGAGAGAGAGAAAGAGAAGCTGTGAGTGAGAGAGAAAGACAAGCTGTGAGTGAGAGAGAAAGAGAAGCTGTGAGTGAGAGAGAGAGAGAAGCCGTGAGAGAGAGAGAGAGAGAGAGAAAGAGAAACTGTGAGTGAGAGAGAGAGAGAGAAGCTGTGAGTGAGAGAGAGAGAGAAGCTGCGAGTGAGAGAGAGAGAAAGAGATGCTGTGTGTGTGAGAGAGAGAGAAAGAGAAGCTGTGAGTGAGTGAGAGAGAAAGAGAAGCTGTGTGTGTGTGAGAGAGAGAGAATGAGAAGCTGTGAGGGAGAGAGAGAGAAAGAGAAGCTGTGAGAGAGAGAGAGAAAGAGAAGCTGTGAGTGATTGAGAGAGAGAGAAGCTGTGAGTGAGAGAGAGAGAGTATCAGGGAGTAAGAGAGAGAGAGCAGCTGAGAGTGAGAGAGAGAGAGAGAAATAGAAGGTGTAAGTGAGAGAGAGAGAGAGAAGCTGTGAGTGAGAGAGAGAGAAGCTGTTAGTGAGAGAGAGATAAGCTGTGAGTGATAGAGAGAGAGAAAGAGAAGCTGTGTGTGTGATAGAGAGAGAGAAAGAGAAGCTGAGAGTGAGAGAGAGAGAGAAAGAGAAGCTGTAAGTGAGAGAGAGAGAAGCTGTGTGTGTGTGAGAGAGAGAAAGAGAAGGTGTGAGTGAGAGAGAGAGAGAAACAGAAGCTGTGAGTGAGCGAGAGAGAAAGAGATGCTGTGAGTGAGTGAGTGAGAGAGTGAGAACCTGTGAGTGAGTGAGAGAGAGAAGCTGGGAGTGAGTAAGAGAGAGAGAGAAGCTGTGAGTGAGAGAGAGAGAGAAAGAAAGAGAAGCTGTGAGTGAGAGAGAGAGAAAAACAGAAGCTGTAAGTGAGAGAGAGTGAGAGAGCTGTGAGTGAGTGAGAGATAAAGAGAAGCTGAGAGTGAGAGAGAGAGAGAAAGAGAAGCTGTAAGTGAGAGAGAGAGAGAAGCTGTGTGTGTGAGAGAGAAAGAGAAGCTGTGAGTGAGAGAGAGAGAGAAACAGAAACTGTGAGTGAGTGAGAGAGAAAGAGATGCTGTGAGTGAGTGAGTGAGAGAGTGAGAAGCTGTGAGTGAGTGAGAGAGAGAGAAGCTGGGAGTGAGTAAGAGAGAGAGAGAAGCTGTGATTGAGAGAGAGAGAGAAAGAAAGAGAAGCTGTGAGTGAGAGAGAGATAGAGAAGCTGTGAGTGAGTGAGAGAGAGAATCTATGAGTGAGAGAGAGTGAGAAAGAGAAGCTGTGAGTGAGAGAGAGAGAAAGAGAAGCTGTGAGTGAGAGTGAGAGAGAAAGAGAAGCTGTGAATGCGAGAGAAAGAAAAGCTGTGAGTGAGAGAGAGAGAAGCTGTGAGTGAGAGAGAGAAAGAGAAACTGTGAGTGAGAGAGAGAGAGAAGCTGTGAGTGAGATAGAGAGAGAGAAAGAGAAGCTGTGAGTGAGAGAGAGAGAAAGAGAAGCTGTGTGTGTGACAGAGAGAGAAAGAGAAGCTGTGAGTGAGTGAGAGAGAAAGAGAAGCTGTGTGTATGTGAGAGAGAGAGTATCAGTGAGTAAGAGAGAGAGCAGCTGTGAGTGAGAGAGAGAGAGAAATAGAAGGTGTAAGTGAGAGAGAGAGAGAAAGAGAAGCTGTGAGTGAGAGAAAGAGCAGCTGTGAGTGAGAGAGAGAGAGAAGCCATGAGTGTGAGAGAGAGAGAGAGAGAGAGAAACTGTGAGTGAGAGAGAGAGAGAAGCTGTGAGTGAGAGAGAAAGAGAAGCTGTGAGTGATTGAGAGAGAGAGAGAAGCTGTGAGTGAGAGAGAGAGAAAGAGAAGCTGTGAGAGAGAGAGAAAGAGAAGCTGTGAGTGATTGAGAGAGAGAGAGAAGCTGTGAGTGAGAGAGAGAGTATCAGGGAGTAAGAGAGAGAGAGCAGCTGTGAGTGAGAGAGAGAGAGAAATAGAAGGTTTAAGTGAGAGAGAAAGAGAGAAGCTGTGAGTGAGAGAGAGAGAAGCTGTTAGTGAGAGAGAGATAAGCTGTGAGTGATAGAGAGAGAGAAAGAGAAGCTGTGTGTGTGATAGAGAGAGAGAAAGAGAAGCTGAGAGTGAGAGAGAGAGAAAGAGAAGCTGTAAGTGAGAGAGAGAGAAGCTGTGTGTGAGAGAGAGAGAAAGAGAAGGTGTGAGTGAGAGAGAGAGAGAGAAAAAGAAGCTGTGAGTGAGAGAGAGAGAAAGAGATGCTGTGAGTGAGTGAGTGAGAGAGTGAGAACCTGTGAGTGAGAGAGAGAGAGAAGCTGGGAGTGAGTAAGAGAGAGAGAGAAGCTGTGAGTGAGAGAGAGAGAGAAAGAAAGAGAAGCTGTGAGTGAGAGAAGAGAAAAACAGAAGCTGTAAGTGAGAGAGAGTGAGAGAGCTGTGAGTGAGTGACAGAGAAAGAGAAGCTGAGAGTGAGAGAGAGAGAACGAGAAGCTGTAAGTGAGAGAGAGAGAGAAGCTGTGTGTGTGAGAGAGAAAGAGAAGCTGTGAGTGAGAGAGAGAGAGAAACAGAAGCTGTGAGTGAGTGAGAGAGAAAGAGATGCTGTGAGTGAGTGAGTGAGAGAGTGAGAAGCTGTGAGTGAGTGAGAGAGAGAAGCTGGGAGTGAGTAAGAGAGAGAGAGAAGCTGTGATTGAGAGAGAGAGAGAAAGAAAGAGAAGCTGTGAGTGACAGAGAGAGAGATAGAGAAGCTGTGAGTGAGTGAGAGAGAGAATCTATGAGTGAGAGAGTGTGAGAAAGAGAAGCTGTGAGTGAGAGAGAGAGAAAGAGAAGCTGTGAGTGAGAGAGAAAGTGAAGCTGTGAGTGAGAGAGAGAGAGAAGCTGTGAGTGAGAGAGAGAGAAAGAGAAACTGTGAGTGAGAGAGAGAAGCTGTGAGTGAGAGAGAGAGAGAGAGAAAGAGAAGCTGTGAGTGAGAGAGAGAGAAAGAGATGCTGTGTGAGAGAGAGAGAGAGAAAGAGAAGCTGTGAGTGAGTGAGAGAGAAAGAGAAGCTGTGTGTGTGAGAGAGAGAATGAGAAGCTGTGAGTGAGAGAGAGAGAAAGAGAAGCTGTGAGTGAGAGAGAGAAAGAGAAGCTGTGAGTGATTGAGAGAGAGAGAGAAGCTGTGAGTGAGAGAGAGAGTATCAGGGAGTAAGAGAGAGAGAGCAGCTGTGAGTGAGAGAGAGAGAGAAGCTGTGTGTGTGAGAGAGAGAGAGAAGGAGAAGCTGTTAGTGAGTGAGAGAGAAAGAAGCTGTGTGAGAGAGAGAGAGAGAATGAGAAGCTGTGAGTGAGAGAGAGAGAAACAGAAGCTGTGTGTGTGAGAGAGAGAAAGAGAAGCTGTAAGTGAGAGAGAGAGAGAGAAGCTGTGTGTGTGAGAGAGAAAGAGAAGCTGTGAGTGAGAGGGAGAGAAAGAGAGAGAAAGAGAAGCTGTGAGTAGGAGAGAGAAAGAGACGCTGTGAGTGAGTGAGAGAGAGAATGAGAAGCTGTGAGTGAGAGAGAGAGAAGCTGTGAGTGAGTAAGAGAGAGAGAGAAGCTGTGAGTGAGAGAGAGAGAGAAAGAAAGAGAAGCAGTGAGTGAGAGAGAGAGAACAACAGAAGCTGTAAGTGAGAGAGAGTGAGAGAGAGAGAAGCTGTGAGTGAGAGAGAGAGAGAAGCTGTGAGTGAGAGAGAGAGAGAAAGAGAAGCTGTGCAAGAGAGAGAGAGAAAGAGAAGCTGTGAGTGACAAAGAGAGAGAATGAGAAGCTGTGTGTGAGTGAGAGAGAGAGTGAAAGAAGCTGTGAGTGAGAGAGAGCGAAAGAGAAAGCTGTGAGTGAGAGGGACAGAGAGAGAAAGAGAAGCGGAGAGGGAGAGGGAGAGAGAGAAGCTTTGTGTGAGAGAGGGAGAGAAATTGAAGCTGTGAGTGAGTGAGAGAGAGAGAGAGAAATTGAAGCTGTGTGTGAGAGAGAGAGAAGCTGTGAGTGAGAAAGAGGGAAAGAAAATCTGTGTGTGTGTGAGAGAGAGAAGCTGTGAGTGAGAGATAGAAAGAGAAGCTGTGTGTGTGAGAGAGAAGCTGTTTGTGTGTGAGAGAGAGAGAAGCTGTGTGTGAGATAGAGAGACAAAGAGAAGCTGTGTGTGTGTGAGAGAGAGAAAGAGAAGCTGTTAGTGAGAGAGAGAGTAGCTGTGAGTGAGTGAGAGAGAGAGAGAATCTGTGAGTGAGAGAGAGAGAGTGAACGAGAAGCTGTGAGTGAGAGAGAGAGAAAGAGAAGCTGTCAGTGAGAGAGAGAAAGAGAAGCTGTGATGGATTGACTGATTGAGAGAGAGAGAGAAAGAGAATCTGTGAGAGAGAGAGAAAGAGAAGCTGTGAGTGAGAGAGATAGAGAAAGAGAAGCTGTGAGTGAGAGATAGAGTGAGAGAGAGAAAAGCTGTGAGTTAGAGATAGAGAAAGAGAAGCTGTGAGAGAGAGAGAGAAGCTGTGAGTGAGTGAGAGAGGGAGAGAAAGAGAAGCTGTGAGTGAGAGAGAGAGAGAAGCTGTGAGTGAGAGAGAGAGAAAGAGAAACTGTGAGTGAGAGAGAGAGAGAAGCTGTGAGTGAGAGAGAGAGAGAGAGAAAGAGAAGCTGTGAGTGAGAGAGAGAGAAAGAGATGCTGTGTGAGAGAGAGAGAGAAAGAGAAGCTGTGAGTGAGTGAGAGAGAAAGAGAAGCTGTGTGTGTGAGAGAGAATGAGAAGCTGTGAGTGAGAGAGAGAGAAAGAGAAGCTGTGAGTGAGAGAGAGAAAGAGAAGCTGTGAGTGATTGAGAGAGAGAGAGAAGCTGTGAGTGAGAGAGAGAGAGTATCAGGGAGTAAGAGAGAGAGAGCAGCTGTGAGTGAGTGAGAGAGAGAAGCTGTGTGTGTGTGAGAGAGAGAGAAGGAGAAGCTGTTAGTGAGTGAGAGAGAAAGAAGCTGTGTGAGAGAGAGAGAGAGAATGAGAAGCTGTGAGTGAGAGAGAGAGAAACAGAAGCTGTGTGTGTGAGAGAGAGAAAGAGAAGCTGTAAGTGAGAGAGAGAGAGAGAAGCTGTGTGTGTGAGAGAGAAAGAGAAGCTGTGAGTGAGAGGGAGAGAAAGAGAGAGAAAGAGAAGCTGTGAGTAGGAGAGAGAAAGAGACGCTGTGAGTGAGTGAGAGAGAGAATGAGAAGCTGTGAGTGAGAGAGAGAGAAGCTGTGAGTGAGTAAGAGAGAGAGAGAAGCTGTGAGTGAGAGAGAGAGAGAAAGAAAGAGAAGCAGTGAGTGAGAGAGAGAGAACAACAGAAGCTGTAAGTGAGAGAGAGTGAGAGAGAGAGAAGCTGTGAGTGAGAGAGAGAGAGAAGCTGTGAGTGAGAGAGAGAGAGAAAGAGAAGCTGTGCAAGAGAGAGAGAGAAAGAGAAGCTGTGAGTGACAAAGAGAGAGAATGAGAAGCTGTGTGTGAGTGAGAGAGAGAGTGAAAGAAGCTGTGAGTGAGAGAGAGCGAAAGAGAAAGCTGTGAGTGAGAACGACAGAGAGAGAAAGAGAAGCGGAGAGGGAGAGGGAGAGAGAGAGAAGCTTTGTGTGAGAGAGGGAGAGAAATTGAAGCTGTGAGTGAGTGAGAGAGAGAGAGAGAGAAATTGAAGCTGTGTGTGAGAGAGAGAGAAGCTGTGAGTGAGAAAGAGGGAAAGAAAATCTGTGTGTGTGTGAGAGAGAGAAGCTGTGAGTGAGAGATAGAAAGAGAAGCTGTGTGTGTGAGAGAGAAGCTGTTTGTGTGTGAGAGAGAGAGAAGCTGTGTGTGAGATAGAGAGACAAAGAGAAGCTGTGTGTGTGAGAGAGAGAGAAAGAGAAGCTGTTAGTGAGAGAGAGAGTAGCTGTGAGTGAGTGAGAGAGAGAGAGAATCTGTGAGTGAGAGAGAGAGAGTGAACGAGAAGCTGTGAGTGTGAGAGAGAGAAAGAGAAGCTGTCAGTGAGAGAGAGAAAGAGAAGCTGTGATGGATTGACTGATTGAGAGAGAGAGAGAAAGAGAATCTGTGAGAGAGAGAGAAAGAGAAGCTGTCAGTGAGAGAGAGAAAGAGAAGCTGTGATGGATTGACTGATTGAGAGAGAGAGAGAGAGAAAGAGAAGCTGTGAGTGAGAGAGATAGAGAAAGAGAAGCTGTGAGTGAGAGAGATAGAGAAAGAGAAGCTGTGAGTGAGAGATAGAGTGAGAGAGAGAAAAGCTGTGAGTTAGAGATAGAGAAAGAGAAGCTGTGAGAGAGAGAGAGAAGCTGTGAGTGAGTGAGAGAGGGAGAGAAAGAGAAGCTGTGAGTGAGAGAGAGAGAGAAGCTGTGAGTTAGAGATAGAGAAAGAGAAGCTGTGAGTGAGAGAGAGAAGGTGTGCGTGAGTGAGTGAGAGTGAAAGAGAAGCTGTGAGTGAGAGAGAGAGAGAAAGAGAAGCTGTGTGAGAGATAGAGAGAGAGAAAGAGAAGCTGTGAGTTAGAGATAGAGAAAGAGAAGCTGTGAGAGAGAGAGTGAGAGAAGCTGTGAGTGAGAGAGAGAAAGAGAAGCTGTGAGTGAGAGAGAAATAGAAGCTGTGAGTGAGAGAGAGAGAAAACGAGAAGCTGTGTGTGAGAGTGAAAGAGAATTTGTAAGTGAGAGAGAGAGAAAAAGTGAAGCTGCGAGTGAGAGAGAGAGAGAAAGAGAAGCTGTGATTAAGAGAGAAAGAAAACGAGAAGCTGTGAGAGAGAGAGAAAGAGAAGGTGTGAGTGAGAGAGAGAGAAAGTGAAGCTGTGTGTGTGAGAGAGAAAGAGAAGCTGTGAGTGAGAGAGAGAGAGAAAGAGAAGCTGTGAGTGAGAGAGAGAGGGAGAAAGAGAAGCTGTGAGTGAGAGAGAGAGAGAAAGAGAAGCTGTGAGTGAGTGAGAGAAAGAAAAATGTGAACCTGTGAGTGAGACAGACAGAGAAAGAAAAGCTGTGATTGAGGGAGAGAGAGAGAGAGAGAGAGAAGCTGTGAGTGAGTGAGAGAGAGAGAGAATGAGAAGCTGTGAGTGAGAGAGAGAGAAAGAGAAGCTGTGAGTGAGAGAGAGAAAGAGAAGCTGTGAGTGATTGAGAGAGAGAGAAGCTGTGAGTGAGAGAGAGAGTATCAGGGAGTAAGAGAGAGAGAGCAGCTGTGAGAGAGAGAGAGAGAGAGAAACTGTGTGTGTGTGTGAGAGAGAGAAGGAGAAGCTGTTAGTGAGTGAGAGAGAAAGAAGCTGTGTGTGTGAGAGAGAGAGAATGAGAAGCTGTGAGTGAGAGAGAGAGAAACAGAAGCTGTGTGTGTGAGAGAGAGAAAGAGAAGCTGTAAGTGAGAGAGAGATAGAGA
The DNA here is from genome assembly GCA_035047305.1 of Bradypodion pumilum. NCBI lineage: Eukaryota > Metazoa > Chordata > Lepidosauria > Squamata > Chamaeleonidae > Bradypodion > Bradypodion pumilum. The sequence continues at coordinate 227,516,403 of JAWDJD010000002.1, read as the reverse complement.
TGCGGTGTGTGTGAGAGAAAGAGAAGCTGTGAGTGAGAGAGAGAGAAAGAGAGAGAAAGAGAAGCTGTGAGTAGGAGAGAGAAAGAGACGCTGTGAGTGAGTGAGAGAGAGAATGAGAAGCTGTGAGTGAGAGAGAGAGAAGCTGTGAGTGAGTAAGAGAGAGAGAGAAGCTGTGAGTGAGAGAGAGAGAGAAAGAAAGAGAAGCAGTGAGTGAGAGAGAGAGAACAACAGAAGCTGTAAGTGAGAGAGAGTGAGAGAGAGAGAAGCTGTGAGTGAGAGAGAGAGAGAAGCTGTGAGTGAGAGAGAGAGAGAAAGAGAAGCTGTGCAAGAGAGAGAGAGAAAGAGAAGCTGTGAGTGAGAAAGAGAGAGAATGAGAAGCTGTGAGAGAAAGAGAGAGAGTTGTGCGTGAGAGAGAGAGAGTGGGAGAGAATCTGTGAGTGAGAGAGAGAGAGAAAAAGAAGCTGTCAGTGAGAGAGAGAAAGAGAAGCTGTGCTAGAGAGATAGAGAGAGAAAGAGATGCTGTGAGTGAGAGAGAGAGAAAGAGAAGCTGTGTGAGTGAGAGAGAGAGAGAAAGAGAAGCTGTGAGTGAGTGAGAGAAAGAAAAATGTGAACCTGTGAGTGAGACAGACAGAGAAAGAGAAGCTGTGATTGAGGGAGAGAGAGAGAGAGAGAGAACCTGTGAGTGAGAGAGAGAGAGAGAAAGAGAAGCTGTGAGTGAGAGAGAGAGAAAGAGAAGCTGTGAGTGAGAGAGAGAGAGGGGGAAAGAGAAGGTGTGCGTGAGAGAGAGAGAGAGAGAAAGATTAGCTGTGAGTGAGAGAGAGAGAAAGAGAAGCTGTGAGTGAGAGACAGACAGAGACAGAGAAAGAGAAGCTGTGAGTGAGAGACAGACAGAGACAGAGAAAGAGAAGCTGTGTGTGAGAGAGAGAAATTGAAGCTGTGAGTGAGAGAGAGAGAAATTGAAGCTGTGAGTGAGAGGGAGAGAAACAGAAGCTGTGAGTGTGAAGAGAGAGAGAGAGAAGCTGTGAGTGAGAGAGAGAGAGAGAGAGAAAGAGCATCTGTGTGTGTGTGTGTGAGAGAGAAGTGTGTGAGAGAGAAAGAGAAGCTGAGAGTGAGAGAGAGAGAGAGAGAAGCTGTGAGTGATAGAGAGAGAGAAGCTGTGAGTGAGAGAGAGAAAGAGAAATAGAAGCTGTGAGTGAGAGAGAGAGAGAAAGAGAAGCTGTGAGTGAGAAAGGGAGAGAGAGAGAGAAGCTGTGAGTGAGAAAGAGAGAAAGAGAAGCTGTGAGTGAGAGAAAGAGAAAGAGAAGCTGTGAGTGAGAGAGAGCGAGAAAGAGAAGCTGTGAGTGAGAGAGAGAAAGAGAAAGAGAAGCTGAGAGTGAGAGAGAGAGAAATAGAAGCTGTGAGTGAGAGAGAGAAAGAGAAGCTGTGTGTGTGTGAGAGAGAGAGAAGCTGTGTGTGTGTGTGTGAGAGAGAAGCTGTGTGTGTGAGATAGAGAGATAAAAGGAGAAGCTGTGTGTGTGTGAGAGAGAGAAGTTGTGTGTGTGTGAGAGAGAGAGAAAGAGAAGCTGTGAGTGAGAGAGAGAGAGAGAGAAAGAGAAGCTGTGAGTGAAAGAGAGAGAGTTGTGCGTGAGAGAGAGAGAGTGGAAGAGAAGCTGTGAGTGAGAGAGAGAGAGAGAAAAAGAAGCTGTCACTGAGAGAGAGAAAGAGAAGCTGTGATAGAGAGAGAGAGAGAAAGAGATGCTGTGAGTGAGAGAGAGAGAAAGAGAAGATGTGTGAGAGATAGAGAGAGAGAAAGAGAAGCTGTGAGTTAGAGATAGAGAAAGAGAAGCTGTGAGAGAGAGTGAGAGAAGCTGTGAGTAAGAGAGAGAAAGAGAAGCTGTGAGTGAGAGAGAGAGAGAGAGAAGCTGTGTGTGAGAGAGAAAGAGAATCTGTGAATGAGAGAGGGAGATTGAAATGGGAGCTGTGAGTGAGAGAGAGAGAAAGTGAAGCTGTAATTGAGAGAGAGAGAGAAAGAGAAGCTGTGAGTGAGTGAGAGAGAAAGAGAAGCTGTGTGTGTGTGAGAGAGAGAGAATGAGAAGCTGTGAGGGAGAGAGAGAGAAAGAGAAGCTGTGTGAGAGAGAGAGAAAGAGAAGCTGTGAGTGATTGAGAGAGAGAGAGAAGTTGTGAGTGAGAGAGAGAGAGTATCAGGGAGTAAGAGAGGGAGAGCAGCTGTGAGTGAGAGAGAGAGAGAAATAGAAGGTGTAAGTGAGAGAGAGAGAGAGAAGCTGTGAGTGAGAGAGAGGGAGAAGCTGTTAGTGAGAGAGAGAGAAGCTGTGAGTGATAGAGAGAGAGAAAGAGAAGCTGTGTGTGTGATAGAGAGAGAGAAAGAGAAGCTGAGAGTGAGAGAGAGAGAAACAGAAGCTGTGAGTGAGTGAGAGAGAAAGAGATGCTGTGAGTGAGTGAGTGAGAGTGAGAAGCTGGGAGTGAGTGAGAGAGAGAGAAGCTGGGAGTGAGTAAGAGAGAGAGAGAAGCTGTGAGTGAGAGAGAGAGAAAGAAAGAGAAGCTGTGAGTGAGAGAGAGTGAGAGATAGAGAAGCTGTGAGTGAGTGAGAGAGAGAGAGAAGCTGTGAGTGAGAGAGAGAGAGAAAGAGAAGCTGTGAGAGAGAGAGAAAAAGAGAAGCTGTGAATGAGAGAGAGAGAGAGAAGCTGTGAGTGAGAGGGAGAAAGAGAAGCTGAGTGAGAGAGAGAGAAAGAGAAGCTCTGAGTGAGAGAGAGAGAAGCTGTGAGTGAGAGAGAGAGAGAAAAAGAAGCTGTGAGTGAGAGAGAGAGAAAGAGAAGCTGTGAATGAGAGACAGAAAGAGAAGCAGTGTGTGTGAGAGAGAGAAAGAGAAGCTGTGAGTGAGAGAGAGAGAGAAAGAGAAGCTGTGAGTGAGAGAGAGAGAGAATGAGAAGCTGTGAGTGAGAGAGAGAGAAAGAGAAGCTGTGAGAGAGAGAGAGAGAGAGAAAGAGAAGCTGTTTGTGTGTGTGAGAGAGGGAAAGAGAAGCTGTGTGTGAGAGAGAGAGAGAGAGAAAGAGAAGCTGTGAGTGAAAGAGAGAGAGTTGTGCGTGAGAGAGAGAGAGTGGAAGAGAAGCTGTGAGTGATAGAGAGAGCGAGAAAGAAGCTTTGAGTGAGAGAGAGAGAGAAAGAGAAGCTGTGAGTGAGAGAGAGAGACAAAGAGAAGGTGTGAGTGAGTGAGAGAGAGAAGCTGTGAGTGAGAGAGAGAGAATCAGGGAGTAAGAGAGAGAGAGAAGCTGTGAGTGAGAGAGAGAGAAATAGAAAGTGTAAGTGAGAGAGAGAGAAAGAGCTGTGAGTGAGAGAGAGAGAGAAGCTGTGAGTGAGAGAGATAGAGAGAGAGAAGCTCTGAGTGATAGAGAGAGCGAGAAAGAAGCTGTGTGTGTAATAGAGAGAGAAAGAGAAGCTGTAAGTGAGAGAGAGAGAGAGAAGCTGTGTGTGTGAGAGAGAGAAAGAGAAGCTGTGAGTGAGATAGAGAGAGAAAGAGAAGCTGTGAGAGAAAGAGAGAGAGTTGTGCGTGAGAGAGAGAGAGTGGAAGAGAAGCTGTGAGTGAGAGAGAGAAAAAAAGAAGCTGTCAGTGAGAGAGAGAAAGAGAAGCTGTGCTAGAGAGATAGAGAGAGAAAGAGATGCTGTGAGTGAGAGAGAGAGAAAGAGAAGCTGTGTGAGAGATAGAGAGAGAGAAAGAGAAGCTGTGAGTTAGAGATAGAGAAAGAGAAGCTGTGAGAGAGAGAGTGAGAGAAGCTGTGAGTAAGAGAGAGAAAGAGAAGCTGTGAGTGAGTGAGAGAGATTGAAATGGGAGCTGTGAGTGAGAGAGAGAGAGAGAATGTGAAGCTGTAATTGAGAGAGAGTGAGAGAGAGAAGCTGTGAGTGAATGAGAGAGAGAATCTGTGAGTGAGAGAGAGAGAGAAAGAGAAGCTGTGAGTGAGAGAGAGAGAGAGAAAGAGAAGCTGTGAGTGAGAGAGAAAGAGAAGCTGTGAGTGAGAGAGAGAGAGAAGCCGTAAGTGAGAGAGAGAGAGAAAGAGAAACTGTGAGTGAGAGAGAGAGAAAGAGAAGCTGTGAGTGATTGAGAGAGAGAGAAAAAAGCTGTGAGTGAGAGAGAGAGTATCAGGGAGTAAGAGAGAGAGAGCAGCTGTGAGTGAGAGAGAGAGAGAAATAGAAGGTGTAAGTGAGAGAGAGAGAGAGAAGCTGTGAGTGAGAGAGAGGGAGAAGCTGTTAGTGAGAGAGAAGCTGTGAGTGATAGAGAGAGAGAAAGAGAAGATGTGTGTGTGATAGAGAGAGAAAGAGAAGCTGAGAGTGAGAGAGAGAGAGAAAGAGAAGCTGTAAGTGAGAGAGAGAGAGAAGCTGTGTGTGTGTGAGAGAGAATGAGAAGCTGTGAGTGAGAGAGAGAGAAACAGAAGCTGTGAGTGAGTGAGAGAGAAAGAGATGCTGTGAGTGAGTGAGAGAGTGAGAAGCTGTGTGTGTGAGAGAGAGAGAAGCTGGGAGTGAGTAAGAGAGAGAGAGAAGCTGTGAGTGAGAGAGAGAGAAAGAAAGAGAAGCTGTGAGTGTGAGAGAGTGAGAGATAGAGAAGCTGTGAGTGAGTGAGAGAGAGAGAGAAGCTGTGAGTGAGAGAGAGAGAGAAAGAGAAGCTGTGAGTGAGAGAGAGAGAGAAAAAGAGAAGCTGTGAATGAGAGAGAGAGAAAGAGAAGCTGTGAGTGAGAGGGAGAAAGAGAAGCTGTGAGTGAGAGAGATAGAGAAAGAGAAGCTATGAGTGAGAGAGAGAGAGAGAAGCTGTGAGTGAGAGAGAGAGAGAGAGAGAAAGAGAAGCTTTGAGTGAGAGAGAGAGAAAGAGAAGCTGTGAGTGAAAGAGAGAGATAAAGAGAAGCTGTGAGTGAGAGAGACAGAGAGAATCAGGGAGTAAGAGAGAGAGAGAGAAGCTGTGAGTGCGAGAGAGAGAAATAGAAAGTGTAAGTGAGAGAGAGAGAAAGAGCTGTGAGTGAGAGAGAGAGAGAAGCTGTGAGTGAGAGAGATAGAGAGAGAGAAGCTGTGAGTGACAGAGAGAGCGAGAAAGAAGCTGTGTGTGTGATAGAGAGAGAAAGAGAAGCTGTAAGTGAGAGAGAGAGAGAGAGAAGCTGTGTGTGAGAGAGAGAAAGAGAAGCTGTGAGTGAGAGAGAGAGAAAGAGAGAGAAAGAGAAGCTGTGAGTAGAAGAGAGAAAGAGATGCTGTGAGTGAGTGAGAGAGAGAATGAGAAGCTGTGAGTGTGAGAGAGAAGCTGTGAGTGAGTAAGAGAGAGAGAGAAGCTGTGAGTGAGAGAGAGAGAAAGAAAGAGAAGCTGTGAGTGAGAGAGAGAGAAAAACAGAAGCTGTAAGTGAGAGAGAGTGAGAGAGAGAGAAGCTGTGAGTGAGAGAGAGAGAAGCTGTGAGTGAGAGAGAGAGAGAAAGAGAAGCTGTGTGTGTGAGAGAGAGAAAGAGAAGCTGTGAGTGAGAGAGAGAGAAAGAGAAGCTGTGTGTGTGTGAGAGAGAGAGAGTGAAAGAAGCTGTGAGTCAGAGAGAGAGAGCGAAAGAGAAAGCTGTGAGTGAGAGGGACAGAGAGAGAAAGAGAAGCGGAGAGGGAGAGGGAGAGAGAGAAGCTTTGTGTGAGAGAGGGAGAGAAATTGAAGCTGTGAGTGATAGAGAGAGAAATTGAAGCTGTGAGAGAGAGAGAGAGAAGCTGTGAGTGAGAAAGAGGGAAAGAAAATCTGTGTGTGTGTGTGAGAGAGAGAAGATGTGAGTGAGAGATAGAAAGAGAAGCTGTGAGTGAGAGAGAGAGAGAAAGATAAGCTATGAGTGAGAGAGAGAGAGAGAAAGAGAAGCTGTGAGTGAGAGAGAGAGAAAAAAAGAAGCTGTGAGTGAGAGAGAGAGAAAGAGAAGCTGTGAATGAGAGAGAGAGAAAGAGAAGCAGTGTGTGTGTGTGAGAGAAAGAGAAGCTGTGAGTGAGAGAGAGAGAGAAAGAGAAGCTGTGAGTGAGAGAGAGAGAGAGAAAGAGAAGCTGTGAGTGAGAGAGAGAGAAAGAGAAGCTGTGAGAGAGAGAGAGAGAGAAAGAGAAGCTGTGAGTAGGAGAGAGAAAGAGATGCTGAGAGTGAGTGAGAGAGAATGAGAAGCTGTGTGTGTGTGAGAGAGAGAAGCTGTGAGTGAGTAAGAGAGAGAGAGAGAAGCTGTGAGTGAGAGAGAGAGAGAAAGAAGGAGCTGTGAGTGAGAGAGAGAGAAAAGAGAAGCTGTAAGTGAGAGAGAGTGAGAGAGAGAGGATGTGAGTGAGAGAGAGAAGCTGTGAGTGAGAGAGAGAGAAAGAGAAGCTGCGAGTGAGAGAGAGAGAGAAGCTGGGAGTGAGTAAGAGAGAGAGAGAAGCTGTGAGTGAGAGAGAGAGAGAAAGAGAAACTGTGAGTGAGAGAGAGAGAGAAGCTGTGAGTGAGATAGAGAGAGAGAAAGAGAAGCTGTGAGTGAGAGAGAGAGAAAGAGAAGCTGTGTGTGTGACAGAGAGAGAAAGAGAAGCTGTGAGTGAGTGAGAGAGAAAGAGAAGCTGTGTGTATGTGAGAGAAAGAGAATGAGAAGCTGTGAGTGAGAGAGAGAGAGAGAAAGAGAAGCTGTGAGTGAGAGAGAGAATGAGAAGCTGTGAGTGAGTGAGAGAGAGAGAGAAGCTGTGAGTGAGAGAGAGTATCAGTGAGTAAGAGAGAGAGCAGCTGTGAGTGAGAGAGAGAGAGAAATAGAAGGTGTAAGTGAGAGAGAGAGAGAGAAGCTGTGAGTGAGAGAGAAAGAGAAGCTGTGAGTGAGAGAGAGAGAGAGAAGCCGTAAGTGAGAGAGAGAGAGAGAGAAAGAGAAACTGTGAGTGAGAGAGAGAGAGAGAAGCTGTGAGTGAGAGAGAGAGAGAAGCTGTGAGTGAGAGAGAGAGAAAGAAATGCTGTGTGTGTGTGTGAGAGGGAAAGAGAAGCTGTGAGTTAGTGAGAGAGAAAGAGAAGCTGTGTGTGTGTGTGAGAGAGAGAAAGAGATACTGTGAGTGAGAGAGAGAGAAAGAGAAGCTGTGTGTGTGAGAGAGAAAGAGAATCTGTGAGTGAGAGAGACAGAGAGAGAGAAGCTGTGATCGAGTGAGAGAGAGAGAAAAAGAGAAGCTGTGAGTGAGAGAGAGAGAGAAAGAGAAGCTGTGAGTGAGTGAGAGAGAGAGAAAGAGAAGCTGTGTGTTAGTGTGAGAGAAAGAGAAGCTGTGAGTGAGAGAGAGAGAGAAAGAGAAGCTGTGAGTGAGTGAGAGAGAGAAAGAGAAGCTATGAGTGAGTGAGAGAGAGAGAGAAAGAGAAGCTGTAAATGAGAGAGAGAGAAAGAGAAGCTGTGAGAGAGAGAGAGAGAGAAAGAGAAGCTGTGAGTGAGAGAGCGAAAGAGAAGTGGTGAGTGAGTGAGAGAGAGAAAGAGAAGCTGTGGGTGAGAGAGAGAGAAAGAGAAGCTGTGAGTGAGAGAGAGAGAAAGAGAAGCTGTGTGTGTGTGAGAGAGAGAAAGAGAAGCTGTGAGTGAGAGAGACAGAGAGAGAAAGAGAAGCTGTGAGTGAGAGAGACAGAGAGAGAAAGAGAAGCTGTGAGTGAGTGATAGAGAGAGAGAAAGAAAAGCTGTGTGAGAGAGAGTGAGAGAGAAAGAGAAGCTGTGAGAGAGAGAGAAAAAGAGAAGCTGTGAGTGAGAGAGAGAGAGAAGCTGTGTGTGAGAGAGAGAAGCTGTGAGTGAGTGAGATAGAGAGAGAAAGAGAAGCTGTGAGTGAGTGAGAGAGAGAGAAGGAGATGCTGTGAGAGAGAAGAGAGTGAGAGAGAAAGAGAAGCTGTGAGGGAGAGAGAGAAAGCGAAGCTGTGAGTGAGAGAGACAGAGAGAGAAAGAGAAGCTGTGAGTGAGTGAGAGAGAAAGAGGAGCTGAGAGTGAGTGAGAGAGAGAGAAGCTGTGAGTGATACAGAGAGAGAGAAAGAGAAGCTGTGAGTGAGAGAGAGAAAGAAAGAGAAGCTGTGAGTGAGAGAGAGAGAGAAAGAGAAGCTGTGTGTGTGTGTGTGAGAGAGAGAAGCTGTGAGTGAGAGAGAGAAAGAGAAAGAGACGCTATGAGTGAGAGAGAGTGAGAGAAAGAGAAGCTGTGAGTGACAGAGAGAAAGAGAAGCTGTGAGTGAGAGAGAGAGAAAGAGAAGCTGTGAGTGAGTGAGAGAGAGAGAAAGAGAAGCTGTGTGTTAGTGTGAGAGAAAGAGAAGCTGTGAGTGAGAGAGACAGAGAGAGAAAGAGAAGCTGTGAGTGAGAGACAGAGAGAGAAAGAGAAGCTGTGAGTGAGAGAGAGAGAGAAAGAGAAGCTGTGAGTGAGTGAGAGAGAGAAAGAGAAGCTGTGAGTGAGTGAGAGAGAGAGAGAAAGAGAAGCTGTTAGCATGAGAGACAGAGAGAGAAAGAAGCTGTGAGTGAGTGTGAGAGAGAGAAAAGAGCAGTTGTGAGTGAGAGAGATAGAGAGAAAGAAAGAGAAGCTGTGAGTGAGAGAGAGAAAACTAGAAGCTGTGAGTGAGTGAGAGAGAGAAAGAAAGATTTGCTGTGAGTGAGTGAGTGAGAGAGAGAGAAAGAGAAAGAGAACCTGTGTGTGTGTGAGAGAAAGAGAATCTGTGAGTTAGTGAGTGAAAGAGAAAGAGACGCTGTGAGTGAGAGAGACAGAGAGAGAGAGAGAAGCTGTGAGTGAGTGAGAGAGAGAGAGAAAGAGAAGCTGTGAGTGAGAGAGAGAGAGAGAAAGAGAAGCTGTGAGTGAGTGAGAGAGAGAAAGAGAAGCTGTGCATTAGTGTGAGAGCAAGAGAAGCTGTGAGTGAGAGAGACAGAAAGAGAAACAGAAGCTGTGAGTGAGTGAGAGAGAGAGAGAGAAAGAAAGAAAGTGAAGATGTTGGTGAGAGAGAGAGAGAGAAAGAGAAGCTGTGAGTGAGTGAGAGACAGAGAGAGAAAGAGAAGCTGTGAGTGAGAGAGAGAAAGAGAAAGAGAAGCTGTGAGTGAGAGAGAGAGAGAGAGAAAGAGAAGCTGTGAGTGAGTGAGAGAGGGAAAGAGAAGCTGTGAGTTAGTGAGAGAGAGAGAAATAGAAGCTGTGAGTGCGAGAGACAGAGAGATTAAGATATCTGTGAGTGAGTGAGAGAGAGAGAAAGAGAAGCTGTGAGTGAGAGAGAGAGAGAAAGAGAAGCTGTAAATGTGAGAGAGAGAGAAAGAAAAGCTGTGAGAGAGAGAGAAAGAGAAGCTGTGAGTGAGAGAGAGAGAAAGAAGCTGTGAGTGAGAGAGGAGAGAAGCTGTGTGTGTGTGTGAGAGAGAAAGAGTAGCTGTGAGTGAGAGAGACAGAGAGAGAAAGAGAAGCTGTGAGTGAGTGATAGAGAGAGAGAAAGAAAAGCTGTGTGAGAGAGAGTGAGAGAGAAAGAGAAGCTGTGAGAGAGAGAGAGAAAGAGAAGCTGTGAGTGAGAGAGAGGGAAGCTGTGTGTGTGAGAGAGAAGCTGTGAGTGAGTGAGATAGAGAGAGAAAGAGAAGCTGTGAGTGGGTGAGAGAGAGAGAGAAGGAGATGCTGTGAAAGAGAAGAGAGTGAGAGAGAAAGAGAAGCTGTGAGAGAGAGAGAGAAAGAGAAGCTGTGAGTGAGAAAGACAGCGAGAAAAAGAGAAGCTGTGAGTGAGTGAGAGAGAAAGAGGAGCTGAGAGTGAGAGAGAGAGACAAGCTGTGAGTGATACAGAGAGAGAGAAAGAGAAAGAGAAGCTGTGAGTTAGAGAGAGAAAGAGAAGCTGTGAGTGAGAGAGAGAGAAAGAGAAGCTGTGTGTGTGAGAGAGAGAAAGAGAAGCTGTGAGTGAGAGAGAGAAACAGAAAGAGAAGCTATGAGTGAGAGAGAGTGAGAGAAAGAGAAGCTGTGAGTGACAGAGAGAAAGAGAAGCTGTGAGTGAGAGAGAGAGAAATGAAGCTGTGAGTGAGAGAGATAGAGAGAAAGAGAAGCTGTGAGTGAGTGAGAGAGAGAGAAAGAGAAGCTGTGAGTGAGGGAGACAGAGAGTGAAATAGAACATGTGAGTGAGCAAGAGAGAGAGAGAAAGAGAAGCTGTGAGTGAGAGAGAGAGAGAGAGAAAGAAGCTGTGAGTGAGTGTGTGAGAGAGAAAAGAGCAGTTGTGAGTGAGAGAGATAGAGAGAAAGAAAGAGAAGCTGTGAGTGAGAGAGAGAAAAATAGAAGCTGTGAGTGAGAGAGAGAGAGAGAAAGAGAAGCTGTGAGTGAGTGAGTGAGAGAGAAAGAGAACCTGTGTGTGTGAGAGAGAAAGAGAATCTGTGAGTTAGTGAGTGAAAGAGAAAGAGATGCTGTGAGTGAGAGAGACAGAGAGATAGAGAGAAGCTGTGATCGAGTGAGAGAGAGAGAAAAAGAGAAGCTGTGAGTGAGAGAGAGAGAAAGAGAAGCTGTGAGTGAGTGAGAGAGAGAGAAAGAGAAGCTGTGTGTTAGTGTGAGAGAAAGAGAAGCTGTTAGTGAGTGTGAGAGAGAGAAAAAGAAGCTGTGTGTTAGTGTGAGAGAAAGAGAAGCTGTGAGTGAGAGAGACAGAGAGAGAGAGAGAAGCTGTGAGTGAGAGACAGAGAGAGAAAGAGAAGCTGTGAGTGAGAGAGAGAGAGAGAAAGAGAAGCTGTGAGTGAGTGAGAGAGAGAAAGAGAAGCTGTGAGTGAGTGAGAGAGAGAGAAAGAGAAGCTGTTAGCGCGAGAGACAGAGAGAGAAAGAGATATCTGTGAGTGAGTGAGAGAGAGGGAAAGAGAAGCTGTGAGTGAGAGAGAGAGAGAGAGAAAGAGAAGCTGTAAATGAGAGAAAGAGAAAGAGAAGCTGTGAGAGAGAGAGAGAGAAAGAGAAGCTGTTAGTGAGAGAGAGTGAGAAAGAGAAGCTGTTAGTGAGAGAGCGAGAAAGAGAAGCTGTGTGTGTGTGAGAGAGAGAAAGAGAAGCTGTGAGTGAGAGAGACAGAGAGAGAAAGAGAAGCTGTGAGTGAGTGATAGAGAGAGAGAAAGAAAATCTGTGTGAGAGAGAGTGAGAGAGAAAGAGAAGCTGTGAGAGAGAGAAAAAGAGAAGCTGTGAGTGAGAGAGAGAGAGAGAAGCTGTGTGTATGAGAGAGAAGCTGTAAGTGAGTGAGATAGAGAGAGAAAGAGAAGCTGTGAGTGAGTGAGAGAGAGAGAGAAGGAGATGCTGTGAGAGAGAAGAGAGTGAGAGAGAAAGAGAAGCTGTGAGAGAGAGAGAAAGAGAAGCTGTGAGTGAGAGAGACAGAGAGAGAAATAGAAGCTGTGAGGGAGTGAGAGAGAAAGACGAGCTGAGAGTGAGAGAGAGAGAAGCTGTGAGTGATACAGAGAGAGAGAAAGAGAAGCTGTGAGTGAGAGAGAAAGAGAAGCTGTGAGAGAGAGAGAGAGAGAAAGAGAAGCTGTGAGTGAGAGAGAGAAACAGAAAGAGAAGCTATGAGTGAGAGAGAGTGAGAGAAAGAGAAGCTGTGAGTGACAGAGAGAAAGAGAATCTGTGAGTGAGACAGATAGAGAAAGAGAAGGTTTGAGTAAGTGAGAGAGCGAGAGAAAGAGATACTGTGAGTGAGAGAGAGAGAAAGAGAATCTGTGTGTGTGAGAGAGAAAGAGAATCTGTGAGTTAGTGAGTGAAAGAGAAAGAGATGCTGTGAGTGAGAGAGACAGAGAGAGAGAGAAGATGTGATCGAGTGGGAGAGAGAGAGAAAAAGAGAAGCTGTGAGTGAGAGAGACAGAGAGAGAAAGAGAAGCTGTGAGGGAGTGAGAGAGAAAGAGGAGCTGAGAGTGAGAGAAAGAGAAGCTGTGAGTGAGAGAGAGAAAGAGAAGGTGTGAGTGAGAGAGAGAGAGAGAAGCTGTGTGTGTGAGAGAGAAAGAGAATCTGTGAGTGAGAGTGACAGAGAGAGAGAAGCTGTGTTCGAGTGAGAGAGAGAGAAAAAGAGAAGCTGTGAGTGAGAGAGAGAGAAAGAGAAGCTGTGAGTGAGTGAGAGAGAGAGAAAGAGAAGCTGTGTGTTAGTGTGAGAGAAAGAGAATTTGTGAGTGAGAGAGACAGAGAGAGAAAGAGAAGCTGTGAGTGAGAGACAGAGAGAGAAAGAGAAGCTGTGAGTGAGAGAGAGAGAGAAAGAGAAGCTGTGAGTGAGTGAGAGAGAGAAAGAGAAGCTGTGAGTGAGTGAGAGAGAGAGAAAGAGAAGCTGTTAGCGCGAGAGACAGAGAGAGAAAGAGATATCTGTGAGTGAGTGAGAGAGAGAGAAAGAGAAGCTGTGAGTGAGAGAGAGAGAGAAAGAGAAGTTGTAAATGAGAGAGAGAGAAAGAGAAGCTGTGAGAGAGAGAGAGAGAAAGAGAAGCTGTGAGTGAGAGAGCGAAAGAGAAGTGGTGAATGAGTGAGAGAGAGAGAAAGAGAAGCTATGAGTGAGAGAGAGAGAGAGAAAGAGAAGCTGTGTGTGAGAGAGAGAGAGAAAGAGAAGCTGTGTGTGTGTGAGAGAGAGAAAGAGAAGCTGTGAGTGAGAGAGAGAGAGAGACAAAGAGAAGCTGTGAGTGAGTGATAGAGAGAGAGAAAGAAAAGCTGTGTGAGAGAGAGTGAGAGAGAAAGAGAAGCTGTGAGAGAGAGAAAAAGAGAAGCTGTGAGTGAGAGAGAGAGAGAGAGAAGCTGTGTGTGTGAGAGAGAAGCTGTGAGTGAGTGAGAGAGAGAGAAGGAGATGCTGTGAGAGAGAAGAGAGTGAGAGAGAAAGAGAAGCTGTGAGGGAGAGAGAGAAAGAGAAGCTGTGAGTGAGAGAGACAGAGAGAGAAAGAGAAGCTGTGAGTGAGTGAGAGAGAAAGAGGAGCTGAGAGTGAGTGAGAGAGAGAGAAGCTGTGAGTGATACAGAGAGAGAGAAAGAGAAGCTGTGATTGAGAGAGAGAAAGAAAGAGACGCTGTGAGTGAGAGAGAGAGAGAAAGAGAAGCTATGAGTGAGAGAGAGTGAGAGAAAGAGAAGCTGTGAGTGACAGAGAGAAAGAGAAGCTGTGAGTGAGTGAGAGAGAGAGAGAAAGAAAAGCTGTGTGAGAGAGAGTGCGAGAGAAAGAGAAGCTGTGAGTGAGAGGGAGAGAGAGAAGCTGTGTGTGTGAGAGAGAAGCTGTGAGTGAGTGAGATAGAGAGAGAAAGAGAAGCTGTGAGTGAGTGAGAGAGAGAAGGAGATGCTGTGAGAGAGAAGAGAGTGAGAGAGAAAGAGAAGCTGTGAGGGAGAGAGAGAAAGAGAAGCTGTGAGTGAGAGAGACAGAGAGAGAAAGAGAAGCTGTGAGTGAGTGAGAGAGAAAGAGCTGAGAGTGAGAGAGAGAGAGAGAAGCTGTGAGTGATACAGAGAGAGAGAAAGAGAAGCTGTGAGTGAGAGAGAGAAAGAAAGAGAAGCTGTGAGTGAGAGAGAGAGAGAAAGAGAAGCTGTGTGTGTGTGAGAGAGAGAGAGAAGCTGTGAGTGAGAGAGAGAAAGAGAAAGAGAAGCTATGAGTGAGAGAGAGTGAGAGAAAGAAAAGCTGTGAGTGACGGAGAGAAAGAGAAGCTGTGAGTGAGAGAGAGAGAGAAATGAAGCTGTGAGTGAGAGAGATAGAGAGAAAGAGAAGCTGTGTGTGTGAGAGAGAAATAGAAGCTGTGAGTGAGTGAGAGAGAAAGAGAAAGAGAAGCTGTGAGTGAGTGAGAGATAGATAGAGAGAGAGAGAAGCTGTGAGTGAGTGAGAGAGAGAGAGAGAGAAGCTGAGAGTGAGTGAGAGAGAGAAAGAGAAGCAGTGAGTGAGAGAGAGAGAGAAAGAGAAGCTGTGAGTGAGTGAGAGAGAGAAAGAGAAGCTGTGTGGAAGAGAGAGAGAGAAAGAGAAGTTGTGAGTGAGAGAGAGAGAGAAAGAGTAGCTGTGTGTGTGTGTGAGAGAGAAAGAGAAGCTGTGAGTGAGAGAGACAGAGAGAAAGAGAAGCTGTGAGTGAGTGATAGAGAGAGAGAAAGAAAAGCTGTGTGAGAGAGAGTGAGAGAGAAAGAGAAGCTGTGAGAGAGAGAGAAAAAGAGAAGCTGTGAGTGAGAGAGAGAAGCTGTGTTTGTGAGAGAGAAGCTGTGAGTGAGTGAGATAGAGAGAGAAAGAGAAGCTGTGAGTGAGTGAGTGAGAGAGAAGGAGATGCTGTGAGAGAGAAGAGAGTGAGAGAGAAAGAGAAGCTGTGAGGGAGAGATAGAAAGAGAAGCTGTGAGTGAGAGAGACAGAGAGAGAAAGAGAAGCTGTGAGGGAGTGAGAGAGAAAGAGGAGCTGAGAGTGAGAGAGAGAGAAGCTGTGAGCGATACAGAGAGAGAGAAAGAGAAGCTGTGAGTGAGAGAGAGAAGGAGAAGCTGTGAGTGAGAGAGAAAGAGAAAGAGAAGCTGTGTGTGTGTGAGAGAGAAAGAGAATCTGCGAGTGAGAGAGAGAAACAGAAAGAGAAGCTATGAGTGAGAGAGAGTGAGAGAAAGAGAATCTGTGAGTGAGACATTATAGAGAAAGAGAAGGTTTGAGTAAGTGAGAGAGCGAGAGAAATAGATACTGTGAATGAGAGAGAGAGAAAGAGAAGCTGTGTGTGTGAGAGAGAAAGAGAATCTGTGAGTTAGTGAGTGAAAGAGAAAGAGACGCTGTGAGTGAGAGAGACAGAGAGAGAAAAGCTGTGATTGACTGAGAGAGAGAGAAAAAGAGAAGCTGTGAGTGAGAGAGAGAGAAATAGAAGCTGTGAGTGAGTGAGAGAGAGAAAGAGAAGCTGTGTGTTAGTGTGAGAGAAAGAGAAGCCGTGAGTAAGAGAGACAGAGAGAGAAAGAGAAGCTGTGAGTGAGAGACAGAGAGAGAAAGAGAAGCTGTGAGTGAGAGAGAGAGAGAAAGAGAAGCTGTGAGTGAGTGAGAGAGAGAAAGAGAAGCTGTGAGTGAGTGAGAGAGAGAGAGAAAGAGAAGCTGTTAGCGCGAGAGACAGAGAGAGAAAGAGATATCTGTGAGTGAGTGAGAGAGAGAGAGAAAGAGAAGCTGTGAGTGAGAGAGAGAGAGAGAAAGAGAAGCTGTAAATGAGAGAGAGAGAAAGAGAAGCTGTGAGAGAGAGAGAGAAAGAGAAGCTGTGAGTGAGAGAGCGAAAGAGAAGTGGTGAGTGAGTGAGAGAGAGAGAAAGAGCTGTGAGTGAGAGAGAGAGAGAAAGAGAAGGTGTGAGTGAGAGAGAGAGAGAAAGAGAAGCTGTGTGTGTGTGAGAGAGAGAGAAAGAGAAAGAGAAGCTGTGAGAGAGAGAGAAAAAGAGAAGCTGTGAGTGAGAGAGAGAAGCTGTGTGTGAGAGAGAGAAGCTGTGAGTGAGTGAGATAGAGAGAGAAAGAGAAGCTGTGAGTGAGTGAGAGAGAGAGAGAAGGAGATGCTGTGAGAGAGAAGAGAGTGAGAGAGAAAGAGAAGCTGTGAGGGAGAGAGAGAAAGAGAAGCTGTGAGTGAGAGAGAGAGAGAAAGAGAAGCTGTGAGTGAGAGAGAGAAAGAAAGAAAAGCTGTGAGTGAGAGAGAGAGAGAAAGAGAAGCTGTGTGTGTGTGAGAGAGAAAGAGAATGTGAGTGAGAGAGAGAAAGAGAAAGAGAAGCTATGAGTGAGAGAGAGTGAGAGAAAGAGAAGCTGTGAGTGACAGAGAGAAAGAGAAGCTGTGAGTGAGAGAGAGAGGGAAATGAATCTGTGAGTGAGAGAGATAGAGAGAAAGAGAAGCTGTGTGTGTGAGAGAGAAATAGAAGCTGTGAGTGAGTGAGAGAGAAAGAAAGAGAAGCTGTGAGTGAGTGAGAGATAGAGAGAGAGAAAGAGAAAGAGAAGCTGTGAGTGAGTGAATGAGAGAGAGAGAGAAGCTGTGAGTGAGTGTGAGAGAGAAAGAGAAGCAGTGAGTGAGAGAGACAGAGAGAGAAAGAGAAGCTGTGAGTGAGTGAGTGAGAGAGAGAAAGAAAGAGAAGCTGTGAGTGAGAGAGAGAGAGAGAGAAAGAGAAGCTGTGAAAGAGAGAGAGAAATAGAAGCTGTGAGTGAGAGAGACAGAGAGAGAAAGAGAAGCTGTGAGTGAGTGAGAGACAGAGAGAGAAAGAGAAGCTGTGAGTGAGAGAGAGAGAGAAAGAGAAGCTGTGAGTGAGTGAGAGAGAGAAAGAGAAGCTGTGAGTGAGTGAGAGAGAGAGAAATAGAAGCTGTGAGTGCGAGAGACAGAGAGATTAAGATATCTGTGAGTGAGTGAGAGAGAGAGAAAGAGAAGCTGTGAGTGAGAGAGAAAGAGAAAGAGAAGCTGTAAATGTGTGAGAGAGAGAAAGAAAAGCTGTGAGAGAGAGAGAGAAAGAGAAGCTGTGAGTGAGAGAATGAAAGAGAAGTGGTGAGTGAGTGAGAGAGAGAGAGAAAGAGAAGCTGTGTGTGTGTGTGTGAGAGAGAAAGAAGCTGTGAGTGAGAGAGAGAGAAAGAGAAGCTGTGAGTGTGTGAGAGAGAGAAAGAGAAGCTGTGAGTGAGAGAGACAGAGAGAGAAAGGGAAGCTGTGAGTGAGTGATAGAGAGAGAGAAAGAAAAGCTGTGTGAGAGAGAGTGAGAGAGAAAGAGAAGCTGTGAGAGAGAGAGAGAAAGAGAAGCTGTGAGTGAGAGAGAGAAGCTGTGTGTGTGAGAGAGAAGCTGTGAGTGAGTGAGAGAGAGAAAGAGAAGCTGTGAGTGGGTGAGAGAGAGAGAGAAGGAGATGCTGTGAAAGAGAAGAGAGTGAGAGAGAAAGAGAAAGAGAAGCTGTGAGAGAGATAGAGAAAGAGAAGCTGTGAGTGAGAAAGACAGAGAGAAAAAGAGAAGCTGTGAGTGAGTGAGAGAGAAAGAGGAGCTGAGAGTGAGAGAGAGAGACAAGCTGTGAGTGATACAGAGAGAGAGAAAGAGAAAGAGAAGCTGTGAGTGAGAGAGAGAAAGAGAAGCTGTGAGTGAGAGAGAGAGAGAGAAAGAGAAGCTGTGTGTGTGAGAGAGAAAGAGAAGCTGTGAGTGAGAGAGAGAAACAGAAAGAGAAGCTATGAGTGAGAGAGAGTGAGAGAAAGAGAAGCTGTGAGTGACAGAGAGAAAGAGAAGCTGTGAGAGAAAGAGAGAGAGAGAGAAATGAAGCTGTGAGTGAGAGAGATAGAGAGAAAGAGAAGCTGTGAGTGAGTGAGAGAGAGAGAGAAGCTGTAAGTGAGTGTGAGAGAGAGAAAAGAGCAGTTGTGAGTGAGAGAGATAGAGAGAAAGAAAGAGAAGCTGTGAGTGAGAGA
This sequence comes from Bradypodion pumilum, assembly GCA_035047305.1. Lineage (NCBI taxonomy): Eukaryota > Metazoa > Chordata > Lepidosauria > Squamata > Chamaeleonidae > Bradypodion > Bradypodion pumilum. Next base: position 227,499,181 of record JAWDJD010000002.1, on the reverse strand, counting down.
GAAAAATAGAAGCTGTGAGTGAGTTAGAGAGAGAAAGAAAGAGAAGCTGTGAGTGAGTGAGTGAGTGAGTGAGAGAGAAAGAGAAAGAGAACCTGTGTGTGTGAGAGAGAAAGAGAATCTGTGAGTTAGTGAGTGAAAGAGAAAGAGACACTGTGAGTGAGAGAGACAGAGAGAGAGAGAGAGAAGCTGTCAGTGAGTGAGAGAGAGAAAGAGAAGCTGTGAGTGAGAGAGAGAGAGAGAAAGAGAAGCTGTGAGTGAGTGAGAGAGAGAAAGAGAAGCTGTGCGTTAGTGTGAGAGCAAGAGAAGCTGTGAGTGAGAGAGACAGAAAGAGAAAGAGAAGCTGTGAGTGAGTGAGAGAGAGAGAGAAAGAAAGAAAGAGAAGCTGTGAGTGAGAGAGAGAGAGAGAGAAAGAGAAGCTGTGAAAGAGAGAGATAAATAGAAGCTGTGAGTGAGAGAGACAGAGAGAGAAAGAGAAGCTGTGAGTGAGTGAGAGACAGAGAGAGAAAGAGAAGCTGTGAGTGAGAGAGAGAGAAAGAGAAGCTGTGAGTGAGTGAGAGAGAGAAAGAGAAGCTGTGAGTGAGTGAGAGAGAGAGAAATAGAAGCTGTGAGTGCGAGAGACAGAGAGATTAAGATATCTGTGAGTGAGTGAGAGAGAGAAAGAGAAGCTGTGAGTGAGAGAGAGAGAAAGAGAAGCTGTAAATGTGAGAGAGAGAGAAAGAGAAGGTGTGAGTGAGTGATAGAGAGAGAGAAAGAAAAGCTGTGTGAGAGAGAGAAAAAGAGAAGCTGTGAGTGAGAGAGAGAGAGAGAAGCTGTGAGTATGAGAGAGAAGCTGTGAGTGAGTGAGATAGAGAGAGAAAGAGAAGCTGTGAGTGAGTGAGAGAGAGAGAGAAGGAGATGCTGTGAGAGAGAAGAGAGTGAGAGAGAAAGAGAAGCTGTGAGAGAGAGAGAAAGAGAAGCTGTGAGTGAGAGAGACAGAGAGAGAAAGAGAAGCTGTGAGGGAGTGAGAGAGAAAGACGAGCTGAGAGTGAGAGAGAGAGAAGCTGTGAGTGATACAGAGAGAGAGAAAGAGAAGCTGTGAGTGAGAGAGAAAGAGAAGCTGTGAGAGAGAGAGAGAGAAAGAGAAGCTGTGAGTGAGAGAGAGAAACAGAAAGAGAAGCTATGAGTGAGAGAGAGTGAGAGAAAGAGAAGCTGTGAGTGACAGAGAGAAAGAGAATCTGTGAGTGAGACAGATAGAGAAAGAGAAGGTTTGAGTAAGTGAGAGAGCGAGAGAAAGAGATACTGTGAGTGAGAGAGAGAGAAAGAGAATCTGTGTGTGTGAGAGAGAAAGAGAATCTGTGAGTTAGTGAGTGAAAGAGAAAGAGATGCTGTGAGTGAGAGAGACAGAGAGAGAGAGAGAAGATGTGATCGAGTGGGAGAGAGAGAGAAAAAGAGAAGCTGTGAGTGAGAGAGACAGAGAGAGAAAGAGAAGCTGTGAGGGAGTGAGAGAGAAAGAGGAGCTGAGAGTGAGAGAAAGAGAAGCTGTGAGTGAGAGAGAGAAAGAGAAGCTGTGAGTGAGAGAGAGAGAGAGAGAGAAGCTGTGTGTGAGAGAGAGAAAGAGAATCTGTGAGTGAGAGTGACAGAGAGAGAGAAGCTGTGTTCGAGTGAGAGAGAGAGAAAAAGAGAAGCTGTGAGTGAGAGAGAGAGAAAGAGAAGCTGTGAGTGAGTGAGAGAGAGAGAAAGAGAAGCTGTGTGTTAGTGTCAGAGAAAGAGAAGCTGTGAGTGAGAGAGACAGAGAGAGAAAGAGAAGCTGTGAGTGAGAGACAGAGAGAGAAAGAGAAGCTGTGAGTGAGAGAGAGAGAGAAAGAGAAGCTGTGAGTGAGTGAGAGAGAGAAAGAGAAGCTGTGAGTGAGTGAGAGAGAGAGAGAAAGAGAAGCTGTTAGCGCGAGAGACAGAGAGAGAAAGAGATATCTGTGAGTGAGTGAGAGAGAGAGAAAGAGAAGCTGTGAGTGAGAGAGAGAGAGAAAGAGAAGCTGTGAGAGAGAGAGAAAGAGAAGCTGTGAGTGAGAGAGACAGAGAGAGAAAGAGAAGCTGTGAGGGAGTGAGAGAGAAAGACGAGCTGAGAGTGAGAGAGAGAGAAGCTGTGAGTGATACAGAGAGAGAGAAAGAGAAGCTGTGAGTGAGAGAGAAAGAGAAGCTGTGAGAGAGAGAGAGAGAAAGAGAAGCTGTGAGTGAGAGAGAGAAACAGAAAGAGAAGCTATGAGTGAGAGAGAGTGAGAGAAAGAGAAGCTGTGAGTGACAGAGAGAAAGAGAATCTGTGAGTGAGACAGATAGAGAAAGAGAAGGTTTGAGTAAGTGAGAGAGCGAGAGAAAGAGATACTGTGAGTGAGAGAGAGAGAAAGAGAATCTGTGTGTGTGAGAGAGAAAGAGAATCTGTGAGTTAGTGAGTGAAAGAGAAAGAGATGCTGTGAGTGAGAGAGACAGAGAGAGAGAGAGAAGATGTGATCGAGTGGGAGAGAGAGAGAAAAAGAGAAGCTGTGAGTGAGAGAGACAGAGAGAGAAAGAGAAGCTGTGAGGGAGTGAGAGAGAAAGAGGAGCTGAGAGTGAGAGAAAGAGAAGCTGTGAGTGAGAGAGAGAAAGAGAAGCTGTGAGTGAGAGAGAGAGAGAGAGAGAAGCTGTGTGTGAGAGAGAGAAAGAGAATCTGTGAGTGAGAGTGACAGAGAGAGAGAAGCTGTGTTCGAGTGAGAGAGAGAGAAAAAGAGAAGCTGTGAGTGAGAGAGAGAGAAAGAGAAGCTGTGAGTGAGTGAGAGAGAGAGAAAGAGAAGCTGTGTGTTAGTGTCAGAGAAAGAGAAGCTGTGAGTGAGAGAGACAGAGAGAGAAAGAGAAGCTGTGAGTGAGAGACAGAGAGAGAAAGAGAAGCTGTGAGTGAGAGAGAGAGAGAAAGAGAAGCTGTGAGTGAGTGAGAGAGAGAAAGAGAAGCTGTGAGTGAGTGAGAGAGAGAGAGAAAGAGAAGCTGTTAGCGCGAGAGACAGAGAGAGAAAGAGATATCTGTGAGTGAGTGAGAGAGAGAGAAAGAGAAGCTGTGAGTGAGAGAGAGAGAGAAAGAGAAGCTGTAAATGAGAGAGAGAGAAAGAGAAGCTGTGAGAGAGAGAGAAAAAGAGAAGCTGTGAGTGAGAGAGAGAAGCTGTGTTTGTGAGAGAGAAGCTGTGAGTGAGTGAGATAGAGAGAGAAAGAGAAGCTGTGAGTGAGTGAGTGAGAGAGAGAAGGAGATGCTGTGAGAGAGAAGAGAGTGAGAGAGAAAGAGAAGCTGTGAGGGAGAGAGAGAAAGAGAAGCTGTGAGTGAGAGAGACAGAGAGAGAAAGAGAAGCTGTGAGGGAGTGAGAGAGAAAGAGGAGCTGAGAGTGAGAGAGAGAGAAGCTGTGAGCGATACAGAGAGAGAGAAAGAGAAGCTGTGAGTGAGAGAGAGAAGGAGAAGCTGTGAGTGAGAGAGAAAGAGAAAGAGAAGCTGTGTGTGTGTGAGAGAGAAAGAGAATCTGTGAGTGAGAGTGAGAAACAGAAAGAGAAGCTATGAGTGAGAGAGAGAGAGAAAGAGAATCTGTGAGTGAGACATTATAGAGAAAGAGAAGGTTTGAGTAAGTGAGAGAGCGAGAGAAATAGATACTGTGAATGAGAGAGAGAGAAAGAGAATCTGTGTGTGTGAGAGAGAAAGAGAATCTGTGAGTTAGTGAGTGAAAGAGAAAGAGACGCTGTGAGTGAGAGAGACAGAGAGAGAAAAGCTGTGATTGACTGAGAGAGAGAGAAAAGGAGAAGCTGTGAGTGAGAGAGAGAGAAATAGAAGCTGTGAGTGAGTGAGAGAGAGAAAGAGAAGCTGTGTGTTAGTGTGAGAGAAAGAGAAGCCGTGAGTAAGAGAGACAGAGAGAGAAAGAGAAGCTGTGAGTGAGAGACAGAGAGAGAAAGAGAAGCTGTGAGTGAGAGAGAGAGAGAAAGAGAAGCTGTGAGTGAGTGAGAGAGAGAAAGAGAAGCTGTGAGCGCGAGAGACAGAGAGAGAAAGAGATATCTGTGAGTGAGTGAGAGAGAGAGAGAAAGAGAAGCTGTGAGTGAGAGAGAGAGAGAGAAAGAGAAGCTGTAAATGAGAGAGAGAGAAAGAGAAGCTGTGAGAGAGAGAGAGAAAGAGAAGCTGTGAGTGAGAGAGCGAAAGAGAAGTGGTGAGTGAGTGAGAGAGAGAGAAAGAGCTGTGAGTGAGAGAGAGAGAGAAAGAGAAGGTGTGAGTGAGAGAGAGAGAGAAAGAGAAGCTGTGTGTGTGAGAGAGAGAGAAAGAGAAAGAGAAGCTGTGAGAGAGAGAGAAAAAGAGAAGCTGTGAGTGAGAGAGAGAAGCTGTGTGTGAGAGAGAGAAGCTGTGAGTGAGTGAGATAGAGAGAGAAAGAGAAGCTGTGAGTGAGTGAGAGAGAGAGAGAAGGAGATGCTGTGAGAGAGAAGAGAGTGAGAGAGAAAGAGAAGCTGTGAGGGAGAGAGAGAAAGAGAAGCTGTGAGTGAGAGAGAGAGAGAAAGAGAAGCTGTGAGTGAGAGAGAGAAAGAAAGAAAAGCTGTGAGTGAGAGAGAGAGAGAAAGAGAAGCTGTGTGTGTGAGAGAGAGAAAGAGAATGTGAGTGAGAGAGAGAAAGAGAAAGAGAAAGAGAAGCTATGAGTGAGAGAGAGTGAGAGAAAGAGAAGCTGTGAGTGACAGAGAGAAAGAGAAGCTGTGAGTGAGAGAGAGAGGGAAATGAATCTGTGAGTGAGAGAGATAGAGAGAAAGAGAAGCTGTGTGTGTGAGAGAGAAATAGAAGCTGTGAGTGAGTGAGAGAGAAACAGAAAGAGAAGCTGTGAGTGAGTGAGAGATAGAGAGAGAGAAAGAGAAAGAGAAGCTGTGAGTGAGTGAATGAGAGAGAGAGAGAAGCTGTGAGTGAGTGTGAGAGAGAAAGAGAAGCAGTGAGTGAGAGAGACAGAGAGAGAAAGAGAAGCTGTGAGTGAGTGAGTGAGAGAGAGAAAGAAAGAGAAGCTGTGAGTGAGAGAGAGAGAGAGAAAGAGAAGCTGTGAAAGAGAGAGAGAAATAGAAGCTGTGAGTGAGAGAGACAGAGAGAGAAAGAGAAGCTGTGAGTGAGTGAGAGACAGAGAGAGAAAGAGAAGCTGTGAGTGAGAGAGAGAGAGAAAGAGAAGCTGTGAGTGAGTGAGAGAGAGAAAGAGAAGCTGTGAGTGAGTGAGAGAGAGAGAAATAGAAGCTGTGAGTGCGAGAGACAGAGAGATTAAGATATCTGTGAGTGAGTGAGAGAGAGAGAAAGAGAAGCTGTGAGTGAGAGAGAAAGAGAAAGAGAAGCTGTAAATGTGTGAGAGAGAGAAAGAAAAGCTGTGAGAGAGAGAGAGAAAGAGAAGCTGTGAGTGAGAGAATGAAAGAGAAGTGGTGAGTGAGTGAGAGAGAGAGAGAGAAAGAGAAGCTGTGTGTGTGTGTGAGAGAGAAAGAAGCTGTGAGTGAGAGAGAGAGAAAGAGAAGCTGTGAGTGTGTGAGAGAGAGAAAGAGAAGCTGTGAGTGAGAGAGACAGAGAGAGAAAGGGAAGCTGTGAGTGAGTGATAGAGAGAGAGAAAGAAAAGCTGTGTGAGAGAGAGTGAGAGAGAAAGAGAAGCTGTGAGAGAGAGAGAGAAAGAGAAGCTGTGAGTGAGAGAGAGAGAGAAGCTGTGTGTGTGAGAGAGAAGCTGTGAGTGAGTGAGAGAGAGAGAAAGAGAAGCTGTGAGTGGGTGAGAGAGAGAGAGAAGGAGATGCTGTGAAAGAGAAGAGAGTGAGAGAGAAAGAGAAAGAGAAGCTGTGAGAGAGATAGAGAAAGAGAAGCTGTGAGTGAGAAAGACAGAGAGAAAAAGAGAAGCTGTGAGTGAGTGAGAGAGAAAGAGGAGCTGAGAGTGAGAGAGAGAGACAAGCTGTGAGTGATACAGAGAGAGAGAAAGAGAAAGAGAAGCTGTGAGTGAGAGAGAGAAAGAGAAGCTGTGAGTGAGAGAGAGAGAGAGAGAAAGAGAAGCTGTGTGTGTGAGAGAGAAAGAGAAGCTGTGAGTGAGAGAGAGAAACAGAAAGAGAAGCTATGAGTGAGAGAGAGTGAGAGAAAGAGAAGCTGTGAGTGACAGAGAGAAAGAGAAGCTGTGAGAGAAAGAGAGAGAGAGAGAAATGAAGCTGTGAGTGAGAGAGATAGAGAGAAAGAGAAGCTGTGAGTGAGTGAGAGAGAGAGAGAAGCTGTAAGTGAGTGTGAGAGAGAGAAAAGAGCAGTTGTGAGTGAGAGAGATAGAGAGAAAGAAAGAGAAGCTGTGAGTGAGAGAGAAAAATAGAAGCTGTGAGTGAGTTAGAGAGAGAAAGAAAGAGAAGCTGTGAGTGAGTGAGTGAGTGAGTGAGAGAGAAAGAGAAAGAGAACCTGTGTGTGTGAGAGAGAAAGAGAATCTGTGAGTTAGTGAGTGAAAGAGAAAGAGACACTGTGAGTGAGAGAGACAGAGAGAGAGAGAGAGAAGCTGTCAGTGAGTGAGAGAGAGAGAGAGAGAAAGAGAAGCTGTGAGTGAGAGAGAGAGAGAGAAAGAGAAGCTGTGAGTGAGTGAGAGAGAGAAAGAGAAGCTGTGCGTTAGTGTGAGAGCAAGAGAAGCTGTGAGTGAGAGAGACAGAAAGAGAAAGAGAAGCTGTGAGTGAGTGAGAGAGAGAGAGAAAGAAAGAAAGAGAAGCTGTGAGTGAGAGAGAGAGAGAGAGAAAGAGAAGCTGTGAAAGAGAGAGATAAATAGAAGCTGTGAGTGAGAGAGACAGAGAGAGAAAGAGAAGCTGTGAGTGAGTGAGAGACAGAGAGAGAAAGAGAAGCTGTGAGTGAGAGAGAGAGAAAGAGAAGTTGTGAGTGAGTGAGAGAGAGAAAGAAAGAGAAGCTGTGAGTGAGTGAGAGAGAGAGAAATAGAAGCTGTGAGTGCGAGAGACAGAGAGATTAAGATATCTGTGAGTGAGTGAGAGAGAGAAAGAGAAGCTGTGAGTGAGAGAGAGAGAGAAAGAGAAGCTGTAAATGTGAGAGAGAGAGAAAGAGAAGGTGTGAGTGAGTGATAGAGAGAGAGAAAGAAAAGCTGTGTGAGAGAGAGTGAGAGAGAAAGAGAAGCTGTGAGAGAGAGAAAAAGAGAAGCTGTGAGTGAGAGAGAGAGAGAGAAGCTGTGAGTATGAGAGAGAAGCTGTGAGTGAGTGAGATAGAGAGAGAAAGAGAAGCTGTGAGTGAGAGAGAGAGAGAAGGAGATGCTGTGAGAGAGAAGAGAGTGAGAGAGAAAGAGAAGCTGTGAGAGAGAGAGAAAGAGAAGCTGTGAGTGAGAGAGACAGAGAGAGAAAGAGAAGCTGTGAGGGAGTGAGAGAGAAAGACGAGCTGAGAGTGAGAGAGAGAGAAGCTGTGAGTGATACAGAGAGAGAGAAAGAGAAGCTGTGAGTGAGAGAGAAAGAGAAGCTGTGAGAGAGAGAGAGAGAAAGAGAAGCTGTGAGTGAGAGAGAGAAACAGAAAGAGAAGCTATGAGTGAGAGAGAGTGAGAGAAAGAGAAGCTGTGAGTGACAGAGAGAAAGAGAATCTGTGAGTGAGACAGATAGAGAAAGAGAAGGTTTGAGTAAGTGAGAGAGCGAGAGAAAGAGATACTGTGAGTGAGAGAGAGAGAAAGAGAATCTGTGTGTGTGAGAGAAAGAGAATCTGTGAGTTAGTGAGTGAAAGAGAAAGAGATGCTGTGAGTGAGAGAGACAGAGAGAGAGAGAGAAGATGTGATCGAGTGGGAGAGAGAGAGAAAAAGAGAAGCTGTGAGTGAGAGAGACAGAGAGAGAAAGAGAAGCTGTGAGGGAGTGAGAGAGAAAGAGGAGCTGAGAGTGAGAGAAAGAGAAGCTGTGAGTGAGAGAGAGAAAGAGAAGCTGTGAGAGAGAGAGAGAGAGAGAGAAGCTGTGTGTGTGAGAGAGAAAGAGAATCTGTGAGTGAGAGTGACAGAGAGAGAGAAGCTGTGTTCGAGTGAGAGAGAGAGAAAAAGAGAAGCTGTGAGTGAGAGAGAGAGAAAGAGAAGCTGTGAGTGAGTGAGAGAGAGAGAAAGAGAAGCTGTGTGTTAGTGTCAGAGAAAGAGAAGCTGTGAGTGAGAGAGACAGAGAGAGAAAGAGAAGCTGTGAGTGAGAGACAGAGAGAGAAAGAGAAGCTGTGAGTGAGAGAGAGAGAGAAAGAGAAGCTGTGAGTGAGTGAGAGAGAGAAAGAGAAGCTGTGAGTGAGTGAGAGAGAGAGAGAAAGAGAAGCTGTTAGCGCGAGAGACAGAGAGAGAAAGAGATATCTGTGAGTGAGTGAGAGAGAGAGAAAGAGAAGCTGTGAGTGAGAGAGAGAGAGAAAGAGAAGCTGTAAATGAGAGAGAGAGAAAGAGAAGCTGTGAGAGAGAGAGAGAAAGAGAAGCTGTGAGTGAGAGATTGAAAGAGAAGTGGTGAATGAGTGAGAGAGAGAGAAAGAGAAGCTATGAGTGAGAGAGAGAGAGAGAAAGAGAAGCTGTGTGTGAGAGAGAGAGAGAAAGAGAAGCTGTGTGTGTGTGAGAGAGAGAAAGAGAAGCTGTGAGTGAGAGAGAGAGAGACAAAGAGAAGCTGTGAGTGAGTGATAGAGAGAGAGAAAGAAAAGCTGTGTGAGAGAGAGTGAGAGAGAAAGAGAAGCCGTGAGAGAGAGAAAAAGAGAAGCTGTGAGTGAGAGAGAGAGAGAGAGAGAAGCTGTGTGTGTGAGAGAGAAGCTGTGAGTGAGTGAGAGAGAGAGAGAAGGAGATGCTGTGAGAGAGAAGAGAGTGAGAGAGAAAGAGAAGCTGTGAGGGAGAGAGAGAAAGAGAAGCTGTGAGTGAGAGAGACAGAGAGAGAAAGAGAAGCTGTGAGTGAGTGAGAGAGAAAGAGGAGCTGAGAGTGAGTGAGAGAGAGAGAAGCTGTGAGTGATACAGAGAGAGAGAAAGAGAAGCTGTGATTGAGAGAGAGAAAGAAAGAGATGCTGTGAGTGAGAGAGAGAGAGAAAGAGAAGCTGTGTGTGTGTGTGTGAGAGAGAGAGAAGCTGTGAGTGAGAGAGAGAAAGAGAAAGAGAAGCTATGAGTGAGAGAGAGTGAGAGAAAGAGAAGCTGTGAGTGAGTGAGAGAGAGAGAGAAAGAAAAGCTGTGTGAGAGAGAGTGAGAGAGAAAGAGAAGCTGTGAGAGAGAGAGAAAAAGAGAAGCTGTGAGTGAGAGGGAGAGAGAGAAGCTGTGTGTGTGTGAGAGAAGCTGTGAGTGAGTGAGAGAGAGAGAGAAGGAGATGCTGTGAGAGAGAAGAGAGTGAGAGAGAAAGAGAAGCTGTGAGGGAGAGAGAGAAAGAGAAGCTGTGAGTGAGAGAGACAGAGAGAGAAAGAGAAGCTGTGAGGGAGTGAGAGAGAAAGAGGAGCTGAGAGTGAGAGAGAGAGAGAGAAGCTGTGAGTGATACAGAGAGAGAGAAAGAGAAGCTGTGAGTGAGAGAAAGAAAGAGAAGCTGTGAGTGAGAGAGAGAGAGAAAGAGAAGCTGTGTGTGTGAGAGAGAGAAAGAGAATCTGTGAGTGAGAGAGAGAAACAGAAAGAGAAGCTATGAGTGAGAGAGAGTGAGAGAAAGAGAATCTGTGAGTGAGACATTATAGAGAAAGAGAAGGTTTGAGTAAGTGAGAGAGCGAGAGAAATAGATACTGTGAATGAGAGAGAGAGAAAGAGAAGCTGTGTGTGTGAGAGAGAAAGAGAATCTGTGAGTTAGTGAGTGAAAGAGAAAGAGACGCTGTGAGTGAGAGAGACAGAGAGAGAAAAGCTGTGATTGACTGAGAGAGAGAGAAAAAGAGAAGCTGTGAGTGAGAGAGAGAGAAATAGAAGCTGTGAGTGAGTGAGAGAGAGAAAGAGAAGCTGTGTGTTAGTGTGAGAGAAAGAGAATCTGTGAGTTAGTGAGTGAAAGAGAAAGAGACGCTGTGAGTGAGAGAGACAGAGAGAGAAAAGCTGTGATTGACTGAGAGAGAGAGAAAAAGAGAAGCTGTGAGTGAGAGAGAGAGAAAGAGAAGCTGTGAGTGAGTGAGAGAGAGAGAGAAAGAGAAGCTGTTAGTGAGAGAGACAGAGAGAGAAAGAGATATCTGTGAGTGAGTGAGAGAGAGAGAGAAAGAGAAGCTGTGAGTGAGAGAGAGAGAGAGAAAGAGAAGCTGTAAATGAGAGAGAGAGAAAGAGAAGCTGTGAGAGAGAGAGAGAAAGAGAAGCTGTGAGTGAGAGAGCGAAAGAGAAGTGGTGAGTGAGTGAGAGAGAGAGAGAAAGAGAAGGTGTGAGTGAGAGAGAGAGAGAAAGAGAAGCTGTGTGTGTGTGAGAGAGAGAGAAAGAGAAAGAGAAGCTGTGAGAGAGAGAGAAAAAGAGAAGCTGTGAGTGAGAGAGAGAAGCTGTGTGTGAGAGAGAGAAGCTGTGAGTGAGAGAGAGAGAGAAAGAGAAGCTGTGAGTGAGAGAGAGAAAGAAAGAAAAGCTGTGAGAGAGAGAGAGAGAGAAAGAGAAGCTGTGTGTGTGTGAGAGAGAAAGAGAATGTGAGTGAGAGAGAGAAAGAGAAAGAGAAGCTATGAGTGACAGAGAGTGAGAGAAAGAGAAGCTGTGAGTGACAGAGAGAAAGAGAAGCTGTGAGTGAGAGAGAGAGGGAAATGAATCTGTGAGTGAGAGAGATAGAGAGAAAGAGAAGCTGTGTGTGTGAGAGAGAAATAGAAGCTGTGAGTGAGTGAGAGAGAAACAGAAAGAGAAGCTGTGAGTGAGTGAGAGATAGAGAGAGAGAAAGAGAAAGAGAAGCTGTGAGTGAGTGAGTGAGAGAGAGAGAGAAGCTGTGAGTGAGTGTGAGAGAGAAAGAGAAGCAGTGAGTGAGAGAGACAGAGAGAGAAAGAGAAGCTGTGAGTGAGTGAGTGAGAGAGAGAAAGAAAGAGAAGCTGTGAGTGAGAGAGAGAGAGAGAGAAAGAGAAGCTGTGAAAGAGAGAGAGAAATAGAAGCTGTGAGTGAGAGAGACAGAGAGAGAAAGAGAAGCTGTGAGTGAGTGAGAGACAGAGAGAGAAAGAGAAGCTGTGAGTGAGAGAGAGAGAGAAAGAGAAGCTGTGAGTGAGTGAGAGAGAGAAAGAGAAGCTGTGAGTGAGTGAGAGAGAGAGAAATAGAAGCTGTGAGTGCGAGAGACAGAGAGATTAAGATATCTGTGAGTGAGTGAGAGAGAGAGAAAGAGAAGCTGTGAGTGAGAGAGAAAGAGAAAGAGAAGCTGTAAATGTGTGAGAGAGAGAAAGAAAAGCTGTGAGAGAGAGAGAGAAAGAGAAGCTGTGAGTGAGAGAACGAAAGAGAAGTGGTGAGTGAGTGAGAGAGAGAGAGAGAAAGAGAAGCTGTGTGTGTGTGTGAGAGAGAAAGAAGCTGTGAGTAAGAGAGAGAGAGAAAGAGAAGCTGTGAGTGTGTGAGAGAGAGAAAGAGAAGCTGTGAGTGAGAGAGACAGAGAGAGAAAGGGAAGCTGTGAGTGAGTGATAGAGAGAGAGAAAGAAAAGCTGTGTGAGAGAGAGTGAGAGAGAAAGAGAAGCTGTGAGAGAGAGCGAAAGAGAAGCTGTGAGTGAGAGAGAGAGAGAAGCTGTGTGTGTGAGAGAGAAGCTGTGAGTGAGTGAGATAGAGAGAGAAAGAGAAGCTGTGAGTGGGTGAGAGAGAGAGAGAAGGAGATGCTGTGAAAGAGAAGAGAGTGAGAGAGAAAGAGAAAGAGAAGCTGTGAGAGAGATAGAGAAAGAGAAGCTGTGAGTGAGAAAGACAGAGAGAAAAAGAGAAGCTGTGAGTGAGTGAGAGAGAAAGAGGAGCTGAGAGTGAGAGAGAGAGACAAGCTGTGAGTGATACAGAGAGAGAGAAAGAGAAAGAGAAGCTGTGAGTGAGAGAGAGAAAGAGAAGCTGTGAGTGAGAGAGAGAGAGAGAAAGAGAAGCTGTGTGTGTGAGAGAGAAAGAGAAGCTGTGAATGAGAGAGAGAAACAGAAAGAGAAGCTATGAGTGAGAGAGAGTGAGAGAAAGAGAAGCTGTGAGTGACAGAGAGAAAGAGAAGCTGTGTGAGAGAGAGAGAGAGAAATGAAGCTGTGAGTGAGAGAGAGAGAGAGAAAGAGAAGCTGTGAGTGAGTGAGAGAGAGAAAGAGAAGCTGTGCGTTAGTGTGAGAGCAAGAGAAGCTGTGAGTGAGAGAGACAGAAAGAGAAAGAGAAGCTGTGAGTGAGTGAGAGAGAGAGAGAAAGAAAGAAAGAGAAGCTGTGAGTGAGAGAGAGAGAGAGAGAAAGAGAAGCTGTGAAAGAGAGAGATAAATAGAAGCTGTGAGTGAGAGAGACAGAGAGAGAAAGAGAAGCTGTGAGTGAGTGAGAGACAGAGAGAGAAAGAGAAGCTGTGAGTGAGAGAGAGAGAAAGAGAAGTTGTGAGTGAGTGAGAGAGAGAAAGAAAGAGAAGCTGTGAGTGAGTGAGAGAGAGAGAAATAGAAGCTGTGAGTGCGAGAGACAGAGAGATTAAGATATCTGTGAGTGAGTGAGAGAGAGAAAAAGAAGCTGTGAGTGAGAGAGAGAGAGAAAGAGAAGCTGTAAATGTGAGAGAGAGAGAAAGAGAAGGTGTGAGTGAGTGATAGAGAGAGAGAAAGAAAAGCTGTGTGAGAGAGAGTGAGAGAGAAAGAGAAGCTGTGAGAGAGAGAAAAAGAGAAGCTGTGAGTGAGAGAGAGAGAGAGAAGCTGTGAGTATGAGAGAGAAGCTGTGAGTGAGTGAGATAGAGAGAGAAAGAGAAGCTGTGAGTGAGAGAGAGAGAGAGAAGGAGATGCTGTGAGAGAGAAGAGAGTGAGAGAGAAAGAGAAGCTGTGAGAGAGAGAGAAAGAGAAGCTGTGAGTGAGAGAGACAGAGAGAGAAAGAGAAGCTGTGAGGGAGTGAGAGAGAAAGACGAGCTGAGAGTGAGAGAGAGAGAAGCTGTGAGTGATACAGAGAGAGAGAAAGAGAAGCTGTGAGTGAGAGAGAAAGAGAAGCTGTGAGAGAGAGAGAGAGAAAGAGAAGCTGTGAGTGAGAGAGAGAAACAGAAAGAGAAGCTATGAGTGAGAGAGAGTGAGAGAAAGAGAAGCTGTGAGTGACAGAGAGAAAGAGAATCTGTGAGTGAGACAGATAGAGAAAGAGAAGGTTTGAGTAAGTGAGAGAGCGAGAGAAAGAGATACTGTGAGTGAGAGAGAGAGAAAGAGAATCTGTGTGTGTGAGAGAAAGAGAATCTGTGAGTTAGTGAGTGAAAGAGAAAGAGATGCTGTGAGTGAGAGAGACAGAGAGAGAGAGAGAAGATGTGATCGAGTGGGAGAGAGAGAGAAAAAGAGAAGCTGTGAGTGAGAGAGACAGAGAGAGAAAGAGAAGCTGTGAGGGAGTGAGAGAGAAAGAGGAGCTGAGAGTGAGAGAAAGAGAAGCTGTGAGTGAGAGAGAGAAAGAGAAGCTGTGAGAGAGAGAGAGAGAGAGAGAGAGAAGCTGTGTGTGTGAGAGAGAAAGAGAATCTGTGAGTGAGAGTGACAGAGAGAGAGAAGCTGTGTTCGAGTGAGAGAGAGAGAAAAAGAGAAGCTGTGAGTGAGAGAGAGAGAAAGAGAAGCTGTGAGTGAGTGAGAGAGAGAGAAAGAGAAGCTGTGTGTTAGTGTCAGAGAAAGAGAAGCTGTGAGTGAGAGAGACAGAGAGAGAAAGAGAAGCTGTGAGTGAGAGACAGAGAGAGAAAGAGAAGCTGTGAGTGAGAGAGAGAGAGAAAGAGAAGCTGTGAGTGAGTGAGAGAGAGAAAGAGAAGCTGTGAGTGAGTGAGAGAGAGAGAGAAAGAGAAGCTGTTAGCGCGAGAGACAGAGAGAGAAAGAGATATCTGTGAGTGAGTGAGAGAGAGAGAAAGAGAAGCTGTGAGTGAGAGAGAGAGAGAAAGAGAAGCTGTAAATGAGAGAGAGAGAAAGAGAAGCTGTGAGAGAGAGAGAGAAAGAGAAGCTGTGAGTGAGAGATTGAAAGAGAAGTGGTGAATGAGTGAGAGAGAGAGAAAGAGAAGCTATGAGTGAGAGAGAGAGAGAGAAAGAGAAGCTGTGTGTGAGAGAGAGAGAGAAAGAGAAGCTGTGTGTGTGTGAGAGAGAGAAAGAGAAGCTGTGAGTGAGAGAGAGAGAGACAAAGAGAAGCTGTGAGTGAGTGATAGAGAGAGAGAAAGAAAAGCTGTGTGAGAGAGAGTGAGAGAGAAAGAGAAGCTGTGAGAGAGAGAAAAAGAGAAGCTGTGAGTGAGAGAGAGAGAGAGAGAGAAGCTGTGTGTGTGAGAGAGAAGCTGTGAGTGAGTGAGAGAGAGAGAGAAGGAGATGCTGTGAGAGAGAAGAGAGTGAGAGAGAAAGAGAAGCTGTGAGGGAGAGAGAGAAAGAGAAGCTGTGAGTGAGAGAGACAGAGAGAGAAAGAGAAGCTGTGAGTGAGTGAGAGAGAAAGAGGAGCTGAGAGTGAGTGAGAGAGAGAGAAGCTGTGAGTGATACAGAGAGAGAGAAAGAGAAGCTGTGATTGAGAGAGAGAAAGAAAGAGATGCTGTGAGTGAGAGAGAGAGAGAAAGAGAAGCTGTGTGTGTGTGTGTGAGAGAGAGAGAAGCTGTGAGTGAGAGAGAGAAAGAGAAAGAGAAGCTATGAGTGAGAGAGAGTGAGAGAAAGAGAAGCTGTGAGTGAGTGAGAGAGAGAGAGAAAGAAAAGCTGTGTGAGAGAGAGTGAGAGAGAAAGAGAAGCTGTGAGAGAGAGAGAAAAAGAGAAGCTGTGAGTGAGAGGGAGAGAGAGAAGCTGTGTGTGTGTGAGAGAAGCTGTGAGTGAGTGAGAGAGAGAGAGAAGGAGATGCTGTGAGAGAGAAGAGAGTGAGAGAGAAAGAGAAGCTGTGAGGGAGAGAGAGAAAGAGAAGCTGTGAGTGAGAGAGACAGAGAGAGAAAGAGAAGCTGTGAGGGAGTGAGAGAGAAAGAGGAGCTGAGAGTGAGAGAGAGAGAGAGAAGCTGTGAGTGATACAGAGAGAGAGAAAGAGAAGCTGTGAGTGAGAGAAAGAAAGAGAAGCTGTGAGTGAGAGAGAGAGAGAAAGAGAAGCTGTGTGTGTGAGAGAGAGAAAGAGAATCTGTGAGTGAGAGAGAGAAACAGAAAGAGAAGCTATGAGTGAGAGAGAGTGAGAGAAAGAGAATCTGTGAGTGAGACATTATAGAGAAAGAGAAGGTTTGAGTAAGTGAGAGAGCGAGAGAAATAGATACTGTGAATGAGAGAGAGAGAAAGAGAAGCTGTGTGTGTGAGAGAGAAAGAGAATCTGTGAGTTAGTGAGTGAAAGAGAAAGAGACGCTGTGAGTGAGAGAGACAGAGAGAGAAAAGCTGTGATTGACTGAGAGAGAGAGAAAAAGAGAAGCTGTGAGTGAGAGAGAGAGAAATAGAAGCTGTGAGTGAGTGAGAGAGAGAAAGAGAAGCTGTGTGTTAGTGTGAGAGAAAGAGAATCTGTGAGTTAGTGAGTGAAAGAGAAAGAGACGCTGTGAGTGAGAGAGACAGAGAGAGAAAAGCTGTGATTGACTGAGAGAGAGAGAAAAAGAGAAGCTGTGAGTGAGAGAGAGAGAAAGAGAAGCTGTGAGTGAGTGAGAGAGAGAGAGAAAGAGAAGCTGTTAGTGAGAGAGACAGAGAGAGAAAGAGATATCTGTGAGTGAGTGAGAGAGAGAGAGAAAGAGAAGCTGTGAGTGAGAGAGAGAGAGAGAAAGAGAAGCTGTAAATGAGAGAGAGAGAAAGAGAAGCTGTGAGAGAGAGAGAGAAAGAGAAGCTGTGAGTGAGAGAGCGAAAGAGAAGTGGTGAGTGAGTGAGAGAGAGAGAGAAAGAGAAGGTGTGAGTGAGAGAGAGAGAGAAAGAGAAGCTGTGTGTGTGTGAGAGAGAGAGAAAGAGAAAGAGAAGCTGTGAGAGAGAGAGAAAAAGAGAAGCTGTGAGTGAGAGAGAGAAGCTGTGTGTGAGAGAGAGAAGCTGTGAGTGAGAGAGAGAGAGAAAGAGAAGCTGTGAGTGAGAGAGAGAAAGAAAGAAAAGCTGTGAGAGAGAGAGAGAGAGAAAGAGAAGCTGTGTGTGTGTGAGAGAGAAAGAGAATGTGAGTGAGAGAGAGAAAGAGAAAGAGAAGCTATGAGTGACAGAGAGTGAGAGAAAGAGAAGCTGTGAGTGACAGAGAGAAAGAGAAGCTGTGAGTGAGAGAGAGAGGGAAATGAATCTGTGAGTGAGAGAGATAGAGAGAAAGAGAAGCTGTGTGTGTGAGAGAGAAATAGAAGCTGTGAGTGAGTGAGAGAGAAACAGAAAGAGAAGCTGTGAGTGAGTGAGAGATAGAGAGAGAGAAAGAGAAAGAGAAGCTGTGAGTGAGTGAGTGAGAGAGAGAGAGAAGCTGTGAGTGAGTGTGAGAGAGAAAGAGAAGCAGTGAGTGAGAGAGACAGAGAGAGAAAGAGAAGCTGTGAGTGAGTGAGTGAGAGAGAGAAAGAAAGAGAAGCTGTGAGTGAGAGAGAGAGAGAGAGAAAGAGAAGCTGTGAAAGAGAGAGAGAAATAGAAGCTGTGAGTGAGAGAGACAGAGAGAGAAAGAGAAGCTGTGAGTGAGTGAGAGACAGAGAGAGAAAGAGAAGCTGTGAGTGAGAGAGAGAGAGAAAGAGAAGCTGTGAGTGAGTGAGAGAGAGAAAGAGAAGCTGTGAGTGAGTGAGAGAGAGAGAAATAGAAGCTGTGAGTGCGAGAGACAGAGAGATTAAGATATCTGTGAGTGAGTGAGAGAGAGAGAAAGAGAAGCTGTGAGTGAGAGAGAAAGAGAAAGAGAAGCTGTAAATGTGTGAGAGAGAGAAAGAAAAGCTGTGAGAGAGAGAGAGAAAGAGAAGCTGTGAGTGAGAGAACGAAAGAGAAGTGGTGAGTGAGTGAGAGAGAGAGAGAGAAAGAGAAGCTGTGTGTGTGTGTGAGAGAGAAAGAAGCTGTGAGTAAGAGAGAGAGAGAAAGAGAAGCTGTGAGTGTGTGAGAGAGAGAAAGAGAAGCTGTGAGTGAGAGAGACAGAGAGAGAAAGGGAAGCTGTGAGTGAGTGATAGAGAGAGAGAAAGAAAAGCTGTGTGAGAGAGAGTGAGAGAGAAAGAGAAGCTGTGAGAGAGAGCGAAAGAGAAGCTGTGAGTGAGAGAGAGAGAGAAGCTGTGTGTGTGAGAGAGAAGCTGTGAGTGAGTGAGATAGAGAGAGAAAGAGAAGCTGTGAGTGGGTGAGAGAGAGAGAGAAGGAGATGCTGTGAAAGAGAAGAGAGTGAGAGAGAAAGAGAAAGAGAAGCTGTGAGAGAGATAGAGAAAGAGAAGCTGTGAGTGAGAAAGACAGAGAGAAAAAGAGAAGCTGTGAGTGAGTGAGAGAGAAAGAGGAGCTGAGAGTGAGAGAGAGAGACAAGCTGTGAGTGATACAGAGAGAGAGAAAGAGAAAGAGAAGCTGTGAGTGAGAGAGAGAAAGAGAAGCTGTGAGTGAGAGAGAGAGAGAGAAAGAGAAGCTGTGTGTGTGAGAGAGAAAGAGAAGCTGTGAATGAGAGAGAGAAACAGAAAGAGAAGCTATGAGTGAGAGAGAGTGAGAGAAAGAGAAGCTGTGAGTGACAGAGAGAAAGAGAAGCTGTGTGAGAGAGAGAGAGAGAGAAATGAAGCTGTGAGTGAGAGAGATAGAGAGAAAGAGAAGCTGTGAGTGAGTGAGAGAGAGAGAGAAGCTGTAAGTGAGTGTGAGAGAGAAAAGAGCAGTTGTGAGTGAGAGAGATAGAGAGAAAGAAAGAGAAGCTGTGAGTGAGAGAGAAAAATAGAAGCTGTGAGTGAGTTAGAGAGAGAAAGAAAGAGAAGCTGTGATTGAGTGAGTGAGTGAGAGAGAAAGAGAAAGAGAACCTGTGTGTGTGAGAGAGAAAGAGAATCTGTGAGTTAGTGAGTGAAAGAGAAAGAGACGCTGTGAGTGAGAGAGACAGAGAGAGAGAGAGAGAAGCTGTGAGTGAGTGAGAGAGAGAGAGAAAGAGAAGCTGTGAGTGAGAGAGAGAGAAAGAAAGAGAAGCTGTGAGTGAGTGAGAGAGAGAAAGAGAAGCTGTGCGTTAGTGTGAGAGCAAGAGAAGCTGTGAGTGAGAGAGACAGAAAGAGAAAGAGAAGCTGTGAGTGAGTGAGAGAGAGAGAGAGAAAGAAAGAAAGAGAAGCTGTGAGTGAGAGAGAGAGAGAGAAAGAGAAGCTGTGAAAGAGAGAGATAAATAGAAGCTGTGAGTGAGAGAGACAGAGAGAGAAAGAGAAGCTGTGAGTGAGTGAGAGACAGAGAGAGAAAGAGAAGCTGTGAGTGAGAGAGAGAGAAAGAGAAGTTGTGAGTGAGTGAGAGAGAGAAAGAAAGAGAAGCTGTGAGTGAGTGAGAGAGAGAGAAATAGAAGCTGTGAGTGCGAGAGACAGAGAGATTAAGATATCTGTGAGTGAGTGAGAGAGAGAAAGAGAAGCTGTGAGTGAGAGAGAGAGAGAAAGAGAAGCTGTAAATGTGAGAGAGAGAGAAAGAAAAGCTGTGAGAGAGAGAGAAAGAGAAGCTGTGAGTGAGAGAATGAAAGAGAAGTGGTGAGTGAGTGAGTGAGAGAGAGAAAAAGAGAAGCTGTGTGTGTGAGAGAGAGAAAGAAGCTGTGAGTGAGAGAGAGAGAGAAAGAGAAGCTGTGTGTGTGAGAGAGAGAGAAAGAGAAGCTGTGAGTGAGAGAGACAGAGAGAGAAAGAGAAGCTGTGAGTGAGTGATAGAGAGAGAAAGAAAAGCTGTGTGAGAGAGAGTGAGAGAGAAAGAGAAGCTGTGAGAGATAGAGAGAAAGAGAAGGTGTGAGTGAGAGAGACAGAGAGAAAGAGAAGCTGTGAGTGAGTGAGAGAGAAAGAGGAGCTGAGAGTGAGAGAGAGAGAGAAGCTGTGAGTGATACAGAGAGAGAGAGAGAAAGAGAAGCTGTGAGTGAGAGAGAGAAAGAGAAGCTGTGAGTGAGAGAGAGAGAGAGAGAGAAGCTGTGTGTGTGAGAGAGAGAACGAGAAGCTGTGAGTGAGAGAGAGAAACAGAAAGAGAAGCTATGAGTGAGAGAGAGTGAGAGAAAGAGAAGCTTGAGTGACAGAGAGAAAGAGAAGCTGTGAGTGAGAGAGAGAGAGAGAGAAATGAAGCTGTGAGTGAGAGAGATAGAGAGAAAGAGAAGCTGTGAGTGAGTGAGTGAGAGAGAGAAGCTGTGAGTGAGTGAGAGAGAGAAAGAGAAGCAGTGAGTGAGAGAGTCAGAGAGAGAAAGAGAAGCTGTGAGTGAGTGAGTGAGAGAGAGAAAGAAAGAGAAGCTGTGTGAGAGAGAGGGAGAAAGAGTAGCTGTGAATGAGAGAGAGAGAGAAATAGAAGCTGTGAGTGTGTGTGAGAGAAAGAGAAGCTGTGAGTGAGAGAGAGAGAGAGAAAGAGAAGCTGTGAGTGAGAGAGAAAGAGAAGCTGTGAGTGAGAAAGAGAAAGAGAAAGAGAAGCTGTGAGTGAGAGAGAGAGAAAGAGAAGCTGTGAGTGAGGGAGACAGAGAGAGAAATAGAACATGTGAGTGAGCAAGAGAGAGAGAGAAAGAGAAGCTGTGAGTGAGAGAGAGAGAGAAAGAAGCTGTGAGTGAGTGTGTGTGAGAGAAAAGAGCAGTTGTGAGTGAGAGAGATAGAGAGAAAGAAAGAGAAGCTGTGAGTGAGAGAGAAAAAAATAGAAGCTGTGAGTGAGAGAGAGAGAGAAAGAGAAGCTGTGAGTGAGTGAGTGAGAGAGAAAGAGAACCTGTGTGTGTGAGAGAGAAAGAGATTCTGTGAGTTAGTGAGTGAAAGAGAAAGAGATGCTGTGAGTGAGAGAGAGACAGAGAGAGAGAGAAGCTGTGATCGAGTGAGAGAGAGAGAAAAAGAGAAGCTGTGAGTGAGAGAGAGAGAAAGAGAAGCTGTGAGTGAGTGAGAGAGAGAGAAAGAGAAGCTGTGTGTTAGTGTGAGAGAAAGAGAAGCTGTGAGTAAGAGAGACAGAGAGAGAGAGAGAGAAGCTGTGAGTGAGTGAGAGAGAGAAAGAGAAGCTGTGAGTGAGAGAGAGAGAGAGAGAAAAAGAGAAGCTGTGAGTGAGTGAGAGAGAGAAAGAGAAGCTGTGCGTTAGTGTGAGAGCAAGAGAAGCTGTGAGTGAGAGAGACAGAAAGAGAAAGAGAAGCTGTGAGTGAGAGAGAGAGAGAGAGAAAGAAAGAGAAGCTGTGAGTGAGAGAGAGAGGGAGAAAGAGAAGCTGTGAAAGAGAGAGAGAAAGAGAAGCTGTGAGTGAGAGAGACAGAGAGAGAAAGAGAAGCTGTGAGTGAGTGAGAGACAGAGAGAGAAAGAGAAGCTGTGAGTGAGAGAGAGAGAGAAAGAGAAGTTGTGAGTGAGTGAGAGAGAGAAAGAGAAGCTGTGAGTGAGAGAGAGAGAGAAATAGAAGCTGTGAGTGCGAGAGACAGAGAGATTAAGATATCTGTGAGTGAGTGAGAGAGAGAGAAAGAGAAGCTGTGAGTGAGAGAGAGAGAGAAAGAGAAGCTGTAAATGTGTGTGAGAGAGAAAGAAAAGCTGTGAGAGAGAGAGAAAGAGAAGCTATGAGTGAGAGAACGAAAGAGAAGTGGTGAGTGAGTGAGAGAGAGAGAGAGAGAAAGAGAAGCTGTGTGTGTGTGAGAGAGAGAGAAGCTGTGTGTGTGAGAGAGAAGATGTGAGTGAGTGAGATAGAGAGAGAAAGAGAAGCTGTGAGTGGGTGAGAGAGAAAGAGGAGCTGAGAGTGAGAGAGAGAGAAGCTGTGAGTGATACAGAGAGAGAGAAAGAGAAAGAGAAGCTGTGAGTGAGAGAGAGAAAGAGAAGCTGTGAGTGAGAGAGAGAGGGAGAAAGAGAAGCTGTGTGTGTGAGAGAGAAAGAGAAGCTGTGAGTGAGAGAGAGAAACAGAAAGAGAAGCTATGAGTGAGAGAGAGTGAGAGAAAGAGAAGCTGTGAGTGACAGAGAGAAAGAGAAGCTGTGAGTGAGAGAGAGAGAGAAATGAAGCTGTGAGTGAGAGAGATAGAGAGAAAGAGAAGCTGTGAGTGAGTGAGAGAGAGAAAGAGAAGCAGTGAGTGAGAGAGACAGAGAGAGAAAGAGAAG
Organism: Bradypodion pumilum; assembly: GCA_035047305.1. Lineage (NCBI taxonomy): Eukaryota > Metazoa > Chordata > Lepidosauria > Squamata > Chamaeleonidae > Bradypodion > Bradypodion pumilum. The sequence continues at coordinate 227,478,120 of JAWDJD010000002.1, read as the reverse complement.
CTGTGAGTGAGTGAGTGAGAGAGAGAAAGAAAGAGAAGCTGTGTGAGAGAGAGGGAGAAAGAGAGCTGTGAATGAGAGAGAGAGAGAGAAATAGATGCTGTGAGTGTGTGAGAGATAAAGAGAAGCTGTGAGTGAGAGAGAGAGAGAAAGAGAAGCTGTGAGTGAGAGAGAGAAAGAGAAGCTGTGAGTGAGAAAGAGAAAGAGAAAGAGAAGCTGTGAGTGAGAGAGAGAGAAAGAGAAGCTGTGAGTGAGGGAGACAGAGAGAGAAATAGAACATGTGAGTGAGCAAGAGAGAGAGAGAAAGAGAAGCTGTGAGTGAGAGAGAGAGAAAGAAGCTGTGAGTGAGTGTGTGAGAGAGAAAAGAGCAGTTGTGAGTGAGAGAGATAGAGAGAAAGAAAGAGAAGCTGTGAGTGAGAGAGAGAAAAATAGAAGCTGTGAGAGAGAGAGAGAGAAAGAGAAGCTGTGAGTGAGTGAGTGAGAGAGAAAGAGAACCTGTGTGTGTGAGAGAGAAAGAGAATCTGTGAGTTAGTGAGTGAAAGAGAAAGAGATGCTGTGAGTGAGAGAGACAGAGAGAGAGAGAAGCTGTGATTGAGAGAGAGAGAGAAAAAGAGAAGGTGTGAGTGAGAGAGAGAGAAAGAGAAGCTGTGAGTGAGTGAGAGAGAGAGAAAGAGAAGCTGTGTGTTAGTGTGAGAGAAAGAGAAGCTGTGAGTGAGAGAGACAGAGAGAGAGAGAGAGAAGCTGTGAGTGAGAGAGAGAGAGAGAAAGAGAAGCTGTGAGTGAGTGAGAGAGAGAAAGAGAAGCTGTGCGTTAGTGTGAGAGCAAGAGAAGCTGTGAGTGAGAGAGACAGAAAGAGAAAGAGAAGCTGTGAGTGAGTGAGAGAGAGAGAAAGAAAGAAAGAGAAGCTGTGAGTGAGAGAGAGAGAGAGAAAGAGAAGCTGTGAAAGAGAGAGAGAAATAGAAGGTCTGAGTGAGAGAGACAGAGAGAGAAAGAGAAGCTGTGAGTGAGTGAGAGACAGAGAGAGAAAGAGAAGCTGTGAGTGAAAGAGAGAGAAAGAGAAGTTGTGAGTGAGTGAGAGAGAGAAAGAGAAGCTGTGAGTGAGAGAGACAGAGAAATAGAAGCTGTGAGTGCGAGAGACAGAGAGATTAAGATATCTGTGAGTGAGTGAGAGAGAGAGAAAGAGAAGCTGTGAGTGAGAGAGAGAGAGAAAGAGAAGCTGTAAATGTGTGTGAGAGAGAAAGAGAAGCTGTGAGTGAGAGAACGAAAGAGAAGTGGTGAGTGAGTGAGAGAGAGAGAGAGAAAGAGAAGCTGTGTGTGTGTGTGTGAGAGAGAAAGAAGCTGTGAGTGAGAGAGAGAGAAAGAGAAGCTGTGTGTGTGTGAGAGAGAGAAAGAGAAGCTGTGAGTGTGAGAGACAGAGAGAGAAAGAGAAGCTGTGAGTGAGTGATAGAGAGAGAGAAAGAAAAGCTGTGTGAGAGAGAGTGAGAGAGAAAGAGAAGCTGTGAGAGAGAGAGAGAGAGAAAGAGAAGATGTGAGTGAGAGAGAGAGAGAGAAGCTGTGTGTGAGAGAGAGAAGATGTGAGTGAGTGAGATAGAGAGAGAAAGAGAAGCTGTGAGTGGGTGAGAGAGAGAGAGAGAGAAGGAGATGCTGTGAGAGAGAAGAGAGTGAGAGAGAAAGAGAAGCTGTGAGAGATAGAGCGAAAGAGAAGGTGTGAGTGAGAGAGACAGAGAGAGAAAGAGAAGCTGTGAGTGAGTGAGAGAGAAAGAGGAGCTGAGAGTGAGAGAGAGAGAAGCTGTGAGTGATACAGAGAGAGAGAAAGAGAAAGAGAAGCTGTGAGTGAGAGAGAGAAAGAGAAGCTGTGAGTGAGAGAGAGAGAGAGAAAGAGAAGCTTTGTGTGTGAGAGAGAGAAAGAGAAGCTGTGAGTGAGAGAGAGAAACAGAAAGAGAAGCTATGAGTGAGAGAGAGTGAGAGAAAGAGAAGCTGTGAGTGACAGAGAGAAAGAGAATCTGTGAGTGAGACAGATAGAGAAAGAGAAGGTTTGAGTACGTGAGAGAGCGAGAGAAAGAGATACTGTGAGTGAGAGAGAGAGAAAGAGAAGCTGTGTGTGTGAGAGAGAAAGAGAATCTGTGAGTTAGTGAGTGAAAGAGAAAGAGATGCTGTGAGTGAGAGAGACAGAGAGAGAAGATGTGATCGAGTAAGAGAGAGAGAGAAAAAGAGAAGCTGTGAGTGAGAGAGACAGAGAGAGAAAGAGAAGCTGTGAGGGAGTGAGAGAGAAAGAGGAGCTGAGAGTGAGAGAGAGAGAAGCTGTGAGTGATACAGAGAGAGAGAAAGAGAAGCTGTGAGTGAGAGAGAGAAAGAGAAGCTGTGAGTGAGAGAGAGAGAGAAAGAGAAGCTGTGTGTGTGTGAGAGAGAAAGAGAAGCTGTGAGTGAGAGAGAGAAACAGAAAGAGAAGCTATGAGTGAGAGAGAGTGAGAGAAAGAGAAGCTGTGAGTGAGACAGATAGAGAAAGAGAAGGTTTGAGTGAGTGAGAGAGCGAGAGAAAGAGATACAGTGAGTGAGAGAGAGAGAAAGAGAAGCTGTGTGTGTGAGAGAGAAAGAGAATCTGTGAGTGAGAGAGACAGAGAGAGAGAGAGAAGCTGTGATCGAGTGAGAGAGAGAGAAAAAGAGAAGCTGTGAGTGAGAGAGAGAGAAAGAGAAGCTGTGAGTGAGTGAGAGAGAGAGAAAGAGAAGCTGTGTGTTAGTGTGAGAGAAAGAGAAGCTGTGAGTGAGAGAGACAGAGAGAGAAAGAGAAGCTGTGAGTGAAAGACAGAGAGAGAAAGAGAAGCTGTGAGTGAGAGAGAGAGAGAAAGAGAAGCTGTGAGTGAGTGAGAGAGAGAAAGAGAAGCTGTGAGTGAGTGAGAGAGAGAGAAGGAGAAGCTGTGAGTGAGAGAGAGAGAAAGAGAAGGTGTAAATGAGAGAGAGTGAAAGAGAAGCTGTGTGTGTGAGAGAGAGAAAGAGAAGCTGTGAGTGAGAGAGCGAAAGAGAAGTGGTGAGTGAGTGAGAGAGAGAGAAAGAGAAGCTGTGAGTGAGAGAGAGAGAGAAAGAGAAGCTGTGAGTGAGTGAGAGAGAGAGAGAAGCTGTGTGTGTGTGTGAGAGAGAAAGAGAAGCTGTGAGTGAGAGAGACAGAGAGAGAAAGAGAAGCTGTGAGTGAGTGATAGAGAGAGAGAAAGAAAAGCTGTATGAGAGAGAGTGAGAGAGAAAGAGAAGCTGTGTGAGAGAGAGAAAAAGAGAAGCTGTGAGTGAGAGAGAGAGAGAGAAGTTGTGTGTGTGAGAGAGAAGCTGTGAGTTAGTGAGATAGAGAGAGAAAGAGAAGCTGTGAGTGAGTGAGAGAGAGAGAGAAGGAGATGCTGTGAGAGAGAAGAGAGTGAGAGAGAAAGAGAAGCTGTGAGGGAGAGAGAGAAAGAGAAGCTGTGAGTGAGAGAGACAGAGAGAGAAAGAGAAGCTGTGAGTGAGTATGAGAGAAAGAGGAGCTGAGAGTGAGAGAGAGAGAGAAGCTGTGAGTGATACAGAGAGAGAGAAAGAGAAGCTTTGATTGAGAGAGAGAAAGAAAGAGAAGCTGTGAGTGAGAGAGAGAGAGAAAGAGAAGCTGTGTGTGTGTGTGAGAGAGAGAAGCTGTGAGTGAGAGAGAGAAAGAGAAAGAGTAGCTATGAGTGAGAGAGAGTGAGAGAAAGAGAAGCTGTGAGTGACAGAGAGAAAGAGAAGCTGTGAGTGAGAGAGAGAGAGAGAAATGAAGCTGTGAGTGAGAGAGATAGAGAGAAAGAGAAGCTGTGTGTGTGAGAGAGAAATAGAAGCTGTGAGTGAGTGAGAGAGAAAGAGAAAGAGAAGCTGTGAGTGAGTGAGAGATAGAGAGAGAGAAAGAGAAGCTGTGAGTGAGTGAGTGAGAGAGAGAGAGAAGCTGTGAGTGAGTGGGAGAGAGAAAGAGAAGCAGTGAGAGAGAGAGAGAAAGAGAAGCTGTGATCGAGTGAGAGAGAGAGAAAAAGAGAAGCTGTGAGTGAGAGAGAGAGAAAGAGAAGCTGTGAGTCAGTGAGAGAGAGAGAAAGAGAAGTTGTGTCTTAGTGTGAGAGAAAGAGAAGCTGTGAGTGAGAGAGACAGAGAGAGAAAGAGAAGCTGTGAGTGAGAGACAGAGAGTGAAAGAGAAGCTGTGAGTGAGAGAGAGAGAGAAAGAGAAGCTGTGAGTGAGTGAGAGAGAGAAAGAGAAGCTGTGAGTGAGTGAGAGAGAGAGAGAAAGAGAAGCTGTTAGCGCGAGAGACAGAGAAAAAGCGATATCTGTGAGTGAGTGAGAGAGAGAGAAAGAGAAGCTGTGAGTGAGAGAGAGAGAAAGAGAAGCTGTAAATGAGAGAGAGTGAAAGAGAAGCTGTGTGAGAGAGAGAGAGAATGAGAAGCTGTGAGTGAGAGAGCAAAAGAGAAGTGGTGAGTGAGTGAGAGAGAGAGAAATAGAAGCTGTGAGTGAGAGAGAGAGAGAAAGAGAAGCTGTGAGTGAGAGAGAGAGAGAAAGAGAAGCTGTGTCTGTGTGAGAGAGAGAAAGAGAAGCTGTGAGTGAGAGAGACAGAGAGAGAAAGAGAAGCTGTGAGTGAGTGATAGAGAGAGAGAAAGAAAAGCTGTGTGAGAGAGAGTGAGAGAGAAAGAGAAGCTGTGAGAGAGAGAGAAAAAGAGAAGCTGTGAGTGAGAGAGAGAGAGAGAGAGAAGCTGTGTGTGTGAGAGAGAAGCTGTGAGTGAGTGAGATAGAGAGAGAAAGAGAAGCTGTGAGTGAGTGAGAGAGAGAGAGAAGGAGATGCTGTGAGAGAGAAGAGAGTGAGAGAGAAAGAGAAGCTGTGAGGGAGAGAGACAGAGAGAGAAAGAGAAGCTGTGAGTGAGTGAGAGAGAAAGAGGAGCTGAGAGTGAGAGAGAGAGAGAGAAGCTGTGAGTGATACAGAGAGAGAGAAAGAGAAGCTGTGATTGAGAGAGAGAAAGAAAGAGAAGCTGTGAGTGAGAGAGAGAGAGAAAGAGAAGCTGTGTGTGTGTGTGTGTGAGAGAGAGAAGCTGTGAGTGAGAGAGAGAAAGAGAAAGAGAAGCTATGAGTGAGAGAGAGTGAGAGAAAGAGAAGCTGTGAGTGACAGAGAGAAAGAGAAGCTGTGAGTGAGAGAGAGAGAGAAATGAAGCTGTGAGTGAGAGAGATAGAGAGAAAGAGAAGCTGTGTGTGTGAGAGAGAAATAGAAGCTGTGAGTGAGTGAGAGAGAAAGAGAAAGAGAAGCTGTGAGTGAGTGAGAGATAGAGAGAGAGAAAGAGAATCTGTGAGTGAGTGAGTGAGAGAGAGAGAGAAGCTGTGAGTGAGTGAGAGAGAAAGAGAAGTTGTGAGTGAGAGAGAGAGAGAGAAAGAGAAGCTGTGTGTGTGTGTGAGAGAGAAAGAAAGAGAAGCTGTGAGTGAGAGAGACAGAGAGAAAGAGAAGATGTGAGTGAGTGATAGAGAGAGAGAAAGAAAAGCTGTGTGAGAGAGAGTGAGAGAGAAAGAGAAGCTGTGAGAGAGAGAGAAAAAGAGAGGCTGTGAGTGAGAGAGAGAGATTGAAACTGTGTGTGAGAGAGAAGCTGTGAGTGAGTGAGATAGAGAGAGAAAGAGAAGCTGTGAGTGAGTGAGAGAGAGAGAGAGAAGGAGATGCTGTGTGAGAGAAGAGAGTGAGAGAGAAAGAGAAGCTGTGAGGGAGAGAGAGAAAGAGAAGCTGTGAGTGAGAGAGACAGAGAGAGAAAGAGAAGCTGTGAGTGAGAGAGAGAAACAGAAAGAGAAGCTATGAGTGAGAGAGAGTGAGAGAAAGAGAAGCTGTGAGTGACAGAGAGAAAGAGAATATGTGAGTGAGACATTATAGAGAAAGAGAAGGTTTGAGTAAGTGAGAGAGCAAGAGAAAGAGATACTGTGAATGAGAGAGAGAGAAAGAGAAGCTGTGTGTGTGAGAGAGAAAGAGAATCTGTGAGTTAGTGAGTGAAAGAGAAAGAGACGCTGTGAGTGAGAGAGACAGAGAGAGAGAGAGAAGCTGTGATCGAGTGAGAGAGAGAGAAAAAGAGAAGCTGTGAGTGAGAGAGAGAGAAAGAGAAGCTGTGAGTAAGTGAGAGAGAGAGAAAGAGAAGCTGTGTGTTAGTGTGAGAGAAAGAGAAGCTGTGAGTGAGAGAGACAGAGAGAGAAAGAGAAGCTGTGAGTGAGAGAGAGAGAGAGAAAGAGAAGCTGTGAGTGAGAGAGAGAGAGAAAGAGAAGCCGTGAGTGAGTGAGAGAGAGAAAGAGAAGCTGTGAGTGAGAGAGAGAGAGAGAAAGAGAAGCTGTCAGCGCGAGAGACAGAGAGAGAAAGAGATATCTGTGAGTGAGTGAGAGAGAGAGAAAGAGAAGCTGTGAGTGAGAGAGCAAAAGAGAAGTGGTGAGTGAGTGAGAGAGAGAGAAAGAGAAGCTGTGAGTGAGAGAGAGAGAGAAAGAGAAGCTGTGTGTGTGTGAGAGAGAGAGAAAGAGAAGCTGTAAGTGAGTGAGACAGAGAGAGAAAGAGAAGCTGTGAGTGAGTGATAGAGAGAGAGAAAGAGAAGCTGTGAGAGAGAGAGAAAAAGAGAAGCTGTGAGTGAGAGAGAAGCTGTGTGTGAGAGAGAGAAGCTGTGAGTGAGTGAGATAGAGAGAGAAAGAGAAGCTGTGAGTGAGTGAGAGAGAGAGAGAGAGAGAAGGAGATGCTGTGAGAGAGAAGAGAGTGAGAGAGAAAGAGAAGCTGTGAGGGAGAGAGAGAAAGAGAAGCTGTGAGTGAGAGAGAGAGAGAAAGAGAAGCTGTGAGTGAGTGAGAGAGAAAGAGGAGCTGAGAGTGAGAGAGAGAGAGAGAAGCTGTGAGTGATACAGAGAGAGAGAAAGAGAAGCTGCGATTGAGAGAGAGAAAGAAAGAGAAGCTGTGAGTGAGAGAGAGAAAGAGAAAGAGAAGCTATGAGTGAGAGAGAGTGAAAGAGAAGCTGTGAATGACAGAGAGAAAGAGAAGCTGTGAGTGAGAGAGAAAGAGAGAAATGAAGCTGTGAGTGAGAGAGATAGAGGGAAAGAGAAGCTGTGTGTGTGAGAGAGAAATAGAAGCTGTGAGTGAGTGAGAGAGAAAGAGAAAGAGAAGCTGTGAGTGAGTGAGAGACAGAGAGAGAGAAAGAGAAGCTGTGAGTGAGTGAGTGAGTGAGAGAGAGAGAAGCTGTGAGTGAGTGAGAGAGAGAGAAAGAGAAGCAGTGAGAGAGAGAGAGAGAAAGAGAAGCTGTGAGTGAGTGAGAGAGAGAAAGAGAAGCTGTGTGTGAGAGAGAGAAAGAGAAGTTGTGAGTGAGTGAGAGAGAGAGAGAGAGAAGCTGTGTGTGTGTGAGAGAGAGAAAGAGAAGCTGTGAGTGAGAGAGACAGAGAGAAAGAGAAGCTGTGAGTGAGTGATAGAGAGAGAGAAAGAAAAGCTGTGTGAGAGAGAGTGAGAGAGAAAGAGAAGCTGTGAGAGAGAGAGAAAAAGAGAGGCTGTGAGTGAGAGAGAGAGATTGAAGCTGTGTGAGTGAGAGAGAAGCTGTGAATGAGTGAGATAGAGAGAGAAAGAGAAGCTGTTAGTGAGTGAGAGAGAGAGAGAAGGAGATGCTGTGAGAGAGAAGAGAGTGAGAGAGAAAGAAAAGCTGTGAGGGAGAGAGAGAAAGAGAAGCTGTGAGTGAGAGAGACAGAGAAAGAGAAGCTGTGAGGGAGTGAGAGAGAAAGAGGAGCTGAGAGTGAGAGAGAGAGAAGCTGTGAGTGATACAGAGAGAGAGAAAAAGAAGCTGTGAGTGAGAGAGAGAGAAAGAGAAGTTGTGAGTGAGTGAGAGAGAGAAAGAGAAGCTGTGAGTGAGAGAGAGAGAGAAATAGAAGCTGTGAGTGCGAGAGACAGAGAGATTAAGATATCTGTGAGTGAGTGAGAGAGAGAGAAAGAGAAGCTGTGAGTGAGAGAGAGAGAGAAAGAGAAGCTGTAAATGTGAGAGAGAGAAAGAAAAGCTGTGAGAGAGAGAAAGAGAAGCTGTGAGTGAGAGAACGAAAGAGAAGTGGTGAGTGAGTGAGAGAGAGAGAGAAAGAGAAGCTGTGTGTGTGTGAGAGAGAGAGAAAGAAGCTGTGAGTGAGAGAGAGAGAAAGAGAAGCTGTGTGTGTGTGAGAGAGAGAAAGAGAAGCTGTGAGTGTGAGAGACAGAGAGAGAAAGAGAAGCTGTGAGTGAGTGATAGAGAGAGAGAAAGAAAAGCTGTGTGAGAGAGAGTGAGAGAGAAAGAGAAGCTGTGAGAGAGAGAGAGAGAAAGAGAAGCTGTGAGTGAGAGAGAGAGAGAGAAGCTGTGTGTGTGAGAGAGAAGATGTGAGTGAGTGAGATAGAGAGAGAAAGAGAAGCTGTGAGTGGGTGAGAGAGAGAGAAGGAGATGCTGTGAGAGAGAAGAGAGTGAGAGAGAAAGAGAAGCTGTGAGAGATAGAGCGAAAGAGAAGGTGTGAGTGAGAGAGACAGAGAGAGAAAGAGAAGCTGTGAGTGAGTGAGAGAGAAAGAGGAGCTGAGAGTGAGAGAGAGAGAAGCTCTGAGTGATAGAGAGAGAGAAAGAGAAAGAGAAGCTGTGAGTGAGAGAGAGAAAGAGAAGCTGTGAGTGAGAGAGAGAGAGAGAAAGAGAAGCTTTGTGTGTGAGAGAGAGAAAGAGAAGCTGTGAGTGAGAGAGAGAAACAGAAAGAGAAGCTATGAGTGAGAGAGAGTGAGAGAAAGAGAAGCTGTGAGTGACAGAGAGAAAGAGAATCTGTGAGTGAGACAGATAGAGAAAGAGAAGGTTTGAGTACGTGAGAGAGCGAGAGAAAGAGATACTGTGAGTGAGAGAGAGAGAAAGAGAAGCTGTGTGTGTGAGAGAGAAAGAGAATCTGTGAGTTAGTGAGTGAAAGAGAAAGAGATGCTGTGAGTGAGAGAGACAGAGAGAGAGAGAAGATGTGATCGAGTAAGAGAGAGAGAGAAAAAGAGAAGCTGTGAGTGAGAGAGACAGAGAGAGAAAGAGAAGCTGTGAGCGAGTGAGAGAGAAAGAGGAGCTGAGAGTGAGAGAGAGAGAAGCTGTGAGTGATACAGAGAGAGAGAAAGAGAAGCTGTGAGTGAGAGAGAGAAAGAGAAGCTGTGAGTGAGAGAGAGAGAGAAAGAGAAGCTGTGTGTGTGAGAGAGAGAAAGAGAAGCTGTGAGTGAGAGAGAGAAACAGAAAGAGAAGCTATGAGTGAGAGAGAGTGAGAGAAAGAGAAGCTGTGAGTGAGACAGATAGAGAAAGAGAAGGTTTGAGTGAGTGAGAGAGCGAGAGAAAGAGATACAGTGAGTGAGAGAGAGAGAAAGAGAAGCTGTGTGTGTGAGAGAGAAAGAGAATCTGTGAGTGAGAGAGACAGAGAGAGAGAGGGAAGCTGTGATCGAATGAGAGAGAGAGAAAAAGAGAAGCTGTGAGTGAGAGAGAGAGAAAGAGAAGCTGTGAGTGAGTGAGAGAGAGAGAGAAAGAGAAGCTGTGTGTTAGTGTGAGAGAAAGAGAAGCTGTGAGTGAGAGAGACAGAGAGAGAAAGAGAAGCTGTGAGTGAAAGACAGAGAGAGAAAGAGAAGCTGTGAGTGAGAGAGAGAGAGAAAGAGAAGCTGTGAGTGAGTGAGAGAGAGAAAGAGAAGCTGTGAGTGAGTGAGAGAGAGAGAAAGAGAAGCTGTTAGCGTGAGAGACAGAGAAAAAGAGATATCTGTGAGTGAGTGAGAGAGAGAGAAAGAGAAGCTGTGAGTGAGAGAGAGAGAGAAAGAGAAGGTGTAAATGAGAGAGAGTGAAAGAGAAGCTGTGAGAGAGAGAGAGAGAAAGAGAAGCTGTGAGTGAGAGAGCGAAAGAGAAGTGGTGAGTGAGTGAGAGAGAGAGAAAGAGAAGCTGTGAGTGAGAGAGAGAGAGAAAGAGAAGCTGTGAGTGAGTGAGAGAGAGAAAGAGAAGCTGTGTTTGTGTCAGAGAGAGAAAGAGAAGCTGTGAGTGAGAGAGACAGAGAGAGAAAGAGAAGCTGTGAGTGAGTGATAGAGAGAGAGAAAGAAAAGCTGTATGAGAGAGAGTGAGAGAGAAAGAGAAGCTGTGTGAGAGAGAGAAAAAGAGAAGCTGTGAGTGAGAGAGAGAGAGAGAAGCTGTGTGTGTGAGAGAGAATCTGTGAGTGAGTGAGATAGAGAGAGAAAGAGAAGCTGTGAGTGAGTGAGAGAGAGAGAGAAGGAGATGCTGTGAGAGAGAAGAGAGTGAGAGAGAAAGTGAAGCTGTGAGGGAGAGAGAGAAAGAGAAGCTGTGAGTGAGAGAGACAGAGAGAGAAAGAGAAGCTGTGAGTGAGTATGAGAGAAAGAGGAGCTGAGAGTGAGAGAGAGAGAGAGAAGCTGTGAGTGATACAGAGAGAGAGAAAGAGAAGCTTTGATTGAGAGAGAGAAAGAAAGAGAAGCTGTGAGTGAGAGAGAGAGAGAAAGAGAAGCTGTGTGTGTGTGTGTGAGAGAGAAGCTGTGAGTGAGAGAGAGAAAGAGAAAGAGAAGCTATGAGTGAGAGAGAGTGAGAGAAAGAGAAGCTGTGAGTGACAGAGAGAAAGAGAAGCTGTGAGTGAGAGAGAGAGAGAGAAATGAAGCTGTGAGTGAGAGAGATAGAGAGAAAGAGAAGCTGTGTGTGTGAGAGAGAAATAGAAGCTGTGAGTGAGTGAGAGAGAAAGAGAAAGAGAAGCTGTGAGTGAGTGAGAGATAGAGAGAGAGAAAGAGAAGCTGTGAGTGAGTGAGTGAGAGAGAGAGAGAGAAGCTGTGAGTGAGTGGGAGAGAGAAAGAGAAGCAGTGAGAGAGAGAGAGAGAAAGAGAAGCTGTGATCGAGTGAGAGAGAGAGAAAAAGAGAAGCTGTGAGTGAGAGAGAGAGAAAGAGAAGCTGTGAGTCAGTGAGAGAGAGAGAAAGAGAAGTTGTGTGTTAGTGTGAGAGTAAGAGAAGCTGTGAGTGAGAGAGACAGAGAGAGAAAGAGAAGCTGTGAGTGAGAGACAGAGAGAGAAAGAGAAGCTGTGAGTGAGAGAGAGAGAAAGAGAAGCTGTGCGTGAGTGAGAGAGAGAAAGAGAAGCTGTGAGTGAGTGAGAGAGAGAGAGAAAGAGAAGCTGTTAGCGTGAGAGACAGAGAAAAAGAGATATCTGTGAGTGAGTGAGAGAGAGAGAAAGAGAAGCTGTGAGTGAGAGAGAGAGAAAGAGAAGCTGTAAATGAGAGAGAGTGAAAGAGAAGCTGTGAGAGAGAGAGAGAGAAAGAGAAGCTGTGAGTGAGAGAGCAAAAGAGAAGTGGTGAGTGAGTGAGAGAGAGAGAGAGAAAGAGAAGCTGTGAGTGAGAGAGAGAGAGAAAGAGAAGCTGTGAGTGGGAGAGAGAGAGAAAGAGAAGCTGTGTCTGTGTGAGAGAGAGAAAGAGAAGCTGTGAGTGAGAGAGACAGAGAGAGAAAGAGAAGCTGTGAGTGAGTGATAGAGAGAGAGAAAGAAAAGCTGTGTGAGAGAGAGTGAGAGAGAAAGAGAAGCTGTGAGAGAGAGAGAAAAAGAGAAGCTGTGAGTGAGAGAGAGAGAGAAGCTGTGTGTGTGAGAGAGAAGCTGTGAGTGAGTGAGATAGAGAGAGAAAGAGAAGCTGTGAGTGAGTGAGAGAGAGAGAGAAGGAGATGCTGTGAGAGAGAAGAGAGTGAGAGAGAAAGAGAAGCTGTGAGGGAGAGAGACAGAGAGAGAAAGAGAAGCTGTGAGTGAGTGAGAGAGAAAGAGGAGCTGAGAGTGAGAGAGAGAGAGAGAAGCTGTGAGTGATACAGAGAGAGAGAAAGAGAAGCTGTGATTGAGAGAGAGAAAGAAAGAGAAGCTGTGAGTGAGAGAGAGAGAAAGAGAAGCTGTGTGTGTGTGTGTGAGAGAGAGAGAAGCTGTGAGTGAGAGAGAGAAAGAGAAAGAGAAGCTATGAGTGAGAGAGAGTGAGAGAAAGAGAAGCTGTGAGTGACAGAGAGAAAGAGAAGCTGTGAGTGAGTGAGAGAGAGAGAAATGAAGCTGTGAGTGAGAGAGATAGAGAGAAAGAGAAGCTGTGTGTGTGAGAGAGAAATAGAAGCTGTGAGTGAGTGAGAGAGAAAGAGAAAGAGAAGCTGTGAGTGAGTGAGAGATAGAGAGATAGAAAGAGAAGCTGTGAGTGAGTGAGTGAGAGAGAGAGAGAAGCTGTGAGTGAGTGAGAGAGAAAGAGAAGTTGTGAGTGAGAGAGAGAGAGAAAGAGAAGCTGTGTGTGTGTGAGAGAGAGAAAGAGAAGCTGTGAGTGAGAGAGACAGAGAGAAAGAGAAGCTGTGAGTGAGTGATAGAGAAAGAGAAGCTGTGAGTGAGTGAGAGAGAGAAAGAGAAGCTGTGAGTGAGAGAGAGAGAGAGAAAGAGATGCTGTGAGTGAGAGAGAGAAAGAGAAAGAGAAGCTGTGAGTGAGAGAGAGAGAGAAAGAGAAGCTGTGAGTGAGGGAGACAGAGAGAGAAATAGAACATGTGAGTGAGCAAGAGAGAGAGAGAAAGATAAGCTTTGAGTGAGAGAGGGAGAGAGAGAAAGAAGCTGTGAGTGAGTGTGAGAGAGAGAAAAGAGCAGTTGTGAGTGAGGGAGATAGAGAGAAAGAAAGAGAAGCTGTGAGTGAGAGAGAGAAAAATAGAAGCTGTGAGTGATTGAGAGAGAGAAAGAAAGAGAAGCTGTGAGTGAGTGAGTGAGTGAGAGAGAAAGAGAAAGAGAACCTGTGTGTGTGAGAGAGAAAGAGAATCTGTGAGTTAGTGAGTGAAAGAGAAAGATACGCTGTGAGTGAGAGAGACAGAGAGAGAGAGAGAGAGAAGCTATGAGTGAGTGAGAGAGAGAGATAAAGAGAAGCTGTGCGTTAGTGTGAGAGCAAGAGAAGCTGTGAGTGAGAGAGACAGAAAGAGAAAGAGAAGCTGTGAGTGAGAGAGAGAGAGAGAGAGAGAAAGAAAGAAAGAAAGAGAAGCTGTAAGTGAGAGAGAGAGAGAGAGAAAGAGAAGCTGTGAAAGAGAGAGAGAATTAGAAGCTGTGAGTGAGACAGAGAGAGAGAAAGAGAAAGAGAAGCTGTGAGTGAGAGAGAGAAAGAGAAGCTGTGAGTGAGAGAGAGAGAGAAAGAGAAGCTGTGTGTGTGAGAGAGAAAGAGAATATGTGAGTTAGTGAGTGAAAGAGAAAGACACTGTGAGTGAGAGAGACAGAGAGAGAGAGAGAAGCTGTGATCGAATGAGAGAGAGAGAAAAAGAGAAGCTGTGAGTGAGAGAGAGAGAAAGAGAAGCTGTGAGTGAGAGAGAGAGAGAAAGAGAAGCTGTGAGTGAGTGAGAGAGAGAAATAGAAGCTGTGAGTGCGAGAGACAGAGAGATTAAGATATCTGTGAGTGAGTGAGAGAGAGAGAAAGAGAAGCTGTGAGTGAGAGAGAGAGAGAAAGAGAAGCTGTAAATGTGTGTGTGAGAGAAAGAAAAGCTGTGAGAGAGAGAGAGAAAGAGAAGCTGTGAGTGAGAGAACGAAAGAGAAGTGGTGAGTGAGTGAGAGAGAGAGAGAAAGCTGTGTGTGTGAGAGAGAGAGAAAGAAGCTGTGAGTGAGAGAGAGAGAGAAAGAGAAGCTGTGTGTGTGTGTGAGAGAGAAAGAGAAGCTGTGAGTGAGAGAGACAGAGAGAGAAAGAGAATCTGTGAGTGAGTGATAGAGAGAGAGAAAGAAAAGCTGTGTGAGAGAGAGTGAGAGAGAAAGAGAAGCTGTGAGAGAGAGAGAGAAAGAGAAGCTGTGAGTGAGAGAGAGAGAGAGAGAGAAGCTGTGTGTGTGAGAGAGAAGCTGTGAGTGGGTGAGAGAGAGAGAGAAGGAGATGCTGTTAGATAGAAGAGAGTGAGAGAGAAAGAGAAGCTGTGAGAGAGAGAGAGAGAAGCTGTGAGAGAGAGAGAAAAAGAGAGGCTGTGAGTGAGAGAGAGAGATTGAAACTGTGTGTGAGAGAGAAGCTGTGAGTGAGTGAGATAGAGAGAGAAAGAGAAGCTGTGAGTGAGTGAGAGAGAGAGAGAGAAGGAGATGCTGTGTGAGAGAAGAGAGTGAGAGAGAAAGAGAAGCTGTGAGGGAGAGAGAGAAAGAGAAGCTGTGAGTGAGAAAGACAGAGAGAGAAAGAGAAGCTGTGAGTGAGAGAGAGAAACAGAAAGAGAAGCTATGAGTGAGAGAGAGTGAGAGAAAGAGAAGCTGTGAGTGACAGAGAGAAAGAGAATATGTGAGTGAGACATTATAGAGAAAGAGAAGGTTTGAGTAAGTGAGAGAGCAAGAGAAAGAGATACTGTGAATGAGAGAGAGAGAAAGAGAAGCTGTGTGTGTGAGAGAGAAAGAGAATCTGTGAGTTAGTGAGTGAAAGAGAAAGAGACGCTGTGAGTGAGAGAGACAGAGAGAGAGAGAGAAGCTGTGATCGAGTGAGAGAGAGAGAAAAAGAGAAGCTGTGAGTGAGAGAGAGAGAAAGAGAAGCTGTGAGTAAGTGAGAGAGAGAGAAAGAGAAGCTGTGTGTTAGTGTGAGAGAAAGAGAAGCTGTGAGTGAGAGAGACAGAGAGAGAAAGAGAAGCTGTGAGTGAGAGAGAGAGAGAGAAAGAGAAGCTGTGAGTGAGAGAGAGAGAGAAAGAGAAGCCGTGAGTGAGTGAGAGAGAGAAAGAGAAGCTGTGAGTGAGAGAGAGAGAGAGAAAGAGAAGCTGTCAGCGCGAGAGACAGAGAGAGAAAGAGATATCTGTGAGTGAGTGAGAGAGAGAGAAAGAGAAGCTGTGAGTGAGAGAGCAAAAGAGAAGTGGTGAGTGAGTGAGAGAGAGAGAAAGAGAAGCTGTGAGTGAGAGAGAGAGAGAAAGAGAAGCTGTGTGTGTGTGAGAGAGAGAAAGAGAAGCTGTAAGTGAGTGAGACAGAGAGAGAAAGAGAAGCTGTGAGTGAGTGATAGAGAGAGAGAAAGAGAAGCTGTGAGAGAGAGAGAAAAAGAGAAGCTGTGAGTGAGAGAGAGAGAAAGAGAAGCTGTGAGTGAGTGAGAGAGAGAAAGAGAAGCTGTGAGTGAGTGAGAGAGAGAGAGAAAGAGAAGCTGTTAGCGTGAGAGACAGAGAAAAAGAGATATCTGTGAGTGAGTGAGAGAGAGAGAAAGAGAAGCTGTGAGTGAGAGAGAGAGAAAGAGAAGCTGTAAATGAGAGAGAGTGAAAGAGAAGCTGTGAGAGAGAGAGAGAGAAAGAGAAGCTGTGAGTGAGAGAGCAAAAGAGAAGTGGTGAGTGAGTGAGAGAGAGAGAGAGAAAGAGAAGCTGTGAGTGAGAGAGAGAGAGAAAGAGAAGCTGTGAGTGGGAGAGAGAGAGAAAGAGAAGCTGTGTCTGTGTGAGAGAGAGAAAGAGAAGCTGTGAGTGAGAGAGACAGAGAGAGAAAGAGAAGCTGTGAGTGAGTGATAGAGAGAGAGAAAGAAAAGCTGTGTGAGAGAGAGTGAGAGAGAAAGAGAAGCTGTGAGAGAGAGAGAAAAAGAGAAGCTGTGAGTGAGAGAGAGAGAGAAGCTGTGTGTGTGAGAGAGAAGCTGTGAGTGAGTGAGATAGAGAGAGAAAGAGAAGCTGTGAGTGAGTGAGAGAGAGAGAGAAGGAGATGCTGTGAGAGAGAAGAGAGTGAGAGAGAAAGAGAAGCTGTGAGGGAGAGAGACAGAGAGAGAAAGAGAAGCTGTGAGTGAGTGAGAGAGAAAGAGGAGCTGAGAGTGAGAGAGAGAGAGAGAAGCTGTGAGTGATACAGAGAGAGAGAAAGAGAAGCTGTGATTGAGAGAGAGAAAGAAAGAGAAGCTGTGAGTGAGAGAGAGAGAAAGAGAAGCTGTGTGTGTGTGTGAGAGAGAGAGAGAAGCTGTGAGTGAGAGAGAGAAAGAGAAAGAGAAGCTATGAGTGAGAGAGAGTGAGAGAAAGAGAAGCTGTGAGTGACAGAGAGAAAGAGAAGCTGTGAGTGAGTGAGAGAGAGAGAAATGAAGCTGTGAGTGAGAGAGATAGAGAGAAAGAGAAGCTGTGTGTGTGAGAGAGAAATAGAAGCTGTGAGTGAGTGAGAGAGAAAGAGAAAGAGAAGCTGTGAGTGAGTGAGAGATAGAGAGATAGAAAGAGAAGCTGTGAGTGAGTGAGTGAGAGAGAGAGAGAAGCTGTGAGTGAGTGAGAGAGAAAGAGAAGTTGTGAGTGAGAGAGAGAGAGAAAGAGAAGCTGTGTGTGTGTGAGAGAGAGAAAGAGAAGCTGTGAGTGAGAGAGACAGAGAGAAAGAGAAGCTGTGAGTGAGTGATAGAGAGAGAGAAAGAAAAGCTGTGTGAGAGAGAGTGAGAGAGAAAGAGAAGCTGTGAGAGAGAGAGAAAAAGAGAGGCTGTGAGTGAGAGAGAGAGATTGAAGCTGTGTGTGTGAGAGAGAA
Source organism: Bradypodion pumilum (assembly GCA_035047305.1). Classification (NCBI taxonomy): domain Eukaryota; kingdom Metazoa; phylum Chordata; class Lepidosauria; order Squamata; family Chamaeleonidae; genus Bradypodion; species Bradypodion pumilum. The sequence goes on along the minus strand of JAWDJD010000002.1, from coordinate 227,461,750 downwards.
GCTGTGAGTGAGTGAGAGAGAGAGAAAGAGAAGCTGTGAGTGAGTGAGAGAGAGAGAGAAGGAGATGCTGTGTGAGAGAAGAGAGTGAGAGAGAAAGAGAAGCTGTGAGGGAGAGAGAGAAAGAGAAGCTGTGAGTGAGAGAGACAGAGAGAGAAAGAGAAGCTGTGAGGGAGTGAGAGAGAAAGAGGAGCTGAGAGTGAGAGAGAGAGAAGCTGTGAGTGATACAGAGAGAGAGAAAGAGAAGCTGTGAGTGAGAGAGAGAAAGAGAAGCTGTGAGTGAGAGAGAGAGAGAAAGAGAAGCTGTGTGAGTGAGAGAGAGAAAGAGAAGCTGTGAGTGAGAGAGAGAAACAGAAAGAGAAGCTATGAGTGAGAGAGAGTGAGAGAAAGAGAAGCTGTGAGTGACAGAGAGAAAGAGAATATGTGAGTGAGACATTATAGAGAAAGAGAAGGTTTGAGTAAGTGAGAGAGCAAGAGAAAGAGATACTGTGAATGAGAGAGAGAGAAAGAGAAGCTGTGTGTGTGAGAGAGAAAGAGAATCTGTGAGTTAGTGAGTGAAAGAGAAAGAGACGCTGTGAGTGAGAGAGACAGAGAGAGAGAGAGAAGCTGTGATCGAGTGAGAGAGAGAGAAAAAGAGAAGCTGTGAGTGAGAGAGAGAGAAAGAGAAGCTGTGAGTAAGTGAGAGAGAGAGAAAGAGAAGCTGTGTGTTAGTGTGAGAGAAAGAGAAGCTGTGAGTGAGAGACAGAGAGAGAAAGAGAAGCTGTGAGTGAGAGAGAGAGAGAAAGAGAAGCTGTGAGTGAGTGAGAGAGAGAAAGAGAAGCTGTGAGTGAGTGAGAGAGAGAGAGAAAGAGAAGCTGTCAGCGCGAGAGACAGAGAGAGAAAGAGATATCTGTGAGTGAGTGAGAGAGAGAGAGAAAGAGAAGCTGTGAGTGAGAGAGAGAGAGAAAGAGAAGCTGTAAATGAGAGAGAGAGAAAGAGAAGCTGTGAGAGAGAGAGAAAGAGAAGCTGTGAGTGAGAGAGCGAAAGAGAAGTGGTGAGTGAGTGAGAGAGAGAGAAAGAGAAGCTGTGAGTGAGAGAGAGAGAGAAAGAGAAGCTGTGAGTGATAGAGAGAGAGAAAGAGAAGCTGTGAGAGAGAGAGAAAAAGAGAAGCTGTGAGTGAGAGAGAGAAGCTGTGTGTGAGAGAGAGAAGCTGTGAGTGAGTGAGATAGAGAGAGGAAGAGAAGCTGTGAGTGAGTGAGAGAGAGAGAGAGAAGGAGATGCTGTGAGAGAGAAGAGAGTGAGAGAGAAAGAGAAGCTGTGAGGGAGAGAGAGAAAGAGAAGCTGTGAGTGAGAGAGAGAGAGAAAGAGAAGCTGTGAGTGAGTGAGAGAGAAAGCGGAGCTGAGAGTTAGAGAGAGAGAGAGAAGCTGTGAGTGATACAGAGAGAGAGAAAGAGAAGCTGTGAGTGAGAGAGAGAAAGAAAGAGAAGCTGTGAGTGAGAGAGAGAGAGAAAGAGAAGCTGTGTGTGTGTGTGAGAGAGAAAGAGAATGTGAGTGAGAGAGAGAAAGAGAAAGAGAAGCTATGAGTGAGAGAGAGTGAGAGAAAGAGAAGCTGTGAGTGACAGAGGGAAAGACAAGCTGTGAGTGAGAGAGAGAGGGAAATGAAGCTGTGAGTGAGAGAGATAGAGAGAAAGAGAAGCTGTGTGTGTGAGAGAGAAATAGAAGCTGTGAGTGAGTGAGAGAGAAAGAGAAAGAGAAGCTGTGAGTGAGTGAGAGATAGAGAGAGAGAAAGAGAAGCTGTGAGTGAGTGAGAGAGAGAGAGAGAAGCTGTGAGTGAGTGAGAGAGAGAAAGAGAAGCAGTGAGTGAGAGAGAGAGAGAGAAAGAGAAGCTGTGAGTGAGTGAGTGAGAGAGAGAAAGAAAGAGAAGCTGTGAGTGAGAGAGTGAGAAAGAGTAGCTGTGAATGAGAGAGAGAGAGAGAGAAATAGAAGCTGTGAGTGTGAGAGAGAGAAAGAGAAGCTGTGAGTGAGTGAGAGAGAGAAAGAGAAGCTGTGAGTGAGAGAGAGAGAGAGAAAGAGATGCTGTGAGTGAGAGAGAGAAAGAGAAAGAGAAGCTGTGAGTGAGAGAGAGAGAGAAAGAGAAGCTGTGAGTGAGGGAGACAGAGAGAGAAATAGAACATGTGAGTGAGCAAGAGAGAGAGAGAAAGATAAGCTTTGAGTGAGAGAGGGAGAGAGAGAAAGAAGCTGTGAGTGAGAAAGACAGAGAGAGAAAGAGAAGCTGTGAGTGAGAGAGAGAAACAGAAAGAGAAGCTATGAGTGAGAGAGAGTGAGAGAAAGAGAAGCTGTGAGTGACAGAGAGAAAGAGAATATGTGAGTGAGACATTATAGAGAAAGAGAAGGTTTGAGTAAGTGAGAGAGCAAGAGAAAGAGATACTGTGAATGAGAGAGAGAGAAAGAGAATCTGTGAGTTAGTGAGTGAAAGAGAAAGAGACGCTGTGAGTGAGAGAGACAGAGAGAGAGAGAGAAGCTGTGATCGAGTGAGAGAGAGAGAAAAAGAGAAGCTGTGAGTGAGAGAGAGAGAAAGAGAAGCTGTGAGTAAGTGAGAGAGAGAGAAAGAGAAGCTGTGTGTTAGTGTGAGAGAAAGAGAAGCTGTGAGTGAGAGAGACAGAGAGAGAAAGAGAAGCTGTGAGTGAGAGAGAGAGAGAGAAAGAGAAGCTGTGAGTGAGAGAGAGAGAGAAAGAGAAGCCGTGAGTGAGTGAGAGAGAGAAAGAGAAGCTGTGAGTGAGAGAGAGAGAGAGAAAGAGAAGCTGTCAGCGCGAGAGACAGAGAGAGAAAGAGATATCTGTGAGTGAGTGAGAGAGAGAGAAAGAGAAGCTGTGAGTGAGAGAGCAAAAGAGAAGTGGTGAGTGAGTGAGAGAGAGAGAAAGAGAAGCTGTGAGTGAGAGAGAGAGAGAAAGAGAAGCTGTGTGTGTGTGAGAGAGAGAAAGAGAAGCTGTAAGTGAGTGAGACAGAGAGAGAAAGAGAAGCTGTGAGTGAGTGATAGAGAGAGAGAAAGAGAAGCTGTGAGAGAGAGAGAAAAAGAGAAGCTGTGAGTGAGAGAGAGAGAAAGAGAAGCTGTGAGTGAGTGAGAGAGAGAAAGAGAAGCTGTGAGTGAGTGAGAGAGAGAGAGAAAGAGAAGCTGTTAGCGTGAGAGACAGAGAAAAAGAGATATCTGTGAGTGAGTGAGAGAGAGAGAAAGAGAAGCTGTGAGTGAGAGAGAGAGAAAGAGAAGCTGTAAATGAGAGAGAGTGAAAGAGAAGCTGTGAGAGAGAGAGAGAGAAAGAGAAGCTGTGAGTGAGAGAGCAAAAGAGAAGTGGTGAGTGAGTGAGAGAGAGAGAGAGAAAGAGAAGCTGTGAGTGAGAGAGAGAGAGAAAGAGAAGCTGTGAGTGGGAGAGAGAGAGAAAGAGAAGCTGTGTCTGTGTGAGAGAGAGAAAGAGAAGCTGTGAGTGAGAGAGACAGAGAGAGAAAGAGAAGCTGTGAGTGAGTGATAGAGAGAGAGAAAGAAAAGCTGTGTGAGAGAGAGTGAGAGAGAAAGAGAAGCTGTGAGAGAGAGAGAAAAAGAGAAGCTGTGAGTGAGAGAGAGAGAGAAGCTGTGTGTGTGAGAGAGAAGCTGTGAGTGAGTGAGATAGAGAGAGAAAGAGAAGCTGTGAGTGAGTGAGAGAGAGAGAGAAGGAGATGCTGTGAGAGAGAAGAGAGTGAGAGAGAAAGAGAAGCTGTGAGGGAGAGAGACAGAGAGAGAAAGAGAAGCTGTGAGTGAGTGAGAGAGAAAGAGGAGCTGAGAGTGAGAGAGAGAGAGAGAAGCTGTGAGTGATACAGAGAGAGAGAAAGAGAAGCTGTGATTGAGAGAGAGAAAGAAAGAGAAGCTGTGAGTGAGAGAGAGAGAAAGAGAAGCTGTGTGTGTGTGTGTGAGAGAGAGAGAAGCTGTGAGTGAGAGAGAGAAAGAGAAAGAGAAGCTATGAGTGAGAGAGAGTGAGAGAAAGAGAAGCTGTGAGTGACAGAGAGAAAGAGAAGCTGTGAGTGAGTGAGAGAGAGAGAAATGAAGCTGTGAGTGAGAGAGATAGAGAGAAAGAGAAGCTGTGTGTGTGAGAGAGAAATAGAAGCTGTGAGTGAGTGAGAGAGAAAGAGAAAGAGAAGCTGTGAGTGAGTGAGAGATAGAGAGATAGAAAGAGAAGCTGTGAGTGAGTGAGTGAGAGAGAGAGAGAAGCTGTGAGTGAGTGAGAGAGAAAGAGAAGTTGTGAGTGAGAGAGAGAGAGAAAGAGAAGCTGTGTGTGTGTGAGAGAGAGAAAGAGAAGCTGTGAGTGAGAGAGACAGAGAGAAAGAGAAGCTGTGAGTGAGTGATAGAGAGAGAGAAAGAAAAGCTGTGTGAGAGAGAGTGAGAGAGAAAGAGAAGCTGTGAGAGAGAGAGAAAAAGAGAGGCTGTGAGTGAGAGAGAGAGATTGAAGCTGTGTGTGTGAGAGAGAAGCTGTGAGTGAGTGAGAGAGAGAGAAAGAGAAGCTGTGAGTGAGTGAGAGAGAGAGAGAAGGAGATGATGTGTGAGAGAAGAGAGTGAGAGAGAAAGAGAAGCTGTGAGGGAGAGAGAGAAAGAGAAGCTGTGAGTGAGAGAGACAGAGAGAGAAAGAGAAGCTGTGAGGGAGTGAGAGAGAAAGAGGAGCTGAGAGTGAGAGAGAGAGAAGCTGTGAGTGATACAGAGAGAGAGAAAGAGAAGCTGTGAGTGAGAGAGAGAAAGAGAAGCTGTGAGTGAGAGAGAGAGAGAAAGAGAAGCTGTGTGAGTGAGAGAGAGAAAGAGAAGCTGTGAGTGAGAGAGAGAAACAGAAAGAGAAGCTATGAGTGAGAGAGAGTGAGAGAAAGAGAAGCTGTGAGTGACAGAGAGAAAGAGAATATGTGAGTGAGACATTATAGAGAAAGAGAAGGTTTGAGTAAGTGAGAGAGCAAGAGAAAGAGATACTGTGAATGAGAGAGAGAGAAAGAGAAGCTGTGTGTGTGAGAGAGAAAGAGAATCTGTGAGTTAGTGAGTGAAAGAGAAAGAGACGCTGTGAGTGAGAGAGACAGAGAGAGAGAGAGAGAAGCTGTGATCGAGTGAGAGAGAGAGAAAAAGAGAAGCTGTGAGTGAGAGAGAGAGAAAGAGAAGCTGTGAGTAAGTGAGAGAGAGAGAAAGAGAAGCTGTGTGTTAGTGTGAGAGAAAGAGAAGCTGTGAGTGAGAGACAGAGAGAGAAAGAGAAGCTGTGAGTGAGAGAGAGAGAGAAAGAGAAGCTGTGAGTGAGTGAGAGAGAGAAAGAGAAGCTGTGAGTGAGTGAGAGAGAGAGAGAAAGAGAAGCTGTCAGCGCGAGAGACAGAGAGAGAAAGAGATATCTGTGAGTGAGTGAGAGAGAGAGAGAAAGAGAAGCTGTGAGTGAGAGAGAGAGAGAAAGAGAAGCTGTAAATGAGAGAGAGAGAAAGAGAAGCTGTGAGAGAGAGAGAAAGAGAAGCTGTGAGTGAGAGAGCGAAAGAGAAGTGGTGAGTGAGTGAGAGAGAGAGAAAGAGAAGCTGTGAGTGAGAGAGAGAGAGAAAGAGAAGCTGTGAGTGATAGAGAGAGAGAAAGAGAAGCTGTGAGAGAGAGAGAAAAAGAGAAGCTGTGAGTGAGAGAGAGAAGCTGTGTGTGAGAGAGAGAAGCTGTGAGTGAGTGAGATAGAGAGAGGAAGAGAAGCTGTGAGTGAGTGAGAGAGAGAGAGAGAAGGAGATGCTGTGAGAGAGAAGAGAGTGAGAGAGAAAGAGAAGCTGTGAGGGAGAGAGAGAAAGAGAAGCTGTGAGTGAGAGAGAGAGAGAAAGAGAAGCTGTGAGTGAGTGAGAGAGAAAGCGGAGCTGAGAGTTAGAGAGAGAGAGAGAAGCTGTGAGTGATACAGAGAGAGAGAAAGAGAAGCTGTGAGTGAGAGAGAGAAAGAAAGAGAAGCTGTGAGTGAGAGAGAGAGAGAAAGAGAAGCTGTGTGTGTGTGTGAGAGAGAAAGAGAATGTGAGTGAGAGAGAGAAAGAGAAAGAGAAGCTATGAGTGAGAGAGAGTGAGAGAAAGAGAAGCTGTGAGTGACAGAGGGAAAGACAAGCTGTGAGTGAGAGAGAGAGGGAAATGAAGCTGTGAGTGAGAGAGATAGAGAGAAAGAGAAGCTGTGTGTGTGAGAGAGAAATAGAAGCTGTGAGTGAGTGAGAGAGAAAGAGAAAGAGAAGCTGTGAGTGAGTGAGAGATAGAGAGAGAGAAAGAGAAGCTGTGAGTGAGTGAGAGAGAGAGAGAGAAGCTGTGAGTGAGTGAGAGAGAGAAAGAGAAGCAGTGAGTGAGAGAGAGAGAGAGAAAGAGAAGCTGTGAGTGAGTGAGTGAGAGAGAGAAAGAAAGAGAAGCTGTGAGTGAGAGAGTGAGAAAGAGTAGCTGTGAATGAGAGAGAGAGAGAGAGAAATAGAAGCTGTGAGTGTGAGAGAGAGAAAGAGAAGCTGTGAGTGAGTGAGAGAGAGAAAGAGAAGCTGTGAGTGAGAGAGAGAGAGAGAAAGAGATGCTGTGAGTGAGAGAGAGAAAGAGAAAGAGAAGCTGTGAGTGAGAGAGAGAGAGAAAGAGAAGCTGTGAGTGAGGGAGACAGAGAGAGAAATAGAACATGTGAGTGAGCAAGAGAGAGGGAGAAAGATAAGCTTTGAGTGAGAGAGGGAGAGAGAGAAAGAAGCTGTGAGTGAGTGTGAGAGAGAGAAAAGAGCAGTTGTGAGTGAGGGAGATAGAGAGAAAGAAAGAGAAGCTGTGAGTGAGAGAGAGAAAAATAGAAGCTGTGAGTGATTGAGAGAGAGAAAGAAAGAGAAGCTGTGAGTGAGTGAGTGAGTGAGAGAGAAAGAGAAAGAGAACCTGTGTGTGTGAGAGAGAAAGAGAATCTGTGAGTTAGTGAGTGAAAGAGAAAGATACGCTGTGAGTGAGAGAGACAGAGAGAGAGAGAGAGAGAGAGAAGCTATGAGTGAGTGAGAGAGAGAGATAAAGAGAAGCTGTGCGTTAGTGTGAGAGCAAGAGAAGCTGTGAGTGAGAGAGACAGAAAGAGAAAGAGAAGCTGTGAGTGAGAGAGAGAGAGAGAGAGAGAAAGAAAGAAAGAAAGAGAAGCTGTGTGAGAGAGAGAGAGAGAGAAAGAGAAGCTGTGAAAGAGAGAGAGAATTAGAAGCTGTGAGTGAGACAGAGAGAGAGAAAGAGAAAGAGAAGCTGTGAGTGAGAGAGAGAAAGAGAAGCTGTGAGTGAGAGAGAGAGAGAAAGAGAAGCTGTGTGTGTGAGAGAGAAAGAGAATATGTGAGTTAGTGAGTGAAAGAGAAAGACACTGTGAGTGAGAGAGACAGAGAGAGAGAGAGAAGCTGTGATCGAATGAGAGAGAGAGAAAAAGAGAAGCTGTGAGTGAGAGAGAGAGAAAGAGAAGCTGTGAGTGAGAGAGAGAGAGAAAGAGAAGCTGTGAGTGAGTGAGAGAGAGAAATAGAAGCTGTGAGTGCGAGAGACAGAGAGATTAAGATATCTGTGAGTGAGTGAGAGAGAGAGAAAGAGAAGCTGTGAGTGAGAGAGAGAGAGAAAGAGAAGCTGTAAATGTGTGTGAGAGAGAAAGAAAAGCTGTGAGAGAGAGAGAGAAAGAGAAGCTGTGAGTGAGAGAACGAAAGAGAAGTGGTGAGTGAGTGAGAGAGAGAGAGAAAGCTGTGTGTGTGTGAGAGAGAGAAAGAAGCTGTGAGTGAGAGAGAGAGAGAAAGAGAAGCTGTGTGTGTGTGTGAGAGAGAAAGAGAAGCTGTGAGTGAGAGAGACAGAGAGAGAAAGAGAATCTGTGAGTGAGTGATAGAGAGAGAGAAAGAAAAGCTGTGTGAGAGAGAGTGAGAGAGAAAGAGAAGCTGTGAGAGAGAGAGAGAAAGAGAAGCTGTGAGTGAGAGAGAGAGAGAGAGAGAAGCTGTGTGTGTGAGAGAGAAGCTGTGAGTGGGTGAGAGAGAGAGAGAAGGAGATGCTGTTAGATAGAAGAGAGTGAGAGAGAAAGAGAAGCTGTGAGAGAGAGAGAGAGAAGCTGTGAGAGAGAGAGAAAAAGAGAGGCTGTGAGTGAGAGAGAGAGATTGAAACTGTGTGTGAGAGAGAAGCTGTGAGTGAGTGAGATAGAGAGAGAAAGAGAAGCTGTGAGTGAGTGAGAGAGAGAGAGAGAAGGAGATGCTGTGTGAGAGAAGAGAGTGAGAGAGAAAGAGAAGCTGTGAGGGAGAGAGAGAAAGAGAAGCTGTGAGTGAGAAAGACAGAGAGAGAAAGAGAAGCTGTGAGTGAGAGAGAGAAACAGAAAGAGAAGCTATGAGTGAGAGAGAGTGAGAGAAAGAGAAGCTGTGAGTGACAGAGAGAAAGAGAATATGTGAGTGAGACATTATAGAGAAAGAGAAGGTTTGAGTAAGTGAGAGAGCAAGAGAAAGAGATACTGTGAATGAGAGAGAGAGAAAGAGAAGCTGTGTGTGTGAGAGAGAAAGAGAATCTGTGAGTTAGTGAGTGAAAGAGAAAGAGACGCTGTGAGTGAGAGAGACAGAGAGAGAGAGAGAAGCTGTGATCGAGTGAGAGAGAGAGAAAAAGAGAAGCTGTGAGTGAGAGAGAGAGAAAGAGAAGCTGTGAGTAAGTGAGAGAGAGAGAAAGAGAAGCTGTGTGTTAGTGTGAGAGAAAGAGAAGCTGTGAGTGAGAGAGACAGAGAGAGAAAGAGAAGCTGTGAGTGAGAGAGAGAGAGAGAAAGAGAAGCTGTGAGTGAGAGAGAGAGAGAAAGAGAAGCCGTGAGTGAGTGAGAGAGAGAAAGAGAAGCTGTGAGTGAGAGAGAGAGAGAGAAAGAGAAGCTGTCAGCGCGAGAGACAGAGAGAGAAAGAGATATCTGTGAGTGAGTGAGAGAGAGAGAAAGAGAAGCTGTGAGTGAGAGAGCAAAAGAGAAGTGGTGAGTGAGTGAGAGAGAGAGAAAGAGAAGCTGTGAGTGAGAGAGAGAGAGAAAGAGAAGCTGTGTGTGTGTGAGAGAGAGAAAGAGAAGCTGTAAGTGAGTGAGACAGAGAGAGAAAGAGAAGCTGTGAGTGAGTGATAGAGAGAGAGAAAGAGAAGCTGTGAGAGAGAGAGAAAAAGAGAAGCTGTGAGTGAGAGAGAGAAGCTGTGTGTGAGAGAGAGAAGCTGTGAGTGAGTGAGATAGAGAGAGAAAGAGAAGCTGTGAGTGAGTGAGAGAGAGAGAGAGAGAGAAGGAGATGCTGTGAGAGAGAAGAGAGTGAGAGAGAAAGAGAAGCTGTGAGGGAGAGAGAGAAAGAGAAGCTGTGAGTGAGAGAGAGAGAGAAAGAGAAGCTGTGAGTGAGTGAGAGAGAAAGAGGAGCTGAGAGTGAGAGAGAGAGAGAGAAGCTGTGAGTGATACAGAGAGAGAGAAAGAGAAGCTGCGATTGAGAGAGAGAAAGAAAGAGAAGCTGTGAGTGAGAGAGAGAAAGAGAAAGAGAAGCTATGAGTGAGAGAGAGTGAAAGAGAAGCTGTGAATGACAGAGAGAAAGAGAAGCTGTGAGTGAGAGAGAAAGAGAGAAATGAAGCTGTGAGTGAGAGAGATAGAGAGAAAGAGAAGCTGTGTGTGTGAGAGAGAAATAGAAGCTGTGAGTGAGTGAGAGAGAAAGAGAAAGAGAAGCTGTGAGTGAGTGAGAGACAGAGAGAGAGAAAGAGAAGCTGTGAGTGAGTGAGTGAGTGAGAGAGAGAGAAGCTGTGAGTGAGTGAGAGAGAGAGAAAGAGAAGCAGTGAGAGAGAGAGAGAGAAAGAGAAGCTGTGAGTGAGTGAGAGAGAGAAAGAGAAGCTGTGTGTGAGAGAGAGAAAGAGAAGTTGTGAGTGAGTGAGAGAGAGAGAGAGAGAAGCTGTGTGTGTGAGAGAGAGAGAAAGAGAAGCTGTGAGTGAGAGAGACAGAGAGAAAGTGAAGCTGTGAGTGAGTGATAGAGAGAGAGAAAGAAAAGCTGTGTGAGAGAGAGTGAGAGAGAAAGAGAAGCTGTGAGAGAGAGAGAAAAAGAGAGGCTGTGAGTGAGAGAGAGAGATTGAAGCTGTGTGAGTGAGAGAGAAGCTGTGAATGAGTGAGATAGAGAGAGAAAGAGAAGCTGTTAGTGAGTGAGAGAGAGAGAGAAGGAGATGCTGTGAGAGAGAAGAGAGTGAGAGAGAAAGAAAAGCTGTGAGGGAGAGAGAGAAAGAGAAGCTGTGAGTGAGAGAGACAGAGAAAGAGAAGCTGTGAGGGAGTGAGAGAGAGAAAGAGAAGCTGTGAGTGAGAGAGAGAGAGAAATAGAAGCTGTGAGTGCGAGAGACAGAGAGATTAAGATATCTGTGAGTGAGTGAGAGAGAGAGAAAGAGAAGCTGTGAGTGAGAGAGAGAGAGAAAGAGAAGCTGTGAGTGCGAGAGACAGAGAGATTAAGATATCTGTGAGTGAGTGAGAGTGAGAGAGAGAGAAGCTGTGAGTGATACAGAGAGAGAGAAAGAGAAGCTGTGAGTGAGAGAGAGAGAAAGAGAAGTTGTGAGTGAGTGAGAGAGAGAAAGAGAAGCTGTGAGTGAGAGAGAGAGAGAAATAGAAGCTGTGAGTGCGAGAGACAGAGAGATTAAGATATCTGTGAGTGAGTGAGAGAGAGAGAAAGAGAAGCTGTGAGTGAGAGAGAGAGAGAAAGAGAAGCTGTAAATGTGAGAGAGAGAAAGAAAAGCTGTGAGAGAGAGAAAGAGAAGCTGTGAGTGAGAGAACGAAAGAGAAGTGGTGAGTGAGTGAGAGAGAGAGAGAAAGAGAAGCTGTGTGTGTGTGAGAGAGAGAGAAAGAAGCTGTGAGTGAGAGAGAGAGAAAGAGAAGCTGTGTGTGTGTGAGAGAGAGAAAGAGAAGCTGTGAGTGTGAGAGACAGAGAGAGAAAGAGAAGCTGTGAGTGAGTGATAGAGAGAGAGAAAGAAAAGCTGTGTGAGAGAGAGTGAGAGAGAAAGAGAAGCTGTGAGAGAGAGAGAGAGAAAGAGAAGCTGTGAGTGAGAGAGAGAGAGAGAAGCTGTGTGTGTGAGAGAGAAGATGTGAGTGAGTGAGATAGAGAGAGAAAGAGAAGCTGTGAGTGGGTGAGAGAGAGAGAAGGAGATGCTGTGAGAGAGAAGAGAGTGAGAGAGAAAGAGAAGCTGTGAGAGATAGAGCGAAAGAGAAGGTGTGAGTGAGAGAGACAGAGAGAGAAAGAGAAGCTGTGAGTGAGTGAGAGAGAAAGAGGAGCTGAGAGTGAGAGAGAGAGAAGCTCTGAGTGATAGAGAGAGAGAAAGAGAAAGAGAAGCTGTGAGTGAGAGAGAGAAAGAGAAGCTGTGAGTGAGAGAGAGAGAGAGAAAGAGAAGCTTTGTGTGTGAGAGAGAGAAAGAGAAGCTGTGAGTGAGAGAGAGAAACAGAAAGAGAAGCTATGAGTGAGAGAGAGTGAGAGAAAGAGAAGCTGTGAGTGACAGAGAGAAAGAGAATCTGTGAGTGAGACAGATAGAGAAAGAGAAGGTTTGAGTACGTGAGAGAGCGAGAGAAAGAGATACTGTGAGTGAGAGAGAGAGAAAGAGAAGCTGTGTGTGTGAGAGAGAAAGAGAATCTGTGAGTTAGTGAGTGAAAGAGAAAGAGATGCTGTGAGTGAGAGAGACAGAGAGAGAGAGAAGATGTGATCGAGTAAGAGAGAGAGAGAAAAAGAGAAGCTGTGAGTGAGAGAGACAGAGAGAGAAAGAGAAGCTGTGAGCGAGTGAGAGAGAAAGAGGAGCTGAGAGTGAGAGAGAGAGAAGCTGTGAGTGATACAGAGAGAGAGAAAGAGAAGCTGTGAGTGAGAGAGAGAAAGAGAAGCTGTGAGTGAGAGAGAGAGAGAAAGAGAAGCTGTGTGTGTGTGAGAGAGAAAGAGAAGCTGTGAGTGAGAGAGAGAAACAGAAAGAGAAGCTATGAGTGAGAGAGAGTGAGAGAAAGAGAAGCTGTGAGTGAGACAGATAGAGAAAGAGAAGGTTTGAGTGAGTGAGAGAGCGAGAGAAAGAGATACAGTGAGTGAGAGAGAGAGAAAGAGAAGCTGTGTGTGTGAGAGAGAAAGAGAATCTGTGAGTGAGAGAGACAGAGAGAGGGAGGGAAGCTGTGATCGAATGAGAGAGAGAGAAAAAGAGAAGCTGTGAGTGAGAGAGAGAGAAAGAGAAGCTGTGAGTGAGTGAGAGAGAGAGAAAGAGAAGCTGTGTGTTAGTGTGAGAGAAAGAGAAGCTGTGAGTGAGAGAGACAGAGAGAGAAAGAGAAGCTGTGAGTGAAAGACAGAGAGAGAAAGAGAAGCTGTGAGTGAGAGAGAGAGAGAAAGAGAAGCTGTGAGTGAGTGAGAGAGAGAAAGAGAAGCTGTGAGTGAGTGAGAGAGAGAGAGAAAGAGAAGCTGTTAGCGTGAGAGACAGAGAAAAAGAGATATCTGTGAGTGAGTGAGAGAGAGAGAAAGAGAAGCTGTGAGTGAGAGAGAGAGAGAAAGAGAAGGTGTAAATGAGAGAGAGTGAAAGAGAAGCTGTGAGAGAGAGAGAGAGAAAGAGAAGCTGTGAGTGAGAGAGCGAAAGAGAAGTGGTGAGTGAGTGAGAGAGAGAGAAAGAGAAGCTGTGAGTGAGAGAGAGAGAGAAAGAGAAGCTGTGAGTGAGTGAGAGAGAGAAAGAGAAGCTGTGTTTGTGTGAGAGAGAGAAAGAGAAGCTGTGAGTGAGAGAGACAGAGAGAGAAAGAGAAGCTGTGAGTGAGTGATAGAGAGAGAGAAAGAAAAGCTGTATGAGAGAGAGTGAGAGAGAAAGAGAAGCTGTGTGAGAGAGAGAAAAAGAGAAGCTGTGAGTGAGAGAGAGAGAGAGAAGCTGTGTGTGTGAGAGAGAATCTGTGAGTGAGTGAGATAGAGAGAGAAAGAGAAGCTGTGAGTGAGTGAGAGAGAGAGAGAAGGAGATGCTGTGAGAGAGAAGAGAGTGAGAGAGAAAGTGAAGCTGTGAGGGAGAGAGAGAAAGAGAAGCTGTGAGGGAGAGAGACAGAGAGAGAAAGAGAAGCTGTGAGTGAGTATGAGAGAAAGAGGAGCTGAGAGTGAGAGAGAGAGAGAGAAGCTGTGAGTGATACAGAGAGAGAGAAAGAGAAGCTTTGATTGAGAGAGAGAAAGAAAGAGAAGCTGTGAGTGAGAGAGAGAGAGAAAGAGAAGCTGTGTGTGTGTGTGAGAGAGAGAAGCTGTGAGTGAGAGAGAGAAAGAGAAAGAGAAGCTATGAGTGAGAGAGAGTGAGAGAAAGAGAAGCTGTGAGTGACAGAGAGAAAGAGAAGCTGTGAGTGAGAGAGAGAGAGAAATGAAGCTGTGTGTGAGAGAGATAGAGAGAAAGAGAAGCTGTGTGAGAGAGAGAGAAATAGAAGCTGTGAGTGAGTGAGAGAGAAAGAGAAAGAGAAGCTGTGAGTGAGTGAGAGATAGAGAGAGAGAAAGAGAAGCTGTGAGTGAGTGAGTGAGAGAGAGAGAGAGAAGCTGTGAGTGAGTGGGAGAGAGAAAGAGAAGCAGTGAGAGAGAGAGAGAGAAAGAGAAGCTGTGATCGAGTGAGAGAGAGAGAAAAAGAGAAGCTGTGAGTGAGAGAGAGAGAAAGAGAAGCTGTGAGTCAGTGAGAGAGAGAGAAAGAGAAGTTGTGTGTTAGTGTGAGAGTAAGAGAAGCTGTGAGTGAGAGAGACAGAGAGAGAAAGAGAAGCTGTGAGTGAGAGACAGAGAGAGAAAGAGAAGCTGTGAGTGAGAGAGAGAGAAAGAGAAGCTGTGAGTGAGTGAGAGAGAGAAAGAGAAGCTGTGAGTGAGTGAGAGAGAGAGAGAAAGAGAAGCTGTGTGTTAGTGTGAGAGAAAGAGAAGCTGTGAGTGAGAGAGACAGAGAGAGAAAGAGAAGCTGTGAGTGAAAGACAGAGAGAGAAAGAGAAGCTGTGAGTGAGAGAGAGAGAGAAAGAGAAGCTGTGAGTGAGTGAGAGAGAGAAAGAGAAGCTGTGAGTGAGTGAGAGAGAGAGAGAAAGAGAAGCTGTTAGCGTGAGAGACAGAGAAAAAGAGATATCTGTGAGTGAGTGAGAGAGAGAGAAAGAGAAGCTGTGAGTGAGAGAGAGAGAGAAAGAGAAGGTGTAAATGAGAGAGAGTGAAAGAGAAGCTGTGAGAGAGAGAGAGAGAAAGAGAAGCTGTGAGTGAGAGAGCGAAAGAGAAGTGGTGAGTGAGTGAGAGAGAGAGAAAGAGAAGCTGTGAGTGAGAGAGAGAGAGAAAGAGAAGCTGTGAGTGAGTGAGAGAGAGAAAGAGAAGCTGTGTTTGTGTGAGAGAGAGAAAGAGAAGCTGTGAGTGAGAGAGACAGAGAGAGAAAGAGAAGCTGTGAGTGAGTGATAGAGAGAGAGAAAGAAAAGCTGTATGAGAGAGAGTGAGAGAGAAAGAGAAGCTGTGTGAGAGAGAGAAAAAGAGAAGCTGTGAGTGAGAGAGAGAGAGAGAAGCTGTGTGTGTGAGAGAGAATCTGTGAGTGAGTGAGATAGAGAGAGAAAGAGAAGCTGTGAGTGAGTGAGAGAGAGAGAGAAGGAGATGCTGTGAGAGAGAAGAGAGTGAGAGAGAAAGTGAAGCTGTGAGGGAGAGAGAGAAAGAGAAGCTGTGAGTGAGAGAGACAGAGAGAGAAAGAGAAGCTGTGAGTGAGTATGAGAGAAAGAGGAGCTGAGAGTGAGAGAGAGAGAGAGAAGCTGTGAGTGATACAGAGAGAGAGAAAGAGAAGCTTTGATTGAGAGAGAGAAAGAAAGAGAAGCTGTGAGTGAGAGAGAGAGAGAAAGAGAAGCTGTGTGTGTGTGTGAGAGAGAGAAGCTGTGAGTGAGAGAGAGAAAGAGAAAGAGAAGCTATGAGTGAGAGAGAGTGAGAGAAAGAGAAGCTGTGAGTGACAGAGAGAAAGAGAAGCTGTGAGTGAGAGAGAGAGAGAGAAATGAAGCTGTGAGTGAGATAGATAGAGAGAAAGAGAAGCTGTGTGTGTGAGAGAGAAATAGAAGCTGTGAGTGAGTGAGAGAGAAAGAGAAAGAGAAGCTGTGAGTGAGTGAGAGATAGAGAGAGAGAAAGAGAAGCTGTGAGTGAGTGAGTGAGAGAGAGAGAGAGAAGCTGTGAGTGAGTGGGAGAGAGAAAGAGAAGCAGTGAGAGAGAGAGAGAGAAAGAGAAGCTGTGATCGAGTGAGAGAGAGAGAAAAAGAGAAGCTGTGAGTGAGAGAGAGAGAAAGAGAAGCTGTGAGTCAGTGAGAGAGAGAGAAAGAGAAGTTGTGTGTTAGTGTGAGAGTAAGAGAAGCTGTGAGTGAGAGAGACAGAGAGAGAAAGAGAAGCTGTGAGTGAGAGACAGAGAGAGAAAGAGAAGCTGTGAGTGAGAGAGAGAGAAAGAGAAGCTGTGAGTGAGTGAGAGAGAGAAAGAGAAGCTGTGAGTGAGTGAGAGAGAGAGAGAAAGAGAAGCTGTTAGCGTGAGAGACAGAGAAAAAGAGATATCTGTGAGTGAGTGAGAGAGAGAGAAAGAGAAGCTGTGAGTGAGAGAGAGAGAAAGAGAAGCTGTAAATGAGAGAGAGTGAAAGAGAAGCTGTGAGAGAGAGAGAGAGAAAGAGAAGCTGTGAGTGAGAGAGCAAAAGAGAAGTGGTGAGTGAGTGAGAGAGAGAGAGAGAAAGAGAAGCTGTGAGTGAGAGAGAGAGAGAAAGAGAAGCTGTGAGTGGGAGAGAGAGAGAAAGAGAAGCTGTGTCTGTGTGAGAGAGAGAAAGAGAAGCTGTGAGTGAGAGAGACAGAGAGAGAAAGAGAAGCTGTGAGTGAGTGATAGAGAGAGAGAAAGAAAAGCTGTGTGAGAGAGAGTGAGAGAGAAAGAGAAGCTGTGAGAGAGAGAGAAAAAGAGAAGCTGTGAGTGAGAGAGAGAGAGAGAGAAGCTGTGTGTGTGAGAGAGAAGCTGTGAGTGAGTGAGATAGAGAGAGAAAGAGAAGCTGTGAGTGAGTGAGAGAGAGAGAGAAGGAGATGCTGTGAGAGAGAAGAGAGTGAGAGAGAAAGAGAAGCTGTGAGGGAGAGAGACAGAGAGAGAAAGAGAAGCTGTGAGTGAGTGAGAGAGAAAGAGGAGCTGAGAGTGAGAGAGAGAGAGAGAAGCTGTGAGTGATACAGAGAGAGAGAAAGAGAAGCTGTGATTGAGAGAGAGAAAGAAAGAGAAGCTGTGAGTGAGAGAGAGAGAAAGAGAAGCTGTGTGTGTGTGTGAGAGAGAGAGAGAAGCTGTGAGTGAGAGAGAGAAAGAGAAAGAGAAGCTATGAGTGAGAGAGAGTGAGAGAAAGAGAAGCTGTGAGTGACAGAGAGAAAGAGAAGCTGTGAGTGAGTGAGAGAGAGAGAAATGAAGCTGTGAGTGAGAGAGATAGAGAGAAAGAGAAGCTGTGTGTGTGAGAGAGAAATAGAAGCTGTGAGTGAGTGAGAGAGAAAGAGAAAGAGAAGCTGTGAGTGAGTGAGAGATAGAGAGATAGAAAGAGAAGCTGTGAGTGAGTGAGTGAGAGAGAGAGAGAAGCTGTGAGTGAGTGAGAGAGAAAGAGAAGTTGTGAGTGAGAGAGAGAGAGAAAGAGAAGCTGTGTGTGTGTGAGAGAGAGAAAGAGAAGCTGTGAGTGAGAGAGACAGAGAGAAAGAGAAGCTGTGAGTGAGTGATAGAGAGAGAGAAAGAAAAGCTGTGTGAGAGAGAGTGAGAGAGAAAGAGAAGCTGTGAGAGAGAGAGAAAAAGAGAGGCTGTGAGTGAGAGAGAGAGATTGAAGCTGTGTGTGTGAGAGAGAAGCTGTGAGTGAGTGAGAGAGAGAGAAAGAGAAGCTGTGAGTGAGTGAGAGAGAGAGAGAAGGAGATGCTGTGTGAGAGAAGAGAGTGAGAGAGAAAGAGAAGCTGTGAGGGAGAGAGAGAAAGAGAAGCTGTGAGTGAGAGAGACAGAGAGAGAAAGAGAAGCTGTGAGGGAGTGAGAGAGAAAGAGGAGCTGAGAGTGAGAGAGAGAGAAGCTGTGAGTGATACAGAGAGAGAGAAAGAGAAGCTGTGAGTGAGAGAGAGAAAGAGAAGCTGTGAGTGAGAGAGAGAGAGAAAGAGAAGCTGTGTGAGTGAGAGAGAGAAAGAGAAGCTGTGAGTGAGAGAGAGAAACAGAAAGAGAAGCTATGAGTGAGAGAGAGTGAGAGAAAGAGAAGCTGTGAGTGACAGAGAGAAAGAGAATATGTGAGTGAGACATTATAGAGAAAGAGAAGGTTTGAGTAAGTGAGAGAGCAAGAGAAAGAGATACTGTGAATGAGAGAGAGAGAAAGAGAAGCTGTGTGTGTGAGAGAGAAAGAGAATCTGTGAGTTAGTGAGTGAAAGAGAAAGAGACGCTGTGAGTGAGAGAGACAGAGAGAGAGAGAGAAGCTGTGATCGAGTGAGAGAGAGAGAAAAAGAGAAGCTGTGAGTGAGAGAGAGAGAAAGAGAAGCTGTGAGTAAGTGAGAGAGAGAGAAAGAGAAGCTGTGTGTTAGTGTGAGAGAAAGAGAAGCTGTGAGTGAGAGACAGAGAGAGAAAGAGAAGCTGTGAGTGAGAGAGAGAGAGAAAGAGAAGCTGTGAGTGAGTGAGAGAGAGAAAGAGAAGCTGTGAGAGAGAGAGAAAGAGAAGCTGTGAGTGAGAGAGCGAAAGAGAAGTGGTGAGTGAGTGAGAGAGAGAGAAAGAGAAGCTGTGAGTGAGAGAGAGAGAGAAAGAGAAGCTGTGAGTGATAGAGAGAGAGAAAGAGAAGCTGTGAGAGAGAGAGAAAAAGAGAAGCTGTGAGTGAGAGAGAGAAGCTGTGTGTGAGAGAGAGAAGCTGTGAGTGAGTGAGATAGAGAGAGGAAGAGAAGCTGTGAGTGAGTGAGAGAGAGAGAGAGAGAAGGAGATGCTGTGAGAGAGAAGAGAGTGAGAGAGAAAGAGAAGCTGTGAGGGAGAGAGAGAAAGAGAAGCTGTGAGTGAGAGAGAGAGAGAAAGAGAAGCTGTGAGTGAGTGAGAGAGAAAGCGGAGCTGAGAGTTAGAGAGAGAGAGAGAAGCTGTGAGTGATACAGAGAGAGAGAAAGAGAAGCTGTGAGTGAGAGAGAGAAAGAAAGAGAAGCTGTGAGTGAGAGAGAGAGAGAAAGAGAAGCTGTGTGTGTGTGTGAGAGAGAAAGAGAATGTGAGTGAGAGAGAGAAAGAGAAAGAGAAGCTATGAGTGAGAGAGAGTGAGAGAAAGAGAAGCTGTGAGTGACAGAGGGAAAGACAAGCTGTGAGTGAGAGAGAGAGGGAAATGAAGCTGTGAGTGAGAGAGATAGAGAGAAAGAGAAGCTGTGTGTGTGAGAGAGAAATAGAAGCTGTGAGTGAGTGAGAGAGAAAGAGAAAGAGAAGCTGTGAGTGAGTGAGAGATAGAGAGAGAGAAAGAGAAGCTGTGAGTGAGTGAGAGAGAGAGAGAGAGAAGCTGTGAGTGAGTGAGAGAGAGAAAGAGAAGCAGTGAGTGAGAGAGAGAGAGAGAAAGAGAAGCTGTGAGTGAGTGAGAGAGAGAGAGAAAGAAAGAGAAGCTGTGAGTGAGAGAGTGAGAAAGAGTAGCTGTGAATGAGAGAGAGAGAGAGAGAAATAGAAGCTGTGAGTGTGAGAGAGAGAAAGAGAAGCTGTGAGTGAGTGAGAGAGAGAAAGAGAAGCTGTGAGTGAGAGAGAGAGAGAGAAAGAGATGCTGTGAGTGAGAGAGAGAAAGAGAAAGAGAAGCTGTGAGTGAGAGAGAGAGAGAAAGAGAAGCTGTGAGTGAGGGAGACAGAGAGAGAAATAGAACATGTGAGTGAGCAAGAGAGAGAGAGAAAGATAAGCTTTGAGTGAGAGAGGGAGAGAGAGAAAGAAGCTGTGAGTGAGTGTGAGAGAGAGAAAAGAGCAGTTGTGAGTGAGGGAGATAGAGAGAAAGAAAGAGAAGCTGTGAGTGAGAGAGAGAAAAATAGAAGCTGTGAGTGATTGAGAGAGAGAAAGAAAGAGAAGCTGTGAGTGAGTGAGTGAGTGAGAGAGAAAGAGAAAGAGAACCTGTGTGTGTGAGAGAGAAAGAGAATCTGTGAGTTAGTGAGTGAAAGAGAAAGATACGCTGTGAGTGAGAGAGACAGAGAGAGAGAGAGAGAGAAGCTATGAGTGAGTGAGAGAGAGAGATAAAGAGAAGCTGTGCGTTAGTGTGAGAGCAAGAGAAGCTGTGAGTGAGAGAGACAGAAAGAGAAAGAGAAGCTGTGAGTGAGAGAGAGAGAGAGAGAGAGAAAGAAAGAAAGAAAGAGAAGCTGTAAGTGAGAGAGAGAGAGAGAGAAAGAGAAGCTGTGAAAGAGAGAGAGAATTAGAAGCTGTGAGTGAGACAGAGAGAGAGAAAGAGAAAGAGAAGCTGTGAGTGAGAGAGAGAAAGAGAAGCTGTGAGTGAGAGAGAGAGAGAAAGAGAAGCTGTGTGTGTGAGAGAGAAAGAGAATATGTGAGTTAGTGAGTGAAAGAGAAAGACACTGTGAGTGAGAGAGACAGAGAGAGAGAGAGAAGCTGTGATCGAATGAGAGAGAGAGAAAAAGAGAAGCTGTGAGTGAGAGAGAGAGAAAGAGAAGCTGTGAGTGAGAGAGAGAGAGAAAGAGAAGCTGTGAGTGAGTGAGAGAGAGAAATAGAAGCTGTGAGTGCGAGAGACAGAGAGATTAAGATATCTGTGAGTGAGTGAGAGAGAGAGAAAGAGAAGCTGTGAGTGAGAGAGAGAGAAAGAGAAGCTGTAAATGTGTGTGAGAGAGAAAGAAAAGCTGTGAGAGAGAGAGAGAAAGAGAAGCTGTGAGTGAGAGAACGAAAGAGAAGTGGTGAGTGAGTGAGAGAGAGAGAGAAAGCTGTGTGTGTGAGAGAGAGAGAAAGAAGCTGTGAGTGAGAGAGAGAGAGAAAGAGAAGCTGTGTGTGTGTGTGAGAGAGAAAGAGAAGCTGTGAGTGAGAGAGACAGAGAGAGAAAGAGAATCTGTGAGTGAGTGATAGAGAGAGAGAAAGAAAAGCTGTGTGAGAGAGAGTGAGAGAGAAAGAGAAGCTGTGAGAGAGAGAGAGAAAGAGAAGCTGTGAGTGAGTGAGAGAGAGAGAGAGAAGCTGTGTGTGTGAGAGAGAAGCTGTGAGTGGGTGAGAGAGAGAGAGAAGGAGATGCTGTTAGATAGAAGAGAGTGAGAGAGAAAGAGAAGCTGTGAGAGAGAGAGAGAGAAGCTGTGAGTGAGAGAGACAGAGAGAGAAAGAGAAGCTGTGAGTGAGTGAGAGAGAAAGAGGAGCTGAGAGTGAGAGAGAGAGAGAAGCTGTGAGTGATACAGAGAGAGAGAAAGAGAAAGAGAAGCTGTGAGTGAGAGAGAGAAAGAGAAGCTGTGAGTGAGAGAGAGAGAGAAAGAGAAGCTGTGTGTGTGAGAGAGAAAGAGAATCTGTGAGTTAGTGAGTGAAAGAGAAAGACACTGTGAGTGAGAGAGACAGAGAGAGAGAGAGAAGCTGTGAGTGAGTGAGAGAGAGAGAAAAAGAGAAGCTGTGCATAAGTGTGAGAGAAAGAGAAGCTGTGAGTGAGAGAGACAGAAAGAGAAAGAGAAGCTGTGAGTGAGTGAGAGAGAGAAAGAGAAGCTGTGAGTGAGAGAGAGAGAGAGAAAGAGAAGCTGTGAGTGAGAGAGAGAAAGAGAAGCTGTGAGTGAGAGAGAGAGAGAAAGAGAAGCTGTGAGTGAGAGAGAGAGAGAAAGAAAAGCTGTGAGTGAGAGAGAGAAAGAGAAAGAGAAGCTATGAGTGAGAGAGAGAGAGAGAAAGAGAAGCTGTGTGTGTGTGTGAGAGAGAGAAGCTGTGAGTGAGTGAGAGAGAGATAGAGAAAGAGAAAGAGAAGCTGTGAGTGAGTGAGAGAGAGAAAGAGAAGCTGTGAGTGAGTGAGAGAGAGAGAAGCTGTGAGTGAGTGAGAGAAAGAGAAGCAGTGAGTGAGTGACAGAGAGAGAAAGAGAAGCTGCGAGTGAGTGAGTGAGAGAGAGAAAGAAAGAGAAGCTGTGCATGAGAGACGGAGAGAAAGAGTAGCTGTGAAGGAGAGAGAGAGAAATAGAAGCTGTGAGTGAGAGAGAGAGAAAGAAAAGCTGTGAGTGAGAGAGAGAGAGAGAAAGACAAGCTGTGAGTGAGAGAGAGAGAGAAAGAGAAGCTGTGAGTGAGAGAAAGAAAGAGAAAGAGAAGCTGTGAGTGAGTGAGAGAGAGAGAAAGATAAGCTGTGAGTGAGGGAGACAGAGAGAGAAATAGAACCTGTGAGTGAGCAAGAGAGAGAGAGAAGCTGTGAGTGAGAGAGAGAGAGAAAGAAGATGTGAGTGAGTGTGAGAGAGAGAAAAGAGAAGTTGTGAGTGAGAGAGATAGAGTGAAAGAAAGAGAAGCTGTGAGTGAGAGAGAGAAAAATAGAAGCTGTGAGTGAGTGAGAGAGAGAAAGAAAGAGAAGCTGTGAGTGAGTGAGTGAGAGAGAGAGAGAAAGAGAAGCTGTGTGTGTGTGAGAGAAAGAGAAACTGTGAGTTAGTGAGTGAAAGAGAAAGAGACGCTGTGAGTAAGAGAGACAGAGAGAGAGAAGCTGTGCGTGAGTGAGAGAGAGAGAAAAAGAGAAGCTGAGTGAGAGAGAGAGAAAGAGAAGCTGTGAGTGAGAGACAGAGAGAGAAAGAGAAGCTGTGAGTGAGTGAGAGAGAGAGAGAAAGAGAAGCTGTGAGTGAGAGAGCGAGAGAAAGAGAAGCTGTGAGTGAGTGAGAGAGAGAAAGAGAAGCTGTGATTGAGTGAGAGAGAGAGAAAGAGAAGCTGTGAGTGCGAGAGACAGAGAGACAACGAGATGCTGTGAGTGAGTGAGAGAGAGAGAAAGAGAAGCTGTGAGTGAGAGAGAGAGAGAAAGTGAAGCTGAAAATGAGAGAGAGAGAAAGAGAAGCTGTGTGAGAGAGAGAAAGAGAAGCTGTGAGTGAGTGACAGAGAGAGAAAGAGAAGCTGCGAGTGAGTGAGTGAGAGAGAGAAAGAAAGAGAAGCTGTGCATGAGAGACGGAGAGAAAGAGTAGCTGTGAATGAGAGAGAGAGAAATAGAAGCTGTGAGTGAGAGAGAGAGAAAGAAAAGCTGTGAGTGAGAGAGAGAGAGAAAGACAAGCTGTGAGTGAGAGAGAGAGAGAAAGAGAAGCTGTGAGTGAGAGAAAGAAAGAGAAAGAGAAGCTGTGAGTGAGTGAGAGAGAGAGAAAGATAAGCTGTGAGTGAGGGAGACAGAGAGAGAAATGGAACCTGTGAGTGAGCAAGAGAGAGAGAGAAGCTGTGAGTGAGAGAGAGAGAGAAAGAAGATGTGAGTGAGTGTGAGAGAGAGAAAAGAGAAGTTGTGAGTGAGAGAGATAGAGTGAAAGAAAGAGAAGCTGTGAGTGAGAGAGAGAAAAATAGAAGCTGTGAGTGAGTGAGAGAGAGAAAGAAAGAGAAGCTGTGAGTGAGTGAGTGAGAGAGAGAGAGAAAGAGAAGCTGTGTGTGTTTGAGAGAAAGAGAATCTGTGAGTTAGTGAGTGAAAGAGAAAGAGACGCTGTGAGTAAGAGAGAGAGAGAGAGAGAAGCTGTGCGTGAGTGAGAGAGAGAAAAAGAGAAGCTGAGTGAGAGAGAGAGAAAGAGAAGCTGTGAGTGAGAGACAGAGAGAGAAAGAGAAGCTGTGAGTGAGTGAGAGAGAGAGAGAAAGAGAAGCTGTGAGTGAGAGAGAGAGAGAAAGAGAAGCTGTGAGTGAGTGAGAGAGAGAAAGAGAAGCTGTGAGTGAGTGAGAGAGAGAGAAAGAGAAGCTGTGAGTGCGAGAGACAGAGAGACAACGAGATGCTGTGAGTGAGTGAGAGAGAGAGAAAGAGAAGCTGTGAGTGAGAGAGAGAGAGAGAAAGAGAAGCTGAAAATGAGAGAGAGAGAAAGAGAAGCTGTGTGAGAGAGAGAAGGAGAAGCTGTGAGTGAGAGAGCGAAAGAGAAGTGGTGAGTGAGTGAGTGAGAGAGAGAAAGAGAAGCTGTGAGTGAGAGAGAGAGAAAGAGAAGCTGTGAGTGAGAGAGAAAGAGAAGGGTTGTGTGTGTGTGAGAGAGAAAGAGAAACTGTGAGTGAGAGAGACAGAGAGAGAAAGAGAAGCTGTGAGTGAGTGATAGAGAGAGAGAAAGAAAAGCTGTGTGAGAGAGAGAGAGAAAGAGAAGCTGTGAGAGAGAGCGAGAAAGAGAAGCTGTGAGTGAGAGAGAGAAAGAGAAGCTATGAGTGAGAGAGAGAGAGGGTAAGAGAAGCTGTGTGTGTGAGAGAGAGAAAAAAAATGAAGCTGTGAGTGAGAGAGATAGAGAGAAAGAGAAGCTGTGTGAGAGAGAGAGAAATAGAAGCTGTGAGAGAGAGAGAGAAAGAGAGAAAGAGAAGCTGTGAGTGAGTGAGAGAGAGAAAGAGAAGCTGTGAGTGAGTGAGAGAGAGAGAGAAGCTGTGAGTGAGTGAGAGAGAGAGAAAGAGAAGCAGTGAGTGAGAGACAGAGAGAGAAAGAGAAGCTACGAGTGAGTGAGTGAGAGAGAGAAAGAAAGAGAAGCTGTGTGAGAGAGGGAGAGAAAGAGAAGCTGTGAATGAGAGAGAGAGAAATAGAAGCTGTGAGTGAGAGAGAGAGAAAGAAAAGCTGTGAGTGAGAGAGAGAGAGAAAGAGAAGCTGTGAGTGAGAGAGAGAGAGAAAGAGAAGCTGTGAGTGAGAGGGAGTTAGAGAAAGAGAAGCTGTGAGTGAGAGAGAGAGAGAGAAAGATAAGCTGTGAGTGAGGGAGACAGAGAGAGAAATAGAACCTGTGAGTGAGCAAGAGAGAGAGAGAAAGAGAAGCTGTGAGTGAGAGAGAGAGAGAAAGAAGCTGTGAGTGAGTGTGAGAGAGAGAAAAGAGAAGTTGTGAGTGAGAGAGATAGAGTGAAAGAAAGAGAAGCTGTGAGTGAGAGAGAGAAAAATCGAAGCTGTGAGTGAGTGAGAGAGAGAAAGAAAGAGAAGCTGTGAGTGAGTGAGAGAGAGAGAGAGAAAGAGAAGCTGTGTGTGTGTGAGAGAAAGAGAATCTGTGAGTTAGTGAGTGAAAGAGAAAGAGACTGTGAGTGAGAGAGACAGAGAGAGAGAGATGCTGTGAGTGAGTGAGAGAGAGAGAAAAAAAGATGCTGTGCATTAGTGTGAGAGAGAGAAGCTGTGAGTGAGAGAGACAGAAAGAGAAAGAGAAGCTGTGAGTGAGTGAGAGAGACAGAGAGAGAGAGAAGCTGTGAGTGAGTGAGAGAGAAGGAGAAGCTGTGAGTGATACAGAGAGAGAGAAAGAGAAGCTGTGAGTGAGAGAGAGAGAGAGAGAGAGAAAGAGAAGCTGTGAGTGAGTGAGAGAGAGAAAGAGAAGCTTTGCGTTAGTGTGAGAGCAAGAGAAGCTGTGAGTGAGAGAGACAGAAAGAGAAAGAGAAGCTGTGAGTGAGTGAGAGAGAGAGAGAGAGAGAAAGAAAGAGAAGCTGTAAGTGAGAGAGAGAGAGAGAGAGAAAGAGAAGATGTGAAAGAGAGAGAGAAATAGAAGCTGTGAGTGAGAGAGACAGAGAGAGAAAGAGAAGCTGTGAGTGAGTGAGAGACAGAGAGAGAAAGAGAAGCTGTGAGTGAGAGAGAGAGAGAAAGAGAAGCTGTGAGTGAGTGAGAGAGAGAAAGAGAAGCTGTGAGTGAGTGAGAGAGAGAGAAATAGAAGCTGTGAGTGTGAGAGACAGAGAGATTAAGATATCTGTGAGTGAGTGAGAGAGAGAGAAAGAGAAGCTGAGAGTGAGGGAGAGAGAGAAAGAGAAGCTGTAAATGTGAGAGAGAGAGAAATGAAAGCTGTGAGAGAGAGAGAGAAAGAGAAGCTGTGAGTGAGAGAACGAAAGAGAAGTGGTGAGTGAGTGAGAGAGAGAGAGAGAAAGAGAAGCTGTGTGTGTGTGAGAGAGAAAGAGAAGCTGTGAGTGAGAGAGACAGAGAAAGAGAAGCTGTGAGTGAGTGATAGAGAGAGAGAAAGAAAAGCTGTGTGAGAGAGAGTGAGAGAGAAAGAGAAGCTGTGAGAGAGAGAGAGAAAGAGAAGCATTGAGTGAGAGAGAGAGAGAAGCTGTGTGTGTGAGAGAGAAGCTGTAAGTGAGTGAGATAGAGAGAGAAAGAGAAGCTGTGAGTGGGTGAGAGAGAGAGAGAAGGAGATGCTGTGAGAGAGAAGAGAGTGAGAGAGAAAGAGAAGCTGTGAGAGAGAGAGAGAAAGAGAAGCTGTGAGTGAGAGAGACAGAGAGAGAAAGAGAAGCTGTGAGTGAGTGAGAGAGAAAGAGGAGCTGAGAGTGAGAGAGAGAGAGAAGCTGTGAGTGATACAGAGAGAGAGAAAGAGAAAGAGAAGCTGTGAGTGAGAGAGAGAGAGAAAGAGAAGCTGTGTGTGTGAGAGAGAGAAAGAGAAGCTGTGAGTGAGAGAGAGAAACAGAAAGAGAAGCTATGAGTGAGAGAGAGTGAGAGAAAGAGAAGCTGTGAGTGACAGAGAGAAAGAGAAGCTGTGAGTGAGTGAGAGAGAGAGAAATGAAGCTGTGAGTGAGAGAGATAGAGAGAAAGAGAAGCTGTGAGTGAGTGAGAGAGAGAGAGAGAAGCTGTAAGTGAGTGTGTGAGAGAGAAAAGAGCAGTTGTGAGTGAGAGATATAGAGAGAAAGAAAGAGAAGCTGTGAGTGAGAGAGAGAAAAATAGAAGCTGTGAGTGAGTGAGAGAGAGAAAGAAAGAGAAGCTGTGAGTGAGTGAGTGAGTGAGAGAGAAAGAGAAAGAGAACCTGTGTGTGAGAGAGAGAAAGAGAATCTGTGAGTTAGTGAGTGAAAGAGAAAGAGACGCTGTGAGTGAGAGAGACAGAGAGAGAGAGAGAAGCTGTGAGTGAGTGAGAGAGAGAGAAAGAGAAGCTGTGAGTGAGAGAGAGAGAGAGAGAGAAAGAGAAGCTGTGAGTGAGTGAGAGAGAGAAAGAGAAGCTGTGCGTTAGTGTGAGAGCAAAAGAAGCTGTGAGTGAGAGAGACAGAAAGAGAAAGAGAAGCTGTGAGTGAGTGAGAGAGAGAGAGAAAGAAAGAAAGAGAAGCTGTGAGTGAGAGAGAGAGAGAGAGAAGCTGTGAAAGAGAGAGAGAAATAGAAGCTGTGAGTGAGAGAGACAGAGAGAGAAAGAGAAGCTGTGAGTGAGTGAGAGACAGAGAGAGAAAGAGAAGCTGTGAGTGAGAGAGAAAGAGAAAGAGAAGCTGTGAGTGAGTGAGAGAGAGAAAGAGAAGCTGTGAGTGAGTGAGAGAGAGAGAAATAGAAGCTGTGAGTGCGAGAGACAGAGAGATTAAGATATCTGTGAGTGAGTGAGAGAGAGAGAAAGAGAAGCTGAGAGTGAGGGAGAGAGAGAAAGAGAAGCTGTAAATGTGAGAGAGAGAGAAAGAAAAGCTGTGAGAGAGAGAGAGAAAGAGAAGCTGTGAGTGAGAGAACGAAAGAGAAGTGGTGAGTGAGTGAGAGAGAGAGAGAGAAAGAGAAGCTGTGTGTGTGTGAGAGAGAGAAAGAGAAGCTGTGAGTGAGAGAGACAGAGAGAGAAAGAGAAGCTGTGAGTGAGTGATAGAGAGAGAGAAAGAAAAGCTGTGTGAGAGAGAGTGAGAGAGAAAGAGAAGCTGTGAGAGAGAGAGAGAAAGAGAAGCTGTGAGTGAGAGAGAGAGAGAAGCTGTGTGTGAGAGAGAGAAGCTGTAAGTGAGTGAGATAGAGAGAGAAAGAGAAGCTGTGAGTGGGTGAGAGAGAGAGAGAAGGAGATGCTGTGAGAGAGAATAGAGTGAGAGAGAAAGAGAAGCTGTGAGAGAGAGAGAGAAAGAGAAGCTGTGAGTGAGAGAGACAGAGAGAGAAAGAGAAGCTGTGAGTGAGTGAGAGAGAAAGAGGAGCTGAGAGTGAGAGAGAGAGAAGCTGTGAGTGATACAGAGAGAGAGAAAGAGAAAGAGAAGCTGTAAGTGAGAGAGAGAAAGAGAAGCTGTGAGTGAGAGAGAGAGAGAAAGAGAAGCTGTGTTTGTGAGAGAGAGAAAGAGAAGCTGTGAGTGAGAGAGAGAAACAGAAAGAGAAGCTATGAGTGAGAGAGAGTGAGAGAAAGAGAAGCTGTGAGTGACAGAGAGAAAGAGAAGCTGTGAGTGAGAGAGAGAGAGAAATGAAGCTGTGAGTGAGAGAGATAGAGAGAAAGAGAAGCTGTGAGTGAGTGAGAGAGAGAGAAGCTGTAAGTGAGTGTGTGAGAGAGAAAAGAGCAGTTGTGAGTGAGAGATATAGAGAGAAAGAAAGAGAAGCTGTGAGTGTGAGAGAAAAAAATAGAAGCTGTGAGTGAGTGAGAGAGAGAAAGAAAGAGAAGCTGTGAGTGAGTGAGTGAGTGAGAGAGAAAGAGAAAGAGAACCTGTGTGTGTGAGAGAGAAAGAGAATCTGTGAGTTAGTGAGTGAAAGAGAAAGAGACGCTGTGAGTGAGAGAAACAGAGAGAGAGAGAGAAGCTGTGAGTGAGTGAGAGAGAGAAAGAGAAGCTGTGCGTTAGTGTGAGAGCAAGAGAAGCTGTGAGTGACAGAGACAGAAAGAGAAAGAGAAGCTGTGAGTGAGTGAGAGAGAGAGAGAGAAAGAAAGAAAGAGAAGCTGTGAGTGAGTGAGAGAGAGAGAAAGATAAGCTGTGAGTGAGGGAGACAGAGAGAGAAATAGAATCTGTGAGTGAGCAAGAGTGAGAGAGAAAGAAAGAGAAGCTGTGAGTGAGTGAGAGAGAGAGAAAGAAGCTGTGAGTGAGTGTGAGAGAGAAAAGAGAAGTTGTGAGTGAGAGAGATAGAGTGAAAGAAAGAGAAGCTGTGAGTGAGAGAGAGAAAAATAGAAGCTGTGAGTGAGTGAGAGAGAGAAAGAAAGAGAAGCTGTGAGTGAGTGAGTGAGAGAGAGAGAGAGAAAGAGAAGCTGTGTGTGTGAGAGAGAAAGAGAATCTGTGAGTTAGTGAGTGAAAGAGAAAGAGACTGTGAGTGAGAGAGACAGAGAGAGAGAGAGATGCTGTGAGTGAGTGAGAGAGAGAGAAAAAAAGATGCTGTGCATTAGTGTGAGAGAAAGAGAAGCTGTGAGTGAGAGAGACAGAAAGAGAAAGAGAAGCTGTGAGTGAGTGAGAGAGAGAGAGAGAGAAGCTGTGAGTGAGAGAGAGAAAGAGAAAGAGAAGCTGTGAAAGAGAGAGAGAAATAGAAGCTGTGAGTGAGAGAGACAGAGAGAGAGAGAAGCTGTGAGTGAGTGAGAGTGAGAGAGAAGGAGAAGCTGTGAGTGATACAGAGAGAGAGAAAGAGAAGTTGTGAGTGAGAGAGAGAAAGAGAAGCTGTGAGTGAGAGAGAGAGAGAGAGAGAGAGAAAGAGAAGCTGTGAGTGAGTGAGAGAGAGAAAGAGAAGCTGTGTGTTAGTGTGAGAGCAAGAGAAGCTGTGAGTGAGAGAGACAGAAAGAGAAAGAGAAGCTGTGAGTGAGTGAGAGAGAGAGAGAGAGAGAAAGAAAGAGAAGCTGTAAGTGAGAGAGAGAGAGAGAAAGAGAAGCTGTGAAAGAGAGAGAGAAATAGAAGCTGTGAGTGAGAGAGACAGAGAGAGAAAGAGAAGCTGTGAGTGAGTGAGAGACAGAGAAAGAGAAGCTGTGAGTGAGAGAGAGAGAGAAAGAGAAGCTGTGAGTGAGTGAGAGAGAGAAAGAGAAGCTGTGAGTGAGTGAGAGAGAGAGAAATAGAAGCTGTGAGTGCAAGAGACAGAGAGATTAAGATATCTGTGAGTGAGTGAGAGAGAGAAAGAGAAGCTGAGAGTGAGGGAGAGAGAGAAAGAGAAGCTGTAAATGTGAGAGAGAGAGAAAGAAAAGCTGTGAGAGAGAGAGAGAAAGAGAAGCTGTGAGTGAGAGAACGAAAGAGAAGTGGTGAGTGAGTGAGAGAGAGAGAGAGAGAAAGAGAAGCTGTGTGTGTGTGTGATAGAGAAAGAAGCTGTGAGTGAGAGAGAGAGAAAGAGAAGCTGTGTGTGTGTGAGAGAGAGAAAGAGAAGCTGTGAGTGAGAGAGACAGAGAGAGAAAGAGAAGCTGTGAGTGAGTGATAGAGAGAGAAAGAAAAGCTGTGTGAGAGAGAGTGAGAGAGAAAGAGAAGCTGTGAGAGAGAGAGAGAAAGAGAAGCATTGAGTGAGAGAGAGAGAGAAGCTGTGTGTGTGAGAGAGAAGCTGTAAGTGAGTGAGATAGAGAGAGAAAGAGAAGCTGTGAGTGGGTGAGAGAGAGAGAGAAGGAGATGCTGTGAGAGAGAAGAGAGTGAGAGAGAAAGAGAAGCTGTGAGAGAGAGAGAGAAAGAGATGCTGTGAGTGAGAGAGACAGAGAGAGAAAGAGAAGCTGTGAGTGAGTGAGAGAGAAAGAGGAGCTGAGAGTGAGAGAGAGAGAGAAGCTGTGAGTGATACAGAGAGAGAGAAAGAGAAAGAGAAGCTGCGAGTGAGAGAGAGAAAGAGAAGCTGTGAGTGAGAGAGAGAGAGAAAGAGAAGCTGTGTGTGTGTGAGAGAGAAAGAGAAGCTGTGAGTGAGAGAGAGAAACAGAAAGAGAAGCTATGAGTGAGAGAGAGTGAGAGAAAGAGAAGCTGTGAGTGACAGAGAGAAAGAGAAGCTGTGAGTGAGAGAGAGAGAGAAATGAAGCTGTGAGTGAGAGAGATAGAGAGAAAGAGAAGCTGTGAGTGAGTGAGAGAGAGAGAGAGAAGCTGTAAGTGAGTGTGTGAGAGAGAAAAGAGCAGTTGTGAGTGAGAGATATAGAGAGAAAGAAAGAGAAGCTTTGAGTGAGAGAGAGCAAAATAGAAGCTGTGAGTGAGTGAGAGAGAGAAAGAAAGAGAAGCTGTGAGTGAGTGAGTGAGTGAGAGAGAAAGAGAACCTGTGTGTGTGAGAGAGAAAGAGAATCTGTGAGTTAGTGAGTGAAAGAGAAAGAGACGCTGTGAGTAAGAGAGACAGAGAGAGAGAGAAGCTGTGAGTGAGTGAGAGAGAGAAAGAGAAGCTGTGAGTGAGAGAGAGAGAGAGAGAAAGAGAAGCTGTGAGTGAGTGAGAGAGAGAAAGAGAAGCTGTGCGTTAGTGTGAGAGCAAGAGAAGCTGTGAGTGAGAGAGACAGAAAGAGAAAGAGAAGCTGTGAGTGAGTGAGAGAGAGAGAGAAAGAAAGAAAGAAAGAGAAGCTGTGAGTGAGAGAGAGAGAGAGAAGCTGTGAAAGAGAGAGAGAAATAGAAGCTGTGAGTGAGAGAGACAGAGAGAGAAAGAGAAGCTGTGAGTGAGTGAGAGACAGAGAGAGAAAGAGAAGCTGTGAGTGAGAGAGAGAGAGAAAGAGAAGCTGTGAGTGAGTGAGAGAGAGAAAGAGAAGCTGTGAGTGAGTGAGAGAGAGAGAAATAGAAGCTGTGAGTGCGAGAGACAGAGAGATTAAGATATCTGTGAGTGAGTGAGAGAGAGAGAAAGAGAAGCTGAGAGTGAGGGAGAGAGAGAAAGAGAAGCTGTAAATGTGTGAGAGAGAGAAAGAAAAGCTGTGAGAGAGAGAGAGAAAGAGAAGCTGTGAGTGAGAGAACGAAAGAGAAGTGGTGAGTGAGTGAGAGAGAGAGAGAGAAAGAGAAGCTGTGTGTGTGTGAGAGAGAGAAAGAAGTTGTGAGTGAGAGAGAGAGAGAAAGAGAAGCTGTGTGTGTGAGAGAGAAAAATAGAAGCGGTGAGTGAGAGAGAGAGAGAAAGAAAGAGAAGCTGTGAGTGAGTGAGTGAGAGAGAAAGAGAAAGAGAACCTGTGTGTGTGAGAGAGAAAGAGAATCTGTGAGTTAGTGAGTGAAAGAGAAAGAGACGCTGTGAGTGAGAGAAACAGAGAGAGAGAGAGAAGCTGTGAGTGAGTGAGAGAGAGAGAGAAAGAAAGAAAGAGAAGCTGTGAGTGAGTGAGAGAGAGAGAAAGATAAGCTGTGAGTGAGGGAGACAGAGAGAGAAATAGAACCTGTGAGTGAGCAAGAGAGAGAGAGAAAGAGAAGCTGTGAGTGAGTGAGAGAGAGAGAAAGAAGCTGTGAGTGAGTGTGAGAGAAAAAAGAGAAGTTTTGAGTGAGAGAGATAGAGTGAAAGAAAGAGAAGCTGTGAGTGAGAGAGAGGAAAATAGTAGCTGTGAGTGAGTGAGAGAGAGAAAGAAAGAGAAGCTGTGAGTGAGTGAGTGAGAGAGAGAGAGAGAAAGAGAAGCTGTGTGTGTGAGAGAGAAAGAGAATCTGTGAGTTAGTGAGTGAAAGAGAAAGAGACTGTGAGTGAGAGAGACAGAGAGAGAGAGATGCTGTGAGTGAGTGAGAGAGAGAGAAAAAAAGATGCTGTGCATTAGTGTGAGAGAAAGAGAAGCTGTTAGTGAGAGAGACAGAAAGAGAAAGAGAAGCTGTGAGTGAGTGAGAGAGAGAGAGAGAGAAGCTGTGAGTGAGAGAGAGAAAGAGAAAGAGAAGCTGTGAAAGAGAGAGAGAAATAGAAGCTGTGAGTGAGAGAGACAGAGAGAGAGAGAAGCTGTGAGTGAGTGAGAGTGAGAGAGAAGGAGAAGCTGTGAGTGATACAGAGAGAGAGAAAGAGAAGTTGTGAGTGAGAGAGAGAAAGAGAAGCTGTGAGTGAGAGAGAGAGAGAGAGAGAAAGAGAAGCTGTGAGTGAGTGAGAGAGAGAAAGAGAAGCTGTGTGTTAGTGTGAGAGCAAGAGAAGCTGTGAGTGAGAGAGACAGAAAGAGAAAGAGAAGCTGTGAGTGAGTGAGAGAGAGAGAGAGAGAGAAAGAAAGAGAAGCTGTAAGTGAGAGAGAGAGAGAGAAAGAGAAGCTGTGAAAGAGAGAGAGAAATAGAAGCTGTGAGTGAGAGAGACAGAGAGAGAAAGAGAAGCTGTGAGTGAGTGAGAGACAGAGAAAGAGAAGCTGTGAGTGAGAGAGAGAGAGAAAGAGAAGCTGTGAGTGAGTGAGAGAGAGAAAGAGAAGCTGTGAGTGAGTGAGAGAGAGAGAAATAGAAGCTGTGAGTGCAAGAGACAGAGAGATTAAGATATCTGTGAGTGAGTGAGAGAGAGAAAGAGAAGCTGAGAGTGAGGGAGAGAGAGAAAGAGAAGCTGTAAATGTGAGAGAGAGAGAAAGAAAAGCTGTGAGAGAGAGAGAGAAAGAGAAGCTGTGAGTGAGAGAACGAAAGAGAAGTGGTGAGTGAGTGAGAGAGAGAGAGAAAGAGAAGCTGTGTGTGTGTGAGAGAGAGAAAGAAGCTGTGAGTGAGAGAGAGAGAAAGAGAAGCTGTGTGTGTGTGAGAGAGAGAAAGAGAAGCTGTGAGTGAGAGAGACAGAGAGAGAAAGAGAAGCTGTGAGTGAGTGATAGAGAGAGAGAAAGAAAAGCTGTGTGAGAGAGAGTGAGAGAGAAAGAGAAGCTGTGTGAGAGAGAGAGAAAGAGAAGCATTGAGTGAGAGAGAGAGAGAAGCTGTGTGTGAGAGAGAGAAGCTGTAAGTGAGTGAGATAGAGAGAGAAAGAGAAGCTGTGAGTGGGTGAGAGAGAGAAGGAGATGCTGTGAGAGAGAAGAGAGTGAGAGAGAAAGAGAAGTTGTGAGAGAGAGAGAGAGAAAGAGATGCTGTGAGTGAGAGAGACAGAGAGAGAAAGAGAAGCTGTGAGTGAGTGAGAGAGAAAGAGGAGCTGAGAGTGAGAGAGAGAGAGAAGCTGTGAGTGATACAGAGAGAGAGAAAGAGAAAGAGAAGCTGCGAGTGAGAGAGAGAAAGAGAAGCTGTGAGTGAGAGAGAGAGAGAAAGAGAAGCTGTGTGTGTGTGAGAGAGAAAGAGAAGCTGTGAGTGAGAGAGAGAAACAGAAAGAGAAGCTATGAGTGAGAGAGAGTGAGAGAAAGAGAAGCTGTGAGTGACAGAGAGAAAGATAAGCTGTGAGTGAGAGAGAGAAATGAAGCTGTGAGTGAGAGAGATAGAGAGAAAGAGAAGCTGTGAGTGAGTGAGAGAGAGAGAGAGAAGCTGTAAGTGAGTGTGTGAGAGAGAAAAGAGCAGTTGTGAGTGAGAGATATAGAGAGAAAGAAAGAGAAGCTTTGAGTGAGAGAGAGAAAAATAGAAGCTGTGAGTGAGAGAGAGAAAGAAAGAGAAGCTGTGAGTGAGTGAGTGAGTGAGAGAGAAAGAGAAAGAGAACCTGTGTGTGTGAGAGAGAAAGAGAATCTGTGAGTTAGTGAGTGAAAGAGAAAGAGACGCTGTGAGTAAGAGAGACAGAGAGAGAGAGAAGCTGTGAGTGAGTGAGAGAGAGAAAGAGAAGCTGTGAGTGAGAGAGAGAGAGAGAAAGAGAAGCTGTGAGTGAGTGAGAGAGAGAAAGAGAAGCTGTGCGTTAGTGTGAGAGCAAGAGAAGCTGTGAGTGAGAGAGACAGAAAGAGAAAGAGAAGCTGTGAGTGAGTGAGAGAGAGAGAGAAAGAAAGAAAGAGAAGCTGTGAGTGAGAGAGAGAGAGAGAGAAGCTGTGAAAGAGAGAGAAATAGAAGCTGTGAGTGAGAGAGACAGAGAGAGAAAGAGAAGCTGTGAGTGAGTGAGAGACAGAGAGAGAAAGAGAAGCTGTGAGTGAGAGAGAGAGAGAAAGAGAAGCTGTGAGTGAGTGAGAGAGAGAAAGAGAAGCTGTGAGTGAGTGAGAGAGAGAGAAATAGAAGCTGTGAGTGTGAGAGACAGAGAGATTAAGATATCTGTGAGTGAGTGAGAGAGAGAGAAAGAGAAGCTGAGAGTGAGGGAGAGAGAGAAAGAGAAGCTGTAAATGTGTGAGAGAGAGAAAGAAAAGCTGTGAGAGAGAGAGAGAAAGAGAAGCTGTGAGTGAGAGAACGAAAGAGAAGTGGTGAGTGAGTGAGAGAGAGAGAGAGAAAGAGAAGCTGTGTGTGTGTGTGTGTGAGAGAGAAAGAAGTTGTGAGTGAGAGAGAGAGAGAAAGAGAAGCTGTGTGTGTGTGAGAGAGAGAAAGAGAAGCTGTGAGTGAGAGAGACAGAGAGAGAAAGAGAAGCTGTGAGTGAGTGATAGAGAGAGAGAAAGAAAAGCTGTGTGAGAGAGAGTGAGAGAGAAAGAGAAGCTGTGAGAGAGAGAGAGAAAGAGAAGCTGTGAGTGAGAGAGAGAGAGAAGCTGTGTGTGTGAGAGAGAAGCTGTAAGTGAGTGAGATAGAGAGAGAAAGAGAAGCTGTGAGTGGGTGAGAGAGAGAGAGAGAGAAGGAGATGCTGTGAGAGAGAAGAGAGTGAGAGAGAAAGAGAAGCTGTGAGAGAGAGAGAGAGAGAGAAGCTGTGAGTGAGTGAGAGAGAAAGAGGAGCTGAGAGTGAGAGAGAGAGAGAAGCTGTGTGATACAGAGAGAGAGAAAGAGAAAGAGAAGCTGTGAGTGAGAGAGAGAAAGAGAAGCTGTGAGTGAGAGAGAGAGAGAAAGAGAAGCTGTGTGTGTGAGAGAGAGAAAGAGAAGCTGTGAGTGAGAGAGAGAAACAGAAAGAGAAGCTATGAGTGAGAGAGAGTGAGAGAAAGAGAAGCTGTGAGTGACAGAGAGAAAGAGAAACTGTGAGTGAGAGAGAGAGAGAAATGAAGCTGTGAGTGAGAGAGATAGAGAGAAAGAGAAGCTGTGAGTGAGTGAGAGAGAGAGAGAGAAGCTGTAAGTGAGTGTGTGAGAGAGAAAAGAGCAGTTGTGAGTGAGAGATATAGAGAGAAAGAAAGAGAAGCTGTGAGTGAGAGAGAGAAAAATAGAAGCTGTGAGTGAGTGAGAGAGAGAAAGAAAGAGAAGCTGTGAGTGAGTGAGTGAGTGAGAGAGAAAGAGAAAGAGAACCTGTGTGTGTGAGAGAGAAAGAGAATCTGTGAGTTAGTGAGTGAAAGAGAAAGAGATGCTGTGAGTGAGAGAGACAGAGAGAGAGAGAGAAGCTGTGAGTGAGTGAGAGAGAGAGAAAGAGAAGCTGTGAGTGAGAGAGAGAGAGAGAAAGAGAAGCTGTGAGTGAGTGAGAGAGAGAAAGAGAAGCTGTGCGTTAGTGTGAGAACAAGTGAAGCTGTGAGTGAGAGAGACAGAAAGAGAAAGAGAAGCTGTGAGTGAGTGAGAGAGAGAGAGAGAGAAAGAAAGAAAGAGAAGCTGTGAGTGAGAGAGAGAGAGAGAAGCTGTGAAAGAGAGAGAGAAATAGAAGCTGTGAGTGAGAGAGACAGAGAGAGAAAGAGAAGCTGTGAGTGAGTGAGAGACAGAGAGAGAAAGAGAAGCTGTGAGTGAGAGAGAGAGAAAGAGAAGCTGTGAGTGAGTGAGAGAGAGAAAGAGAAGCTGTGAGTGAGTGAGAGAGAGAGAAATAGAAGCTGTGAGTGCGAGAGACAGAGAGATTAAGATATCTGTGAGTGAGTGAGAGAGAGAGAAAGAGAAGCTGTGAGTGAGAGAGAGAGGGAAAGAGAAGCTGTAAATGTGTGAGAGAGAGAAAGAAAAGCTGTGAGAGAGAGAGAGAAAGAGAAGCTGTGAGTGAGAGAATGAAAGAGAAGTGGTGAGTGAGTGAGAGAGAGAGAGAGAGAGAAAGAGAAGCTGTGTGTGTGAGAGAGAGAAAGAAGCTGTGAGTGAGAGAGAGAGAGAAAGAGAAGCTGTGTGTGTGTGACAGAGAGAAAGAGAAGCTGTGAGTGAGAGAGACAGAGAGAGAAAGAGAATCTGTGAGTGAGTGATAGAGAGAGAGAAAGAAAAGCTGTGTGAGAGAGAGTGAGAGAGAAAGAGAAGCTGTGAGAGAGAGAGCGAAAGAGAAGCTGTGAGTGAGAGAGAGAGAGAGAAGCTGTGTGTGTGAGAGAGAAGCTGTGAGTGAGTGAGATAGAGAGAGAAAGAGAAGCTGTGAGAGGGTGAGAGAGAGAGAGAAGGAAATGCTGTGAGAGAGAAGAGAGTGAGAGAGAAAGAGAAGCTGTGAGAGAGAGAGAGAAAGAGAAGCTGTGAGTGAGAGAGACAGAGAGAGAAAGAGAAGCTGTGAGTGAGTGAGAGAGAAAGAGGAGCTGAGAGTGAGAGAGAGAGAGAAGCTGTGAGTGATACAGAGAGAGAAAGAGAAAGAGAAGCTGTGAGTGAGAGAGAGAAAGAGAAGCTGTGAGTGAGAGAGAGAGAGAAAGAGAAGCTGTGAGTGAGTGATAGAGAGAGAAAGAAAAGCTGTGTGAGAGAGAGTGAGAGAGAAAGAGAAGCTGTGTGTGTGAGAGAGAAAGAGAAGCTGTGAGTGAGAGAGAGAGAGAAAGAGAAGCTGTGAGTGAGAGAGAGAGAGAAAGAGAAGCTGTGAGTGAGAGAGAGAGAAAGAAAAGCTGTGAGTGAGAGAAAGAGAAAGAGAAGCTATGAGTGAGAGAGAGAGAGAAAGAGAAGCTGTGTGTGTGAGAGAGAGGGAGAAGCTGTGAGTGAGAAAGAGAGAAAAAAATGAAGCTGTTAGTGAGAGAGATAGAGAGAAAGAGAAGCTGTGTGAGAGAGAGAGAAATAGAAGCTGTGAGTGAGTGAGAGAGAGATAGAGAAAGAGAAAGAGAAGCTGTGAGTGAGTGAGAGAGAGAGAAAGAGAAGCTGTGAGTGAGAGAGAGAGAGAGAGAGAAGCTGTGAGTGAGTGAGAGAAAGAGAAGCAGTGAGTGAGTGACAGAGAGAGAAAGAGAAGCTGCGAGTGAGTGAGTGAGAGAGAGA
This sequence comes from Bradypodion pumilum, assembly GCA_035047305.1. Taxonomy (NCBI): domain Eukaryota; kingdom Metazoa; phylum Chordata; class Lepidosauria; order Squamata; family Chamaeleonidae; genus Bradypodion; species Bradypodion pumilum. The sequence goes on along the minus strand of JAWDJD010000002.1, from coordinate 227,425,300 downwards.
AAGAAAGAGAAGCTGTGCATGAGAGAGGGAGACAAAGAGTAGCTGTGAATGAGAGAGAGAGAAATAGAAGCTGTGAGTGAGAGAGAGAGAAAGAAAAGCTGTGAGTGAGAGAGAGAGAGAGGAAGAGAAGCTGTGAGTGAGAGAGAGAGAGAAAGAGAATCTGTGAGTGAGAGAGAGAAAGAGAAAGAGAAGCTGTGAGTGAGAGAGAGAGAGAGAGAAAGATAAGCTGTGAGTGAGGGAGACAGAGAGAGAAATAGAACCTGTGAGTGAGCAAGAGAGAGAGAGAAGCTGTGAGTGAGAGAGAGAGAGAAAGAAGATGTGAGTGAGTGTGAGAGAGAGAAAAGAGAAGTTGTGAGTGAGAGAGATAGAGTGAAAGAAAGAGAAGCTGTGAGTGAGAGAGAGAAAAATAGAAGCTGTGAGTGAGTGAGAGAGAGAAAGAAAGAGAAGCTGTGAGTTAGTGAGTGAAAGAGAAAGAGACGCTGTGAGAAAGAGAGACAGAGAGAGAGAAGCTGTGCGTGAGTGAGAGAGAGAGAAAAAGAGAAGCTGTGAGTGAGAGAGAGAGAAAGAGAAGCTGTGAGTGAGAGACAGAGAGAGAAAGAGAAGCTGTGAGTGAGTGAGAGAGAAAGAGGAGCTGAGAGTGAGAGAGAGAGAAGCTGTGAGTGATACAGAGAGAGAAAGAGAAAGAGAAGCTGTGAGTGAGAGAGAGAAAGAGAAGCTGTGAGTGAGAGAGAGAGAGAAAGAGAAGCTGTGAGTGAGTGAGAGAGAGAAAGAAAGAGAAGCTGTGAGTGAGTGAGTGAGTGAGAGAGAAAGAGAAAGAGAACCTGTGTGTGTGAGAGAGAAAGAGAATCTGTGAGTTAGTGAGTGAAAGAGAAAGAGATGCTGTGAGTGAGAGAGACAGAGAGAGAGAGAGAAGCTGTGAGTGAGTGAGAGAGAGAGAAAGAGAAGCTGTGAGTGAGAGAGAGAGAGAGAAAGAGAAGCTGTGAGTGAGTGAGAGAGAGAAAGAGAAGCTGTGCGTTAGTGTGAGAACAAGTGAAGCTGTGAGTGAGAGAGACAGAAAGAGAAAGAGAAGCTGTGAGTGAGTGAGAGAGAGAGAGAGAGAAAGAAAGAAAGAGAAGCTGTGAGTGAGAGAGAGAGAGAAGCTGTGAAAGAGAGAGAGAAATAGAAGCTGTGAGTGAGAGAGACAGAGAGAGAAAGAGAAGCTGTGAGTGAGTGAGAGACAGAGAGAGAAAGAGAAGCTGTGAGTGAGAGAGAGAGAAAGAGAAGCTGTGAGTGAGTGAGAGAGAGAAAGAGAAGCTGTGAGTGAGTGAGAGAGAGAGAAATAGAAGCTGTGAGTGCGAGAGACAGAGAGATTAAGATATCTGTGAGTGAGTGAGAGAGAGAGAAAGAGAAGCTGTGAGTGAGAGAGAGAGGGAAAGAGAAGCTGTAAATGTGAGAGAGAGAGAAAGAAAAGCTGTGAGAGAGAGAGAGAAAGAGAAGCTGTGAGTGAGAGAATGAAAGAGGTGGTGAGTGAGTGAGAGAGAGAGAGAGAGAGAAAGAGAAGCTGTGTGTGAGAGAGAGAAAGAAGCTGTGAGTGAGAGAGAGAGAGAAAGAGAAGCTGTGTGTGTGTGACAGAGAGAAAGAGAAGCTGTGAGTGAGAGAGACAGAGAGAGAAAGAGAATCTGTGAGTGAGTGATAGAGAGAGAGAAAGAAAAGCTGTGTGAGAGAGAGTGAGAGAGAAAGAGAAGCTGTGAGAGAGAGAGCGAAAGAGAAGCTGTGAGTGAGAGAGAGAGAGAAGCTGTGTGTGTGAGAGAGAAGCTGTGAGTGAGTGAGATAGAGAGAGAAAGAGAAGCTGTGAGAGGGTGAGAGAGAGAGAGAAGGAAATGCTGTGAGAGAGAAGAGAGTGAGAGAGAAAGAGAAGCTGTGTGAGAGAGAGAGAAATAGAAGCTGTGAGTGAGTGAGAGAGAGATAGAGAAAGAGAAAGAGAAGCTGTGAGTGAGTGAGAGAGAGAGAAAGAGAAGCTGTGAGTGAGAGAGAGAGAGAGAGAGAAGCTGTGAGTGAGTGAGAGAAAGAGAAGCAGTGAGTGAGTGACAGAGAGAGAAAGAGAAGCTGCGAGTGAGTGAGTGAGAGAGAGAAAGAAAGAGAAGCTGTGCATGAGAGAGGGAGACAAAGAGTAGCTGTGAATGAGAGAGAGAGAAATAGAAGCTGTGAGTGAGAGAGAGAGAAAGAAAAGCTGTGAGTGAGAGAGAGAGAGAGGAAGAGAAGCTGTGAGTGAGAGAGAGAGAGAGAAAGAGAATCTGTGAGTGAGAGAGAGAAAGAGAAAGAGAAGCTGTGAGTGAGAGAGAGAGAGAGAGAAAGATAAGCTGTGAGTGAGGGAGACAGAGAGAGAAATAGAACCTGTGAGTGAGCAAGAGAGAGAGAGAAGCTGTGAGTGAGAGAGAGAGAGAAAGAAGATGTGAGTGAGTGTGAGAGAGAGAAAAGAGAAGTTGTGAGTGAGAGAGATAGAGTGAAAGAAAGAGAAGCTGTGAGTGAGAGAGAGAAAAATAGAAGCTGTGAGTGAGTGAGAGAGAGAAAGAAAGAGAAGCTTGAGTTAGTGAGTGAAAGAGAAAGAGACGCTGTGAGAAAGAGAGACAGAGAGAGAGAAGCTGTGCGTGAGTGAGAGAGAGAGAAAAAGAGAAGCTGTGAGTGAGAGAGAGAGAAAGAGAAGCTGTGAGTGAGAGACAGAGAGAGAAAGAGAAGCTGTGAGTGAGTGAGAGAGAAAGAGGAGCTGAGAGTGAGAGAGAGAGAGAAGCTGTGAGTGATACAGAGAGAGAAAGAGAAAGCGAAGCTGTGAGTGAGAGAGAGAAAGAGAAGCTGTGAGTGAGAGAGAGAGAGAAAGAGAAGCTGTGAGTGAGTGATAGAGAGAGAAAGAAAAGCTGTGTGAGAGAGAGTGAGAGAGAAAGAGAAGCTGTGTGTGTGAGAGAGAAAGAGAAGCTGTGAGTGAGAGAGAGAGAGAAAGAGAAGCTGTGAGTGAGAGAGAGAGAGAAAGAGAAGCTGTGAGTGAGAGAGAGAGAAAGAAAAGCTGTAAGTGAGAGAAAGAGAAAGAGAAGCTATGAGTGAGAGAGAGAGAGAAAGAGAAGCTGTGTGTGTGAGAGAGAGGGAGAAGCTGTGAGTGAGAAAGAGAGAAAAAAATGAAGCTGTTAGTGAGAGAGATAGAGAGAAAGAGAAGCTGTGTGAGAGAGAGAGTAATAGAAGCTGTGAGTGAGTGAGAGAGAGATAGAGAAAGAGAAAGAGAAGCTGTGAGTGAGTGAGAGAGAGAGAAAGAGAAGCTGTGAGTGAGAGAGAGAGAGAGAGAGAAGCTGTGAGTGAGTGAGAGAAAGAGAAGCAGTGAGTGAGTGACAGAGAGAGAAAGAGAAGCTGCGAGTGAGTGAGTGAGAGAGAGAAAGAAAGAGAAGCTGTGCATGAGAGAGGGAGACAAAGAGTAGCTGTGAATGAGAGAGAGAGAAATAGAAGCTGTGAGTGAGAGAGAGAGAAAGAAAAGCTGTGAGTGAGAGAGAGAGAGAGGAAGAGAAGCTTTGAGTGAGAGAGAGAGAGAGAAAGAGAATCTGTGAGTGAGAGAGAGAAAGAGAAAGAGAAGCTGTGAGTGAGAGAGAGAGAGAGAGAAAGATAAGCTGTGAGTGAGGGAGACAGAGAGAGAAATAGAACCTGTGAGTGAGCAAGAGAGAGAGAGAAGCTGTGAGTGAGAGAGAGAGAGAAAGAAGATGTGAGTGAGTGTGAGAGAGAGAAAAGAGAAGTTGTGAGTGAGAGAGATAGAGTGAAAGAAAGAGAAGCTGTGAGTGAGAGAGAGAAAAATAGAAGCTGTGAGTGAGTGAGAGAGAGAAAGAAAGAGAAGCTGTGAGTTAGTGAGTGAAAGAGAAAGAGACGCTGTGAGAAAGAGAGACAGAGAGAGAGAAGCTGTGCGTGAGTGAGAGAGAGAGAAAAAGAGAAGCTGTGAGTGAGAGAGAGAGAAAGAGAAGCTGTGAGTGAGAGACAGAGAGAGAAAGAGAAGCTGTGAATGAGTGAGAGACAGAGAGAACGAGAAGCTGTGAGTGAGAGGGAGAGAGAAAGAGAAGCTGTGAGTGAGAGAGAGAAAGAGAAGCTGTGAGTGAGAGAGAGAGAGAAAGAGAAGCTGTGTGTGTGAGAGAGAGAAAGAGAAGCTGTGAGTGAGAGAGAGAAACAGAAAGAGAAGCTATGAGTGAGAGAGAGTGAGAGAAAGAGAAGCTGTGAGTGACAGAGAGAAAGAGAAGCTGTGAGTGAGAGAGAGAGAGAAATGAAGCTGTGAGTGAGAGAGATAGAGAGAAAGAGAAGCTGTGAGTGAGTGAGAGAGAGAGAGAGAAGCTGTAAGTGAGTGTGTGAGAGAGAAAAGAGCAGTTGTGAGTGAGAGATATAGAGAGAAAGAAAGAGAAGCTGTGAGTGAGAGAGAGAAAAATAGAAGCTGTGAGTGAGTGAGAGAGAGAAAGAAAGAGAAGCTGTGAGTGAGTGAGTGAGTGAGAGAGAAAGAGAAAGAGAACCTGTGTGTGTGAGAGAGAAAGAGAATCTGTGAGTTAGTGAGTGAAAGAGAAAGAGATGCTGTGAGTGAGAGAGACAGAGAGAGAGAGAGAAGCTGTGAGTGAGTGAGAGAGAGAGAAAGAGAAGCTGTGAGTGAGAGAGAGAGAGAGAAAGAGAAGCTGTGAGTGAGTGAGAGAGAGAAAGAGAAGCTGTGCGTTAGTGTGAGAGCAAGTGAAGCTGTGAGTGAGAGAGACAGAAAGAGAAAGAGAAGCTGTGAGTGAGTGAGAGAGAGAGAGAGAAAGAAAGAAAGAGAAGCTGTGAGTGAGAGAGAGAGAGAGAGAAGCTGTGAAAGAGAGAGAGAAATAGAAGCTGTGAGTGAGAGAGACAGAGAGAGAAAGAGAAGCTGTGAGTGAGTGAGAGACAGAGAGAGAAAGAGAAGCTGTGAGTGAGAGAGAGAGAAAGAGAAGCTGTGAGTGAGTGAGAGAGAGAAAGAGAAGCTGTGAGTGAGTGAGAGAGAGAGAAATAGAAGCTGTGAGTGCGAGAGACAGAGAGATTAAGATATCTGTGAGTGAGTGAGAGAGAGAGAAAGAGAAGCTGTGAGTGAGAGAGAGAGGGAAAGAGAAGCTGTAAATGTGAGAGAGAGAGAAAGAAAAGCTGTGAGAGAGAGAGGGAAAGAGAAGCTGTGAGTGAGAGAATGAAAGAGAAGTGGTGAGTGAGTGAGAGAGAGAGAGAGAGAGAAAGAGAAGCTGTGTGTGTGAGAGAGAAAGAAGCTGTGAGTGAGAGAGAGAGAGAAAGAGAAGCTGTGTGTGTGTGACAGAGAGAAAGAGAAGCTGTGAGTGAGAGAGACAGAGAGAGAAAGAGAATCTGTGAGTGAGTGATAGAGAGAGAGAAAGAAAAGCTGTGTGAGAGAGAGTGAGAGAGAAAGAGAAGCTGTGAGAGAGAGAGAGAAAGAGAAGCTGTGAGTGAGAGAGAGAGAGAGAAGCTGTGTGTGTGAGAGAGAAGCTGTGAGTGAGTGAGATAGAGAGAGAAAGAGAAGCTGTGAGAGGGTGAGAGAGAGAGAGAAGGAGATGCTGTGAGAGAGAAGAGAGTGAGAGAGAAAGAGAAGCTGTGAGAGAGAGAGAGAAAGAGAAGCTGTGAGTGAGAGAGACAGAGAGAGAAAGAGAAGCTGTGAGTGAGTGAGAGAGAAAGAGGAGCTGAGAGTGAGAGAGAGAGAGAAGCTGTGAGTGATACAGAGAGAGAAAGAGAAAGAGAAGCTGTGAGTGAGAGAGAGAAAGAGAAGCTGTGAGTGAGAGAGAGAGAGAAAGAGAAGCTGTGAGTGAGTGATAGAGAGAGAAAGAAAAGCTGTGTGAGAGAGAGTGAGAGAGAAAGAGAAGCTGTGTGTGTGAGAGAGAAAGAGAAGCTGTGAGTGAGAGAGAGAGAGAAAGAGAAGCTGTGAGTGAGAGAGAGAGAGAAAGAGAAGCTGTGAGTGAGAGAGAGAGAAAGAAAAGCTGTGAGTGAGAGAAAGAGAAAGAGAAGCTATGAGTGAGAGAGAGAGAGAAAGAGAAGCTGTGTGAGAGAGAGAGAAATAGAAGCTGTGAGTGAGTGAGAGAGAGATAGAGAAAGAGAAGCTGTGAGTGAGTGAGAGAGAGAGAAAGAGAAGCTGTGAGTGAGAGAGAGAGAGAGAGAGAGAAGCTGTGAGTGAGTGAGAGAAAGAGAAGCAGTGAGTGAGTGACAGAGAGAGAAAGAGAAGCTGCGAGTGAGTGAGTGAGAGAGAGAAAGAAAGAGAAGCTGTGCATGAGAGAGGGAGACAAAGAGTAGCTGTGAATGAGAGAGAGAGAAATAGAAGCTGTGAGTGAGAGAGAGAGAAAGAAAAGCTGTGAGTGAGAGAGAGAGAGGAAGAGAAGCTGTGAGTGAGAGAGAGAGAGAGAAAGAGAATCTGTGAGTGAGAGAGAGAAAGAGAAAGAGAAGCTGTGAGAGAGAGAGAGAGAGAGAGAGAAAGATAAGCTGTGAGTGAGGGAGACAGAGAGAGAAATAGAACCTGTGAGTGAGCAAGAGAGAGAGAGAAGCTGTGAGTGAGAGAGAGAGAGAAAGAAGATGTGAGTGAGTGTGAGAGAGAGAAAAGAGAAGTTGTGAGTGAGAGAGATAGAGTGAAAGAAAGAGAAGCTGTGAGTGAGAGAGAGAAAAATAGAAGCTGTGAGTGAGTGAGAGAGAGAAAGAAAGAGAAGCTGTGAGTTAGTGAGTGAAAGAGAAAGAGAAGCTGTGAGTGAGAGAGAGAGAGAAAGAGAAGCTGTGAGTGAGAGAGAGAGAGAAAGAGAAGCTGTGAGTGAGAGAGAGAGAAAGAAAAGCTGTGAGTGAGAGAAAGAGAAAGAGAAGCTATGAGTGAGAGAGAGAGAGAAAGAGAAGCTGTGTGTGTGAGAGAGAGGGAGAAGCTGTGAGTGAGAAAGAGAGAAAAAAATGAAGCTGTTAGTGAGAGAGATAGAGAGAAAGAGAAGCTGTGTGAGAGAGAGAGAAATAGAAGCTGTGAGTGAGTGAGAGAGAGATAGAGAAAGAGAAAGAGAAGCTGTGAGTGAGTGAGAGAGAGAGAAAGAGAAGCTGTGAGTGAGAGAGAGAGAGAGAGAGAGAAGCTGTGAGTGAGTGAGAGAAAGAGAAGCAGTGAGTGAGTGACAGAGAGAGAAAGAGAAGCTGCGAGTGAGTGAGTGAGAGAGAGAAAGAAAGAGAAGCTGTGCATGAGAGAGGGAGACAAAGAGTAGCTGTGAAGGAGAGAGAGAGAAATAGAAGCTGTGAGTGAGAGAGAGAGAAAGAAAAGCTGTGAGTGAGAGAGAGAGAGGAAGAGAAGCTGTGAGTGAGAGAGAGAGAGAGAAAGAGAATCTGTGAGTGAGAGAGAGAAAGAGAAAGAGAAGCTGTGAGTGAGAGAGAGAGAGAGAAAGATAAGCTGTGAGTGAGGGAGACAGAGAGAGAAATAGAACCTGTGAGTGAGCAAGAGAGAGAGAGAAGCTGTGAGTGAGAGAGAGAGAGAAAGAAGATGTGAGTGAGTGTGAGAGAGAGAAAAGAGAAGTTGTGAGTGAGAGAGATAGAGTGAAAGAAAGAGAAGCTGTGAGTGAGAGAGAGAAAAATAGAAGCTGTGAGTGAGTGAGAGAGAGAAAGAAAGAGAAGCTGTGAGTTAGTGAGTGAAAGAGAAAGAGACGCTGTGAGAAAGAGAGACAGAGAGAGAGAAGCTGTGCGTGAGTGAGAGAGAGAGAAAAAGAGAAGCTGTGAGTGAGAGAGAGAGAAAGAGAAGCTGTGAGTGAGAGACAGAGAGAGAAAGACAAGCTGTGAGTGAGTGAGAGACAGAGAGAACGAGAAGCTGTGAGTGAGAGGGAGAGAGAAACAGAAGCTGTGAGTGAGTGAGAGAGAGAAAGAGAAGCTGTGAGTGAGTGAGAGAGAGAAAGAGAAGCTGTGAGTGCGAGAGACAGAGAGACAAAGAGATGCTGTGAGTGAGTGAGAGAGAGAGAAAGAGAAGCTGTGAGTGAGAGAGAGAGAGAAAGAGAAGCTGTAAATGAGAGAGAGAGAAAGAGAAGCTGTGTGAGAGAGAAAGAGAAGCTGTGAGTGAGAGAGCGAAAGAGAAGTGGTGAGTGAGTGAGAGAGAGAGAGAAAGAGAAGCTGTGAGTGTGAGAGAGAGAAAGAGAAGCTGTGAGTGAGAGAGAAAGAGAAGGGTTGTGTGTGTGTGAGAGAGAAAGAGAAGCTGTGAGTGAGAGAGACAGAGAGAGAAAGAGAAGCTGTGAGTGAGTGATAGAGAGAGAAAAAGCAAAGCTGTGTGAGAGAGAGAAAGAGAAGCTGTGAGAGAGAGAGAGAAAGAGAAGCTGTGAGTGAGAGAGAGAAAGAGAAAGAGAAGCTACGAGTGAGAGAGAGAGAGTAAGAGAAGCTGTGTGTGTGAGAGAGAGAAAAAAAATGAAGCTGTGAGTGAGAGAGATAGAGAGAAACAGAAGCTGTGTGAGAGAGAGAGAAAGAGAAGCTGTGAGTGAGTGAGAGAGAGAGAGAGAAAGAGAAGCTGTGAGTGAGTGAGAGAGAGAAAGAGAAGCTGTGAGTGAGTGAGAGAGAGAGAGAAGCTGTGAGTGAGTGAGAGAGAGAGAAAGAGAAGCAGTGAGTGAGAGACAGAGAGAGAAAGAGAAGCTACGAGTGAGTGAGTGAGAGAGAGAAAGAAAGAGTAGCTGTGTGAGAGAGGGAGAAAGAGTAGCTGTGAATGAGAGAGAGAGAAATAGAAGCTGTGAGTGAGAGAGAGAGAAAGAAAAGCTGTGAGTGAGAGAGAGAGAGAAAGAGAAGCTGTGAGTGAGAGAGAGAGAGAGAAAGAGAAGCTGTGAGTGAGACGGTAAAGAGAAAGAGAAGCTGTGAGTGAGAGAGAGAGAGAGAAAGATAAGCTGTGAGTGAGGGAGACAGAGAGAGAAATAGAACCTGTGAGTGAGCAAGAGAGAGAGAGAAAGAGAAGCTGTGAGTGAGAGAGAGAGAGAGAGAAAGAAGCTGTGAGTGAGTGTGAGAGAGAGAAAAGAGAAGTTGTGAGTGAGAGAGATAGTGAAAGAAAGAGAAGCTGTGAGTGAGAGAGAGAAAAATAGAAGCTGTGAGTGAGTGAGAGAGAGAAAGAAAGAGAAGCTGTGAGTGAGTGAGAGAGAGAGAGAGAGAGAAAGAGAAGCTGTGTGTGTGAGAGAGAAAGAGAATCTGTGAGTTAGTGAGTGAAAGAGAAAGAGACTGTGAGTGAGAGAGACAGAGAGAGAGAAGCTGTGAGTGAGTGAGAGAGAGAGAAAAAGAGAAGCTGTGCATTAGTGTGAGAGAATGAGAAGCTGTGAGTGAGAGAGACAGAAAGAGAAAGAGAAGCTGTGAGTGAGTGTGTGAGAGAGAGAGAGAGAGAGAAAGAGAAGCTGTGAGTGAGAGAGAGAGAAAGAGAAAGAGAAGCTGTGAAAGAGAGAGAGAGAAATAGAAGCTGTGAGAGAGACAGAGAGAGAGAGAAGCTGTGAGTGAGTGAGAGTGAGAGAGGAGAAGCTGTGAGTGATACAGAGAGAGTGAGAGAGAGAAAGAGAAGCTGTGAGTGAGAGAGAGTGAGAGAGAGAAAGAGAAGCTGTGAGTGAGTGAGAGAGAGAAAGAGAAGCTGTGCGTTAGTGTGAGAGCAAGAGAAGCTGTGAGTGAGAGAGACAGAAAGAGATAGAGAAGCTGTGAGTGAGTGAGAGAGAGAGAGAGAGAGAAAGAAAGAGAAGCTGTAAGTGAGAGAGAGAGAGAGAGAAAGAGAAGCTGTGAAAGATATAGAGAAATAGAAGCTGTGAGTGAGAGAGACAGAGAGAGAAAGAGAAGCTGTGAGTGAGTGAGAGACAGAGAAAGAGAAGCTGTGAGTGTGAGAGAGAGAGAAAGAGAAGCTGTGAGTGAGTGAGGGAGAGAAAGAGAAGCTGTGAGTGAGTGAGAGAGAGAGAAAGAGAAGCTGTGAGTGAGAGAGAGAGAGCGAAAGAGAAGCTGTAAATGAGAGAGAGAGAGAAAGAGAAGCTGCGAGAGAGAGAGAGAAAGAGAAGCTGTGAGTGAGAGAACGAAAGAGAAGTCGTGAGTGAGTGAGAGAGAGAGAGAGAAAGAGAAGCTGTGTGTGTGTGAGAGAGAAAGAAGCTGTGAGTGAGAGAGAGAGAGAGAAAGAGAAGCTGTGTGTGTGAGAGAGAGAGAAAGAGAAGCTGTGAGTGAGAGAGACAGAGAGAGAAAGAGAAGCTGTGAGTGAGTGATAGAGAGAGAGAAAGAAAAGCTGTGTGAGAGAGAGTGAGAGAGAAAAAAAAGAGAAGCTGTGAGAGAGAGAAAAAAAAGAGAAGCTGTGAGTGAGAGAGAGAGAAGCTGTGTGTGTGAGAGAGAAGCTGTGAGTGAGTGAGATAGAGAGAGAAAGAGAAGCTGTGAGTGGGTGAGAGAAAGAGAGAAGGAGATGCTGTGAGAGAGAAGAGAGTGATAGAGAAAGAGAAGCTGTGAGAGAGAGAGAGAAAGAGAAGCTGTGAGTGAGAGAGACAGAGAGAGAAAGAGAAGCTGTGAGTGAGTGAGAGAGAAAGAGGAGCTGAGAGTGAGAGAGAGAGAAGCTGTGAGTGATACAGAGAGAGAGAAAGAGAAGCTGTGAGTGAGAGAGAGAAAGAGAAGCTGTGAGTGAGAGAGAGAAACAGAAAGAGAAGCTATGAGTGAGAGAGAGTGAGAGAAATAGAAGCTGTGAGTGACAGAGAGAAAGAGAAGCTGTGAGTGAGAGAGAGAGAGAGAGAAATGAAGCTGTGAGTGAGAGAGATAGAGAGAAAGAGAAGCTGTGTGTGAGAGAGAGAAATAGAAGCTGTGAGTGAGTGAGAGAGAAAGAGAAAGAGAAGCTGTGAGTGAGTGAGAGAGAGAGAGAAGCTGTGAGTGAGTGAGAGAGAGAAAGAGAAGCAGTTAGTGAGAGAGACAGAGAGAGAAAGAGAAGCTGTGAGTGAGTGAGTGAGAGAGAGAAAGAAAGAGAAGCTGTGAGTGAGAGAGAGAGAAAGAGTAGCTGTGAATGAGAGAGAGAGAGAAATAGAAGCTGTGTGTGTGTGTGAGAGAGAAAGAGAAGCTGTGAGTGAGAGAGAGAGAGAAAGAGAAGCTGTGAGTGAGAGAGAGAGAGAAAGAGAAGCTGTGAGTGAGAGAGAGAAAGAGAAGCTGTGAGTGAGAAAGAGAAAGAGAAAGAGAAGCTGTGAGAGAGAGAGAGAAAGAGAAGCTGTGAGTGAGGGAGACAGAGAGAGAAATAGAACATGTGAGTGAGCAAGAGAGAGAGAAAGAGAAGCTGTGAGTGAGAGAGAGAGAGAGAGAAAGAAGCTGTGAGTGAGTGTGTGAGAGAGAAAAGAGCAGTTGTGAGTGAGAGAGATAGAGAGAAAGAAAGAGAGGCTGTGAGTGAGAGAGAGAAAAATAGAAGCTGTGAGTGAGAGAGAGAGAGAAAGAAAGAGAAGCTGTGAGTGAGTGAGTGAGAGAGAAAGAGAACCTGTGTGTGTGTGAGAGAAAGAGAATCTGTGAGTTAGTGAGTGAAAGAGAAAGAGACGCTGTGAGTGAGAGAGACAGAGAGAGAGAGAGAGAAGCTGTGATCAAGTGAGAGAGATAGAAAGAGAAGCTGTGAGTGAGAGAGAGAGAAAGAGAAGCTGTGAGTGAGTGAGAGAGAGAGAAAGAGAAGCTGTGTGTTAGTGTGAGAGAAAGAGAAGCTGTGAGTGAGAGAGACAGAGAGAGAAAGAGAAGCTGTGAGTGAGAGACAGAGAGAGAAAGAGAAGCTGTGAGTGAGAGAGAGAGAGAGAAAGAGAAGCTGTGAGTGAGTGAGAGAGAGAAAGAGAAGCTGTGAGTGAGAGAGAGAGAGAGAGTAAGAGAAGCTGTAAATGAGAGAAAGAGAAAGAGAAGCTGTGAGAGGGAGAGAGAGAGAAAGAGAAGCTGTTAGTGAGAGAGAGAGAAAGAGAAGCTGTGAGTGAGAGAGACAGAGAGAGAAAGAGAAGCTGTGAGTGTGTGATAGAGAGAGAGAAAGAAAAGCTGTGTGAGAGAGAGTGTGAGAGAAAGAGAAGCTGTGAGAGAGAGAAAAAAGAGAAGCTGTGAGTGAGAGAGAGAGAGAAGCTATGTGTGTGAGAGAGAAGCTGTGAGTGAGTGAGAGAGAGAGAGAAGGAGATGCTGTGAGAGAGAAGAGAGTGAGAGAGAAAGAGAAGCTGTGAGGGAGAGAGAGAAAGAGAAGCTGTGAGTGAGAGAGACAGAGAGAGAAAGAGAAGCTGTGAGTTAGTGAGAGAGAAAGAGGAGCTGAGAGTGAGTGAGAGAGGGAAGCTGTGAGTGATACAGAGAGAGAGAAAGAGAAGCTGTGAGTGAGAGAGAGAAAGAAAGAGAAGCTGTGAGTGAGAGAGAGAGAGAAAGAGAAGCTGTGAGTGACAGAGAGAAAGAGAAGCTGTGAGTGAGAGAGAGAGAGAAATGAAGCTGTGAGTGAGAGAGTTAGAGAGAAAGAGAAGCTGTGTGTGTGAGAGAGAAATAGAAGCTGTGAGTGAGTGAGAGAGAAAGAGAAAGAGAAGCTGTGACTGAGTGAGAGATAGAGAGATAGAAAGAGAAGCTGTGAGTGTGAGAGAGAGAGAGAAGCTGTGAGTGAGTGAGAGAGAGAGAAAAAGAGAAGCTGTGAGTGAGGGAGACAGAGAGAGAAATAGAACATGTGAGTGAGCAAGAGAGAGAGAGAAAGAGAAGCTGTGAGTGAGAGAGAGAGAGAGAAAGAAGCTGTGAGTGAATGCGAGAGAGAGAATAGAGCAGTTGTGAGTGAGAGAGATAGAGAGAAAGAAACAGAAGCTGTGAGTGAGAGAGAGAAAAATAGAAGCTGTGAGTGAGTGAGAGAGAGAAAGAAAGAGAAGCTGTGAGTGAGTGAGTGAGTGAGAGAGAAAGAGAAAGAGAACCTGTGTGTGTGAGAGAGAAAGAGAATCTGTGAGTTAGTGAGTGAAAGAGAAAGAGACGCTGTGAGTGAGAGAGACAGAGAGAGAGAGAGAAGCTGTGAGTGAGTGAGAGAGAGAGAGAAAGAGAAGCTGTGAGTGAGAGAGAGAGAGACAGAGAAAGAGAAGCTGTGAGTGAGTGAGAGAGAGAAAGAGAAGCTGTGTGTTAGTGGTAGAGCAAGAGAAGCTGTGAGTGAGAGAGACAGAAAGAGAAAGAGAAGCTGTGAGTGAGTGAGTGAGAGAGAGAGAGAAAGAAAGAAAGAGAAGCTGTGAGTGAGAGAGAGAGAGAGACAGAGAAGCTGTGAAAGAGAGAGAGAAATAGAAGCTGTGAGTGAGAGAGACAGAGAGAGAAAGAGAAGCTGTGAGTAAGTGAGAGACAGAGAGAGAAAGAGATACTGTGAGTGAGAGAGAGAGAAAGAGAAGCTGTGAGTGAGTGAGAGAGAGAAAGAGAAGCTGTGAGCGAGTGAGAGAGATAGAAATAGAAGCTGTGAGTGCGAGAGACAGAGAGATTAAGATATCTGTGAGTGAGTGAGAGAGAGAGAAAGAGAAGCTGTGAGTGAGAGAGAGAGAGAAAGAGAAGCTGTAAATGAGAGAGAGAGAGAAAGAGAAGCTGTGAGAGAGAGAGAACGAGAAGCTGTGAGTGAGAGAACGAAAGTGAAGTCGTGAGTGAGTGAGAGAGAGAGAGAAAGAGAAGCTGTGTGTGTGTGAGAGAGAAAGAAGCTGTGAGTGAGAGAGAGAGAGAAAGAGAAGCTGTGTGTGTGAGAGAGAGAGAAAGAGAAGCTGTGAGTGAGAGAGACAGAGAGAGAAAGAGAAGCTGTGAGTGAGTGATAGAGAGAGAAAGAAAAGCTGTGTGAGAGAGAGTGAGAGAGAAAGAGAAGCTGTGTGAGAGAGAGAAAAGAGAAGCTGTGAGTGAGAGAGAGAGAGAGCGAAGCTGTGTGTGTGAGAGAGAAGCTGTGAGTGAGTGAGATAGAGAGAGAAAGAGAAGCTGTGAGTGGGTGAGAGAAAGAGAGAAGGAGATGCTATGAGAGAGAAGAGAGTGAGAGAAAGAGAAGCTGTGAGAGAGAGAGAGAAAGAGAAGCTGTGAGTGAGAGAGACAGAGAGAGAAAGAGAAGCTGTGAGTGAGTGAGAGAGAAAGAGGAGCTGAGAGTGAGAGAGAGAGAGAAGCTGTGAGTGATACAGAGAGAGAGAAAGAGAAGCTGTGAGTGAGAGAGAGAAAGAGAAGCTGTGAGTGAGAGAGAGAGAGAGAAAGAGAAGCTGTGTGTGTGTGATAGAGAAAGAGCTGTGAGTGAGAGAGAGAAACAGAAAGAGAAGCTATGAGTGAGAGAGAGTGAGAGAAAGAGAAGCTGTGAGTGACAGAGAGAAAGAGAAGCTGTGAGTGAGAGAGAGAGAGAGAAATGAAGCTTTGAGTGAGAGAGACAGAGAGAAAGAGAAGCTGTGTGAGAGAGAGAGAAATAGAAGCTTTGAGAGAGTGAGAGAGAAAGAAAGAGAAAGAGAAGCTGTGAGTGAGTGAGAGAGAGAGAAGCTGTGAGTGAGTGAGAGAGAGAAAGAGAAGCAGTGAGTGAGAGAGACAGAGCGAGAAAGAGAAGCTGTGAGTGAGTGAGTGAGAGGGAGAAAGAAAGAGAAGCTGTGAGTGAGAGAGAGAGAGAAAGAGTAGCTGTGAATGAGAGAGAGAGAGAAATAGAAGCTGTGTGTGTGTGAGAGAGAGAAAGAGAAGCTGTGAGAGAGAGAGAGAAAGAGAAGCTGTGAGTGAGAGAGAGAAAGAGAAGCTGTGAGTGAGAAAGAGAAAGAGAAAGAGAAGCTGTGAGTGAGAGAGAGAGAGAAAGAGAAGCTGTGAGTGAGGGAGACAGAGAGAGAAATAGAACATGTGAGTGAGCAAGAGAACGAGAGAAAGAGAAGCTGTGAGTGAGAGAGAGAGAGAGAAAGAAGCTGTGAGTGAGTGTGTGAGAGAGAAAAGAGCAGTTGTGAGTGAGAGAGATAGAGAGAAAGAAAGAGAAGCTGTGAGTGAGAGAGAGAAAAATAGAAGCTGTGAGTGAGAGAGAGAGAGAAAGAAAGAGAAGCTGTGAGTGAGTGAGTGAGAGAGAAAGAGAACCTGTGTGTGTGAGAGAGAAAGAGAATCTGTGAGTTAGTGAGTGAAAGAGAAAGAGACGCTGTGAGTGAGAGAGACAGAGAGAGAGAGAAGCTGTGATCGAGTGAGAGAGAGAAAAAGAGAAGCTGTGAGAGAGAGAGAGAGAAAGAGAAGGTGTGAGTGAGAGAGACAGAGAGAGAAAGAGAAGCTGTGAGTGAGAGACAGAGAGAGAAAGAGAAGCTGTGAGTGAGAGAGAGAGAGAGAAAGAGAAGCTGTGAGTGAGTGAGAGAGAGAAAGAGAAGCTGTGAGTGAGAGAGAGAGAGAGAAAGAGAAGCTGTTAGCGCGAGAGACAGAGAGAGAAAGAGAAGCTGTAAATGAGAGAAAGAGAAAGAGAAGCTGTGTGTGTGTGAGAGAGAAAGAGAAGCTGTTAGTGAGAGAGAGAGAAAGAGAAGCTGTGTGTGTGTGAGTGAGAAAGAGAAGCTGTGAGTGAGAGAGACAGAGAGAGAAAGAGAAGCTGTGAGTGAGTGATAGAGAGAGAGAAAGAAAAGCTGTGTGAGAGAGAGTGAGAGAGAAAGGGAATCTGTGAGAGAGAGAGAAAAAGAGAAGCTGTGAGTGAGAGAGAGAGAGAGAAGCTGTTTGTGTGAGAGAGAAGCTGTGAGTGAGTGAGAGAGAGAGAGAAGGAGATCCTGTGAGAGAGAAGAGAGTGAAAGAGAAAGAGAAGCTGTGAGGGAGAGAGAGAAAGAGAAGCTGTGAGTGAGAGAGTCAGAGAGAGAAAGAGAAGCTGTGAGTGAGTGAGAGAGAAAGAGGAGCTGAGAGTGAGAGAGAGAGAGAAGCTGTGAGTGATACAGAGAGAGAGAAAGAGAAGCTATGAGTGAGAGAGAGAAAGAAAGAGAAGCTGTGAGTGAGAGAGAGAGAAAGAGAAGCTGTGTGAGAGAGAGAGAGAGAAGCTGTGAGTGAGAGAGAGAAAGAGAAGCTATGAGTGAGAGAGAGTGAGAGAAAGAGATGCTGTGAGTGACAGAGAGAAAGAGAACCTGTGAGTGAGAGAGAGAGAGAAATGAAGCTGTGAGTGAGAGAGATAGAGAGAAAGAGAAGCTGTGTGTGTGAGAGAGAAATAGAAGCTGTGAGTGAGTGAGAGAGAAAGAGAAAGAGAAGCTGTGAGTGAGTGAGAGAGAGAAAGAGAAGCAGTTAGTGAGAGAGAGAGAAAGAGAAGCTGTGAGTGTGAGAGAGAAAGAGAAGCTGTGTGAGAGAGAGAGAGAAAGAGAAGCTGTGAGTGAGAGAGAGAGAGAAAGAGAAGCTGTGTTTGTGTGAGAGAGAGAAAGAGAAGCTGTGTGAGAGAGAGACAGAGAGAGAAAGAGAAGCTGTGAGTGAGTGATAGAGAGAGAGAAAGAAAAGCTGTGTGAGAGAGAGTGAGAGAGAAAGAGAAGCTGTGAGAGTGAGAGAAAAAGAGAAGCTGTGAGTGAGAGAGAGAGATTGAAGCTGTGTGTGTGAGAGAGAAGCTGTGAGTGAGTGAGATAGAGAGAGAAAGAGAAGCTGTGAGTGAGTGAGAGAGAGAGAAGGAGATGCTGTGAGAGAGAAGAGAGTGAGAAAAAGAGAAGCTGTGTGAGAGAGAGAAAGAGAAGCTGTGAGTGAGAGAGACAGAGAGAGAAAGAGAAGCTGTGAGGGAGTGAGAGAGAAAGTGGAGCTGAGAGTGAGAGAGAGAGAGAAGCTGTGAGTGATACAGAGAGAGAGAAAGAGGAGCTTTGAGTGAGAGAGAGAAAGAGAAGCTGTGAGTGAGAGAGAGAGAAAGAGAAGCTGTGTGTGAGAGAGAGAGAAAGAGAAGCTGTGAGTGTGAGAGAGAAACAGAAAGAGAAGCTATGAGTGAGAGAGAGTGAGAGAAAGAGAAGCTGTGAGTGACAGAGAGAAAGAGAATCTGTGAGTGAGACAGATAGAGAAAGAGAAGGTTTGAGTGAGTGAGAGAGCGAGAGAAAGAGATACTGTGAGTGAGAGAGAGAGAAAGAGAAGCTGTGTGTGTGTGAGAGAAAGAGAATCTGTGAGTTAGTGAGTGAAAGAGAAAGAGACGCTGTGAGTGAGAGAGACAGAGAGAGAGAGAGAGAGAAGCTGTGATCGAGTGAGAGAGAGAGAAAAAGAGAAGCTGTGAGTGAGAGAGAGAGAAAGAGAAGCTGTGAGTGAGTGAGAGAGAGAGAAAGAGAAGCTGTGTGTTAGTGTGAGAGAAAGAGAAGCTGTGAGTGAGAGAGACAGAGAGAGAAAGAGAAGCTGTGAGTGAGAGACAGAGAGAGAAAGAGAAGCTGTGAGTGAGAGAGAAAGAGAAAGAGAAGCTGTGAGTGAGTGAGAGAGAGAAAGAGAAGCTGTGAGTGAGAGAGAGAGAGAGAGAAAGAGAAGCTGTTAGCGCGAGAGACAGAGAGAGAAAGAGATATCTGTGAGTGAGTGAGAGAGAGAAAGAGAAGCTGTGAGTGAGAGAGAGAGAGAAAGAGAAGCTGTAAATGAGAGAGAGAGAAAGAGAAGCTGTGTGTGAGAGAGAGAAAGAGAAGCTGTGAGTGAGTGAGAGAGAGAGAAGCTGTGTGTGTGAGAGAGAAGCTGTGAGTGAGTGAGATAGAGAGAGAAAGAGAAGCTGTGAGTGAGTGAGAGAGAGAGAGAATGAGATGCTGTGAGAGAGAAGAGAGTGAGAGAGAAAGAGAAGCTGTGAGGTAGAGAGAGAAAGAGAAGCTGTGAGTGAGAGAGACAGAGAGAGAAAGAGAAGCTGTGAGTGAGTGAGAGAGAAAGAGGAGCTGAGAGTGAGAGAGAGAGAGAAGCTGTGAGTGATACAGAGAGAGAGAAAGAGAAGCTGTGAGTGAGAGAGAGAAAGAAAGAGAAGCTGTGAGTGAGAGAGAGAGAGAAAGAGAAGCTGTGTGAGAGAGAGAGAGAAAGAGAAAGAGAAGCTATGAGTGAGAGAGAGTGAGAGAAAGAGAAGCTGTGAGTGACAGAGAGAAAGAGAAGCTGTGAGTGAGGGAGAGAGAGAAATGAAGCTGTTAGTGAGAGATAGAGAGAAAGAGAAGCTGTGTGTGAGAGAGAGAAATAGAAGCTGTGAGTGAGTGAGAGAGAAAGAGAAAGAGAAGCTGTGAGTGAGTGAGAGATAGATAGAGAAAGAGAAGCTGTGAGTGAGTGAGTGAGAGAGAGAGAGAGAAGCTGTGAGTGAGTGAGAGAGAGAAAGAGAAGCAGTGAGTGAGAGAGACAGAGAAAGAAAGAGAAGCTGTGAGTGAGTGAGTGAGAGAGAGAAAGAAAGAGAAGCTGTGAGTGAGAGAGAGAGAGAAAGAGTAGCTGTGAATGAGAGAGAGAGAAATAGAAGCTGTGAGTGTGTGAGAGAGAAAGAGAAGCTGTGAGTGAGTGAAAGAGAGAAAGAGAAGCTGTGAGTGAGAGAGAGAGAGAAAGAGAAGCTGTGAGTGAGAGAGAGAAAGAGAAAGAGAAGCTGTGAGTGAGAGAGAGAGAGAAAGAGAAGCTGTGAGTGAGGGAGACAGAGAGAGAAGTAGAACATGTGAGTGAGCAAGAGAGAGAGAGAAAGAGAAGCTGTGAGTGAGAGAGAGAGAGAAAGAAGCTGTGAGTGAGTGTGTGAGAGAGAAAAGAGCAGTTGTGAGTGAGAGAGATAGAGAGAAAGAAAGAGAAGCTGTGAGTGAGAGAGAGAAAAATAGAAGCTGTGAGTGAGTGAGAGAGAGAAAGAAAGAGAAGCTGTGAGTAAGTGAGTGAGAGAGAGAGAAAGAGAAAGAGAACCTGTGTGTGGGAGAGAGAAAGAGAATCTGTGAGTTAGTGAGTGAAAGAGAAAGAGACGCTGTGAGTGAGAGAGACAGAGAGAGAGAGAGAAGCTGTGAGTGAGTGAGAGAGAGAGAGAAAGAGAAGCTGTGAGTGAGAGAGAGAGAGAGAGAGAACGAGAAGCTGTGAGTGAGTGAGAGAGAGAAAGAGAAGCTGTGCGTTAGTGTGAGAGCAAGAGAAGCTGTGAGTGAGAGAGACAGAAAGAGAAAGAGAAGCTGTGAGTGAGAGAGAGAGAGAGAAAGAAAGAAGAGGCACATAGAAGAGAAGGCGCTGCTAAAGGAGAGCCAACATGGCTTTTGCAAGGGCAAATCATGCCTCACTAATCTGTTGGAATTTTTTGAGAGTGTCAACAAGCATGTGGATAAGGGGGATCCAGTTGACATTGTTTATCTGGACTTTCAGAAGGCTTTTGACAAGGTCCCACACCAAAGGCTCTTGAATAAACTTACCAGTCATGGAATAAAGGGACAGGTCTTGTCCTGGATCAGCAACTGGCTAAGGGACAGGAAACAGAGGGTAGCGGTGAATGGACACTTCTCCAAGTGGAGGGAAGTAAGGAGTGGGGTCCCCCAAGGTTCAGTACTGGGACCCCTGCTTTTCAACCTCTTCATAAATGATCTAGAGGTAGGAGTAAAAAGCAAGGTTGCCAAATTTGCTGATGACACTAAATTATACAGGGTAGTGAAAACTGTGAGAGATTGTGAGGAGCTCCAGAGGGATCTTTTGACACTGGGGGAGTGGGCAGAACAGTGGCAAATGAGTTTCAACATTAGTAAGTGCAGAGTGATGCATGTTGGGGCAAAGAACCCCAATTACATTTATAAACTGATGGGGTTTGGACTCTCTGCGACAAACCAGGAAAGGGACCTTGGTGTCCTGGTGGACAACTCAATGAAGGTGTCAACCCAGTGTGCCTCAGCAGTGAAAAAAGCAAACTCAATGTTAGGGATCATTAGGAAGAGTATAGAAAATAAGTCAGCAAGTGTCATTTTGCCTCTTTATAAATCTATGGTGAGGCCCCATCTGGAATACTGTGTACAGTTCTGGTCGCCATACCTCCAGAAGGATATTATGGAGCTGGAAAAAGTGCAGAGGAGGGCAACCAGAATGATTAGGGGACTGGAACACCTTCCTTACCATCTGAGGCTGCAACGGTTGGGACTCTTCACTCTTGAACGACGACGTCTAAGAGGTGACCTGATTGAAGTTTATAAAATCATGCAGGGTGTGGACAAAGTAGATAAGGAAAAACTGTTTTCCCTATCGCATAACACTAGAACTAGGGGACACTCGATGAAACTTTTGGGTACTAGTTCTCAAACAAATAAGAGAAAGTACTTTTTCACCCAGAGGATTACTGGCCTATGGAACTCCCTGCCAGAAGAAGTGGTGACAGCTGTCAGTCTTGACAGCTTTAAGAAAGGATTAGACAAGTTCATGGAGGACAAGAGTATCAATGGCTATAATTATGGATACTTAAGGACAACCTCTGGGTTGGAGAGATAGGCAGGATATCTCTCAATACCATTTCCAGGGAATCCTAAGCAGGTGAAGGCATCTCTTTGGGAATAATGCCCTGAAGGAAATGGTGAGCCACTGTGTGAGACAGAATGCTGGACTAGATGGGCTGTGGCCTATTCCAGCAAGGCTGTTCTTATGTTCTTAAGAAAGAGAAGCTGTGAGTGAGAGAGAGAGAGAGAGAAAGAGAAGCTGTGAAAGAGAGAGAGAAATAGAAGCTGTGAGTGAGAGAGACAGAGAGAGAAAGAGAAGCTGTGAGTGAGTGAGAGACAGAGAGAGAAAGAGAAGCTGTGAGTGCGAGAGACAGAGAGATTAAGATATCTGTGAGTGAGTGAGAGAGAGAGAAAGAGAAGCTGTGAGTGAGAGAGAGAGAGAGAGAGAGAAGCTGTAAATGTGTGAGAGAGAGAAAGAGAAGCTGTGTGAGAGAGAGAGAAAGAGAAGCTGTGAGTGAGAGAACGAAAGAGAAGTGGTGAGTGAGTGAGAGAGAGAGAGAAAGAGAAGCTGTGTGTGTGAGAGAGAGAAAGAAGCTGTTAGTGAGAGAGAGAGAGAAAGAGAAGCTGTGTGTGTGTGTGAGAGAGAAAGAGAAGCTGTGAGTGAGAGAGACAGAGAGAGAAAGAGAAGCTGTGAGTGAGTGATAGAGAGAGAGAAAGAAAAGCTGTGTGAGAGAGAGTGAGAGAGAAAGAGAAGCTGTGAGAGAGAGAGAGAAAGAGAAGCTGTGAGTGAGAGAGACAGAGAGAGAAAGAGAATCTGTGAGTGAGTGAGAGAGAAAGAGGAGCTGAGAGTGAGAGAGAGAGAGAAGCTGTGAGTGATACAGAGAGAGAGAAAGAGAAGCTGTGAGTGAGAGAGAGAAAGAGAAGCTGTGAGTGAGAGAGAGAGAGAGAAAGAGAAGCTGTGTGTGTGAGAGAGAAAGAGAAGCTGTGAGTGAGAGAGAGAAACAGAAAGAGAAGCTATGAGTGAGAGAGAGTGAGAGAAAGAGAAGCTGTGAGTGACAGAGAGAAAGAGAAGCTGTGAGTGAGAGAGAGAGAGAGAGAGAAATGAAGCTGTGAGTGAGAGAGATAGAGAGAAAGAGAAGCTGTGTGAGAGAGAGAGAAATAGAAGCTGTGAGTGAGTGAGAGAGAAAGAGAAAGAGAAGCTGTGAGTGAGTGAGAGAGAGAGAGAGAAAGAGAAGCTGTGAGTGAGTGAGAGAGAGAGAGAAGCTGTGAGTGAGTGAGAGAGAGAAAGAGAAGCAGTGAGTGAGAGAGACAGAGAGAGAAAGAGAAGCTGTGAGTGAGAGAGAGAGAGAGAAAGAGAAGCTGTAAATGAGAGAGAGAGAGAAAGTGAAGCTGTGAGTGAGAGAGAGAAAGAGAAAGAGAAGCTGTGAGTGAGAGAGAGAGAAAGAGAAGCTGTGAGTGAGAGAGAGAGAGAGAGAAAGAAGCTGTGAGTGAGTGTGTGAGAGAGAAAAGAGCAGTTGTGAGTGAGAGAGATAGAGAGAAAGAAAGAGAAGCTGTGAGTGAGAGAGAGAAAAATAGAAGCTGTGAGTGAGAGAGAGAGAGAAAGAAAGAGAAGCTGTGAGTGAGTGAGTGAGAGAGAAAGAGAACCTGTGTGTGTGAGAGAGAAAGAGAATCTGTGAGTTAGTGAGTGAAAGAGAAAGAGACGCTGTGAGTGAGGGAGACAGAGAGAGAGAGAAGCTGTGATCGAGTGAGAGAGAGAGAAAAAGAGAAGCTGTGAGTGAGAGAGAGAGAAAGAGAAGTTGTAAATGAGAGAGAGAGAGAGAAAGTGAAGCTGTGAGTGAGAGAGAGAAAGAGAAAGAGAAGCTGTGAGTGAGAGAGAGAGAGAAAGAGAAGCTGTGAGTGAGGGAGAAGGAGAGAGAAATAGAACATGTGAGTGAGCAAGAGAGAGAGAGAAAGAGAAGCTGTGAGTGTGAGAGAGAGAGAAAGAAGCTGTGAGTGAGTGTGTGAGAGAGAAAAGAGCAGTTGTGAGTGAGAGAGATAGAGAGAAAGAAAGAGAAGCTGTGAGTGAGAGAGAGAAAAATAGAAGCTGTGAGTGAGAGAGAGAGAGAAAGAAAGAGAAGCTGTGAGAGTGAGTGAGAGAGAAAGAGAATCTGTGAGTTAGTGAGTGAAAGAGAAAGAGATGCTGTGAGTGAGAGAGACAGAGAGAGAGAGAAGCTGTGATCGAGTGAGAGAGAGAGAAAAAGAGAAGCTGTGAGTGAGAGAGAGAGAAAGAGAAGCTGTGAGTGAGTGAGAAAGAGAGAAAGAGAAGCTGTGTGTTAGTGTGAGAGAACGAGAAGCTGTGAGTGAGAGAGACAGAGAGAGAAAGAGAAGCTGTGAGTGAGAGACAGAGAGAGAAAGAGAAGCTGTGAGTGAGTGAGAGAGAGAGAATGAGAAGCTGTGTGTGTGTGTGAGAGAGAAAGAGAAGCTGTGAGTGAGAGAGACAGAGAGAGAAAGAGAAATTGTGAGTGAGTGATAGAGAGAGAGAAAGAAAAGCTGTGTGAGAGAGAGTGAGAGAGAAAGAGAAGCTGTGAGAGAGAGAGAAAAAGAGAAGCTGTGAGTGAGAGAGAGAGAGAGAAGCTGTGTGTGAGAGAGAGAAGCTGTGAGTGAGTGAGATAGAGAGAGAAAGAGAAGCTGTGAGTGAGTGAGAGAGAGAGAGAAAGAGATGCTGTGAGAGAGAAGAGAGTGAGAGAGAAAGAGAAGCTGTGAGTGACAGAGAGAAAGAGAAGCTGTGAGTGAGTGAGAGAGAGAGAAATGAAGCTGTGAGTGAGAGAGATAGAGAGAAAGAGAAGCTGTGTGTGTGAGAGAGAAATAGAAGCTGTGAGTGAATGAGAGAGAAAGAGAAAGTGAAGCTGTGAGTGAGTGAGAGAGAGAGAAAGAGAAGCTGTGAGTGAGTGAGAGAGAGAGAGCGAGAAGCTGTGAGTGAGTGAGTGAGAGAAATAGAAGCAGTGAGTGAGAGAGACAGAGAGAGAAAGAGAAGCTGTGAGTGAGGTTGTGAGAGAGAGAGAGAGAGAAAGAGAAGCTGTGAGTGAGAGAGAGAAAGAGAAAGAGAAGCTGTGAGTGAGAGAGAGAGAGAAAGAGAAGCTGTGAGTGAGGGAGAAGGAGAGAGAAATAGAACATGTGAGTGAGCAAGAGAGAGAGAGAAAGAGAAGCTGTGAGTGTGAGAGAGAGAGAAAGAAGCTGTGAGTGAGTGTGTGAGAGAGAAAAGAGCAGTTGTGAGTGAGAGAGATAGAGAGAAAGAAAGAGAAGCTGTGAGTGAGAGAGAGAAAAATAGAAGCTGTGAGTGAGAGAGAGAGAGAAAGAAAGAGAAGCTGTGAGAGTGAGTGAGAGAGAAAGAGAATCTGTGAGTTAGTGAGTGAAAGAGAAAGAGATGCTGTGAGTGAGAGAGACAGAGAGAGAGAGAAGCTGTGATCGAGTGAGAGAGAGAGAAAAAGAGAAGCTGTGAGTGAGAGAGAGAGAAAGAGAAGCTGTGAGTGAGTGAGAAAGAGAGAAAGAGAAGCTGTGTGTTAGTGTGAGAGAACGAGAAGCTGTGAGTGAGAGAGACAGAGAGAGAAAGAGAAGCTGTGAGTGAGAGACAGAGAGAGAAAGAGAAGCTGTGAGTGAGTGAGAGAGAGAGAATGAGAAGCTGTGTGTGTGTGAGAGAGAGAAAGAGAAGCTGTGAGTGAGAGAGACAGAGAGAGAAAGAGAAATTGTGAGTGAGTGATAGAGAGAGAGAAAGAAAAGCTGTGTGAGAGAGAGTGAGAGAGAAAGAGAAGCTGTGAGAGAGAGAGAAAAAGAGAAGCTGTGAGTGAGAGAGAGAGAGAGAAGCTGTGTGTGAGAGAGAGAAGCTGTGAGTGAGTGAGATAGAGAGAGAAAGAGAAGCTGTGAGTGAGTGAGAGAGAGAGAGAAAGAGATGCTGTGAGAGAGAAGAGAGTGAGAGAGAAAGAGAAGCTGTGAGTGACAGAGAGAAAGAGAAGCTGTGAGTGAGTGAGAGAGAGAGAAATGAAGCTGTGAGTGAGAGAGATAGAGAGAAAGAGAAGCTGTGTGTGTGAGAGAGAAATA
Organism: Bradypodion pumilum; assembly: GCA_035047305.1. Classification (NCBI taxonomy): domain Eukaryota; kingdom Metazoa; phylum Chordata; class Lepidosauria; order Squamata; family Chamaeleonidae; genus Bradypodion; species Bradypodion pumilum. Next base: position 227,401,055 of record JAWDJD010000002.1, on the reverse strand, counting down.
GAAGCTGTGAGTGAATGAGAGAGAAAGAGAAAGTGAAGCTGTGAGTGAGTGAGAGAGAGAGAAAGAGAAGCTGTGAGTGAGTGAGAGAGAGAGAGCGAGAAGCTGTGAGTGAGTGAGTGAGAGAAATAGAAGCAGTGAGTGAGAGAGACAGAGAGAGAAAGAGAAGCTGTGAGTGAGGTTGTGAGAGAGAGAGAGAGAGAAAGAGAAGCTGTGAGTGAGAGAGAGAGAGAAAGTGAAGCTGTGAGTGAGAGAGAGAAAGAGAAAGAGAAGATGTGAGTGAGAGAGAGAGAGAAAGAGAAGCTGTGAGTGAGGGAGAAGAAGAGAGAAATAGAACATGTGAGTGAGCAAGAGAGAGAGAGAAAGAGAAGCTGTGAGTGAGAGAGAGAGAGAGAAAGAAGCTGTGAGTGAGTGTGTGAGAGAGAAAAGAGCAGTTGTGAGTGAGAGAGATAGAGAGAGAGAAAGAGAAGCTGTGAGTGAGAGAGAGAAAAATAGAAGCTGTGAGTGAGTGAGAGAGAGAAAGAAAGAGAAGCTGCGAGTGAGTGAGTGAGAGAGAAAGAGAAGCTGTGAGTGAGACAGAGAGAGAAAGAGAAGGTGTGAGTGAGTGAGAAAGAAAGAGAGCAAGAGAAGCTGTGCGTTAGTGTGAGAGCAAGAGAAGCTGTGAGTGAGAGAGACAGAAAGAGAAAGAGAAGCTGTGAGTGAGTGAGAGAGAGAGAGAGAGAGGAAGAAAGAGAAGCTGTGAGTGAGAGAGAGAGAGAAAGAGAAGCTGTGAGTGAGAGAGCGAAAGAGAAGCGGTGAGTGAGTGAGAGAGAGAGAAAGAGAAGGTGTGAGTGAGAGAGAGAAAGAGAAGCTGTGAGTGAGAGAGAGAGTAAGAGAAGCGGTGAGTGAGTGAGAGAGAGAGAAGGAGAAGCTGTGAGTGAGTGAGAGAAAGAGAAGCTGTGAGTGAGAGAGACAGAGAGAGAAAGAGAAGCTGTGAGTGAGAGAGAGAGAAGCTGTGAGTGAGTGATAGAGAGAGAGAAAGAAAAGCTGTGTGAGAGGGAGTGAGAGAGAAAGAGAAGCTGTGTGTGTGAGAGAAAGAGAAGCTGTGAGTGAGAGAGAGAAGCTGTGTGTGAGAGAGAGAAGCTGTGAGCGAGTGAGAGATTAAGAGAAGCTGTGAGTGAGTGAGAGAGAGAGAAGCTGTGAGTGAGTGAGAGAGAGAGAAAGAGAAGCTGTTAGTGAGAGAGAGAGAGAGAGAGAGAAGCTGTGGGTGAGTGAGAGAGAGAAAGAGAAACTGTGAGTGAGAGAGAGAAAGAGAAGCTGTGAGTGCAAGAGACAGAGAGAGAAAGAGATGCTGTGAGTGAGTGAGAGAGAGAGAAAGAGAAGCTGTGAGTGAGAGAGAGAGAGAGAGAGAAAGAGAAGCTGTAAATGAGAGAGAGAGAAAGAGAAGCTGAGAGAGAGAGAGAAAGAGAACCTGTGAGTGAGAGTGCGAAAGAGAAGAGGTGAGTGAGTGAGAGAGAGAGAGAAAGAGAAGCTGTGAGTGAGAGAGAGAGAAACAGAAGGTGTGAGTGAGAGAGAGAGAAAGAGAAGCTGTGTGTGAGAGAGAGAAAGAGAAGCTGTGAGTGAGAGAGACAGAGAGAAAGAGAATCTGTGAGTGAGTGAGAGAAAGAGAAGCTGTGAGTGATACAGAGAGAGAGAAAGAGAAGCTGTGAGTGAGAGAGAGAAAGAGAAGCTGTGAGTGAGAGAGAGAGTGACAGAAAGAAAGAGAAACTGTGAGTGAGAGAGAGAGAGAAAGAGAAGCTGTGTGAGAGAGAGAGAAATAGAAGCTGTGAGTGAGTGAGAGAGAGAGAGAGAAAGAGAAGCTGTGAGTGAGAGAGAGAGAGAGAAAGAGAAGCTGTGAGTGAGAGAGAGAGAGAGAAAGAGAAGCTGTGAGTGAGTGAGTGAGAGAGAAAGAGAAGCTGTGAGTGAGTGAGAGAGAGAGAAGCTGTGAGTGAGTGAGAGAGAGAGAAAGAGAAGCAGTGAGTGAGAGTTACAGAGAGAGAAAAGGAAGCTGTGAGTGAGTGAGTGAGTGAGTGAGTGAGTGAGAGAAAGAAAGAGAAAATGTGAGTGAGAGAGAGAGTGAAAGAGTAGCTGTGAATGAGAGAGAGAAAGAGAAAGAGAAGCTGTGAGTGAGAGAGAGAGAGAAAGAGAAGCTGTGAGTGAGGGAGACAGAGAGAGAAATAGAACCTGTGAGTGAGCAAGAGAGATAGAGAAAGAGAAGCTGTGAGTGAGAGAGAGAGAGAGAAGCTGTGAGTGAGAGAGAGAAAGAGAAGCTGTGAGTGTGACAGAAAGAGAAAGAGAAGGTTTGAGTGATTGAGAGAGCGAGAGAAAGAGATACTGTGAGTGAGAGAGAGAGAAAGAGAAGCTGTGTGTTTGAGAGAGAAACAGAATCTGTGAGTTAGTGAGTGAAAGAGAAAGAGACGCTGTGAGTGAGTGAGAGAGAGAAAGAGAAGCTGTGCGTGAGAGAGAGAGAAAGAGAAGCTGTGAGTGCGAGAGACAGAGAGAGAAATAGATGCTGTGAGTGAGTGAGAGAGAGAGAAAGAGAAGCTGTGAGAGAGAGAGAGAGAGAGAAAGAGAAGTTGTAAATGAGAGAGAGAAAGAGAAGCTGTGAGAGAGAGAGAGAAAGAGAAGCTGTGAGTGAGAGAGCAAAAGAGAAGCGGTGAGTGAGTGAGAGAGAGAGAAAGAGAAGGTGTGAGTGAGAGAGAGAAAGAGAAGCTGTGAGTGAGAGAGAGAGTAAGAGAAGCAGTGAGTGAGTGAGAGAGAGAGAAAGAGAAGCTGTGAGTGAGTGAGAGAAAGAGAAGCTGTGAGTGAGAGAGAGAGTAAGAGAAGCTGTGTGTGTGTGAGAGAGAAAGAGAAGCTGTGAGTGAGAGAGACAGAGAAAGAAAGAGAAGCTCTGAGTGAGTGAGACAGAGAGAAGCTGTGAGTGAGTGATAGAGAGAGAGAAAGAAAAGCTGTGTGAGAGAGAGTGAGAGAGAAAGAGAAGCTGTGTGTGGGAGAGAAAGAGAAGCTGTGAGTGAGAGAGAGAGAAGCTGTGTGTGTGAGAGAGAAGCTGTGAGCGAGTGAGAGAGAAAGAGAAGCTGTGAGTGAGTGAGTGAGAGAGAAGCTGTGAGTGAGTGAGAGAGAGAGAAAGAGAAGCTGTGAGTGTGTGTGTGAGAGAGAGAAAGAAGCTGTGAGTGAGAGAGAGAGAGAAAGAGAAGCTGTGAGTGAGTGAGAGAGAGAAAGAGAAGCTGTGAGTGAGAGAGAGAGAAAGAGAAGCTGTGAGTGCAACAGACAGAGAGAGAAAGAGATGCTGTGAGTGAGAGAGAGAGAGAGAAAGATAAGCTGTGAGTGAGAGAGAGAGAGAAAGAGAAGCTGTAAATGAGAGAGTGAGAAAGAGAAGCTGAGAGAGAAAGAGAAGCTGTGAGTGAGAGTGCGAAAGAGAAGAGGTGAGTGAGTGAGAGAGAGAGAAAGAGAAGCTGTGAGTGAGAGAGAGAGAAGCTGTGAGTGAGTGTGAGAGAGAGAAAAGAGAGGTTGTGAGTGAGAGAGATAGAGTGAAAGAAAGAGAAGCTGTGAGTGAGAGAGAGAAAAATAGAAGCTGTGAGTGAGTGAGAGAGAGAAAGAAAGAGAAGCTGTGAGTGAGTGAGTGAGAGAGAGAGAGAGAGAGAAAGAGAAGCTGTGTGTGTGAGAGAGAAAGAGAATCTGTGAGTTAGTGAGTGAAAGAGAAAGAGACTGTGAGTGAGAGAGACAGAGAGAGAGAGAGAAGCTGTGAGTGAGTGAGAGAGAGAGAAAAAGAGAAGCTGTGCATTAGTGTGAGAGAAAGAGAAGCTGTGAGCGAGAGAGAGAGAAAGAGAAGCTGTGAGTGAGTGAGAGAGAGAGAGAAAGAGAAGCTGTGAGTGAGAGAGAGAGAGAAAGAGAAGCTGTGAAAGAGAGAGAGAAATAGAAGCTGAGAGTGAGAGAGACAGAGAGATAGAAGCTGTGAGTGAGTGAGAGTGAGAGAGAAAGAGAAGCTGTGAGTGATACAGAGAGAGAGAGAAGTTGTGTGAGAGAGAGAAAGAGAAGCTGTGAGTGAGAGAGAGAGAGAAAGAGAAGCTGTGACTGAGAGAGAGAGAAAGAGAAGCTGTGAGTGAGAGAGAGAAAGAGAATGAGAAGCTATGAGTGAGAGAGAGAGAGAAAGAGAAGCTGTGTGTGTGTGTGAGAGAGAGAAGCTGTGAGTGAGAGAGAAAAAAAAATGAAGTTGTGACTGAGAGAGATAGAGAGAAAGAGAAGCTGTGTGTGTGAGAGAGAAATAGAAGCTGTGAGTGAGTGAGAGAGAGATAGAGAAAGAGAAACAGAAGCTGTGAGTGAGTGAGAGAGAGAGAAAGAGAAGCTGAGAGAGAGAGAGAGAGAGAGAGAAGCTGTGAGTGAGTGAGAGAAAGAGAAGCAGTGAGTGAGTGACAGAGAGAGAAAGAGAAGCTGCGAGTGAGTGAGTGAGAGAGAGAAAGAAAGAGAAGCTGTGCGTGAGAGAGGGAGAGAAAGAGTAGCTGTGAATGAGAGAGAGAGAAATAGAAGCTGTGAGTGAGAGAGAGAGAAAGAAAAGCTGTGAGTGAGAGAGAGAGAGAAAAAGAGAAGCTGTGAGTGAGAGAGAGAGAGAAAAAGAGAAGCTGTGAGTGAGAGAGAGAAAGAGAAAGAGAAGCTGTGAGTGAGAGAGAGAGAGAGAAAGATAAGCTGTGAGGGAGGGAGACAGAGAGAGAAATAGAACCTGTGAGTGAGCAAGAGAGAGAGAGAAGCTGTGAGTGAGAGAGAGAGAGAAAGAAGCTGTGAGTGAGTGTGTGAGAGAGAGAGAGAAAGAGAAGCTGTGTGTGTGAGAGAAAGAGAATCTGTGAATTAGTGAGTGAAAGAGAAAGAGACGCTGTGAGTAAGAGAGACAGAGAGAGAGAAGCTGTGCGTGAGTGAGAGAGAGAGAAAAAGAGAAGCTGTGAGTGAAAGAGAGAGAAAGAGAAGCTGTGAGTGAGAGACAGAGAGAGAAAGAGAAGCTGTGAGTGAGTGAGAGACAGAGAGAAAGAGAAGCTGTGAGTGAGAGAGAGAGAGAAAGAGAAGCTGTGAGTGAGTGAGAGAGAGAAAGAGAAGCTGTGAGTGAGTGAGAGATAGAGAAAGAGATGCTGTGAGTGTGAGAGACAGAGAGACAAAGAGATGCTGTGAGTGAGTGAGAGAGAGAGAAAGAGAAGCTGTGAGTGAGAGAGAGAGAAAGAGAAGCTGTAAATGAGAGAGAGAGAAAGAGAAGCTGTGTGAGAGAGAGAAAGAGAAGCTGTGAGTGAGAGAGCGAAAGAGAAGTGGTGAGTGAGTGAGAGAGAGAGAGAAAGAGAAAGAAAGAGAAGCTGTGAGTGAGAGAGAGAGAGAAAGAGAAGCTGTGAGTGAGAGAGAACGAGAAGGGTTGTGTGTGTGAGAGAGAGAAAGAGATGCTGTGAGTGAGAGAGACAGAGAGAGAAAGAGAAGCTGTGAGTGAGAGAGCGAAAGAGAAGTGGTGAGTGAGTGAGAGAGAGAGAGAGAGAGAAAGAAAAGCTGTGTGAGAGAGAGAGAGAGAAAGAGAAGCTGTGAGAGAGAACGCGAAAGAGAAGCTGTGAGTGAGAGAGAGAAAGAGAAAGAGAAGCTATGAGTGTGAGAGAGAGAGAGTAAGAGAAGCTGTGTGTGAGAGAGAGAGAAAAAAATGAAGCTGTGAGTGAGAGAGATAGAGAGAAAGAGAAGCTGTGTGTGTGAGAGAGAAATAGAAGCTGTGAGTGAGTGAGAGAGAGAGAGAGAAAGAGTAGCTGTGAGTGAGTGAGAGAGAGAAAGAGAAGCTGTGAGAGAGTGAGAGAGAGAGAAGCTGTGAGTGAGTGAGAGAGAGAGAAAGAGAAGCAGTGAGTGAGAGACAGAGAGAGAAAGAGAAGCTACGAGTGAGTGAGTGAGAGAGAGAAAGAAATAGAAGCTGTGAGTGAGAGAGAGAGAAAGAAAAGCTGTGAGTGAGAGAGAGAGAGAAAGAGAAGCTGTGAGTGAGAGAGAGAGAGAAAGAGAAGCTGTGAGTGCGAGAGACAGAAAGAGAAAGAGAAGCTGTGAGTGAGTGAGAGAGAGAGAGAGAGAGGAAGAAAGAGAAGCTGTGAGTGAGAGAGAGAGAGAAAGAGAAGCTGTGAGTGAGAGAGCGAAAGAGAAGCGGTGAGTGAGTGAGAGAGAGAGAAAGAGAAGGTGTGAGTGAGAGAGAGAAAGAGAAGCTGTGAGTGAGAGAGAGAGTAAGAGAAGCTGTGAGTGAGTGAGAGAGAGAGAAGGAGAAGCTGTGAGTGAGTGAGAGAAAGAGAAGCTGTGAGTGAGAGAGACAGAGAGAGAAAGAGAAGCTGTGAGTGAGAGAGAGAGAAGCTGTGAGTGAGTGATAGAGAGAGAGAAAGAAAAGCTGTGTGAGAGGAAGTGAGAGAGAAAGAGAAGCTGTGTGTGTGAGAGAAAGAGAAGCTGTGAGTGAGAGAGAGAAGCTGTGTGTGAGAGAGAGAAGCTGTGAGCGAGTGAGAGATTAAGAGAAGCTGTGAGTGAGTGAGAGAGAGAGAAGCTGTGAGTGAGTGAGAGAGAGAGAAAGAGAAGCTGTTAGTGAGAGAGAGAGAGAGAGAGAGAAGCTGTGGGTGAGTGAGAGAGAGAAAGAGAAACTGTGAGTGAGAGAGAGAAAGAGAAGCTGTGAGTGCAAGAGACAGAGAGAGAAAGAGATGCTGTGAGTGAGTGAGAGAGAGAGAAAGAGAAGCTGTGAGTGAGAGAGAGAGAGAGAGAGAAAGAGAAGCTGTAAATGAGAGAGAGAGAAAGAGAAGCTGAGAGAGAGAGAGAAAGAGAACCTGTGAGTGAGAGTGCGAAAGAGAAGAGGTGAGTGAGTGAGAGAGAGAGAGAAAGAGAAGCTGTGAGTGAGAGAGAGAGAAACAGAAGGTGTGAGTGAGAGAGAGAGAAAGAGAAGCTGTGTGTGAGAGAGAGAAAGAGAAGCTGTGAGTGAGAGAGACAGAGAGAAAGAGAATCTGTGAGTGAGTGAGAGAAAGAGAAGCTGTGAGTGATACAGAGAGAGAGAAAGAGAAGCTGTGAGTGAGAGAGAGAAAGAGAAGCTGTGAGTGAGAGAGAGAGTGACAGAAAGAAAGAGAAACTGTGAGTGAGAGAGAGAGAGAAAGAGAAGCTGTGTGAGAGAGAGAGAAATAGAAGCTGTGAGTGAGTGAGAGAGAGAGAGAGAAAGAGAAGCTGTGAGTGAGAGAGAGAGAGAGAAAGAGAAGCTGTGAGTGAGAGAGAGAGAGAGAAAGAGAAGCTGTGAGTGAGTGAGTGAGAGAGAAAGAGAAGCTGTGAGTGAGTGAGAGAGAGAGAAGCTGTGAGTGAGTGAGAGAGAGAGAAAGAGAAGCAGTGAGTGAGAGTTACAGAGAGAGAAAAGGAAGCTGTGAGTGAGTGAGTGAGTGAGTGAGAGAAAGAAAGAGAAAATGTGAGTGAGAGAGAGAGTGAAAGAGTAGCTGTGAATGAGAGAGAGAAAGAGAAAGAGAAGCTGTGAGTGAGAGAGAGAGAGAAAGAGAAGCTGTGAGTGAGGGAGACAGAGAGAGAAATAGAACCTGTGAGTGAGCAAGAGAGATAGAGAAAGAGAAGCTGTGAGTGAGAGAGAGAGAGAGAGAAGCTGTGAGTGAGAGAGAGAAAGAGAAGCTGTGAGTGTGACAGAAAGAGGAAGAGAAGGTTTGAGTGATTGAGAGAGCGAGAGAAAGAGATACTGTGAGTGAGAGAGAGAGAAAGAGAAGCTGTGTGTTTGAGAGAGAAACAGAATCTGTGAGTTAGTGAGTGAAAGAGAAAGAGACGCTGTGAGTGAGTGAGAGAGAGAAAGAGAAGCTGTGCGTGAGAGAGAGAGAAAGAGAAGCTGTGAGTGCGAGAGACAGAGAGAGAAATAGATGCTGTGAGTGAGTGAGAGAGAGAGAAAGAGAAGCTGTGAGAGAGAGAGAGAGAGAAAGAGAAGTTGTAAATGAGAGAGAGAAAGAGAAGCTGTGAGAGAGAGAGAGAAAGAGAAGCTGTGAGTGAGAGAGCGAAAGAGAAGCGGTGAGTGAGTGAGAGAGAGAGAAAGAGAAGGTGTGAGTGAGAGAGAGAAAGAGAAGCTGTGAGTGAGAGAGAGAGTAAGAGAAGCAGTGAGTGAGTGAGAGAGAGAGAAAGAGAAGCTGTGAGTGAGTGAGAGAAAGAGAAGCTGTGAGTGAGAGAGAGAGTAAGAGAAGCTGTGTGTGTGTGAGAGAGAAAGAGAAGCTGTGAGTGAGAGAGACAGAGAAAGAAAGAGAAGCTCTGAGTGAGTGAGACAGAGAGAAGCTGTGAGTGAGTGATAGAGAGAGAGAAAGAAAAGCTGTGTGAGAGAGAGTGAGAGAGAAAGAGAAGCTGTGTGTGAGAGAGAAAGAGAAGCTGTGAGTGAGAGAGAGAGAAGCTGTGTGTGTGAGAGAGAAGCTGTGAGCGAGTGAGAGAGAAAGAGAAGCTGTGAGTGAGTGAGTGAGAGAGAAGCTGTGAGTGAGTGAGAGAGAGAGAAAGAGAAGCTGTGAGTGTGTGTGAGAGAGAGAGAAAGAAGCTGTGAGTGAGAGAGAGAGAGAAAGAGAAGCTGTGAGTGAGTGAGAGAGAGAAAGAGAAGCTGTGAGTGAGAGAGAGAGAAAGAGAAGCTGTGAGTGCAACAGACAGAGAGAGAAAGAGATGCTGTGAGTGAGAGAGAGAGAGAGAAAGATAAGCTGTGAGTGAGAGAGAGAGAGAAAGAGAAGCTGTAAATGAGAGAGAGAGAAAGAGAAGCTGAGAGAGAAAGAGAAGCTGTGAGTGAGAGTGCGAAAGAGAAGAGGTGAGTGAGTGAGAGAGAGAGAAAGAGAAGCTGTGAGTGAGAGAGAGAGAAGCTGTGAGTGAGTGTGAGAGAGAGAAAAGAGAGGTTGTGAGTGAGAGAGATAGAGTGAAAGAAAGAGAAGCTGTGAGTGAGAGAGAGAAAAATAGAAGCTGTGAGTGAGTGAGAGAGAGAAAGAAAGAGAAGCTGTGAGTGAGTGAGTGAGAGAGAGAGAGAGAGAGAAAGAGAAGCTGTGTGTGTGAGAGAGAAAGAGAATCTGTGAGTTAGTGAGTGAAAGAGAAAGAGACTGTGAGTGAGAGAGACAGAGAGAGAGAGAGAAGCTGTGAGTGAGTGAGAGAGAGAGAAAAAGAGAAGCTGTGCATTAGTGTGAGAGAAAGAGAAGCTGTGAGCGAGAGAGAGAGAAAGAGAAGCTGTGAGTGAGTGAGAGAGAGAGAGAAAGAGAAGCTGTGAGTGAGAGAGAGAGAGAAAGAGAAGCTGTGAAAGAGAGAGAGAAATAGAAGCTGAGAGTGAGAGAGACAGAGAGATAGAAGCTGTGAGTGAGTGAGAGTGAGAGAGAAAGAGAAGCTGTGAGTGATACAGAGAGAGAGAGAAGTTGTGTGAGAGAGAGAAAGAGAAGCTGTGAGTGAGAGAGAGAGAGAAAGAGAAGCTGTGACTGAGAGAGAGAGAAAGAGAAGCTGTGAGTGAGAGAGAGAAAGAGAATGAGAAGCTATGAGTGAGAGAGAGAGAGAAAGAGAAGCTGTGTGTGTGTGTGAGAGAGAGAAGCTGTGAGTGAGAGAGAGAGAGATAGAGAAAGAGAAACAGAAGCTGTGAGTGAGTGAGAGAGAGAGAAAGAGAAGCTGTGAGAGAGAGAGAGAGAGAGAAGCTGTGAGTGAGTGAGAGAAAGAGAAGCAGTGAGTGAGTGACAGAGAGAGAAAGAGAAGCTGCGAGTGAGTGAGTGAGAGAGAGAAAGAAAGAGAAGCTGTGCGTGAGAGAGGGAGAGAAAGAGTAGCTGTGAATGAGAGAGAGAGAAATAGAAGCTGTGAGTGAGAGAGAGAGAAAGAAAAGCTGTGAGTGAGAGAGAGAGAGAAAAAGAGAAGCTGTGAGTGAGAGAGAGAGAGAAAAAGAGAAGCTGTGAGTGAGAGAGAGAAAGAGAAAGAGAAGCTGTGAGTGAGAGAGAGAGAGAGAAAGATAAGCTGTGAGTGAGGGAGACAGAGAGAGAAATAGAACCTGTGAGTGAGCAAGAGAGAGAGAGAAGCTGTGAGTGAGAGAGAGAGAGAAAGAAGCTGTGAGTGAGTGTGTGAGAGAGAGAGAGAAAGAGAAGCTGTGTGTGAGAGAAAGAGAATCTGTGAATTAGTGAGTGAAAGAGAAAGAGACGCTGTGAGTAAGAGAGACACAGAGAGAGAAGCTGTGCGTGAGTGAGAGAGAGAGAAAAAGAGAAGCTGTGAGTGAGAGAGAGAGAAAGAGAAGCTGTGAGTGAGAGACAGAGAGAGAAAGAGAAGCTGTGAGTGAGTGAGAGACAGAGAGAAAGAGAAGCTGTGAGTGAGAGAGAGAGAGAAAGAGAAGCTGTGAGTGAGTGAGAGAGAGAAAGAGAAGCTGTGAGTGAGTGAGAGATAGAGAAAGAGATGCTGTGAGTGTGAGAGACAGAGAGACAAAGAGATGCTGTGAGTGAGTGAGAGAGAGAGAAAGAGAAGCTGTGAGTGAGAGAGAGAGAAAGAGAAGCTGTAAATGAGAGAGAGAGAAAGAGAAGCTGTGTGAGAGAGAGAAAGAGAAGCTGTGAGTGAGAGAGCGAAAGAGAAGTGGTGAGTGAGTGAGAGAGAGAGAGAAAGAGAAAGAAAGAGAAGCTGTGAGTGAGAGAGAGAGAGAAAGAGAAGCTGTGAGTGAGAGAGAACGAGAAGGGTTGTGTGTGTGTGAGAGAGAAAGAGATGCTGTGAGTGAGAGAGACAGAGAGAGAAAGAGAAGCTGTGAGTGAGAGAGCGAAAGAGAAGTGGTGAGTGAGTGAGAGAGAGAGAGAGAGAGAAAGAAAAGCTGTGTGAGAGAGAGAGAGAGAAAGAGAAGCTGTGAGAGAGAACGCGAAAGAGAAGCTGTGAGTGAGAGAGAGAAAGAGAAAGAGAAGCTATGAGTGTGAGAGAGAGAGAGTAAGAGAAGCTGTGTGTGAGAGAGAGAGAAAAAAATGAAGCTGTGAGTGAGAGAGATAGAGAGAAAGAGAAGCTGTGTGTGTGAGAGAGAAATAGAAGCTGTGAGTGAGTGAGAGAGAGAGAGAGAAAGAGTAGCTGTGAGTGAGTGAGAGAGAGAAAGAGAAGCTGTGAGAGAGTGAGAGAGAGAGAAGCTGTGAGTGAGTGAGAGAGAGAGAAAGAGAAGCAGTGAGTGAGAGACAGAGAGAGAAAGAGAAGCTACGAGTGAGTGAGTGAGAGAGAGAAAGAAAGAGAAGCTGTGTGAGAGAGGGAGAAAGAGTAGCTGTGAATGAGAGAGAGAGAAATAGAAGCTGTGAGTGAGAGAGAGAGAAAGAAAAGCTGTGAGTGAGAGAGAGAGAGAAAGAGAAGCTGTGAGTGAGAGAGAGAGAGAAAGAGAAGCTGTGAGTGAGAGGGAGAAAGAGAAAGAGAAGCTGTGAGTGATAGAGAGAGAGAAAGATAAGCTGTGAGTGAGGGAGACAGAGAGAGAAATAGAACCTGTGAGTGCGCAAGAGAGAGAGAGAGAGAAGCTGTGAGTGAGAGAGAGTGAAAGAGAAGCTGTGAGAGAGAAAGAAAAAGAGAAGCTGTGAGTGAGTGAGAGAGAAGCTGTGTGTGAGAGAGAGAAGCTGTGAGTGAGTGAGAGAGAAAGAGAAGCTGTGAGTGAGAGAGAGAGAGAAGCTGTGAGTGAGTGAGATAGAGAGAGAAAGAGAAGCTGTGAGTGAGTGAGAGAGAGAGAGAAGGAGATGCTTTGAGAGAGAAGAGAGTGAGAGAGAAAGAGAAGCTGTGTGTGAGAGAGAGAAAGAGAAGCTGTGAGTGAGTTGGAGACAGAGAGAGAAAGAGAAAGAGAAGCTGTGAGTGAGAGAGAGAGAGAAAGAGAAGCTGTGAGTGAGGGAGAGAGAGAGAAAGAGAAGCTGTGAGTGAGAGATAGAGAGAGAGAGAAAGAGAAGCTGTGAGTGAGAGAGAGAAAGAGAAAGAGAAGCTGTGAGAGAGAGAGAGAAAGAGAAGCTGTGAGTGAGGGAGACAGAGAGAGAAATAGAACCTGTGAGTGAGCAAGAGAGAGAGAGAGAAGCTGTGAGTGACAGAGACAAAGAGAAGCTCTGAGTGAGACAGATAGAGAGAGACAAGGTTTGTGTGAGTGAGAGAGCGAGAAAAAGAGATATTGTGAGTGAGAGAGAGAGAAAGAGAAGCTGTGGGTGAGAGAGAGAAAGAAAATCTGTGAGTTAGTGAGTGAAAGAGAAAGAGACGCTGTGAGTGAGAGAGCGAAAGAGAAGTGGTGAGTGAGTTAGAGAGAGGGAGAGAAAGAGAAGCTGTGAGTGAGAGAGAGAGAGAAAGAGAAGCTGTGAGTGAGAGAGAGAGAGAAAGAGAAGCTGTGAGTGAGAGAGAGAGAAAGAAAAGCTGTGAGTGAGAGAGAGAGAGAAGCTATGAGTGAGTGAGATAGAGAGAGAAAGAGAAGCTGTGAGTGAGTGAGAGAGAGAGAGAGAAGGAGATGCTGTAAGAGAGAAGAGAGTGAGAGAGAAAGAGAAGCTGTGAGAGAGAGAGAGAAAGAGAAGCTGTGAGTTGGAGAGACAGAAAGAGAAAGAGAAGCTGTGTGAGAAAGAGAAGCTGTGAGTGAGAGAGAGAGAGAAAGAGAAGCTGTGTGAGTGAGAGAGAGAAATAGAAGCTGTGAGTGAGAGAGAGAGAGAAATGAAGCTGTGAGTGAGAGAGAGAGAGAAAGAGAAGCTGTGAGAGAGAAATAGAAGCTGTGAGTGAGTGAGAGAGAAAGAGAAAGAGAAGCTGTGAGTGAGTGAGACAGAGAAGCTGTGAGTGAGTGAGAGAGGGAAAGAGAAGCAGAGAGTGAGACAGACAGAGAGAGAAAGAGAAGCTGTGAGTGAGAGAGACAGAGAGAGAAAGAGAAGCTGTGAGTGAGTGATAGAGAGAGAGAGAAAGAAAAGCTGTGTGAGAGAGAGTGAGAGAGAAAGAGAAGCTGTGAGAGAGAGAGAAAAAGAGAAGCTGTGAGTGAGAGAGAGAGAGAAGCTGTGAGTGAGTGAGATAGAGAGAGAAAGATAAGCTGTGAGAGAGAAATAGAAGCTGTGAGTGAGTGAGAGAGAAAGAGAAAGAGAAGCTGTGAGTGAGTGAGAGAGAGAGAGAAAGAGAAGCTGTCAGTGAGTGAGAGAGAGAGAGAAGCTGTGAGTGAGTGAGAGAGAGAAAGAGAAGCAGAGAGTGAGAGAGACAGAGAGAGAAAGTGAAGCTGTGAGTGAGAGAGACAGAGAGAGAAAGAGAAGCTGTGAGTGAGTGATAGAGAGAGAGAAAGAAAAGCTGTGTGAGAGAGTGAGAGAGAAAGAGAAGCTGTGAGAGAAAAAAAGAGAAGCTGTGAGTGAGAGAGAGAGAGAGAAGCTGTGAGTGAGTGAGATAGAGAGAGAAAGAGAACCTGTGAGTGAGTGAGAGAGAGAGAGAAGGAGATGCTGTGAGAGAGAAGAGAGTGAGAGAGAAAGAGAAGCTGTGAGAGAGAGAGAGAAAGAGAAGCTGTGAGTTGGAGAGACAGAGAGAGAAAGAGAAGCTGTGAGTGAGTGAGAGAGAAAGAGGAGCTGAGAGTGTGTGTGTGAGAGAGAGAGAAGCTGTGAGTGATACAGAGAGAGAGAAAGAGAATCTGTGTGAGAGAGAAAGAGAAGCTGTGAGTGAGAGAGAGAGAGAAAGAGAACCTGTGAGAGAGAGAGAGAAAGAGAAACTGTGTGAGAGAGAAAGAGAAAGAGAAGCTATGAGTGAGAGAGAGTGAAAGAGAAGCTGTGAGTGAGAGAGAGAAAGAGAAGCTGTGAGTGAGAGAGAGAGAAATGAAGCTGTGAGTGAGAGAGATAGAGAGAAAGAGAATCTGTGAGATAGAAATAGAAGCTGTGAGTGAGTGAGAGAGAAAGAGAAAGAGAAGCTGTGAGTGAGTGAGAGAGAGAGAGAAAGAGAAGCTGTGAGTGAGGGAGCGAGAAGCTGTCAGTGAGTGAGAGAGAGAAAGAGAAGCAGAGAGTGAGAGAGACAGAGAGAGAAAGAGAAGCTGTGAGAGAGTGAGTGAGAGAGAGAAAGAAAGAGAAGCTGTGAGTGAGTGAGAGAGAGAAAGAGTAGCTGTGAATGAGACAGAGAGAGAAATAGAAGCTGTGAGTGTGAGAGAAAGAAAGAGAAGCTGTGAGTGAGAGAGAGAGAAAGAAAAAGAGAAGCTGTGAGTGAGAGAGAGAAAGAGAAGCTGTGAGTGAGAGAGAAAGAGAAAGAGAAGCTGTGAGTGAGAGAGAGAGAAAGAGAAGCTGTGAGTGAGGGAGAGAGAGAGAAAGAGAAGCTGTGAGTGAGAGGGAGAAAGAGAGAAAGAGAAGCTGTGAGTGAGAGAGAGAAAGAGAAAGAGAAGCTGTGAGTGAGAGAGAGAGAGAGAAAGAGAAGCTGTGAGTGAGGGAGACAGAGAGAGAAATAGAACCTGTGAGTGAGCAAGAGAGAGACAGAGAGAGAAGCTGTGAGTGACAGAGAGAAAGAGAAGCTGTGAGTGAGACAGATAGAGAAAGAGAAGGTTTGAGTGAGTGAGAGAGCGAGAGAAAGAGATACTGTGAGTGAGAGAGAGAGAGAGAAAGAGAAGCTGTGTGTGTGAGAGAGAAAGAGAATCTGTGAGTTTGTGAGTGAACGAGGAAGAGACGCTGTGAGTGAGAGAGACAGAGAGAAAGAGAGAAGCTGTGAGTGAGAGGGAGAGAGAAAAAGAGAAGCTGTGAGTGAGAGAGAGAGAAAGAGAAGCTGTGTGTGAGTGAGAGAGAGAGAAAGAAAAGCTGTGAGTGAGAGAGAGAAAGAGAAAGAGAAGCTATGAGTGAGAGAGAGTGAGAGAAAGAGAAGCTGTGAGTGAGAGAGAGAAAGAGAAGCTGTGAGAGAGAGAGAGAGAAATGAAGCTGTGAGTGAGAGAGATAAAGAAAGAGAAGCTGTGTGTGAGAGAGAGAAATAGAAGCTGTAAGTGTGAGAGAGAGAAAGAGAAGCTGTGAGTGAGAGAGAGAGAAAGAGAATTTGTGAGTGAGAGAGAGAAAGAGAAGCTGTGAGTGAGTGAGAGAGAGAAAGAAAGAGAAGCTGTGAGTGAGTGAGTGAGAGAGAGAGAGAGAAGTTGTGTGTGAGAGAGAACGAGAATCTGTGAGTTAGTGAGTGAAAGAGAAAGAGACGCTGTGAGTAAGAGAGACAGAGAGAGAGAAGCTGTGCGTGAGTGAGAGAGAGAGAAAAAGAAAAGCTGTGAGTGAGAGAGAGAGAAAGAGAAGCTGTGAGTGAGAGACAGAGAGAGAAAGAGAAGCTGTGAGTGAGTGAGAGACAGAGAGAAAGAGAAGCTGTGAGTGAGAGAGAGAGAAAGAGAAGCTGTGAGTGAGTGAGAGAGAGAAAGAGAAGCTGTGAGTGAGTGAGAGAGAGAGAAAGAGAAGCTGTGAGTGCGAGAGACAGAGAGACAAAGAGATGCTGTGAGTGAGTGAGAGAGAGAGAAAGAGAAGCTGTGAGTGAGAGAGAGAGAAAGAGAAGCTGTAAATGAGAGAGAGAGAAAGAGAAGCTGTGAGAGAGAGAAAGAGAAGCTGTGAGTGAGAGAGCGAAAGAGAAGTGGTGAGTGAGTGAGAGAGAGAGAGAAAGAGAATGTGAGTGAGTGAGAGAGAGAAAGAGAACCTGTGAGTGAGAGAGAAAGAGAAGGGTTGTGTGTGTGAGAGAGAGAAAGAGAAGCTGTGAGTGAGAGAGACAGAGAGAGAAAGAGAAGCTGTGAGTGAGTGATAGAGAGAGAGAAAGAAAAGCTGTGTGAGAGAGAGAGAGAGAAAGAGAAGCTGTGAGAGAGAGCAAGAAAGAGAAGCTGTGAGTGAGAGAGAGAAAGAGAAAGAGAAGCTATGAGTGTGAGAGAGAGAGTAAGAGAAGCTGTGTGTGTGTGTGAGAGAAAAAAATGAAGCTGTGAGTGAGAGAGATAGAGAGAAAGAGAAGCTGTGAGAGAGAGAGAGAAATAGAAGCTGTGAGTGAGTGAGAGAGAGAGAAATGAAGCTGTGAGTGAGTGAGAGAGAGAAAGAGAAGCTGTGAGTGAGAGAGAGAGAGAGAGAAGCTGTGAGTGAGTGAGAGAGAGAGGAAGAGAAGCAGTGAGTGAGAGACAGAGAGAGAAAGAGAAGCTACGAGTGAGTGAGTGAGAGAGAGAGAGAAAGAAAGAGAAGCTGTGTGAGAGAGGGAGAGAAAGAGTAGCTGTGAATGAGAGAGAGAGAAATAGAAGCTGTGAGTGAGAGAGAGAGAAAGAAAAGCTGTGAGTGAGAGAGAGAGAGAAAGAGAAGCTGTGAGTGAGAGAGAGAGAGAAAGAGAAGCTGTGAGTGAGTGGGAGAAAGAGAAAGAGAAGCTGTGAGTGAGGGAGACAGAGAGAGAAATAGAACCTGTGAGTGAGCAAGAGAGAGAGAGAAAGAGAAGCTGTGAGTGAGAGAGAGAGAGAGAAAGAAGCTGTGAGTGAGTGTGAGAGAGAGAAAAGAGAAGTTGTGAGTGAGAGAGATAGAGTGAAAGAAAGAGAAGCTGTGAGTGAGAGAGAGAAAAATAGAAGCTGTGAGTGAGTGAGAGAGAGAAAGAAAGAGAAGCTGTGAGTGAGTGAGTGAGAGAGAGAGAGAGAAAGAGAAGCTGTGTGTGAGAGAGAGAAAGAGAATCTGTGAGTTAGTGAGTGAAAGAGAAAGAGACTGTGAGTGAGAGAGACAGAGAGAGAGAGAAGCTGTGAGTGAGTGAGAGAGAGAAAAAAAGAGAAGCTGTGCATTAGTGTGAGAGAAAGAGAAGCTGTGAGTGAGAGAGACAGAAAGAGAAAGAGAAACTGTGAGTGAGTGAGAGACAGAGAGAGAGAGAAAGAGAAGCTGTGAGTGAGAGAGAGAGAAAGAGAAAGAGAAGCTGTGAAAGAGAGAGAAAAAGAAGCTGTGAGTGAGAGAGACAGAGAGAGAGAGAAGCTGTGAGTGAGTGAGAGTGAGAGAGAAGGAGAAGCTGTGAGTGATACAGAGAGAGAAAGAGAAGTTGTGAGTGAGAGAGAGAAATAGAAGCTGTGAGTGAGAGAGAGAGAGAGAAAGGGAAGCTGTGAGTGAGAGAGAGAGAAAAAGAGAAGCTGTGAGTGAGAGAGAGAAAGAGAAAGAGAAGCTATGAGTGAGAGAGAGAGAGAGAAGTTGTGTGTTTGTGTGAGAGAGAGAAGCTGTGAGTGAGAGAGAGAAAAAAAAATGAAGCTGTGAGTGAGAGAGATAGAGAGAAAGAGAAGCTGTGAGAGAGAGAGAGAAAGAAAGAGAAGCTGTGCGTGAGAGAGGGAGAGAATGAGTAGCTGTGAATGAGAGAGAGAGAAATAGAAGCTGTGAGTGAGAGAGAGAAAGAAAAGCTGTGAGTGAGAGAGAGAGAGAAAGAGAAGCTGTTAGTGAGAGAGAGAGAAAGAGAAGCTGTGAGTGAGAGAGAGAAAGAGAAAGAGAAGCTGTGAGTGAGTGAGAGAGAGAGAAAGATAAGCTGTGAGTGAGGGAGACAGAGAGAGAAATAGAACCTGTGAGTGAGCAAGAGAGAGAGAGAGAAGCTGTGAGTGAGAGAGAGAGAGAAAGAAGCTGTGAGTGAGTGTGTGAGAGAGAAAAGAGAAGTTGTGAGTGAGAGAGATAGAGTGAAAGAAAGAGAAGCTGTGAGTGAGAGAGAAAAAAATAGAAGCTGTGAGTGAGAGAGAGAAAGAGAAGCTGTGAGTGAGTGAGAGACAGAGAGAAAGAGAAGCTGTGAGTGAGAGAGAGAGAAAGAGAAGCTGTGAGTGAGAGAGAGAGAAAGAGAAGCTGTGAGTGAGTGAGAGAGAGAGAGAAAGAGAAGCTGTGAGTGCGAGAGACAGAGAGACAAAGAGATGCTGTGAGTGAGTGAGAGAGAGAGAAAGAGAAGCTATGAGTGAGAGAGAGAAAGAGAAGCTGTGAGTGAGAGAGCGAAAGAGAAGTGGTGAGTGAGTGAGAGAGAGAGAAGGAGATGCTGTGAGAGAGAAGAGAGTCAGAGAGAAAGAGAAGCTGTGTGAGAGAGAGAGAAAGAGAAGCTGTGAGTGAGTTAGAGACAGAGAGAGAAAGAGAAAGAGAAGCTGTGAGTGAGAGAGAGAGAGAAAGAGAAGCTGTGAGTGAGGGAGAGAGAGAGAAAGAGAAGCTGTGAGTGAGAGATAGAGAGAGAGAGAAAGAGAAGCTGTGAGTGAGAGAGAGAAAGAGAAAGAGAAGCTGTGAGAGAGAGAGAGAGAGAGAAAGAGAAGCTGTGAGTGAGGGAGACAGAGAGAGAAATAGAACCTGTGAGTGAGCAAGAGAGAGAGAGAGAAGCTGTGAGTGACAGAGAGAAAGAGAAGCTCTGAGTGAGACAGATAGAGAGAGACAAGGTTTGTGTGAGTGAGAGAGTGAGAAAAAGAGATATTGTGAGTGAGAGAGAGAGAAAGAGAAGCTGTGAGTGAGAGAGAGAGAGAAAGAGAAGCTGTGAGTGAGAGAGAAAGAGAAGGGTTGTGTGTGTGTGAGAGAGAAAGAGAAGCTGTGAGTGAGAGAGACAGAGAGAGAAAGAGAAGCTGTGAGTGAGTGATAGAGAGAGAGAAAGAAAAACTGTGTGAGAGAGAGTGAGAGAGAAAGAGAAGCTGTGAGAGAGAGAGAGAAAAAGAGAAGCTGTGAGTGAGAGAGAGAGAAGCTGTGTGTGTGAGAGAGAAGCTGTGAGTAAGTGAGAGAGAAAGAGAAGCTGTGAGTGAGAGAGAGAGAAGCTGTGAGTGAGTGAGATAGAGAGAGAAAGAGAAGCTGTGAGTGAGTGAGAGAGAGAGAGAAGGAGATGCTGTGAGAGAGAAGAGAGTGAGAGAGAAAGAGAAGCTGTGAGAGAGAGAGAGAAAGAGAAGCTGTGAGTGAGATAGAGACAGAGAGAGAAAGAGAAGCTGTGAGTGAGTGAGAGAGAAAGAGAAGCTGTGAGTGAGAGATAGAGAGAGAGAGAGAAAGAGAAGCTGTGAGTGAGAGAGAAAGAGAAGCTGTGAGTGAGAGAGAGAAAGAGAAGCTCTGAGTGAGACAGATAGAGAGAGACAAGGTTTGTGTGAGTGAGAGAGCGAGAAAAAGAGATATTGTGAGTGAGAGAGAGAGAAAGAGAAGCTGTGTGTGTGAGAGAGAAAGAAAATCTGTGAGTTAGTGAGTGAAAGAGAAAGAGACGCTGTGAGTGAGAGAGCGAAAGAGAAGTGGTGAGTGAGTTAGAGAGAGGGAGAGAAAGAGAAGCTGTGAGTGAGAGAGAAAGAAAGAGAAGCTGTGAGTGAGAGAGAGAGAGAAAGAGAAGCTGTTAGTGAGAGAGAGAGAAAGAGAAGCTGTGAGTGAGAGAGAGAGAAGCTATGAGTGAGTGAGATAGAGAGAGAAAGAGAAGCTGTGAGTGAGAGAGAGAGAAAGAGAAAGAGAAGCTGTGAAAGAGAGAGAAAAAGAAGCTGTGAGTGAGAGAGACAGAGAGAGAGAGAAGCTGTGAGTGAGTGAGAGTGAGAGAGAAGGAGAAGCTGTGAGTGATACAGAGAGAGAGAAAGAGAAGTTGTGAGTGAGAGAGAGAAAGAGAAGCTGTGAGTGAGAGAGAGAGAGAGAAAGGGAAGCTGTGAGTGAGAGAGAGAAAAAGAGAAGCTGTGAGTGAGAGAGAGAAAGAGAAAGAGAAGCTATGAGTGAGAGAGAGAGAGAGAGAAGTTGTGTGTTTGTGTGAGAGAGAGAAGCTGTGAGTGAGAGAGAGAGAAAAAAAATGAAGCTGTGAGTGAGAGAGATAGAGAGAAAGAGAAGCTGTGAGAGAGAGAGAGAAAGAAAGAGAAGCTGTGCGTGAGAGAGGGAGAGAATGAGTAGCTGTGAATGAGAGAGAGAGAAATAGAAGCTGTGAGTGAGAGAGAGAGAAAGAAAAGCTGTGAGTGAGAGAGAGAGAGAAAGAGAAGCTGTTAGTGAGAGAGAGAGAAAGAGAAGCTGTGAGTGAGAGAGAGAAAGAGAAAGAGAAGCTGTGAGTGAGTGAGAGAGAGAGAAAGATAAGCTGTGAGTGAGGGAGACAGAGAGGGAAATAGAACCTGTGAGTGAGCAAGAGAGAGAGAGAGAAGCTGTGAGTGAGAGAGAGAGAGAGAAAAGAGAAGCTGTGAGTGAGAGAGAGAGAAAAATAGAAGCTGTGAGTGAGAGAGAGAAAGAGAAGCTGTGAGTGAGTGAGAGACAGAGAGAAAGAGAAGCTGTGAGTGAGAGAGAGAGAAAGAGAAGCTGTGAGTGAGAGAGAGAAAGAGAAGCTGTGAGTGAGTGAGAGAGAGAGAGAAAGAGAAGCTGTGAGTGCGAGAGACAGAGAGACAAAGAGATTCTGTGAGTGAGTGAGAGAGAGAGAAAGAGAAGCTATGAGTGAGAGAGAGAAAGAGAAGCTGTGAGTGAGCGAAAGAGAAGTGGTGAGTGAGTGAGAGAGAGAGAAGGAGATGCTGTGAGAGAGAAGAGAGTCAGAGAGAAAGAGAAGCTGTGAGAGAGAGAGAGAAAGAGAAGCTGTCAGTGAGTTAGAGACAGAGAGAGAAAGAGAAAGAGAAGCTGTGAGTGAGAGAGAGAGAAAGAGAAGCTGTGAGTGAGGGAGAGAGAGAAAGAGAAGCTGTGAGTGAGAGATAGAGAGAGAGAGAAAGAGAAGCTGTGAGTGAGAGAGAGAAAGAGAAAGAGAAGCTGTGAGAGAGAGAGAGAGAGAGAAAGAGAAGCTGTGAGTGAGGGAGACAGAGAGAGAAATAGAACCTGTGAGTGAGCAAGAGAGAGAGAGAGAAGCTGTGAGTGACAGAGAGAAAGAGAAGCTCTGAGTGAGACAGATAGAGAGAGACAAGGTTTGTGTGAGTGAGAGAGCAAGAAAAAGAGATATTGTGAGTGAGAGAGAGAGAAAGAGAAGCTGTGAGTGAGAGAGAGAGAGAAAGAGAAGCTGTGAGTGAGAGAGAAAGAGAAGGGTTGTGTGTGTGTGAGAGAAAGAGAAGCTGTGAGTGAGAGAGACAGAGAGAGAAAGAGAAGCTGTGAGTGAGTGATAGAGAGAGAGAAAGAAAAACTGTGTGAGAGAGAGTGAGAGAGAAAGAGAAGCTGTGAGAGAGAGAGAGAAAAAGAGAAGCTGTGAGTGAGAGAGAGAGAAGCTGTGTGTGTGAGAGAGAAGCTGTGAGTAAGTGAGAGAGAAAGAGAAGCTGTGAGTGTGAGAGAGAGAAGCTGTGAGTGAGTGAGATAGAGAGAGAAAGAGAAGCTGTGAGTGAGAGAGAGAGAGAGAGAAGGAGATGCTGTGAGAGAGAAGAGAGTGAGAGAGAAAGAGAAGCTGTGAGAGAGAGAGAGAAAGAGAAGCTGTGAGTGAGATAGAGACAGAGAGAGAAAGAGAAAGAGAAGCTGTGAGTGAGAGAGAGAGAGAAAGAGAAGCTGTGAGTGAGGGAGAGAGAGAGAGAAAGAGAAGCTGTGAGTGAGAGAGAGAGAGAGAGAGAAAGAGAAGCTGTGAGTGAGAGAGAGAGAGAAAGAGAAGCTGTGAGTGAGAGAGAGAAAGAGAAGCTCTGAGTGAGACAGATTGAGAGAGACAAGGTTTGTGTGAGTGAGAGAGCGAGAAAAAGAGATATTGTGAGTGAGAGAGAGAGAAAGAGAAGCTGTGTGTGTGAGAGAGAAAGAAAATCTGTGAGTTAGTGAGTGAAAGAGAAAGAGACGCTGTGAGTGAGAGAGCGAAAGAGAAGTGGTGAGTGAGTTAGAGAGAGGGAGAGAAAGAGAAGCTGTGAGTGAGAGAGAGAGAAAGAGAAGCTGTGAGTGAGAGAGAGAGAGAAAGAGAAGCTGTTAGTGAGAGAGAGAGAAAGAGAAGCTGTGAGTGAGAGAGAGAGAAGCTATGAGTGAGTGAGATAGAGAGAGAAAGAGAAGCTGTGAGTGAGTGAGAGAGAGAGAGAGAGAAGGAGATGCTGTAAGAGAGAAGAGAGTGAGAGAGAAAGAGAAGCTGTGTGTGTGAGAGAGAAAGAGAAGCTGTGAGTTGGAGAGACAGAAAGAGAAAGAGAAGCTGTGAGAGAGAGAAAGAGAAGCTGTGAGTGAGAGAGAGAGAGAAAGAGAAGCTGTGTGTGAGAGAGAGAGAAAGAGAAACTGTGAGTGAGAGAGAAAGAGAAAGAGAAGCAATGAGTGAGAGAGAGTGAAAGAGAAGCTGTGAGTGAGAGAGAGAGGGAAAGAGAAGCAGAGAGTGAGAGAGACAGAGAGAGAAAGAGAAGCTGTGAGTGAGAGAGACAGAGAGAGAAAGAGAAGCTGTGAGTGAGTGATAGAGAGAGAGAAAGAAAAGCTGTGTGAGAGAGAGTGAGAGAGAAAGAGAAGCTGTGAGAGAGAGAGAAAAAGAGAAGCTGTGAGTGAGAGAGAGAGAGAGAAGCTGTGAGTGAGTGAGATAGAGAGAGAAAGAGAAGCTGTGAGAGAGAAATAGAAGCTGTGAGTGAGTGAGAGAGAAAGAGAAAGAGAAGCTGTGAGTGAGTGAGAGAGAGAGAGAAAGAGAAGCTGTGAGTGAGTGAGAGGGAGAGAGAGAAGCTGTGAGTGAGTGAGAGAGAAAGAGAAGCAGAGAGTGAGAGAGACAGAGAGAGAAAGTGAAGCTGTGAGTGAGAGAGACAGAGAGAGAAAGAGAAGCTGTGAGTGAGTGAGAGAGAGAGAAAGAAAAGGTGTGTGAGAGAGTGAGAGAGAAAGAGAAGCTGTGAGAGAGAAAAAAAAGAGAAGCTGTGAGTGAGAGAGAGAGAGAAGCTGTGAGTGAGATAGAGAGAGAAAGAGAAGCTGTGAGTGAGTGAGAGAGAGAGAGAGAAGGAGATGCTGTGAGAGAGAAGAGAGTGAGAGAGAAAGAGAAGTTGTGAGAGAGAGAGGGAAAGAGAAGCTGTGAGTTGGAGAGAAAGAGAGAGAAAGAGAAGCTGTGAGTGAGTGAGAGAGAAAGAGGAGCTGAGAGTGTGTGTGTGTGAGAGAGAGAAGCTGTGAGTGATACAGAGAGAGAGAAAGAGAATCTGTGTGAGAGAGAAAGAGAAGCTGTGAGTGAGAGAGAGAGAGAAAGAGAAGCTGTGTGTGTGTGAGAGAGAAAGAGAAACTGTGTGAGAGAGAAAGAGAAAGAGAAGCTATGAGTGAGAGAGAGTGAAAGAGAAGCTGTGAGTGAGAGAGAGAAAGAGAAGCTGTGAGTGAGAGAGAGAGAGAAATGAATCTGTGAGTGAGAGAGATAGAGAGAAAGAGAATCTGTGAGATAGAAATAGAAGCTGTGAGTGAGTGAGAGAGAAAGAGAAAGAGAAGCTGTGAGTGAGTGAGAGAGAGAGAGAAAGAAGCTGAGTAAGAGAGAGAGAGAAGCTGTCAGTGAGTGAGAGAGAGAAAGAGAAGCAGAGAGTGAGAGAGACTAAGAGAGAAAGAGAAGCTGTGAGAGAGTGAGTGAGAGAGAGAAAGAAAGAGAAGCTGTGAGTGAGAGAGAGAAAGAGTAGCTGTGAATGAGAGAGAGAGAGAAATAGAAGCTGTGAGTGTGAGAGAAAGAAAAAGAGAAGCTGTGAGTGAGAGAGTGAATGAGAAGCTGTGAGGGAGAGAGAAAGAGAAAGAGAAGCTGTGAGTGAGAGAGAGAGAGAAAGAGAAGCTGTGAGTGAGGGAGAGAGAGAGAAAGAGAAGCTGTGTGTGAGAGAGAGAAAGAGAGAAAGAGAAGCTGTGAGTGAGAGAGAGAAAGAGAAAGAGAAGCTGTGAGTGAGAGAGAGAGAGAGAAAGAGAAGCTGTGAGTGAGAGAGACAGAGAGAGAAAGAGAAGCTGTGAGTGAGTGAGAGAGAAAGAGGAGCTGAGAGTGAGAGAGAGAGAGAGAAGCTGTGAGTGATACAGAGAGAGAGAAAGAGAAGCTGTGATTGAGAGAGAGAAAGAAAGAGAAGCTGTGAGTGAGAGAGAGAGAGAAAGAGAAGCTGTGTGTGTGTGAGAGAGAAGCTGTGAGTGAGAGAGAGAAAGAGAAAGAGAAGCTATGAGTGAGAGAGAGTGAGAGAAAGAGAAGCTGTGAGTGACAGAGAGAAAGAGAAGCTGTGAGTGAGAGAGAGAGAGAAATGAAGCTGTGAGTGAGTGAGAGAGAAAGAGAAAGACAAGCTGTGAGTGAGTGAGAGATAGAGAGAGAGAAAGAGAAGCTGTGAGTGAGTGAGTGAGATAGAGAGAGAGAAGCTGTGAGTGAGTGAGAGAGAGAAAGAGAAGCAGTGAGAGAGAGAGAGAGAAAGAGATGCTGTGAGTGAGTGAGAGAGAGAAAGAGAAGCTGTGAGAGAGAGAGAAGTTGTGAGTGAGAGAGAGAGAGAGAGAGAGAAAGAGAAGCTGTGTGTGAGAGAGAGAGAGAGAAAGAGAAGCTGTGAGTGAGAGGGACAGAGAAAGAGAAGCTGTGAGTGAGTGAGAGAGAAAGAGGAGCTGAGAGTGAGAGAGAGAGAAGCTGTGAGTGATACAGAGAGAGAGAAAGAGAAGCTGTGATTGAGAGAGAGAAAGAAAGAGAAGCTGGAAGTGAGAGAGAGAGAGAAAGAGAAGCTGTGAGTGAGTGTGTGAGAGAGAAAAGAGAAGTTGTGAGTGAGAGAGATAGAGTGAAAGAAAGAGAAGCTGTGAGTGAGAGAGAGAAAAATAGAAGCTGTGAGTGAGAGAGAGAAAGAGAAGCTGTGAGTGAGTGAGAGACAGAGAGAAAGAGAAGCTGTGAGTGAGAGAGAGAGAAAGAGAAGCTGTGAGTGAGAGAGAGAAAGAGAAGCTGTGAGTGAGTGAGAGAGAGAGAAAGAGAAGCTGTGAGTGCGAGAGACAGAGAGACAAAGAGATGCTGTGAGTGAGTGAGAGAGAGAGAAAGAGAAGCTATGAGTGAGAGAGAGAAAGAGAAGCTGTGAGTGAGCGAAAGAGAAGTGGTGAGTGAGTGAGAGAGAGAGAAGGAGATGCTGTGAGAGAGAAGAGAGTCAGAGAGAAAGAGAAGCTGTGAGAGAGAGAGAGAGAAAGAGAAGCTGTCAGTGAGTTAGAGACAGAGAGAGAAAGAGAAAGAGAAGCTGTGAGTGAGAGAGAGAGAAAGAGAAGCTGTGAGTGAGGGAGAGAGAGAAAGAGAAGCTGTGAGTGAGAGATAGAGAGAGAGAGAAAGAGAAGCTGTGAGTGAGAGAGAGAAAGAGAAAGAGAAGCTGTGAGAGAGAGAGAGAGAGAGAAAGAGAAGCTGTGAGTGAGGGAGACAGAGAGAGAAATAGAACCTGTGAGTGAGCAAGAGAGAGAGAGAGAAGCTGTGAGTGACAGAGAGAAAGAGAAGCTCTGAGTGAGACAGATAGAGAGAGACAAGGTTTGTGTGAGTGAGAGAGCGAGAAAAAGAGATATTGTGAGTGAGAGAGAGAGAAAGAGAAGCTGTGAGTGAGAGAGAGAGAGAAAGAGAAGCTGTGAGTGAGAGAGAAAGAGAAGGGTTGTGTGTGTGTGAGAGAGAAAGAGAAGCTGTGAGTGAGAGAGACAGAGAGAGAAAGAGAAGCTGTGAGTGAGTGATAGAGAGAGAGAAAGAAAAACTGTGTGAGAGAGAGTGAGAGAGAAAGAGAAGCTGTGAGAGAGAGAGAGAAAAAGAGAAGCTGTGAGTGAGAGAGAGAGAGAAGCTGTGTGTGTGAGAGAGAAGCTGTGAGTAAGTGAGAGAGAAAGAGAAGCTGTGAGTGTGAGAGAGAGAAGCTGTGAGTGAGTGAGATAGAGAGAGAAAGAGAAGCTGTGAGTGAGTGAGAGAGAGAGAGAAGGAGATGCTGTGAGAGAGAAGAGAGTGAGAGAGAAAGAGAAGCTGTGAGAGAGAGAGAGAAAGAGAAGCTGTGAGTGAGATAGAGACAGAGAGAGAAAGAGAAAGAGAAGCTGTGAGTGAGAGAGAGAGAAAGAGAAGCTGTGAGTGAGGGAGAGAGAGAGAAAGAGAAGCTGTGAGTGAGAGATAGAGAGAGAGAGAAAGAGAAGCTGTGAGTGAGAGAGAGAGAGAAAGAGAAGCTGTGAGTGAGAGAGAGAAAGAGAAGCTCTGAGTGAGACAGATAGAGAGAGACAAGGTTTGTGTGAGTGAGAGAGCGAGAAAAAGAGATATTGTGAGTGAGAGAGAGAGAAAGAGAAGCTGTGTGTGAGAGAGAGAAAGAAAATCTGTGAGTTAGTGAGTGAAAGAGAAAGAGACGCTGTGAGTGAGAGAGCGAAAGAGAAGTGGTGAGTGAGTTAGAGAGAGGGAGAGAAAGAGAAGCTGTGAGTGAGAGAGAGAGAAAGAGAAGCTGTGAGTGAGAGAGAGAGAGAAAGAGAAGCTGTTAGTGAGAGAGAGAGAAAGAGAAGCTGTGAGTGAGAGAGAGAGAAGCTATGAGTGAGTGAGGTAGAGAGAGAAAGAGAAGCTGTGAGTGAGTGAGAGAGAGAGAGAGAAGGAGATGCTGTAAGAGAGAAGAGAGTGAGAGAGAAAGAGAAGCTGTGTGTGTGAGAGAGAAAGAGCTGTGAGTTGGAGAGACAGAAAGAGAAAGAGAAGCTGTGAGGGAGAGAAAGAGAAGCTGTGAGTGAGAGAGAGAGAGAAGGAGAAGCTGTGTGTGTGAGAGAGAGAAAGAGAAACTGTGAGTGAGAGAGAAAGAGAAAGAGAAGCTATGAGTGAGAGAGAGTGAAAGAGAAGCTGTTAGTGAGAGAGAGAGGGAAAGAGAAGCAGAGAGTGAGAGAGACAGAGAGAGAAAGAGAAGCTGTGAGTGAGAGAGACAGAGAGAGAAAGAGAAGCTGTGAGTGAGTGATAGAGAGAGAGAAAGAAAAGCTGTGTGAGAGAGAGTGAGAGAGAAAGAGAAGCTGTGAGAGAGAGAGAAAAAGAGAAGCTGTGAGTGAGAGAGAGAGAGAAGCTGTGAGTGAGTGAGATAGAGAGAGAAAGAGAAGCTGTGAGAGAGAAATAGAAGCTGTGAGTGAGTGAGAGAGAAAGAGAAAGAGAAGCTGTGAGTGAGTGAGAGAGAGAGAGAAAGAGAAGCTGTGAGTGAGTGAGAGAGAGAGAGAGAAGCTGTGAGTGAGAGAGAAAGAGAAGCAGAGAGTGAGAGAGACAGAGAGAGAAAGTGAAGCTGTGAGTGAGAGAGACAGAGAGAGAAAGAGAAGCTGTGAGTGAGTGAGAGAGAGAGAAAGAAAAGGTGTGTGAGAGAGTGAGAGAGAAAGAGAAGCTGTGAGAGAGAAAAAAAGAGAAGCTGTGAGTGAGAGAGAGAGAGAAGCTGTGAGTGAGATAGAGAGAGAAAGAGAAGCTTGAGTGAGTGAGAGAGAGAGAGAGAGAAGGAGATGCTGTGAGAGAGAAGAGAGTGAGAGAGAAAGAGAAGTTGTGAGAGAGAGAGAGGGAAAGAGAAGCTGTGAGTTGGAGAGACAGAGAGAGAAAGAGAAGCTGTGAGTGAGTGAGAGAGAAAGAGGAGCTGAGAGTGTGTGTGTGTGAGAGAGAGAAGCTGTGAGTGATACAGAGAGAGAGAAAGAGAATCTGTGTGAGAGAGAAAGAGAAGCTGTGAGTGAGAGAGAGAGAGAAAGAGAAGCTGTGTGAGAGAGAGAGAGAAAGAGAAACTGTGTGAGAGAGAAAGAGAAAGAGAAGCTATGAGTGAGAGAGAGTGAAAGAGAAGCTGTGAGTGAGAGAGAGAAAGAGAAGCTGTGAGTGAGAGAGAGAGAGAAATGAAGCTGTGAGTAAGAGAGATAGAGAGAAAGAGAATCTGTGAGATAGAAATAGAAGCTGTGAGTGAGTGAGAGAGAAAGAGAAAGAGAAGCTGTGAGTGAGTGAGAGAGAGAGAGAAAGAGAAGCTGAGTAAGAGAGAGAGAGAAGCTGTCAGTGAGTGAGAGAGAGAAAGAGAAGCAGAGAGTGAGAGAGACTAAGAGAGAAAGAGAAGCTGTGAGAGAGTGAGTGAGAGAGAGAAAGAAAGAGAAGCTGTGAGTGAGAGAGAGAAAGAGTAGCTGTGAATGAGAGAGAGAGAAATAGAAGCTGTGAGTGTGAGAGAAAGAAAGAGAAGCAGTGAGTGAGAGAGAGAGAAAGAAAAAGAGAAGCTGTGAGTGAGAGAGTGAATGAGAAGCTGTGAATGAGAGAGAAAGAGAAAGAGAAGCTGTGAGTGAGAGAGAGAGAGAGAAAGAGAAGCTGTGAGTGAGGGAGAGAGAGAGAAAGAGAAGCTGTGTGTGAGAGAGAGAAAGAGAGAAAGAGAAGCTGTGAGTGAGAGAGAGAAAGAGAAAGAGAAGCTGTGAGTGAGAGAGAGAGAGAGAAAGAGAAGCTGTGAGTGAGAGAGACACAGAGAGAAAGAGAAGCTGTGAGTGAGTGAGAGAGAAAGAGGAGCTGAGAGTGAGAGAGAGAGAGAGAAGCTGTGAGTGATACAGAGAGAGAGAAAGAGAAGCTGTGATTGAGAGAGAGAAAGAAAGAGAAGCTGTGAGTGAGAGAGAGAGAGAAAGAGAAGCTGTGTGTGTGAGAGAGAGAAGCTGTGAGTGAGAGAGAGAAAGAGAAAGAGAAGCTATGAGTGAGAGAGAGTGAGAGAAAGAGAAGCTGTGAGTGACAGAGAGAAAGAGAAGCTGTGAGTGAGAGAGAGAGAGAAATGAAGCTGTGAGTGAGTGAGAGAGAAAGAGAAAGACAAGCTGTGAGTGAGTGAGAGATAGAGAGAGAGAAAGAGAAGCTGTGAGTGAGTGAGTGAGATAGAGAGAGAGAAGCTGTGAGTGAGTGAGAGAGAGAAAGAGAAGCAGTGAGAGAGAGAGAGAGAAAGAGAAGCTGTGAGTGAGTGAGAGAGAGAAAGAGAAGCTGTGTGAGAGAGAGAGAGAAGTTGTGAGTGAGAGAGAGAGAGAGAGAAAGAGAAGCTGTGTGTGTGTGAGAGAGAGAAAGAGAAGCTGTGAGTGAGAGGGACAGAGAAAGAGAAGCTGTGAGTGAGTGAGAGAGAAAGAGGAGCTGAGAGTGAGAGAGAGAGAGAAGCTGTGAGTGATACAGAGAGAGAGAAAGAGAAGCTGTGATTGAGAGAGAGAAAGAAAGAGAAGCTGGAAGTGAGAGAGAGAGAGAAAGAGAAGCTGTGAGTGAGTGTGTGAGAGAGAAAAGAGAAGTTGTGAGTGAGAGAGATAGAGTGAAAGAAAGAGAAGCTGTGAGTGAGAGAGAGAAAAATAGAAGCTGTGAGTGAGAGAGAGAAAGAGAAGCTGTGAGTGAGTGAGAGACAGAGAGAAAGAGAAGCTGTGAGTGAGAGAGAGAGAAAGAGAAGCTGTGAGTGAGAGAGAGAAAGAGAAGCTGTGAGTGAGTGAGAGAGAGAGAGAAAGAGAAGCTGTGAGTGCGAGAGACAGAGAGACAAAGAGATGCTGTGAGTGAGTGAGAGAGAGAGAAAGAGAAGCTATGAGTGAGAGAGAGAAAGAGAAGCTGTGAGTGAGCGAAAGAGAAGTGGTGAGTGAGTGAGAGAGAGAGAAGGAGATGCTGTGAGAGAGAAGAGAGTCAGAGAGAAAGAGAAGCTGTGAGAGAGAGAGAGAGAAAGAGAAGCTGTCAGTGAGTTAGAGACAGAGAGAGAAAGAGAAAGAGAAGCTGTGAGTGAGAGAGAGAGAAAGAGAAGCTGTGAGTGAGGGAGAGAGAGAAAGAGAAGCTGTGAGTGAGAGATAGAGAGAGAGAGAAAGAGAAGCTGTGAGTGAGAGAGAGAAAGAGAAAGAGAAGCTGTGAGAGAGAGAGAGAGAGAGAAAGAGAAGCTGTGAGTGAGGGAGACAGAGAGAGAAATAGAACCTGTGAGTGAGCAAGAGAGAGAGAGAGAAGCTGTGAGTGACAGAGAGAAAGAGAAGCTCTGAGTGAGACAGATAGAGAGAGACAAGGTTTGTGTGAGTGAGAGAGCGAGAAAAAGAGATATTGTGAGTGAGAGAGAGAGAAAGAGAAGCTGTGAGTGAGAGAGAGAGAGAAAGAGAAGCTGTGAGTGAGAGAGAAAGAGAAGGGTTGTGTGTGTGAGAGAGAGAAAGAGAAGCTGTGAGTGAGAGAGACAGAGAGAGAAAGAGAAGCTGTGAGTGAGTGATAGAGAGAGAGAAAGAAAAACTGTGTGAGAGAGAGTGAGAGAGAAAGAGAAGCTGTGAGAGAGAGAGAGAAAAAGAGAAGCTGTGAGTGAGAGAGAGAGAGAAGCTGTGTGTGTGAGAGAGAAGCTGTGAGTAAGTGAGAGAGAAAGAGAAGCTGTGAGTGTGAGAGAGAGAAGCTGTGAGTGAGTGAGATAGAGAGAGAAAGAGAAGCTGTGAGTGAGTGAGAGAGAGAGAGAAGGAGATGCTGTGAGAGAGAAGAGAGTGAGAGAGAAAGAGAAGCTGTGAGAGAGAGAGAGAAAGAGAAGCTGTGAGTGAGATAGAGACAGAGAGAGAAAGAGAAAGAGAAGCTGTGAGTGAGAGAGAGAGAGAAAGAGAAGCTGTGAGTGAGGGAGAGAGAGAGAAAGAGAAGCTGTGAGTGAGAGATAGAGAGAGAGAGAAAGAGAAGCTGTGAGTGAGAGAGAGAGAGAAAGAGAAGCTGTGAGTGAGAGAGAGAAAGAGAAGCTCTGAGTGAGACAGATAGAGAGAGACAAGGTTTGTGTGAGTGAGAGAGCGAGAAAAAGAGATATTGTGAGTGAGAGAGAGAGAAAGAGAAGCTGTGTGTGAGAGAGAGAAAGAAAATCTGTGAGTTAGTGAGTGAAAGAGAAAGAGACGCTGTGAGTGAGAGAGCGAAAGAGAAGTGGTGAGTGAGTTAGAGAGAGGGAGAGAAAGAGAAGCTGTGAGTGAGAGAGAGAGAAAGAGAAGCTGTGAGTGAGAGAGAGAGAAAGAGAAGCTGTTAGTGAGAGAGAGAGAAAGAGAAGCTGTGAGTGAGAGAGAGAGAAGCTATGAGTGAGTGAGGTAGAGAGAGAAAGAGAAGCTGTGAGTGAGTGAGAGAGAGAGAGAGAGAGAAGGAGATGCTGTAAGAGAGAAGAGAGTGAGAGAGAAAGAGAAGCTGTGTGTGTGAGAGAGAAAGAGCTGTGAGTTGGAGAGACAGAAAGAGAAAGAGAAGCTGTGAGGGAGAGAAAGAGAAGCTGTGAGTGAGAGAGAGAGAGAAGGAGAAGCTGTGTGTGAGAGAGAGAGAAAGAGAAACTGTGAGTGAGAGAGAAAGAGAAAGAGAAGCTATGAGTGAGAGAGAGTGAAAGAGAAGCTGTGAGTGAGAGAGAGAGGGAAAGAGAAGCAGAGAGTGAGAGAGACAGAGAGAGAAAGGGAAGCTGTGAGTGAGAGAGACAGAGAGAGAAAGAGAAGCTGTGAGTGAGTGATAGAGAGAGAGAAAGAAAAGCTGTGTGAGAGAGAGTGAGAGAGAAAGAGAAGCTGTGAGAGAGAGAGAAAAAGAGAAGCTGTGAGTGAGAGAGAGAGAGAGAAGCTGTGAGTGAGTGAGATAGAGAGAGAAAGAGAAGCTGTGAGAGAGAAATAGAAGCTGTGAGTGAGTGAGAGAGAAAGAGAAAGAGAAGCTGTGAGTGAGTGAGAGAGAGAGAGAAAGAGAAGCTGTGAGTG
This sequence comes from Bradypodion pumilum, assembly GCA_035047305.1. NCBI lineage: Eukaryota > Metazoa > Chordata > Lepidosauria > Squamata > Chamaeleonidae > Bradypodion > Bradypodion pumilum. The sequence goes on along the minus strand of JAWDJD010000002.1, from coordinate 227,369,829 downwards.
AGTGAGAGAGAGAGAGAGAAGCTGTGAGTGAGTGAGAGAGAAAGAGAAGCAGAGAGTGAGAGAGACAGAGAGAGAAAGTGAAGCTGTGAGTGAGAGAGACAGAGAGAGAAAGAGAAGCTGTGAGTGAGTGAGAGAGAGAGAAAGAAAAGGTGTGTGAGAGAGTGAGAGAGAAAGAGAAGCTGTGAGAGAGAAAAAAAGAGAAGCTGTGAGTGAGAGAGAGAGAGAGAAGCTGTGAGTGAGATAGAGAGAGAAAGAGAAGCTGTGCGTGAGTGAGTGAGAGAGAGAGAAGGAGATGCTGTGAGAGAGAAGAGAGTGAGAGAGAAAGAGAAGTTGTGAGAGAGAGAGAGGGAAAGAGAAGCTGTGAGTTGGAGAGACAGAGAGAGAAAGAGAAGCTGTGAGTGAGTGAGAGAGAAAGAGGAGCTGAGAGTGTGTGTGTGTGTGTGTGTGAGAGAGAAGCTGTGAGTGATACAGAGAGAGAGAAAGAGAATCTGTGTGAGAGAGAAAGAGAAGCTGTGAGTGAGAGAGAGAGAGAAAGAGAAGCTGTGTGAGAGAGAGAGAGAAAGAGAAACTGTGTGAGAGAGAAAGAGAAAGAGAAGCTATGAGTGAGAGAGAGTGAAAGAGAAGCTGTGAGTGAGAGAGAGAAAGAGAAGCTGTGAGTGAGAGAGAGAGAGAAATGAAGCTGTGAGTGAGAGAGATAGAGAGAAAGAGAATCTGTGAGATAGAAATAGAAGCTGTGAGTGAGTGAGAGAGAAAGAGAAAGAGAAGCTGTGAGTGAGTGAGAGAGAGAGAGAAAGTGAAGCTGAGTAAGAGAGAGAGAGAAGCTGTCAGTGAGTGAGAGAGAGAAAGAGAAGCAGAGAGTGAGAGAGACTAAGAGAGAAAGAGAAGCTGTGAGAGAGTGAGTGAGAGAGAGAAAGAAAGAGAAGCTGTGAGTGAGAGAGAGAAAGAGTAGCTGTGAATGAGAGAGAGAGAGAAATAGAAGCTGTGAGTGTGAGAGAAAGAAAGAGAAGCAGTGAGTGAGAGAGAGAGAAAGAAAAAGAGAAGCTGTGAGTGAGAGAGTGAATGAGAAGCTGTGAGTGAGAGAGAAAGAGAAAGAGAAGCTGTGAGTGAGAGAGAGAGAGAGAAAGAGAAGCTGTGAGTGAGGGAGAGAGAGAGAAAGAGAAGCTGTGTGTGAGAGAGAGAAAGAGAGAAAGAGAAGCTGTGAGTGAGAGAGAGAAAGAGAAAGAGAAGCTGTGAGTGAGAGACAGAGAGAGAAAGAGAAGCTGTGAGTGAGAGAGACAGAGAGAGAAAGAGAAGCTGTGAGTGAGTGAGAGAGAAAGAGGAGCTGAGAGTGAGAGAGAGAGAGAGAAGCTGTGAGTGATACAGAGAGAGAGAAAGAGAAGCTGTGATTGAGAGAGAGAAAGAAAGATAAGCTGTGAGTGAGAGAGAGAGAAAGAGAAGCTGTGTGTGTGAGAGAGAGAAGCTGTGAGTGAGAGAGAGAAAGAGAAAGAGAAGCTATGAGTGAGAGAGAGTGAGAGAAAGAGAAGCTGTGAGTGACAGAGAGAAAGAGAAGCTGTGAGTGAGAGAGAGAGAGAAATGAAGCTGTGAGTGAGTGAGAGAGAAAGAGAAAGACAAGCTGTGAGTGAGTGAAAGATAGAGAGAGAGAAAGAGAAGCTGTGAGTGAGTGAGTGAGATAGAGAGAGAGAAGCTGTGAGTGAGTGAGAGAGAGAAAGAGAAGCAGTGAGAGAGAGAGAGAGAAAGAGAAGCTGTGAGTGAGTGAGAGAGAGAAAGAGAAGCTGTGAGAGAGAGAGAGAGAAGTTGTGAGTGAGAGAGAGAGAGAGAAAGAGAAGCTGTGTGTGTGAGAGAGAGAGAAAGAGAAGCTGTGAGTGAGAGGGACAGAGAGAGAAAGAGAATCTGTGAGTGAGTGAGAGAGAAAGAGGTGCTGAGAGTGAGAGAGAGAGAGAAGCTGTGAGTGATACAGAGAGAGAGAAAGAGAAGCTGTGATTGAGAGAGAGAAAGAAAGAGAAGCTGGAAGTGAGAGAGAGAGAGAAAGAGAAGCTGTGTGTGTGTGTGTGTGAGAGAGAGAAGCTGTGAGTGAGAGAGAGAAAGAGAAAGAGAAGCTATGAGTGAGAGAGAGTGAGAGAAAGAGAAGCTGTGAGTGACAGAGAGAAAGAGAAGCTGTGAGTGAGGGAGAGAAAGAGAAAGAGAAGCTGTGAGTGAGAGATAGAGAGAGAGGGAAAGAGAAGCTGTGAGTGACAGAGAGAAAGAGAAAGAGAAGCTGTGAGAGAGAGAGAGAGAGAGAGAGAGAAAGAGAAGCTGTGAGTGAGGGAGACAGAGAGAGAAATAGAACCTGTGAGTGAGCAAGAGAGAGAGAGAGAAGCTGTGAGTGACAGAGAGAAAGAGAAGCTCTGAGTGAGACAGATAGAGAGAGACAAGGTTTGTGTGAGTGAGAGAGCGAGAAAAAGAGATATTGTGAGAGAGAGAGAAAGAGAAGCTGGGGGGGAGGAGCATCATGGCAGACTGAGCACATCGTTTCTCTCACCACTGCCTGGAAAGGGGAGCCACAAATGTGGATATATAATGCTAAACTGTTACGTTTTTGAAGAAAAATGTTTCTGGAAGGAATGTGAAGTTGATGGATTGTAATTGGAGGTATTTGGAGCCTGGAGGACAACGGAAAGGAGTAAAACTGTTGCAGCTGTTTCTCAAGTGCCGAGAGCTGAGTTAGTGGTGCTGATGGAGAAGGGAGTTTATGAGCAGAGGTGACAGCAAAGAGAAGCACTTCCTTGGGAGCTGGCAATAGCTGTGTTCGAGAGAAGTGAATTTTGGCAAAGTCTGGGGTTCGGCAGTGCTTGGAGGAGACTCGAGTGGCGGAGTGGAGCAGAGGAGAAAGGAGGAGAGTTGAGCACGATCTCGCGTGCAGAGTTCCAGGGTGGAAGGAAGTGGCGATTTTGGTCTCGGCTGGAGTGGCGCTGCCGGAGGACAGAGGACGGAGTTTAGGAGGGAGGTCTCGGCAATGAGAAGCGCTTTTGTGGGCGGCTGAAGTCTCGGCGCCACTTGGAGTTTGGGGACGCTGGAATGCAAAGTGGTCAGGAGAGTGCTCTGGTTGTGTCGGGCGGAGAAGGAGTCGTTACTCTGTGGGGATAGGGGTCTGAGGGGAGTCAATTGGGGGGTGCGGAAGTGAGTCCCAATTGATCCCAAAGGGCCCTAATCCGGAGCAGGAGTCTGGGCAGCCCGTGTTGACCAGTGCATTGGTTGGATGTGCGTCCCCTGAAATACTACTGAATGTTGGCTGAAAGTGTGGAAGTCTTTAAGGAGCTGTTATTTCTTCTACCCTTGGAACTTGGACTTGGATTGTGTTGAACTTGTTTTACAAGTTTTACAAGTGGTGTGCTGGAAGGGCAGAGGATATTCTGTTTGATTGATTGTCGGGCAGGGTCCTTCCATGAGCCCTGTTCATTGGACCATTGTGGGGGTGTAAAATAGAGCTGGTGCTTAGGTGGTGGAGGGCAATTTGTGACTGTGATTTTGACTGCGGCAGAAAGAAGAGAGAAAGTGAAGAAAAAAAAAGAAAATTTGTTTTCACAGCTGCTGTGCCAAGGACAGTGATAAAATCAAGGCTAGCCCTGGAGTTGCTTTATCATCAGGTGCAGCTGTGTACTGCTCAACTGGTTGGACTATAGGAACAATTATTTTTTCTTTTTTCAAGATCTGTGTTTTGTATATATGCCTTGTGTAGAGTAATGAGCTGGATTAACTTGAAAGTCCATAGTGGTTGAAGTTAATTATAAAAGGGATTGTAAGCTATGGTTGTTTATGTATTGGGGCATAAGGAGATAATTGTATAGGGTATTGGCTAAAAGTGTGGATAAAGTTGTATAGACCTGGTTAGACTATTTTAGAATAGAGTGAATGAGTCAAAAAGAAAAAAGAAAGCAGCTGAGAGAAGAGATAGAAATAGATCCAATTTGGCTAAGAACAGGTAGATTAGTAAGAGCAGGCGGTGAGGAACGAAGGACGTCCTTAAAGGAAGAAATTTTGGAAGCTGAGCAGCTGGATAGGCTTAGAGCAGGCATGGCAGCAAAGAAGAAAGTACAAGAGAAACAGCAATTACAACGGTTAGATATAAATCAAGAAGATCAGCAAATTGAATTTAAAGAGGCCAGTGCTCGGGGAGCTATAAAAAAGAAAGTAATAGAAGGAGATGTAGAGGAAAGTGTGGAAGGGGATAGCCCTGATGTGAATGAATGTAGAGGCTCTATCGAAATGAGATTAGATAGTCTTGAGAAGTATCTTCAGACCAAGTTTCAAAATTTAGAAGAGCAGCGAGCGAGGGATAATCAAGAATTTATTAAACTGCAGCAAGAGAGTTTTGAGGCTTTTCAGCAAAAAATGCTGTCAGTGGTGACAGGTTTGATGGAATCAGCTAAAGTTGAAATTGCCAAGATAATGGAAGAGGTGAATGATGTAAAAGAAGGAATGGGTTCAATTTCAAAGGAGGTTGAAAATGTAAAGAGACATGTCCAAGAGGTGCAGGAAAAAGTTAAAGGGAGAGAAGTAAAAGTGGATGATCATGAAGTGAGACTGGAGTTACTTGAAGACCAATCTAGAAAAAGAAATATTATAATTAGGCATGTTTCTGAGGCCCGCCCTGATCAGCTGAAGGCCAGAATAATGAGTTGGTTAAATGATTTAGGTATGGATAGGAAGTTCGAGGCTGAGGATGTATTAAGTGTGCATAGATTAGGGTCTAAGAAACATAATACAGCAGACAGAAATGTGCTATTGAGGTTTGCTAGTGAAGGTTTGAAGGTGATGTTAATGCGACATATCAGGAAATCTGGGTCAAGTATATTGAAAATGGAAGGGAGTAGTATAGAGATCTATAATGATATTTCTATTGGCGAGAGAACATGGAGAACACAAATCAAACCAGTAACCAGGAAGTTGAGGGAAAAAGGAATTGTTTATTTTTGGCTTGCCTTAAAAAAGCTAAAATTCATAGTATCTGGAAAATCATACGTGTTGAGGGATGGGTCATATGTCTTAGACATACTTGCAGAGGCAAAGATAATCGACCGAAACTCCAAGGAATGGGAAGATCTTAAAGAGGAGCTGATAATAGCAGGGGTTTATACAACATATGACAGGGAAGAGTAAGAGCGGATGAAGGATATGAGGGTTGCGTTGTCTAGCCAGGATGAACTAGGTAGTGTGGAATGATATAACGGTGTAAAAATTGCAATTGAAGTAACTGTAAGGCACAATATAAAGCGATGATAGAATCCTCATGTGGAAATGGTGGCATGAAAAATTAAATAGTATTTAGAATGGGTAATTAGGCAGGAGAAGTGGTGGTTGGGTTTGTGAGTGTTGTCTCCCCTCCCCCCTCCCCCCTTGTTTGGCAGGGGTGTTTTTCTTTTTCGTTTCGAAATGGCGGGGAGGGTGATGATTTATTGTTTTATGTTTTGTGTTCAGCTGTTTGCTTATGTTTTGTGGGTTGGATTAGCACATGCTTGTAGGAGATGGAATTGTAGCAAGCGAAAAATAATAAAGAATTATGAAATCGATTAGGGTGTTATCATGGAATGTGAAAGGCACGGGCAGTATTATTAAGAGGAAACGTTTGGAAGCGGTAATTAGGAAAGATAGGCCAGATGTGATATGCTTACAAGAAACGCATCAAAAAAGTGAGGATGTAAATAAATTGTATATAAAGGGGATAGAATATTATGAGAAGGCATTGGGTACGTCTAAGGCAAGAGGGGTTGCCATATTAATATCAAAAAAGTTAGGATTTACAAAAGTAAAGACAGTTGTAGATCCAGAAGGGAGATTTCTTATAACAAGGGGATTTATTAATAATGAGGATATAACCTTTGTTAATGTATACGCGCCAAACGAAAAACAGGAGGAATTTTTAGATAAGGTGTATCAAAGTATAGAATCAGAAAGGGTGTCCAAGTTAATAATGGTTGGAGATATTAATTTGATCAGATCAGGTTTGGATACTACAAATGTGGCTAAGCGTACATGTACTAATAGGGTGATGGATAGGTGGTTAAAAATAACGGGATTACAGGATGTTTGGAGGAAAATTAGAGGCTCAGAATGGGGATATACATTTTTTTCGCACGTGCACAATTCTTATTCACGAATTGACTATGTTTTGGCTTCAGAAAGTATGATAGATAAGGTTGAAAATATTGAAATTGGTATGATTAAGGAATCTGATCACGCTAAAATAATTACAGAATTTAAACTAAGTGATGACAAACAAAAAAGGGGTACATGGAGCTATGATACAAGGTTATATAGAGATCAAAAGAGTAAGGAAACGATAATAAAAAGATGGGAAGAGTGCTGGGAAATTAATGATACAAAGGATGTAAATGATGGAATATTATGGGATACCATGAAGGCAATATTCAGGGGAGAAAGCATTAGGCTCTCTTGTATTAATAATAGGCAAAATAAGGAAAAGGAAAAAGAGTTAGAGGACGAAATAAAGAAGTTGCAGGATATTCATGCAAGAACGGGAGATAGGGACATATTCGATAAAATGCAAAAATTAAAAAGAGAATTTATTGAAAAAGATATTGAAAAGGTAAAGAAGAATTTAATTTATTTGAAAAGAGATTACTTCGAGTACAGTAATAAAAATTCTAAGCTATTAGCTAGAGCCGCTGAAGAAAAGAAAGATAAAAGAGGAATTTCAGTTTTGATAGATAAGTATGGCAGAAGGTGTAATAAGTTAGTAGATAAAATTCAAATTGTCAAGGCTTTTTATCAGGAATTGTATTCGAGGAAGGACGTAAATACGGATGAATTAGACCGATATTTAGATAAGTGGTCAAGAATAAATTTAAGCTTGGAGCATAGGAGTTACATGGATGAAAAGATAACACAAAAGGAAATAAAGGAGGTCATAAAAAGGTTAAGGATAGGCAAGGCTCCAGGCGAGGATGGTTTATCGGTGGAGTTTTATAAAGATTTTAAAGAGATGCTGTTACCAAAAATGGAAAGGATTTTTAATTATATTTTGGAGGGAGGGAGAGTTCCTAAATCGTGGTATAGTACAATTATAATTTTAATTCCAAAGGTAGGGAAAAATCTGGAAAAAATTGAATCCTATAGACCGATTTCCCTGATGAATCAGGACGCAAAAATTTTTACGGCCATTTTAGCTAATAGATTGAATAATTTTAGTGGTAAATACATTAATAAGGATCAAGTGGGATTTATGAGAGATCGGTATATGTCGGATTTGACGAGAAGGATGGTTGACTTGACAATTATTGCTCAGGAACAAGAGGAGCATGTGGGTTTCTTCTCCCTGGATATATTCAAAGCTTTTGACTCGATCCAATGGATAACTATAAAGGAAATTATAAAGAAATATGGATTCGGACAAAAATTTTGTGGGGTAATTGAGCAGTTGTATCAGCAAGGCTCGGCTAGGGTTAAATTAAATGAGGAATTAACAGGGGAGATTAAATTGGAAGCGGGCACAAGGCAAGGAGATCCATTGTCGGCATCTTTATTTATAATGGCCATGGAATTGTTAGCTAATGTAATAAGGGAAGATAAGGAATTAATTGGAATTGAAGGTATAAAAATTAGCCAATATGCTGATGACACCCTAATAACAATAAAAAATCCACAGAATACACTAGGGAAGATATATGGGCATTTAGAGGAATTTCAAAGGGTGACGGGACTTAAGGTAAACTGGGATAAGTCAGAAGCAATTCTTTTTAATGTGGATTTGGACATACAAGAAAGTTTAAAAGCTAAATTTAAAATACAAATTAGAGATAATATAAAATACCTGGGGATAAACATTTCAAATAAATATGATGATTTAAAAAGGTTAAATTATGATAAATTGGAAAAAGAATTAAAAGAAATGATTTTACGGTATAAGAAGCTAAATTTGTCGTGGTTTGGACGCGTTTCGCTATGTAAAATGAAGCTTTTACCCAAATTAAATTTCTTATTTGATACCCTGCAAATATATATGAAAGAGAAGGAATTAAAGGTTTTTCAAACTATATTAAATAATTTTTGTAACGGTGGAAAAAGGGCCAGGATACCAAGGTTTTTATGGTATTCATCACAAAAAAAGGGCGGGTTAGGAATTCCAAATATTAAAAATTATTATTGGGCATTTCAACTGAAGAATATTTGTAAAATTTTAGTGAAAGAAGAATCGATTTGGGGAAAAATTGAATTGCGAGAGAAACTGGGTGAAGAAATATTAATGTTTTTGGGCAAAGGGAAAGCAAAAATTAATGCTACAAATAAATTGTTAAAAGCTCTTTTAAAAACTTGGACATTACTGAAAAATAAATTGGCACCAGGGTTGTCCCCAATATTAGGCCTGAGTGATATGAAATCATTCCCACTGAGAATGGATAAGAGCGTAGAAGAAGTATTGAATAAGAATAATATAACTCTATTAAAGGATTGGATAACAGCATGTAGAGACAAGGAAAGAAAGTTAGATATAGGTAGACAACTTAAATTGAATTGGCTTCAATTGATGTCTATTGACAGTTGGAATAAAAGATATTTAGATGAAATGAGCTTGGATAGGGAGCGGACGAAATTTGAAGAGTTGGTACTTAGTCTAAAAAGTGGGCAGGTAAAAGTTAAGGGGTTAGTAAGCAAAATATATAAGGTTTTAGATGACTCAGATCAGCATCAGAAAGCTTTAAAAGAAACATGGGAGCTAGATTTGAATATCATAATTACAGAGGAGCAGTGGAATGCTAAATGGAAAAGGAGAATAATGAGGTCTTTGTCTGTAAGAATAAAAGAGCACAATTATAAATTATTGTGGAAGTGGTACTTGACTCCGGTACGACTACACCAAATTGACAATACAAAGTCGAAATTTTGTTGGAGGTGTAAGGGGGAAATTGGAACATATGAGCATATGTGGTGGGGGTGTAAAGAGACGAAATTCTGATTGAAGGTGGAACACGAAATTGGGAGAATTCTAGATGTAAGAATGAAATTGGATGTAATTTTAATTTTGTTAACAGATGTGGAGGTGGTAGAGCAACAAAAAAGGGAATTATTAGCAATTATGTTATCCAGTGCAAGACAGTGTATAGCGCGATATTGGAAATGTGATGTTACCCCAAAAATAGAGGATTGGTATAAGGAGTTGTGGAATACTGCGCTGAATGATAAGCTCACCTGGGAGTTAAATTTAAGAAAAGGGTTAATTAAAGAAAGCAAATTTCAGGAAATTTGGAAATGTTTGATAGATTATACCTTGATTAATGGTCATGGGCAACTGCCGGTGCCAGATTACATTGCATTTTTGAGATGATAATAGATAAAAGGGGAAATTCTGTCTCCGTAGCATTGTATATAGCACGTGGTGATATTTTGTTCTGTTTCTTTTTTTTCCTGTTCTCTCTTTCTTTGCTTATTTATATTACTGTGTATTTTGTCTTTTATTTTCTTATATTGTTCTGTTTGTTATCTCTTGTTTTTTTAATTATTGGACGTGTATCGAGAAATAAATTTTTGAAAATTAAAAAAAAAAAGAAAGAGAAGCTGTGAGTGAGAGAGAGAGAGAAAGAGAAGCTGTGAGTGAGAGAGAAAGAGAAGGGTTGTGTGTGTGTGAGAGAGAAAGAGAAGCTGTGAGTGAGTGATAGAGAGAGAGAAAGAAAAACTGTGTGAGAGAGAGTGAGAGAGAAAGAGAAGCTGTGAGAGAGAGAGAAAAAGAGAAGCTGTGAGTGAGAGAGAGAGAAGCTGTGTGCGTGAGAGAGAAGCTGTGAGTGAGTGAGAGAGAAAGAGAAGCTGTGAGTGAGAGAGAGAGAAGCTGTGAGTGAGTGAGATAGAGAGAGAAAGAGAAGCTGTGAGTGAGTGAGAGAGAGAGAGAAGGAGATGCTGTGAGAGAGAAGAGAGTGAGAGAGAAAGAGAAGCTGTGAGAGAGAGAGAGAAAGAGAAGCTGTGAGTGAGTTAGAGACAGAGAGAGAAAGAGAAAGAGAAGCTGTGAGAGAGAGAGAGAAAGAGAAGCTGTGAGTGAGGGAGAGAGAGAAAGAGAAGCTGTGAGTGAGAGATAGAGAGAGAGAGAAAGAGAAGCTGTGAGTGAGAGAGAGAGAGAGAAAGAGAAGCTGTGAGAGAGAGAGAGTGAAAGAGAAGCTGTGAGTGAGGGAGACAGAGAGAGAAATAGAACCTGTGAGTGAGCAAGAGAGAGAGAGAGAAGCTGTGAGTGACAGAGAGAAAGAGAAGCTCTGAGTGAGACAGATAGAGAGAGACAAGGTTTGTGTGAGTGAGAGAGCGAGAAAAAGAGATATTGTGAGTGAGAGAGAGAGAAAGAGAAGCTGTGTGTGTGAGAGAGAAAGAAAATCTGTGAGTTAGTGAGTGAAAGAGAAAGAGACGCTGTGAGTGAGAGAGCGAAAGAGAAGTGGTGAGTGAGTTAGAGAGAGGGAGAGAAAGAGAAGCTGTGAGTGAGAGAGAGAGAAAGAGAAGCTGTGAGTGAGAGAGAGAGAAAGAGAAGCTGTTAGTGAGAGAGAGAGAGAGAAGCTGTGAGTGAGAGAGAGAGAAGCTATGAGTGAGTGAGATAGAGAGAGAAAGAGAAGCTGTGAGTGAGTGAGAGAGAGAGAGAGAGAGAAGGAGATGCTGTAAGAGAGAAGAGAGTGAGAGAGAAAGAGAAGCTGTGTGTGAGAGAGAGAAAGAGAAGCTGTGAGTTGGAGAGACAGAAAGAGAAAGTGAAGCTGTGAGAGAGAGAAAGAGAAGCTGTGAGTGAGAGAGAGAGAGAAAGAGAAGCTGTGTGAGAGAGAGAGAGAAAGAGAAACTGTGAGTGAGAGAGAAAGAGAAAGAGAAGCTATGAGTGAGAGAGAGTGAAAGAGAAGCTGTGAGTGAGAGAGAGAAAGAGAAGCTGTGAGAGAGAGAGAGAGAGAAATGAAGCTGTGAGTGAGAGAGATAGAAAGAAAGAGAAGCTGTGAGAGAGAAATAGAAGCTGTGAGTGAGTGAGAGAGATAGAGAAAGAGAAGCTGCAGAGCAGCTTTTAAACTGATAACTGGGGGAAAGCCGACAGGAGCTGGGCAGCATCCGGTTCGGGAAAGTGTGTACTTGAGTAGTGAGGAGGATGCAAAAATTACTGAGCAGAGCAAGGAGCTAGTCACCAGCACTCTAGCAGAAGGATGCAAGAGGCAGTCTAACAATGCAACTGGACTCAAAAGACTGTATCAGGAAAGCATATATAAATGCTTGTATACAAATGCCAGAAGCCTCCGTAACAAAATAGGGGAGCTGGAATACTTAGCAATAGATTAAAATATTGATATTATTGGTATCACTGAAACCTGGTGGACGGATGATAACCAATGGGATACAGTTATCCCAGGCTACAAACTGTACAGGAAGGATAGGAAGGGGCAAACAGGAGGTGGTGTAGCCTTGTATGTCAAAGAAGTGATAAAATCGTATGAATTGGAATATCTAGGTGATTTGGAGTCACCATTAGAAGCTCTGTGGGTAAGAGTACCAGGCCACAAGGATGGTCTAACAGTAGGCATATACTATCGGCCTCCGACCCAAACTCTTGAGGGAGACTGGCAGTTGGAGAATGTTGTAAAGGAGGCATCCAGGAAGGGAAGCCTGGTTATAATGGGGGACTTCAATTACCCTCACATAGACTGGGTGAACTGTTGTTCAGCACACGATAAAGAGATAAAGTTCCTAGATATGCTCAATGATTGTTCCCTGGGACAGATGGTTGAAGACCCAACTAGAGGTACAAGAATCCTTGACTTGATCCTGAGTAATACTCAGGATCTGGTGCAAGATGTTAATGTGACTGATCCAATAGGGAACAGTGACCACAACTCAATTATGTTTAACTTGATCATAGACCGCAAGTCACTGATAAAATCTAACACAGAGACCTTAAATTTTCAAAAAGGAAATTTCCCAAAGATGAGGAAACTAGTAAAAAAGAAACTGAAAGGGAAAATTGAGAGAGTCCAAACACTCCAAGAGGCATGGAGGCTGTTTACAAAAACAATAACAGAGGCTCAATTGGAATGCATACCCAAAAGGAAAAAGGGCACTGCCAGGTCCAAGAGGACTCCGATGTGGCTTACAGGAGCTGTTCGGGAAGTGATCAAGAGCAAGAAAAGCTCATTTAGAAGATGGAAGGCTTGTCCAAATGAGGACAGCAGGCAGAAACATAAATTCTGGCAGAACAAATGCAAGGCAACAATCAGGAAAGCAAAGCAAGACTTTGAGGAGCGTATAGCTAAAAATACTCAGAGAAATAACAAAGACTTCTTTAAGTACATTAGAAGTAAGAACCCAACTAGGAAGGCCATTGGACCATTAGATGACAATGGAAGGCAAGGAGTTATTAAAGAGGAAACAGAGATTGCAGAGAGACTCAATGAATTCTTTGCTTCAGTATTCACTGAAGAAGACAGAGACCACATGCCCAAAACAGAGCCTATCTTCGTAGGGAGGGAAACCGAAGAATTAAGCAAGATAGACATAACCAGGGAGGAGGTCCTTGCATGTCTTGTTAAGCTAAACACTAACAAATCCCCAGGACCAGATGGCATCCATCCACGAGTTCTCAGGGAACTTAAAGATGAAATTGCTGATATCCTAGCCAAAATATATAATCTTTCCCTCAAATCAGGCTTTGTGCCTGATGACTGGAAGGTAGCGAATGTAACACCAATTTTCAAAAAAGGATCCAGGGGTGATCCAGGAAATTACCGGCCTGTCAGTTTGACATGTGTCCCAGGTAAAGTGATGGAAACCATCCTAAAAGATAGAATTAATAGGCACATAGAAGAGAAGGTGCTGCTAAAGGAGAGCCAACATGGCTTTTGCAAGGGCAAATCATGCCTCACTAATCTGTTGGAATTTTTTGAGAGTGTCAACAAGCATGTGGATAAGGGGGATCCAGTTGACATTGTTTATCTGGACTTTCAGAAGGCTTTTGACAAGGTCCCACACCAAAGGCTCTTGAATAAACTTACCAGTCATGGAATAAAGGGACAGGTCTTGTCCTGGATCAGCAACTGGCTAAGGGACAGGAAACAGAGGGTAGCACTAAATGGACACTTCTCCAAGTGGAGGGAAGTAAAGAGTGGGGTCCCCCAAGGTTCAGTACTGGGACCCCTGCTTTTCAACCTCTTCATAAATGATCTAGAGGTAGGAGTAAAAAGCAAGGTAGCCAAATTTGCTGACGACACTAAATTATACAGGGTAGTGAAAACTGTGAGAGATTGTGAAGAGCTCCAGAGGGATCTCTTGACACTGGGGGAGTGGGCAAAACAGTGGCAAATGAGCTTCAACATCAGTAAGTGCAGATTGATGCATGTTGGGGCAAAAAACCCCAATTACATTATTATTATTATTATTATTATTATTATTATTATTATTATTATTTATTCAATTTATATCCCGCCCACTCAACACAAGGCCGACTCTGGGCGGCTAACAACATAAAAAGTAACCCCAGGGCAACCCAAGGAGTTTACAGACAATATTCACAAATACAACAATAATCCTAAAAACAGTTAAAACAGTAAAAAAAAAGTTAAGACTACCCACCCCCTAAAAAGCAAGGGCTGCAGGATCGAAAAGGCACCATGGGGAAGAGTTCCTCTACACCAACCACCCCATGGTGGTTACCCTTCCACCCGCACCCCACACTTGACATGCCAGCCAGGTTTTAAGATCCCTTCTGAAAGGCAGCAACTCCGTCCGAAGACGTAATTCTGTTGGCAGGAGGTTCCAGAGGGCCGGTGCAGACACGGAAAAGGCTCTCCTCCTTGTGCCAGAGAGGCGAGCCCCTCTGGCTGATGGAACAATTAGAGAGCCCCTCCGGTCCGCTCTGGTTGGACGGACAGATGTCCTCAGGGCGATGCGGTCTCTTAGGTAACCTGGCCCACTACCATATAGGGCTTTAAAGGTCAAAACCAGCACCTTGAATTGCACCCGGAGACATACTGGCAACCAGTGCAGCTCCCGGAGCAGTGGCGAAGCATGAGCATAACGGCCACACCCCATCACCACCCGGGCAGCCGCATTTTGGACCAGCTGTAGCCTCCGAATGGTCGTCAAGGGCAGCCCCATGTAGAGCGCATTGCAATAGTCTAGTCTGGAGGTAACCAGAGCATGGGTGACCATGAGCAAGGAGTCCCGGTCCAGGAGTGGGCGCAACTGGCGAATCACCCGAAGTTGGGCGAAAGCCCTCCTGGTCACAGCCGCCACCTGTTCTTCTAGCAGTAGCCGTGAATCCAGGAGGACCCCCAAGTTGCGCACCGGGTCTGTCTGGGGCAAAATAGCCCCATCCAGAACCAACGATGGAAGCTCCCGGATTAACGCAGGACCCCCTATCCATAGCCACTCAGTCTTGCTGGGATTCAATTGTAGCCCGTTAGCCCCCATCCAGACCCCCACAGCTTCCAGGCATCTGGAAAGGACTTTGACAGCATCACTGGGGTCCCCATGGGCCGAGATGTACAACTGAGTGTCATCCGCGTACTGATGGTACCGCACCCCATGGGAACGAATGATCTCACCCAGCGGTTTCATGTAGATGTTAAATAGGAGAGGAGAGAGCACCGAGCCCTGAGGAACCCCCCATTTGAGGGGCCTAGGACTGGACCTCTCACTCTCCAACCACACCGACTGGGACCGACCCTTCAGAAATGAGGAAAACCAGGACCACACAGTACCCTGGATTCCCAAACCTCGGAGCCGTTCCAGAAGGATACCATGGTCAACGGTATCGAAAGCCGCTGAGAGGTCAAGAAGAGCGAGGACAGATGGGTGACCACCGTCCCGCTCCCGCCAGAGATCATCCATCAGTGCGACCAATGCCGTCTCGGTACCATATCCAGGCCTGAATCCTGACTGAAAAGGGTCCAGATAATCCGCTTCATCCAGTACCCCCTGCAGCCGACACGCCACTGCCTTCTCCAACACCTTCCCTAAAAAGGGGAGGTTTGAGACAGGCCTATAGTTAGTTAGGACAGCTGGGTCGAGGGAAGATTTCTTCAGGAGGGGGCGCACCAAAGCATGTTTTAAAGGTGCAGGAAACACCCCCTCTCGCAATGATGCATTGATCACAGCCCCAACCCAGCCACCTGTCACTGCCTTGGAGGTTTTCACCAACCAGGTGGGACAGGGGTCCAAAGGGCAGGTAGTGGCGCGCACAGCTGCAAGGAGCCTGTCCACTTCATCAGGGGCAACTGGATCAAACCGGTCCCAGATGGCATAGCAAGACTGTGCTCCGGCTCCCTCCGGACTCTCCCCATCCACGCCAGGATTAAACCCAGAGCGAATCCGATCGATTTTCTCCACTAGATGGTCAGCAAAGTCCTCAGCCGACCCCTGGCAACCGGGCACCGGGGTCCCCCTACCAAGGAGAGACCCGGTAACCCGGAACAGGGTGGCTGGGCGATTATCAGCAGAGGCGATAAGGGTGGTGAAGTATTGTCGCCTCACCACCTCCATCGCCACTAGATAGGCCCTAATAGCGGCCCTAGCTAGTGTCCAATCGGAGTCTCTCTGGGTCTTCACCCAGCGGCGCTCTTGGCGTCTCTTTGCCCGTTTGAGCTCCCGCAGTTCATCTGTGAACCATGGAGATGACCTAGCTCGATGAGCTCTGAGAGGCCGTAGTGGTGCGATTTCATCCAAGGCCGCTGTTGTCATCCTGTTCCACAGGTCGACCAGTGCCTCGGGCGAATCGTGTTGCTGATCCAGAGGAAAATCCCCCAGTTCCCTCTGGAATCCATCAGGATCCATCAGTTGCCTGGGGCGGGCCATTCTAATAGGCCCTGCCTCCCTACGGTAAAGCGACGTACCCAGGAAGTCTAGAGCCACCAAATAGTGATCTGACCATGGCACAGGTGTTATGTCTAATTTCCGTAATCTCAGATCACTCTGCCACCGCTCCGACAAAAAGATGGGGTCTGAACATTTATAAACTGATGGGGTCTGAACTCTCTGCGACAAACCAGGAAAGGGACCTTGGTGTCCTGGTGGACAGCTCAATGAAGGTGTCAACCCAGTGTGCCTCAGCAGTGAAAAAAGCAAACTCAATGTTACGGATCATTAGGAAGGGTATAGAAAATAAGTCAGCAAGTGTCATTTTGCCTCTTTATAAATCTATGGTGAGGCCCCATCTGGAATATTGTGTACAGTTCTGGTCACCATACCTCCAGAAGGATATTATGGAGTTGGAGAAAGTACAGAGGAGGGCAACCAGAATGATTAGGGGACTGGAACACCTTCCTTACCATCTGAGGCTGCAACGGTTGGGCCTTTTCACTCTTGAACGACGGCGTCTAAGAGGTGACCTGATTGAAGTTTATAAAATCATGCACGGTGTGGACAAAGTAGATAAGGAAAAACTGTTTTCCCTATCGCACAACACTAGAACTAGGGGACACTCCATGAAACTTTTGGGTACTAGTTCTCAAACAAATAAGAGAAAGTACTTTTTCACCCAGAGGATTACTGGTCTATGGAACTCCCTGCCAGAAGAAGTGGTGACAGCTGTCAGACTTGACAGCTTTAAGAAAGGATTAGACAAGTTCATGGAGGACAAGGCTATCAATGGCTATAATTATGGCTACCTAAGGACAACCTCCGGGTTGGAGAGATAGGCAGGATATCTCTCAATGCCATTTCCAGGGGATCCTAAGCAGGTGAGGGCATCTCCTTGGGAATACCCTGAAGGAAATGGTGAGCCACTGTGTGAGACAGAATGCTGGACTGGATGGGCTGTGGCCTGTTCCAGCAAGGCTGTTCTTATGTTCTTATGTTCTTATGAGTGAGTGAGAGAGAGAGAAAGAAAGAGAAGCTGTGAGTGAGTGAGAGAGAGAGAGAAGCTGTGAGTGAGTGAGATAGAGAGAGAAAGAGAAGCTGTGAGAGAGAAATAGAAGCTGTGAGTGAGTGAGAGAGAGAGAAAGAGAAAGAGAAGCTGTGAGTGAGTGAGAGAGAGAGAGAGAGAAAGAGAAGCTGTGAGTGAGTGAGAGAGAGAGAGAGAAGCTGTGAGTGAGTGAGAGAAAGAGAAGCAGAGAGTGAGAGAGACAGAGAGAGAAAGTGAAGCTGTGAGTGAGAGAGACAGAGAGAGAAAGAGAAGCTGTGAGTGAGTGATAGAGAGAGAGAAAGAAAAGGTGTGTGAGAGAGTGAGAGAGAAAGAGAAGCTGTGAGAGAAAAAAAGAGAAGCTGTGAGTGAGAGAGAGAGAGAGAAGCTGTGAGTGAGTGAGATAGAGAGAGAAAGAGAAGCTGTGAGTGAGTGAGAGAGAGAGAGAAGGAGATGCTGTGAGAGAGAAGAGAGTGAGAGAGAAAGAGAAGTTGTGAGAGAGAGAGAGGGAAAGAGAAGCTGTGAGTTGGAGAGACAGAGAGAGAAAGAGAAGCTGTGAGTGAGTGAGAGAGAAAGAGGAGCTGAGAGTGTGTGTGTGTGAGAGAGAGAAGCTGTGAGTGATACAGAGAGAGAGAAAGAGAATCTGTGTGAGAGAGAAAGAGAAGCTGTGAGTGAGAGAGAGAGAAAGAGAAGCTGTGTGTGTGTGAGAGAGAAAGAGAAACTGTGTGAGAGAGAAAGAGAAAGAGAAGCTATGAGTGAGAGAGAGTGAAAGAGAAGCTGTGAGTGAGAGAGAGAAGAGAAGCTGTGAGTGAGAGAGAGAGAGAAATGAAGCTGTGAGTGAGAGAGATAGAGAGAAAGAGAATCTGTGAGATAGAAATAGAAGCTGTGAGTGAGTGAGAGAGAAAGAGAAAGAGAAGCTGTGAGTGAGTGAGAGAGAGAGAGAAAGAGAAGCTGTGAGTGAGAGAGAGAGAGAAGCTGTCAGTGAGTGAGAGAGAGAAAGAGAAGCAGAGAGTGAGAGAGACAGAGAGAGAAAGAGAAGCTGTGAGAGAGTGAGTGAGAGAGAGAGAGAAAGAAAGAGAAGCTGTGAGTGAGAGAGAGAGAGAAAGAGTAGCTGTGAATGAGAGAGAGAGAGAAATAGAAGCTGTGAGTGTGAGAGAAAGAAAGAGAAGCAGTGAGTGAGAGAGAGAGAAAGAAAAAGAGAAGCTGTGAGTGAGAGAGTGAATGAGAAGCTGTGAGTGAGAGAGAAAGAGAAAGAGAAGCTGTGAGTGAGAGAGAGAGAGAGAGAAAGAGAAGCTGTGAGTGAGGGAGAGAGAGAGAAAGAGAAGCTGTGAGTGAGAGAGAGAAAGAGAGAAAGAGAAGCTGTGAGTGAGAGAGAGAGAGAGAAGCTGTGAGTGAGAGAGAGAGAGAGAAAGAGAAGCTGTGAGTGAGAGAGACAGAGAGAGAAAGAGAAGCTGTGAGTGAGTGAGAGAGAAAGAGGAGCTGAGAGTGAGAGAGAGAGAGAAGCTGTGAGTGATACAGAGAGAGAGAAAGAGAAGCTGTGATTGAGAGAGAGAAAGAAAGAGAAGCTGTGAGTGAGAGAGAGAGAGAAAGAGAAGCTGTGTGTGTGTGTGAGAGAGAAGCTGTGAGTGAGAGAGAGAAAGAGAAAGAGAAGCTATGAGTGAGAGAGAGTGAGAGAAAGAGAAGCTGTGAGTGACAGAGAGAAAGAGAAGCTGTGAGTGAGAGAGAGAGAGAGAAATGAAGCTGTGAGTGAGAGAGATAGAGAGAAAGAGAAGCTGTGTGTGTGAGAGAGAAATAGAAGCTGTGAGTGAGTGAGAGAGAAAGAGAAAGAGAAGCTGTGAATGAGTGAGAGATAGAGAGAGAGAAAGAGAAGCTGTGAGTGAGTGAGAGAGAGAGAGAGAGAAGCTGTGAGTGAGTGAGAGAGAGAAAGAGAAGCAGTGAGAGAGAGAGAGAGAAAGAGAAGCTGTGAGTGAGTGAGAGAGAGAAAGAGAAGCTGTGTGTGTGTGAGAGAGAGAGAAGCTGTGTGTGTGAGAGAGAGAGAAAGAGAAGTTGTGAGTGAGAGGGACAGAGAGAGAAAGAGAAGCTGTGAGTGAGTGAGAGAGAAAGAGGAGCTGAGAGTGAGAGAGAGAGAGAAGCTGTGAGTGATACAGAGAGAGAGAGAGAGAAGCTGTGATTGAGAGAGAGAAAGAAAGAGAAGCTGGAAGTGAGAGAGAGAGAAAGCGAAGCTGTGTGTGTGTGTGAGAGAGAGAGAAGCTGTGAGTGAGAGAGAGAAAGAGAAAGAGAATCTATGAGTGAGAGAGAGTGAGAGAAAGAGAAGCTGTGAGTGACAGAGAGAAAGAGAAGCTGTGAGTGTGTGTGTGAGAGAGAAATGAAGCTGTGAGTGAGAGAGATAGAGAGAAAGAGAAGCTGTGTGTGTGAGAGATTAATAGAAGCTGTGAGTGAGTGAGAGAGAAAGAGAAAGAGAAGCTGTGAGTGAGTGAGTGAGAGAGAGAGAGAGAAGCTGTGAGTGAGTGTGAGAGAGAAAGAGAAGCAGTGAGAGAGAGAGAGAGAGAAAGAGAAGCTGTGAGTGAGTGAGAGAGAGAAAGAGAAGCTGTGAGAGAGAGAGAGAAATAGAAGTTGTGACTGAGAGAGAAAGAGACGCTGTGTATGTGTGAGAGAGAGAAAGAGAAGCTGTGAGTGAGAGAGACAGAGAGAAAGAGAAGCTGTGAGTGAGAGAGAAAGAGAAAGAGAAGCTATGAGTGAGAGAGAGTGAAAGAGAAGCTGTGAGTGAGAGAGAGAAAGAGAAGCTGTGAGTGAGAGAGAGAGAGAAATGAAGCTGTGAGTGAGAGAGATAGAGAGAAAGAGAAGCTGTGAGAGAGAAATAGAAGCTGTGAGTGAGTGAGAGAGAAAGAGAAGCTGTGAGTGAGTGAGAGAGAGAGAAAGAAAGAGAAGCTGTGAGTGAGTGAGAGAGAGAGAGAGAAGCTGTGAGTGAGTGAGAGAGGGAAAGAGAAGCAGAGAGTGAGAGAGACAGAGAGAGAAAGAGAAGCTGTGAGTGAGAGAGACAGAGAGAGAAAGAGAAGCTGTGAGTGAGTGATAGAGAGAGAGAAAGAAAAGCTGTGTGAGAGAGAGTGAGAGAGAAAGAGAAGCTGTGAGAGAGAGAGAAAAAGAGAAGCTGTGAGTGAGAGAGAGAGAGAAGCTGTGAGTGAGTGAGATAGAGAGAGAAAGAGAAGCTGTGAGAGAGAAATAGAAGCTGTGAGTGAGTGAGAGAGAAAAAGAAAGAGAAGCTGTGAGTGAGTGAGAGAGAGAGAGAAAGAGAAGCTGTGAGAGAGTGAGAGAGAGAGAGAAGCTGTGAGTGAGTGAGAGAGAGAAAGAGAAGCAGAGAGTGAGAGAGACAGAGAGAGAAAGTGAAGCTGTGAGTGAGAGAGACAGAGAGAGAAAGAGAAGCTGTGAGTGAGAAAAAAAGAGAAGCTGTGAGTGAGAGAGAGAAGCTGTGAGTGAGTGAGATAGAGAGAGAAAGAGAAGCTGTGAGTGAGTGAGAGAGAGAGAGAAGGAGATGCTGTGAGAGAGATGAGAGTGAGAGAGAAAGAGAAGCTGTGAGAGAGAGAGAGAGAAAGAGAAGCTGTGAGTTGGAGAGACAGAGAGAGAAAGAGAAGCTGTGAGTGAGTGAGAGAGAAAGAGGAGCTGAGAGTGTGTGTGTGTGAGAGAGAGAAGCTGTGAGTGATACAGAGAGAGAAAGAGAATCTGTGTGAGAGAGAAAGAGAAGCTGTGAGTGAGAGAGAGAGAGAAAGAGAAGCTGTGTGAGAGAGGGAGAAAGAGAAAGAGCAGCTGTGAGTGAGAGAGAGAGAGAGAAAGAGAAGCTGTGAGAGAGAAATAGAAGCTGTGAGTGTGTGAGAGAGAAAGAGAAAGAGAATCTATGAGTGAGAGAGAGAGAAAGAGAAGCTGTGAGTGAGAGAGAGAAAGAGAAGCTGTGAGTGAGAGAGAGAGAGAAATGAAGCTGTGAGTGAGAGAGATAGAGAGAAAGAGAATCTGTGAGATAGAAATAGAAGCTGTGAGTGAGTGAGAGAGAAAGAGAAAGAGAAGCTGTGAGTGAGTGAGAGAGAGAGAAAGAGAAGCTGTGAGTGAGAGAGAGAGAAGCTGTCAGTGAGTGAGAGAGAGAAAGAGAAGCAGAGAGTGAGAGAGACAGAGAGAGAAAGAGAAGCTGTGAGTGAGAGAGAGAGAGAGAAAGAGAAGCTGTGAGTGAGAGAGAGAGAAAGAGTAGCTGTGAATGAGAGAGAGAGAGAAATAGAAGCTGTGAGTGTGAGAGAAAGAAAGAGAAGCTGTGAGTGAGAGAGAGAGAAAGAAAAAGAGAAGCTGTGAGTGAGAGAGAGAAAGAGAAGCTGTGAGTGAGAGAGAAAGAGAAAGAGAAGATGTGAGTGAGAGAGAGAGAGAGAAAGAGAAGCTGTGAGTGAGGGAGAGAGAGAAAGAGAAGCTGTGAGTGAGAGAGAGAAAGAGAGAAAGAGAAGCTGTGAGTGAGAGAGAGAAAGAGAAGCTGTGAGTGAGAGAGAGAGAGAGAAAGAGAAGCTGTGAGTGAGGGAGACAGAGAGAGAAATAGAACCTGTGAGTGAGCAAGAGAGAGAGAGAGAGAGAGAGAGAAGCTGTGAGTGACAGACAGAAAGAGAAGCTGTGAGTGAGACAGATAGAGAAAGAGAAGGTTTGAGTGAGTGAGTGAGCGAGAGAAAGAGATACTGTGAGTAAGAGAGAGAGAAAGAGAAGCTGTGTGTGTGAGAGAGAAATAGAATCTGTGAGTTAGTGAGTGAACGAGAAAGAGACGCTGTGAGTGAGAGAGACAGAGAGAAAGAGAGAAGCTGTGAGTGAGAGAGAGAGAGAAAAAGAGAAGCTGTGAGTGAGAGAGAGAGAAAGAGAAGCTGTGAGTGAGTGAGAGAGAGAGAAAGAGAAGCTGTGTGTTAGTGCGAGAGAAAGAGAATCTGTGAGTGAGAGAGACATAGAGAGAAAGAGAAGCTGTGAGTGAGAGACAGAGAGAGAAAGAGAAGCTGTGAGTGAGTGATAGAGAGAGAGAAAGAAAAGGTGTGTGAGAGAGTGAGAGAGAAAGAGAAGCTGTGAGAGAAAAAAAGAGAAGCTGTGAGTGAGAGAGAGAGAGAGAAGCTGTGAGTGAGTGAGATAGAGAGAGAAAGAGAAGCTGTGAGTGAGTGAGAGAGAGAGAGAAGGAGATGCTGTGAGAGAGAAGAGAGTGAGAGAGAAAGAGAAGTTGTGAGAGAGAGAGAGGGAAAGAGAAGCTGTGAGTTGGAGAGACAGAGAGAGAAAGAGAAGCTGTGAGTGAGTGAGAGAGAAAGAGGAGCTGAGAGTGTGTGTGTGTGAGAGAGAGAAGCTGTGAGTGATACAGAGAGAGAGAAAGAGAATCTGTGTGAGAGAGAAAGAGAAGCTGTGAGTGAGAGAGAGAGAGAAAGAGAAGCTGTGTGAGAGAGAGAGAGAAAGAGAAACTGTGTGAGAGAGAAAGAGAAAGAGAAGCTATGAGTGAGAGAGAGTGAAAGAGAAGCTGTGAGTGAGAGAGAGAAAGAGAAGCTGTGAGTGTGAGAGAGAGAGAAATGAAGCTGTGAGTGAGAGAGATAGAGAGAAAGAGAATCTGTGAGATAGAAATAGAAGCTGTGAGTGAGTGAGAGAGAAAGAGAAAGAGAAGCTGTGAGTGAGTGAGAGAGAGAGAGAAGGAGAAGCTGTGAGTGAGAGAGAGAGAGAAGCTGTCAGTGAGTGAGAGAGAGAAAGAGAAGCAGAGAGTGAGAGAGACAGAGAGAGAAAGAGAAGCTGTGAGAGAGTGAGTGAGAGAGAGAAAGAAAGAGAAGCTGTGAGTGAGAGAGAGAGAGAAAGAGTAGCTGTGAATGAGAGAGAGAGAGAAATAGAAGCTGTGAGTGTGAGAGAAAGAAAGAGAAGCAGTGAGTGAGAGAGAGAGAAAGAAAAAGAGAAGCTGTGAGTGAGAGAGTGAATGAGAAGCTGTGAGTGAGAGAGAAAGAGAAAGAGAAGCTGTGAGTGAGAGAGAGAGAGAGAGAAAGAGAAGCTGTGAGTGAGGGAGAGAGAGAGAAAGAGAAGCTGTGAGTGAGAGAGAGAAAGAGAGAAAGAGAAGCTGTGAGTGAGAGAGAGAAAGAGAAAGAGAAGCTGTGAGTGAGAGAGAGAGAGAAAGAGAAGCTGTGAGTGAGAGAGACAGAGAGAGAAAGAGAAGCTGTGAGTGAGTGAGAGAGAAAGAGGAGCTGAGAGTGAGAGAGAGAGAGAAGCTGTGAGTGATACAGAGAGAGAGAAAGAGAAGCTGTGATTGAGAGAGAGAAAGAAAGAGAAGCTGTGAGTGAGAGAGAGAGAGAAAGAGAAGCTGTGTGTGTGTGTGAGAGAGAAGCTGTGAGTGAGAGAGAGAAAGAGAAAGAGAAGCTATGAGTGAGAGAGAGTGAGAGAAAGAGAAGCTGTGAGTGACAGAGAGAAAGAGAAGCTGTGAGTGAGAGAGAGAGAGAAATGAAGCTGTGAGTGAGAGAGATAGAGAGAAAGAGAAGCTGTGTGTGTGAGAGAGAAATAGAAGCTGTGAGTGAGTGAGAGAGAAAGAGAAAGAGAAGCTGTGAATGAGTGAGAGATAGAGAGAGAGAAAGAGAAGCTGTGAGTGAGTGAGTGAGTGAGAGAGAGAGAGAAGCTGTGAGTGAGTGAGAGAGAGAAAGAGAAGCAGTGAGAGAGAGAGAGAGAAAGAGAAGCTGTGAGTGAGTGAGAGAGAGAAAGAGAAGCTGTGTGTGTGTGTGAGAGAGAGAAGTTGTGAGTGAGAGAGAGAGAGAAAGAGAAGCTGTGTGTGTGAGAGAGAGAGAAAGAGAAGTTGTGAGTGAGAGGGACAGAGAGAGAAAGAGAAGCTGTGAGTGAGTGAGAGAGAAAGAGGAGCTGAGAGTGAGAGAGAGAGAGAAGCTGTGAGTGATACAGAGAGAGAGATAGAGAAGCTGTGATTGAGAGAGAGAAAGAAAGAGAAGCTGGAAGTGAGAGAGAGAGAGAAAGCGAAGCTGTGTGTGTGTGTGTGAGAGAGAGAAGCTGTGAGTGAGAGAGAGAAAGAGAAAGAGAATCTATGAGTGAGAGAGAGTGAGAGAAAGAGAAGCTGTGAGTGACAGAGAGAAAGAGAAGCTGTGAGTGTGTGAGAGAGAGAGAAATGAAGCTGTGAGTGAGAGAGATAGAGAAAGAGAAGCTGTGTGTGTGAGAGATTAATAGAAGCTGTGAGTGAGTGAGAGAGAAAGAGAAAGAGAAGCTGTGAGTGAGTGAGTGAGAGAGAGAGAGAGAAGCTGTGAGTGAGTGTGAGAGAGAAAGAGAAGCAGTGAGAGAGAGAGAGAGAAAGAGAAGCTGTGAGTGAGTGAGAGAGAGAAAGAGAAGCTGTGTGAGAGAGAGAGAGAAATAGAAGTTGTGAGTGAGAGAGAAAGAGACGCTGTGTATGTGTGAGAGAGAGAAAGAGAAGCTGTGAGTGAGAGAGACAGAGAGAAAGAGAAGCTGTGAGTGAGAGAGAAAGAGAAAGAGAAGCTATGAGTGAGAGAGAGTGAAAGAGAAGCTGTGAGTGAGAGAGAGAAAGAGAAGCTGTGAGTGAGAGAGAGAGAGAAATGAAGCTGTGAGTGAGAGAGATAGAGAGAAAGAGAAGCTGTGAGAGAGAAATAGAAGCTGTGAGTGAGTGAGAGAGAAAGAGAAGCTGTGAGTGAGTGAGAGAGAGAGAAAGAAAGAGAAGCTGTGAGTGAGTGAGAGAGAGAGAGAAGCTGTGAGTGAGTGAGAGAGGGAAAGAGAAGCAGAGAGTGAGAGAGACAGAGAGAGAAAGAGAAGCTGTGAGTGAGAGAGACAGAGAGAGAAAGAGAAGCTGTGAGTGAGTGATAGAGAGAGAGAAAGAAAAGCTGTGTGAGAGAGAGTGAGAGAGAAAGAGAAGCTGTGAGAGAGAGAGAAAAAGAGACGCTGTGAGTGAGAGAGAGAGAGAAGCTGTGAGTGAGTGAGATAGAGAGAGAAAGAGAAGCTGTGAGAGAGAAATAGAAGCTGTGAGTGAGTGAGAGAGAAAGAGAAAGAGAAGCTGTGAGTGAGTGAGAGAGAGAGAGAAAGAGAAGCTGTGAGAGAGTGAGAGAGAGAGAGAAGCTGTGAGTGAGTGAGAGAGAGAAAGAGAAGCAGAGAGTGAGAGAGACAGAGAGAGAAAGTGAAGCTGTGAGTGAGAGAGACAGAGAGAGAAAGAGAAGCTGTGAGTGAGTGATAGAGAGAGAAAGAAAAGCTGTGTGAGAGAGTGAGAGAGAAAGAGAACCTGTGAGAGAGAAAAAAAGAGAAGCTGTGAGTGAGAGAGAGAAGCTGTGAGTGAGTGAGATAGAGAGAGAAAGAGAAGCTGTGAGTGAGTGAGAGAGAGAGAAGGAGATGCTGTGAGAGAGATGAGAGTGAGAGAGAAAGAGAAGCTGTGAGAGAGAGAGAGAGAAAGAGAAGCTGTGAGTTGGAGAGACAGAGAGAGAAAGAGAAGCTGTGAGTGAGTGAGAGAGAAAGAGGAGCTGAGAGTGTGTGTGTGTGTGTGAGAGAAGCTGTGAGTGATACAGAGAGAGAGAAAGAGAATCTGTGTGAGAGAGAAAGAGAAGCTGTGAGTGAGAGAGAGAGAGAAAGAGAAGCTGTGTGAGAGAGGAAGAGAAAGAGCAGCTGTGAGTGAGAGAGAGAGAGAGAAAGAGAAGCTGTGAGAGAGAAATAGAAGCTGTGAGTGTGTGAGAGAGAAAGAGAAAGAGAATCTATGAGTGAGAGAGAGAGAAAGAGAAGCTGTGAGTGAGAGAGAGAAAGAGAAGCTGTGAGTGAGAGAGAGAGAGAAATGAAGCTGTGAATGAGAGAGATAGAGAGAAAGAGAATCTGTGAGATAGAAATAGAAGCTGTGAGTGAGTGAGAGAGAAAGAGAAAGAGAAGCTGTGAGTGAGTGAGAGAGAGAGAAAGAGAAGCTGTGAGTGAGAGAGAGAGAAGCTGTCAGTGAGTGAGAGAGAGAAAGAGAAGCAGAGAGTGAGAGAGACAGAGAGAGAAAGAGAAGCTGTGAGTGAGAGAGAGAGAGAGAAAGAGAAGCTGTGAGTGAGAGAGAGAGAGAAAGAGTAGCTGTGAATGAGAGAGAGAGAGAAATAGAAGCTGTGAGTGTGAGAGAAAGAAAGAGAAGCTGTGAGTGAGAGAGAGAGAAAGAAAAAGAGAAGCTGTGAGTGAGAGAGAGAAAGAGAAGCTGTGAGTGAGAGAGAAAGAGAAAGAGAAGATGTGAGTGAGAGAGAGAGAGAGAAAGAGAAGCTGTGAGTGAGGGAGAGAGAGAAAGAGAAGCTGTGAGTGAGAGAGAGAAAGAGAGAAAGAGAAGCTGTGAGTGAGAGAGAGAAAGAGAAGCTGTGAGTGAGAGAGAGAGAGAGAAAGAGAAGCTGTGAGTGAGGGAGACAGAGAGAGAAATAGAACCTGTGATTGAGCAAGAGAGAGAGAGAGAGAGAGAGAAGCTGTGAGTGACAGACAGAAAGAGAAGCTGTGAGTGAGACAGATAGAGAAAGAGAAGGTTTGAGTGAGTGAGTGAGCGAGAGAAAGAGATACTGTGAGTGAGAGAGAGAGAAAGAGAAGCTGTGTGTGTGAGAGAGAAAGAGAATCTGTGAGTTAGTGAGTGAACGAGAAAGAGACGCTGTGAGTGAGAGAGACAGAGAGAAAGAGAGAAGCTGTGAGTGAGAGAGAGAGAGAAAAAGAGAAGCTGTGAGTGAGAGAGAGAGAAAGAGAAGCTGTGAGTGAGTGAGAGAGAGAGAAAGAGAAGCTGTGTGTTAGTGCGAGAGAAAGAGAATCTGTGAGTGAGAGAGACATAGAGAGAAAGAGAAGCTGTGAGTGAGAGACAGAGAGAGAAAGAGAAGCTGTGAGTGAGAGAGAGAGAGAAAGAGAAGCTGTGAGTGAGTGAGAGAGAGAAAGAGAAGCTGTGAGTGATTGAGAGAGAGAGAAAGAGAAGCTGTGAATGCGTGAGACAGCGAGAGAAAGAGATGCTGTGAGTGAGTGAGAGAGAGAAAGAGAAGCTGTGAGTGAGAGAGAGAGAGAAAGAGAAGCTGTAAATGAGAGAGAGAGAGAAAGAGAAGCTGTGAGAGGGAGAGAGACAGAGAAGCTGTGAGTGAGAGAGCGAAAGAGAAGTGGTGAGTGAGTGAGAGAGAGAGAGAGAAAGAGAAGCTGTGAGTGAGAGAGAGAGAGAAAGAGAAGCTGTGAGTGAGAGAGAGAGAGAAAGAGAAGCTGTGTGTGTGAGAGAGAGAAAGAGAAGCTGTGAGTGAGAGAGACAGAGAGAGAACGAGAAGCTGTAAGTGAGTGATAGAGAGAGAGAAAGAAAAGCTGTGTGAGAGAGAGTGAGAGAGAAAGAGAAGCTGTGAGTGAGTGAGAGAGAAAGAGAAGCTGTGTGTGAGAGAGAGAGAAGGTGTGAGTGAGTGAGAGAGAGAGAAAAAAAGAAGCTGTGAGTGAGAGAGAGAGATAGAAGCTGTGAGTGAGTGAGAGAGAGAGAGAAAGAGAAGCAGTGAGTGAGAGAGACAGAGAGAGAAAGAGAAGCTGTGAGTGAGTGAGTGAGAGAGAGAAAGAAAGAGAAGCTGTGAGGTAGAGAGAATGAGAAAGAGTAGCTGTGAATGAGAGAGAGAGAGAAATAGAAGCTGTGAGTGAGAGAGAGAGAAAGAGAAGCTTGAGTGAGAGAGAGAGAGAGAGAAAGAGAAGCTGTGAGAGAGAGAGAGAGAGAAAGAAGCTGTGAGTGAGAGAGAGAAAGAGAAGCTGTGAGTGAGAGAGCGAAAGAGAAGTGGTGAGTGAGTGAGAGAGAGAGAGTGAAAGAGAAGCTGTGAGTGAGAGAGAGAGAGAAAGAGAAGCTGTGAGTGAGGGAGACAGAGAGAGAAATAGAACCTGTGAGTGAGCAAAAGAGAGAGAGAAAGAGAAGCTGTGAGTGAGAGAGAGAGAGAAAGAGAAGCTGTAAATGAGAGAGAGAGAGAAAGAGAAGCTGTGAGAGAGAGAGAGAAAGAGAAGCTGTGAGTGAGAGAGCGAAAGAGAAGTGGTGAGTGAGTGAGAGAGAGAGAGAAAAAGAAGCTGTGAGAGAGAGAGAGAGAGAGAAATGAAGCTGTGAGTGAGAGAGATAGAGAAAGAGAAGCTGTGAGTGAGAGAGAGAAAGAGAAGCTGTGAGTGTGAGAGAGAGAAAGAGAAGCTGTGAGTGAGAGAGAGAGAAAGAGAATTTGTGAGTGAGAGAGAGAAAGAGAAGCTGTGAGTGAGAGAGAGAAAGAGAAAGAGAAGCTGTGAGTGATACAGAGAGAGAGAAAGAGAAGCTGTGATTGAGAGAGAGAAAGAAAGAGAAGCTGTGAGTGAGAGATAGAGAGAAAGAGAAGCTGTGTGTGTGTGAGAGAGAAGCTGTGAGTGAGAGAGAGAAAGAGAAAGAGAAGCTATGAGTGAGAGAGAGTGAGAGAAAGAGAAGCTGTGAGTGACAGAGAGAAAGAGAAGCTGTGAGTGAGAGAGAGAGAGAGAAATGAAGCTGTGAGTGAGAGAGATAGAGAGAAAGAGAATCTGTGTGTGAGAGAGAGAAATAGAAGCTGTGAGTGAGTGAGAGAGAAAGAGAAAGAGAAGCTGTGAATGAGTGAGAGATAGAGAGAGAGAAAGAGAAGCTGTGAGTGAGTGAGTGAGAGAGAGAGAGAGAGAGAGAAGCTGTGAGTGAGTGAGAGAGAGAAAGAGAAGCAGTGAGAGAGAGAGAGAAAGAGAGAAAGAGAAGCTGTGAGTGAGTGAGAGAGAGAAAGAGAAGCTGTGTGTGTGTGAGAGAGAGAAGTTGTGAGTGAGAGAGAGAGAGAGAAAGAGAAGCTGTGTGTGTGAGAGAGAGAGAAAGAGAAGTTGTGAGTGAGAGGGACAGAGAGAGAAAGAGAAGCTGTGAGTGAGTGAGAGAGAAAGAGGAGCTGAGAGTGAGAGAGAGAGAGAAGCTGTGAGTGATACAGAGAGAGAGAAAGAGAAGCTGTGATTGAGAGAGAGAAAGAAAGAGAAGCTGGAAGTGAGAGAGAGAGAGAAAGCGAAGCTGTGTGTGTGTGAGAGAGAGAGAGAAGCTGTGAGAGAGAGAGAGAGAAAGAGAAAGAGAATCTATGAGTGAGAGAGAGTGAGAGAAAGAGAAGCTGTGAGTGACAGAGAGAAAGAGAAGCTGTGAGTGTGAGAGAGAGAGAGAAATGAAGCTGTGAGTGAGTGAGAGAGAGAGAAAGAGAAGCTGTGAGAGAGAAATAGAAGCTGTGAGTGAGTGAGAGAGAAAGAGAAAGAGAAGCTGTGAGTGAGTGAGAGAGAGAGAAAGAAAGAGAAGCTGTGAGTGAGTGAGAGAGAGAGAGAAGCTGTGAGTGAGTGAGAGAGGGAAAGAGAAGCAGAGAGTGAGAGAGACAGAGAGAGAAAGAGAAGCTGTGAGTGAGAGAGACAGAGAGAGAAAGAGAAGCTGTGAGTGAGTGATAGAGAGAGAGAAAGAAAAGCTGTGTGAGAGAGAGTGAGAGAGAAAGGGAAGCTGTGAGAGAGAGAGAAAAAGAGAAGCTGTGAGTGAGAGAGAGAGAGAAGCTGTGAGTGAGTGAGATAGAGAGAGAAAGAGAAGCTGTGAGAGAGAAATAGAAGCTGTGAGTGAGTGAGAGTGAAAGAGAAAGAGAAGCTGTGAGTGAGTGAGAGAGAGAGAGAAAGAGAAGCTGTGAGAGAGTGAGAGAGAGAGAGAAGCTGTGAGTGAGTGAGAGAGAGAAAGAGAAGCAGAGAGTGAGAGAGACAGAGAGAGAAAGTGAAGCTGTGAGTGAGAGAGACAGAGAGAGAAAGAGAAGCTGTGAGTGAGTGATAGAGAGAGAAAGAAAAGCTGTGTGAGAGAGTGAGAGAGAAAGAGAACCTGTGAGAGAGAAAAAAAGAGAAGCTGTGAGTGAGAGAGAGAGAAGCTGTGAGTGAGTGAGATAGAGAGAGAAAGAGAAGCTGTGAGTGAGTGAGAGAGAGAGAGAAGGAGATGCTGTGAGAGAGATGAGAGTGAGAGAGAAAGAGAAGCTGTGAGAGAGAGAGAGAGAAAGAGAAGCTGTGAGTTGGAGAGACAGAGAGAGAAAGAGAAGCTGGGAGTGAGTGAGAGAGAAAGAGGAGCTGAGAGTGTGTGTGTGTGAGAGAGAGAAGCTGTGAGTGATACAGAGAGAGAGAAAGAGAATCTGTGTGAGAGAGAAAGAGAAGCTGTGAGTGAGAGAGAGAGAGAAAGAGAAGCTGTGTGAGAGAGGGAGAAAGAGAAAGAGCAGCTGTGAGTGAGAGAGAGAGAGAGAAAGGGAAGCTGTGAGAGAGAAATAGAAGCTGTGAGTGTGTGAGAGAGAAAGAGAAAGAGAATCTATGAGTGAGAGAGAGTGAAAGAGAAGCTGTGAGTGAGAGAGAGAAAGAGAAGCTGTGAGTGAGAGAGAGAGAGAAATGAAGCTGTGAGTGAGAGAGATAGAGAGAAAGAGAATCTGTGAGATAGAAATAGAAGCTGTGAGTGAGTGAGAGAGAAAGAGAAAGAGAAGCTGTGAGTGAGTGAGAGAGAGAGAAAGAGAAGCTGTGAGTGAGAGAGAGAGAAGCTGTCAGTGAGTGAGAGAGAGAAAGAGAAGCAGAGAGTGAGAGAGACAGAGAGAGAAAGAGAAGCTGTGAGTGAGAGAGAGAGAGAGAAAGAGAAGCTGTGAGTGAGAGAGAGAGAGAAAGAGTAGCTGTGAATGAGAGAGAGAGAGAAATAGAAGCTGTGAGTGTGAGAGAAAGAAAGAGAAGCTGTGAGTGAGAGAGAGAGAAAGAAAAAGAGAAGCTGTGAGTGAGAGAGAGAAAGAGAAGCTGTGAGTGAGAGAGAAAGAGAAAGAGAAGATGTGAGTGAGAGAGAGAGAGAAAGAGAAGCTGTGAGTGAGGGAGAGAGAGAGAAAGAGAAGCTGTGAGTGAGAGAGAGAAAGAGAGAAAGAGAAGCTG
The DNA here is from genome assembly GCA_035047305.1 of Bradypodion pumilum. Classification (NCBI taxonomy): domain Eukaryota; kingdom Metazoa; phylum Chordata; class Lepidosauria; order Squamata; family Chamaeleonidae; genus Bradypodion; species Bradypodion pumilum. Next base: position 227,339,129 of record JAWDJD010000002.1, on the reverse strand, counting down.
TGAGTGAGAGAGAGAAAGAGAAGCTGTGAGTGAGAGAGAGAGAGAGAAAGAGAAGCTGTGAGTGAGGGAGACAGAGAGAGAAATAGAACCTGTGAGTGAGCAAGAGAGAGAGAGAGAGAGAAGCTGTGAGTGACAGACAGAAAGAGAAGCTGTGAGTGAGACAGATAGAGAAAGAGAAGGTTTGAGTGAGTGAGTGAGCGAGAGAAAGAGATACTGTGAGTGAGAGAGAGAGAAAGAGAAGCTGTGTGTGTGAGAGAGAAAGAGAATCTGTGAGTTAGTGAGTGAACGAGAAAGAGACGCTGTGAGTGAGAGAGACAGAGAGAAAGAGAGAAGCTGTGAGTGAGAGAGAGAGAGAAAAAGAGAAGCTGTGAGTGAGAGAGAGAAAGAGAAGCTGTGAGTGAGTGAGAGAGAGAGAAAGAGAAGCTGTGAATGCGTGAGACAGCGAGAGAAAGAGATGCTGTGAGTGAGTGAGAGAGAGAAAGAGAAGCTGTGGGTGAGAGAGAGAGAGAGAAAGAGAAGCTGTAAATGAGAGAGAGAGAGAAAGAGAAGCTGTGAGAGAGAGAGAGAGACAGAGAAGCTGTGAGTGAGAGTGCGAAAGAGAAGTGGTGAGTGAGTGAGAGAGAGAGAGAGAAAGAGAAGCTGTGAGTGAGAGAGAGAGAGAAAGAGAAGCTGTGAGTGAGAGAGAGAGAGAAAGAGAAGCTGTGTGTGTGAGAGAGAGAAAGAGAAGCTGTGAGTGAGAGAGACAGAGAGAGAACGAGAAGCTGTAAGTGAGTGATAGAGAGAGAGAAAAAGCTGTGTGAGAGAGAGTGAGAGAGAAAGAGAAGCTGTGAGTGAGTGAGAGAGAAAGAGAAGCTGTGAGTGAGAGAGAGAGAGAAGCTGTGAGTGAGTGAGATAGAGAGAGAAAGAGAAGCTGTGAGTGAGTGAGAGAGAGAGAGAAGGAGATGCTGTGAGAGAGAAGAGAGTGAGAGAGAAAGAGAAGCTGTGAGAGAGAGAGAGAAAGAGAAGCTGTGAGTGAGAGAGACAGAGAGAAAGAGAAGCTGTGAGTGAGTGAGAGAGAAAGAGGAGCTGAGAGTGAGAGAGAGAGAGAAGCTTTGAGTGATACAGAGAGAAAGAGAAGCTGTGAGTGAGAGAGAGAAAGAGAAGCTGTGAGTGAGAGAGAGAGAAATGAAGCTGTGAGTGAGAGAGATAGAGAAAGAGAAGCTGTGTGTGAGAGAGAGAAATAGAAGCTGTGAGTGTGAGAGAGAGAAAGAGAAGCTGTGAGTGAGAGAGAGAGAAAGAGAATTTGTGAGTGAGAGAGAGAAAGAGAAGCTGTGAGTGAGAGAGAGAAAGAGAAAGAGAAGCTGTGAGTGAGAGAGAGAGAGAGAAAGAGAAGCTGTGAGTGAGGGAGGCAGAGAGAGAAATAGAACATGTGAGTGAGCAAGAGAGAGAGAGAGAAAGAGAAGCTGTGAGTGAGAGAGAGAGAGAGAATAAGAAGCTGTGAGTGAGTGTGAGAGAGAAAAGAGAAGTTGTGAGTGAGAGAGATTAGAGAGAAAGAAAGAGAAGCTGTGAGTGAGAGAGAGAAAAATAGAAGCTGTGAGTGAGTGAGTGAGAGAAAGAAAGTGAAGCTGTGAGTGAGTGAGTGAGAGAGAGAGAGAAGGAGAACCTGTGTGTGTGAGAGAGAAAGAGAATCTGTGAGTTAGTGAGTGAAAGAGAAAGAGACGCTGTGAGTGAGAGACAGAGAGACAAAGAGAAGCTGTGAGTGAGTGAGAGAGAGAGAAAGAGAAGCTGTGCGTTAGTGTGAGAGAAAGAGAAGCTGTGAGTGAGAGAGACAGAAAGAGAAAGAGAAGCTGTGAGTGAGTGAGAGAGAGAGAGAGAAAGAAAGAGAAGCTGTGAGTGAGAGAGAGAAAGAGAGAGAGAAGCTGTGAAAGAGAGAGAGAAATAGAAGCTGTTAGTGAGAGAGGCAGAGAGAGAAGCTGTGAGTGAGTGAGAGAGAGAGAGAAAGAAAGAGAAGGTGTGAGTGAGAGAGAGAGAAAGAGAAGCTGTGAGAGAGTGAGAGAGAGAGAAAGAGAGGCTGTGAGTGAGTGAGAGAGAGAGAAAGAGAAGCTGTGAGTGAGAGAGAGAGAAAGAGAAGCTGTGAGTGAGAGAGAGAAAGAGAAGCTATGAGTGAGAGAGAGTGAGCGAAAGAGAAGCTGTGAGTGAGAGAGAGAAAGAGAAGCTGTGAGTGAGAGAGAGAGAAAGAGAAGCTGTGAGTGAGAGAGAGAAAAAGAAGCTATGAGTGAGAGAGAGTGAGAGAAAGAGAAGCTGTGAGTGAGAGAGAGAGAGAGAGAAAAGAGAAGCTGTGAGTGAGAGAGATAGAGAGAAAGAGAAGCTGTGTGAGAGAGAGAGAAATAGAAGCTGTGTGTGAGTGAGAGAGAGAGAGAAAGAGAAAGAGAATCTGTGAGTGAGTGAGAGAGAGAGAAAAAAAGAAGCTGTGAGTGAGAGAGAGAGAGAGAGATAGAAGCTGTGAGTGAGTGAGAGAGAGAGAGAAAGAGAAGCAGTGAGTGAGAGAGACAGAGAGAGAAAGAGAAGCTGTGAGTGAGTGAGTGAGAGAGAGAAAGAAAGAGAAGCTGTGAGTGAGAGAGAATGAGAAAGAGTAGCTGTGAATGAGAGAGAGAGAGAAATAGAAGCTGTGAGTGAGAGAGAGAGAAAGAGAAGCTTGAGTGAGAGAGAGAGAGAGAGAAAGAGAAGCTGTGAGTGAGAGAGAGAGAAAGAAGCTGTGAGTGAGAGAGAGAAAGAGAAGCTGTGAGTGAGAGAGCGAAAGAGAAGTGGTGAGTGAGTGAGAGAGAGAGAGAGAGAGAGAAGCTGTGAGTGAGAGAGAGAGAGAGAAAGAGAACCTGTGAGTGAGGGAGACAGAGAGAGAAATAGAACCTGTGAGTGAGCAAAAGAGAGAGAGAAAGAGAAGCTGTGAGTGAGAGAGAGAGAGAAAGAGAAGCTGTAAATGAGAGAGAGAGAAAGAGAAGCTGTGAGAGAGAGAGAGAAAGAGAAGCTGTGAGTGAGAGAGCGAAAGAGAAGTGGTGAGTGAGTGAGAGAGAGAGAGAAAAAGAGAAGCTGTGTGTGTGTGAGAGAGAGAGAAATGAAGCTGTGAGTGAGAGAGATAGAGAAAGAGAAGCTGTGAGTGAGAGAGAGAAAGAGAAGCTGTGAGTGTGAGAGAGAGAAAGAGAAGCTGTGAGTGAGAGAGAGAGAAAGAGAATTTGTGAGTGAGAGAGAGAAAGAGAAGCTGTGAGTGAGAGAGAGAAAGAGAAAGAGAAGCTGTGAGTGAGTGAGAGAGAGAAAGAGAAGCTGTGAGTGAGGGAGGCAGAGAGAGAAATAGAACATGTGAGTGAGCAAGAGAGAGAGAAAGAGAAGCTGTGAGTGAGAGAGAGAGAGAATAAGAAGCTGTGAGTGAGTGTGAGAGAGAAAAGAGAAGTTGTGAGTGAGAGAGATAGAGAGAAAGAAAGAGAAGCTGTGAGTGAGAGAGAGAAAAATAGAAGCTGTGAGTGAGTGAGTGAGAGAAAGAAAAGGAAGCTGTGAGTGAGTGAGTGAGAGAGAGAGAGAGAGAAGGAGAACCTGTGTGTGTGAGAGAGAAAGAGAATCTGTGAGTTAGTGAGTGAAAGAGAAAGAGACGATGTGAGTGAGAGACAGAGAGAGAAAGAGAAGCTGTGAGTGAGTGAGAGAGAGAGAAAGAGAAGCTGTGCGTTAGTGTGAGAGAAAGAGAAGCTCTGAGTGAGAGAGACAGAAAGAGAAAGAGAAGCTGTGAGTGAGTGAGAGAGAGAGAGAGAGAAAGAAAGAGAAGCTGTGAGTGAGAGAGAGAAAGAGAGAGAGAAGCTGTGAAAGAGAGAGAGAAATAGAAGCTGTTAGTGAGAGAGGCAGAGAGAGAAGCTGTGAGTGAGTGAGAGAGAGAGAGAAAGAAAGAGAAGGTGTGAGTGAGAGAGAGAGAGAAAGAGAAGCTGTGAGTGAGTGAGAGAGAGAAAGAGAGGCTGTGAGTGAGTGAGAGAGAGAGAAAGAGAAGCTGTGAGTGAGAGAGAGAGAAAGAGAAGCTGTGAGTGAGAGAGAGAAAGAGAAGCTATGAGTGAGAGAGAGTGAGCGAAAGAGAAGCTGTGAGTGAGAGAGAGAAAGAGAAGCTGTGAGTGAGAGAGAGAAAGAGAAGCTGTGAGTGAGAGAGAGAAAGAGAAGCTATGAGTGAGAGAGAGTGAGAGAAAGAGAAGCTGTGAGTGAGAGAGAGAAAGAGAAGCTGTGAGTGAGAGAGAGAGAGAGAAAAGAGAAGCTGTGAGTGAGAGAGATAGAGAGAAAGAGAAGCTGTGTGTGAGAGAGAAATAGAAGCTGTGTGTGAGTGAGAGAGAGAGAGAAAGAGAAAGAGAATCTGTGAGTGAGTGAGAGAGAGAGAAAAAAAGAAGCTGTGAGTGAGAGAGAGAGAGATAGAAGCTGTGAGTGAGTGAGAGAGAGAGAGAGAGAAAGAGAAGCAGTGAGTGAGAGAGACAGAGAGAGAAAGAGAAGCTGTGAGTGAGTGAGTGAGAGAGAGAAAGAAAGAGAAGCTGTGAGTGAGAGAGATAGAGAAAGAGAAGCTGTGTGAGAGAGAGAGAAATAGAAGCTGTGAGTGTGAGAGAGAGAAAGAGAAGCTGTGAGTGAGAGAGAGAGAAAGAGAATTTGTGAGTGAGAGAGAGAAAGAGAAGCTGTGAGTGAGAGAGAGAAAGAGAAAGAGAAGCTGTGAGTGAGAGAGAGAGAGAGAAAGAGAAGCTGTGAGTGAGGGAGGCAGAGAGAGAAATAGAACATGTGAGTGAGCAAAAGAGAGAGAGAAAGAGAAGCTGTGAGTGTGAGAGAGAGAGAGAATAAGAAGCTGTGAGTGAGTGTGAGAGAGAAAAGAGAAGTTGTGAGTGAGAGAGATAGAGAGAAAGAAAGAGAAGCTGTGAGTGAGAGAGAGAAAAATAGAAGCTGTGAGTGAGTGAGTGAGAGAAAGAAAGTGAAGCTGTGAGTGAGTGAGTGAGAGAGAGAGAGAAGGAGAACCTGTGTGTGTGAGAGAGAAAGAGAATCTGTGAGTTAGTGAGTGAAAGAGAAAGAGATGCTGTGAGTGAGAGACAGAGAGAGAAAGAGAAGCTGTGAGCGAGTGAGAGAGAGAGAAAGAGAAGCTGTGCGTTAGTGTGAGAGAAAGAGAAGCTGTGAGTGAGAGAGACAGAAAGAGAAAGAGAAGCTGTGAGTGAGTGAGAGAGAGAGAGAGAAAGAAAGAGAAGCTGTGAGTGAGAGAGAGAAAGAGAGAGAGAAGCTGTGAAAGAGAGAGAGAAATAGAAGCTGTGAGTGAGAGAGGCAGAGAGAGAAGCTGTGAGTGAGTGAGAGAGAGAGAGAAAGAGAAGGTGTGAGTGAGAGAGAGAGAAAGAGAAGCTGTGAGTGAGTGAGAGAGAGAGAAAGAGAGGCTGTGAGAGTGAGAGAGAGAGAAAGAGAAGCTGTGAGTGAGAGAGAGAGAAAAAGAAAAGCTGTGAGTGAGAGAGAGAAAGAGAAGCTGTGAGTGAGAGAGAGAGAAAGAGAAGCTGTGAGTGAGAGAGAGAGAGAAGCTATGAGTGAGAGAGAGTGAGAGAAAGAGAAGCTGTGAGTGAGAGAGAGAAAGAGAAGCTGTGAGTGAGAGAGAGAGAGAAAAGAGAAGCTGTGAGTGAGAGAGATAGAGAGAAAGAGAAGCTGTGAGAGAGAGAGAGAAATAGAAGCTGTGTGTGAGTGAGAGAGAGAGAGAAAGAGAAAGAGAATCTGTGAGTGAGTGAGAGAGAGAGGAAAAAAGAAGCTGTGAGTGAGAGAGAGAGATAGAAGCTGTGAGTGAGTGAGAGAGAGAGAGAAAGAGAAGCAGTGAGTGAGAGAGACTGAGAGAGAAAGAGAAGCTGTGAGTGAGTGAGTGAGAGAGAGAAAGAAAGAAAGAGAAGCTGTGAGTGAGAGAGAATGAGAAAGAGTAGCTGTGAATGAGAGAGAGAGAGAAATAGAAGCTGTGAGTGAGAGAGAGAGAAAGAGAAGCTTGAGTGAGAGAGAGAGAGAAAGAGAAGCTGTGAGTGAGAGAGAGAGAGAGAAAGAAGCTGTGAGTGAGAGAGAGAATGAGAAGCTGTGAGTGAGAGAGCGAAAGAGAAGTGGTGAGTGAGTGAGAGAGAGAGAGAGAAAGAGAAGCTGTGAGTGAGAGAGAGAGAGAAAGAGAAGCTGTGAGTGAGGGAGACAGAGAGAGAAATAGAACCTGTGCGTGAGCAAAAGAGAGAGAGAAAGAGAAGCTGTGAGTGAGAGAGAGAGAGAAAGAGAAGCTGTAAATGAGAGAGAGAGAGAAAGAGAAGCTGTGTGAGAGAGAGAGAAAGAGAAGCTGTGAGTGAGAGAGCGAAAGAGAAGTGGTGAGTGAGTGAGAGAGAGAGAGAGAAAGAGAAGCTGTGAGTGAGAGAGAGAGAGAAAGAGAAGCTGTGAGTGATAGAGAGAGAGAAAGAGAAGCTGTGTGTGAGAGAGAGAGAAAGAGAAGCTGAGAGAGACAGAGAGAGAACGAGAAGCTGTAAGTGAGTGATAGAGAGAGAGAAAGAAAAGCTGTGTGAGAGAGAGTGAGAGAGAAAGAGAAGCTGTGAGAGAGAGCGAGAAAGAGAAGCTGTGAGTGAGAGAGAGAGAGAGAAGCTGTGTGTGTGAGAGAGAAACTGTGAGTGAGTGAGAGAGAAAGAGAAGCTGTGAGTGAGAGAGAGAGAAGCTGTGAGTGAGTGAGATAGAGAGAGAAAGAGAAGCTGTGAGTGAGTGAGAGAGAGAGAGAGTAGGAGATGCTGTGAGAGAGAAGAGTGAGAGAGAAAGAGAAGCTGTGAGAGAGAGAGAGAAAGAGAAGCTGTGAGTGAGAGAGACAGAGAGAGAAAGAGAAGCTGTGAGTGAGTGAGAGAGAAAGAGGAGCTGAGAGTGAGAGAGAGAGAAGCTGTGAGTGATACAGAGAGAAAGAGAAGCTGTGAGTGAGAGAGAGAAAGAGAAGCTGTGAGTGAGAAAGAGAGAGAGAAAGAGAAGCTATGTGAGAGAGAGAGAGAAAGAGAAGCTGTGAGTGAGAGAGAGAAAGAGAAAGAGAAGCTATGAGTGAGAGAGAGTGAGAGAAAGAGAAGCTGTGAGTGAGAGAGAGAAAGAGAAGCTGTGAGTGAGAGAGAGAGAGAGAAATGAAGCTGTGAGTGAGAGAGATAGAGAAAGAGAAGCTGTGTGAGAGAGAGAGAAATAGAAGCTGTGAGTGTGTGAGAGAGAAAGAGAAGCTGTGAGTGAGAGAGAGAAAAAGAGAATTTGTGTGTGAGAGAAAGAGAAGCTATGAGTGAGAGAGAGAAAGAGAAAGAGAAAGAGAAAGAGAAGCAGTGAGTGAGAGAGAGAGAGAAAGAGAAGGTGTGTGTGAGGGAGGCAGAGAGAGAAATAGAACATGTGAGTGAGCAAGAGAGAGAGAGAGAGAGAGAGAAGCTGTGTGTGAGAGAGAGAGAGAGACTAAGAAGCTGTGAGTGAGTGTGAGAGAGAAAAGAGAAGTTGTGAGTGAGAGAGATAGAGTGAAAGAAAGAAGCTGTGAGTGAGAGAGAGAAAAATAGAAGCTGTGAGTGAGTGAGAGAGAGAAAGAAAGTGAAGCTGTGAGTGAGTTAGTGAGAGAGAGAGAGAAGGAGAACCTGTGTGTGTGAGAGAGAAAGAGAATCTGTAAGTTAGTGAGTGAAAGAGAAAGAGAAGCTGTGAGTGAGTGAGAGAGAGAAAGAAAGAGAAGCTGTGAGTATGAGAGAGAAAGAGAGAGAGAAGCTGTGAAAGAGAGAGAGAAATAGAAGCTGTGAGTGAGAGAGACAGAGAGAGAAGCTGTGAGTGAGTGAGTGAGAGAGAGAAAGAGAAGGTGTGAGTGTGTGTGAGAGAGAAAGAGAAGCTGTGAGTGAGTGAGAGAGAGAAAGAGAGGCTGTGAGTGAGTGAGAGAGAAGCTGTGAGTGAGAGAGAGAAAGAGAAGCTGTGAGTGAGTGAGAGAGAGAGAAAGAGAGGCTGTGAGTGAGTGAGAGAGAGAGAAAGAGAAGCTGTGAGTGAGAGAGAGAAAGAGAAGCTATGAGTGAGAGAGAGTGAGAGAGAAAGAGAAGCAGTGAGTGAGAGAGACAGAGAGAGAAAGAGAAGCTGTGAGTGAGAGAGAATGACAAAGAGTAGCTGTGAATGAGAGAGAGAGAGAAATAGAACCTGTGAGTGAGCAAAAGAGAGAGAGAAAGAGAAGCTGTGAGTGAGAGAGAGAGAAGCTTTGAGTGAGAGAGAGAAAAGGAAGCTGTGAGTGAGACAGAATGAGAAAGAGATGGTTTGAGTGAGTGAGAGAGCGAGAGAAAGAGATACTGTGAGTGAGAGAGAGAGAAAGAGAAGCTGTGTGTGTGAGAGAGAAAGAGAATCTGTGAGTTAGTGAGTGAAAGAGAAAGAGATGCTGTGAGTGAGACAGAGAGAAAAAGAGGAGCTGTGAGTGAGAGAGCGAGAGAGAGAAAGAGAAACTGTGAGTGAGTGAGAGAGAGAGAAAGAGAAGCTGTGTGTTAGTGTGAGAGGAAGAGAAGCTGTGAGTGAGAGAGAGAGAAAGAGAAGCTGTGAGTGAGGGAGACAGAGAGAAACAGAACCTGTGAGTGAGCAAGAGAGAGAGAGAGAAGCTGTGAGTGACAGAGAGAAAGAGAAGCTGTGAGTGAGTGAGAGACAGAGAGAGAAAGAGAAGCTGTGAGTGAGAGAGAGAGAAAAAGAGAAGCTGTGAGTGAGTGAGAGAGAGAAAGAGAAGCTGTGAGTGAGTGAGAGAGAGAGAAAGAGAAGCTGTGAGTGCGCGAGACAGAGAGAGAAAGAGATGCTGTGAGTGAGTGAGAGTGAGAGAAAGAGAAGCTGTGAGTGAGAGAGAGAAAGAGAAGCTGTGAGTGAGTGAGAGAGAGAGAGATGAAGCTGTGAGTGAGAGAGATAGAGAAAGAGAAGCTGTGTGTGAGAGAGAGAAATAGAAGCTGTGAGTGTGTGAGAGAGAAAGAGAAGCTGTGAGTGAGAGAGAGAGAAAGAGAATTTGTGTGTGAGAGAAAGAGAAGCTATGAGTGAGAGAGAGAAAGAGAAAGAGAAAGAGAAAGAGAAGCTGTGAGTGAGAGAGAGAGAGAGAGAAAGAGAAGGTGTGAGTGAGGGAGGCAGAGAGAGAAATAGAACATGTGAGTGAGCAAGAGAGAGAGAGAGAAAGAGAAGCTGTGAGTGAGAGAGAGAGAGAGACTAAGAAGCTGTGAGTGAGTGTGAGAGAGAAAAGAGAAGTTGTGAGTGAGAGAGATAGAGTGAAAGAAATAGAAGCTGTAAGTGAGAGAGAGAAAAATAGCAGCTGTGAGTGAGTGAGAGAGAGAAAGAAAGTGAAGCTGTGAGTGAGTGAGTGAGAGAGAGAGAGAAGGAGAACCTGTGTGTGTGAGAGAGAAAGAGAATCTGTGAGTTAGTGAGTGAAAGAGAAAGAGAAGCTGTGAGTGAGTGAGAGAGAGAGAAAGAGAAGCTGTGAGTGAGTGAGAGACAGAGAAAGAGAAGCTGTGCGTTAGTGTGAGAGAAAGAGAAGCTGTGAGTGAGAGAGACAGAAAGAGAAAGAGAAGTTGTGAGTGAGTGAGAGAGAGAGAGAGAAAGAAAGAGAAGCTGTGAGTGAGAGAGAGAAAGAGAGAGAGAAGCTGTGAAAGAGAGAGAGAAATAGAAGCTGTGAGTGAGAGAGGCAGAGAGAGAAGCTGTGAGTGAGTGAGAGAGAGAGAGGAAGAGAAGGTGTGAGTGAGAGAGAGAGAGAAAGAGAAGCTGTGAGTGAGTGAGAGAGAGAGAAAGAGAGGCTGTGAGTGAGTGAGAGAGAGAGAAAGAGAAGCTGTGAGTGAGAGAGAGAGAAAAAGAAAAGCTGTGAGTGAGAGAGAGAAATAGAAGCTGTGAGTGAGAGAGAGAGAAAGAGAAGCTGTGAGTGAGAGAGAGAAAGAGAAGCTATGAGTGAGAGAGAGTGAGAGAAAGAGAAGCTGTGAGTGAGAGAGAGAAAGAGAAGCTGTGAGTGAGAGAGAGAGAGAGAAAAGAGAAGCTGTGAGTGAGAGAGATAGAGAGAAAGAGAAGCTGTGTGAGAGAGAGAGAAATAGAAGCTGTGTGTGAGTGAGAGAGAGAGAAAGAGAAGCAGTGAGTGAGAGAGACAGAGAGAGAAAGAGAAGCTGTGAGTGAGAGAGAGAGAGAAAGAGAAGCTGTGTGTGTGAGAGAGAGAAAGAGAAGCTGCGAGTGAGAGAGACAGAGAGAGAACGAGAAGATGTAAGTGAGTGATAAAGAGAGAGAAAGAAAAGCTGTGTGAGAGAGAGTGAGAGAGAAAGAGAAGCTGTGAGAGAGTGAGAAAGAGAAGCTGTGAGTGAGAGAGAGAGAGAGAGAAGCTGTGTGTGTGAGAGAGAAGCTGTGAGTGAGTGAGAGAGAAAGAGAAGCTGTGAGTGAGAGAGAGAGAGAAGCTGTGAGTGAGTGAGATAGAGAGAGAAAGAGAAGCTGTGAGTGAGTGAGAGAGAGAGAGAAGGAGATGTGGTGAGAGAGAAGAGTGAGAGAGAAAGAGAAGCTGTGAGAGAGAGAGAGAAAGAGAAGCTGTGAGTGAGAGAGACAGAGAGAGAAAGAGAAGCTGTGAGTGAGTGAGAGAGAAAGAGGAGCTGAGAGTGAGAGAGAGAGAGAGAAGCTGTGAGTGATACAGAGAGAAAGAGAAGCTGTGAGTGAGAGAGAGAAAGAGAAGCTGTGAGTGAGAAAGAGAGAGAGAAAGAGAAGCTATGAGTGAGAGAGAGTGAGAGAAAGAGAAGCTGTGAGTGAGAGAGAGAAAGAGAAGCTGTGAGTGAGAGAGAGAGAGAAATGAAGCTGTGAGTGAGAGAGATAAAGAAAGAGAAGCTGTGTGTGAGAGAGAGAAATAGAAGCTGTGAGTGTGTGAGAGAGAAAGAGAAGCTGTGAGTGAGAGAGAGAGAAAGAGAATTTGTGTGTGAGAGAAAGAGAAGCTATGAGTGAGAGAGAGAAAGAGAAAGAGAAAGAGAAAGAGAAGCTGTGAGTGAGAGAGAGAGAGAAAGAGAAGGTGTGAGTGAGGGAGGCAGAGAGAGAAATAGAACATGTGAGTGAGCAAGAGAGAGAGAGAGAAAGAGAAGCTGAGAGAGAGAGAGAGAGAGAGAGACTAAGAAGCTGTGAGTGAGTGTGAGAGAGAAAAGAGAAGTTGTGAGTGAGAGAGATAGAGTGAAAGAAAGAAGCTGTGAGTGAGAGAGAGAAAAATAGAAGCTGTGAGTGAGTGAGAGAGAGAAAGAAAGTGAAGCTGTGAGTGAGTTAGTGAGAGAGAGATAGAAGGAGAACCTGTGTGTGTGAGAGAGAAAGAGAATCTGTGAGTTAGTGAGTGAAAGTGAAAGAGAAGCTGTGAGTGAGTGAGAGAGAGAAAGAAAGAGAAGCTGTGAGTGTGAGAGAGAAAGAGAGAGAGAAGCTGTGAAAGAGAGAGAGAAATAGCTGTGAGTGAGAGAGACAGAGAGAGAAGCTGTGAGTGAGTGAGTGAGAGAGAGAAAGAGAAGGTGTGAGTGTGTGTGTGAGAGAAAGAGAAGCTGTGAGTGAGTGAGAGAGAGAAAGAGAGGCTGTGAGTGAGTGAGAGAGAGAGAAAGAGAAGCTGTGAGTGAGAGAGAGAGAGAAAAAGAAAAGCTGTGAGTGAGAGAGAGAAAGAGAAGGTGTGATTGAGAGAGAGAGAGAAAGAGAAGCTGTGAGTGAGTGAGAGAGAGAAAGAGAGGATGTGAGTGAGTGAGAGAGAGAGAAAGAGAAGCTGTGAGTGAGAGAGAGAAAGAGAAGCTATGAGTGAGAGAGAGTGAGAGAAAGAGAAGGTGTGAGTGAGGGAGGCAGAGAGAGAAATAGAACATGTGAGTGAGCAAGAGAGAGAGAGAGAAAGAGAAGCTGTGAGTGAGAGAGAGAGAGAGACTAAGAAGCTGTGAGTGAGTGTGAGAGAGAAAAGAGAAGTTGTGAGTGAGAGAGATAGAGTGAAAGAAATAGAAGCTGTAAGTGAGAGAGAGAAAAATAGCAGCTGTGAGTGAGTGAGAGAGAGAAAGAAAGTGAAGCTGTGAGTGAGTGAATGAGAGAGAGAGAGAAGGAGAACCTGTGTGTGTGAGAGAGAAAGAGAATCTGTGAGTTAGTGAGTGAAAGAGAAAGAGAAGCTGTGAGTGAGTGAGAGAGAGAGAAATAGAAGCTGTGAGTGAGTGAGAGACAGAGAAAGAGAAGCTGTGCGTTAGTGTGAGAGAAAGAGAAGCTGTGAGTGAGAGAGACAGAAAGAGAAAGAGAAGTTGTGAGTGAGTGAGAGAGAGAGAGAGAAAGAAAGAGAAGCTGTGAGTGAGAGAGAGAAAGAGAGAGAGAAGCTGTGAAAGAGAGAGAGAAATAGAAGCTGTGAGTGAGAGAGGCAGAGAGAGAAGCTGTGAGTGAGTGAGAGAGAGAGAGGAAGAGAAGGTGTGAGTGAGAGAGAGAGAGAAAGAGAAGCTGTGAGTGAGTGAGAGAGAGAGAAAGAGAGGCTGTGAGTGAGTGAGAGAGAGAGAGAGAAAGAGAAGCTGTGAGTGAGAGAGAGAGAAAAAGAAAAGCTGTGAGTGAGAGAGAGAAATAGAAGCTGTGAGTGAGAGAGAGAGAAAGAGAAGCTGTGAGTGAGAGAGAGAAAGAGAAGCTATGAGTGAGAGAGAGTGAGAGAAAGAGAAGCTGTGAGTGAGAGAGAGAAAGAGAAGCTGTGAGTGAGAGAGAGAGAGAGAAAAGAGAAGCTGTGAGTGAGAGAGATAGAGAGAAAGAGAAGCTGTGTGAGAGAGAGAGAAATAGAAGCTGTGTGTGAGTGAGAGAGAGAGAAAGAGAAGCAGTGAGTGAGAGAGACAGAGAGAGAAAGAGAAGCTGTGAGTGAGAGAGAGAGAGAAAGAGAAGCTGTGTGTGTGTGAGAGAGAAAGAGAAGCTGCGAGTGAGAGAGACAGAGAGAGAACGAGAAGATGTAAGTGAGTGATAAAGAGAGAGAAAGAAAAGCTGTGTGAGAGAGAGTGAGAGAGAAAGAGAAGCTGTGAGAGAGAGCGAGAAAGAGAAGCTGTGAGTGAGTGAGAGAGAGAGAAGCTGTGTGTGTGAGAGAGAAGCTGTGAGTGAGTGAGAGAGAAAGAGAAGCTGTGAGTGAGAGAGAGAGAGAAGCTGTGAGTGAGTGAGAGAGAGAGAGAAAGAGAAGCTGTGAGTGAGTGAGAGAGAGAGAGAAGGAGATGTGGTGAGAGAGAAGAGTGAGAGAGAAAGAGAAGCTGTGAGAGAGAGAGAGAAAGAGAAGCTGTGAGTGAGAGAGACAGAGAGAGAAAGAGAAGCTGTGAGTGAGTGAGAGAGAAAGAGGAGCTGAGAGTGAGAGAGAGAGAGAGAAGCTGTGAGTGATACAGAGAGAAAGAGGAGCTGTGAGTGAGAGAGAGAAAGAGAAGCTGTGAGTGAGAAAGAGAGAGAGAAAGAGAAGCTATGAGTGAGAGAGAGTGAGAGAAAGAGAAGCTGTGAGTGAGAGAGAGAAAGAGAAGCTGTGAGTGAAAGAGAGAGAAATGAAGCTGTGAGTGAGAGAGATAAAGAAAGAGAAGCTGTGTGAGAGAGAGAGAAATAGAAGCTGTGAGTGTGTGAGAGAGAAAGAGAAGCTGTGAGTGAGAGAGAGAGAAAGAGAATTTGTGTGTGAGAGAAAGAGAAGCTATGAGTGAGAGAGAGAAAGAGAAAGAGAAAGAGAAGCTGTGAGTGAGAGAGAGAGAGAAAGAGAAGGTGTGAGTGAGGGAGGCAGAGAGAGAAATAGAACATGTGAGTGAGCAAGAGAGAGAGAGAGAAAGAGAAGCTGAGAGAGAGAGAGAGAGTGACTAAGAAGCTGTGAGTGAGTGTGAGAGAGAAAAGAGAAGTTGTGAGAGAGAGATAGAGTGAAAGAAAGAAGCTGTGAGTGAGAGAGAGAAAAATAGAAGCTGTGAGTGAGTGAGAGAGAGAAAGAAAGTGAAGCTGTGAGTGAGTTAGTGAGAGAGAGATAGAAGGAGAACCTGTGTGTGTGAGAGAGAAAGAGAGAGAGAAGCTGTGAAAGAGAGAGAGAAATAGAAGCTGTGAGTGAGAGAGACAGAGAGAGAAGCTGTGAGTGAGTGAGTGAGAGAGAGAAAGAGAAGGTGTGAGTGTGTGTGAGAGAGAAAGAGAAGCTGTGAGTGAGTGAGAGAGAGAAAGAGAGGCTGTGAGTGAGTGAGAGAGAGAGAAAGAGAAGCTGTGAGTGAGAGAGAGAGAGAGAAAAAGAAAAGCTGTGAGTGAGAGAGAGAAAGAGAAGGTGTGATTGAGAGAGAGAAAGAGAAGCTATGAGTGAGAGAGAGTGAGAGAGAAAGAGAAGCAGTGAGTGAGAGAGACAGAGAGAGAAAGAGAAGCTGTGAGTGAGAGAGAGAAAGAGAAGCTATGAGTGAGAGAGAGTGAGAGAGAAAGAGAAGCAGTGAGTGAGAGAGACAGAGAGAGAAAGAGAAGCTGTGAGTGAGTGAGTGAGAGAGAGAAAGAAAGAGAAGCTGTGAGTGAGAGAGAATGACAAAGAGTAGCTGTGAATGAGAGAGAGAGAGAAATAGAACCTGTGAGTGAGCAAAAGAGAGAGAGAAAGAGTAGCTGTGAGTGAGAGAGAGAGAAGCTTTGAGTGAGAGAGAGAAAAGGAAGCTGTGAGTGAGACAGAATGAGAAAGAGATGGTTTGAGTGAGTGAGAGAGCGAGAGAAAGAGATACTGTGAGTGAGAGAGAGAGAAAGAGAAGCTGTGTGTGTGAGAGAGAAAGAGAATCTGTGAGTTAGTGAGTGAAAGAGAAAGAGATGCTGTGAGTGAGACAGAGAGAAAAAGAGGAGCTGTGAGTGAGAGAGCGAGAGAGAGAAAGAGAAACTGTGAGTGAGTGAGAGAGAGAGAAAGAGAAGCTGTGTGTTAGTGTGAGAGGAAGAGAAGCTGTGAGTGAGAGAGAGAGAAAGAGAAGCTGTGAGTGAGGGAGACAGAGAGAAATAGAACCTGTGAGTGAGCAAGAGAGAGAGAGAGAGAAGCTGTGAGTGACAGAGAGAAAGAGAAGCTGTGAGTGAGTGAGAGACAGAGAGAGAAAGAGAAGCTGTGAGTGAGAGAGAGAGAAAAAGAGAAGCTGTGAGTGAGTGAGAGAGAGAAAGAGAAGCTGTGAGTGAGTGAGAGAGAGAGAAAGAGAAGCTGTGAGTGCGCGAGACAGAGAGAGAAAGAGATGCTGTGAGTGAGTGAGAGTGAGAGAAAGAGAAGCTGTGAGTGAGAGAGAGAAAGAGAAGCTGTGAGTGAGAGAGAGAGAGATGAAGCTGTGAGTGAGAGAGATAGAGAAAGAGAAGCGGTGTGTGAGAGAGAGAAATAGAAGCTGTGAGTGTGTGAGAGAGAAAGAGAAGCTGTGTGTGTGTGAGAGAGAAAGAGAATTTGTGTGTGAGAGAAAGAGAAACTATGAGTGAGAGAGAGAAAGAGAAAGAGAAAGAGAAAGAGAAGCTGTGAGTGAGAGAGAGAGAGAGAAAGAGAAGGTGTGAGTGAGGGAGGCAGAGAGAGAAATAGAACATGTGAGTGAGCAAGAGAGAGAGAAAGAGAAGCTGTGAGTGAGAGAGAGAGAGAGACTAAGAAGCTGTGAGTGAGTGTGAGAGAGAAAAGAGAAGTTGTGAGTGAGAGAGATAGAGTGAAAGAAATAGAAGCTGTGAGTGAGAGAGAGAAAAATAGAAGCTGTGAGTGAGTGAGAGAGAGAAAGAAAGTGAAGCTGTGAGTGAGTGAGTGAGAGAGAGAGAGAAGGAGAACCTGTGTGTGTGAGAGAGAAAGAGAATCTATGAGTTAGTGAGTGAAAGAGAAAGAGAAGCTGTGAGTGAGTGAGAGAGAGAAAGAAAGAGAAGCTGTGAGTATGAGAGAGAAAGAGAGAGAGAAGCTGTGAAAGAGAGAGAGAAATAGAAGCTGTGAGTGAGTGAGTGAGAGAGACAGAGAGAGAAGCTGTGAGTGAGTGAGTGAGAGAGAGAAAGAGAAGGTGTGTGTGTGAGAGAGAGAAAGAGAAGCTGTGAGTGAGTGAGAGAGAGAAAGAGAGGCTGTGAGTGAGTGAGAGAGAGAGAAAGAGAAGCTGTGAGTGAGAGAGAGAGAGAAAAAGAAAAGCTGTGAGTGAGAGAGAGAAAGAGAAGGTGTGATTGAGAGAGAGAGAAAGAGAAGCTGTGAGTGAGTGAGAGAGAGAGAAAGAGAGGCTGTGAGTGAGTGAGAGAGAGAGAAAGAGAAGGTGTGATTGAGAGAGAGAAAGAGAAGCTATGAGTGAGAGAGAGTGAGAGAGAAAGAGAAGCAGTGAGTGAGAGAGACAGAGAGAGAAAGAGAAGCTGTGAGTGAGTGAGTGAGAGAGAGAAAGAAAGCGAAGCTGTGAGTGAGAGAGAGAGAAGCTTTGAGTGAG
Source organism: Bradypodion pumilum (assembly GCA_035047305.1). Lineage (NCBI taxonomy): Eukaryota > Metazoa > Chordata > Lepidosauria > Squamata > Chamaeleonidae > Bradypodion > Bradypodion pumilum. The sequence goes on along the minus strand of JAWDJD010000002.1, from coordinate 227,322,813 downwards.
AGAGAGAAAAGGAAGCTGTGAGTGAGACAGAATGAGAAAGAGATGGTTTGAGTGAGTGAGAGAGCGAGAGAAAGAGATACTGTGAGTGAGAGAGAGAGAAAGAGAAGCTGTGTGTGTGTGAGAGAAAGAGAATCTGTGAGTTAGTGAGTGAAAGAGAAAGAGATGCTGTGAGTGAGACAGAGAGAAAAAGAGGAGCTGTGAGTGAGAGAGCGAGAGAGAGAAAGAGAAACTGTGAGTGAGTGAGAGAGAGAGAAAGAGAAGCTGTGTGTTAGTGTGAGAGGAAGAGAAGCTGTGAGTGAGAGAGAGAGAAAGAGAAGCTGTGAGTGAGGGAGACAGAGAGAAATAGAACCTGTGTGTGAGCAAGAGAGAGAGAGAGAGAAGCTGTGAGTGACAGAGAGAAAGAGAAGCTGTGAGTGAGTGAGAGACAGAGAGAGAAAGAGAAGCTGTGAGTGAGAGAGAGAGAGAAAGAGAAGCTGTGAGTGAGTGAGAGATTGAAAGAGAAGCTGTGAGTGAGTGAGAGAGAGAGAAAGAAAGAGAAGTTGTGAGTGCGCGAGACAGTGAGAGAAAGAGATGCTGTGAGTGAGTGAGAGAGAGAGAAAGAGAAGCTGTGAGTGAGAGAGAGAGAGAGAGAGAAGCTGTGAGAGAGAGAGAGAGAAAGAGAAGCTGTGAGTGAGGGAGACAGAGAGAGAAATACAACCTGTGAGTGAGCAAGAGAGAGAGAGAGAAGATGTGAGAGAGAGAGTAAAAGAGAAGCTGTGAGTGAGAGAGAGAGAGAGAAGCTGTGTGTGTGAGAGAGAAGCTGTGAGTGAGTGAGAGAGAAAGAGAAGCTGTGAGTGAGTGAGAGAGAGAAGCTGTGAGTGAGTGAGATAGAGAGAGAAAGAGAAGCTGTGAGTGAGTGAGAGAGAGAGAGAAGGAGATGCTGTGAGAGAGAAGAGAGTGAGAGAGAAAGAGAAGCTGTGAGTGAGAGAGACAGAGAGAGAATGAGAAGCTGTGAGTGAGTGAGAGAGAAAGAGGTGCTGAGAGTGAGAGAGAGAGAGAAGCTGTGAGTGATACAGAGAGAAAGAGAAGCTGTGAGTGAGAGAGAGAAAGAGAAGCTAAGTGAGAGAGAGAGAGAGAGAAAGAGAAGCTGTGTGAGAGTGAAAGAGAAAGAGAAGCTGTGAGTGGGAGAGAGAAATAGAAGCTGTGAGTGTGTGAGAGAGAAAGAGAAGCTGTGTGTGTGTGAGAGAGAAAGAGAATTTGTGTGTGAGAGAAAGAGAAACTATGAGTGAGAGAGAGAAAGAGAAAGAGAAAGAGAAGCTGTGAGTGAGAGAGAGAGAGAGAAAGAGAAGGTGTGAGTGAGGGAGGCAGAGAGAGAAATAGAACATGTGAGTGAGCAAGAGAGAGAGAGAAAGAGAAGCTGTGAGTGAGAGAGAGAGAGAGACTAAGAAGCTGTGAGTGAGTGTGAGAGAGAAAAGAGAAGTTGTGAGTGAGAGAGATAGAGTGAAAGAAATAGAAGCTGTGAGTGAGAGAGAGAAAAATAGAAGCTGTGAGTGAGTGAGAGAGAGAAAGAAAGTGAAGCTGTGAGTGAGTGAGAGAGAGAGAGAGAGAAGGAGAACCTGTGTGTGTGAGAGAGAAAGAGAATCTGTGAGTTAGTGAGTGAAAGAGAAAGAGAAGCTGTGAGTGAGTGAGAGAGAGAAAGAAAGAGAAGCTGTGAGTATGAGAGAGAAAGAGAGAGAAGCTGTGAAAGAGAGAGAGAAATAGAAGCTGTGAGTGAGTGAGTGAGAGAGACAGAGAGAGAAGCTGTGAGTGAGTGAGTGAGAGAGAGAAAGAGAAGGTGTGAGTGTGTAAGAGAGAGAAAGAGAAGCTGTGAGTGAGTGAGAGAGAGAAAGAGAGGCTGTGAGTGAGTGAGAGAGAGAGAAAGAGAAGCTGTGAGTGAGAGAGAGAGAGAAAAAGAAAAGCTGTGAGTGAGAGAGAGAAAGAGAAGGTGTGATTGAGAGAGAGAGAAAGAGAAGCTGTGAGTGAGTGAGAGAGAGAGAAAGAGAGGCTGTGAGTGAGAGAGAGAGAGAAAGAGAAGCTGTGAGTGAGAGAGAGAAAGAGAAGCTATGAGTGAGAGAGAGTGAGAGAGAAAGAGAAGCAGTGAGTGAGAGAGACAGAGAGAGAAAGAGAAGCTGTGAGTGAGTGAGTGAGAGAGAGAAAGAAAGAGAAGCTGTGAGTGAGAGAGAGAGAAGCTTTGAGTGAGAGAGAGAAAAGGAAGCTGTGAGTGAGACAGAATGAGAAAGAGATGGTTTGAGTGAGTGAGAGAGCCAGAGAAAGAGATACTGTGAGTGAGAGAGAGAGAAAGAGAAGCTGTGTGTGTGAGAGAGAAAGAGAATCTGTGAGTTAGTGAGTGAAAGAGAAAGAGATGCTGTGAGTGAGACAGAGAGAAAAAGAGGAGCTGTGAGTGAGAGAGAGAGAGAGAAGCTGTGTGTGTGAGAGAGAAGCTGTGAGTGAGTGAGAGAGAAAGAGAAGCTGTGAGTGAGTGAGAGAGAAGCTGTGAGTGAGTGAGATAGAGAGAGAAAGAGAAGCTGTGAGTGAGTGAGAGAGAGAGAGGAGATGCTGTGAGAGAGAAGAGAGTGAGAGAGAAAGAGAAGCTGTGAGAGAGAGAGAGAAAGAGAAGCTGTGAGTGAGAGAGACAGAGAAAGAATGAGAAGCTGTGAGTGAGTGAGAGATTGAAAGAGAAGCTGTGAGTGAGTGAGAGAGAGAGAAAGAAAGAGAAGTTGTGAGTGCGCGAGACAGTGAGAGAAAGAGATGCTGTGAGTGAGTGAGAGAGAGAGAAAGAGAAGCTGTGAGTGAGAGAGAGAGAGAGAGAGAAGCTGTGAGAGAGAGAGAGAGAGAGAAGCTGTGAGTGAGGGAGACAGAGAGAGAAATACAACCTGTGAGTGAGCAAGAGAGAGAGAGAGGATGTGAGAGAGAGAGAGTAAAAGAGAAGCTGTGAGTGAGAGAGAGAGAGAGAAGCTGTGTGTGTGAGAGAGAAGCTGTGAGTGAGTGAGATAGAGAGAGAAAGAGAAGCTGTGAGTGAGTGAGAGAGAAAGAGAAGCTGTGAGTGAGTGAGAGAGAGAAGCTGTGAGTGAGTGAGATAGAGAGAGAAAGAGAAGCTGTGAGTGAGAGAGAGAGAGAGAGAAGGAGATGCTGTGAGAGAGAAGAGAGTGAGAGAGAAAGAGAAGCTGTGAGAGAGAGAGAGAAAGAGAAGCTGTGAGTGAGAGAGACAGAGAGAGAATGAGAAGCTGTGAGTGTGTGAGAGAGAAAGAGGTGCTGAGAGTGAGAGAGAGAGAGAAGCTGTAAGTGATACAGAGAGAAAGAGAAGCTGTGAGTGAGAGAGAGAAAGAGAAGCTGAGTGAGAGAGAGAGAGAGAGAAAGAGAAGCTGTGTGAGAGTGAAAGAGAAAGAGAAGCTGTGAGTGGGAGAGAGAAATAGAAGCTGTGAGTGTGTGAGAGAGAAAGAGAAGCTGTGTGTGTGAGAGAGAGAAAGAGAATTTGTGTGTGAGAGAAAGAGAAACTATGAGTGAGAGAGAGAAAGAGAAAGAGAAAGAGAAAGAGAAAGAGAAAGAGAAGCTGTGAGTGAGAGAGAGAGAGAGAAAGAGAAGGTGTGAGTGAGGGAGGCAGAGAGAGAAATAGAACATGTGAGTGAGCAAGAGAGAGAGAGAAAGAGAAGCTGTGAGTGAGAGAGTGAGAGAGACTAAGAAGCTGTGAGTGAGTGTGAGAGAGAAAAGAGAAGTTGTGAGTGAGAGAGATAGAGTGAAAGAAATAGAAGCTGTGAGTGAGAGAGAGAAAAATAGAAGCTGTGAGTGAGTGAGAGAGAGAAAGAAAGTGAAGCTGTGAGTGAGTGAGAGAGAGAGAGAGAGAGAGAGAGAAGGAGAACCTGTGTGTGAGAGAGAGAAAGAGAATCTGTGAGTTAGTGAGTGAAAGAGAAAGAGAAGCTGTGAGTGAGTGAGAGAGAGAAAGAAAGAGAAGCTGTGAGTATGAGAGAGAAAGAGAGAGAGAAGCTGTGAAAGAGAGAGAGAAATAGAAGCTGTGAGTGAGTGAGTGAGAGAGACAGAGAGAGAAGCTGTGAGTGAGTGAGTGAGAGAGAGAAAGAGAAGGTGTGAGTGTGTGAGAGAGAGAAAGAGAAGCTGTGAGTGAGTGAGAGAGAGAAAGAGAGGCTGTGAGTGAGTGAGAGAGAGAGAAAGAGAAGCTGTGAGTGAGAGAGAGAGAGAAAAAGAAAAGCTGTGAGTGAGAGAGAGAAAGAGAAGGTGTGATTGAGAGAGAGAGAAAGAGAAGCTGTGAGTGAGTGAGAGAGAGAGAAAGAGAGGCTGTGAGTGAGTGAGAGAGAGAGAAAGAGAAGCTGTGAGTGAGAGAGAGAAAGAGAAGCTATGAGTGAGAGAGAGTGAGAGAGAAAGAGAAGCAGTGAGTGAGAGAGACAGAGAGAGAAAGAGAAGCTGTGAGTGAGTGAGTGAGAGAGAGAAAGAAAGAGAAGCTGTGAGTGAGAGAGAGAAGCTTTGAGTGAGAGAGAGAAAAGGAAGCTGTGAGTGAGACAGAATGAGAAAGAGATGGTTTGAGTGAGTGAGAGAGCGAAAGAAAGAGATACTGTGAGTGAGAGAGAGAGAAAGAGAAGCTGTGTGTGTGAGAGAGAAAGAGAATCTGTGAGTTAGTGAGTGAAAGAGAAAGAGATGCTGTGAGTGAGACAGAGAGAAAAAGAGGAGCTGTGAGTGAGAGAGAGAGAGAGAAGCTGAGTGAGAGAGAGAGAGAAAGAGAAGCTGTGTGAGAGTGAAAGAGAAAGAGAAGCTGTGAGTGGGAGAGAGAAAGATCAAGAGAAGCTATGAGTGAGAGAGAGTGAGAGAAAGAGAAGCGGTGAGTGAGAGAGAGAAAGAGAAGCTGTGAGTGAGAGAGAGAGAGAGAGAAATGAAGTTGTGAGTGAGAGAGATAGAGACAAAGAGAAGCTGTGTGTGTGAGAGAGAAATAGAAGCTGTGAGTGAGTGAGAGAGAAAGTGAAAGAGCAGCTGTGAGTGAGTGAGAGAGAGAGAGAAAGAAAAGCTGTGAGTGAGTGAGAGAGAGAGAAGCTGTGAGCGAGTGAGAGAGAGAAAGCGAGGCAGTGAGTGAGAGAGACAGAGAGAGAAAGAAAAGCTGTGAGTGAGTGAGTGAGAGAAAGAAAGAAAGAGAAGCTGTTAGTGAGAGAGAGAGGGAAAGAGTAGCTGTGAATGAGAGAGAGAGAAAAATAGAAGCTGTGAGTGTGTGAGAGAGAAAGAGAAGCTGTGAGTGAGTGAGAGAGAGAGAAAGAGAAGCTGTGAGTGAGAGAGAGAAAGAGAAGCTGTGAGTGAGAGAGAGAAAGAGAAAGAGAAGCTGTGAGTGAGTGAGAGAGAGAGAAGCTGTGAGTGAGTGAGTGAGAGAAAGAGAAGCAGTGAGTGAGAGAGACAGAGAGAAAGAGAAGCTGTGAGTGAGTGAGAGAGAGAGAAAGAAAGAGAAGCTGTGAGTGAGAGAGAGAAAGAGTAGCTGTGAATGAGAGAGAGAGAAATAGAAGCTGTGAGTGAGAGAGAGAGAAAGAGAAGCTGTGAGAGAGAGAGAGAGAAAGAGAAGCTGTGAGTGAGAGAGAGAGAGAGAAAGAGAAGCTGTGAGTGAAGGAGATAAAGAGCTCTCACTCTCTCTCACACAGCTTTTCTTTCTCTCTCTCTATCACTCACTCACAGCTTCTCTTTCTCTCTCTGTCTCTCTCACTCACAGCTTCTCTTTCTCTCTCTCTCACACACACAGCTTCTCTTTCTCTCTCACTAACTCACAGATTCTCTTTCTCTCACACACACACAGGTTCTCTTTCTCTTTCTCTCTCTCTCTCTCACTCACAGCTTCTCTTTCTTTCTCTCTCTCTCTCTCACTCACAATTTCTCTTTTCTCTCTCTCACACTCACTCACAGCTTCTTTCTCTCTCTCTCACTCACAGCTTCTCTTTCTCTCTCTCTCTTGCTCACTCACATGTTCTATTTCTCTCTCTGTCTCCCTCACTCAAAGCTTCTCTTTCTCTCTCTCTCACTCACAGCTTCTCTTTCTCTTTCTCTCTCTCACTCACAGCTTCTTTTATTTCTCTCTCTCTCACTCACAGCTTCTCTTTCTCTCTCACTCACTCACAGCTTCTCTCACAAACACACAGCTTCTCTCTCTCTCACTCACAGATTCTCTTTCTCGCTCTCTCTCACAGCTTCTCTTTCTCTCTCACTCTCTCTCACACAGCTTTTCTTTCTCTCTCTCTATCACTCACTTACAGCTTCTCGTTCTCTCTCTGTCTCTCTCACTCAAAGCTTCTCTTTCTCTCTCACACACACACAGCTTCTCTTTCTCTCTCTCTCACTCACAGCTTCTCTTTCTCTCTCTCTCACTCACAGCTTCTCTTTTTCTCTCTCTCTGTCACTCACTCACCACTTCTCTTTCGCTCTCTCACTCACAGCTTCTCTTTCTCTCTCTCTCTCTCACAGCTTCTCTTTCTCTCTCTCTCATTTACAGCTTCTCTTTCTCTCTCTCTCTCACTCACAGCTTCTCTTTCTCTCTCTCTTTTGCTCACTCACAGGTTCTATTTCTCTCTCTGTCTCTCTCACTCACAGCTTCTCTTTCTCTCTCTCTCTCTCTCACTCACAGCTTCTCTTTCTCTCTCTCACTCACTCACAGCTTCTCTTTCTCTCTCTCTCTCACTCACAGCTTCTCTTTCTCTCTCTGTCTCTCACTCACTCACTCACAGCTTCTCTTTCTCTCTCTGTCTCTCTCACTCACAGCTTCTCTTTCTCTCTCTCTCTCACTCACTCACCTCTCTCTCTCTCTGTCTCTCTCACTCACAGCGTCTCTTTCTCTTTCACTCACTAACTCACAGATTCTCTTTCTCTCTCTCACACACAGGTTCTCTTTCTCTCTCTCACTCACAGCTTCTCTTTCTCTCTCTCTCTCACTCACAGCTTCTCTTTCTTTCTCTCTCTCACTCACACAGCTTCTATTTTTCTCTCTCTCACTCACAGCTTCTCTTTCTTTCTCTCTATCTCTCTCACTCACAATTTCTCTTTTTTCTCTCTCACACTCACTCACAGCTTCTTTCTCTCTCTCACTCACTCACAGCTTCTCTTTCTCTCTCTCTCTTGCTCACTCACATGTTCTATTTCTCTCTCTGTCTCCCTCACTCACAGCTTCTCTTTCTCTCTCTCTCTCACTCACAGCTTCTCTTTCTCTTTCTCTCTCCCACTGACAGCTTCTTTTATTTCTCTCTCACTCACAGCTTCTCTTTCTCTCTCTCTCTCACTCACAGCTTCTCTTTGTCTCACACTAACACACAGCTTCTCTTTCTCTCTCTCTCACTCACTCACAGCTTCTCTTTCTCTCCCTCTCACTCACAGCTTCTCTTTTTCTCTCTCTCTCACTCACTCACAGCTTCTCGTTCTCTCTGTCACTCTCACTCACAGCGTCTCTTTCTCTTTCACTCACTAACTCACAGATTCTCTTTCTCTCTCACACTCACAGCTTCTCTTTCTCTCTCTCTCACTCACAGTATCTCTTTCTCTCGCTCTCTCACAGTGAAGGAGATAAAGAGCTCACTCACAGCTTCTCTTTCTCTCTCTCTCACTCACTCACAGCTTCTCTTTCTCTCTCTCACTCACTCACAGCTTCTCTTTCTCTCTCTCTCACTCACAGCTCCTCTTTCTCTCTGTCTCTCACTCACTCACAGCTTCTCTTTCTCTCTCTGTCTCTCTCACTCACAGCTTCTCTTTCTCTCTCTCTCTCACTCACTCACCTCTCTCTCTGTCTCTCTCACTCACAGCTTCTCTTTCTCTCTCTATCTCACTCACTCTCAGCTTTTCTATCACACACACAGCTTCTCTCTCTCTCTCACTCACAGCTTCTCTTTTTCTCTCTCTCTCACAGCTTCTCTTTCTCTCTCTGTCTCTCTCACTCACAGCTTCTCTTTCTCTCTCTCACACACACACCCCTTCTCTTTCTCTCTCTCACTCACAGCTTCTCTTTCTCTCTCTCTCGCACTCACAGCTTCTCTTTCTCTCTCTCTCTCTCACTCACTCACCACTTCTCTTTCGCTCTCTCACTCCCAGCTTCTCTTTCTCTCTCTCTCACAGCTTCTCTTTCTCTCTCTCTCTCATTTACAACTTCTCTTTCTCTCTCTCTCTCACTCACAGCTTCTCTTTCTCTCTCTCTCACTCACTCACAGATATCTCTTAATCTCTCTGTCTCTCGCACTCACAGCTTCTCTTTCTCTCTCTCTCACTCACTCACAGCTTCTCTTTCTCTCTCTCACTCTCTCACAGCTTCTCTTTCTCTCTCTCTCTCTCACTCACAGCTTCTCTTTCTCTCTCTGTCTCTCACTCACTCACAGCTTCTGTTTCTCTCTCTTTTATTTCTCTCTCAGCATCTCTTTCTCTTTCACTCACTCACAGATTCTCTTTCTCTCTCACACACACAGGTTCTCACACAGATATCTCTTAATCTCTCTGTCTCTCGCACTCACAGCTTCTCTTTCTCTCTCTCTCTCTCTCACTCACAGCTTCTCTTTCTCTCTCTCTCTCACTCACTCACAGATATCTCTTAATCTCTCTCTCTCTCACTCTCTCACAGCTTCTCTTTCTCACTCTCTCTCACTCACAGCTTCTCTTTCTCTCTCTGTCTCTCACTCACTCACAGCTTCTCTTTCTCTCTCTTTTATTTCTCTCTCAGCGTCTCTTTCTCTTTCACTCACTCACAGATTCTCTTTCTCTCTCTCACACACAGGTTCTCCTTCTCTCTCTCTCTCACTCACTCACTCACAGCTTCACTTTCTTTCTCTCTCACACACACTCACAGCTTGTATTTTTCTCTCTCTCACTCACAGCTTCTCTTTCTTTCTCTCTATCTCTCTCACTCACAACTTCTCTTTTCTCTCTCACACTCACTCACAGCTTCTTATTCTCTCTCTCTCTCTCACTCACAGCTTCTTATTCTCTCTCTCTCACTCACAGCTTCTCTTTCTCTCTCTCTTGCTCACTCACATGTTCTATTTCTCTCTCTGCCTCCCTCACTCACAGCTTCTCTTTCTCTCTCTCTCTCTCACTCACAGCTTCTCTTTCTCTTTCTCACTCACAAATTCTCTTTCTCTCTCTCTCACTCACAGCTTTTCTTTCTCTCCCACACACTCACAGCTTCTATTTCTCTCTCTCTCTCAGCTTCTCTTTCTCTATCTCTCTCACTCACAGCTTCATTTCTCTCTCTCTCTCTCACTCACAGCTTCTCTTTCTCTCTCACACTCACAGCTTCTCTTTCTCTCACTCTCTCTCACTCATAGCTTCTCTTTCTCTTTCTCTCTCTCACTCACAGCTTCTCTTTCTCTCTCTCTCACACACAGCTTCTCTTTCTCTCTCTCTCTCACTCACAGCTTCTCTTTCTCTCTCTCACTCACAGCTTCTCTTTCTCTCTGTATCACTCACAGCTTCTCTCTCTCTCTCACTCTCAGCTCCTCTTTCTCTCTCACTCACTCACAGCTTCTCTTTCTCTCTCTGTCTCTCTCACTCACAGCTTCTCTTTCTCTCTCTCTCTCACAGCTTCTCTTTCTCTCTCACTCTCTTCTCTCTCACAGCATCTCCTTCTCTCTCTCTCACTCACGCACAGCTTCTCTTTCTCTCTCTATCTCACTCACTCACAGCTTCTCTCTCTCTCTCTCTCACTCACAGCTTCTCTTTCTCTCTCACTCACTCACAGCTTCACTCTCACACACACAGCTTCTCTCTCTCTCTCACTCACAGCTTCTCTTTCTCGCTCTCTCTCACAGCTTCTCTTTCTCTCTCACTCTCTCTCACACAGCTTTTCTTTCTCTCTCTCTATCACTCACTCACAGCTTCTCATTCTCTCTCTGTCTCTCTCACTCACAGCTTCTCTTTCTCTCTCACACACACAGCTTCTCTTTCTCTCTCTCTCTCACTCACAGCTTCTCTTTCTCTCTCTCTCTCACTCACAGCTTCTCTTTCTCTTTCTCTCTCTCACTCACTCACCACTTCTCTTTCGCTCTCTCACTCACAGCTTCTCTTTCTCTCTCTCTCTCACAGCTTCTCTTTCTCTCTCTCTCTCATTTACAGCTTCTCTTTCTCTCTGTCTCATGCACTCACAGCTTCTCTTTCTCTCTCTCTCAATCACTCACAGCTTCTCCTTCTCTCTCTCACTCACTCACATCTTCTCTTTCTCTCTCTCTCACTCACAGCTTCTCTTTCTCTCTCTGTCTCTCACTCACTCACAGCTTCTCTTTCTCTCTATGTCTCTCTCACTCACAGATTCTCTTTCTCTCACACTCACACAGCTTCTCTTTCTCTCACTCTCACTCACTCAAAGCTTCTCTTTCTCTCTCTCTCACTCACAGCTTCTCTTTCTCGTTCACTCACTAACTCACAGATTCTTTTTCTCTCTCACACACACAGCTTCTCTTTCTCTCTCTCTCCCTCACAGTATCTCTTTCTCTCGCTCTCTCACTCACTCAAACCTTCTCTTTCTCTATCTGTCTCACTCACAGCTTCTCTTTCTCTCTGTCACTCACAGCTTCTCTCTCTCTCTCTTGCTCACTCACAGGTTCTATTTCTCTCTGTCTCCCTCATTCACAGCTTCTCTTTCTCTCTCTCTCTCACTCACAGCTTCTCTTTCTCTCTCTGTCTCTCTCACTCACAGCTTCTCTTCCTCTCACACTAACACACAGCTTCTCTTTCTGTCTCTCTCTCTCACTCACAGCTTCTCTTTCTCTTTCTCTCTCTCACTCACAGCTTCTTTCTCTCTCTCTCTCTCACTCACAGCTTCTCTTTCTCTCTCTCTCTCTCACTCACAGCTTCTCTTTCTCTCTCTCTCTCACTCACAGCTTCTCTTTCTCTCTCTTACTCACTCACAGCTTCTCTTTCTCTCTCTCCCACCAGCTTCTCTTTTTCTCTCTCTCTCTCTCTCACTCACAGCTTCTCTTTCTCTCTCTCACACACACAGCTTCTGTTTCTCTCTCTCTCTCATTTACAGCTTCTCTTTCTCTCTGTCACTCACTCACTCACAGCTTCTCTTTCTCTCTCTCTCTCACTCACAGCTTCTCTTTCTCTCTCTCACTCACAGTTTCTCTCACTCTCTCTCACTCATAGCTTCTCTTTCTCTCTCTCACTCACAGCTTCTCTTTCTCTCTATCTCTCTCACTCACAGCTTCACTTTCTCTCTCTCTCACTAACAGCTTCTCTTTCTCTCTCTCTCTCTCACTCACAGCCTCTCTTTCTCTCTCTCTCACTCACTCACAGCTTCTCTTTCTCTCTCTCTCTCACTCACACCTTCTCTTTCTCTCTCCCACTCACTCACTCACAGCTTCTCTCTGTCTCTCTCACTCACAGCTTCTATTTCTCTCTCTTTCACAGCTTCTCTCTCTCTTTCTCTCTCTCACTCACAGCTTCTCTTTCTTTCTCTCTCTCTCTCTCACTCACTCACAGCTTCTCTTTCTCTTTCTGTCTCTCTCACTCACAGCTTCTCTTTCTCTCACTCTAACGCACAGCTTCTCTTTCTCTCTCTCTCACTCACTCACAGCTTCTCTCTCTCTCTCTCTCTCTCTCTCACAGCGTCTCTTTCTCTTTCACTCACTAACTCACAGATTCTCTTTCTCTCTCACACACACAGGTTCTCCTTCTCTCTCTCTCTTTCTCACTCACTCACAGCTTCACTTTCTTTCTCTCACTCACTCACTCACTCACAGCTTCTATTTTTCTCTCTCACACTCACAGCTTCTCTTTCTTTCTCTCTCTCTCTCTCACTCACAGCTTCTCTTTCTCTCTCTCACAGATTCTCTTTCTCTCTCTCTGTATCACTCACAGCTTCTCACTCTCTCTCTCTCTCTCACTCTCAGCTCCTCTTTCTCTCTCACTCACTCACAGCTTCTCTCTCTCTCTGTCTCTCCAACTCACAGCTTCTCTTTCTCTCTCTCTCTCTCACAGCTTCTCTTCCTCTCTCACTCTCTTCTCTCTCACAGCATCTCCTTCTCTCTCTCTCTCACTCACTCACAGCTTCTCTTTCTCTCTCTATCTCACTCACTCACAGCTTCTCTCTGTCTCTCTCACTCACAGCTTCTCTTTTTCTCTCTCTCTCACAGCTTCTCTTTCTCTCTCACTCTCTCACACAGCTTTTCTTTCTCTCTCTCTATCACTCACTCACAGCTTCACTTTCTCTCTCTGTCTCTCTCACTCTCTGCTTCTCTTTCTCTCTCTCACTCACTCACAGCTTCTCTCTCTCTCTCACTCACTCACAGCTTCTCTTTCTCTCTCTCTCTCTCACTCACTCACAGCTTCTCTTTCTCTTTCTCTCTCACTCACTCACAGGTTCTATTTCTCTCTCACAGCTTCTCTTTCTCTCTCTATCTCACTCACTCACAGCTTCTCTCTCTCTCTCTCACTCACAGCTTCTCTTTTTCTATCTCTCTCACAGCTTCTCTTTCTCTCTCACTCTCTCTCACACAGCTTTTCTTTCTCTCTCTCTATCACTCACTCACAGCTTCTCTTTCTCTCTCTGTCTCTCTCACTCACAGCTTCTCTTTCTCTCACTGTCTCTCTCACTCTCTACTTCTCTTTCTCTCTCTCTCACACTCACAGCTTCTCTCTCTCTCACTCACTCACAGCTTCTCTCTCTCTCTCTCTCACTCACTCACAGTTTCTCTTTCTCTTTATCTCTCTCTCACTCACAGCTTCTATTTCTCTCTCACAGCTTCTCTTTCACTCTCCCTCACTCATAGCTTCTCTTTCTCTTTCTCTCTCACTCACTCACAGCTTCTATTTCTCTCTCACAGCTTCTCTTTCTCTCTCTCTCTCTCACACAGCTTCTCTTTCTCTCTCTCTCTCACTCACAGCTTCTCTTTCTCTCTCTCTGTATCACTCACAGCTTCTCTTTTTCTCTCTCTCTCACAGCTTCTCTTTCTCTCTCACTCTCTCTCACACAGCTTTTCTTTCTCTCTCTCTATCGCTCACTCACAGCTTCTCTTTCTCTCTCTGTCTCTCTCACTCACAGCTTCTATTTCTCTCTCACACACACACACCCCTTCTCTTTCTCTCTCTCTCACTCACAGCTTCTCTTTCTCTCTCTCTCTCACTCCCAGCTTCTCTTTCTCTCTCTCTCTCACTCACTCACCACTTCTCTTTCGCTCTCTCACTCCCAGCTTCTCTTTCTATCTCTCTCACAGCTTCTCTTTCTCTCTCTCTCTCATTTACAACTTCTCTTTCTCTCTCTCTCTCACTCACAGCTTCTCTTTCTCTCTCTCTCACTCACTCACAGATATCTCTTAATCTCTCTGTCTCTCGCACTCACAGCTTCTCTTTCTCTCTCTCTCACTCACTCACAGCTTCTCTTTCTCTCTCTCACTCTCTCACAGCTTCTCTTTCTCTCTCTCTCTCACTCACAGCTTCTCTTTCTCTCTCTGTCTCTCACTCACTCACAGCTTCTCTTTCTCTCTCTTTTATTTCTCTCTCAGCGTCTCTTTCTCTTTCACTCACTCACAGATTCTCTTTCTCTCTCACACACACAGGTTCTCACACAGATATCTCTTAATCTCTCTGTCTCTCGCACTCACAGCTTCTCTTTCTCTCTCTCTCTCTCACTCACAGCTTCTCTTTCTCTCTCTCTCACTCACTCACAGATATCTCTTAATCTCTCTCTCTCACTCTCTCACAGCTTCTCTTTCTCTCTCTCTCTCACTCACAGCTTCTCTTTCTCTCTCTGTCTCTCACTCACTCACAGCTTCTCTTTCTCTCTCTTTTATTTCTCTCTCAGCGTCTCTTTCTCTTTCACTCACTCACAGATTCTCTTTCTCTCTCACACACACAGGTTCTCCTTCTCTCTCTCTCTCACTCACTCACTCACAGCTTCACTTTCTTTCTCTCTCTCACACACTCAGCTTCTATTTTTCTCTCTCTCACTCACAGCTTCTCTTTCTTTCTCTCTATCTCTCTCACTCACAACTTCTCTTTTCTCTCTCACACTCACTCACAGCTTCTTATTCTCTCTCTCTCTCTCACTCACAGCTTCTTATTCTCTCTCACTCTCTCACTCACAGCTTCTCTTTCTCTCTCTCTTGCTCACTCACATGTTCTATTTCTCTCTCTGCCTCCCTCACTCACAGCTTCTCTTTCTCTCTCTCTCTCTCACTCACAGCTTTTCTTTCTCTTTCTCTCTCTTACTCACAGCTTCTCTTTCTCTCTCTCACTCACAAATTCTCTTTCTCTCTCTCTCACTCACAGCTTCTCTTTCTCTCCCACACACTCACAGCTTCTATTTCTCTCTCTCTCTCTCAGCTTCTCTTTCTCTATCTCTCTCACTCACAGCTTCATTTCTCTCTCTCTCTCTCTCACTCACAGCTTCTCTTTCTCTCTCTCACTCACAGCTTCTCTTTCTCTCACTCTCTCTCACTCATAGCTTCTCTTTCTCTTTCTCTCTCTCACTCACAGCTTCTCTTTCTCTCTCACACACACACAGCTTCTCTTTCTCTCTCTCTCTCTCACTCACAGCTTCTCTTTCTCTCTCTCACTCACAGCTTCTCTTTCTCTCTGTATCACTCACAGCTTCTCTCTCTCTCTCACTCTCAGCTCCTCTTTCTCTCTCACTCACTCACAGCTTCTCTTTCTCTCTCTGTCTCTCTCACTCACAGCTTCTCTTTATCTCTCTCTCTCACAGCTTCTCTTTCTCTCTCACTCACTTCTCTCTCACAGCATCTCCTTCTCTCTCTCTCTCACTCACACACAGCTTCTCTTTCTCTCTCTATCTCACTCACTCACAGCTTCTCTCTCTCTCTCTCACTCACAGCTTCTCTTTCTCTCTCACTCACTCACAGCTTCACTCTCACACACACAGCTTCTCTCTCTCTCACTCACAGCTTCTCTTTCTCGCTCTCTCTCACAGCTTCTCTTTCTCTCTCACTCTCTCTCACACAGCTTTTCTTTCTCTCTCTCTATCACTCACTCACAGCTTCTCGTTCTCTCTCTGTCTCTCTCACTCACAGCTTCTCTTTCTCTCTCACACACACAGCTTCTCTTTCTCTCTCTCTCACTCACAGCTTCTCTTTCTCTCTCTCTCTCACTCACAGCTTCTCTTTCTCTTTCTCTCTCTCACTCTCACCACTTCTCCTTCGCTCTCTCACTCACAGCTTCTCTTTCTCTCTCTCTCTCACAGCTTCTCTTTCTCTCTCTCTCATTTACAGCTTCTCTTTCTCTCTCTCTCTCACTCACAGCTTCTCTTTCTCTCTCTCTCACTCACAGCTTCTCTTTCTCTCTCTGTCTCTCACTCACTCACAGCTTCTCTTTCTCTCTATGTCTCTCTCACTCACAGATTCTCTTTCTCTCACACTAACACACAGCTTCTCTTTCTCTCACTCTCACTCACTCACAGCTTCTCTTTCTCTCTCTCTCACTCACAGCTTCTCTTTCTCGTTCACTCACTAACTCACAGATTCTTTTTCTCTCACACACACACAGCTTCTCTTTCTCTCTCTCTCACTCACAGTATCTCTTTCTCTCGCTCTCTCACTCACTCAAACCTTCTCTTTCTCTATCTGTCTCACTCACAGCTTCTCTTTCTCTCTGTCACTCACAGCTTCTCTCTCTCTCTCTCTTGCTCACTCACAGGTTCTATTTCTCTCTGTCTCCCTCATTCACAGCTTCTCTTTCTCTCTCTCTCTCTCACTCACAGCTTCTCTTTCTCTCTCTGTCTCTCTCACTCACAGCTTCTCTTCCTCTCACACTAACACACAGCTTCTCTTTCTCTCTCTCTCTCTCACTCACAGCTTCTCTTTCTCTCTCTGTCTCTCTCACTCACAGCTTCTCTTCCTCTCACACTAACACACAGCTTCTCTTTCTGTCTCTCTCTCTCACTCACAGCTTCTCTCTCTCTCTCTCTCTCACTCACAGCTTCTCTTTCTCTCTCTCTCTCTCACTCACAGCTTCTCTTTCTCTCTCTCTCACTCACAGCTTCTGTTTCTCTCTCTCTCATTCACAGCTACTCTTTCTCTCTCTCTCACCAGCTTCTCTTTTTCCCTCTCTCTCTCTCACTCACAGCTTCTCTTTCTTTCTCTCTCACTCACAGCTTCTGTTTCTCTCTCTCTCTCATTTACAGCTTCTCTTTCTCTCTGTCACTCACTCATTCACAGCTTCTCTTTCTCTCTCTCTCTCTCTCTCTCACTCACAGCTTCTCTTTCTCTCTCTCACTCACAGTTTCTCTCACTCTCTCTCACTCATAGCTTCTCTTTCTCTCTCTCACTCACAGCTTCTCTTTCTCTCTATCTCTCTCACTCACAGCTTCACTTTCTCTCTCTCACTAACAGCTTCTCTTTCTCTCTCTCTCACTCACAGCTTGTATTTCTCTCTCACACTCACAGCTTTTCTTTTTCTCTCTCTCTCTCACTCACAGCTTCTCTTTCTTTCTCTCTCTCACTCACTCACTCACAGCTTCTCTTTCTCTCTCTGTCTCTCTCACTCACTGCTTCTCTTTCTCTCTCACTCTCTCTCACTCATAGCTTCTCTTTCTCTCTCTCACTCTCAGCTCCTCTTTCTCTCTCACTCACTCACAGCTTCTCTTTCTCTCACTCTCTCTCACTCATAGCTTCTCTTTCTCTTTCTCTCTCTCACTCACAGCTTCTCTTTCTCTCTCACACACACACAGCTTCTCTTTCTCTCTCTCTCTCTCACTCACAGCTTCTCTTTCTCTCTCTCACTCACAGCTTCTCTTTCTCTCTGTATCACTCACAGCTTCTCTCTCTCTCTCACTCTCAGCTCCTCTTTCTCTCTCACTCACTCACAGCTTCTCTTTCTCTCTCTGTCTCTCTCACTCACAGCTTCTCTTTATCTCTCTCTCTCACAGCTTCTCTTTCTCTCTCACTCACTTCTCTCTCACAGCATCTCCTTCTCTCTCTCTCTCACTCACACACAGCTTCTCTTTCTCTCTCTATCTCACTCACTCACAGCTTCTCTCTCTCTCTCTCACTCACAGCTTCTCTTTCTCTCTCACTCACTCACAGCTTCACTCTCACACACACAGCTTCTCTCTCTCTCTCACTCACAGCTTCTCTTTCTCGCTCTCTCTCACAGCTTCTCTTTCTCTCTCACTCTCTCTCACACAGCTTTTCTTTCTCTCTCTCTATCACTCACTCACAGCTTCTCGTTCTCTCTCTGTCTCTCTCACTCACAGCTTCTCTTTCTCTCTCACACACACAGCTTCTCTTTCTCTCTCTCTCACTCACAGCTTCTCTTTCTCTCTCTCTCTCACTCACAGCTTCTCTTTCTCTTTCTCTCTCTCACTCTCACCACTTCTCCTTCGCTCTCTCACTCACAGCTTCTCTTTCTCTCTCTCTCTCACAGCTTCTCTTTCTCTCTCTCTCATTTACAGCTTCTCTTTCTCTCTCTCTCTCACTCACAGCTTCTCTTTCTCTCTCTCTCACTCACAGCTTCTCTTTCTCTCTCTGTCTCTCACTCACTCACAGCTTCTCTTTCTCTCTATGTCTCTCTCACTCACAGATTCTCTTTCTCTCACACTAACACACAGCTTCTCTTTCTCTCACTCTCACTCACTCACAGCTTCTCTTTCTCTCTCTCTCACTCACAGCTTCTCTTTCTCGTTCACTCACTAACTCACAGATTCTTTTTCTCTCACACACACACAGCTTCTCTTTCTCTCTCTCTCACTCACAGTATCTCTTTCTCTCGCTCTCTCACTCACTCAAACCTTCTCTTTCTCTATCTGTCTCACTCACAGCTTCTCTTTCTCTCTGTCACTCACAGCTTCTCTCTCTCTCTCTCTTGCTCACTCACAGGTTCTATTTCTCTCTGTCTCCCTCATTCACAGCTTCTCTTTCTCTCTCTCTCTCTCACTCACAGCTTCTCTTTCTCTCTCTGTCTCTCTCACTCACAGCTTCTCTTCCTCTCACACTAACACACAGCTTCTCTTTCTCTCTCTCTCTCTCACTCACAGCTTCTCTTTCTCTCTCTGTCTCTCTCACTCACAGCTTCTCTTCCTCTCACACTAACACACAGCTTCTCTTTCTGTCTCTCTCTCTCACTCACAGTTTCTCTCTCTCTCTCTCTCTCACTCACAGCTTCTCTTTCTCTCTCTCTCTCTCACTCACAGCTTCTCTTTCTCTCTCTCTCACTCACAGCTTCTGTTTCTCTCTCTCTCATTCACAGCTACTCTTTCTCTCTCTCTCACCAGCTTCTCTTTTTCCCTCTCTCTCTCTCACTCACAGCTTCTCTTTCTTTCTCTCTCACTCACAGCTTCTGTTTCTCTCTCTCTCTCATTTACAGCTTCTCTTTCTCTCTGTCACTCACTCATTCACAGCTTCTCTTTCTCTCTCTCTCTCTCTCTCTCACTCACAGCTTCTCTTTCTCTCTCTCACTCACAGTTTCTCTCACTCTCTCTCACTCATAGCTTCTCTTTCTCTCTCTCACTCACAGCTTCTCTTTCTCTCTATCTCTCTCACTCACAGCTTCACTTTCTCTCTCTCACTAACAGCTTCTCTTTCTCTCTCTCTCACTCACAGCTTGTATTTCTCTCTCACACTCACAGCTTTTCTTTTTCTCTCTCTCTCTCACTCACAGCTTCTCTTTCTTTCTCTCTCTCACTCACTCACTCACAGCTTCTCTTTCTCTCTCTGTCTCTCTCACTCACTGCTTCTCTTTCTCTCTCACTCTCTCTCACTCATAGCTTCTCTTTCTCTCTCTCACTCTCAGCTCCTCTTTCTCTCTCACTCACTCACAGCTTCTCTTTCTCTCTCTCTCTCTCCAACTCACAGCTTCTCTCTCTCTCTCTCTCTCTCACAGCTTCTCTTCCTCTCTTACTCTCTTCTCTCTCACAGCATCTCCTTCTCTCTCTCTCTCACTCACTCACAGCTTCTCTTTCTCTCTCTATCTCACTCACTCACAGCTTCTCTCTCTCTCTCTCACTCACAGCTTCTCTTTTTCTCTCTCTCTCACAGCTTCTCTTTCTCTCTCACTCTCTCACACAGCTTTTCTTTCTCTCTCTCTATCACTCACTCACAGGTTCTCTTTCTCTCTCTGTCTCTCTCACTCACAGCTTCACTTTCTCTCTCTGTATCTCTCACTCTCTGCTTCTCTTTCTCTCTCTCACTCACTCACAGCTTCTCTCTCTCTCACTCACTCACAGCTTCTCTTTCTCTCTCTCTCTCTCTCACTCACTCACAGCTTCTCGTTCTCTTTCTCTCTCACTCACTCACAGCTTCTATTTCTCTCTCTCTCACTCACAGCTTCTGTTTCTCTCTCTCTCTCATTTACAGCTTCTCTTTCTCTCTGTCACTCACTCACTCACAGCTTCTCTTTCTCTCTCTCTCTCTCTCACTCACAGCTTCTCTTTCTCTCTCTCACTCACTCACAGCCTCTCTTTCTCTCTCTCTCACTCACTCACAGCTTCTCTTTCTCTCTCACTCACTCACACCTTCTCTTTCTCTCTCCCACTCACTCACTCACAGCTTCTCTCTCTGTCTCTCTCACTCACAGCTTCTATTTCTCTCTCTTTCACAGCTTCTCTCTCTCTTTCTCTCTCTCACTCACAGCTTCTCTTTCTTTCTCTCTCTCTCTCTCTCTCACTCACTCACAGCTTCTCTTTCTCTTTCTGTCTCTCTCACTCACAGCTTCTCTTTCTCTCACACTAACGCACAGCTTCTCTTTCTCTCTCTCTCACTCACTCACAGCTTCTCTCTCTCTCTGTCTCTCTCACTCACAGCGTCTCTTTCTCTTTCACTCACTAACTCACAGATTCTCTTTCTCTCTCACACACACAGGTTCTCCTTCTCTCTCTCTCTCTCTCACTCACTCACAGCTTCACTTTCTTTCTCTCTCTCACTCACTCACAGCTTCTATTTTTCTCTCTCACACTCACAGCTTCTCTTTCTTTCTCTCTCTCTCTCTCACTCACAGCTTCTCTTTCTCTCTCTCACAGATTCTCTTTCTCTCTCTCTGCATCACTCACTCTCAGCTTCTCACTCTCTCTCTCTCTCTCACTCTCAGCTCCTCTTTCTCTCTCACTCACTCACAGCTTCTCTTTCTCTCTCTGTCTCTCCAACTCACAGCTTCTCTTTCTCTCTCTCTCTCTCACAGCTTCTCTTCCTCTCTCACTCTCTTCTCTCTCACAGCATCTCCTTCTCTCTCTCTCTCACTCACTCACAGCTTCTCTTTCTCTCTCTATCTCACTCACTCACAGCTTCTCTCTCTCTCTCTCACTCACAGCTTCTCTTTTTCTCTCTCTCTCACAGCTTCTCTTTCTCTCTCACTCTCTCACACAGCTTTTCTTTCTCTCTCTCTATCACTCACTCACAGCTTCTCTTTCTCTCTCTGTCTCTCTCACTCACAGCTTCACTTTCTCTCTCTGTCTCTCTCACTCTCTGCTTCTCTCTCTCTCTCTCACTCACTCACAGCTTCTCTCTCTCTCTCACTCACTCACAGCTTCTCTTTCTCTCTCTCTCTCTCACTCACTCACAGCTTCTCGTTCTCTTTCTCTCTCACTCACTCACAGCTTCTATTTCTCTCTCACAGCTTCTCTTTCTCTCTCTATCTCACTCACTCACAGCTTCTCTCTCTCTCTCTCACTCACAGCTTCTCTTTTTCTCTCTCTCTCACAGCTTCTCTTTCTCTCTCACTCTCTCACACAGCTTTTCTTTCTCTCTCTCTATCACTCACTCACAGCTTCTCTTACTCTCTCTGTCTCTCTCACTCACAGCTTCTCTTTCTCTCACTGTCTCTCTCACTCTCTGCTTCTCTTTCTCTCTCTCTCTCACTCACAGCTTCTCTCTCTCTCTCACTCACTCACAGCTTCTCTTTCTCTCTCTCTCTCTCACTCACTCACAGCTTCTCTTTCTCTTTATCTCTCACTCACTCACAGCTTCTATTTCTCTCTCACAGCTTCTCTTTCTCTCTATCTCTCTCACTCACAGCTTCATTTCTCTCTCTCACACACTCACAGATTCTCTTTCTCTCTCTCACTCACAGCTTCTCTTTCACTCTCTCTCACTCATAGCTTCTCTTTCTCTTTCTCTCTCACTCACAGTTTCTCTTTCTCTCTCTCTCTCTCACACAGCTTCTCTTTCTCTCTCTCTCTCTCACTCACAGCTTCTCTTTCTCTCTCTCTGTATCACTCACAGCTTCTCTCTCTCTCTCTCACTCTCAGCTCCTCTTTCTCTCTCACTCACTCACAGCTTCTCTTTCTCTCTCTGTCTCTCCAACTCACAGCTTCTCTTTATTTCTCTCTCTCACAGCTTCTCTTTCTCTCTCACTCACTTCTCTCTCACAGCATCTCCTTCTCTCTCTCGCACTCACTCACAGCTTCTCTTTCTCTCTCTATCTCACTCACTCACAGCTTCTCTCTCTCTCTCACTCACGCTTCTCTTTCTCTCTCTCACACAGCTTCTCTTTCTCTCTCACTCTCTCTCACACAGCTTTTCTTTCTCTCTCTCTATCACTCACTCACAGCTTCTCTTTCTCTCTCTGTCTCTCTCACTCACAGCTTCTCTTTCTCTCTCTCACACAAACAGCTTCTCTTTCTCTCTCTCTCTCACTCACAGCTTCTCTTTCTCTCTCTCTCTCACTCACAGCTTCTCTTTCTCTCCCCCTCTCTAACTCACTCACCTCTTCTCTTTCGCTCTCTCACTCACAGCTTCTCTCTCTCTCTCTATCTCACAGCATCTCTTTCTCTCTCTCTCTCATTTCCAGCTTCTCTTTCTCTCTCTGTCTCTCACTCACTCACAGCTTCTCTTTCTCTCTCTGTCTCTCTCACTCACAGCTTCTCTTTCTCTCACACTAACACACAGCTTCTCTTTCTCTCTCTCTCACTCACTCACAGCTTCTCTTTTCTCTCTCTCACTCACAGCTTCTCTTTTTCTCTCTCTCTCTCACTCACAGCTTCTCTCTCTCTCACTCACTCACAGCGTCTCTTTCTCTTTCACTCACTAACTCATAGATTCTCTTTCTCTCTCACACACACAGCTTCTCTTTCTCTCTCTCTCTCACTCACAGTATCTCTTTCTCTCGCTCTCTCACTCACTCAAACCTTCTCTTTCTCCATCTGTCTCACTCACAGCTTCTCTTTCGCTCTCTCTCTTGCTCACTCACAGGTTCTATTTCTCTCTCTGTCTCCCTCACTCACAGCTTCTCTTTCTCTCTCTCTCTCTCTCACTCAAGCTTCTCTTTCTCTTTATCTCTCTCACTCACAGCTTCTCTTTCTTTCTTTCTCTCTCTCTCTCACTCACAGCTTCTCTTTCTCTCTCTCTCTCTCACTCACAGCTTCTCTTTCTCTCTCTCTCACTCACAGCTTCTATTTCTCTCTCTCTCTCATTCACAGCTACTCTTTCTCTCTCTCACTCACAGCTTCTCTTTCATTCTCTCTCTCTCACTCACTCACAGCTTCTCTTTCTCTCTGTCTCTCTCACTCACTGCTTCTCTTTCTCTCTATCACTCACTCACAGCTTCTCTCTCTCTCACTCACTCACAGCTTCTCTTTCTCTTTCTCTCTCTCACTCACAGCTTCTCTTTCTCTCTCTCTCACTCACAGCTTCTCTTTCTCTCTCTCTCTCACTCACAGCCTCTCTTTCTCTCTCACACACTCACAGCTTCTATTTCTCTCTCTCATTCACAGCTACTCTTTCCCTCTCTCTCTCACTAACAGCTTCTCTTTCTTTCTTTCACTCACTCTCTCACTCACAGCTTCTCTTTTTCTCTCTCTCTCTCTCACTCACAGCTTCTCTCTCTCTCACTCACTCACAGCGTCTCTTTCTCTTTCACTCACTAACTCACAGATTCTCTTTCTCTCTCACACACACAGCTTCTCTTTCTCTCTCTCTCTCACTCACAGTATCTCTTTCTCTCGCTCTCTCACTCACTCAAACCTTCTCTTTCTCCATCTGTCTCACTCACAGCTTCTCTTTCTCTCTCTCTCTTGCTCACTCACAGGTTCTATTTCTCTCTCTGTCTCCCTCACTCAGAGCTTCTCTTTCTCTCTCTCTCTCTCACTCAAGCTTCTCTTTCTCTTTATCTCTCTCACTCACAGCTTCTCTTTCTCTCTCTCTCTCACTCACAGCTTCTCTTTCCCTCTCTCTCTCACTCACAGCTTCTCTTTCTCTCTCTATCACTCACAGCTTCTATTTCTCTCTCTCTCTCATTCACAGCTACTCTTTCTCTCTCTCACTCACAGCTTCTCTTTCATTCTCTCTCTTTCTCACTCACTCACAGCTTCTCTTTCTCTCTGTCTCTCTCACTCACTGCTTCTCTTTCTCTCTCTCACTCACTCACAGCTTCTCCCTCTCTCACTCACTCAGAGCTTCTCTTTCTCTTTCTCTCTCTCACTCACAGCTTCTCTTTCTCTCTCTCACTCACAGCTTCTCTTTCTCTCTCTCTCTCACTCACAGCTTCTCTTTCTCTCTCACACACTCACAGCTTCTATTTCTCTGTCTCTCTCACTCACTGCTTCTCTTTCTCTCTCTCACTCACTCACAGCTTCTCTCTCTCTCACTCACTCACAGCTTCTCTTTCTCTTTCTCTCTCTCACTCACAGCTTCTCTTTCTCTCTCTCACACACACAGCTTCTCTTTCTCTCTCTCTCTCACTCACAGCTTCTCTTTCTCTCTCACACACACAGCTTCTCTTTGTCTCTATCTCTCTCACTCACAGCTTCATTTCTCTCTCTCTCTCTCACTCACAGCTTCTCTTTCTCTCTCTCACTCACAGCTTCTCTTTCTCTCACTCTCTCTCACTCATAGCTTCTCTTTCTCTTTCTCTCTCTCACTCACAGCTTCTCTTTCTCTCTCACTCTCACACAGCTTCTCTTTCTCTCTCTCTCTCTCTCTCTCACTCAGCTTCTCTTTCTCTCTCTCACTCACAGCTTCTCTTTCTCTCTGTATCACTCGCAGCTTCTCTCTCTCTCTCTCTCACTCTCAGCACCTCTTTCTCTCTCACTCACTCACAGCTTATCATTCTCTCTCTGTCTCTCTCACTCACAGCTTCTCTTTCTCTCTCTCTCTCACAGCTTCTCTTTCTCTCTCACTCTCTTCTCTCTCACAGCATCTCCTTCTCTCTCTCTCTCTCTCACTCACAGCTTCTCTTTCTCTCTCTATCTCACTCACTCACAGCTTCTCTCTCTCACTCACTCACAGCTTCTCTTTCTCTCTCTCACTCACTCACAGCTTCTCTTTCTCTCTCTCACTCACTCACAGCTTCTCTCTCTCTCTCTCACTCACAGCTTCTCTTTCTCTCTGTCTCTCACTCACTCAAAGCTTCTCTTTCTCTCTGTCACTCACAGCTTCTCTCTCTCTCTCTCTTGCTCACTCACAGGTTCTATTTCTCTCTGTCTCCCTCACTCACAGCTTCTCTTTCTCTCTCTCTCTCTCACTCACTCACCACTTCTCTTTCACTCTCTCACTCACAGCTTCTCTCGCTCTCTCACTCACAGCTCCTCTTTTTCTCTCTGTCTCTCTCACTCACAGCATCTCTTTCTCTTTCACTCACTAACTCACAGCTTCTCTTTCTCTCTCACACTCACAGCTTCTCTTTCTCTCTCTCTCACTCACAGTATCTCTTTCTCTCGCTCTCTCACTCACTCAAACCATCTCTTTCTCATTCTGTCTCACTCACAGCTTCTCTTTCTCTCTCTCACTCAAAGCTTCTCTCTCTCTCACTCACAGCTTCTCTTTCTCTCTCTCTTTTGCTCACTCACAGGTTCTATTTCTCTCTCTGTCTCCCTCACTCACAGCTTCTCTTTCTCTCTCTCTCACTCACAGCTTCTATTTCTCTCTCTCTCTCATTCACAGCTACTCTTTCTCATTCTCTCTCACTCACAGCTTCTCTTTCTTTCTCTCTCTCACTCACTCACTCACAGCTTCTCTTTCTCTCTCTGTCTCTCTTACTCACTGCTTCTCTTTCTCTCTCACTCTCTCACTCATAGCTTCTCTTTCTCTCTCTCACTCACAGCTTCTCTTTCTCTCTCTCTCACTCACTCACAGCCTCTCTTTCTCTCTCTCTCTCTCACTCACTCACAGCTTCTCTTTCTCTCTCTCTCTCTCAATCACACCTTCTCTTTCTCTCTCTCACTCACAGCTTTTCTTTTTTTCTCTCTCTCTCACTCACAGCTTCTCTTTCTCTCTCTCTCACCCACTCACAGCCTCTCTTTCTCTCTCTCACTCACTCACAGCTTCTCTTTCTCTCTCTCTCACTCACACCTTCTCTTTCTCTCTCTCACTCACTCACTCACAGCTTCTCTCTCTGTCTCTCACTCACAGCTTCTATTTCTCTCTTTCACAGCTTCTCTCTCTCTTTCACTCTCATACTCACAGCTTCTCTTTCTTTCTCTCTCTCACTCACTCACAGCTTCTCTTTCTCTTTCACTCACTAACTCACAGATTCTCTTTCTCTCTCTCACACACAGGTTCTCCTTCTCTCTCTCTCTCACTCACTCACTCACAGCTTCACTTTCTTTCTCTCTCTCACTCACTCCCAGCTTCTATTTTTCTCTCTCTCACTCACAGCTTCTCTTTCTCTCACTCTCTCTCACTCATAGCTTCTCTTTCTCTTTCTCTCTCTCACTCACAGCTTCTCTTTCTCTTTCTCTCTCTCACTCATAGCTTCTCTTTCTCTCTCTCACAAATTCTCTTTCTCTCTAACTCACAGCTTCTCTTTCTCTCTCACACACTCACAGCTTCTATTTCTCTCTCACACACACAGCTTCTCTTTCTCTATCTCTCTCACTCACAGCTTCATTTCTCTCTCTCTCTCACTCCCAGCTTCTCTTTCTCTCTCTCACTCACAGCTTCTCTTTCTCTCACTCTCTCTCACTCATAGCTTCTCTTTCTCTTTCTCTCTCTCACTCACAGCTTCTCTTTCTCTCTCTCTCTCACACAGCGTCTCTTTCTCTCTCTCTTTCTCACTCACAGCTTCACTTTCTCTCTCTCACTCACAGCTTCTCTTTCTCTCTGTATCATTCACAGCTTTTCTCTCTCTCACTCTCAGCTCCTCTTTCTCTCTCACTCACTCACAGCTTCTCTTTCTCTCTCTATCTCACTCACTCACAGCTTCTCTTTCTCTCTCTCAAGCTGTGAGTGAGAGAGAGAGAGAGAAAAGAGAAGCTGTGAGTGAGAGAGATAGAGAGAAAGAGAAGCTGTGTGTGTGAGAGAGAAATAGAAGCTGTGAGTGAGTGAGAGAGAGAGAGAAAGAGAAAGAGTATCTGTGAGTGAGTGAGAGAGAGAGAGACAGAGAAGCAGTGAGAGAGAGAGACAGTGAGAGAAAGAGAAGCTGTGCGTGAGTGAGTGAGTGAGAGAAAGAAAGAGAAGCTGTGAGTGAGAGAGAATGAGAAAGAGTAGCTGTGAATGAGAGAGAGAGAGAAATACAAGCTGTGAGTGTGTGAGAGAGAAAGAGAAGCTGTGAGTGAGAGAGAGAGAGAGAAAGAGAAGCTGTGAGTGAGGGAGACAGAGAGAAATAGAACCTGTGAGTCAGCAAGAGAGAGAGAGAGAGAAGCTGTGAGTGACAGAGAGAAAGAGAAGCTGTGAGTGAGACAGATAGAGAAAGAGAAGGTTTGAGTGAGTGAGAGAGCGAGAGAAAGAGATACTGAGAGTGAGAGAGAGAGAAAGAGAAGCTGTGTGTGTGAGAGAGAAAGAGAATCTGTGAGTTAGTGAGTGAAAGAGAAAGAGACGCTGTGAATGAGAGAGACAGAGAGAGAGAAGCTGTGAGTGAGTGAGAGAGAGAGAAAAAGAGAAGCTGTGAGTGAGAGAGAGAGAGAGAGAAAGAGAAGCTGTGAGTGAGTGAGAGAGAGAGAAAGAGAAGCTGTGTGAGTGTGATAGAAAGAGAAGCTGTGAGTGAGAGAGAGAGAGAGAAAGAGAAGCTGTGAGTGAGTGAGAGACAGAGAGAGAAAGAGAAGCTGTGAGTGTGAGAGAGAGAGAAAAAGAAGCTGTGAGTGAGAGAGAGAGAGAAAGAGAAGCTGTGTGTGTGTGAGAGAGAGAAAGAGAAGCTGTGAGTGAGAGAGACAGAGAGAAAGAGAATCTGTGAGTGAGTGATAGAGAGAGAAAGAAAAGCTGTGTGAGAGAGAGTGAGAGAGAAAGAGAAGCTATGAGAGAGAGAGAAAAAGGGAAGCTGTGAGTGTGTGAGAGAGAGAAGCTGCGTGTGAGAGAAAGAAGCTGTGAGTGAGTGAGAGAGAGAGAGAAGGAGATGCTGTGAGAGAGAAGAGAGTGAGAGAGAAAGAGAAGCTGTGAGAGAGAGAAAGAGAAGCTGTGAGTGAGAGAGACAGAGAGAGAAAGAGAAGCTGTGAGTGAGTGAGAGAGAAAGAGGAGCTGAGAGTGAGAGAGAGAGAGAGAAGTTGTGAGTGATACAGAGAGAGAGAATGAGAAGCTGTGAGTGAGATAGAAAGAGAAGCTGTGAGTGAGAGAGAGAGAGAGAAAGAGAAGCTGTGAGAGAGAGAGAGAAAGAGAAGCTGTGTGTGAGAGAGAGAAAGAGAAAGAGAATCTATGAGTGAGAGAGAGTGAGAGAAAGAGAAGCTGTGGGTGAGAGAGAGAAAGAGAAGCTGTGAGTGAGAGAGATAGAGAGAAATGAAGCTGTGAGTGAGAGAGATAGAGAGAAAGAGAAGCTGTGTGTGAGAGAGAAATAGAAGCTGTGAGTGAGTGAGAGAGAAAGAGAAAGAGAATCTGTGATTGAGAGAGAGAGAGAAAGAGAAGCTGTGAGTGGGTGAGAGAGAGGGAGAAGCTGTGAGTGAGTGAGAGAGAGAAAGAGAAGCAGTGAGTGAGAGAGACAGAGAGAGAAAGAGAAGCTGTGAGTGAGTGAGAGAGAGAGAGAAAGAAAGAGAAGCTGAGAGTGAGAGAGAGAGAGAAAGAGTAGCTGTGAATGAGAGAGAGAGAAATAGAAGCTGTGAGTGTGTGAGAGAGAAAGAGAAGCTGTGAGTGAGAGAGAGAGAGAAAGATAAGCTGTGAGTGAGAGAGAGAAAGAGAAAGAGAAGCTGTGAGTGAGATAGAGAGAGAAAGAGAAGCTGTGAGTGAGGGAGAGAGAGAAACAGAAGCTGTGAGTGAGAGAGAGAGAGAGAGAGAAGCTGTGAGTGAGAGAGAGAAAGAGAAAGAGAAGCTTTCAGTGAGAGAGAGAGAAAGAGAAGCTGTGAGTGAGGGAGACAGAGAGAGAAATAGAACCTGTGAGTGAGCAAGAGAGAGAGAGAGGGAGAAGCTGTGAGTGACAGAGACAAAGAGAAGCTGTGAGTGAGACAGATAGAGAAAGAGAAGGTTTGAGTGAGTGAGAGAGCGAGAGAAAGAGATACTGTGAGTGAGAGAGAGAGAAAGAGAAGCTGTGAGTGTGAGAGAGAAAGAGAATCTGTGAGTTAGTGAGTGAAAGAGAAAGAGACGCTGTGAGTGAGAGTGACAGAGAGAAAGAGAAGCTGTGAGTGAGTGAGAGCGAGAGAAAAAGAGAAGCTGTAAGTGAGAGAGAGAGAAAGAGAAGCTGTGAGTGAGTGAGAGAGAGAGAAAGAGAAGCTGTGTGTTAGTGTGAGAGAAAGAGAAGCTGTGAGTGAGAGAGAGAGAGAAAGAGAAGCTGTGAGTGAGAGAGAAATAAAAGAAGCTGTCAGTGAGAGAGAGAAAGAGAAAGAGAAGCTGTGAGTGAGAGAGAGAGAGAAAGAGAAGCTGTGAGTGAGGGAGACAGAGAGAGAAATAGAACATGTGAGTGAGCAAGAGAGAGAGAGAAAGAGAAGCTGTGAGTGAGAGAGAGAGAGAAAGAATCTGTGAGTGAGTGTGTGAGAGAGAAAAGAGAAATTGTGAGTGAGAGAGATAGAGAGAAAGAAAGAGAAGCTGTGAGTGAGAGAGAGAAAAATAGAAGCTGTGTGAGTGAGAGAGAGAAAGAAAGAGAAGCTGTGAGTGAGTAAGTGAGAGAGAAAGAGAAAGAGAACCTGTGTGTGTGTGAGAGAAAGAGAATCTGTGAGTTAGTGAGTGAAAGAGAAAGAGACGCTGTGAGTGAGAGAGACAGAGAGAGAGGTGAGTGAGTGAGAGAGAGAGAGAAAGAGAAGCTGTGAGTGAGAGAGACAGAGAGAGAAAGAGAAGCTGTGAGTGAGTGAGAGACAGAGAGAGAAAGAGAAGCTGTATGTGAGAAGGAGAGAGAAAGAGAAGCTATGAGTGAGTGAGAGAGAGAAAGAGAAGCTGTGAGTGAGAGAGAGAGAGAGAAAGAGAAGCTGTGAGTGAGGGAGACAGAGAGAGAAATAGAACCTGTGAGTGAGCAAAAGAGAGAGAGAAAGAGAAGCTGTGAGTGAGAGAGAGAGAGAAAGAGAAGCTGTAAATGAGAGAGAGAAAGAGAAGCTGTGAGAGAGAGAGAGAAAGAGAAGCTGTGAGTGAGAGAGCGAAAGAGAAGTGGTGAGTGAGTGAGAGAGAGAGAGGGAAAGAGAAGCGGTGAGTGAGAGAGAGAGAGTAAGAGAAGCTGTGAGTGTGAGAGAGAGAAAGAGAAGCTGTGTGTGTGTGAGAGAGAAAGAGAAGCTGTGAGTGACAGAGACAGAGAGAGAACGAGAAGCTGTAAGTGAGTGATAGAGAGAGAGAAAGAAAAGCTGTGTGAGAGAGAGTGAGAGAGAAAGAGAAGCTGTGTGAGAGAGAGAAAGTGAAGGTGTGAGAGAGAGAGAGAGAGAAGCTGTGAGTGTGATAGAGAGAAAGAGAAGCTGTGTGTGTGTGAGAGAGAAAGAGAAGCTGTGAGTGAGAGAGACAGAGAGAGAACGAGAAGCTGTAAGTGAGTGATAGAGAGAGAGAAAGAAAAGCTGTGTGAGAGAGAGTGAGAGAGAAAGAGAAGCTGTGTGAGAGAGAGAAAGTGAAGGTGTGAGAGAGAGAGAGAGAAGCTGTGTGTGAGAGAGAGAAGCTGTGAGTGAGTGAGAGAGAGAGAGAAAGATAAAGAGAAGCTGCGAGTGAGTGAGAGAGAGAGAAGCTGTGAGTGAGTGAGAGAGAGAGAAGCTGTGAGTGAGTGAGAGAGAGAGAGAGAAAGAGAAGCAGTGAGTGAGAGAGCCAGAGAGAGAAAGAGAAGCTGTGAGTGAGTGAGTGAGTGAGAGAAAGAAAGAGAAGCTGTGAGTGAGACAGAGAGAGAAAGAGAAGCTGTGTGTGAGAGAGAGAAAGAGAAAGAGAATCTATGAGTGAGAGAGAGTGAGAGAAAGAGAAGCTGTGGGTGAGAGAGAGAAAGAGAAGCTGTGAGTGAGAGAGATAGAGAGAAATGAAGCTGTGAGTGAGAGAGATAGAGAGAAAGAGAAGCTGTGAGTGAGAGAGAGAGAAATGAAGCTGTGAGTGAGAGAGATAGAGAGAAAGAGATGCTGTGAGTGAGTGAGAGAGAGAGAGAAGCTGTGAGAGAGAGAGAGAGAAAGAGAAGTTGTAAATGAGAGAGAGAGAGAAATAGAAGCTGTGAGTGAGAGAGAGAGAAAGAGAAGCTGTGAGTGAGAGAGAGAGAAACAGAAGCTGTGAGTGAGAGAGAGAGAGAGAGAAGCTGTGAGTGAGAGAGAGAAAGAGAAAGAGAAGCTTTCAGTGAGAGAGAGAGAAAGAGAAGCTGTGAGTGAGGGAGACAGAGAGAGAAATAGAACCTGTGAGTGAGCAAGAGAGAGAGAGGGAGAAGCTGTGAGTGACAGAGACAAAGAGAAGCTGTGAGTGAGACAGATAGAGAAAGAGAAGGTTTGAGTGAGTGAGAGAGCGAGAGAAAGA
Source organism: Bradypodion pumilum (assembly GCA_035047305.1). NCBI lineage: Eukaryota > Metazoa > Chordata > Lepidosauria > Squamata > Chamaeleonidae > Bradypodion > Bradypodion pumilum. The sequence continues at coordinate 227,292,163 of JAWDJD010000002.1, read as the reverse complement.
GATACTGTGAGTGAGAGAGAGAGAAAGAGAAGCTGTGAGTGTGAGAGAGAAAGAGAATCTGTGAGTTAGTGAGTGAAAGAGAAAGAGACGCTGTGAGTGAGAGTGACAGAGAGAAAGAGAAGCTGTGAGTGAGTGAGAGCGAGAGAAAAAGAGAAGCTGTAAGTGAGAGAGAGAGAAAGAGAAGCTGTGAGTGAGTGAGAGAGAGAGAAAGAGAAGCTGTGTGTTAGTGTGAGAGAAAGAGAAGCTGTGAGTGAGAGAGAGAGAGAAAGAGAAGCTGTGAGTGAGAGAGAAATAAAAGAAGCTGTCAGTGAGAGAGAGAAAGAGAAAGAGAAGCTGTGAGTGAGAGAGAGAGAGAAAGAGAAGCTGTGAGTGAGGGAGACAGAGAGAGAAATAGAACATGTGAGTGAGCAAGAGAGAGAGAGAAAGAGAAGCTGTGAGTGAGAGAAAGAGAGAGAAAGAAGCTGTGAGTGAGTGTGTGAGAGAGAAAAGAGAAATTGTGAGTGAGAGAGATAGAGAGAAAGAAAGAGAAGCTGTGAGTGAGAGAGAGAAAAATAGAAGCTGTGTGAGTGAGAGAGAGAAAGAAAGAGAAGCTGTGAGTGAGTAAGTGAGAGAGAAAGAGAAAGAGAACCTGTGTGTGTGTGAGAGAAAGAGAATCTGTGAGTTAGTGAGTGAAAGAGAAAGAGACGCTGTGAGTGAGAGAGACAGAGAGAGAGAGAGGTGAGTGAGTGAGAGAGAGAGAGAAAGAGAAGCTGTGAGTGAGAGAGACAGAGAGAGAAAGAGAAGCTGTGAGTGAGTGAGAGACAGAGAGAGAAAGAGAAGCTGTGAGTGAGAAGGAGAGAGAAAGAGAAGCTATGAGTGAGTGAGAGAGAGAAAGAGAAGCTGTGAGTGAGAGAGAGATAGAGAAAGAGAAGCTGTGAGTGAGGGAGACAGAGAGAGAAATAGAACCTGTGAGTGAGCAAAAGAGAGAGAGAAAGAGAAGCTGTGAGTGAGAGAGAGAGAGAAAGAGAAGCTGTAAATGAGAGAGAGAAAGAGAAGCTGTGTGAGAGAGAGAGAAATAGAAGCTGTGAGTGAGAGAGCTAAAGAGAAGTGGTGAGTGAGTGAGAGAGAGAGAGAGAAAGAGAAGCGGTGAGTGAGAGAGAGAGAGTAAGAGAAGCTGTGAGTGTGAGAGAGAGAAAGAGAAGCTGTGTGTGTGAGAGAGAGAAAGAGAAGCTGTGAGTGAGAGAGACAGAGAGAGAACGAGAAGCTGTAAGTGAGTGATAGAGAGAGAGAAAGAAAAGCTGTGTGAGAGAGAGTGAGAGAGAAAGAGAAGCTGTGTGAGAGAGAGAAAGTGAAGGTGTGAGAGAGAGAGAGAGAGAAGCTGTGAGTGTGATAGAGAGAAAGAGAAGCTGTGTGTGTGTGAGAGAGAAAGAGAAGCTGTGAGTGAGAGAGACAGAGAGAGAACGAGAAGCTGTAAGTGAGTGATAGAGAGAGAGAAAGAAAAGCTGTGTGAGAGAGAGTGAGAGAGAAAGAGAAGCTGTGTGAGAGAGAGAAAGTGAAGGTGTGTGTGAGAGAGAGAGAAGCTGTGTGTGTGAGAGAGAAGCTGTGAGTGAGTGAGAGAGAGAGAGAAAGATAAAGAGAAGCTGCGAGTGAGTGAGAGAGAGAGAAGCTGTGAGTGAGTGAGAGAGAGAGAAGCTGTGAGTGAGTGAGAGAGAGAGAGAGAAAGAGAAGCAGTGAGTGAGAGAGCCAGAGAGAGAAAGAGAAGCTGTGAGTGAGTGAGTGAGTGAGAGAAAGAAAGAGAAGCTGTGAGTGAGACAGAGAGAGAAAGAGAAGCTGTGTGTGAGAGAGAGAAAGAGAAAGAGAATCTATGAGTGAGAGAGAGTGAGAGAAAGAGAAGCTGTGGGTGAGAGAGAGAAAGAGAAGCTGTGAGTGAGAGAGATAGAGAGAAATGAAGCTGTGAGTGAGAGAGATAGAGAGAAAGAGAAGCTGTGAGTGAGAGAGATAGAGAGAAATGAAGCTGTGAGTGAGAGAGATAGAGAGAAAGAGATGCTGTGAGTGAGTGAGAGAGAGAGAGAAGCTGTGAGAGAGAGAGAGAGAAAGAGAAGTTGTAAATGAGAGAGAGAGAGAAATAGAAGCTGTGAGTGAGAGAGAGAGAAAGAGAAGCTGTGAGTGAGAGAGAGAGAAAGAGAAGCTGTGAGTGAGAGAGAGAGAAAAAGAGAAGCTGTGAGTGAGAGAGAGAAAGAGAAAGAGAAGCTGTGAGTGAGAGAGAGAGAGAGAGAAAAGAGAAGCTGTGAGTGAGAGAGATAGAGAGAAAGAGAAGCTGTGAGAGAGAGAGAAATAGAAGCTGTGAGTGAGTGAGAGAGAGAGAAAGAGAAAGAGAAGCTGTGAGTGAGTGAGAGAGAGAGAAAGAGAAGCTGTGAGTGAGAGAGAGATAGAAGCTGTGAGTGAGTGAGAGAGAGAAAGAGAAGCAGTGAGTGAGAGAGACAGAGAGAGAAAGAGAAGCTTTGAGTGAGTGAGTGAGAGAAAGAAAGAAAGAGAAGCTGTGAGTGAGAGAGAGAGAAAGAGTAGCTGTGAGTGAGTGAGAGAGAGAGAGAAAGAAAGAGAAGCTGTGAGTGAGTGAGAGAGAAAGAGTAGCTGTGAATGAGAGAGAGAGAGAAATAGAAGATGTGAGTGAGAGAGAGAGAGAAGCTGTGAGTGAGAGAGAGAGAGAGAGAAGTTGTGAGTGAGAGAGAGAAAGAGAAGCTGTGAGTGAGAGAGAGAGAGAGAAAGAGAAGCTGTGAGTGAGGGAGACAGAGAGAGAAAGAGAACCTGTGAGTGAGCAAGAGAGATAGAGAAAGAGAAGCTGTGAGTGAGAGAGAGAGAAAAAGAGAAGCTGTGAGTAAGAGAGAGAAAGAGAAAGAGAAGCTATGAGTGAGAGAGAGTGAGAGAAAGAGAAGCTGTGAGTGAGAGAGAGAAAGAGAAGCTGTGAGTGAGAGAGAGAGTAAGAGAAGCGGTGAGTGAGTGAGAGAGAGAGAAAGAGAAGCTGTGTGTGTGTGAGAGAGAAAGAGAAGCTGTGAGTGAGAGAGACAGAGAGAGAAAGAGAAGCTGTGAGTGAGTGAGAGAGAGAAGCTGTGAGTGAGTGATAGAGAGAGAGAAAGAGAAGCTGTGTGAGAGAGAGTGAGAGAGAAAGAGAAGCTGTGTGAGAGGGAGAAAGTGAAGGTGTGAGAGAGAGAGAGAGAAGCTGTGTGTGTGAGAGAGAAGCTGTGAGTGAGTGAGAGAGAGAGAGAAAGAGAAGCTGTGAGTGAGTGAGAGAGAGAGAGAAAGATAAAGAGAAGCTGCGAGTGAGTGAGTGAGAGAGAGAAGCTGTGAGTGAGTGAGAGAGAGAGAGAAGCTGTGAGTGAGTGAGAGAGAGAGAGAGAGAGAGAGAGAAGCAGTGAGTGAGAGAGCCAGAGAGAGAAAGAGAAGCTGTGAGTGAGTGAGTGAGTGAGAGAAAGAAAGAGAAGCTGTGAGTGAGACAGAGAGAGAAAGAGAAGCTGTGAATGAGAGAGAGAGAGAAGCTGTGAGTGAGAGAGAGAGAGAGAGAAAGAGAAGCTGTGAGTGAGAGAGAGAAAGAGAAAGAGAAGCTGTGAGTGAGAGAGAGAAAAAGAGAAGCTGTAAATGAGAGAGAGAAAGAGAAGCTGTGTGAGAGAGAGAGAAAGAGAAGCTGTGAGTGAGAGAGCGAAAGAGAAGTGGTGAGTGAGTGAGAGAGAGAGAAAGAGAAAGAGAAGCTGTGAGTGAGAGAGAGAGAAAGAGAAGCTGTGAGTGAGAGAGAGAGTAAGAGAAGCGGTGAGTGAGTGAGAGAGAGAGAAAGAGAAGCTGTGTGTGTGTGAGAGAGAAAGAGAAGCTGTGAGTGAGGGAGACAGAGAGAGAAATAGAACCTGTGAGTGAGCAAAAGAGAGAGAGAAAGAGAAGCTGTGAGTGAGAGAGAGAGAAAGAGAAGCTGTAAATGAGAGAGAGAAAGAGAAGCTGTGAGAGAGAGAGAGAAAGAGAAGCTGTGAGTGAGAGAGCGAAAGAGAAGTGGTGAGTGAGTGAGAGAGAGAGAGAGAAAGAGAAGCGGTGAGTGAGAGAGAGAGAGTAAGAGAAGCTGTGAGTGAGAGAGAGAGAAAGAGAAGCTGTGTGTGAGAGAGAGAAAGAGAAGCTGTGAGTGAGAGAGACAGAGAGAGAACGAGAAGCTGTCAGTGAGTGATAGAGAGAGAGAAAGAAAAGCTGTGTGAGAGAGAGTGAGAGAGAAAGAGAAGCTGTGTGAGAGAGAGAAAGTGAAGGTGTGAGAGAGAGAGAGAGAGAAGCTGTGTGTGTGAGAGAGAAGCTGTGAGTGAGTGAGTGAGAGAGAGAAAGATAAAGAGAAGCTGCGAGTGAGTGAGAGAGAGAGAGAAGCTGTGAGTGAGTGAGAGAGAGAGAAGCTGTGAGTGAGTGAGAGAGAGAGAGAGAAAGAGAAGCAGTGAGTGAGAGAGCCAGAGAGAGAAAGAGAAGCTGTGAGTGAGTGAGTGAGTGAGAGAAAGAAAGAGAAGCTGTGAGTGAGACAGAGAGAGAAAGAGAAGCTGTGTGTGAGAGAGAGAAAGAGAAAGAGAATCTATGAGTGAGAGAGAGTGAGAGAAAGAGAAGCTGTGGGTGAGAGAGAGAAAGAGAAGCTGTGAGTGAGAGAGATAGAGAGAAATGAAGCTGTGAGTGAGAGAGATAGAGAGAAAGAGAAGCTGTGAGTGAGAGAGATAGAGAGAAATGAAGCTGTGAGTGAGAGAGATAGAGAGAAAGAGATGCTGTGAGTGAGTGAGAGAGAGAGAGAAGCTGTGAGAGAGAGAGAGAGAAAGAGAAGTTGTAAATGAGAGAGAGAGAGAAATAGAAGCTGTGAGTGAGAGAGAGAGAAAGAGAAGCTGTGAGTGAGAGAGAGAGAAAGAGAAGCTGTGAGTGAGAGAGAGAGAAAAAGAGAAGCTGTGAGTGAGAGAGAGAAAGAGAAAGAGAAGCTGTGAGTGAGAGAGAGAGAGAGAGAAAAGAGAAGCTGTGAGTGAGAGAGATAGAGAGAAAGAGAAGCTGTGTGTGAGAGAGAAATAGAAGCTGTGAGTGAGTGAGAGAGAGAGAAAGAGAAAGAGAAGCTGTGAGTGAGTGAGAGAGAGAGAAAGAGAAGCTGTGAGTGAGAGAGAGATAGAAGCTGTGAGTGAGTGAGAGAGAGAAAGAGAAGCAGTGAGTGAGAGAGACAGAGAGAGAAAGAGAAGCTTTGAGTGAGTGAGTGAGAGAAAGAAAGAAAGAGAAGCTGTGAGTGAGAGAGAGAGAAAGAGTAGCTGTGAGTGAGTGAGAGAGAGAGAGAAAGAAAGAGAAGCTGTGAGTGAGTGAGAGAGAAAGAGTAGCTGTGAATGAGAGAGAGAGAGAAATAGAAGCTGTGAGTGAGAGAGAGAGAGAGAAGCTGTGAGTGAGAGAGAGAGAGAGAGAGAAGTTGTGAGTGAGAGAGAGAAAGAGAAGCTGTGAGTGAGAGAGAGAGAGAGAAAGAGAAGCTGTGAGTGAGGGAGACAGAGAGAGAAAGAGAACCTGTGAGTGAGCAAGAGAGATAGAGAAAGAGAAGCTGTGAGTGAGAGAGAGAGAAAAAGAGAAGCTGTGAGTAAGAGAGAGAAAGAGAAAGAGAAGCTATGAGTGAGAGAGAGTGAGAGAAAGAGAAGCTGTGAGTGAGAGAGAGAAAGAGAAGCTGTGAGTGAGAGAGAGAGTAAGAGAAGCCGTGAGTGAGTGAGAGAGAGAGAAAGAGAAGCTGTGTGTGTGTGAGAGAGAAAGAGAAGCTGTGAGTGAGAGAGACAGAGAGAGAAAGAGAAGCTGTGAGTGAGTGAGAGAGAGAAGCTGTGAGTGAGTGATAGAGAGAGAGAAAGAGAAGCTGTGTGAGAGAGAGTGAGAGAGAAAGAGAAGCTGTGTGAGAGGGAGAAAGTGAAGGTGTGAGAGAGAGAGAGAGAGAAGCTGTGTGTGTGAGAGAGAAGCTGTGAGTGAGTGAGAGAGAGAGAGAGAAAGAGAAGCTGTGAGTGAGTGAGAGAGAGAGAGAGAGAAAGATAAAGAGAAGCTGCGAGTGAGTGAGTGAGAGAGAGAAGCTGTGAGTGAGTGAGAGAGAGAGAGAAGCTGTGAGTGAGTGAGAGAGAGAGAGAGAGAGAGAGAAGCAGTGAGTGAGAGAGCCAGAGAGAGAAAGAGAAGCTGTGAGTGAGTGAGTGAGTGAGAGAAAGAAAGAGAAGCTGTGAGTGAGACAGAGAGAGAAAGAGAAGCTGTGAATGAGAGAGAGAGAGAAGCTGTGAGTGAGAGAGAGAGAGAGAGAGAAAGAGAAGCTGTGAGTGAGAGAGAGAAAGAGAAAGAGAAGCTGTGAGTGAGAGAGAGAAAAAGAGAAGCTGTAAATGAGAGAGAGAAAGAGAAGCTGTGTGTGAGAGAGAGAAAGAGAAGCTGTGAGTGAGAGAGTGAAAGAGAAGTGGTGAGTGAGTGAGAGAGAGAGAAAGAGAAAGAGAAGCTGTGAGTGAGAGAGAGAGAAAGAGAAGCTGTGAGTGAGAGAGAGAGTAAGAGAAGCGGTGAGTGAGTGAGAGAGAGAGAAAGAGAAGCTGTGTGTGTGTGAGAGAGAAAGAGAAGCTGTGAGTGAGGGAGACAGAGAGAGAAATAGAACCTGTGAGTGAGCAAAAGAGAGAGAGAAAGAGAAGCTGTGAGTGAGAGAGAGAGAAAGAGAAGCTGTAAATGAGAGAGAGAAAGAGAAGCTGTGAGAGAGAGAGAGAAAGAGAAGCTGTGAGTGAGAGAGCAAAAGAGAAGTGGTGAGTGAGTGAGAGAGAGAGAGAGAAAGAGAAGCGGTGAGTGAGAGAGAGAGAGTAAGAGAAGCTGTGAGTGAGAGAGAGAGAAAGAGAAGCTGTGTGTGTGAGAGAGAGAAAGAGAAGCTGTGAGTGAGAGAGACAGAGAGAGAACGAGAAGCTGTCAGTGAGTGATAGAGAGAGAGAAAGAAAAGCTGTGTGAGAGAGAGTGAGAGAGAAAGAGAAGCTGTGTGAGAGAGAGAAAGTGAAGGTGTGTGAGAGAGAGAGAGAAGCTGTGTGTGTGAGAGAGAAGCTGTGAGTGAGTGAGTGAGAGAGAGAAAGATAAAGAGAAGCTGCGAGTGAGTGAGAGAGAGAGAGAAGCTGTGAGTGAGTGAGAGAGAGAGAAGCTGTGTGTGAGTGAGAGAGAGAGAGAGAAAGAGAAGCAGTGAGTGAGAGAGCCAGAGAGAGAAAGAGAAGCTGTGAGTGAGTGAGTGAGTGAGAGAAAGAAAGAGAAGCTGTGAGTGAGACAGAGAGAGAAAGAGAAGCTGTGTGTGAGAGAGAGAAAGAGAAAGAGAATCTATGAGTGAGAGAGAGTGAGAGAAAGAGAAGCTGTGGGTGAGAGAGAGAAAGAGAAGCTGTGAGTGAGAGAGATAGAGAGAAATGAAGCTGTGAGTGAGAGAGATAGAGAGAAAGAGAAGCTGTGAGTGAGAGAGATAGAGAGAAAGAGATGCTGTGAGTGAGTGAGAGAGAGAGAGAAGCTGTGAGAGAGAGAGAGAGAAAGAGAAGTTGTAAATGAGAGAGAGAGAGAAATAGAAGCTGTGAGTGAGAGAGAGAGAAAGAGAAGCTGTGAGTGAGAGAGAGAGAAAGAGAAGCTGTGAGTGAGAGAGAGAGAAAAAGAGAAGCTGTGAGTGAGAGAGAGAAAGAGAAAGAGAAGCTATGAGTGAGAGAGAGTGAGAGAAAGAGAAGCTGTGAGTGAGAGAGAGAGAGAGAAAAGAGAAGCTGTGAGTGAGAGAGATAGAGAGAAAGAGAAGCTGTGAGAGAGAGAGAAATAGAAGCTGTGAGTGAGTGAGAGAGAGAGAAAGAGAAAGAGAAGCTGTGAGTGAGTGAGAGAGAGAGAAAGAGAAGCTGTGAGTGAGAGAGAGATAGAAGCTGTGAGTGAGTGAGAGAGAGAAAGAGAAGCAGTGAGTGAGAGAGACAGAGAGAGAAAGAGAAGCTTTGAGTGAGTGAGTGAGAGAGAGAAAGAAAGAGAAGCTGTGAGTGAGAGAGAGAGAAAGAGTAGCTGTGAGTGAGTGAGAGAGAGAGAGAAAGAAAGAGAAGCTGTGAGTGAGTGAGAGAGAAAGAGTAGCTGTGAATGAGAGAGAGAGAGAAATAGAAGCTGTGAGTGAGAGAGAGAGAGAAGCTGTGAGTGAGAGAGAGAGAGAGAGAAGTTGTGAGTGAGAGAGAGAAAGAGAAGCTGTGAGTGAGAGAGAGAGAGAGAAAGAGAAGCTGTGAGTGAGGGAGACAGAGAGAGAAAGAGAACCTGTGAGTGAGCAAGAGAGATAGAGAAAGAGAAGCTGTGAGTGAGAGAGAGAGAAAAAGAGAAGCTGTGAGTAAGAGAGAGAAAGAGAAAGAGAAGCTATGAGTGAGAGAGAGTGAGAGAAAGAGAAGCTGTGAGTGAGAGAGAGAAAGAGAAGCTGTGAGTGAGAGAGAGAGTAAGAGAAGCGGTGAGTGAGTGAGAGAGAGAGAAAGAGAAGCTGTGTGTGTGTGAGAGAGAAAGAGAAGCTGTGAGTGAGAGAGACAGAGAGAGAAAGAGAAGCTGTGAGTGAGTGAGAGAGAGAAGCTGTGAGTGAGTGATAGAGAGAGAGAAAGAAAAGCAGTGTGAGAGAGAGTGAGAGAGAAAGAGAAGCTGTGTGAGTGAGAGAAAGTGAAGGTGTGTGAGAGAGAGAGAGAGAGAAGCTGTGTGTGTGAGAGAGAAGCTGTGAGTGAGTGATAGAGAGAGAGAAAGAGAAGCTGTGAGTGAGTGAGAGAGAGAGAGAAAGATAAAGAGAAGCTGCGAGTGAGTGAGAGAGAGAGAAGCTGTGAGTGAGTGAGAGAGAGAGAGAAGCTGTGAGTGAGTGAGAGAGAGAGAGAGAAAGAGAAGCAGTGAGTGAGAGAGCCAGAGAGAGAAAGAGAAGCTGTGAGTGAGTGAGTGAGTGAGAGAAAGAAGGAGAAGCTGTGAGTGAGACAGAGAGAGAAAGAGAAGCTGTGAATGAGAGAGAGAGAGAAGCTGTGAGTGAGAGAGAGAGAGAGAGAGAAAGAGAAGCTGTGAGTGAGAGAGAGAAAGAGAAAGAGAAGCTGTGAGTGAGAGAGAGAGAGAGAAAGAGAAGCTGTGAGTGCGAGAGACAGAGAGAGAAAGAGATGCTGTGAGTGAGTGAGAGAGAGAGAAAGAGAAGCTGTGAGTGAGAGAGAGAAAAAGAGAAGCTGTAAATGAGAGAGAGAAAGAGAAGCTGTGTGAGAGAGAGAGAAAGAGAAGCTGTGAGTGAGAGAGCGAAAGAGAAGTGGTGAGTGAGTGAGAGAGAGAGAAAGAGAAAGAGAAGCTGTGAGTGAGAGAGAGAAAGAGAAGCTGTGAGTGAGAGAGAGAGTAAGAGAAGCGGTGAGTGAGTGAGAGAGAGAGAGAAAGAGAAGCTGTGTGTGTGTGTGAAAGAAAGAGAAGCTGTGAGTGAGAGAGACAGAGAGAGAAAGAGAAGCTGTGAGTGAGTGAGAGAGAGAAGCTGTGAGTGAGTGATAGAGAGAGAGAAAGAAAAGCTGTGTGAGAGAGAGTGAGAGAGAAAGAGAAGCTGTGTGTGAGAGAGAAAGTGAAGGTGTGAGTGAGAGAGAGAGAGAGAGAAGCTGTGTGTGTGAGAGAGAAGCTGTGAGTGAGTGAGAGAGAGAGAGAGAGAGAAAGAGAAGCTGTGAGTGAGAGAGAGAGAGAAAGAGAAGCTGTGAGTGAGTGGGAGAGAGAAAGAGAAGCTGTGATTGAGAGAGAGAAAGAGAAGCTGTGAGTGCAAGAGACAGAGAGAGAAAGAGGCTGTGAGTGAGTGAGAGAGAGAGAAAGAGAAGCTGTGAGTGAGAGAGAGAGAGAGAAAGAGAAGCTGTAAATGAGAGAGAGAGAAAGAGTAGCTGTGTGAGAGAGAGAGAAAGAGAAGCTGTGAGTGAGAGTGCGAAAGAGAAGCGGTGAGTGAGTGAGAGAGAGAGAAAGAGAAGCTGTGAGTGAGAGAGAGAGAGAAAGAGAAGCTGTGAGTGAGAGAGAGAGAAAGAGAAGCAGTGTGTGTGTGAGAGAGAAAGAGAAGCTGTGAGTGAGAGAGACAGAGAGAGAAAGAGAAGCTGTGAGTGAGTGAGAGAAAGAGAAGCTGTGAGTGATACAGAGAGAGAGAAAGAGAAGTTGTGAGTGAGAGAGAGAAAGAGAAGCTGTGAGTGAGAGAGAGAGAAAGAGAAACTGTGAGTGAGAGAGAGAGAAAAAGAGAAGCTGTGAGTGAGAGAGAGAAAGAGAAAGAGAAGCTATGAGTGAGAGAGAGAGAGAAAGAGAAGCTGTGTGGGAGAGAGAAAGAGAAGCTGTGAGTGAGAGAGAGAGAATAAAAATGAAGCTGTGAGTGAGAGAGATAGAGAGAAAGAGAAGCTGTGTGTGAGAGAGAGAAAGAGAAGCTGTGAGTGCAAGAGACAGAGAGAAAGAGATGCTGTGAGTGAGTGAGAGGGAGAGAAAGAGAAGCTGTGAGTGAGAGAGAGAGAGAAAGAAAGAGAAGCTGTAAATGAGAGAGAGAGAAAGAGAAGCTGTGTGTGTGAGAGAGAAAGAGAAGCTGTGAGTGAGAGTGCGAAAGAGAAGCGGTGAGTGAGTGAGAGAGATAAAGAGATGCTGTGAGTGAGAGAGAGAGAAAGAGAAGCTTTGAGTGAGAGAGAGAGAAAGAGAAGCTGTGTGTGTGAGAGAGAGAAAGAGAAGCTGTGAGTGAGAGAGAGAAAGAGAAGCGGTGAGTGCGTGAGAGAGAAAGAGATGCTGTGAGTGAGGGAGACAGAGAGAGAAATAGAACCTGTGAGTGAGCAAGAGAGAGAGAGAGTGAAGCAGTGAGTGACAGAGAGAAAGAGAAGCTGTGAGTGAGACAGATAGAGAAAGAGAAGGTTTGAGTGAGTGAGAGAGCGAGAGAAATAGATACTGTGAGTGAGAGAGAGAGAAAGAGAAGCTGTGTGTGTGAGAGAAAGAGAATCTGTGAGTGAGTGAAAGAGAAAGAGACGCTGTGAGTGAGAGAGACAGAGAGAGAGAAGCTGTGAGTGAGAGAGAGAGAGAAAAAGAGAAGCTGTGAGTGAGAGAGAGAAAGAGAAGCTGTGAGTGAGTGAGAGACAGAGAGAGAAAGAGAAGCTGTGAGTGAGTGAGAGAGAGAAAGTTAAGCTGTGAGTGAGTGAGAGAGAGAGAAAGAGAAGCTGTGAGTGTGCGAGAGAGAGTAAGAAAAGCTGTGAGTGAGAGAGAAAAAGAGAAGCTGTGAGTGAGAGAGAGAAAGTGAAGCTGTGAGTGAGAGAGAGAGAAAGAGAAGCTGTAAATGAGAGAGAGAGAGAAAGAGAAGCTGTGAGAGGGAGCGAAAGAGAAGTGGTGAGTGAGTTAGAGATAGAGAGAAAGAGAAGCTGTGAGTGAGAGAGAGAGAGAAAGAGAAGCTGTGAGTTTGAGAGAGAGAGAAAGAGAAGCTGTGTGTGTGTGAGAGAGAGAAAGAGATGTGAGTGAGAGAGACAGAGAGAAAGAGAAGCTGTGAGTGAGTGATAGAGAGAGAGAAAGAAAAGCTGTGTGAGAGAGAGTGAGAGAGAAAGAGAAGCTGTGAGAGAGAGAGAGAGAGAAAGGGAAGCTGTGAGTGAGAGAGAGAGAGAAGCTGTGTGTGTGAGAGAGAAGGTGTGAGTGAGTGAGAGAGAAAGAGAAACTATGAGAGAGAGAGAGAGAAGCTGTGAGTGAGTGAGAGAGAGAGAGAAGCTGTGAGAGAGAGAGAGAGAAAGAGAAGTTGTAAATGAGAGAGAGAGAGAAATAGAAGCTGTGAGTGAGAGAGAGAGAAAGAGAAGCTGTGAGTGAGAGAGAGAGAAAGAGAAGCTGTGAGTGAGAGAGAGAGAAAAAGAGAAGCTGTGAGTGAGAGAGAGAAAGAGAAAGAGAAGCTATGAGTGAGAGAGAGTGAGAGAAAGAGAAGCTGTGAGTGAGAGAGAGAGAGAGAAAAGAGAAGCTGTGAGTGAGAGAGATAGAGAGAAAGAGAAGCTGTCAGAGAGAGAGAGAAAGAGTAGCTGTGAGTGAGTGAGAGAGAGAGAAAGAAAGAGAAGCTGTGAGTGAGTGAGAGAGAGAGAGAAAGAAAGAGAAGCTGTGAGTGAGAGAGAGAGAAAGAGTAGCTGTGAGTGAGTGAGAGAGAGAGAGAAAGAAAGAGAAGCTGTGAGTGAGTGAGAGAGAAAGAGTAGCTGTGAATGAGAGAGAGAGAGAAATAGAAGCTGTGAGTGAGAGAGAGAGAGAAGCTGTGAGTGAGAGAGAGAGAGAGAAGTTGTGAGTGAGAGAGACAAAGAGAAGCTGTGAGTGAGAGAGAGAGAGAGAAAGAGAAGCTGTGAGTGAGGGAGACAGAGAGAGAAAGAGAACCTGTGAGTGAGCAAGAGAGATAGAGAAAGAGAAGCTGTGAGTGAGAGAGAGAGAAAAAGAGAAGCTGTGAGTAAGAGAGAGAAAGAGAAAGAGAAGCTATGAGTGAGAGAGAGTGAGAGAAAGAGAAGCTGTGAGTGAGAGAGAGAAAGAGAAGCTGTGAGTGAGAGAGAGAGTAAGAGAAGCGGTGAGTGAGTGAGAGAGAGAGAAAGAGAAGCTGTGTGTGTGAGAGAGAGAAAGAGAAGCTGTGAGTGAGAGAGACAGAGAGAGAAAGAGAAGCTGTGAGTGAGTGAGAGAGAGAAGCTGTGAGTGAGTGATAGAGAGAGAAAGAAAAGCTGTGTGAGAGAGAGTGAGAGAGAAAGAGAAGCTGTGTGAGAGAGAGAAAGTGAAGGTGTGAGTGAGAGAGAGAGAGAGAGAAGCTGTGTGTGTGAGAGAGAAGCTGTGAGTGAGTGAGAGAGAGAGAGAGAAAGAGAAGCTGTGAGTGAGTGAGAGAGAGAGAGAGAAAGATAAAGAGAAGCTGCGAGTGAGTGAGAGAGAGAGAGAAGCTGTGAGTGAGTGAGAGAGAGAGAGAGAAGCTGTGAGTGAGTGAGAGAGAGAGAGAGAAAGAGAAGCAGTGAGTGAGAGAGCCAGAGAGAGAAAGAGAAGCTGTGAGTGAGTGAGTGAGTGAGAGAAAGAAAGAGAAGCTGTGAGTGAGACAGAGAGAGAAAGAGAAGCTGTGAATGAGAGAGAGAGAGAAGCTGTGAGTGAGAGAGAGAGAGAGAGAGAAAGAGAAGCTGTGAGTGAGAGAGAGAAAGAGAAAGAGAAGCTGTGAGTGAGAGAGAGAGAGAGAAAGAGAAGCTGTGAGTGCGAGAGACAGAGAGAGAAAGAGATGCTGTGAGTGAGTGAGAGAGAGAGAAAGAGAAGCTGTGAGTGAGAGAGAGAAAAAGAGAAGCTGTAAATGAGAGAGAGAAAGAGAAGCTGTGTGTGAGAGAGAGAAAGAGAAGCTGTGAGTGAGAGAGCGAAAGAGAAGTGGTGAGTGAGTGAGAGAGAGAGAAAGAGAAAGAGAAGCTGTGAGTGAGAGAGAGAGAAAGAGAAGCTGTGAGTGAGAGAGAGAGTAAGAGAAGCGGTGAGTGAGTGAGAGAGAGAGAAAGAGAAGCTGTGTGTGTGTGAGAGAGAAAGAGAAGCTGTGAGTGAGAGAGACAGAGAGAGAAAGAGAAGCTGTGAGTGAGTGAGAGAGAGAAGCTGTGAGTGAGTGATAGAGAGAGAGAAAGAAAAGCTGTGTGAGAGAGAGTGAGAGAGAAAGAGAAGCTGCGTGAGAGAGAGAAAGTGAAGGTGTGAGTGAGAGAGAGAGAGAAGCTGTGTGTGTGAGAGAGAAGCTGTGAGTGAGTGAGAGAGAGAGAGAGAGAGAAAGAGAAGCTGTGAGTGAGAGAGAGAGAGAAAGAGAAGCTGTGAGTGAGTGGGAGAGAGAAAGAGAAGCTGTGATTGAGAGAGAGAAAGAGAAGCTGTGAGTGCAAGAGACAGAGAGAGAAAGAGGCTGTGAGTGAGTGAGAGAGAGAGAAAGAGCTGTGAGTGAGAGAGAGAGAGAAAGAGAAGCTGTAAATGAGAGAGAGAGAAAGAGTAGCTGTGTGAGAGAGAGAGAAAGAGAAGCTGTGAGTGAGAGTGCGAAAGAGAAGCGGTGAGTGAGTGAGAGAGAGAGAAAGAGAAGCTGTGAGTGAGAGAGAGAGAGAAAGAGAAGCTGTGAGTGAGAGAGAGAGAAAGAGAAGCTGTGTGTGAGAGAGAGAGAAAGAGAAGCTGTGAGTGAGAGAGACAGAGAGAGAAAGAGAAGCTGTGAGTGAGTGAGAGAAAGAGAAGCTGTGAGTGATACAGAGAGAGAGAAAGAGAAGTTGTGAGTGAGAGAGAGAAAGAGAAGCTGTGAGTGAGAGAGAGAGAAAGAGAAACTGTGAGTGAGAGAGAGAGAAAAAGAGAAGCTGTGAGTGAGAGAGAGAAAGAGAAAGAGAAGCTATGAGTGAGAGAGAGAGAGAAAGAGAAGCTGTGTGGGAGAGAGAAAGAGAAGCTGTGAGTGAGAGAGAGAGAAAAAAAATGAAGCTGTGAGTGAGAGAGATAGAGAGAAAGAGAAGCTGTGTGTGTGAGAGAGAAAGAGAAGCTGTGAGTGCAAGAGACAGAGAGAAAGAGATGCTGTGAGTGAGTGAGAGGGAGAGAAAGAGAAGCTGTGAGTGAGAGAGAGAGAGAAAGAGAAGCTGTAAATGAGAGAGAGAGAAAGAGAAGCTGTGTGTGAGAGAGAGAAAGAGAAGCTGTGAGTGAGAGTGCGAAAGAGAAGCGGTGAGTGAGTGAGAGAGATAAAGAGATGCTGTGAGTGAGAGAGAGAGAAAGAGAAGCTTTGAGTGAGAGAGAGAGAAAGAGAAGCTGTGTGTGTGAGAGAGAGAAAGAGAAGCTGTGAGTGAGAGAGAGAAAGAGAAGCGGTGAGTGCGTGAGAGAGAAAGAGATGCTGTGAGTGAGGGAGACAGAGAGAGAAATAGAACCTGTGAGTGAGCAAGAGAGAGAGAGAGTGAAGCAGTGAGTGACAGAGAGAAAGAGAAGCTGTGAGTGAGACAGATAGAGAAAGAGAAGGTTTGAGTGAGTGAGAGAGCGAGAGAAATAGATACTGTGAGTGAGAGAGAGAGAAAGAGAAGCTGTGTGTGTGAGAGAGAAAGAGAATCTGTGAGTGAGTGAAAGAGAAAGAGACGCTGTGAGTGAGAGAGACAGAGAGAGAGAAGCTGTGAGTGAGAGAGAGAGAAAAAGAGAAGCTGTGAGTGAGAGAGAGAGAAAGAGAAGCTGTGAGTGAGTGAGAGACAGAGAGAGAAAGAGAAGCTGTGAGTGAGTGAGAGAGAGAAAGTTAAGCTGTGAGTGAGTGAGAGAGAGAGAAAGAGAAGCTGTGAGTGCGCGAGAGAGAGAAAGAAAAGCTGTGAGTGAGAGAGAAAAAGAGAAGCTGTGAGTGAGAGAGAGAAAGTGAAGCTGTGAGTGAGAGAGAGAGAAAGAGAAGCTGTAAATGAGAGAGAGAGAGAAAGAGAAGCTGTGAGAGAGAGCGAAAGAGAAGTGGTGAGTGAGTTAGAGATAGAGAGAAAGAGAAGCTGTGAGTGAGAGAGAGAGAGAAAGAGAAGCTGTGAGTTTGAGAGAGAGAGAAAGAGAAGCTGTGTGTGTGTGAGAGAGAGAAAGAGAAGATGTGAGTGAGAGAGACAGAGAGAAAGAGAAGCTGTGAGTGAGTGATAGAGAGAGAGAAAGAAAAGCTGTGTGAGAGAAAGTGAGAGAGAAAGAGAAGCTGTGTGAGAGAGAGAGAAAGGGAAGCTGTGAGTGAGAGAGAGAGAGAAGCTGTGTGTGAGAGAGAGAAGGTGTGAGTGAGTGAGAGAGAAAGAGAAACTATGAGAGAGAGAGAGAGAAGCTGTGAGTGAGTGAGAGAGAGAGAGAAGCTGTGAGAGAGAGAGAGAGAAAGAGAAGTTGTAAATGAGAGAGAGAGAGAAATAGAAGCTGTGAGTGAGAGAGAGAGAAAGAGAAGCTGTGAGTGAGAGAGAGAGAAAGAGAAGCTGTGAGTGAGAGAGAGAGAAAAAGAGAAGCTGTGAGTGAGAGAGAGAAAGAGAAAGAGAAGCTATGAGTGAGAGAGAGTGAGAGAAAGAGAAGCTGTGAGTGAGAGAGAGAGAGAGAAAAGAGAAGCTGTGAGTGAGAGAGATAGAGAGAAAGAGAAGCTGTCAGAGAGAGAGAGAAAGAGTAGCTGTCAGTGAGTGAGAGAGAGAGAGAAAGAAAGAGAAGCTGAGAGTGAGTGAGAGAGAGAGAGAAAGAAAGAGAAGCTGTGAGTGAGAGAGAGAGAAAGAATAGCTGTGAGTGAGTGAGAGAGAGAGAGAAAGAAAGAGAAGCTGTGAGTGAGTGAGAGAGAAAGAGTAGCTGTGAATGAGAGAGAGAGAGAAATAGAAGCTGTGAGTGAGAGAGAGAGAAGCTGTGAGTGAGAGAGAGAGAGAGAGAAGTTGTGAGTGAGAGAGAGAAAGAGAAGCTGTGAGTGAGAGAGAGAGAGAGAAAGAGAAGCTGTGAGTGAGGGAGACAGAGAGAGAAAGAGAACCTGTGAGTGAGCAAGAGAGATAGAGAAAGAGAAGCTGTGAGTGAGAGAGAGAGAAAAAGAGAAGCTGTGAGTAAGAGAGAGAAAGAGAAAGAGAAGCTATGAGTGAGAGAGAGTGAGAGAAAGAGAAGCTGTGAGTGAGAGAGAGAAAGAGAAGCTGTGTGTGTGTGAGAGAGAAAGAGAAGCTGTGAGTGAGAGAGACAGAGAGAGAAAGAGAAGCTGTGAGTGAGTGAGAGAGAGAAGCTGTGAGTGAGTGATAGAGAGAGAGAAAGAAAAGCTGTGTGAGAGAGAGTGAGAGAGAAAGAGAAGCTGTGTGAGAGAGAGAAAGTGAAGGTGTGAGTGAGAGAGAGAGAGAGAAGCTGTGTGTGTGAGAGAGAAGCTGTGAGTGAGTGAGAGAGAGAGAGAGAGAGAAAGAGAAGCTGTGAGTGAGTGAGAGAGAGAGAGAGAAAGATAAAGAGAAGCTGCGAGTGAGTGAGAGAGAGAGAGAAGCTGTGAGTGAGTGAGAGAGAGAGAGAAGCTGTGAGTGAGTGAGAGAGAGAGAGAAAGAGAAGCAGTGAGTGAGAGAGCCAGAGAGAGAAAGAGAAGCTGTGAGTGAGTGAGTGAGTGAGAGAAAGAAAGAGAAGCTGTGAGTGAGACAGAGAGAGAAAGAGAAGCTGTGAATGAGAGAGAGAGAGAAGCTGTGAGTGAGAGAGAGAGAGAGAGAGAAAGAGATGCTGTGAGTGAGTGAGAGAGAGAGAAAGAGAAGCTGTGAGTGAGAGAGAGAAAAAGAGAAGCTGTAAATGAGAGAGAGAAAGAGAAGCTGTGTGAGAGAGAGAGAAAGAGAAGCTGTGAGTGAGAGAGCGAAAGAGAAGTGGTGAGTGAGTGAGAGAGAGAGAAAGAGAAAGAGAAGCTGTGAGTGAGAGAGAGAGAAAGAGAAGCTGTGAGTGAGAGAGAGAGTAAGAGAAGCGGTGAGTGAGTGAGAGAGAGAGAAAGAGAATCTGTGAGTGAGTGAAAGAGAAAGAGACGCTGTGAGTGAGAGAGACAGAGAGAGAGAAGCTGTGAGTGAGAGAGAGAGGGAAAAAGAGAAGCTGTGAGTGAGAGAGAGAGAAAGAGAAGCTGTGAGTGAGTGAGAGACAGAGAGAGAAAGAGAAGCTGTGAGTGAGTGAGAGAGAGAAAGTTAAGCTGTGAGTGAGAGAGAGAGAGAAAGAGAAGCTGTGAGTGCGCGAGAGAGAGAAAGAAAAGCTGTGAGTGAGAGAGAAAAAGAGAAGCTGTGAGTGAGAGAGAGAAAGTGAAGCTGTGAGTGAGAGAGAGAGAGAAAGAGAAGCTGTAAATGAGAGAGAGAGAGAAAGAGAAGCTGTGAGAGAGAGCGAAAGAGAAGTGGTGAGTGAGTTAGAGATAGAGAGAAAGAGAAGCTGTGAGTGAGAGAGAGAGAGAAAGAGAAGCTGTGAGTTTGAGAGAGAGAGAAAGAGAAGCTGTGTGTGTGAGAGAGAGAGAAAGAGAAGATGTGAGTGAGAGAGACAGAGAGAAAGAGAAGCTGTGAGTGAGTGATAGAGAGAGAGAAAGAAAAGCTTGTGAGAGAGAGTGAGAGAGAAAGAGAAGCTGTGAGAGAGAGAGAGAGAAAGGGAAGCTGTGAGAGAGAGAGAGAGAGAAGCTGTGTGTGTGAGAGAGAAGGTGTGAGTGAGTGAGAGAGAAAGAGAAACTATGAGAAAGAGAGAGAAGCTGTGAGTGAGTGAGAGAGAGAGAGAAGCTGTGAGAGAGAGAGAGAGAGAAAGAGAAGTTGTAAATGAGAGAGAGAGAAATAGAAGCTGTGAGTGAGAGAGAGAGAAAGAGAAGCTGTGAGTGAGAGAGAGAGAAAAAGAAGCTGTGAGTGAGAGAGAGAAAGAGAAAGAGAAGCTATGAGTGAGAGAGAGTGAGAGAAAGAGAAGCTGTGAGTGAGAGAGAGAGAGAGAGAAAAGAGAAGCTGTGAGTGAGAGAGATAGAGAGAAAGAGAAGCTGTCAGAGAGAGAGAAATAGAAGCTGTGAGTGAGTGAGAGAGAGAGAGAAAGAGAAAGAGAAGCTGTGAGTGAGTGAGAGAGAGATTAAGAGAAGCTGTGAGTGAGAGAGAGATAGAAGCTGTGAGTGAGTGAGAGAGAGAAAGAGAAGCAGTGAGTGAGAGAGACAGAGAGAGAAAGATAAAGAGAAGCTGCGAGTGAGTGAGAGAGAGAGAGAAGCTGTGAGTGAGTGAGAGAGAGAGAGAGAAGCTGTGAGTGAGTGAGAGAGAGAGAGAGAAAGAGAAGCAGTGAGTGAGAGAGCCAGAGAGAGAAAGAGAAGCTGTGAGTGAGTGAGTGAGTGAGAGAAAGAAAGAGAAGCTGTGAGTGAGACAGAGAGAGAAAGAGAAGCTGTGAATGAGAGAGAGAGAGAAGCTGTGAGTGAGAGAGAGAGAGAGAGAGAGAAAGAGAAGCTGTGAGTGAGAAAGAGAAAGAGAAGCTGTGAGTGAGAGAGAGAGAGAGAAAGAGAAGCTGTGAGTGCGAGAGACAGAGAGAGAAAGAGATGCTGTGAGTGAGTGAGAGAGAGAGAAAGAGAAGCTGTGAGTGAGAGAGAGAAAAAGGGAAGCTGTAAATGAGAGAGAGAAAGAGAAGCTGTGTGTGAGAGAGAGAAAGAGAAGCTGTGAGTGAGAGAGCGAAAGAGAAGTGGTGAGTGAGTGAGAGAGAGAGAAAGAGAAGCTGTGAGTGAGTGAGAGAGAGAAGCTGTGAGTGAGTGATAGAGAGAGAGAAAGAAAACCTGTGTGAGAGAGAGTGAGAGAGAAAGAGAAGCTGTGTGTGAGAGAGAAAGTGAAGGTGTGAGTGAGAGAGAGAGAGAGAAGCTGTGTGTGTGAGAGAGAAGCTGTGAGTGAGTGAGAGAGAGAGAGAGAAAGAGAAGCTGTGAGTGAGAGAGAGAGAGAAAGAGAAGCTATGAGTGAGTGGGAGAGAGAAAGAGAAGCTGTGATTGAGAGAGAGAAAGAGAAGCTGTGAGTGCAAGAGACAGAGAGAGAAAGAGGCTGTGAGTGAGTGAGAGAGAGAGAAAGAGAAGCTGTGAGTGAGAGAGAGAGAGAGAGAAAGAGAAGCTGTAAATGAGAGAGAGAGAAAGAGTAGCTGTGTGAGAGAGAGAGAAAGAGAAGCTGTGAGTGAGAGTGCGAAAGAGAAGCGGTGAGTGAGTGAGAGAGAGAGAAAGAGAAGCTGTGAGTGAGAGAGAGAGAGAAAGAGAAGCTGTGAGTGAGAGAGAGAGAAAGAGAAGCTGTGTGTGTGTGAGAGAGAAAGAGAAGCTGTGAGTGAGAGAGACAGAGAGAGAAAGAGAAGCTGTGAGTGAGTGAGAGAAAGAGAAGCTGTGAGTGATACAGAGAGAGAGAAAGAGAAGTTGTGAGTGAGAGAGAGAAAGAGAAGCTGTGAGTGAGAGAGAGAGGAAGAGAAACTGTGAGTGAGAGAGAGAGAAAAAGAGAAGCTGTGAGTGAGAGAGAGAAAGAGAAGCTATGAGTCAGAGAGAGAGAGAAAGAGAAGCTGTGTGGGAGAGAGAAAGAGAAGCTGTGAGTGAGAGAGAGAGAAAAAAAATGAAGCTGTGAGTGAGAGAGATAGAGAGAAAGAGAAGCTGTGTGTGTGAGAGAGAAAGAGAAGCTGTGAGTGCAAGAGACAGAGAGAAAGAGATGCTGTGAGTGAGTGAGAGGGAGAGAAAGAGAAGCTGTGAGTGAGAGAGAGAGAAAGAGAAGCTGTAAATGAGAGAGAGAGAAAGAGAAGCTGTGTGTGTGAGAGAGAAAGAGAAGCTGTGAGTGAGAGTGCGAAAGAGAAGCGGTGAGTGAGTGAGAGAGATAAAGAGATGCTGTGAGTGAGAGAGAGAGAAAGAGAAGCTTTGAGTGAGAGAGAGAGAAAGAGAAGCTGTGTGTCTGAGAGAGAGAAAGAGAAGCTGTGAGTGAGAGAGAGAAAGAGAAGCGGTGAGTGAGTGAGAGAGAAAGAGATGCTGTGAGTGAGGGAGACAGAGAGAGAAATAGAACCTGTGAGTGAGCAAGAGAGAGAGAGAGAGAAGCAGTGAGTGACAGAGAGAAAGAGAAGCTGTGAGTGAGACAGATAGAAAAAGAGAAGGTTTGAGTGAGTGAGAGAGCGAGAGAAATAGATACTGTGAGTGAGAGAGAGAGAAAGAGAAGCTGTGTGTGAGAGAGAGAAAGAGAATCTGTGAGTGAGTGAAAGAGAAAGAGACGCTGTGAGTGAGAGAGACAGAGAGAGAGAAGCTGTGAGTGAGAGAGAGAGAGAAAAAGAGAAGCTGTGAGTGAGAGAGAGAGAAAGAGAAGCTGTGAGTGAGTGAGAGACAGAGAGAGAAAGAGAAGCTGTGAGTGAGTGAGAGAGAGAAAGTTAAGCTGTGAGTGAGTGAGAGAGAGAGAAAGAGAAGCTGTGAGTGCGCGAGAGAGAGAAAGAAAAGCTGTGAGTGAGAGAGAAAAAGAGAAGCTGTGAGTGAGAGAGAGAAAGTGAAGCTGTGAGTGAGAGAGAGAGAGAAAGAGAAGCTGTAAATGAGAGAGAGAGAAAGAGAAGCTGTGAGTGAGTGATAGAGAGAGAGAAAGAAAAGCTGTGTGAGAGAGAGTGAGAGAGAAAGAGAAGCTGTGAGAGAGAGAGAGAGAAAGGGAAGCTGTGTGAGAGAGAGAGAAGCTGTGTGTGTGAGAGAGAAGGTGTGAGTGAGTGAGAGAGAAAGAGAAACTATGAGAGAGAGAGAGAGAAGCTGTGAGTGAGTGAGAGAGAGAGAGAGAAGCTGTGAGAGAGAGAGAGAAGCTGTGAGAGAGAGAGAGAAAGAGAAGTTGTAAATGAGAGAGAGAGAGAAATAGAAGCTGTGAGTGAGAGAGAGAGAAAGAGAAGCTGTGAGTGAGAGAGAGAGAAAGAGAAGCTGTGAGTGAGAGAGAGAGAAAAAGAGAAGCTGTGAGTGAGAGAGAGAAAGAGAAAGAGAAGCTATGAGTGAGAGAGAGTGAGAGAAAGAGAAGCTGTGAGTGAGAGAGAGAGAGAGAGAAAAGAGAAGCTGTGAGTGAGAGAGATAGAGAGAAAGAGAAGCTGTCAGAGAGAGAGAAATAGAAGCTGTGAGTGAGTGAGAGAGAGAGAGAAAGAGAAAGAGAAGCTGTGAGTGAGTGAGAGAGAGAGAAAGAGAAGCTGTGAGTGAGAGAGAGATAGAAGCTGTGAGTGAGTGAGAGAGAGAAAGAGAAGCAGTGAGTGAGAGAGACAGAGAGAGAAAGATAAAGAGAAGCTGCGAGTGAGTGAGAGAGAGAAGCTGTGAGTGAGTGAGAGAGAGAGAGAAGCTGTGAGTGAGTGAGAGAGAGAGAGAGAAAGAGAAGCAGTGAGTGAGAGAGCCAGAGAGAGAAAGAGAAGCTGTGAGTGAGTGAGTGAGTGAGAGAAAGAAAGAGAAGCTGTGAGTGAGACAGAGAGAGAAAGAGAAGCTGTGAATGAGAGAGAGAGAGAAGCTGTGAGTGAGAGAGAGAGAGAGAGAAAGAGAAGCTGTGAGTGAGAGAGAGAAAGAGAAAGAGAAGCTGTGAGTGAGAGAGAGAGAGAAAGAGAAGCTGTGAGTGTGAGAGACAGAGAGAGAAAGAGATGCTGTGAGTGAGTGAGAGAGAGAGAAAGAGAAGCTGTGAGTGAGAGAGAGAAAAAGAGAAGCTGTAAATGAGAGAGAGAAAGAGAAGCTGTGTGAGAGAGAGAGAAAGAGAAGCTGTGAGTGAGAGAGCGAAAGAGAAGTGGTGAGTGAGTGAGAGAGAGAGAAAGAGAAGCTGTGAGTGAGAGAGAGAGAAAGAGAAGCTGTGAGTGAGAGAGAGAGTAAGAGAAGCGGTGAGTGAGTGAGAGAGAGAGAAAGATAAGCTGTGTGTGTGTGAGAGAGAAAGAGAAGCTGTGAGTGAGAGAGACAGAGAGAGAAAGAGAAGCTGTCAGTGAGTGAGAGAGAGAAGCTGTGAGTGAGTGATAGAGAGAGAGAAAGAAAAGCTGTGTGAGAGAGAGTGAGAGAGAAAGAGAAGCTGTGTGAGAGAGAGAAAGTGAAGGTGTGAGTGAGAGAGAGAGAGAGAAGCTGTGTGTGTGTGAGAGAAGCTGTGAGTGAGTGAGAGAGAGAGAGAAAGAGAAGCTGTGAGTGAGAGCGAGAGAGAAAGAGAAGCTGTGAGTGAGTGGGAGAGAGAAAGAGAAGCTGTGATTGAGAGAGAGAAAGAGAAGCTGTGAGTGCAAGAGACAGAGAGAGAAAGAGGCTGTGAGTGAGTGAGAGAGAGAGAAAGAGAAGCTGTGAGTGAGAGAGAGAGAGAGAAAGAGAAGCTGTAAATGAGAGAGAGAGAAAGAGTAGCTGTGTGTGAGAGAGAGAAAGAGAAGCTGTGAGTGAGAGTGCGAAAGAGAAGCGGTGAGTGAGTGAGAGAGAGAGAAAGAGAAGCTGTGAGTGAGAGAGAGAGAGAAAGAGAACCTGTGAGTGAGAGAGAGAAAGAGAAGCTGTGTGTGTGAGAGAGAGAAAGAGAAGCTGTGAGTGAGAGAGACAGAGAGAGAAAGAGAAGCTGTGAGTGAGTGAGAGAAAGAGAAGCTGTGAGTGATACAGAGAGAGAGAAAGAGAAGTTGTGAGTGAGAGAGAGAAAGAGAAGCTGTGAGTGAGAGAGAGAGAAAGAGAAACTGTGAGTGAGAGAGAGGGAAAAAGAGAAGCTGTGAGTGAGAGAGAGAAAGAGAAAGAGAAGCTATGAGTGAGAGAGAGAGAGAGAGAAAGAGAAGCTGTGTGGGAGAGAGAAAGAGAAGCTGTGAGTGAGAGAGAGAGAGAGAGAAAGAGAAGCTGTGAGTGAGAGAGAGAAAGAGAAAGAGAAGCTGTGAGTGAGAGAGAGAGAGAAAGAGAAGCTGTGAGTGTGAGAGACAGAGAGAGAAAGAGATGCTGTGAGTGAGTGAGAGAGAGAGAAAGAGAAGCTGTGAGTGAGAGAGAGAAAAAGAGAAGCTGTAAATGAGAGAGAGAAAGAGAAGCTGTGTGAGAGAGAGAGAAAGAGAAGCTGTGAGTGAGAGAGCGAAAGAGAAGTGGTGAGTGAGTGAGAGAGAGAGAAAGAGAAGCTGTGAGTGAGAGAGAGAGAAAGAGAAGCTGTGAGTGAGAGAGAGAGTAAGAGAAGCGGTGAGTGAGTGAGAGAGAGAGAAAGATAAGCTGTGTGTGTGTGAGAGAGAAAGAGAAGCTGTGAGTGAGAGAGACAGAGAGAGAAAGAGAAGCTGTCAGTGAGTGAGAGAGAGAAGCTGTGAGTGAGTGATAGAGAGAGAGAAAGAAAAGCTGTGTGAGAGAGAGTGAGAGAGAAAGAGAAGCTGTGTGAGAGAGAGAAAGTGAAGGTGTGAGTGAGAGAGAGAGAGAGAAGCTGTGTGTGTGTGAGAGAAGCTGTGAGTGAGTGAGAGAGAGAGAGAGAAAGAGAAGCTGTGAGTGAGAGCGAGAGAGAAAGAGAAGCTGTGAGTGAGTGGGAGAGAGAAAGAGAAGCTGTGATTGAGAGAGAGAAAGAGAAGCTGTGAGTGCAAGAGACAGAGAGAGAAAGAGGCTGTGAGTGAGTGAGAGAGAGAGAAAGAGAAGCTGTGAGTGAGAGAGAGAGAGAGAAAGAGAAGCTGTAAATGAGAGAGAGAGAAAGAGTAGCTGTGTGTGAGAGAGAGAAAGAGAAGCTGTGAGTGAGAGTGCGAAAGAGAAGCGGTGAGTGAGTGAGAGAGAGAGAAAGAGAAGCTGTGAGTGAGAGAGAGAGAGAAAGAGAACCTGTGAGTGAGAGAGAGAAAGAGAAGCTGTGTGTGTGAGAGAGAGAAAGAGAAGCTGTGAGTGAGAGAGACAGAGAGAGAAAGAGAAGCTGTGAGTGAGTGAGAGAAAGAGAAGCTGTGAGTGATACAGAGAGAGAGAAAGAGAAGTTGTGAGTGAGAGAGAGAAAGAGAAGCTGTGAGTGAGATTGAGAGAAAGAGAAACTGTGAGTGAGAGAGAGAGAAAAAGAGAAGCTGTGAGTGAGAGAGAGAAAGAGAAAGAGAAGCTATGAGTGAGAGAGAGAGAGAGAGAAAGAGAAGCTGTGTGGGAGAGAGAAAGAGAAGCTGTGAGTGAGAGAGAGAGAAAAAATGAAGCTGTGAGTGAGAGAGATAGAGAGAAAGAGAAGCTGTGTGTGAGAGAGAGAAAGAGAAGCTGTGAGTGCAAGAGACAGAGAGAAAGAGATGCTGTGAGTGAGTGAGAGGGAGAGAAAGAGAAGCTGTGAGTGAGAGAGAGAGAGAAAGAGAAGCTGTAAATGAGAGAGAGAAAGAGAAGCTGTGTGTGAGAGAGAGAAAGAGAAGCTGTGAGTGAGAGTGCGAAAGAGAAGCGGTGAGTGAGTGAGAGAGATAAAGAGATGCTGTGAGTGAGAGAGAGAGAAAGAGAAGCTGTGAGTGAGAGAGAGAAAGAGAAGCGGTGAGTGAGTGAGAGAGAAAGAGATGCTGTGAGTGAGGGAGACAGAGAGAGAAATAGAACCTGTGAGTGAGCAAGAGAGAGAGAGAGAGAAGCAGTGAGTGACAGAGAGAAAGAGAAGCTGTGAGTGAGACAGATAGAGAAAGAGAAGGTTTGAGTGAGTGAGAGAGCGAGAGAAATAGATACTGTGAGTGAGAGAGAGAGAAAGAGAAGCTGTGTGTGTGAGAGAGAAAGAGAATCTGTGAGTGAGTGAAAGAGAAAGAGACGCTGTGAGTGAGAGAGACAGAGAGAGAGAAGCTGTGAGTGAGAGAGAGAGAGAAAAAGAGAAGCTGTGAGTGAGAGAGAGAGAAAGAGAAGCTGTGAGTGAGTGAGAGACAGAGAGAGAAAGAGAAGCTGTGAGTGAGTGAGAGAGAGAAAGTTAAGCTGTGAGTGAGTGAGAGAGAGAGAAAGAGAAGCTGTGAGTGCGCGAGAGAGAGAAAGAAAAGCTGTGAGTGAGAGAGAAAAAGAGAAGCTGTGAGTGAGAGAGAGAAAGTGAAGCTGTGAGTGAGAGAGAGAGAGAAAGAGAAGCTGTAAATGAGAGAGAGAGAGAAAGAGAAGCTGTGAGAGAGAGCGAAAGAGAAGTGGTGAGTGAGTTAGAGATAGAGAGAAAGAGAAGCTGTGAGTGAGAGAGAGAGAGAAAGAGAAGCTGTGAGTTTGAGAGAGAGAGAAAGAGAAGCTGTGTGTGTGTGTGAGAGAGAAAGAGAAGATGTGAGTGAGAGAGACAGAGAGAAAGAGAAGCTGTGAGTGAGTGATAGAGAGAGAGAAAGAAAAGCTGTGTGAGAGAGAGTGAGAGAGAAAGAGAAGCTGTGAGAGAGAGAGAGAGAAAGGGAAGCTGTGAGTGAGAGAGAGAGAGAAGCTGTGTGTGAGAGAGAGAAGGTGTGAGTGAGTGAGAGAGAAAGAGAAACTATGAGAGAGAGAGAGAGAAGCTGTGAGTGAGTGAGAGAGAGAGAGAAGCTGTGAGAGAGAGAGAGAAAGAGAAGTTGTAAATGAGAGAGAGAGAGAAATAGAAGCTGTGAGTGAGAGAGAGAGAAAGAGAAGCTGTGAGTGAGAGAGAGAGAAAGAGAAGCTGTGAGTGAGAGAGAGAGAAAAAGAGAAGCTGTGAGTGAGAGAGAGAAAGAGAAAGAGAAGCTATGAGTGAGAGAGAGTGAGAGAAAGAGAAGCTGTGAGTGAGAGAGAGAGAGAGAGAAAAGAGAAGCTGTGAGTGAGAGAGATAGAGAGAAAGAGAAGCTGTCAGAGAGAGAGAAATAGAAGCTGTGAGTGAGTGAGAGAGAGAGAGAAAGAGAAAGAGAAGCTGTGAGTGAGTGAGAGAGAGAGAAAGAGAAGCTGTGAGTGAGAGAGAGATAGAAGCTGTGAGTGAGTGAGAGAGAGAAAGAGAAGCAGTGAGTGAGAGAGACAGAGAGAGAAAGATAAAGAGAAGCTGCGAGTGAGTGAGAGAGAGAGAAGCTGTGAGTGAGTGAGAGAGAGAGAGAAGCTGTGAGTGAGTGAGAGAGAGAGAGAGAAAGAGAAGCAGTGAGTGAGAGAGCCAGAGAGAGAAAGAGAAGCTGTGAGTGAGTGAGTGAGAGAAAGAAAGAGAAGCTGTGAGTGAGAGAGAGAAAGTGAAGCTGTGAGTGAGAGAGAGAGAGAAAGAGAAGCTGTAAATGAGAGAGAGAGAGAAAGAGAAGCTGTGAGAGAGAGCGAAAGAGAAGTGGTGAGTGAGTTAGAGATAGAGAGAAAGAGAAGCTGTGAGTGAGAGAGAGAGAGAAAGAGAAGCTGTGAGTTTGAGAGAGAGAGAAAGAGAAGCTGTGTGTGTGTGTGAGAGAGAAAGAGAAGATGTGAGTGAGAGAGACAGAGAGAAAGAGAAGCTGTGAGTGAGTGAGAGAGAGAAAGTTAAGCTGTGAGTGAGTGAGAGAGAGAGAAAGAGAAGCTGTGAGTGCGCGAGAGAGAGAAAGAAAAGCTGTGAGTGAGAGAGAAAAAGAGAAGCTGTGAGTGAGAGAGAGAAAGTGAAGCTGTGAGTGAGAGAGAGAGAGAAAGAGAAGCTGTAAATGAGAGAGAGAGAGAAAGAGAAGCTGTGAGAGAGAGCGAAAGAGAAGTGGTGAGTGAGTTAGAGATAGAGAGAAAGAGAAGCTGTGAGTGAGAGAGAGAGAGAAAGAGAAGCTGTGAGTTTGAGAGAGAGAGAAAGAGAAGCTGTGTGTGTGTGTGAGAGAGAAAGAGAAGATGTGAGTGAGAGAGACAGAGAGAAAGAGAAGCTGTGAGTGAGTGATAGAGAGAGAGAAAGAAAAGCTGTGTGAGAGAGAGTGAGAGAGAAAGAGAAGCTGTGAGAGAGAGAGAGAGAAAGGGAAGCTGTGAGTGAGAGAGAGAGAGAAGCTGTGTGTGAGAGAGAGAAGGTGTGAGTGAGTGAGAGAGAAAGAGAAACTATGAGAGAGAGAGAGAAGCTGTGAGTGAGTGAGAGAGAGAGAGAAGCTGTGAGAGAGAGAGAGAAAGAGAAGTTGTAAATGAGAGAGAGAGAGAAATAGAAGCTGTGAGTGAGAGAGAGAGAAAGAGAAGCTGTGAGTGAGAGAGAGAGAAAGAGAAGCTGTGAGTGAGAGAGAGAAAAAGAGAAGCTGTGAGTGAGAGAGAGAAAGAGAAAGAGAAGCTATGAGTGAGAGAGAGTGAGAGAAAGAGAAGCTGTGAGTGAGAGAGAGAGAGAGAGAAAAGAGAAGCTGTGAGTGAGAGAGATAGAGAGAAAGAGAAGCTGTCAGAGAGAGAGAAATAGAAGCTGTGAGTGAGTGAGAGAGAGAGAGAAAGAGAAAGAGAAGCTGTGAGTGAGTGAGAGAGAGAGAAAGAGAAGCTGTGAGTGAGAGAGAGATAGAAGCTGTGAGTGAGTGAGAGAGAGAAAGAGAAGCAGTGAGTGAGAGAGACAGAGAGAGAAAGATAAAGAGAAGCTGCGAGTGAGTGAGAGAGAGAGAAGCTGTGAGTGAGTGAGAGAGAGAGAGAAGCTGTGAGTGAGTGAGAGAGAGAGAGAGAAAGAGAAGCAGTGAGTGAGAGAGCCAGAGAGAGAAAGAGAAGCTGTGAGTGAGTGAGTGCGAGAAAGAAAGAGAAGCTGTGAGTGAGACAGAGAGAGAAAGAGAAGCTGTGAATGAGAGGGAGAGAGAAGCTGTGAGTGAGAGAGAGAGAGAGAGAAAGAGAAGCTGTGAGTGAGAGAGAGAAAGAGAAAGAGAAGCTGTGAGTGAGAGAGAGAGAGAGAAAGAGAAGCTGTGAGTGCGAGAGACAGAGAGAGAAAGAGATGCTGTGAGTGAGTGAGAGAGAGAGAAAGAGAAGCTGTGAGTGAGAGAGAGAAAAAGAGAAGCTGTAAATGAGAGAGAGAAAGAGAAGCTGTGTGAGAGAGAGAGAAAGAGAAGCTGTGAGTGAGAGAGCGAAAGAGAAGTGGTGAGTGAGTGAGAGAGAGAAAGAGAAGCTGTGAGTGAGAGAGAGAGAAAGAGAAGCTGTGAGTGAGAGAGAGAGTAAGAGAAGCGGTGAGTGAGTGAGAGAGAGAGAAAGAGAAGCTGTGAGTGAGAGAGACAGAGAGAGAAAGAGAAGCTGTGAGTGAGTGAGAGAGAGAAGCTGTGAGTGAGTGATAGAGAGAGAGAAAGAAAAGCTGTGTGAGAGAGAGTGAGAGAGAAAGAGAAGCTGTGTGAGAGAGAGAAAGTGAAGGTGTGAGTGAGAGAGAGAGAGAAGCTGTGTGTGTGTGAGAGAAGCTGTGAGTGAGTGAGAGAGAGAGAGAGAAAGAGAAGCTGTGAGTGAGAGAGAGAGAGAAAGAGAAGCTGTGAGTGAGTGGGAGAGAGAAAGAGAAGCTGTGATTGAGAGAGAGAAAGAGAAGCTGTGAGTGCAAGAGACAGAGAGAGAAAGAGGCTGTGAGTGAGTGAGAGAGAGAGAAAGAGAAGCTGTGAGTGAGAGAGAGAGAGAGAAAGAGAAGCTGTAAATGAGAGAGAGAGAAAGAGTAGCTGTGTGAGAGAGAGAGAAAGAGAAGCTGTGAGTGAGAGTGCGAAAGAGAAGCGGTGAGTGAGTGAGAGAGAGAGAAAGAGAAGCTGTGAGTGAGAGAGAGAGAGAAAGAGAAGCTGTGAGTGAGAGAGAGAGAAAGAGAAGCTGTGTGTGTGAGAGAGAGAAAGAGAAGCTGTGAGTGAGAGAGACAGAGAGAGAAAGAGAAGCTGTGAGTGAGTGAGAGAAAGAGAAGCTGTGAGTGATACAGAGAGAGAGAAAGAGAAGTTGTGAGTGAGAGAGAGAAAGAGAAGCGGTGAGTGAGAGAGAGAGAAAGAGAAACTGTGAGTGAGAGAGAGAGAAAAAGAGAAGCTGTGAGTGAGAGAGAGAAAGAGAAAGAGAAGCTATGAGTGAGAGAGAGAGAGAAAGAGAAGCTGTGTGGGAGAGAGAAAGAGAAGCTGTGAGTGAGAGAGAGAGAAAAAAAATGAAGCTGTGAGTGAGAGAGATAGAGAGAAAGAGAAGCTGTGTGTGTGAGAGAGAAAGAGAAGCTGTGAGTGCAAGAGACAGAGAGAAAGAGATGCTGTGAGTGAGTGAGAGGGAGAGAAAGAGAAGCTGTGAGTGAGAGAGAGAGAGAAAGAGAAGCTGTAAATGAGAGAGAGAGAAAGAGAAGCTGTGTGTGAGAGAGAGAAAGAGAAGCTGTGAGTGAGAGTGCGAAAGAGAAGCGGTGAGTGAGTGAGAGAGATAAAGAGATGCTGTGAGTGAGAGAGAGAGAAAGAGAAGCTTTGAGTGAGAGAGAGAGAAAGAGAAGCTGTGTGTGTGAGAGAGAGAAAGAGAAGCTGTGAGTGAGAGAGAGAAAGAGAAGCGGTGAGTGAGTGAGAGAGAAAGAGATGCTGTGAGTGAGGGAGACAGAGAGAGAAATAGAACCTGTGAGTGAGCAAGAGAGAGAGAGAGAGAAGCAGTGAGTGACAGAGAGAAAGAGAAGCTGTGAGTGAGACAGATAGAGAAAGAGAAGGTTTGAGTGAGTGAGAGAGCGAGAGAAATAGATACTGTGAGTGAGAGAGAGAGAAAGAGAAGCTGTGTGTGTGTGAGAGAAAGAGAATCTGTGAGTGAGTGAAAGAGAAAGAGATGCTGTGAGTGAGAGAGACAGAGAGAGAAGCTGTGAGTGAGAGAGAGAGAGAAAAAGAGAAGCTGTGAGTGAGAGAGAGAGAAAGAGAAGCTGTGAGTGAGTGAGAGACAGAGAGAGAAAGAGAAGCTGTGAGTGAGTGAGAGAGAGAAAGTTAAGCTGTGAGTGAGTGAGAGAGAGAGAAAGAGAAGCTGTGAGTGCGCGAGAGAGAGAAAGAAAAGCTGTGAGTGAGAGAGAAAAAGAGAAGCTGTGAGTGAGAGAGAGAAAGTGAAGCTGTGAGTGAGAGAGAGAGAAAGAGAAGCTGTAAATGAGAGAGAGAGAGAAAGAGAAGCTGTGAGAGAGAGCGAAAGAGAAGTGGTGAGTGAGTTAGAGATAGAGAGAAAGAGAAGCTGTGAGTGAGAGAGAGAGAGAAAGAGAAGCTGTGAGTTTGAGAGAGAGAGAAAGAGAAGCTGTGTGTGTGTGTGAGAGAGAAAGAGAAGATGTGAGTGAGAGAGACAGAGAGAAAGAGAAGCTGTGAGTGAGTGATAGAGAGAGAGAAAGAAAAGCTGTGTGAGAGAGAGTGAGAGAGAAAGAGAAGCTGTGAGAGAGAGAGAGAGAAAGGGAAGCTGTGAGTGAGAGAGAGAGAGAAGCTGTGTGTGTGAGAGAGAAGGTGTGAGTGAGTGAGAGAGAAAGAGAACCTATGAGAGAGAGAGAGAGAAGCTGTGAGTGAGTGAGAGAGAGAGAAGCTGTGAGAGAGAGAGAGAAAGAGAAGTTGTAAATGAGAGAGAGAGAGAAATAGAAGCTGTGAGTGAGAGAGAGAGAAAGAGAAGCTGTGAGTTAGAGAGAGAGAAAGAGAAGCTGTGAGTGAGAGAGAGAGAAAAAGAGAAGCTGTGAGTGAGAGAGAGAAAGAGAAAGAGAAGCTATGAGTGAGAGAGAGTGAGAGAAAGAGAAGCTGTGAGTGAGAGAGAGAGAGAGAAAAGAGAAGCTGTGAGTGAGAGAGATAGAGAGAAAGAGAAGCTGTCAGAGAGAGAGAAATAGAAGCTGTGAGTGAGTGAGAGAGAGAGAGAAAGAGAAAGAGAAGCTGTGAGTGAGTGAGAGAGAGAGAAAGAGAAGCTGTGAGTGAGAGAGAGATAGAAGCTGTGAGTGAGTGAGAGAGAGAAAGAGAAGCAGTGAGTGAGAGAGACAGAGAGAGAAAGAGAAGCTTTGAGTGAGTGAGTGAGAGAGAGAAAGAAAGAGAAGCTGTGAGTGAGAGAGAGAGAAAGAGTAGCTGTGAGTGAGTGAGAGAGAGAGAGAAAGAAAGAGAAGCTGTGAGTGAGTGAGAGAGAAAGAGTAGCTGTGAATGAGAGAGAGAGAGAAATAGAAGCTGTGAGTGAGAGAGAGAGAGAAGCTGTGAGTGAGAGAGAGAGAGAGAGAAGTTGTGAGTGAGAGAGAGAAAGAGAAGCTGTGAGTGAGAGAGAGAGAGAGAAAGAGAAGCTGTGAGTGAGGGAGACAGAGAGAGAAATAGAACCTGTGAGTGAGCAAGAGAGATAGAGAAAGAGAAGCTGTGAGTGAGAGAGAGAGAAAAAGAGAAGCTGGGAGTAAGAGAGAGAAAGAGAAAGAGAAGCTATGAGTGAGAGAGAGTGAGAGAAAGAGAAGCTGTGAGTGAGAGAGAGAAAGAGAAGCTGTGAGTGAGAGAGAGAGAGAGAAAAGAGAAGCTGTGAGTGAGAGAGATAGAGAGAACGAGAATCTGTGAGTTAGTGAGTGAAATAGAAGCTGTGAGAGAGAGAGAGAGAGAGAGAAAGATAAAGAGAAGCTGCGAGTGAGTGAGAGAGAGAGAAGCTGTGAGTGAGTGAGAGAGAGAGAGAAGCTGTGAGTGAGAGAGAGAGAGAGAGAGAGAAAGAGAAGCAGTGAGTGAGAGAGCCAGAGAGAGAAAGAGAAGCTGTGAGTGAGTGAGTGAGTGAGAGAAAGAAAGAGAAGCTGTGAGTGAGACAGAGAGAGAAAGAGTAGCTGTGAATGAGAGAGAGAGAGAAGCTGTGAGTGAGAGAGAGAGAGAGAGAGAAAGAGAAGCTGTGAGTGAGAGAGAGAAAGAGAAAGAGAAGCTGTGAGTGAGAGAGAGAGAGAGAAAGAGAAGCTGTGAGTGCGAGAGACAGAGAGAGAAAGAGATGCTGTGAGTGAGTGAGAGAGAGAGAAAGAGAAGCTGTAAATGAGAGAGAGAAAGAGAAGCTGTGTGTGAGAGAGAGAAAGAGAAGCTGTGAGTGAGAGAGCGAAAGAGAAGTGGTGAGTGAGTGAGAGAGAGAGAGAGAAAGAGAAGCTGTGAGTGAGAGAGAGAGAAAGAGAAGCTGTGAGTGAGAGAGAGAGTAAGAGAAGTGGTGAGTGAGTGAGAGAGAGAGAAAGAGAAGCTGTGAGTGAGAGAGACAGAGAGAGAAAGAGAAGCTGTGAGTGAGTGAGAGAGAGAAGCTGTGAGTGAGTGATAGAGAGAGAGAAAGAAAAGCTGTGTGAGAGAGAGTGAGAGAGAAAGAGAAGCTGTGTGTGAGAGAGAAAGTGAAGGTGTGAGTGAGAGAGAGAGAGAAGCTGTGTGTGTGTGAGAGAAGCTGTGAGTGAGTGAGAGAGAGAGAGAGAAAGAGAAGCTGTGAGTGAGAGAGAGAGAGAAAGTGAAGCTGTGAGTGAGTGGGAGAGAGAAAGAGAAGCTGTGATTGAGAGAGAGAAAGAGAAGCTGTGAGTGCAAGAGACAGATAGAGAAAGAGGCTGTGAGTGAGTGAGAGAGAGAGAAAGAGAAGCTGTGAGTGAGAGAGAGAGAGAGAAAGAGAAGCTGTAAATGAGAGAGAGAGAAAGAGTAGCTGTGTGTGAGAGAGAGAAAGAGAAGCTGTGAGTGAGAGTGCGAAAGAGAAGCGGTGAGTGAATGAGAGAGAGTGAAAGAGAAGCTGTGTGGGAGAGAGAGAAAGAGAAGCTGTGAGTGAGAGAGAGAGAGAAAAAATGAAGCTGCAAGTGAGAGAGATAGAGAGAAAGAGCTGTGTGTGTGAGAGAGAACTAGAAGCTGTGATTGAGTGAGAGAGAGAGAGAGAAAGAGAAGCTGTGAGTGAGTGAGAGAGAGAGAAAGAGAAGCTGTGAGTGAGAGAGAGAGAGAGAAGCTGTGAGTGAGTGAGAGAGAGAGAAAGAGAAGCAGTGAGTGAGAGACAGAGAGAGAAAGAAAGAGAAGCTGCGAGTGAGTGAGTGAGAGAGAGAAAGAAAGAGAAGCTGTGAGTGAGAGAGGGAGAGAAATAGAAGCTGTGAGTGAGAGAGAGAGAAAGAAAAGCTGTGAGTGAGAGAGAGAGAGAAAGAGAAGCTGTGAGTGAGAGAGAGAGAGAGAAAGAGAACATGTGAGTGAGAGAGAGAAAGAGAAGCTGTGAGTGCAAGAGACAGAGAGAGAAAGAGATGCTGTGAGTGAGTGAGAGAGAGAGAAAAATGAAGCTGTGAGTGAGAGAGATAGAGAGAAAGAGAAGCTGTGTGTGTGAGAGAGAAAGAGAAGCTGTGAGTGCAAGAGACAGAGAGAAAGAGATGCTGTGAGTGAGTGAGAGGGAGAGAAAGAGAAGCTGTGAGTGAGAGAGAGAGAGAGAAAGAGAAGCTGTAAATGAGAGAGAGAGAAAGAGAAGCTGTGTGTGAGAGAGAGAAAGAGAAGCTGTGAGTGAGAGTACGAAAGAGAAGCGGTGAGTGAGTGAGAGAGATAAAGAGATGCTGTGAGTGAGAGAGAGAGAAAGAGAAGCTTTGAGTGAGAGAGAGAGAAAGAGAAGCTGTGTGTGTGTGAGAGAGAAAGAGAAGCTGTGAGTGAGAGAGAGAAAGAGAAGCGGTGAGTGAGTGAGAGAGAAAGAGATGCTGTGAGTGAGGGAGACAGAGAGAGAAATAGAACCTGTGAGTGAGCAAGAGAGAGAGAGAGAGAAGCAGTGAGTGACAGAGAGAAAGAGAAGCTGTGAGTGAGAGAGAGAGAGAGACTAAGAAGCTGTGAGTGAGTGTGAGAGAGAAAAGAGAAGTTGTGAGTGAGAGAGATAGAGTGAAAGAAATAGAAGCTGTGAGTGAGAGAGAGAAAAATAGAAGCTGTGAGTGAGTGAGAGAGAGAAAGAAAGTGAAGCTGTGAGTGAGTGAGTGAGTGAGAGAGAGAGAGAAGGAGAACCTGTGTGTGTGAGAGAGAAAGAGAATCTGTGAGTTAGTGAGTGAAAGAGAAAGAGAAGCTGTGAGTGAGTGAGAGAGAGAAAGAAAGAGAAGCTGTGAGTATGAGAGAGAAAGAGAGAGAGAAGCTGTGAAAGAGAGAGAGAAATAGAAGCTGTGAGTGAGTGAGTGAGAGAGACAGAGAGAGAAGCTGTGAGTGAGTGAGTGAGAGAGAGAAAGAGAAGGTGTGTGTGTGAGAGAGAGAAAGAGAAGCTGTGAGTGAGTGAGAGAGAGAAAGAGAGGCTGTGAGTGAGTGAGAGAGAGAGAAAGAGAAGCTGTGAGTGAGAGAGAGAGAGAAAAAGAAAAGCTGTGAGTGAGAGAGAGAAAGAGAAGGTGTGATTGAGAGAGAGAGAAAGAGAAGCTGTGAGTGAGTGAGAGAGAGAGAAAGAGAGGCTGTGAGTGAGTGAGAGAGAGAGAAAGAGAAGCTGTGAGTGAGAGAGAGAAAGAGAAGCTATGAGTGAGAGAGAGTGAGAGAGAAAGAGAAGCAGTGAGTGAGAGAGACAGAGAGAGAAATAGAAGCTGTGAGTGAGTGAGTGAGAGAGAGAAAGAAAGAGAAGCTGTGAGTGAGAGAGAGAGAAGCTTTGAGTGAGAGAGAGAAAAGGAAGCTGTGAGTGAGACAGAATGAGAAAGAGATGGTTTGAGTGAGTGAGAGAGCGAGAGAAAGAGATACTGTGAGTGAGAGAGAGAGAAAGAGAAGCTGTGTGTGTGTGAGAGAAAGAGAATCTGTGAGTTAGTGAGTGAAAGAGAAAGAGATGCTGTGAGTGAGACAGAGAGAAAAAGAGGAGCTGTGAGTGAGAGAGCGAGAGAGAGAAAGAGAAACTGTGAGTGAGTGAGAGAGAGAGAAAGAGAAGCTGTGTGTTAGTGTGAGAGAAAGAGAAGCTGTGAGTGAGGGAGACAGAGAGAAATAGAACCTGTGTGTGAGCAAGAGAGAGAGAGAGAGAAGCTGTGAGTGACAGAGAGAAAGAGAAGCTGTGAGTGAGTGAGAGACAGAGAGAGAAAGAGAAGCTGTGAGTGAGAGAGAGAGAGAGAAAGAGAAGCTGTGACTGAGTGAGAGATTGAAAGAGAAGCTGTGAGTGAGTGAGAGAGAGAGAAAGAAAGAGAAGTTGTGAGTGCGCGAGACAGTGAGAGAAAGAGATGCTGTGAGTGAGTGAGAGAGAGAGAAAGAGAAGCTGTGAGTGAGAAAGAGAGAGAGAGAGAAGCTGTGAGAGAGAGAGAGAGAAAGAGAAGCTGTGAGTGAGGGAGACAGAGAGAGAAATACATCCTGTGAGTGAGCAAGAGAGAGAGAGAGAAGATGTGAGAGAGAGAGAGTAAAAGAGAAGCTGTGAGTGAGAGAGAGAGAGAGAAGCTGTGTGTGTGAGAGAGAAGCTGTGAGTGAGTGAGAGAGAAAGAGAAACTGTGAGTGAGTGAGAGAGAGAAGCTGTGAGTGAGTGAGATAGAGAGAGAAAGAGAAGCTGTGAGTGAGTGAGAGAGAGAGAGAAGGAGATGCTGTGAGAGAGAAGAGAGTGAGAGAGAAAGAGAAGCTGTGAGAGAGAGAGAGAAAGAGAAGCTGTGAGTGAGAGAGACAGAGAGAGAATGAGAAGCTGTGAGTGAGTGAGAGAGAAAGAGGTGCTGAGAGTGAGAGAGAGAGAGAAGCTGTGAGTGATACAGAGAGAAAGAGAAGCTGTGAGTGAGAGAGAGAAAGAGAAGCTGAGTGAGAGAGAGAGAGAGAGAAAGAGAAGCTGTGTGAGAGTGAAAGAGAAAGAGAAGCTGTGAGTGGGAGAGAGAAATAGAAGCTGTGAGTGTGTGAGAGAGAAAGAGAAGCTGTGTGTGAGAGAGAGAGAAAGAGAATTTGTGTGTGAGAGAAAGAGAAACTATGAGTGAGAGAGAGAAAGAGAAAGAGAAAGAGAAAGAGAAAGAGAAAGAGAAAGAGAAAGAGAAAGAGAAAGAGAAGCTGTGAGTGAGAGAGAGAGAGAGAGAAAGAGAAGGTGTGAGTGAGGGAGGCAGAGAGAGAAATAGAACATGTGAGTGAGCAAGAGAGAGAGAGAAAGAGAAGCTGTGAGTGAGAGAGAGAGAGAGACTAAGAAGCTGGGAGTGAGTGTGAGAGAGAAAAGAGAAGTTGTGAGTGAGAGAGATAGAGTGAAAGAAATAGAAGCTGTGAGTGAGAGAGAGAAAAATAGAAGCTGTGAGTGAGTGAGAGAGAGAAAGAAAGTGAAGCTGTGAGTGAGTGAGAGAGAGAGAGAGAGAAGGAGAACCTGTGTGTGTGTGAGAGAAAGAGAATCTGTGAGTTAGTGAGTGAAAGAGAAAGAGAAGCTGTGAGTGAGTGAGAGAGAGAAAGAAAGAGAAGCTGTGAGTATGAGAGAGAAAGAGAGAGAAGCTGTGAAAGAGAGAGAGAAATAGAAGCTGTGAGTGAGTGAGTGAGAGAGACAGAGAGAGAAGCTGTGAGTGAGTGAGTGAGAGAGAGAAAGAGAAGGTCTGAGTGTGTGAGAGAGAGAAAGAGAAGCTGTGAGTGAGTGAGAGAGAGAAAGAGAGGCTGTGAGTGAGTGAGAGAGAGAGAAAGAGAAGCTGTGAGTGAGAGAGAGAGAGAAAAAGAAAAGCTGTGAGTGAGAGAGAGAGAGAGAAGGTGTGATTGAGAGAGAGAGAAAGAGAAGCTGTGAGTGAGTGAGAGAGAGAGAAAGAGAGGCTGTGAGTGAGTGAGAGAGAGAGAAAGAGAAGCTGTGAGTGAGAGAGAGAAAGAGAAGCTATGAGTGAGAGAGAGTGAGAGAGAAAGAGAAGCAGTGAGTGAGAGAGACAGAGAGAGAAAGAGAAGCTGTGAGTGAGTGAGTGAGAGAGAGAAAGAAAGAGAAGCTGTGAGTGAGAGAGAGAGAAGCTTTGAGTGAGAGAGAGAAAAGGAAGCTGTGAGTGAGACAGAATGAGAAAGAGATGGTTTGAGTGAGTGAGAGAGCGAGAGAAAGAGATACTGTGAGTGAGAGAGAGAGAAAGAGAAGCTGTGTGTGTGAGAGAGAAAGAGAATCTGTGAGTTAGTGAGTGAAAGAGAAAGAGATGCTGTGAGTGAGACAGAGAGAAAAAGAGGAGCTGTGAGTGAGAGAGAGAGAGAGAGAAGCTGTGTGTGTGAGAGAGAAGCTGTGAGTGAGTGAGAGAGAAAGAGAAGCTGTGAGTGAGTGAGAGAGAGAAGCTGTGAGTGAGTGAGATAGAGAGAGAAAGAGAAGCTGTGAGTGAGTGAGAGAGAGAGAGGAGATGCTGTGAGAGAGAAGAGAGTGAGAGAGAAAGAGAAGCTGTGAGAGAGAGAGAGAAAGAGAAGCTGTGAGTGAGAGAGACAGAGAGAGAATGAGAAGCTGTGAGTGAGTGAGAGATTGAAAGAGAAGCTGTGAGTGAGTGAGAGAGAGAGAAAGAAAGAGAAGTTGTGAGTGCGCGAGACAGTGAGAGAAAGAGATGCTGTGAGTGAGTGAGAGAGAGAGAAAGAGAAGCTGTGAGTGAGAGAGAGAGAGAGAGAGAAGCTGTGAGAGAGAGAGAGAGAAAGAGAAGCTGTGAGTGAGGGAGACAGAGAGAGAAATACAACCTGTGAGTGAGCAAGAGAGAGAGAGAGAAGATGTGAGAGAGAGAGAGTAAAAGAGAAGCTGTGAGTGAGTGAGAGAGAGAGAAGCTGTGTGTGTGAGAGAGAAGCTGTGAGTGAGTGAGATAGAGAGAGAAAGAGAAGCTGTGAGTGAGTGAGAGAGAAAGAGAAGCTGTGAGTGAGTGAGAGAGAGAAGCTGTGAGTGAGTGAGATAGAGAGAGAAAGAGAAGCTGTGAGTGAGTGAGAGAGAGAGAGGAGATGCTGTGAGAGAGAAGAGAGTGAGAGAGAAAGAGAAGCTGTGAGAGAGAGAGAGAAAGAGAAGCTGTGAGTGAGAGAGACAGAGAGAGAATGAGAAGCTGTGAGTGAGTGAGAGAGAAAGAGGTGCTGAGAGTGAGAGAGAGAGAGAAGCTGTGAGTGATACAGAGAGAAAGAGAAGCTGTGAGTGAGAGAGAGAAAGAGAAGCTGAGTGAGAGAGAGAGAGAGAGAGAAAGAGAAGCTGTGTGAGAGTGAAAGAGAAAGAGAAGCTGTGAGTGGGAGAGAGAAATAGAAGCTGTGAGTGTGTGAGAGAGAAAGAGAAGCTGTGTGTGTGAGAGAGAGAAAGAGAATTTGTGTGTGAGAGAAAGAGAAACTATGAGTGAGAGAGAGAAAGAGAAAGAGAAAGAGAAAGAGAAAGAGAAAGAGAAAGAGAAAGAGAAGCTGTGAGTGAGAGAGAGAGAGAGAAAGAGAAGGTGTGAGTGAGGGAGGCAGAGAGAGAAATAGAACATGTGAGTGAGCAAGAGAGAGAGAGAAAGAGAAGCTGTGAGTGAGAGAGAGAGAGAGACTAAGAAGCTGTGAGTGAGTGTGAGAGAGAAAAGAGAAGTTGTGAGTGAGAGAGATAGAGTGAAAGAAATAGAAGCTGTGAGTGAGAGAGAGAAAAATAGAAGCTGTGAGTGAGTGAGAGAGAGAAAGAAAGTGAAGCTGTGAGTGAGTGAGAGAGAGAGAGAGAGAAGGAGAACCTGTGTGTGTGAGAGAGAAAGAGAATCTGTGAGTTAGTGAGTGAAAGAGAAAGAGAAGCTGTGAGTGAGTGAGAGAGAGAAAGAAAGAGAAGCTGTGAGTATGAGAGAGAAAGAGAGAGAGAAGCTGTGAAAGAGAGAGAGAAATAGAAGCTGTGAGTGAGTGAGTGAGAGAGACAGAGAGAGAAGCTGTGAGTGAGTGAGTGAGAGAGAGAAAGAGAAGGTGTGAGTGTGTGTGAGAGAGAAAGAGAAGCTGTGAGTGAGTGAGAGAGAGAAAGAGAGGCTGTGAGTGAGTGAGAGAGAGAGAAAGAGAAGCTGTGAGTGAGAGAGAGAGAGAAAAAGAAAAGCTGTGAGTGAGAGAGAGAAAGAGAAGGTGTGATTGAGAGAGAGAGAAAGAGAAGCTGTGAGTGAGTGAGAGAGAGAGAAAGAGAGGCTGTGAGTGAGTGAGAGAGAGAGAAAGAGAAGCTGTGAGTGAGAGAGAGAAAGAGAAGCTATGAGTGAGAGAGAGTGAGGAGAAAGAGAAGCAGTGAGTGAGAGAGACAGAGAGAGAAAGAGAAGCTGTGAGTGAGTGAGTGAGAGAGAGAAAGAAAGAGAAGCTGTGAGTGAGAGAGAGAGAAGCTTTGAGTGAGAGAGAGAAAAGGAAGCTGTGAGTGAGACAGAATGAGAAAGAGATGGTTTGAGTGAGTGAGAGAGTGAGAGAAAGAGATACTGTGAGTGAGAGAGAGAGAAAGAGAAGCTGTGTGTGTGAGAGAGAAAGAGAATCTGTGAGTTAGTGAGTGAAAGAGAAAGAGATGCTGTGAGTGAGACAGAGAGAAAAAGAGGAGCTGTGAGTGAGAGAGAGAGAGAAGCTGAGTGAGAGAGAGAGAGAGAGAAAGAGAAGCTGTGTGAGAGTGAAAGAGAAAGAGAAGCTGTGAGTGGGAGAGAGAAAGATGAAGAGAAGCTATGAGTGAGAGAGAGTGAGAGAAAGAGAAGCGGTGAGTGAGAGAGAGAAAGAGAAGCTGTGAGTGAGAGAGAGAGAGAGAGAGAAATGAAGTTGTGAGTGAGAGAGATAGAGGCAAAGAGAAGCTGTGTGTGTGAGAGAGAAATAGAAGCTGTGAGTGAGTGAGAGAGAAAGTGAAAGAGCAGCTGTGAGTGAGTGAGAGAGAGAGAGAAAGAAAAGCTGTGAGTGAGTGAGAGAGAGAGAAGCTGTGAGTGAGTGAGAGAGAGAAAGCGAGGCAGTGAGTGAGAGAGACAGAGAGAGAAAGAAAAGCTGTGAGTGAGTGAGTGAGAGAAAGAAAGAAAGAAAGTGAAGCTGTTAGTGAGAGAGAGAGGGAAAGAGTAGCTGTGAATGAGAGAGAGAGAAAAATAGAAGCTGTGAGTGTGTGAGAGAGAAAGAGAAGCTGTGAGTGAGTGAGAGAGAGAGAAAGAGAAGCTGTGAGTGAGAGAGAGAAAGAGAAGCTGTGAGTGAGAGAGAGAAAGAGAAAGAGAAGCTGTGAGTGAGTGAGAGAGAGAGAAGCTGTGAGTGAGTGAGTGAGAGAAAGAGAAGCAGTGAGTGAGAGAGACAGAGAGAAAGAGAAGCTGTGAGTGAGTGAGAGAGAGAGAAAGAAAGAGAAGCTGTGAGTGAGAGAGAGAAAGAGTAGCTGTGAATGAGAGAGAGAGAAATAGAAGCTGTGAGTGAGAGAGAGAGAAAGAGAAGCTTTGAGAGAGAGAGAGAGAAAGAGAAGCTGTGAGTGAGAGAGAGAGAGAGAAAGAGAAGCTGTGAGTGAAGGAGATAAAGAGCTCTCACTCTCTCTCACACAGCTTTTCTTTCTCTCTCTCTATCACTCACTCACAGCTTCTCTTTCTCTCTCTGTCTCTCTCACTCACAGCTTCTCTCTCTCTCTCACACACACAGCTTCTCTTTCTCTCTCACTAACTCACAGATTCTCTTTCTCTCACACACACACAGGTTCTCTTTCTCTTTCTCTCTCTCTCACTCACTCACAGCTTCTCTTTCTTTCTCTCTCTCACTCACACAGCTTCTATTTTTCTCTCTCACTCACAGCTTCTCTTTCTTTCTCTCTCTCTCTCTCACTCACAATTTCTCCTTTCTCTCTCTCACACTCACTCACAGCTTCTTTCTCTCTCTCTCACTCACAGCTTCTCTTTCTCTCTCTCTCTTGCTCACTCACATGTTCTATTTCTCTCTCTGTCTCCCTCACTCAAAGCTTCTCTTTCTCTCTCTCTCACTCACAGCTTCTCTTTCTCTTTCTTTCTCTCACTCACAGCTTCTTTTATTTCTCTCTCTCTCACTCACAGCTTCTCTTTCTCTCTCACTCACTCACAGCTTCTCTCACAAACACACAGCTTCTCTCTCTCTCTCACTCACAGATTCTCTTTCTCGCTCTCTCTCACAGCTTCTCTTTCTCTCTCACTCTCTCTCACACAGCTTTTCTTTCTCTCTCTCTATCACTCACTTACAGCTTCTCGTTCTCTCTCTGTCTCTCTCACTCAAAGCTTCTCTTTCTCTCTCACACACACACAGCTTCTCTTTCTCTCTCTCTCACTCACAGCTTCTCTTTCTCTCTCTCTCTCACTCACAGCTTCTCTTTCTCTCTCTCTCTCTCACAGCTTCTCTTTCTCTCTCTCTCATTTACAGCTTCTCTTTCTCTCTCTCTCTCACTCACAGCTTCTCTTTCTCTCTCTCTTTTGCTCACTCACAGGTTCTATTTCTCTCTCTGTCTCTCTCACTCACAGCTTCTCTTTCTCTCTCTCTCTCTCTCACTCACAGCTTCTCTTTCTCTCTCTCACTCACTCACAGCTTCTCTTTCTCTCTCTCTCTCACTCACAGCTTCTCTTTCTCTCTCTGTCT
Organism: Bradypodion pumilum; assembly: GCA_035047305.1. Classification (NCBI taxonomy): domain Eukaryota; kingdom Metazoa; phylum Chordata; class Lepidosauria; order Squamata; family Chamaeleonidae; genus Bradypodion; species Bradypodion pumilum. The sequence continues at coordinate 227,250,898 of JAWDJD010000002.1, read as the reverse complement.
CTCACTCACTCACAGCTTCTCTTTCTCTCTCTGTCTCTCTCACTCACAGCTTCTCTTTCTCTCTCTCTCTCACTCACTCACCTCTCTCTCTCTCTGTCTCTCTCACTCACAGCGTCTCTTTCTCTTTCACTCACTAACTCACAGATTCTCTTTCTCTCTCTCACACACAGGTTCTCTTTCTCTCTCTCACTCACAGCTTCTCTTTCTCTCTCTCTCTCACTCACAGCTTCTCTTTCTTTCTCTCTCTCACTCACACAGCTTCTATTTTTCTCTCTCTCACTCACAGCTTCTCTTTCTTTCTCTCTATCTCTCTCACTCACAATTTCTCTTTTTTCTCTCTCACACTCACTCACAGCTTCTTTCTCTCTCTCACACACTCACAGCTTCTCTTTCTCTCTCTCTCTTGCTCACTCACATGTTCTATTTCTCTCTCTGTCTCCCTCACTCACAGCTTCTCTTTCTCTCTCTCTCTCACTCACAGCTTCTCTTTCTCTTTCTCTCTCTCACTGACAGCTTCTTTTATTTCTCTCTCACTCACAGCTTCTCTTTCTCTCTCTCTCTCACTCACATCTTCTCTTTCTCTCACACTAACACACAGCTTCTCTTTCTCTCTCTCTCTCTCACTCACTCACAGCTTCTCTTTCTCTCCCTCTCACTCACAGCTTCTCTTTTTCTCTCTCTCTCACTCACTCACAGCTTCTCGTTCTCTCTGTCACTCTCACTCACAGCGTCTCTTTCACTTTCACTCACTAACTCACAGATTCTCTTTCTCTCTCACACTCACAGCTTCTCTTTCTCTCTCTCTCCCTCACAGTATCTCTTTCTCTCGCTCTCTCACAGTGAAGGAGATAAAGAGCTCACTCACAGCTTCTCTTTCTCTCTCTCTCACTCACTCACAGCTTCTCTTTCTCTCTCTCACTCACTCACAGCTTCTCTTTCTCTCTCTCTCACTCACAGCTCTTCTTTCTCTCTGTCTCTCACTCACTCACAGCTTCTCTTTCTCTCTCTGTCTCTCTCACTCACAGCTTCTCTTTCTCTCTCTCTCTCACTCACTCACCTCTCTCTCTGTCTCTCTCACTCACAGCTTCTCTTTCTCTCTCTATCTCACTCACTCTCAGCTTTTCTATCACACACACAGCTTCTCTCTCTCTCTCTCACTCACAGCTTCTCTTTTTCTCTCTCTCTCACAGCTTCTCTTTCTCTCTCTGTCTCTCTCACTCACAGCTTCTCTTTCTCTCTCTCACACACACACCCCTTCTCTTTCTCTCTCTCTCACTCACAGCTTCTCTTTCTCTCTCTCTCGCACTCACAGCTTCTCTTTCTCTCTCTCTCTCACTCACTCACCACTTCTCTTTTGCTCTCTCACTCCCAGCTTCTCTTTCTCTCTCTCACACAGCTTCTCTTTCTCTCTCTCTCTCATTTACAACTTCTCTTTCTCTCTCTCTCTCACTCACAGCTTCTCTTTCTCTCTCTCTCACTCACTCACAGATATCTCTTAATCTCTCTGTCTCTCGCACTCACAGCTTCTCTTTCTCTCTCTCTCACTCACTCACAGCTTCTCTTTCTCTCTCTCACTCTCTCACAGCTTCTCTTTCTCTCTCTCCCTCTCACTCACAGCTTCTCTTTCTCTCTCTGTCTCTCACTCACTCACAGCTTCTCTTTCTCTCTCTTTTATTTCTCTCTCAGCGTCTCTTTCTCTTTCACTCACTCACAGATTCTCTTTCTCTCTCACACACACAGGTTCTCACACAGATATCTCTTAATCTCTCTGTCTCTCACACTCACAGCTTCTCTTTCTCTCTCTCTCTCTCACTCACAGCTTCTCTTTCTCTCTCTCTCACTCACTCACAGATATCTCTTAATCTCTCTCTCTCACTCTCTCACAGCTTCTCTTTCTCTCTCTCTCTCACTCACAGCTTCTCTTTCTCTCTCTGTCTCTCACTCACTCACAGCTTCTCTTTCTCTCTCTTTTATTTCTCTCTCAGCGTCTCTTTCTCTTTCACTCACTCACATTCTCTTTCTCTCTCACACACACAGGTTCTCCTTCTCTCTCTCTCTCACTCACTCACTCACTCACAGCTTCACTTTCTTTCTCTCTCACACACACTCACAGCTTGTATTTTTCTCTCTCACTCACAGCTTCTCTTTCTTTCTTTCTCTCTCTCTCACTCACAATTTCTCCTTTCTCTCTCTCACACTCACTCACAGCTTCTTTCTCTCTCTCTCACTCACAGCTTCTCTTTCTCTCTCTCTCTTGCTCACTCACATGTTCTATTTCTCTCTCTGTCTCCCTCACTCAAAGCTTCTCTTTCTCTCTCTCTCACTCACAGCTTCTCTTTCTCTTTCTTTCTCTCACTCACAGCTTCTTTTATTTCTCTCTCTCTCACTCACAGCTTCTCTTTCTCTCTCACTCACTCACAGCTTCTCTCACAAACACATAGCTTCTCTCTCTCTCTCACTCACAGATTCTCTTTCTCGCTCTCTCTCACAGCTTCTCTTTCTCTCTCACTCTCTCTCACACAGCTTTTCTTTCTCTCTCTCTATCACTCACTTACAGCTTCTCGTTCTCTCTCTGTCTCTCTCACTCAAAGCTTCTCTTTCTCTCTCACACACACACAGCTTCTCTTTCTCTCTCTCTCACTCACAGCTTCTCTTTCTCTCTCTCTCTCACTCACAGCTTCTCTTTCTCTCTCTCTCTCTCACAGCTTCTCTTTCTCTCTCTCTCATTTACAGCTTCTCTTTCTCTCTCTCTCTCACTCACAGCTTCTCTTTCTCTCTCTCTTTTGCTCACTCACAGGTTCTATTTCTCTCTCTGTCTCTCTCACTCACAGCTTCTCTTTCTCTCTCTCTCTCTCTCACTCACAGCTTCTCTTTCTCTCTCTCACTCACTCACAGCTTCTCTTTCTCTCTCTCTCTCACTCACAGCTTCTCTTTCTCTCTCTGTCTCTCACTCACTCACAGCTTCTCTTTCTCTCTCTGTCTCTCTCACTCACAGCTTCTCTTTCTCTCTCTCTCTCACTCACTCACCTCTCTCTCTCTCTGTCTCTCTCACTCACAGCGTCTCTTTCTCTTTCACTCACTAACTCACAGATTCTCTTTCTCTCTCACACACACAGGTTCTCTTTCTCTCTCTCACTCACAGCTTCTCTTTCTCTCTCTCTCTCACTCACAGCTTCTCTTTCTTTCTCTCTCTCACTCACACAGCTTCTATTTTTCTCTCTCTCACTCACAGCTTCTCTTTCTTTCTCTCTATCTCTCTCACTCACAATTTCTCTTTTTTCTCTCTCACACTCACTCACAGCTTCTTTCTCTCTCTCACACACTCACAGCTTCTCTTTCTCTCTCTCTCTTGCTCACTCACATGTTCTATTTCTCTCTCTGTCTCCCTCACTCACAGCTTCTCTTTCTCTCTCTCTCTCACTCACAGCTTCTCTTTCTCTTTCTCTCTCTCACTGACAGCTTCTTTTATTTCTCTCTCACTCACAGCTTCTCTTTCTCTCTCTCTCTCACTCACATCTTCTCTTTCTCTCACACTAACACACAGCTTCTCTTTCTCTCTCTCTCTCTCACTCACTCACAGCTTCTCTTTCTCTCCCTCTCACTCACAGCTTCTCTTTTTCTCTCTCTCTCACTCACTCACAGCTTCTCGTTCTCTCTGTCACTCTCACTCACAGCGTCTCTTTCACTTTCACTCACTAACTCACAGATTCTCTTTCTCTCTCACACTCACAGCTTCTCTTTCTCTCTCTCTCCCTCACAGTATCTCTTTCTCTCGCTCTCTCACAGTGAAGGAGATAAAGAGCTCACTCACAGCTTCTCTTTCTCTCTCTCTCACTCACTCACAGCTTCTCTTTCTCTCTCTCACTCACTCACAGCTTCTCTTTCTCTCTCTCTCACTCACAGCTCCTCTTTCTCTCTGTCTCTCACTCACTCACAGCTTCTCTTTCTCTCTCTGTCTCTCTCACTCACAGCTTCTCTTTCTCTCTCTCTCTCACTCACTCACCTCTCTCTCTGTCTCTCTCACTCACAGCTTCTCTTTCTCTCTCTATCTCACTCACTCTCAGCTTTTCTATCACACACACAGCTTCTCTCTCTCTCTCTCACTCACAGCTTCTCTTTTTCTCTCTCTCTCACAGCTTCTCTTTCTCTCTCTGTCTCTCTCACTCACAGCTTCTCTTTCTCTCTCTCACACACACACCCCTTCTCTTTCTCTCTCTCTCACTCACAGCTTCTCTTTCTCTCTCTCTCGCACTCACAGCTTCTCTTTCTCTCTCTCTCTCTCACTCACTCACCACTTCTCTTTTGCTCTCTCACTCCCAGCTTCTCTTTCTCTCTCTCTCACAGCTTCTCTTTCTCTCTCTCTCTCATTTACAACTTCTCTTTCTCTCTCTCTCTCACTCACAGCTTCTCTTTCTCTCTCTCTCACTCACTCACAGATATCTCTTAATCTCTCTGTCTCTCGCACTCACAGCTTCTCTTTCTCTCTCTCTCACTCACTCACAGCTTCTCTTTCTCTCTCTCACTCTCTCACAGCTTCTCTTTCTCTCTCTCCCTCTCACTCACAGCTTCTCTTTCTCTCTCTGTCTCTCACTCACTCACAGCTTCTCTTTCTCTCTCTTTTATTTCTCTCTCAGCGTCTCTTTCTCTTTCACTCACTCACAGATTCTCTTTCTCTCTCACACACACAGGTTCTCACACAGATATCTCTTAATCTCTCTGTCTCTCGCACTCACAGCTTCTCTTTCTCTCTCTCTCTCACTCACAGCTTCTCTTTCTCTCTCTCTCACTCACTCACAGATATCTCTTAATCTCTCTCTCTCACTCTCTCACAGCTTCTCTTTCTCTCTCTCTCTCACTCACAGCTTCTCTTTCTCTCTCTGTCTCTCACTCACTCACAGCTTCTCTTTCTCTCTCTTTTATTTCTCTCTCAGCGTCTCTTTCTCTTTCACTCACTCACATTCTCTTTCTCTCTCACACACACAGGTTCTCCTTCTCTCTCTCTCTCACTCACTCACTCACTCACAGCTTCACTTTCTTTCTCTCTCACACACACTCACAGCTTGTATTTTTCTCTCTCTCACTCACAGCTTCTCTTTCTTTCTCTCTATCTCTCTCACTCACAACTTCTCTTTTCTCTCTCACACTCACTCACAGCTTCTTATTCTCTCTCTCTCTCACTCACAGCTTCTTATTCTCTCTCTCTCTCTCACTCACAGCTTCTCTTTCTCTCTCTCTTGCTCACTCACATGTTCTATTTCTCTCTCTGCCTCCCTCACTCACAGCTTCTCTTTCTCTCTCTCTCTCTCACTCACAGATTTCTTTCTCTTTCTCTCTCTCACTCACAGCTTCTCTTTCTCTTTCTCACTCACAAATTCTCTTTCTCTCTCTCTCACTCACAGCTTCTCTTTCTCTCCCACACACACAGCTTCTATTTCTCTCTCTCTCTCAGCTTCTCTTTCTCTATCTCTCTCACTCACAGCTTCATTTCTCTCTCTCTCTCTCACTCACAGCTTCTCTTTCTCTCTCTCACTCATAGCTTCTCTTTCTCTTTCTCTCTCTCACTCACAGCTTCTCTTTCTCTCTCTCTCTCACACAGCTTCTCTTTCTCTCTCTCTCTCACTCACAGCTTCTCTTTCTCTCTCTCACTCACAGCTTCTCTTTCTCTCTGTATCACTCACAGCTTCTCTCTCTCTCTCACTCTCAGCTCCTCTTTCTCTCTCACTCACTCACAGCTTCTCTTTCTCTCTCTGTCTCTCTCACTCACAGCTTCTCTTTCTCTCTCTCTCTCACAGCTTCTCTTTCTCTCTCACTCTCTTCTCTCTCACAGCATCTCCTTCTCTCTCTCTCACTCACGCACAGCTTCTCTTTCTCTCTCTATCTCACTCACTCACAGCTTCTCTCTCTCTCTCTCACTCACAGCTTCTCTTTCTCTCTCACTCACTCACAGCTTCACTCTCACACACACAGCTTCTCTCTCTCTCTCACTCACAGCTTCTCTTTCTCGCTCTCTCTCACAGCTTCTCTTTCTCTCTCACTCTCTCTCACACAGCTTTTCTTTCTCTCTCTCTATCACTCACTCACAGATTCTCGTTCTCTCTCTGTCTCTCTCACTCACAGCTTCTCTTTCTCTCTCACACACACAGCTTCTCTTTCTCTCTCTCTCTCACTCACAGCTTCTCTTTCTCTCTCTCTCTCACTCACAGCTTCTCTTTCTCTTTCTCTCTCTCACTCACTCACCACTTCTCTTTCGCTCTCTCACTCACAGCTTCTCTTTCTCTCTCTCTCTCACAGCTTCTCTTTCTCTCTCTCTCTCATTTACAGCTTCTCTTTCTCTCTGTCTCATGCACTCACAGCTTCTCTTTCTCTCTCTCTCAATCACTCACAGCTTCTCTTTCTCTCTCTCACTCACTCAAATCTTTTTCTCTCTCTCTCACTCACAGCTTCTCTTTCTCTCTCTGTCTCTCACTCACTCACAGCTTCTCTTTCTCTCTATGTCTCTCTCACTCACAGATTCTCTTTCTCTCACACTCACACAGCTTCTCTTTATCTCACTCTCACTCACTCAAAGCTTCTATTTCTCTCTCTCTCACTCACAGCTTCTCTTTCTCGTTCACTCACTAACTCACAGATTCTTTTTCTCTCTCACACACACAGCTTCTCTTTCTCTCTCTCTCCCTCACAGTATCTCTTTCTCTCTCTCTCTTGCTCACTCACAGGTTCTATTTCTCTCTGTCTCCCTCATTCACAGCTTCTCTTTCTCTCTCTCTCTCACTCACAGCTTCTCTTTCTCTCTCTGTCTCTCTCACTCACAGCTTCTCTTCCTCTCACACTAACACACAGCTTCTCTTTCTGTCTCTCTCTCTCACTCACAGCTTCTCTTTCTCTTTCTCTCTCTCACTCACAGCTTCTTTCTCTCTCTCTCTCTCACTCACAGCTTCTCTTTCTCTCTCTCTCTCTCACTCACAGCTTCTCTTTCTCTCTCTCACTCACAGCTTCTCTTTCTCTCTCTTACTCACTCACAGCTTCTCTTTCTCTCTCTCCCACCAGCTTCTCTTTTTCTCTCTCTCTCTCTCACTCACAGCTTCTCTTTCTCTCTCTCACACACACAGCTTCTGTTTCTCTCTCTCTCTCATTTACAGCTTCTCTTTCTCTCTGTCACTCACTCACTCACAGCTTCTCTTTCTCTCTCTCTCTCACTCACAGCTTCTCTTTCTCTCTCTCACTCACAGTTTCTCTCACTCTCTCTCACTCATATTTTCTCTTTCTCTCTCTCACTCACAGCTTCTCTTTCTCTCTATCTCTCTCACTCACAGCTTCACTTTCTCTCTCTCTCACTAACAGCTTCTCTTTCTCTCTCTCTCTCTCACTCACAGCCTCTCTTTCTCTCTCTCTCACTCACTCACAGCTTCTCTTTCTCTCTCTCTCTCACTCACACCTTCTCTTTCTCTCTCCCACTCACTCACTCACAGCTTCTCTCTGTCTCTCTCACTCACAGCTTCTATTTCTCTCTCTTTCACAGCTTCTCTCTCTCTTTCTCTCTCTCACTCACAGCTTCTCTTTCTTTCTCTCTCTCTCTCTCTCACTCACTCACAGCTTCTCTTTCTCTTTCTGTCTCTCTCACTCACAGCTTCTCTTTCTCTCACTCTAACGCACAGCTTCTCTTTCTCTCTCTCTCTCTCACTCACAGCTTCTCTCTCTCTCTCTCTCTCACTCACAGCGTCTCTTTCTCTTTCACTCACTAACTCACAGATTCTCTTTCTCTCTCACACACACAGGTTCTCCTTCTCTCTCTCTCTTTCTCACTCACTCACAGCTTCACTTTCTTTCTCTCACTCACTCACTCACAGCTTCTATTTTTCTCTCTCACACTCACAGCTTCTCTTTCTTTCTCTCTCTCTCTCACTCACAGCTTCTCTTTCTCTCTCTCACAGATTCTCTTTCTCTCTCTCTGTATCACTCACAGCTTCTCACTCTCTCTCTCTCTCTCACTCTCAGCTCCTCTTTCTCTCTCACTCACTCACAGCTTCTCTCTCTCTGTCTCTCCAACTCACAGCTTCTCTTTCTCTCTCTCTCTCTCACAGCTTCTCTTCCTCTCTCACTCTCTTCTCTCTCACAGCATCTCCTTCTCTCTCTCTCTCACTCACTCACAGCTTCTCTTTCTCTCTCTATCTCACTCACTCACAGCTTCTCTCTGTCTCTCTCACTCACAGCTTCTCTTTTTCTCTCTCTCTCACAGCTTCTCTTTCTCTCTCACTCTCTCACACAGCTTTTCTTTCTCTCTCTCTATCACTCACTCACAGCTTCACTTTCTCTCTCTGTCTCTCTCACTCTCTGCTTCTCTTTCTCTCTCTCACTCACTCACAGCTTCTCTCTCTCTCTCACTCACTCACAGCTTCTCTTTCTCTCTCTCTCTCTCACTCACTCACAGCTTCTCTTTCTCTTTCTCTCTCACTCACTCACAGCTTCTATTTCTCTCTCACAGCTTCTCTTTCTCTCTCTATCTCACTCACTCACAGCCTCTCTCTCTCTCTCTCACTCACAGCTTCTCTTTTTCTATCTCTCTCACAGCTTCTCTTTCTCTCTCACTCTCTCTCACACAGCTTTTCTTTCTCTCTCTCTATCACTCACTCACAGCTTCTCTTTCTCTCTCTGTCTCTCTCACTCACAGCTTCTCTTTCTCTCACTGTCTCTCTCACTCTCTACTTCTCTTTCTCTCTCTCACACACTCACAGCTTCTCTCTCTCTCACTCACTCACAGCTTCTCTCTCTCTCTCTCTCTCTCACTCACTCACAGCTTCTCTTTCTCTTTATCTCTCACTCACTCACAGCTTCTATTTCTCTCTCACAGCTTCTCTTTCACTCTCCCTCACTCATAGCTTCTCTTTCTCTTTCTCTCTCACTCACTCACAGCTTCTATTTCTCTCTCACAGCTTCTCTTTCTCTCTCTCTCTCTCACACAGCTTCTCTTTCTCTCTCTCTCTCACTCACAGCTTCTCTTTCTCTCTCTCTGTATCACTCACAGCTTCTCTTTTTCTCTCTCTCTCACAGCTTCTCTTTCTCTCTCACTCTCTCTCACACAGCTTTTCTTTCTCTCTCTCTATCACTCACTCACAGCTTCTCTTTCTCTCTCTGTCTCTCTCACTCACAGCTTCTATTTCTCTCTCACACACACACACCCCTTCTCTTTCTCTCTCTCTCACTCACAGCTTCTCTTTCTCTCTCTCTCTCACTCACAGCTTCTCTTTCTCTCTCTCTCTCTCACTCACTCACCACTTCTCTTTCGCTCTCTCACTCCCAGCTTCTCTTTCTATCTCTCTCACAGCTTCTCTTTCTCTCTCTCTCTCATTTACAACTTCTCTTTCTCTCTCTCTCTCACTCACAGCTTCTCTTTCTCTCTCTCTCACTCACTCACAGATATCTCTTAATCTCTCTGTCTCTCGCACTCACAGCTTCTCTTTCTCTCTCTCTCACTCACTCACAGCTTCTCTTTCTCTCTCTCACTCTCTCACAGCTTCTCTTTCTCTCTCTCTCTCACTCACAGCTTCTCTTTCTCTCTCTGTCTCTCACTCACTCACAGCTTCTCTTTCTCTCTCCTTTATTTCTCTCTCAGCGTCTCTTTCTCTTTCACTCACTCACAGATTCTCTTTCTCTCTCACACACACAGGTTCTCACACAGATATCTCTTAATCTCTCTGTCTCTCGCACTCACAGCTTCTCTTTCTCTCTCTCTCTCTCACTCGCAGCATCTCTTTCTCTCTCTCTCACTCACTCACAGATATCTCTTAATCTCTCTCTCTCACTCTCTCACAGCTTCTCTTTCTCTCTCTCTCTCACTCACAGCTTCTCTTTCTCTCTCTGTCTCTCACTCACTCACAGCTTCTCTTTCTCTCTCTTTTATTTCTCTCTCAGCGTCTCTTTCTCTTTCACTCACTCACAGATTCTCTTTCTCTCTCACACACACAGGTTCTCCTTCTCTCTCTCTCTCACTCACTCACTCACAGCTTCACTTTCTTTCTCTCTCACACACACTCACAGCTTCTATTTCTCTCTCTCTCACTCACAGCTTCTCTTTCTTTCTCTCTATCTCTCTCACTCACAACTTCTCTTTTCTCTCTCACACTCACTCACAGCTTCTTATTCTCTCTCTCTCTCTCACTCACAGCTTCTTATTCTCTCTCACTCTCTCACTCACAGCTTCTCTTTCTCTCTCTCTTGCTCACTCACATGTTCTATTTCTCTCTCTGCCTCCCTCACTCACAGCTTCTCTTTCTCTCTCTCTCTCTCACTCACAGCTTTTCTTTCTCTTTCTCTCTCTTACTCACAGCTTCTCTTTCTCTCTCTCACTCACAAATTCTCTTTCTCTCTCTCTCACTCACAGCTTCTTTTTCTCTCCCACACACTCACAGCTTCTATTTCTCTCTCTCTCTCTCTCAGCTTCTCTTTCTCTATCTCTCTCACTCACAGCTTCATTTCTCTCTCTCTCTCTCACTCACAGCTTCTCTTTCTCTCTCTCACTCACAGCTTCTCTTTCTCTCACTCTCTCTCACTCATAGCTTCTCTTTCTCTTTCTCTCTCTCACTCACAGCTTCTCTTTCTCTCTCACACACACACAGCTTCTCTTTCTCTCTCTCTCTCTCACTCACAGCTTCTCTTTCTCTCTCTCACTCACAGCTTCTCTTTCTCTCTGTATCACTCACAGCTTCTCTCTCTCTCTCACTCTCAGCTCCTCTTTCTCTCTCACTCACTCACAGCTTCTCTTTCTCTCTCTGTCTCTCTCACTCACAGCTTCTCTTTATCTCTCTCTCTCACAGCTTCTCTTTCTCTCTCACTCACTTCTCTCTCACAGCATCTCCTTCTCTCTCTCTCTCACTCACACACAGCTTCTCTTTCTCTCTCTATCTCACTCACTCACAGCTTCTCTCTCTCTCTCTCACTCACAGCTTCTCTTTCTCTCTCACTCACTCACAGCTTCACTCTCACACACACAGCTTCTCTCTCTCTCTCACTCACAGCTTCTCTTTCTCTCTCTCACTCACAGCTTCTCTTTCTCTCTCTTACTCACTCACAGCTTCTCTTTCTCTCTCTCCCACCAGCTTCTCTTTTTTTCTCTCTCTCTCTCACTCACAGCTTCTCTTTCTCTCTCTCACACACACAGCTTCTGTTTCTCTCTCTCTCTCATTTACAGCTTCTCTTTCTCTCTGTCACTCACTCACTCACAGCTTCTCTTTCTCTCTCTCACTCACAGTTTCTCTCACTCTCTCTCACTCATAGCTTCTCTTTCTCTCTCTCACTCACAGCTTCTCTTTCTCTCTATCTCTCTCACTCACAGCTTCACTTTCTCTCTCTCTCACTCTTTCTCTCTCTCTCTCTCTCACTCACAGCCTCTCTTTCTCTCTCTCTCACTCACTCACAGCTTCTCTTTCTCTCTCTCTCTCACTCACACCTTCTCTTTCTCTCTCCCACTCACTCACTCACAGCTTCTCTCTGTCTCTCTCACTCACAGCTTCTATTTCTCTCTCTTTCACAGCTTCTCTCTCTCTTTCTCTCTCTCACTCACAGCTTCTCTTTCTTTCTCTCTCTCTCTCTCTCTCACTCACTCACAGCTTCTCTTTCTCTTTCTGTCTCTCTCACTCACAGCTTCTCTTTCTCTCACTCTAACGCACAGCTTCTCTTTCTCTCTCTCTCACTCACAGCTTCTCTCTCTCTCTCTCTCTCACTCACAGCGTCTCTTTCTCTTTCACTCACTAACTCACAGATTCTCTTTCTCTCTCACACACACAGGTTCTCCTTCTCTCTCTCTCTTTCTCACTCACTCACAGCTTCACTTTCTTTCTCTCACTCACTCACTCACAGCTTCTATTTTTCTCTCTCACACTCACAGCTTCTCTTTCTTTCTCTCTCTCTCTCACTCACAGCTTCTCTTTCTCTCTCTCACAGATTCTCTTTCTCTCTCTCTGTATCACTCACAGCTTCTCACTCTCTCTCTCTCTCACTCTCAGCTCCTCTTTCTCTCTCACTCACTCACAGCTTCTCTCTCTCTGTCTCTCCAACTCACAGCTTCTCTTTCTCTCTCTCTCTCTCACAGCTTCTCTTCCTCTCTCACTCTCTTCTCTCTCACAGCATCTCCTTCTCTCTCTCTCTCTCACTCACTCACAGCTTCTCTTTCTCTCTCTATCTCACTCACTCACAGCTTCTCTCTGTCTCTCTCACTCACAGCTTCTCTTTTTCTCTCTCTCTCACAGCTTCTCTTTCTCTCTCACTCTCTCACACAGCTTTTCTTTCTCTCTCTCTATCACTCACTCACAGCTTCACTTTCTCTCTCTGTCTCTCTCACTCTCTGCTTCTCTTTCTCTCTCTCACTCACTCACAGCTTCTCTCTCTCTCACTCACTCACAGCTTCTCTTTCTCTCTCTCTCTCTCACTCACTCACAGCTTCTCTTTCTCTTTCTCTCTCACTCACTCACAGCTTCTATTTCTCTCTCACAGCTTCTCTTTCTCTCTCTCTCTCACTCACAGCTTCTCTTTCTCTCTCTCTCACTCACTCACAGATATCTCTTAATCTCTCTGTCTCTCGCACTCACAGCTTCTCTTTCTCTCTCTCTCACTCACTCACAGCTTCTCTTTCTCTCTCTCACTCTCTCACAGCTTCTCTTTCTCTCTCTCTCTCACTCACAGCTTCTCTTTCTCTCTCTGTCTCTCACTCACTCACAGCTTCTCTTTCTCTCTCTTTTATTTCTCTCTCAGCGTCTCTTTCTCTTTCACTCACTCACAGATTCTCTTTCTCTCTCACACACACAGGTTCTCCTTCTCTCTCTCTCTCTCTCACTCACTCACAGCTTCACTTTCTTTCTCTCTCACACACACTCACAGCTTCTATTTCTCTCTCTCTCACTCACAGCTTCTCTTTCTTTCTCTCTATCTCTCTCACTCACAACTTCTCTTTTCTCTCTCACACTCACTCACAGCTTCTTATTCTCTCTCTCTCTCTCACTCACAGCTTCTTATTCTCTCTCACTCTCTCACTCACAGCTTCTCTTTCTCTCTCTCTTGCTCACTCACATGTTCTATTTCTCTCTCTGCCTCCCTCACTCACAGCTTCTCTTTCTCTCTCTCTCTCTCACTCACAGCTTTTCTTTCTCTTTCTTTCTCTTACTCACAGCTTCTCTTTCTCTCTCTCACTCACAAATTCTCTTTCTCTCTCTCTCACTCACAGCTTCTCTTTCTCTCCCACACACTCACAGCTTCTATTTCTCTCTCTCTCTCTCAGCTTCTCTTTCTCTATCTCTCTCACTCACAGCTTCATTTCTCTCTCTCTCTCTCACTCACAGCTTCTCTTTCTCTCTCTCACTCACAGCTTCTCTTTCTCTCACTCTCTCTCACTCATAGCTTCTCTTTCTCTTTCTCTCTCTCACTCACAGCTTCTCTTTCTCTCTCACACACACAGCTTCTCTTTCTCTCTCTCTCTCACTCACAGCTTCTCTTTCTCTCTGTATCACTCACAGCTTCTCTCTCTCTCTCACTCTCAGCTCCTCTTTCTCTCTCACTCACTCACAGCTTCTCTTTCTCTCTCTGTCTCTCTCACTCACAGCTTCTCTTTATCTCTCTCTCTCACAGCTTCTCTTTCTCTCTCACTCACTTCTCTCTCACAGCATCTCCTTCTCTCTCTCTCTCACTCACACACAGCTTCTCTTTCTCTCTCTATCTCACTCACTCACAGCTTCTCTCTCTCTCTCTCACTCACAGCTTCTCTTTCTCTCTCAGTCACTCACAGCTTCACTCTCACACACACAGCTTCTCTCTCTCTCTCACTCACAGCTTCTCTTTCTCGCTCTCTCTCACAGCTTCTCTTTCTCTCTCACTCTCTCTCACACAGCTTTTCTTTCTCTCTCTCTATCACTCACTCACAGCTTCTCGTTCTCTCTCTGTCTCTCTCACTCACAGCTTCTCTTTCTCTCTCACACACACAGCTTCTCTTTCTCTCTCTCTCACTCACAGCTTCTCTTTCTCTCTCTCTCTCACTCACAGCTTCTCTTTCTCTTTCTCTCTCTCACTCTCACCACTTCTCCTTCGCTCTCTCACTCACAGCTTCTCTTTCTCTCTCTCTCTCACAGCTTCTCTTTCTCTCTCTCTCATTTACAGCTTATCTTTCTCTCTCTCTCTCACTCACAGCTTCTCTTTCTCTCTCTCTCACTCACTCACAGCATCTCTTTCTCTCTCTGTCTCATGCACTCACAGCTTCTCTTTCTCTCTCTCTCAATCACTCACAGCTTCTCTTTCTCTCTCTCACTCACTCACAGCTTCTCTTTCTCTCTCTCTCTCACTCACAGCTTCTCTTTCTCTCTCTGTCTCTCACTCACTCACAGCTTCTCTTTCTCTCTCTCTCTCACAGCTTCTCTTTCTCTCTCACTCACTTCTCTCTCACAGCATCTCCTTCTCTCTCTCTCTCACTCACACACAGCTTCTCTTTCTCTCTCTATCTCACTCACTCACAGCTTCTCTCTCTCTCTCTCACTCACAGCTTCTCTTTCTCTCTCACTCACTCACAGCTTCACTCTCACACACACAGCTTCTCTCTCTCTCTCACTCACAGCTTCTCTTTCTCTCTGTATCACTCACAGCTTCTCTCTCTCTCTCACTCTCAGCTCCTCTTTCTCTCTCACTCACTCACAGCTTCTCTTTCTCTCTCTGTCTCTCTCACTCACAGCTTCTCTTTATCTCTCTCTCTCACAGCTTCTCTTTCTCTCTCACTCACTTCTCTCTCACAGCATCTCCTTCTCTCTCTCTCTCACTCACACACAGCTTCTCTTTCTCTCTCTATCTCACTCACTCACAGCTTCTCTCTCTCTCTCTCACTCACAGCTTCTCTTTCTCTCTCACTCACTCACAGCTTCACTCTCACACACACAGCTTCTCTCTCTCTCTCACTCACAGCTTCTCTTTCTCTCTCTCACTCACAGCTTCTCTTTCTCTCTCTTACTCACTCACAGCTTCTCTTTCTCTCTCTCCCACCAGCTTCTCTTTTTCTCTCTCTCTCTCTCACTCACAGCTTCTCTTTCTCTCTCTCACACACACAGCTTCTGTTTCTCTCTCTCTCTCATTTACAGCTTCTCTTTCTCTCTGTCACTCACTCACTCACAGCTTCTCTTTCTCTCTCTCTCTCACTCACAGCTTCTCTTTCTCTCTCTCACTCACAGTTTCTCTCACTCTCTCTCACTCATAGCTTCTCTTTCTCTCTCTCACTCACAGCTTCTCTTTCTCTCTATCTCTCTCACTCACAGCTTCACTTTCTCTCTCTCTCACTAACAGCTTCTCTTTCTCTCTCTCTCTCTCTCACTCACAGCCTCTCTTTCTCTCTCTCTCACTCACTCACAGCTTCTCTTTCTCTCTCTCTCTCACTCACACCTTCTCTTTCTCTCTCCCACTCACTCACTCACAGCTTCTCTCTGTCTCTCTCACTCACAGCTTCTATTTCTCTCTCTTTCACAGCTTCTCTCTCTCTTTCTCTCTCTCACTCACAGCTTCTCTTTCTTTCTCTCTCTCTCTCTCTCTCACTCACTCACAGCTTCTCTTTCTCTTTCTGTCTCTCTCACTCACAGCTTCTCTTTCTCTCACTCTAACGCACAGCTTCTCTTTCTCTCTCTCTCACTCACTCACAGCTTCTCTCTCTCTCTCTCTCTCACTCACAGCGTCTCTTTCTCTTTCACTCACTAACTCACAGATTCTCTTTCTCTCTCACACACACAGGTTCTCCTTCTCTCTCTCTCTTTCTCACTCACTCACAGCTTCACTTTCTTTCTCTCACTCACTCACTCACAGCTTCTATTTTTCTCTCTCACACTCACAGCTTCTCTTTCTTTCTCTCTCTCACTCACACACAGCTTCTCTTTCTCTCTCTATCTCACTCACTCACAGCTTCTCTCTCTCTCTCTCACTCACAGCTTCTCTTTCTCTCTCAGTCACTCACAGCTTCACTCTCACACACACAGCTTCTCTCTCTCTCTCACTCACAGCTTCTCTTTCTCGCTCTCTCTCACAGCTTCTCTTTCTCTCTCACTCTCTCTCACACAGCTTTTCTTTCTCTCTCTCTATCACTCACTCACAGCTTCTCGTTCTCTCTCTGTCTCTCTCACTCACAGCTTCTCTTTCTCTCTCACACACACAGCTTCTCTTTCTCTCTCTCTCACTCACAGCTTCTCTTTCTCTCTCTCTCTCACTCACAGCTTCTCTTTCTCTTTCTCTCTCTCACTCTCACCACTTCTCCTTCGCTCTCTCACTCACAGCTTCTCTTTCTCTCTCTCTCTCAGCTTCTCTTTCTCTCTCTCTCTCATTTACAGCTTATCTTTCTCTCTCTCTCTCACTCACAGCTTCTCTTTCTCTCTCTCTCACTCACTCACAGCATCTCTTTCTCTCTCTGTCTCATGCACTCACAGCTTCTCTTTCTCTCTCTCTCAATCACTCACAGCTTCTCTTTCTCTCTCTCACTCACTCACAGCTTCTCTTTCTCTCTCTCTCTCACTCACAGCTTCTCTTTCTCTCTCTGTCTCTCACTCACTCACAGCTTCTCTTTCTCTCTATGTCTCTCTCACTCACAGATTCTCTTTCTCTCACACTAACACACAGCTTCTCTTTCTCTCACTCTCACTCACTCACAGCTTCTCTTTCTCTCTCTCTCACTCACAGCTTCTCTTTCTCGTTCACTCACTAACTCACAGATTCTTTTTCTCTCACACACACACAGCTTCTCTTTCTCTCTCTCTCACTCACAGTATCTCTTTCTCTCGCTCTCTCACTCACTCAAACCTTCTCTTTCTCTATCTGTCTCACTCACAGCTTCTCTTTCTCTCTGTCACTCACAGCTTCTCTCTCTCTCTCTCTTGCTCACTCACAGGTTCTATTTCTCTCTGTCTCCCTCATTCACAGCTTCTCTTTCTCTCTCTCTCTCTCACTCACAGCTTCTCTTTCTCTCTCTGTCTCTCTCACTCACAGCTTCTCTTCCTCTCACACTAACACACAGATTCTCTTTCTCTCTCTCTCTCACTCACAGCTTCTCTTTCTCTCTCTGTCTCTCTCACTCACAGCTTCTCTTCCTCTCACACTAACACACAGCTTCTCTTTCTGTCTCTCTCTCTCACTCACAGCTTCTCTCTCTCTCTCTCACTCACAGCTTCTCTTTCTCTCTCTCTCTCTCACTCACAGCTTCTCTTTCTCTCTCTCTCACTCACAGCTTCTGTTTCTCTCTCTCTCATTCACAGCTACTCTTTCTCTCTCTCTCACCAGCTTCTCTTTTTCTCTCTCTCTCTCACTCACAGCTTCTCTTTCTTTCTCTCTCACTCACAGCTTCTGTTTCTCTCTCTCTCTCATTTACAGCTTCTCTTTCTCTCTGTCACTCACTCATTCACAGCTTCTCTTTCTCTCTCTCTCTCTCTCACTCACTCACAGCTTCTCTTTCTCTCTCTCACTCACAGTTTCTCTCACTCTCTCTCACTCATAGCTTCTCTTTCTCTCTCTCACTCACAGCTTCTCTTTCTCTCTATCTCTCTCACTCACAGCTTCACTTTCTCTCTCTCACTAACAGCTTCTCTTTCTCTCTCTCTCACTCACAGCTTGTATTTCTCTCTCACACTCACAGCTTTTCTTTTTCTCTCTCTCTCTCTCTCACTCACAGCTTCTCTTTCTTTCTCTCTCTCACTCACTCACTCACAGCTTCTCTTTCTCTCTCTGTCTCTCTCACTCACTGCTTCTCTTTCTCTCTCACTCTCTCTCACTCATAGCTTCTCTTTCTCTCTCTCACTCTCAGCTCCTCTTTCTCTCTCTCACTCACAGCTTCTCTTTCTCTCACTCTCTCTCACTCATAGCTTCTCTTTCTCTTTCTCTCTCTCACTCACAGCTTCTCTTTCTCTCACACACACAGCTTCTCTTTCTCTCTCTCTCTCTCACTCACAGCTTCTCTTTCTCTCTCTCACTCACAGCTTCTCTTTCTCTCTGTATCACTCACAGCTTCTCTCTCTCTCTCACTCTCTGCTCCTCTTTCTCTCTCACTCACTCACAGCTTCTCTTTCTCTCTCTGTCCCTCTCACTCACAGCTTCTCTTTATCTCTCTCTCTCACAGCTTCTCTTTCTCTCTCACTCACTTCTCTCTCACAGCATCTCCTTCTCTCTCTCTCTCACTCACACACAGCTTCTCTTTCTCTCTCTATCTCACTCACTCACAGCTTCTCTCTCTCTCTCTCACTCACAGCTTCTCTTTCTCTCTCACTCACTCACAGCTTCACTCTCACACACACAGCTTCTCTCTCTCTCTCACTCACAGCTTCTCTTTCTCGCTCTCTCTCACAGCTTCTCTTTCTCTCTCACTCTCTCTCACACAGCTTTTCTTTCTCTCTCTCTATCACTCACTCACAGCTTCTCGTTCTCTCTCTGTCTCTCTCACTCACAGCTTCTCTTTCTCTCTCACACACACAGCTTCTCTTTCTCTCTCTCTCACTCACAGCTTCTCTTTCTCTCTCTCTCTCACTCACAGCTTCTCTTTCTCTCTCTGTCTCTCACTCACTCACAGCTTCTCTTTCTCTCTATGTCTCTCTCACTCACAGATTCTCTTTCTCTCACACTAACACACAGCTTCTCTTTCTCTCACTCTCACTCACTCACAGCTTCTCTTTCTCTCTCTCTCACTCACAGCTTCTCTTTCTCGTTCACTCACTAACTCACAGATTCTTTTTCTCTCACACACACACAGCTTCTCTTTCTCTCTCTCTCACTCACAGTATCTCTTTCTCTCGCTCTCTCACTCACTCAAACCTTCTCTTTCTCTATCTGTCTCACTCACAGCTTCTCTTTCTCTCTGTCACTCACAGCTTCTCTCTCTCTCTCTCTTGCTCACTCACAGGTTCTATTTCTCTCTGTCTCCCTCATTCACAGCTTCTCTTTCTCTCTCTCTCTCTCACTCACAGCTTCTCTTTCTCTCTCTGTCTCTCTCACTCACAGCTTCTCTTCCTCTCACACTAACACACAGCTTCTCTTTCTCTCTCTCTCTCTCACTCACAGCTTCTCTTTCTCTCTCTGTCTCTCTCACTCACAGCTTCTCTTCCTCTCACACTAACACACAGCTTCTCTTTCTGTCTCTCTCTCTCACTCACAGCTTCTCTCTCTCTCTCTCACTCACAGCTTCTCTTTCTCTCTCTCTCTCTCACTCACAGCTTCTCTTTCTCTCTCTCTCACTCACAGCTTCTGTTTCTCTCTCTCTCATTCACAGCTACTCTTTCTCTCTCTCTCACCAGCTTCTCTTTTTCTCTCTCTCTCTCACTCACAGCTTCTCTTTCTTTCTCTCTCACTCACAGCTTCTGTTTCTCTCTCTCTCTCATTTACAGCTTCTCTTTCTCTCTGTCACTCACTCATTCACAGCTTCTCTTTCTCTCTCTCTCTCTCTCACTCACTCACAGCTTCTCTTTCTCTCTCTCACTCACAGTTTCTCTCACTCTCTCTCACTCATAGCTTCTCTTTCTCTCTCTCACTCACAGCTTCTCTTTCTCTCTATCTCTCTCACTCACAGCTTCACTTTCTCTCTCTCACTAACAGCTTCTCTTTCTCTCTCTCTCACTCACAGCTTGTATTTCTCTCTCACACTCACAGCTTTTCTTTTTCTCTCTCTCTCTCTCACTCACAGCTTCTCTTTCTTTCTCTCTCTCACTCACTCACTCACAGCTTCTCTTTCTCTCTCTGTCTCTCTCACTCACTGCTTCTCTTTCTCTCTCACTCTCTCTCACTCATAGCTTCTCTTTCTCTCTCTCACTCTCAGCTCCTCTTTCTCTCTCTCACTCACAGCTTCTCTTTCTCTCACTCTCTCTCACTCATAGCTTCTCTTTCTCTTTCTCTCTCTCACTCACAGCTTCTCTTTCTCTCTCACACACACACAGCTTCTCTTTCTCTCTCTCTCTCTCACTCACAGCTTCTCTTTCTCTCTCTCACTCACAGCTTCTCTTTCTCTCTGTATCACTCACAGCTTCTCTCTCTCTCTCACTCTCTGCTCCTCTTTCTCTCTCACTCACTCACAGCTTCTCTTTCTCTCTCTGTCCCTCTCACTCACAGCTTCTCTTTATCTCTCTCTCACAGCTTCTCTTTCTCTCTCACTCACTTCTCTCTCACAGCATCTCCTTCTCTCTCTCTCTCACTCACACACAGCTTCTCTTTCTCTCTCTATCTCACTCACTCACAGCTTCTCTCTCTCTCTCTCACTCACAGCTTCTCTTTCTCTCTCACTCACTCACAGCTTCACTCTCACACACACAGCTTCTCTCTCTCTCTCACTCACAGCTTCTCTTTCTCGCTCTCTCTCACAGCTTCTCTTTCTCTCTCACTCTCTCTCACACAGCTTTTCTTTCTCTCTCTCTATCACTCACTCACAGCTTCTCGTTCTCTCTCTGTCTCTCTCACTCACAGCTTCTCTTTCTCTCTCACACACACAGCTTCTCTTTCTCTCTCTCTCACTCACAGCTTCTCTTTCTCTCTCTCTCTCACTCACAGCTTCTCTTTCTCTTTCTCTCTCTCACTCTCACCACTTCTCCTTCGCTCTCTCACTCACAGCTTCTCTTTCTCTCTCTCTCTCACAGCTTCTCTTTCTCTCTCTCTCTCATTTACAGCTTCTCTTTCTCTCTCTCTCTCACTCACAGCTTCTCTTTCTCTCTCTCTCACTCACTCACAGCATCTCTTTCTCTCTCTGTCTCATGCACTCACAGCTTCTCTTTCTCTCTCTCTCAATCACTCACAGCTTCTCTTTCTCTCTCTCACTCACTCACAGCTTCTCTTTCCCTCTCTCTCACTCACAGCTTCTCTTTCTCTCTCTGTCTCTCACTCACTCACAGCTTCTCTTTCTCTCTATGTCTCTCTCACTCACAGATTCTCTTTCTCTCACACTAACACACAGCTTCTCTTTCTCTCACTCTCACTCACTCACAGCTTCTCTTTCTCTCTCTCTCACTCACAGCTTCTCTTTCTCGTTCACTCACTAACTCACAGATTCTTTTTCTCTCTCACACACACAGCTTCTCTTTCTCTCTCTCTCACTCACAGTATCTCTTTCTCTCGCTCTCTCACTCACTCAAACCTTCTCTTTCTCTATCTGTCTCACTCACAGCTTCTCTTTCTCTCTGTCACTCACAGCTTCTCTCTCTCTCTCTCTTGCTCACTCACAGGTTCTATTTCTCTCTGTCTCCCTCATTCACAGCTTCTCTTTCTCTCTCTCTCTCTCACTCACAGCTTCTCTTTCTCTCTCTGTCTCTCTCACTCACAGCTTCTCTTCCTCTCACACTAACACACAGCTTCTCTTTCTCTCTCTCTCTCTCACTCACATCTTCTCTTTCTCTCTCTGTCTCTCTCACTCACAGCTTCTCTTCCTCTCACACTAACACACAGCTTCTCTTTCTGTCTCTCTCTCTCACTCACAGCTTCTCTCTCTCTCTCTCTCTCACTCACAGCTTCTCTTTCTCTCTCTCTCTCTCACTCACAGCTTCTCTTTCTCTCTTTCTCACTCACAGCTTCTGTTTCTCTCTCTCTCATTCACAGCTACTCTTTCTCTCTCTCTCACCAGCTTCTCTTTTTCTCTCTCTCTCTCACTCACAGCTTCTCTTTCTTTCTCTCTCACTCACAGCTTCTGTTTCTCTCTCTCTCTCATTTACAGCTTCTCTTTCTCTCTGTCACTCACTCATTCACAGCTTCTCTTTCTCTCTCTCTCTCTCTCTCACTCACAGCTTCTCTTTCTCTCTCTCACTCACAGTTTCTCTCACTCTCTCTCACTCATAGCTTCTCTTTCTCTCTCTCACTCACAGCTTCTCTTTCTCTCTATCTCTCTCACTCACAGCTTCACTTTCTCTCTCTCACTAACAGCTTCTCTTTCTCTCTCTCTCACTCACAGCTTGTATTTCTCTCTCACACTCACAGCTTTTCTTTTTCTCTCTCTCTCTCACTCACAGCTTCTCTTTCTTTCTCTCTCTCACTCACTCACTCACAGCTTCTCTTTCTCTCTCTGTCTCTCTCACTCACTGCTTCTCTTTCTCTCTCACTCTCTCTCACTCATAGCTTCTCTTTCTCTCTCTCACTCTCAGCTCCTCTTTCTCTCTCACTCACTCACAGCTTCTCTTTCTCTCTCTCTCTCCAACTCACAGCTTCTCTTTCTCTCTCTCTCTCTCACAGCTTCTCTTCCTCTCTCACTCTCTTCTCTCTCACAGCATCTCCTTCTCTCTCTCTCTCACTCACTCACAGCTTCTCTTTCTCTCTCTATCAAACTCACTCACAGCTTCTCTCTCTCTCTCTCACTCACAGCTTCTCTTTTTCTCTCTCTCTCACAGCTTCTCTTTCTCTCTCACTCTCTCACACAGCTTTTCTTTCTCTCTCTCTATCACTCACTCACAGGTTCTCTTTCTCTCTCTGTCTCTCTCACTCACAGCTTCACTTTCTCTCTCTGTCTCTCTCACTCTCTGCTTCTCTTTCTCTCTCTCACTCACTCACAGCTTCTCTCTCTCTCACTCACTCACAGCTTCTCTTTCTCTCTCTCTCTCTCTCACTCACTCACAGCTTCTCGTTCTCTTTCTCTCTCACTCACTCACAGCTTCTATTTCTCTCTCTCTCTCTCACAGCTTCTGTTTCTCTCTCTCTCTCATTTACAGCTTCTCTTTCTCTCTGTCACTCACTCACTCACAGCTTCTCTTTCTCTCTCTCTCTCTCTCACTCACAGCTTCTCTTTCTCTCTCTCACTCACAGTTTCTCTCACTCTCTCTCACTCATAGCTTCTCTTTCTCTCTCTCACTCACAGCTTCTCTTTCTCTCTATCTCTCTCACTCACAGCTTCACTTTCTCTCTCTCTCACTAACAGCTTCTCTTTCTCTCTCTCTCACTCACAGCTTGTATTTCTCTCTCTCACTCACAGCTTTTCTTTTTCTCTCTCTCTCACTCACAGCTTCTCTTTCTCTCTCTCACTCACTCACAGCCTCTCTTTCTCTCTCTCTCACTCACTCACAGCTTCTCTTTCTCTCTCACTCACTCACACCTTCTCTTTCTCTCTCCCACTCACTCACTCACAGCTTCTCTCTCTGTCTCTCTCACTCACAGCTTCTATTTCTCTCTCTTTCACAGCTTCTCTCTCTCTTTCTCTCTCTCACTCACAGCTTCTCTTTCTTTCTCTCTCTCTCTCTCTCTCTCACTCACTCACAGCTTCTCTTTCTCTTTCTGTCTCTCTCACTCACAGCTTCTCTTTCTCTCACACTAACGCACAGCTTCTCTTTCTCTCTCTCTCACTCACTCACAGCTTCTCTCTCTCTCTGTCTCTCTCACTCACAGCGTCTCTTTCTCTTTCACTCACTAACTCACAGATTCTCTTTCTCTCTCACACACACAGGTTCTCCTTCTCTCTCTCTCTCTCTCACTCACTCACAGCTTCACTTTCTTTCTCTCTCTCACTCACTCACAGCTTCTATTTTTCTCTCTCACACTCACAGCTTCTCTTTCTTTCTCTCTCTCTCTCACTCACAGCTTCTCTTTCTCTCTCTCACAGATTCTCTTTCTCTCTCTCTGCATCACTCACAGCTTCTCACTCTCTCTCTCTCTCTCACTCTCAGCTCCTCTTTCTCTCTCACTCACTCACAGCTTCTCTTTCTCTCTCTGTCTCTCCAACTCACAGCTTCTCTTTCTCTCTCTCTCTCACAGCTTCTCTTCCTCTCTCACTCTCTTCTCTCTCACAGCATCTCCTTCTCTCTCTCTCTCACTCACTCACAGCTTCTCTTTCTCTCTCTATCTCACTCACTCACAGCTTCTCTCTCTCTCTCTCACTCACAGCTTCTCTTTTTCTCTCTCTCTCACAGCTTCTCTTTCTCTCTCACTCTCTCACACAGCTTTTCTTTCTCTCTCTCTATCACTCACTCACAGCTCTTTCTCTCTCTGTCTCTCTCACTCACAGCTTCACTTTCTCTCTCTGTCTCTCTCACTCTCTGCTTCTCTTTCTCTCTCTCACTCACTCACAGCTTCTCTCTCTCTCTCACTCACTCACAGCTTCTCTTTCTCTCTCTCTCTCTCACTCACTCACAGCTTCTCGTTCTCTTTCTCTCTCACTCACTCACAGCTTCTATTTCTCTCTCACAGCTTCTCTTTCTCTCTCTATCTCACTCACTCACAGCTTCTCTCTCTCTCACTCACAGCTTCTCTTTTTCTCTCTCTCTCACATCTTCTCTTTCTCTCTCACTCTCTCTCATACAGCTTTTCTTTCTCTCTCTCTATCACTCACTCACAGCTTCTCTTACTCTCTCTGTCTCTCTCACTCACAGCTTCTCTTTCTCTCACTGTCTCTCTCACTCTCTGCTTCTCTTTCTCTCTCTCTCTCACTCACAGCTTCTCTCTCTCTCTCTCACTCACTCACAGCTTCTCTTTCTCTCTCTCTCTCTCTCACTCACTCTCAGCTTCTCTTTCTCTTTATCTCTCACTCACTCACAGCTTCTATTTCTCTCTCACAGCTTCTCTTTCTCTCTATCTCTCTCACTCACAGCTTCATTTCTCTCTCTCACACACTCACAGCTTCTCTTTCACTCTCTCTCACTCACAGCTTCTCTTTCACTCTCTCTCACTCATAGCTTCTCTTTCTCTTTCTCTCTCACTCACAGTTTCTCTTTCTCTCTCTCTCTCTCACACAGCTTCTCTTTCTCTCTCTCTCTCACTCACAGCTTCTCTTTCTCTCTCTCTGTATCACTAACAGCTTCTCTCTCTCTCTCTCACTCTCAGCTCCTCTTTCTCTCTCACTCACTCACAGCTTCTCTTTCTCTCTCTGTCTCTCCAACTCACAGCTTCTCTTTATTTCTCTCTCTCACAGCTTCTCTTTCTCTCTCACTCACTTCTCTCTCACAGCATCTCCTTCTCTCTCTCTCACTCACTCACAGCTTCTCTTTCTCTCTCTATCTCACTCACTCACAGCTTCTCTCTCTCTCTCACTCACGCTTCTCTTTCTCTCTCTCACACAGCTTCTCTTTCTCTCTCACTCTCTCTCACACAGTTTTTCTTTCTCTCTCTCTATCACTCACTCACAGCTTCTCTTTCTCTCTCTGTCTTTCTCACTCACAGCTTCTCTTTCTCTCTCTCTCACTCACAGCTTCTCTTTCTCTCCCCCTCTCTAACTCACTCACCTCTTCTCTTTCGCTCTCTCACTCACAGCTTCTCTCTCTCTCTATCTCACAGCATCTCTTTCTCTCTCTCTCTCATTTACAGCTTCTCTTTCTCTCTCTGTCTCTCACTCACTCACAGCTTCTCTTTCTCTCTGTCTCTCTCACTCACAGCTTCTCTTTCTCTCACACTAACACACAGCTTCTCTTTCTCTCTCTCTCACTCACTCACAGCTTCTCTTTTCTCTCTCTCACTCACAGCTTCTCTTTTTCTCTCTCTCTCTCACTCACAGCTTCTCTCTCTCTCACTCACTCACAGCGTCTCTTTCTCTTTCACTCACTAACTCACAGATTCTCTTTCTCTCTCACACACACAGCTTCTCTTTCTCTCTCTCTCTCACTCACAGTATCTCTTTCTCTCGCTCTCTCACTCACTCAAACCTTCTCTTTCTCCATCTGTCTCACTCACAGCTTCTCTTTCGCTCTCTCTCTTGCTCACTCACAGGTTCTATTTCTCTCTCTGTCTCCCTCACTCACAGCTTCTCTTTCTCTCTCTCTCTCTCTCACTCAAGCTTCTCTTTCTCTTTATCTCTCTCACTCACAGCTTCTCTTTCTTTCTTTCTCTCTCTCTCTCACTCACAGCTTCTCTTTCTCTCTCTCTCTCTCACTCACAGCTTCTCTTTCTCTCTCTCTCACTCACAGCTTCTATTTCTCTCTCTCTCTCATTCACAGCTACTCTTTCTCTCTCTCACTCACAGCTTCTCTTTCATTCTCTCTCTCTCACTCACTCACAGCTTCTCTTTCTCTCTGTCTCTCTCACTCACTGCTTCTCTTTCTCTCTATCACTCACTCACAGCTTCTCTCTCTCTCACTCACTCACAGCTTCTCTTTCTCTTTCTCTCTCTCACTCACAGCTTCTCTTTCTCTCTCTCTCACTCACAGCTTCTCTTTCTCTCTCTCTCTCACTCACAGCCTCTCTTTCTCTCTCACACACTCACAGCTTCTATTTCTCTCTCTCATTCACAGCTACTCTTTCCCTCTCTCTCTCACTAACAGCTTCTCTTTCTTTCTTTCACTCACTCTCTCACTCACAGCTTCTCTCTCTCTCACTCACTCACAGCTTCTCTTTCTCTTTCTCTCTCTCACTCACAGCTTCTCTTTCTTTCTCTCTCTCTCTCTCACTCACAGCTTCTCTTTCTCTCTCTCACAGATTCTCTTTCTCTCTCTCTGCATCACTCACAGCTTCTCACTCTCTCTCTCTCTCTCACTCTCAGCTCCTCTTTCTCTCTCACTCACTCACAGCTTCTCTTTCTCTCTCTGTCTCTCCAACTCACAGCTTCTCTTTCTCTCTCTCTCTCTCACAGCTTCTCTTCCTCTCTCACTCTCTTCTCTCTCACAGCATCTCCTTCTCTCTCTCTCTCACTCACTCACAGCTTCTCTTTCTCTCTCTATCTCACTCACTCACAGCTTCTCTCTCTCTCTCACTCACAGCTTCTCTTTTTCTCTCTCTCTCACAGCTTCTCTTTCTCTCTCACTCTCTCACACAGCTTTTCTTTCTCTCTCTCTATCACTCACTCACAGCTTCTCTTTCTCTCTCTGTCTCTCTCACTCACAGCTTCACTTTCTCTCTCTGTCTCTCTCACTCTCTGCTTCTCTTTCTCTCTCTCACTCACTCACAGCTTCTCTCTCTCTCTCACTCACTCACAGCTTCTCTTTCTCTCTCTCTCTCTCACTCACTCACAGCTTCTCGTTCTCTTTCTCTCTCACTCACTCACAGCTTCTATTTCTCTCTCACAGCTTCTCTTTCTCTCTCTATCTCACTCACTCACAGCTTCTCTCTCTCTCTCACTCACAGCTTCTCTTTTTCTCTCTCTCTCACATCTTCTCTTTCTCTCTCACTCTCTCTCACACAGCTTTTCTTTCTCTCTCTCTATCACTCACTCACAGCTTCTCTTACTCTCTCTGTCTCTCTCACTCACAGCTTCTCTTTCTCTCACTGTCTCTCTCACTCTCTGCTTCTCTTTCTCTCTCTCTCTCACTCACAGCTTCTCTCTCTCTCTCTCACTCACTCACAGCTTCTCTTTCTCTCTCTCTCTCTCACTCACTCACAGCTTCTCTTTCTCTTTATCTCTCACTCACTCACAGCTTCTATTTCTCTCTCACAGCTTCTCTTTCTCTCTATCTCTCTCACTCACAGCTTCATTTCTCTCTCTCACACACTCACAGATTCTCTTTCTCTCTCTCACTCACAGCTTCTCTTTCACTCTCTCTCACTCATAGCTTCTCTTTCTCTTTCTCTCTCACTCACAGTTTCTCTTTCTCTCTCTCTCTCTCACACAGCTTCTCTTTCTCTCTCTCTCACTCACAGCTTCTCTTTCTCTCTCTCTGTATCACTAACAGCTTCTCTCTCTCTCTCTCACTCTCAGCTCCTCTTTCTCTCTCACTCACTCACAGCTTCTCTTTCTCTCTCTGTCTCTCCAACTCACAGCTTCTCTTTATTTCTCTCTCACACAGCTTCTCTTTCTCTCTCACTCACTTCTTTCTCACAGCATCTCCTTCTCTCTCTCTCACTCACTCACAGCTTCTCTTTCTCTCTCTATCTCACTCACTCACAGCTTCTCTCTCTCTCTCACTCACGCTTCTCTTTCTCTCTCTCACACAGCTTCTCTTTCTCTCTCACTCTCTCTCACACAGTATTTCTTTCTCTCTCTCTATCACTCACTCACAGCTTCTCTTTCTCTCTCTGTCTCTCTCACTCACAGCTTCTCTTTCTCTCTCTCACTCACAGCTTCTCTTTCTCTCCCCCTCTCTAACTCACTCACCTCTTCTCTTTCGCTCTCTCACTCACAGCTTCTCTCTCTCTCTCTATCTCACAGCATCTCTTTCTCTCTCTCTCTCATTTACAGCTTCTCTTTCTCTCTCTGTCTCTCACTCACTCACAGCTTCTCTTTCTCTCTCTGTCTCTCTCACTCACAGCTTCTCTTTCTCTCACACTAACACACAGCTTCTCTTTCTCTCTCTCTCACTCACTCACAGCTTCTCTTTTCTCTCTCTCACTCACAGCTTCTCTTTTTCTCTCTCTCTCTCACTCACAGCTTCTCTCTCTCTCACTCACTCACAGCGTCTCTTTCTCTTTCACTCACTAACTCACAGATTCTCTTTCTCTCTCACACACACAGCTTCTCTTTCTCTCTCTCTCTCACTCACAGTATCTCTTTCTCTCGCTCTCTCACTCACTCAAACCTTCTCTTTCTCCATCTGTCTCACTCACAGCTTCTCTTTCGCTCTCTCTTGCTCACTCACAGGTTCTATTTCTCTCTCTGTCTCCCTCACTCACAGCTTCTCTTTCTCTCTCTCTCTCTCTCACTCAAGCTTCTCTTTCTCTTTATCTCTCTCACTCACAACTTCTGTTTCTTTCTTTCTCTCTCTCTCTCACTCACAGCTTCTCTTTCTCTCTCTCTCTCACTCACAGCTTCTCTTTCTCTCTCTCTCACTCACAGCTTCTATTTCTCTCTCTCTCTCATTCACAGCTACTCTTTCTCTCTCTCACTCACAGCTTCTCTTTCATTCTCTCTCTCTCACTCACTCACAGCTTCTCTTTCTCTCTGTCTCTCTCACTCACTGCTTCTCTTTCTCTCTATCACTCACTCACAGCTTCTCTCTCTCTCACTCACTCACAGCTTCTCTTTCTCTTTCTCTCTCTCACTCACAGCTTCTCTTTCTCTCTCTCTCACTCACAGCTTCTCTTTCTCTCTCTCTCTCACTCACAGCCTCTCTTTCTCTCTCACACACTCACAGCTTCTATTTCTCTCTCTCATTCACAGCTACTCTTTCCCTCTCTCTCTCACTAACAGCTTCTCTTTCTTTCTTTCACTCACTCTCTCACTCACAGCTTCTCTCTCTCTCACTCACCCACAGCTTCTCTTTCTCTTTCTCTCTCTCACTCACAGCTTCTCTTTCTTTCTCTCTCTCTCTCTCACTCACAGCTTCTCTTTCTCTCTCTCACAGATTCTCTTTCTCTCTCTCTGCATCACTCACAGCTTCTCACTCTCTCTCTCTCTCTCACTCTCAGCTCCTCTTTCTCTCTCACTCACTCACAGCTTCTCTTTCTCTCTCTGTCTCTCCAACTCACAGCTTCTCTTTCTCTCTCTCTCTCTCACAGCTTCTCTTCCTCTCTCACTCTCTTCTCTCTCACAGCATCTCCTTCTCTCTCTCTCTCACTCACTCACAGCTTCTCTTTCTCTCTCTATCTCACTCACTCACAGCTTCTCTCTCTCTCTCTCACTCACAACTTCTCTTTTTCTCTCTCTCTCACAGCTTCTCTTTCTCTCTCACTCACTCACAGCTTCTCTCTCTCTCTCACTCACTCACAGCTTCTCTTTCTCTCTCTCTCTCACTCACTCACAGCTTCTCGTTCTCTTTCTCTCTCACTCACTCACAGCTTCTATTTCTCTCTCACAGCTTCTCTTTCTCTCTCTATCTCACTCACTCACAGCTTCTCTCTCTCTCTCACTCACAGCTTCTCTTTTTCTCTCTCTCTCACATCTTCTCTTTCTCTCTCACTCTCTCTCACACAGCTTTTCTTTCTCTCTCTCTATCACTCACTCACAGCTTCTCTTACTCTCTCTGTCTCTCTCACTCACAGCTTCTCTTTCTCTCACTGTCTCTCTCACTCTCTGCTTCTCTTTCTCTCTCTCTCTCACTCACAGCTTCTCTCTCTCTCTCTCACTCACTCACAGCTTCTCTCTCTCTCTCTCTCACTCACTCACAGCTTCTCTTTCTCTTTATCTCTCACTCACTCACAGCTTCTATTTCTCTCTCACAGCTTCTCTTTCTCTCTATCTCTCTCACTCACAGCTTCATTTCTCTCTCTCACACACTCACAGATTCTCTTTCTCTCTCTCACTCACAGCTTCTCTTTCACACTCTCTCACTCATAGCTTCTCTTTCTCTTTCTCTCTCACTCACAGTTTCTCTTTCTCTCTCTCTCTCACACAGCTTCTCTTTCTCTCTCTCTCTCACTCACAGCTTCTCTTTCTCTCTCTCTGTATCAGTAACAGCTTCTCTCTCTCTCTCTCACTCTCAGCTCCTCTTTCTCTCTCACTCACTCACAGCTTCTCTTTCTCTCTCTGTCTCTCCAACTCACAGCTTCTCTTTATTTCTCTCTCTCACAGCTTCTCTTTCTCTCTCACTCACTTCTCTCTCACAGCATCTCCTTCTCTCTCTCTCACTCACTCACAGCTTCTCTTTCTCTCTCTATCTCACTCACTCACAGCTTCTCTCTCTCTCTCACTCACGCTTCTCTTTCTCTCTCTCACACAGCTTCTCTTTCTCTCTCACTCTCTCTCACACAGTTTTTCTTTCTCTCTCTCTATCACTCACTCACAGCTTCTCTTTCTCTCTCTGTCTCTCTCACTCACAGCTTCTCTTTCTCTCTCTCTCACTCACAGCTTCTCTTTCTCTCCCCCTCTCTATCTCACTCACCTCTTCTCTTTCGCTCTCTCACTCACAGCTTCTCTCTCTCTCTCTATCTCACAGCATCTCTTTCTCTCTCTCTCTCATTTACAGCTTCTCTTTCTCTCTCTGTCTCTCACTCACTCACAGCTTCTCTTTCTCTCTCTGTCTCTCTCACTCACAGCTTCTCTTTCTCTCACACTAACACACAGCTTCTCTTTCTCTCTCTCTCACTCACTCACAGCTTCTCTTTTCTCTCTCTCACTCACAGCTTCTCTTTTTCTCTCTCTCTCTCACTCACAGCTTCTCTCTCTCTCACTCACTCACAGCGTCTCTTTCTCTTTCACTCACTAACTCACAGATTCTCTTTCTCTCTCACACACACAGCTTCTCTTTCTCTCTCTCTCTCACTCACAGTATCTCTTTCTCTCGCTCTCTCACTCACTCAAACCTTCTCTTTCTCCATCTGTCTCACTCACAGCTTCTCTTTCGCTCTCTCTCTTGCTCACTCACAGGTTCTATTTCTCTCTCTGTCTCCCTCACTCACAGCTTCTCTTTCTCTCTCTCTCTCTCTCACTCAAGCTTCTCTTTCTCTTTATCTCTCTCACTCACAGCTTCTCTTTCTTTCTTTCTCTCTCTCTCACTCACAGCTTCTCTTTCTCTCTCTCTCTCTCACTCACAGCTTCTCTTTCTCTCTCTCTCACTCACAGCTTCTATTTCTCTCTCTCTCTCATTCACAGCTACTCTTTCTCTCTCTCACTCACAGCTTCTCTTTCATTCTCTCTCTCTCACTCACTCACAGCTTCTCTTTCTCTCTGTCTCTCTCACTCACTGCTTCTCTTTCTCTCTATCACTCACTCACAGCTTCTCTCTCTCTCACTCACTCACAGCTTCTCTTTCTCTTTCTCTCTCTCACTCACAGCTTCTCTTTCTCTCTCACACACTCACAGCTTCTATTTCTCTCTCTCATTCACAGCTACTCTTTCCCTCTCTCTCTCACTAACAGCTTCTCTTTCTTTCTTTCACTCACTCTCTCACTCACAGCTTCTCTTTTTCTCTCTCTCTCTCTCACTCACAGCTTCTCTCTCTCTCACTCACTCACAGCGTCTCTTTCTCTTTCACTCACTAACTCACAGATTCTCTTTCTCTCTCACACACACAGCTTCTCTTTCTCTCTCTCTCTCACTCACAGTATCTCTTTCTCTCGCTCTCTCACTCACTCAAACCTTCTCTTTCTCCATCTGTCTCACTCACAGCTTCTCTTTCTCTCTCTCTCTTGCTCACTCACAGGTTCTATTTCTCTCTCTGTCTCCCTCACTCACAGCTTCTCTTTCTCTCTCTCTCTCTCACTCAAGCTTCTCTTTCTCTTTATCTCCCTCACTCACAGCTTCTCTTTCTCTCTCTCTCTCACTCACAGCTTCTCTTTCTCTCTCTCTCTCACTCACAGCTTCTCTTTCTCTCTCTATCACTCACAGCTTCTATTTCTCTCTCTCTCTCATTCACAGCTACTCTTTCTCTCTCTCACTCACAGCTTCTCTTTCATTCTCTCTCTTTCTCACTCACTCACAGCTTCTCTTTCTCTCTGTCTCTCTCACTCACTGCTTCTCTTTCTCTCTCTCACTCACTCACAGCTTCTCTCTCTCTCACTCACTCAGAGCTTCTCTTTCTCTTTCTCTCTCTCACTCACAGCTTCTCTTTCTCTCTCTCACTCACAGCTTCTCTTTCTCTCTCTCTCTCACTCACAGCTTCTCTTTCTCTCTCACACACTCACAGCTTCTATTTCTCTCTGTCTCTCTCACTCACTGCTTCTCTTTCTCTCTCTCACTCACTCACAGTTTCTCTCTCTCTCACTCACTCACAGCTTCTCTTTCTCTTTCTCTCTCTCACTCACAGCTTCTCTTTCTCTCTCTCACACACAGCTTCTCTTTCTCTCTCTCTCTCACTCACAGCTTCTCTTTCTCTCTCACACACACAGCTTCTCTTTGTCTCTATCTCTCTCACTCACAGCTTCATTTCTCTCTCTCTCTCTCACTCACAGCTTCTCTTTCTCTCTCTCACTCACAGCTTCTCTTTCTCTCACTCTCTCTCACTCATAGCTTCTCTTTCTCTTTCTCTCTCTCACTCACAGCTTCTCTTTCTCTCTCACTCTCACACAGCTTCTCTTTCTCTCTCTCTCTCTCTCACTCAGCTTCTCTTTCTCTCTCTCACTCACAGCTTCTCTTTCTCTCTGTATCACTCGCAGCTTCTCTCTCTCTCTCTCACTCTCAGCACCTCTTTCTCTCTCACTCACTCACAGCTTATCATTCTCTCTCTGTCTCTCTCACTCACAGCTTCTCTTTCTCTCTCTCTCTCACAGCTTCTCTTTCTCTCTCACTCTCTTCTCTCTCACAGCATCTCCTTCTCTCTCTCTCTCTCACTCACAGCTTCTCTTTCTCTCTCTATCTCACTCACTCACAGCTTCTCTCTCTCACTCACTCACAGCTTCTCTTTCTCTCTCTCACTCACTCACAGCTTCTCTCTCTCTCTCTCACTCACAGCTTCTCTTTCTCTCTCTGTCTCTCACTCACTCAAAGCTTCTCTTTCTCTCTGTCACTCACAGCTTCTCTCTCTCTCTCTCTTGCTCACTCACAGGTTCTATTTCTCTCTGTCTCCCTCACTCACAGCTTCTCTTTCTCTCTCTCTCTCTCACTCACTCACCACTTCTCTTTCACTCTCTCACTCACAGCTTCTCTCGCTCTCTCACTCACAGCTCCTCTTTTTCTCTCTGTCTCTCTCACTCACAGCATCTCTTTCTCTTTCACTCACTAACTCACAGATTCTCTTTCTCTCTCACACACACAGCTTCTCTTTCTCTCTCTCTCACTCACAGTATCTCTTTCTCTCGCTCTCTCACTCACTCAAACCATCTCTTTCTCATTCTGTCTCACTCACAGCTTCTCTTTCTCTCTCTCACTCAAAGCTTCTCTCTCTCTCACTCACAGCTTCTCTTTCTCTCTCTCTTTTGCTCACTCACAGGTTCTATTTCTCTCTCTGTCTCCCTCACTCACAGCTTCTCTTTCTCTCTCTCTCACTCACAGCTTCTATTTCTCTCTCTCTCTCATTCACAGCTACTCTTTCTCATTCTCTCTCACTCACAATTTCTCTTTCTTTCTCTCTCTCACTCACTCACTCACAGCTTCTCTTTCTCTCTCTGTCTCTCTTACTCACTGCTTCTCTTTCTCTCTCACTCTCTCTCACTCATAGCTTCTCTTTCTCTCTCTCACTCACAGCTTCTCTTTCTCTCTCTCTCACTCACTCACAGCCTCTCTTTCTCTCTCTCTCTCTCACTCACTCACAGCTTCTCTTTCTCTCTCTCTCTCTCAATCACACCTTCTCTTTCTCTCTCTCACTCACAGCTTTTCTTTTTCTCTCTCTCTCTCACTCACAGCTTCTCTTTCTCTCTCTCTCACCCACTCACAGCCTCTCTTTCTCTCTCTCACTCACTCACAGCTTCTCTTTCTCTCTCTCTCACTCACACCTTCTCTTTCTCTCTCTCACTCACTCACTCACAGCTTCTCTCTCTGTCTCTCACTCACAGCTTCTATTTCTCTCTTTCACAGCTTCTCTCTCTCTTTCACTCTCATACTCACAGCTTCTTTTTCTTTCTCTCTCTCACTCACTCACAGCTTCTCTTTCTCTTTCACTCACTAACTCACAGATTCTCTTTCTCTCTCACACACACAGGTTCTCCTTCTCTCTCTCTCTCACTCACTCACTCACAGCTTCACTTTCTTTCTCTCTCTCACTCACTCCCAGCTTCTATTTTTCTCTCTCTCACTCACAGCTTCTCTTTCTCTCACTCTCTCTCACTCATAGCTTCTCTTTCTCTTTCTCTCTCTCACTCACAGCTTCTCTTTCTCTTTCTCTCTCTCACTCATAGCTTCTCTTTCTCTCTCTCACAAATTCTCTTTCTCTCTCACTCACAGCTTCTCTTTCTCTCTCACACACACACAGCTTCTATTTCTCTCTCACACACACAGCTTCTCTTTCTCTATCTCTCTCACTCACAGCTTCATTTCTCTCTCTCTCTCACTCCCAGCTTCTCTTTCTCTCTCTCACTCACAGCTTCTCTTTCTCTCACTCTCTCTCACTCATAGCTTCTCTTTCTCTTTCTCTCTCTCACTCACAGCTTCTCTTTCTCTCTCTCTCTCTCACACAGCGTCTCTTTCTCTCTCTCTTTCTCACTCACAGCTTCACTTTCTCTCTCTCACTCACAGCTTCTCTTTCTCTCTGTATCACTCACAGCTTTTCTCTCTCTCACTCTCAGCTCCTCTTTCTCTCTCACTCACTCACAGCTTCTCTTTCTCTCTCTATCTCACTCACTCACAGCTTCTCTTTCTCTCTCTCAAGCTGTGAGTGAGAGAGAGAGAGAGAAAAGAGAAGCTGTGAGTGAGAGAGATAGAGAGAAAGAGAAGCTGTGTGTGTGAGAGAGAAATAGAAGCTGTGAGTGAGTGAGAGAGAGAGAGAGAAAGAGAAAGAGTATCTGTGAGTGAGTGAGAGAGAGAGAGACAGAGAAGCAGTGAGAGAGAGAGACAGTGAGAGAAAGAGAAGCTGTGCGTGAGTGAGTGAGTGAGAGAAAGAAAGAGAAGCTGTGAGTGAGAGAGAATGAGAAAGAGTAGCTGTGAATGAGAGAGAGAGAGAAATACAAGCTGTGAGTGTGTGAGAGAGAAAGAGAAGCTGTGAGTGAGAGAGAGAGAGAGAAAGAGAAGCTGTGAGTGAGGGAGACAGAGAGAAATAGAACCTGTGAGTCAGCAAGAGAGAGAGAGAGAGAAGCTGTGAGTGACAGAGAGAAAGAGAAGCTGTGAGTGAGACAGATAGAGAAAGAGAAGGTTTGAGTGAGTGAGAGAGCGAGAGAAAGAGATACTGTGAGTGAGAGAGAGAGAAAGAGAAGCTGTGTGTGAGAGAGAGAAAGAGAATCTGTGAGTTAGTGAGTGAAAGAGAAAGAGACGCTGTGAATGAGAGAGACAGAGAGAGAGAAGCTGTGAGTGAGTGAGAGAGAGAGAAAAAGAGAAGCTGTGAGTGAGAGAGAGAGAGAAAGAGAAGCTGTGAGTGAGTGAGAGAGAGAGAAAGAGAAGCTGTGTGAGTGTGATAGAAAGAGAAGCTGTGAGTGAGAGAGAGAGAGAGAAAGAGAAGCTGTGAGTGAGTGAGAGACAGAGAGAGAAAGAGAAGCTGTGAGTGTGTGAGAGAGAGAAAAAGAAGCTGTGAGTGAGAGAGAGAGAGAAAGAGAAGCTGTGTGTGTGTGAGAGAGAGAAAGAGAAGCTGTGAGTGAGAGAGACAGAGAGAAAGAGAATCTGTGAGTGAGTGATAGAGAGAGAAAGAAAAGCTGTGTGAGAGAGAGTGAGAGAGAAAGAGAAGCTATGAGAGAGAGAGAAAAAGGGAAGCTGTGAGTGTGTGAGAGAGAGAAGCTGCGTGTGAGAGAAAGAAGCTGTGAGTGAGTGAGAGAGAGAGAGAAGGAGATGCTGTGAGAGAGAAGAGAGTGAGAGAGAAAGAGAAGCTGTGAGAGAGAGAAAGAGAAGCTGTGAGTGAGAGAGACAGAGAGAGAAAGAGAAGCTGTGAGTGAGTGAGAGAGAAAGAGGAGCTGAGAGTGAGAGAGAGAGAGAGAGAAGTTGTGAGTGATACAGAGAGAGAGAATGAGAAGCTGTGAGTGAGATAGAAAGAGAAGCTGTGAGTGAGAGAGAGAGAGAGAAAGAGAAGCTGTGAGAGAGAGAGAGAAAGAGAAGCTGTGTGTGAGAGAGAGAAAGAGAAAGAGAATCTATGAGGGAGAGAGTGAGAGAGAAAGAGAAGCTGTGGGTGAGAGAGAGAAAGAGAAGCTGTGAGTGAGAGAGATAGAGAGAAATGAAGCTGTGAGTGAGAGAGATAGAGAGAAAGAGAAGCTGTGTGTGAGAGAGAAATAGAAGCTGTGAGTGAGTGAGAGAGAAAGAGAAAGAGAATCTGTGATTGAGAGAGAGAGAGAAAGAGAAGCAGTGAGTGAGAGAGACAGAGAGAGAAAGAGAAGCTGTGAGTGAGTGAGAGAGAGAGAGAAAGAAAGAGAAGCTGAGAGTGAGAGAGAGAGAAAGAGTAGCTGTGAATGAGAGAGAGAGAAATAGAAGCTGTGTGTGTGTGAGAGAGAAAGAGAAGCTGTGAGTGAGAGAGAGAGAGAAAGAGAAGCTGTGAGTGAGAGAGAGAAAGAGAAAGAGAAGCTGTGAGTGAGATAGAGAGAGAAAGAGAAGCTGTGAGTGAGGGAGAGAGAGAAACAGAAGCTGTGAGTGAGAGAGAGAGAGAGAGAAGCTGTGAGTGAGAGAGAGAAAGAGAAAGAGAAGCTTTCAGTGAGAGAGAGAGAAAGAGAAGCTGTGAGTGAGGGAGACAGAGAGAGAAATAGAACCTGTGAGTGAGCAAGAGAGAGAGAGAGGGAGAAGCTGTGAGTGACAGAGACAAAGAGAAGCTGTGAGTGAGACAGATAGAGAAAGAGAAGGTTTGATTGAGTGAGAGAGCGAGAGAAAGAGATACTGTGAGTGAGAGAGAGAGAAAGAGAAGCTGTGAGTGTGAGAGAGAAAGAGAATCTGTGAGTTAGTGAGTGAAAGAGAAAGAGACGCTGTGAGTGAGAGTGACAGAGAGAAAGAGAAGCTGTGAGTGAGTGAGAGCGAGAGAAAAAGAGAAGCTGTGAGTGAGAGAGAGAGAAAGAGAAGCTGTGAGTGAGTGAGAGAGAGAGAAAGAGAAGCTGTGTGTTAGTGTGAGAGAAAGAGAAGCTGTGAGTGAGAGAGAGAGAGAAAGAGAAGCTGTGAGTGAGAGAGAAATAAAAGAAGCTGTCAGTGAGAGAGAGAAAGAGAAAGAGAAGCTGTGAGTGAGAGAGAGAGAGAAAGAGAAGCTGTGAGTGAGGGAGACAGAGAGAGAAATAGAACATGTGAGTGAGCAAGAGAGAGAGAGAAAGAGAAGCTGTGAGTGAGAGAGAGAGAGAAAGAAGCTGTGAGTGAGTGTGTGAGAGAGAAAAGAGAAATTGTGAGTGAGAGAGATAGAGAGAAAGAAAGAGAAGCTGTGAGTGAGAGAGAGAAAAATAGAAGCTGTGTGAGTGAGAGAGAGAAAGAAAGAGAAGCTGTGAGTGAGTAAGTGAGAGAGAAAGAGAAAGAGAACCTGTGTGTGTGTGAGAGAAAGAGAATCTGTGAGTTAGTGAGTGAAAGAGAAAGAGACGCTGTGAGTGAGAGAGACAGAGAGAGAGAGAGGTGAGTGAGTGAGAGAGAGAGAGAAAGAGAAGCTGTGAGTGAGAGAGACAGAGAGAGAAAGAGAAGCTGTGAGTGAGTGAGAGACAGAGAGAGAAAGAGAAGCTGTGAGTGAGAAGGAGAGAGAAAGAGAAGCTATGAGTGAGTGAGAGAGAGAAAGAGAAGCTGTGAGTGAGAGAGAGAGAGAGAAAGAGAAGCTGTGAGTGAGGGAGACAGAGAGAGAAATAGAACCTGTGAGTGAGCAAAAGAGAGAGAGAAAGAGAAGCTGTGAGTGAGTGAGAGAGAGAAAGAGAAGCTGTAAATGAGAGAGAGAAAGAGAAGCTGTGAGAGAGAGAGAGAAAGAGAAGCTGTGAGTGAGAGAGCGAAAGAGAAGTGGTGAGTGAGTGAGAGAGAGAGAGAGAAAGAGAAGTGGTGAGTGAGAGAGAGAGAGTAAGAGAAGCTGTGAGTGTGAGAGAGAGAAAGAGAAGCTGTGTGTGTGTGAGAGAGAAAGAGAAGCTGTGAGTGAGAGAGACAGAGAGAGAACGAGAAGCTGTAAGTGAGTGATAGAGAGAGAGAAAGAAAAGCTGTGTGAGAGAGAGTGAGAGAGAAAGAGAAGCTGTGTGAGAGAGAGAAAGTGAAGGTGTGAGAGAGAGAGAGAGAGAGATGCTGTGAGTGTGATAGAGAGAAAGAGAAGCTGTGTGTGTGTGAGAGAGAAAGAGAAGCTGTGAGTGAGAGAGACAGAGAGAGAACGAGAAGCTGTAAGTGAGTGATAGAGAGAGAGAAAGAAAAGCTGTGTGAGAGAGAGTGAGAAAGAGAAGCTGTGTGAGAGAGAGAAAGTGAAGGTGTGAGATAGAGAGAGAGAAGCTGTGTGTGTGAGAGAGAAGCTGTGAGTGAGTGAGAGAGAGAGAGAAAGATAAAGAGAAGCTGCGAGTGAGTGAGAGAGAGAGAAGCTGTGAGTGAGTGAGAGAGAGAGAAGCTGTGAGTGAGTGAGAGAGAGAGAGAGAAAGAGAAGCAGTGAGTGAGAGAGCCAGAGAGAGAAAGAGAAGCTGTGAGTGAGTGAGTGAGTGAGAGAAAGAAAGAGAAGCTGTGAGTGAGACAGAGAGAGAAAGAGAAGCTGTGTGTGAGAGAGAGAAAGAGAAAGAGAATCTATGAGTGAGAGAGAGTGAGAGAAAGAGAAGCTGTGGGTGAGAGAGAGAAAGAGAAGCTGTGAGTGAGAGAGATAGAGAGAAATGAAGCTGTGAGTGAGAGAGATAGAGAGAAAGAGAAGCTGTGAGTGAGAGAGATAGAGAGAAATGAAGCTGTGAGTGAGAGAGATAGAGAGAAAGAGATGCTGTGAGTGAGTGAGAGAGAGAGAAGCTGTGAGAGAGAGAGAGAGAAAGAGAAGTTGTAAATGAGAGAGAGAGAGAAATAGAAGCTGTGAGTGAGAGAGAGAGAAAGAGAAGCTGTGAGTGAGAGAGAGAGAAAGAGAAGCTGTGAGTGAGAGAGAG
The DNA here is from genome assembly GCA_035047305.1 of Bradypodion pumilum. Taxonomy (NCBI): domain Eukaryota; kingdom Metazoa; phylum Chordata; class Lepidosauria; order Squamata; family Chamaeleonidae; genus Bradypodion; species Bradypodion pumilum. Next base: position 227,211,613 of record JAWDJD010000002.1, on the reverse strand, counting down.
AGAAAAAGAGAAGCTATGAGTGAGAGAGAGAAAGAGAAAGAGAAGCTATGAGTGAGAGAGAGTGAGAGAAAGAGAAGCTGTGAGTGAGAGAGAGAGAGAGAAAAGAGAAGCTGTGAGTGAGAGAGATAGAGAGAAAGAAAAGCTGTGAGAGAGAGAGAAATAGAAGCTGTGAGTGAGTGAGAGAGAGAGAAAGAGAAAGAGAAGCTGTGAGTGAGTGAGAGAGAGAGAAAGAGAAGCTGTGAGTGAGAGAGAGATAGAAGCTGTGAGTGAGTGAGAGAGAGAAAGAGAAGCAGTGAGTGAGAGAGACAGAGAGAGAAAGAGAAGCTTTGAGTGAGTGAGAGAGAGAGAGAAAGAAAGAGAAGCTGTGAGTGAGAGAGAGAGAAAGAGTAGCTGTGAGTGAGTGAGAGAGAGAGAGAAAGAAAGAGAAGCTGTGAGTGAGTGAGAGAGAAAGAGTAGCTGTGAATGAGAGAGAGAGAGAAATAGAAGCTGTGAGTGAGAGAGAGAGAGAAGCTGTGAGTGAGAGAGAGAGAGAGAGAAGTTGTGAGTGAGAGAGAGAAAGAGAAGCTGTGAGTGAGAGAGAGAGAGAGAAAGAGAAGCTGTGAGTGAGGGAGACAGAGAGAGAAAGAGAACCTGTGAGTGAGCAAGAGAGAAAGAGAAAGAGAAGCTGTGAGTGAGAGAGAGAGAAAAAGAGAAGCTGTGAGTAAGAGAGAGAAAGAGAAAGAGAAGCTATCAGTGAGAGAGAGTGAGAGAAAGAGAAGCTGTGAGTGAGAGAGAGAAAGAGAAGCTGTGAGTGAGAGAGAGAGTAAGAGAAGCGGTGAGTGAGTGAGAGAGAGAGAAAGAGAAGCTGTGTGTGTGTGAGAGAGAAAGAGAAGCTGTGAGTGAGAGAGACAGAGAGAGAAAGAGAAGCTGTGAGTGAGTGAGAGAGAGAAGCTGTGAGTGAGTGATAGAGAGAGAGAAAGAAAAGCTGTGTGAGAGAGAGTGAGAGAGAAAGAGAAGCTGTGTGAGAGAGAGAAAGTGAAGGTGTGAGAGAGAGAGAGAGAGAGAGAAGCTGTGTGTGTGAGAGAGAAGCTGTGAGTGAGTGAGAGAGAGAGAGAAAGAGAAGCTGTGAGTGAGTGAGAGAGAGAGAGAAAGATAAAGAGAAGCTGCGAGTGAGAGAGAGAGAGAGAGAAGCTGTGAGTGAGTGAGAGAGAGAGAGAAGCTGTGAGTGAGTGAGAGAGAGAGAGAGAGAGAAGCAGTGAGTGAGAGAGCCAGAGAGAGAAAGAGAAGCTGTGAGTGAGTGAGTGAGTGAGAGAAAGAAAGAGAAGCTGTGAGTGAGACAGAGAGAGAAAGAGAAGCTGTGAATGAGAGAGAGAGAGAAGCTGTGAGTGAGAGAGAGAGAGAGAGAAAGAGAAGCTGTGAGTGAGAGAGAGAAAGAGAAAGAGAAGCTGTGAGTGAGAGAGAGAGAGAAAGAGAAGCTGTGAGTGCGAGAGACAGAGAGAGAAAGAGATGCTGTGAGTGAGTGAGAGAGAGAGAAAGAGAAGCTGTGAGTGAGAGAGAGAAAAAAAGAAGCTGTAAATGAGAGAGAGAAAGAGAAGCTGTGTGAGAGAGAGAGAAAGAGAAGCTGTGAGTGAGAGAGCGAAAGAGAAGTGGTGAGTGAGTGAGAGAGAGAGAAAGAGAAAGAGAAGCTGTGAGTGAGAGAGAGAGAAAGAGAAGCTGTGAGTGAGAGAGAGAGTAAGAGAAGCGGTGAGTGAGTGAGAGAGAGAGAAAGAGAAGCTGTGTGTGTGTGAGAGAGAAAGAGAAGCTGTGAGTGAGGGAGACAGAGAGAGAAATAGAACCTGTGAGTGAGCAAAAGAGAGAGAGAAAGAGAAGCTGTGAGTGAGAGAGAGAGAAAGAGAAGCTGTAAATGAGAGAGAGAAAGAGAAGCTGTGTGAGAGAGAGAGAAAGAGAAGCTGTGAGTGAGAGAGCGAAAGAGAAGTGGTGAGTGAGTGAGAGAGAGAGAGAAAGAGAAGCGGTGAGTGAGAGAGAGAGAGTAAGAGAAGCTGTGAGTGAGAGAGAGAGAAATAGAAGCTGTGTGTGTGAGAGAGAGAAAGAGAAGCTGTGAGTGAGAGAGACAGAGAGAGAACGAGAAGCTGTAAGTGAGTGATAGAGAGAGAGAAAGAAAAGCTGTGTGAGAGAGAGTGAGAGAGAAAGAGAAGCTGTGTGAGAGAGAGAAAGTGAAGGTGTGTGAGAGAGAGAGAGAGAAGCTGTGTGTGTGAGAGAGAAGCTGTGAGTGAGTGAGAGAGAGAGAGAAAGATAAAGAGAAGCTGCGAGTGAGTGAGAGAGAGAGAGAAGCTGTGAGTGAGTGAGAGAGAGAGAGAAGCTGTGAGTGAGTGAGAGAGAGAGAGAGAAAGAGAAGCAGTGAGTGAGAGAGCCAGAGAGAGAAAGAGAAGCTGTGAGTGAGTGATTGAGTGAGAGAAAGAAAGAGAAGCTGTGAGTGAGACAGAGAGAGAAAGAGAAGCTGTGTGTGAGAGAGAGAAAGAGAAAGAGAATCTATGAGTGAGAGAGAGTGAGAGAAAGAGAAGCTGTGGGTGAGAGAGAGAAAGAGAAGCTGTGAGTGAGAGAGATAGAGAGAAATGAAGCTGTGAGTGAGAGAGATAGAGAGAAAGAGAAGCTGTGAGTGAGAGAGATAGAGAGAAATGAAGCTGTGAGTGAGAGAGATAGAGAGAAAGAGATGCTGTGAGTGAGTGAGAGAGAGAGAGAAGCTGTGAGAGAGAGAGAGAGAAAGAGAAGTTGTAAATGAGAGAGAGAGAGAAATAGAAGCTGTGAGTGAGAGAGAGAGAAAGAGAAGCTGTGAGTGAGAGAGAGAGAAAAAGAGAAGCTGTGAGTGAGAGAGAGAAAGAGAAAGAGAAGCTATGAGTGAGAGAGAGTGAGAGAAAGAGAAGCTGTGAGTGAGAGAGAGAGAAAGAGAAGCTGTGTGTGTGAGAGAGAGAAAGAGAAGCTGTGAGTGAGAGAGAGAAAGAGAAGCGGTGAGTGCGTGAGAGAGAAAGAGATGCTGTGAGTGAGGGAGACAGAGAGAGAAATAGAACCTGTGAGTGAGCAAGAGAGAGAGAGAGAGAAGCAGTAAGTGACAGAGAGAAAGAGAAGCTGTGAGTGAGACAGATAGAGAAAGAGAAGGTTTGAGTGAGTGAGAGAGCGAGAGAAATAGATACTGTGAGTGAGAGAGAGAGAAAGAGAAGCTGTGTGTGTGAGAGAGAAAGAGAATCTGTGAGTGAGTGAAAGAGAAAGAGACGCTGTGAGTGAGAGAGACAGAGAGAGAGAAGCTGTGAGTGAGAGAGAGAGAGAAAAAGAGAAGCTGTGAGTGAGAGAGAGAGAAAGAGAAGCTGTGAGTGAGTGAGAGACAGAGAGAGAAAGAGAAGCTGTGAGTGAGTGAGAGAGAGAAAGTTAAGCTGTGAGTGAGAGAGAGAGAAAGAGAAGCTGTGAGTGCGCAAGAGAGAGAAAGAAAAGCTGTGAGTGAGAGAGAAAAAGAGAAGCTGTGAGTGAGAGAGAGAAAGTGAAGCTGTGAGTGAGAGAGAGAGAAAGAGAAGCTGTAAATGAGAGAGAGAGAGAAAGAGAAGCTGTGAGAGAGAGCGAAAGAGAAGTGGTGAGTGAGTTAGAGATAGAGAGAAAGAGAAGCTGTGAGTGAGAGAGAGAGAGAAAGAGAAGCTGTGAGTTTGAGAGAGAGAGAAAGAGAAGCTGTGTGTGTGTGAGAGAGAGAAAGAGAAGATGTGAGTGAGAGAGACAGAGAGAAAGAGAAGCTGTGAGTGAGAGATAGAGAGAGAGAAAGAAAAGCTGTGTGAGAGAGAGTGAGAGAGAAAGAGAAGCTGTGAGAGAGAGAGAGAGAAAGGGAAGCTGTGAGTGAGAGAGAGAGAGAAGCTGTGTGTGTGAGAGAGAAGGTGTGAGTGAGTGAGAGAGAAAGAGAAACTATGAGAGAGAGAGAGAGAAGCTGTGAGTGAGTGAGAGAGAGAGAGAAGCTGTGAGAGAGAGAGAGAGAAAGAGAAGTTGTAAATGAGAGAGAGAGAGAAATAGAAGCTGTGAGTGAGAGAGAGAGAAAGAGAAGCTGTGAGTGAGAGAGAGAGAAAGAGAAGCTGTGAGTGAGAGAGAGAGAAAAAGAGAAGCTGTGAGTGAGAGAGAGAAAGAGAAAGAGAAGCTATGAGTGAGAGAGAGTGAGAGAAAGAGAAGCTGTGAGTGAGAGAGAGAGAGAGAAAAGAGAAGCTGTGAGTAAGAGAGATAGAGAGAAAGAGAAGCTGTCAGAGAGAGAGAGAAAGAGTAGCTGTGAGTGAGTGAGAGAGAGAGAGAAAGAAAGAGAAGCTGTGAGTGAGTGAGAGAGAGAGAGAAAGAAAGAGAAGCTGTGAGTGAGAGAGAGAGAAAGAGTAGCTGTGAGTGAGTGAGAGAGAGAGAGAAAGAAAGAGAAGCTGTGAGTGAGTGAGAGAGAAAGAGTAGCTGTGAATGAGAGAGAGAGAGAAATAGAAGCTGTGAGTGAGAGAGAGAGAGAAGCTGTGAGTGAGAGAGAGAGAGAGAGAAGTTGTGAGTGAGAGAGAGAAAGAGAAGCTGTGAGTGAGAGAGACAGAGAGAGAGAGAAGCTGTGAGTGAGGGAGACAGAGAGAGAAAGAGAACCTGTGAGTGAGCAAGAGAGATAGAGAAAGAGAAGCTGTGAGTGAGAGAGAGAGAAAAAGAGAAGCTGTGAGTAAGAGAGAGAAAGAGAAAGAGAAGCTATGAGTGAGAGAGAGTGAGAGAAAGAGAAGCTGTGAGTGAGAGAGAGAAAGAGAAGCTGTGAGTGAGAGAGAGAGTAAGAGAAGCGGTGAGTGAGTGAGAGAGAGAGAAAGAGAAGCTGTGTGTGTGTGAGAGAGAAAGAGAAGCTGTGAGTGAGAGAGACAGAGAGAGAAAGAGAAGCTGTGAGTGAGTGAGAGAGAGAAGCTGTGAGTGAGTGATAGAGAGAGAGAAAGAAAAGCTGTGTGAGAGAGAGTGAGAGAGAAAGAGAAGCTGTGTGAGAGAGAGAAAGTGAAGGTGTGAGTGAGAGAGAGAGAGAGAGAGAAGCTGTGTGTGTGAGAGAGAAGCTGTGAGTGAGTGAGAGAGAGAGAGAGAAAGAGAAGCTGTGAGTGAGAGAGAGAGAGAGAGAAAGATAAACAGAAGCTGCGAGTGAGTGAGAGAGAGAGAGAAGCTGTGAGTGAGTGAGAGAGAGAGAGAAGCTGTGAGTGAGTGAGAGAGAGAGAGAAAGAGAAGCAGTGAGTGAGAGAGCCAGAGAGAGAAAGAGAAGCTGTGAGTGAGTGAGTGAGTGAGAGAAAGAAAGAGAAGCTGTGAGTGAGACAGAGAGAGAAAGAGAAGCTGTGAATGAGAGAGAGAGAGAAGCTGTGAGTGAGAGAGAGAGAGAGAAAGAGAAGCTGTGAGTGAGAGAGAGAAAGAGAAAGAGAAGCTGTGAGTGAGAGAGAGAGAGAGAAAGAGAAGCTGTGAGTGCGAGAGACAGAGAGAGAAAGAGATGCTGTGAGTGAGTGAGAGAGAGAGAAAGAGAAGCTGTTAGTGAGAGAGAGAAAAAGAGAAGCTGTAAATGAGAGAGAGAAAGAGAAGCTGTGTGAGAGAGAGAGAAAGAGAAGCTGTGAGTGAGAGAGCGAAAGAGAAGTGGTGAGTGAGTGAGAGAGAGAGAAAGAGAAAGAGAAGCTGTGAGTGAGAGAGAGAGAAAGAGAAGCTGTGAGTGAGAGAGAGAGTAAGAGAAGCGGTGAGTGAGTGAGAGAGAGAGAAAGAGAAGCTGTGTGTGTGTGTGAGAGAAAGAGAAGCTGTGAGTGAGAGAGACAGAGAGAGAAAGAGAAGCTGTGAGTGAGTGAGAGAGAGAAGCTGTGAGTGAGTGATAGAGAGAGAGAAAGAAAACCTGTGTGAGAGAGAGTGAGAGAGAAAGAGAAGCTGTGTGAGAGAGAGAAAGTGAAGGTGTGAGTGAGAGAGAGAGAGAGAAGCTGTGTGTGTGAGAGAGAAGCTGTGAGTGAGTGAGAGAGAGAGAGAGAAAGAGAAGCTGTGAGTGAGAGAGAGAGAGAAAGAGAAGCTGTGAGTGAGTGGGAGAGAGAAAGAGAAGCTGTGATTGAGAGAGAGAAAGAGAAGCTGTGAGTGCAAGAGACAGAGAGAGAAAGAGGCTGTGAGTGAGTGAGAGAGAGAGAAAGAGAAGCTGTGAGTGAGAGAGAGAGAGAGAGAAAGAGAAGCTGTAAATGAGAGAGAGAGAAAGAGTAGCTGTGTGAGAGAGAGAGAAAGAGAAGCTGTGAGTGAGAGTGCGAAAGAGAAGCGGTGAGTGAGAGAGATAGAGAGAAAGAGAAGCTGTGTGTGTGAGAGAGAAAGAGAAGCTGTGAGTGCAAGAGACAGAGAGAAAGAGATGCTGTGAGTGAGTGAGAGAAAGAGAAAAAAAATGAAGCTGTGAGTGAGAGAGATAGAGAGAAAGAGAAGCTGTGTGTGTGAGAGAGAAAGAGAAGCTGTGAGTGCAAGAGACAGAGAGAAAGAGATGCTGTGAGTGAGTGAGAGGGAGAGAAAGAGAAGCTGTGAGTGAGAGAGAGAGAAAGAGAAGCTGTAAATGAGAGAGAGAGAAAGAGAAGCTGTGTGTGAGAGAGAGAAAGAGAAGCTGTGAGTGAGAGTGCAAAAGAGAAGCGGTGAGTGAGTGAGAGAGATAAAGAGATGCTGTGAGTGAGAGAGAGAAAGAGAAGCTGTGAGTGAGAGAGACAGAGAGAGAAAGAGAAGCTGTGAGTGAGTGAGAGAAAGAGAAGCTGTGAGTGATACAGAGAGAGAGAAAGAGAAGTTGTGAGTGAGAGAGAGAAAGAGAAGCTGTGAGTGAGAGAGAGAGAGAGAAACTGTGAGTGAGAGAGAGAGAAAAAGAGAAGCTGTGAGTGAGAGAGAGAAAGAGAAAGAGAAGCTATGAGTCAGAGAGAGAGAGAAAGAGAAGCTGTGTGGGAGAGAGAGAGACAGAGAGAGAAAGAGAAGCTGTGAGTGAGTGAGAGAGAGAAGCTGTGAGTGAGAGAGAGAGAGAGAGAGAAAGAGAAGCTGTGAGTGAGAGAGAGAAAGAGAAAGAGTGGGAGAGAGAAAGAGAAGCTGTGAGTGAGAGAGAGAGAAAAAAAATGAAGCTGTGAGTGAGAGAGATAGAGAGAAAGAGAAGCTGTGTGTGTGAGAGAGAAAGAGAAGCTGTGAGTGCAAGAGACAGAGAGAAAGAGATGCTGTGAGTGAGTGAGAGAGAGAGAAAAAAATGAAGCTGTGAGTGAGAGAGATAGAGAGAAAGAGAAGCTGTGTGTGAGAGAGAGAAAGAGAAGCTGTGAGTGCAAGAGACAGAGAGAAAGAGATGCTGTGAGTGAGTGAGAGGGAGAGAAAGAGAAGCTGTGAGTGAGAGAGAGAGAAAGAGAAGCTGTAAATGAGAGAGAGAGAAAGAGAAGCTGTGTGTGTGAGAGAGAAAGAGAAGCTGTGAGTGAGAGTGCAAAAGAGAAGCGGTGAGTGAGTGAGAGAGATAAAGAGATGCTGTGAGTGAGAGAGAGAGAAAGAGAAGCTTTGAGTGAGAGAGAGAGAAAGAGAAGCTGTGTGTGTGTGAGAGAGAAAGAGAAGCTGTGAGTGAGAGAGAGAAAGAGAAGCGGTGAGTGAGTGAGAGAGAAAGAGATGCTGTGAGTGAGGGAGACAGAGAGAGAAATAGAACCTGTGAGTGAGCAAGAGAGAGAGAGAGAGAAGCAGTGAGTGACAGAGAGAAAGAGAAGCTGTGAGTGAGACAGATAGAGAAAGAGAAGGTTTGAGTGAGTGAGAGAGCGAGAGAAATAGATACTGTGAGTGAGAGAGAGAGAAAGAGAAGCTGTGTGTGTGAGAGAGAAAGAGAATCTGTGAGTGAGTGAAAGAGAAAGAGACGCTGTGAGTGAGAGAGACAGAGAGAGAGAAGCTGTGAGTGAGAGAGAGAGAGAAAAAGAGAAGCTGTGAGTGAGAGAGAGAGAAAGAGAAGCTGTGAGTGAGTGAGAGACAGAGAGAGAAAGAGAAGCTGTGAGTGAGTGAGAGAGAGAAAGTTAAGCTGTGAGTGAGTGAGAGAGAGAGAAAGAGAAGCTGTGAGTGCGCGAGAGAGAGAAAGAAAAGCTGTGAGTGAGAGAGAAAAAGAGAAGCTGTGAGTGAGAGAGAGAAAGTGAAGCTGTGAGTGAGAGAGAGAGAGAAAGAGAAGCTGTAAATGAGAGAGAGAGAGAAAGAGAAGCTGTGAGAGAGAGCGAAAGAGAAGTGGTGAGTGAGTTAGAGATAGAGAGAAAGAGAAGCTGTGAGTGAGAGAGAGAGAGAAAGAGAAGCTGTGAGTTTGAGAGAGAGAGAAAGAGAAGCTGTGTGTGTCAGAGAGAGAGAGAAAGAGAAGATGTGAGTGAGAGAGACAGAGAGAAAGAGAAGCTGTGAGTGAGTGATAGAGAGAGAGAAAGAAAAGCTGTGTGAGAGAGAGTGAGAGAGAAAGAGAAGCTGTGAGAGAGAGAGAGAGAAAGGGAAGCTGTGAGAGAGAGAGAGAGAGAAGCTGTGTGTGTGAGAGAGAAGGTGTGAGTGAGTGAGAGAGAAAGAGAAACTATGAGAGAGAGAGAGAGAAGCTGTGAGTGAGTGAGAGAGAGAGAAGCTGTGAGAGAGAGAGAGAGAAAGAGAAGTTGTAAATGAGAGAGAGAGAGAAATAGAAGCTGTGAGTGAGAGAGAGAGAAAGAGAAGCTGTGAGTGAGAGAGAGAGAAAGAGAAGCTGTGAGTGAGAGAGAGAGAAAAAGAGAAGCTGTGAGTGAGAGAGAGAAAGAGAAAGAGAAGCTATGAGTGAGAGAGAGTGAGAGAAAGAGAAGCTGTGAGTGAGAGAGAGAGAGAGAGAAAAGAGAAGCTGTGAGTGAGAGAGATAGAGAGAAAGAGAAGCTGTCAGAGAGAGAGAAATAGAAGCTGTGAGTGAGTGAGAGAGAGAGAGAAAGAGAAAGAGAAGCTGTGAGTGAGTGAGAGAGAGAGAAAGAGAAGCTGTGAGTGAGAGAGAGATAGAAGCTGTGAGTGAGTGAGAGAGAGAAAGAGAAGCAGTGAGTGAGAGAGACAGAGAGAGAAAGATAAAGAGAAGCTGCGAGTGAGTGAGAGAGAGAGAGAAGCTGTGAGTGAGTGAGAGAGAGAGAGAAGCTGTGAGTGAGTGAGAGAGAGAGAGAGAAAGAGAAGCAGTGAGTGAGAGAGCCAGAGAGAGAAAGAGAAGCTGTGAGTGAGTGAGTGAGTGAGAGAAAGAAAGAGAAGCTGTGAGTGAGACAGAGAGAGAAAGAGAAGCTGTGAATGAGAGAGAGAGAGAAGCTGTGAGTGAGAGAGAGAGAGAGAGAGAAAGAGAAGCTGTGAGTGAGAAAGAGAAAGAGAAGCTGTGAGTGAGAGAGAGAGAGAGAAAGAGAAGCTGTGAGTGCGAGAGACAGAGAGAGAAAGAGATGCTGTGAGTGAGTGAGAGAGAGAGAAAGAGAAGCTGTGAGTGAGAGAGAGAAAAAGAGAAGCTGTAAATGAGAGAGAGAAAGAGAAGCTGTGTGAGAGAGAGAGAAAGAGAAGCTGTGAGTGAGAGAGCGAAAGAGAAATGGTGAGTGAGTGAGAGAGAGAGAAAGAGAAGCTGTGAGTGAGTGAGAGAGAGAAGCTGTGAGTGAGTGATAGAGAGAGAGAAAGAAAACATGTGTGAGAGAGAGTGAGAGAGAAAGAGAAGCTGTGTGAGAGAGAGAAAGTGAAGGTGTGAGTGAGAGAGAGAGAGAAGCTGTGTGTGTGAGAGAGAAGCTGTGAGTGAGTGAGAGAGAAAGAAAGAGAGAAAGAGAAGCTGTGAGTGAGAGAGAGAGAGAAAGAGAAGCTGTGAGTGAGTGGGAGAGAGAAAGAGAAGCTGTGATTGAGAGAGAGAAAGAGAAGCTGTGAGTGCAAGAGACAGAGAGAGAAAGAGGCTGTGAGTGAGTGAGAGAGAGAGAAAGAGAAGCTGTGAGTGAGAGAGAGAGAGAAAGAGAAGCTGTAAATGAGAGAGAGAGAAAGAGTAGCTGTGTGAGAGAGAGAGAAAGAGAAGCTGTGAGTGAGAGTGCGAAAGAGAAGCGGTGAGTGAGTGAGAGAGAGAGAAAGAGAAGCTGTGAGTGAGAGAGAGAGAGAAAGAGAAGCTGTGAGTGAGAGAGAGAGAAAGAGAAGCTGTGTGTGTGAGAGAGAGAAAGAGAAGCTGTGAGTGAGAGAGACAGAGAGAGAAAGAGAAGCTGTGAGTGAGTGAGAGAAAGAGAAGCTGTGAGTGATACAGAGAGAGAGAAAGAGAAGTTGTGAGTGAGAGAGAGAAAGAGAAGCTGTGAGTGAGAGAGAGAGAAAGAGAAACTGTGAGTGAGAGAGAGAGAAAAAGAGAAGCTGTGAGTGAGAGAGAGAAAGAGAAAGAGAAGCTATGAGTCAGAGAGAGAGAGAAAGAGAAGATGTGTGGGAGAGAGAAAGAGAAGCTGTGAGTGAGAGAGAGAGAAAAAAAATGAAGCTGTGAGTGAGAGAGATAGAGAGAAAGAGAAGCTGTGTGTGTGAGAGAGAAAGAGAAGCTGTGAGTGCAAGAGACAGAGAGAAAGAGATGCTGTGAGTGAGTGAGAGGGAGAGAAAGAGAAGCTGTGAGTGAGAGAGAGAGAAAGAGAAGCTGTAAATGAGAGAGAGAGAAAGAGAAGCTGTGTGTGTGAGAGAGAAAGAGAAGCTGTGAGTGAGAGTGCGAAAGAGAAGCGGTGAGTGAGTGAGAGAGATAAAGAGATGCTGTGAGTGAGAGAGAGAGAAAGAGAAGCTTTGAGTGAGAGAGAGAGAAAGAGAAGCTGTGTGTGTGAGAGAGAGAAAGAGAAGCTGTGAGTGAGAGAGAGAAAGAGAAGCGGTGAGTGAGTGAGAGAGAAAGAGATGCTGTGAGTGAGGGAGACAGAGAGAGAAATAGAACCTGTGAGTGAGCAAGAGAGAGAGAGAGAGAGAAGCAGTGAGTGACAGAGAGAAAGAGAAGCTGTGAGTGAGACAGATAGAAAAGAGAAGGTTTGAGTGAGTGAGAGAGCGAGAGAAATAGATACTGTGAGTGAGAGAGAGAGAAAGAGAAGCTGTGTGTGTGAGAGAGAAAGAGAATCTGTGAGTGAGTGAAAGAGAAAGAGACGCTGTGAGTGAGAGAGACAGAGAGAGAGAAGCTGTGAGTGAGAGAGAGAGAGAAAAAGAGAAGCTGTGAGTGAGAGAGAGAGAAAGAGAAGCTGTGAGTGAGTGAGAGACAGAGAGAGAAAGAGAAGCTGTGAGTGAGTGAGAGAGAGAAAGTTAAGCTGTGAGTGAGTGAGAGAGAGAGAAAGAGAAGCTGTGAGTGCGCGAGAGAGAGAAAGAAAAGCTGTGAGTGAGAGAGAAAAAGAGAAGCTGTGAGTGAGAGAGAGAAAGTGAAGCTGTGAGTGAGAGAGAGAGAGAAAGAGAAGCTGTAAATGAGAGAGAGAGAGAAAGAGAAGCTGTGAGAGAGAGCGAAAGAGAAGTGGTGAGTGAGTTAGAGATAGAGAGAAAGAGAAGCTGTGAGTGAGAGAGAGAGAGAAAGAGAAGCTGTGAGTTTGAGAGAGAGAGAAAGAGAAGCTGTGTGTGTGAGAGAGAGAGAAAGAGAAGATGTGAGTGAGAGAGACAGAGAGAAAGAGAAGCTGTGAGTGAGTGATAGAGAGAGAGAAAGAAAAGCTGTGTGAGAGAGAGTGAGAGAGAAAGAGAAGCTGTGAGAGAGAGAGAGAGAAAGGGAAGCTGTGAGAGAGAGAGAGAGAAGCTGTGTGTGTGAGAGAGAAGGTGTGAGTGAGTGAGAGAGAAAGAGAAACTATGAGAGAGAGAGAGAAGCTGTGAGTGAGTGAGAGAGAGAGAGAAGCTGTGAGAGAGAGAGAGAGAAAGAGAAGTTGTAAATGAGAGAGAGAGAGAAATAGAAGCTGTGAGTGAGAGAGAGAGAAAGAGAAGCTGTGAGTGAGAGAGAGAGAAAGAGAAGCTGTGAGTGAGAGAGAGAGAAAAAGTGAAGCTGTGAGTGAGAGAGAGAAAGAGAAAGAGAAGCTATGAGTGAGAGAGAGTGAGAGAAAGAGAAGCTGTGAGTGAGAGAGAGAGAGAGAAAAGAGAAGCTGTGAGTGAGAGAGATAGAGAGAAAGAGAAGCTGTCAGAGAGAGAGAAATAGAAGCTGTGAGTGAGTGAGAGAGAGAGAGAAAGAGAAAGAGAAGCTGTGAGTGAGTGAGAGAGAGAGAAAGAGAAGCTGTGAGTGAGAGAGAGATAGAAGCTGTGAGTGAGTGAGAGAGAGAAAGAGAAGCAGTGAGTGAGAGAGACAGAGAGAGAAAGATAAAGAGAAGCTGCGAGTGAGTGAGAGAGAGAGAGAGAAGCTGTGAGTGAGTGAGAGAGAGAGAGAAGCTGTGAGTGAGTGAGAGAGAGAGAGAGAAAGAGAAGCAGTGAGTGAGAGAGCCAGAGAGAGAAAGAGAAGCTGTGAGTGAGTGAGTGAGTGAGAGAAAGAAAGAGAAGCTGTGAGTGAGACAGAGAGAGAAAGAGAAGCTGTGAATGAGAGAGAGAGAGAAGCTGTGAGTGAGAGAGAGAGAGAGAGAGAAAGAGAAGCTGTGAGTGAGAGAGAGAAAGAGAAAGAGAAGCTGTGAGTGAGAGAGAGAGAGAGAAAGAGAAGCAGTGAGTGCGAGAGACAGAGAGAGAAAGAGATGCTGTGAGTGAGTGAGAGAGAGAGAAAGAGAAGCTGTGAGTGAGAGAGAGAAAAAGAGAAGCTGTAAATGAGAGAGAGAAAGAGAAGCTGTGTGAGAGAGTGAGAAAGAGAAGCTGTGAGTGAGAGAGTGAAAGAGAAGTGGTGAGTGAGTGAGAGAGAGAGAAAGAGAAGCTGTGAGTGAGAGAGAGAGAAAGAGAAGCTGTGAGTGAGAGAGAGAGTAAGAGAAGCGGTGAGTGAGTGAGAGAGAGAGAAAGAGAAGCTGTGTGTGTGTGAGAGAGAAAGAGAAGCTGTGAGTGAGAGAGACAGAGAGAGAAAGAGAAGCTGTGAGTGAGTGAGAGAGAGAAGCTGTGAGTGAGTGATAGAGAGAGAGAAAGAAAAGCTGTGTGAGAGAGAGTGAGAGAGAAAGAGAAGCTGTGTGAGAGAGAGAAAGTGAAGGTGTGAGTGAGAGAGAGAGAGAGAGAAGCTGTGTGTGTGTGAGAGAAGCTGTGAGTGAGTGAGAGAGAGAGAGAGAAAGAGAAGCTGTGAGTGAGAGAGAGAGAGAAAGAGAAGCTGTGAGTGAGTGGGAGAGAGAAAGAGAAGCTGTGATTGAGAGAGAGAAAGAGAAGCTGTGAGTGCAAGAGACAGAGAGAGAAAGAGGCTGTGAGTGAGTGAGAGAGAGAGAAAGAGAAGCTGTGAGTGAGAGAGAGAGAGAGAAAGAGAAGCTGTAAATGAGAGAGAGAGAAAGAGTAGCTGTGTGTGAGAGAGAGAAAGAGAAGCTGTGAGTGAGAGTGCGAAAGAGAAGCGGTGAGTGAGTGAGAGAGAGAGAAAGAGAAGCTGTGAGTGAGAGAGAGAGAAAGAGAAGCTGTGAGTGAGAGAGAGAGAAAGAGAAGCTGTGTGTGTGAGAGAGAGAAAGAGAAGCTGTGAGTGAGAGAGACAGAGAGAGAAAGAGAAGCTGTGAGTGAGTGAGAGAAAGAGAAGCTGTGAGTGATACAGAGAGAGAGAAAGAGAAGTTGTGAGTGAGAGAGAGAAAGAGAAGCTGTGAGTGAGAGAGAGAGAAAGAGAAACTGTGAGTGAGAGAGAGAGAAAAAGAGAAGCTGTGAGTGAGAGAGAGAAAGAGAAAGAGAAGCTATGAGTGAGAGAGAGAGAGAAAGAGAAGCTGTGTGTGAGAGAGAAAGAGAAGCTGTGAGTGAGAGAGAGAGAAAAAAATGAAGCTGTGAGTGAGAGAGATAGAGAGAAAGAGAAGCTGTGTGTGTGAGAGAGAAAGAGAAGCTGTGAGTGCAAGAGACAGAGAGAAAGAGATGCTGTGAGTGAGTGAGAGGGAGAGAAAGAGAAGCTGTGAGTGAGAGAGAGAGAGAAAGAGAAGCTGTAAATGAGAGAGAGAGAAAGAGAAGCTGTGTGTGAGAGAGAGAAAGAGAAGCTGTGAGTGAGAGTGCGAAAGAGAAGCGGTGAGTGAGTGAGAGAGATAAAGAGATGCTGTGAGTGAGAGAGAGAGAAAGAGAAGCTTTGAGTGAGAGAGAGAGAAAGAGAAGCTGTGTGTGTGAGAGAGAGAAAGAGAAGCTGTGAGTGAGAGAGAGAAAGAGAAGCGGTGAGTGAGTGAGAGAGAAAGAGATGCTGTGAGTGAGGGAGACAGAGAGAGAAATAGAACCTGTGAGTGAGCAAGAGAGAGAGAGAGAGAAGCAGTGAGTGACAGAGAGAAAGAGAAGCTGTGAGTGAGACAGATAGAGAAAGAGAAGGTTTGAGTGAGTGAGAGAGCGAGAGAAATAGATACTGTGAGTGAGAGAGAGAGAAAGAGAAGCTGTGTGTGTGAGAGAGAAAGAGAATCTGTGAGTGAGTGAAAGAGAAAGAGACGCTGTGAGTGAGAGAGACAGAGAGAGAGAAGCTGTGAGTGAGAGAGAGAGAGAAAAAGAGAAGCTGTGAGTGAGAGAGAGAGAAAGAGAAGCTGTGAGTGAGTGAGAGACAGAGAGAGAAAGAGAAGCTGTGAGTGAGTGAGAGAGAGAAAGTTAAGCTGTGAGTGAGTGAGAGAGAGAGAAAGAGAAGCTGTGAGTGCGCGAGAGAGAGAAAGAAAAGCTGTGAGTGAGAGAGAAAAAGAGAAGCTGTGAGTGAGAGAGAGAAAGTGAAGCTGTGAGTGAGAGAGAGAGAGAAAGAGAAGCTGTAAATGAGAGAGAGAGAGAAAGAGAAGCTGTGAGACAGAGCGAAAGAGAAGTGGTGAGTGAGTTAGAGATAGAGAGAAAGAGAAGCTGTGAGTGAGAGAGAGAGAGAAAGAGAAGCTGTGAGTTTGAGAGAGAGAGAAAGAGAAGCTGTGTGTGTGTGTGAGAGAGAAAGAGAAGATGTGAGTGAGAGAGACAGAGAGAAAGAGAAGCTGTGAGTGAGTGATAGAGAGAGAGAAAGAAAAGCTGTGTGAGAGAGAGTGAGAGAGAAAGAGAAGCTGTGAGAGAGAGAGAGAGAGAAAGGGAAGATGTGAGTGAGAGAGAGAGAGAAGCTGTGTGTGAGAGAGAGAAGGTGTGAGTGAGTGAGAGAGAAAGAGAAACTATGAGAGAGAGAGAGAAGCTGTGAGTGAGTGAGAGAGAGAGAGAAGCTGTGAGAGAGAGAGAGAGAAAGAGAAGTTGTAAATGAGAGAGAGAGAGAAATAGAAGCTGTGAGTGAGAGAGAGAGAAAGAGAAGCTGTGAGTGAGAGAGAGAGAAAGAGAAGCTGTGAGTGAGAGAGAGAGAAAAAGAGAAGCTGTGAGTGAGAGAGAGAAAGAGAAAGAGAAGCTATGAGTGAGAGAGAGTGAGAGAAAGAGAAGCTGTGAGTGAGAGAGAGAGAGAGAGAAAAGAGAAGCTGTGAGTGAGAGAGATAGAGAGAAAGAGAAGCTGTCAGAGAGAGAGAAATAGAAGCTGTGCGTGAGTGAGAGAGAGAGAGAAAGAGAAAGAGAAGCTGTGAGTGAGTGAGAGAGAGAGAAAGAGAAGCTGTGAGTGAGAGAGAGTGATAAAAGCTGTGAGTGAGTGAGAGAGAGAGAGAAAGAGAAGCAGTGAGTGAGAGAGACAGAGAGAGAAAGATAAAGAGAAGCTGCGAGTGAGTGAGAGAGAGAGAAGCTGTGAGTGACTGAGAGAGAGAGAGAAGCTGTGAGTGAGTGAGAGAGAGAGAGAGAAAGAGAAGCAGTGAGTGAGAGAGCCAGAGAGAGAAAGAGAAGCTGTGAGTGAGTGAGTGAGTGAGAGAAAGAAAGAGAAGCTGTGAGTGAGACAGAGAGAGAAAGAGAAGCTGTGAATGAGAGAGAGAGAGAAGCTGTGAGTGAGAGAGAGAGAGAGAGAGAGAAAGAGAAGCTGTGAGTGAGAGAGAGAAAGAGAAAGAGAAGCTGTGAGTGAGAGAGAGAGAGAGAAAGAGAAGCTGTGAGTGCGAGAGACAGAGAGAGAAAGAGATGCTGTGAGTGAGTGAGAGAGAGAGAAAGAGAAGCTGTGAGTGAGAGAGAGAAAAAGAGAAGCTGTAAATGAGAGAGAGAAAGAGAAGCTGTGTGAGAGAGAGAGAAAGAGAAGCTGTGAGTGAGAGAGCGAAAGAGAAGTGGTGAGTGAGTGAGAGAGAGAGAAAGAGAAGCTGTGAGTGAGAGAGAGAGAAAGAGAAGCTGTGAGTGAGAGAGAGAGTAAGAGAAGCAGTGAGTGAGTGAGAGAGAGAGAAAGAGAAGCTGTGTGTGTGTGAGAGAGAAAGAGAAGCTGTGAATGAGAGAGACAGAGAGAGAAAGAGAAGCTGTGAGTGAGTGAGAGAGAGAAGCTGTGAGTGAGTGATAGAGAGAGAGAAAGAAAAGCTGTGTGAGAGAGAGTGAGAGAGAAAGAGAAGCTGTGTGAGAGAGAGAAAGTGAAGGTGTGAGTGAGAGAGAGAGAGAAGCTGTGTGTGTGTGAGAGAAGCTGTGAGTGAGTGAGAGAGAGAGAGAGGAAGAGAAGCTGTGAGTGAGAGAGAGAGAAAGAGAAGCTGTGAGTGAGTGGGAGAGAGAAAGAGAAGCTGTGATTGAGAGAGAGAAAGAGAAGCTGTGAGTGCAAGAGACAGAGAGAGAAAGAGGCTGTGAGTGAGTGAGAGAGAGAGAAAGAGAAGCTGTGAGTGAGAGAGAGAGAGAGAAAGAGAAGCTGTAAATGAGAGAGAGAGAAAGAGTAGCTGTGTGTGAGAGAGAGAAAGAGAAGCTGTGAGTGAGAGTGCGAAAGAGAAGCGGTGAGTGAGTGAGAGAGAGAGAAAGAGAAGCTGTGAGTGAGAGAGAGAGAGAAAGAGAAGCTGTGAGTGAGAGAGAGAGAAAGAGAAGCTGTGTGTGTGAGAGAGAGAAAGAGAAGCTGTGAGTGAGAGAGACAGAGAGAGAAAGAGAAGCTGAGTGAGTGAGAGAAAGAGAAGCTGTGAGTGATACAGAGAGAGAGAAAGAGAAGTTGTGAGTGAGAGAGAGAAAGAGAAGCTGTGAGTGAGAGAGAGAGAAAGAGAAACTGTGAGTGAGAGAGAGAGAAAAAGAGAAGCTGTGAGTGAGAGAGAGAAAGAGAAAGAGAAGCTATGAGTGAGAGAGAGAGAGAAAGAGAAGCTGTGTGGGAGAGAGAAAGAGAAGCTGTGAGTGAGAGAGAGAGAGAAAAAATGAAGCTGTGAGTGAGAGAGATAGAGAGAAAGAGAAGCTGTGTGTGTGAGAGAGAAAGAGAAGCTGTGAGTGCAAGAGACAGAGAGAAAGAGATGCTGTGAGTGAGTGAGAGGGAGAGAAAGAGAAGCTGTGAGTGAGAGAGAGAGAGAAAGAGAAGCTGTAAATGAGAGAGAGAGAAAGAGAAGCTGTGTGTGAGAGAGAGAAAGAGAAGCTGTGAGTGAGAGTGCGAAAGAGAAGCGGTGAGTGAGTGAGAGAGATAAAGAGATGCTGTGAGTGAGAGAGAGAGAAAGAGAAGCTTTGAGTGAGAGAGAGAGAAAGAGAAGCTGTGTGTGAGAGAGAGAGAAAGAGAAGCTGTGAGTGAGAGAGAGAAAGAGAAGCGGTGAGTGAGTGAGAGAGAAAGAGATGCTGTGAGTGAGGGAGACAGAGAGAGAAATAGAACCTGTGAGTGAGCAAGAGAGAGAGAGAGAGAAGCAGTGAGTGACAGAGAGAAAGAGAAGCTGTGAGTGAGACAGATAGAGAAAGAGAAGGTTTGAGTGAGTGAGAGAGCGAGAGAAATAGATACTGTGAGTGAGAGAGAGAGAAAGAGAAGCTGTGTGTGTGTGAGAGAAAGAGAATCTGTGAATGAGTGAAAGAGAAAGAGACGCTGTGAGTGAGAGAGACAGAGAGAGAGAAGCTGTGAGTGAGAGAGAGAGAGAAAAAGAGAAGCTGTGAGTGAGAGAGAGAGAAAGAGAAGCTGTGAGTGAGTGAGAGACAGAGAGAGAAAGAGAAGCTGTGAGTGAGTGAGAGAGAGAAAGTTAAGCTGTGAGTGAGTGAGAGAGAGAGAAAGAGAAGCTGTGAGTGCGCGAGAGAGAGAAAGAAAAGCTGTGAGTGAGAGAGAAAAAGAGAAGCTGTGAGTGAGAGAGAGAAAGTGAAGCTGTGAGTGAGAGAGAGAGAAAGAGAAGCTGTAAATGAGAGAGAGAGAGAAAGAGAAGCTGTGAGAGAGAGCGAAAGAGAAGTGGTGAGTGAGTTAGAGATAGAGAGAAAGAGAAGCTGTGAGTGAGAGAGAGAGAGAAAGAGAAGCTGTGAGTTTGAGAGAGAGAGAAAGAGAAGCTGTGTGTGTGTGTGAGAGAGAAAGAGAAGATGTGAGTGAGAGAGACAGAGAGAAAGAGAAGCTGTGAGTGAGTGATAGAGAGAGAGAAAGAAAAGCTGTGTGAGAGAGAGTGAGAGAGAAAGAGAAGCTGTGAGAGAGAGAGAGAGAAAGGGAAGCTGTGAGTGAGAGAGAGAGAGAAGCTGTGTGTGTGAGAGAGAAGGTGTGAGTGAGTGAGAGAGAAAGAGAACCTATGAGAGAGAGAGAGAGAAGCTGTGAGTGAGTGAGAGAGAGAGAGAGAAGCTGTGAGAGAGAGAGAGAGAAAGAGAAGTTGTAAATGAGAGAGAGAGAGAAATAGAAGCTGTGAGTGAGAGAGAGAGAAAGAGAAGCTGTGAGAGAGAGAGAGAGAAAGAGAAGCTGTGAGTGAGAGAGAGAGAAAAAGAGAAGCTGTGAGTGAGAGAGAGAAAGAGAAAGAGAAGCTGTGAGTGAGAGAGAGTGAGAGAAAGAGAAGCTGTGAGTGAGAGAGAGAGAGAGAGAAAAGAGAAGCTGTGAGTGAGAGAGATAGAGAGAAAGAGAAGCTGTCAGAGAGAGAGAAATAGAAGCTGTGAGTGAGTGAGAGAGAGAGAGAAAGAGAAAGAGAAGCTGTGAGTGAGTGAGAGAGAGAGAAAGAAAGAGAAGCTGTGAGTGAGAGAGAGATAGAAGCTGTGAGTGAGTGAGAGAGAGAAAGAGAAGCAGTGAGTGAGAGAGACAGAGAGAGAAAGAGAAGCTTTGAGTGAGTGAGTGAGAGAGAGAAAAAAGAGAAGCTGTGAGTGAGAGAGAGAGAAAGAGTAGCTGTGAGTGAGTGAGTGAGAGAGAGAAAGAAAGAGAAGCTGTGAGTGAGTGAGAGAGAAAGAGTAGCTGTGAATGAGAGAGAGAGAGAAATAGAAGCTGTGAGTGAGAGAGAGAGAGAAGCTGTGAGTGAGAGAGAGAGAGAGAAGTTGTGAGTGAGAGAGAGAAAGAGAAGCTGTGAGTGAGAGAGAGAGAGAGAAAGAGAAGCTGTGAGTGAGGGAGACAGAGAGAGAAATAGAACCTGTGAGTGAGCAAGAGAGATAGAGAAAGAGAAGCTGTGAGTGAGAGAGAGAGAAAAAGAGAAGCTGTGAGTAAGAGAGAGAAAGAGAAAGAGAAGCTATGAGTGAGAGAGAGTGAGAGAAAGAGAAGCTGTGAGTGAGAGAGAGAAAGAGAAGCTGTGAGTGAGAGAGAGAGAGAGAAAAGAGAAGCTGTGAGTGAGAGAGATAGAGAGAACGAGAATCTGTGAGTTAGTGAGTGAAATAGAAGCTGTGAGTGAGAGAGAGAGAGAGAAAGATAAAGAGAAGCTGCGAGTGAGTGAGTGAGAGAGAGAAGCTGTGAGTGAGTGAGAGAGAGAGAGAAGCTGTGAGTGAGTGAGAGAGAGAGAGAGAGAAAGAGAAGCAGTGAGTGAGAGAGCCAGAGAGAGAAAGAGAAGCTGTGAGTGAGTGAGTGAGTGAGAGAAAGAAAGAGAAGCTGTGAGTGAGACAGAGAGAGAAAGAGTAGCTGTGAATGAGAGAGAGAGAGAAGCTGTGAGTGAGAGAGAGAGAGAGAGAGAAAGAGAAGCTGTGAGTGAGAGAGAGAAAGAGAAAGAGAAGCTGTGAGTGAGAGAGAGAGAGAAAGAGAAGCTGTGAGTGCGAGAGACAGAGAGAGAAAGAGATGCTGTGAGTGAGTGAGAGAGAGAGAAAGAGAAGCTGTGAGTGAGAGAGAGAGAAAGAGAAGCTGTAAATGAGAGAGAGAAAGAGAAGCTGTGTGTGAGAGAGAGAAAGAGAAGCTGTGAGTGAGAGAGCGAAAGAGAAGTGGTGAGTGAGTGAGAGAGAGAGAGAGAAAGAGAAGCTGTGAGTGAGAGAGAGAGAAAGAGAAGCTGTGAGTGAGAGAGAGAGTAAGAGAAGTGGTGAGTGAGAGAGAGAGAGAGAAAGAGAAGCTGTGAGTGAGAGAGACAGAGAGAGAAAGAGAAGCTGTGAGTGAGTGAGAGAGAGAAGCTGTGAGTGAGTGATAGAGAGAGAGAAAGAAAAGCTGTGTGAGAGAGAGTGAGAGAGAAAGAGAAGCTGTGTGTGTGAGAGAAAGTGAAGGTGTGAGTGAGAGAGAGAGAGAGAAGCTGTGTGTGTGAGAGAGAAGCTGTGAGTGAGTGAGAGAGAGAGAGAGAAAGAGAAGCTGTGAGTGAGAGAGAGAGAGAAAGTGAAGCTGTGAGTGAGTGGGAGAGAGAAAGAGAAGCTGTGATTGAGAGAGAGAAAGAGAAGCTGTGAGTGCAAGAGACAGATAAAGAGGCTGTGAGAGAGTGAGAGAGAGAGAAAGAGAAGCTGTGAGTGAGAGAGAGAGAGAAAGAGAAGCTGTAAATGAGAGAGAGAGAAAGAGTAGCTGTGTGTGAGAGAGAGAAAGAGAAGCTGTGAGTGAGAGTGCGAAAGAGAAGCGGTGAGTGAATGAGAGAGAGAGAAAGAGAAGCTGTGTGGGAGAGAGAGAAAGAGAAGCTGTGAGTGAGAGAGAGAGAGAGAAAGAGCTGTGTGTGTGAGAGAGAACTAGAAGCTGTGATTGAGTGAGAGAGAGAGAGAGAAAGAGAAGCTGTGAGTGAGTGAGAGAGAGAGAAAGAGAAGCTGTGAGTGAGTGAGAGAGAGAGAAGCTGTGAGTGAGTGAGAGAGAGAGAAAGAGAAGCAGTGAGTGAGAGACAGAGAGAGAAAGAAAGAGAAGCTGCGAGTGAGTGAGTGAGAGAGAGAAAGAAAGAGAAGCTGTGAGTGAGAGAGGGAGAGAAATAGAAGCTGTGAGTGAGAGAGAGAGAAAGAAAAGCTGTGAGTGAGAGAGAGAGAGAAAGAGAAGCTGTGAGTGAGAGAGAGAGAGAGAAAGAGAACATGTGAGTGAGAGAGAGAAAGAGAAGCTGTGAGTGCAAGAGACAGAGAGAGAAAGAGATGCTGTGAGTGAGTGAGAGAGAGAGAAAAATGAAGCTGTGAGTGAGAGAGATAGAGAGAAAGAGAAGCTGTGTGTGTGAGAGAGAAAGAGAAGCTGTGAGTGCAAGAGACAGAGAGAAAGAGATGCTGTGAGTGAGTGAGAGGGAGAGAAAGAGAAGCTGTGAGTGAGAGAGAGAGAGAGAAAGAGAAGCTGTAAATGAGAGAGAGAGAAAGAGAAGCTGTGTGTGAGAGAGAGAAAGAGAAGCTGTGAGTGAGAGTGCGAAAGAGAAGCGGTGAGTGAGTGAGAGAGATAAAGAGATGCTGTGAGTGAGAGAGAGAGAAAGAGAAGCTTTGAGTGAGAGAGAGAGAAAGAGAAGCTGTGTGTGTGAGAGAGAGAAAGAGAAGCTGTGAGTGAGAGAGAGAAAGAGAAGCGGTGAGTGAGTGAGAGAGAAAGAGATGCTGTGAGTGAGGGAGACAGAGAGAGAAATAGAACCTGTGAGTGAGCAAGAGAGAGAGAGAGAGAAGCAGTGAGTGACAGAGAGAAAGAGAAGCTGTGAGTGAGAGAGAGAGAGAGACTAAGAAGCTGTGAGTGAGTGTGAGAGAGAAAAGAGAAGTTGTGAGTGAGAGAGATAGAGTGAAAGAAATAGAAGCTGTGAGTGAGAGAGAGAAAAATAGAAGCTGTGAGTGAGTGAGAGAGAGAAAGAAAGTGAAGCTGTGAGTGAGTGAGTGAGAGAGAGAGAGAAGGAGAACCTGTGTGTGTGAGAGAGAAAGAGAATCTGTGAGTGAGTGAGTGAAAGAGAAAGAGAAGCTGTGAGTGAGTGAGAGAGAGAAAGAAAGAGAAGCTGTGAGTATGAGAGAGAAAGAGAGAGAGAAGCTGTGAAAGAGAGAGAGAAATAGAAGCTGTGAGTGAGTGAGTGAGAGAGACAGAGAGAGAAGCTGTGAGTGAGTGAGTGAGAGAGAGAAAGAGAAGGTGTGTGTGTGAGAGAGAGAAAGAGAAGCTGTGAGTGAGTGAGAGAGAGAAAGAGAGGCTGTGAGTGAGTGAGAGAGAGAGAAAGAGAAGCTGTGAGTGAGAGAGAGAGAGAAAAAGAAAAGCTGTGAGTGAGAGAGAGAAAGAGAAGGTGTGATTGAGAGAGAGAGAAAGAGAAGCTGTGAGTGAGTGAGAGAGAGAGAAAGAGAGGCTGTGAGTGAGTGAGAGAGAGAGAAAGAGAAGCTGTGAGTGAGAGAGAGAAAGAGAAGCTATGAGTGAGAGAGAGTGAGAGAGAAAGAGAAGCAGTGAGTGAGAGAGACAGAGAGAGAAAGAGAAGCTGTGAGTGAGTGAGTGAGAGAGAGAAAGAAAGAGAAGCTGTGAGTGAGAGAGAGAGAAGCTTTGAGTGAGAGAGAGAAAAGGAAGCTGTGAGTGAGACAGAATGAGAAAGAGATGGTTTGAGTGAGTGAGAGAGCGAGAGAAAGAGATACTGTGAGTGAGAGAGAGAGAAAGAGAAGCTGTGTGTGTGTGAGAGAAAGAGAATCTGTGAGTTAGTGAGTGAAAGAGAAAGAGATGCTGTGAGTGAGACAGAGAGAAAAAGAGGAGCTGTGAGTGAGAGAGCGAGAGAGAGAAAGAGAAACTGTGAGTGAGTGAGAGAGAGAGAAAGAGAAGCTGTGTGTTAGTGTGAGAGGAAGAGAAGCTGTGAGTGAGAGAGAGAGAAAGAGAAGCTGTGAGTGAGGGAGACAGAGAGAAATAGAACCTGTGTGTGAGCAAGAGAGAGAGAGAGAGAAGCTGTGAGTGACAGAGAGAAAGAGAAGCTGTGAGTGAGTGAGAGACAGAGAGAGAAAGAGAAGCTGTGAGTGAGAGAGAGAGAGAAAGAGAAGCTGTGAGTGAGTGAGAGATTGAAAGAGAAGCTGTGAGTGAGTGAGAGAGAGAGAAAGAAAGAGAAGTTGTGAGTGCGCGAGACAGTGAGAGAAAGAGATGCTGTGAGTGAGTGAGAGAGAGAGAGAGAAAGAGAAGCTGTGAGTGAGAGAGAGAGAGAGAAGCTGTGAGAGAGAGAGAGAGAAAGAGAAGCTGTGAGTGAGGGAGACAGAGAGAGAAATACAACCTGTGAGTGAGCAAGAGAGAGAGAGAGAAGATGTGAGAGAGAGAGAGTAAAAGAGAAGCTGTGAGTGAGAGAGAGAGAGAAGCTGTGTGTGTGAGAGAGAAGCTGTGAGTGAGTGAGAGAGAAAGAGAAGCTGTGAGTGAGTGAGAGAGAGAAGCTGTGAGTGAGTGAGATAGAGAGAGAAAGAGAAGCTGTGAGTGAGTGAGAGAGAGAGAGAAGGAGATGCTGTGAGAGAGAAGAGAGTGAGAGAGAAAGAGAAGCTGTGAGAGAGAGAGAGAGAGAGAAGCTGTGAGTGAGAGAGACAGAGAGAGAATGAGAAGCTGTGAGTGAGTGAGAGAGAAAGAGGTGCTGAGAGTGAGAGAGAGAGAGAAGCTGTGAGTGATACAGAGAGAAAGAGAAGCTGTGAGTGAGAGAGAAAAAGAGAAGCTGAGTGAGAGAGAGAGAGAGAGAAAGAGAAGCTGTGTGAGAGTGAAAGAGAAAGAGAAGCTGTGAGTGGGAGAGAGAAATAGAAGCTGTGAGTGTGTGAGAGAGAAAGAGAAGCTGTGTGTGTGAGAGAGAGAAAGAGAATTTGTGTGTGAGAGAAAGAGAAACTATGAGTGAGAGAGAGAAAGAGAAAGAGAAAGAGAAAGAGAAAGAGAAGCTGTGAGTGAGAGAGAGAGAGAGAAAGAGAAGGTGTGAGTGAGGGAGGCAGAGAGAGAAATAGAACATGTGAGTGAGCAAGAGAGAGAGAGAAAGAGAAGCTGTGAGTGAGAGAGAGAGAGAGACTAAGAAGCTGTGAGTGAGTGTGAGAGAGAAAAGAGAAGTTGTGAGTGAGAGAGATAGAGTGAAAGAAATAGAAGCTGTGAGTGAGAGAGAGAAAAATAGAAGCTGTGAGTGAGTGAGAGAGAGAAAGAAAGTGAAGCTGTGAGTGAGTGAGAGAGAGAGAGAGAAGGAGAACCTGTGTGTGTGAGAGAGAAAGAGAATCTGTGAGTTAGTGAGTGAAAGAGAAAGAGAAGCTGTGAGTGAGTGAGAGAGAGAAATAAAGAGAAGCTGTGAGTATGAGAGAGAAAGAGAGAGAAGCTGTGAAAGAGAGAGAGAAATAGAAGCTGTGAGTGAGTGAGTGAGAGAGACAGAGAGAGAAGCTGTGAGTGAGTGAGTGAGAGAGAGAAAGAGAAGGTGTGAGTGTGTGAGAGAGAGAAAGAGAAGCTGTGAGTGAGTGAGAGAGAGAAAGAGAGGCTGTGAGTGAGTGAGAGAGAGAGAAAGAGAAGCTGTGAGTGAGAGAGAGAGAGAAAAAGAAAAGCTGTGAGTGAGAGAGAGAAAGAGAAGGTGTGATTGAGAGAGAGAGAAAGAGAAGCTGTGAGTGAGTGAGAGAGAGAGAAAGAGAGGCTGTGAGTGAGTGAGAGAGAGAGAAAGAGAAGCTGTGAGTGAGAGAGAGAAAGAGAAGCTATGAGTGAGAGAGAGTGAGAGAGAAAGAGAAGCAGTGAGTGAGAGAGACAGAGAGAGAAAGAGAAGCTGTGAGTGAGTGAGTGAGAGAGAGAAAGAAAGAGAAGCTGTGAGTGAGAGAGAGAGAAGCTTTGAGTGAGAGAGAGAAAAGGAAGCTGTGAGTGAGACAGAATGAGAAAGAGATGGTTTGAGTGAGTGAGAGAGCGAGAGAAAGAGATACTGTGAGTGAGAGAGAGAGAAAGAGAAGCTGTGTGTGAGAGAGAGAAAGAGAATCTGTGAGTTAGTGAGTGAAAGAGAAAGAGATGCTGTGAGTGAGACAGAGAGAAAAAGAGGAGCTGTGAGTGAGAGAGAGAGAGAGAAGCTGTGTGTGTGAGAGAGAAGCTGTGAGTGAGTGAGAGAGAAAGAGAAGCTGTGAGTGAGTGAGAGAGAGAAGCTGTGAGTGAGTGAGATAGAGAGAGAAAGAGAAGCTGTGAGTGAGTGAGAGAGAGAGAGGAGATGCTGTGAGAGAGAAGAGAGTGAGAGAGAAAGAGAAGCTGTGAGAGAGAGAGAGAAAGAGAAGCTGTGAGTGAGAGAGACAGAGAGAGAATGAGAAGCTGTGAGTGAGTGAGAGATTGAAAGAGAAGCTGTGAGTGAGTGAGAGAGAGAGAAAGAAAGAGAAGTTGTGAGTGCGCGAGACAGTGAGAGAAAGAGATGCTGTGAGTGAGTGAGAGAGAGAGAAAGAGAAGCTGTGAGTGAGAGAGAGAGTGAGAGAGAAGCTGTGAGAGAGAGAGAGAGAAAGAGAAGCTGTGAGTGAGGGAGACAGAGAGAGAAATACAACCTGTGAGTGAGCAAGAGAGAGAGAGAGAAGATGTGAGAGAGAGAGAGTAAAAGAGAAGCTGTGAGTGAGAGAGAGAGAGAGAAGCTGTGTGTGTGAGAGAGAAGCTGTGAGTGAGTGAGATAGAGAGAGAAAGAGAAGCTGTGAGTGAGTGAGAGAGAAAGAGAAGCTGTGAGTGAGTGAGAGAGAGAAGCTGTGAGTGAGTGAGATAGAGAGAGAAAGAGAAGCTGTGAGTGAGTGAGAGAGAGAGAGAAGGAGATGCTGTGAGAGAGAAGAGAGTGAGAGAGAAAGAGAAGCTGTGAGAGAGAGAGAGAAAGAGAAGCTGTGAGTGAGAGAGACAGAGAGAGAATGAGAAGCTGTGAGTGAGTGAGAGAGAAAGAGGTGCTGAGAGTGAGAGAGAGAGAGAAGCTGTGAGTGATACAGAGAGAAAGAGAAGCTGTGAGTGAGAGAAAGAGAAGCTGAGTGAGAGAGAGAGAGAGAGAAAGAGAAGCTGTGTGAGAGTGAAAGAGAAAGAGAAGCTGTGAGTGGGAGAGAGAAATAGAAGCTGTGAGTGTGTGAGAGAGAAAGAGAAGCTGTGTGTGTGAGAGAGAGAAAGAGAATTTGTGTGTGAGAGAAAGAGAAACTATGAGTGAGAGAGAGAAAGAGAAAGAGAAAGAGAAAGAGAAAGAGAAGCTGTGAGTGAGAGAGAGAGAGAGAAAGAGAAGGTGTGAGTGAGGGAGGCAGAGAGAGAAATAGAACATGTGAGTGAGCAAGAGAGAGAGAAAGAGAAGCTGTGAGTGAGAGAGAGAGAGAGACTAAGAAGCTGTGAGTGAGTGTGAGAGAGAAAAGAGAAGTTGTGAGTGAGAGAGATAGAGTGAAAGAAATAGAAGCTGTGAGTGAGAGAGAGAAAAATAGAAGCTGTGAGTGAGTGAGAGAGAGAAAGAAAGTGAAGCTGTGAGTGAGTGAGAGAGAGAGAGAGAGAAGGAGAACCTGTGTGTGTGAGAGAGAAAGAGAATCTGTGAGTTAGTGAGTGAAAGAGAAAGAGAAGCTGTGAGTGAGTGAGAGAGAGAAAGAAAGAGAAGCTGTGAGTATGAGAGAGAAAGAGAGAGAGAAGCTGTGAAAGAGAGAAAGAAATAGAAGCTGTGAGTGAGTGAGTGAGAGAGACAGAGAGAGAAGCTGTGAGTGAGTGAGTGAGAGAGAGAAAGAGAAGGTGTGAGTGTGTGAGAGAGAGAAAGAGAAGCTGTGAGTGAGTGAGAGAGAGAAAGAGAGTCTGTGAGTGAGTGAGAGAGAGAGAAAGAGAAGCTGTGAGTGAGAGAGAGAGAGAAAAAGAAAAGCTGTGAGTGAGAGAGAGAAAGAGAAGGTGTGATTGAGAGAGAGAGAAAGAGAAGCTGTGAGTGAGTGAGAGAGAGAGAAAGAGAGGCTGTGAGTGAGTGAGAGAGAGAGAAAGAGAAGCTGTGAGTGAGAGAGAGAAAGAGAAGCTATG
Source organism: Bradypodion pumilum (assembly GCA_035047305.1). Lineage (NCBI taxonomy): Eukaryota > Metazoa > Chordata > Lepidosauria > Squamata > Chamaeleonidae > Bradypodion > Bradypodion pumilum. The sequence continues at coordinate 227,184,705 of JAWDJD010000002.1, read as the reverse complement.
AGTGAGAGAGAGTGAGAGAGAAAGAGAAGCAGTGAGTGAGAGAGACAGAGAGAGAAAGAGAAGCTGTGAGTGAGTGAGTGAGAGAGAGAAAGAAAGAGAAGCTGTGAGTGAGAGAGAGAGAAGCTTTGAGTGAGAGAGAGAAAAGGAAGCTGTGAGTGAGACAGAATGAGAAAGAGATGGTTTGAGTGAGTGAGAGAGCGAGAGAAAGAGATACTGTGAGTGAGAGAGAGAGAAAGAGAAGCTGTGTATGAGAGAGAGAAAGAGAATCTGTGAGTTAGTGAGTGAAAGAGAAAGAGATGCTGTGAGTGAGACAGAGAGAAAAAGAGGAGCTGTGAGTGAGAGAGAGAGAGAGAAGCTGAGTGAGAGAGAGAGAGAGAAAGAGAAGCTGTGTGAGAGTGAAAGAGAAAGAGAAGCTGTGAGTGGGAGAGAGAAAGATCAAGAGACGCTATGAGTGAGAGAGAGTGAGAGAAAGAGAAGCGGTGAGTGAGAGAGAGAAAGAGAAGCTGTGAGTGAGAGAGAGAGAGAGAGAGAAATGAAGTTGTGAGTGAGAGAGATAGAGACAAAGAGAAGCTGTGTGTGTGAGAGAGAAATAGAAGCTGTGAGTGAGTGAGAGAGAAAGTGAAAGAGCAGCTGTGAGTGAGTGAGAGAGAGAGAGAAAGAAAAGCTGTGAGTGAGTGAGAGAGAGAGAAGCTGTGAGTGAGTGAGAGAGAGAAAGCGAGGCAGTGAGTGAGAGAGACAGAGAGAGAAAGGAAAGCTGTGAGTGAGTGAGTGAGAGAAAGAAAGAAAGAGAAGCTGTTAGTGAGAGAGAGAGGGAAAGAGTAGCTGTGAATGAGAGAGAGAGAAAAATAGAAGCTGTGAGTGTGTGAGAGAGAAAGAGAAGCTGTGAGTGAGTGAGAGAGAGAGAAAGGGAAGCTGTGAGTGAGAGAGAGAAAGAGAAGCTGTGAGTGAGAGAGAGAAAGAGAAAGAGAAGCTGTGAGTGAGTGAGAGAGAGAGAAGCTGTGAGTGAGTGAGTGAGAGAAAGAGAAGCAGTGAGTGAGAGAGACAGAGAGAAAGAGAAGCTGTGAGTGAGTGAGAGAGAGAGAAAGAAAGAGAAGCTGTGAGTGAGAGAGAGAAAGAGTAGCTGTGAATGAGAGAGAGAGAGAAATAGAAGCTGTGAGTGAGAGAGAGAGAAAGAGAAGCTGTGAGAGAGAGAGAGAGAAAGAGAAGCTGTGAGTGAGAGAGAGAGAGAGAAAGAGAAGCTGTGAGTGAAGGAGATAAAGAGCTCTCACTCTCTCTCACACAGCTTTTCTTTCTCTCTCTCTATCACTCACTCACAGCTTCTCTTTCTCTCTCTGTCTCTCTCACTCACAGCTTCTCTTTCTCTCTCTCTCACACACACAGCTTCTCTTTCTCTCTCACTAACTCACAGATTCTCTTTCCCTCACACACACACAGGTTCTCTTTCTCTTTCTCTCTCTCTCACTCACTCACAGCTTCTCTTTCTTTCTCTCTCTCACTCACACAGCTTCTATTTTTCTCTCTCACTCACAGCTTCTCTTTCTTTCTCTCTCTCTCTCTCACTCACAATTTCTCTTTTCTCTCTCTCACACTCACTCACAGCTTCTTTCTCTCTCTCTCACTCACAGCTTCTCTTTCTCTCTCTCTCTTGCTCACTCACATGTTCTATTTCTCTCTCTGTCTCCCTCACTCAAAGCTTCTCTTTCTCTCTCTCTCACTCACAGCTTCTCTTTCTCTTTCTCTCTCTCACTCACAGCTTCTTTTATTTCTCTCTCTCTCACTCACAGCTTCTCTTTCTCTCTCACTCACTCACAGCTTCTCTCACAAACACACAGCTTCTCTCTCTCTCTCTCACTCACAGATTCTCTTTCTCGCTCTCTCTCACAGCTTCTCTTTCTCTCTCACTCTCTCTCACACAGCTTTTCTTTCTCTCTCTCTATCACTCACTTACAGCTTCTCGTTCTCTCTCTGTCTCTCTCACTCAAAGCTTCTCTTTCTCTCTCACACACACACAGCTTCTCTTTCTCTCTCTCTCACTCACAGCTTCTCTTTCTCTCTCACTCACAGCTTCTCTTTTTCTCTCTCTCTGTCACTCACTCACCACTTCTCTTTCGCTCTCTCACTCACAGCTTCTCTTTCTCTCTCTCTCTCTCACAGCTTCTCTTTCTCTCTCTCTCATTTACAGCTTCTCTTTCTCTCTCTCTCTCACTCACAGCTTCTCTTTCTCTCTCTCTTTTGCTCACTCACAGGTTCTATTTCTCTCTCTGTCTCTCTCACTCACAGCTTCTGTTTCTCTCTCTCTCTCTCTCACTCACAGCTTCTCTTTCTCTCTCTCACTCACTCACAGCTTCTCTTTCTCTCTCTCTCTCACTCACAGCTTCTCTTTCTCTCTCTGTCTCTCACTCAATCACAGCTTCTCTTTCTCTCTCTGTCTCTCTCACTCACAGCTTCTCTTTCTCTCTCTCTCTCACTCACTCACCTCTCTCTCTCTCTGTCTCTCTCACTCACAGCGTCTCTTTCTCTTTCACTCACTAACTCACAGATTCTCTTTCTCTCTCACACACACAGGTTCTCTTTCTCTCTCTCACTCACAGCTTCTCTTTCTCTCTCTCTCTCACTCACAGCTTCTCTTTCTTTCTCTCTCTCACTCACACAGCTTCTATTTTTCTCTCTCTCACTCACAGCTTCTCTTTCTTTCTCTCTATCTCTCTCACTCACAATTTCTCTTTTTTCTCTCTCACACTCACTCACAGCTTCTTTCTCTCTCTCTCTCACTCACAGCTTCTCTTTCTCTCTCTCTCTTGCTCACTCACATGTTCTATTTCTCTCTCTGTCTCCCTCACTCACAGCTTCTCTTTCTCTCTCTCTCTCACTCACAGCTTCTCTTTCTCTTTCTCTCTCTCACTGACAGCTTCTTTTATTTCTCTCTCACTCACAGCTTCTCTTTCTCTCTCTCTCTCACTCACAGCTTCTCTTTCTCTCACACTAACACACAGCTTCTCTTTCTCTCTCTCTCACTCACTCACAGCTTCTCTTTCTCTCCCTCTCACTCACAGGTTCTCTTTTTCTCTCTCTCTCACTCACTCACAGCTTCTCGTTCTCTCTGTCACTCTCACTCACAGCGTCTCTTTCTCTTTCACTCACTAACTCACAGATTCTCTTTCTCTCTCACACTCACAGCTTCTCTTTCTCTCTCTCTCACTCACAGTATCTCTTTCTCTCGCTCTCTCACAGTGAAGGAGATAAAGAGCTCACTCACAGCTTCTCTTTCAATCTCTCTCACTCACTCACAGCTTCTCTTTCTCTCTCTCACTCACTCACAGCTTCTCTTTCTCTCTCTCTCACTCACAGCTCCTCTTTCTCTCTGTCTCTCACTCACTCACAGCTTCTCTTTCTCTCTCTGTCTCTCTCACTCACAGCTTCTCTTTCTCTCTCTCACTCACTCACCTCTCTCTCTGTCTCTCTCACTCACAGCTTCTCTTTCTCTCTCTATCTCACTCACTCTCAGCTTTTCTATCACACACACAGCTTCTCTCTCTCTCTCTCACTCACAGCTTCTCTTTTTCTCTCTCTCTCACAGCTTCTCTTTCTCTCTCTGTCTCTCTCACTCACAGCTTCTCTTTCTCTCTCACACACACACACCCCTTCTCTTTCTCTCTCTCTCACTCACAGCTTCTCTTTCTCTCTCTCTCGCACTCACAGCTTCTCTTTCTCTCTCTCTCTCACTCACTCACCACTTCTCTTTCGCTCTCTCACTCCCAGCTTCTCTTTCTCTCTCTCTCACAGCTTCTCTTTCTCTCTCTCTCTCATTTACAACTTCTCTTTCTCTCTCTCTCTCACTCACAGCTTCTCTTTCTCTCTCTCTCTCACTCACAGCTTCTCTTTCTCTCTCTCTCACTCACTCACAGATATCTCTTAATCTCTCTGTCTCTCGCACTCACAGCTTCTCTTTCTCTCTCTCTCACTCACTCACAGCTTCTCTTTCTCTCTCTCACTCTCTCACAGCTTCTCTTTCTCTCTCTCTCTCTCACTCACAGCTTCTCTTTCTCTCTCTGTCTCTCACTCACTCACAGCTTCTCTTTCTCTCTCTTTTATTTCTCTCTCAGCGTCTCTTTCTCTTTCACTCACTCACAGATTCTCTTTCTCTCTCACACACACAGGTTCTCACCCAGATATCTCTTAATCTCTCTGTCTCTCGCACTCACAGCTTCTCTTTCTCTCTCTCTCTCTCACTCACAGCTTCTCTTTCTCTCTCTCTCACTCACTCACAGATATCTCTTAATCTCTCTCTCTCTCACTCTCTCACAGCTTCTCTTTCTCTCTCTCTCTCACTCACTCACAGCTTCTCTTTCTCTCTCTTTTATTTCTCTCTCAGCGTCTCTTTCTCTTTCACTCACTCACAGATTCTCTTTCTCTCTCACACACACAGGTTCTCCTTCTCTCTCTCTCTCACTCACTCACTCACAGCTTCACTTTCTTTCTCTCTCACACACACTCACAGCTTGTATTTTTCTCTCTCTCACTCACAGCTTCTCTTTCTTTCTCTCTATCTCTCTCACTCACAACTTCTCTTTTCTCTCTCACACTCACTCACAGCTTCTTATTCTCTCTCTCTCTCTCACTCACAGCTTCTTATTCTCTCTCTCTCTCTCACTCACAGCTTCTCTTTCTCTCTCTCTTGCTCACTCACATGTTCTATTTCTCTCTCTGCCTCCCTCACTCACAGCTTCTCTTTCTCTCTCTCTCTCTCACTCACAGCTTTTCTTTCTCTTTCTCTCTCTCACTCACAGCTTCTCTTTCTCTTTCTCACTCACAAATTCTCTTTCTCTCTCTCTCACTCACAGCTTCTCTTTCTCTCCCACACACTCACAGCTTCTATTTCTCTCTCTCTCAGCTTCTCTTTCTCTATCTCTCTCACTCACAGCTTCTCTTTCTCTCTCTCACTCACAGCTTCTCTTTCTCTCACTCTCTCTCACTCATAGCTTCTCTTTCTCTTTCTCTCTCTCACTCACAGCTTCTCTTTCTCTCTCTCTCTCACACAGCTTCTCTTTCTCTCACTCTCTCACTCACAGCTTCTCTTTCTCTCTCTCACTCACAGCTTCTCTTTCTCTCTGTATCACTCACAGCTTCTCTCTCTCTCTCACTCTCAGCTCCTCTTTCTCTCTCACTCACTCACAGCTTCTCTTTCTCTATCTGTCTCTCTCACTCACAGCTTCTCTTTCTCTCTCTCTCTCACAGCTTCTCTTTCTCTCTCACTCTCTTCTCTCTCACAGCATCTCCTTCTCTCTCTCTCACTCACGCACAGCTTCTCTTTCTCTCTCTATCTCACTCACTCACAGCTTCTCTCTCTCTCTCTCTCACTCACAGCTTCTCTTTCTCTCTCACTCACTCACAGCTTCACTCTCACACACACAGCTTCTCTCTCTCTCTCACTCACAGCTTCTCTTTCTCGCTCTCTCTCACAGCTTCTCTTTCTCTCTCACTCTCTCTCACACAGCTTTTCTTTCTCTCTCTCTATCACTCACACACAGCTTCTCGTTCTCTCTCTGTCTCTCTCACTCACAGCTTCTCTTTCTCTCTCACACACACAGCTTCTCTTTCTCTCTCTCTCTCTCACTCACAGCTTCTCTTTCTCTCTCTCTCTCACTCACAGCTTCTCTTTCTCTTTCTCTCTCTCACTCACTCACCACTTCTCTTTCGCTCTCTCACTCACAGCTTCTCTTTCTCTCTCTCTCTCACAGCTTCTCTTTCTCTCTCTCTCTCATTTACAGCTTCTCTTTCTCTCTGTCTCATGCACTCACAGCTTCTCTTTCTCTCTCTCTCAATCACTCACAGCTTCTCTTTCTCTCTCTCACTCACTCACATCTTCTCTTTCTCTCTCTCTCACTCACAGCTTCTCTTTCTCTCTCTGTCTCTCACTCACTCACAGCTTCTCTTTCTCTCTATGTCTCTCTCACTCACAGATTCTCTTTCTCTCACACTCACACAGCTTCTCTTTCTCTCACACTCACTCACTCAAAGCTTCTCTTTCTCTCTCTCTCACTCACAGCTTCTCTTTCTCGTTCACTCACTAACTCACAGATTCTTTTTCTCTCTCACACACACAGCTTCTCTTTCTCTCTCTCTCCCTCACAGTATCTCTTTCTCTCGCTCTCTCACTCACTCAAACCTTCTCTTTCTCTATCTGTCTCACTCACAGCTTCTCTTTCTCTCTGTCACTCACAGCTTCTCTCTCTCTCTCTCTCTTGCTCACTCACAGGTTCTATTTCTCTCTGTCTCCCTCATTCACAGCTTCTCTTTCTCTCTCTCTCTCACTCACAGCTTCTCTTTCTCTCTCTGTCTCTCTCACTCACAGCTTCTCTTCCTCTCACACTAACACACAGCTTCTCTTTCTGTCTCTCTCTCTCACTCACAGCTTCTCTTTCTCTTTCTCTCTCTCACTCACAGCTTCTTTCTCTCTCTCTCTCTCACTCACAGCTTCTCTTTCTCTCTCTCTCTCTCACTCACAGCTTCTCTTTCTCTCTCACTCACAGCTTCTCTTTCTCTCTCTTACTCACTCACAGCTTCTCTTTCTCTCTCTCCCACCAGCTTCTCTTTTTCTCTCTCTCTCTCTCACTCACAGCTTCTCTTTCTCTCTCTCACACACACAGCTTCTGTTTCTCTCTCTCTCATTTACAGCTTCTCTTTCTCTCTGTCACTCACTCACTCACAGCTTCTCTTTCTCTCTCTCTCTCACTCACAGCTTCTCTTTCTCTCTCTCACTCACAGTTTCTCTCACTCTCTCTCACTCATAGCTTCTCTTTCTCTCTCTCACTCACAGCTTCTCTTTCTCTCTATCTCTCACAGCTTCTCTTTCTCTCTCTGTCTCTCTCACTCACAGCTTCTCTTTCTCTCTCACACACACACACCCCTTCTCTTTCTCTCTCTCTCACTCACAGCTTCTCTTTCTCTCTCTCTCGCACTCACAGCTTCTCTTTCTCTCTCTCTCTCTCACTCACTCACCACTTCTCTTTCGCTCTCTCACTCCCAGCTTCTCTTTCTCTCTCTCTCACAGCTTCTCTTTCTCTCTCTCTCTCATTTACAACTTCTCTTTCTCTCTCTCTCTCACTCACAGCTTCTCTTTCTCTCTCTCTCACTCACTCACAGATATCTCTTAATCTCTCTGTCTCTCGCACTCACAGCTTCTCTTTCTCTCTCTCTCACTCACTCACAGCTTCTCTTTCTCTCTCTCACTCTCTCACAGCTTCTCTTTCTCTCTCTCTCTCTCTCACTCACAGCTTCTCTTTCTCTCTCTGTCTCTCACTCACTCACAGCTTCTCTTTCTCTCTCTTTTATTTCTCTCTCAGCGTCTCTTTCTCTTTCACTCACTCACAGATTCTCTTTCTCTCTCACACACACAGGTTCTCACCCAGATATCTCTTAATCTCTCTGTCTCTCGCACTCACAGCTTCTCTTTCTCTCTCTCTCTCTCACTCACAGCTTCTCTTTCTCTCTCTCTCACTCACTCACAGATATCTCTTAATCTCTCTCTCTCTCACTCTCTCACAGCTTCTCTTTCTCTCTCTCTCTCACTCACAGCTTCTCTTTCTCTCTCTGTCTCTCACTCACTCACAGCTTCTCTTTCTCTCTCTTTTATTTCTCTCTCAGCGTCTCTTTCTCTTTCACTCACTCACAGATTCTCTTTCTCTCTCACACACACAGGTTCTCCTTCTCTCTCTCTCTCACTCACTCACTCACAGCTTCACTTTCTTTCTCTCTCACACACACTCACAGCTTGTATTTTTCTCTCTCTCACTCACAGCTTCTCTTTCTTTCTCTCTATCTCTCTCACTCACAACTTCTCTTTTCTCTCTCACACTCACTCACAGCTTCTTATTCTCTCTCTCTCTCTCACTCACAGCTTCTTATTCTCTCTCTCTCTCTCACTCACAGCTTCTCTTTCTCTCTCTCTTGCTCACTCACATGTTCTATTTCTCTCTCTGCCTCCCTCACTCACAGCTTCTCTTTCTCTCTCTCTCTCTCACTCACAGCTTTTCTTTCTCTTTCTCTCTCTCACTCACAGCTTCTCTTTCTCTTTCTCACTCACAAATTCTCTTTCTCTCTCTCTCACTCACAGCTTCTCTTTCTCTCCCACACACTCACAGCTTCTATTTCTCTCTCTCTCAGCTTCTCTTTCTCTATCTCTCTCACTCACAGCTTCTCTTTCTCTCTCTCACTCACAGCTTCTCTTTCTCTCACTCTCTCTCACTCATAGCTTCTCTTTCTCTTTCTCTCTCTCACTCACAGCTTCTCTTTCTCTCTCTCTCTCACACAGCTTCTCTTTCTCTCACTCTCTCACTCACAGCTTCTCTTTCTCTCTCTCACTCACAGCTTCTCTTTCTCTCTGTATCACTCACAGCTTCTCTCTCTCTCTCACTCTCAGCTCCTCTTTCTCTCTCACTCACTCACAGCTTCTCTTTCTCTCTCTGTCTCTCTCACTCACAGCTTCTCTTTCTCTCTCTCTCTCACAGCTTCTCTTTCTCTCTCACTCTCTTCTCTCTCACAGCATCTCCTTCTCTCTCTCTCACTCACGCACAGCTTCTCTTTCTCTCTCTATCTCACTCACTCACAGCTTCTCTCTCTCTCTCTCTCACTCACAGCTTCTCTTTCTCTCTCACTCACTCACAGCTTCACTCTCACACACACAGCTTCTCTCTCTCTCTCACTCACAGCTTCTCTTTCTCGCTCTCTCTCACAGCTTCTCTTTCTCTCTCACTCTCTCTCACACAGCTTTTCTTTCTCTCTCTCTATCACTCACACACAGCTTCTCGTTCTCTCTCTGTCTCTCTCACTCACAGCTTCTCTTTCTCTCTCTCACACACAGCTTCTCTTTCTCTCTCTCTCTCTCACTCACAGCTTCTCTTTCTCTCTCTCTCTCACTCACAGCTTCTCTTTCTCTTTCTCTCTCTCACTCACTCACCACTTCTCTTTCGCTCTCTCACTCACAGCTTCTCTTTCTCTCTCTCTCTCACAGCTTCTCTTTCTCTCTCTCTCTCATTTACAGCTTCTCTTTCTCTCTGTCTCATGCACTCACAGCTTCTCTTTCTCTCTCTCTCAATCACTCACAGCTTCTCTTTCTCTCTCTCACTCACTCACATCTTCTCTTTCTCTCTCTCTCACTCACAGCTTCTCTTTCTCTCTCTGTCTCTCACTCACTCACAGCTTCTCTTTCTCTCTATGTCTCTCTCACTCACAGATTCTCTTTCTCTCACACTCACACAGCTTCTCTTTCTCTCACACTCACTCACTCAAAGCTTCTCTTTCTCTCTCTCTCACTCACAGCTTCTCTTTCTCGTTCACTCACTAACTCACAGATTCTTTTTCTCTCTCACACACACAGCTTCTCTTTCTCTCTCTCTCCCTCACAGTATCTCTTTCTCTCGCTCTCTCACTCACTCAAACCTTCTCTTTCTCTATCTGTCTCACTCACAGCTTCTCTTTCTCTCTGTCACTCACAGCTTCTCTCTCTCTCTCTCTCTTGCTCACTCACAGGTTCTATTTCTCTCTGTCTCCCTCATTCACAGCTTCTCTTTCTCTCTCTCTCTCACTCACAGCTTCTCTTTCTCTCTCTGTCTCTCTCACTCACAGCTTCTCTTTCTCTCTCTGTCTCTCTCACTCACAGCTTCTCTTCCTCTCACACTAACACACAGCTTCTCTTTCTGTCTCTCTCTCTCACTCACAGCTTCTCTTTCTCTTTCTCTCTCTCACTCACAGCTTCTTTCTCTCTCTCTCTCTCACTCACAGCTTCTCTTTCTCTCTCTCTCTCTCACTCACAGCTTCTCTTTCTCTCTCACTCACAGCTTCTCTTTCTCTCTCTTACTCACTCACAGCTTCTCTTTCTCTCTCTCCCACCAGCTTCTCTTTTTCTCTCTCTCTCTCTCACTCACAGCTTCTCTTTCTCTCTCTCACACACACAGCTTCTGTTTCTCTCTCTCTCTCATTTACAGCTTCTCTTTCTCTCTGTCACTCACTCACTCACAGCTTCTCTTTCTCTCTCTCTCTCACTCACAGCTTCTCTTTCTCTCTCTCACTCACAGTTTCTCTCACTCTCTCTCACTCATAGCTTCTCTTTCTCTCTCTCACTCACAGCTTCTCTTTCTCTCTATCTCTCTCACTCACAGCTTCACTTTCTCTCTCTCTCACTAACAGCTTCTCTTTCTCTCTCTCTCTCTCACTCACAGCCTCTCTTTCTCTCTCTCTCACTCACTCACAGCTTCTCTTTCTCTCTCTCTCACTCACACCTTCTCTTTCTCTCTCCCACTCACTCACTCACAGCTTCTCTCTGTCTCTCTCACTCACAGCTTCTATTTCTCTCTCTTTCACAGCTTCTCTCTCTCTTTCTCTCTCACTCACAGCTTCTCTTTCTTTCTCTCTCTCTCTCTCTCTCTCACTCACTCACAGCTTCTCTTTCTCTTTCTGTCTCTCTCACTCACAGCTTCTCTTTCTCTCACTCTAACGCACAGCTTCTCTTTCTCTCTCTCTCACTCACTCACAGCTTCTCTCTCTCTCTCTCTCACTCACAGCGTCTCTTTCTCTTTCACTCACTAACTCACAGATTCTCTTTCTCTCTCACACACACAGGTTCTCCTTCTCTCTCTCTCTTTCTCACTCACTCACAGCTTCACTTTCTTTCTCTCACTCACTCACTCACAGCTTCTATTTTTCTCTCTCACACTCACAGCTTCTCTTTCTTTCTCTCTCTCTCTCACTCACAGCTTCTCTTTCTCTCTCTCACAGATTCTCTTTCTCTCTCTCTGTATCACTCACAGCTTCTCACTCTCTCTCTCTCTCTCACTCTCAGCTCCTCTTTCTCTCTCACTGACTCACAGCTTCTCTCTCTCTCTGTCTCTCCAACTCACAGCTTCTCTTTCTCTCTCTCTCTCTCACAGCTTCTCTTCCTCTCTCACTCTCTTCTCTCTCACAGCATCTCCTTCTCTCTCTCACTCACTCACTCACAGCTTCTCTTTCTCTCTCTATCTCACTCACTCACAGCATCTCTCTGTCTCTCTCACTCACAGCTTCTCTTTTTCTCTCTCTCTCACAGCTTCTCTTTCTCTCTCACTCTCTCACACAGCTTTTCTTTCTCTCTCTCTATCACTCACTCACAGCTTCACTTTCTCTCTCTGTCTCTCTCACTCTCTGCTTCTCTTTCTCTCTCTCACTCACTCACAGCTTCTCTCTCTCTCTCACTCACTCACAGCTTCTCTTTCTCTCTCTCTCTCTCACTCACTCACAGCTTCTCTTTCTCTTTCTCTCTCACTCACTCACAGCTTCTATTTCTCTCTCACAGCTTCTCTTTCTCTCTCTATCTCACTCACTCACAGCTTCTCTCTCTCTCTCTCACTCACAGCTTCTCTTTTTCTATCTCTCTCACAGCTTCTCTTTCTCTCTCACTCTCTCACACAGCTTTTCTTTCTCTCTCTCTATCACTCACTCACAGCTTCTCTTTCTCTCTCTGTCTCTCTCACTCACAGCTTCTCTTTCTCTCACTGTCTCTCTCACTCTCTACTTCTCTTTCTCTCTCTCACACACTCACAGCTTCTCTCTCTCTCACTCACTCACAGCTTCTCTCTCTCTCTCTCTCTCTCTCACTCACTCACAGCTTCTCTTTCTCTTTATCTCTCACTCACTCACAGCTTCTATTTCTCTCTCACAGCTTCTCTTTCACTCTCCCTCACTCATAGCTTCTCTTTCTCTTTCTCTCTCACTCACTCACAGCTTCTATTTCTCTCTCACAGCTTCTCTTTCTCTCTCTCTCTCTCTCACAGCTTCTCTTTCTCTCTCTCTCTCACTCACAGCTTCTCTTTCTCTCTCTCTGTATCACTCACAGCTTCTCTTTTTCTCTCTCTCTCACAGCTTCTCTTTCTCTCTCACTCTCTCTCACACAGCTTTTCTTTCTCTCTCTCTATCACTCACTCACAGCTTCTCTTTCTCTCTCTGTCTCTCTCACTCACAGCTTCTATTTCTCTCTCACACACACACACCCCTTCTCTTTCTCTCTCTCTCACTCACAGCTTCTCTTTCTCTCTCTCTCTCACTCACAGCTTCTCTTTCTCTCTCTCTCTCTCACTCACTCACCACTTCTCTTTCGCTCTCTCACTCCCAGCTTCTCTTTCTATCTCTCTCACAGCTTCTCTTTCTCTCTCTCTCTCATTTACAACTTCTCTTTCTCTCTCTCTCTCACTCACAGCTTCTCTTTCTCTCTCTCTCACTCACTCACAGATATCTCTTAATCTCTCTGTCTCTCGCACTCACAGCTTCTCTTTCTCTCTCTCTCACTCACTCACAGCTTCTCTTTCTCTCTCTCACTCTCTCACAGCTTCTCTTTCTCTCTCTCTCTCACTCACAGCTTCTCTTTCTCTCTCTGTCTCTCACTCACTCACAGCTTCTCTTTCTCTCTCTTTTATTTCTCTCTCCGCGTCTCTTTCTCTTTCACTCACTCACAGATTCTCTTTCTCTCTCACACACACAGGTTCTCACACAGATATCTCTTAATCTCTCTGTCTCTCGCACTCACAGCTTCTCTTTCTCTCTCTCTCTCTCACTCACAGCTTCTCTTTCTCTCTCTCTCACTCACTCACAGATATCTCTTAATCTCTCTCTCTCACTCTCTCACAGCTTCTCTTTCTCTCTCTCTCTCACTCACAGCTTCTCTTTCTCTCTCTGTCTCTCACTCACTCACAGCTTCTCTTTCTCTCTCTTTTATTTCTCTCTCAGCGTCTCTTTCTCTTTCACTCACTCACAGATTCTCTTTCTCTCTCACACACACAGGTTCTCCTTCTCTCTCTCTCTCACTCACTCACTCACAGCTTCACTTTCTTTCTCTCTCTCACACACTCAGCTTCTATTTTTCTCTCTCTCACTCACAGCTTCTCTTTCTTTCTCTCTATCTCTCTCACTCACAACTTCTCTTTTCTCTCTCACACTCACTCACAGCTTCTTATTCTCTCTCTCTCTCTCACTCACAGCTTCTTATTCTCTCTCACTCACAGCTTCTCTTTCTCTCTCTCTTGCTCACTCACATGTTCTATTTCTCTCTCTGCCTCCCTCACTCACAGCTTCTCTTTCTCTCTCTCTCTCTCACTCACAGCTTTTCTTTCTCTTTCTCTCTCTTACTCACAGCTTCTCTTTCTCTCTCTCACTCACAAATTCTCTTTCTCTCTCTCTCACTCACAGCTTCTCTTTCTCTCCCACACACTCACAGCTTCTATTTCTCTCTCTCTCTCTCAGCTTCTCTTTCTCTATCTCTCTCACTCACAGCTTCATTTCTCTCTCTCTCTCACTCACAGCTTCTCTTTCTCTCTCTCACTCACAGCTTCTCCTTCTCTCACTCTCTCTCACTCATAGCTTCTCTTTCTCATTCTCTCTCTCACTCACAGCTTCTCTTTCTCTCTCACACACACACAGCTTCTCTTTCTCTCTCTCTCTCTCACTCACAGCTTCTCTTTCTCTCTCTCACTCACAGCTTCTCTTTCTCTCTGTATCACTCACAGCTTCTCTCTCTCTCTCACTCTCAGCTCCTCTTTCTCTCTCACTCACTCACAGCTTCTCTTTCTCTCTCTGTCTCTCTCACTCACAGCTTCTCTTTATCTCTCTCTCTCACAGCTTCTCTTTCTCTCTCACTCACTTCTCTCTCACAGCATCTCCTTCTCTCTCTCTCACTCACACAAGCTTCTCTTTCTCTCTCTATCTCACTCACTCACAGCTTCTCTCTCTCTCTCTCACTCACAGCTTCTCTTTCTCTCTCACTCACTCACAGCTTCACTCTCACACACACAGCTTCTCTCTCTCTCTCACTCACAGCTTCTCTTTCTCGCTCTCTCTCACAGCTTCTCTTTCTCTCTCACTCTCTCTCACACAGCTTTTCTTTCTCTCTCTCTATCACTCACTCACAGCTTCTCGTTCTCTCTCTGTCTCTCTCACTCACAGCTTCTCTTTCTCTCTCACACACACAGCTTCTCTTTCTCTCTCTCTCACTCACAGCTTCTCTTTCTCTCTCTCTCTCACTCACAGCTTCTCTTTCTCTTTCTCTCTCTCACTCTCACCACTTCTCCTTCGCTCTCTCACTCACAGCTTCTCTTTCTCTCTCTCTCTCACAGCTTCTCTTTCTCTCTCTCTCACTCACAGCTTCTCTTTCTCTCTCTCTCTCACTCACAGCTTCTCTTTCTCTTTCTCTCTCTCACTCTCACCACTTCTCCTTCGCTCTCTCACTCACAGCTTCTCTTTCTCTCTCTCTCTCACAGCTTCTCTTTCTCTCTCTCTCTCATTTACAGCTTCTCTTTCTCTCTCTCTCTCACTCACAGCTTCTCTTTCTCTCTCTCTCACTCACTCACAGCATCTCTTTCTCTCTCTGTCTCATGCACTCACAGCTTCTCTTTCTCTCTCTCTCAATCACTCACAGCTTCTCTTTCTCTCTCTCACTCACTCACAGCTTCTCTTTCTCTCTCTCTCTCACTCACAGCTTCTCTTTCTCTCTCTGTCTCTCACTCACTCACAGCTTCTCTTTCTCTCTATGTCTCTCTCACTCACAGATTCTCTTTCTCTCACACTAACACACAGCTTCTCTTTCTCTCACTCTCACTCACTCACAGCTTCTCTTTCTCTCTCTCTCACTCACAGCTTCTCTTTCTCGTTCACTCACTAACTCACAGATTCTTTTTCTCTCACACACACACAGCTTCTCTTTCTCTCTCTCACACTCACAGTATCTCTTTCTCTCGCTCTCTCACTCACTCAAACCTTCTCTTTCTCTATCTGTCTCACTCACAGCTTCTCTTTCTCTCTGTCACTCACAGCTTCTCTCTCTCTCTCTCTTGCTCACTCACAGGTTCTATTTCTCTCTGTCTCCCTCATTCACAGCTTCTCTTTCTCTCTCTCTCTCTCACTCACAGCTTCTCTTTCTCTTTCTGTCTCTCTCACTCACAGCTTCTCTTCCTCTCACACTAACACACAGCTTCTCTTTCTCTCTCTCTCTCTCACTCACAGCTTCTCTTTCTCTCTCTGTCTCTCTCACTCACAGCTTCTCTTCCTCTCACACTAACACACAGCTTCTCTTTCTGTCTCTCTCTCTCACTCACAGCTTCTCTCTCTCTCTCTCTCACTCACAGCTTCTCTTTCTCTCTCTCTCTCACTCACAGCTTCTCTTTCTCTCTCTCTCACTCACAGCTTCTGTTTCTCTCTCTCTCATTCACAGCTACTCTTTCTCTCTCTCTCACCAGCTTCTCTTTTTTTCTCTCTCTCTCTCACTCACAGCTTCTCTTTCTTTCTCTCTCACTCACAGCTTCTGTTTCTCTCTCTCTCTCATTTACAACTTCTCTTTCTCTCTGTCACTCACTCATTCACAGCTTCTCTTTCTCTCTCTCTCTCTCTCTCTCACTCACAGCTTCTCTTTCTCTCTCTCACTCACAGTTTCTCTCACTCTCTCTCACTCATAGCTTCTCTTTCTCTCTCTCACTCACAGCTTCTCTTTCTCTCTATCTCTCTCACTCACAGCTTCACTTTCTCTCTCTCACTAACAGCTTCTCTTTCTCTCTCTCTCACTCACAGCTTGTATTTCTCTCTCACACTCACAGCTTTTCTTTTTCTCTCTCTCTCTCACTCACAGCTTCTCTTTCTTTCTCTCTCTCACTCACTCACTCACAGCTTCTCTTTCTCTCTCTGTCTCTCTCACTCACTGCTTCTCTCTCTCTCACTCTCTCTCACTCATAGCTTCTCTTTCTCTCTCTCACTCTCAGCTCCTCTTTCTCTCTCACTCACTCACAGCTTCTCTTTCTCTCTCTCTCTCTCCAACTCACAGCTTCTCTTTCTCTCTCTCTCTCTCACAGCTTCTCTTCCTCTCTCACTCTCTTCTCTCTCACAGCATCTCCTTCTCTCTCTCTCTCACTCACTCACAGCTTCTCTTTCTCTCTCTATCTCACTCACTCACAGCTTCTCTCTCTCTCTCTCACTCACAGCTTCTCTTTTTCTCTCTCTCTCACAGCTTCTCTTTCTCTCTCACTCTCTCACACAACTTTTCTTTCTCTCTCTCTATCACTCACTCACAGGTTCTCTTTCTCTCTCTGTCTCTCTCACTCACAGCTTCACTTTCTCTCTCTGTCTCTCTCACTCTCTGCTTCTCTTTCTCTCTCTCACTCACTCACAGCTTCTCTCTCTCTCACTCACTCACAGCTTCTCTTTCTCTCTCTCTCTCTCTCACTCACTCACAGCTTCTCGTTCTCTTTCTCTCTCACTCACTCACAGCTTCTATTTCTCTCTCTCTCACTCACAGCTTCTGTTTCTCTCTCTCTCTCATTTACAGCTTCTCTTTCTCTCTGTCACTCACTCACTCACAGCTTCTCTTTCTCTCTCTCTCTCTCTCACTCACAGCTTCTCTTTCTCTCTCTCACTCACAGCTTCTCTTTCTCTCTATCTCTCTCACTCACAGCTTCACTTTCTCTCTCTCTCACTAACAGCTTCTCTTTCTCTCTCTCTCACTCACAGCTTGTATTTCTCTCTCTCACTCACAGCTTTTCTTTTTCTCTCTCTCTCACTCACAGCTTCTCTTTCTCTCTCTCACTCACTCACAGCCTCTCTTTCTCTCTCTCTCACTCACTCACAGCTTCTCTTTCTCTCTCACTCACTCACACCTTCTCTTTCTCTCTCCCACTCACTCACTCACAGCTTCTCTCTCTGTCTCTCTCACTCACAGCTTCTATTTCTCTCTCTTTCACAGCTTCTCTCTCTCTTTCTCTCTCTCACTCACAGCTTCTCTTTCTTTCTCTCTCTCTCTCTCTCACTCACTCACTCACAGCTTCTCTTTCTCTTTCTGTCTCTCTCACTCACAGCTTCTCTTTCTCTCACACTAACGCACAGCTTCTCTTTCTCTCTCTCTCACTCACTCACAGCTTCTCTCTCTCTCTGTCTCTCTCACTCACAGCGTCTCTTTCTCTTTCACTCACTAACTCACAGATTCTCTTTCTCTCTCACACACACAGGATCTCCTTCTCTCTCTCTCTCTCTCACTCACTCACAGCTTCACTTTCTTTCTCTCTCTCACTCACTCACAGCTTCTATTTTTCTCTCTCACACTCACAGCTTCTCTTTCTTTCTCTCTCTCTCTCTCTCACTCACAGCTTCTCTTTCTCTCTCTCACACAGATTCTCTTTCTCTCTCTCTGCATCACTCACAGCTTCTCACTCTCTCTCTCTCTCTCACTCTCAGCTCCTCTTTCTCTCTCACTCACTCACAGCTTCTCTTTCTCTCTCTGTCTCTCCAACTCACAGCTTCTCTTTCTCTCTCTCTCTCTCACAGCTTCTCTTCCTCTCTCACTCTCTTCTCTCTCACAGCATCTCCTTCTCTCTCTCTCTCACTCACTCACAGCTTCTCTTTCTCTCTCTATCTCACTCACTCACAGCTTATCTCTCTCTCTCACTCACAGCTTCTCTTTTTTTCTCTCTCTCACAGCTTCTCTTTCTCTCTCACTCTCTCACACAGCTTTTCTTTCTCTCTCTCTATCACTCACTCACAGCTTCTCTTTCTCTCTCTGTCTCTCTCACTCACAGCTTCACTTTCTCTCTCTGTCTCTCTCACTCTCTGCTTCTCTTTCTCTCTCTCACTCACTCACAGCTTCTCTCTCTCTCACTCACTCACAGCTTCTCTTTCTCTCTCTCTCTCTCACTCACTCACAGCTTTTCATTCTCTTTCTCTCTCACTCACTCACAGCTTCTATTTCTCTCTCACAGCTTCTCTTTCTCTCTCTATCTCACTCACTCACAGCTTCTCTCTCTCTCTCACTCACAGCTTCTCTTTTTCTCTCTCTCTCACATCTTCTCTTTCTCTCTCACTCTCTCTCACACAGCTTTTCTTTCTCTCTCTCTATCACTCACTCACAGCTTCTCTTACTCTCTCTGTCTCTCTCACTCACAGCTTCTCTTTCTCTCACTGTCTCTCTCACTCTCTGCTTCTCTTTCTCTCTCTCTCTCACTCACAGCTTCTCTCTCTCTCTCTCACTCACTCACAGCTTCTCTTTCTCTCTCTCTCTCTCACTCACTCACAGCTTCTCTTTCTCTTTATCTCTCACTCACTCACAGCTTCTATTTCTCTCTCACAGCTTCTCTTTCTCTCTATCTCTCTCACTCACAGCTTCATTTCTCTCTCTCACACACTCACAGATTCTCTTTCTCTCTCTCACTCACAGCTTCTCTTTCACTCTCTCTCACTCATAGCTTCTCTTTCTCTTTCTCTCTCACTCACAGTTTCTCTTTCTCTCTCTCTCTCTCACACAGCTTCTCTTTCTCTCTCTCTCTCACTCACAGCTTCTCTTTCTCTCTCTCTCTATCACTCACAGCTTCTCTCTCTCTCTCACTCTCAGCTCCTCTTTCTCTCTCACTCACTCACAGCTTCTCTTTCTCTCTCTGTCTCTCCAACTCACAGCTTCTCTTTATTTCTCTCTCACACAGCTTCTCTTTCTCTCTCACTCACTTCTCTCTCACAGCATCTCCTTCTCTCTCTCTCACTCACTCACAGCTTCTCTTTCTCTCTCTATCTCACTCACTCACAGCTTCTCTCTCTCTCTCACTCACGCTTCTCTTTCTCTCTCTCACACACCTTCTCTTTCTCTCTCACTCTCTCTCACACAGCTTTTCTTTCTCTCTCTCTATCACTCACTCACAGCTTCTCTTTCTCTCTCTGTCTCTCTCACTCACAGCTTCTCTTTCTCTCTCTCTCACAAACAGCTTCTCTTTCTCTCTCTCTCTCACTCACAGCTTCTCTTTCTCTCTCTCTCACTCACAGCTTCTCTTTCTCTCCCCCTCTCTAACTCACTCACCTCTTCTCTTTCGCTCTCTCACTCACAGCTTCTCTCTCTCTCTATCTCACAGCTTCTCTTTCTCTCTCTCTCTCATTTACAGCTTCTCTTTCTCTCTCTGTCTCTCACTCACTCACAGCTTCTCTTTCTCTCTCTGTCTCTCTCACTCACAGCTTCTCTTTCTCTCACACTAACACACAGCTTCTCTTTCTCTCTCTCTCACTCACTCACAGCTTCTCTTTTCTCTCTCTCACTCACAGCTTCTCTTTTTCTCTCTCTCTCTCACTCACAGCTTCTCTCTCTCTCACTCACTCACAGCGTCTCTTTCTCTTTCACTCACTAACTCACAGATTCTCTTTCTCTCTCACACACACAGCTTCTCTTTCTCTCTCTCTCTCACTCACAGTATCTCTTTCTCTCGCTCTCTCACTCACTCAAACCTTCTCTTTCTCCATCTGTCTCACTCACAGCTTCTCTTTCGCTCTCTCTCTTGCTCACTCACAGGTTCTATTTCTCTCTCTGTCTCCCTCACTCACAGCTTCTCTTTCTCTCTCTCTCTCTCTCACTCAAGCTTCTCTTTCTCTTTATCTCTCTCACTCACAGCTTCTCTTTCTTTCTTCCTCTCTCTCTCTCACTCACAGCTTCTCTTTCTCTCTCTCTCTCACTCACAGCTTCTCTTTCTCTCTCTCTCACTCACAGCTTCTATTTCTCTCTCTCTCTCATTCACAGCTACTCTTTCTCTCTCTCACTCACAGCTTCTCTTTCATTCTCTCTCTCTCACTCACTCACAGCTTCTCATTCTCTCTGTCTCTCTCACTCACTGCTTCTCTTTCTCTCTCTCACTCACTCACAGCTTCTCTCTCTCTCACTCACTCACAGCTTCTCTTTCTCTTTCTCTCTCTCACTCACAGCTTCTCTTTCTCTCTCTCTCACTCACAGCTTCTCTTTCTCTCTCTCTCTCACTCACTGCCTCTCTTTCTCTCTCACACACTCACAGCTTCTATTTCTCTCTCTCATTCACAGCTACTCTTTCCCTCTCTCTCTCACTAACAGCTTCTCTTTCTTTCTTTCACTCACTCTCTCACTCACAGCTTCTCTTTTTCTCTCTCTCTCTCTCACTCACAGCTTCTCTCTCTCTCACTCACTCACAGCGTCTCTTTCTCTTTCACTCACTAACTCACAGATTCTCTTTCTCTCTCACACACACAGCTTCTCTTTCTCTCTCTCTCTCACTCACAGTATCTCTTTCTCTCGCTCTCTCACTCACTCAAACCTTCTCTTTCTCCATCTGTCTCACTCACAGCTTCTCTTTCTCTCTCTCTCTTGCTCACTCACAGGTTCTATTTCTCTCTCTGTCTCCCTCACTCACAGCTTCTCTTTCTCTCTCTCTCTCTCACTCAAGCTTCTCTTTCTCTTTATCTCTCTCACTCACAGCTTCTCTTTCTCTCTCTCACTCACTCACAGCTTCTCTTTCTCTCTCTCTCTCACTCACAGCTTCTCTTTCTCTCTCTATCACTCACAGCTTCTATTTCTCTCTCTCTCTCATTCACAGCTACTCTTTCTCTCTCTCACTCACAGCTTCTCTTTCATTCTCTCTCTTTCTCACTCACTCACAGCTTCTCTTTCTCTCTGTCTCTCTCACTCACTGCTTCTCTTTCTCTCTCTCACTCACTCACAGCTTCTCTCTCTCTCACTCACTCAGAGCTTCTCTTTCTCTTTCTCTCTCTCACTCACAGCTTCTCTTTCTCTCTCTCACTCACAGCTTCTCTTTCTCTCTCTCTCTCACTCACAGCTTCTCTTTCTCTCTCACACACTCACAGCTTCTATTTCTCTCTGTCTCTCTCACTCACTGCCCCTCTTTCTCTCTCTCACTCACTCACAGCTTCTCTCTCTCTCACTCACTCACAGCTTCTCTTTCTCTTTCTCTCTCTCACTCACAGCTTCTCTTTCTCTCTCACACACACACAGCTTCTCTTTCTCTCTCTCTCTCACTCACAGCTTCTCTTTCTCTCTCACACACACAGCTTCTCTTTGTCTCTATCTCTCTCACTCACAGCTTCATTTCTCTCTCTCTCTCTCACTCACAGCTTCTCTTTCTCTCTCTCACTCACAGCTTCTCTTTCTCTCACTCTCTCTCACTCATAGCTTCTCTTTCTCTTTCTCTCTCTCACTCACAGCTTCTCTTTCTCTCTCACTCTCACACAGCTTCTCTTTCTCTCTCTCTCTCTCTCACTCAGCTTCTCTTTCTCTCTCTCTCACTCACAGCTTCTCTTTCTCTCTGTATCACTCGCAGCTTCTCTCTCTCTCTCTCTCACTCTCAGCACCTCTTTCTCTCTCACTCACTCACAGCTTATCATTCTCTCTCTGTCTCTCTCACTCACAGCTTCTCTTTCTCTCTCTCTCTCACAGCTTCTCTTTCTCTCTCACTCTCTTCTCTCTCACAGCATCTCCTTCTCTCTCTCTCTCTCTCACTCACAGCTTCTCTTTCTCTCTCTATCTCACTCACTCACAGCTTCTCTCTCTCACTCACTCACAGCTTCTCTTTCTCTCTCTCACTCACTCACAGCTTCTCTTTCTCTCTCTCACTCACTCACAGCTTCTCTCTCTCTCTCTCACTCACAGCTTCTCTTTCTCTCTCTGTCTCTCACTCACTCAAAGCTTCTCTTTCTCTCTGTCGCTCACAGCTTCTCTCTCTCTCTCTCTTGCTCACTCACAGGTTCTATTTCTCTCTGTCTCCCTCACTCACAGCTTCTCTTTCTCTCTCTCTCTCTCACTCACTCACCACTTCTCTTTCACTCTCTCACTCACAGCTTCTCTCGCTCTCTCACTCACAGCTCCTCTTTTTCTCTCTGTCTCTCTCACTCACAGCATCTCTTTCTCTTTCACTCACTAACTCACAGATTCTCTTTCTCTCTCTCACACACAGCTTCTCTTTCTCTCTCTCTCACTCACAGTATCTCTTTCTCTCGCTCTCTCACTCACTCAAACCATCTCTTTCTCATTCTGTCTCACTCACAGCTTCTCTTTCTCTCTCTCACTCAAAGCTTCTCTCTCTCTCACTCACAGCTTCTCTTTCTCTCTCTCTTTTGCTCACTCACAGGTTCTATTTCTATCTCTGTCTCCCTCACTCACAGCTTCTCTTTCTCTCTCTCTCACTCACAGCTTCTATTTCTCTCTCTCTCTCATTCACAGCTACTCTTTCTCATTCTCTCTCACTCACAGCTTCTCTTTCTTTCTCTCTCTCACTCACTCACTCACAGCTTCTCTTTCTCTCTCTGTCTCTCTTACTCACTGCTTCTCTTTCTCTCTCACTCTCTCTCACTCACAGCTTCTCTTTCTCTCTCTCTCACTCACTCACAGCCTCTCTTTCTCTCTCTCTCTCTCTCACTCACTCACAGCTTCTCTTTCTCTCTCTCTCTCTCAATCACACCTTCTCTTTCTCTCTCTCACTCACAGCTTTTCTTTTTCTCTCTCTCTCACTCACAGCTTCTCTTTCTCTCTCTCTCACCCACTCACAGCCTCTCTTTCTCTCTCTCACTCACTCACAGCTTCTCTTTCTCTCTCTCTCACTCACACCTTCTCTTTCTCTCTCTCACTCACTCACTCACAGCTTCTCTCTCTGTCTCTCACTCACAGCTTCTATTTCTCTCTTTCACAGCTTCTCTCTCTCTTTCACTCTCATACTCACAGCTTCTCTTTCTTTCTCTCTCTCACTCACTCACAGCTTCTCTTTCTCTTTCACTCACTAACTCACAGATTCTCTTTCTCTCTCACACACACAGGTTCTCCTTCTCTCTCTCTCTCTCTCACTCACTCACTCACAGCTTCACTTTCTTTCTCTCTCTCACTCACTCCCAGCTTCTATTTTTCTCTCTCTCACTCACAGCTTCTCTTTCTCTCACTCTCTCTCACTCATAGCTTCTCTTTCTCTTTCTCTCTCTCACTCACAGCTTCTCTTTCTCTTTCTCTCTCTCACTCATAGCTTCTCTTTCTCTCTCTCACAAATTCTCTTTCTCTCTCACTCACAGCTTCTCTTTCTCTCTCACACACTCACAGCTTCTATTTCTCTCTCTCACACACAGCTTCTCTTTCTCTATCTCTCTCACTCACAGCTTCATTTCTCTCTCTCTCTCACTCCCAGCTTCTCTTTCTCTCTCTCACTCACAGCTTCTCTTTCTCTCACTCTCTCTCACTCATAGCTTCTCTTTCTCTTTCTCTCTCTCACTCACAGCTTCTCTTTCTCTCTCTCTCTCACACAGCGTCTCTTTCTCTCTCTCTTTCTCACTCACAGCTTCTCTTTCTCTCTCTCACTCACAGCTTCTCTTTCTCTCTGTATCACTCACAGCTTTTCTCTCTCTCACTCTCAGCTCCTCTTTCTCTCTCACTCACTCACAGCTTCTCTTTCTCTCTCTATCTCACTCACTCACAGCTTCTCTTTCTCTCTCTCAAGCTGTGAGTGAGAGAGAGAGAGAGAAAAGAGAAGCTGTGAGTGAGAGAGATAGAGAGAAAGAGAAGCTGTGTGTGTGAGAGAGAAATAGAAGCTGTGAGTGAGTGAGAGAGAGAGAGAAAGAGAAAGAGTATCTGTGAGTGAGTGAGAGAGAGAGAGACAGAGAAGCAGTGAGAGAGAGAGACAGTGAGAGAAAGAGAAGCTGTGCGTGAGTGAGTGAGTGAGAGAAAGAAAGAGAAGCTGTGAGTGAGAGAGAATGAGAAAGAGTAGCTGTGAATGAGAGAGAGAGAGAAATACAAGCTGTGAGTGTGTGAGAGAGAAAGAGAAGCTGTGAGTGAGAGAGAGAGAGAGAAAGAGAAGCTGTGAGTGAGGGAGACAGAGAGAAATAGAACCTGTGAGTCAGCAAGAGAGAGAGAGAGAGAAGCTGTGAGTGACAGAGAGAAAGAGAAGCTGTGAGTGAGACAGATAGAGAAAGAGAAGGTTTGAGTGAGTGAGAGAGCGAGAGAAAGAGATACTGTGAGTGAGAGAGAGAGAAAGAGAAGCTGTGTGTGTGAGAGAGAAAGAGAATCTGTGAGTTAGTGAGTGAAAGAGAAAGAGACGCTGTGAATGAGAGAGACAGAGAGAGAGAAGCTGTGAGTGAGTGAGAGAGAGAGAAAAAGAGAAGCTGTGAGTGAGAGAGAGAGAGAAAGAGAAGCTGTGAGTGAGTGAGAGAGAGAGAAAGAGAAGCTGTGTGAGTGTGATAGAAAGAGAAGCTGTGAGTGAGAGAGAGAGAGAGAAAGAGAAGCTGTGAGTGAGTGAGAGACAGAGAGAGAAAGAGAAGCTGTGAGTGAGAGAGAGAGAGAAAAAGAAGCTGTGAGTGAGAGAGAGAGAGAAAGAGAAGCTGTGTGTGTGAGAGAGAGAAAAAGAGAAGCTGTGAGTGAGAGAGACAGAGAGAAAGAGAATCTGTGAGTGAGTGATAGAGAGAGAAAGAAAAGCTGTGTGAGAGAGAGTGAGAGAGAAAGAGAAGCTATGAGAGAGAGAGAAAAAGGGAAGCTGTGAGTGTGTGAGAGAGAGAAGCTGCGTGTGAGAGAAAGAAGCTGTGAGTGAGTGAGAGAGAGAGAGAAGGAGATGCTGTGAGAGAGAAGAGAGTGAGAGAGAAAGAGAAGCTGTGAGAGAGAGAAAGAGAAGCTGTGAGTGAGAGAGACAGAGAGAGAAAGAGAAGCTGTGAGTGAGTGAGAGAGAAAGAGGAGCTGAGAGTGAGAGAGAGAGAGAGAGAAGTTGTGAGTGATACAGAGAGAGAGAATGAGAAGCTGTGAGTGAGATAGAAAGAGAAGCTGTGAGTGAGAGAGAGAGAGAGAAAGAGAAGCTGTGAGAGAGAGAGAGAAAGAGAAGCTGTGTGTGAGAGAGAGAAAGAGAAAGAGAATCTATGAGTGAGAGAGAGTGAGAGAAAGAGAAGCTGTGGGTGAGAGAGAGAAAGAGAAGCTGTGAGTGAGAGAGATAGAGAGAAATGAAGCTGTGAGTGAGAGAGATAGAGAGAAAGAGAAGCTGTGTGTGAGAGAGAAATAGAAGCTGTGAGTGAGTGAGAGAGAAAGAGAAAGAGAATCTGTGATTGAGAGAGAGAGAGAAAGAGAAGCTGTGAGTGGGTGAGAGAGAGGGAGAAGCTGTGAGTGAGTGAGAGAGAGAAAGAGAAGCAGTGAGTGAGAGAGACAGAGAGAGAAAGAGAAGCTGTGAGTGAGTGAGAGAGAGAGAGAAAGAAAGAGAAGCTGAGAGTGAGAGAGAGAGAGAAAGAGTAGCTGTGAATGAGAGAGAGAGAAATAGAAGCTGTGAGTGTGTGAGAGAGAAAGAGAAGCTGTGAGTGAGAGAGAGAGAGAAAGAGAAGCTGTGAGTGAGAGAGAGAAAGAGAAAGAGAAGCTGTGAGTGAGATAGAGAGAGAAAGAGAAGCTGTGAGTGAGGGAGAGAGAGAAACAGAAGCTGTGAGTGAGAGAGAGAGAGAGAGAAGCTGTGAGTGAGAGAGAGAAAGAGAAAGAGAAGCTTTCAGTGAGAGAGAGAGAAAGAGAAGCTGTGAGTGAGGGAGACAGAGAGAGAAATAGAACCTGTGAGTGAGCAAGAGAGAGAGAGAGGGAGAAGCTGTGAGTGACAGAGACAAAGAGAAGCTGTGAGTGAGACAGATAGAGAAAGAGAAGGTTTGAGTGAGTGAGAGAGCAAGAGAAAGAGATACTGTGAGTGAGAGAGAGAGAAAGAGAAGCTGTGAGTGTGAGAGAGAAAGAGAATCTGTGAGTTAGTGAGTGAAAGAGAAAGAGACGCTGTGAGTGAGAGTGACAGAGAGAAAGAGAAGCTGTGAGTGAGTGAGAGCGAGAGAAAAAGAGAAGCTGTGAGTGAGAGAGAGAGAAAGAGAAGCTGTGAGTGAGTGAGAGAGAGAGAAAGAGAAGCTGTGT
The DNA here is from genome assembly GCA_035047305.1 of Bradypodion pumilum. Taxonomy (NCBI): domain Eukaryota; kingdom Metazoa; phylum Chordata; class Lepidosauria; order Squamata; family Chamaeleonidae; genus Bradypodion; species Bradypodion pumilum. The sequence goes on along the minus strand of JAWDJD010000002.1, from coordinate 227,159,024 downwards.
GTTAGTGTGAGAGAAAGAGAAGCTGTGAGTGAGAGAGAGAGAGAAAGAGAAGCTGTGAGTGAGAGAGAAATAAAAGAAGCTGTCAGTGAGAGAGAGAAAGAGAAAGAGAAGCTGTGAGTGAGAGAGAGAGAGAAAGAGAAGCTGTGAGTGAGGGAGACAGAGAGAGAAATAGAACATGTGAGTGAGCAAGAGAGAGAGAGAAAGAGAAGCTGTGAGTGAGAGAGAGAGAGAAAGAAGCTGTGAGTGAGTGTGTGAGAGAGAAAAGAGAAATTGTGAGTGAGAGAGATAGAGAGAAAGAAAGAGAAGCTGTGAGTGAGAGAGAGAAAAATAGAAGCTGTGTGAGTGAGAGAGAGAAAGAAAGAGAAGCTGTGAGTGAGTAAGTGAGAGAGAAAGAGAAAGAGAACCTGTGTGTGTGTGAGAGAAAGAGAATCTGTGAGTTAGTGAGTGAAAGAGAAAGAGACGCTGTGAGTGAGAGAGACAGAGAGAGAGAGAGGTGAGTGAGTGAGAGAGAGAGAGAAAGAGAAGCTGTGAGTGAGAGAGACAGAGAGAGAAAGAGAAGCTGTGAGTGAGTGAGAGACAGAGAGAGAAAGAGAAGCTGTGAGTGAGAATGAGAGAGAGAAAGAGAAGCTATGAGTGAGTGAGAGAGAGAAAGAGAAGCTGTGAGTGAGAGAGAGAGAGAGAAAGAGAAGCTGTGAGTGAGGGAGACAGAGAGAGAAATAGAACCTGTGAGTGAGCAAAAGAGAGAGAGAAAGAGAAGCTGTGAGTGAGAGAGAGAGAAAGAGAAGCTGTAAATGAGAGAGAGAAAGAGAAGCTGTGAGAGAGAGAGAGAAAGAGAAGCTGTGAGTGAGAGAGCGAAAGAGAAGTGGTGAGTGAGTGAGAGAGAGAGAGAGAAAGAGAAGCGGTGAGTGAGAGAGAGAGAGTAAGAGAAGCTGTGAGTGTGAGAGAGAGAAAGAGAAGCTGTGTGTGTGTGAGAGAGAAAGAGAAGCTGTGAGTGAGAGAGACAGAGAGAGAACGAGAAGCTGTAAGTGAGTGATAGAGAGAGAGAAAGAAAAGCTGTGTGAGAGAGAGTGAGAGAGAAAGAGAAGCTGTGTGAGAGAGAGAAAGTGAAGGTGTGAGAGAGAGAGAGAGAGAAGCTGTGAGTGTGAGAGAGAGAAAGAGAAGCTGTGTGTGTGTGAGAGAGAAAGAGTAGCTGTGAGTGAGAGAGACAGAGAGAGAACGAGAAGCTGTAAGTGAGTGATAGAGAGAGAGAAAGAAAAGCTGTGTGAGAGAGAGTGAGAGAGAAAGAGAAGCTGTGTGAGAGAGAGAAAGTGAAGGTGTGTGAGAGAGAGAGAGAGAGAAGCTGTGTGTGTGAGAGAGAAGCTGTGAGTGAGTGAGAGAGAGAGAGAAAGATAAAGAGAAGCTGCGAGTGAGTGAGTGAGAGAGAGAAGCTGTGAGTGAGTGAGAGAGAGAGAAGCTGTGAGTGAGTGAGAGAGAGAGAGAGAAAGAGAAGCAGTGAGTGAGAGAGCCAGAGAGAGAAAGAGAAGCTGTGAGTGAGTGAGTGAGAGAAAGAAAGAGAAGCTGTGAGTGAGACAGAGAGAGAAAGAGAAGCTGTGTGTGAGAGAGAGAAAGAGAAAGAGAATCTATGAGTGAGAGAGAGTGAGAGAAAGAGAAGCTGTGGGTGAGAGAGAGAAAGAGAAGCTGTGAGTGTGTGAGAGAGAAAGAGAAGCTGTGAGTGAGAGAGACAGAGAGAGAACGAGAAGCTGTAAGTGAGTGATAGAGAGAGAGAAAGAAAAGCTGTGTGAGAGAGAGTGAGAGAGAAAGAGAAGCTGTGTGAGAGAGAGAAAGTGAAGGTGTGAGAGAGAGAGAGAGAGAAGCTGTGAGTGTGAGATAGAGAAAGAGAAGCTGTGTGTGTGTGAGAGAGAAAGAGAAGCTGTGAGTGAGAGAGACAGAGAGAGAACGAGAAGCTGTAAGTGAGTGATAGAGAGAGAGAAAGAAAAGCTGTGTGAGAGAGAGTGAGAGAGAAAGAGAAGCTGTGTGAGAGAGAGAAAGTGAAGGTGTGTGTGTGAGAGAGAGAGAGCAGCTGTGTGTGTGAGAGAAAAGCTGTGAGTGAGTGAGAGAGAGAGAGAAAGATAAAGAGAAGCTGCGAGTGAGTGAGTGAGAGAGAGAAGCTGTGAGTGAGTGAGAGAGAGAGAAGCTGTGAGTGAGTGAGAGAGAGAGAGAGAAAGAGAAGCAGTGAGTGAGAGAGCCAGAGAGAGAAAGAGAAGCTGTGAGTGAGTGAGTGAGTGAGAGAAAGAAAGAGAAGCTGTGAGTGAGACAGAGAGAGAAAGAGAAGCTGTGTGTGAGAGAGAGAAAGAGAAAGAGAATCTATGAGTGAGAGAGAGTGAGAGAAAGAGAAGCTGTGGGTGAGAGAGAGAAAGAGAAGCTGTGAGTGAGAGAGATAGAGAGAAATGAAGCTGTGAGTGAGAGAGATAGAGAGAAAGAGAAGCTGTGAGTGAGAGAGATAGAGAGAAATGAAGCTGTGAGTGAGAGAGATAGAGAGAAAGAGATGCTGTGAGTGAGTGAGAGAGAGAGAGAAGCTGTGAGAGAGAGAGAGAGAAAGAGAAGTTGTAAATGAGAGAGAGAGAGAAATAGAAGCTGTGAGTGAGAGAGAGAGAAAGAGAAGCTGTGAGTGAGAGAGAGAGAAAGAGAAGCTGTGAGTGAGAGAGAGAGAAAAAGAGAAGCTGTGAGTGAGAGAGAGAAAGAGAAAGAGAAGCTATGAGTGAGAGAGAGTGAGAGAAAGAGAAGCTGTGAGTGAGAGAGAGAGAGAGAGAAAAGAGAAGCTGTGAGTGAGAGAGATAGAGAGAAAGAGAAGCTGTGAGAGAGAGAGAAATAGAAGCTGTGAGTGAGTGAGAGAGAGAGAAAGAGAAAGAGAAGCTGTGAGTGAGTGAGAGAGAGAGAAAGAGAAGCTGTGAGTGAGAGAGAGATAGAAGCTGTGAGTGAGTGAGAGAGAGAAAGAGAAGCAGTGAGTGAGAGAGACAGAGAGAGAAAGAGAAGCTTTGAGTGAGTGAGTGAGAGAGAGAAAGAAAGAGAAGCTGTGAGTGAGAGAGAGAGAAAGAGTAGCTGTGAGTGAGTGAGAGAGAGAGAGAAAGAAAGAGAAGCTGTGAGTGAGTGAGAGAGAAAGAGTAGCTGTGAATGAGAGAGAGAGAGAAATAGAAGCTGTGAGTGAGAGAGAGAGAGAAGCTGTGAGTGAGAGAGAGAGAGAGAGAGAAGTTGTGAGAGAGAGAGAGAGAAAGAGAAGCTGTGAGTGAGGGAGACAGAGAGAGAAAGAGAACCTGTGAGTGAGCAAGAGAGATAGAGAAAGAGAAGCTGTGAGTGAGAGAGAGAGAAAAAGAGAAGCTGTGAGTAAGAGAGAGAAAGAGAAAGAGAAGCTATGAGTGAGAGAGAGTGAGAGAAAGAGAAGCTGTGAGTGAGAGAGAGAAAGAGAAGCTGTGAGTGAGAGAGAGAGTAAGAGAAGCGGTGAGTGAGTGAGAGAGAGAGAAAGAGAAGCTGTGTGTGTGTGAGAGAGAAAGAGAAGCTGTGAGTGAGAGAGACAGAGAGAGAAAGAGAAGCTGTGAGTGAGTGAGAGAGAGAAGCTGTGAGTGAGTGATAGAGAGAGAGAAAGAAAAGCTGTGTGAGAGAGAGTGAGAGAGAAAGAGAAGCTGTGTGAGAGAGAGAAAGTGAAGGTGTGTGAGAGAGAGAGAGAGAAGCTGTGTGTGTGAGAGAGAAGCTGTGAGTGAGTGAGAGAGAGAGAGAAAGAGAAGCTGTGAGTGAGTGAGAGAGAGAGAGAAAGATAAAGAGAAGCTGCGAGTGAGTGAGAGAGAGAGAGAAGCTGTGAGTGAGTGAGAGAGAGAGAGAAGCTGTGAGTGAGAGAGAGAGAGAGAGAGAGAAGCAGTGAGTGAGAGAGCCAGAGAGAGAAAGAGAAGCTGTGAGTGAGTGAGTGAGTGAGAGAAAGAAAGAGAAGCTGTGAGTGAGACAGAGAGAGAAAGAGAAGCTGTGAATGAGAGAGAGAGAGAAGCTGTGAGTGAGAGAGAGAGAGAGAGAGAAAGAGAAGCTGTGAGTGAGAGAGAGAAAGAGAAAGAGAAGCTGTGAGTGAGAGAGAGAGAGAGAAAGAGAAGCTGTGAGTGCGAGAGATAGAGAGAGAAAGAGATGCTGTGAGTGAGAGAGAGAGAGAGAAAGATAAGCTGTGAGTGAGAGAGAGAAAAAGAGAAGCTGTAAATGAGAGAGAGAAAGAGAAGCTGTGTGAGAGAGAGAGAAAGAGAAGCTGTGAGTGAGAGAGGGAAAGAGAAGTGGTGAGTGAGTGAGAGAGAGAGAAAGAGAAAGAGAAGCTGTGAGTGAGAGAGAGAGAAAGAGAAGCTGTGAGTGAGAGAGAGAGTAAGAGAAGCGGTGAGTGAGTGAGAGAGAGAGAAAGAGAAGCTGTGTGTGTGTGAGAGAGAAAGAGAAGCTGTGAGTGAGGGAGACAGAGAGAGAAATAGAACCTGTGAGTGAGCAAAAGAGAGAGAGAAAGAGAAGCTGTGAGTGAGAGAGAGAGAAAGAGAAGCTGTAAATGAGAGAGAGAAAGAGAAGCTGTGAGAGAGAGAGAGAAAGAGAAGCTGTGAGTGAGAGAGCGAAAGAGAAGTGGTGAGTGAGTGAGAGAGAGAGAGAGAAAGAGAAGCGGTGAGTGAGAGAGAGAGAGTAAGAGAAGCTGTGAGTGAGAGAGAGAGAAAGAGAAGCTGTGTGTGTGTGAGAGAGAAAGAGAAGCTGTGAGTGAGAGAGACAGAGAGAGAACGAGAAGCTGTAAGTGAGTGATAGAGAGAGAGAAAGAAAAGCTGTGTGAGAGAGAGTGAGAGAGAAAGAGAAGCTGTGTGAGAGAGAGAAAGTGAAGGTGTGAGAGAGAGAGAGAGAGAAGCTGTGTGTGTGAGAGAGAAGCTGTGAGTGAGTGAGAGAGAGAGAGAAAGATAAAGAGAAGCTGCGAGTGAGTGAGAGAGAGAGAGAAGCTGTGAGTGAGTGAGAGAGAGAGAGAAGCTGTGAGTGAGTGAGAGAGAGAGAGAGAAAGAGAAGCAGTGAGTGAGAGAGCCAGAGAGAGAAAGAGAAGCTGTGAGTGAGTGAGTGAGTGAGAGAAAGAAAGAGAAGCTGTGAGTGAGACAGAGAGAGAAAGAGAAGCTGTGTGTGAGAGAGAGAAAGAGAAAGAGAATCTATGAGTGAGAGAGAGTGAGAGAAAGAGAAGCTGTGGGTGAGAGAGAGAAAGAGAAGCTGTGAGTGAGAGAGATAGAGAGAAATGAAGCTGTGAGTGAGAGAGACAGAGAGAAAGAGAAGCTGTGAGTGAGAGAGATAGAGAGAAATGAAGCTGTGAGTGAGAGAGATAGAGAGAAAGAGATGCTGTGAGTGAGTGAGAGAGAGAGAGAAGCTGTGAGAGAGAGAGAGAGAAAGAGAAGTTGTAAATGAGAGAGAGAGAGAAATAGAAGCTGTGAGTGAGAGAGAGAGAAAGAGAAGCTGTGAGTGAGAGAGAGAGAAAGAGAAGCTGTGAGTGAGAGAGAGAGAAAAAGAGAAGCTGTGAGTGAGAGAGAGAAAGAGAAAGAGAAGCTATGAGTGAGAGAGAGTGAGAGAAAGAGAAGCTGTGAGTGAGAGAGAGAGAGAGAAAAGAGAAGCTGTGAGTGAGAGAGATAGAGAGAAAGAGAAGCTGTGAGAGAGAGAGAAATAGAAGCTGTGAGTGAGTGAGAGAGAGAGAAAGAGAAAGAGAAGCCGTGAGTGAGTGAGTGAGAGAGAAAGAGAAGCTGTGAGTGAGAGAGAGATAGAAGCTGAGAGTGAGTGAGAGAGAGAAAGAGAACCAGTGAGTGAGAGAGACAGAGAGAGAAAGAGAAGCTTTGAGTGAGTGAGTGAGAGAGAGAAAGAAAGAGAAGCTGTGAGTGAGAGAGAGAGAAAGAGTAGCTGTGAGTGAGTGAGAGAGAGAGAGAGAAAGAAAGAGAAGCTGTGAGTGAGTGACAGAGAAAGAGTAGCTGTGAATGAGAGAGAGAGAGAAATAGAAGCTGTGAGTGAGAGAGAGAGAGAAGCAGTGAGAGAGAGAGAGAGAGAAGTTGTGAGTGAGAGAGAGAAAGAGAAGCTGTGAGTGAGAGAGAGAGAGAGAAAGAGAAGCTGTGAGTGAGGGAGACAGAGAGAGAAAGAGAACCTGTGAGTGAGAAAGAGAGATAGAGAAAGAGAAGCTGTGAGTGAGAGAGAGAGAAAAAGAGAAGCTGTGAGTAAGAGAGAGAAAGAGAAAGAGAAGCTATGAGTGAGAGAGAGTGAGAGAAAGAGAAGCTGTGAGTGAGAGAGAGAAAGAGAAGCTGTGAGTGAGAGAGAGAGTAAGAGAAGCGGTGAGTGAGTGAGAGAGAGAGAAAGAGAAGCTGTGTGTGTGTGTGAGAGAAAGAGAAGCTGTGAGTGAGAGAGACAGAGAGAGAAAGAGAAGCTGTGAGTGAGTGAGAGAGAGAAGCTGTGAGTGAGTGATAGAGAGAGAGAAAGAAAAGCAGTGTGAGAGAGAGTGAGAGAGAAAGAGAAGCTGTGTGAGAGAGAGAAAGTGAAGGTGTGAGAGAGAGAGAGAGAGAGAAGCTGTGTGTGTGAGAGAGAAGCTGTGAGTGAGTGAGAGAGAGAGAGAAAGAGAAGCTGTGAGTGAGTGAGAGAGAGAGAGAAAGATAAAGAGAAGCTGCGAGTGAGTGAGAGAGAGAGAAGCTGTGAGTGAGTGAGAGAGAGAGAGAAGCTGTGAGTGAGTGAGAGAGAGAGAGAGAAAGAGAAGCAGTGAGTGAGAGAGCCAGAGAGAGAAAGAGAAGCTGTGAGTGAGTGAGTGAGTGAGAGAAAGAAAGAGAAGCTGTGAGTGAGACAGAGAGAGAAAGAGAAGCTGTGAATGAGAGAGAGAGAGAAGCTGTGAGTGAGAGAGAGAGAGAGAGAAAGAGAAGCTGTGAGTGAGAGAGAGAAAGAGAAAGAGAAGCTGTGAGTGAGAGAGAGAGAGAGAAAGAGAAGCTGTGAGTGCGAGAGACAGAGAGAGAAAGAGATGCTGTGAGTGAGTGAGAGAGAGAGAAAGAGAAGCTGTGAGTGAGAGAGAGAAAAAGAGAAGCTGTAAATGAGAGAGAGAAAGAGAAGCTGTGTGAGAGAGAGAGAAAGAGAAGCTGTGAGTGAGAGAGCGAAAGAGAAGTGGTGAGTGAGTGAGAGAGAGAGAAAGAGAAAGAGAAGCTGTGAGTGAGAGAGAGAGAAAGAGAAGCTGTGAGTGAGAGAGAGAGTAAGAGAAGCGGTGAGTGAGTGAGAGAGAGAAAAAGAGAAGCTGTGTGTGTGTGTGAGAGAAAGAGAAGCTGTGAGTGAGAGAGACAGAGAGAGAAAGAGAAGCTGTGAGTGAGTGAGAGAGAGAAGCTGTGAGTGAGTGATAGAGAGAGAGAAAGAAAAGCTGTGTGAGAGAGAGTGAGAGAGAAAGAGAAGCTGTGTGAGAGAGAGAAAGTGAAGGTGTGAGTGAGAGAGAGAGAGAGAAGCTGTGTGTGTGAGAGAGAAGCTGTGAGTGAGTGTGAGAGAGAGAGAGAGAAAGAGAAGCTGTGAGAGAGAGAGAGAAAGAGAAGCTGTGAGTGAGTGGGAGAGAGAAAGAGAAGCTGTGATTGAGAGAGAGAAAGAGAAGCTGTGAGTGCAAGAGACAGAGAGAGAAAGAGGCTGTGAGTGAGTGAGAGAGAGAGAAAGAGAAGCTGTGAGTGAGAGAGAGAGAGAGAAAGAGAAGCTGTAAATGAGAGAGAGAGAAAGAGTAGCTGTGTGAGAGAGAGAGAAAGAGAAGCTGTGAGTGAGAGTGCGAAAGAGAAGCGGTGAGTGAGTGAGAGAGAGAGAAAGAGAAGCTGTGAGTGAGAGAGAGAGAGAAAGAGAAGCTGTGAGTGAGAGAGAGAAAGAGAAGCTGTGTGTGTGAGAGAGAGAAAGAGAAGCTGTGAGTGAGAGAGACAGAGAGAGAAAGAGAAGCTGTGAGTGAGTGAGAGAAAGAGAAGCTGTGAGTGATACAGAGAGAGAGAAAGAGAAGTTGTGAGTGAGAGAGAGAAAGAGAAGCTGTGAGTGAGAGAGAGAAAGAGAAACTGTGAGTGAGAGAGAGAGAAAAAGAGAAGCTGTGAGTGAGAGAGAGAAAGAGAAAGAGAAGCTATGAGTGAGAGAGAGAGAGAAGGAGAAGCTGTGTGGGAGAGAGAAAGAGAAGCTGTGAGTGAGAGAGAGAGAAAAAAAATGAAGCTGTGAGTGAGAGAGATAGAGAGAAAGAGAAGCTGTGTGTGTGAGAGAGAAAGAGAAGCTGTGAGTGCAAGAGACAGAGAGAAAGAGATGCTGTGAGTGAGTGAGAGGGAGAGAAAGAGAAGCTGTGAGTGAGAGAGAGAGAGAAAGAGAAGCTGTAAATGAGAGAGAGAGAAAGAGAAGCTGTGTGTGTGAGAGAGAAAGAGAAGCTGTGAGTGAGAGTGCGAAAGAGAAGCGGTGAGTGAGTGAGAGAGATAAAGAGATGCTGTGAGTGAGAGAGAGAGAAAGAGAAGCTTTGAGTGAGAGAGAGAGAAAGAGAAGCTGTGCGTGTGAGAGAGAGAAAGAGAAGCTGTGAGTGAGAGAGAGAAAGAGAAGCGGTGAGTGAGTGAGAGAGAAAGAGATGCTGTGAGTGAGGGAGACAGAGAGAGAAATAGAACCTGTGAGTGAGCAAGAGAGAGAGAGAGAGAAGCAGTGAGTGACAGAGAGAAAGAGAAGCTGTGAGTGAGACAGATAAAGAGAAGGTTTGAGTGAGTGAGAGAGGGAGAGAAATAGATACTGTGAGTGAGAGAGAGAGAAAGAGAAGCTGTGTGTGTGAGAGAGAAAGAGAATCTGTGAGTGAGTGAAAGAGAAAGAGACGCTGTGAGTGAGAGAGACAGAGAGAGAGAAGCTGTGAGTGAGAGAGAGAGAGAAAAAGAGAAGCTGTGAGTGAGAGAGAGAGAAAGAGAAGCTGTGAGTGAGTGAGAGAGAGAGAGAGAAAGAGAAGCTGTGAGTGAGAGAGAGAGAGAAAGAGAAGCTGTGAGTGAGTGGGAGAGAGAAAGAGAAGCTGTGAGTGCAAGAGACAGAGAGAGAAAGAGGCTGTGAGTGAGTGAGAGAGAGAGAAAGAGAAGCTGTGAGTGAGAGAGAGAGAGAGAGAAAGAGAAGCTGTAAATGAGAGAGAGAGAAAGAGTAGCTGTGTGAGAGAGAGAGAAAGAGAAGCTGTGAGTGAGAGTGCGAAAGAGAAGCGGTGAGTGAGTGAGAGAGAGAGAAAGAGAAGCTGTGAGTGAGAGAGAGAGAGAAAGAGAAGCTGTGAGTGAGAGAGAGAGAAAGAGAAGCTGTGTGTGTGAGAGAGAGAAAGAGAAGCTGTGAGTGAGAGAGACAGAGAGAGAAAGAGAAGCTGTGAGTGAGTGAGAGAAAGAGAAGCTGTGAGAGAGAGAGAGAGAAAGGGAAGCTGTGAGTGAGAGAGAGAGAGAAGCTGTGTGTGTGAGAGAGAAGGTGTGAGTGAGTGAGAGAGAGAGAGAAGCTGTGAGAGAGAGAGAGAGAAAGAGAAGTTGTAAATGAGAGAGAGAGAGAAATAGAAGCTGTGAGTGAGAGAGAGAGAAAGAGAAGCTGTGAGTGAGAGAGAGAGAAAGAGAAGCTGTGAGTGAGAGAGAGAGAAAAAGAGAAGCTGTGAGTGAGAGAGAGAAAGAGAAAGAGAAGCTATGAGTGAGAGAGAGTGAGAGAAAGAGAAGCTGTGAGTGAGAGAGAGAGAGAGAAAAGAGAAGCTGTGAGTGAGAGAGATAGAGAGAAAGAGAAGCTGTCAGAGAGAGAGAGAAAGAGTAGCTGTGAGTGAGTGAGAGAGAGAGAGAAAGAAAGAGAAGCTGTGAGTGAGTGAGAGAGAGAGAGAAAGAAAGAGAAGCTGTGAGTGAGAGAGAGAGAAAGAGTAGCTGTGAGTGAGTGAGAGAGAGAGAGAAAGAAAGAGAAGCTGTGAGTGAGTGAGAGAGAAAGAGTAGCTGTGAATGAGAGAGAGAGAGAAATAGAAGCTGTGAGTGAGAGAGAGAGAGAAGCTGTGAGTGAGAGAGAGAGAGAGAGGTTGTGAGTGAGAGAGAGAAAGAGAAGCTGTGAGTGAGAGAGAGAGAGAGAAAGAGAAGCTGTGAGTGAGGGAGACAGAGAGAGAAAGAGAACCTGTGAGTGAGCAAGAGAGATAGAGAAAGAGAAGCTGTGAGTGAGAGAGAGAGAAAAAGAGAAGCTGTGAGTAACAGAGAGAAAGAGAAAGAGAAGCTATGAGTGAGAGAGAGTGAGAGAAAGAGAAGCTGTGAGTGAGAGAGAGAAAGAGAAGCTGTGAGTGAGAGAGAGAGTAAGAGAAGCGGTGAGTGAGTGAGAGAGAGAGAAAGAGAAGCTGTGTGTGTGTGAGAGAGAAAGAGAAGCTGTGAGTGAGAGAGACAGAGAGAGAAAGAGAAGCTGTGAGTGAGTGAGAGAGAAAGAGAAACTGTGAGTGAGTGATAGAGAGAGAGAAAGAGAAGCTGTGAGTGAGAGAGAGAAAGAGAAAGAGAAGCTATGAGTCAGAGAGAGAGAGAAAGAGAAGCTGTGTGGGAGAGAGAAAGAGAAGCTGTGAGTGAGAGAGAGAGAAAAAAAATGAAGCTGTGAGTGAGAGAGATAGAGAGAAAGAGAAGCTGTGTGTGTGAGAGAGAAAGAGAAACTGTGAGTGCAAGAGACAGAGAGAAAGAGATGCTGTGAGTGAGTGAGAGGGAGAGAAAGAGAAGCTGTGAGTGAGAGAGAGAGAAAGAGAAGCTGTAAATGAGAGAGAGAGAAAGAGAAGCTGTGTGTGTGAGAGAGAAAGAGAAGCTGTGAGTGAGAGTGCAAAAGAGAAGCGGTGAGTGAGTGAGAGAGATAAAGAGATGCTGTGAGTGAGAGAGAGAAAGAGAAGCTTTGAGTGAGAGAGAGAGAAAGAGAAGCTGTGTGTGTGTGAGAGAGAAAGAGAAGCTGTGAGTGAGAGAGAGAAAGAGAAGCGGTGAGTGAGTGAGAGAGAAAGAGATGCTGTGAGTGAGGGAGACAGAGAGAGAAATAGAACCTGTGAGTGAGCAAGAGAGAGAGAGAGAGAAGCAGTGAGTGACAGAGAGAAAGAGAAGCTGTGAGTGAGACAGATAGAGAAAGAGAAGGTTTGAGTGAGTGAGAGAGCGAGAGAAATAGATACTGTGAGTGAGAGAGAGAGAAAGAGAAGCTGTGTGTGTGAGAGAGAAAGAGAATCTGTGAGTGAGTGAAAGAGAAAGAGACGCTGTGAGTGAGAGAGACAGAGAGAGAGAAGCTGTGAGTGAGAGAGAGAGAGAGAAAAAGAGAAGCTGTGAGTGAGAGAGAGAGAAAGAGAAGCTGTGAGTGAGTGAGAGACCGAGAGAGAAAGAGAAGCTGTGAGTGAGTGAGAGAGAGAAAGTTAAGCTGTGAGTGAGTGAGAGAGAGAGAAAGAGAAGCTGTGAGTGCGCGAGAGAGAGAAAGAAAAGCTGTGAGTGAGAGAGAAAAAGAGAAGCTGTGAGTGAGAGAGAGAAAGTGAAGCTGTGAGTGAGAGAGAGAGAGAAAGAGAAGCTGTAAATGAGAGAGAGAGAGAAAGAGAAGCTGTGAGAGAGAGCGAAAGAGAAGTGGTGAGTGAGTTAGAGATAGAGAGAAAGAGAAGCTGTGAGTGAGAGAGAGAGAGAAAGAGAAGCTGTGAGTTTGAGAGAGAGAGAAAGAGAAGCTGTGTGTGTGAGAGAGAGAGAAAGAGAAGATGTGAGTGAGAGAGACAGAGAGAAAGAGAAGCTGTGAGTGAGTGATAGAGAGAGAGAAAGAAAAGCTGTGTGAGAGAGAGTGAGAGAGAAAGAGAAGCTGTGAGAGAGAGAGAGAGAAAGGGAAGCTGTGTGTGTGAGAGAGAGAGAAGCTGTGTGTGTGAGAGAGAAGGTGTGAGTGAGTGAGAGAGAAAGAGAAACTATGAGAGAGAGAGAGAGAAGCTGTGAGTGAGTGAGAGAGAGAGAGAAGCTGTGAGAGAGAGAGAGAAAGAGAAGTTGTAAATGAGAGAGAGAGAGAAATAGAAGCTGTGAGTGAGAGAGAGAGAAAGAGAAGCTGTGAGTGAGAGAGAGAGAAAGAGAAGCTGTGAGTGAGAGAGAGAGAAAAAGAGAAGTTGTGAGTGAGAGAGAGAAAGAGAAAGAGAAGCTATGAGTGAGAGAGAGTGAGAGAAAGAGAAGCTGTGAGTGAGAGAGAGAGAGAGAGAGAAAAGAGAAGCTGTGAGTGAGAGAGATAGAGAGAAAGAGAAGCTGTCAGAGAGAGAGAAATAGAAGCTGTGAGTGAGTGAGAGAGAGAAAGAGAAAGAGAAGCTGTGAGTGAGTGAGAGAGAGAGAAAGAGAAGCTGTGAGTGAGAGAGATAGAAGCTGTGAGTGAGTGAGAGAGAGAAAGAGAAGCAGTGAGTGAGAGAGACAGAGAGAGAAAGATAAAGAGAAGCTGCGAGTGAGTGAGAGAGAGAGAGAAGCTGTGAGTGAGTGAGAGAGAGAGAGAAGCTGTGAGTGAGTGAGAGAGAGAGAGAGAAAGAGAAGCAGTGAGTGAGAGAGCCAGAGAGAGAAAGAGAAGCTGTGAGTGAGTGAGTGAGTGAGAGAAAGAAAGAGAAGCTGTGAGTGAGACAGAGAGAGAAAGAGAAGCTGTGAATGAGAGAGAGAGAGAAGCTGTGAGTGAGAGAGAGAGAGAGAGAGAAAGAGAAGCTGTGAGTGAGAAAGAGAAAGAGAAGCTGTGAGTGAGAGAGAGAGAGAGAAAGAGAAGCTGTGAGTGCGAGAGACAGAGAGAGAAAGAGATGCTGTGAGTGAGTGAGAGAGAGAGAGAAAGATAAAGAGAAGCTGCGAGTGAGTGAGAGAGAGAAGCTGTGAGTGAGTGAGAGAGAGAGAGAAGCTGTGAGTGAGTGAGAGAGAGAGAGAAAGAGAAGCAGTGAGTGAGAGAGCCCCAGAGAGAAAGAGAAGCTGTGAGTGAGTGAGTGAGTGAGAGAAAGAAAGAGAAGCTGTGAGTGAGACAGAGAGAGAAAGAGAAGCTGTGAATGAGAGAGAGAGAAGCTGTGAGTGAGAGAGAGAGAGAGAGAAAGAGAAGCTGTGAGTGAGAGAGAGAAAGAGAAAGAGAAGCTGTGAGTGAGAGAGAGAGAGAGAAAGAGAAGCTGTGAGTGCGAGAGACAGAGAGAGAAAGAGATGCTGTGAGTGAGTGAGAGAGAGAGAAAGAGAAGCTGTGAGTGAGAGAGAGAAAAAGAGAAGCTGTAAATGAGAGAGAGAAAGAGAAGCTGTGTGAGAGAGAGAGAAAGAGAAGCTGTGAGTGAGAGAGCGAAAGAGAAGTGGTGAGTGAGTGAGAGAGAGAGAAAGAGAAAGAGAAGCTGTGAGTGAGAGAGAGAGAAAGAGAAGCTGTGAGTGAGAGAGAGAGTAAGAGAAGCGGTGAGTGAGTGAGAGAGAGAGAAAGAGAAGCTGTGTGTGTGTGAGAGAGAAAGAGAAGCTGTGAGTGAGAGAGACAGAGAGAGAAAGAGAAGCTGTGAGTGAGTGAGAGAGAGAAGCTGTGAGTGTGATAGAGAGAGAGAAAGAAAACCTGTGTGAGAGAGAGTGAGAGAGAAAGAGAAGCTGTGTGAGAGAGAGAAAGTGAAGGTGTGAGTGGGAGAGAGAGAGAGAAGCTGTGTGTGTGAGAGAGAAGCTGTGAGTGAGTGAGAGAGAGAGAGAGAAAGAGAAGCTGTGAGTGAGAGAGAGAGAGAAAGAGAAGCTGTGAGTGAGTGGGAGAGAGAAAGAGAAGCTGTGATTGAGAGAGAGAAAGAGAAGCTGTGAGTGCAAGAGACAGAGAGAGAAAGAGGCTGTGAGTGAGTGAGAGAGAGAGAAAGAGAAGCTGTGAGTGAGAGAGAGAGAGAGAAAGAGAAGCTGTAAATGAGAGAGAGAGAAAGAGTAGCTGTGTGTGTGAGAGAGAAAGAGAAGCTGTGAGTGAGAGTGCGAAAGAGAAGCGGTGAGTGAGTGAGAGAGAGAGAAAGAGAAGCTGTGAGTGAGAGAGAGAGAGAAAGAGAAGCTGTGAGTGTGAGAGAGAGAAAGAGAAGCTGTGTGTGTGTGAGAGAGAAAGAGAAGCTGTGAGTGAGAGAGACAGAGAGAGAAAGAGAAGCTGTGAGTGAGTGAGAGAAAGAGAAGCTGTGAGTGATACAGAGAGAGAGAAAGAGAAGTTGTGAGTGAGAGAGAGAAAGAGAAGCTGTGAGTGAGAGAGAGAGAAAGAGAAACTGTGAGTGAGAGAGAGAGAAAAAGAGAAGCTGTGAGTGAGAGAGAAAGAGAAAGAGAAGCTATGAGTCAGAGAGAGAGAGAAAGAGAAGCTGTGTGGGAGAGAGAAAGAGAAGCTGTGAGTGAGAGAGAGAGAAAAAAAATGAAGCTGTGAGTGAGAGAGATAGAGAGAAAGAGAAGCTGTGTGTGTGAGAGAGAAAGAGAAGCTGTGAGTGAGTGAGAGAGAGAGAAAGAGAAGCTGTGAGTGAGAGAGAGATAGAAGCTGTGAGTGAGTGAGAGAGAGAAAGAGAAGCAGTGAGTGAGAGAGACAGAGAGAGAAAGATAAAGAGAAGCTGCGAGTGAGTGAGAGAGAGAGAGAAGCTGTGAGTGAGTGAGAGAGAGAAAGAGAAAGAGAAGCTGTGAGTGAGTGAGAGAGAGAGAAAGAGAAGCTGTGAGTGAGAGAGAGATAGAAGCTGTGAGTGAGAGAGAGAAAGAGAAGCAGTGAGTGAGAGAGACAGAGAGAGAAAGATAAAGAGAAGCTGCGAGTGAGTGAGAGAGAGAGAGAAGCTGTGAGTGAGTGAGAGAGAGAGAGAAGCTGTGAGTGAGTGAGAGAGAGAGAGAGAAAGAGAAGCAGTGAGTGAGAGAGCCAGAGAGAGAAAGAGAAGCTGTGAGTGAGTGAGTGAGTGAGAGAAAGAAAGAGAAGCTGTGAGTGAGACAGAGAGAGAAAGAGAAGCTGTGAATGAGAGAGAGAGAGAAGCTGTGAGTGAGAGAGAGAGAGAGAGAGAAAGAGAAGCTGTGAGTGAGAAAGAGAAAGAGAAGCTGTGAGTGAGAAAGAGAAAGAGAAGCTGTGAGTGAGAGAGAGAGAGAGAAAGAGAAGCTGTGAGTGCGAGAGACAGAGAGAGAAAGAGATGCTGTGAGTGAGTGAGAGAGAGAGAGAAAGATAAAGAGAAGCTGCGAGTGAGTGAGAGAGAGAAGCTGTGAGTGAGTGAGAGAGAGAGAGAAGCTGTGAGTGAGTGAGAGAGAGAGAGAGAAAGAGAAGCAGTGAGTGAGAGAGCCCCAGAGAGAAAGAGAAGCTGTGAGTGAGTGAGTGAGTGAGAGAAAGAAAGAGAAGCTGTGAGTGAGACAGAGAGAGAAAGAGAAGCTGTGAATGAGAGAGAGAGAGAAGCTGTGAGTGAGAGAGAGAGAGAGAAAGAGAAGCTGTGAGTGAGAGAGAGAAAGAGAAAGAGAAGCTGTGAGTGAGAGAGAGAGAGAGAAAGAGAAGCTGTGAGTGCGAGAGACAGAGAGAGAAAGAGATGCTGTGAGTGAGTGAGAGAGAGAGAAAGAGAAGCTGTGAGTGAGAGAGAGAAAAAGAGAAGCTGTAAATGAGAGAGAGAAAGAGAAGCTGTGTGAGAGAGAGAGAAAGAGAAGCTGTGAGTGAGAGAGCGAAAGAGAAGTGGTGAGTGAGTGAGAGAGAGAGAAAGAGAAAGAGAAGCTGTGAGTGAGAGAGAGAGAAAGAGAAGCTGTGAGTGAGAGAGAGAGTAAGAGAAGCGGTGAGTGAGTGAGAGAGAGAGAAAGAGAAGCTGTGTGTGTGTGAGAGAGAAAGAGAAGCTGTGAGTGAGAGAGACAGAGAGAGAAAGAGAAGCTGTGAGTGAGTGAGAGAGAGAAGCTGTGAGTGAGTGATAGAGAGAGAGAAAGAAAACCTGTGTGAGAGAGAGTGAGAGAGAAAGAGAAGCTGTGTGAGAGAGAGAAAGTGAAGGTGTGAGTGAGAGAGAGAGAGAGAAGCTGTGTGTGTGAGAGAGAAGCTGTGAGTGAGTGAGAGAGAGAGAGAGAAAGAGAAGCTGTGAGTGAGAGAGAGAGAGAAAGAGAAGCTGTGAGTGAGTGGGAGAGAGAAAGAGAAGCTGTGATTGAGAGAGAGAAAGAGAAGCTGTGAGTGCAAGAGACAGAGAGAGAAAGAGGCTGTGAGTGAGTGAGAGAGAGAGAAAGAGAAGCTGTGAGTGAGAGAGAGAGTGAGAAAGAGAAGCTGTAAATGAGAGAGAGAGAAAGAGTAGCTGTGTGTGTGAGAGAGAAAGAGAAGCTGTGAGTGAGAGTGCGAAAGAGAAGCGGTGAGTGAGTGAGAGAGAGAGAAAGAGAAGCTGTGAGTGAGAGAGAGAGAGAAAGAGAAGCTGTGAGTGAGAGAGAGAGAAAGAGAAGCTGTGTGTGTGTGAGAGAGAAAGAGAAGCTGTGAGTGAGAGAGACAGAGAGAGAAAGAGAAGCTGTGAGTGAGTGAGAGAAAGAGAAGCTGTGAGTGATACAGAGAGAGAGAAAGAGAAGTTGTGAGTGAGAGAGAGAAAGAGAAGCTGTGAGTGAGAGAGAGAGAAAGAGAAACTGTGAGTGAGAGAGAGAGAAAAAGAGAAGCTGTGAGTGAGAGAGAAAGAGAAAGAGAAGCTATGAGTCAGAGAGAGAGAGAAAGAGAAGCTGTGTGGGAGAGAGAAAGAGAAGCTGTGAGTGAGAAGAGAGAAAAAAAATGAAGCTGTGAGTGAGAGAGATAGAGAGAAAGAGAAGCTGTGTGTGTGAGAGAGAAAGAGAAGCTGTGAGTGCAAGAGACAGAGAGAAAGAGATGCTGTGAGTGAGTGAGAGGGAGAGAAAGAGAAGCTGTGAGTGTGAGAGAGAGAAAGAGAAGCTGTAAATGAGAGAGAGAGAAAGAGAAGCTGTGTGTGTGAGAGAGAAAGAGAAGCTGTGAGTGAGAGTGCAAAAGAGAAGCGGTGAGTGAGTGAGAGAGATAAAGAGATGCTGTGAGTGAGAGAGAGAGAAAGAGAAACTTTGAGTGAGAGAGAGAGAAAGAGAAGCTGTGTGTGTGAGAGAGAGAAAGAGAAGCTGTGAGTGAGAGAGAGAAAGAGAAGCGGTGAGTGAGTGAGAGAGAAAGAGATGCTGTGAGTGAGGGAGACAGCGAGAGAAATAGAACCTGTGAGTGAGCAAGAGAGAGAGAGAGAGAAGCAGTGAGTGACAGAGAGAAAGAGAAGCTGTGAGTGAGACAGATAGAGAAAGAGAAGGTTTGAGTGAGTGAGAGAGCGAGAGAAATAGATACTGTGAGTGAGAGAGAGAGAAAGAGAAGCTGTGTGTGTGAGAGAGAAAGAGAATCTGTGAGTGAGTGAAAGAGAAAGAGACGCTGTGAGTGAGAGAGACAGAGAGAGAGAAGCTGTGAGTGAGAGAGAGAGAGAAAAAGAGAAGCTGTGAGTGAGAGAGAGAGAAAGAGAAGCTGTGAGTGAGTGAGAGACAGAGAGAGAAAGAGAAGCTGTGAGTGAGAGAGAGAGAAAGTTAAGCTGTGAGTGAGTGAGAGAGAGAGAAAGAGAAGCTGTAAATGAGAGAGAGAGAGAAAGAGAAGCTGTGAGAGAGAGAGAAAGAGAAGTGGTGAGTGAGTTAGAGATAGAGAGAAAGAGAAGCTGTGAGTGAGAGAGAGAGAGAAAGAGAAGCTGTGAGTTTGAGAGAGAGAGAAAGAGAAGCTGTGTGTGTGAGAGAGAGAGAAAGAGAAGATGTGAGTGAGAGAGACAGAGAGAAAGAGAAGCTGTGAGTGAGTGATAGAGAGAGAGAAAGAAAAGCTGTGTGAGAGAGAGTGAGAGAGAAAGAGAAGCTGTGAGAGAGAGAGAGAGAAAGGGAAGCTGTGAGAGAGAGAGAGAGAGAAGCTGTGTGTGTGAGAGAGAAGGTGTGAGTGAGTGAGAGAGAAAGAGAAACTATGAGAGAGAGAGAGAGAAGCTGTGAGTGAGTGAGAGAGAGAGAGAAGCTGTGAGAGAGAGAGAGAAAGAGAAGTTGTAAATGAGAGAGAGAGAGAAATAGAAGCTGTGAGTGAGAGAGAGAGAAAGAGAAGCTGTGAGTGAGAGAGAGAGAAAGAGAAGCTGTGAGTGAGAGAGAGAAAAAGAGAAGTTGTGAGTGAGAGAGAGAAAGAGAAAGAGAAGCTATGAGTGAGAGAGAGTGAGAGAAAGAGAAGCTGTGAGTGAGAGAGAGAGAGAGAGAGAGAAAAGAGAAGCTGTGAGTGAGAGAGATAGAGAGAAAGAGAAGCTGTCAGAGAGAGAGAAATAGAAGCTGTGAGTGAGTGAGAGAGAGAAAGAGAAAGAGAAGCTGTGAGTGAGTGAGAGAGAGAGAAAGAGAAGCTGTGAGTGAGAGAGAGATAGAAGCTGTGAGTGAGTGAGAGAGAGAAAGAGAAGCAGTGAGTGAGAGAGACAGAGAGAGAAAGATAAAGAGAAGCTGCGAGTGAGTGAGAGAGAGAGAGAAGCTGTGAGTGAGTGAGAGAGAGAGAGAAGCTGTGAGTGAGTGAGAGAGAGAGAGAGAAAGAGAAGCAGTGAGTGAGAGAGCCAGAGAGAGAAAGAGAAGCTGTGAGTGAGTGAGTGAGTGAGAGAAAGAAAGAGAAGCTGTGAGTGAGACAGAGAGAGAAAGAAAAGCTGTGAATGAGAGAGAGAGAGAAGCTGTGAGTGAGAGAGAGAGAGAGAGAAAGAGAAGCTGTGAGTGAGAGAGAGAGAGAGAAAGAGAAGCTGTGAGTGCGAGAGACAGAGAGAGAAAGAGATGCTGTGAGTGAGTGAGAGAGAGAGAGAAAGATAAAGAGAAGCTGCGAGTGAGTGAGAGAGAGAAGCTGTGAGTGAGTGAGAGAGAGAGAGAAGCTGTGAGTGAGTGAGAGAGAGAGAGAGAAAGAGAAGCAGTGAGTGAGAGAGCCCCAGAGAGAAAGAGAAGCTGTGAGTGAGTGAGTGAGTGAGAGAAAGAAAGAGAAGCTGTGAGTGAGACAGAGAGAGAAAGAGAAGCTGTGAATGAGAGAGAGAGAGAAGCTGTGAGTGAGAGAGAGAGAGAGAGAAAGAGAAGCTGTGAGTGAGAGAGAGAAAGAGAAAGAGAAGCTGTGAGTGAGAGAGAGAGAAAGAAAGAGAAGCTGTGAGTGCGAGAGACAGAGAGAGAAAGAGATGCTGTGAGTGAGTGAGAGAGAGAGAAAGAGAAGCTGTGAGTGAGAGAGAGAAAAAGAGAAGCTGTAAATGAGAGAGAGAAAGAGAAGCTGTGTGAGAGAGAGAGAAAGAGAAGCTGTGAGTGAGAGAGCGAAAGAGAAGTGGTGAGTGAGTGAGAGAGAGAGAAAGAGAAAGAGAAGCTGTGAGTGAGAGAGAGAGAAAGAGAAGCTGTGAGTGAGAGAGAGAGTAAGAGAAGCGGTGAGTGAGTGAGAGAGAGAGAAAGAGAAGCTGTGTGTGTGAGAGAGAGAAAGAGAAGCTGTGAGTGAGAGAGACAGAGAGAGAAAGAGAAGCTGTGAGTGAGTGAGAGAGAGAAGCTGTGAGTGTGATAGAGAGAGAGAAAGAAAACCTGTGTGAGAGAGAGTGAGAGAGAAAGAGAAGCTGTGTGAGAGAGAGAAAGTGAAGGTGTGAGTGAGAGAGAGAGAGAAGCTGTGTGTGTGAGAGAGAAGCTGTGAGTGAGTGAGAGAGAGAGAGAGAAAGAGAAGCTGTGAGTGAGAGAGAGAGAGAAAGAGAAGCTGTGAGTGAGTGGGAGAGAGAAAGAGAAGCTGTGATTGAGAGAGAGAAAGAGAAGCTGTGAGTGCAAGAGACAGAGAGAGAAAGAGGCTGTGAGTGAGTGAGAGAGAGAGAAAGAGAAGCTGTGAGTGAGAGAGAGAGAGAAAGAGAAGCTGTAAATGAGAGAGAGAGAAAGAGTAGCTGTGTGTGTGAGAGAGAAAGAGAAGCTGTGAGTGAGAGTGCGAAAGAGAAGCGGTGAGTGAGTGAGAGAGAGAGAAAGAGAAGCTGTGAGTGAGAGAGAGAGAGAAAGAGAAGCTGTGAGTGAGAGAGAGAGAAAGAGAAGCTGTGTGTGTGTGAGAGAGAAAGAGAAGCTGTGAGTGAGAGAGACAGAGAGAGAAAGAGAAGCTGTGAGTGAGTGAGAGAAAGAGAAGCTGTGAGTGATACAGAGAGAGAGAAAGAGAAGTTGTGAGTGAGAGAGAGAAAGAGAAGCTGTGAGTGAGAGAGAGAGAAAGAGAAACTGTGAGTGAGAGAGAGAGAAAAAGAGAAGCTGTGAGTGAGAGAGAAAGAGAAAGAGAAGCTATGAGTCAGAGAGAGAGAGAAAGAGAAGCTGTGTGGGAGAGAGAAAGAGAAGCTGTGAGTGAGAGAGAGAGAAAAAAAATGAAGCTGTGAGTGAGAGAGATAGAGAGAAAGAGAAGCTGTGTGTGTGAGAGAGAAAGAGAAGCTGTGAGTGAGTGAGAGAGAGAGAAAGAGAAGCTGTGAGTGAGAGAGAGATAGAAGCTGTGAGTGAGTGAGAGAGAGAAAGAGAAGCAGTGAGTGAGAGAGACAGAGAGAGAAAGATAAAGAGAAGCTGCGAGTGAGTGAGAGAGAGAGAGAAGCTGTGAGTGAGTGAGAGAGAGAAAGAGAAAGAGAAGCTGTGAATGAGTGAGAGAGAGAGAAAGAGAAGCTGTGAGTGAGAGAGAGATAGAAGCTGTGAGTGAGTGAGAGAGAGAAAGAGAAGCAGTGAGTGAGAGAGACAGAGAGAGAAAGATAAAGAGAAGCTGCGAGTGAGTGAGAGAGAGAGAGAAGCTGTGAGTGAGTGAGAGAGAGAGAGAAGCTGTGAGTGAGTGAGAGAGAGAGAGAGAAAGAGAAGCAGTGAGTGAGAGAGCCAGAGAGAGAAAGAGAAGCTGTGAGTGAGTGAGTGAGTGAGAGAAAGAAAGAGAAGCTGTGAGTGAGACAGAGAGAGAAAGAGAAGCTGTGAATGAGAGAGAGAGAGAAGCTGTGAGTGAGAGAGAGAGAGAGAGAGAAAGAGAAGCTGTGAGTGAGAAAGAGAAAGAGAAGCTGTGAGTGAGAGAGAGAGAGAGAAAGAGAAGCTGTGAGTGCGAGAGACAGAGAGAAAGAGATGCTGTGAGTGAGTGAGAGAGAGAGAGAAAGATAAAGAGAAGCTGCGAGTGAGTGAGAGAGAGAAGCTGTGAGTGAGTGAGTGAGAGAGAGAAGCTGTGAGTGAGTGAGAGAGAGAGAGAGAAAGAGAAGCAGTGAGTGAGAGAGCCCCAGAGAGAAAGAGAAGCTGTGAGTGAGTGAGTGAGTGAGAGAAAGAAAGAGAAGCTGTGAGTGAGACAGAGAGAGAAAGAGAAGCTGTGAATGAGAGAGAGAGAGAAGCTGTGAGTGAGAGAGAGAGAGAGAGAAAGAGAAGCTGTGAGTGAGAGAGAGAAAGAGAAAGAGAAGCTGTGAGTGAGAGAGAGAGAGAGAAAGAGAAGCTGTGAGTGCGAGAGACAGAGAGAGAAAGAGATGCTGTGAGTGAGTGAGAGAGAGAGAAAGAGAAGCTGTGAGTGAGAGAGAGAAAAAGAGAAGCTGTAAATGAGAGAGAGAAAGAGAAGCTGTGTGAGAGAGAGAGAAAGAGAAGCTGTGAGTGAGAGAGCGAAAGAGAAGTGGTGAGTGAGTGAGAGAGAGAGAAAGAGAAAGAGAAGCTGTGAGTGAGAGAGAGAGAAAGAGAAGCTGTGAGTGAGAGAGAGAGTAAGAGAAGCGGTGAGTGAGTGAGAGAGAGAGAAAGAGAAGCTGTGTGTGTGTGAGAGAGAAAGAGAAGCTGTGAGTGAGAGAGACAGAGAGAGAAAGAGAAGCTGTGAGTGAGTGAGAGAGAGAAGCTGTGAGTGAGTGATAGAGAGAGAGAAAGAAAACCTGTGTGAGAGAGAGTGAGAGAGAAAGAGAAGCTGTGTGAGAGAGAGAAAGTGAAGGTGTGAGTGAGAGAGAGAGAGAGAAGCTGTGTGTGTGAGAGAGAAGCTGTGAGTGAGT
The DNA here is from genome assembly GCA_035047305.1 of Bradypodion pumilum. Lineage (NCBI taxonomy): Eukaryota > Metazoa > Chordata > Lepidosauria > Squamata > Chamaeleonidae > Bradypodion > Bradypodion pumilum. Next base: position 227,137,201 of record JAWDJD010000002.1, on the reverse strand, counting down.
GAGAGAGAGAGAGAGAAAGAGAAGCTGTGAGTGAGAGAGAGAGAGAAAGAGAAGCTGTGAGTGAGTGGGAGAGAGAAAGAGAAGCTGTGATTGAGAGAGAGAAAGAGAAGCTGTGAGTGCAAGAGACAGAGAGAGAAAGAGGCTGTGAGTGAGTGAGAGAGAGAGAAAGAGAAGCTGTGAGTGAGAGAGAGAGAGAAAGAGAAGCTGTAAATGAGAGAGAGAGAAAGAGTAGCTGTGTGTGTGAGAGAGAAAGAGAAGCTGTGAGTGAGAGTGCGAAAGAGAAGCGGTGAGTGAGTGAGAGAGAGAGAAAGAGAAGCTGTGAGTGAGAGAGAGAGAGAAAGAGAAGCTGTGAGTGAGAGAGAGAGAAAGAGAAGCTGTGTGTGTGTGAGAGAGAAAGAGAAGCTGTGAGTGAGAGAGACAGAGAGAGAAAGAGAAGCTGTGAGTGAGTGAGAGAAAGAGAAGCTGTGAGTGATACAGAGAGAGAGAAAGAGAAGTTGTGAGTGAGAGAGAGAAAGAGAAGCTGTGAGTGAGAGAGAGAGAAAGAGAAACTGTGAGTGAGAGAGAGAGAAAAAGAGAAGCTGTGAGTGAGAGAGAAAGAGAAAGAGAAGCTATGAGTCAGAGATAGAGAGAAAGAGGAGCTGTGTGGGAGAGAGAAAGAGAAGGTGTGAGTGAGAGAGAGAGAAAAAAAATGAAGCTGTGAGTGAGAGAGATAGAGAGAAAGAGAAGCTGTGTGTGTGAGAGAGAAAGAGAAGCTGTGAGTGCAAGAGACAGAGAGAAAGAGATGCTGTGAGTGAGTGAGAGGGAGAGAAAGAGAAGCTGTGAGTGTGAGAGAGAGAAAGAGAAGCTGTAAATGAGAGAGAGAGAAAGAGAAGCTGTGTGTGTGAGAGAGAAAGAGAAGCTGTGAGTGAGAGTGCAAAAGAGAAGCGGTGAGTGAGTGAGAGAGATAAAGAGATGCTGTGAGTGAGAGAGAGAGAAAGAGAAGCTTTGAGTGAGAGAGAGAGAAAGAGAAGCTGTGTGTGTGAGAGAGAGAAAGAGAAGCTGTGAGTGAGAGAGAGAAAGAGAAGCGGTGAGTGAGTGAGAGAGAAAGAGATGCTGTGAGTGAGGGAGACAGCGAGAGAAATAGAACCTGTGAGTGAGCAAGAGAGAGAGAGAGAGAAGCAGTGAGTGACAGAGAGAAAGAGAAGCTGTGAGTGAGACAGATAGAGAAAGAGAAGGTTTGAGTGAGTGAGAGAGCGAGAGAAATAGATACTGTGAGTGAGAGAGAGAGAAAGAGAAGCTGTGTGTGTGAGAGAGAAAGAGAATCTGTGAGTGAGTGAAAGAGAAAGAGACGCTGTGAGTGAGAGAGACAGAGAGAGAGAAGCTGTGAGTGAGAGAGAGAGAGAAAAAGAGAAGCTGTGAGTGAGAGAGAGAGAAAGAGAAGCTGTGAGTGAGTGAGAGACAGAGAGAGAAAGAGAAGCTGTGAGTGAGTGAGAGAGAGAAAGTTAAGCTGTGAGTGAGTGAGAGAGAGAGAAAGAGAAGCTGTGAGTGCGCGAGAGAGAGAAAGAAAAGCTGTGAGTGAGAGAGAAAAAGAGAAGCTGTGAGTGAGAGAGAGAAAGTGAAGCTGTGAGTGAGAGAGAGAGAGAAAGAGAAGCTGTAAATGAGAGAGAGAGAGAAAGAGAATCTGTGAGAGAGAGCGAAAGAGAAGTGGTGAGTGAGTTAGAGATAGAGAGAAAGAGAAGCTGTGAGTGAGAGAGAGAGAGAAAGAGAAGCTGTGAGTTTGAGAGAGAGAGAAAGAGAAGCTGTGTGTGTGTGAGAGAGAGAAAGAGAAGATGCGAGTGAGAGAGACAGAGAGAAAGAGAAGCTGTGAGTGAGTGATAGAGAGAGAGAAAGAAAAGCTGTGTGAGAGAGAGTGAGAGAGAAAGAGAAGCTGTGAGAGAGAGAGAGAGAAAGGGAAGCTGTGAGAGAGAGAGAGAGAGAAGCTGTGTGTGTGAGAGAGAAGGTGTGAGTGAGTGAGAGAGAAAGAGAAACTATGAGAGAGAGAGAGAAGCTGTGAGTGAGTGAGAGAGAGAGAGAAGCTGTGAGAGAGAGAGAGAAAGAGAAGTTGTAAATGAGAGAGAGAGAGAAATAGAAGCTGTGAGTGAGAGAGAGAGAAAGAGAAGCTGTGAGTGAGAGAGAGAGAAAGAGAAGCTGTGAGTGAGAGAGAGAGAAAAAGAGAAGTTGTGAGTGAGAGAGAGAAAGAGAAAGAGAAGCTATGAGTGAGAGAGAGTGAGAGAAAGAGAAGCTGTGAGTGAGAGAGAGAGAGAGAGAAAAGAGAAGCTGTGAGTGAGAGAGATAGAGAGAAAGAGAAGCTGTCAGAGAGAGAGAAATAGAAGCTGTGAGTGAGTGAGAGAGAGAGAGAGAGAAAGAGAAAGAGAAGCTGTGAGTGAGTGAGAGAGAGAGAAAGAGAAGCTGTGAGTGAGAGAGAGATAGAAGCTGTGAGTGAGTGAGAGAGAGAAAGAGAAGCAGTGAGTGAGAGAGACAGAGAGAGAAAGATAAAGAGAAGCTGCGAGTGAGTGAGAGAGAGAGAGAAGCTGTGAGTGAGTGAGAGAGAGAGAGAAGCTGTGAGTGAGTGAGAGAGAGAGAGAGAAAGAGAAGCAGTGAGTGAGAGAGCCAGAGAGAGAAAGAGAAGCTGTGAGTGAGTGAGTGAGTGAGAGAAAGAAAGAGAAGCTGTGAGTGAGACAGAGAGAGAAAGAGAAGCTGTGAATGAGAGAGAGAGAGAAGCTGTGAGTGAGAGAGAGAGAGAGAGAGAGAAAGAGAAGCTGTGAGTGAGAAAGAGAAAGAGAAGCTGTGAGTGAGAGAGAGAGAGAGAAAGAGAAGCTGTGAGTGCGAGAGACAGAGAGAGAAAGAGATGCTGTGAGTGAGTCAGAGAGAGAGAAAGAGAAGCTGTGAGTGAGAGAGAGAAAAAGAGAAGCTGTAAATGAGAGAGAGAAAGAGAAGCTGTGAGTGAGTGAGAGAGAGAAGCTGTGAGTGAGTGATAGAGAGAGAGAAAGAAAACCTGTGTGAGAGAGAGTGAGAGAGAAAGAGAAGCTGTGTGAGAGAGAGAAAGTGAAGGTGTGAGTGAGAGAGAGAGAGAGAAGCTGTGTGTGTGAGAGAGAAGCTGTGAGTGAGTGAGAGAGAGAGAGAGAAAGAGAAGCTGTGAGTGAGAGAGTGAGAGAAAGAGAAGCTGTGAGTGAGTGGGAGAGAGAAAGAGAAGCTGTGATTGAGAGAGAGAAAGAGAAGCTGTGAGTGCAAGAGACAGAGAGAGAAAGAGGCTGTGAGTGAGTGAGAGAGAGAGAAAGAGAAGCTGTGAGTGAGAGAGAGAGAGAGAGAAAGAGAAGCTGTAAATGAGAGAGAGAGAAAGAGTAGCTGTGTGTGAGAGAGAGAAAGAGAAGCTGTGAGTGAGAGTGCGAAAGAGAAGCGGTGAGTGAGTGAGAGAGAGAGAAAGAGAAGCTGTGAGTGAGAGAGAGAGAGAAAGAGAAGCTGTGAGTGAGAGAGAGAGAAAGAGAAGCTGTGTGTGTGTGAGAGAGAAAGAGAAGCTGTGAGTGAGAGAGACAGAGAGAGAAAGAGAAGCTGTGAGTGAGTGAGAGAAAGAGAAGCTGTGAGTGATACAGAGAGAGAGAAAGAGAAGTTGTGAGTGAGAGAGAGAAAGAGAAGCTGTGAGTGAGAGAGAGAGAAAGAGAAACTGTGAGTGAGAGAGAGAGAAAAAGAGAAGCTGTGAGTGAGAGAGAGAAAGAGAAAGAGAAGCTATGAGTCAGAGAGAGAGAGAAAGAGAAGCTGTGTGGGAGAGAGAAAGAGAAGCTGTGAGTGAGAGAGAGAGAAAAAAAATGAAGCTGTGAGTGAGAGAGATAGAGAGAAAGAGAAGCTGTGTGTGTGAGAGAGAAAGAGAAGCTGTGAGTGCAAGAGACAGAGAGAAAGAGATGCTGTGAGTGAGTGAGAGGGAGAGAAAGAGAAGCTGTGAGTGAGAGAGAGATGAAAGAGAAGCTGTAAATGAGAGAGAGAGAAAGAGAAGCTGTGTGTGTGAGAGAGAAAGAGAAGCTGTGAGTGAGAGTGCGAAAGAGAAGCGGTGAGTGAGTGAGAGAGATAAAGAGATGCTGTGAGTGAGAGAGAGAGAAAGAGAAGCTTTGAGAGAGAGAGAGAGAAAGAGAAGCTGTGTGTGTGAGAGAGAGAAAGAGAAGCTGTGAGTGAGAGAGAGAAAGAGAAGCGGTGAGTGAGTGAGAGAGAAAGAGATGCTGTGAGTGAGGGAGACAGAGAGAGAAATAGAACCTGTGAGTGAGCAAGAGAGAGAGAGAGAGAGAAGCAGTGAGTGACAGAGAGAAAGAGAAGCTGTGAGTGAGACAGATAGAAAAAGAGAAGGTTTGAGTGAGTGAGAGAGCGAGAGAAATAGATACTGTGAGTGAGAGAGAGAGAAAGAGAAGCTGTGTGTGTGAGAGAGAAAGAGAATCTGTGAGTGAGTGAAAGAGAAAGAGACGCTGTGAGTGAGAGAGACAGAGAGAGAGAAGCTGTGAGTGAGAGAGAGAGAGAAAAAGAGAAGCTGTGAGTGAGAGAGAGAGAAAGAGAAGCTGTGAGTGAGTGAGAGACAGAGAGAGAAAGAGAAGCTGTGAGTCAGTGAGAGAGAGAAAGTTAAGCTGTGAGTGAGTGAGAGAGAGAGAAAGAGAAGCTGTGAGTGCGCGAGAGAGAGAAAGAAAAGCTGTGAGTGAGAGAGAAAAAGAGAAGCTGTGAGTGAGAGAGAGAAAGTGAAGCTGTGAGTGAGAGAGAGAGAGAAAGAGAAGCTGTAAATGAGAGAGAGAGAGAAAGAGAAGCTGTGAGAGAGAGCGAAAGAGAAGTGGTGAGTGAGTTAGAGATAGAGAGAAAGAGAAGCTGTGAGTGAGTGAGAGAGAGAAAGAGAAGCTGTGAGTTTGAGAGAGAGAGAAAGAGAAGCTGTGTGTGTGTGAGAGAGAGAAAGAGAAGATGTGAGTGAGAGAGACAGAGAGAAAGAGAAGCTGTGAGTGAGTGATAGAGAGAGAGAAAGAAAAGCTGTGTGAGAGAGAGTGAGAGAGAAAGAGAAGCTGTGAGAGAGAGAGAGAGAAAGGGAAGCTGTGAGAGAGAGAGAGAGAAGCTGTGTGTGAGAGAGAGAAGGTGTGAGTGAGTGAGAGAGAAAGAGAAACTATGAGAGAGAGAGAGAGAAGCTGTGAGTGAGTGAGAGAGAGAGAGAAGCTGTGAGAGAGAGAGAGAGAAAGAGTTGTAAATGAGAGAGAGAGAGAAATAGAAGCTGTGAGTGAGAGAGAGAGAAAGAGAAGCTGTGAGTGAGAGAGAGAGAAAGAGAAGCTGTGAGTGAGAGAGAGAGAAAAAGAGAAGCTGTGAGTGAGAGAGAGAAAGAGAAAGAGAAGCTATGAGTGAGAGAGAGTGAGAGAAAGAGAAGCTGTGAGTGAGAGAGAGAGAGAGAAAAAAGAGAAGCTGTGAGTGAGAGAGATAGAGAGAAAGAGAAGCTGTCAGAGAGAGAGAAATAGAAGCTGTGAGTGAGTGAGAGAGAGAGAGAAAGAGAAAGAGAAGCTGTGAGTGAGTGAGAGAGAGAGAAAGAGAAGCTGTGAGTGAGAGAGAGATAGAAGCTGTGAGTGAGTGAGAGAGAGAAAGAGAAGCAGTGAGTGAGAGAGACAGAGAGAGAAAGATAAAGAGAAGCTGCGAGTGAGTGAGAGAGAGAGAGAAGCTGTGAGTGAGTGAGAGAGAGAGAAGCTGTGAGTGAGTGAGAGAGAGAGAGAGAAAGAGAAGCAGTGAGTGAGAGAGCCAGAGAGAGAAAGAGAAGCTGTGAGTGAGTGAGTGAGTGAGAGAAAGAAAGAGAAGCTGTGAGTGAGACAGAGAGAGAAAGAGAAGCTGTGAATGAGAGAGAGAGAGAAGCTGTGAGTGAGAGAGAGAGAGAGAGAAAGAGAAGCTGTGAGTGAGAGAGAGAAAGAGAAAGAGAAGCTGTGAGTGAGAGAGAGAGAGAGAAAGAGAAGCTGTGAGTGCGAGAGACAGAGAGAGAAAGAGATGCTGTGAGTGAGTGAGAGAGAGAGAAAGAGAAGCTGTGAGTGAGAGAGCGAAAGAGAAGTGGTGAGTGAGTGAGAGACAGAGAAAGAGAAGCTGTGAGTGAGAGAGAGAGAGAGAGAAGCTGTGAGTGAGAGAGAGAGTAAGAGAAGCGGTGAGTGAGTGAGAGAGAGAGAAAGAGAAGCTGTGTGTGTGTGAGAGAGAAAGAGAAGCTGTGAGTGAGAGAGACAGAGAGAGAAAGAGAAGCTGTGAGTGAGTGAGAGAGAGAAGCTGTGAGTGAGAGAGAGAGTAAGAGAAGCGGTGAGTGAGTGAGAGAGAGAGAAAGAGAAGCTGTGTGTGTGTGAGAGAGAAAGAGAAGCTGTGAGTGAGAGAGACAGAGAGAGAAAGAGAAGCTGTGAGTGAGTGAGAGAGAGAAGCTGTGAGTGAGTGATAGAGAGAGAGAAAGAAAAGCTGTGTGAGAGAGAGTGAGAGAGAAAGAGAAGCTGTGTGAGAGAGAGAAAGTGAAGGTGTGAGTGAGAGAGAGAGAGAGAAGCTGTGTGTGTGTGAGAGAAGCTGTGAGTGAGTGAGAGAGAGAGAGAGAAAGAGAAGCTGTGAGTGAGAGAGAGAGAGAAAGAGAAGCTGTGAGTGAGTGGGAGAGAGAAAGAGAAGCTGTGATTGAGAGAGAGAAAGAGAAGCTGTGAGTGCAAGAGACAGAGAGAGAAAGAGGCTGTGAGTGAGTGAGAGAGAGAGAAAGAGAAGCTGTGAGTGAGAGAGAGAGAGAGAAAGAGAAGCTGTAAATGAGAGAGAGAGAAAGAGTAGCTGTGTGAGAGAGAGAGAAAGAGAAGCTGTGAGTGAGAGTGCGAAAGAGAAGCGGTGAGTGAGTGAGAGAGAGAGAAAGAGAAGCTGTGAGTGAGAGAGAGAGAGAAAGAGAAGCTGTGAGTGAGAGAGAGAGAGAGAAAGAGAAGCTGTGTGTGTGAGAGACAGAAAGAGAAGCTGTGAGTGAGAGAGACAGAGAGAGAAAGAGAAGCTGTGAGTGAGTGAGAGAAAGAGAAGCTGTGAGTGATACAGAGAGAGAGAAAGAGAAGTTGTGAGTGAGAGAGAGAAAGAGAAGCTGTGAGTGAGAGAGAGAGAAAGAGAAACTGTGAGTGAGAGAGGGAGAAAAAGAGAAGCTGTGAGTGAGAGAGAGAAAGAGAAAGAGAAGCTATGAGTGAGAGAGAGAGAGAAAGAGAAGCTGTGTGGGAGAGAGAAAGAGAAGCTGTGAGTGAGAGAGAGAGAAAAAAATGAAGCTGTGAGTGAGAGAGATAGAGAGAAAGAGAAGCTGTGTGTGTGAGAGAGAAAGAGAAGCTGTGAGTGCAAGAGACAGAGAGAAAGAGATGCTGTGAGTGAGTGAGAGGGAGAGAAAGAGAAGCTGTGAGTGAGAGAGAGAGAGAAAGAGAAGCTGTAAATGAGAGAGAGAGAAAGAGAAGCTGTGTGTGTGAGAGAGAAAGAGAAGCTGTGAGTGAGAGTGCGAAAGAGAAGCGGTGAGTGAGTGAGAGAGATAAAGAGATGCTGTGAGTGAGAGAGAGAGAAAGAGAAGCTTTGAGTGAGAGAGAGAGAAAGAGAAGCTGTGTGTGTGAGAGAGAGAAAGAGAAGCTGTGAGTGAGAGAGAGAAAGAGAAGCGGTGAGTGAGTGAGAGAGAAAGAGATGCTGTGAGTGAGGGAGACAGAGAGAGAAATAGAACCTGTGAGTGAGCAAGAGAGAGAGAGAGAGAAGCAGTGAGTGACAGAGAGAAAGAGAAGCTGTGAGTGAGACAGATAGAGAAAGAGAAGGTTTGAGTGAGTGAGAGAGCGAGAGAAATAGATACTGTGAGTGAGAGAGAGAGAAAGAGAAGCTGTGTGTGTGAGAGAGAAAGAGAATCTGTGAGTGAGTGAAAGAGAAAGAGACGCTGTGAGTGAGAGAGACAGAGAGAGAGAAGCTGTGAGTGAGAGAGAGAGAGAAAAAGAGAAGCTGTGAGTGAGAGAGAGAGAAAGAGAAGCTGTGAGTGAGTGAGAGACAGAGAGAGAAAGAGAAGCTGTGAGTGAGTGAGAGAGAGAAAGTTAAGCTGTGAGTGAGTGAGAGAGAGAGAAAGAGAAGCTGTGAGTGGGCGAGAGAGAGAAAGAAAAGCTGTGAGTGAGAGAGAAAAAGAGAAGCTGTGAGTGAGAGAGAGAAAGTGAAGCTGTGAGTGAGAGAGAGAGAGAAAGAGAAGCTGTAAATGAGAGAGAGAGAGAAAGAGAAGCTGTGAGAGAGAGCGAAAGAGAAGTGGTGAGTGAGTTAGAGATAGAGAGAAAGAGAAGCTGTGAGTGAGAGAGAGAGAGAAAGAGAAGCTGTGAGTTTGAGAGAGAGAGAAAGAGAAGCTGTGTGTGTGTGTGAGAGAGAAAGAGAAGATGTGAGTGAGAGAGACAGAGAGAAAGAGAAGCTGTGAGTGAGTGATAGAGAGAGAGAAAGAAAAGCTGTGTGAGAGAGAGTGAGAGAGAAAGAGAAGCTGTGAGAGAGAGAGAGAGAAAGGGAAGCTGTGAGTGAGAGAGAGAGAAGCTGTGTGTGAGAGAGAGAAGGTGTGAGTGAGTGAGAGAGAAAGAGAAACTATGAGAGAGAGAGAGAAGCTGTGAGTGAGTGAGAGAGAGAGAGAAGCTGTGAGAGAGAGAGAGAGAAAGAGAAGTTGTAAATGAGAGAGAGAGAGAAATAGAAGCTGTGAGTGAGAGAGAGAGAAAGAGAAGCTGTGAGTGAGAGAGAGAGAAAGAGAAGCTGTGAGTGAGAGAGAGAGGAAAAAGAGAAGCTGTGAGTGAGAGAGAGAAAGAGAAGCTATGAGTGAGAGAGAGTGAGAGAAAGAGAAGCTGTGAGTGAGAGAGAGAGAGAGAGAAAAGAGAAGCTGTGAGTGAGAGAGATAGAGAGAAAGAGAAGCTGTCAGAGAGAGAGAAATAGAAGCTGTGAGTGAGTGAGAGAGAGAGAGAAAGAGAAAGAGAAGCTGTGAGTGAGTGAGAGAGAGAGAAAGAGAAGCTGTGAGTGAGAGAGAGATAGAAGCTGTGAGTGAGTGAGAGAGAGAAAGAGAAGCAGTGAGTGAGAGAGACAGAGAGAGAAAGATAAAGAGAAGCTGCGAGTGAGTGAGAGAGAGAGAGAAGCTGTGAGTGAGTGAGAGAGAGAGAGAAGCTGTCAGTGAGTGAGAGAGAGAGAGAGAAAGAGAAGCAGTGAGTGAGAGAGCCAGAGAGAGAAAGAGAAGCTGTGAGTGAGTGAGTGAGTGAGAGAAAGAAAGAGAAGCTGTGAGTGAGACAGAGAGAGAAAGAGAAGCTGTGAATGAGAGAGAGAGAGAAGCTGTGAGTGAGAGAGAGAAAGAGAAAGAGAAGCTGTGAGTGAGAGAGAGAGAGAGAAAGAGAAGCTGTGAGTGCGAGAGACAGAGAAAGAAAGAGATGCTGTGAGTGAGTGAGAGAGAGAGAAAGAGAAGCTGTGAGTGAGAGAGAGAAAAAGAGAAGCTGTAAATGAGAGAGAGAAAGAGAAGCTGTGTGAGAGAGAGAGAAAGAGAAGCTGTGAGTGAGAGAGCGAAAGAGAAGTGGTGAGTGAGTGAGAGAGAGAGAAAGAGAAGCTGTGAGTGAGAGAGAGAGAAAGAGAAGCTGTGAGAGAGAGAGAGAGTAAGAGAAGCGGTGAGTGATTGAGAGAGAGAGAAAGAGAAGCTGTGTGTGTGAGAGAGAGAAAGAGAAGCTGTGAGTGAGAGAGACAGAGAGAGAAAGAGAAGCTGTGAGTGAGTGAGAGAGAGAAGCTGTGAGTGAGTGATAGAGAGAGAGAAAGAAAAGCTGTGTGAGAGAGAGTGAGAGAGAAAGAGAAGCTGTGTGAGAGAGAGAAAGTGATGGTGTGAGTGAGTGAGAGAGAGAAGCTGTGTGTGTGTGAGAGAAGCTGTGAGTGAGTGAGAGAGAGAGAGAGAAAGAGAAGCTGTGAGTGAGAGAGAGAGAGAAAGAGAAGCTGTGAGTGAGTGGGAGAGAGAAAGAGAAGCTGTGATTGAGAGAGAGAAAGAGAAGCTGTGAGTGCAAGAGACAGAGAGAAAGAGGCTGTGAGTGAGTGAGAGAGAGAGAAAGAGAAGCTGTGAGTGAGAGAGAGAGAGAGAAAGAGAAGCTGTAAATGAGAGAGAGAGAAAGAGTAGCTGTGTGTGAGAGAGAGAAAGAGAAGCTGTGAGTGAGAGTGCGAAAGAGAAGCGGTGAGTGAGTGAGAGAGAGAGAAAGAGAAGCTGTGAGTGAGAGAGAGAGAGAAAGAGAAGCTGTGAGTGAGAGAGAGAAAGAGAAGCTGTGTGTGTGAGAGAGAGAAAGAGAAGCTGTGAGTGAGAGAGACAGAGAGAGAAAGAGAAGCTGTGAGTGAGTGAGAGAAAGAGAAGCTGTGAGTGATACAGAGAGAGAGAAAGAGAAGTTGTGAGTGAGAGAGAGAAAGAGAAGCTGTGAGTGAGAGAGAGAGAAAGAGAAACTGTGAGTGAGAGAGAGAGAAAAAGAGAAGCTGTGAGTGAGAGAGAGAAAGAAAGAGAAGCTATGAGTGAGAGAGAGAGAGAAAGAGAAGCTGTGTGGGAGAGAGAAAGAGAAGCTGTGAGTGAGAGAGAGAGAGAAAAAATGAAGCTGTGAGTGAGAGAGATAGAGAGAAAGAGAAGCTGTGTGTGTGAGAGAGAAAGAGAAGCTGTGAGTGCAAGAGACAGAGAGAAAGAGATGCTGTGAGTGAGTGAGAGGGAGAGAAAGAGAAGCTGTGAGTGAGAGAGAGAGAGAAAGAGAAGCTGTAAATGAGAGAGAGAGAAAGAGAAGCTGTGTGTGTGAGAGAGAAAGAGAAGCTGTGAGTGAGAGTGCGAAAGAGAAGCGGTGAGTGAGTGAGAGAGATAAAGAGATGCTGTGAGTGAGAGAGAGAGAAAGAGAAGCTTTGAGTGAGAGAGAGAGAAAGAGAAGCTGTGTGTGTGAGAGAGAGAAAGAGAAGCTGTGAGTGAGAGAGAGAAAGAGAAGCGGTGAGTGAGTGAGAGAGAAAGAGATGCTGTGAGTGAGGGAGACAGAGAGAGAAATAGAACCTGTGAGTGAGCAAGAGAGAGAGAGAGAGAAGCAGTGAGTGACAGAGAGAAAGAGAAGCTGTGAGTGAGACAGATAGAGAAAGAGAAGGTTTGAGTGAGTGAGAGAGCGAGAGAAATAGATACTGTGAGTGAGAGAGAGAGAAAGAGAAGCTGTGTGTGTGTGAGAGAAAGAGAATCTGTGAGTGAGTGAAAGAGAAAGAGACGCTGTGAGTGAGAGAGACAGAGAGAGAGAAGCTGTGAGTGAGAGAGAGAGAGAAAAAGAGAAGCTGTGAGTGAGAGAGAGAGAAAGAGAAGCTGTGAGTGAGTGAGAGACAGAGAGAGAAAGAGAAGCTGTGAGTGAGTGAGAGAGAGAAAGTTAAGCTGTGAGTGAGTGAGAGAGAGAGAAAGAGAAGCTGTGAGTGCGCGAGAGAGAGAAAGAAAAGCTGTGAGTGAGAGAGAAAAAGAGAAGCTGTGAGTGAGAGAGAGAAAGTGAAGCTGTGAGTGAGAGAGAGAGAAAGAGAAGCTGTAAATGAGAGAGAGAGAGAAAGAGAAGCTGTGAGAGAGAGCGAAAGAGAAGTGGTGAGTAAGTTAGAGATAGAGAGAAAGAGAAGCTGTGAGTGAGAGAGAGAGAGAAAGAGAAGCTGTGTGTGTGTGTGAGAGAGAAAGAGAAGATGTGAGTGAGAGAGACAGAGAGAAAGAGAAGCTGTGAGTGAGTGATAGAGAGACAGAAAGAAAAGCTGTGTGAGAGAGAGTGAGAGAGAAAGAGAAGCTGTGAGAGAGAGAGAGAGAAAGGGAAGCTGTGAGTGAGAGAGAGAGAGAAGCTGTGTGTGAGAGAGAGAAGGTGTGAGTGAGTGAGAGAGAAAGAGAACCTATGAGAGAGAGAGAGAGAAGCTGTGAGTGAGTGAGAGAGAGAGAGAGAAGCTGTGAGAGAGAGAGAGAGAAAGAGAAGTTGTAAATGAGAGAGAGAGAAATAGAAGCTGTGAGTGAGAGAGAGAGAAAGAGAAGCTGTGAGTGAGAGAGAGAGAAAGAGAAGCTGTGAGTGAGAGAGAGAGAAAAAGAGAAGCTGTGAGTGAGAGAGAGAAAGAGAAAGAGAAGCTATGAGTGAGAGAGAGTGAGAGAAAGAGAAGCTGTGAGTGAGAGAGAGAGAGAGAAAAGAGAAGCTGTGAGTGAGAGATAGAGAGAAAGAGAAGCTGTCAGAGAGAGAGAAATAGAAGCTGTGAGTGAGTGAGAGAGAGAGAGAAAGAGAAAGAGAAGCTGTGAGTGAGTGAGAGAGAGAAAGAGAAGCTGTGAGTGAGAGAGAGATAGAAGCTGTGAGTGAGTGAGAGAGAGAAAGAGAAGCAGTGAGTGAGAGAGACAGAGAGAGAAAGAGAAGCTTTGAGTGAGTGAGTGAGAGAGAGAAAGAAAGAGAAGCTGTGAGTGAGAGAGAGAGAAAGAGTAGCTGTGAGTGAGTGAGAGAGAGAGAGAAAGAAAGAGAAGCTGTGAGTGAGTGAGAGAGAAAGAGTAGCTGTGAATGAGAGAGAGAGAGAAATAGAAGCTGTGAGTGAGAGAGAGAGAGAAGTTGTGAGTGAGAGAGAGAAAGAGAAGCTGTGAGTGAGAGAGAGAGAGAGAAAGAGAAGCTGTGAGTGAGGGAGACAGAGAGAGAAATAGAACCTGTGAGTGAGCAAGAGAGATAGAGAAAGAGAAGCTGTGAGTGAGAGAGAGAGAAAAAGAGAAGCTGTGAGTAAGAGAGAGAAAGAGAAAGAGAAGCTATGAGTGAGAGAGAGTGAGAGAAAGAGAAGCTGTGAGTGAGAGAGAGAAAGAGAAGCTGTGAGTGAGAGAGAGAGAGAGAAAAGAGAAGCTGTGAGTGAGAGAGATAGAGAGAACGAGAATCTGTGAGTTAGTGAGTGAAATAGAAGCTGTGAGTGAGAGAGAGAGAGAGAGAAAGATAAAGAGAAGCTGCGAGTGAGTGAGAGAGAGAGAGAAGCTGTGAGTGAGTGAGAGAGAGAGAGAAGCTGTGAGTGAGTGAGAGAGAGAGAGAGAGAAAGAGAAGCAGTGAGTGAGAGAGCCAGAGAGAGAAAGAGAAGCTGTGAGTGAGTGAGTGAGTGAGAGAAAGAAAGAGAAGCTGTGAGTGAGACAGAGAGTGAAAGAGTAGCTGTGAATGAGAGAGAGAGAGAAGCTGTGAGTGAGAGAGAGAGAGAGAGAGAAAGAGAAGCTGTGAGTGAGAGAGAGAAAGAGAAAGAGAAGCTGTGAGTGAGAGAGAGAGAGAGAAAGAGAAGCTGTGAGTGCGAGAGACAGAGAGAGAAAGAGATGCTGTGAGTGAGTGAGAGAGAGAGAAAGAGAAGCTGTGAGTGAGAGAGAGAGAAAGAGAAGCTGTAAATGAGAGAGAGAAAGAGAAGCTGTGTGTGAGAGAGAGAAAGAGAAGCTGTGAGTGAGAGAGCGAAAGAGAAGTGGTGAGTGAGTGAGAGAGAGAGAGAGAAAGAGAAGCTGTGAGTGAGAGAGAGAGAAAGAGAAGCTGTGAGTGAGAGAGAGTAAGAGAAGTGGTGAGTGAGTGAGAGAGAGAGAAAGAGAAGCTGTGAGTGAGAGAGACAGAGAGAGAAAGAGAAGCTGTGAGTGAGTGAGAGAGAGAAGCTGTGAGTGAGTGATAGAGAGAGAGAAAGAAAAGCTGTGTGAGAGAGAGTGAGAGAGAAAGAGAAGCTGTGTGTGTGAGAGAAAGTGAAGGTGTGAGTGAGAGAGAGAGAGAGAAGCTGTGTGTGAGAGAGAGAAGCTGTGAGTGAGTGAGAGAGAGAGAGAGAAAGAGAAGCTGTGAGTGAGAGAGAGAGAGAAAGTGAAGCTGTGAGTGAGTGGGAGAGAGAAAGAGAAGCTGTGATTGAGAGAGAGAAAGAGAAGCTGTGAGTCCAAGAGACAGATAGAGAAAGAGGCTGTGAGTGAGTGAGAGAGAGAGAAAGAGAAGCTGTGAGTGAGAGAGAGAGAGAGAAAGAGAAGCTGTAAATGAGAGAGAGAGAAAGAGTAGCTGTGTGTGAGAGAGAGAAAGAGAAGCTGTGAGTGAGAGTGCGAAAGAGAAGCGGTGAGTGAATGAGAGAGAGAGAAAGAGAAGCTGTGTGGGAGAGAGAGAAAGAGAAGCTGTGAGTGAGAGAGAGAGAGAAAAAATGAAGCTGTGAGTGAGAGAGATAGAGAGAAAGAGCTGTGTGTGTGAGAGAGAACTAGAAGCTGTGATTGAGTGAGAGAGAGAGAGAGAAAGAGAAGCTGTGAGTGAGTGAGAGAGAGAGAAAGAGAAGCTGTGAGTGAGAGAGAGAGAGAGAAGCTGTGAGTGAGTGAGAGAGAGAGAAAGAGAAGCAGTGAGTGAGAGACAGAGAGAGAAAGAAAGAGAAGCTGCGAGTGAGTGAGTGAGAGAGAGAGAGAAAGAAAGAGAAGCTGTGAGTGAGAGAGGGAGAGAAATAGAAGCTGTGAGTGAGAGAGAGAGAAAGAAAAGCTGTGAGTGAGAGAGAGAGAGAAAGAGAAGCTGTGAGTGAGAGAGAGAGAGAGAAAGAGAACATGTGAGTGAGAGAGAGAAAGAGAAGCTGTGAGTGCAAGAGACAGAGAGAGAAAGAGATGCTGTGAGTGAGTGAGAGGGAGAGAAAGAGAAGCTGTGAGTGAGAGAGAGAGAGAGAAAGAGAAGCTGTAAATGAGAGAGAGAGAAAGAGAAGCTGTGTGTGAGAGAGAGAAAGAGAAGCTGTGAGTGAGAGTGCGAAAGAGAAGCGGTGAGTGAGTGAGAGAGATAAAGAGATGCTGTGAGTGAGAGAGAGAGAAAGAGAAGCTTTGAGTGAGAGAGAGAGAAAGAGAAGCTGTGTGTGTGTGAGAGAGAAAGAGAAGCTGTGAGTGAGAGAGAGAAAGAGAAGCGGTGAGTGAGTGAGAGAGAAAGAGATGCTGTGAGTGAGGGAGACAGAGAGAGAAATAGAACCTGTGAGTGAGCAAGAGAGAGAGAGAGAGAAGCAGTGAGTGACAGAGAGAAAGAGAAGCTGTGAGTGAGACAGAGAAAGAGAAGGTTTGAGTGAGTGAGAGAGCGAGAGAAATAGATACTGTGAGTGAGAGAGAGATAAAGAGAAGCTGTGTGTGTGAGAGAGAAAGAGAATCTGTGAGAGTGAGTGAAAGAGAAAGAGACGCTGTGAGTGAGAGAGACAGAGAGAGAGAAGCTGTGAGTGAGAGAGAGAGAGAGAAAGAGAAGCTGTGAGTGAGAGAGAGAGAGAAAGAGAAGCTGTGAGTGAGTGAGAGACAGAGAGAGAAAGAGAAGCTGTGAGTGAGAGAGAGAGAGAAAGTTAAGCTGTGAGTGAGTGAGAGAGAGAGAAAGAGAAGCTGAGTGCGCGAGAGAGAGAAAGAAAAGCTGTGAGTGAGAGAGAAAAAGAGAAGCTGTGAGTGAGAGAGAGAAAGAGAAGCTGTGAGTGAGAGAGAGAGAGAAAGAGAAGCTGTAAATGAGAGAGAGAGAGAAAGAGAAGCTGTGAGAGAGAGAGCGAAAGAGAAGTGGTGAGTGAGTTAGAGATAGAGAGAAAGAGAAGCTGTGAGTGAGAGAGAGTGAGAAAGAGAAGCTGTGAGTGAGAGAGAGAAAGAGAAGCTGTGAGTGAGAGAGAGAAACTGTGTGAGAGAGAGAGAGAAAGAGAAGCTGTGAGTGAGAGAGAGAAAGAGAAAGAGAAGCTATGAGTGAGAGAGAGTGAGAGAAAGAGAAGCTGTGAGTGAGAGAGAGAGAGAGAAATGAAGCTGTGAGTGAGAGAGAGAGAGAGAGAAATGAAGCTGTGAGTGAGAGAGAGAGAGAGAAAAGAGAAGCTGTGAGTGAGAGAGAGAAAAGAGAAGCTGTGAGTGAGAGAGATAGAGAGAAAGAGAAGTTGTGTGTGTGAGAGAGAAATAGAAGCTGTGAGTGAGTGAGAGAGAGAGAGAAAGAGAAAGAGAATCTGTGAGTGAGTGAGAGAGAGAGAGAAAGAGTAGCTGTGAGTGAGAGAGAGAGAGAGAAGCTGTGAGTGAGTGAGAGAGAGAGAGAAATAGAAGCAGTGAGTGAGAGAGACAGAGAGAGAAAGAGAAGCTGTGAGTGAGTGAGTGAGAGAGAGAAAGAAAGAGAAGCTGTGAGTGAGAGAGAATGAGAAAGAGTAGCTGTGAATGAGAGAGAGAGAAATAGAAGCTGTGAGTGAGAGAGAGAGAAAGAGAAGCTGTGTGAGAGAGAGAGAAAGAGAAGCTGTGAGAGAGAGAGAGAAAGAGAAGTTGTGAGTGAGAGAGAGAGAGAGAAAGAAGCTGTGAGTGAGAGAGAGAAAGAGAAAGAGAAGCTGTGAGTGAGCAAAAGAGAGAGAGAAAGAGAAGCTGTGAGTGAGAGAGAGAGAGAAGATTTGAGTGAGAGAGAGAAAGAGAAGCTGTGAGTGAGACAGAAAGAGAAAGAGATGGTTTGAGTGAGTGAGAGAGCGAGAGAAAGAGATACTGTGAGTGAGAGAGAGAGAAAGAGAAGCTGTGTGTGTGAGAGAGAAAGAGAATCTGTGAGTTAGTGAGTGAAAGAGAAAGAGATGCTGTGAGTGAGAGAGACAGAGAGAAGAAGAGGAGCTGTGAGTGAGAGAGCGAGAGAGAGAAAGAGAAACTGTGAGTGAGTGAGAGAGAGAGAAAGAGAAGCTGTGTGTTAGTGTGAGAGGAAGAGAAGCTGTGAGTGAGAGAGACAGAGAGAGAAAGAGAAGCTGTGAGTGAGAGAGAGAGAGAGAAAGAGAAGCTGTGAGTGAGGGAGACAGAGAGAAATAGAACCTGTGAGTGAGCAAGAGAGAGAGAGAGAAGCTGTGAGTAACAGAGAGAAAGAGAAGCTGTGAGTGAGACAGATAGAGAAAGAGAAGGTTTGAGTGAGTGAGAGAGCGAGAGAAAGAGATACTGTGAGTGAGAGAGAGAGAAAGAGAAGCTGTGTGTGTGAGAGAAAGAGAATCTGTGAGTTAGTGAGTGAACGAGAAAGAGATGCTGTGAGTGAGAGAGACAGAGAGAAAGAGAGAAGCTGTGAGTGAGAGAGAGAGAGAAAAAGAGAAGCTGTGAGTGTGAGAGAGAGAAAGAGAAGCTGTGAGTGAGTGAGAGAGAGAGAAAGAGAAGCTGTGTGTTAGTGTGAGAGAAAGAGAATCTGTGAGTGAGAGGGACATAGAGAGGAAGAGAAGCTGTGAGTGAGTGAGAGACAGAGAGAGAAAGAGAAGCTGTGAGTGAGAGAGAGAGAGAAAGAGTAGATGTGAGTGAGTGAGAGAGAGAAAGAGAAGCTGTGAATATTGAGAGATTGAGAAAGAGAAGATGTGTGCATGAGACAGAGAGAGAAAGAGATGCTGTGAGTGAGTGAGAGAGAGAGAAAGAGAAGCTGTGAGTGAGAGAGAGAGGGAAAGAGAAGCTGTAAATGAGAGAGAGAGAGAAAGAGAAGCTGTGAGAGAGAGAGAGAGAGAGAAGCTGTGAGTGAGTGAGCGAAAGAGAAGTGGTGAGTGAGTGAGAGAGAGAAAGAGAAAGAGAAGCTGTGAGTGAGAGAGAGAGAGAAAGAGAAGCTGTGAGTGAGAGAGAGAGAGAAAGAGAAGCTGTGGGTGAGAGAGAGAAAGAGAAGCTGTGAGTGAGAGAGACAGAGAGAGAACGAGAAGCTGTGAGTGAGTGATAGAGAGAGAGAAAGAAAAGCTGTGTGAGAGAGAGTGAGAGAGAAAGAGAAGCTGTGAGAGAGAGAGAGAAATAGAAGCTGTGAGTGAGAGAGAGAGAATCTGCGTGTGTGTGAGAGAAGCTGTGAGTGAGTGAGAGAGAAAGAGAAGCTGTGAGTGAGAGAGAGAGAGAGAAGCTGTGAGTGAGTGATATAGAGAGAGAAAGAGAAGCTGTGAGTGAGTGAGAGAGAGAGAGAGAAGGAGATGCTGTGAGAGAGAAGAGAGTGAGAGAGAAAGAGAAGCTGTGAGAGAGAGAGAGAAAGAGAAGCTGTGAGTGAGAGAGACAGAGAGAGAAAGAGAAGCTGTGAGTGAGTGAGAGAGAAAGAGGAGGTGAGAGTGAGAGAGAGAGAGAAGCTGTGAGTGATACAGAGAGAAAGAGAAGCTGTGAGTGAGAGAGAGAAAGAGAAGCTGTGAGTGAGAGAGATACAGAGAAAGAGAAGCTGTGAGAGAGAGAGTTAGAGAAGCTGTGAGTGAGAGAGAGAAAGAGAAAGAGAAGCTAAGAGTGAGAGAGAGTGAGAGAAAGAGAAGCTGTGAGTGAGAGAGAGAGAGAGAGAGAAGCTGTGAGTGAGTGTGAGAGAGAGAAAGAGAAGCTGTGAGTGAGTGAGGCAGAGAGAGAAATAGAAAATGTGAGCGAGCAAGAGAGAGAGAGAAAGAGAAGCTGTGAGGGAGAGAGAGAGAGAGAAAGTGAAGCTGTGAGTGAGTGAGTGAGAGAGAGAGAGAAGGAGAACCTGTGTGTGTGAGAGAGAAAGAGAATCTGTGAGTTAGTGAGTGAAAGAGAAAGAGACGCTGTGAGTGAGAGAGACAGAGAGAGAGAGAGAAGCTGTGAGTGAGTGAGAGAGAGAGAAAGAGAAGCTGTGCGTTAGTGTGAGAGAAAGAGAAGCTGTGAGTGTGAGAGACAGAAAGAGAAAGAGAAGCTGTGAGTGAGTGAGAGAGAGAGAGAAATAGAAGCAGTGAGTGAGAGAGACAGAGAGAGAAAGAGAAGCTGTGAGTGAGTGAGTGAGAGAGAGAAAGAAAGAGAAGCTGTGAGTGAGAGAGAATGAGAAAGAGAAGCTGTGAGAGAGAGAGAGAAAGAGAAGCTGTGAGAGAGAGAGAGAAAGAGAAGCTGTGAGTGAGAGAGAGAGAGAGAGAAAGAAGCTGTGAGTGAGAGAGAGAAAGAGAAAGAGAAGCTGTGAGTGAGCAAAAGAGAGAGAGAAAGAGAAGCTGTGAGTTAGAGAGAGAGAGAAGATTTGAGTGAGAGAGAGAAAGAGAAGCTGTGAGTGAGACAGAAAGAGAAAGAGATGGTTTGAGTGAGTGAGAGAGCAAGAGAAAGAGATACTGTGAGTGAGAGAGAGAGAAAGAGAAGCTGTGTGTGTGAGAGAGAAAGAGAATCTGTGAGTTAGTGAGTGAAAGAGAAAGAGATGCTGTGAGTGAGAGAGACAGAGAGAAGAAGAGGAGCTGTGAGTGAGAGAACGAGAGAGAGAAAGAGAAACTGTGAGTGAGTGAGAGAGAGAGAAAGAGAAGCTGTGTGTTAGTGTGAGAGGAAGAGAAGCTGTGAGTGAGAGAGACAGAGAGAGAAAGAGAAGCTGTGAGTGAGAGAGAGAGAGAGAAAGAGAAGCTGTGAGTGAGGGAGACAGAGAGAAACAGAACCTGTGAGTGAGCAAGAGAGAGAGAGAGAGAAGCTGTGAGTGACAGAGAGAAAGAGAAGCTGTGAGTGAGACAGATAGAGAAAGAGAAGGTTTGAGTGAGTGAGAGAGCGAGAGAAAGAGATACTGTGAGTGAGAGAGAGAGAAAGAGAAGCTGTGTGTGAGAGAGAAAGAGAATCTGTGAGTTAGTGAGTGAACGAGAAAGAGATGCTGTGAGTGAGAGAGACAGAGAGAAAGAGAGAAGCTGTGAGTGAGAGAGAGAAAAAGAGAAGCTGTGAGTGAGAGAGAGAGAAAGAGAAGCTGTGAGTGAGTGAGAGAGAGAAAGAGAAGCTGTGTGTTAGTGTGAGAGAAAGAGAATCTGTGAGTGAGAGAGACATAGAGAGGAAGAGAAGCTGTGAGTGAGTGAGAGACAGAGAGAGAATGGGAAGCTGTGAGTGAGAGAGAGAGAGAGAGAAAGAGAAGATGTGAGTGAGTGAGAGAGAGAAAGAGAAGCTGTGAGTGATTGAGAGAGAGAGAAAGAGAAGATGTGAGTGCATGAGACAGAGAGAAAGAGATGCTGTGAGTGAGTGAGAGAGAGAGAAAGAGAAGCTGTGAGTGAGAGAGAGAGGGAAAGAGAAGCTGTAAATGAGAGAGAGAGAGAAAGAGAAGCTGTGAGAGAGAGAGAGAAAGAGAAGCTGTGAGTGAGAGAGCGAAAGAGAAGTGGTGAGTGAGTGAGAGAGAGAAAGAGAAAGAGAAGCTGTGAGTGAGAGAGAGAAAGAGAAGCTGTGAGTGAGAGAGAGAGAGAAAGAGAAGCTGTGGGTGAGAGAGAGAGAAAGAGAAGCTGTGAGTGAGAGAGACAGAGAGAGAACGAGAAGCTGTGAGTGAGTGATAGAGAGAGAGAAAGAAAAGCTGTGTGAGAGAGAGTGAGAGAGAAAGAGAAGCTGTGAGAGAGAGCGAGAAATAGAAGCTGTGAGTGAGAGAGAGAGAATCTGCGTGTGTGTGAGAGAAGCTGTGAGTGAGTGAGAGAGAAAGAGAAGCTGTGAGTGAGAGAGAGAGAGAGAAGCTGTGAGTGAGTGATATAGAGAGAGAAAGAGAAGCTGTGAGTGAGTGAGAGAGACACAGAGAAGGAGATGCTGTGAGAGAGAAGAGAGTGAGAGAGAAAGAGAAGCTGTGAGAGAGAGAGAGAGAAAGAGAAGCTGTGAGTGAGAGAGACAGAGAGAGAAAGAGAAGCTGTGAGTGAGTGAGAGAGAAAGAGGAGGTGAGAGTGAGAGAGAGAGAGAAGCTGGGAGTGATACAGAGAGAAAGAGAAGCTGTGAGTGAGAGAGAGAAAGAGAAGCTGTGAGTGAGAGAGATAGAGAGAAAGAGAAGCTGTGAGAGAGAGAGAGATAGAGAAGCTGTGAGTGAGAGAGAGAAAGAGAAAGAGAAGCTATGAGTGAGAGAGAGTGAGAGAAAGAGAAGCTGTGAGTGAGAGAGAGAGAGAGAAAGCTGTGAGTGAGTGTGAGAGAGAGAAAGAGAAGCTGTGAGTGAGTGAGGCAGAGAGAGAAATAGAAAATGTGAGCGAGCAAGAGAGAGAGAGAAAGAGAAGCTGTGAGGGAGAGAGAGAGAGAGAAAGTGAAGCTGTGAGTGAGTGAGAGAGAGAGAGAGAGAAGGAGAACCTGTGTGTGTGAGAGAGAAAGAGAATCTGTGAGTTAGTGAGTGAAAGAGAAAGAGACACTGTGAGTGAGAGAGACAGAGAGAGAGAGAAGCTGTGAGTGAGTGAGAGAGCGAGAAAGAGAAGCTGTGCGTTAGTGTGAGAGAAAGAGAAGCTGTGAGTGTGAGAGACAGAAAGAGAAAGAGAAGCTGTGAGTGAGTGAGAGAGAGAGAGAGAGAAAGAAAGAGAAGCTGTGAGTGAGAGAGAGAAAGAGAGAGAAGCTGTGAAAGAGAGAGAGAAATAGAAGCTGTGAGTGAGAGAGACAGAGAGAGAAGCTGTGAGTGAGTGAGTGAGAGAGAGAAAGAGAAGGTGTGAGTGAGAGAGAGAGAAAGAGAAGATGTGAGTGAGTGAGAGAGAGAGAAAGAGAGGCTGTGAGTGAATGAGAGAGAGAGATAGAGAAGCTGTGAGTGACAGAGAGAGAGAAAGAGAAGCAGTGAGTGAGAGAGAGAGAGAGAAAGAGAAGCTGTGAGTGAGTGAGTGAGAGAGAGAAAGAAAGAGAAGCTGTGAGTGAGAGAGAGAGAGAAAGAGTAGCTGTGAATGAGAGAGAGAGAGAAATAGAAGCTGTGAGTGTGTGAGAGAGAAAGAGAAGCTGTGAGTGAGAGAGAGAGAGAAAGAGAAGCTGTGAGTGAGAGATAGAGAGAAAAAGAAGCTGTGAATGAGAGAGAGAAAGAGAAAGAGAAGCTGTGAGTGAGAGAGAGAGAGAGAAAGAGAAGCTGTGAGTGAGGGAGACAGAGAGAGAAATAGAACATGTGAGTGAGCAAGGAGAGAGAGAAAGAGAAGCTGTGAGTGAGAGAGAGAGAGAGAGAGAGAAGCTGTGAGTGAGTGTGAGAGAGAGAAAAGAGAAGTTGTGAGTGAGAGAGATAGAGAGAAAGAAAGAGAAGCTGTGAGTGAGATAGAGAAAAATAGAAGCTGTGAGTGAGAGAGAGAGAGAGAAAGAGAAGCTGTGAGTGAGAGAGAGAGAGAAAGAGTAGCTGTGAGTTAGTGAGAGAGAGAAAGAGAAGCTGTGAGTGAGTGAGAGAGAGAGAAAGAGAAGATGTGAGTGCGAGAGACAGAGAGATTAAGAGATATCTGTGAGTGAGTGAGAGAGAGAGAAAGAGAAGCTGTGAGAGAGAGAGAAAGAGAAGCTGTGAGTGAGAGAGCGAAAGAGAAGTGGTGAGTGAGTGAGACAGAGAGAGAGAAAGAGAATCTGTGAGAGAGAGAGAGAGAAAGAGAAGCTATGAGTGAGAGAGAGAGAAAGGGAAGCTGTGTGTGTGTGAGAGAGAAAGAGAAGCTGTGAGTGAGATAGACAGAGAGAGAAAGAGAAGGTGTGAGAGAGAGAGAAAAAGAGAAGCTGTGAGTGAGAGTGATAGAGAGAGAGAGAAGCTGTGAGTGTGTGAGAGAGAGAGAGAAAGAGAAGGTGTGAGTGAGAGAGAGAGAGAAAGAGAAGCTGTGAGTGAGAGAGAGAGAAAGAGAAGCTGTGAGTGAGAGAGAGAGAGAGAAAGAAAGAGAAGCTGTGAGTGCAAGAGAAAGAGAGAGAGATGCTGTGAGTGAGTGAGGGAGAGAGAGAAGCTGTGAGTGAGAGAGAGTGAAAGAGAAGTAAATGAGAGAGAGAGAAATAGAAGCTGTGAGTGAGAGAGAGAGAAAGAGAAGCTGTGAGTGAGAGAGAGAGAAAGAGAAGCTGTGAGTGAGAGAGAGAGAAAAATAGAACCTGTGAGTGAGAGAGAAAGAGAAAGAGAAGCTATGAGTGAGAGAGAGAGAAAGAGAAGCTGTGAGTGAGAGAGAGAAAGAGAGGCTGTGAGTGAGAGAGAGAGAGAGAAAAGAGAAGCTGTGAGTGAGAGAGATAGAGAAAAAGAGAAGCTGTGAGAGAGAGAGAGAGAGAGAGAAAGAGAAGCTGTGAGTGAGAGAGAGAGAGAAAGGGAAGCTGTGTGTGTGAGAGAGAGAGAAAGAGAAGCTGTGAGTGAGATAGACAGAGAGAGAAAGAGAAGCTGTGAGTGAGTGATAGAGAGAAAGAAAAGCTGTGTGAGAGAGAGAGAGAAAAAGAGAAGCTGTGAGTGAGAGAGAGAGAGAGAAGCTGTGAGTGTGTGTGAGAGAGAGAGAAAGAGAAGGTGTGAGTGAGAGAGAGAGAGAAAGAGAAGCTGTGAGTGAGAGAGAGAGAGAAAGAGAAGCTGTGAGTGAGAGAGAGAGAGAAAGAGAAGCTGTGAGTGAGAGAGAGAGAGAAAGAAAAGCTGTGAGTGAGAGAGAGAGAAAGAAAGAGAAGCTGTGAGTGCGAGAGAAAGAGAGAGAGATGCTGTGAGTGAGTGAGAGAGAGAGAAGCTGTGTGTGTGAGAGAGAGAAAGAGAAGTTGTAAATGAGAGAGAGAGAGAAATAGAAGCTGTGAGTGAGAGAGAGAGAAAGAGAAGCTGTGAGTGAGAGAGAGAGAAAGAGAAGCTGTGAGTGAGAGAGAGAGAAAAAGAGAAGCTGTGAGTGAGAGAGAGAAAGAGAAAGAGAAGCTATGAGTGAGAGAGAGTGAGAGAAAGAGAAGCTGTGAGTGAGAGAGAGAGAGAGAGAAAAGAGAAGCTGTGAGTGAGAGAGATAGAGAGAAAGAGAAGCTGTCAGAGAGAGAGAAATAGAAGCTGTGAGTGAGTGAGAGAGAGAAAGAGAAGCAGTGAGTGAGAGAGACAGAGAGAGAAAGAGAAGCTTTGAGTGAGTGAGTGAGAGAGAGAAAGAAAGAGAAGCTGTGAGTGAGAGAGAGAGAAAGAGTAGTGAGTGAGTGAGAGAGAGAAAGAGAAGCAGTGAGTGAGAGAGACAGAGAGAGAAAGAGAAGCTTTGAGTGAGTGAGTGAGAGAGAGAGAGAAAGAGAAGCTGTGAGTGAGAGAGAGATAGAAGCTGTGAGTGAGTGAGAGAGAGAAAGAGAAGCAGTGAGTGAGAGAGACAGAGAGAGAAAGAGAAGCTTTGAGTGAGTGAGTGAGAGAGAGAAAGAAAGAGAAGCTGTGAGTGAGAGAGAAAGAAAGAGAAGCTGTGAGTGAGAGAGAGAGAAAGAGTAGCTGTGAATGAGAGAGAGAGAGAAATAGAAGCTGTGAGTGAGAGAGAGAGAGGAGCTGTGAGTGAGAGAGAGAGAGAGAGAGAGAAGTTGTGAGTGAGAGAGAGAAAGAGAAGCTGTGAGTGAGAGAGAGAGAGAGAAAGAGAAGCTGTGAGTGAGGGAGACAGAGAGAGAAATAGAACCTGTGAGTGAGCAAGAGAGATAGAGAAAGAGAAGCTGTGAGTGAGAGAGAGAGAAAAAGAGAAGCTGTGAGTAAGAGAGAGAAAGAGAAAGAGAAGCTATGAGTGAGAGAGAGTGAGAGAAAGAGAAGCTGTGAGTGAGAGAGAGAGAGAGAAAAGAGAAGCTGTGAGTGAGAGAGATAGAGAGAACGAGAATCTGTGAGTTAGTGAGTGAAATAGAAGCTGTGAGTGAGAGAGAGAGAGAGAGAAAGATAAAGAGAAGCTGTGAGTGAGTGAGAGAGAGAGAGAAGCTGTGAGTGAGTGAGAGAGAGAGAGAAAGAGAAGCTGTGAGTGAGCGAGAGACAGAGAGAGAAAGAGAAGCTGTGAGTGAGAGAGACAGAGATAGAAAGAGAAGCTGTGAGTGAGTGAGAGACAGAGAGAGAAAGAGAAGCTGTGAGTGAGAGAGACAGAGAGAGAAAGAGAAGCTGTGAGTGAGTGAGGGACAGAGAGAGAAAGAGAAGCTGTGAGTGAGAGAGAGAGAGAAAGAGAAGCTGTGAGTGAGTGAGAGAGAGAAAGAGAAGCTGTGAGTGAGTGAGTGAGAGAGAGAGAAAGAGAAGATGTGAGTGCGAGAGACAGAGAGATTAAGAGATATCTGTGAGTGAGTGAGAGAGAGAGAAAGAGAAGCTGTGAGTGAGAGAGAGAGAGAAAGAGAAGCTGTAAATGAGAGAGAGAGAGAGAAAGAGAAGCTGTGAGAGAGAGAGAGAAAGAGAAGCTGTGAGTGAGAGAGCGAAAGAGAAGTGGTGAGTGAGTGAGTGAGAGAGAGAGAAAGAGAAGCTGTGAGAGAGAGAGAGAAAGAGAAGCTATGAGTGAGAGAGAGAGAAAGGGAAGCTGTGTGTGTGTGAGAGAGAGAAAGAGAAGCTGTGAGTGAGATAGACAGAGAGAGAAAGAGAAGCTGTGAGAGAGAGAGAAAAAGAGAAGCTGTGAGTGAGAGAGATAGAGAGAGAGAGAAGCTGTGAGTGTGTGAGAGAGAGAGAGAAAGAGAAGGTGTGAGTGAGAGAGAGAGAGAAATAGAAGCTGTGAGTGAGAGAGAGAGAAAGAGAAGCTGTGAGTGAGAGAGAGAGAGAAAGAAAAGCTGTGAGTGAGAGAGAGAGAGAAAGAAAGAGAAGCTGTGATTGCGAGAGAAAGAGAGAGAGATGCTGTGAGTGAGTGAGGGAGAGAGAGAAGCTGTGAGTGAGAGAGAGAGAGAGAAAGAGAAGTTGTAAATGAGAGAGAGAGAGAAATAGAAGCTGTGAGTGAGAGAGAGAGAAAGAGAATTTGTGAGTGAGAGAGAGAAAGAGAAGCTGTGAGTGAGACAGATAGAGAAAGAGAAGGTTTGAGTGTGTGAGAGAGCGAGAGAAAGAGATACTGTGAGTAAGAGAGAGAGAAAGAGAAGCTGTGTGTGAGAGAGAAAGAGAATCTGTGAGTTAGTGAGTGAACGAGAAAGAGATGCTGTGAGTGAGAGAGACAGAGAGAAAGAGAAGCTGTGAGTGAGTGAGAGAGAGAAGCTGTGAGTGAGTGATAGAGAGAGAGAAAGAAAAGCTGTGTGAGAGAGAGTGAGAGAGAAAGAGAAGCTGTGTGTGAGAGAGAAAGTGAAGGTGTGAGTGAGAGAAAGAGAGAAGCTGTGTGTGAGAGAGAGAAGCTGTGAGTGAGTGAGAGAGAGAGAGAGAAAGAGAAGCTGTGAGTGAGAGAGAGAGAGAAAGAGAAGCTGTGAGTGAGTGGGAGAGAGAAAGAGAAGCTGTGATTGAGAGAGAGAAAGAGAAGCTGTGAGTGCAAGAGACAGAGAGAGAAAGAGGCTGTGAGTGAGTGAGAGAGAGAGAAAGAGAAGCTGTGAGTGAGAGAGAGAGAGAGAGAAAGAGAAGCTGTAAATGAGAGAGAGAGAAAGAGTAGCTGTGTGTGAGAGAGAGAAAGAGAAGCTGTGAGTGAGAGTGCGAAAGAGAAGCGGTGAGTGAGTGAGAGAGAGAGAAAGAGAAGCTGTGAGTGAGAGAGAGAGAGAAAGAGAAGCTGTGAGTGAGAGAGAGAGAAAGAGAAGCTGTGTGTGTGAGAGAGAGAAAGAGAAGCTGTGAGTGAGAGAGACAGAGAGAGAAAGAGAAGCTGTGAGTGAGTGAGAGAAAGAGAAGCTGTGAGTGATACAGAGAGAGAGAAAGAGAAGTTGTGAGTGAGGGAGAGAAAGAGAAGCTGTGAGTGAGAGAGAGAGAGAGAAAGAGAAACTGTGAGTGAGAGAGAGAGAAAGAGAAGCTGTGAGTGAGAGAGAGAAAGAGAAAGAGAAGCTATGAGTGAGATAGAGAGAGAAAGAGAAGCTGTGTGGGAGAGAGAGAAAGAGAAGCTGTAAGTGAGAGAGAGAGAAAAAAATGAAGCTGTGAGTGAGAGAGATAGAGAGAAAGAGCTGTGTGTGTGAGAGAGAAATAGAAGCTGTGATTGAGTGAGAGAGAGAGAGAGAAAGAGAAGCTGTGAGTGAGTGAGAGAGAGAGAAAGAGAAGCTGTGAGTGAGAGAGAGAGAGAGAGAAGCTGTGAGTGAGTGAGAGAGAGAGAAAGAGAAGCAGTGAGTGAGAGACAGAGAGAGAAAGAAAGAGAAGCTGCGAGTGAGTGAGTGAGAGAGAGAAAGAAAGAGAAGCTGTGAGTGAGAGAGGGAGAGAAATAGAAGCTGTGAGTGAGAGAGAGAGAAAGAAAAGCTGTGAGTGAGAGAGAGAGAGAAAGAGAAGCTGTGAGTGAGAGAGAGAGAGAAAGAGAAAATGTGAGTGAGAGAGAGAAAGAGAAGCTGTGAGTGCAAGAGACAGAGAGAGAAAGAGATGCTGTGAGTGAGTGAGAGAGAGAGAAAAATGAAGCTGTGAGTGAGAGAGATAGAGAGAAAGAGAAGCTGTGTGTGTGAGAGAGAAAGAGAAGCTGTGAGTGCAAGAGACAGAGAGAAAGAGATGCTGTGAGTGAGTGAGAGGGAGAGAAAGAGAAGCTGTGAGTGAGAGAGAGAGAGAAAGAGAAGCTGTAAATGAGAGAGAGAGAAAGAGAAGCTGTGTGTGTGAGAGAGAAAGAGAAGCTGTGAGTGAGAGTGCGAAAGAGAAGCGGTGAGTGAGTGAGAGAGATAAAGAGATGCTGTGAGTGAGAGAGAGAGAAAGAGAAGCTTTGAGTGAGAGAGATAGAGAGAGAGAGAAGCTGTGAGTGTGTGAGAGAGAGAGAGAAAGAGAAGGTGTGAGTGAGAGAGAGAGAAAGAGAAGCTGTGAGTGAGAGTGCGAAAGAGACGCTGTGAGTGAGATAGACAGAGAGAGAAAGAGAAGCTGTGAGTGTGTGAGAGAGAGAGAGAAAGAGAAGGTGTGAGTGAGAGAGAGAGAGAAAGAGAAGCTGTGAGTGAGAGAGAGAGAAAGAGAAGCTGTGAGTGAGAGAGAGAGAGAGAAAGAAAGAGAAGCTGTGAGTGCAAGAGAAAGAGAGAGAAGCTGTGAGTGAGAGAGAGAGAAAGAGTAGCTGTGAATGGGAGAGAGAGAGAAATAGAAGCTGTGAGTGAGAGAGAGAGAGGAACTGTGAGTGAGAGAGAGAGAGAGAGAGAGAGAAGTTGTGAGTGAGAGAGAGAAAGAGAAGCTGTGAGTGACAGAGAGATAGAGAAAGAGAAGCTGTGAGTGAGGGAGACAGAGAGAGAAATAGAACCTGTGAGTGAGCAAGAGAGATAGAGAAAGAGAAGCTGTGAGTGAGAGAGAGAGAAAAAGAGAAGCTGTGAGTAAGAGAGAGAAAGAGAAAGAGAAGCTATGAGTGAGAGAGAGTGAGAGAAAGAGAAGCTGTGAGTGAGAGAGAGAGAGAGAAAAGAGAAGCTGTGAGTGAGAGAGATAGAGAGAACGAGAATCTGTGAGTTAGTGAGTGAAATAGAAGCTGTGAGTGAGAGAGAGAGAGAGAGAAAGATAAAGAGAAGCTGCGAGTGAGTGAGAGAGAGAGAGAAGCTGTGAGTGAGTGAGAGAGAGAGAGAAAGAGAAGCTGTGAGTGAGTGAGAGACAGAGAGAGAAAGAGAAGCTGTGAGTGAGAGAGACAGAGAGAGAAAGAGAAGCTGTGAGTGAGTGAGAGACAGAGAGAGAAAGAGAAGCTGTGAGTGAGAGAGACAGAGAGAGAAAGAGAAGCTGTGAGTGAGTGAGAGACAGAGAGAGAAAGAGAAGCTGTGAGTGAGAGAGAGAGAGAAAGAGAAGCTGTGAGTGAGTGAGAGAGAGAAAGAGAAGCTGTGAGTGAGTGAGAGAGAGAGAAAGAGAAGATGTGAGTGCGAGAGACAGAGAGATTAAGAGATATCTGTGAGTGAGTGAGAGAGAGAGAAAGAAAGAGAAGCTGTGAGTGAGAGAGAGAGAGAAAGAGAAGCTGTAAATGAGAGAGAGAGGGAAAGAGAAGCTGTGAGAGAGAGAGAGAAAGAGAAGCTGTGAGTGAGAGAGCGAATGAGAAGTGGTGAGTGAGTGAGTGAGAGAGAGAGAAAGAGAAGCTGTGAGAGAGAGAGAGAAAGAGAAGCTATGAGTGAGAGAGAGAGAGAAAGGGAAGCTGTGTGTGTGTGAGAGAGAGAAAGAGAAGCTGTGAGTGAGATAGACAGAGAGAGAAAGAGAAGCTGTGAGAGAGAGAGAGAAAAAGAGAAGCTGTGAGTGAGAGAGATAGAGAGAGAGAGAAGCTGTGAGTGTGTGAGAGAGAGAGAGAAAGAGAAGGTGTGAGTGAGAGAGAGAGAGAAATAGAAGCTGTGAGTGAGAGAGAGAGAAAGAGAAGCTGTGAGTGAGAGAGAGAGAGAAAGAAATGCTGTGAGTGAGAGAGAGAGAGAAAGAAAGAGAAGCTGTGATTGCGAGAGAAAGAGAAAGAAAGAGAAGCTGTGATTGCGAGAGAAAGAGAGAGAGATGCTGTGAGTGAGTGAGGGAGAGAGAGAAGCTGTGAGTGAGAGAGAGAGAGAGAAAGAGAAGTTGTAAATGAGAGAGAGAGAGAAATAGAAGCTGTGAGTGAGAGAGAGAGAAAGAGAATTTGTGAGTGAGAGAGAGAAAGAGAAGCTGTGAGTGAGACAGATAGAGAAAGAGAAGGTTTGAGTGTGTGAGAGAGCGAGAGAAAGAGATACTGTGAGTAAGAGAGAGAGAAAGAGAAGCTGTGTGTGAGAGAGAAAGAGAATCTGTGAGTTAGTGAGTGAACGAGAAAGAGATGCTGTGAGTGAGAGAGACAGAGAGAAAGAGAGAAGCTGTGAGTGAGAGAGAGAGAAAAAGAGAAGCTGTGAGTGAGAGAGAGAGAAAGAGAAGCTGTGAGTGAGTGAGAGAGAGAGAAAGAGAAGCTGTGAGTGAGAGAGACAGAGAGAGAAAGAGAAGCTGTGAGTGAGTGAGAGAGAGAAGCTGTGAGTGAGTGATAGAGAGAGAGAAAGAAAAGCTGTGTGAGAGAGAGTGAGAGAGAAAGAGAAGCTGTGTGTGAGAGAGAAAGTGAAGGTGTGAGTGAGAGAGAGAGAGAAGCTGTGTGTGTGAGAGAGAAGCTGTGAGTGAGTGAGAGAGAGAGAGAGAAAGAGAAGCTGTGAGTGAGAGAGAGAGAGAAAGAGAAGCTGTGAGTGAGTGGGAGAGAGAAAGAGAAGCTGTGATTGAGAGAGAGAAAGAGAAGCTGTGAGTGCAAGAGACAGAGAGAGAAAGAGGCTGTGAGTGAGTGAGAGAGAGAGAAAGAGAAGCTGTGAGTGAGAGAGAGAGAGAGAGAAAGAGAAGCTGTAAATGAGAGAGAGAGAAAGAGTAGCTGTGTGTGAGAGAGAGAAAGAGAAGCTGTGAGTGAGAGTGCGAAAGAGAAGCGGTGAGTGAGTGAGAGAGAGAGAAAGAGAAGCTGTGAGTGAGAGAGAGAGAGAAAGAGAAGCTGTGAGTGAGAGAGAGAGAAAGAGAAGCTGTGTGTGTGTGAGAGAGAAAGAGAAGCTGTGAGTGAGAGAGACAGAGAGAGAAAGAGAAGCTGTGAGTGAGTGAGAGAAAGAGAAGCTGTGAGTGATACAGAGAGAGAGAGAGAGAAGTTGTGAGTGAGGGAGAGAAAGAGAAGCTGTGAGTGAGAGAGAGAGAGAGAAAGAGAAACTGTGAGTGAGAGAGAGAGAAAGAGAAGCTGTGAGTGAGAGAGAGAAAGAGAAAGAGAAGCTATGAGTGAGATAGAGAGAGAAAGAGAAGCTGTGTGGGAGAGAGAGAAAGAGAAGCTGTGAGTGAGAGAGAGAGAAAAAAATGAAGCTGTGAGTGAGAGAGATAGAGAGAAAGAGCTGTGTGTGTGAGAGAGAAATAGAAGCTGTGATTGAGTGAGAGAGAGAGAGAGAAAGAGAAGCTGTGAGTGAATGAGAGAGAGAGAAAGAGAAGCTGTGAGTGAGAGAGAGAGAGAGAAGCTGTGAGTGAGTGAGAGAGAGAGAAAGAGAAGCAGTGAGTGAGAGACAGAGAGAGAAAGAAAGAGAAGCTGCGAGTGAGTGAGTGAGAGAGAGAAAGAAAGAGAAGCTGTGAGTGAGAGAGG
The DNA here is from genome assembly GCA_035047305.1 of Bradypodion pumilum. NCBI lineage: Eukaryota > Metazoa > Chordata > Lepidosauria > Squamata > Chamaeleonidae > Bradypodion > Bradypodion pumilum. The sequence continues at coordinate 227,106,667 of JAWDJD010000002.1, read as the reverse complement.
GAGAGAAATAGAAGCTGTGAGTGAGAGAGAGAGAAAGAAAAGCTGTGAGTGAGAGAGAAAGAGAAAGAGAAGCTGTGAGTGAGAGAGAGAGAGAAAGAGAAAATGTGAGTGAGAGAGAGAAAGAGAAGCTGTGAGTGCAAGAGACAGAGAGAGAAAGAGATGCTGTGAGTGAGTGAGAGAGAGAGAAAAATGAAGCTGTGAGTGAGAGAGATAGAGAGAAAGAGAAGCTGTGTGTGTGAGAGAGAAAGAGAAGCTGTGAGTGCAAGAGACAGAGAGAAAGAGATGCTGTGAGTGAGTGAGAGGGAGAGAAAGAGAAGCTGTGAGTGAGAGAGAGAGAGAAAGAGAAGCTGTAAATGAGAGAGAGAGAAAGAGAAGCTGTGTGTGAGAGAGAGAAAGAGAAGCTGTGAGTGAGAGTGCGAAAGAGAAGCGGTGAGTGAGTGAGAGAGATAAAGAGATGCTGTGAGTGAGAGAGAGAGAAAGAGAAGCTTTGAGTGAGAGAGATAGAGAGAGAGAAGCTGTGAGTGTGTGAGAGAGAGAGAGAAAGAGAAGGTGAGAGTGAGAGAGAGAGAGAAAGAGAAGCTGTGAGTGAGAGTGCGAAAGAGAAGCTGTGAGTGAGATAGACAGAGAGAGAAAGAGAAGCTGTGAGTGTGTGAGAGAGAGAGAGAAAGAGAAGGTGTGAGTGAGAGAGAGAGAGAAAGAGAAGCTGTGAGTGAGAGAGAGAGAAAGAGAAGCTGTGAGTGAGAGAGAGAGAGAAAGAAAGTGAAGCTGTGAGTGCAAGAGAAAGAGAGAGAGATGCTGTGAGTGAGTGAGGGAGAGAGAGAAGCTGTGAGTGAGAGAGAGAGAGTGAAAGAGAAGTAAATGAGAGAGAGAAATAGAAGCTTTGAGTGAGAGAGAGAGAAAGAGAAGCTGTGAGTGAGTGAGAGAGAGAGAAAGAGAAGATGTGAGTGCGAGAGACAGAGAGATTAAGAGATATCTGTGAGTGAGTGAGAGAGAGAGAAAGAGAAGCTGTGAGTGAGAGAGAGAGAGAGAAAGAGAAGGTGTAAATGAGAGAGAGAGAAGGAGAAGCTGTGTGAGAGAGAGAGAAAGAGAAGCTGTGAGTGAGAGAGCGAAAGAGAAGTGGTGAGTGAGTGAGAGAGAGAGAGAGAAAGAGAAGCTGTGAGAGAGAGAGAGAGAAAGAGAAGCTATGAGTGAGAGAGAGAGAGAAAGGGAAGCTGTGTGTGTGTGAGAGAGAAAGAGAAGCTGTGAGTGAGATAGACAGAGAGAGAAAGAGAAGCTGTGAGAGAGAGAGAAAAAGAGAAGCTGTGAGTGAGAGAGATAGAGAGAGAGAGAAGCTGTGAGTGTGTGAGAGAGAGAGAGAAAGAGAAGGTGTGAGTGAGAGAGAGAGAGAAAGAGAAGCTTTGAGTGAGAGAGAGAGAAAGAGAAGCTGTGAGTGAGAGAGAGAGAGAAAGAAAGAGAAGCTGTGAGTGCAAGAGAAAGAGAGAGAGATGCTGTGAGTGAGTGAGGGAGAGAGAGAAGCTGTGAGTGAGAGAGAGAGAGTGAAAGAGAAGTAAATGAGAGAGAGAGAAATAGAAGCTGTGAGTGAGAGAGAGAGAAAGAGAAGCTGTGAGTGAGAGAGAGAGAAAGAGAAGCTGTGAGTGAGAGAGAGAGAAAAAGAGAAGCTGTGAGTGAGAGAGAAAGAGAAAGAGAAGCTATGAGTGAGAGAGAGAGAAAGAGAAGCTGTGAGTGAGAGAGAGAAAGAGAGGCTGTGAGTGAGAGAGAGAGAGAAAAGAGAAGCTGTGAGTGAGAGAGATAGAGAAAAAGAGAGGCTGTGAGAGAGAGAGAGAGAGAGAAAGAGAAGCTGTGAGTGAGAGAGAGAGAATGGGAAGCTGTGTGTGTGTGTGAGAGAGAAAGAGAAGCTGTGAGTGAGATAGACAGAGAGAGAAAGAGAAGCTGTGAGTGAGTGATAGAGAGAAAGAAAAGCTGTGTGAGAGAGAGAGAGAAAAAGAGAAGCTGTGCGTGAGAGAGATAGAGAGAGAGAGAAGCTGTGAGTGTGTGTGAGAGAGAGAGAAAGAGAAGGTGTGAGTGAGAGAGAGAGAGAAAGAGAAGCTGTGAGTGAGAGAGAGAGAGAAAGAGAAGCTGTGAGTGAGAGAGAGAAAGAGTAGCTGTGAGTGAGTGAGAGAGAGAGAAAGAAAGAGAAGCTGTGAGTGAGTGAGAGAGAAAGAGTAGCTGTGAATGAGAGAGAGAGAGAAATAGAAGCTGTGAGTGAGAGAGAGAGAGAAGCTGTGAGTGAGAGAGAGAGAGAGAGAAGTTGTGAGTGAGAGAGAGAAAGAAAAGCTGTGAGTGAGAGAGAGAGAGAGAGAAGCTGTGAGGGAGAGAGAGAAAAAGAGAAGCTGTAAATGAGAGAGAGAGAGAAAGAGAAGCTGTGTGAGAGAGAGAGAAAGAGAAGCTGTGAGTGAGAGAGCGAAAGAGAAGTGGTGAGTGAGTGAGTGAGAGAGAGAGAAAGAGAAGCTGTGAGAGAGAGAGAGAAAGAGAAGCTATGAGTGAGAGAGAGAGAGAAAGGGAAGCTGTGTGTGTGTGAGAGAGAGAAAGAGAAGCTGTGAGTGAGATAGACAGAGAGAGAAAGAGAAGCTGTGAGAGAGAGAGAAAAAGAGAAGCTGTGAGTGAGAGAGATAGAGAGAGAGAGAAGCTGTGAGTGTGAGAGAGAGAGAGAGAAAGAGAAGCTGTGAGTGAGAGTGCGAAAGAGAAGCTGTGAGTGAGATAGACAGAGAGAGAAAGAGAAGCTGTGAGAGAGAGAGAAAAAGAGAAGCTGTGAGTGAGAGAGATAGAGAGAGAGAGAAGCTGTGAGTGTGTGAGAGAGAGAGAGAAAGAGAAGGTGTGAGTGAGAGAGAGAGAGAAGCTGTGAGTGAGAGAGAGAGAAAGAGAAGCTGTGAGTGAGAGAGAGAGAGAGAAAGAAAGAGAATCTGTGAGTGCAAGAGAAAGAGAGAGAGATGCTGTGAGTGAGTGAGGGAGAGAGAGAAGCTGTGAGTGAGAGAGAGAGAGTGAAAGAGAAGTAAATGAGAGAGAGAAATAGAAGCTTTGAGTGAGAGAGAGAGAAAGAGAAGCTGTGAGTGAGTGAGAAAGAGAGAAAGAGAAGATGTGAGTGCGAGAGACAGAGAGATTAAGAGATATCTGTGAGTGAGTGAGAGAGAGAGAAAGAGAAGCTGTGAGTGAGAGAGAGAGAGAGAAAGAGAAGCTGTAAATGAGAGAGAGAGAGAAGGAGAAGCTGTGTGAGAGAGAGAGAAAGAGAAGCTGTGAGTGAGAGAGCGAAAGAGAAGTGGTGAGTGAGTGAGAGAGAGAGAGAGAAAGAAAGAGAAGCTGTGAGAGAGAGAGAGAGAGAAAGAGAAGCTATGAGTGAGAGAGAGAGAGAGAAAGGGAAGCTGTGTGTGTGTGAGAGAGAAAGAGAAGCTGTGAGTGAGATAGACAGAGAGAGAAAGAGAAGCTGTGAGAGAGAGAGAAAAAGAGAAGCTGTGAGTGAGAGAGATAGAGAGAGAGAGAAGCTGTGAGTGTGTGAGAGAGAGAGAGAAAGAGAAGGTGTGAGTGAGAGAGAGAGAGAAAGAGAAGCTTTGAGTGAGAGAGAGAGAAAGAGAAGCTGTGAGTGAGAGAGAGAGAGAAAGAAAGAGAAGCTGTGAGTGCAAGAGAAAGAGAGAGAGATGCTGTGAGTGAGTGAGGGAGAGAGAGAAGCTGTGAGTGAGAGAGAGAGTGAAAGAGAAGTAAATGAGAGAGAGAGAAATAGAAGCTGTGAGTGAGAGAGAGAGAAAGAGAAGCTGTGAGTGAGAGAGAGAAAGAGAAGCTGTGAGTGAGAGAGAGAGAAAAAGAGAAGCTGTGAGTGAGAGAGAAAGAGAAAGAGAAGCTATGAGTGAGAGAGAGAGAAAGAGAAGCTGTGAGTGAGAGAGAGAAAGAGAGGCTGTGAGTGAGAGAGAGAGAGAGAAAAGAGAAGCTGTGAGTGAGAGAGATAGAGAAAAAGAGAAGCTGTGAGAGAGAGAGAGAAAAAAAGAGAAGCTGTGAGTGAGAGAGAGAGAGAATGGGAAGCTGTGTGTGTGTGAGAGAGAGAAAGAGAAGCTGTGAGTGAGATAGACAGAGAGAGAAAGAGAAGCTGTGAGTGAGTGATAGAGAGAAAGAAAAGCTGTGTGAGAGAGAGAGAGAGAAAAAGAGAAGCTGTGAGTGAGAGAGATAGAGAGAGAGAGAAGCTGTGAGTGTGTGTGAGAGAGAGAGAAAGAGAAGGTGTGAGTGAGAGAGAGAGAGAAAGAGAAGCTGTGAGTGAGAGAGAGAGAGAGAGAGAAGCTGTGAGTGAGAGAGAGAGAGAAAGAGAAGCTGTGAGTGAGAGAGAGAAAGAGTAGCTGTGAGTGAGTGAGAGAGAGAGAGAAAGAAAGAGAAGCTGTGAGTGAGTGAGAGAGAAAGAGTAGCTGTGAATGAGAGAGAGAGAGAAATAGAAGCTGTGAGTGAGAGAGAGAGAGAAGGTGTGAGTGTGAGAGAGAGAGAGAGAGAAGTTGTGAGTGAGAGAGAGAAAGAGAAGCTGTGAGTGAGAGAGAGAGAGTGAAAGAGAAGCTGTGAGTGAGAGAGAGAGAAAGAGAAGCTGTAAATGAGAGAGAGAGAGAAAGAGAAGCTGTGAGAGAGAGAGAGAAAGAGAAGCTGTGAGTGAGAGAGCGAAAGAGAAGTGGTGAGTGAGTGAGTGAGAGAGAGAGAAAGAGAAGCTGTGAGAGAGAGAGAGAAAGAGAAGCTATGAGTGAGAGAGAGAGAGAAAGGGAAGCTGTGTGTGTGTGTGAGAGAGAAAGAGAAGATGTGAGTGAGATAGACAGAGAGAGAAAGAGAAGCTGTGAGAGAGAGAGAAAAAGAGAAGCTGTGAGTGAGAGAGATAGAGAGAGAGAAGCTGTGAGTGTGTGAGAGAGAGAGAGAAAGAGAAGGTGTGTGAGAGAGAGAGAAATAGAAGCTGTGAGTGAGAGAGAGAGAAAGAGAAGCTGTGAGTGAGAGAGAGAGAGAAAGAAAAGCTGTGAGTGAGAGAGAGAGAAAGAAAGAGAAGCTGTGAGTGCGAGAGAGAGAGAGATGCTGTGAGTGAGTGAGGGAGAGAGAGAAGCTGTGAGTGAGAGAGAGAGTGAGAAAGAGAAGTTGTAAATGAGAGAGAGAGAGAAATAGAAGCTGTGAGTGAGAGAGAGAGAAAGAGAATTTGTGAGTGAGAGAGAGAAAGAGTAGCTGTGAGTGAGACAGATAGAGAAAGAGAAGGTTTGAGTGTGTGAGAGAGCGAGAGAAAGAGATACTGTGAGTGAGAGAGAGAGAAAGGGAAGGTTTGTGTGTGAGAGAAAGAGAATCTGTGAGTTAGTGAGTGAACGAGAAAGAGATGCTGTGAGTGAGAGAGACAGAGAGAAAGAGAGAAGCTGTGAGTGAGAGAGAGAGAGAAAAAGAGAAGCTGTGAGTGAGAGAGAGAGATAGAGAAGCTGTGAGTGAGTGAGAGAGAGAGAAAGAGAAGCTGTGTGTGTGTGAGAGAGAAAGAGAAGCTGTGAGTGAGAGAGACAGAGAGAGAAAGAGAAGCTGTGAGTGAGTGAGAGAGAGAAGCTGTGAGTGAGTGATAGAGAGAGAGAATGAAAAGCTGTGTGAGAGAGAGTGAGAGAGAAAGAGAAGCTGTGTGTGAGAGAGAAAGTGAAGGTGTGAGTGAGAGAGAGAGAGAAGCTGTGTGTGTGAGAGAGAAGCTGTGAGTGAGTGAGAGAGAGAGAGAGAAAGAGAAGCTGTGAGTGAGAGAGAGAGAGAAAGAGAAGCTGTGTGTGAGTGGGAGAGAGAAAGAGAAGCTGTGATTGAGAGAGAGAAAGAGAAGCTGTGAGTGCAAGAGACAGAGAGAGAAAGAGGCTGTGAGTGAGTGAGAGAGAGAGAAAGAGAAGCTGTGAGTGAGAGAGAGAGAGAGAGAGAAATATAAGCTGTAAATGAGAGAGAGAGAAAGAGTAGCTGTGTGAGAGAGAGAGAAAGAGAAGCTGTGAGTGAGAGTGCGAAAGAGAAGCGGTGAGTGAGTGAGAGAGAGAAAGAGAAGCTGTGAGTGAGAGAGAGAGAGAAAGAGAAGCTGTGAGTGAGAGAGAGAGAAAGAGAAGCTGTGTGTGTGAGAGAGAGAAAGAGAAGCTGTGAGTGAGAGAGACAGAGAGAGAAAGAGAAGCTGTGAGTGAGTGAGAGAAAGAGAAGCTGTGAGTGATACAGAGAGAGAGAAAGAGAAGTTGTGAGTGAGAGAGAGAAAGAGAAGCTGTGAGTGAGAGAGAGAGAGAGAAAGAGAAACTGTGAGTGAGAGAGAGAGAGAAAGAGAAGCTGTGAGTGAGAGAGAGAAAGAGAAAGAGAAGCTATGAGTGAGAGAGAGAGAGAAAGAGAAGCTGTGTGGGAGAGAGAGAAAGAGAAGCTGTGAGTGAGAGAGAGAGAAAAAAAATGAAGCTGTGAGTGAGAGAGATAGAGAGAAAGAGCTGTGTGTGTGAGAGGGAAATAGAAGCTGTGATTGAGTGAGAGAGAGAGAGAGAAAGAGAAGCTGTGAGTGAGTGAGAGAGAGAGAAAGAGAAGCTGTGAGTGAGAGAGAGAGAGAGAGAGAAGCTGTGAGTGAGTGAGAGAGAGAGAAAGAGAAGCAGTGAGTGAGAGACAGAGAGAGAAAGAAAGAGAAGCTGCGAGTGAGTGAGTGAGAGAGAGAAAGAAAGAGAAGCTGTGAGTGAGAGAGGGAGAGAAATAGAAGCTGTGAGTGAGAGAGAGAGAAAGAAAAGCTGTGAGTGAGAGAGAGAGAGAAAGAGAAGCTGTGAGAGAGAGAGAGAGAGAAAGAGAACATGTGAGTGAGAGAGAGAAAGAGAAGCTGTGAGTGCAAGAGACAGAGAGAGAAAGAGAAGCTGTGAGTGCAAGAGACAGAGAGAAAGAGATGCTGTGAGTGAGTGAGAGGGAGAGAAAGAGAAGCTGTGAGTGAGAGAGAGAGAGAGAAAGAGAAGCTGTAAATGAGAGAGAGAGAAAGAGAAGCTGTGTGTGAGAGAGAGAAAGAGAAGCTGTGAGTGAGAGTGCGAAAGAGAAGCGGTGAGTGAGTGAGAGAGATAAAGAGATGCTGTGAGTGAGAGAGAGAGAAAGAGAAGCTTTGAGTGAGAGAGATAGAGAGAGAGAGAAGCTGTGAGTGTGTGAGAGAGAGAGAGAAAGAGAAGGTGTGAGTGAGAGAGAGAGAGAGAGAGAAAGAGAAGCTGTGAGTGAGAGTGCGAAAGAGAAGCTGTGAGTGAGATAGACAGAGAGAGAAAGAGAAGCTGTGAGAGAGAGAGAAAAAGAGAAGCTGTGAGTGAGAGAGATAGAGAGAGAGAGAAGCTGTGAGTGTGTGAGAGAGAGAGAGAAAGAGAAGGTGTGAGTGAGAGAGAGAGAGAAAGAGAAGGTGTGAGTGAGAGAGAGAGAAAGAGAAGCTGCGAGTGAGAGAGAGAGAGAGAAAGAAAGAGAAGCTGTGAGTGCAAGAGAAAGAGAGAGATGCTGTGAGTGAGTGAGGGAGAGAGAGAAGCTGTGAGTGAGAGAGAGAGAGTGAAAGAGAAGTAAATGAGAGAGAGAGAAATAGAAGCTGTGAGTGAGAGAGAGAGAAAGAGAAGCTGTGAGTGAGAGAGAGAGAAAGAGAAGCTGTGAGTGAGAGAGAGAGAAAAAGAAAAGCTGTGAGTGAGAGAGAAAGAGAAAGAGAAGCTATGAGTGAGAGAGAGAGAAAGAGAAGCTGTGAGTGAGAGAGAGAAAGAGAGGCTGTGAGTGAGAGAGAGAGAGAGAAAAGAGAAGCTGTGAGTGAGAGAGAGAGAGAAAAAGAGAGGCTGTGAGAGAGAGAGATAGAGAGAGAGAAAGAGAAGCTGTGAGTGAGAGAGAGAGAGAATGGGAAGCTGTGTGTGTGAGAGAGAGAAAGAGAAGCTGTGAGTGAGATAGACAGAGAGAGAAAGAGAAGCTGTGAGTGAGTGATAGAGAGAAAGAAAAGCTGTGTGAGAGAGAGAGAGAAAAAGAGAAGCTGTGAGTGAGAGAGATAGAGAGAGAGAGAAGCTGTGAGTGTGTGTGAGAGAGAGAGAAAGAGAAGGTGTGAGTGAGAGAGAGAGAGAAAGAGAAGCTGTGAGTGAGAGAGAGAGAGAAAGAGAAGCTGTGAGTGAGAGAGAGAGAGAAAGAGAAGCTGTGAGTGAGAGAGAGAAAGAGTAGCTGTGAGTGAGTGAGAGAGAGAGAGAAAGAAAGAGAAGCTGTGAGTGAGTGAGAGAGAAAGAGTAGCTGTGAATGAGAGAGAGAGAGAAATAGAAGCTGTGAGTGAGAGAGAGAGAGAAGCTGTGAGTGAGAGAGAGAGAGAGAGAAGTTGTGAGTGAGAGAGAGAAAGAGAAGCTGTGAGTGAGAGAGAGAGAGAGAGAGAAGCTGTGAGTGAGAGAGAGAGAAAGAGAAGCTGTAAATGAGAGAGAGAGAGAAAGAGAAGCTGTGTGAGAGAGAGAGAAAGAGAAGCTGTGAGTGAGAGAGCGAAAGAGAAGTGGTGAGTGAGTGAGTGAGAGAGAGAGAAAGAGAAGCTGTGAGAGAGAGAGAGAAAGAGAAGCTATGAGTGAGAGAGAGAGAAAGGGAAGCTGTGTGTGTGTGTGAGAGAAAGAGAAGCTGTGAGTGAGATAGACAGAGAGAGAAAGAGAAGCTGTGAGAGAGAGAGAAAAAGAGAAGCTGTGAGTGAGAGAGATAGAGAGAGAGAAGCTGTGAGTGTGTGAGAGAGAGAGAGAAAGAGAAGCTGTGAGAGTGCGAAAGAGAAGCTGTGAGTGAGATAGACAGAGAGAGAAAGAGAAGCTGTGAGAGAGAGAGAAAAAGAGAAGCTGTGAGTGAGAGAGATAGAGAGAGAGAAGCTGTGAGTGTGTGAGAGAGAGAGAGAAAGAGAAGGTGTGAGTGAGAGAGAGAGAGAAAGAGAAGCTGTGAGTGAGAGAGAGAGAAAGAGAAGCTGTGAGTGAGAGAGAGAGAGAGAAAGAAAGAGAAGCTGTGAGTGCAAGAGAAAGAGAGAGAGATGCTGTGAGTGAGTGAGGGAGAGAGAGAAGCTGTGAGTGTGAGAGAGAGAGTGAAAGAGAAGTAAATGAGAGAGAGAAATAGAAGCTTTGAGTGAGAGAGAGAGAAAGAGAAGCTGTGAGTGAGTGAGAGAGAGAGAAAGAGAAGACGTGAGTGCGAGAGACAGAGAGATTAAGAGATATCTGTGAGTGAGTGAGAGAGAGAGAAAGAGAAGCTGTGAGTGAGAGAGAGAGAGAGAAAGAGAAGCTGTAAATGAGAGAGAGAGAGAAGGAGAAGCTGTGAGAGAGAGAGAGAAAGAGAAGCTGTGAGTGAGAGAGCGAAAGAGAAGTGGTGAGTGAGTGAGAGAGAGAGAGAGAAAGAGAAGCTGTGAGAGAGAGAGAGAGAAAGAGAAGCTATGAGTGAGAGAGAGAGAGAAAGGGAAGCTGTGAGTGTGTGAGAGAGAAAGAGAAGCTGTGAGTGAGATAGACAGAGAGAGAAAGAGAAGCTGTGAGAGAGAGAGAAAAAGAGAAGCTGTGAGTGAGAGAGAGAGAGAGAGAGAAGCTGTGAGTGTGTGAGAGAGAGAGAGAAAGAGAAGGTGTGAGTGAGAGAGAGAGAGAAAGAGAAGCTTTGAGTGAGAGAGAGAGAAAGAGAAGCTGTGAGTGAGAGAGAGAGAGAAAGAAAGAGAAGCTGTGAGTGCAAGAGAAAGAGAGAGAGATGCTGTGAGTGAGTGAGGGAGAGAGAGAAGCTGTGAGTGAGAGAGAGAGAGTGAAAGAGAAGTAAATGAGAGAGAGAGAAATAGAAGCTGTGAGTGAGAGAGAGAGAAAGAGAAGCTGTGAGTGAGAGAGAGAGAAAGAGAAGCTGTGAGTGAGAGAGAGAGAAAAAGAGAAGCTGTGAGTGAGAGAGAAAGAGAAAGAGAAGCTATGAGTGAGAGAGAGAGAAAGAGAAGCTGTGAGTGAGAGAGAGAAAGAGAGGCTGTGAGTGAGAGAGAGAGAGAGAAAAGAGAAGCTGTGGGTGAGAGAGATAGAGAAAAAGAGAAGCTGTGAGAGAGAGAGAGAGAGAAAGAGAAGCTGTGTGAGAGAGAGAGAATGGGAAGCTGTGTGTGTGTGAGAGAGAGAAAGAGAAGCTGTGAGTGAGATAGACAGAGAGAGAAAGAGAAGCTGTGAGTGAGTGATAGAGAGAAAGAAAAGCTGTGTGAGAGAGAGAGAGAAAAAGAGAAGCTGTGAGTGAGAGAGATAGAGAGAGAAGCTGTGAGTGTGTGTGTGAGAGAGAGAAAGAGAAGGTGTGAGTGAGAGAGAGAGAGAAAGAGAAGCTGTGAGTGAGAGAGAGAGAGAAAGAGAAGCTGTGAGTGAGAGAGAGAGAAAGAGAAGCTGTGAGTGAGAGAGAGAAAGAGTAGCTGTGAGTGAGTGAGAGAGAGAGAGAAAGAAAGAGAAGCTGTGAGTGAGTGAGAGAGAAAGAGTAGCTGTGAATGAGAGAGAGAGAGAAATAGAAGCTGTGAGTGAGAGAGAGAGAGAAGCTGTGAGTGAGAGAGAGAGAGAGAGAAGTTGTGAGTGAGAGAGAGAAAGAGAAGCTGTGAGTGAGAGAGAGAGAGAGAAAGAGAAGCTGTGAGTGAGAGAGAGAGAAAGAGAAGCTGTAAATGAGAGAGAGAGAGAAAGAAAGAGAAGCTGTGAGAGAGAGAGAGAAAGAGAAGCTGTGAGTGAGAGAGCGAAAGAGAAGTGGTGAGTGAGTGAGTGAGAGAGAGAGAAAGAGAAGCTGTGAGAGAGAGAGAGAAAGAGAAGCTATGAGTGAGAGAGAGAGAGAAAGGGAAGCTGTGTGTGTGTGAGAGAGAGAAAGAGAAGCTGTGAGTGAGATAGACAGAGAGAGAAAGAGAAGCTGTGAGAGAGAGAGAAAAAGAGAAGCTGTGAGTGAGAGAGATAGAGAGAGAGAGAAGCTGTGAGTGTGTGTGAGAGAGAGAGAAAGAGAAGGTGTGAGTGAGAGAGAGAGAAATAGAAGCTGTGAGTGAGAGAGAGAGAAAGAGAAGCTGTGAGTGAGAGAGAGAGAGAAAGAAAAGCTGTGAGTGAGAGAGAGAGAAAGAAAGAGAAGCTGTGAGTGCGAGAGAGAGAGAGAGATGCTGTGAGTGAGTGAGGGAGAGAGAGAAGCTGTGAGTGAGAGAGAGAGAGAGAAAGAGAAGTTGTAAATGAGAGAGAGAGAGAAATAGAAGCTGTGAGTGAGAGAGAGAGAAAGAGAATTTGTGAGTGAGAGAGAGAAAGAGAAGCTGTGAGTGAGACAGATAGAGAAAGAGAAGGTTTGAGTGTGTGAGAGAGCGAGAGAAAGAGATACTGTGAGTGAGAGCGAGAGAAAGAGAAGGTTTGTGTGAGAGAGAAAGAGAATCTGTGAGTTAGTGAGTGAACGAGAAAGAGATGCTGTGAGTGAGAGAGACAGAGAGAAAGAGAGAAGCTGTGAGTGAGAGAGAGAGAGAAAAAAAGAAGCTGTGAGTGAGAGAGAGAGAAAGAGAAGCTGTGAGTGAGTGAGAGGGAGAGAAAGAGAAGCTGTGTGTGTGAGAGAGAGAAAGAGAAGCTGTGAGTGAGAGAGACAGAGAGAGAAAGAGAAGCTGTGAGTGAGTGAGAGAGAGAAGCTGTGAGTGAGTGATAGAGAGAGAGAATGAAAAGCTGTGTGAGAGAGAGTGAGAGAGAAAGAGAAGCTGTGTGTGAGAGAGAAAGTGAAGGTGTGAGTGAGAGAGAGAGAGAAGCTGTGTGTGTGAGAGAGAAGCTGTGAGTGAGTGAGAGAGAGAGAGAGAAAGAGAAGCTGTGAGTGAGAGAGAGAGAGAAAGAGAAGCTGTGAGTGAGTGGGAGAGAGAAAGAGAAGCTGTGATTGAGAGAGAGAAAGAGAAGCTGTGAGTGCAAGAGACAGAGAGAGAAAGAGGCTGTGAGTGAGTGAGAGAGAGAGAAAGAGAAGCTGTGAGTGAGAGAGAGAGAGAGAAATATAAGCTGTAAATGAGAGAGAGAGAAAGAGTAGCTGTGTGAGAGAGAGAGAAAGAGAAGCTGTGAGTGAGAGTGCGAAAGAGAAGCGGTGAGTGAGTGAGAGAGAGAAAGAGAAGCTGTGAGTGAGAGAGAGAGAGAAAGAGAAGCTGTGAGTGAGAGAGAGAGAAAGAGAAGCTGTGTGTGTGAGAGAGAGAAAGAGAAGCTGTGAGTGAGAGAGACAGAGAGAGAACGAGAAGCTGTGAGTGAGTGAGAGAAAGAGAAGCTGTGAGTGATACAGAGAGAGAGAAAGAGAAGTTGTGAGTGAGAGAGAGAAAGAGAAGCTGTGAGTGAGAGAGAGAGAGAGAAAGAGAAACTGTGAGTGAGAGAGAGAGAGAAAGAGAAGCTGTGAGTGAGAGAGAGAAAGAGAAAGAGAAGCTATGAGTGAGAGAGAGAGAGAAAGAGAAGCTGTGTGGGAGAGAGAGAAAGAGAAGCTGTGAGTGAGAGAGAGAGAAAAAAAATGAAGCTGTGAGTGAGAGAGATAGAGAGAAAGAGCTGTGTGTGTGAGAGAGAAATAGAAGCTGTGATTGAGAGAGAGAGAGAGAGAGAAAGAGAAGCTGTGAGTGAGTGAGAGAGAGAGAAAGAGAAGCTGTGAGTGAGTGAGAGAGAGAGAGAGAAGCTGTGAGTGAGTGAGAGAGAGAGAAAGAGAAGCAGTGAGTGAAAGACAGAGAGAGAAAGAAAGAGAAGCTGCGAGTGAGTGAGTGACAGAGAGAAAGAAAGAGAAGCTGTGAGTGAGAGAGGGAGAGAAATAGAAGCTGTGAGTGAGAGAGAGAGAAAGAAAAGATGTGAGTGAGAGAGAGAGAGAAAGAGAAGCTGTGAGTGAGAGAGAGAGAGAGAAAGAGAACATGTGAGTGAGAGAGAGAAAGAGAAGCTGTGAGTGCAAGAGACAGAGAGAGAAAGAGATGCTGTGAGTGAGTGAGAGAGAGAGAAAAATGAAGCTGTGAGTGAGAGAGATAGAGAGAAAGAGAAGCTGTGTGTGTGAGAGAGAAAGAGAAGCTGTGAGTGCAAGAGACAGAGAGAAAGAGATGCTGTGAGTGAGTGAGAGGGAGAGAAAGAGAAGCTGTGAGTGAGAGAGAGAGAGAGAAAGAGAAGCTGTAAATGAGAGAGAGAGAAAGAGAAGCTGTGTGTGAGAGAGAGAAAGAGAAGCTGTGAGTGAGAGTGCGAAAGAGAAGCGGTGAGTGAGTGAGAGAGATAAAGAGATGCTGTGAGTGAGAGAGAGAGAAAGAGAAGCTTTGAGTGAGAGAGATAGAGAGAAGCTGTGAGTGTGTGAGAGAGAGAGAGAAAGAGAAGGTGTGAGTGAGAGAGAGAGAGAAAGAGAAGCTGTGAGTGAGAGTGCGAAAGAGAAGCTGTGAGTGAGATAGACAGAGAGAGGAAGAGAAGCTGTGAGAGAGAGAGAAAAAGAGAAGCTGTGAGTGAGAGAGATAGAGAGAGAGAGAAGCTGTGAGTGTGTGAGAGAGAGAGAGAGAAAGAGAAGGTGTGAGTGAGAGAGAGAGAAAGAGAAGCTGTGAGTGAGAGAGAGAGAGAGAAAGAAAGAGAAGCTGTGAGTGCAAGAGAAAGAGAGAGAGATGCTGTGAGTGAGTGAGGGAGAGAGAAGCTGTGAGTGAGAGAGAGAGAGTGAAAGAGAAGTAAATGAGAGAGAGAAATAGAAGCTGTGAGTGAGAGAGAGAGAAAGAGAAGCTGTGAGTGAGTGAGAGAGAGAAAGAGAAGATGTGAGTGCGAGAGACAGAGAGATTAAGAGATATCTGTGAGTGAGTGAGAGAGAGAGAAAGAGAAGCTGTGAGTGAGAGAGAGAGAGAGAAAGAGAAGCTGTAAATGAGAGAGAGAGAGAAAGAGAAGCTGTGAGAGAGAGAGAGAAAGAGAAGCTGTGAGTGAGAGAGCGAAAGAGAAGTGGTGAGTGAGTGAGAGAGAGAGAGAGAAAGAGAAGCTGTGAGAGAGAGAGAGAGAAAGAGAAGCTATGAGTGAGAGAGAGAGAGAAAGGGAAGCTGTGTGTGTGTGAGAGAGAAAGAGAAGCTGTGAGTGAGATAGACAGAGAGAGAAAGAGAAGCTGTGAGAGAGAGAGAAAAAGAGAAGCTGTGAGTGAGAGAGATAGAGAGAGAGAGAAGCTGTGAGTGTGTGTGAGAGAGAGAGAAAGAGAAGGTGTGAGTGAGAGAGAGAGAGAGAAAGAGAAGCTGTGAGTGAGAGAGAGAGAAAGAGAAGCTGTGAGTGAGACAGAGAGAGAGAAAGAAAGAGAAGCTGTGAGTGCAAGAGAAAGAGAGAGAGATGCTGTGAGTGAGTGAGGGAGAGAGAGAAGCTGTGAGTGAGAGAGAGAGAGTGAAAGAGAAGTAAATGAGAGAGAGAGAAATAGAAGCTGTGAGTGAGAGAGAGAGAAAGAGAAGCTGTGAGTGAGAGAGAGAGAAAGAGAAGCTGTGAGTGAGAGAGAGAGAAAAAGAGAAGCTGTGAGTGAGAGAGAAAGAGAAAGAGAAGCTATGAGTGAGAGAGAGGGAAAGAGAAGCTGTGAGTGAGAGAGAGAAAGAAAGAGAGGCTGTGAGTGAGAGAGAGAGAGAAAAGAGAAGCTGTGAGTGAGAGAGATAGAGAAAAAGAGAAGCTGTGAGAGAGAGAGAGAGAGAGAGAGAAGCTGTGAGTGAGAGAGAGAGAGAAAGGGAAGCTGTGTGTGTGTGTGAGAGAGAGAAAGAGAAGCTGTGAGTGAGATAGACAGAGAGAGAAAGAGAAGCTGTGAGTGAGTGATAGAGAGAAAGAAAAGCTGTGAGAGAGAGAGAGAGAAAAAGAGAAGCTGTGAGTGAGAGAGATAGAGAGAGAGAGAAGCTGTGAGTGTGTGTGTGAGAGAGAGAAAGAGAAGGTGTGAGTGAGAGAGAGAGAGAAAGAGAAGCTGTGAGTGAGAGAGAGAGAAAGAGAAGCTGTGAGTGAGAGAGAGAGAGAAAGAGAAGCTGTGAGTGAGAGAGAGAGAAAGAGTAGCTGTGAGTGAGTGAGAGAGAGAGAGAAAGAAAGAGAAGCTGTGAGTGAGTGAGAGAGAAAGAGTAGCTGTGAATGAGAGAGAGAGAGAAATAGAAGCTGTGAGTGAGAGAGAGAGAGAAGCTGTGAGAGAGAGAGAGAGAGAAGTTGTGAGTGAGAGAGAGAAAGAGAAGCTGTGAGTGAGAGAGAGAGAGAGAAAGAGAAGTTGTGAGTGAGGGAGACAGAGAGAGAAATAGAACCTGTGAGTGAGCAAGAGAGATAGAGAAAGAGAAGCTGTGAGTGTGAGAGAGAGAAAAAGAGAAGCTGTGAGTAAGAGAGAGAAAGAGAAAGAGAAGCTATGAGTGAGAGAGAGTGAGAGAAAGAGAAGCTGTGAGTGAGAGAGAGAAAGAGAAGCTGTGAGTGAGAGAGAGAGAGAGAGAGAAAAGAGAAGCTGTGAGTGAGAGAGATAGAGAGAACGAGAATGTGAGTTAGTGAGTGAAATAGAAGCTGTGAGTGAGAGAGAGAGAGAGAGAAAGATAAAGAGAAGCTGCGAGTGAGTGAGAGAGAGAGAAGCTGTGAGTGAGTGAGAGAGAGAGAGCAGCTGTGAGTGAGTGAGAGAGAGAGAGAGAAAGAGAAGCAGTGAGTGAGAGAGCCAGAGAGAGAAAGAGAAGCTGTGAGTGAGTGAGTGAGTGAGAGAAAGAAAGAGAAGCTGTGAGTGAGACAGAGAGAGAAAGAGTAGCTGTGAATGAGAGAGAGAGAGAAGCTGTGAGTGAGAGAGAGAGAGAGAGAAAGAGAAGCTGTGAGTGAGAGAGAGAAAGAGAAAGAGAAGCTGTGAGTGAGAGAGAGAGAGAGAAAGAGAAGCTGTGAGTGCGAGAGACAGAGAGAGAAAGAGATGCTGTGAGTGAGTGAGAGAGAGAGAAAGAGAAGCTGTGAGTGAGAGAGAGAGAAAGAGAAGCTGTAAATGAGAGAGAGAAAGAGAAGCTGTGTGAGAGAGAGAGAAAGAGAAGCTGTGTGTGAGAGAGCGAAAGAGAAGTGGTGAGTGAGTGAGAGAGAGAGAAAGAGAAGCTGTGAGTGAGAGAGAGAGAAAGAGAAGCTGTGAGTGAGAGAGAGAGCAAGAGAAGCGGTGAGTGAGTGAGAGAGAGAGAAAGAGAAGCTGTGTGTGTGTGAGAGAGAAAGAGAAGCTGTGAGTGAGAGAGACAGAGAGAGAAAGAGAAGCTGTGAGTGAGTGAGAGAGAGAAGCTGTGAGTGTTTGATAGAGAGAGAGAAAGAAAAGCTGTGTGAGAGAGAGTGAGAGAGAAAGAGAAGCTGTGTGTGAGAGAGAAAGTGAAGGTGTGAGTGAGAGAGAGAGAGAAGCTGTGTGTGTGAGAGAGAAGCTGTGAGTGAGTGAGAGAGAGAGAGAGAAAGAGAAGCTGTGAGTGAGAGAGAGAGAGAAAGAGAAGCTGTGAGTGAGTGGGAGAGAGAAAGAGAAGCTGTGATTGAGAGAGAGAAAGAGAAGCTGTGAGTGAGAGAGAGAGAGAGAGAAAGAGAAGCTGTAAATGAGAGAGAGAGAAAGAGTAGCTGTGTGAGAGAGAGAGAAAGAGAAGCTGTGAGTGAGAGTGCGAAAGAGAAGCGGTGAGAGAGTGAGAGAGAGAGAAAGAGAAGCTGTGAGTGAGAGAGAGAGAGAAAGAGAAGCTGTGAGTGAGTGAGAGAGAAAGAGAAGCTGTGTGTGTGAGAGAGAGAAAGAGAAGCTGTGAGTGAGAGAGACAGAGAGAGAAAGAGAAGCTGTGAGTGAGTGAGAGAAAGAGAAGCTGTGAGTGATACAGAGAGAGAGAAAGAGAAGTTGTGAGTGAGAGAGAGAAAGAGAAGCTGTGAGTGAGAGAGAGAGAGAGAAAGAGAAACTGTGAGTGAGAGAGAGAGAGAAAGAGAAGCTGTGAGTGAGAGAGAGAAAGAGAAAGAGAAGCTATGAGTGAGAGAGAGAGAAAGAGAAGCTGTGTGGGAGAGAGAGAAAGAGAAGCTGTGAGTGAGAGAGAGAGAAAAAAATGAAGCTGTGAGTGAGAGAGATAGAGAGAAAGAGCTGTGTGTGTGAGAGAGAAATAGAAGCTGTGATTGAGTGAGAGAGAGAGAGAGAAAGAGAAGCTGTGAGTGAGTGAGAGAGAGAGAAAGAGAAGCTGTGAGTGAGAGAGAGAGAGAGAGAAGCTGTGAGTGAGTGAGAGAGAGAGAAAGAGAAGCAGTGAGTGAGAGACAGAGAGAGAAAGAAAGAGAAGCTGCGAGTGAGTGAGTGAGAGAGAGAAAGAAAGAGAAGCTGTGAGTGAGAGAGGGAGAGAAATAGAAGCTGTGAGTGAGAGAGAGAGAAAGAAAAGCTGTGAGTGAGAGAGAGAGAGAAAGAGAAGCTGTGAGTGAGAGAGAGAGAGAGAAAGAGAACATGTGAGTGAGAGAGAGAAAGAGAAGCTGTGAGTGCAAGAGACAGAGAGAGAAAGAGATGCTGTGAGTGAGTGAGAGAGAGAAAAATGAAGCTGTGAGTGAGAGAGATAGAGAGAAAGAGAAGCTGTGTGTGTGAGAGAGAAAGAGAAGCTGTGAGTGCAAGAGACAGAGAGAAAGAGATGCTGTGAGTGAGTGAGAGGGAGAGAAAGAGAAGCTGTGAGTGAGAGAGAGAGAGAGAAAGAGAAGCTGTAAATGAGAGAGAGAGAAAGAGAAGCTGTGTGTGTGAGAGAGAAAGAGAAGCTGTGAGTGAGAGTGCGAAAGAGAAGCGGTGAGTGAGTGAGAGAGATAAAGAGATGCTGTGAGTGAGAGAGAGAGAAAGAGAAGCTTTGAGTGAGAGAGAGAGAAAGAGAAGCTGTGTGTGTGTGAGAGAGAAAGAGAAGCTGTGAGTGAGAGAGAGAAAGAGAAGCGGTGAGTGAGTGAGAGAGAAAGAGATGCTGTGAGTGAGGGAGACAGAGAGAGAAATAGAACCTGTGAGTAAGCAAGAGAGAGAGAGAGAGAAGCAGTGAGTGACAGAGAGAAAGAGAAGCTGTGAGTGAGACAGATAGAGAAAGAGAAGGTTTGAGTGAGTGAGAGAGAGCGAGAGAAATAGATACTGTGAGTGAGAGAGAGAGAAAGAGAAGCTGTGTGTGTGAGAGAGAGAGAAAAAAAGAGAAGCTGTGAGTGAGAAAGAGAGAAAGAGAAGCTGTGAGTGAGTGAGAGAGAGAAAAAGAGAAGCTGTGAGTGAGAAAGAGAGAAAGAGAAGCTGTGAGTGAGTGAGAGACAGAGAGAGAAAGAGAAGCTGTGAGTGAGTGAGAGAGAGAAAGTTAAGCTGTGAGTGAGTGAGAGAGAGAGAAAGAGAAGCTGTGAGTGAGTGAGAGAGAGAAAGTTAAGCTGTGAGTGAGTGAGAGAGAGAGAAAGAGAAGCTGTGAGTGCGCGAGAGAGAGAAAGAAAAGCTGTGAGTGAGAGAGAAAAAGAGAAGCTGTGAGTGAGAGAGAGAAAGAGAAGCTGTGAGTGAGAGAGAGAGAAAGAGAAGCTGTAAATGAGAGAGAGAGAGAAAGAGAAGCTGTGAGAGAGAGAGCGAAAGAGAATTGGTGAGTGAGTTAGAGATAGAGAGAAAGAGAAGCTGTGAGTGAGAGAGAGAGAGAAAGAGAAGTTGTGAGTTTGAGAGAGAGAGAAAGAGAAGCTGTGTGTGTGTGAGAGAGAGAAACAGAAGCTGTGAGTGAGAGAGACAGAGAGAAAGAGAAGCTGTGAGTGAGTGATAGAGAGAGAGAAAGAAAAGCTGTGTGAGAGAGAGTGAGAGAGAAAGAGAAGCTGTGAGAGAGAGAGAGAAAGGGAAGCTGTGAGGGAGAGAGAGAGAAGCTGTGTGTGTGTGTGAGAGAGAGAGAAGGAGATGCTGTGAGAGAGAAGAGAGTGAGAGAGAAAGAGAAGCTGTGTGAGAGAGAGAAAGAGAAGCTGTGAGTGAGAGAGACAGAGAGAGAAAGAGAAGCTGTGAGTGAGTGAGAGAGAAAGAGGAGCTGAGAGTGAGAGAGAGAGAGAAGCTGTGAGTGATACAGAGAGAGAGAAAGAGAAGCTGTGAGTGAGAGAGAGAAAGAGAAGCTGTGAGTGAGAGAGAGAAACTGTGTGAGAGAGAGAGAGAAAGAGAAGCTGTGAGTGAGAGAGAGAAAGAGAAAGAGAAGCTATGAGTGAGAGAGAGTGAGAGAAAGAGAAGCTGTGAGTGAGAGAGAGAGAGAAATGAAGCTGTGAGTGAGAGAGAGAGAGAGAAATGAAGCTGTGAGTGAGAGAGAGAGAGAGAAAAGAGAAGCTGTGAGTGAGAGAGAGAGAAAAGAGAAGCTGTGAGTGAGCGAGATAGAGAGAAAGAGAAGCTGTGTGTGTGAGAGAGAAATAGAAGCTGTGAGTGAGTGAGAGAGAGAGAGAAAGAGAAAGAGAATCTGTGAGTGAGTGAGAGAGAGAGAGAAAGAGTAGCTGTGAGTGAGAGAGAGAGAGAGAAGCTGTGAGTGAGTGAGAGAGAGAGAGAAATAGAAGCAGTGAGTGAGAGAGACAGAGAGAGAAAGAGAAGCTGTGAGTGAGTGAGTGAGAGAGAGAAAGAAAGAGAAGCTGTGAGTGAGAGAGAATGAGAAAGAGTAGCTGTGAACGAGAGAGAGAGAAATAGAAGCTGTGAGTGAGAGAGAGAGAAAGAGAAGCTGTGAGAGAGAGAGAGAAAGAGAAGCTGTGAGAGAGAGAGAGAGAAAGAGAAGCTGTGAGTGAGAGAGAGAGAGAGAGAGAAGCTGTGAGTGAGAGAGAGAAAGAGAAAGAGAAGCTGTGAGTGAGCAAAAGAGAGAGAGAAAGAGAAGCTGTGAGTGAGAGAGAGAGAGAAGATTTGAGTGAGAGAGAGAAAGAGAAGCTGTGAGTGAGACAGAAAGAGAAAGAGATGGTTTGAGTGAGAGAGCGAGAGAAAGAGATACTGTGAGTGAGAGAGAGAGAAAGAGAAGCTGTGTGTGTGAGAGAGAAAGAGAATCTGTGAGTTAGTGAGTGAAAGAGAAAGAGATGCTGTGAGTGAGAGAGACAGAGAGAAGAAGAGGAGCTGTGAGTGAGAGAGCGAGAGAGAGAAAGAGAAACTGTGAGTGAGTGAGAGAGAGAGAAAGAGAAGCTGTGAGTGAGAGAGAGAGAGAGAAAGAGAAGCTGTGAGTGAGGGAGACAGAGAGAAATAGAACCTGTGAGTGAGCAAGAGAGAGAGAGAGAGAAGCTGTGAGTGACAGAGAGAAAGAGAAGCTGTGAGTGAGACAGATAGAGAAAGAGTGAGTGAGAGAGCGAGAGAAAGGGATACTGTGAGTGAGAGAGAGAGAAAGAGAAGCTGTGTGTGAGAGAGAAAGAGAATCTGTGAGTTAGTGAGTGAACGAGAACGAGTGAGTGAGAGAGCGAGAGAAAGAGATACTGTGAGTGAGAGAGAGAGAAAGAGAAGCTGTGTGTGAGAGAGAAAGAGAATCTGTGAGTTAGTGAGTGAACGAGAAAGAGATGCTGTGAGTGAGAGAGACAGAGAGAAAGAGAGAAGCTGTGAGTGAGAGAGAGAGAAAAAGAGAAGCTGTGAGTGAGAGAGAGAAAGAGAAGCTGTGAGTGAGTGAGAGAGAGAGAAAGAGAAGCTGTGTGTTAGTGTGAGAGAAAGAGAATCTGTGAGTGAGAGAGACATAGAGAGGAAGAGAAGCTGTGAGTGAGTGAGAGACAGAGAGAGAAAGAGAAGCTGTGAGTGAGAGAGAGAGAAAGAGAAGATGTGAGTGAGTGAGAGAGAGAAAGAGAAGCTGTGAGTGATTGAGAGAGAGAGAAAGAGAAGATGTGAGTGCATGAGACAGAGAGAGAAAGAGATGCTGTGAGTGAGTGAGAGAGAGAGAAAGAGAAGCTGTGAGTGAGAGAGAGAGGGAAAGAGAAGCTGTAAATGAGAGAGAGAGAGAAAGAGAAGCTGTGTGAGAGAGAGAGAAAGAGAAGCTGTGAGTGAGAGAGCGAAAGAGAAGTGGTGAGTGAGTGAGAGAGAGAAAGAGAAAGAGAAGCTGTGAGTGAGAGAGAGAGAGAAAGAGAAGCTGTGAGTGAGAGAGAGAGAGAAAGAGAAGCTGTGGGTGAGAGAGAGAGAAAGAGAAGCTGTGAGTGTGAGAGACAGAGAGAGAACGAGAAGCTGTGAGTGAGTGATAGAGAGAGAGAAAGAAAAGCTATGTGAGAGAGAGTGAGAGAGAAAGAGAAGCTGTGAGAGAGAGCGAGAAATAGAAGCTGTGAGTGAGAGAGAGAGAATCTGCGTGTGTGTGAGAGAAGCTGTGAGTGAGTGAGAGAGAAAGAGAAGCTGTGAGTGAGAGAGAGAGAGAGAAGCTGTGAGTGAGTGAGATAGAGAGAGAAAGAGAAGCTGTGAGTGAGTGAGAGAGAGAGAGAGAGAGAAGGAGATGCTGTGAGAGAGAAGAGAGTGAGAGAGAAAGAGAAGCTGTGAGAGAGATAGAGAAAGAGAAACTGTGAGTGAGAGAGACAGAGAGAGAAAGAGAAGCTGTGAGTGAGTGAGAGAGAAAGAGGAGGTGAGAGTGAGAGAGAGAGAGAAGCTGTGAGTGATACAGAGAGAAAGAGAAGCTGTGAGTGAGAGAGAGAAAGAGAAGCTGTGAGTGAGAGAGATAGAGAGAAAGAGAAGCTGTGAGAGAGAGAGAGATAGAGAAGCTGTGAGTGAGAGAGAGAAAGAGAAAGAGAAGCTATGAGTGAGTGTGAGAGAGAGAAAGAGAAGCTGTGAGTGAGTGAGGCAGAGAGAGAAATAGAAAATGTGAGCGAGCAAGAGAGAGAGAGAAAGAGAAGCTGTGAGGGAGAGAGAGAGAGAGAAAGTGAAGCTGTGAGTGAGTGAGTGAGAGAGAGAGAGAAGGAGAATCTGTGTGTGTGAGAGAGAAAGAGAATCTGTGAGTTAGTGAGTGAAAGAGAAAGAGATGCTGTGAGTGAGAGAGACAGAGAGAGAGAGAGAAGCTGTGAGTGAGTGAGAGAGAGAGAAAGAGAAGCTGTGAGTGTGAGAGACAGAAAGAGAAAGAGAAGCTGTGAGTGAGTGAGAGAGAGAGAGAGAGAGAAAGAAAGAGAAGCTGTGAGTGAGAGAGAGAAAGAGAGAGAGAAGCTGTGAAAGAGAGAGAGAAATAGAAGCTGTGAGTGAGAGAGACAGAGAGAGAAGCTGTGAGTGAGTGAGTGAGTGAGAGAAAGAGAAGGTGTGAGTGAGAGAGAGAGAGAGAAAGAGAAGATGTGAGTGAGTGAGAGAGAGAGAAAGAGAGGCTGAGTGAGTGAGAGAGAGAGAAAGAGAAGCTGTGAGTGACAGAGAGAGAGAAAGAGAAGCAGTGAGTGAGAGAGACAGAGAGAGAAATAGAAGCTGTGAGTGAGTGAGTGAGAGAGAAAGAAAGAGAAGCTGTGAGTGAGAGAGAGAGAGAAAGAGTAGCTGTGAGTGAGAGAGAGAGAAAGAGAAGCTGTGAGAGAGAGAGAGAAAGAGAAGCTGTGAGAGAGAGAGAGAGAAAGAGAAGCTGTGAGTGAGAGAGAGAGAGAGAGAAGCTGTGAGTGAGAGAGAGAAAGAGAAAGAGAAACTGTGAGTGAGCAAAAGAGAGAGAGAAAGAGAAGCTGTGAGTGAGAGAGAGAGAAGATTTGAGTGAGAGAGAGAAAGAGAAGCTGTGAGTGAGACAGAAAGAGAAAGAGATGGTTTGAGTGAGTGAGAGAGCGAGAGAAAGAGATACTGTGAGTGAGAGAGAGAGAAAGAGAAGCTGTGTGTGTGAGAGAGAAAGAGAATCTGTGAGTTAGTGAGTGAAAGAGAAAGAGATGCTGTGAGTGAGAGAGACAGAGAGAAGAAGAGGAGCTGTGAGTGAGAGAGCGAGAGAGAGAAAGAGAAACTGTGAGTGAGTGAGAGAGAGAGAGAGAAAGAGAAGCTGTGAGTGAGAGAGAGAGAGAGAAAGAGAAGCTGTGAGTGAGGGAGACAGAGAGAAATAGAACCTGTGAGTGAGCAAGAGAGAGAGAGAGAGAAGCTGTGAGTGACAGAGAGAAAGAGAAGCTGTGAGTGAGACAGATAGAGAAAGAGTGAGTGAGAGAGCGAGAGAAAGAGATACTGTGAGTGAGAGAGAGAGAAAGAGAAGCTGTGTGTGAGAGAGAAAGAGAATCTGTGAGTTAGTGAGTGAACAAGAACGAGTGAGTGAGAGAGCGAGAGAAAGAGATACTGTGAGTGAGAGAGAGAGAAAGAGAAGCTGTGTGTGAGAGAGAAAGAGAATCTGTGAGTTAGTGAGTGAACGAGAAAGAGATGCTGTGAGTGAGAGAGACAGAGAGAAAGAGAGAAGCTGTGAGTGAGAGAGAGAGAGAAAAAGAGAAGCTGTGAGTGAGAGAGAGAAAGAGAAGCTGTGAGTGAGTGAGAGAGAGAGAAAGAGAAGCTGTGTGTTAGTGTGAGAGAAAGAGAATCTGTGAGTGAGAGAGACATAGAGAGGAAGAGAAGCTGTGAGTGAGTGAGAGACAGAGAGAGAAAGAGAAGCTGTGAGTGAGAGAGAGAGAAAGAGAAGATGTGAGTGAGTGAGAGAGAGAAAGAGAAGCTGTGAGTGATTGAGAGAGAGAGAAAGAGAAGATGTGAGTGCATGAGACAGAGAGAGAAAGAGATGCTGTGAGTGAGTGAGAGAGAGAGAAAGAGAAGCTGTGAGTGAGAGAGAGAGGGAAAGAGAAGCTGTAAATGAGAGAGAGAGAGAAAGAGAAGCTGTGTGAGAGAGAGAGAAAGAGAAGCTGTGAGTGAGAGAGCGAAAGAGAAGTCGTGAGTGAGTGAGAGAGAGAAAGAGAAAGAGAAGCTGTGAGTGAGAGAGAGAGAGAAAGAGAAGCTGTGAGTGAGAGAGAGAGAGAAAGAGAAGCTGTGGGTGAGAGAGAGAGAAAGAGAAGCTGTGAGTGTGAGAGACAGAGAGAGAACGAGTAGCTGTGAGTGAGTGATAGAGAGAGAGAAAGAAAAGCTATGTGAGAGAGAGTGAGAGAGAAAGAGAAGCTGTGAGAGAGAGCGAGAAATAGAAGCTGTGAGTGAGAGAGAGAGAATCTGCGTGTGTGTGAGAGAAGCTGTGAGTGAGTGAGAGAGAAAGAGAAGCTGTGAGTGAGAGAGAGAGAGAGAAGCTGTGAGTGAGTGAGATAGAGAGAGAAAGAGAAGCTGTGAGTGAGTGAGAGAGAGAGAGAGAGAAGGAGATGCTGTGAGAGAGAAGAGAGTGAGAGAGAAAGAGAAGCTGTGAGAGAGATGGAGAAAGAGAAACTGTGAGTGAGAGAGACAGAGAGAGAAAGAGAAGCTGTGAGTGAGTGAGAGAGAAAGAGGAGGTGAGAGTGAGAGAGAGAGAGAAGCTGTGAGTGATACAGAGAGAAAGAGAAGCTGTGAGTGAGAGAGAGAAAGAGAAGCTGTGAGTGAGAGAGATAGAGAGAAAGAGAAGCTGTGAGAGAGAGAGAGAGAAAGAGAAGCTGTGAGTGAGAGAGAGAGAGAGAGAGAGAAGCTGTGAGTGAGAGAGAGAAAGAGAAAGAGAAACTGTGAGTGAGCAAAAGAGAGAGAGAAAGAGAAGCTGTGAGTGAGAGAGAGAGAAGATTTGAGTGAGAGAGAGAAAGAGAAGCTGTGAGTGAGACAGAAAGAGAAAGAGATGGTTTGAGTGAGTGAGAGAGCGAGAGAAAGAGATACTGTGAGTGAGAGAGAGAGAAAGAGAAGCTGTGTGTGTGAGAGAGAAAGAGAATCTGTGAGTTAGTGAGTGAAAGAGAAAGAGATGCTGTGAGTGAGAGAGACAGAGAGAAGAAGAGGAGCTGTGAGTGAGAGAGCGAGAGAGAGAAAGAGAAACTGTGAGTGAGTGAGAGAGAGAGAGAGAAAGAGAAGCTGTGAGTGAGAGAGAGAGAGAGAAAGAGAAGCTGTGAGTGAGGGAGACAGAGAGAAATAGAACCTGTGAGTGAGCAAGAGAGAGAGAGAGAGAAGCTGTGAGTGACAGAGAGAAAGAGAAGCTGTGAGTGAGACAGATAGAGAAAGAGTGAGTGAGAGAGCGAGAGAAAGAGATACTGTGAGTGAGAGAGAGAGAAAGAGAAGCTGTGTGTGAGAGAGAAAGAGAATCTGTGAGTTAGTGAGTGAACAAGAACGAGTGAGTGAGAGAGCGAGAGAAAGAGATACTGTGAGTGAGAGAGAGAGAAAGAGAAGCTGTGTGTGAGAGAGAAAGAGAATCTGTGAGTTAGTGAGTGAACGAGAAAGAGATGCTGTGAGTGAGAGAGACAGAGAGAAAGAGAGAAGCTGTGAGTGAGAGAGAGAGAGAAAAAGAGAAGCTGTGAGTGAGAGAGAGAAAGAGAAGCTGTGAGTGAGTGAGAGAGAGAGAAAGAGAAGCTGTGTGTTAGTGTGAGAGAAAGAGAATCTGTGAGTGAGAGAGACATAGAGAGGAAGAGAAGCTGTGAGTGAGTGAGAGACAGAGAGAGAAAGAGAAGCTGTGAGTGAGAGAGAGAGAAAGAGAAGATGTGAGTGAGTGAGAGAGAGAAAGAGAAGCTGTGAGTGATTGAGAGAGAGAGAAAGAGAAGATGTGAGTGCATGAGACAGAGAGAGAAAGAGATGCTGTGAGTGAGTGAGAGAGAGAGAAAGAGAAGCTGTGAGTGAGAGAGAGAGGGAAAGAGAAGCTGTAAATGAGAGAGAGAGAGAAAGAGAAGCTGTGTGAGAGAGAGAGAAAGAGAAGCTGTGAGTGAGAGAGCGAAAGAGAAGTGGTGAGTGAGTGAGAGAGAGAAAGAGAAAGAGAAGCTGTGAGTGTGAGAGAGAGAGAAAGAGAAGCTGTGAGTGAGAGAGAGAGAGAAAGAGAAGCTGTGGGTGAGAGAGAGAGAAAGAGAAGCTGTGAGTGTGAGAGACAGAGAGAGAACGAGAAGCTGTGAGTGAGTGATAGAGAGAGAGAAAGAAAAGCTATGTGAGAGAGAGTGAGAGAGAAAGAGAAGCTGTGAGAGAGAGCGAGAAATAGAAGCTGTGAGTGAGAGAGAGAGAATCTGCGTGTGTGTGAGAGAAGCTGTGAGTGAGTGAGAGAGAAAGAGAAGCTGTGAGTGAGAGAGAGAGAGAGAAGCTGTGAGTGAGTGAGATAGAGAGAGAAAGAGAAGCTGTGAGTGAGTGAGAGAGAGAGAGAGAGAGAAGGAGATGCTGTGAGAGAGAAGAGAGTGAGAGAGAAAGAGAAGCTGTGAGAGAGATGGAGAAAGAGAAACTGTGAGTGAGAGAGACAGAGAGAGAAAGAGAAGCTGTGAGTGAGTGAGAGAGAAAGAGGAGGTGAGAGTGAGAGAGAGAGAGAAGCTGTGAGTGATACAGAGAGAAAGAGAAGCTGTGAGTGAGAGAGAGAAAGAGAAGCTGTGAGTGAGAGAGATAGAGAGAAAGAGAAGCTGTGAGAGAGAGAGAGATAGAGAAGCTGTGAGTGAGAGAGAGAAAGAGAAAGAGAAGCTATGAGTGAGAGAGAGTGAGAGAAAGAGAAGCTGTGAGTGAGAGAGAGAGAGAGAGAGAGAAGCTGTGAGTGAGTGTGAGAGAGAGAAAGAGAAGCTGTGAGTGAGTGAGGCAGAGAGAGAAATAGAAAATGTGAGCGAGCAAGAGAGAGAGAGAAAGAGAAGCTGTGAGGGAGAGAGAGAGAGAGAAAGTGAAGCTGTGAGTGAGTGAGTGAGAGAGAGAGAGAGAAGGAGAACCTGTGTGTGTGAGAGAGAAAGAGAATCTGTGAGTTAGTGAGTGAAAGAGAAAGAGACGCTGTGAGTGAGAGAGACAGAGAGAGAGAGAGAAGCTGTGAGTGAGTGAGAGAGAGAGAAAGAGAAGCTGTGCGTTAGTGTGAGAGAAAGAGAAGCTGTGAGTGTGAGAGACAGAAAGAGAAAGAGAAGCTGTGAGTGAGTGAGAGAGAGAGAGAGAGAGAAAGAAAGAGAAGCTGTGAGTGAGAGAGAGAAAGAGAGAGAGAAGCTGTGAAAGAGAGAGAGAAATAGAAGCTGTGAGTGAGAGAGACAGAGAGAGAAGCTGTGAGTGAGAGAAAGAGAAGGTGTGAGTGAGAGAGAGAGAGAGAAAGAGAAGATGTGAGTGAGTGAGAGAGAGAGAAAGAGAGGCTGTGAGTGAGTGAGAGAGAGAAAAAGAGAAGCTGTGAGTGACAGAGAGAGAGAAAGAGAAGCAGTGAGTGAGAGAGACAGAGAGAGAAAGAGAAGCTGTGAGTGAGTGAGTGAGAGAGAAAGAAAGAGAAGCTGTGAGTGAGAGAGAGAGAGAAAGAGTAGCTGTGAGTGAGAGAGAGAGAGAAATAGAAGCTGTGAGTGTGTGAGAGAGAAAGAGAAGCTGTGAGTGAGAGAGAGAGAGAAAGAGAAGCTGTGAGAGATAGAGAGAAAAAGAAGCTGTGAATGAGAGAGAGAAAGAGAAAGAGAAGCTGTGAGTGAGAGAGAGAGAGAAAGAGAAGCTGTGAGTGAGGGAGACAGAGAAATAGAACATGTGAGTGAGCAAGGAGAGAGAGAGAGAGAAGCTGTGAGTGAGAGAGAGAGAGAGAGAGAAGCTGTGAGTGAGTGTGTGAGAGAGAAAAGAGAAGTTGTGAGTGAGAGAGATAGAGAGAAAGAAAGAGAAGCTGTGAGTGAGATAGAGAAAAATAGAAGCTGTGAGTGAGAGAGAGAGAGAAAGAGAAGCTGTGAAAGAGAGAGAGAAATAGAAGCTGTGAGTGAGAGAGACAGAGAGAGAAAGAGAAGCTGTGAGTGAGTGAGAGACAGAGAGAGAAAGAGAAGCTGTGAGTGAGAGAGACAGAGAGAGAAAGAGAAGCTGTGTGTGTGTGAGAGAGAAAGAGAAGCTGTGAGTGAGAGAGACAGAGAGAGAAAGAGAAGCTGTGAGTGAGTGAGAGAGAGAAGCTGTGAGTGTTTGATAGAGAGAGAGAAAGAAAAGCTGTGTGAGAGAGAGTGAGAGAGAAAGAGAAGCTGTGTGTGAGAGAGAAAGTGAAGGTGTGAGTGAGAGAGAGAGAGAAGCTGTGTGTGTGAGAGAGAAGCTGTGAGTGAGTGAGAGAGAGAGAGAGAAAGAGAAGCTGTGAGTGAGAGAGAGAGAGAAAGAGAAGCTGTGAGTGAGTGGGAGAGAGAAAGAGAAGCTGTGATTGAGAGAGAAAAAGAGAAGCTGTGAGTGCAAGAGACAGAGAGAGAAAGAGGCTGTGAGTGAGTGAGAGAGCGAGAAAGAGAAGCTGTGAGTGAGAGAGAAAGAGAGAAATAGAAGCTGTAAATGAGAGAGAGAGAAAGAGTAGCTGTGTGAGAGAGAGAAAGAGAAGCTGTGAGTGAGAGTGCGAAAGAGAAGCGGTGAGTGAGTGAGAGAGAGAGAAAGAGAAGCTGTGAGTGAGAGAGAGAGAGAAAGAGAAGCTGTGAGTGAGTGAGAGAGAAAGAGAAGCTGTGTATGTGAGAGAGAGAATGAGAAGCTGTGAGTGAGAGAGACAGAGAGAGAAAGAGAAGCTGTGAGTGAGTGAGAGAAAGAGAAGCTGTGAGTGATACAGAGAGAGAGAAAGAGAAGTTGTGAGTGAGAGAGAGAAAGAGAAGCTGTGAGTGAGAGAGAGAGAGAGAGAAAGAGAAACTGTGAGTGAGAGAGAGAGAGAAAGAGAAGCTGTGAGTGAGAGAGAAAGAGAAAGAGAAGCTATGAGTGAGAGAGAGAGAGAAAGAGAAGCTGTGTGGGAGAGAGAGAAAGAGAAGCTGTGAGTGAGAGAGAGAGAAAAAAATGAAGCTGTGAGTGAGAGAGATAGAGAGAAAGAGCTGTGTGTGTGAGAGAGAAATAGAAGCTGTGATTGAGTGAGAGAGAGAGAGAGAAAGAGAAGCTGTGAGTGAGTGAGAGAGAGAGAAAGAGAAGCTGTGAGTGAGAGAGAGAGAGAGAGAAGCTGTGAGTGAGTGAGAGAGAGAGAAAGAGAAGCAGTGAGTGAGAGACAGAGAGAGAAAGAAAGAGAAGCTGCGAGTGAGTCAGTGAGAGAGAGAAAGAAAGAGAAGCTGTGAGTGAGAGAGGGAGAGAAATAGAAGCTGTGAGTGAGAGAGAGAGAAAGAAAAGCTGTGAGTGAGAGAGAGAGAGAAAGAGAAGCTGTGAGTGAGAGAGAGAGAGAGAAAGAGAACATGTGAGTGAGAGAGAGAAAGAGAAGCTGTGAGTGCAAGAGACAGAGAGAGAAAGAGATGCTGTGAGTGAGTGAGAGAGAGAAAAATGAAGCTGTGAGTGAGAGAGATAGAGAGAAAGAGAAGCTGTGTGTGTGAGAGAGAAAGAGAAGCTGTGAGTGCAAGAGACAGAGAGAAAGAGATGCTGTGAGTGAGTGAGAGGGAGAGAAAGAGAAGCTGTGAGTGAGAGAGAGAGAGAAAGAGAAGCTGTAAATGAGAGAGAGAGAAAGAGAAGCTGTGTGTGTGAGAGAGAAAGAGAAGCTGTGAGTGAGAGTGCGAAAGAGAAGCGGTGAGTGAGTGAGAGAGATAAAGAGATGCTGTGAGTGAGAGAGAGAGAAAGAGAAGCTTTGAGTGAGAGAGAGAGAAAGAGAAGCTGTGTGTGTGTGAGAGAGAAAGAGAAGCTGTGAGTGAGAGAGAGAAAGAGAAGCGGTGAGTGAGTGAGAGAGAAAGAGATGCTGTGAGTGAGGGAGACAGAGAGAGAAATAGAACCTGTGAGTAAGCAAGAGAGAGAGAGAGAGAAGCAGTGAGTGACAGAGAGAAAGAGAAGCTGTGAGTGAGACAGATAGAGAAAGAGAAGGTTTGAGTGAGTGAGAGAGCGAGAGAAATAGATACTGTGAGTGAGAGAGAGAGAAAGAGAAGCTGTGTGTGTGAGAGAGAGAGAAAAAGAGAAGCTGTGAGTGAGAAAGAGAGAAAGAGAAGCTGTGAGTGAGTGAGAGAGAGAAAAAGAGAAGCTGTGAGTGAGAAACAGTGAAAGAGAAGCTGTGAGTGAGTGAGAGACAGAGAGAGAAAGAGAAGCTGTGAGTGAGTGAGAGAGAGAAAGTTAAGCTGTGAGTGAGTGAGAGAGAGAGAAAGAGAAGCTGAGAGTGAGTGAGAGAGAGAAAGTTAAGCTGTGAGTGAGTGAGAGAGAGAGAAAGAGAAGCTGTGAGTGCGCGCGAGAGAGAAAGAAAAGCTGTGAGTGAGAGAGAAAAAGAGAAGCTGTGAGTGAGAGAGAGAAAGAGAAGCTGTGAGTGAGAGAGAGAGAAAGAGAAGCTGTAAATGAGAGAGAGAGAGAAAGAGAAGCTGTGAGAGAGAGAGCGAAAGAGAAGTGGTGAGTGAGTTAGAGATAGAGAGAAAGAGAAGCTGTGAGTGAGAGAGAGAGAAAGAGAAGCTGTGAGTTTGAGAGAGAGAGAAAGAGAAGCTGTGTGTGTGTGTGTGAGAGAAAGAGAAGCTGTGAGTGAGAGAGACAGAGAGAAAGAGAAGCTGTGAGTGAGTGATAGAGAGAGAGAAAGAAAAGCTGTGTGAGAGAGAGAGAGAAAGATAAGCTGTGAGAGAGAGAGAGAGAAAGGGAAGCTGTGAGGGAGAGAGAGAGAGAAGCTGTGTGTGTGAGAGAGAAGGTGTGAGTGAGTGAGAGAGAAAGAGAAACTATGAGAGAGAGAGAGAGAGAAGCTGTGAGTGAGTGAGAGAGAGAGAGAAGGAGATGCTGTGAGAGAGAAGAGAGTGAGAGAGAAAGAGAAGCTGTGAGAGAGAGAGAGAGAAGCTGTGAGTGAGAGAGACAGAGAGAGAAAGAGAAGCTGTGAGTGAGTGAGAGAGAAAGAGGAGCTGAGAGTGAGAGAGAGAGAGAGAGAAGCTGTGAGTGATACAGAGAGAGAGAAAGAGAAGCTGTGAGTGAGAGAGAGAAAGAGAAGCTGTGAGTGAGAGAGAGAAACTGTGTGAGAGAGAGAGAGAAAGAGAAGCTGTGAGTGAGAGAGAGAAAGAGAAAGAGAAGCTATGAGTGAGAGAGAGTGAGAGAAAGAGAAGCTGTGAGTGAGAGAGAGAGAGAAATGAAGCTGTGAGTGAGAGAGAGAGAGAGAAATGAAGCTGTGAGTGAGAGAGAGAGAGAGAAAAGAGAAGCTGTGAGTGAGAGAGAGAGAAAAGAGAAGCTGTGAGTGAGAGAGATAGAGAGAAAGAGAAGCTGTGTGTGTGAGAGAGAAATAGAAGCTGTGAGTGAGTGAGAGAGAGAGAGAAAGAGAAAGAGAATCTGTGAGTGAGTGAGAGAGAGAGAGAAAGAGTAGCTGTGAGTGAGAGAGAGAGAGAAGCTGTGAGTGAGTGAGAGAGAGAGAGAAATAGAAGCAGTGAGTGAGATACACAGAGAGAGAAAGAGAAGCTGTGAGTGAGTGAGTGAGAGAGAGAAAGAAAGAGAAGCTGTGAGTGAGAGAGAATGAGAAAGAGTAGCTGTGAATGAGAGAGAGAGAAATAGAAGCTGTGAGTGAGACGGAGAGAAAGAGAAGCTGTGAGAGAGAGAGAGAAAGAGAAGCTGTGAGAGAGAGAGAGAGAAAGAGAAGCTGTGAGTGAGAGAGAGAGAGAGAGAAAAAGAAGCTGTGAGTGAGAGAGAGAAAGAGAAAGAGAAGCTGTGAGTGAGCAAAAGAGAGAGAGAAAGAGAAGCTGTGAGTGAGAGAGAGAGAGAGAGAAGATTTGAGTGAGAGAGAGAAAGAGAAGCTGTGAGTGAGACAGAAAGAGAAAGAGATGGTTTGAGTGAGTGAGAGAGCGAGAGAAAGAGATACTGTGAGTGAGAGAGAGAGAAAGAGAAGCTGTGTGTGTGAGAGAGAAAGAGAATCTGTGAGTTAGTGAGTGAAAGAGAAAGAGATGCTGTGAGTGAGAGAGACAGAGAGAAGAAGAGGAGCTGTGAGTGAGAGAGCGAGAGAGAGAAAGAGAAACTGTGAGTGAGGGAGAGAGAGAGAAAGAGAAGCTGTGAGTGAGAGAGAGAGAGAGAAAGAGAAGCTGTGAGTGAGGGAGACAGAGAGAAATAGAACCTGTGAGTGAGCAAGAGAGAGAGAGAGAGAAGCTGTGAGTGACAGAGAGAAAGAGAAGCTGTGAGTGAGACAGATAGAGAAAGAGTGAGTGAGAGAGCAAGAGAAAGAGATACTGTGAGTGAGAGAGAGAGAAAGAGAAGCTGTGTGTGAGAGAGAAAGAGAATCCGTGAGTTAGTGAGTGAACGAGAACGAGTGAGTGAGAGAGCGAGAGAAAGAGATACTGTGAGTGAGAGAGAGAGAAAGAGAAGCTGTGTGTGAGAGAGAAAGAGAATCTGTGAGTTAGTGAGTGAACGAGAAAGAGATGCTGTGAGTGAGAGAGACAGAGAGAAAGAGAGAAGCTGTGAGTGAGAGAGAGAGAGAAAAAGAGAAGCTGTGAGTGAGAGAGAGAGAAAGAGAAGCTGTGAGTGAGTGAGAGAGAGAGAAAGAGAAGCTGTGTGTTAGTGTGAGAGAACGAGAATCTGTGAGTGAGAGAGACATAGAGAGGAAGAGAAGCTGTGAGTGAGTGAGAGACAGAGAGAGAAAGAGAAGCTGTGAGTGAGAGAGAGAGAGAGAGAAAGAGAAACTGTGAGTGAGAGAGAGAGAGAAAGAGAAGCTGTGAGTGAGAGAGAGAAAGAGAAAGAGAAGCTATGAGTGAGAGAGAGAGAGAAAGAGAAGCTGTGTGGGAGAGAGAGAAAGAGAAGCTGTGAGTGAGAGAGAGAGAAAAAAATGAAGCTGTGAGTGAGAGAGATAGAGAGAAAGAGCTGTGTGTGTGAGAGAGAAATAGAAGCTGTGATTGAGTGAGAGAGAGAGAGAGAAAGAGAAGCTGTGAGTGAGTGAGAGAGAGAGAAAGAGAAGCTGTGAGTGAGAGAGAGAGAGAGAGAAGCTGTGAGTGAGTGAGAGAGAGAGATAGAGAAGCAGTGAGTGAGAGACAGAGAGAGAAAGAAAGAGAAGCTGCGAGTGAGTCAGTGAGAGAGAGAAAGAAAGAGAAGCTGTGAGTGAGAGAGGGAGAGAAATAGAAGCTGTGAGTGAGAGAGAGAGAAAGAAAAGCTGTGAGTGAGAGAGAGAGAGAGAAAGAGAAGCTGTGAGTGAGAGAGAGAGAGAGAAAGAGAACATGTGAGTGAGAGAGAGAAAGAGAAGCTGTGAGTGCAAGAGACAGAGAGAGAAAGAGATGCTGTGAGTGAGTGAGAGAGAGAAAAATGAAGCTGTGAGTGAGAGAGATAGAGAGAAAGAGAAGCTGTGTGTGTGAGAGAGAAAGAGAAGCTGTGAGTGCAAGAGACAGAGAGAAAGAGATGCTGTGAGTGAGTGAGAGGGAGAGAAAGAGAAGCTGTGAGTGAGAGAGAGAGAGAGAAAGAGAAGCTGTAAATGAGAGAGAGAGAAAGAGAAGCTGTGTGTGTGAGAGAGAAAGAGAAGCTGTGAGTGAGAGTGCGAAAGAGAAGTGGTGAGTGAGTGAGAGAGATAAAGAGATGCTGTGAGTGAGAGAGAGAGAAAGAGAAGCTTTGAGTGAGAGAGAGAGAAAGAGAAGCTGTGTGTGTGTGAGAGAGAAAGAGAAGCTGTGAGTGAGAGAGAGAAAGAGAAGCGGTGAGTGAGTGAGAGAGAAAGAGATGCTGTGAGTGAGGGAGACAGAGAGAGAAATAGAACCTGTGAGTAAGCAAGAGAGAGAGAGAGAGAAGCAGTGAGTGACAGAGAGAAAGAGAAGCTGTGAGTGAGACAGATAGAGAAAGAGAAGGTTTGAGTGAGTGAGAGAGCGAGAGAAATAGATACTATGAGTGAGAGAGAGAGAAAGAGAAGCTGTGTGTGTGAGAGAGAGAGAGAAAGAGAAGCTGTAAATGAGAGAGAGAGAAAGAGAAGCTGTGTGTGAGAGAGAGAAAGAGAAGCTGTGAGTGAGAGTGCAAAAGAGAAGCGGTGAGTGAGTGAGAGAGATAAAGAGATGCTGTGAGTGAGAGAGAGAGAAAGAGAAACTTTGAGTGAGAGAGAGAGAAAGAGAAGCTGTGTGTGTGTGAGAGAGAAAGAGAAGCTGTGAGTGAGAGAGAGAAAGAGAAGCGGTGAGTGAGTGAGAGAGAAAGAGATGCTGTGAGTGAGGGAGACAGAGAGAGAAATAGAACCTGTGAGTAAGCAAGAGAGAGAGAGAGAGAAGCAGTGAGTGACAGAGAGAAAGAGAAGCTGTGAGTGAGACAGATAGAGAAAGAGAAGGTTTGAGTGAGTGAGAGAGCGAGAGAAATAGATACTGTGAGTGAGAGAGAGAGAAAGAGAAGCTGTGTGTGTGAGAGAGAGAGAAAAAGAGAAGCTGTGAGTGAGAAAGAGAGAAAGAGAAGCTGTGAGTGAGTGAGAGAGAGAAAAAGAGAAGCTGTGAGTGAGAAACAGAGAAAGAGAAGCTGTGAGTGAGTGAGAGACAGAGAGAGAAAGAGAAGCTGTGAGTGAGTGAGAGAGAGAAAGTTAAGCTGTGAGTGAGTGAGAGAGAGAGAAAGAGAAGCTGAGAGTGAGTGAGAGAGAGAAAGTTAAGCTGTGAGTGAGTGAGAGAGAGAGAAAGAGAAGCTGTGAGTGCGCGCGAGAGAGAAAGAAAAGCTGTGAGTGAGAGAGAAAAAGAGAAGCTGTGAGTGAGAGAGAGAAAGAGAAGCTGTGAGTGAGAGAGAGAGAAAGAGAAGCTGTAAATGAGAGAGAGAGAGAAAGAGAAGCTGTGAGAGAGAGAGCGAAAGAGAAGTGGTGAGTGAGTTAGAGATAGAGAGAAAGAGAAGCTGTGAGTGAGAGAGAGAGAAAGAGAAGCTGTGAGTTTGAGAGAGAGAGAAAGAGAAGCTGTGTGTGTGTGTGAGAGAGAAAGAGAAGCTGTGAGTGAGAGAGACAGAGAGAAAGAGAAGCTGTGAGTGAGTGATAGAGAGAGAGAAAGAAAAGCTGTGTGAGAGAGAGTGAGAGAGAAAGAGAAGCTGTGAGAGAGAGAGAGAGAAAGGGAAGCTGTGAGGGAGAGAGAGAGAAGCTGTGTGTGTGAGAGAGAAGGTGTGAGTGAGTGAGAGAGAAAGAGAAACTATGAGAGAGAGAGAGAGAAGCTGTGAGTGAGTGAGAGAGAGAGAGAAGGAGATGCTGTGAGAGAGAAGAGAGTGAGAGAGAAAGAGAAGCTGTGAGAGAGAGAGAGAGAAGCTGTGAGTGAGAGAGACAGAGAGAGAAAGAGAAGCTGTGAGTGAGTGAGAGAGAAAGAGGAGCTGAGAGTGAGAGAGAGAGAGAGAGAAGCTGTGAGTGATACAGAGAGAGAGAAAGAGAAGCTGTGAGTGAGAGAGAGAAAGAGAAGC
Organism: Bradypodion pumilum; assembly: GCA_035047305.1. NCBI lineage: Eukaryota > Metazoa > Chordata > Lepidosauria > Squamata > Chamaeleonidae > Bradypodion > Bradypodion pumilum. The sequence continues at coordinate 227,071,762 of JAWDJD010000002.1, read as the reverse complement.
TGTGAGTGAGAGAGAGAAACTGTGTGAGAGAGAGAGAAAGAGAAGCTGTGAGTGAGAGAGAGAAAGAGAAAGAGAAGCTATGAGTGAGAGAGAGTGAGAGAAAGAGAAGCTGTGAGTGAGAGAGAGAGAGAAATGAAGCTGTGAGTGAGAGAGAGAGAGAGAATTGAAGCTGTGAGTGAGAGAGAGAGAGAGAAAAGAGAAGCTGTGAGTGAGAGAGAGAGAAAAGAGAAGCTGTGAGTGAGAGAGATAGAGAGAAAGAGAAGCTGTGTGTGTGAGAGAGAAATAGAAGCTGTGAGTGAGTGAGAGAGAGAGAGAAAGAGAAAGAGAATCTGTGAGTGAGTGAGAGAGAGAGAGAAAGAGTAGCTGTGAGTGAGAGAGAGAGAGAAGCTGTGAGTGAGTGAGAGAGAGAGAGAAATAGAAGCAGTGAGTGAGATAGACAGAGAGAGAAAGAGAAGCTGTGAGTGAGTGAGTGAGAGAGAGAAAGAAAGAGAAGCTGTGAGTGAGAGAGAATGAGAAAGAGTAGCTGTGAATGAGAGAGAGAGAAATAGAAGCTGTGAGTGAGAGGGAGAGAAAGAGAAGCTGTGAGAGAGAGAGAGAAAGAGAAGCTGTGAGAGAGAGAGAGAGAAAGAGAAGCTGTGAGTGAGAGAGAGAGAGAGAGAGAAAGAAGCTGTGAGTGAGAGAGAGAAAGAGAAAGAGAAGCTGTGAGTGAGCAAAAGAGAGAGAGAAAGAGAAGCTGTGAGTGAGAGAGAGAGAGAAGATTTGAGTGAGAGAGAGAAAGAGAAGCTGTGAGTGAGACAGAAAGAGAAAGAGATGGTTTGAGTGAGTGAGAGAGCGAGAGAAAGAGATACTGTGAGTGAGAGAGAGAGAAAGAGAAGCTGTGTGTGTGAGAGAGAAAGAGAATCTGTGAGTTAGTGAGTGAAAGAGAAAGAGATGCTGTGAGTGAGAGAGACAGAGAGAAGAAGAGGAGCTGTGAGTGAGAGAGCGAGAGAGAGAAAGAGAAACTGTGAGTGAGTGAGAGAGAGAGAAAGAGAAGCTGTGAGTGAGAGAGAGAGAGAGAAAGAGAAGCTGTGAGTGAGGGAGACAGAGAGAAATAGAACCTGTGAGTGAGCAAGAGAGAGAGAGAGAGAAGCTGTGAGTGACAGAGAGAAAGAGAAGCTGTGAGTGAGACAGATAGAGAAAGAGTGAGTGAGAGAGCAAGAGAAAGAGATACTGTGAGTGAGAGAGAGAGAAAGAGAAGCTGTGTGTGAGAGAGAAAGAGAATCCGTGAGTTAGTGAGTGAACGAGAACGAGTGAGTGAGAGAGCGAGAGAAAGAGATACTGTGAGTGAGAGAGAGAGAAAGAGAAGCTGTGTGTGAGAGAGAAAGAGAATCTGTGAGTTAGTGAGTGAACGAGAAAGAGATGCTGTGAGTGAGAGAGACAGAGAGAAAGAGAGAAGCTGTGAGTGAGAGAGAGAGAGAAAAAGAGAAGCTGTGAGTGAGAGAGAGAGAAAGAGAAGCTGTGAGTGAGTGAGAGAGAGAGAAAGAGAAGCTGTGTGTTAGTGTGAGAGAACGAGAATCTGTGAGTGAGAGAGACATAGAGAGGAAGAGAAGCTGTGAGTGAGTGAGAGACAGAGAGAGAAAGAGAAGCTGTGAGTGAGAGAGAGAAAGAGAAGATGTGAGTGAGTGAGAGAGAGAAAGAGAAGCTGTGAGTGATTGAGAGAGAGAGAAAGAGAAGATGTGAGTGCATGAGACAGAGAGAGAAAGAGATGCTGTGAGTGAGTGAGAGAGAGAGAAAGAGAAGCTGTGAGTGAGAGAGAGAGGGAAAGAGAAGCTGTAAATGAGAGAGAGAGAGAAAGAGAAGCTGTGAGAGAGAGAGAGAAAGAGAAGCTGTGAGTGAGAGAGCGAAAGAGAAGTGGTGAGTGAGTGAGAGAGAGAAAGAGAAAGAGAAGCTGTGAGTGAGAGAGAGAGAGAAAGAGAAGCTGTGAGTGAGAGAGAGAGAGAAAGAGAAGCTGTGGGTGAGAGAGAGAGAAAGAGAAGCTGTGAGTGAGAGAGACAGAGAGAGAAAGAGAAGCTGTGAGAGAGAGCGAGAAATAGAAGCTGTGAGTGAGAGAGAGAGAATCTGCGTGTGTGTGAGAGAAGCTGTGAGTGAGTGAGAGTGAAAGAGAAGCTGTGAGTGAGAGAGAGAGAGAGAGAAGCTGTGAGTGAGTGAGATAGAGAGAGAAAGAGAAGCTGTGAGTGAGTGAGAGAGAGAGAGAGAGAGAAGGAGATGCTGTGAGAGAGAAGAGAGTGAGAGAGAAAGAGAAGCTGTGAGAGAGAGAGAGAAAGAGAAACTGTGAGTGAGAGAGACAGAGAGAGAAAGAGAAGCTGTGAGTGAGTGAGAGAGAAAGAGGAGGTGAGAGTGAGAGAGAGAGAGAAGCTGTGAGTGATACAGAGAGAAAGAGAAGCTGTGAGTGAGAGAGAGAAAGAGAAGCTGTGAGTGAGAGAGATAGAGAGAAAGAGAAGCTGTGAGAGAGAGAGAGATAGAGAAGCTGTGAGTGAGAGAGAGAAAGAGAAAGAGAAGCTATGAGTGAGAGAGAGTGAGAGAAAGAGAAGCTGTGAGTGAGAGAGAGAGAGAGAGAAGCTGTGAGTGAGTGTGAGAGAGAGAAAGAGAAGCTGTGAGTGAGTGAGGCAGAGAGAGAAATAGAAAATGTGAGCGAGCAAGAGAGAGAGAGAAAGAGAAGCTGTGAGGGAGAGAGAGAGAAAAAGTGAAGCTGTGAGTGAGTGAGAGAGAGAGAGAGAGAAGGAGAACCTGTGTGTGTGTGAGAAAGAGAATCTGTGAGTTAGTGAGTGAAAGAGAAAGAGACGCTGTGAGTGAGAGAGACAGAGAGAGAGAGAGAAGCTGTGAGTGAGTGAGAGAGAGAGAAAGAGAAGCTGTGCGTTAGTGTGAGAGAAAGAGAAGCTGTGAGTGTGAGAGACAGAAAGAGAAAGAGAAGCTGTGAGTGAGTGAGAGAGAGAGAGAGAGAGAAAGAAAGAGAAGCTGTGAGTGAGAGAGAGAAAGAGAGAGAGAAGCTGTGAAAGAGAGAGAGAAATAGAAGCTGTGAGTGAGAGAGACAGAGAGAGAAGCTGTGAGTGAGTGAGTGAGTGAGAGAAAGAGAAGGTGTGAGTGAGAGAGAGAGAGAGAAAGAGAAGATGTGAGTGAGTGAGAGAGAGAGAAAGAGAGGCTGTGAGTGAGTGAGAGAGAGAGAAAGAGAAGCTGTGAGTGACAGAGAGAGAGAAAGAGAAGCAGTGAGTGAGAGAGACAGAGAGAGAAAGAGAAGCTGTGAGTGAGTGAGTGTGAGAGAAAGAAAGAGAAGCTGTGAGTGAGAGAGAGAGAGAAAGAGTAGCTGTGAATGAGAGAGAGAGAGAAATAGAAGCTGTGAGTGTGTGAGAGAGAAAGAGAAGCTGTGAGTGAGAGAGAGAGAGAAAGAGAAGCTGTGAGAGATAGAGAGAAAAAGAAGCTGTGAATGAGAGAGAGAAAGAGAAAGAGAAGCTGTGAGTGAGAGAGAGAGAGAAAGAGAAGCTGTGAGTGAGGGAGACAGAGAGAGAAATAGAACATGTGAGTGAGCAAGGAGAGAGAGAAAGAGAAGCTGTGAGTGAGAGAGAGAGAGAGAGAAGCTGTGAGTGAGTGTGTGAGAGAGAAAAGAGAAGTTGTGAGTGAGAGAGATAGAGAGAAAGAAAGAGAAGCTGTGAGTGAGATAGAGAAAAATAGAAGCTGTGAGTGAGAGAGAGAGAGAGAAAGAGAAGCTGTGAAAGAGAGAGAGAAATAGAAGCTGTGAGTGAGAGAGACAGAGAGAGAAAGAGAAGCTGTGAGTGAGTGAGAGACAGAGAGAGAAAGAGAAGCTGTGAGTGAGAGAGACAGAGAGAGAAAGAGAAGCTGTGAGTGAGTGAGAGACAGAGAGAGAAAGAGAAGCTGTGAGTGAGAGAGAGAGAGAAAGAGAAGCTGTGAGTGAGAGAGAGAGAGAAAGAGAAGCTGTGAGTGAGTGAGAGAGAGAGAAAGAGAAGATGTGAGTGCGAGACACAGAGAGATTAAGAGATATCTGTGAGTGAGTGAGAGAGAGAGAAATAGAAGCTGTGAGTGAGAGAGAGAGAGAAAGAGAAGCTGTAAATGAGAGAGAGAGAGAAAGAGAAGCTGTGAGAGAGAGAGAGAAAGAGAAGCTGTGAGTGAGAGAGATAGAGAGAGAGAAGCTGTGAGTGTGTGAGAGAGAGAGAGAAAGAGAAGGTGTGAGTGAGAGAGAGAGAGAAAGAGAAGCTGTGAGTGAGAGAGAGAGAAAGAGAAGCTGTGAGTGAGAGAGAGAGAGAAAGAAAAGCTGTGAGTGATTGAGAGAGAGAAGGAGAACCTGTGTGTGTGAGAGAGAAAGAGAATCTGTGAGTTAGTGAGTGAAAGAGAAAGAGACGCTGTGAGTGAGCGAGACTGAGAGAGAGAGAGAAGCTGTGAGTGAGTGAGAGAGAGAGAAAGAGAAGCTGTGCATTAGTGTGAGAGAAAGAGAAGCTGTGAGTGTGAGAGACAGAAAGAGAAAGCGAAGCTGTGAGTGAGTGAGAGAGAGAGAGAGAAAGAAAGAGAAGCTGTGAGTGAGAGAGAGAAAGAAAGAGAGAGAGAAGCTGTGAAAGAGAGAGAGAAATAGAAGCTGTGAGTGAGAGAGACAGAGAGAGAAGCTGTGAGTGAGTGAGTGAGTGAGAGAGAGAAAGAGAAGCTGTGAGTGAGAGAGAGAGAGAAAGAGAAGATGTGAGTGAGTGAGAGAGAGAGAGAAAGAGAGGCTGTGAGTGAGTGAGAGAGAGAGAAAGAGAATTTGTGAGTGAGAGAGGGAAAGAGAAGCTGTGAGTGAGAGAGAGAAAGAGAAAGAGAAGCTGTGAGTGAGAGAGGGAGAGAGAAAGAGAAGCTGTGAGTGAGTGAGGCAGAGAGAGAAATAGAACATGTGAGTGAGCAAGAGAGAGAGAGAAAGAGAATAAGAAGCTGTGAGTTAGTGTGAGAGAGAAACGAGAAGTTGTGAGTGAGAGATAGAGAGAGAAAGAAAGAGAAGCTGTGAGTGAGAGAGAGAAAAATAGAAGCTGTGAGTGAGTGAGTGAGAGAGAATGTGAAGCTGTGAGTGAGTGAGAGAGAGAGAGAGAGAAGGAGAACCTGTGTGTGTGAGAGAGAAAGAGAATCTGTGAGTTAGTGAGTGAAAGAGAAAGAGATGCTGTGAGTGAGAGAGACAGAGAGAGAGAGAAGCTGTGAGTGAGTGAGAGAGAGAGAAAGAGAAGCTGTGCGTTAGTGTGAGAGAAAGAGAAGCTGTGAGTGAGAGAGACAGAAAGAGAAAGAGAAGCTGTGAGTGAGTGAGAGAGAGAGAGAGAGAGAAAGAAAGAGAAGCTGTGAGTGAGAGAGAGAAAGAGAGAGAGAAGCTGTGAAAGAGAGAGAGAAATAGAAGCTGTGAGTGAGAGAGACAGAGAGAGAAGCTGTGAGTGAGTGAGTGAGAGAGAAAGAGAGGCTGTGAGTGAGAGAGAGATAGAAAGAGAAGCTGTGAGTGAGAGAGAGAGAAAAAAAGAAAAGCTGTGAGTGAGAGAGAGAAATAGAAGCTGTGAGTGAGAGAGAGAGAAAGAGAAGCTGTTAGTGAGAGAGAGAAAGAGAAGCTGTGAGTGAGAGAGATAGAGAGAAAGAGAAGCTGTGAGTGAGAGAGAGAAAGAAAAGCTATGAGTGAGAGAGAGTGAGAGAAAGAGAAGCTGTGAGTGAGAGAGTGAAAGAGAAGCTGTGAGTGAGTGAGAGAGAGAGAAGCTGTGAGTGAGTGAGAGAGAGAGAGAAAGAGAAACAGTGAGTGAGAGAGACAGAGAGAGAAAGAGAAGCAGTGAGTGAGAGAGACAGAGAGAGAAAGAGAAGCTGTGAGTGAGTGAGTGAGAGAGAGAAAGAAAGAGAAGCTGTGAGTGAGAGAGAGAGAGAAAGAGTAGCTGTGAATGAGAGAGAGAGAAATAGAAGCTGTGAGTGTGAGAGAGAGAAAGAGAAGATGTGAGTGCGAGAGACAGAGAGATTAAGAGAGAGAAGCTGTGAGTGAGAGAGAGAGAAAAAAAGAAAAGCTGTGAGTGAGAGAGAGAAATAGAAGCTGTGAGTGAGAGAGAGAGAAAGAGAAGCTGTTAGTGAGAGAAAGAAAGAGAAGCTGTGAGTGTGAGAGAAAGAGAGAGAGATGCTGTGAGTGAGTGAGGGAGAGAGAGAAGCTGTGAGTGAGAGAGAGAGAAAGAGAATTTGTGAGTGAGAGAGGGAAAGAGAAGCTGTAAGTGAGAGAGAGAAAGAGAAAGAGAAGCTGTGAGTGAGAGAGGGAGAGAGAAAGAGAAGCTGTGAGTGAGTGAGGCAGAGAGAGAAATAGAACATGTGAGTGAGCAAGAGAGAGAGAGAAAGAGAATAAGAAGCTGTGAGTTAGTGTGAGAGAGAAAAGAGAAGTTGTGAGTGAGAGATAGAGAGAGAAAGAAAGAGAAGCTGTGAGTGAGAGAGAGAAAAATAGAAGCTGTGAGTGAGTGAGTGAGTGAGAGAGAAAGTGAAGCTGTGAGTGAGTGAGAGAGAGAGAGAGAGAAGGAGAACCTGTGTGTGTGAGAGAGAAAGAGAATCTGTGAGTTAGTGAGTGAAAGAGAAAGAGATGCTGTGAGTGAGAGAGACAGAGAGAGAGAGAAGCTGTGAGTGAGTGAGAGAGAGAGAAAGAGAAGCTGTGCGTTAGTGTGAGAGAAAGAGAAGCTGTGAGTGAGAGAGACAGAAAGAGAAAGAGAAGCTGTGAGTGAGTGAGAGAGAGAGAGAGAGAGAAAGAAAGAGAAGCTGTGAGTGAGAGAGAGAAAGAGAGAGAGAAGCTGTGAAAGAGAGAGAGAAATAGAAGCTGTGAGTGAGAGAGACAGAGAGAGAAGCTGTGAGTGAGTGAGTGAGAGAGAAAGAGAGGCTGTGAGTGAGTGAGAGAGAAAGAAAGAGAAGCTGTGAGTGAGAGAGAGAGAAAAAAAGAGAAGCTGTTAGTGAGAGAGAGAAAGAGAAGCTGTGAGTGAGAGAGAGAGAAAGAGAAGCTGTGAGTGAGAGAGAGAAAGAAAAGCTATGAGTGAGAGAGAGTGAGAGAAAGAGAAGCTGTGAGTGAGAGAGTGAAAGAGAAGCTGTGAGTGAGTGAGAGAGAGAGAAGCTGTGAGTGAGTGAGAGAGAGAGAGAAAGAGAAACAGTGAGTGAGAGAGACAGAGAGAGAAAGAGAAGCAGTGAGTGAGAGAGACAGAGAGAGAAAGAGAAGCTGTGAGTGAGTGAGTGAGAGAGAGAAAGAAAGAGAAGCTGTGAGTGAGAGAGAGAGAGAAAGAGTAGCTGTGAATGAGAGAGAGAGAAATAGAAGCTGTGAGTGTGAGAGAGAGAAAGAGAAGCCGTGAGAGAGAGAGAGAAAGAGAAGCTGTGAGTGAGAGATAGAGAGAAAAAGAAGCTGTGAGTGAGAGAGAGAAAGAGAAAGAGAAGCTGTGAGAGAGAGAGAGAGAAAAAGAGAAGCTGTGAGTGAGGGAGACAGAGAGAGAAATAGAACATGTGAGTGAGCAAGGAGAGAGAGAGAGAAAGAAGCTGTGAGTGAGTGTGAGAGAGAGAAAAGAGAAGTTGTGAGTGAGAGAGATAGAGAGAAAGAAAGAGAAGCTGTGAGTGAGATAGAGAAAAATAGAAGCTGTGAGTGAGTGAGAGAGAGAAAGAAAGAGAAGCTGTGAGTGAGCGAGTGAGAGAGAAAGAGAAAGAGAACCTGTGTGTGTGAGAGAGAAAGAGAATCTGTGAGTTAGTGAGTGAAAGAGAAAGTGATGCTGTGAGTGAGAGAGACAGAGAGAGAGAAGCTGAGTGAGTGAGAGAGAGAGAAAGAGAAGCTGTGAGTGAGTGAGAGAGAGAGAAAGAGAAGCTGTGAGTGAGTGAGTGAGTGAGAGAGAAAGAGAAGTGTGCGTTAGTGTGAGAAAGAGAAGCTGTGAGTGAGAGAGACAGAAAGAGAAAGAGAAGCTGTGAGTGAGTGAGAGAGAGAGAGAAAAAGAAAGAAAGAGAAGCTGTGAGTGAGAGAGAGAGAGAGAAAGAGAAGCTGTGAAAGAGAGAGAGAAGTAGAAGCTGTGAGTGAGAGAGACAGAGAGAGAAAGAGAAGCTGTGAGTGAGTGAGAGACAGAGAGAGAAAGAGAAGCTGTGAGTGAGAGAGACAGAGAGAGAAAGAGAAGCTGTGAGTGAGTGAGAGACAGAGAGAGAAAGAGAAGCTGTGAGTGAGAGAGAGAGAGAAAGAGAAGCTGTGAGTGAGTGAGAGAGAGAATGAGAAGCTGTGAGTGAGTGAGAGAGAGAGAAAGAGAAGATGTGAGTGCGAGAGACAGAGAGATTAAGAGATATCTGTGAGTGAGTGAGAGAGAGAGAAAGAGAAGCTGTGTGTGTGAGAGAGAGAAAGGGAAGTTGTGTGTGTGTGAGAGAGAGAAAGAGAAGCTGTGAGTGAGATAGACAGAGAGAGAAAGAGAAGCTGTGAGAGAGAGAGAAAAAGAGAAGCTGTGAGTGAGAGAGATAGAGAGAGAGAGAACCTGTGAGTGTGTGTGAGAGAGAGAGAAAGAGAAGGTGTGAGTGAGAGAGAGAGAGAAAGAGAAGCTGTGAGTGAGAGAGAGAGAAAGAAAAGCTGTGAGTGAGAGAGAGAGAGAGAGAAAGAAAGAGAAGCTGTGAGTGCGAGAGAAAGAGAGAGAGATGCTGTGAGTGAGTGAGGGAGAGAGAGAAGCTGTGAGTGAGAGAGAGAGAAAGAGAATTTGTGAGTGAGAGAGGGAAAGAGAAGCTGTGAGTGAGAGAGAGAAAGAGAAAGAGAAGCTGTGAGTGAGAGAGAGAGAGAGAAAGAGAAGCTGTGAGTGAGTGAGGCAGAGAGAGAAATAGAACATGTGAGTGAGCAAGAGAGAGAGAGAAAGAGAATAAGAAGCTGTGAGTTAGTGTGAGAGAGAAAAGAGAAGTTGTGAGTGAGAGATAGAGAGAGAAAGAAAGAGAAGCTGTGAGTGAGAGAGAGAAAAATAGAAGCTGTGAGTGAGTGAGTGAGAGAGAAAGTGAAGCTGTGAGTGAGTGAGAGAGAGAGAGAGAGAGAAGGAGAACCTGTGTGTGTGAGAGAGAAAGAGAATCTGTGAGTTAGTGAGTGAAAGAGAAAGAGATGCTGTGAGTGAGAGAGACAGAGAGAGAGAGAAGCTGTGAGTGAGTGAGAGAGAGAGAAAGAGAAGCTGTGCGTTAGTGTGAGAGAAAGAGAAGCTGTGAGTGAGAGAGACAGAAAGAGAAAGAGAAGCTGTGAGTGAGTGAGAGAGAGAGAGAGAGAGAAAGAAAGAGAAGCTGTGAGTGAGAGAGAGAAAGAGAGAGAGAAGCTGTGAAAGAGAGAGAGAAATAGAAGCTGTGAGTGAGAGAGACAGAGAGAGAAGCTGTGAGTGAGTGAGTGAGAGAGAAAGAGAGGCTGTGAGTGAGTGAGAGAGAGAGAAAGAGAAGCTGTGAGTGAGAGAGAGAGAAAAAAAGAAAAGCTGTGAGTGAGAGAGAGAAATAGAAGCTGTGAGTGAGAGAGAGAGAAAGAGAAGCTGTTAGTGAGAGAGAGAAAGAGAAGCTGTGAGTGAGATAGACAGAGAGAGAAAGAGAAGCTGTGAGAGAGAGAGAAAAAGAGAAGCTGTGAGTGAGAGAGATAGAGAGAGAGAGAACCTGTGAGTGTGTGTGAGAGAGAGAGAAAGAGAAGGTGTGAGTGAGAGAGAGAGAGAAAGAGAAGCTGTGAGTGAGAGAGAGAGAAAGAAAAGCTGTGAGTGAGAGAGAGAGAGAGAGAAAGAAAGAGAAGCTGTGAGTGCGAGAGAAAGAGAGAGAGATGCTGTGAGTGAGTGAGGGAGAGAGAGAAGCTGTGAGTGAGAGAGAGAGAAAGAGAATTTGTGAGTGAGAGAGGGAAAGAGAAGCTGTGAGTGAGAGAGAGAAAGAGAAAGAGAAGCTGTGAGTGAGAGAGAGAGAGAGAAAGAGAAGCTGTGAGTGAGTGAGGCAGAGAGAGAAATAGAACATGTGAGTGAGCAAGAGAGAGAGAGAAAGAGAATAAGAAGCTGTGAGTTAGTGTGAGAGAGAAAAGAGAAGTTGTGAGTGAGAGATAGAGAGAGAAAGAAAGAGAAGCTGTGAGTGAGAGAGAGAAAAATAGAAGCTGTGAGTGAGTGAGTGAGAGAGAAAGTGAAGCTGTGAGTGAGTGAGAGAGAGAGAGAGAGAGAAGGAGAACCTGTGTGTGTGAGAGAGAAAGAGAATCTGTGAGTTAGTGAGTGAAAGAGAAAGAGATGCTGTGAGTGAGAGAGACAGAGAGAGAGAGAAGCTGTGAGTGAGTGAGAGAGAGAGAAAGAGAAGCTGTGCGTTAGTGTGAGAGAAAGAGAAGCTGTGAGTGAGAGAGACAGAAAGAGAAAGAGAAGCTGTGAGTGAGTGAGAGAGAGAGAGAGAGAGAAAGAAAGAGAAGCTGTGAGTGAGAGAGAGAAAGAGAGAGAGAAGCTGTGAAAGAGAGAGAGAAATAGAAGCTGTGAGTGAGAGAGACAGAGAGAGAAGCTGTGAGTGAGTGAGTGAGAGAGAAAGAGAGGCTGTGAGTGAGTGAGAGAGAGAGAAAGAGAAGCTGTGAGTGAGAGAGAGAGAAAAAAAGAAAAGCTGTGAGTGAGAGAGAGAAATAGAAGCTGTGAGTGAGAGAGAGAGAAAGAGAAGCTGTTAGTGAGAGAGAGAAAGAGAAGCTGTGAGTGAGAGAGATAGAGAGAAAGAGAAGCTGTGAGTGAGAGAGAGAAAGAAAAGCTATGAGTGAGAGAGAGTGAGAGAAAGAGAAGCTGTGAGTGAGAGAGTGAAAGAGAAGCTGTGAGTGAGTGAGAGAGAGAGAAGCTGTGAGTGAGTGAGAGAGAGAGAGAAAGAGAAACAGTGAGTGAGAGAGACAGAGAGAGAAAGAGAAGCTGTGAGTGAGTGAGTGAGTGAGAGAGAGGAAGAAAGAGAAGCTGTGAGTGAGAGAGAATGAGAAAGAGTAGCTGTGAATGAGAGAGAGAAATAGAAGCTGTGAGTGAGAGAGAGAGAAAGAGAAGCTGTGAGTGAGAGAGAGAGAGTGAAAGAGAAGCTGTGAGTGAGGGAGACAGAGAGAAATAGAACCTGTGAGTGAGCAAGAGAGAGAGAGAGAGAAGCTGTGAGTGACAGGGAGAAAGAGAAGCTGTGAGTGAGACAGATAGAGAAAGAGAAGGTTTGAGTGAGTGAGAGAGCGAGAGAAAGAGATACTGTGAGTGAGAGAGAGAGAAAGAGAAGCTGTGTGTGTGAGAGAAAGAGAATCTGTGAGTTAGTGAGTGAAAGAGAAAGAGACGCTGTGAATGAGAGAGACAGAGAGAGAGAAGCTGTGAGTGAGTGAGAGAGAGAGAAAAAGAGAAGCTGTGAGTGAGATAGAGAGAAAGAGAAGCTGTGAGTGAGTGAGAGAGAGAGAAAGAGAAGATGTGTGTTAGTGTGAGAGAAAGAGAAGCTGTGAGTGAGAGAGAGAGAGAAAGAGAACCTGTGAGTGAGTGAGAGACAGAGAGAGAAAGAGAAGCTGTGAGTGAGAGAGAGAGAGAAAGAGAAGCTGTGAGTGAGAGAGAGAGAGAGAAAGAGGAGCTGTGTGTGTGTGTGAGAGAGAAAGAGAAGCTGTGAGTGAGAGAGACAGAGAGAAAGAGAATCTGTGAGTGAGTGATAGAGAGAGAAAGAAAAGCTGTGTGAGAGAGAGTGAGAGAGAAAGAGAAGCTGTGAGAGAGAGAGAAAAAGGGAAGCTGTGAGTGTGAGAGAGAGAGAAGCTGTGTGTGAGAGAGAGAAGCTGTGAGTGAGTGAGAGAGAGAGAGGAGATGCTGTGAGAGAGAAGAGAGTGAGAGAGGAAGAGAAGCTGTGAGAGAGAGAAAGAGAAGCTGTGAGTGAGAGAGACAGAGAGAGAAAGAGAAGCTGTGAGTGAGTGAGAGAGAAAGAGGAGCTGAGAGTGTGAGAGAGAGAGAAACTGTGAGTGATACAGAGAGAGAGAAAGAGAAGCTGTGAGTGAGAGAGAGAAAGAGAAGCTGTGAGTGAGTGAGAGAGAGAGAAAGACAAGCTGTGAGAGAGAGAGAGAGAAAGAGAAGCTGTGTGTGAGAGAGAGAAAGAAAAAGAGAAGCTATGAGTGAGAGAGTGAGAGAAAGAGAAGCTGTGTTTGAGAGAGAGAAAGAGAAGCTGTGAGTGAGAGAGAGAGAGAGAGAGAGAGAGAGAAATGAAGCTGTGAGTGAGAGAGATAGAGAGAAAGAGCTGTGTGTGAGAGAGAAATAGAAGCTCTGAGTGAGTGAGAGAGAAAGAGAAAGAGTATCTGTGAGTGAGAGAGAGAGAGAGAAAGAGAAGCTGTGAGTGGGTGAGAGAGAGAGAAGCTGTGAGTGAGTGAGAGAGAGAAAGAGAAGCAGTGAGTGAGAGAGACAGAGAGAGAAAGAGAAGCTGTGAGTGAGTGAGAGAGAGAGAGAAAGAAAGAGAAGCTGAGAGTGACAGAGAGAGAAAGAGTAGCTGTGAATTAGAGAGAGAGAGAAATAGAAGCTGTGAGTGTGTGAGAGAGAAAGAGAAGCTGTGAGTGAGAGAGAGAGAGAAAGAGAAGCTGTGAGTGAGAGAGAAAGAGAAGCTGTGAGTGAGAGAGAGAGAAAGAGAAGCTGTGAGTGAGAGAGAGAGAGTGAAAGAGAAGCTGTGAGTGAGGGAGACAGAGAGAAATAGAACCTGTGAGTGAGCAAGAGAGAGAGAGAGAGAAGCTGTGAGTGACAGGGAGAAAGAGAAGCTGTGAGTGAGACAGATAGAGAAAGAGAAGGTTTGAGTGAGTGAGAGAGCGAGAGAAAGAGATACTGTGAGTGAGAGAGAGAGAAAGAGAAGCTGTGTGTGTGAGAGAAAGAGAATCTGTGAGTTAGTGAGTGAAAGAGAAAGAGACGCTGTGAATGAGAGAGACAGAGAGAGAGAAGCTGTGAGTGAGTGAGAGAGAGAGAAAAAGAGAAGCTGTGAGTGAGAGAGAGAGAAAGAGAAGCTGTGAGTGAGTGAGAGAGAGAGAAAGAGAAGATGTGTGTTAGTGTGAGAGAAAGAGAAGCTGTGAGTGAGAGAGAGAGAGAAAGAGAACCTGTGAGTGAGTGAGAGACAGAGAGAGAAAGAGAAGCTGTGAGTGAGAGAGAGAGAGAAAGAGAAGCTGTGAGTGAGAGAGAGAGAGAAAGAGGAGCTGTGTGTGTGTGTGAGAGAGAAAGAGAAGCTGTGAGTGAGAGAGACAGAGAGAAAGAGAATCTGTGAGTGAGTGATAGAGAGAGAAAGAAAAGCTGTGTGAGAGAGAGTGAGAGAGAAAGAGAAGCTGTGAGAGAGAGAGAAAAAGGGAAGCTGTGAGTGTGAGAGAGAGAGAAGCTGTGTGTGAGAGAGAGAAGCTGTGAGTGAGTGAGAGAGAGAGAGGAGATGCTGTGAGAGAGAAGAGAGAGAGGAAGAGAAGCTGTGAGAGAGAGAAAGAGAAGCTGTGAGTGAGAGAGGCAGAGAGAGAAAGAGAAGCTGTGAGTGAGTGAGAGAGAAAGAGGAGCGGAGAGTGTGAGAGAGAGAGAAACTGTGAGTGATACAGAGAGAGAGAAAGAGAAGCTGTGAGTGAGAGAGAGAAAGAGAAGCTGTGAGTGAGTGAGAGAGAGAGAAAGACAAGCTGTGAGAGTGAGAGAGAGAAAGAGAAGCTGTGTGTGAGAGAGAGAAAGAAAAAGAGAAGCTATGAGTGAGAGAGTGAGAGAAAGAGAAGCTGTGTTTGAGAGAGAGAAAGAGAAGCTGTGAGTGAGAGAGAGAGAGAGAGAAATGAAGCTGTGAGTGAGAGAGATAGAGAGAAAGAGAAGCTGTGTGTGAGAGAGAAATAGAAGCTCTGAGTGAGTGAGAGAGAAAGAGAAAGAGTATCTGTGAGTGAGAGAGAGAGAGAGAAAGAGAAGCTGTGAGTGGGTGAGAGAGAGAGAAGCTGTGAGTGAGTGAGAGAGAGAAAGAGAAGCAGTGAGTGAGAGAGACAGAGAGAGAAAGAGAAGCTGTGAGTGAGTGAGAGAGAGAGAGAAAGAAAGAGAAGCTGAGAGTGACAGAGAGAGAAAGAGTAGCTGTGAATTAGAGAGAGAGAGAAATAGAAGCTGTGAGTGTGTGAGAGAGAAAGAGAAGCTGTGAGTGAGAGAGAGAGAGAAAGAGAAGCTGTGAGTGAGAGAGAAAGAGAAGCTGTGAGTGAGAGAGAGAAAGAGAAAGAGAAGCTGTGAGTGAGAGAGAGAGAGAGAGAAGTTGTGAGTGAGGGAGAGAGAGAAAGAGAAGCTGTGAGCGAGAGAGAGAGAGAAAGAGAAGCTGTGAGTGAGAGAGAGAAAGGGAAAGAGAAGCTTTGAGTGAGAGAGAGAGAAAGAGAAGCTGTGAGTGAGGGAGACAGAGAGAGAAATAGAACCTGTGAGTGAGCAAGAGAGAGAGAGAGAGAGAGAAGCTTTGTGACAGAGAGAAAGAGAAGCTTCTCTCTCTCTCTCTCTCTTGCTCACTCAGACAGAGAGAAAGAGAAGCTGTGAGTGAGACAGATAGAGAAAGAGAAGGTTTGAGTGAGTGAGAGAGCGAGAGAAGGAGATACTGTGAGTGAGAGAGAGAGAAAGAGAAGCTGTGTGTGTGAGAGAGAAAGAGAATCTGTGAGTTAGTGAGTGAAAGAGAAAGAGACGCTGTGAGTGAGAGTGACAGAGAGAGAGAGAAGCTGTGAGTGAGTGAGAGAGAGAGAAAGAGAAGCTGTGAGTGAGAGAGAGAGAAAGAGAACCTGTGAGTGAGTGAGAGAGAGAGAAAGAGAAGCTGTGTGTTAGTGTGAGAGAAAGAGAACCTGTGAGTGAGAGAGAGAGAGAGAGAAGCTGTGAGTGAGAGAGAGAGAAAAAAGAAGCTGTGAGTGAGAGAGAGAAAGAGAAAGAGAAGCTGTGAGTAAGAGAGAGAGAGAGAGAAGCTGTGAGTGAGTGTGAGAGAGAGAAAAGAGAAGTTGTGAGTGAGAGAGATAGAGAGAAAGAAAGAGAAGCTGTGAGTGAGAGAGAGAAAAATAGAAGCTGTGTGAGTGAGAGAGAGAGAGAGAAGCTGTGAGTGAATGAGTGAGAGAGAAAGAGAAAGAGAACCTTTGTGTGTGAGAGAGAAAGAGAATCTGTGAGTTAGTGAGTGAAAGAGAAAGAGACGCTGTGAGTGAGAGAGACAGAGAGAGAGAGGCAAGTGAGTGAGAGAGAGAGAGAAAGAGAAGCTGTGAGTGAGAGAGACAGAGAGAGAAAGAGAAGATGTGAGTGAGTGAGAGACAGAGAGAGAAAGAGAAGCTGTGAGTGAGTGAGAGAGAAAGAGGAGCTGAGAGTGAGAGAGAGAGAGAGAAGCTGTGAGTGATACAGAGAAAGAGAGAAAGAGAAGCTGTGAGTGAGAGAGAGAAAGAGAAGCTGTGAGAGAGAGAGAGAGAGAGAAGCTGTGTGTGAGAGAGAGAAAGAAAAAGAGAAGCTATGAGTGAGAGAGTGAGAGAAAGAGAAGCTGTGAGTGAGAGAGAGAAAGAGAAGCTGTGAGTGAGTGAGAGAGAGAGAAATGAAGCTGTGAGTGAGAGAGATAGAGAGAAAGAGAAGCTGTGTGTGAGAGAGAAATAGAAGCTGTGAGTGAGTGAGAGAGAAAGAGAATGAGAATCTGTGAGTGAGAGAGAGAGAGAGAAAGAGAAGCTGTGAGTGGGTGTGAGAGAGAGAGAGAAGCTGTGAGTGAGTGAGAGAGAGAAAGAGAAGCAGTGAGTGAGAGAGACAGAGAGAGAAAGAGAAGCTGTGAGTGAGTGAGAGAGAGAGAGAAAGAAAGAGAAGGTTTGAGTGAGAGAGAGAGAAAGAGTAGCTGAGAATGAGAGAGAGAGAGAAAGAGAAGCTGTGAGTGTGTGAGAGAGAAAGAGAAGCTGTGAGTGAGTGAGAGAGAGAAGCTGTGAGTGAGTGAGATAGAGAGAGAAAGAGAAGCTGTGAGTGAGTGAGAGAGAGAGAAAGTGAAGCTGTGAGTGAGTTAGAGAGAGAGAGAGAGAAGGAGAACCTGTGTGTGTGTGAGAGAAAGAGAAGCTGTGAGTTAGTGAGTGAAAGAGAAAGAGATGCTGTGAGTGAGAGAGACAGAGAGAGAGAGAAGCTGTGAGTGAGTGAGAGAGAGAGAAAGAGAAGCTGTGCGTTAGTGTGAGAGAAAGAGAAGCTGTGAGTGAGAGAGACAGAAAGAGAAAGAGTAGCTGTGAGTGAGTGAGAGAGAGAGAGAGAAAGAAAGAGAAGCTGTGAGTGAGAGAGAGAAAGAGAGAGAGAAGCTGTGAAAGAGAGAGAGAAATAGAAGCTGTGAGTGAGAGAGACAGAGAGAGAAGCTGTGAGTGAGTGAGTGAGAGAGAAAGAGAGGCTGTGAGTGAGTGAGAGAGAGAGAAAGAGAAGCTGTGAGTGAGAGAGAGAGAAAAAAAGAAAAGCTGTGAGTGAGAGAGAGAAATAGAAGCTGTGAGTGAGAGAGAGAAAGAGAAGCTGTTAGTGAGAGAGAGAAAGAGAAGCTGTGAGTGAGAGAGATAGAGAGAAAGAGAAGCTGTGAGTGAGAGAGAGAGAGAGAGAAAAGCTATGAGTGAGTGAGAGAAAGAGAAGCTGTGAGTGAGAGAGTGAAAGAGAAGCTGTGAGTGAGTGAGAGAGAGAGAAGCTGTGAGTGAGTGAGAGAGAGAGAGAGAAAGAAAGAGAAGATGTGAGTGAGAGAGAGAAAGAGAAGCTGTGAATGAGAGAGAGAGAGAAATAGAAGCTGTGAGTGAGAGAGAGAGAAAGAGAAGCTGTGAGTGAGAGAGAGAGAAAGAGAAGCTGTGAGTGAGAGAGAGAGAAAAAGAGAAGCTGTCAGTGAGAGAGAGAAAGAGAAAGAGAAGCTGTGAGTGAGGGAGACAGAGAAAGAAATGGAACCTGTGAGTGAGCAAGAGAGAGAGAGAGAGAAGCTGTGAGTGACAGAGAGAAAGAGAAGCTATGAGTGAGACAGATAGAGAAAGAGAAGGTTTGAGTGAGTGAGAGAGCGAGAGAGATACTGTGAGTGAGAGAGAGAGAACGAGAAGCTGTGTGTGTGAGAGAGAAAGAGAATCTGTGAGTTAGTGAAAGAGAAAGAGACGCTGTGAGTGAGAGAGACAGAGAGAGAGAAGCTGTGCGTGAGTGAGAGAGAGAAAAAAAGAGAAGCTGTGAGTGAGAGAGAGAGAAAGAGAAGCTGTGAGTGAGTGAGAGAGAGAGAAAGAGAAGCTGTGTGTTAGTGTGAGAGAAAGAGAAGATGTGAGTGAGAGAGACAGAGAGAGAAAGAGAAGCTGTGAGTGAGTGAGAGACAGAGAGAAAGAGAAGCTGTGAGTGAGAGAGAGAGAGAAAGAGAAGCTGTGAGTGAGTGAGAGAGAGAAAGAGATGCTGTGAGTGAGTGAGAGAGAGAGAAAGAGAACCTGTGAGTGAGAGAGAGAGAAAGAGAAGCTGTAAATGAGAGAGAGAGAGAAAGAGAAGCTGTGAGAGAGAGAGAAAGAGAAGCTGTGAGTGAGAGAGTTAAAGAGAAGTGGTGAGTGAGTGAGAGAGAGTGAGAGAAGGAGAAGCTGTGAGTGAGAGAGAGAGAAAGAGAAGCTGTGTGTGAGAGAGAAAGAGAAGCTGTGTGTGTGTGAGAGAGAAAGAGAAGCTGTGAGTGAGAGAGACAGAGAGAGAAAGAGAAGCTGTGAGTGAGTGATAGAGAGAGAGAAAGAAAAGCTGTGTGAGAGAGAGTGAGAGAGAAAGAGAAGCTGTGAGAGAGAGAGAAAAAGAGAAGCTGTGAGTGAGAGAGAGCGAGAAGCTGTGTGTGTGAGAGAGAAGCTGTGAGTGAGAGATAAAGAGAAGCTGTGAGTGAGTGAGAGAGAGAGACGAGATGCTGTGAGAGAGAAGAGAGTGAGAGAGAAAGAGAAGCTGTGTGAGAGAGAGAGAAAGAGAAGCTGTGAGTGAGTAAGAGACAGAGAGAGAAAGAGAAGCTGTGAGTGAGAGAGAGAGAAAGAGAAGCTGTGAGTGAGGGAGAGAGAGAGAAAGAGAAGCTGTGAGTGAGAGAGAGAGAGAGAGAAGCTGTGTGTGAGAGAGAGAAGCTGTGAGTGAGTGAGAGAGAAAGAGAAGCTGTGAGTGAGAGATAAAGAGAAGCTGTGAGTGAGTGAGAGAGAGAGATGAGATGCTGTGAGAGAGAAGAGAGTGAGAGAGAAAGAGAAGCTGAGAGAGAGAGAGAAAGAGAAGCTGTGAGTGAGTTAGAGACAGAGAGAGAAAGAGAAAGAGAAGCTGTGAGTGAGGGAGACAGAGAGGGAAATAGAACCTGTGAGTTAGCAAGAGAGAGAGAGAGAAAGAAGCTGTGAGTGACAGAGAGAAAGAGAAACTGAGTGAGACAGATAGAGAGAGAGAAGGTTTGTGTGAGAGAGCGAGAAAAAGAGATATTGTGAGTGAGAGAGAGAGAAAGAGAAGCTGTTTGTTTGAGAGAGAAAGAAAATCTGTGAGTTAGTGAGTGAAAGAGAAAGAGACGCTGTGAGTGAGAGAGACAGAGAGAGAGAGAGAAGCTGTGAGTGAGTGAGAGAGAGAAAAAGAGAAGCTGTGAGTGAGAGGGAGAAAGAGAAGCTGTGAGTGAGTGAGTGAGTGAGAGAGAAAGAGACTGTGTGTTAGTGTGAGAGAAAGAGAAGCTGTGAGTGAGAGAGACAGAGAGAGAAAGAGAAGCTGTGAGTGAGTGATAGTGAGAGAGAAAGAAAAGCTGTGTGAGAGAGAGTGAGAGAGAAAGAGAAGCTGTGAGAGAGAGAAAAAAGAGAAGCTGTGAGTGAGAGAGAGAGAGAAGCTGTGAGTGAGTGAGAGAGAAAGAGAAGCTGTGAGTGAGTGAGAGAGAGAAGCTGTGAGTGAGTGAGATAGAGAGAGAAAGAGAAGCTGTGAGTGAGTGAGAGAGAGAGAAGGCGATGCTGTGAGAGAGAAGAGAGTGAGAGAGAAAGAGAAGCTGTGTGTGTGAGAGAGAAAGAGAAGCTGTGAGTGAGAGAGACAGAGAGAGAAAGAGAAGCTGTGAGTGAGTGAGAGAGAAAGAGGAGCTGAGAGTGAGAGAGAGAGAGAAGCTGTGAGTGATACAGAGAGAGAAAGCGAAGCTGTGAGTGAGAGAGAGAAAGAGAAGCTGTGAGTGAGAGAGAGAGAGAGAAAGAGAAGCTGTGAGTGAGAGAGAGAAAGAGAAAGAGAAGCTATGAGTGAGAGAGAGTGAGAGAAAGAGAAGCTGTGAGTGAGAGAGATAGAGAGAAAGAGAAGCTGTGTGTGTGAGAGAGAAATAGAAGCTGTGAGTGAGTGAGAGAGAAAGTGAAAGAGCAGCTGTGAGTGAGTGAGAGAGAGAGAGAAGCTGTGAGTGAGTGAGAGAGAGAAGCTGTGAGTGAGTGAGAGAGAGAAAGAGAAGCAGTGAGTGAGAGAGACAAAGAGAGAAAGAGAAGCTGTGAGTGAGTGAGTGAGAGAGAGAAAGTAAGAGAAGCTGTGAGAGAGAGAGAGAGGGAAAGAGTAGCTGTGAATGAGAGAGAGAGAGAGAGAAATAGAAGCTGTGAGTGTGTGAGAGAGAAAGAGAAGCTGTGAGTGAGAGAGAGAGAAAGAGAAGCTGTGAGAGAGAGAGAGAAAGAGAAGCTGTGAGTGAGAGAGAAAGAGAAGCTGTGTGTGAGAGAGAGAGAAAGAGAAGCTGTGAGTGAGAGAGACAGAGAGAGAAAGAGAAGCTGTGAGTGAGTGATAGAGAGAGAGAAAGAAAAGCTGTGTGAGAGAGAGTGAGAGAGAAAGAGAAGCTGTGAGAGAGAGAGAAAAAGAGAAGCTGTGAGTGAGAGAGAGAGAGAAGCTGTGTGTGTGAGAGAGAAGCTGTGAGTGAGAGAGAAAGAGAAGCTGTGAGTGAGAGAGAGAGAGAAGCTGTGAGTGAGTGAGATAGAGAGAGAAAGAGAAGCGGTGAGTGAGTGAGAGAGAGAGACGAGCTGCTGTGAGAGAGAAGAGAGTAAGAGAGAAAGAGAAGCTGTGAGAGAGAGAGAGAAAGAGAAGCTGTGAGTGAGTTAGAGACATTGAGAGAAAGAGAAAGAGAAGCTGTGAGTGAGAGAGAGAGAGAGAAAGAGAAGCTGTGAGTGAAGGAGAGAGAGAGAAAGAGAAGCTGTGAGTGAGAGACAGAGAGAGAGAGAAAGAGAAGCTGTGAGAGAGAGAAAAAGAGAAGCTGTGAGTGAGAGAGAGAGAAGCTGTGTGTGTGAGAGAGAAGCTGTGAGTGAGAGAAAGAGAAGCTGTGAGTGAGTGAGAGACAGAAGCTGTGAGTGAGTGAGATAGAGAAAAAGAGAAGCTGTGAGTGAGTGAGAGAGAGAGAGAAGGAGATGCTGTGAGAGAGAAGAGAGTGAGAGAGAAAGAGAAGCTGTGTGAGAGAGAGAGAAAGAGAAGCTGTGAGTGAGAGAGACAGAGAGAGAAAGAGAAGCTGTGAGTGAGAGAGAGAGAAAGAGAAGCTGTGAGTGAGAGAGAGAGAAAAAGAGAAGCTGTCAGTGAGAGAGAGAAAGAGAAAGAGAAGCTGTGAGTGAGGGAGACAGAGAAAGAAATGGAACCTGTGAGTGAGCAAGAGAGAGAGAGAGAGAAGCTGTGAGTGACAGAGAGAAAGAGAAGCTATGAGTGAGACAGATAGAGAAAGAGAAGGTTTGAGTGAGTGAGAGAGCGAGAGAGATACTGTGAGTGAGAGAGAGAGAACGAGAAGCTGTGTGTGTGTGAGAGAAAGAGAATCTGTGAGTTAGTGAAAGAGAAAGAGACGCTGTGAGTGAGAGAGACAGAGAGAGAGAAGCTGTGCGTGAGTGAGAGAGAGAAAAAAAGAGAAGCTGTGAGTGAGAGAGAGAGAAAGAGAAGCTGTGAGTGAGTGAGAGAGAGAGAAAGAGAAGCTGTGTGTTAGTGTGAGAGAAAGAGAAGATGTGAGTGAGAGAGACAGAGAGAGAAAGAGAAGCTGTGAGTGAGTGAGAGACAGAGAGAAAGAGAAGCTGTGAGTGAGAGAGAGAGAGAAAGAGAAGCTGTGAGTGAGTGAGAGAGAGAAAGAGATGCTGTGAGTGAGTGAGAGAGAGAGAAAGAGAACCTGTGAGTGAGAGAGAGAGAAAGAGAAGCTGTAAATGAGAGAGAGAGAGAAAGAGAAGCTGTGAGAGAGAGAGAAAGAGAAGCTGTGAGTGAGAGAGTTAAAGAGAAGTGGTGAGTGAGTGAGAGAGAGTGAGAGAAGGAGAAGCTGTGAGTGAGAGAGAGAGAAAGAGAAGCTGTGTGTGAGAGAGAAAGAGAAGCTGTGTGTGTGTGAGAGAGAAAGAGAAGCTGTGAGTGAGAGAGACAGAGAGAGAAAGAGAAGCTGTGAGTGAGTGATAGAGAGAGAGAAAGAAAAGCTGTGTGAGAGAGAGTGAGAGAGAAAGAGAAGCTGTGAGAGAGAGAGAAAAAGAGAAGCTGTGAGTGAGAGAGAGCGAGAAGCTGTGTGTGTGAGAGAGAAGCTGTGAGTGAGAGATAAAGAGAAGCTGTGAGTGAGTGAGAGAGAGAGACGAGATGCTGTGAGAGAGAAGAGAGTGAGAGAGAAAGAGAAGCTGTGTGAGAGAGAGAGAAAGAGAAGCTGTGAGTGAGTAAGAGACAGAGAGAGAAAGAGAAAGAGAAGCTGTGAGTGAGAGAGAGAGAGAAAGAGAAGCTGTGAGTGAGGGAGAGAGAGAGAAAGAGAAGCTGTGAGTGAGAGAGAGAGAGAAGCTGTGTGTGAGAGAGAGAAGCTGTGAGTGAGTGAGAGAGAAAGAGAAGCTGTGAGTGAGAGATAAAGAGAAGCTGTGAGTGAGTGAGAGAGAGAGATGAGATGCTGTGAGAGAGAAGAGAGTGAGAGAGAAAGAGAAGCTGAGAGAGAGAGAGAAAGAGAAGCTGTGAGTGAGTTAGAGACAGAGAGAGAAAGAGAAAGAGAAGCTGTGAGTGAGGGAGACAGAGAGGGAAATAGAACCTGTGAGTTAGCAAGAGAGAGAGAGAGAAAGAAGCTGTGAGTGACAGAGAGAAAGAGAAACTGAGTGAGACAGATAGAGAGAGAGAAGGTTTGTGTGAGAGAGCGAGAAAAAGAGATATTGTGAGTGAGAGAGAGAGAAAGAGAAGCTGTTTGTTTGAGAGAGAAAGAAAATCTGTGAGTTAGTGAGTGAAAGAGAAAGAGACGCTGTGAGTGAGAGAGACAGAGAGAGAGAGAGAAGCTGTGAGTGAGTGAGAGAGAGAAAAAGAGAAGCTGTGAGTGAGAGGGAGAAAGAGAAGCTGTGAGTGAGTGAGTGAGTGAGAGAGAAAGAGACTGTGTGTTAGTGTGAGAGAAAGAGAAGCTGTGAGTGAGAGAGACAGAGAGAGAAAGAGAAGCTGTGAGTGAGTGATAGTGAGAGAGAAAGAAAAGCTGTGTGAGAGAGAGTGAGAGAGAAAGAGAAGCTGTGAGAGAGAGAAAAAAGAGAAGCTGTGAGTGAGAGAGAGAGAGAAGCTGTGAGTGAGTGAGAGAGAAAGAGAAGCTGTGAGTGAGTGAGAGAGAGAAGCTGTGAGTGAGTGAGATAGAGAGAGAAAGAGAAGCTGTGAGTGAGTGAGAGAGAGAGAAGGCGATGCTGTGAGAGAGAAGAGAGTGAGAGAGAAAGAGAAGCTGTGTGTGTGAGAGAGAAAGAGAAGCTGTGAGTGAGAGAGACAGAGAGAGAAAGAGAAGCTGTGAGTGAGTGAGAGAGAAAGAGGAGCTGAGAGTGAGAGAGAGAGAGAAGCTGTGAGTGATACAGAGAGAGAAAGCGAAGCTGTGAGTGAGAGAGAGAAAGAGAAGCTGTGAGTGAGAGAGAGAGAGAGAAAGAGAAGCTGTGAGTGAGAGAGAGAAAGAGAAAGAGAAGCTATGAGTGAGAGAGAGTGAGAGAAAGAGAAGCTGTGAGTGAGAGAGATAGAGAGAAAGAGAAGCTGTGTGTGTGAGAGAGAAATAGAAGCTGTGAGTGAGTGAGAGAGAAAGTGAAAGAGCAGCTGTGAGTGAGTGAGAGAGAGAGAGAAGCTGTGAGTGAGTGAGAGAGAGAAGCTGTGAGTGAGTGAGAGAGAGAAAGAGAAGCAGTGAGTGAGAGAGACAAAGAGAGAAAGAGAAGCTGTGAGTGAGTGAGTGAGAGAGAGAAAGTAAGAGAAGCTGTGAGAGAGAGAGAGAGGGAAAGAGTAGCTGTGAATGAGAGAGAGAGAGAGAAATAGAAGCTGTGAGTGTGTGAGAGAGAAAGAGAAGCTGTGAGTGAGAGAGAGAGAAAGAGAAGCTGTGAGAGAGAGAGAGAAAGAGAAGCTGTGAGTGAGAGAGAAAGAGAAGCTGTGTGTGAGAGAGAGAGAAAGAGAAGCTGTGAGTGAGAGAGACAGAGAGAGAAAGAGAAGCTGTGAGTGAGTGATAGAGAGAGAGAAAGAAAAGCTGTGTGAGAGAGAGTGAGAGAGAAAGAGAAGCTGTGAGAGAGAGAGAAAAAGAGAAGCTGTGAGTGAGAGAGAGAGAGAAGCTGTGTGTGTGAGAGAGAAGCTGTGAGTGAGAGAGAAAGAGAAGCTGTGAGTGAGAGAGAGAGAGAAGCTGTGAGTGAGTGAGATAGAGAGAGAAAGAGAAGCGGTGAGTGAGTGAGAGAGAGAGACGAGCTGCTGTGAGAGAGAAGAGAGTGAGAGAGAAAGAGAAGCTGTGAGAGAGAGAGAGAAAGAGAAGCTGTGAGTGAGTTAGAGACATTGAGAGAAAGAGAAAGAGAAGCTGTGAGTGAGAGAGAGAGAGAGAAAGAGAAGCTGTGAGTGAAGGAGAGAGAGAGAAAGAGAAGCTGTGAGTGAGAGACAGAGAGAGAGAGAAAGAGAAGCTGTGAGAGAGAGAAAAAGAGAAGCTGTGAGTGAGAGAGAGAGAAGCTGTGTGTGTGAGAGAGAAGCTGTGAGTGAGAGAAAGAGAAGCTGTGAGTGAGTGAGAGACAGAAGCTGTGAGTGAGTGAGATAGAGAAAAAGAGAAGCTGTGAGTGAGTGAGAGAGAGAGAGAAGGAGATGCTGTGAGAGAGAAGAGAGTGAGAGAGAAAGAGAAGCTGTGTGAGAGAGAGAGAGAAAGAGAAGCTGTGAGTGAGAGAGACAGAGAGAGAAAGAGAAGCTGTGAGTGAGTGAGAGAGAAAGAGGAGCTGAGAGTGAGAGAGAGAGAGAAGCTGTGAGTGATACAGAGAGAGAAAGAGAAGCTGTGAGTGAGAGAGAGAAAGAGAAGCTGTGAGTGAGAGAGAGTGAGAGAAAGAGTAGCTGTGAGTGAGAGAGAGAAAGAGAAGCTGTGAGTGAGAGAGAGCGAGAGAGAAATGAAGCTGTGAGTGAGAGAGATAGAGAGAAAGAGAAGCTGTGTGTGTGAGAGAGAAATAGAAGCTGTGAGTGAGTGAGAGAGAAAGTGAAAGAGCAGCTGTGAGTGAGTGAGAGAGAGAGACAGAGAGAGAAGCTGTGAGTGAGTGAGAGAGAGAGAGAAGCTGTGAGTGAGAGAGAGAGAGAAAGAGAAGCAGTGAGTGAGAGAGACAGAGAGAAAGAGAAGCTGTGAGTGAGTGAGAGAGAGAGAGAAAGTAAGAGAAGCTGTGAGTGAGAGAGAGAGGGATAGAGTAGCTGTGAATGAGAGAGAGAGAGAAATAGAAGCTGTGAGTGTGTGAGAGAGAAAGAGAAGCTGTGAGTGAGAGAGAGAGAGAAAGAGAAGCTGTGAGTGAGAGAGAGAAAGAAAAGCTGTGAGTGAGAGAGAAAGAGTAGTTGTGAATGAGAGAGAGAGAAGTAGAAGCTGTGAATGAGAGAGAGAAAGAGAAGCTGTGAGTGAGAGAGAGAGAGAGAGAAAGAGAAGCTGTGAGTGAGAGAGAGAGAGAAAGAAAGAGAAGCTGTGAGTGAGAGAGAGAAAGAGAAAGAGAAGCTTGAGTGAGAGAGAGAAAGAGAAAGAGAAGCTGTGAGTGAGGGAGACAGAGAGAAATAGAACCTGTGAGTGAGCAAGAGAGAGAGAGAAACTGTGAGTGACAGAGAGAAAGAGAAGCTGTGAGTGAGACAGATAGAGAAAGAGAAGGTTTGAGTGAGTGAGAGAGCGAGAGAAAGAGATACTGTGAGTGAGAGAGAGAGAAAGAGAAGCTGTGTTTGTGTGAGAGAAAGAGAATCTGTGAGTTAGTGAGTGAAAGAGAAAGAGATGCTGTGAGTGAGAGAGAGAGAGAGAAGCTGTGAGTGAGTGAGAGAGAGAGGAAAAGAGAAGTTGTGAGTGAGTGAGAGAGAGAGAAAGAGAAGCTGTTTGTTAGTGTGAGAGAAAGAGAAGCTGTGAGTGAGAGAGACAGAGAGAGAAAGAGAAGCTGTGAGTGAGAGAGAGAGAGAAAGAGAAGCTGTGAGTGAGTGAGAGAGAGAAAGAGAAGCTGTGAGTGAGTGAGAGAGAGAGAAAGAGAAGCTGTGAGTGTGCGAGACAGAGAGAGAAAGAGATGCTGTGAGTGAGTGAGAGAGAGAGAAAGAGAAGCTGAGAGAGAGACAGAGAGAGAAAGAGAAGCTGTAAATGAGAGAGAGAGAGAAAGTGAATCTGTGTGAGAGAGAGAGAGAAAGAAAAGCTGTGAGTGAGAGCGAAAGAGAAGTGGTGAGTGAGTTAGAGAGAGAGAAAGAGAAGCTGTGAGTGAGAGTGTTGTGTCCTAATAGTGTATCCTTCTACATGTGATATCAATGTATCTGAACCAATGTAACCTTGCCAATGAGTAACAATGTAACCTTCAGCTGTATCACATAAACCCTGTAATAGGACGCGAGCTGATGACCACCAGCTGGCAGCAGCGAGCGTCCAAGCTCTCTTGGTTCAAACCCATCAAAGACCGCAGCGCGGGAAGTTTCCCGCCGCTACCTACACCTGGACAAGAAGGGCGTGACCAGCCATGACGTCACGCGGACCAGTAGCCAACGGGCTACCGTGGAGCCACATTCAAATGCGTTACTGCCTTATATATAGAGCTGTTCGTCCGCCATTACCTCATGTTCCCTCTGTCCACCATGCAATAAACCTGAGTTAACCCAGCCGTTGGCTGTGCTTTGTGTCTTGACTCTCATACACTAAACTGGCGACGAAGGTGGGATGATGGATCCCCACGGAGCCAGGACACAGAGCGGGTTCAACATCACCAAACCGCAAGACTGGGAGCTCTTTGAGATGGACTTCCAGGCGGCACTGGTGGAGCTCAAAGTCAAAGAAGACGACGAGGAAAGGAAGAGGGCCATCCTCACTCGCATGCTTGGGATGGAAACCAAGCGGACGCTGGTGGGCATCCTTGCACCGAAGAAGATGAGCGATTTCAAAGCCGGTGACATCATGAAAATGCTGCGTGAGCGTTTCCGACCCTCGAGGGCAATGTTTCCCGCTCGGAGTGCGTTTTGGAGGCGAGTTCAAGTGCCGGACGAGTCGGTAGAAGCCTTCGTAACGGCTATGAGGGTAGCCGCCGCCCCCTGCAAATGGGACCACATCCTAGAGATGGCCCTCAGGGACGGAGTGCTGTGTGGCCTGAAGGACAAGGAAGTACAGCGCAGCTTGATGAACAGGGAGCCACCACCCACACTGGAAGAGGTTGTAGAGGCCGCGGAAGCCGCGGAGTCCACGAATGCTGGAGTAGACGAGATGCACAAGTGGCGTGAGTGGCGTCCGAGGGCCGGCAAGGCGGAAAACTCATCGCACGGGAAGTCCGGTCAGTCGGTGCATGCAACCCGACCGACCTCGAAATCGTCGTCAGAGAGTAGCGATGGCGAGGAGGTCCAGAAGGTCCGGAGAGGCGGGCGCCGCTGCGATGGTTGCGGAGCGGCCCATGAGCGCGTGAAGTTCCCATTCAGGAAAGCCGAGTGCTTCAACTGCGGACATCGGGGGCACATCGCCAAGGCGTGCAGGAAATGGAAAGAGGGCCGGAGACATTCGCAAGACCGTTCAGCCAGACCGGACCGTCCAGCGAGGCCCAAAGATGGCGCCCGGGCCACGAGGAAGCAGGACGGCGTGGGCCGCATCTCGGACGACAGCGAGGGCGACGCTCCTGTGTTCAACGTGTCTGCGGGACAGCCCCATTACTTTGTTGAGGTACTAGTACAAGGGACCCCTATTAGGATGGAAGTTGACTCGGGGTCCTCCTATTCTATAATTCCCCAGAGAGAGTTCTTGAAAATCGACCCCCACGTGCGGCCCAAACTTAAAGCGTTGAGGGCCACACTACGGGACGTTCAGGGGAACAGCATTCCAGTGTTGGGGGTCGGAACGTTCCGGGTTCGCTTTAAGAGACATTCTGCGGAACTTCCCCTAGTGGTGCTAAAAGGGGGGAGTTGTAGCCTCCTCGGAACACAGTGGTTTCAGCCCTTAGGCCTGTTCATAGGGGGGGTGCATGCCGTAGGCGAGGACCCAATACAAGCAGTATGTGACGCACACCCCGCCGTTTTTAAAAGTGGACTGGGAAAGTTCAAGGGACCCCCTGTAGCATTCGACTTAGACCCGGAGGTCCGCCCGATAAGACTTAAACCGCGCAGGGTACCGTTCGCGCTTAAGGACAAAATAGAGGCGGAACTGGACAAACTGGTGGGTCAAGGAATTCTCGTTCCTGTGGATTCCGCGGAGTGGGAGACTCCAATTGTAACAGCACTGAAGGCTAACGGGGAGGTGCGCATTTGCGCTGATTATAAGTGTACCATTAATAAGGCAATCCGCCCTAATGCATACCCGGTGCCAGTGGTCAGCCACCTTCTGGCCAGGCTGAATGGGGGAAAGTGTTTCGCTAAACTCGATTTAGCACAGGCCTACCAGCAACTCCCAGTAACCCCCGCCACAGCGGCGGCACAAACAATAGTCACACATAAGGGGGCGTTCCAGGTGTCGAGGTTACAGTTCGGCGTGAACTCGGCACCTGGCATTTTTCAGTCGCTAGTGGAACGCCTCCTGAAGGGGCTGGAGGGGGTGTTGCCATATTTTGATGACGTGTTGATAACGGGGGGGGGAGTAAGGCCGAGCTGGCCCACAGATTGGATAAGGTCCTGGCCGTGTTCGAGAAAGCGGGGCTGCGACTGAGAAAAGACAAATGTGTATTTTACGAAACAGAGGTTGAGTTTTTAGGGTTCCGTGTCACACCCGAGGGAATTAGGCCGTCCAAATCTAAGGTAGCCGCCATTAAGAAAGCCCCTCGCCCCACTTCCAAAACCGAGCTTCAGTCATTTCTGGGGCTTCTCAATTTCTACCATACCTTCCTTCCACGGAAGGCGTCTGTTGCCGAGCCGCTTCATCGGCTGCTTAAAAAAGAGGAAAAATGGCTGTGGGGTGACGAGCAAGAAAGAGCGTTCTCAGAGTTAAAGCAACTCCTCACATCCGAGGCAATCCTGACTCATTTCGACCCCAAACGGCCCATAGTTTTGGTCTGCGATGCATCCCCGGTGGGGGTGGGGGCGGTGCTTTGCCACGTGTTAGGCGACGGAAGGGAGGCCCCGATAGCGTTTTATTCAAGGTCCCTGTCCCAAGCAGAGCGGAATTACGCACAGACCGATAGGGAGGCACTAGCGATAGTAGCGGGAACCAAGAAATTTCACGATTTTCTGTATGGTCGGCCGTTCAAGATCGTTACTGATCACAAGCCCCTGTTAGGGATCTTCACTGCAAATAAGCCCACGCCACAGATCCTGTCCCCGAGGATGCTGCGGTGGGCTATTTTTCTTAACGCATATCAACATGAATTAGAATACCGGCCAGGGAAGGAAATCAGCCATGCAGACGCGCTCTCACGGTCGCCGTTACCATTGTCGGACGACCAGAAGGCAGGGGTAAGAAGAGACCGCCAGGTATTGCTAATAGAGGTTTTAGAGTCACCCCCGATAGTACCGGCCGACATTGCCAGGGCGACCGGAAAGGATAGAACACTAGAGAAGGTATGCTCGTGGGTGCAGAAGGGGTGGCCGGCGTCATCCCCAGGCACGGAATTCGACCCATTCTTCCGAAAGCGAGTGGAGTTGTCTTTAGAGAGGGGGTGCCTGTTGTGGGGCCAACGGGTGGTGGTTCCTACGTCCCTGCGGCCGAAGGTGCTAAAGCTGTTGCACGTCAGCCACCCGGGGATCGTCCGTTCCAAGGCGTTGGCCCGGAGTTACTTCTGGTGGCCCCAGCTGGACGCCGACATAGAGCAGATGGTTGGCACTTGTGAAGCATGTCAATGTTCTCGACCGGAGGTGGCCCGCCTACCACATAGGGAATGGGACGCAGCGAGGGGACCGTGGTCCAGGGTGCACGTAGATTTTGCTGGCCCATTCCGGGGAACCATGTTTCTCCTGGTGGTGGATGCATACTCTAAGTGGCTGGAGGTCATTCCGGTAAAGAGCACATCCTCCGCCACTACCATTCGCCAGCTAAGGAGGGTCTTTTCAACGTTCGGTTTACCCGACACTTTGGTCAGCGACAACGCCAGTTGTTTCACGTCCGCTGAGTTCGCGGCATTCATGGAGGCAAATGCAATTCGGCATGTCACATCCGCGCCGTTTCACCCGGCCACGAATGGCCAAGTGGAACGGTTAGTGCGCACCACAAAAGATGCGTTGCGGCGCATGGGCTCGGGAGATCTACATCACCAGGTTTGTCAATTTCTATTAGCGTACAGAGTGACCCCCTTAGCGTCTGGTTACTCGCCGGCCGAGCTGCTGATGCGGAGGAAACTGACCACGCTTTTGTCCAGGCTAGACCCGTCGAGGGTCGAGGACAAAGGGAAGAACATAGGGTTAGCGGTCTCGAAAGGTTTCGGCATAGGCGATCCTGTACATTGCAGGAACTATGCCAACGCAGGCCCAGCCTGGGTGCCAGGGACGATAATAGAACAGACGGGGCCAGTGTCCTATCGGGTGGAAACTAGCACCGGCCTCCTCTGGAGGAGGCACGCTGATCAACTGAGGCACCGAGTGAGCGAGGGACCGACCAGTGGAGCACAGCGACAGGATTCAGCGATAGGGTTCTCCCCCACCCGTTTAGCCCAAGGGGGAGACAGGGGGGAAAGCAGCGAGCCCGACTCATATCCTTTTGATACCCCAGTTCTATCCGAGCCCGGGGGGAGGGAAAAGGAGTGTGCGGCCGCCGCTGCTGCTTCCCCCGAATCCGATTTTGATTTTGATTTTGCGAGCCGGGGGGGGTTTTCGGAGTGTTCCCCCACCCATCCAAGCGAGAAGAGGGGTTTTTCGTTAGCCCCCAGTGCCCCCGGTTCTTCCCAAACAAAGCACAGCCAACGGCTGGGTTAACTCAGGTTTATTGCATGGTAGACAGAGGGAACATGAGGTAATGGCGGACGAACAGCTCTATATATAAGGCAGTAACGCATTTGAATGTGGCTCCACGGTAGCCCGTTGGCTACTGGTCCGCGTGACGTCATGGCTGGTCACGCCCTTCTTGTCCAGGTGTAGGTAGCGGCGGGAAACTTCCCGCGCTGCGGTCTTTGATGGGTTTGAACCAAGAGAGCTTGGACGCTCGCTGCTGCCAGCTGGTGGTCATCAGCTCGCGTCCTATTACAGGGTTTATGTGATACAGCTGAAGGTTACATTGTTACTCATTGGCAAGGTTACATTGGTTCAGATACATTGATATCACATGTAGAAGGATACACTATTAGGACACAACAGAGAGAGAGAGAGAGAAGCTGTGAGTGAGAGAGAGAGAGAAAGAGAAGCTGTGTGTGTGTGTGAGAGAGAGAAAGAGAAGCTGTGAGTGAGAGAGACAGAGAGAGAAAGAGAAGCTGTGAGTGAGTGATAGAGAGAGAGAAAGAAAAGCTGTGTGAGAGAGAGTGAGAGAGAAAGAGAAGCTGTGAGAGAGAAAAAAAGAGAAGCTGTGAGTGAGAGAGAGAGAGAGAAGCTGTGAGTGAGTGAGATAGAGAGAGAAAGAGAAGCTGTGAGTGAGTGAGAGAGAGAGAAGATGCTGTGAGAGAGAAGAGAGTGAGAGAGAAAGAGAAGCTGTGCGAGAGAGAGAGAAAGAGAAGCTGTGAGTTGGAGAGACAGAGAGAGAAAGAGAAGCTGTGAGTGAGTGAGAGAGAGAGAAGCTGTGAGTGAGTGAGAGAAAGAGAAGCAGTGAGTGAGAGAGACAAAGAGAGAAAGAGAAGCTGTGAGTGAGTGAGTGAGAGAGAGAAAGAAAGAGATGCTGTGAGTGAGAGAGACAGGGAAAGAGTAGCTGTGAATGAGAGAGAGAGAGAGAAATAGAAGCTGTGAGTGTGTGAGAGAGAAAGAGAAGCTGGAGGGAGAGAGAGAAAGAGAAGCTGTGAGTGAGAGAGAGAAAGAGAAAGAGAAGCTGTGAGTGAGTGAGAGAGAGAGAAGCTGTGAGTGAGTGAGAGAGAGAAAGAGAAGCAGTGAGTGAGAGAGACAGAGAGAAAGAGAAGCTGTGAGTGAGTGAGTGAGAGAGAGAAAGAAAGAAAAGCTGTGAGTGTGAGAGAGAAAGAGTAGCTGTGAATGAGAGAGAGATAAATAGAAGCTGTGAGTGAGAGAGACAGAAAGAGAAGCTGTGAGTGAGAGAGAGAGAGAGAAAGAGAAGCTGTGAGTGAGAGAGAGAGAGAGAAAGAGAAGCTGTGAGTGAGAGAGAGAAATAGGAAGAGAAGCTTGAGTGAGAGAGAGAGAGAGAAGCTGTGAGTGAGGGAGACAGAGAGAGAAATACAACCTGTGAGTGAGCAAGAGAGAGAGAGAGAGATACTGTGAGTGACAGAGAGAAAGAGAAGCTGTGAGTGAGACAGATAGAGAAAGAGAAGTTTTGAGTGAGTGAGAGAGCGAGAGAAAGAGATACTGTGAGTGAGAGAGAGAGAAAGAGAAGCTGTGTGTGTGAGAGAGAAAGAGAATCTGTGAGTTAGTGAGTGAAAGAGAAAGAGACGCTGTGAGTGAGAGAGAGAGAGAGAAGCTGTGAGTGAGTGAGAGAGAGAGAAAAAGAGAAGCTGTGAGTGAGAGAGAGAGAAAGAGAAGCCGTGAGTGAGTGAGAGAGAGAAAGAGAAGCTGTGTGTTAGTGTGAGAGAAAGAGAAGCTGTGAGTGAGAGAGACAGAGAGAGAAAGAGAAGCTGTGAGTGAGTGAGAGACAGAGAGAGAGAAGGAGAAATAGAAGCTGTGAGTGAGAGAGACAGAGAGAGAAGTTGTGAGTGAGTGAGTGAGAGAGAGAAAGAGAAGGTGTGAGTGAGAGAGAGAGAGAGAAAGAGAAGCTGTGAGTGAGAGAGAGAGAAAAAGAGAAGCTGTGTGTGTGAGAGAGAGAGAAAGAGAAGCTGTGAGTGACAGAGACAGAGAGAGAAAGAGAAGCTGTGAGTGAGTGATAGAGAGAGAATGAAAAGCTGTGTGAGAGAGAGTGAGAGAGAAAGAGAAGTTGTGAGAGAGAGAAAAAAAGAGAAGCTGTGAGTGAGAGAGAGAGAGAAGCTGTGAGTGAGTGAGATAGAGAGAGAAAGAGAAGCTGTGAGTGTGTGTGAGAGAGAGAGAAGGAGATGCTGTGAGAGAGAAGAGAGTGAGAGAGAAAGAGAAGCTGTGCGAGAGAGAGAGAGAGAGAAGCTGTGAGTTGGAGAGACAGAGAGAGAAAGAGAAGCTGTGAGTGAGTGAGAGAGAGAGAGAAGCTGTGAGTGAGTGAGAGAAAGAGAAGCAGTGAGTGAGAGAGACAAAGAGAGAAAGAGAAGCTGTGAGTGAGTGAGTGAGAGAGAGAAAGAAAGAGATGCTGTGAGTGAGAGAGACAGGGAAAGAGTAGCTGTGAATGAGAGAGAGAGAGAGAAATAGAAGCTGTGAGTGTGTGAGAGAGAAAGAGAAGCTGGAGGGAGAGAGAGAAAGAGAAGCTGTGAGTGAGAGAGAGAAAGAGAAAGAGAAGCTGTGAGTGAGTGAGAGAGAGAGAGAAGCTGTGAGTGAGTGAGAGAGAGAAAGAGAAGCAGTGAGTGAGAGAGACAGAGAGAAAGAGAAGCTGTGAGTGAGTGAGTGAGACTGAGAAAGAAAGAAAAGCTGTGAGTGTGAGAGAGAAAGAGTAGCTGTGAAATAGAGAGAGATAAATAGAAGCTGTGAGTGAGAGAGACAGAAAGAGAAGCTGTGAGTGAGAGAGAGAGAAAGAGAAGCTGTGAGTGAGTGAGAGAGAGAGAGAGAAGCTGAGAGTGAGAGAGAGAGAGAAAGAGATGCTGTGTGTGTGTGTGAGAGAGAGAAAGAGAAGCTGTGAGTGAGAGAGACAGAGAGAGAAAGAGAAGCTGTGAGTGAGTGATAGAGAGAGAGAAAGAAAAGCTGTGTGAGAGAGAGTGAGAGAGAAAGAGAAGCTGTGAGAGAGAAAAAAAGAGAAGCTGTGAGTGAGAGAGAGAGAGAGAAGCTGTGAGTGAGTGAGATAGAGAGAGAAAGAGAAGCTGTGAGTGAGTGAGAGAGAGAGAAGATGCTGTGAGAGAGAAGAGAGTGAGAGAGAAAGAGAAGCTGTGCGAGAGAGAGAGAAAGAGAAGCTGTGAGTTGGAGAGACAGAGAGAGAAAGAGAAGCTGTGAGTGAGTGAGAGAGAGAGAAGCTGTGAGTGAGTGAGAGAAAGAGAAGCAGTGAGTGAGAGAGACAAAGAGAGAAAGAGAAGCTGTGAGTGAGTGAGTGAGAGAGAGAGAGAAAGAGATGCTGTGAGTGAGAGAGACAGGGAAAGAGTAGCTGTGAATGAGAGAGAGAGAGAGAAATAGAAGCTGTGAGTGTGTGAGAGAGAAAGAGAAGCTGGAGGGAGAGAGAGAAAGAGAAGCTGTGAGTGAGAGAGAGAAAGAGAAAGAGAAGCTGTGAGTGAGTGAGAGAGAGAGAAGCTGTGAGTGAGTGAGAGAGAGAAAGAGAAGCAGTGAGTGAGAGAGACAGAGAGAAAGAGAAGCTGTGAGTGAGTGAGTGAGAGAGAGAGAGAAAGAGATGCTGTGAGTGAGAGAGACAGGGAAAGAGTAGCTGTGAATGAGAGAGAGAGAGAGAAATAGAAGCTGTGAGTGTGTGAGAGAGAAAGAGAAGCTGGAGGGAGAGAGAGAAAGAGAAGCTGTGAGTGAGAGAGAGAAAGAGAAAGAGAAGCTGTGAGTGAGTGAGAGAGAGAGAAGCTGTGAGTGAGTGAGAGAGAGAAATAGAAGCTGTGAGTGAGAGAGACAGAAAGAGAAGCTGTGAGTGAGAGAGAGAGAGAGAAAGAGAAGCTGTGAGTGAGAGAGAGAGAGAGAGAAAGAGAAGCTGTGAGTGAGAGAGAGAAAGAGGAAGAGAAGCTTGAGTGAGAGAGAGAGAGAGAAGCTGTGAGTGAGGGAGACAGAGAGAGAAATAGAACCTGTGAGTGAGCAAGAGAGAGAGAGAGAGATACTGTGAGTGACAGAGAGAAAGAGAAGCTGTGAGTGAGACAGATAGAGAAAGAGAAGTTTTGAGTGAGTGAGAGAGTGAGAGAAAGAGATACTGTGAGTGAGAGAGAGAGAAAGAGAAGCTGTGTGTGTGAGAGAGAAAGAGAATCTGTGAGTTAGTGAGTGAAAGAGAAAGAGACGCTGTGAGTGAGAGAGAGAGAGAGAAGCTGTGAGTGAGTGAGAGAGAGAGAAAAAGAGAAGCTGTGAGTGAGAGAGAGAGAAAGAGAAGCCGTGAGTGAGTGAGAGAGAGAAAGAGAAGCTGTGTGTTAGTGTGAGAGAAAGAGAAGCTGTGAGTGAGAGAGACAGAGAGAGAAAGAGAAGCTGTGAGTGAGTGAGAGACAGAGAGAGAGAAGGAGAAATAGAAGCTGTGAGTGAGAGAGACAGAGAGAGAAGTTGTGAGTGAGTGAGTGAGAGAGAGAAAGAGAAGGTGTGAGTGAGAGAGAGAGAGAGAAAGAGAAGCTGTGAGTGAGAGAGAGAGAAAAAGAGAAGCTGTGTGTGTGTGAGAGAGAGAAAGAGAAGCTGTGAGTGACAGAGACAGAGAGAGAAAGAGAAGCTGTGAGTGAGTGATAGAGAGAGAAAGAAAAGCTGTGTGAGAGAGAGTGAGAGAGAAAGAGAAGTTGTGAGAGAGAGAAAAAAAGAGAAGCTGTGAGTGAGAGAGAGAGAGAAGCTGTGAGTGAGTGAGATAGAGAGAGAAAGAGAAGCTGTGAGTGTGTGTGAGAGAGAGAGAAGGAGATGCTGTGAGAGAGAAGAGAGTGAGAGAGAAAGAGAAGCTGTGCGAGAGAGAGAG
Source organism: Bradypodion pumilum (assembly GCA_035047305.1). Classification (NCBI taxonomy): domain Eukaryota; kingdom Metazoa; phylum Chordata; class Lepidosauria; order Squamata; family Chamaeleonidae; genus Bradypodion; species Bradypodion pumilum. The sequence continues at coordinate 227,036,845 of JAWDJD010000002.1, read as the reverse complement.
AGAAGCTGTGAGTTGGAGAGACAGAGAGAGAAAGAGAAGCTGTGAGTGAGTGAGAGAGAGAGAGCTGTGAGTGAGTGAGAGAAAGAGAAGCAGTGAGTGAGAGAGACAAAGAGAGAAAGAGAAGCTGTGAGTGAGTGAGTGAGAGAGAGAAAGAAAGAGATGCTGTGAGTGAGAGAGACAGGGAAAGAGTAGCTGTGAATGAGAGAGAGAGAGAGAAATAGAAGCTGTGAGTGTGTGAGAGAGAAAGAGAAGCTGGAGGGAGAGAGAGAAAGAGAAGCTGTGAGTGAGAGAGAGAAAGAGAAAGAGAAGCTGTGAGTGAGTGAGAGAGAGAGAGAAGCTGTGAGTGAGTGAGAGAGAGAAAGAGAAGCAGTGAGTGAGAGAGACAGAGAGAAAGAGAAGCTGTGAGTGAGTGAGTGAGACTGAGAAAGAAAGAAAAGCTGTGAGTGTGAGAGAGAAAGAGTAGCTGTGAAATAGAGAGAGATAAATAGAAGCTGTGAGTGAGAGAGACAGAAAGAGAAGCTGTGAGTGAGAGAGAGAGAAAGAGAAGCTGTGAGTGAGTGAGAGAGAGAGAGAGAAGCTGAGAGTGAGAGAGAGAGAAAGAGATGCTGTAAGTGAGAGAGAGAGAAGCTGTTTGTGAGAGAGAGAGAAAGAGAAGCTCTGAGTGAGAGAGAGAGAGAGAGAAAGAGAAGCTGTGAGTGAGAGAGAGAGAGAGTGAGAAGCTGTGTGTTTGAGAGAGAGAGAGGCTGGGAGTGAGTAAGAGAGAGAGAGAGAAGCTGTGAGAGAGAGAAGCTGTGAGTGAGAGAGAAAGAGAAGCTGTGAGTGAGAGAGAGTGAGAGAGAAAGAGAAGCTGTGAGTGAGAGAGAGAAAGAGAGAGAGAGAATCTGTGAGTGAGAGAGAGAGAGAGAAAGAGAGGCTGTGTGTGTGAGAGAGAAAGAGAAGCTGTGAGTGAGAGAGAGAAGCTGTGAGTGAGAGAGAGAGAAGCTGTGAGTGAGTGAGAGAGAGAGAATTAGGGAGTGAGTAAGAGAGAGAGAGAGAAGCTGTGAGTGAGAGAGAGAGAAATAGAAGCTGTAAGTGAGAGAGAGAAGCTGTGTGTGAGAGAGAGAGAGAAGCTGTGAGAGAGAGAGAGAGAAAGAGAAGCTGTGAGTGAGAGAGAGAGAAAGAAGCTGTGTGTGTGAGAGAGAGAAAGAGGAGCAGAGTGACAGAGAGAGACAGAGAAGCTGTGAGTGAGAGAGAGAGAGAAAAAGAAGCTGTGTGTGTGTGAGAGAGAAAGAGAATCTGTGAGTGAGAGAGAGAGAAAGAGAAGCTGTGAGTAACAGAGAGAGAGAAAGAGAAGCTATGAGTGAGTGAGTGAGAGAGAGAGAAGCTGTGAGTGAGTGAGTGAGAGAGAGAGAAGCTGTGAGTGAGAGAGAGAGAAAGAAGCTGTAGGTGAGAGAGAGAAAAAGAAGTTGTGAGTGAGAGAGAGAGAGAGAGAGAAGCTGTGAGTGAGAGAGAGAAGAAGCTGTGAGTGAGAGAGAGAGAAGCTGTGAGTGAGAGAGAGAAAGAGAAGCTGTGTGTGTGTGAGAGAGAAAGAGAAGCTGTGAGTGAGTAAGAGAGAAAGAGAAGCTGTGTCTGAGAGAGAGAGAAAGAGAAGCTGAGAGTGAGAGAGAGAGAATGAGAAGCTGTGAGTGAGTGAGAGAGTGAGAAGCTGTGAGTGAGAGAGAGAGAGAAGCTGGGAGTGAGTAAGAGAGAGAGAAGCTGTGAATGAGAGAGAGAGAGAAACAGAAGCTGAGAGTGAGAGAGAGAGAGAAAGAGAAGCTGTAAGTGAGAGACAGAGAGAGAAGCTGTGTGTGTGAGAGAGAGAAAGAGAAGCTATGAGTGAGAGAGAGAGAGAGAGAGAAGCTGTGAGTGAGAGATAGAGAAAGAGATGCTGTGAGTGAGTGAGTGAGAGAGTGAGAAGCTGTGAGTGAGAGAGAGAGAGGAGCTGGGAGTGAGTAAGAGAGAGAGAAGCTGTGAGTAAGAGAGAGAGAAAGAAAGAAAGAAAGAGATGCTGTGAGTGAGAGAGAGTGAGAGAGAGAGAAGCTGTGAGTGAGTGAGAGAGAGAGAGAAGCTGTGAGTGAGTGAGAGATAGAGAGAAGCTGTGAGTGAGGGAGAGAGAGAAAGAGAAGCTGTGAGTGAGAGAGAGAGAAAGAGAAGCTGTGAATGAGAGAGAAAAAGAAGCTGTGAGTGAGTGAGAGAGAGAAAGAGAAGCTGAGAGTGAGAGAGAGAGAGAAAGAAAGAGAAGCTGTGAGTGAGAGAGAGAGAGAAAGAGAAGCTGTGAATGAGAGAGAGAGAAAGAGAAACTGTGTGTGTGAGAGAGAAAGAGAAGCTGTGAGTGACAGAGAGTGAGAGAAAGAGAAGCTGTGAGTGAGAGAAAGAGAAGCTGTGAGTGAGTGAGAGAGAGAAAGAGAAGCTGTGAATGAGAGAGAGAGAAAGAGAAGCTGTGTGAGAGAGAGAAGCTGTGAGTGAGAGAGTGAGAGAAAGAGAAGCTGTGTGTGAGAGAGAGAGAAAGAGAAGCTGTGAGTGAGAGAGAGAGAGAGCAAGAGAAGCTGTGAGTGAGAGAGAGAGAAAGAGAAGCTGTGTGTGTGTGAGAGAGAGAAAGAGAAGCTGTGAGTGAGAGAGAGAGAGAAGGTGTGAGTGTGTGAGAGAGAGAAAATCAGGGAGTGAGTAAGAGAGAGAGAGGGAAGCTGTGAGTGAGAGAGAGAGAGAAATAGAAGCTGTAAGTGAGAGAGAGAGAAAGAGAAACTGTGAGTGAAAGAGAGAGAGAGAAGCTGTGAGTGAGAGAGAGAGAGAAAGAGAAGCTGAGAGTGAGTGACTGAGAGAAAGAGATGCTGTAAGGGAGAGAGAGAGAAGCTGTGTGTGTGTGTGAGAGAGAGAAAGAAAAGCTGTGAGTGAGAGATAGAGAAAGAGAAGCTGTGAGTGTGTGAGAGAGAGAGTGAGAAGCTGTGTGTGTCTGAGAGAGAGAAGCTGTGAGTGAGTGAGAGAGAAAGAGAACCTGTGAGTGAGAGAGAGAGAAAGAGATGTTGTGAGTGAGTGAGTGAGAGAGTGGGAAGCTGTGAGTGAGTGAGAGAGAGAGAAAATGTGAGTGAGTAAGAGAGAGAGAGAGAAGCTGGGAGTGAGTAAGAGAGAGAGAGAGAAGCTGTGAGTGAGTGAGAGAGAGAAGCTGGGAGTGAGTAAGAGAGAGAGAAGCTGTGAATGAGAGTGAGAAAGAAAGAGAAGCTGTGAGTGAGAGAGAGAGAGATGCTGTGAGTGAGGGAGAGAGAGAAAGTGAAGCTGTGAGTGAGAGAGAGAGAGAAAGAGAAGCTGTGAATGAGAGAGAGAGAAAGAGAAGCTGTGAGTGAGAGAGAGAGAGAAAGCGAAGCTGTGAGTGAGAGACAGAGAGAAAGAGAAGCTGTGAGTGAGAGAGAGAGAGAAAGAGAAGCTGTGAGTGAGAGAGAGAGAAAGAGAACCTGTGAATGAGAGAGAGAGAAAGAGAAGCTGTGTGTGAGAGAGAGAGAAAGAGAAGCTGTGAGTGACAGAGAGAGAGCTAAATAGGAGCTGTGAGTGAGAGAAAGAGAAGCTGTGAGTGAGAGAGAGAGACAGAGAAGCTGTGAATGAGAGAGAGAAAGAGAACCTGTGAGAGAGAGAGAGAGAAGATGTGAGTGAGAGAGTGAGAGAAAGAGAAGCTGTGAGTGAGAGAGAGAGAAAGAGAAGCTGTGTGAGAGAGAGAGAGCAAGAGAAGCTGTGAGTGAGAGAGAGAGAGAAAGAGAAGCTGTGTGTGTGTGAGAGAGAGAAAGAGAAGCTGTGAGTGAGTGAGAGAGAAAGAGAAGCTGTGTGTGTGTGAGAGAGAGAAGCTGAGAGTGAGAGAGAGAGAGAATGAGAAGGTGTGAGTGAGAGAGAGAGACAAAGAGAAGCTGTGTGTGTGTGTGAGAGAGTGAAAAGTTGTGACTGAGAGAGAGAGAGAAAGAGAAGCTGTGAGTTAGAGAGAGAGAGAGAGAGAAAGAGAAGCTGTGAGTGAGAGAGAGGGAGAGAAGCTGTGAGTGAGTTAGAGACATTGAGAGAAAGAGAAAGAGAAGCTGTGAGTGAGAGAGAGAGAGAGAAAGAGAAGCTGTGAGTGAAGGAGAGAGAGAGAAAGAGAAGCTGTGAGTGAGAGACAGAGAGAGAGAAAGAGAAGCTGTGAGTGAGAGAGAGAAAGAGAAAGAGAAGCTGTGAGTGAGAGGGAGAGAGAGAAAGAGAAGCTGTGAGTGAGGGAGACAGAGAGGGAAATAGAACCTGTGAGTGAGCAAGAGAGAGAGAGAGAAAGAAGCTGTGAGTGACAGAGAGAAAGAGAAACTGTGAGTGAGACAGATAGAGAGAGAGAAGGTTTGTGTGAGTGAGACAGCGAGAAAAAGAGATATTGTGAGTGAGAGAGAGAGAAAGAGAAGCTGTGTGAGAGAGAGAGAGAGAGAAGCTGTGAGTGAGTTAGAGACAGAGAGAGAAAGAGAAAGAGAAGCTGTGAGTGAGAGAGAGAGAGAGAAAGAGAAGCTGTGAGTGAGAGAGACAGAGAGAGAAAGAGAAGCAGTGAGTGAGTGATAGTGAGAGAGAAAGAAAAGCTGTGTGTGAGAGAGTGAGAGAGAAAGAGAAGCTGTGAGAGAGAGAGAAAAAGAGAAGCTGTGAGTGAGAGAGAGAGAAGCTGTGTGTGTGAGAGAGAAGCTGTGAGTGAGAGAAAGAGAAGCTGTGAGTGAGTGAGAGACAATAGCTGTGAGTGAGTGAGATAGAGAAAAAGAGAAGCTGTGAGTGAGTGAGAGAGAGAGAGAAGGAGATGCTGTGAGAGAGAAGAGAGTGAGAGAGAAAGAGAAGCTGTGTGAGAGAGAGAGAAAGAGAAGCTGTGAGTGAGAGAGACAGAGAGAGAAAGAGAAGCTGTGAGTGAGTGAGAGAGAAAGGAGCTGAGAGTGAGAGAGAGAGAGAAGCTGTGAGTGATACAGAGAGAGAAAGAGAAGCTGTGAGTGAGAGAGAGAAAGAGAAGCTGTGAGTGAGAGAGAGTGAGAGAAAGAGTAGCTGTGAGTGAGAGAGAGAATGAGAAGCTGTGAGTGAGAGAGAGCGAGAGAGAAATGAAGCTGTGAGTGAGAGAGATAGAGAGAAAGAGAAGCTGTGTGTGTGAGAGAGAAATAGAAGCTGTGAGTGAGTGAGAGAGAAAGTGAAAGAGCAGCTGTGAGTGAGTGAGAGAGTGAGACAGAGAGAGAAGCTGTGAGTGAGTGAGAGAGAGAGAGAAGCTGTGAGTGAGTGAGAGAGAGAAAGAGAAGCAGTGAGTGAGAGAGACAGAGAGAAAGAGAAGCTGTGAGTGAGTGAGTGAGTGAGAGAGAGAAAGTAAGAGAAGCTGTGAGAGAGAGAGAGAGGGAAAGAGTAGCTGTGAATGAGAGAGAGAGAGAAATAGAAGCTGTGAGTGTGTGTGAGAGAAAGAGAAGCTGTGAGTGAGAGAGAGAGAGAAAGAGAAGCTGTGAGTGAGAGAGAGAAAGAAAAGCTGTGAGTGAGAGAGAAAGAGTAGTTGTGAATGAGAGAGAAAGAAGTAGAAGCTGTGAATGAGAGAGAGAAAGAGAAGCTGTGAGTGAGAGAGAGAGAGAGAGAAAGAGAAGCTGTGAGTGAGAGAGAGAGAGAAAGAAAGAGAAGCTGTGAGTGAGAGAGAGAAAGAGAAAGAGAAGCTTGAGTGAGAGAGAGAAAGAGAAAGAGAAGCTGTGAGTGAGGGAGACAGAGAGAAATAGAACCTGTGAGTGAGCAAGAGAGAGAGAGAAACTGTGAGTGACAGAGAGAAAGAGAAGCTGTGAGTGAGACAGATAGAGAAAGAGAAGGTTTGAGTGAGTGAGAGAGCGAGAGAAAGAGATACTGTGAGTGAGAGAGAGAGAAAGAGAAGCTGTGTTTGTGTGAGAGAAAGAGAATCTGTGAGTTAGTGAGTGAAAGAGAAAGAGATGCTGTGAGTGAGAGAGAGAGAGAGAAGCTGTGAATGAGTGAGAGAGAGAGGAAAAGAGAAGTTGTGAGTGAGTGAGAGAGAGAGAAAGAGAAGCTGTTTGTTAGTGTGAGAGAAAGAGAAGCTGTGAGTGAGAGAGACAGAGAGAGAAAGAGAAGCTGTGAGTGAGAGAGAGAGAGAAAGAGAAGCTGTGAGTGAGTGAGAGAGAGAAAGAGAAGCTGTGAGTGAGTGAGAGAGAGAGAAAGAGAAGCTGTGAGTGTGCGAGACAGAGAGAGAAAGAGATGCTGTGAGTGAGTGAGAGAGAGAGAAAGAGAAGCTGAGAGAGAGACAGAGAGAGAAAGAGAAGCTGTAAATGAGAGAGAGAGAGAAAGTGAATCTGTGTGAGAGAGAGAGAAAGAAAAGCTGTGAGTGAGAGCAAAAGAGAAGTGGTGAGTGAGTTAGAGAGAGAGAAAGAGAAGCTGTGAGTGAGAGAGAGAGAGAGAAGCTGTGAGTGAGAGAGAGAGAGAGAAAGAGAAGCTGTGTGTGTGTGAGAGAGAGAGAAAGAGAAGCTGTGAGTGAGAGAGACAGAGAGAGAAAGAGAAGCTGTGAGTGAGTGATAGAGAGAGAGAAAGAAAAGCTGTGTGAGAGAGAGTGAGAGAGAAAGAGAAGCTGTGAGAGAGAGAAAAAAAGAGAAGCTGTGAGTGAGAGAGAGAGAGAGAAGCTGTGAGTGAGTGAGATAGAGAGAGAAAGAGAAGCTGTGAGTGAGTGAGAGAGAGAGAAGATGCTGTGAGAGAGAAAAGAGTGAGAGAGAAAGAGAAGCTGTGAGTTGGAGAGACAGAGAGAGAAAGAGAAGCTGTGAGTGAGAGAGAGAGAGAGAGAAGCTGTGAGTGAGTGAGAGAAAGAGAAGCAGTGAGTGAGAGAGACAAAGAGAGAAAGAGAAGCTGTGAGTGAGTGAGTGAGAGAGAGAAAGAAAGAGATGCTGTGAGTGAGAGAGACAGGGAAAGAGTAGCTGTGAATGAGAGAGAGAGAGAAATAGAAGCTGTGAGTGTGTGAGAGAGAAAGAGAAGCTGGAGGGAGAGAGAGAAAGAGAAGCTGTGAGTGAGAGAGAGAAAGAGAAAGAGAAGCTGTGAGTGAGTGAGAGAGAGAGAAGCTGTGAGTGAGTGAGAGAGAGAAAGAGAAGCAGTGAGTGAGAGAGACAGAGAGAAAGAGAAGCTGTGAGTGAGTGAGTGAGAGAGAGAAAGAAAGAAAAGCTGTGAGTGTGAGAGAGAAAGAGTAGCTGTGAATGAGAGAGAGATAAATAGAAGCTGTGAGTGAGAGAGACAGAAAGAGAAGCTGTGAGTGAGAGAGAGAGAGAGAAAGAGAAGCTGTGAGTGAGAGAGAGAGAGAGAAAGAGAAGCTGTGAGTGAGAGAGAGAAAGAGGAAGAGAAGCTTGAGTGAGAGAGAGAGAGAGAAGCTGTGAGTGAGGGAGACAGAGAGAGAAATAGAACCTGTGAGTGAGCAAGAGAGAGAGAGAGAGATACTGTGAGTGACAGAGAGAAAGAGAAGCTGTGAGTGAGACAGATAGAGAAAGAGAAGGTTTGAGTGAGTGAGAGAGCGAGAGAAAGAGATACTGTGAGTGAGAGAGAGAGAAAGAGAAGCTGTGTGTGTGAGAGAGAAAGAGAATCTGTGAGTTAGTGAGTGAAAGAGAAAGAGACGCTGTGAGTGAGAGAGAGAGAGAGAAGCTGTGAGTGAGTGAGAGAGAGAGAAAAAGAGAAGCTGTGAGTGAGAGAGAGAGAAAGAGAAGCCGTGAGTGAGTGAGAGAGAGAAAGAGAAGCTGTGTGTTAGTGTGAGAGAAAGAGAAGCTGTGAGTGAGAGAGACAGAGAGAGAAAGAGAAGCTGTGAGTGAGTGAGAGACAGAGAGAGAAGGAGAAATAGAAGCTGTGAGTGAGAGAGACAGAGAGAGAAGTTGTGAGTGAGTGAGTGAGAGAGAGAAAGAGAAGGTGTGAGTGAGAGAGAGAGAGAGAAAGAGAAGCTGTGAGTGAGAGAGAGAGAAAAAGAGAAGCTGTGTGTGTGTGAGAGAGAAAGAGAAGCTGTGAGTGACAGAGACAGAGAGAGAAAGAGAAGCTGTGAGTGAGTGATAGAGAGAGAAAGAAAAGCTGTGTGAGAGAGAGTGAGAGAGAAAGAGAAGTTGTGAGAGAGAGAAAAAAAGAGAAGCTGTGAGTGAGAGAGAGAGAGAAGCTGTGAGTGAGTGAGATAGAGAGAGAAAGAGAAGCTGTGAGTGTGTGTGAGAGAGAGAGAAGGAGATGCTGTGAGAGAGAAGAGAGTGAGAGAGAAAGAGAAGCTGTGCGAGAGAGAGAGAGAGAGAAGCTGTGAGTTGGAGAGACAGAGAGAGAAAGAGAAGCTGTGAGTGAGTGAGAGAGAGAGAGAAGCTGTGAGTGAGTGAGAGAAAGAGAAGCAGTGAGTGAGAGAGACAAAGAGAGAAAGAGAAGCTGTGAGTGAGTGAGTGAGAGAGAGAAAGAAAGAAAGAGATGCTGTGAGTGAGAGAGACAGGGAAAGAGTAGCTGTGAATGAGAGAGAGAGAGAGAAATAGAAGCTGTGACTGTGTGAGAGAGAAAGAGAAGCTGGAGGGAGAGAGAGAAAGAGAAGCTGTGAGTGAGAGAGAGAAAGAGAAAGAGAAGCTGTGAGTGAGTGAGAGAGAGAGAGAAGCTGTGAGTGAGTGAGTGAGAGAGAGAAAGAGAAGCAGTGAGTGAGAGAGACAGAGAGAAAGAGAAGCTGTGAGTGAGTGAGTGAGACTGAGAAAGAAAGAAAAGCTGTGAGTGTGAGAGAGAAAGAGTAGCTGTGAAATAGAGAGAGATAAATAGAAGCTGTGAGTGAGAGAGACAGAAAGAGAAGCTGTGAGTGAGAGAGAGAGAGAGAAAGAGAAGCTGTGAGTGAGAGAGAGAGAGAGAGAAGCTGAGAGTGAGAGAGAGAGAGAAAGAGATGCTGTAAGTGAGAGAGAGAGAAGCTGTTTGTGAGAGAGAGAGAAAGAGAAGCTGTGAGTGAGAGAGAGAGAGAGAAAGAGAAGCTGTGAGTGAGAGAGAGAGAGAGAGTGAGAAGCTGTGTGTTTGAGAGAGAGAGAAGCTGGGAGTGAGTAAGAGAGAGAGAGAGAAGCTGTGAGAGAGAGAAGCTGTGAGTGAGAGAGAAAGAGAAGCTGTGAGTGAGAGAGAGTGAGAGAGAAAGAGAAGCTGTGAGTGAGAGAGAGAAAGAGAGAGAGAGAAGCTGTGAGTGAGAGAGAGAGAGAGAAAGAGAGGCTGTGTGTGAGAGAGAGAAAGAGAAGCTGTGAGTGAGAGAGAGAGAGAGAGAAGCTGTGAGTGAGAGAGAGAGAAGCTGTGAGTGAGTGAGAGAGAGAGAATTAGGGAGTGAGTAAGAGAGAGAGAGAAGCTGTGAGTGAGAGAGAGAGAAATAGAAGCTGTAAGTGAGAGAGAGAAGCTGTGTGTGTGAGAGAGAGAGAAGCTGTGAGAGAGAGAGAGAGAAAGAGAAGCTGTGAGTGAGAGAGAGAGAGAAAGAAGCTGTGTGTGTGAGAGAGAGAAAGAGAATCTGAGTGACAGAGAGAGACAGAGAAGCTGTGAGTGAGAGAGAGAGAGAAGAAGAAGCTGTGTGTGTGAGAGAGAGAAAGAGAATCTGTGAGTGAGAGAGAGAGAAAGAGAAACTGTGAGTAACAGAGAGAGAGAAAGAGAAGCTATGAGTGAGTGAGTGAGAGAGAGAAGCTGTGAGTGAGTGAGTGAGAGAGAGAGAAGCTGTGAGTGAGAGAGAGAGAAAGAAGCTGTAGGTGAGAGAGAGAAAAAGAAGTTGTGAGTGAGAGAGAGAGAGAGAGAAGCTGTGAGTGAGAGAGAGAAGAAGCTGTGAGTGAGAGAGAGAGAAGCTGTGAGTGAGAGAGAGAAAGAGAAGCTGTGTGTGTGAGAGAGAGAAAGAGAAGCTGTGAGTGAGTAAGAGAGAAAGAGAAGCTGTGTCTGAGAGAGAGAGAGAAAGAGAAGCTGAGAGTGAGAGAGAGAGAATGAGAAGCTGTGAGTGAGTGAGAGAGTGAGAAGCTGTGAGTGAGAGAGAGAGAGAAGCTGGGAGTGAGTAAGAGAGAGAGAAGCTGTGAATGAGAGAGAGAGAGAGAAACAGAAGCTGAGAGTGAGAGAGAGAGAGAAAGAGAAGCTGTAAGTGAGAGACAGAAAGAGAAAATGTGTGTGTGAGAGAGAGAAAGAGAAGCTATGAGTGAGAGAGAGAGAGAGAAAGAGAAGCTGTGAGTGAGAGAGAGAGAAAGAGATGCTGTGAGTGAGTGAGTGAGAGAGTGAGAAGCTGTGAGTGAGAGAGAGAGAGGAGCTGGGAGTGAGTAAGAGAGAGAGAAGCTGTGAGTAAGAGAGAGAGAAAGAAAGAAAGAAAGAGATGCTGTGAGTGAGAGAGAGTGAGAGAGAGAGAAGCTGTGAGTGAGTGAGAGAGAGAGAGAGAAGCTGTGAGTGAGTGAGAGATAGAGAGAAGCTGTGAGTGAGGGAGAGAGAGAAAGAGAAGCTGTGAGTGAGAGAGAGAGAAAGAGAAGCTGTGAATGAGAGAGAAAAAGAAGCTGTGAGTGAGTGAGAGAGAGAAAGAGAAGCTGAGAGTGAGAGAGAGAGAGAAAGAAAGAGAAGCTGTGAGTGAGAGAGAGAGAGAAAGAGAAGCTGTGAATGAGAGAGAGAGAAAGAGAAACTGTGTGTGTGAGAGAGAAAGAGAAGCTGTGAGTGACAGAGAGTGAGAGAAAGAGAAGCTGTGAATGAGAGAGAGAGAAAGAGAAGCTGTGTGAGAGAGAGAAGCTGTGAGTGAGAGAGTGAGAGAAAGAGAAGCTGTGTGTGAGAGAGAGAGAAAGAGAAGCTGTGAGTGAGAGAGAGAGAGAGGAAGAGAAGCTGTGAGTGAGAGAGAGAGAAAGAGAAGCTGTGTGTGTGAGAGAGAGAGAAAGAGAAGCTGTGAGTGAGTGAGAGAGAAAGAGAAGCTGTGTGTGTGTGTGAGAGAGAAGCTGAGAGTAAGAGAGAGAGTGAAAATGAGAAGGTGTGAGTGAGAGAGAGAGAGACAAAGAGAAGCTGTGTGTGTGAGAGAGAGAACGAGAAGCTGTGAGTGAGAGAGAGAGAAAGAGAAGCTGTGAGTGAGAGAGAGAGAGAAAGAGAAGCTGTGAGTGAGAGAGAGGGAGAGAAGGTGTGAGTGTGTGAGAGAGAGAAAATCAGGGAGTGAGTAAGAGAGAGAGAGGGAAGCTGTGAGTGAGAGAGAGAGAGAAATAGAAGCTGTAAGTGAGAGAGAGAGAAAGAGAAACTGTGAGTGAAAGAGAGAGAGAGAAGCTGTGAGTGAGAGAGAGAGAGAAAGAGAAGCTGAGAGTGAGTGACTGAGAGAAAGAGATGCTGTAAGGGAGAGAGAGAGAAGCTGTGTGTGTGTGAGAGAGAGAAAGAAAAGCTGTGAGTGAGAGATAGAGAAAGAGAAGCTGTGAGTGTGAGAGAGAGAGAGTGAGAAGCTGTGTGTGTCTGAGAGAGAGAAGCTGTGAGTGAGTGAGAGAGAAAGAGAACCTGTGAGTGAGAGAGAGAGAAAGAGATGTTGTGAGTGAGTGAGTGAGAGAGTGGGAAGCTGTGAGTGAGTGAGAGAGAGAGAAGCTGTGAGTGAGTAAGAGAGAGAGAGAGAAGCTGGGAGTGAGTAAGAGAGAGAGAGAGAAGCTGTGAGTGAGTGAGAGAGAGAAGCTGGGAGTGAGTAAGAGAGAGAGAAGCTGTGAATGAGAGAGAGAGAGAAAGAAAGAGAAGCTGTGAGTGAGAGAGAGAGAGATGCTGTGAGTGAGGGAGAGAGAGAAAGAGAAGCTGTGAGTGAGAGAGAGAGAGAAAGAGAAGCTGTGAATGAGAGAGAGAGAAAGAGTAGCTGTGAGTGAGAGAGAGAGAGAAAGCGAAGCTGTGAGTGAGAGACAGAGAGAAAGAGAAGCTGTGAGTGAGAGAGAGAGAGAAAGAGAAGCTGTGAGTGAGAGAGAGAGAAAGAGAACCTGTGAATGAGAGAGAGAGAAAGAGAAGCTGTGTGTGTGAGAGAGAGAAAGAGAAGCTGTGAGTGACAGAGAGAGAGAGAAATAGGAGCTGTGAGTGAGAGAAAGAGAAGCTGTGAGTGAGAGAGAGACAGAGAAGCTGTGAATGAGAGAGAGAAAGAGAACCTGTGAGAGAGAGAGAGAGAAGATGTGAGTGAGAGAGTGAGAGAAAGAGAAGCTGTGAGTGAGAGAGAGAGAAAGAGAAGCTGTGTGAGAGAGAGAGAGAGCAAGAGAAGCTGTGAGTGAGAGAGAGAGAGAAAGAGAAGCTGTGTGTGTGTGAGAGAGAGAAAGAGAAGCTGTGAGTGAGTGAGAGAGAAAGAGAAGCTGTGTGTGTGTGAGAGAGAGAAGCTGAGAGTGAGAGAGAGAGAGAATGAGAAGGTGTGAGTGAGAGAGAGAGACAAAGAGAAGCTGTGTGTGTGTGTGAGAGAGTGAAAAGTTGTGACTGAGAGAGAGAGAGAAAGAGAAGCTGTGAGTTAGAGAGAGAGAGAGAGAAAGAGAAGCTGTGAGTGAGAGAGAGGGAGAAAGAGAAGCTGTAAGTGTGAGAGAGAGAAAGAGAAACTGTGAGTGTAAGAGAGAGTGAGAACCTGTGAGTGAGAGAGTGAGAGAAGCTGGGAGTGAGTAAGAGAGAGAGAGGGAAGCTGTGAGTGAGAGAAAGAGAGAAATAGAAGCTGTAAGTGAGAGAGAGAGAAAGAGAAACTGTGAGTGAAAGAGAGAGAGAGAAGCTGTGAGTTAGAGAGAGAGAAAGAAAGAGAAGCTGTGAGTGAGAGTGAGAGAGAAAGAGAAGCTGAGAGTGAGAGAGAGAGAAAGAGATGCTGTAAAAGAGAGAGAGAGAGAGAGAGAATCAGGGAGTAAGAGAGAGAAAAGCTGTGAGTGTGAGAGAGAGAGAAATGGAAGGTGTAAGTGAGAGAGAGTAAGAGAGGCTGTGAGTGAGAGAGGGAGAGAGAAGCTGTTAGTGAGAGAGAGAGAAGTTGTGAGTGAAAGAGAGAGAGAAAGAGAAGCTGTGAGTGAGAGAGAGAGAAAGAGAAGCTGTGAGTGAGAGAGAGGGAGAGAAGCTGAGTGTGTGAGAGAGAGAAAATCAGGGAGTGAGTAAGAGAGAGGGAAGCTGTGAGTGATTGAGAGAGAGAAATAGAAGCTGTAAGTGAGAGAGAGAAAGAGAAACTGTGAGTGAAAGAGAGAGAAGCTGTGAGTGAGAGAGAGAGAGAAAGAGAAGCTGTGAGTGAGAGTGAGAGAGAAAGAGAAGCTGTGTGAGTGATAGAGAGAGATAAAGAGAAGCTGAGAGTTAGTGAGAGAGAGAGAAAGAGAAGCTGTGAGTGTGTGTGTGAGAGAGTGAGAAGCTGTGTGTGTGTGAGAGAGAAGCTGGGAGTGAGTAAGAGAGAGAGAAGCTGTGAGAGAGAGAGAAGCTGTGAGTGTGAGAGAGAGAGAAAGAGAAGCTGTGAGTGAGAGAGAGTGAGAGTGAGAGAAGCTGTGAGTGAGAGAGAGAGAGAGAAAGAGAAGCTGTGAGTGAGAGAGAGAGAGAGAGTGAGAAGCTGTGTGTTTGAGAGAGAGAGAAGCTGGGAGTGAGTAAGAGAGAGAGAGAGAAGCTGTGAGAGAGAGAAGCTGTGAGTGAGAGAGAAAGAGAAGCTGTGAGTGAGAGAGAGTGAGAGAGAAAGAGAAGCTGTGAGTGAGAGAGAGAAAGAGAGAGAGAGAAGCTGTGAGTGAGAGAGAGAGAGAGAAAGAGAGGCTGTGTGTGAGAGAGAGAAAGAGAAGCTGTGAGTGAGAGAGAGAGAGAGAGAAGCTGTGAGTGAGAGAGAGAGAAGCTGTGAGTGAGTGAGAGAGAGAGAATTAGGGAGTGAGTAAGAGAGAGAGAGAAGCTGTGAGTGAGAGAGAGAGAAATAGAAGCTGTAAGTGAGAGAGAGAAGCTGTGTGTGTGAGAGAGAGAGAAGCTGTGAGAGAGAGAGAGAGAAAGAGAAGCTGTGAGTGAGAGAGAGAGAGAAAGAAGCTGTGTGTGTGAGAGAGAGAAAGAGAATCTGAGTGACAGAGAGAGACAGAGAAGCTGTGAGTGAGAGAGAGAGAGAAGAAGAAGCTGTGTGTGTGAGAGAGAGAAAGAGAATCTGTGAGTGAGAGAGAGAGAAAGAGAAACTGTGAGTAACAGAGAGAGAGAAAGAGAAGCTATGAGTGAGTGAGTGAGAGAGAGAAGCTGTGAGTGAGTGAGTGAGAGAGAGAGAAGCTGTGAGTGAGAGAGAGAGAAAGAAGCTGTAGGTGAGAGAGAGAAAAAGAAGTTGTGAGTGAGAGAGAGAGAGAGAGAAGCTGTGAGTGAGAGAGAGAAGAAGCTGTGAGTGAGAGAGAGAGAAGCTGTGAGTGAGAGAGAGAAAGAGAAGCTGTGTGTGTGAGAGAGAGAAAGAGAAGCTGTGAGTGAGTAAGAGAGAAAGAGAAGCTGTGTCTGAGAGAGAGAGAGAAAGAGAAGCTGAGAGTGAGAGAGAGAGAATGAGAAGCTGTGAGTGAGTGAGAGAGTGAGAAGCTGTGAGTGAGAGAGAGAGAGAAGCTGGGAGTGAGTAAGAGAGAGAGAAGCTGTGAATGAGAGAGAGAGAGAGAAACAGAAGCTGAGAGTGAGAGAGAGAGAGAAAGAGAAGCTGTAAGTGAGAGACAGAAAGAGAAAATGTGTGTGTGAGAGAGAGAAAGAGAAGCTATGAGTGAGAGAGAGAGAGAGAAAGAGAAGCTGTGAGTGAGAGAGAGAGAAAGAGATGCTGTGAGTGAGTGAGTGAGAGAGTGAGAAGCTGTGAGTGAGAGAGAGAGAGGAGCTGGGAGTGAGTAAGAGAGAGAGAAGCTGTGAGTAAGAGAGAGAGAAAGAAAGAAAGAAAGAGATGCTGTGAGTGAGAGAGAGTGAGAGAGAGAGAAGCTGTGAGTGAGTGAGAGAGAGAGAGAGAAGCTGTGAGTGAGTGAGAGATAGAGAGAAGCTGTGAGTGAGGGAGAGAGAGAAAGAGAAGCTGTGAGTGAGAGAGAGAGAAAGAGAAGCTGTGAATGAGAGAGAAAAAGAAGCTGTGAGTGAGTGAGAGAGAGAAAGAGAAGCTGAGAGTGAGAGAGAGAGAGAAAGAAAGAGAAGCTGTGAGTGAGAGAGAGAGAGAAAGAGAAGCTGTGAATGAGAGAGAGAGAAAGAGAAACTGTGTGTGTGAGAGAGAAAGAGAAGCTGTGAGTGACAGAGAGTGAGAGAAAGAGAAGCTGTGAATGAGAGAGAGAGAAAGAGAAGCTGTGTGAGAGAGAGAAGCTGTGAGTGAGAGAGTGAGAGAAAGAGAAGCTGTGTGTGAGAGAGAGAGAAAGAGAAGCTGTGAGTGAGAGAGAGAGAGAGGAAGAGAAGCTGTGAGTGAGAGAGAGAGAAAGAGAAGCTGTGTGTGTGAGAGAGAGAGAAAGAGAAGCTGTGAGTGAGTGAGAGAGAAAGAGAAGCTGTGTGTGTGTGTGAGAGAGAAGCTGAGAGTAAGAGAGAGAGTGAAAATGAGAAGGTGTGAGTGAGAGAGAGAGAGACAAAGAGAAGCTGTGTGTGTGAGAGAGAGAACGAGAAGCTGTGAGTGAGAGAGAGAGAAAGAGAAGCTGTGAGTGAGAGAGAGAGAGAAAGAGAAGCTGTGAGTGAGAGAGAGGGAGAGAAGGTGTGAGTGTGTGAGAGAGAGAAAATCAGGGAGTGAGTAAGAGAGAGAGAGGGAAGCTGTGAGTGAGAGAGAGAGAGAAATAGAAGCTGTAAGTGAGAGAGAGAGAAAGAGAAACTGTGAGTGAAAGAGAGAGAGAGAAGCTGTGAGTGAGAGAGAGAGAGAAAGAGAAGCTGAGAGTGAGTGACTGAGAGAAAGAGATGCTGTAAGGGAGAGAGAGAGAAGCTGTGTGTGTGTGAGAGAGAGAAAGAAAAGCTGTGAGTGAGAGATAGAGAAAGAGAAGCTGTGAGTGTGAGAGAGAGAGAGTGAGAAGCTGTGTGTGTCTGAGAGAGAGAAGCTGTGAGTGAGTGAGAGAGAAAGAGAACCTGTGAGTGAGAGAGAGAGAAAGAGATGTTGTGAGTGAGTGAGTGAGAGAGTGGGAAGCTGTGAGTGAGTGAGAGAGAGAGAAGCTGTGAGTGAGTAAGAGAGAGAGAGAGAAGCTGGGAGTGAGTAAGAGAGAGAGAGAGAAGCTGTGAGTGAGTGAGAGAGAGAAGCTGGGAGTGAGTAAGAGAGAGAGAAGCTGTGAATGAGAGAGAGAGAGAAAGAAAGAGAAGCTGTGAGTGAGAGAGAGAGAGATGCTGTGAGTGAGGGAGAGAGAGAAAGAGAAGCTGTGAGTGAGAGAGAGAGAGAAAGAGAAGCTGTGAATGAGAGAGAGAGAAAGAGTAGCTGTGAGTGAGAGAGAGAGAGAAAGCGAAGCTGTGAGTGAGAGACAGAGAGAAAGAGAAGCTGTGAGTGAGAGAGAGAGAGAAAGAGAAGCTGTGAGTGAGAGAGAGAGAAAGAGAACCTGTGAATGAGAGAGAGAGAAAGAGAAGCTGTGTGTGTGAGAGAGAGAAAGAGAAGCTGTGAGTGACAGAGAGAGAGAGAAATAGGAGCTGTGAGTGAGAGAAAGAGAAGCTGTGAGTGAGAGAGAGACAGAGAAGCTGTGAATGAGAGAGAGAAAGAGAACCTGTGAGAGAGAGAGAGAGAAGATGTGAGTGAGAGAGTGAGAGAAAGAGAAGCTGTGAGTGAGAGAGAGAGAAAGAGAAGCTGTGTGAGAGAGAGAGAGAGCAAGAGAAGCTGTGAGTGAGAGAGAGAGAGAAAGAGAAGCTGTGTGTGTGTGAGAGAGAGAAAGAGAAGCTGTGAGTGAGTGAGAGAGAAAGAGAAGCTGTGTGTGTGTGAGAGAGAGAAGCTGAGAGTGAGAGAGAGAGAGAATGAGAAGGTGTGAGTGAGAGAGAGAGACAAAGAGAAGCTGTGTGTGTGTGTGAGAGAGTGAAAAGTTGTGACTGAGAGAGAGAGAGAAAGAGAAGCTGTGAGTTAGAGAGAGAGAGAGAGAAAGAGAAGCTGTGAGTGAGAGAGAGGGAGAAAGAGAAGCTGTAAGTGTGAGAGAGAGAAAGAGAAACTGTGAGTGTAAGAGAGAGTGAGAACCTGTGAGTGAGAGAGTGAGAGAAGCTGGGAGTGAGTAAGAGAGAGAGAGGGAAGCTGTGAGTGAGAGAAAGAGAGAAATAGAAGCTGTAAGTGAGAGAGAGAGAAAGAGAAACTGTGAGTGAAAGAGAGAGAGAGAAGCTGTGAGTTAGAGAGAGAGAAAGAAAGAGAAGCTGTGAGTGAGAGTGAGAGAGAAAGAGAAGCTGAGAGTGAGAGAGAGAGAAAGAGATGCTGTAAAAGAGAGAGAGAGAGAGAGAGAATCAGGGAGTAAGAGAGAGAAAAGCTGTGAGTGTGAGAGAGAGAGAAATGGAAGGTGTAAGTGAGAGAGAGTAAGAGAGGCTGTGAGTGAGAGAGGGAGAGAGAAGCTGTTAGTGAGAGAGAGAGAAGTTGTGAGTGAAAGAGAGAGAGAAAGAGAAGCTGTGAGTGAGAGAGAGAGAAAGAGAAGCTGTGAGTGAGAGAGAGGGAGAGAAGCTGAGTGTGTGAGAGAGAGAAAATCAGGGAGTGAGTAAGAGAGAGGGAAGCTGTGAGTGATTGAGAGAGAGAAATAGAAGCTGTAAGTGAGAGAGAGAAAGAGAAACTGTGAGTGAAAGAGAGAGAAGCTGTGAGTGAGAGAGAGAGAGAAAGAGAAGCTGTGAGTGAGAGTGAGAGAGAAAGAGAAGCTGTGTGAGTGATAGAGAGAGATAAAGAGAAGCTGAGAGTTAGTGAGAGAGAGAGAAAGAGAAGCTGTGAGTGTGTGTGTGAGAGAGTGAGAAGCTGTGTGTGTGTGAGAGAGAAGCTGGGAGTGAGTAAGAGAGAGAGAAGCTGTGAGAGAGAGAGAAGCTGTGAGTGTGAGAGAGAGAGAAAGAGAAGCTGTGAGTGAGAGAGAGTGAGAGTGAGAGAAGCTGTGAGTGAGTGAGAGAGAGAAGCTGTGTGTGTGAGAGAGAGAAAGAGAAGCTGTAAGTGAGAGAGAGTGAGAAAGAGAGAAGCTGTGAGGGAGAGAGTGAGAGAAATAGAAGCTGTGAGTGAGAGAGAGAGGGAAAGAGAAGCTGTGAGTGAGTGAGAGAGAAAGAGAAGCTGTGTGTGTGTGAGAGAGAGAAGCTGAGAGTGAGAGAGAGAAATAATGAGAAGCTGTGAGTGAGAGATAGAGACAAAGAGAAGCTGTGTGTGAGAGAGAGAGAACGAGAAGCTGTGAGTGAGAGAGAGAGAGAAAGAGAAGCTGTGAGTGAGAGAGAGAGAGAAAGAGAAGCTGTGAGTGAGAGGGAGGGAGAGAAGCTGTGAGTGTGTGAGAGACAGAAAATCAGGGAGTGAGTAAGAGAGAGAGAGGGAAGCTGTTAGTGAGAGAGAGAGAGAAATAAAAGCTGTAAGTGAGAGAGAGAGAAAGAGAAACTGTGAGTGAAAGAGAGAGAGAGAAGCTGTGAGTGAGAGAGAGAGAGAAAGAAAGAGAAGCTGTGAGTGAGAGCGAGAGAGAAAGAGAAGCTGTGTGAGTGATAGAGAGAGAGAAAGAGAAGCTGAGAGTGAGAGAGAGAGAAAGAGATGCTGTAAGTGAGAGAGAGAGAAGCTTTTTGTGAGAGAGAGAGAAAGAGAAGCTGTGAGTGAGAGAGAGAGAAAGAGAAAGAGAAGCTGTGAGTGAGAGAGAGAGAGTGAGAAGCTGTGTGTTTGAGAGAGAGAGAAGCTGGGAGTGAGTAAGAGAGAGAGAGAGAAGCTGTGAGAGAGTGAGAGAGAGAAGCTGGGAGTGAGTAAGAGAGAGAGAAGCTGTGAATGAGAGAGAGAGAGAAAGAAAGAGAAGCTGTGAGAGAGAGAGAGAGAGATGCTGTGAGTGAGGGAGAGAGAGAAAGAGAAGCTGTGAGTGAGAGAGAGAGAGAAAGAGAAGCTGTGAGTGAGAGAGAGAGAAAGAGAAGCTGTGAATGAGAGAGAGAGAAAGAGAAGCTGTGAGTGAGAGAGAGAGAAAGTGAAGCTGTGAGTGAGAGACAGAGAGAGAGAAAGAGAAGCTGTGAGTGAGAGAGAGAAAGAGAAGCTGTGAATGAGAGAGAGAGAAAGAGAAGCTGTGTGAGAGAGAGAAGCTGTGAGTGAGAGAGTGAGAGAAAGAGAAGCTGTGTGTGTGTGAGAGAGAAAGAGAAGCTGTGAGTGAGAGAGAGAGAGAGCAAGAGAAGCTGTGAGTGAGAGAGAGAGAAAGAGAAGCTGTGTGTGTGTGAGAGAGAGAAAGAGAAGCTGTGAGTGAGTGAGAGAAAAAGAGAAGCTGTGTGTGTGTGAGAGAGAGAAGCTGAGAGTAAGAGAGAGAGTGAAAATGAGAAGGTGTGAGTGAGAGAGAGAGAGACAAAGAGAAGCTGTGTGTGTGTGAGAGAGAACGAGAAGCTGTGAGTGAGAGAGAGAGAAAGAGAAGCTGTGTGAGTGAGAGAGAGAGAGAAAGTGAAACTGAGAGTGAGAGAGATAGAGAAAGAGATGCTGTAAGGGAGAGAGAGAGAAGCTGTGTGTGTGATAGAGATAAAGAGAAGCTGTGAGTGAGAGAGAGAGAGAAAGAGAAGCTGTAAGTGTGAGAGAGAGAAAGAGAAACTGTGAGTGTAAGAGAGAGAGAAGCTGTGAGTGAGAGAGAGAGAGAAAGAGAAGCTGTGAGTGAGAGCGAGAGAGAAAGAGAAGCTGTGTGAGTGAGAGAGAGAGAGAAAGAGAAGCTGAGAGTGAGAGAGAGAGAGAGAAAGAGATGCTGTAAGTGAGAGAGAGAGAAGCTGTTTGTGTGTGAGAGAGAAAGAGAAGCTGTGAGTGAGAGAGAGAGAAAGAGAAAGAGAAGCTGTGAGTGAGAGAGAGAGAGAGTGAGAAGCTGTGTGTTTGAGAGAGAGAGAAGCTGGGAGTGAGTAAGAGAGAGAGAGAAGCTGTGAGAGAGTGAGAGAGAGAAGCTGGGAGTGAGTAAGAGAGAGAGAAGCTGTGAATGAGAGAGAGAGAGAAAGAAAGAGAAGCTGTGAGAGAGAGAGAGAGAGATGCTGTGAGTGAGGGAGAGAGAGAAAGAGAAGCTGTGAGTGAGAGAGAGAGAGAAAGAGAAGCTGTGAGTGAGAGAGAGAGAAAGAGAAGCTGTGAATGAGAGAGAGAGAAAGAGAAGCTGTGAGTGAGAGAGAGAGAAAGTGAAGCTGTGAGTGAGAGACAGAGAGAGAGAAAGAGAAGCTGTGAGTGAGAGAGAGAAAGAGAAGCTGTGAATGAGAGAGAGAAAGAGAAGCTGTGTGAGAGAGAGAAGCTGTGAGTGAGAGAGTGAGAGAAAGAGAAGCTGTGTGTGTGTGAGAGAGAAAGAGAAGCTGTGAGTGAGAGAGAGAGAGAGCAAGAGAAGCTGTGAGTGAGAGAGAGAGAAAGAGAAGCTGTGTGTGTGAGAGAGAGAGAAAGAGAAGCTGTGAGTGAGTGAGAGAGAAAGAGAAGCTGTGTGTGTGTGAGAGAGAGAAGCTGAGAGTAAGAGAGAGAGTGAAAATGAGAAGGTGTGAGTGAGAGAGAGAGAGACAAAGAGAAGCTGTGTGTGTGAGAGAGAGAACGAGAAGCTGTGAGTGAGAGAGAGAGAAAGAGAAGCTGTGTGAGTGAGAGAGAGAGAGAAAGAGAAACTGAGAGTGAGAGAGATAGAGAAAGAGATGCTGTAAGGGAGAGAGAGAGAAGCTGTGTGTGTGATAGAGATAAAGAGAAGCTGTGAGTGAGAGAGAGAGAGAAAGAGAAGCTGTAAGTGTGAGAGAGAGAAAGAGAAACTGTGAGTGTAAGAGAGAGAGAGAAGCTGTGAGTGAGAGAGAGAGAGAAAGAGAAGCTGTGAGTGAGAGCGAGAGAGAAAGAGAAGCTGTGTGAGTGAGAGAGAGAGAGAAAGAGAAGCTGAGAGTGAGAGAGATAGAGAAAGAGATGCTGTAAGGGAGAGAGAGAGAAGCTGTGTGTGTGATAGAGATAAAGAGAAGCTGTGAGTGAGAGAGAGAGAGAAAGAGAAGCTGTGAGTGACAGAGAGAGAGAGTGAGAAGCTGTGTGTGTGTGAGAGAGAGAAGCTGGGAGTGAGTAAGAGAGAGAGAGAGAAGCTGTGAGAGAGAGAGAAGCTGTGAGTGAGAGGGAGAGAGAGAAGCTGTGAGTGAGAGAGAGTGAGAGAGAGAGAAGATGTGAGTGAGAGAGAGAGAGAAAGAGAAGCTGTGAGTGAGTGAGAGAGAGAGAAGCTGAGAGTGAGAGAGAGAGAATGAGAAGGTGTGAGTGAGAGAGAGAGAGAGAAAGAGAAGCTGTGAGTGAGAGAGAGAGAGAGAGAAGCTGTGTGTGAGAGAGAGAGAACGAGAAGCTGTGAGTGAGAGAGAAAGAGAAGCTGTGAGTGAGTGAGAGAGAGAGTGAGAACCTGTGAGTGAGAGAGTGAGAGAAGCTGGGAGTGAGTAAGAGAGAGAGAGGGAAGCTGTGAGTGAGAGAAAGAGAGAAATAGAAGCTGTAAGTGAGAGAGAGAGAAAGAGAAACTGTGAGTGAAAGAGAGAGAGAGAAGCTGTGAGTTAGAGAGAGAGAAAGAAAGAGAAGCTGTGAGTGAGAGTGAGAGAGAAAGAGAAGCTGAGAGTGAGAGAGAGAGAAAGAGATGCTGTAAAAGAGAGAGAGAGAGAGAGAGAATCAGGGAGTAAGAGAGAGAAAAGCTGTGAGTGTGAGAGAGAGAGAAATGGAAGGTGTAAGTGAGAGAGAGTAAGAGAGGCTGTGAGTGAGAGAGGGAGAGAGAAGCTGTTAGTGAGAGAGAGAGAAGTTGTGAGTGAGAGAGAGAGAGAAATAGAAGCTGTGAGTGAGAGAGAGGGAGAGAAGCTGAGTGTGTGAGAGAGAGAAAATCAGGGAGTGAGTAAGAGAGAGAGGGAAGCTGTGAGTGATTGAGAGAGAGAAATAGAAGCTGTAAGTGAGAGAGAGAAAGAGAAACTGTGAGTGAAAGAGAGAGAAGCTGTGAGTGAGAGAGAGAGAGAAAGAGAAGCTGTGAGTGAGAGTGAGAGAGAAAGAGAAGCTGTGTGAGTGATAGAGAGAGATAAAGAGAAGCTGAGAGTTAGTGAGAGAGAGAGAAAGAGAAGCTGTGAGTGTGTGTGTGAGAGAGTGAGAAGCTGTGTGTGTGTGAGAGAGAAGCTGGGAGTGAGTAAGAGAGAGAGAAGCTGTGAGAGAGAGAGAGAAGCTGTGAGTGTGAGAGAGAGAGAAAGAGAAGCTGTGAGTGAGAGAGAGTGAGAGTGAGAGAAGCTGTGAGTGAGTGAGAGAGAGAAGCTGTGTGTGTGAGAGAGAGAAAGAGAAGCTGTAAGTGAGAGAGAGTGAGAAAGAGAGAAGCTGTGAGTGAGAGAGTGAGAGAAATAGAAGCTGTGAGTGAGAGAGAGAGGGAAAGAGAAGCTGTGAGTGAGTGAGAGAGAAAGAGAAGCTGTGTGTGTGTGTGAGAGAGAGAAGCTGAGAGTGAGAGAGAGAAATAATGAGAAGCTGTGAGTGAGAGATAGAGACAAAGAGAAGCTGTGTGTGAGAGAGAGAGAACGAGAAGCTGTGAGTGAGAGAGAGAGAGAAAGAGAAGCTGTGAGTGAGAGAGAGAGAGAAAGAGAAGCTGTGAGTGAGAGGGAGGGAGAGAAGCTGTGAGTGTGTGAGAGACAGAAAATCAGGGAGTGAGTAAGAGAGAGAGAGGGAAGCTGTTAGTGAGAGAGAGAGAGAAATAGAAGCTGTAAGTGAGAGAGAGAGAAAGAGAAACTGTGAGTGAAAGAGAGAGAGAGAAGCTGTGAGTGAGAGAGAGAGAGAAAGAAAGAGAAGCTGTGAGTGAGAGCGAGAGAGAAAGAGAAGCTGTGTGAGTGATAGAGAGAGAGAAAGAGAAGCTGAGAGTGAGTGAGAGAGAGAAAGAGATGCTGTAAGTGAGAGAGAGAGAAGCTGTTTGTGAGAGAGAGAGAAAGAGAAGCTGTGAGTGAGAGAGAGAGAAAGAGAAAGAGAAGCTGTGAGTGAGAGAGAGAGAGTGAGAAGCTGTGTGTTTGAGAGAGAGAGAAGCTGGGAGTGAGTAAGAGAGAGAGAGAGAAGCTGTGAGAGAGTGAGAGAGAGAAGCTGGGAGTGAGTAAGAGAGAGAGAAGCTGTGAGTGAGAGAGAGAGAAAGAGATGCTGTGAGTGAGTGAGTGAGAGAGTGAGAAGCTGTGAGTGAGAGAGAGAGAGGAGCTGGGAGTGAGTAAGAGAGAGAGAAGCTGTGAGTAAGAGAGAGAGAAAGAAAGAAAGAAAGAGATGCTGTGAGTGAGAGAGAGTGAGAGAGAGAGAAGCTGTGAGTGAGTGAGAGAGAGAGAGAGAAGCTGTGAGTGAGTGAGAGATAGAGAGAAGCTGTGAGTGAGGGAGAGAGAGAAAGAGAAGCTGTGAGTGAGAGAGAGAGAAAGAGAAGCTGTGAATGAGAGAGAAAAAGAAGCTGTGAGTGAGTGAGAGAGAGAAAGAGAAGCTGAGAGTGAGAGAGAGAGAGAAAGAAAGAGAAGCTGTGAGTGAGAGAGAGAGAGAAAGAGAAGCTGTGAATGAGAGAGAGAGAAAGAGAAACTGTGTGTGTGAGAGAGAAAGAGAAGCTGTGAGTGACAGAGAGTGAGAGAAAGAGAAGCTGTGAGTGAGAGAAAGAGAAGCTGTGAGTGAGTGAGAGAGAAAGAGAAGCTGTGTGTGTGTGAGAGAGAGAAGCTGAGAGTAAGAGAGAGAGTGAAAATGAGAAGGTGTGAGTGAGAGAGAGAGAGACAAAGAGAAGCTGTGTGTGAGAGAGAGAGAACGAGAAGCTGTGAGTGAGAGAGAGAGAAAGAGAAGCTGTGTGAGTGAGAGAGAGAGAGAAAGAGAAACTGAGAGTGAGAGAGATAGAGAAAGAGATGCTGTAAGGGAGAGAGAGAGAAGCTGTGTGTGTGATAGAGATAAAGAGAAGCTGTGAGTGAGAGAGAGAGAGAAAGAGAAGCTGTAAGTGTGAGAGAGAGAAAGAGAAACTGTGAGTGTAAGAGAGAGAGAGAAGCTGTGAGTGAGAGAGAGAGAGAAAGAGAAGCTGTGAGTGAGAGCGAGAGAGAAAGAGAAGCTGTGTGAGTGAGAGAGAGAGAGAAAGAGAAGCTGAGAGTGAGAGAGATAGAGAAAGAGATGCTGTAAGGGAGAGAGAGAGAAGCTGTGTGTGTGATAGAGATAAAGAGAAGCTGTGAGTGAGAGAGAGAGAGAAAGAGAAGCTGTGAGTGACAGAGAGAGAGAGTGAGAAGCTGTGTGTGTGTGAGAGAGAGAAGCTGGGAGTGAGTAAGAGAGAGAGAGAGAAGCTGTGAGAGAGAGAGAAGCTGTGAGTGAGAGGGAGAGAGAGAAGCTGTGAGTGAGAGAGAGTGAGAGAGAGAGAAGATGTGAGTGAGAGAGAGAGAGAAAGAGAAGCTGTGAGTGAGTGAGAGAGAGAGAAGCTGAGAGTGAGAGAGAGAGAATGAGAAGGTGTGAGTGAGAGAGAGAGAGAGAAAGAGAAGCTGTGAGTGAGAGAGAGAGAGAGAGAAGCTGTGTGTGAGAGAGAGAGAACGAGAAGCTGTGAGTGAGAGAGAAAGAGAAGCTGTGAGTGAGTGAGAGAGAGAGTGAGAACCTGTGAGTGAGAGAGTGAGAGAAGCTGGGAGTGAGTAAGAGAGAGAGAGGGAAGCTGTGAGTGAGAGAAAGAGAGAAATAGAAGCTGTAAGTGAGAGAGAGAGAAAGAGAAACTGTGAGTGAAAGAGAGAGAGAGAAGCTGTGAGTTAGAGAGAGAGAAAGAAAGAGAAGCTGTGAGTGAGAGTGAGAGAGAAAGAGAAGCTGAGAGTGAGAGAGAGAGAAAGAGATGCTGTAAAAGAGAGAGAGAGAGAGAGAGAATCAGGGAGTAAGAGAGAGAAAAGCTGTGAGTGTGAGAGAGAGAGAAATGGAAGGTGTAAGTGAGAGAGAGTAAGAGAGGCTGTGAGTGAGAGAGGGAGAGAGAAGCTGTTAGTGAGAGAGAGAGAAGTTGTGAGTGAGAGAGAGAGAGAAATAGAAGCTGTGAGTGAGAGAGAGGGAGAGAAGCTGAGTGTGTGAGAGAGAGAAAATCAGGGAGTGAGTAAGAGAGAGAGGGAAGCTGTGAGTGATTGAGAGAGAGAAATAGAAGCTGTAAGTGAGAGAGAGAAAGAGAAACTGTGAGTGAAAGAGAGAGAAGCTGTGAGTGAGAGAGAGAGAGAAAGAGAAGCTGTGAGTGAGAGTGAGAGAGAAAGAGAAGCTGTGTGAGTGATAGAGAGAGATAAAGAGAAGCTGAGAGTTAGTGAGAGAGAGAGAAAGAGAAGCTGTGAGTGTGTGTGTGAGAGAGTGAGAAGCTGTGTGTGTGTGAGAGAGAAGCTGGGAGTGAGTAAGAGAGAGAGAAGCTGTGAGAGAGAGAGAGAAGCTGTGAGTGTGAGAGAGAGAGAAAGAGAAGCTGTGAGTGAGAGAGAGTGAGAGTGAGAGAAGCTGTGAGTGAGTGAGAGAGAGAAGCTGTGTGTGTGAGTGAGAGAAAGAGAAGCTGTAAGTGAGAGAGAGTGAGAAAGAGAGAAGCTGTGAGTGAGAGAGTGAGAGAAATAGAAGCTGTGAGTGAGAGAGAGAGGGAAAGAGAAGCTGTGAGTGAGTGAGAGAGAAAGAGAAGCTGTGTGTGTGTGTGAGAGAGAGAAGCTGAGAGTGAGAGAGAGAAATAATGAGAAGCTGTGAGTGAGAGATAGAGACAAAGAGAAGCTGTGTGTGAGAGAGAGAGAACGAGAAGCTGTGAGTGAGAGAGAGAGAGAAAGAGAAGCTGTGAGTGAGAGAGAGAGAGAAAGAGAAGCTGTGAGTGAGAGGGAGGGAGAGAAGCTGTGAGTGTGTGAGAGACAGAAAATCAGGGAGTGAGTAAGAGAGAGAGAGGGAAGCTGTTAGTGAGAGAGAGAGAGAAATAGAAGCTGTAAGTGAGAGAGAGAGAAAGAGAAACTGTGAGTGAAAGAGAGAGAGAGAAGCTGTGAGTGAGAGAGAGAGAGAAAGAAAGAGAAGCTGTGAGTGAGAGCGAGAGAGAAAGAGAAGCTGTGTGAGTGATAGAGAGAGAGAAAGAGAAGCTGAGAGTGAGAGAGAGAGAGAAAGAGATGCTGTAAGTGAGAGAGAGAGAAGCTGTTTGTGAGAGAGAGAGAAAGAGAAGCTGTGAGTGAGAGAGAGAGAAAGAGAAAGAGAAGCTGTGAGTGAGAGAGAGAGAGTGAGAAGCTGTGTGTTTGAGAGAGAGAGAAGCTGGGAGTGAGTAAGAGAGAGAGAGAGAAGCTGTGAGAGAGTGAGAGAGAGAAGCTGGGAGTGAGTAAGAGAGAGAGAAGCTGTGAGTGAGAGAGAGAGAAAGAGATGCTGTGAGTGAGTGAGTGAGAGAGTGAGAAGCTGTGAGTGAGAGAGAGAGAGGAGCTGGGAGTGAGTAAGAGAGAGAGAAGCTGTGAGTAAGAGAGAGAGAAAGAAAGAAAGAAAGAGATGCTGTGAGTGAGAGAGAGTGAGAGAGAGAGAAGCTGTGAGTGAGTGAGAGAGAGAGAGAGAAGCTGTGAGTGAGTGAGAGATAGAGAGAAGCTGTGAGTGAGGGAGAGAGAGAAAGAGAAGCTGTGAGTGAGAGAGAGAGAAAGAGAAGCTGTGAATGAGAGAGAAAAAGAAGCTGTGAGTGAGTGAGAGAGAGAAAGAGAAGCTGAGAGTGAGAGAGAGAGAGAAAGAAAGAGAAGCTGTGAGTGAGAGAGAGAGAGAAAGAGAAGCTGTGAATGAGAGAGAGAGAAAGAGAAACTGTGTGTGTGAGAGAGAAAGAGAAGCTGTGAGTGACAGAGAGTGAGAGAAAGAGAAGCTGTGAGTGAGAGAAAGAGAAGCTGTGAGTGAGTGAGAGAGAAAGAGAAGCTGTGAATGAGAGAGAGAGAAAGAGAAGCTGTGTGAGAGAGAGAAGCTGTGAGTGAGAGAGTGAGAGAAAGAGAAGCTGTGTGTGAGAGAGAGAGAAAGAGAAGCTGTGAGTGAGAGAGAGAGAGAGCAACAGAAGCTGTGAGTGAGAGAGAGAGAAAGAGAAGCTGTGTGTGAGAGAGAGAGAGAAAGAGAAGCTGTGAGTGAGTGAGAGAGAAAGAGAAGCTGTGAATGAGAGAGAGAGAAAGAGTAGCTGTGAGTGAGAGAGAGAGAGAAAGCGAAGCTGTGAGTGAGAGACAGAGAGAAAGAGAAGCTGTGAGTGAGAGAGAGAGAGAAAGAGAAGCTGTGAGTGAGAGAGAGAGAAAGAGAACCTGTGAATGAGAGAGAGAGAAAGAGAAGCTGTGTGTGTGAGAGAGAGAAAGAGAAGCTGTGAGTGACAGAGAGAGAGAGAAATAGGAGCTGTGAGTGAGAGAAAGAGAAGCTGTGAGTGAGAGAGAGAGACAGAGAAGCTGTGAATGAGAGAGAGAAAGAGAACCTGTGAGAGAGAGAGAGAGAAGATGTGAGTGAGAGAGAGAGAGAAAGAGAAGCTGTGAATGAGAGAGAGAGAAAGAGAAGCTGTGAGTGAGAGAGAGAGAAAGTGAAGCTGTGAGTGAGAGACAGAGAGAGAGAAAGAGAAGCTGTGAGTGAGAGAGAGAAAGAGAAGCTGTGAATGAGAGAGAGAGAAAGAGAAGCTGTGTGAGAGAGAGAAGCTGTGAGTGAGAGAGTGAGAGAAAGAGAAGCTGTGTGTGTGTGAGAGAGAAAGAGAAGCTGTGAGTGAGAGAGAGAGAGAGCAAGAGAAGCTGTGAGTGAGAGAGAGAGAAAGAGAAGCTGTGAGTGAGAGGGAGGGAGAGAAGCTGTGAGTGTGTGAGAGACAGAAAATCAGGGAGTGAGTAAGAGAGAGAGAGGGAAGCTGTTAGTGAGAGAGAGAGAGAAATAGAAGCTGTAAGTGAGAGAGAGAGAAAGAGAAACTGTGAGTGAAAGAGAGAGAGAGAAGCTGTGAGTGAGAGAGAGAGAGAAAGAAAGAGAAGCTGTGAGTGAGAGCGAGAGAGAAAGAGAAGCTGTGTGAGTGATAGAGAGAGAGAAAGAGAAGCTGAGAGTGAGAGAGAGAGAGAAAGAGATGCTGTAAGTGAGAGAGAGAGAAGCTGTTTGTGAGAGAGAGAGAAAGAGAAGCTGTGAGTGAGAGAGAGAGAAAGAGAAAGAGAAGCTGTGAGTGAGAGAGAGAGAGTGAGAAGCTGTGTGTTTGAGAGAGAGAGAAGCTGGGAGTGAGTAAGAGAGAGAGAGAGAAGCTGTGAGAGAGTGAGAGAGAGAAGCTGGGAGTGAGTAAGAGAGAGAGAAGCTGTGAGTGAGAGAGAGAGAAAGAGATGCTGTGAGTGAGTGAGTGAGAGAGTGAGAAGCTGTGAGTGAGAGAGAGAGGGAGAGAAGCTGAGTGTGTGAGAGAGAGAAAATCAGGGAGTGAGTAAGAGAGAGAGAAAGAAAGAGTGATTGAGAGAGAGAAATAGAAGCTGTAAGTGAGAGAGAGAAAGAGAAACTGTGAGTGAAAGAGAGAGAAGCTGTGAGTGAGAGAGAGAGAGAAAGAGAAGCTGTGAGTGAGAGTGAGAGAGAAAGAGAAGCTGTGTGAGTGATAGAGAGAGATAAAGAGAAGCTGAGAGTTAGTGAGAGAGAGAGAAAGAGAAGCTGTGAGTGTGTGTGTGAGAGAGTGAGAAGCTGTGTGTGTGTGAGAGAGAAGCTGGGAGTGAGTAAGAGAGAGAGAAGCTGTGAGAGAGAGAGAAGCTGTGAGTGTGAGAGAGAGAGAAAGAGAAGCTGTGAGTGAGAGAGAGTGAGAGTGAGAGTGAGAGAAGCTGTGAGTGAGTGAGAGAGAGAAGCTGTGTGTGTGAGAGAGAGAAAGAGAAGCTGTAAGTGAGAGAGAGTGAGAAAGAGAGAAGCTGTGAAGGAGAGAGTGAGAGAAATAGAAGCTGTGAGTGAGAGAGAGAGGGAAAGAGAAGCTGTGAGTGAGTGAGAGAGAAAGAGAAGCTGTGTGTGTGTGTGAGAGAGAGAAGCTGAGAGTGAGAGAGAGAAATAATGAGAAGCTGTGAGTGAGAGATAGAGACAAAGAGAAGCTGTGTGTGAGAGAGAGAGAATGAGAAGCTGTGAGTGAGAGAGAGAGAGAAAGAGAAGCTGTGAGTGAGAGAGAGAGAGAAAGAGAAGCTGTGAGTGAGAGGGAGGGAGAGAAGCTGTGAGTGTGTGAGAGACAGAAAATCAGGGAGTGAGTAAGAGAGAGAGAGGGAAGCTGTTAGTGAGAGAGAGAGAGAAATAGAAGCTGTAAGTGAGAGAGAGAGAAAGAGAAACTGTGAGTGAAAGAGAGAGAGAGAAGCTGTGAGTGAGAGAGAGAGAGAAAGAAAGAGAAGCTGTGAGTGAGAGCGAGAGAGAAAGAGAAGCTGTGTGAGTGATAGAGAGAGAGAAAGAGAAGCTGAGAGTGAGAGAGAGAGAAAGAGATGCTGTAAGTGAGAGAGAGAGAAGCTGTTTGTGAGAGAGAGAGAAAGAGAAGCTGTGAGTGAGAGAGAGAGAAAGAGAAAGAGAAGCTGTGAGTGAGAGAGAGAGAGTGAGAAGCTGTGTGTTTGAGAGAGAGAGAAGCTGGGAGTGAGTAAGAGAGAGAGAGAAGCTGTGAGAGAGTGAGAGAGAGAAGCTGGGAGTGAGTAAGAGAGAGAGAAGCTGTGAGTGAGTGAGAGAGAAAGAGATGCTGTGAGTGAGTGAGTGAGAGAGTGAGAAGCTGTGAGTGAGAGAGAGAGAGGAGCTGGGAGTGAGTAAGAGAGAGAGAAGCTGTGAGTAAGAGAGAGAGAAAGAAAGAAAGAAAGAGATGCTGTGAGTGAGAGAGAGTGAGAGAGAGAGAAGCTGTGAGTGAGTGAGAGAGAGAGAGAGAAGCTGTGAGTGAGTGAGAGATAGAGAGAAGCTGTGAGTGAGGGAGAGAGAGAAAGAGAAGCTGTGAGTGAGAGAGAGAGAAAGAGAAGCTGTGAATGAGAGAGAAAAAGAAGCTGTGAGTGAGTGAGAGAGAGAAAGAGAAGCTGAGAGTGAGAGAGAGAGAGAAAGAAAGAGAAGCTGTGAGTGAGAGAGAGAGAGAAAGAGAAGCTGTGAATGAGAGAGAGAGAAAGAGAAACTGTGTGTGTGAGAGAGAAAGAGAAGCTGTGAGTGACAGAGAGTGAGAGAAAGAGAAGCTGTGAGTGAGAGAAAGAGAAGCTGTGAGTGAGTGAGAGAGAGAAAGAGAAGCTGTGAATGAGAGAGAGAGAAAGAGAAGCTGTGTGAGAGAGAGAAGCTGTGAGTGAGAGAGTGAGAGAAAGAGAAGCTGTGTGTGAGAGAGAGAGAAAGAGAAGCTGTGAGTGAGAGAGAGAGAGAGCAAGAGAAGCTGTGAGTGAGAGAGAGAGAAAGAGAAGCTGTGTGTGAGAGAGAGAGAGAAAGAGAAGCTGTGAGTGAGTGAGAGAGAAAGAGAAGCTGTGAATGAGAGAGAGAGAAAGAGTAGCTGTGAGTGAGAGAGAGAGAGAAAGCGAAGCTGTGAGTGAGAGACAGAGAGAAAGAGAAGCTGTGAGTGAGAGAGAGAGAGAAAGAGAAGCTGTGAGTGAGAGAGAGAGAAAGAGAACCTGTGAATGAGAGAGAGAGAAAGAGAAGCTGTGTGTGTGAGAGAGAGAAAGAGAAGCTGTGAGTGACAGAGAGAGAGAGAAATAGGAGCTGTGAGTGAGAGAAAGAGAAGCTGTGAGTGAGAGAGAGAGACAGAGAAGCTGTGAATGAGAGAGAGAAAGAGAACCTGTGAGAGAGAGAGAGAAGATGTGAGTGAGAGAGTGAGAGAAAGAGAAGCTGTGAGTGAGAGAGAGAGAAAGAGAAGCTGTGTGAGAGAGAGAGAGAGCAAGAGAAGCTGTGAGTGAGAGAGAGAGAGAAAGAGAAGCTGTGTGTGTGTGAGAGAGAGAAAGAGAAGCTGTGAGTGAGTGAGAGAGAAAGAGAAGCTGTGTGTGTGTGAGAGAGAGAAGCTGAGAGTGAGAGAGAGAGAGAATGAGAAGGTGTGAGTGAGAGAGAGAGACAAAGAGAAGCTGTGTGTGTGTGTGAGAGAGTGAAAAGTTGTGACTGAGAGAGAGAGAGAAAGAGAAGCTGTGAGTTAGAGAGAGAGAGAGAGAAAGAGAAGCTGTGAGTGAGAGAGAGGGAGAAAGAGAAGCTGTAAGTGTGAGAGAGAGAAAGAGAAACTGTGAGTGTAAGAGAGAGTGAGAACCTGTGAGTGAGAGAGTGAGAGAAGCTGGGAGTGAGTAAGAGAGAGAGAGGGAAGCTGTGAGTGAGAGAAAGAGAGAAATAGAAGCTGTAAGTGAGAGAGAGAGAAAGAGAAACTGTGAGTGAAAGAGAGAGAGAGAAGCTGTGAGTTAGAGAGAGAGAAAGAAAGAGAAGCTGTGAGTGAGAGTGAGAGAGAAAGAGAAGCTGAGAGTGAGAGAGAGAGAAAGAGATGCTGTAAAAGAGAGAGAGAGAGAGAGAATCAGGGAGTAAGAGAGAGAAAAGCTGTGAGTGTGAGAGAGAGAGAAATGGAAGGTGTAAGTGAGAGAGAGTAAGAGAGGCTGTGAGTGAGAGAGGGAGAGAGAAGCTGTTAGTGAGAGAGAGAGAAGTTGTGAGTGAAAGAGAGAGAGAAAGAGAAGCTGTGAGTGAGAGAGAGAGAAAGAGAAGCTGTGAGTGAGAGAGAGGGAGAGAAGCTGAGTGTGTGAGAGAGAGAAAATCAGGGAGTGAGTAAGAGAGAGAGGGAAGCTGTGAGTGATTGAGAGAGAGAAATAGAAGCTGTAAGTGAGAGAGAGAAAGAGAAACTGTGAGTGAAAGAGAGAGAAGCTGTGAGTGAGAGAGAGAGAGAAAGAGAAGCTGTGAGTGAGAGTGAGAGAGAAAGAGAAGCTGTGTGAGTGATAGAGAGAGATAAAGAGAAGCTGAGAGTTAGTGAGAGAGAGAGAAAGAGAAGCTGTGAGTGTGTGTGTGAGAGAGTGAGAAGCTGTGTGTGTGTGAGAGAGAAGCTGGGAGTGAGTAAGAGAGAGAGAAGCTGTGAGAGAGAGAGAAGCTGTGAGTGTGAGAGAGAGAGAAAGAGAAGCTGTGAGTGAGAGAGAGTGAGAGTGAGAGTGAGAGAAGCTGTGAGTGAGTGAGAGAGAGAAGCTGTGTGTGTGAGAGAGAGAAAGAGAAGCTGTAAGTGAGAGAGAGTGAGAAAGAGAGAAGCTGTGAAGGAGAGAGTGAGAGAAATAGAAGCTGTGAGTGAGAGAGAGAGGGAAAGAGAAGCTGTGAGTGAGTGAGAGAGAAAGAGAAGCTGTGTGTGTGTGTGAGAGAGAGAAGCTGAGAGTGAGAGAGAGAAATAATGAGAAGCTGTGAGTGAGAGATAGAGACAAAGAGAAGCTGTGTGTGAGAGAGAGAGAACGAGAAGCTGTGAGTGAGTGAGAGAGAGAAAGAGAAGCTGTGAGTGAGAGAGAGAGAGAAAGAGAAGCTGTGAGTGAGAGGGAGGGAGAGAAGCTGTGAGTGTGTGAGAGACAGAAAATCAGGGAGTGAGTAAGAGAGAGAGAGGGAAGCTGTTAGTGAGAGAGAGAGAGAAATAGAAGCTGTAAGTGAGAGAGAGAGAAAGAGAAACTGTGAGTGAAAGAGAGAGAGAGAAGCTGTGAGTGAGAGAGAGAGAGAAAGAAAGAGAAGCTGTGAGTGAGAGCGAGAGAGAAAGAGAAGCTGTGTGAGTGATAGAGAGAGAGAAAGAGAAGCTGAGAGTGAGAGAGAGAGAAAGAGATGCTGTAAGTGAGAGAGAGAGAAGCTTTTTGTGAGAGAGAGAGAAAGAGAAGCTGTGAGTGAGAGAGAGAGAAAGAGAAAGAGAAGCTGTGAGTGAGAGAGAGAGAGTGAGAAGCTGTGTGTTTGAGAGAGAGAGAAGCTGGGAGTGAGTAAGAGAGAGAGAGAGAAGCTGTGAGAGAGTGAGAGAGAGAAGCTGGGAGTGAGTAAGAGAGAGAGAAGCTGTGAATGAGAGAGAGAGAGAAAGAAAGAGAAGCTGTGAGAGAGAGAGAGAGAGATGCTGTGAGTGAGGGAGAGAGAGAAAGAGAAGCTGTGAGTGAGAGAGAGAGAGAAAGAGAAGCTGTGAGTGAGAGAGAGAGAAAGAGAAGCTGTGAATGAGAGAGAGAGAAAGAGAAGCTGTGAGTGAGAGAGAGAGAAAGTGAAGCTGTGAGTGAGAGACAGAGAGAGAGAAAGAGAAGCTGTGAGTGAGAGAGAGAAAGAGAAGCTGTGAATGAGAGAGAGAGAAAGAGAAGCTGTGTGAGAGAGAGAAGCTGTGAGTGAGAGAGTGAGAGAAAGAGAAGCTGTGTGTGTGTGAGAGAGAAAGAGAAGCTGTGAGTGAGAGAGAGAGAGCAAGAGAAGCTGTGAGTGAGAGAGAGAGAAAGAGAAGCTGTGTGTGTGTGAGAGAGAGAAAGAGAAGCTGTGAGTGAGTGAGAGAAAAAGAGAAGCTGTGTGTGTGTGAGAGAGAGAAGCTGAGAGTAAGAGAGAGAGTGAAAATGAGAAGGTGTGAGTGAGAGAGAGAGAGACAAAGAGAAGCTGTGTGTGTGTGAGAGAGAACGAGAAGCTGTGAGTGAGAGAGAGAGAAAGAGAAGCTGTGTGAGTGAGAGAGAGAGAGAAAGTGAAACTGAGAGTGAGAGAGATAGAGAAAGAGATGCTGTAAGGGAGAGAGAGAGAAGCTGTGTGTGTGATAGAGATAAAGAGAAGCTGTGAGTGAGAGAGAGAGAGAAAGAGAAGCTGTAAGTGTGAGAGAGAGAAAGAGAAACTGTGAGTGTAAGAGAGAGAGAGAAGCTGTGAGTGAGAGAGAGAGAGAAAGAGAAGCTGTGAGTGAGAGCGAGAGAGAAAGAGAAGCTGTGTGAGTGAGAGAGAGAGAGAAAGAGAAGCTGAGAGTGAGAGAGAGAGAGAAAGAGATGCTGTAAGGGAGAGAGAGAGAAGCTGTTTGTGTGAGAGAGAGAAAGAGAAGCTGTGAGTGAGAGAGAGAGAGAAAGAGAAGCTGTGAGTGACAGAGAGAGAGAGTGAGAAGCTGTGTGTGTGTGAGAGAGAGAAGCTGGGAGTGAGTAAGAGAGAGAGAGAGAAGCTGTGAGAGAGAGAGAAGCTGTGAGTGAGAGGGAGAGAGAGAAGCTGTGAGTGAGAGAGAGTGAGAGAGAGAGAAGATGTGAGTGAGAGAGAGAGAGAAAGAGAAGCTGTGAGTGAGTGAGAGAGAGAGAAGCTGAGAGTGAGAGAGAGAGAATGAGAAGGTGTGAGTGAGAGAGAGAGAGAGAAAGAGAAGCTGTGAGTGAGAGAGAGAGAGAGAGAGAAGCTGTGTGTGAGAGAGAGAGAACGAGAAGCTGTGAGTGAGAGAGAAAGAGAAGCTGTGAGTGAGTGAGAGAGAGAGTGAGAACCTGTGAGTGAGAGAGTGAGAGAAGCTGGGAGTGAGTAAGAGAGAGAGAGGGAAGCTGTGAGTGAGAGAAAGAGAGAAATAGAAGCTGTAAGTGAGAGAGAGAGAAAGAGAAACTGTGAGTGAAAGAGAGAGAGAGAAGCTGTGAGTTAGAGAGAGAGAAAGAAAGAGAAGCTGTGAGTGAGAGTGAGAGAGAAAGAGAAGCTGAGAGTGAGAGAGAGAGAAAGAGATGCTGTAAAAGAGAGAGAGAGAGAGAGAATCAGGGAGTAAGAGAGAGAAAAGCTGTGAGTGTGAGAGAGAGAGAAATGGAAGGTGTAAGTGAGAGAGAGTAAGAGAGGCTGTGAGTGAGAGAGGGAGAGAAAGAGAAGCTGTGAGTGAGAGAGAGGGAGAGAAGCTGAGTGTGTGAGAGAGAGAAAATCAGGGAGTGAGTAAGAGAGAGAGGGAAGCTGTGAGTGATTGAGAGAGAGAAATAGAAGCTGTAAGTGAGAGAGAGAAAGAGAAACTGTGAGTGAAAGAGAGAGAAGCTGTGAGTGAGAGAGAGAGAGAAAGAGAAGCTGTGAGTGAGAGTGAGAGAGAAAGAGAAGCTGTGTGAGTGATAGAGAGAGATAAAGAGAAGCTGAGAGTTAGTGAGAGAGAGAGAAAGAGAAGCTGTGAGTGTGTGTGTGAGAGAGTGAGAAGCTGTGTGTGTGTGAGAGAGAAGCTGGGAGTGAGTAAGAGAGAGAGAAGCTGTGAGAGAGAGAGAGAAGCTGTGAGTGTGAGAGAGAGAGAAAGAGAAGCTGTGAGTGAGAGAGAGTGAGAGTGAGAGAAGCTGTGAGTGAGTGAGAGAGAGAAGCTGTGTGTGTGAGAGAGAGAAAGAGAAGCTGTAAGTGAGAGAGAGTGAGAAAGAGAGAAGCTGTGAGTGAGAGAGTGAGAGAAATAGAAGCTGTGAGTGAGAGAGAGAGGGAAAGAGAAGCTGTGAGTGAGTGAGAGAGAAAGAGAAGCTGTGTGTGTGTGTGAGAGAGAGAAGCTGAGAGTGAGAGAGAGAAATAATGAGAAGCTGTGAGTGAGAGATAGAGACAAAGAGAAGCTGTGTGTGAGAGAGAGAGAACGAGAAGCTGTGAGTGAGAGAGAGAGAGAAAGAGAAGCTGTGAGTGAGAGAGAGAGAGAAAGAGAAGCTGTGAGTGAGAGGGAGGGAGAGAAGCTGTGAGTGTGTGAGAGACAGAAAATCAGGGAGTGAGTAAGAGAGAGAGAGGGAAGCTGTTAGTGAGAGAGAGAGAGAAATAGAAGCTGTAAGTGAGAGAGAGAGAAAGAGAAACTGTGAGTGAAAGAGAGAGAGAGAAGCTGTGAGTGAGAGAGAGAGAGAAAGAAAGAGAAGCTGTGAGTGAGAGCGAGAGAGAAAGAGAAGCTGTGTGAGTGATAGAGAGAGAGAAAGAGAAGCTGAGAGTGAGAGAGAGAGAGAAAGAGATGCTGTAAGTGAGAGAGAGAGAAGCTGTTTGTGAGAGAGAGAGAAAGAGAAGCTGTGAGTGAGAGAGAGAGAAAGAGAAAGAGAAGCTGTGAGTGAGAGAGAGAGAGTGAGAAGCTGTGTGTTTGAGAGAGAGAGAAGCTGGGAGTGAGTAAGAGAGAGAGAGAGAAGCTGTGAGAGAGTGAGAGAGAGAAGCTGGGAGTGAGTAAGAGAGAGAGAAGCTTTGAATGAGAGAGAGAGAGAAAGAAAGAGAAGCTGTGAGAGAGAGAGAGAGAGATGCTGTGAGTGAGGGAGAGAGAGAAAGAGAAGCTGTGAGTGAGAGAGAGAGAGAGAGAGAAGCTGTGAGTGAGAGAGAGAGAAAGAGAAGCTGTGAATGAGAGAGAGAGAAAGAGAAGCTGTGAGTGAGAGAGAGAGAGAAAGTGAAGCTGTGAGTGAGAGACAGAGAGAGAGAAAGAGAAGCTGTGAGTGAGAGAGAGAAAGAGAAGCTGTGAATGAGAGAGAGAGAAAGAGAAGCTGTGTGAGAGAGAGAAGCTGTGAGTGAGAGAGTGAGAGAAAGTGAAGCTGTGTGTGTGAGAGAGAGAAAGAGAAGCTGTGAGTGAGAGAGAGAGAGCAAGAGAAGCTGTGAGTGAGAGAGAGAGATAGAGAAGCTGTGTGTGTGTGTGAGAGAGAAAGAGAAGCTGTGAGTGAGTGAGAGAGAAAGAGAAGCTGTGTGTGTGTGAGAGAGAGAAGCTGAGAGTAAGAGAGAGAGTGAAAATGAGAAGGTGTGAGTGAGAGAGAGAGAGACAAAGAGAAGCTGTGTGTGTGAGAGAGAGAACGAGAAGCTGTGAGTGAGAGAGAGAGAAAGAGAAGCTGTGAGTGAGAGAGAGAGAGAAAGAGAAGCTGTGAGTGAGAGAGAGGGAGAGAAGGTGTGAGTGTGTGAGAGAGAGAAAATCAGGGAGTGAGTAAGAGAGAGAGAGGGAAGCTGTGAGTGAGAGAGAGAGAGAAATAGAAGCTGTAAGTGAGAGAGAGAGAAAGAGAAACTGTGAGTGAAAGAGAGAGAGAGAAGCTGTGAGTGAGAGAGAGAGAGAAAGAGAAGCTGAGAGTGAGTGATTGAGAGAAAGAGATGCTGTAAGGGAGAGAGAGAGAAGCTGTGTGTGTGTGTGTGAGAGAGAAAGAAAAGCTGTGAGTGAGAGATAGAGAAAGAGAAGCTGTGAGTGTGAGAGAGAGAGAGTGAGAAGCTGTGTGTGTCTGAGAGAGAGAAGCTGTGAGTGAGAGAGAGAGAGAGAAAGAGAACCTGTGAGTGAGAGAGAGAGAAAGAGATGCTGTGAGTGAGTGAGTGAGAGAGTGGGAAGCTGTGAGTGAGTGAGAGAGAGAGAAGCTGTGAGTGAGTAAGAGAGAGAGAGAGAAGCTGTGAGTGAGTGAGAGAGAGAGTGAGAAGCTGTGAGTGAGTGAGAGAGAGAAGCTGGGAGTGAGTAAGAGAGAGAGAAGCTGTGAATGAGAGAGAGAGAGAAAGAAAGAGAAGCTGTGAGTGAGAGAGAGAGATGCTGTGAGTGAGGGAGAGAGAGAAAGAGAAGCTGTGAGTGAGAGAGAGAGAGAAAGAGAAGCTGTGAATGAGAGAGAGAGAAAGAGAAGCTGTGAGTGAGAGAGAGAGAGAAAGCGAAGCTGTGAGTGAGAGACAGAGAGAAAGAGAAGCTGTGAGTGAGTGAGAGAGAGAAAGAGAAGCTGTGAGTGAGAGAGAGAGAAAGAGAACCTGTGAATGAGAGAGAGAGAAAGAGAAGCTGTGTGAGAGAGAGAGAGAAAGAGAAGCTGTGAGTGACAGAGAGAGAGAGAAATAGGAGCTGTGAGTGAGAGAAAGAGAAGCTGTGAGTGAGAGAGAGAGACAGAGAAGCTGTGAATGAGGGAGAGAAAGAGAACCTGTGAGAGAGAGAGAGAAGATGTGAGTGAGAGAGTGAGAGAAAGAGAAGCTGTGAATGAGAGAGAGAGAGAAAGAGAAGCTGTGTGTGTGTGTGAGAGAGAAAGAGAAGCTGTGAGTGAGTGAGAGAGAAAGAGAAGCTGTGTGTGTGAGAGAGAGAAGCTGAGAGTGAGAGAGAGAGAGAATGAGAAGGTGTGAGTGAGAGAGAGAGACAAAGAGAAGCTGTGTGTGTGTGTGAGAGAGTGAAAAGTTGTGACTGAGAGAGAGAGAGAAAGAGAAGCTGTGAGTTAGAGAGAGAGAGAGAGAAAGAGAAGCTGTGAGTGAGAGAGAGGGAGAGAAGCTGTGAGTGTGTGAGAGAGAGAAAATCAGGGAGTGAGTAAGAGAGAGAGAGGGAAGCTGTGAATGAGAGAGAGAGAGAAATAGAAGCTGTAAGTGTGACAGAGAGAAAGAGAAACTGTGAGTGTAAGAGAGAGAGAGAAGCTGTGAGTGAGAGAGAGAGAGAAAGAGAAGCTGTGAGTGAGAGCGAGAGAGAAAGAGAAGCTGTGTGAGTGAGAGAGAGAGAGAAAGAGAAACTGAGAGTGAGAGAGATAGAGAAAGAGATGCTGTAAGGGAGAGAGAGAGAAGCTGTGTGTGTGATAGAGATAAAGAGAAGCTGTGAGTGAGAGAGAGAGAGAAAGAGAAGCTGTAAGTGTGTGAGAGAGAAAGAGAAACTGTGAGTGTAAGAGAGAGAGAGAAGCTGTGAGTGAGAGAGGCAGAGAAAGAGAAGCTGTGAGTGAGAGCGAGAGAGAAAGAGAAGCTGTGTGAGTGAGAGAGAGAGAGAAAGAGAAGCTGAGAGTGAGAGAGATAGAGAAAGAGATGCTGTAAGGGAGAGAGAGAGAAGCTGTGTGTGTGATAGAGATAAAGAGAAGCTGTGAGTGAGAGAGAGAGAGAAAGAGAAGCTGTGAGTGACAGAGAGAGAGAGTGAGAAGCTGTGTGTGTGAGAGAGAGAGAAGCTGGGAGTGAGTAAGAGAGAGAGAGAGAAGCTGTGAGAGAGAGAGAAGCTGTGAGTGAGAGGGAGAGATAGAAGCTGTGAGTGAGAGAGAGTGAGAGAGAGAAGATGTGAGTGAGTGAGAGAGAGAAGCTGTGTGTGTGAGAGAGAGAAAGAGAAGCTGTAAGTGAGAGAGAGTGAGAAAGAGAGAAGCTGTGAGTGAGAGAGAGAGAGAAAGAGAAGCTGTGAGTGAGTGAGAGAGAGAGAAGCTGAGAGTGAGAGAGAGAGAATGAGAAGGTGTGAGTGAGAGAGAGAGAGAGAAAGAGAAGCTTTGAGTGAGAGAGAGAGAGAAAGAGAAGCTGTGTGTGAGAGAGAGAGAACGAGAAGCTGTGAGTGAGAGAGAGAGAGAAAGAGAAGCTGTGAGTGAGTGAGAGAGAGAGTGAGAACCTGTGAGTGAGAGAGTGAGAGAAGCTGGGAGTGAGTAAGAGAGAGAGAGGGAAGCTGTGAGTGAGAGAAAGAGAGAAATAGAAGCTGTAAGTGAGAGAGAGAGAAAGAGAAACTGTGAGTGAAAGAGAGAGAGAGAAGCTGTGAGTTAGAGAGAGAGAAAGAAAGAGAAGCTGTGAGTGAGAGTGAGAGAGAAAGAGAAGCTGAGAGTGAGAGAGAGAGAAAGAGATGCTGTAAAAGAGAGAGAGAGAGAGAGAATCAGGGAGTAAGAGAGAGAAAAGCTGTGAGTGTGAGAGAGAGAGAAATGGAAGGTGTAAGTGAGAGAGAGTAAGAGAGGCTGTGAGTGAGAGAGGGAGAGAGAAGCTGTTAGTGAGAGAGAGAGAAGTTGTGAGTGAAAGAGAGAGAGAAAGAGAAGCTGTGAGTGAGAGAGAGAGAGAAAGAGAAGCTGTGAGTGAGAGAGAGGGAGAGAAGCTGAGTGTGTGAGAGAGAGAAAATCAGGGAGTGAGTAAGAGAGAGAGGGAAGCTGTGAGTGATTGAGAGAGAGAAATAGAAGCTGTAAGTGAGAGAGAGAAAGAGAAACTGTGAGTGAAAGAGAGAGAAGCTGTGAGTGAGAGAGAGAGAGAAAGAGAAGCTGTGAGTGAGAGTGAGAGAGAAAGAGAAGCTGTGTGAGTGATAGAGAGAGATAAAGAGAAGCTGAGAGTTAGTGAGAGAGAGAGAAAGAGAAGCTGTGAGTGTGTGTGTGAGAGAGTGAGAAGCTGTGTGTGTGTGAGAGAGAAGCTGGGAGTGAGTAAGAGAGAGAAGCTGTGAGAGAGAGAGAAGCTATGAGTGTGAGAGAGAGAGAAAGAGAAGCTGTGAGTGAGAGAGAGTGAGAGTGAGAGAAGCTGTGAGTGAGTGAGAGAGAGAAGCTGTGTGTGTGAGAGAGAGAAAGAGAAGCTGTAAGTGAGAGAGAGTGAGAAAGAGAGAAGCTGTGAGTGAGAGAGTGAGAGAAATAGAAGCTGTGAGTGAGAGAGAGAGGGAAAGAGAAGCTGTGAGTGAGTGAGAGAGAAAGAGAAGCTGTGTGTGTGTGAGAGAGAGAGAAGCTGAGAGTGAGAGAGAGAAATAATGAGAAGCTGTGAGTGAGAGATAGAGACAAAGAGAAGCTGTGTGTGTGTGAGAGAGAACGAGAAGCTGTGAGTGAGAGAGAGAGAGAAAGAGAAGCTGTGAGTGAGAGAGAGAGAGAAAGAGAAGCTGTGAGTGAGAGGGAGGGAGAGAAGCTGTGAGTGTGTGAGAGACAGAAAATCAGGGAGTGAGTAAGAGAGAGAGAGGGAAGCTGTTAGTGAGAGAGAGAGAGAAATAGAAGCTGTAAGTGAGAGAGAGAGAAAGAGAAACTGTGAGTGAAAGAGAGAGAGAGAAGCTGTGAGTGAGAGAGAGAGAGAAAGAAAGAGAAGCTGTGAGTGAGAGCGAGAGAGAAAGAGAAGCTGTGTGAGTGATAGAGAGAGAGAAAGAGAAGCTTAGAGTGAGAGAGAGAGAGAAAGAGATGCTGTAAGTGAGAGAGAGAGAAGCTGTTTGTGAGAGAGAGAGAAAGAGAAGCTGTGAGTGAGAGAGAGAGAAAGAGAAAGAGAAGCTGTGAGTGAGAGAGAGAGAGAGTGAGAAGCTGTGTGTTTGAGAGAGAGAGAAGCTGGGAGTGAGTAAGAGAGAGAGAGAGAAGCTGTGAGAGAGAGAAGCTGTGAGTGAGAGAGAGAGAAAGAGAAGGTGTGAGTGAGAGAGAGTGAGAGAGAAAGTGAAGCTGTGAGTGAGAGAGAGAAAGAGAGAGAGAGAAGCTGTGAGTGAGAGAGAGAGAGAGAGAAAGAGAGGCTGTGTGTGAGAGAGAGAGAAAGAGAAGCTGTGAGTGAGAGAGAGAGAGAGAGAAGCTGTGAGTGAGAGAGAGAGAAGCTGTGAGTGAGTGAGAGAGAGAGAATTAGGGAGTGAGTAAGAGAGAGAGAGAAGCTGTGAGTGAGTGAGAGAGAAATAGAAGCTGTAAGTGAGAGAGAGAAGCTGTGTGTGTGAGAGAGAGAGAAGCTGTGAGAGAGAGAGAGAGAAAGAGAAGCTGTGAGTGAGAGAGAGAGAGAAAGAAGCTGTGTGTGAGAGAGAGAGAAAGAGAAGCTGAGTGACAGAGAGAGACAGAGAAGCTGTGAGTGAGAGAGAGAGAGAAAAAGAAGCTGTGTGTGTGTGAGAGAGAAAGAGAATCTGTGAGTGAGAGAGAGAGAAAGAGAAGCTGTGAGTAACAGAGAGAGAGAAAGAGAAGCTATGAGTGACTGAGTGAGAGAGAGAGAAGCTGTGAGTGAGTGAGTGAGAGAGAGAGAAGCTGTGAGTGAGAGAGAGAGAAAGAAGCTGTAGGTGAGAGAGAGAAAAAGAAGTTGTGAGTGAGAGAGAGAGAGAGAGAAGCTGTGAGTGAGAGAGAGAAGAAGCTGTGAGTGAGAGAGAGAGAGAGAAGCTGTGAGTGAGAGAGAGAAAGAGAAGCTGTGTGTGTGTGAGAGAGAGAAAGAGAAGCTGTGAGTGAGTAAGAGAGAAAGAAATGCTGTGTCTGAGAGAGAGAGAAAGAGAAGCTGAGAGTGAGAGAGAGAGAATGAGAAGCTGTGAGTGAGTGAGAGAGTAAGAAGCTGTGAGTGAGAGAGAGAGAGAAGCTGGGAGTGAGTAAGAGAGAGAGAAGCTGTGAATGAGAGAGAGAGAGAGAAACAGAAGCTGAGAGTGAGAGAGAGAGAGAAAGAGAAGCTGTAAGTGAGAGACAGAGAGAGAAGCTGTGTGTGTGAGAGAGAGAAAGAGAAGCTGTGAGTGAGAGAGAGAGAGAGAAAGAGAAGCTGTGAGTGAGAGAGAGAGAAAGAGATGCTGTGAGTGAGTGAGTGAGAGAGTGAGAAGCTGTGAGTGAGAGAGAGAGAGGAGCTGGGAGTGAGTAAGAGAGAGAGAAGCTGTGAGTAAGAGAGAGAGAAAGAAAGAAAGAAAGAGATGCTGTGAGTGAGAGAGAGTGAGAGAGAGAGAAGCTGTGAGTGAGTGAGAGAGAGAGAGAAGCTGTGAGTGAGTGAGAGATAGAGAGAAGCTGTGAGTGAGAGAGAGAGAGAAAGAGAAGCTGTGAATGAGAGAGAAAAAGAAGCTGTGAGTGAGTGAGAGAAAGAAAGAGAAGCTGAGAGTGAGAGAGAGAGAGAAAGAAAGAGAAGCTGTGAGTGAGAGAGAGAGAGAAAGAGAAGCTGTGAATGAGAGAGAGAGAAAGAGAAACTGTGTGTGAGAGAGAGAAAGAGAAGCTGTGAGTGACAGAGAGTGAGAGAAAGAGAAGCTGTGAGTGAGAGAAAGAGAAGCTGTGAGTGAGAGAGAGAAAGAGAAGCTGTGAATGAGAGAGAGAGAAAGAGAAGCTGTGTGAGAGAGAGAAGCTGTGAGTGAGAGAGTGAGAGAAAGAGAAGCTGTGTGTGAGAGAGAGAGAAAGAGAAGCTGTGAGTGAGAGAGAGAGAGAGCAAGAGAAGCTGTGAGTGAGAGAGAGAGAGAAAGAGAAGCTGTGTGTGTGTGTGAGAGAGAAAGAGAAGCTGTGAGTGAGTGAGAGAGAAAGAGAAGCTGTGTGTGTGTGTGAGAGAGAAGCTGAGAGTAAGAGAGAGAGTGAAAATGAGAAGGTGTGAGTGAGAGAGAGACAGACAAAGAGAAGCTGTGTGTGTGAGAGAGAGAACGAGAAGCTGTGAGTGAGAGAGAGAGAAAGAGAAGCTGTGAGTGAGAGAGAGAGAGAAAGAGAAGCTGTGAGTGAGAGAGAGGGAGAGAAGGTGTGAGTGTGTGAGAGAGAGAAAATCAGGGAGTGAGTAAGAGAGAGAGAGGGAAGCTGTGAGTGAGAGAGAGAGAGAAATAGAAGCTGTAAGTGAGAGAGAGAGAAAGAGAAACTGTGAGTGAAAGAGAGAGAGAGAAGCTGTGAGTGAGAGAGAGAGAGAAAGAGAAGCTGAGAGTGAGTGACTGAGAGAAAGAGATGCTGTAAGGGAGAGAGAGAGAAGCTGTGTGTGTGTGAGAGAGAGAGAAAGAAAAGCTGTGAGTGAGAGATAGAGAAAGAGAAGCTGTGAGTGTGTGAGAGAGAGAGTGAGAAGCTGTGTGTGTCTGAGAGAGAGAAGCTGTGAGTGAGAGAGAGAGAAAGAGAACCTGTGAGTGAGAGAGAGAGAAAGAGATGCTGTGAGTGAGTGAGTGAGAGAGTGGGAAGCTGTGAGTGAGTGAGAGAGAGAGAAGCTGTGAGTGAGTAAGAGAGAGAGAGAGAAGCTGTGAGTGAGTGAGAGAGAGAGAGTGAGAAGCTGTGAGTGAGTGAGAGAGAGAAGCTGGGAGTGAGTAAGAGAGAGAGAAGCTGTGAATGAGAGAGAGAGAGAAAGAAAGAGAAGCTGTGAGTGAGAGAGAGAGATGCTGTGAGTGAGGGAGAGAGAGAAAGAGAAGCTGTGAGTGAGAGAGAGAGAGAAAGAGAAGCTGTGAATGAGAGAGAGAGAAAGAGAAGCTGTGAGTGAGAGAGAGAGAGAAAGCGAAGCTGTGAGTGAGAGACAGAGAGAAAGAGAAGCTGTGAGTGAGAGAGAGAGAGAAAGAGAAGCTGTGAGTGAGAGAGAGAGAAAGAGAACCTGTGAATGAGAGAGAGAGAAAGAGAAGCTGTGTGAGAGAGAGAGAGAAAGAGAAGCTGTGAGTGACAGAGAGAGAGAGAAATAGGAGCTGTGAGTGAGAGAAAGAGAAGCTGTGAGTGAGAGAGAGAGACAGAGAAGCTGTGAATGAGAGAGAGAAAGAGAACCTGTGAGAGAGAGAGAGAGAAGATGTGAGTGAGAGAGAGAGAGAAAGAGAAGCTGTGTGTGTGTGTGAGAGAGAAAGAGAAGCTGTGAGTGAGTGAGAGAGAAAGAGAAGCTGTGTGTGTGTGAGAGAGAGAAGCTGAGAGTGAGAGAGAGAGAGAATGAGGTGTGAGTGAGAGAGAGAGACAAAGAGAAGCTGTGTGTGTGTGAGAGAGAGTGAAAAGTTGTGACTGAGAGAGAGAGAGAAAGAGAAGCTGTGAGTTAGAGAGAGAGAGAGAGAAAGAGAAGCTGTGAGTGAGAGAGAGGGAGAGAAGCTGTGAGTGTGTGAGAGAGAGAAAATCAGGGAGTGAGTAAGAGAGAGAGAGGGAAGCTGTGAGTGAGAGAGAGAGAGAAATAGAAGCTGTAAGTGTGAGAGAGAGAAAGAGAAACTGTGAGTGTAAGAGAGGGAGAGAAGCTGTGAGTGAGAGAGAGAGAGAAAGAGAAGCTGTGAGTGAGAGCGAGAGAGAATGAGAAGCTGTGTGAGTGAGAGAGAGAGAGAAAGAGAAACTGAGAGTGAGAGAGATAGAGAAAGAGATGCTGTAAGGGAGAGAGAGAGAAGCTGTGTGTGTGATAGAGATAAAGAGAAGCTGTGAGTCAGAGAGAGAGATAAAGAGAAGCTGTAAGTGTGTGAGAGAGAAAGAGAAACTGTGAGTGTAAGAGAGAGAGAGAAGCTGTGAGTGAGAGAGAGAGAGAAAGAGAAGCTGTGAGTGAGAGCGAGAGAGAAAGAGAAGCTGTGTGAGTGAGAG
This sequence comes from Bradypodion pumilum, assembly GCA_035047305.1. NCBI lineage: Eukaryota > Metazoa > Chordata > Lepidosauria > Squamata > Chamaeleonidae > Bradypodion > Bradypodion pumilum. The sequence goes on along the minus strand of JAWDJD010000002.1, from coordinate 226,992,433 downwards.
AGAGAGAGAAAGAGAAGCTGAGAGTGAGAGAGATAGAGAAAGAGATGCTGTAAGGGAGAGAGAGAGAAGCTGTGTGTGTGATAGAGATAAAGAGAAGCTGTGAGTGAGAGAGAGAGAGAAAGAGAAGCTGTGAGTGACAGAGAGAGAGTGAGAAGCTGTGTGTGTGAGAGAGAGAGAAGCTGGGAGTGAGTAAGAGAGAGAGAGAGAAGCTGTGAGAGAGAGAGAAGCTGTGAGTGAGAGGGAGAGAGAGAAGCTGTGAGTGAGAGAGAGTGAGAGAGAGAGAAGATGTGAGTGAGTGAGAGAGAGAAGCTGTGTGTGTGAGAGAGAGAAAGAGAAGCTGTAAGTGAGAGAGAGTGAGAAAGAGAGAAGCTGTGAGTGAGAGAGAGAGAGAAAGAGAAGCCGTGAGTGAGAGAGAGAGAAGCTGAGAGTGAGAGAGAGAGAATGAGAAGGTGTGAGTGAGAGAGAGAGAGAGAAAGAGAAGCTTTGTGAGAGAGAGAAGCTGTGAGTGAGAGAGTGAGAGAAAGAGAAGCTGTGTGTGAGAGAGAGAGAGAAAGAGAAGCTGTGAGTGAGTGAGAGAGAGAGTGAGAACCTGTGAGTGAGAGAGTGAGAGAAGCTGGGAGTGAGTAAGAGAGAGAGAGGGAAGCTGTGAGTGAGAGAAAGAGAGAAAGAGAAGCTGTGTGTGTGAGAGAGAGAGAAGCTGAGAGTAAGAGAGAGAGTGAAAATGAGAAGGTGTGAGTGAGAGAGAGAGAGACAAAGAGGAGCTGTGTGTGTGTGAGAGAGAACGAGAAGCTGTGAGTGAGAGAGAGAGAGAAAGAGAAGCTGTGAGTGAGAGAGAGGGAGAGAAGGTGTGAGTGTGTGAGAGAGAGAAAATCGGGGAGTGAGTAAGAGAGAGAGAGGGAAGCTGTGAGTGAGAGAGAGAGAGAAATAGAAGCTGTAAGTGAGAGAGAGAGAAAGAGAAACTGTGAGTGAAAGAGAGAGAGAGAAGCTGTGAGTGAGAGAGAGAGAGAAAGAGAAGCTGAGAGTGAGTGACTGAGAGAAAGAGATGCTGTAAGGGAGAGAGAGAGAAGCTGTGTGTGTGAGAGAGAGAAAGAAAAGCTGTGAGTGAGAGATAGAGAAAGAGAAGCTGTGAGTGTGAGAGAGAGAGAGTGAGAAGCTGTGTGTGTCTGAGAGAGAGAAGCTGTGAGTGAGAGACAGAGAAAGAGAACCTGTGAGTGAGAGAGAGAGAAAGAGATGCTGTGAGTGAGGGAGTGAGAGAGTGGGAAGCTGTGAGTGAGTGAGAGAGAGAGAAGCTGTGAGTGAGTAAGAGAGAGAGAGAGAGAAGCTGTGAGTGAGTGAGAGAGAGAGTGAGAAGCTGTGAGTGAGTGAGAGAGAGAAGCTGGGAGTGAGTAAGAGAGAGAGAAGCTGTGAATGAGACAGAGAGAGAAAGAAAGAGAAGCTGTGAGTGAGAGAGAGAGAGATGCTGTGAGTGAGGGAGAGAGAGAAAGAGAAGCTGTGAGTGAGAGAGAGAGAGAAAGAGAAGCTGTGAATGAGAGAGAGAGAAAGAGAAGCTGTGAGTGAGAGAGAGAGAAAGCGAAGCTGTGAGTGAGAGACAGAGAGAAAGAGAAGCTGTGAGTGAGAGAGAGAGAGAAAGAGAAGCTGTGAGTGAGAGAGAGAGAAAGAGAACCTGTGAATGAGAGAGAGAGAAAGAGAAGCTGTGTGAGAGAGAGAGAAAGAGAAGCTGTGAGTGACAGAGAGAGAGAGAAATAGGAGCTGTGAGTGAGAGAAAGAGAAGCTGTGAGTGAGAGAGAGAGACAGAGAAGCTGTGAATGAGAGAGAGAAAGAGAACCTGTGAGAGAGAGAGAGAGAGAGAGAAGATGTGAGTGAGAGAGTGAGAGAAAGAGAAGCTGTGAGTGAGAGAGAGAGAAAGAGAAGCTGTGTGAGAGAGAGAGAGCAAGAGAAGCTGTGAGTGAGAGAGAGAAAGAGAAGCTGTGTGTGAGAGAGAGAAAGAGAAGCTGTGAGTGAATGAGAGAGAAAGAGAAGCTGTGTGTGTGTGAGAGAGAGAAGCTGAGAGTGAGAGAGAGAGAGAATGAGAAGGTGTGAGTGTGAGAGAGAGACAAAGAGAAGCTGTGTGTGTGTGTGAGAGAGTGAGAAGTTGTGACTGAGAGAGAGAGAGAAAGAGAAGCTGTGAGTTAGAGAGAGAGAGAGAGAAAGAGAAGCTGTGAGTGAGAGAGAGGGAGAGAAGCTGTGAGTGTGTGAGAGAGAGAAAATCAGGGAGTGAGTAAGAGAGAGAGAGGGAAGCTGTGAGTGAGAGAGAGAGAGAAATAGAAGCTGTAAGTGTGTGAGAGAGAAAGAGAAACTGTGAGTGTAAGAGAGAGAGAGAAGCTGTGAGAGAGAGAGAGAGAGAGAGAAAGAAAAGCTGTGAGTGAGAGCGAGAGAGAATGAGAAGCTGTGTGAGTGAGAGAGAGAGAGAAAGAGAAACTGAGAGTGAGAGAGATAGAGAAAGAGATGCTGTAAGGGAGAGAGAGAGAAGCTGTGTGTGTGATAGAGATAAAGAGAAGCTGTGAGTCAGAGAGAGAGATAAAGAGAAGCTGTGAGTGAGAGAGAGAGAGAAAGAGAAGCTGTGAGTGAGAGCGAGAGAGAAAGAGAAGCTGTGTGAGTGAGAGAGAGAGAGAAAGAGAATCTGAGAGTGAGAGAGATAGAGAAAGAGATGCTGTAAGGGAGAGAGAGAGAAGCTGTGTGTGTGATAGAGATAAAGAGAAGCTGTGAGTGAGAGAGAGAGAGAAAGAGAAGCTGTGAGTGACAGAGAGAGAGAGTGAGAAGCTGTGTGTGTGTGTGAGAGAGAAGCTGGGAGTGAGTAAGAGAGAGAGAAGCTGTGAGAGAGAGAGAAGCTGTGAGTGAGAGAGAGAAAGAGAAGCTGTGAGTGAGAGAGAGAGAGAAAGAGAAGCTGTGTGTGTGAGAAAGAGAACGAGAAGCTGTGAGTGAGAGAGAGAGAGAAAGAGAAGCTGTGAGTGAGTGAGAGAGAGAGTGAGAACCTGTGAGTGAGAGAGTGAGAGAAGCTGTGAGTGAGTAAGAGAGAGAGAGGGAAGCTGTGAGTGAGAGAAAGAGAGAAATAGAAGCTGTAAGTGAGAGAGAGAGAAAGAGAAACTGTGAGTGAAAGAGAGAGAGAAGCTGTGAGTTAGAGAGAGAGAGAAAGAAAGAGAAGCTGTGAGTGAGAGTGAGAGAGAAAGAGAAGCTGAGAGTGAGAGAGAGAGAAAGAGATGCTGTAAAAGAGAGAGAGAGAGAGAATCAGGGAGTAAGAGAGAGAAAAGCTGTGAGTGTGAGAGAGAGAGAAATGGAAGGTGTAAGTGAGAGAGAGTAAGAGAGGCTGTGAGTGAGAGAGGGAGAGAGAAGCTGTTAGTGAGAGAGAGAGAAGTTGTGAGTGAAAGAGAGAGAGAAAGAGAAGCTGTGTGTGTGATAGAGAGAGAGAAAGAGAAGCTGAGAGTGAGAGAGAGAGAGAGAAAGAGAAGCTGTAAGTGAGAGAGAGAGAAGCTGTGTGTGAGAGAGAGAAAGAGAAGCTGTGAGTGAGTGAGTGAGAGAGAGAGAAAGAGAAGCTGTGAGTGAGAGAGAGAGAAAGAGATGCTGTGAGTGAGTGAGTGAGAGAGTGGGAAGCTGTGAGTGAGTGAGAGAGAGAGAAGCTGTGAGTGAGTAAGAGAGAGAGAGAAGCTGTGAGTGAGTGAGAGAGAAAGAGAAGCTGTGAGTGAGAGAGAGTGAGAGAGAAAGAGAAGCTGTGAGTGAGAGAGAGAAAGAGAGAGAGAGAAGCTGTGAGTGAGAGAGAGAGAGAGAGAAAGAGAGGCTGTGTGTGTGAGAGAGAAAGAGAAGCTGTGAGTGTGTGAGAGAGAGAGAGAAGCTGTGAGTGAGAGAGAGAGAAGCTGTGAGTGAGTGAGAGAGAGAGAATTAGGGTGTGAGTAAGAGAGAGAGAGAGAAGCTGTGAGTGAGAGAGAGAGAAAGAGAAGCTGTGAGTGAGAGAGAGAGAGAAAGAAGCTGTGTGTGTGAGAGAGAGAAAGAGAAGCTGAGTGACAGAGAGAGACAGAGAAGCTGTGAGTGAGAGAGAGAGAGAAAAAGAAGCTGTGTGTGTGAGAGAGAAAGAGAATCTGTGAGTGAGAGAGAGAGAAAGAGAAGCTATGAGTGAGTGAGTGAGAGAGAGAGAAGCTGTGAGTGAGTGAGTGAGAGAGAGAGAAGCTGTGAGTGAGTGAGAGAGAAAGAAGCTGTAGGTGAGAGAGAGAAAAAGAAGTTGTGAGTGAGAGAGAGAGAGAGAAGCTGTGAGTGAGAGAGAGAAGAAGCTGTGAGTGAGAGAGAGAGAGAAGCTGTGAGTGAGAGAGAAAGAGAAGCTGTGTGTGTGTGAGAGAGAGAAAGAGAAGCAGTGAGTGAATAAGAGAGAAAGAGAAGCTGTGTCTGAGAGAGAGAAAGAGAAGCTGAGAGTGAGAGAGAGAGAATGAGAAGCTGTGAGTGTGTGAGAGAGTGAGAAGCTGTGAGTGAGAGAGAGAGAGAAGCTGGGAGTGAGTAAGAGAGAGAGAAGCTGTGAATGAGAGAGAGAGAGAAACAGAAGCTGAGAGTGAGAGAGAGAAAGAAAGAGAAGCTGTAAGTGAGAGACAGAGAGAGAAGCTGTGTGTGTGAGAGAGAGAAAGAGAAGCTGTGAGTGAGAGAGAGAGAGAGAAAGAGAAGCTGTGAGTGAGAGAGAGAGAGAAAGAGATGCTGTGAGTGAGTGAGTGAGAGAGTGAGAAGCTGTGAGTGAGAGAGAGAGAGGAGCTGGGAGTGAGTAAGAGAGAGAGAAGCTGTGAGTAAGAGAGAGAGAAAGAAAGAAAGAGATGCTGTGAGTGAGAGAGAGTGAGAGAGAGAGAAGCTGTGAGTGAGTGAGAGAGAGAGAGAGAAGCTGAGAGTGAGTGAGAGATAGAGAGAAGCTGTGAGTGAGGGAGAGAGAGAAAGAGAAGCTGTGAGTGAGAGAGATAGAGAAAGAGAAGCTGTGAATGAGAGAGAAAAAGAAGCTGTGAGTGAGTGAGAGAGAGAAAGAGAAGCTGAGAGTGAGAGAGAGAGAGAAAGAAAGAGAAGCTGTGAGTGAGAGAGAGAGAGAAAGAGAAGCTGTGAATGAGAGAGAGAGAAAGAGAAACTGTGTGTGAGAGAGAGAAAGAGAAGCTGTGAGTAACAGAGAGTGAGAGAAAGAGAAGCTGTGAGTGAGAGAAAGAGAAGCTGTGAATGAGAGAGAGAAAGAGAAGCTGTGAATGAGAGAGAGAGAAAGAGAAGCTGTGTGAGAGAGAGAAGCTGTGAGTGAGAGAGTGAGAGAAAGAGAAGCTGTGTGTGTGAGAGAGAGAAAGAGAAGCTGTGAGTGAGAGAGAGAGAGCAAGAGAAGCTGTGAGTGAGAGAGAGAGAAAGAGAAGCTGTGTGTGTGTGAGAGAGAAAGAGAAGCTGTGAGTGAGTGAGAGAGAAAGAGAAGTTGTGTGTGTGTGTGAGAGAGAAGCTGAGAGTAAGAGAGAGAGTGAAAATGAGAAGGTGTGAGTGAGAGAGAGAGAGACAAAGAGAAGCTGTGTGTGTGAGAGAGAACGAGAAGCTGTGAGTGAGAGAGAGAGAAAGAGAAGCTGTGAGTGAGAGAGAGAGAAAGAGAAGCTGTGAGTGAGAGAGAGGGAGAGAAGGTGTGAGTGTGTGAGAGAGAGAAAATCAGGGAGTGAGTAAGAGAGAGAGAGGGAAGCTGTGAGTGAGAGAGAGAGAGAAATAGAAGCTGTAAGTGAGAGAGAGAGAAAGAGAAACTGTGAGTGAAAGAGAGAGAGAGAAGCTGTGAGTGAGAGAGAGAGAGAAAGAGAAGCTGAGAGTGAGTGACTGAGAGAAAGAGATGCTGTAAGGGAGAGAGAGAGAAGCTGTGTGTGTGAGAGAGAGAAATAAAAGCTGTGAGTGAGAGATAGAGAAAGAGAAGCTGTGAGTGTGTGAGAGAGAGAGTGAGAAGCTGTGTGTGTCTGAGAGAGAGAAGCTGTGAGTGAGAGAGAGAGAAAGAGAACCTGTGAGTGAGAGAGAGAGAAAGAGATGCTGTGAGTGAGTGAGTGAGAGAGTGGGAAGCTGTGAGTGAGTGAGAGAGAGAGAAGCTGTGAGTGAGTAAGAGAGAGAGTGAGAAGCTGTGAGTGAGTGAGAGAGAGAAGCTGGGAGTGAGTAAGAGAGAGAGAAGCTGTGAATGAGAGAGAGAGAGAAAGAAAGAGAAGCTGTGAGTGAGAGAGAGAGATGCTGTGAGTGAGGGAGAGAGAGAAAGAGAAGCTGTGAGTGAGAGAGAGAGAGAAAGAGAAGCTGTGAATGAGAGAGAGAGAAAGAGAAGCTGTGAGTGAGAGAGAGAGAGAAAGCGAAGCTGTGAGTGAGAGACAGAGAGAAAGAGAAGCTGTGAGTGAGAGAGAGAGAGAAAGAGAAGCTGTGAGTGAGAGAGAGAGAAAGAGAACCTGTGAATGAGAGAGAGAGAAAGAGAAGCTGTGTGAGAGAGAGAGAGAAAGAGAAGCTGTGAGTGACAGAGAGAGAGAGAAATAGAAGCTGTGAGTGAGAGAAAGAGAAGCTGTGAGTGAGAGAGAGAGACAGAGAAGCTGTGAATGAGAGAGAGAAAGAGAACCTGTGAGAGAGAGAGAGAGAAGATGTGAGTGAGAGAGTGAGAGAAAGAGACGCTGTGAGTGAGAGAGAGAGAAAGAGAAGCTGTGAGAGAGAGAGAGCAAGAGAAGCTGTGAGTGAGAGAGAGAGAGAAAGAGAAGCTGTGTGTGTGTGTGAGAGAGAAAGAGAAGCTGTGAGTGAGTGAGAGAGAAAGAGAAGCTGTGTGTGTGTGAGAGAGAGAAGCTGAGAGTGAGAGAGAGAGAGAATGAGAAGGTGTGAGTGAGAGAGAGAGACAAAGAGAAGCTGTGTGTGTGTGTGAGAGAGTGAGAAGTTGTGACTGAGAGAGAGAGAGAAAGAGAAGCTGTGAGTTAGAGAGAGAGAGAGAGAAAGAGAAGCTGTGAGTGAGAGAGAGGGAGAGAAGCTGTGAGTGTGTGAGAGAGAGAAAATCAGGGAGTGAGTAAGAGAGAGAGAGGGAAGCTGTGAGTGAGAGAGAGAGAGAAATAGAAGCTGTAAGTGTGAGAGAGAGAAAGAGAAACTGTGAGTGTAAGAGAGAGAGAGAAGCTGTGAGTGAGAGAGAGAGAGAAAGAGAAGCTGTGAGTGAGAGCGAGAGAGAAAGAGAAGCTGTGTGAGTGAGAGAGAGAGAGAAAGAGAAACTGAGAGTGAGAGAGATAGAGAAAGAGATGCTGTAAGGGAGAGAGAGAGAAGCTGTGTGTGTGATAGAGATAAAGAGAAGCTGTGAGTGAGAGAGAGAGAGAAAGAGAAGCTGTAAGTGTGAGAGAGAGAAAGAGAAACTGTGAGTGTAAGAGAGAGAGAGAAGCTGTGAGTGAGAGAGAGAGAGAAAGAGAAGCTGTGAGTGAGAGCGAGAGAGAAAGAGAAGCTGTGTGTGTGAGAAAGAGAGAGAAAGAGAAGCTGTGAGTGAGAGAGAGAGAGAAAGAGAAGCTGTGAGTGACAGAGAGAGAGAGTGAGAAGCTGTGTGTGTGTGAGAGAGAAGCTGGGAGTGAGTAAGAGAGAGAGAGAGAAGCTGTGTGAGAGAGAGAAGCTGTGAGTGAGAGGGAGAGAGAGAAGCTGTGAGTGAGAGAGAGTGAGAGAGAGAGAAGATTTGAGTGAGTGAGAGAGAGAAGCTGTGTGTGTGAGACAGAGAAAGAGAAGCTGTAAGTGAGAGAGAGTGAGAAAGAGAGAAGCTGTGAGTGAGAGAGAGAGAAAGAGAAGCTGTGACTGAGTGAGAGAGAGAGAAGCTGAGAGTGAGAGAGAGAGAATGAGAAGGTGTGAGTGAGAGAGAGAGAGAAAGAGAAGCTGTGAGTGAGAGAGAGAGAGAAAGAGAAGCTGTGTGTGTGAGAGAGAGAACGAGAAGCTGTGAGTGAGAGAGAGAGAGAAAGAGAAGCTGTGAGTGAGTGAGAGAGAGAGTGAGAACCTGTGAGTGAGAGAGTGAGAGAAGCTGGGAGTGAGTAAGAGAGAGAGAGGGAAGCTGTGAGTGAGAGAAAGAGAGAAATAGAAGCTGTAAGTGAGAGAGAGAGAAAGAGAAACTGTGAGTGAAAGAGAGAGAGAAGCTGTGAGTTAGAGAGAGAGAAAGAAAGAAAGAGAAGCTGTGAGTGAGAGTGAGAGAGAAAGAGAAGCTGAGAGTGAGAGAGAGAGAAAGAGATGCTGTAAAAGAGAGAGAGAGAGAGAGAATCAGGGAGTAAGAGAGAGAAAAGCTGTGAGTGTGAGAGAGAGAGAAATGGAAGGTGTAAGTGAGAGAGAGTAAGAGAGGCTGTGAGTGAGAGAGGGAGAGAGAAGCTGTTAGTGAGAGAGAGAGAAGTTGTGAGTGAAAGAGAGAGAGAAAGAGAAGCTGTGTGTGTGATAGAGAGAGAGAAAGAGAAGCTGAGAGTGAGAGAGAGAGAGAAAGAGAAGCTGTAAGTGAGAGAGAGAGAAGCTGTGTGTGTGAGAGAGAAAGAGAAGCTGTGAGTGAGTGAGTGAGAGAGAGAGAAGCTGTGAGTGAGAGAGAGAGAAAGAAGCTGTAGGTGAGAGAGAGAAAAAGAAGTTGTGAGTGAGAGAGAGAGAGAGAGAAGCTGTGAGTGAGAGAGAGAAGAAGCTGTGAGTGAGAGAGAGAGAGAAGCTGTGAGTGAGAGAGAGAAAGAGAAGCTGTGTGTGTGAGAGAGAGAGAAAGAGAAGCTGTGAGTGAGTAAGAGAGAAAGAGAAGCTGTGTCTGAGAGAGAGAGAAAGAGAAGCTGAGAGTGAGAGAGAGAATGAGAAGCTGTGAGTGTGTGAGAGAGTGAGAAGCTGTGAGTGAGAGAGAGAGAGAAGCTGGGAGTGAGTAAGAGAGAGAGAAGCTGTGAATGAGAGAGAGAGAGAGAAACAGAAGCTGAGAGTGAGAGAGAGAGAGAAAGAGAAGCTGTAAGTGAGAGACAGAGAGAGAAGCTGTGTGTGAGAGAGAGAGAAAGAGAAGCTGTGAGTGAGAGAGAGAGAGAGAGAAAGAGAAGCTGTGAGTGAGAGAGAGAGAAAGAGATGCTGTGAGTGAGTGAGTGAGAGAGTGAGAAGCTGTGAGTGAGAGAGAGAGAGGAGCTGGGAGTGAGTAAGAGAGAGAGAAGCTGTGAGTAAGAGAGAGAGAAAGAAAGAAAGAAAGAGATGCTGTGAGTGAGAGAGAGTGAGAGAGAGAGAAGCTGTGAGTGAGTGAGAGAGAGAGAGAGAAGCTGTGAGTGAGTGAGAGAGAGAGAGAAGCTGTGAGTGAGGGAGAGAGAGAAAGAGAAGCTGTGAGTGAGAGAGAGAGAAAGAGAAGCTGTGAATGAGAGTGAGAGAAAAAGAAGCTGTGAGGGAGAGAGAGAGAGAAAGAGAAGCTGTGAGTGAGAGACAGAGAGAAAGAGAAGCTGTGAATGAGAGAGAGAAAGAGAAGCTGTGTGTGAGAGAGAGAAAGAGAAGCTGTGAGTGACAGAGAGAGAGAAAGAGAAGCTGTGAGTGAGAGAAAGAGAAGCTGTGAGTGAGAGAGAGAGAGAAAGAGAAGCTGTGAATGAGAGAGAGAGAAAGAGAAGGTGTGAGAGAGAGAGAAGCTGTGTGTGAGAGAGTGAGAGAAAGAGAAGCTGTGAGTGAGAGAGAGAGAAAGAGAAGCTGTGAGTGAGAGGGAGAGAGCAAGTGAAGCTGTGAGTGAGAGAGAGAGAAAGAGAAGCTGTGTGTGTGTGTGAGAGAGAAAGAGAAGCTGTGAGTGAGTGAGAGAGAAACTGTGTGTGTGTGTGAGAGAGAAGCTGAGAGTGAGAGAGAGAGAATGAGAAGGTGTGAGTGAGTGAGAGAGACAAAGAGAAGCTGTGTGTGAGAGAGAGAGAACGAGAAGCTGTGAGTGAGAGAGAGAGAGAAAGAGAAGCTGTGAGAGAGAGAGAGAGAGAAAAAGAGAAGCTGTGAGTGAGAGAGAGGGGGAGAAGCTGAGTGTGTGAGAGAGAGAAAATCAGGGAGTGAGTAAGAGAGAGAGAGGGAAGCTGTGAGTGAGAGAGAGAGAAATAGAAGCTGTAAGTGAGAGAGAGAGAAAGAGAAACTGTGAGTGAAAGAGAGAGAGAGAAGCTGTAAGTGAGAGAGAGAGAGAAGCTGTGTGTGTGTGAGAGAGAAAGAGAAGCTGTGAGTGAGAGAGAGAGAAAGAGAAGCTGTAAGTGAGAGAGAGAAAGAGAAGGAGATGCTGTGAGTAAGTGAGAGAGTGAGAAGACGTGAGTGAGTGAGTGAGAGAGAGAGAAGCTGGGAGTGAGTAAGAGAGAGAGAGAAGCTGTGAGTGAGAGAGAGAGAAAGAAAGAAAGAGAAGCTGTGAGTGAGAGAGAGTGAGAGAGAGAGAAGCTGTGAGTGAGTGAGAGAGAGAGAAGCTGTGAGTGAGAGAGAGAGAGAAAGAGAAGGTGTGAGTGAGAGAGAGAGAGAGAACGAGAAGCTGTGAGTGAGAGAGAGAGAAAGAGATGCTGTGAGTGAGTGAGTGAGAGAGTGAGAAGCTGTGAGTGAGAGAGAGAGAGGAGCTGGGAGTGAGTAAGAGAGAGAGAAGCTGTGAGTGAGAGAGAGAGAGAAGCTGTGAGTGAGGGAGAGAGAGAGAGAAGCTGTGTGTGTGATAGAGATAAAGAGAAGCTGTGAGTGAGAGAGAGAGAGAAAGAGAAGCTGTGAGTGACAGAGAGAGAGAGTGAGAAGCTGTGTGTGTGAGAGAGAGAGAAGCTGGGAGTGAGTAAGAGAGAGAGAGAGAAGCTGTGAGAGAGAGAGAAGCTGTGAGTGAGAGGGAGAGAGAGAAGCTGTGAGTGAGAGAGAGTGAGAGAGAGAGAAGATGTGAGTGAGTGAGAGAGAGAAGCTGTGTGTGTGAGAGAGAAAGAGAAGCTGTAAGTGAGAGAGAGTGAGAAAGAGAGAAGCTGTGAGTGAGAGAGAGAGAGAAAGAGAAGCTGTGAGTGAGTGAGAGAGAGAGAAGCTGAGAGTGAGAGAGAGAGAATGAGAAGGTGTGAGTGAGAGAGAGAGAGAGAAAGAGAAGCTGTGAGTGAGAGAGAGAGAAAGAGAAGCTGTGTGTGTGAGAGAGAGAACGAGAAGCTGTGAGTGAGAGAGAGAGAGAAAGAGAAGCTGTGAGTGAGTGAGAGAGAGAGTGAGAACCTGTGAGTGAGAGAGTGAGAGAAGCTGGGAGTGAGTAAGAGAGAGAGAGGGAAGCTGTGAGTGAGAGAAAGAGAGAAATAGAAGCTGTAAGTGAGAGAGAGAGAAAGAGAAACTGTGAGTGAAAGAGAGAGAGAGAAGCTGTGAGTTAGAGAGAGAGAGAAAGAAAGAGAAGCTGTGAGTGAGAGTGAGAGAGAAAGAGAAAGAGAAGCTGAGAGTGTGTGAGAGAGAGAGAGATGCTGTAAAAGAGAGAGAGAGAGAGAGAATCAGGGAGTAAGAGAGAGAAAAGCTGTTAGTGTGAGAGAGAGAGAAATGGAAGGTGTAAGTGAGAGAGAGTAAGAGAGGCTGTGAGTGAGAGAGGGAGAGAGAAGCTGTTAGTGAGCGAGAGAGAAGTTGTGAGTGAAAGAGAGAGAGAAAGAGAAGCTGTGTGTGTGATAGAGAGAGAGAAAGAGAAGCTGAGAGTGAGAGAGAGAGAGAAAGAGAAGCTGTAAGTGAGAGAGAGAGAAGCTGTGTGTGAGAGAGAGAAAGAGAAGCTGTGAGTGAGTGAGAGAGAGAGAAAGAGAAGCTGTGAGTGAGAGAGAGAGAAAGAGATGCTGTGAGTGAGTGAGTGAGAGAGGGAAGCTGTGAGTGAGTGAGAGAGAGAAGCTGTGAGTGATTAAGAGAGAGAGAAGCTGTTAGTGAGTGAGAGAGAGAGTGAGAAGCTGTGAGTGAGAGAGAGAGAAGCTGGGAGTGAGAGAGAGAAGCTGTGAATGAGAGAGAGAGAGAAGGAGAAGCTGAGAGAGAGAGTGTGTGAGAGAGAAGCTGTGAGTGAGTGAGAGAGAAGATGAGAAGCTGTGTGTGTGAGAGAGAAAGAGAAGCTGTGAGTGAGAAAGATAGAAAGAGAAGCTGTGAGTGAGAGAAAGAGAGAGAAGCTGTCAGTGAGAGACAGAGAGAATCAGGGAGTAAGAGAGAGAGAAGCTGTGAGTGAGAGGGAGAGAGAAATAGAAGGTGTAAGTGAGAGATAGAAAGAGAAGCTGTGAGTGAGAGATGGAGAGAAGCTGTTAGTGAGAGAGAGAGAAGCTGTGAGTGACAGAGAAAGAGAAGCTGTGTGTGTGTGAGAGAGAGAAAGAGAAGCTGAGAGTGAGAGAGAGAGAGAGAAGCTGTAAGTGAGAGAGAGAGAGAAGCTGTGTGTGTGAGAGAGAAAGAGAAGCTGTGAGCGAGAGAGAGAGAGAAAGAGAAGGTGTAAGTGAGAGAGAGAGAGAAAGAGATGCTGTGAGTGAGAGAGTGAGAAGATGTGAGTGAGTGAGAGAGAGAGAAGCTGGGAGTGAGTAAGAGAGAGAGAGAAGTTGTGAGTGAGAGAGAAAGAAAGAAAGAAAGAGAAGCTGTGAGTGAGAGAGAGTGAGAGAGAGAGAAGCTGTGAGTGAGTGAGAGAGAGAGAGAAGCTGTGAGTGAGAGAGAGAGAAAGAGCTGTGAGTTAGAGAGAGAGAGAAAGAGAAGGTGTGAGTGAGAGAGAGAGAAAGAGAAGCTGTGAGTGAGAGAGATAGAGAAAGAAAGAGAAGCTGTGAGTGAGAGAGAGAGAGAAAGAGGCTGTGAATGAGAGAGAGAAAGAGAAGCTGTGTGAGAGAGATAGAGAAAGAGAAGCTGTGAGTGAGAGAAAGAGAAGCTGTGAGTGAGAAAGAGTGAGAAAGAGAAGCTGTGAGTGAGAGAGAGAGAGAAAGAGAAGCTGTGAATGAGAGAGAGAGAAAGAGAAGCTGTGACAGAGAGAGTGGCTGTGAGTGAGAGAGAGAGAGAAAGAGACGCTGTGAGTGAGAGTTAGAGAAATAGGTGTAAGTGAGTGAGAGAGAGAAAGAGAAGCTGTCAGTGTGAGAGAGAGAGAGAGAAGCTGTTAGTAAGAGAGAGAAGCTGTGAGTGACAGAGAGAGAGAAAGAGAAGCTGTGTGTGTGATAGAGAGAGAGAAAGAGAAGCTGAGCATGAGAGAGAGAGAGAAAGAGAAGCTGTAAGTGAGAGAGAGAGAGAGAAGCTGTGTGTGTGTGAGAGAGAGAAAGAGAAGCTGTGAGTGAGAGAGAGAGAGAACGAGAAGCTGTAAGTGAGAGAGAGAGAGAGAAGCTGTGTGTGTGAGAGAGAAAGAGAAGCTGTGAGTGAGAGAGAGATAGAAAGAGAAGCTGTAAGTGAGAGAGAGAGAGAAAGAGATGCTGTGAGTGAGAGAGTGAGAAGATGTGAGTGAGTGAGAGAGAGAGAAGCTGGGAGTGAGTAAGAGAGAGAGAAGTTGTGAGTGAGAGAGAAAGAAAGAAAGAAAGAGAAGCTGTGAGTGAGAGAGAGTGAGAGAGAGAGAAGCTGTGAGTGAGTGAGAGAGAGAGAGAAGCTGTGAGTGAGAGAGAGAGAAAGAGCTGTGAGTTAGAGAGAGAGAGAAAGAGAAGGTGTGAGTGAGAGAGAGAGAAAGAGAAGCTGTGAGTGAGAGAGAGAGAGAAAGAAAGAGAAGCTGTGAGTGAGAGAGAGAGAGAAAGAGAAGCTGTGAATGAGAGAGAGAGAGAGAAGCTGTGTGAGAGAGATAGAGAAAGAGAAGCTGTGAGTGAGAGAAAGAGAAGCTGTGAGTGAGAAAGAGTGAGAAAGAGAAGCTGTGAGTGAGAGAGAGAGAGAAAGAGAAGCTGTGAATGAGAGAGAGAGAAAGAGAAGCTGTGACAGAGAGAGTGGCTGTGAGTGAGAGAGAGACGCTGTGAGTGAGAGTTAGAGAAATAGGTGTAAGTGAGTGAGAGAGAGAAAGAGAAGCTGTCAGTGTGAGAGAGAGAGAGAGAAGCTGTTAGTAAGAGAGAGAAGCTGTGAGTGACAGAGAGAGAGAAAGAGAAGCTGTGTGTGTGATAGAGAGAGAGAAAGAGAAGCTGAGCATGAGAGAGAGAGAGAAAGAGAAGCTGTAAGTGAGAGAGAGAGAGAGAAGCTGTGTGTGTGTGAGAGAGAGAAAGAGAAGCTGTGAGTGAGAGAGAGAGAGAACGAGAAGCTGTAAGTGAGAGAGAGAGAGAAGCTGTGTGTGTGAGAGAGAAAGAGAAGCTGTGAGTGAGAGAGAGAGAGAAAGAGAAGCTGTAAGTGAGAGAGAGAGAGAAAGAGATGCTGTGAGTGAGAGAGTGAGAAGATGTGAGTGAGTGAGAGGGAGAGAAGCTGGGAGTGAGTAAGAGAGAGAGAGAAGTTGTGAGTGAGAGAGAAAGAAAGAAAGAAAGAGAAGCTGTGAGTGAGAGAGAGTGAGAGAGAGAGAAGCTGTGAGTGAGTGAGAGAGAGAGAGAAGCTGTGAGTGAGAGAGAGAGAAAGAGCTGTGAGTTAGAGAGAGAGAGAAAGAGAAGGTGTGAGTGAGAGAGAGAGAAAGAGAAGCTGTGAGTGAGAGAGAGAGAGAAAGAAAGAGAAGCTGTGAGTGAGAGAGAGAGAGAAAGAGAAGCTGTGAATGAGAGAGAGAAAGAGAAGCTGTGTGAGAGAGATAGAGAAAGAGAAGCTGTGAGTGAGAGAAAGAGAAGCTGTGAGTGAGAAAGAGTGAGAAAGAGAAGCTGTGAGTGAGAGAGAGAGAGAAAGAGAAGCTGTGAATGAGAGAGAAAGAAAGAGAAGCTGTGACAGAGAGAGTGGCTGTGAGTGAGAGAGAGAGAGAAAGAGACGCTGTGAGTGAGAGTTAGAGAAATAGGTGTAAGTGAGTGAGAGAGAGAAAGAGAAGCTGTCAGTGTGAGAGAGAGAGAGAGAAGCTGTTAGTAAGAGAGAGAAGCTGTGAGTGACAGAGAGAGAGAAAGAGAAGCTGTGTGTGTGATAGAGAGAGAGAAAGAGAAGCTGAGCATGAGAGAGAGAGAGAAAGAGAAGCTGTAAGTGAGAGAGAGAGAGAGAAGCTGTGTGTGTGTGAGAGAGAGAAAGAGAAGCTGTGAGTGAGAGAGAGAGAGAACGAGAAGCTGTGAGTGAGAGAGAGAGAAAGAGATGCTGTGAGTGAGTGAGTGAGAGAGTGAGAAGCTGTGATTTAGAGAGAGAGAGAGGAGCTGGGAGTGAGTAAGAGAGAGAGAAGCTGTGAGTGAGAGAGAGAGAGAGAAGCGGTGAGTGAGGGAGAGAGAGCAAGAGAAGCTGTGAGTGAGAGAGAGAGAGAAAGAGAAGCTGTGAATGAGAGAGAGAGAAAAAGAAGCTGTGAGGGAGAGAGAGAGAGAAAGAGAAGCTGTGAGTGAGAGAGAGAGAGAAAGAAAGAGAAGCTGTGAGTGAGAGAGAGAGAGAAAGAGAAGCTGTGAATGAGAGAGAGAGAAAGAGAAGCTGTGTGAGAGAGAGAGAGAAAGAGAAGTTGTGAGTGACAGAGAGAGAGAAAGAGAAGCTGTGAGTGAGAGAAAGAGAAGCTGTGAGTGAGAGAGAGAGAGAAAGAGAAGCTGTGAATGAGAGAGAGAGAAAGAGAAGCTGTGAATGAGAGAGAGAGAAAGAGAAGCTGTGTGTGTGTGAGAGAGAGAAGCTGTGAGTGAGAGAGTGAGAGAAAGAGAAGCTGTGTGTGTGAGAGAGAAAGAGAAGCTGTGAGTGAGAGAGAGAGAGAAAGAGAAGCTGTAAGTGAGAGAGAGAGAGAAAGAGATGCTGTGAGTGAGAGAGAAAGAAAGAAAGAAAGAGAAGCTGTGAGTGAGAGAGAGTGAGAGAGAGAGAAGCTGTGAGTGAGTGAGAGAGAGAGAGAAGCTGTGAGTGAGAGAGAGAGAAAGAGCTGTGAGTTAGAGAGAGAGAGAAAGAGAAGGTGTGAGTGAGAGAGAGAGAAAGAGATGCTGTGAGTGAGAGAGAGAGAGAAAGAAAGAGAAGCTGTGAGTGAGAGAGAGAGAGAAAGAGAAGCTGTGAATGAGAGAGAGAAAGAGAAGCTGTGTGAGAGAGATAGAGAAAGAGAAGCTGTGAGTGAGAGAAAGAGAAGCTGTGAGTGAGAAAGAGTGAGAAAGAGAAGCTGTGAGTGAGAGAGAGAGAGAAAGAGAAGCTGTGAATGAGAGAGAGAGAAAGAGAAGCTGTGACAGAGAGAGTGGCTGTGAGTGAGAGAGAGAGAGAAAGAGACGCTGTGAGTGAGAGTTAGAGAAATAGGTGTAAGTGAGTGAGAGAGAGAAAGAGAAGCTGTCAGTGTGAGAGAGAGAGAGAGAAGCTGTTAGTAAGAGAGAGAAGCTGTGAGTGACAGAGAGAGAGAAAGAGAAGCTGTGTGTGTGATAGAGAGAGAGAAAGAGAAGCTGAGCATGAGAGAGAGAGAGAAAGAGAAGCTGTAAGTGAGAGAGAGAGAGAGAAGCTGTGTGTGTGTGAGAGAGAGAAAGAGAAGCTGTGAGTGAGAGAGAGAGAGAACGAGAAGCTGTGAGTGAGAGAGAGAGAAAGAGATGCTGTGAGTGAGTGAGTGAGAGAGTGAGAAGCTGTGATTTAGAGAGAGAGAGAGGAGCTGGGAGTTAGTAAGAGAGAGAGAAGCTGTGAGTGAGAGAGAGAGAGAGAAGCGGTGAGTGAGGGAGAGAGAGCAAGAGAAGCTGTGAGTGAGAGAGAGAGAGAAAGAGAAGCTGTGAATGAGAGAGAGAGAAAAAGAAGCTGTGAGGGAGAGAGAGAGAGAAAGAGAAGCTGTGAGTGAGAGAGAGAGAGAAAGAGAAGCTGTGAGTGAGAGAAAGAGAAGCTGTGAGTGAGAGAGAGAGAGAAAGAGAAGCTGTGAATGAGAGAGAGAGAAAGAGAAGCTGTGAATGAGAGAGAGAGAGAAAGAGAAGCTGTGTGTGTGTGAGAGAGAGAAGCTGTGAGTGAGAGAGTGAGAGAAAGAGAAGCTGTGAGTGAGAGAGATAGAAAGAGAAGCTGTGAGTGAGTGAGAGAGAGCAAGAGAAACTGTGAGTGAGAGAGAGAGAAAGAGAAGCTGTGTGTGTGTGTGAGAGAGAAAGAGAAGCTGTGAGTGAGTGAGAGAGAAAGAGAAGCTGTGTGTGAGAGAGAGAGAGAAGCTGAGAGTGAGAGAGAGAGAATGAGAAGGTGTGAGTTAGAGAGAGAGACAAAGAGAAGCTGTGTGTGTGTGAGAGAGAACGAGAAGATGTGAGTGAGAGAGAGATAAAGAGAAGCTGTGAGTGAGAGAGAGGGAGAGAAGCTGTGAGTGTGTGAGAGAGAGAAAATCAGGGAGTGAGTAAGAGAGAGAGAGGGAAGCTGTGAGTGAGAGAGAGAGAGAAATAGAAGCTGTAAGTGAGAGAGAGAAAGAGAAACTGTGAGTGAAAGAGAGAGAGAGAAGCTGTGAGAGAGAGAGAGAAGCTGTGTGTGTGAGAGAGAGAAAGAGAAGCTGCGAGTGAGAGAGAGAGAGAAAGATAAGCTGTAAGTGAGAGAGAGAAGGAGATGCTGTGAGTAAGTGAGAGAGTGAGAAGATGTGAGTGTGTGAGAGAGAGAGAAAATGGGAGTGAGTAAGAGAGAGAGAGAAGCTGTGACTGAGAGAGAGAGAAAGAAAGAAAGAGAAGCTGTGAGTGAGAGAGAGTGAGAGAGAGAGAAGCTGTGAGTGAGTGAGAGAGAGAGAGAAGCTGTGAGTGAGAGAGAGAGAGAAAGAGCTGTGAGTGAGAGAGAGAGAGAAAGAGAAGCTGTGAGTGAGAGAGAGAGAAAGAGAAGCTGTGAGTGAGAGAGAGAGAAAGAAAGAGAAGCTGTGAGTGAGAGAGAGAGAAAGAGAAGCTGTGAATGAGAGAGAGAGAAAGAGAAGCTGAGCGTGAGAGAGAGAGAGAAAGAGAAGGTGTAAGTGAGAGAGAGAGAGAGAAGCTGTGTGTGTGAGAGAGAGAGAAAGAGAAGCTGTGAGTGAGAGAGAGAGAGAGAAAGAGAAGCTGTGAGTGAGAGAGAGAGAGAAAGAGATGCTGTGAGTGAGTGAGTGAGAGAGTGAGAAGCTGTGAGTGAGAGAGAGAGGAGCTGGGAGTGAGTAAGAGAGAGAGAAGCTGTGAGTGAGAGAGAGAGAGAAGCTGTGAGTGAGGGAGAGAGAGAAAGAGAAGCTGTGAGTGAGAGAGAGAGAAAGAGAAGCTGTGAATGAGAGTGAGAGAAAAAGAAGCTGTGAGGGAGAGAGAGAGAGAAAGAGAAGCTGTGAGTGAGAGACAGAGAGAAAGAGAAGCTGTGAGTGAGAGAGAGAGAGAAAGAGAAGCTGTGAGTGAGAGAGAGAGAGAAAGAGAAGCTGTAAGTGAGAGAGAGAGAGAAAGAGATGCTGTGAGTGAGAGTGAGAAGATGTGAGTGAGTGAGAGAGAGAGAAGCTGGGAGTGAGAGAGAAAGAAAGAAAGAGAAGCTGTGAGTGAGAGAGAGTGAGAGAGAGAGAAGCTGTGAGTGAGTGAGAGAGAGAGAGAAGCTGTGAGTGAGAGAGAGAGAGAAAGAGCTGTGAGTTAGACAGAGAGAGAAAGAGAAGGTGTGAGTGAGAGAGAGAGAAAGAGAAGCTGTGAGTGAGAGAGAGAGAGAAAGAAAGAGAAGCTGTGAGTGAGAGAGAGAGAGAAAGAGAAGCTGTGAATGAGAGAGAGAAAGAGAAGCTGTGTGAGAGAGATAGAGAAAGAGAAGCTGTGAGTGAGAGAAAGAGAAGCTGTGAGTGAGAAAGAGTGAGAAAGAGAAGCTGTGAGTGAGAGAGAGAGAGAAAGAGAAGCTGTGAATGAGAGAGAGAGAAAGAGAAGCTGTGACAGAGAGAGTGGCTGTGAGTGAGAGAGAGAGAGAAAGAGACGCTGTGAGTGAGAGTTAGAGAAATAGGTGTAAGTGAGTGAGAGAGAGAAAGAGAAGCTGTCAGTGAGAGAGAGAGAGAGAAGCTGTTAGTAAGAGAGAGAGAAGCTGTGAGTGACAGAGAGAGAGAAAGAGATGCTGTGTGTGTGATAGAGAGAGAGAAAGAGAAGCTGAGCATGAGAGAGAGAGAGAAAGAGAAGCTGTAAGTGAGAGAGAGAGAGAGAAGCTGTGTGTGAGAGAGAGAGAGAAAGAGAAGCTGTGAGTGAGTGAGAGAGAGAGAACGAGAAGCTGTGAGTGAGGGAGAGAGAAAGAGATGCTGTGAGTGAGTGAGTGAGAGAGTGAGAAGCTGTGAGTGAGAGAGCGAGAGAGGCGCTGGGAGTGAGTAAGAGAGAGAGAAGCTGTGAGTGAGAGAGAGAGAGAAGCTGTGAGTGAGGGAGAGAGAGCAAGAGAAGCTGTGAGTGAGAGAGAGAGAGAAAGAGAAGCTGTGAATGATAGAGAGAGAAAAAGAAGCTGTGAGGGAGAGAGAGAGAGAAAGAGATGCTGTGAGTGAGAGAGAGAGAGAGAAAGAAAGAGAAGCTGTGAGAGAGAGAGAGAAAGAGAAGCTGTGAATGAGAGAGAGAAAAAGAGAAGCTGTGACAGAGAGAGTGGCTGTGAGTGAGAGAGAGAGAGAAAGAGACGCTGTGAGTGAGAGTTAGAGAAATAGGTGTAAGTGAGTGAGAGAGAGAAAGAGAAGCTGTCAGTGAGAGAGAGAGAGAAGCTGTTAGTAAGAGAGAGAGAAGCTGTGAGTGACAGAGAGAGAGAGAGAAAGAGAAGCTGTGTGTGTGATAGAGAGAGAGAAAGAGAAGCTGAGCATGAGAGAGAGAGAGATTGAGAAGCTGTAAGTGAGAGAGAGAGAGAGAAGCTGTGTGTGAGAGAGAGAGGGAAAGAGAAGCTGTGAGTGAGAGAGAGAGAGAACGAGAAGCTGTGAGTGAGAGAGAGAGAAAGAGATGCTGTGAGTGAGTGAGTGAGAGAGTGAGAAGCTGTGATTGAGAGAGAGAGAGAGGAGCTGGGAGTGAGTAAGAGAGAGAGAAGCTGTGAGTGAGAGAGAGAGAGAGAAGCTGTGAGTGAGGGAGAGAGAGCAAGAGAAGCTGTGAGTGAGAGAGAGAAAGAAAGAGAAGCTGTGAGAGAGAGAGAGAGAAAGAGAAGCTGTGAATGAGAGAGAGAGAAAGAGAAGCTGTGTGAGAGAGAGAGAGAAAGAGAAGCTGTGAGTGATAGAGAGAGAAAGAGAAGCTGTGAGTGAGAGAAAGAGAAGCTGTGAGTGAGAGAGAGAGAGAAAGAGAAGCTGTGAATGAGAGAGAGAGAAAGAGAAGCTGTGTGTGTGTGAGAGAGAGAAGCTGTGAGTGAGAGAGTGAGAGAAAGAGAAGCTGTGAGTGAGAGAGATAGAAAGAGAAGCTGTGAGAGAGAGAGAGAGAGCAAGAGAAACTGTGAGTGAGAGAGAGAGAGAAAGAGAAGCTGTGTGTGTGTGAGAGAGAGAAAGAGAAGCTGTGAGTGAGTGAGAGAGAAAGAGAAGCTGGGTGTGTGAGAGAGAGAGAAGCTGAGAGTGAGAGAGAGAAAATGAGAAGGTGTGAGTTAGAGAGAGAGACAAAGAGAAGCTGTGTGTGTGAGAGAGAGAACGAGAAGATGTGAGTGAGAGAGAGAGAAAGAGAAGCTGTGAGTGAGAGAGAGGGAGAGAAGCTGTGAGTGTGTGAGAGAGAGAAAATCAGGGAGTGAGTAAGAGAGAGAGAGGGAAGCTGTGAGTGAGAGAGAGAGAAATAGAACCTGTAAGTGAGAGAGAGAGAAAGAGAAACTGTGAGTGAAAGAGAGAGAGAGAAGTTGTAAGTGAGAGAGAGAGAGAGAAGCTGTGTGTGTGAGAGAGAGAAAGAGAAGCTGTGAGTGAGAGAGAGAGAGAAAGATAAGCTGTAAGTGAGAGAGAGAAAGAGATGCTGTGAGTAAGTGAGAGAGTGAGAAGATGTGAGTGTGTGTGTGAGAGAGAAGCTGGGAGTGAGTAAGAGAGAGAGAGAAGCTGTGAGTGAGAGAGAGAGAGAAAGAGAAGCTGTGAGTGAGTGAGTGAGAGAGTGAGAAGCTGTGAGTGAGAGAGAGAGAGGAGCTGGGAGTGAGTAAGAGAGAGAGAAGCTGTGAGTGAGAGAGAGAGAGAGAAGCTGTGAGTGAGGGAGAGAGAGAAAGAGAAGCTGTGAGTAAGAGAGAGAGAAAGAGAAGCTGTGAGTGAGAGAGAGAGAAAGAGAAGCTGTGAATGAGAGTGAGAGAAAAAGAAGCTGTGAGGGAGAGAGAGAGAGAGAAAGAGAAGCTGTGAGTGAGAGACAGAGAGAAAGAGAAGCTGTGAGTGAGAGAGAGAGAGAAAGAGAAGCTGTGAGTGAGAGAGAGAGAGAGAAAGAAAGAGAAGCTGTGAGTGAGAGAGAGAGAGAAAGAGAAGCTGTGAATGAGAGAGAGAAAGAGAAGCTGTGTGTGTGAGAGAGAAAGAGAAGCTGTGAGTGACAGAGAGAGAAAGAGAAGCTGTGAGTGAGAGAAAGAGAAGCTGTGAGTGAGAGAGAGAGAGAAAGAGAAGCTGTGAATGAGAGAGAGAGAAAGAGAAGCTGTGTGTGTGAGAGAGAGAAGCTGTGTGTGAGAGAGTGAGAGAAAGAGAAGCTGTGAGTGAGAGAGAGAGAAAGAGAAGCTGTGAGTGAGAGAGAGAGAGCAAGAGAAGCTGTGAGTGAGAGAGAGAGAAAGAGAAGCTGTGTGTGTGTGAGAGAGAGAAAGAGAAGCTGTGAGTGTGTGAGAGAGAGAAAATCAGGGAGTGAGTAAGAGAGAGAGAGGGAAGCTGTGAGTGAGAGAGAGAGAAATAGAAGCTGTAAGTGAGAGAGAGAGAAAGAGAAACTGTGAGTGAAAGAGAGAGAGAGAAGCTGTAAGTGTGAGAGAGAGAGAAGCTGTGTGTGTGAGAGAAAGAAAGAGAAGCTGTGAGTGAGAGAGAGAGAGAAAGAGAAGCTGTAAGTGAGAGAGAGAAAGAGATGCTGTGAGTAAGTGAGAGAGTGAGAAGATGTGAGTGAGTGAGAGAGAGAGAAGCTGGTAGTGAGTAAGAGAGAGAGAGAAGCTGTGAGTGAGAGAGAGAGAAAGAAAGAAAGAGAAGCTGTGAGTGAGAGAGAGTGAGAGAGAGAGAAGCTGTGAGTGAGAGAGAGAGAGAGAAGCTGTGAGTGAGAGAGAGAGAGAAAGAGAAGCTGTGAGTGAGAGAGAGAGAGAGAGAGAACGAGAAGCTGTGAGTGAGAGAGAGAAAGAGATGCTGTGAGTGAGTGAGTGAGAGAGTGAGAAGCTGTGAGTGAGAGAGAGAGAGAGAGGAGCTGGGAGTGAGTAAGAGAGAGAGAAGCTGTGAGTGAGAGAGAGAGAGAGAAGCTGTGAGTGAGGGAGAGAGAGCAAGAGAAGCTGTGAGTGAGAGAGAGAGAGAGAGAGAGAGAGAAGCTGTGAATGAGAGAGAGAGAGAAAAAGAAGCTGTGAGGGAGAGAGAGAGAAAGAGAAGCTGTGAGTGAGAGAGAGAGAGAGAAAGAAAGAGAAGCTGTGAGTGAGAGAGAGAGAGAAAGAGAAGCTGTGTGAGTGAGAGAGAGAGAGAAAGAGAAGCTGAGAGTGAGAGAGATAGAGAAAGAGATGCTGTAAGGGAGAGAGAGAGAAGCTGTGTGTGTGATAGAGATAAAGAGAAGCTGTGAGTGAGAGAGAGAGAGAAAGAGAAGCTGTGAGTGACAGAGAGAGAGAGTGAGAAGCTGTGTGTGTGAGAGAGAGAGAAGCTGGGAGTGAGTAAGAGAGAGAGAGAAGCTGTGAGAGAGAGAGAAGCTGTGAGTGAGAGGGAGAGAGAGAAGCTGTGAGTGAGAGAGAGTGAGAGAGAGAGAAGATGTGAGTGAGTGAGAGAGAGAAGCTGTGTGTGTGAGAGAGAGAAAGAGAAGCTGTAAGTGAGAGAGAGTGAGAAAGAGAGAAGATGTGAGTGAGAGAGAGAGAGAAAGAGAAGCTGTGAGTGAGTGAGAGAGAGAGAAGCTGAGAGTGAGAGAGAGAGAATGAGAAGGTGTGAGTGAGAGAGAGAGAGAGAAAGAGAAGCTGTGAGTGAGAGAGAGAGAGAAAGAGAAGCTGTGTGTGTGAGAGAGAGAACGAGAAGCTGTGAGTGAGAGAGAGAGAGAAAGAGAAGCTGTGAGTGAGTGAGAGAGAGAGAGTGAGAACCTGTGAGTGAGAGAGTGAGAGAAGCTGGGAGTGAGTAAGAGAGAGAGAGGGAAGCTGTGAGTGAGAGAAAGAGAGAAATAGAAGCTGTAAGTGAGAGAGAGAGAAAGAGAAACTGTGAGTGAAAGAGAGAGAGAAGCTGTGAGTTAGAGAGAGAGAGAAAGAAAGAGAAGCTGTGAGTGAGAGTAAGAGAGAAAGAGAAGCTGAGAGTGAGAGAGAGAGAAAGAGATGCTGTAAAAGAGAGAGAGAGAGAGAGAATCAGGGAGTAAGAGAGAGAAAAGCTGTGAGTGAGAGAGAGAGAGAAATGGAAGGTGTAAGTGAGAGAGAGTAAGAGAGGCTGTGAGTGAGAGAGGGAGAGAGAAGCTGTTAGTGAGAGAGAGAGAAGTTGTGAGTGAAAGAGAGAGAGAAAGAGAAGCTGTGTGTGATAGAGAGAGAGAAAGAGAAGCTGAGAGTGAGAGAGAGAGAGAGAAAGAGAAGCTGTAAGTGAGAGAGAGAGAAGCTGTGTGTGAGAGAGAGAAAGAGAAGATGTGAGTGAGTGAGGGAGAGAGAAAGAGAAGCTGTGAGTGAGAGAGAGAGAAAGAGATGCTGTGAGTGAGTGAGTGAGAGAGAGAGTGGGAAGCTGTGAGTGAGTGAGAGAGAGAGAGAAGCTGTGAGTGAGTAAGAGAGAGAGAGAAGCTGTGAGTGAGTGAGAGAGAGAGTGAGAAGCTGTGAGTGTGAGAGAGAGAAGCTGGGAGTGAGAGAGAGAAGCTGTGAATGAGAGAGAGAGAAAGAGAAGCTGAGAGAGAGAGTGTGTGAGAGAGAAGCTGTGAGTGAGTGAGAGAGAAGATGAGAAGCTGTGTGTGAGAGAGAGAAAGAGAAGCTGTGAGTGAGAAAGATAGAAAGACAAGCTGTGAGTGAGAGAAAGAGAGAGAAGCTGTGAGTGAGAGAGAGAGAGAGAATCAGGGAGTAAGAGAGAGAGAAGCTGTGAGTGAGAGGGAGAGAGAAATAGAAGGTGTAAGTGAGAGATAGAAAGAGAAGCTGTGAGTGAGAGATGGAGAGAAGCTGTTAGTGAGAGAGAGAGAAGCTGTGAGTGACAGAGAAAGAGAAGCTGTGTGTGCGTGAGAGAGAGAAAGAGAAGCTGAGAGTGAGTGAGAGAGAGAGAGAAGCTGTAAGTGAGAGAGAGAGAGAAGCTGTGTGTGTGTGAGAGAGAAAGAGAAGCTGTGAGTGTGTGAGAGAGAGAAAGAGAAGCTGTAAGTGAGAGAGAGAGAGAGAGAAAGAGATGCTGTGAGTGAGAGAGTGAGAAGATGTGAGTGATTGAGAGAGAGAGAGAAGCTGGGAGTGAGTAAGAGAGAGAGAGAGAAGCTGTGAGTGAGAGAGAGAAAGAAAGAAAGAGAAGCTGTGAGTGAGAGAGAGTGAGAGAGAGAGAAGCTGTGAGTGAGTGAGAGAGAGAGAGAAGCTGTGAGTGAGAGAGAGAGAGAGAAAGAGCTGTGAGTTAGAGAGAGAGAGAGAAAGAGAAGGTGTGAGTGAGAGAGAGAGAAAGAGAAGCTGTGTGTGAGAGAGAGAGAGAAAGAAAGAGAAGCTGTGAGTGAGAGAGAGAGAGAAAGAGAAGCTGTGAATGAGAGAGAGAAAGAGAAGCTGTGTGAGAGAGATAGAGAAAGAGAAGCTGTGAGTGAGAGAAAGAGAAGCTGTGAGTGAGAAAGAGTGAGAAAGAGAAGCTGTGAGTGAGTGAGAGAGAGAAAGAGAAGCTGTGAATGAGAGAGAGAGAAAGAGAAGCTGTGACAGAGAGAGTGGCTGTGAGTGAGAGAGAGAGAGAAAGAGACGCTGTGAGTGAGAGTTAGAGAAATAGGTGTAAGTGAGTGAGAGAGAGAAAGAGAACCTGTCAGTGAGAGAGAGAGAGAGAGAGAAGCTGTTAGTAAGAGAGAGAGAAGCTGTGAGTGACAGAGAGAGAGAAAGAGAAGCTGTGTGTGTGATAGAGAGAGAGAAAGAGAAGCTGAGCATGAGAGAGAGAGAGAAAGAGAAGCTGTAAGTGAGTGAGAGAGAGAGAAGCTGTGTGTGTGAGAGAGAGAGAGAAAGAGAAGCTGTGAGTGAGAGAGAGAGAGAACGAGAAGCTGTGAGTGAGAGAGAGAGAAAGAGATGCTTTGAGTGAGTGAGTGAGAGAGTGAGAAGCTGTGAGTGAGAGAGAGAGAGGAGCTGGGAGTGAGTAAGAGAGAGAGAAGCTGTGAGTGAGAGAGAGAGAGAGAAGCTGTGAGTGAGGGAGAGAGAGCAAGAGAAGCTGTGAGTGAGAGAGAGAGAAAGAGAAGCTGTGAATGAGAGAGAGAGAAAAAGAAGCTGTGAGGGAGAGAGAGAGAGAGAGAAGCTGTGAGTGAGAGAGAGAAAAAAAAAGAAAGAGAAGCTGTGAGTGAGAAAGAGTGAGAGAGAGAGAAGCTGTGAGTGAGTGAGAGAGAGAGAAGCTGTGAGTGAGAGAGAGAGAGAGAAGCTGTGAGTGAGAGAGAGAGAGAAAGAGAAGCTGTGAGTGAGAGAGAGAGAGAGAGAGAACGAGATGCTGTGAGTGAGAGAGAGAAAGAGATGCTGTGAGTGAGTGAGTGAGAGAGTGAGAAGCTGTGAGTGAGAGAGAGAGAGAGAGGAGCTGGGAGTGAGTAAGAGAGAGAGAAGCTGTGAGTGAGAGAGAGAGAGAAGCTGTGAGTGAGGGAGAGAGAGCAAGAGAAGCTGTGAGTGAGAGAGAGAGAGAGAGAAGCTGTGAATGAGAGAGAGAGAAAAAGAAGCTGTGAGGGAGAGAGAGAGAAAGAGAAGCTGTGAGTGAGAGAGAGAGAGAGAGAAAGAAAGAGAAGCTGTGAGTGAGAGAGAGAGAGAAAGAGAAGCTGTGTGAGTGAGAGAGAGAGAGAAAGAGAAGCTGAGAGTGAGAGAGATAGAGAAAGAGATGCTGTAAGGGAGAGAGAGAGAAGCTGTGTGTGTGATAGAGATAAAGAGAAGCTGTGAGTGAGAGAGAGAGAGAAAGAGAAGCTGTGAGTGACAGAGAGAGAGAGTGAGAAGCTGTGTGTGTGAGAGAGAGAGAAGCTGGGAGTGAGTAAGAGAGAGAGAGAAGCTGTGAGAGAGAGAGAAGCTGTGAGTGAGAGGGAGAGAGAGAAGCTGTGAGTGAGAGAGAGTGAGAGAGAGAGAAGATGTGAGTGAGTGAGAGAGAGAAGCTGTGTGTGTGTGAGAGAGAAAGAGAAGCTGTAAGTGAGAGAGAGTGA
The DNA here is from genome assembly GCA_035047305.1 of Bradypodion pumilum. Classification (NCBI taxonomy): domain Eukaryota; kingdom Metazoa; phylum Chordata; class Lepidosauria; order Squamata; family Chamaeleonidae; genus Bradypodion; species Bradypodion pumilum. Next base: position 226,966,280 of record JAWDJD010000002.1, on the reverse strand, counting down.
GAAAGAGAGAAGCTGTGAGTGAGAGAGAGAGAGAAAGAGAAGCTGTGAGTGAGTGAGAGAGAGAAGCTGAGAGTGAGAGAGAGAGAATGAGAAGGTGTGAGTGAGAGAGAGAGAGAGAAAGAGAAGCTGTGAGTGAGAGAGAGAGAGAAAGAGAAGCTGTGTGTGAGAGAGAGTGAACGAGAAGCTGTGAGTGAGAGAGAGAGAGAAAGAGAAGCTGTGAGTGAGTGAGAGAGAGAGAGTGAGAACCTGTGAGTGAGAGAGTGAGAGAAGCTGGGAGTGAGTAAGAGAGAGAGAGGGAAGCTGTGAGTGAGAGAAAGAGAGAAATAGAAGCTGTAAGTGAGAGAGAGAGAAAGAGAAACTGTGAGTGAAAGAGAGAGAGAGAAGCTGTGAGTTAGAGAGAGAGAGAAAGAAAGAGAAGCTGTGAGTGAGAGTAAGAGAGAAAGGGAAGCTGAGAGTGAGAGAGAGAGAAAGAGATGCTGTAAAAGAGAGAGAGAGAGAGAATCAGGGAGTAAGAGAGAGAAAGGCTGTGAGTGAGAGAGAGAGAGAAATGGAAGGTGTAAGTGAGAGAGAGTAAGAGAGGCTGTGAGTGAGAGAGGGAGAGAGAAGCTGTTAGTGAGAGAGAGAGAAGTTGTGAGTGAAAGAGAGAGAGAAAGAGAAGCTGTGTGTGATAGAGAGAGAGAAAGAGAAGCTGAGAGTGAGAGAGAGAGAGAGAAAGAGAAGCTGTAAGTGAGAGAGAGAAGCTGTGTGTGAGAGAGAGAAAGAGAAGATGTGAGTGAGTGAGGGAGAGAGAAAGAGAAGCTGTGAGTGAGAGAGAGAGAAAGAGATGCTGTGAGTGAGTGAGTGAGAGAGAGAGTGGGAAGCTGTGAGTGAGTGAGAGAGAGAGAGAAGCTGTGAGTGAGTGAGAGAGAGAGTGAGAAGCTGTGAGTGAGAGAGAGAGAAGCTGGGAGTGAGAGAGAGAAGCTGTGAATGAGAGAGAGAGAAAGAGAAGCTGAGAGAGAGTTTGTGTGAGAGAGAAGCTGTGAGTGAGTGAGAGAGAAGATGAGAAGCTGTGTGTGAGAGAGAGAAAGAGAAGCTGTGAGTGAGAAAGATAGAAAGACAAGCTGTGAGTGAGAGAAAGAGAGAGAAGCTGTGAGTGAGAGAGAGAGAGAGAGAATCAGGGAGTAAGAGAGAGAGAAGCTGTGAGTGAGAGGGAGAGAGAAATAGAAGGTGTAAGTGAGAGATAGAAAGAGAAGCTGTGAGTGAGAGATGGAGAGAAGCTGTTAGTGAGAGAGAGAGAAGCTGTGAGTGACAGAGAAAGAGAAGCTGTGTGTGTGTGAGAGAGAGAAAGAGAAGCTGAGAGTGAGAGAGAGAGAGAGAAGCTGTAAGTGAGAGAGAGAGAGAGAAGCTGTGTGTGTGTGAGAGAGAAAGAGAAGCTGTGAGTGTGTGAGAGAGAGAAAGAGAAGCTGTAAGTGAGAGAGAGAGAGAGAGAAAGAGATGCTGTGAGTGAGAGAGTGAGAAGATGTGAGTGATTGAGAGAGAGAGAAGCTGGGAGTGAGTAAGAGAGAGAGAGAAGCTGTGAGTGAGAGAGAGAGAAAGAAAGAAAGACAAGCTGTGAGTGAGAGAGAGTGAGAGAGAGAGAAGCTGTGAGTGAGTGAGAGAGAGAGAGAAGCTGTGAGTGAGAGAGAGAGAGAGAGAAAGAGCTGTGAGTTAGAGAGAGAGAGAGAAAGAGAAGGTGTGAGTGAGAGAGAGAAAGAGAAGCTGTGTGTGAGAGAGAGAGAGAAAGAAAGAGAAGCTGTGAGTGAGAGAGAGAGAGAAAGAGAAGCTGTGAATGAGAGAGAGAAAGAGAAGCTGTGTGAGAGAGATAGAGAAAGAGAAGCTGTGAGTGAGAGAAAGAGAAGCTGTGAGTGAGAAAGAGTGAGAAAGAGAAGCTGTGAGTGAGTGAGAGAGAGAAAGAGAAGCTGTGAATGAGAGAGAGAGAAAGAGAAGCTGTGACAGAGAGAGTGGCTGTGAGTGAGAGAGAGAGAGAAAGAGACGCTGTGAGTGAGAGTTAGAGAAATAGGTGTAAGTGAGTGAGAGAGAGAAAGAGAAGCTGTCAGTGAGAGAGAGAGAGAGAGAGAAGCTGTTAGTAAGAGAGAGAGAAGCTGTGAGTGACAGAGAGAGAGAAAGAGAAGCTGTGTGTGTGATAGAGAGAGAGAAAGAGAAGCTGAGCATGAGAGAGAGAGAGAAAGAGAAGCTGTAAGTGAGTGAGAGCAAGAGAAGCTGTGAGTGAGAGAGAGAGAGAACGAGAAGCTGTGAGTGAGAGAGAGAGAAAGAGATGCTTTGAGTGAGTGAGTGAGAGAGTGAGAAGCTGTGAGTGAGAGAGAGAGAGAGGAGCTGGGAGTGAGTAAGAGAGAGAGAAGCTGTGAGTGAGAGAGAGAGAGAGAAGCTGTGAGTGAGGGAGAGAGAGCAAGAGAAGCTGTGAGTGAGAGAGAGAGAAAGAGAAGCTGTGAATGAGAGAGAGAGAAAAAGAAGCTGTGAGGGAGAGAGAGAGAGAAAGAGAACCTGTGAGTGAGAGAGAGAGAGAGAAAGAAAGAGAAGCTGTGAGTGAGAGAGAGAGAGAAAGAGAAGCTGTGAATGAGAGAGAGAGAAAGAGAAGCTGTGTGTGAGAGAGAGAGAAAGAGAAGCTGTGAGTGACAGAGAGAGAGAAAGAGAAGCTGTGAGTGAGAGAAAGAGAAGCTGTGAGTGAGAGAGAGAGAGAAAGAGAAGCTGTGAATGAGAGAGAGAGAAAGAGAAGCTGTGTGTGTGAGAGAGAGAGAAGCTGTGAGTGAGAGAGTGAGAGAAAGAGAAGCTGTGAGTGAGAGAGAGAGAAAGAGAAGCTGTGAGTGAGAGAGAGAGAGCAAGAGAAACTGTGAGTGAGAGAGAGAGAAAGAGAAGCTGTGTGTGTGTGTGAGAGAGAAAGAGAAGCTGTGAGTGAGTGAGAGAGAAAGAGAAGCTGTGTGTGTGAGAGAGAGAGAAGCTGAGAGTGAGAGAGAGAGAATGAGAAGGTGTGAGTTAGAGAGAGAGACAAAGAGAAGCTGTGTGTGTGAGAGAGAGAACGAGAAGCTGTGAGTGAGAGAGAGAGAAAGAGAAGCTGTGAGTGAGAGAGAGGGAGAGAAGCTGTGAGTGTGTGAGAGAGAGAAAATCAGGGAGTGAGTATGAGAGAGAGAGGGAAGCTGTGAGTGAGAGAGAGAGAGAAATAGAAGCTGTAAGTGAGAGAGAGAGAAAGAAAAACTGTGAGTGAAAGAGAGAGAGAGAAGCTGTAAGTGAGAGAGAGAGAGATGCTGTGAGTAAGTGATCGAGTGAGAAGATGTGAGTGTGTGAGAGAGAGAGAAGCTGGGAGTGAGTAAGAGAGAGAGAGAAGCTGTGACTGAGAGAGAGAGAAAGAAAGAAAGAGAAGCTGTGAGTGAGAGAGAGTGAGAGAGAGAGAAGCTGTGAGTGAGTGAGAGAGAGAGAGAAGCTGTGAGTGAGAGAGAGAGAGAAAGAGCTGTGAGTGAGAGAGAGAGAGAAAGAGAAGCTGTGAATGAGAGAGAGAGAAAGAGAAGCTGTGACAGAGAGAGTGGCTGTGAGTGAGAGAGAGAGAGAAAGAGACGCTGTGAGTGAGAGTTAGAGAAATAGGTGTAAGTGAGTGAGAGAGAGAAAGAGAAGCTGTCAGTGAGAGAGAGAGAGAGAGAGAAGCTGTTAGTAAGAGAGAGAGAAGCTGTGAGTGACAGAGAGAGAGAAAGAGAAGCTGTGTGTGTGATAGAGAGAGAGAAAGAGAAGCTGAGCATGAGAGAGAGAGAGAAAGAGAAGCTGTAAGTGAGTGAGAGCAAGAGAAGCTGTGAGTGAGAGAGAGAGAGAACGAGAAGCTGTGAGTGAGAGAGAGAGAAAGAGATGCTTTGAGTGAGTGAGTGAGAGAGTGAGAAGCTGTGAGTGAGAGAGAGAGAGAGGAGCTGGGAGTGAGTAAGAGAGAGAGAAGCTGTGAGTGAGAGAGAGAGAGAGAAGCTGTGAGTGAGGGAGAGAGAGCAAGAGAAGCTGTGAGTGAGAGAGAGAGAAAGAGAAGCTGTGAATGAGAGAGAGAGAAAAAGAAGCTGTGAGGGAGAGAGAGAGAGAAAGAGAACCTGTGAGTGAGAGAGAGAGAGAGTAAGAAAGAGAAGCTGTGAGTGAGAGAGAGAGAGAAAGAGAAGCTGTGAATGAGAGAGAGAGAAAGAGAAGCTGTGTGTGAGAGAGAGAGAAAGAGAAGCTGTGAGTGACAGAGAGAGAGAAAGAGAAGCTGTGAGTGAGAGAAAGAGAAGCTGTGAGTGAGAGAGAGAGAGAAAGAGAAGCTGTGAATGAGAGAGAGAGAAAGAGAAGCTGTGTGTGTGAGAGAGAGAGAAGCTGTGAGTGAGAGAGTGAGAGAAAGAGAAGCTGTGAGTGAGAGAGAGAGAAAGAGAAGCTGTGAGTGAGAGAGAGAGAGCAAGAGAAACTGTGAGTGAGAGAGAGAGAAAGAGAAGCTGTGTGTGTGTGTGAGAGAGAAAGAGAAGCTGTGAGTGAGTGAGAGAGAAAGAGAAGCTGTGTGTGTGAGAGAGAGAGAAGCTGAGAGTGAGAGAGAGAGAATGAGAAGGTGTGAGTTAGAGAGAGAGACAAAGAGAAGCTGTGTGTGTGAGAGAGAGAACGAGAAGCTGTGAGTGAGAGAGAGAGAAAGAGAAGCTGTGAGTGAGAGAGAGGGAGAGAAGCTGTGAGTGTGTGAGAGAGAGAAAATCAGGGAGTGAGTATGAGAGAGAGAGGGAAGCTGTGAGTGAGAGAGAGAGAGAAATAGAAGCTGTAAGTGAGAGAGAGAGAAAGAAAAACTGTGAGTGAAAGAGAGAGAGAGAAGCTGTAAGTGAGAGAGAGAGAGATGCTGTGAGTAAGTGATCGAGTGAGAAGATGTGAGTGTGTGAGAGAGAGAGAAGCTGGGAGTGAGTATGAGAGAGAGAGAAGCTGTGACTGAGAGAGAGAGAAAGAAAGAAAGAGAAGCTGTGAGTGAGAGAGAGTGAGAGAGAGAGAAGCTGTGAGTGAGTGAGAGAGAGAGAGAAGCTGTGAGTGAGAGAGAGAGAGAAAGAGCTGTGAGTGAGAGAGAGAGAGAAAGAGAAGGTGTGAGTGAGAGAGAGAGAAAGAGAAGCTGTGAGTGAGAGAGAGAGAAAGAAAGAGAAGCTGTGAGTGAGAGAGAGAGAAAGAGAAGCTGTGAATGAGAGAGAGAGAAAGAGAAGCTGAGTGTGAGAGAGAGAGAGAAAGAGAAGCTGTAAGTGGGAGAGAGAGAGGGAAGCTGCGTGTGTGTGTGAGAGAGAAAGAGAAGCTGTGAGTGAGAGAGAGAGAGAAAGAGAAGCTGTGAGTGAGAGAGAGAGAGAAAGAGATGCTGTGAGTGAGTGAGTGAGAGAGTGAGAAGCTGTGAGTGAGAGAGAGAGAGGAGCTGGGAGTGAGTAAGAGAGAGAGAAGCTGTGAGTGAGTGAGAGAGAGAGAAGCTGTGAGTGAGGGAGAGAGAGAAAGAGAAGCTGTGAGTGAGAGAGAGAGAAAGAGAAGCTGTGAATGAGAGTGAGAGAAAAAGAAGCTGTGAGGGAGAGGGAGAGAGAGAAAGAGAAGCTGTGAGTGAGAGACAGAGAGAAAGAGAAGCTGTGAGTGAGAGAGAGAAAGAGAAGCTGTGAGAGAGAGAGAAAGAGAAGCTGTGAGTGACAGAGAGAGAGAAAGAGAAGCTGTGAGTGAGAGAAAGAGAAGCTGTGAGTGAGAGAGAGAGAGAAAGAGAAGCTGTGAATGAGAGAGAGAGAAAGAGAAGCTGTGAGAGAGAGAGAAGCTGTGTGTGAGAGAGTGAGAGAAAGAGAAGCTGTGAGTGAGAGAGAGAGAAAGAGAAGCTGTGAGTGAGAGAGAGAGAGCAAGAGAAGCTGTGAGTGAGAGAGAGAGAAAGAGAAGCTGTGCGTGTGTGAGAGAGAGAAAGAGAAGCTATGAGTGAGTGAGAGAGAAAGAGAAGCTGTGTGTGTGTGAGAGAGAGAAGCTGAGAGTGAGAGAGAGAGAGAGAATGAGAAGGTGTGAGTGAGAGAGAGAGACAAAGAGAAGCTGTGTGTGAAAGAGAGAGAACGAGAAGCTGTGAGTGAGAGAGAGAGAGAAAGAGAAGCTGTGAGTGAGAGAGAGAGAGAAAGAGAAGCTGTGAGTGAGAGAGAGGGAGAGAAGCTGTGAGTGTGTGAGAGAGAGAAAATCAGGGAGTGAGTAAGAGAGAGAGAGGGAAGCTGTGAGTGAGAGAGAGAGAAATAGAAGCTGTAAGTGAGAGAGAGAGAAAGAGAAACTGTGAGTGAAAGAGAGAGAGAGAAGCTGTAAGTGAGAGAGAGAGAGAAGCTGTGTGTGAGAGAGAGAGAAAGAGAAGCTGTGAGTGAGAGAGAGAGAAAGAGAAGCTGTAAGTGAGAGAGAGAAAGAGATGCTGTGAGTAAGTGAGAGAGTGAGAAGATGTGAGTGAGTGAGAGAGAGAAGCTGGGAGTGAGTAAGAGAGAGAGAGTAGCTGTGAGTGAGAGAGAGAGAAAGAAAGAAAGAAAGAGAAGCTGTGAGTGAGAGAGAGTGAGAGAGAGAAGCTGTGAGTGAGTGAGAGAGAGAGAAGCTGTGAGTGAGAGAGAGAGAAAGAGAAGCTGTGAGTGAGAGAGAGAGAGAGCGAGTAGCTGTGAGTGAGAGAGAGAGAAAGAGATGCTGTGAGTGAGTGAGTGAGAGAGTGAGAAGCTGTGAGTGAGAGAGAGAGAGAGGAGCTGGGAGTGAGTGAGAGAGAGAGAAGCTGTGAGTGAGAGAGAGAGAGAGAAGCTGTGAGTGAGGGAGAGAGAGAGAGAAGCTGTGTGTGTGATAGAGATAAAGAGAAGCTGTGAGTGAGAGAGAGAGAGAAAGAGAAGCTGTGAGTGACAGAGAGAGAGAGTGAGAAGCTGTGTGTGTGTGTGAGAGAGAAGCTGGGAGTGAGTAAGAGAGAGAGAGAGAAGCTGTGTGAGAGACAGAAGCTGTGAGTGAGAGGGAGAGAGAGAAGCTGTGAGAGAGAGAGTGAGAGAGAGAGAAGATGTGAGTGAGTGAGAGAGAGAAGCTGTGTGTGTGAGAGAGAGAGAAAGAGAAGCTGTAAGTGAGAGAGAGTGAGAAAGAAAGAGAGAAGCTGTGAGTGAGAGAGAGAGAGAAAGAGAAGCTGTGAGTGAGTGAGAGAGAGAGAAGCTGAGAGTGAGAGAGAGAGAATGAGAAGGTGTGAGTGAGAGAGGGAGAGAGAAGCTGTTAGTGAGAGAGAGAGAAGTTGTGAGTGAAAGAGAGAGAGAAAGAGATGCTGTGTGTGTGATAGAGAGTGAGAAAGAGAAGCTGAGAGTGAGAGAGAGAGAGAAAGAGAAGCTGTAAGTGAGAGAGAGAGAAGCTGTGTGTGAGAGAGAGAAAGAGAAGCTGTGAGTGAGTGAGAGAGAGAGAAAGAGAAGCTGTGAGTGAGTGAGAGAGAAAGAGATGCTGTGAGTGAGTGAGAGAGTGGGAAGCTTTGAGTGAGTGAGAGAGAGAGAAGCTGTGAGTGAGTAAGAGAGGGAGAGAAGCTGTGAGTGAGTGAGAGAGAGAGTGAGAAGCTGTGAGTGAGAGAGAGAGAAGCTGGGAGTGAGAGAGAGAAGCTGTGAATGAGAGAGAGAGAAAGAGAAGCTGAGAGAGAGAGTGTGTGAGAGAGAAGCTGTGAGTGAGTGAGAGAGAAGATGAGAAGCTGTGTGTGTGAGAGAGAAAGAGAAGCTGTGAGTGAGAAAGATAGAAAGAGAAGCTGTGAGTGAGATAAAGAGAGAGAAGCTGTGAGTGAGAGAGAGAGAGAGAGAGAATCAGGGAGTAAGAGAGAGAGAAGCTGTGAGTGAGAGGGAGAGAGAAATAGAAGGTGTAAGTGAGAGATAGAAAGAGAAGCTGTGAGTGAGAGATGGAGAGAAGCTGTTAGTGAGAGAGAGAGAAGCTGTGAGTGACAGAGAAAGAGAAGGTGTGTGTGTGAGAGAGAGAGAAAGAGAAGCTGAGAGTGAGAGAGAGAGAAGCTGTAAGTGAGAGAGAGAGAGAGAGAAGCTGTGTGTGTGTGAGAGAGAAAGAGAAGCTGTGAGTGAGAGAGAGAGAGAAAGAGAAGCTGTAAGTGAGAGAGAGAGAGAAAGAGATGCTGTGAGTGAGAGAGTGAGAAGATGTGAGTGAGTGAGAGAGAGAGAAGCTGGGAGTGAGTAAGAGAGAGAGAGAAGCTGTGAGTGAGAGAGAAAGAAAGAAAGAGAAGCTGTGAGTTAGAGAGAGTGAGAGAGAGAGAAGCTTTGAGTGAGTGAGAGAGAGAGAGAAGCTGTGAGTGAGAGAGAGAGAGAAAGAGCTGTGAGTTAGAGAGAGAGAGAAAGAGAAGGTGTGAGTGAGAGAGAGAGAAAGAGAAGCTGTGAGTGAGAGAGAGAGAGAAAGAAAGAGAAGCTGTGAGTGAGAGAGAGAGAGAAAGAGAAGCTGTGAATGAGAGAGAGAAAGAGAAGCTGTGTGAGAGAGATAGAGAAAGAGAAGCTGTGAGTGAGAGAAAGAGAAGCTGTGAGTGAGAAAGAGTGAGAAAGAGAAGCTGTGAGTGAGAGAGAGAGAGAAAGAGAAGCTGTGAATGAGAGAGAGAGAAAGAGAAGCTGTGACAGAGAGAGTGGCTGTGAGTGAGAGAGAGAGAGATAGAGACGCTGTGAGTGAGAGTTAGAGAAATAGGTGTAAGTGAGTGAGAGAAAGAGAAGCTGTCAGTGAGAGAGAGAGAGAAGCTGTTAGTAAGAGAGAGAGAAGCTGTGAGTGACAGAGAGAGAGAAAGAGAAGCTGTGTGTGTGATAGAGAGAGAGAAAGAGAAGCTGTAAGTGAGAGAGAGAGAGAAAGAGATGCTGTGAGTGAGAGAGTGAGAAGATGTGAGTGAGTGAGAGAGAGAGAAGCTGGGAGTGAGTAAGAGAGAGAGAGAAGCTGTGAGTGAGAGAGAAAGAAAGAAAGAGAAGCTGTGAGTTAGAGAGAGTGAGAGAGAGAGAAGCTTTGAGTGAGTGAGAGAGAGAGAGAAGCTGTGAGTGAGAGAGAGAGAGAAAGAGCTGTGAGTTAGAGAGAGAGAGAAAGAGAAGGTGTGAGTGAGAGAGAGAGAAAGAGAAGCTGTGAGTGAGAGAGAGAGAGAAAGAAAGAGAAGCTGTGAGTGAGAGAGAGAGAGAAAGAGAAGCTGTGAATGAGAGAGAGAAAGAGAAGCTGTGTGAGAGAGATAGAGAAAGAGAAGCTGTGAGTGAGAGAAAGAGAAGCTGTGAGTGAGAAAGAGTGAGAAAGAGAAGCTGTGAGTGAGAGAGAGAGAGAAAGAGAAGCTGTGAATGAGAGAGAGAGAAAGAGAAGCTGTGACAGAGAGAGTGGCTGTGAGTGAGAGAGAGAGAGATAGAGACGCTGTGAGTGAGAGTTAGAGAAATAGGTGTAAGTGAGTGAGAGAAAGAGAAGCTGTCAGTGAGAGAGAGAGAGAAGCTGTTAGTAAGAGAGAGAGAAGCTGTGAGTGACAGAGAGAGAGAAAGAGAAGCTGTGTGTGTGATAGAGAGAGAGAAAGAGAAGCTGAGCATGAGAGAGAGAGAGAAAGAGAAGCTGTAAGTGAGAGAGAGAGAGAGAGAACCTGTGTGTGAGAGAGAGAGAGAAAGAGAAGCTGTGAGTGAGAGAGAGAGAGAGAGAACGAGAAGCTGTGAGTGAGAGAGAGAGAAATAGATGCTGTGAGTGAGTGAGTGAGAGAGTGAGAAGCTGTGAGTGAGAGAGAGAGAGAGGAGCTGGGAGTGAGTAAGAGAGAAGCTGTGAGTGAGAGAGAGAGAAAGAAGCTGTGAGTGAGGGAGAGAGAGCAAGAGAAGCTGTGAGTGAGAGAGAGAGAAAGAGAAGCTGTGAATGAGAGAGAGAGAAAAAGAAGCTGTGAGGGAGAGAGAGAGAGAAAGAGAAGCTGTGAGTGAGAGAGAGAGAGAGAAAGAAAGAGAAGCTGTGAGTGAGAGAGAGAGAGAGAGAAAGAGAAGCTGTGAATGAGAGAGAGAGAGAGAAGCTGTGTGAGAGAGAGAGAGAAAGAGAAGCTGTGAGTGACAGAGAGAGAGAAAGAGAAGCTGTGAGTGAGAGAAAGAGAAGCTGTGAGTGAGAGAGAGAGAGAAAGAGAAGCTATGAATGAGAGAGAGAGAAAGAGAAGCTGTGTGTGTGAGAGAGAGAGAAGCTGTGAGTGAGAGTGAGAGAAAGAGAAGCTGTGAGTGAGAGAGAGAGAGCAAGAGAAACTGTGAGTGAGAGAGAGAGAAAGAGAAGCTGTGTGTGTGTGTGAGAGAGAAAGAGAAGCTGTGAGTGAGTGAGAGAGAAAGAGAAGCTGTGTGTGTGTGTGAGAGAGAAGCTGAGAGTGAGAGAGAGAGAATGAGAAGGTGTGAGTTAGAGAGAGAGACAAAGAGAAGCTGTGTGTGTGAGAGAGAGAACGAGAAGATGTGAGTGAGAGAGAGAGAAAGAGAAGCTGTGAGTGAGAGAGAGGGAGAGAAGCTGTGAGTGTGTGAGAGAGAGAAAATCAGGGAGTGAGTAAGAGAGAGAGAGGGAAGCTGTGCGTGAGAGAGAGAGAGAAATAGAAGCTGTAAGTGAGAGAGAGAGAAAGAGAAACTGTGAGTGAAAGAGAGAGAGAGAAGCTGTAAGTGAGAGAGAGAGAAGCTGTGTGTGTGAGAGAGAGAAAGAGAAGCTGTGAGTGAGAGAGAGAGAGAAAGATAAGCTGTAAGTGAGAGAGAGAAAGAGATGCTGTGAGTAAGTGAGAGAGTGAGAAGATGTGAGTGTGTGTGAGAGAGAGAAGCTGGGAGTGAGTAAGAGAGAGAGAGAAGCTGTGACTTAGAGAGAGAGAAAGAAAGAAAGAGAAGCTGTGAGTGAGAGAGAGTGAGAGAGAGAGAAGCTGTGAGTGAGTGAGAGAGAGAGAGAAGCTGTGAGTGAGAGAGAGAGAGAAAGAGCTGTGAGTGAGAGAGAGAGAGAAAGAGAAGGTGTGAGTGAGAGAGAGATTAAGAGAAGCTGTGAGTGAGAGAGAGAGAAAGAAAGAGAAGCTGTGAGTGAGAGAGAGAAAAAGAGAAGCTGTGAATGAGAGAGAGAGAAAGAGAAGCTGAGCGTGAGAGAGAGAGAGAAAGAGAAGCTGTAAGTGAGAGAGAGAGAGAGAAGCTGTGTGTGAGAGAGAGAGAGAAAGAGAAGCTGTGAGTGAGAGAGAGAGAGAAAGAGAAAATGTGAGTGAGAGAGAGAGAGAAAGAGATGCTGTGAGTGAGTGAGTGAGAGAGTGAGAAGCTGTGAGTGAGAGAGAGAGAGGAGCTGGGAGTGAGTAAGAGAGAGAGAAGCTGTGAGTGAGAGAGAGAGAGAAGCTGTGAGTGAGGGAGAGAGAGAAAGAGAAGCTGTGAGTGAGAGAGAGAGAAAGGGAAGCTGTGAATGAGAGTGAGAGAAAAAGAAGCTGTGAGGGAGAGAGAGAGAGAGAAAGAGAAGCTGTGAGTGAGAGACAGAGAGAAAGAGAAGCTGTGAGTGAGAGAGAGAGAGAAAGAGAAGCTGTGAGTGAGAGAGAGAGAGAGAGAAGCTGTGAGAGAGAGAGAAGCTGTGTGTGAGAGAGTGAGAGAGAGAGAAGCTGTGAGTGAGAGAGAGAGAAAGAAGCTGTAGGTGAGAGAGAGAAAAAGAAGTTGTGAGTGAGAGAGAGAGAGAGAGAAGCTGTGAGTGAGAGAGAGAAGAAGCTGTGAGTGAGAGAGAGAGAGAAGCTGTGAGTGAGAGAGAGAAAGAGAAGCTGTGTGTGTGTGAGAGAGAGAAAGAGAAGCTGTGAGTGAATAAGAGAGAAAGAGAAGCTGTGTCTGAGAGAGAGAGAAAGAGAAGCTGAGAGTGAGAGAGAGAGAATGAGAAGCTGTGAGTGTGTGAGAGAGTGAGAAGCTGTGAGTGAGAGAGAGAGAAGCTGGGAGTGAGTAAGAGAGAGAGAAGCTGTGAATGAGAGAGAGAGAGAGAAACAGAAGCTGAGAGTGAGAGAGAGAGAGAAAGAGAAGCTGTAAGTGAGAGACAGAGAGAGAAGCTGTGTGTGTGTGAGAGAGAAAGAGAAGCTGTGAGTGAGAGAGAGAGAGAGAAAGAGAAGCTGTGAGTGAGAGAGAGAGAGAAAGAGATGCTGTGAGTGAGTGAGTGAGAGAGTGAGAAGCTGTGAGTGAGAGAGAGAGAGGAGCTGGGAGTGAGTAAGAGAGAGAGAAGCTGTGAGTAAGAGAGAGAGAAAGAAAGAAAGAGATGCTGTGAGTGAGAGAGAGTGAGAGAGAGAGAAGCTGTGAGTGAGTGAGAGAGAGAGAGAGAAGCTGTGAGTGAGTGAGAGATAGAGAGAAGCTGTGAGTGAGGGAGAGAGAGAAAGAGAAGCTGTGAGTGAGAGAGAGAGAGAAAGAGAAGCTGTGAATGAGAGAGAAAAAGAAGCTGTGAGTGAGTGAGAGAGAGAAAGAGAAGCTGATAGTGAGAGAGAGAGAGAAAGAAAGAGAAGCTGTGAGTGAGAGAGAGAGAGAAAGAGAAGCTGTGAATGAGAGAGAGAGAAAGAGAAACTGTGTGTGTGAGAGAGAAAGAGAAGCTGTGAGTGACAGAGAGTGAGAGAAAGAGAAGCTGTGAGTGAGAGAAAGAGAAGCTGTGAATGAGAGAGAGAAAGAGAAGCTGTGAATGAGAGAGAGAGAAAGAGAAGCTGTGTGAGAGAGAGAAGCTGTGAGTGAGAGAGTGAGAGAAAGAGAAGCTGTGTGTGTGAGAGAGAGAAAGAGAAGCTGTGAGTGAGAGAGAGAGAGCAAGAGAAGCTGTGAGTGAGAGAGAGAGAAAGAGAAGCTGTGTGTGTGAGAGAGAGAGAAAGAGAAGCTGTGAGTGAGTGAGAGAGAAAGAGAAGCTGTGTGTGTGTGAGAGAGAAGCTGAGAGTAAGAGAGAGAGTGAAAATGAGAAGGTGTGAGTGAGAGAGAGAGAGACAAAGAGAAGCTGTGTGTGTGTGAGAGAGAACGAGAAGCTGTGAGTGAGAGAGAGAGAAAGAGAAGCTGTGAGTGAGAGAGAGAGAAAGAGAAGCTGTGAGTGAGAGAGAGGGAGAGAAGGTGTGAGTGTGTGAGAGAGAGAAAATCAGGGAGTGAGTAAGAGAGAGAGAGGGAAGCTGTGAGTGAGAGAGAGAGAGAAATAGAAGCTGTAAGTGAGAGAGAGAGAAAGAGAAACTGTGAGTGAAAGAGAGAGAGAGAAGCTGTGAGTGAGAGAGAGAGAGAAAGAGAAGCTGAGAGTGAGTGACTGAGAGAAAGAGATGTTGTAAGGGAGAGAGAGAGAAGCTGTGTGTGTGTGAGAGAGAAATAAAAGCTGTGAGTGAGAGATAGAGAAAGAGAAACTGTGAGTGTGTGAGAGAGAGAGTGAGAAGCTGTGTGTGTCTGAGAGAGAGAAGCTGTGAGTGAGAGAGAGAGAAAGAGAACCTGTGAGTGAGAGAGAGAGAAAGAGATGCTGTGAGTGAGTGAGTGAGAGAGTGGGAAGCTGTGAGTGAGTGAGAGAGAGAGAAGCTGTGAGTGAGTAAGAGAGAGAGTGAGAAGCTGTGAGTGAGTGAGAGAGAGAAGCTGGGAGTGAGTAAGAGAGAGAGAAGCTGTGAATGAGAGAGAGAGAGAAAGAAAGAGAAGCTGTGAGTGAGAGAGAGAGATGCTGTGAGTGAGGGAGAGAGAGAAAGAAAAGCTGTGAGTGAGAGAGAGAGAGAAAGAGAAGCTGTGAATGAGAGAGAGAGAAAGAGAAGCTGTGAGTGAGAGAGAGAGAGAACGCGAAGCTGTGAGTGAGAGACAGAGAGAAAGAGAAGCTGTGAGTGAGAGAGAGAGAGAAAGAGAAGCTGTGAGTGAGAGAGAGAGAAAGAGAACCTGTGAATGAGAGAGAGAGAAAGAGAAGCTGTGTGAGAGAGAGAGAGAAAGAGAAGCTGTGAGTGACAGAGAGAGAGAGAAATAGAAGCTGTGAGTGAGAGAAAGAGAAGCTGTGAGTGAGAGAGAGAGACAGAGAAGCTGTGAATGAGAGAGAGAAAGAGAACCTGTGAGAGAGAGAGAGAGAAGATGTGAGTGAGAGAGTGAGAGAAAGAGAAGCTGTGAGTGAGAGAGAGAGAAAGAGAAGCTGTGTGAGAGAGAGAGAGCAAGAGAAGCTGTGAGTGAGAGAGAGAGAGAAAGAGAAGCTGTGTGTGTGTGAGAGAGAGAAAGAGAAGCTGTGAGTGAGTGAGAGAGAAAGAGAAGCTGTGTGTGTGTGAGAGAGAGAAGCTGAGAGTGAGAGAGAGAGAGAATGAGAAGGTGTGAGTGAGAGAGAGAGACAAAGAGAAGCTGTGTGTGTGTGTGAGAGAGTGAGAAGTTGTGACTGAGAGAGAGAGAGAAAGAGAAGCTGTGAGTTAGAGAGAGAGAGAGAGAAAGAGAAGCTGTGAGTGAGAGAGAGGGCGAGAAGCTGTGAGTGTGTGAGAGAGAGAAAATCAGGGAGTGAGTAAGAGAGAGAGAGGGAAGCTGTGAGTGAGAGAGAGAGAGAAATAGAAGCTGTAAGTGTGTGAGAGAGAAAGAGAAACTGTGAGTGTAAGAGAGAGAGAGAAGCTGTGAGTGAGAGAGAGAGAGAAAGAGAAGCTGTGAGTGAGAGCGAGAGTGAAAGAGAAGCTGTGTGAGTGAGAGAGAGAGAGAAAGAGAAACTGAGAGTGAGAGAGATAGAGAAAGAGATGCTGTAAGGGAGAGAGAGAGAAGCTGTGTGTGTGATAGAGATAAAGAGAAGCTGTGAGTGAGAGAGAGAGAGAAAGAGAAGCTGTAAGTGTGAGAGAGAGAAAGAGAAACTGTGAGTGTAAGAGAGAGAGAGAAGCTGTGAGTGAGAGAGAGAGAGAAAGAGAAGCTGTGAGTGAGAGCGAGAGAGAAAGAGAAGCTGTGTGAGTGAGAAAGAGAGAGAAAGAGAAGCTGAGAGTGAGAGAGATAGAGAAAGAGATGCTGTAAGGGACAGAGAGAGAAGCTGTGTGTGTGATAGAGATAAAGAGAAGCTGTGAGTGAGAGAGAGAGAGAAAGAGAAGCTGTGAGTGACAGAGAGAGAGAGTGAGAAGCTGTGTGTGTGAGAGAGAGAAGCTGGGAGTGAGTAAGAGAGAGAGAGAGAAGCTGTGAGAGAGAGAGAAGCTGTGAGTGAGAGGGAGAGAGAGAAGCTGTGAGTGAGAGAGTGAGAGAGAGAGAAGATGTGAGTGAGTGAGAGAGAGAAGCTGTGTGTGTGAGACAGAGAAAGAGAAGCTGTAAGTGAGAGAGAGTGAGTAAGAGAGAAGCTGTGAGTGAGAGAGAGAAAGAGAAGCTGTGAGTGAGTGAGAGAGAGAGAAGCTGAGAGTGAGAGAGAGAGAATGAGAAGGTGTGAGTGAGAGAGAGAGAGAAAGAGAAGCTGTGAGTGAGAGAGAGAGAGAAAGAGAAGCTGTGTGTGTGAGAGAGAGAACGAGAAGCTGTGAGTGAGAGAGAGAGAGAAAGAGAAGCTGTGAGTGAGTGAGAGAGAGAGTGAGAACCTGTGAGTGAGAGAGTGAGAGAAGATGGGAGTGAGTAAGAGAGAGAGAGGGAAGCTGTGAGTGAGAGAAAGAGAGAAATAGAAGCTGTAAGTGAGAGAGAGAGAAAGAGAAACTGTGAGTGAAAGAGAGAGAGAGAGAAGCTGTGAGTTAGAGAGAGAGAGAAAGAAAGAGAAGCTGTGAGTGAGAGTGAGAGAGAAAGAGAAGCTGAGAGTGAGAGAGAGAAAGAGATGCTGTAAAAGAGAGAGAGAGAGAGAGAAAGAGAAGCTGTGAGTGACAGAGAGAGAGAGTGAGAAGCTGTGTGTGTGAGAGAGAGAAGCTGGGAGTGAGTAAGAGAGAGAGAAGCTGTGAGAGAGAGAGAAGCTGTGAGTGAGAGAGAGAAAGAGAAGCTGTGAGTGAGAGAGAGAGAGAAAGAGAAGCTGTGTGTGTGAGAGAGAGAACGAGAAGCTGTGAGTGAGAGAGAGAGAGAAAGAGAAGCTGTGAGTGAGTGAGAGAGAGAGTGAGAACCTGTGAGTGAGAGAGTGAGAGAAGCTGTGAGTGAGTAAGAGAGAGAGAGGGAAGCTGTGAGTGAGAGAAAGAGAGAAATAGAAGCTGTAAGTGAGAGAGAGAGAAAGAGAAACTGTGAGTGAAAGAGAGAGAGAAGCTGTGAGTTAGAGAGAGAGAGAAAGAAAGAGAAGCTGTGAGTGAGAGTGAGAGAGAAAGAGAAGCTGAGAGTGAGAGAGAGAGAAAGAGATGCTGTAAAAGAGAGAGAGAGAGAGAATCAGGGAGTAAGAGAGAGAAAAGCTGTGAGTGTGAGAGAGAGAGAAATGGAAGGTGTAAGTGAGAGAGAGTAAGAGAGGCTGTGAGTGAGAGAGGGAGAGAGAAGCTGTTAGTGAGAGAGAGAGAAGTTGTGAGTGAAAGAGAGAGAGAAAGAGAAGCTGTGTGTGTGATAGAGAGAGAGAAAGAGAAGCTGAGAGTGAGAGAGAGAGAGAGAAAGAGAAGTTGTAAGTGAGAGAGAGAGAAGCTGTGTGTGAGAGAGAGAAAGAGAAGCTGTGAGTGAGTGAGAGAGAGAGAAAGAGAAGCTGTGAGTGAGAGAGAGAGAAAGAGATGCTGTGAGTGAGTGAGTGAGAGAGTGGGAAGCTGTGAGTGAGTGAGAGAGAGAGAAGCTGTGAGTGAGTAAGAGAGAGAGAGAAGCTGTGAGTGAGTGAGAGAGAAAGAGAAGCTGTGAGTGAGAGAGAGTGAGAGAGAAAGAGAAGCTGTGAGTGAGAGAGAGAAAGAGAGAGAGAGAAGCTGTGAGTGAGAGAGAGAGAGAGAAAGAGAGGCTGTGTGTGAGAGAGAGAAAGAGAAGCTGTGAGTGTGTGTGAGAGAGAGAGAAGCTGTGAGTGAGAGAGAGAGAAGCTGTGAGTGAGTGAGAGAGAGAGAATTAGGGTGTGAGTAAGAGAGAGAGAGAGAAGCTGTGAGTGAGAGAGAGAGAAAGAGAAGCTGTGAGTGAGAGAGAGAGAGAAAGAAGCTGTGTGTGTGAGAGAGAGAAAGAGAAGCTGAGTGACAGAGAGAGACAGAGAAGCTGTGAGTGAGAGAGAGAGAGAAAAAGAAGCTGTGTGTGTGAGAGAGAAAGAGAATCTGTGAGTGAGAGAGAGAGAAAGAGAAGCTGTGAGTAACAGAGAGAGAGAGAAAGAGAAGCTATGAGTGAGTGAGTGAGAGAGAGAGAAGCTGTGAGTGAGTGAGTGAGAGAGAGAGAAGCTGTGAGTGAGTGAGAGAGAAAGAAGCTGTAGGTGAGAGAGAGAAAAAGAAGTTGTGAGTGAGAGAGAGAGAGAGAAGCTGTGAGTGAGAGAGAGAAGAAGCTGTGAGTGAGAGAGAGAGAGAAGCTGTGAGTGAGAGAGAGAAAGAGAAGCTGTGTGTGTGTGAGAGAGAGAAAGAGAAGCTGTGAGTGAATAAGAGAGAAAGAGAAGCTGTGTCTGAGAGAGAGAGAAGGAGAAGCTGAGAGTGAGAGAGAGAGAATGAGAAGCTGTGAGTGTGTGAGAGAGTGAGAAGCTGTGAGTGAGAGAGAGAGAGAAGCTGGGAGTGAGTAAGAGAGAGAGAAGCTGTGAATGAGAGAGAGAGAGAGAAACAGAAGCTGAGAGTGAGAGAGAGAGAGAAAGAGAAGCTGTAAGTGAGAGACAGAGAGAGAAGCTGTGTGTGAGAGAGAGAGAAAGAGAAGCTGTGAGTGAGAGAGAGAGAGAGAAAGAGAAGCTGTGAGTAAGAGAGAGAGAAAGAAAGAAAGAGATGCTGTGAGTGAGAGAGAGTGAGAGAGAGAGAAGCTGTGAGTGAGTGAGAGAGAGAGAGAGAAGCTGTGAGTGAGTGAGAGATAGAGAGAAGCTGTGAGTGAGGGAGAGAGAGAAAGAGAAGCTGTGAGTGAGAGAGAGAGAGAAAGAGAAGCTGTGAATGAGAGAGAAAAAGAAGCTGTGAGTGAGAGAGAGAAAGAGAAGCTGAGAGTGAGAGAGAGAGAGAAAGAAAGAGAAGCTGTGAGTGAGAGAGAGAGAGAAAGAGAAGCTGTGAATGAGAGAGAGAGAGAGAGAAACTGTGTGTGAGAGAGAGAAAGAGAAGCTGTGAGTGACAGAGAGTGAGAGAAAGAGAAGCTGTGAGTGAGAGAAAGAGAAGCTGTGAATGAGAGAGAGAAAGAGAAGCTGTGAATGAGAGAGAGAGAAAGAGAAGCTGTGTGAGAGAGAGAAGCTGTGAGTGAGAGAGTGAGAGAAAGAGAAGCTGTGTGTGTGAGAGAGAGAAAGAGAAGCTGTGAGTGAGAGAGAGAGAGCAAGAGAAGCTGTGAGTGAGAGAGAGAGAAAGAGAAGCTGTGTGTGTGTGTGAGAGAGAAAGAGAAGCTGTGAGTGAGTGAGAGAGAAAGAGAAGCTGTGTGTGTGTGAGAGAGAGAAGCTGAGAGTAAGAGAGAGAGTGAAAATGAGAAGGTGTGAGTGAGAGAGAGAGAGACAAAGAGAAGCTGTGTGTGTGTGAGAGAGAACGAGAAGCTGTGAGTGAGAGAGAGAGAAAGAGAAGCTGTGAGTGAGAGAGAGAGAAAGAGAAGCTGTGAGTGAGAGAGAGGGAGAGAAGGTGTGAGTGTGTGAGAGAGAGAAAATCAGGGAGTGAGTAAGAGAGAGAGAGGGAAGCTGTGAGTGAGAGAGAGAGAAATAGAAGCTGTAAGTGAGAGAGAGAGAAAGAGAAACTGTGAGTGAAAGAGAGAGAGAGAAGCTGTGAGTGAGAGAGAGAGAGAAAGAGAAGCTGAGAGTGAGTGACTGAGAGAAAGAGATGCTGTAAGGGAGAGAGAGAGAAGCTGTGTGTGTGAGAGAGAGAAATAAAAGCTGTGAGTGAGAGATAGAGAAAGAGAAGCTGTGAGTGTGTGAGAGAGAGAGTGAGAAGCTGTGTGTGTCTGAGAGAGAGAAGCTGTGAGTGAGAGAGAGAGAAAGAGAACCTGTGAGTGAGAGAGAGAGAAAGAGATGCTGTGAGTGAGTGAGTGAGAGAGTGGGAAGCTGTGAGTGAGTGAGAGAGAGAGAAGCTGTGAGTGAGTAAGAGAGAGAGTGAGAAGCTGTGAGTGAGTGAGAGAGAGAAGCTGGGAGTGAGTAAGAGAGAGAGAAGCTGTGAATGAGAGAGAGAGAGAAAGAAAGAGAAGCTGTGAGTGAGAGAGAGAGATGCTGTGAGTGAGGGAGAGAGAGAAAGAGAAGCTGTGAGTGAGAGAGAGAGAGAAAGAGAAGCTGTGAATGAGAGAGAGAGAAAGAGAAGCTGTGAGTGAGAGAGAGAGAGAAAGCGAAGCTGTGAGTGAGAGACAGAGAGAAAGAGAAGCTGTGAGTGAGAGAGAGAGAGAAAGAGAAGCTGTGAGTGAGAGAGAGAGAAAGAGAACCTGTGAATGAGAGAGAGAGAAAGAGAAGCTGTGTGAGAGAGAGAGAGAAAGAGAAGCTGTGAGTGACAGAGAGAGAGAGAAATAGAAGCTGTGAGTGAGAGAAAGAGAAGCTGTGAGTGAGAGAGAGAGACAGAGAAGCTGTGAATGAGAGAGAGAAAGAGAACCTGTGAGAGAGAGAGAGAGAAGATGTGAGTGAGAGAGTGAGAGAAAGAGAAGCTGTGAGTGAGAGAGAGAGAAAGAGAAGCTGTGTGAGAGAGAGAGAGCAAGAGAAGCTGTGAGTGAGAGAGAGAGAGAAAGAGAAGCTGTGTGTGTGTGTGAGAGAGAAAGAGAAGCTGTGAGTGAGTGAGAGAGAAAGAGAAGCTGTGTGTGTGTGAGAGAGAGAAGCTGAGAGTGAGAGAGAGAGAGAATGAGAAGGTGTGAGTGAGAGAGAGAGACAAAGAGAAGCTGTGTGTGTGTGAGAGAGAGTGAGAAGTTGTGACTGAGAGAGAGAGAGAAAGAGAAGCTGTGAGTTAGAGAGAGAGAGAGAGAAAGAGAAGCTGTGAGTGAGAGAGAGGGAGAGAAGCTGTGAGTGTGTGAGAGAGAGAAAATCAGGGAGTGAGTAAGAGAGAGAGAGGGAAGCTGTGAGTGAGAGAGAGAGAGAAATAGAAGCTGTAAGTGTGAGAGAGAGAAAGAGAAACTGTGAGTGTAAGAGAGAGAGAGAAGCTGTGAGTGAGAGAGAGAGAGAGAGAAAGAGAAGCTGTGAGTGAGAGCGAGAGAGAAAGAAGCTGTGTGAGTGAGAGAGAGAGAAAGAGAAACTGAGAGTGAGAGAGATAGAGAAAGAGATGCTGTAAGGGAGAGAGAGAGAAGCTGTGTGTGTGATAGAGATAAAGAGAAGCTGTGAGTGAGAGAGAGAGAGAAAGAGAAGCTGTAAGTGTGAGAGAGAGAAAGAGAAACTGTGAGTGTAAGAGAGAGAGAGAAGCTGTGAGTGAGAGAGAGAGAAAGAGAAGCTGTGAGTGAGAGCGAGAGAGAAAGAGAAGCTGTGTGAGTGAGAAAGAGAGAGAAAGAGAAGCTGAGAGTGAGAGAGATAGAGAAAGAGATGCTGTAAGGGACAGAGTGAGAAGCTGTGTGTGTGATAGAGATAAAGAGAAGCTGTGAGTGAGAGAGAGAGAGAAAGAGAAGCTGTGAGTGACAGAGAGAGAGAGTGAGAAGCTGTGTGTGTGAGAGAGAGAAGCTGGGAGTGAGTAAGAGAGAGAGAGAGAAGCTGTGAGAGAGAGAGAAGCTGTGAGTGAGAGGGAGAGAGAGAAGCTGTGAGTGAGAGAGAGTGAGAGAGAGAGAAGATGTGAGTGAGTGAGAGAGAGAAGCTGTGTGTGTGAGACAGAGAAAGAGAAGCTGTAAGTGAGAGAGAGTGAGAAAGAGAGAAGCTGTGAGTGAGAGAGAGAGAAAGAGAAGCTGTGAGTGAGTGAGAGAGAGAGAAGCTGAGAGTGAGAGAGAGAGAATGAGAAGGTGTGAGTGAGAGAGAGAGAGAAAGAGAAGCTGTGAGTGAGAGAGAGAGAGAAAGAGAAGCTGTGTGTGTGAGAGAGAGAACGAGAAGCTGTGAGTGAGAGAGAGAGAGAAAGAGAAGCTGTGAGTGAGTGAGAGAGAGAGTGAGAACCTGTGAGTGAGAGAGTGAGAGAAGCTGGGAGTGAGTAAGAGAGAGAGAGGGAAGCTGTGAGTGAGAGAAAGAGAGAAATAGAAGCTGTAAGTGAGAGAGAGAGAAAGAGAAACTGTGAGTGAAAGAGAGAGAGAGAAGCTGTGAGTTAGAGAGAGAGAGAAAGAAAGAAAGAGAAGCTGTGAGTGAGAGTGAGAGAGAAAGAGAAGCTGAGAGTGAGAGAGAGAGAAAGAGATGCTGTAAAAGAGAGAAAGAGAGAGAGAATCAGGGAGTAAGAGAGAGAAAAGCTGTGAGTTTGAGAGAGAGAGAAATGGAAGGTGTAAGTGAGAGAGAGTAAGAGAGGCTGTGAGGGAGAGAGGGAGAGAGAAGCTGTTAGTGAGAGAGAGAGAAGTTGTGAGTGAAAGAGAGAGAGAAAGAGAAGCTGTGTGTGTGATAGAGAGAGAGAATGAGAAGCTGAGAGTGAGAGAGAGAGAGAGAAAGAGAAGCTGTAAGTGAGAGAGAGAGAAGCTGTGTGTGTGAGAGAGAAAGAGAAGCTGTGAGTGAGTGAGAGAGAGAGAAAGAGAAGCTGTAAGTGAGAGAGAGAGAGAGAGAAGCTGTGAGTGAGTGAGTGAGAGAGAGAGAAGCTGTGAGTGAGAGAGAGAGAAAGAAGCTGTAGGTGAGAGAGAGAAAAAGAAGTTGTGAGTGAGAGAGAGAGAGAGAGAAGCTGTGAGTGAGAGAGAGAAGAAGCTGTGAGTGAGAGAGAGAGAGAAGCTGTGAGTGAGAGAGAGAAAGAGAAGCTGTGTGTGTGAGAGAGAGAGAAAGAGAAGCTGTGAGTGAGTAAGAGAGAAAGAGAAGCTGTGTCTGAGAGAGAGAGAAAGAGAAGCTGAGAGTGAGAGAGAGAGAATGAGAAGCTGTGAGTGTGTGAGAGAGTGAGAAGCTGTGAGTGAGAGAGAGAGAGAAGCTGGGAGTGAGTAAGAGAGAGAGAAGCTGTGAATGAGAGAGAGAGAGAGAAACAGAAGCTGAGAGTGAGAGAGAGAGAGAAAGAGAAGCTGAAAGTGAGAGACAGAGAGAGAAGCTGTGTGTGAGAGAGAGAGAAAGAGAAGCTGTGAGTGAGAGAGAGAGAGAGAGAAAGAGAAGCTGTGAGTGAGAGAGAGAGAAAGAGATGCTGTGAGTGAGTGAGTGAGAGAGTGAGAAGCTGTGAGTGAGAGAGAGAGAGGAGCTGGGAGTGAGTAAGAGAGAGAGAAGCTGTGAGTAAGAGAGAGAGAAAGAAAGAAAGAAAGAGATGCTGTGAGTGAGAGAGAGTGAGAGAGAGAGAAGCTGTGAGTGAGTGAGAGAGAGAGAGAGAAGCTGTGAGTGAGTGAGAGAGAGAGAAGCTGTGAGTGAGGGAGAGAGAGAAAGAGAAGCTGTGAGTGAGAGAGAGAGAAAGAGAAGCTGTGAATGAGAGTGAGAGAAAAAGAAGCTGTGAGGGAGAGAGAGAGAGAAAGAGAAGCTGTGAGTGAGAGACAGAGAGAAAGAGAAGCTGTGAATGAGAGAGAGAAAGAGAAGCTGTGTGTGTGAGAGAGAAAGAGAAGCTGTGAGTGACAGAGAGAGAGAAAGAGAAGCTGTGAGTGAGAGAAAGAGAAGCTGTGAGTGAGAGAGAGAGAGAAAGTGAAGCTGAGAATGAGAGAGAGAGAAAGAGAAGCTGTGAGAGAGAGAGAAGCTGTGTGTGAGAGAGTGAGAGAAAGAGAAGCTGTGAGTGAGAGAGAGAGAAAGAAAGAGAAGCTGTGAGTGAGAGAGAGAGAGCAAGAGAAGCTGTGAGTGAGAGAGAGAGAAAGAGAAGCTGTGTGTGTGTGAGAGAGAGAAAGAGAAGCTGTGAGTGAATGAGAGGGAAAGAGAAGCTGTGTGTGTGTGTGAGAGAGAAGCTGAGAGTGAGAGAGAGAGAGAATGAGAAGGTGTGAGTGAGAGAGAGAGACAAAGAGAAGCTGTGTGTGAGAGAGAGAGAACGAGAAGCTGTGAGTGAGAGAGAGAGAGAAAGAGAAGCTGTGAGAGAGAGAGAGAGAGAAAAAGAGAAGCTGTGAGTGAGAGAGAGGGGGAGAAGCTGTGAGTGTGTGAGAGAGAGAAAATCAGGGAGTGAGTAAGAGAGAGAGAGGGAAGCTGTGAGTGAGAGAGAGAGAAATAGAAGCTGTAAGTGAGAGAGAGAGAAAGAGAAACTATGAGTGAAAGAGAGAGAGAGAAGCTGTAAGTGAGAGAGAGAGAGAAGCTGTGTGTGTGTGAGAGAGAAAGAGAAGCTGTGAGTGAGAGAGAGAGAAAGAGAAGCTGTAAGTGAGAGAGAGAAAGAGAAGGAGATGCTGTGAGTAAGTGAGAGAGTGAGAAGACGTGAGTGAGTGAGTGAGAGAGAGAGAAGCTGGGAGTGAGTAAGAGAGAGAGAGAAGCTGTGAGTGAGAGAGAGAGAAAGAAAGAAAGAGAAGCTGTGAGTGAGAGAGAGTGAGAGAGAGAGAAGCTGTGAGTGAGTGAGAGAGAGAGAAGCTGTGAGTGAGAGAGAGAGAGAAAGAGAAGGTGTGAGTGAGAGAGAGAGAGAGAACGAGAAGCTGTGAGTGAGAGAGAAAGAGATGCTGTGAGTGAGTGAGTGAGAGAGTGAGAAGCTGTGAGTGAGAGAGAGAGAGGGAGGAGCTGGGAGTGAGTAAGAGAGAGAGAAGCTGTGAGTGAGAGAGAGAGAGAGAAGCTGTGAGTGAGGGAGAGAGAGAGAGAAGCTGTGTGTGTGATAGAGATAAAGAGAAGCTGTGAGTGAGAGAGAGAGAGAAAGAGAAGCTGTGAGTGACAGAGAGAGAGAGTGAGAAGCTGTGTGTGTGAGAGAGAGAGAAGCTGGGAGTGAGTAAGAGAGAGAGAGAGAAGCTGTGAGAGAGAGAGAAGCTGTGAGTGAGAGGGAGAGAGAGAAGCTGTGAGTGAGAGAGAGTGAGAGAGAGAGAGAGAAGATGTGAGTGAGTGAGAGGGAGAAGCTGTGTGTGTGAGAGAGAGAAAGAGAAGCTGTAAGTGAGAGAGAGTGAGAAAGAGAGAAGCTGTGAGTGAGAGAGAGAGAGAAAGAGAAGCTGTGAGTGAGTGAGAGAGAGAGAAGCTGAGAGTGAGAGAGAGAGAATGAGAAGGTGTGAGTGAGAGAGAGAGAGAGAGAAAGAGAAGCTGTGAGTGAGAGAGAGAGAAAGAGAAGCTGTGTGTGTGAGAGAGAGAACGAGAAGCTGTGAGTGAGAGAGAGAGAGAAAGAGAAGCTGTGAGTGAGTGAGAGAGAGAGTGAGAACCTGTGAGTGAGAGAGTGAGAGAAGCTGGGAGTGAGTAAGAGAGAGAGAGGGAAGCTGTGAGTGAGAGAAAGAGAGAAATAGAAGCTGTAAGTGAGAGAGAGAGAAAGAGAAACTGTGAGTGAAAGAGAGAGAGAGAAGCTGTGAGTTAGAGAGAGAGAGAAAGAAAGAGAAGCTGTGAGTGAGAGTGAGAGAGAAAGAGAAAGAGAAGCTGAGAGTGTGAGAGAGAGAGATGCTGTAAAAGAGAGAGAGAGAGAGAGAATCAGGGAGTAAGAGAGAGAAAAGCTGTTAGTGTGAGAGAGAGAGAAATGGAAGGTGTAAGTGAGAGAGAGTAAGAGAGGCTGTGAGTGAGAGAGGGAGAGAGAAGCTGTTAGTGAGCGAGAGAGAAGTTGTGAGTGAAAGAGAGAGAGAAAGAGAAGCTGTGTGTGTGTTAGAGAGAGAGAAAGAGAAGCTGAGAGTGAGAGAGAGAGAGAAAGAGAAGCTGTAAGTGAGAGAGAGAGAAGCTGTGTGTGTGAGAGAGAAAGAGAAGCTGTGAGTGAGTGAGAGAGAGAGAAAGAGAAGCTGTGAGTGAGAGAGAGAGAAAGAGATGCTGTGAGTGAGTGAGTGAGAGAGGGAAGCTGTGAGTGAGTGAGAGAGAGAAGCTGTGAGTGATTAAGAGAGAGAGAAGCTGTTAGTGAGTGAGAGAGAGAGTAAGAAGCTGTGAGTGAGAGAGAGAGAAGCTGGGAGTGAGAGAGAGAAGCTGTGAATGAGAGAGAGAGAGAAGGAGAAGCTGAGAGAGAGAGTGTGTGAGAGAGAAGCTGTGAGTGAGTGAGAGAGAAGATGAGAAGCTGTGTGTGTGAGAGAGAAAGAGAAGCTGTGAGTGAGAAAGATAGAAAGAGAAGCTGTGAGTGAGAGAAAGAGAGAGAAGCTGTGAGTGAGAGAGAGAGAGAATCAGGGAGTAAGAGAGAGAGAAGCTGTGAGTGAGAGGGAGAGAGAAATAGAAGGTGTAAGTGAGAGATAGAAAGAGAAGCTGTGAGTGAGAGATGGAGAGAAGCTGTTAGTGAGAGAGAGAGAAGCTGTGAGTGACAGAGAAAGAGAAGCTGTGTGTGTGTGAGAGAGAGAAAGAGAAGCTGAGAGTGAGAGAGAGAGAGAGAAGCTGTAAGTGAGAGAGAGAGAGAAGCTGTATGTGTGAGAGAGAAAGAGAAGCTGTGAGTGAGAGAGAGAGAGAAAGAGAAGCTGTAAGTGAGAGAGAGAGAGAAAGAGATGCTGTGAGTGAGAGAGTGAGAAGATGTGAGTGAGAGAGAGAGAAGCTGTGAGTGAGTGAGAGAGAGAGAGAAGCTGTGAGTGAGTGAGAGAGAAAGAGCTGTGAGTTAGAGAGAGAGAGAAAGAGAAGGTGTGAGTGAGAGAGAGAGAAAGAGAAGCTGTGAGTGAGAGAGAGAGAGAAAGAAAGAGAAGCTGTGAGTGAGAGAGAGAGAGAAAGAGAAGCTGTGAATGAGAGAGAGAAAGAGAAGCTGTGTGAGAGAGATAGAGAAAGAGAAGCTGTGAGTGAGAGAAAGAGAAGCTGTGAGTGAGAAAGAGTGAGAAAGAGAAGCTGTGAGTGAGAGAGAGAGAGAAAGAGAAGCTGTGAATGAGAGAGAGAGAAAGAGAAGCTGTGACAGAGAGAGTGGCTGTGAGTGAGAGAGAGAGAGAAAGAGACGCTGTGAGTGAGAGTTAGAGAAATAGGTGTAAGTGAGTGAGAGAGAGAAAGAGAAGCTGTCAGTGAGAGAGAGAGAGAGAGAAGCTGTTAGTAAGAGAGAGAAGCTGTGAGTGACAGAGAGAGAGAAAGAGAAGCTGTGTGTGTGATAGAGAGAGAGAAAGAGAAGCTGAGCATGAGAGAGAGAGAGAAAGAGAAGCTGTAAGTGAGAGAGAGAGAGAAGCTGTGTGTGTGTGAGAGAGAGAAAGAGAAGCTGTGAGTGAGAGAGAGAGAGAACGAGAAGCTGTGAGTGAGAGAGAGAGAAAGAGATGCTGTGAGTGAGTGAGTGAGAGAGTGAGAAGCTGTGATTTAGAGAGAGAGAGAGGAGCTGGGAGTGAGTAAGAGAGAGAGAAGCGGTGAGTGAGGGAGAGAGAGCAAGAGAAGCTGTGAGGGAGAGAGAGAGATAAAGAGAAGCTGTGAATGAGAGAGAGAGAAAAAGAAGCTGTGAGGGAGAGAGAGAGAGAAAGAGAAGCTGTGAGTGAGAGAGAGAGAGAAAGAAAGAGAAGCTGTGAGTGAGAGAGAGAGAGAAAGAGAAGCTGTGAATGAGAGAGAGAGAAAGAGAAGCTGTGTGAGAGAGAGAGAGAAAGAGAAGTTGTGAGTGACAGAGAGAGAGAAAGAGAAGCTGTGAGTGAGAGAAAGAGAAGCTGTGAGTGAGAGAGAGAGAGAAAGAGAAGCTGTGAATGAGAGAGAGAGAAAGAGAAGCTGTGTGTGTGTGAGAGAGAGAAGCTGTGAGTGAGAGAGTGAGAGAAAGAGAAGCTGTGAGTGAGAGAGATAGAAAGAGAAGCTGTGAGTGAGAGAGAGAGAGCAAGAGAAACTGTGAGTGAGAGAGAGAGAAAGAGAAGCTGTGTGTGTGTGAGAGAGAGAAAGAGAAGCTGTGAGTGAGTGAGAGAGAAAGAGAAGCTGTGTGCGTGAGAGAGAGAGAAGCTGAGAGTGAGAGAGAGAGAATGAGAAGGTGTGAGTTAGAGAGAGAGACAAAGAGAAGCTGTGTGTGTGTGAGAGAGAACGAGAAGATGTGAGTGAGAGAGAGATAAAGAGAAGCTGTGAGTGAGAGAGAGGGAGAGAAGCTGTGAGTGTGTGAGAGAGAGAAAATCAGGGAGTGAGTAAGAGAGAGAGAGGGAAGCTGTGAGTGAGAGAGAGAGAGAAATAGAAGCTGTAAGTGAGAGAGAGAGAAAGAGAAACTGTGAGTGAAAGAGAGAGAGAAGCTGTAAGTGAGAGAGAGAGAGAAGCTGTGTGTGTGAGAGAGAGAAAGAGAAGCTGCGAGTGAGAGAGAGAGAGAAAGATAAGCTGTAAGTGAGAGAGAGAAAGAGATGCTGTGAGAAAGTGAGAGAGTGAGAAGATGTGAGTGTGTGAGAGAGAGAGAAGCTGGGAGTGAGTAAGAGAGAGAGAGAAGCTGTGACTGAGAGAGAGAGAAAGAAAGAAAGAGAAGCTGTGAGTGAGAGAGAGTGAGAGAGAGAGAAGCTGTGAGTGAGAGAGAGAGAGAGAGAAGCTGTGAGTGAGAGAGAGAGAGAAAGAGCTGTGAGTGAGAGAGAGAGAGAAAGAGAAGGTGTGAGTGAGAGAGAGAGAAAGAGAAGCTGTGAGTGAGAGAGAGAGAAAGAAAGAGAAGCTGTGAGTGAGAGAGAGAGAAAGAGAAGCTGTGAATGAGAGAGAGAGAAAGAGAAGCTGAGCGTGAGAGAGAGAGAGAAAGAGAAGGTGTAAGTGAGAGAGAGAGAGAGAAGCTGTGTGTGTGTGTGAGAGAGAAAGAGAAGCTGTGAGTGAGAGAGAGAGAGAGAAAGAGAAGCTGTGAGTGAGAGAGAGAGAGAAAGAGATGCTGTGAGTGAGTGAGTGAGAGAGTGAGAAGCTGTGAGTGAGAGAGAGAGGAGCTGGGAGTGAGTAAGAGAGAGAAGCTGTGAGTGAGAGAGAGAGAGAAGCTGTGAGTGAGGGAGAGAAAGAGAAGCTGTGAGTGAGAGAGAGAGAAAGAGAAGCTGTGAATGAGAGTGAGAGAAAAAGAAGCTGTGAGGGAGAGAGAGAGAGAGAAAGAGAAGCTGTGAGTGAGAGACAGAGAGAAAGAGAAGCTGTGAGTGAGAGAGAGAGAGAAAGAGAAGCTGTGAGTGAGAGAGAGAGAGAGAAAGAGAAGCTGTAAGTGAGAGAGAGAGAGAAAGAGATGCTGTGAGTGAGAGTGAGAAGATGTGAGTGAGTGAGAGAGAGAGAAGCTGGGAGTGAGAGAGAAAGAAAGAAAGAGAAGCTGTGAGTGAGAGAGAGTGAGAGAGAGAGAAGCTGTGAGTGAGTGAGAGAGAGAGAGAAGCTGTGAGTGAGAGAGAGAGAGAAAGAGCTGTGAGTTAGACAGAGAGAGAAAGAGAAGGTGTGAGTGAGAGAGAGAGAAAGAGAAGCTGTGAGTGAGAGAGAGAGAGAAAGAAAGAGAAGCTGTGAGTGAGAGAGAGAGAGAAAGAGAAGCTGTGAATGAGAGAGAGAAAGAGAAGCTGTGTGAGAGAGATAGAGAAAGAGAAGCTGTGAGTGAGAGAAAGAGAAGCTGTGAGTGAGAAAGAGTGAGAAAGAGAAGCTGTGAGTGAGAGAGAGAGAGAAAGAGAAGCTGTGAATGAGAGAGAGAGAAAGAGAAGCTGTGACAGAGAGAGTGGCTGTGAGTGAGAGAGAGAGAGAAAGAGACGCTGTGAGTGAGAGTTAGAGAAATAGGTGTAAGTGAGTGAGAGAGAGAAAGAGAAGCTGTCAGTGAGAGAGAGAGAGAGAAGCTGTTAGTAAGAGAGAGAGAAGCTGTGAGTGACAGAGAGAGAGAAAGAGAAGCTGTTTGTGTGATAGAGAGAGAGAAAGAGAAGCTGAGCATGAGAGAGAGAGATTGAGAAGCTGTAAGTGAGAGAGAGAGAGAGAAGCTGTGTGTGAGAGAGAGAGGGAAAGAGAAGCTGTGAGTGAGAGAGAGAGAGAACGAGAAGCTGTGAGTGAGAGAGAGAGAAAGAGATGCTGTGAGTGAGTGAGTGAGAGAGTGAGAAGCTGTGATTGAGAGAGAGAGAGAGGAGCTGGGAGTGAGTAAGAGAGAGAGAAGCTGTGAGTGAGAGAGAGAGAGAGAAGCTGTGAGTGAGGGAGAGAGAGCAAGAGAAGCTGTGAGTGAGAGAGAGAAAGAAAGAGAAGCTGTGAGAGAGAGAGAGAGAAGGAGAAGCTGTGAATGAGAGAGAGAGAAAGAGAAGCTGTGTGAGAGAGAGAGAGAAAGAGAAGCTGTGAGTGATAGAGAGAGAAAGAGAAGCTGTGAGTGAGAGAGAGAGAAAGAGAAGCTGTGAGAGAGAGAGAGAGAAACAGAAGCTGTGAATGAGAGAGAGAGAAAGAGAAGCTGTGTGTGTGTGAGAGAGAGAAGCTGTGAGTGAGAGAGTGAGAGAAAGAGAAGCTGTGAGTGAGAGAGATAGAAAGAGAAGCTGTGAGTGAGAGAGAGAGAGCAAGAGAAACTGTGAGTGAGAGAGAGAGAAAGAGAAGCTGTGTGTGTGTGAGAGAGAGAAAGAGAAGCTGTGAGTGAGTGAGAGAGAAAGAGAAGCTGTGTGTGTGAGAGAGAGAGAAGCTGAGAGTGAGAGAGAGAGAATGAGAAGGTGTGAGTTAGAGAGAGAGACAAAGAGAAGCTGTGTGTGTGAGAGAGAGAACGAGAAGATGTGAGTGAGAGAGAGAGAAAGAGAAGCTGTGAGTGAGAGAGAGGGAGAGAAGCTGTGAGTGTGTGATAGAGAGAAAATCAGGGAGTGAGTAAGAGAGAGAGAGGGAAGCTGTGAGTGAGAGAGAGAGAAATAGAAGCTGTAAGTGAGAGAGAGAGAAAGAGAAACTGTGAGTGAAAGAGAGAGAGAGAAGCTGTAAGTGAGAGAGAGAGAGAGAAGCTGTGTGTGTGTGAGAGAGAAAGAGAAGCTGTGAGTGAGAGAGAGAGAGAAAGATAAGCTGTAAGTGAGAGAGAGAAAGAGATGCTGTGAGTAAGTGAGAGAGTGAGAAGATGTGAGTGTGTGTGAGAGAGAGAAGCTGGGAGTGAGTAAGAGAGAGAGAAGCTGTGACTGAGAGAGAGAGAAAGAAATAAAGAGAAGCTGTGAGTGAGAGAGAGTGAGAGAGAGAGAAGCTGTGAGTGAGTGAGAGAGAGAGAGAAGCTGTGAGTGAGAGAGAGAGAGAAAGAGCTGTGAGTGAGAGAGAGAGAGAAAGAGAAGGTGTGAGTGAGAGAGAGATTAAGAGAAGCTGTGAGTGAGAGAGAGAGAGAAAGAAAGAGAAGCTGTGAGTGAGAGAGAGAGAAAGAGAAGCTGTGAATGAGAGAGAGACAAAGAGAAGCTGAGCATGAGAGAGAGAGAAAGAGAAGCTGTAAGTGAGAGAGAGAGAGAAGCTGTGTGTGTGAGAGAGAGAGAAAGAGAAGCTGTGAGTGAGAGAGAGAGAGAGAAAGAGAAGCTGTGAGTGAGTGAGTGAGAGAGTGAGAAGCTGTGAGTGAGAGAGAGAGAGGAGCTGGGAGTGAGTAAGAGAGAGAGAAGCTGTGAGTGAGAGAGAGAGAGAGAAGCTGTGAGTGAGGGAGAGAGAGAAAGAGAAGCTGTGAGTGAGAGAGAGAGAAAGAGAAGCTGTGAATGAGAGTGAGAGAAAAAGAAGCTGTGAGGGAGAGAGAGAGAGAGAAAGAGAAGCTGTGAGTGAGAGACAGAGAGAAAGAGAAGCTGTGAGTGAGAGAGAGAAAGAGAAGCTGTGAGTGAGAGAGAGAGAGAGAAAGAAAGAGAAGCTGTGAGTGAGAGAGAGAGAGAAAGAGAAGCTGTGAATGAGAGAGAGAAAGAGAAGCTGTGTGTGTGAGAGAGAAAGAGAAGCTGTGAGTGACAGAGAGAGAAAGAGAAGCTGTGAGTGAGAGAGAGAGAGAAAGAGAAGCTGTGAATGAGAGAGAGAGAAAGAGAAGCTGTGTGAGAGAGAGAGAAGCTGTGTGTGAGAGAGTGAGAGAAAGAGAAGCTGTGAGTGAGAGAGAGAGAAAGAGAAGCTGTGAGTGAGAGAGAGAGAGCAAGAGAAGCTGTGAGTGAGAGAGAGAGAAAGAGAAGCTGTGTGTGTGAGAGAGAGAGAAAGAGAAGCTGTGAGTGTGTGTGAGAGAGAAAATCAGGGAGTGAGTAAGAGAGAGAGAGGGAAGCTGTGAGTGAGAGAGAGAGAAATAGAAGCTGTAAGTGAGAGAGAGAGAAAGAGAAACTGTGAGTGAAAGAGAGAGAGAGAAGCTGTAAGTGTGAGAGAGAGAGAAGCTGTGTGTGTGAGAGAAAGAAAGAGAAGCTGTGAGTGAGAGAGAGAGAGAAAGAGAAGCTGTAAGTGAGAGAGAGAAAGAGATGCTGTGAGTAAGTGAGAGAGTGAGAAGATGTGAGTGAGTGAGAGAGAGAGAAGCTGGTAGTGAGTAAGAGAGAGAGAGAAGCTGTGAGTGAGAGAGAGAGAAAGAAAGAAAGAGAAGCTGTGAGTGAGAGAGAGTGAGAGAGAGAGAAGCTGTGAGTGAGAGAGAGAGAGAGAAGCTGTGAGTGAGAGAGAGAGAGAAAGAGAAGCTGTGAGTGAGAGAGAGAGAGAGAGAGAGAGAACGAGAAGCTGTGAGTGAGAGAGAGAAAGAGATGCTGTGAGTGAGTGAGTGAGAGAGTGAGAAGCTGTGAGTGAGAGAGAGAGAGAGAGGAGCTGGGAGTGAGTAAGAGAGAGAGAAGCTGTGAGTGAGAGAGAGAGAGAGAAGCTGTGAGTGAGGGAGAGAGAGCAAGAGAAGCTGTGAGTGAGAGAGAGAGAGAGAGAAGCTGTGAATGAGAGAGAGAGAAAAAGAAGCTGTGAGGGAGAGAGAGAGAAAGAGAAGCTGTGAGTGAGAGAGAGAGAGAGAAAGAAAGAGAAGCTGTGAGTGAGAGAGAGAGAGAAAGAGAAGCTGTGTGAGTGAGAGAGAGAGAGAAAGAGAAGCTGAGAGTGAGAGAGATAGAGAAAGAGATGCTGTAAGGGAGAGAGAGAGAAGCTGTGTGTGTGATAGAGATAAAGAGAAGCTGTGAGTGAGAGAGAGAGAGAAAGAGAAGCTGTGAGTGACAGAGAGAGAGAGAGTGAGAAGCTGTGTGTGTGAGAGAGAGAGAAGCTGGGAGTGAGTAAGAGAGAGAGAGAAGCTGTGAGAGAGAGAGAAGCTGTGAGTGAGAGGGAGAGAGAGAAGCTGTGAGTGCGAGAGAGTGAGAGAGAGAGAAGATGTGAGTGAGTGAGAGAGAGAAGCTGTGTGTGTGAGAGAGAGAAAGAGAAGCTGTAAGTGAGAGAGAGTGAGAAAGAAAGAGAGAAGATGTGAGTGAGAGAGAGAGAGAAAGAGAAGCTGTGAGTGAGTGAGAGAGAGAGAAGCTGAGAGTGAGAGAGAGAGAATGAGAAGGTGTGAGTGAGAGAGAGAGAGAGAAAGAGAAGCTGTGAGTGAGAGAGAGAGAAAGAGAAGCTGTGTGTGTGAGAGAGAGAACGAGAAGCTGTGAGTGAGAGAGAGAGAGAAAGAGAAGCTGTGAGTGAGTGAGAGAGAGAGAGTGAGAACCTGTGAGTGAGAGAGTGAGAGAAGCTGGGAGTGAGTAAGAGAGAGAGAGGGAAGCTGTGAGTGAGAGAAAGAGAGAAATAGAAGCTGTAAGTGAGAGAGAGAGAAAGAGAAACTGTGAGTGAAAGAGAGAGAGAGAAGCTGTGAGTTAGAGAGAGAGAAAGAAAGAGAAGCTGTGAGTGAGAGTAAGAGAGAAAGAGAAGCTGAGAGTGAGAGAGAGAGAAAGAGATGCTGTAAAAGAGAGAGAGAGAGAGAATCAGGGAGTAAGAGAGAGAAAAGCTGTGAGTGAGAGAGAGAGAGAAATGGAAGGTGTAAGTGAGAGAGAGTAAGAGAGGCTGTGAGTGAGAGAGGGAGAGAGAAGCTGTTAGTGAGAGAGAGAGAAGTTGTGAGTGAAAGAGAGAGAGAAAGAGAAGCTGTGTGTGATAGAGAAAGAGAAAGAGAAGCTGAGAGTGAGAGAGAGAGAGAGAAAGAGAAGCTGTAAGTGAGAGAGAGAGAAGCTGTGTGTGAGAGAGAGAAAGAGAAGATGTGAGTGAGTGAGGGAGAGAGAAAGAGAAGCTGTGAGTGAGAGAGAGAGAAAGAGATGCTGTGAGTGAGTGAGTGAGAGAGAGAGTGGGAAGCTGTGAGTGAGTGAGAGAGAGAGAGAAGCTGTGAGTGAGTAAGAGAGAGAGAAGCTGTGAGTGAGTGAGAGAGAGAGTGAGAAGCTGTGAGTGAGAGAGAGAGAAGCTGGGAGTGAGAGAGAGAAGCTGTGAATGAGAGAGAGAGAAAGAGAAGCTGTGAGTGAGAAAGATAGAAAGACAAGCTGTGAGTGAGAGAAAGAGAGAGAAGCTGTGAGTGAGAGAGAGAGAGAGAGAGAATCAGGGAGTAAGAGAGAGAGAAGCTGTGAGTGAGAGGGAGAGAGAAATAGAAGGTGTAAGTGAGAGATAGAAAGAGAAGCTGTGAGTGAGAGATGGAGAGAAGCTGTTAGTGAGAGAGAGAGAAGCTGTGAGTGACAGAGAAAGAGAAGCTGTGTGTGTGTGAGAGAGAGAAAGAGAAGCTGAGAGTGAGAGAGAGAGAAGCTGTAAGTGAGAGAGAGAGAGAGAAGCTGTGTGTGTGTGAGAGAGAAAGAGAAGCTGTGAGTGTGTGAGAGAGAGAAAGAGAAGCTGTAAGTGAGAGAGAGAGAGAAAGAGATGCTGTGAGTGAGAGAGTGAGAAGATGTGAGTGATTGAGAGAGAGAGAGAAGCTGGGAGTGAGTAAGAGAGAGAGAGAAGCTGTGAGTGAGAGAGAGAGAAAGAAAGAAAGAGAAGCTGTGAGTGAGAGAGAGTGAGAGAGAGAGAAGCTGTGAGTGAGTGAGAGAGAGAGAGAAGCTGTGAGTGAGAGAGAGAGAGAGAAAGAGCTGTGAGTTAGAGAGAGAGAGAGAAAGAGAAGGTGTGAGTGAGAGAGAGAGAAAGAGAAGCTGTGTGTGAGAGAGAGAGAGAAAGAAAGAGAAGCTGTGAGTGAGAGAGAGAGAGAAAGAGAAGCTGTGAATGAGAGAGAGAAAGAGAAGCTGTGTGAGAGAGATAGAGAAAGAGAAGCTGTGAGTGAGAGAAAGAGAAGCTGTGAGTGAGAAAGAGTGAGAAAGAGAAGCTGTGAGTGAGTGAGAGAGAGAAAGAGAAGCTGTGAATGAGAGAGAGAGAAAGAGAAGCTGTGACAGAGAGAGTGGCTGTGAGTGAGAGAGAGAGAGAAAGAGACGCTGTGAGTGAGAGTTAGAGAAATAGGTGTAAGTGAGTGAGAGAGAGAAAGAGAACCTGTCAGTGAGAGAGAGAGAGAGAGAGAGAGAAGCTGTTAGTAAGAGAGAGAGAAGCTGTGAGTGACAGAGAGAGAGAAAGAGAAGCTGTGTGTGTGATAGAGAGAGAGAAAGAGAAGCTGAGCATGAGAGAGAGAGAGAAAGAGAAGCTGTAAGTGAGTGAGAGAGAGAGAAGCTGTGTGTGTGAGAGAGAGAGAAAGAGAAGCTGTGAGTGAGAGAGAGAGAGAACGAGAAGCTGTGAGTGAGAGAGAGAGAAAGAGATGCTTTGAGTGAGTGAGTGAGAGAGTGAGAAGCTGTGAGTGAGAGAGAGAGAGGAGCTGGGAGTGAGTAAGAGAGAGAGAAGCTGTGAGTGAGAGAGAGAGAGAGAAGCTGTGAGTGAGGGAGAGAGAGCAAGAGAAGCTGTGAGTGAGAGAGAGAGAAGCTGTGAATGAGAGAGAGAGAAAAAGAAGCTGTGAGGGAGAGAGAGAGAAAGAGAAGCTGAGTGAGAGAGAGAAAGAAAGAAAGAGAAGCTGTGAGTGAGAGAGAGAGAGAAAGAGAAGCTGTGTGAGTGAGAGAGAGAGAGAAAGAGAAGCTGAGAGTGAGAGAGATAGAGAAAGAGATGCTGTAAGGGAGAGAGAGAGAAGCTGTGTGTGTGATAGAGATAAAGAGAAGCTGTGAGTGAGAGAGAGAGAGAAAGAGAAGCTGTGAGTGACAGAGAGAGAGAGTGAGAAGCTGTGTGTGTGAGAGAGAGAGAAGCTGGGAGTGAGTAAGAGAGAGAGAGAAGCTGTGAGAGAGAGAGAAGCTGTGAGTGAGAGGGAGAGAGAGAAGCTGTGAGTGAGAGAGAGTGAGAGAGAGAGAAGATGTGAGTGAGTGAGAGAGAGAAGCTGTGTGTGTGAGAGAGAGAAAGAGAAGCTGTAAGTGAGAGAGAGTGAGAAAGAGAGAAGCTGTGAGTGAGAGAGAGAGAGAAAGAGAAGCTGTGAGTGAGTGAGAGAGAGAGAAGCTGAGAGTGAGAGAGAGAATGAGAAGGTGTGAGTGAGAGAGAGAGAGAGAAAGAGAAGCTGTGAGTGAGAGAGAGAGAGAAAGAGAAGCTGTGTGTGAGAGAGAGTGAACGAGAAGCTGTGAGTGAGAGAGAGAGAGAAAGAGAAGCTGTGAGTGAGTGAGAGAGAGAGAGTGAGAACCTGTGAGTGAGAGAGTGAGAGAAGCTGGGAGTGAGTAAGAGAGAGAGAGGGAAGCTGTGAGTGAGAGAAAGAGAGAAATAGAAGCTGTAAGTGAGAGAGAGAGAAAGAGAAACTGTGAGTGAAAGAGAGAGAGAGAAGCTGTGAGTTAGAGAGAGAGAGAAAGAAAGAGAAGCTGTGAGTGAGAGTAAGAGAGAAAGAGAAGCTGAGAGTGAGAGAGAGAGAAAGAGATGCTGTAAAAGAGAGAGAGAGAGAGAATCAGGGAGTAAGAGAGAGAAAGGCTGTGAGTGAGAGAGAGAGAGAAATGGAAGGTGTAAGTGAGAGAGAGTAAGAGAGGCTGTGAGTGAGAGAGGGAGAGAGAAGCTGTTAGTGAGAGAGAGAAGTTGTGAGTGAAAGAGAGAGAGAAAGAGAAGCTGTGTGTGATAGAGAGAGAGAAAGAGAAGCTGAGAGTGAGAGAGAGAGAGAGAAAGAGAAGCTGTAAGTGAGAGAGAGAGAAGCTGTGTGTGAGAGAGAGAAAGAGAAGATGTGAGTGAGTGAGGGAGAGAGAAAGAGAAGCTGTGAGTGAGAGAGAGAGAAAGAGATGCTGTGGGTGAGTGAGTGAGAGAGAGAGTGGGAAGCTGTGAGTGAGTGAGAGAGAGAGAGAAGCTGTGAGTGAGTAAGAGAGAGAGAGAAGCTGTGAGTGAGTGAGAGAGAGAGTGAGAAGCTGTGAGTGAGAGAGAGAGAAGCTGGGAGTGAGAGAGAGAAGCTGTGAATGAGAGAGAGAGAAAGAGAAGCTGAGAGAGAGTGTGTGTGAGAGAGAAGCTGTGAGTGAGTGAGAGAGAAGATGAGAAGCTGTGTGTGAGAGAGAGAAAGAGAAGCTGTGAGTGAGAAAGATAGAAAGACAAGCTGTGAGTGAGAGAAAGAGAGAGAAGCTGTGAGTGAGAGAGAGAGAGAGAGAGAATCAGGGAGTAAGAGAGAGAGAAGCTGTGAGTGAGAGGGAGAGAGAAATAGAAGGTGTAAGTGAGAGATAGAAAGAGAAGCTGTGAGTGAGAGATGGAGAGAAGCTGTTAGTGAGAGAGAGAGAAGCTGTGAGTGACAGAGAAAGAGAAGCTGTGTGTGTGTGAGAGAGAGAAAGAGAAGCTGAGAGTGAGAGAGAGAGAGAGAGAAGCTGTAAGTGAGAGAGAGAGAGATGCTGTGTGTGTGAGAGAGAGAAAGAGAAGCTGTGAGTGTGTGTGAGAGAGAAAGAGAAGCTGTAAGTGAGAGAGAGAGAGAGAGAAAGAGATGCTGTGAGTGAGAGAGTGAGAAGATGTGAGTGATTGAGAGAGAGAGAAGCTGGGAGTGAGTAAGAGAGAGAGAGAAGCTGTGAGTGAGAGAGAGAGAAAGAAAGAAAGAGAAGCTGTGAGTGAGAGAGAGTGAGAGAGAGAGAAGCTGTGAGTGAGTGAGAGAGAGAGAGAAGCTGTGAGTGAGAGAGAGAGAGAGAAAGAGCTGTGAGTTAGAGAGAGAGAGAGAAAGAGAAGGTGTGAGT
This sequence comes from Bradypodion pumilum, assembly GCA_035047305.1. Lineage (NCBI taxonomy): Eukaryota > Metazoa > Chordata > Lepidosauria > Squamata > Chamaeleonidae > Bradypodion > Bradypodion pumilum. The sequence goes on along the minus strand of JAWDJD010000002.1, from coordinate 226,929,570 downwards.
GAGAGAGAGAAAGAGAAGCTGTGTGTGAGAGAGAGAGAGAAAGAAAGAGAAGCTGTGAGTGAGAGAGAGAGAGAAAGAGAAGCTGTGAATGAGATAGAGAAAGAGAAGCTGTGAGTGAGAGAAAGAGAAGCTGTGAGTGAGAAAGAGTGAGAAGGAGAAGCTGTGAGTGAGTGAGAGAGAGAAAGAGAAGCTGTGAATGAGAGAGAGAGAAAGAGAAGCTGTGACAGAGAGAGTGGCTGTGAGTGAGAGAGAGAGAGAAAGAGACGCTGTGAGTGAGAGTTAGAGAAATAGGTGTAAGTGAGTGAGAGAGAGAAAGAGAAGCTGTCAGTGAGAGAGAGAGAGAGAGAGAAGCTGTTAGTAAGAGAGAGAGAAGCTGTGAGTGACAGAGAGAGAGAAAGAGAAGCTGTGTGTGTGATAGAGAGAGAGAAAGAGAAGCTGAGCATGAGAGAGAGAGAGAAAGAGAAGCTGTAAGTGAGTGAGAGAGAGAGAATCTGTGTGTGTGTGTGAGAGAGAAAGAGAAGCTGTTAGTGAGAGAGAGAGAGAACGAGAAGCTGTGAGTGAGAGAGAGAGAAAGAGATGCTTTGAGTGAGTGAGTGAGAGAGTGAGAAGCTGTGAGTGAGAGAGAGAGAGAGGAGCTGGGAGTGAGTAAGAGAGAGAGAAGCTGTGAGTGAGAGAGAGAGAGAGAAGCTGTGAGTGAGGGAGAGAGAGCAAGAGAAGCTGTGAGTGAGAGAGAGAGAAAGAGAAGCTGTGAATGAGAGAGAGAGAAAAAGAAGCTGTGAGGGAGAGAGAGAGAGAAAGAGAACCTGTGAGTGAGAGAGAGAGAGAGAAAGAAAGAGAAGCTGTGAGTGAGAGAGAGAGAGAAAGAGAAGCTGTGAATGAGAGAGAGAGAAAGAGAAGCTGTGTGTGTGAGAGAGAGAAAGAGAAGCTGTGAGTGACAGAGAGAGAGAAAGAGAAGCTGTGAGTGAGAGAAAGAGAAGCTGTGAGTGAGAGAGAGAGAGCGAGAAAGAGAAGCTGTGAATGAGAGAGAGAGAAAGAGAAGCTGTGTGTGTGAGAGAGAGAGAAGCTGTGAGTGAGAGAGTGAGAGAAAGAGAAGCTGTGAGTGAGAGAGAGAGAAAGAGAAGCTGTGAGTGAGAGAGAGAGAGCAAGAGAAACTGTGAGTGAGAGAGAGAGAAAGAGAAGCTGTGTGTGTGTGTGAGAGAGAAAGAGAAGCTGTGAGTGAGTGAGAGAGAAAGAGAAGCTGTGTGTGTGAGAGAGAGAGAAGCTGAGAGTGAGAGAGAGAGAATGAGAAGGTGTGAGTTAGAGAGAGAGACAAAGAGAAGCTGTGTGTGAGAGAGAGAGAACGAGAAGCTGTGAGTGAGAGAGAGAGAAAGAGAAGCTGTGAGTGAGAGAGAGGGAGAGAAGCTGTGAGTGTGTGATAGAGAGAAAATCAGGGAGTGAGTAAGAGAGAGAGAGGGAAGCTGTGAGTGAGAGAGAGAGAAATAGAAGCTGTAAGTGAGAGAGAGAGAAAGAGAAACTGTGAGTGAAAGAGAGAGAGAGAGAAGCTGTAAGTGAGAGAGAGAGAGAGAAGCTGTGTGTGTGTGAGAGAGAAAGAGAAGCTGTGAGTGAGAGAGAGAGAGAAAGATAAGCTGTAAGTGAGAGAGAGAAAGAGATGCTGTGAGTAAGTGAGAGAGTGAGAAGATGTGAGTGTGTGTGAGAGAGAGAAGCTGGGAGTGAGTAAGAGAGAGAGAGAAGCTGTGACTGAGAGAGAGAGAAAGAAAGAAAGAGAAGCTGTGAGTGAGAGAGAGTGAGAGAGAGAGAAGCTGTGAGTGAGTGAGAGAGAGAGAGAAGCTGTGAGTGAGAGAGAGAGAGAAAGAGCTGTGAGTGAGAGAGAGAGAGAAAGAGAAGGTGTGAGTGAGAGAGAGATTAAGAGAAGCTGTGAGTGAGAGAGAGAGAAAGAAAGAGAAGCTGTGAGTGAGAGAGAGAGAAAGAGAAGCTGTGAATGAGAGAGAGAGAAAGAGAAGCTGAGCATGAGAGAGAGAGAAAGAGAAGCTGTAAGTGAGAGAGAGAGAGAAGCTGTGTGTGTGAGAGAGAGAGAAAGAGAAGCTGTGAGTGAGAGAGAGAGAGAGAAAGAGAAGCTGTGAGTGAGTGAGTGAGAGAGTGAGAAGCTGTGAGTGAGAGAGAGAGAGGAGCTGGGAGTGAGTAAGAGAGAGAGAAGCTGTGAGTGAGAGAGAGAGAGAAAGAAAGAAAGAGAAGCTGTGAGTGTGAGAGAGTGAGAGAGAGAGAAGCTGTGAGTGAGAGAGAGAGAGAGAAAGAGAAGCTGTGAGTGAGAGACAGAGAGAAAGAGAAGCTGTGAGTGAGAGAGAGAAAGAGAAGCTGTGAGTGAGAGAGAGAGAGAAAGAAAGAGAAGCTGTGAGTGAGAGAGAGAGAGAAAGAGAAGCTGTGAATGAGAGAGAGAAAGAGAAGCTGTGTGTGTGAGAGAGAAAGAGAAGCTGTGAGTGACAGAGAGAGAAAGAGAAGCTGTGAGTGAGAGAGAGAGAGAAAGAGAAGCTGTGAATGAGAGAGAGAGAAAGAGAAGCTGTGTGAGAGAGAGAGAAGCTGTGTGTGAGAGAGTGAGAGAAAGAGAAGCTGTGAGTGAGAGAGAGAGAAAGAGAAGCTGTGAGTGAGAGAGATAGAGCAAGAGAAGCTGTGAGTGAGAGAGAGAGAAAGAGAAGCTGTGTGTGTGTGAGAGAGAGAAAGAGAAGCTGTGAGTGTGTGTGAGAGAGAAAATCAGGGAGTGAGTAAGAGAGAGAGAGGGAAGCTGTGAGTGAGAGAGAGAGAAAGAGAAGCTGTGAGTGAGAGAGAGAGAGAAAGAGAAGCTGTGAATGAGAGAGAGAGAAAGAGAAGCTGTGTGAGAGAGAGAGAAGCTGTGTGTGAGAGAGTGAGAGAAAGAGAAGCTGTGAGTGAGAGAGAGAGAAAGAGAAGCTGTGAGTGAGAGAGATAGAGCAAGAGAAGCTGTGAGTGAGAGAGAGAGAAAGAGAAGCTGTGTGTGTGTGAGAGAGAGAAAGAGAAGCTGTGAGTGTGTGTGAGAGAGAAAATCAGGGAGTGAGTAAGAGAGAGAGAGGGAAGCTGTGAGTGAGAGAGAGAGAAATAGAAGCTGTAAGTGAGAGAGAGAGAAAGAGAAACTGTGAGTGAAAGAGAGAGAGAAGCTGTAAGTGTGAGAGAGAGAGAAGCTGTGTGTGTGAGAGAAAGAAAGAGAAGCTGTGAGTGAGAGAGAGAGAGAAAGAGAAGCTGTAAGTGAGAGAGAGAAAGAGATGCTGTGAGTAAGTGAGAGAGTGAGAAGATGTGAGTGAGTGAGAGAGAGAGAAGCTGGTAGTGAGTAAGAGAGAGAGAAGCTGTGAGTGAGAGAGAGAGAAAGAAAGAAAGAGAAGCTGTGAGTGAGAGAGAGTGAGAGAGAGAGAAGCTGTGAGTGAGAGAGAGAGAGAAGCTGTGAGTGAGAGAGAGAGAGAAAGAGAAGCTGTGAGTGAGAGAGAGAGAGAGAGAGAGAACGAGAAGCTGTGAGTGAGAGAGAGAAAGAGATGCTGTGAGTGAGTGAGTGAGAGAGTGAGAAGCTGTGAGTGAGAGAGAGAGAGAGAGGAGCTGGGAGTGAGTAAGAGAGAGAGAAGCTGTGAGTGAGAGAGAGAGAGAAGCTGTGAGTGAGGGAGAGAGAGCAAGAGAAGCTGTGAGTGAGAGAGAGAGAGAGAAGCTGTGAATGAGAGAGAGAGAAAAAGAAGCTGTGAGGGAGAGAGAGAGAAAGAGAAGCTGTGAGTGAGAGAGAGAGAGAAAGAAAGAGAAGCTGTGAGTGAGAGAGAGAGAGAAAGAGAAGCTGTGTGAGTGAGAGAGAGAGAAAGAGAAGCTGAGAGTGAGAGAGATAGAGAAAGAGATGCTGTAAGGGAGAGAGAGAGAAGCTGTGTGTGTGATAGAGATAAAGAGAAGCTGTGAGTGAGAGAGAGAGAGAAAGAGAAGCTGTGAGTGACAGAGAGAGAGAGAGTGAGAAGCTGTGTGTGTGAGAGAGAGAGAAGCTGGGAGTGAGTAAGAGAGAGAGAGAAGCTGTGAGAGAGAGAGAAGCTGTGAGTGAGAGGGAGAGAGAGAAGCTGTGAGTGCGAGAGAGTGAGAGAGAGAGAAGATGTGAGTGAGTGAGAGAGAGAAGCTGTGTGTGTGAGAGAGAGAAAGAGAAGCTGTAAGTGAGAGAGAGTGAGAAAGAGAGAAGATGTGAGTGAGAGAGAGAGAGAAAGAGAAGCTGTGAGTGAGTGAGAGAGAGAGAAGCTGAGAGTGAGAGAGAGAGAATGAGAAGGTGTGAGTGAGAGAGAGAGAGAGAAAGAGAAGCTGTGAGTGAGAGAGAGAGAGAGTGAGAACCTGTGAGTGAGAGAGTGAGAGAAGCTGGGAGTGAGTAAGAGAGAGAGAGGGAAGCTGTGAGTGAGAGAAAGAGAGAAATAGAAGCTGTAAGTGAGAGAGAGAGAAAGAGAAACTGTGAGTGAAAGAGAGAGAGAGAAGCTGTGAGTTAGAGAGAGAGAAAGAAAGAGAAGCTGTGAGTGAGAGTAAGAGAGAAAGAGAAGCTGAGAGTGAGAGAGAGAGAAAGAGATGCTGTAAAAGAGAGAGAGAGAGAGAATCAGGGAGTAAGAGAGAGAAAAGCTGTGAGTGAGAGAGAGAGAGAAATGGAAGGTGTAAGTGAGAGAGAGTAAGAGAGGCTGTGAGTGAGAGAGGGAGAGAGAAGCTGTTAGTGAGAGAGAGAGAAGTTGTGAGTGAAAGAGAGAGAGAAAGAGAAGCTGTGTGTGATAGAGAGAGAGAAAGAGAAGCTGAGAGAGAGAGAGAGAGAGAGAAAGAGAAGCTGTAAGTGAGAGAGAGAGAAGCTGTGTGTGAGAGAGAGAAAGAGAAGATGTGAGTGAGTGAGGGAGAGAGAAAGAGAAGCTGTGAGTGAGAGAGAGAGAAAGAGATGCTGTGAGTGAGTGAGTGAGAGAGAGAGTGGGAAGCTGTGAGTGAGTGAGAGAGAGAGAGAAGCTGTGAGTGAGTAAGAGAGAGAGAGAAGCTGTGAGTGAGTGAGAGAGAGAGTGAGAAGCTGTGAGTGAGAGAGAGAGAAGCTGGGAGTGAGAGAGAGAAGCTGTGAATGAGAGAGAGAGAAAGAGAAGCTGAGAGAGAGAGTGTGTGAGAGAGAAGCTGTGAGTGAGTGAGAGAGAAGATGAGAAGCTGTGTGTGAGAGAGAGAAAGAGAAGCTGTGAGTGAGAAAGATAGAAAGACAAGCTGTGAGTGAGAGAAAGAGAGAGAAGCTGTGAGTGAGAGAGAGAGAGAGAGAGAATCAGGGAGTAAGAGAGAGAGAAGCTGTGAGTGAGAGGGAGAGAGAAATAGAAGGTGTAAGTGAGAGATAGAAAGAGAAGCTGTGAGTGAGAGATGGAGAGAAGCTGTTAGTGAGAGAGAGAGAAGCTGTGAGTGACAGAGAAAGAGAAGCTGTGTGTGTGAGAGAGAGAGAAAGAGAAGCTGAGAGTGAGAGAGAGAGAGAAGCTGTAAGTGAGAGAGAGAGAGAGAAGCTGTGTGTGTGTGAGAGAGAAAGAGAAGCTGTGAGTGTGTGAGAGAGAGAAAGAGAAGCTGTAAGTGAGAGAGAGAGAGAGAGAAAGAGATGCTGTGAGTGAGAGAGTGAGAAGATGTGAGTGATTGAGAGAGAGAGAGAAGCTGGGAGTGAGTAAGAGAGAGAGAGAAGCTTTGAGTGAGAGAGAGAGTGAGAGAGAGAGAAGCTGTGAGTGAGAGAGAGAGAGAGAAGCTGTGAGTGAGAGAGAGAGAGAAAGAGAAGCTGTGAGTGAGAGAGAGAGAGAGAGAGAGAGAACGAGAAGCTGTGAGTGAGAGAGAGAAAGAGATGCTGTGAGTGAGTGAGTGAGTGAGAGAGTGAGAAGCTGTGAGTGAGAGAGAGAGAGAGGAGCTGGGAGTGAGTAAGAGAGAGAGAAGCTGTGAGTGAGAGAGAGAGAGAAGCTGTGAGTGAGGGAGAGAGAGCAAGAGAAGCTGTGAGTGAGAGAGAGAGAGAGAAGCTGTGAATGAGAGAGAGAGAAAAAGAAGCTGTGAGGGAGAGAGAGAGAAAGAGAAGCTGTGAGTGAGAGAGAGAGAGAAAGAAAGAGAAGCTGTGAGTGAGAGAGAGAGAGAAAGAGAAGCTGTGTGAGTGAGAGAGAGAGAAAGAGAAGCTGAGAGTGAGAGAGATAGAGAAAGAGATGCTGTAAGGGAGAGAGAGAGAAGCTGTGTGTGTGATAGAGATAAAGAGAAGCTGTGAGTGAGAGAGAGAGAGAAAGAGAAGCTGTGAGTGACAGAGAGAGAGAGAGTGAGAAGCTGTGTGTGTGAGAGAGAGAGAAGCTGGGAGTGAGTAAGAGAGAGAGAGAAGCTGTGAGAGAGAGAGAAGCTGTGAGTGAGAGGGAGAGAGAGAAGCTGTGAGTGCGAGAGAGTGAGAGAGAGAGAAGATGTGAGTGAGTGAGAGAGAGAAGCTGTGTGTGTGAGAGAGAGAAAGAGAAGCTGTAAGTGAGAGAGAGTGAGAAAGAGAGAAGATGTGAGTGAGAGAGAGAGAGAAAGAGAAGCTGTGAGTGAGTGAGAGAGAGAGAAGCTGAGAGTGAGAGAGAGAGAATGAGAAGGTGTGAGTGAGAGAGAGAGAGAGAAAGAGAAGCTGTGAGTGAGAGAGAGAGAGAGAGTGAGAACCTGTGAGTGAGAGAGTGAGAGAAGCTGGGAGTGAGTAAGAGAGAGAGAGGGAAGCTGTGAGTGAGAGAAAGAGAGAAATAGAAGCTGTAAGTGAGAGAGAGAGAAAGAGAAACTGTGAGTGAAAGAGAGAGAGAGAAGCTGTGAGTTAGAGAGAGAGAAAGAAAGAGAAGCTGTGAGTGAGAGTAAGAGAGAAAGAGAAGCTGAGAGTGAGAGAGAGAGAAAGAGATGCTGTAAAAGAGAGAGAGAGAGAGAATCAGGGAGTAAGAGAGAGAAAAGCTGTGAGTGAGAGAGAGAGAGAAATGGAAGGTGTAAGTGAGAGAGAGTAAGAGAGGCTGTGAGTGAGAGAGGGAGAGAGAAGCTGTTAGTGAGAGAGAGAGAAGTTGTGAGTGAAAGAGAGAGAGAAAGAGAAGCTGTGTGTGATAGAGAGAGAGAAAGAGAAGCTGAGAGTGAGAGAGAGAGAGAGAAAGAGAAGCTGTAAGTGAGAGAGAGAGAAGCTGTGTGTGAGAGAGAGAAAGAGAAGATGTGAGTGAGTGAGGGAGAGAGAAAGAGAAGCTGTGAGTGAGAGAGAGAGAAAGAGATGCTGTGAGTGAGTGAGTGAGAGAGAGAGTGGGAAGCTGTGAGTGAGTGAGAGAGAGAGAGAAGCTGTGAGTGAGTAAGAGAGAGAGAGAAGCTGTGAGTGAGTGAGAGAGAGAGTGAGAAGCTGTGAGTGAGAGAGAGAGAAGCTGGGAGTGAGAGAGAGAAGCTGTGAATGAGAGAGAGAGAAAGAGAAGCTGAGAGAGAGAGTGTGTGAGAGAGAAGCTGTGAGTGAGTGAGAGAGAAGATGAGAAGCTGTGTGTGAGAGAGAGAAAGAGAAGCTGTGAGTGAGAAAGATAGAAAGACAAGCTGTGAGTGAGAGAAAGAGAGAGAAGCTGTGAGTGAGAGAGAGAGAGAGAGAGAATCAGGGAGTAAGAGAGAGAGAAGCTGTGAGTGAGAGGGAGAGAGAAATAGAAGGTGTAAGTGAGAGATAGAAAGAGAAGCTGTGAGTGAGAGATGGAGAGAAGCTGTTAGTGAGAGAGAGAGAAGCTGTGAGTGACAGAGAAAGAGAAGCTGTGTGTGTGAGAGAGAGAGAAAGAGAAGCTGAGAGTGAGAGAGAGAGAGAAGCTGTAAGTGAGAGAGAGAGAGAGAAGCTGTGTGTGTGTGAGAGAGAAAGAGAAGCTGTGAGTGTGTGAGAGAGAGAAAGAGAAGCTGTAAGTGAGAGAGAGAGAGAGAGAAAGAGATGCTGTGAGTGAGAGAGTGAGAAAATGTGAGTGATTGAGAGAGAGAGAGAAGCTGGGAGTGAGTAAGAGAGAGAGAGAAGCTTTGAGTGAGAGAGAGAGAAAGAAAGAAAGAGAAGCTGTGAGTGAGAGAGAGTGAGAGAGAGAGAAGCTGTGAGTGAGTGAGTGAGAGAGAGAGAGAAGCTGTGAGTGAGAGAGAGAGAGAGAAAGAGCTGTGAGTTAGAGAGAGAGAGAGAAAGAGAAGGTGTGAGTGAGAGAGAGAGAAAGAGAAGCTGTGTGTGAGAGAGAGAGAGAAAGAAAGAGAAGCTGTGAGTGAGAGAGAGAGAGAAAGAGAAGCTGTGAATGAGAGAGAGAAAGAGAAGCTGTGTGAGAGAGATAGAGAAAGAGAAGCTGTGAGTGAGAGAAAGAGAAGCTGTGAGTGAGAAAGAGTGAGAAAGAGAAGCTGTGAGTGAGTGAGAGAGAGAAAGAGAAGCTGTGAATGAGAGAGAGAGAAAGAGAAGCTGTGACAGAGAGAGTGGCTGTGAGTGAGAGAGAGAGAGAAAGAGACGCTGTGAGTGAGAGTTAGAGAAATAGGTGTAAGTGAGTGAGAGAGAGAAAGAGAACCTGTCAGTGAGAGAGAGAGAGAGAGAGAGAAGCTGTTAGTAAGAGAGAGAGAAGCTGTGAGTGACAGAGAGAGAGAAAGAGAAGCTGTGTGTGTGATAGAGAGAGAGAAAGAGAAGCTGAGCATGAGAGAGAGAGAGAAAGAGAAGCTGTAAGTGAGTGAGAGAGAGAGAAGCTGTGTGTGTGAGAGAGAGAGAAAGAGAAGCTGTGAGTGAGAGAGAGAGAGAACGAGAAGCTGTGAGTGAGAGAGAGAGAAAGAGATGCTTTGAGTGAGTGAGTGAGAGAGTGAGAAGCTGTGAGTGAGAGAGAGAGAGGAACTGGGAGTGAGTAAGAGAGAGAGAAGCTGTGAGTGAGAGAGAGAGAGAGAAGCTGTGAGTGAGGGAGAGAGAGCAAGAGAAGCTGTGAGTGAGAGAGAGAGAGAGAGAATCTGTGAATGAGAGAGAGAGAAAAAGAAGCTGTGAGGGAGAGAGAGAGAAAGAGAAGCTGAGTGAGAGAGAGAGAGAAAGAAAGAGAAGCTGTGAGTGAGAGAGAGAGAGAAAGAGAAGCTGTGTGAGTGAGAGAGAGAGAGAAAGAGAAGCTTAGAGTGAGAGAGATAGAGAAAGAGATGCTGTAAGGGAGAGAGAGAGAAGCTGTGTGTGTGATAGAGATAAAGAGAAGCTGTGAGTGAGAGAGAGAGAGAAAGAGAAGCTGTGAGTGACAGAGAGAGAGAGTGAGAAGCTGTGTGTGTGAGAGAGAGAGAAGCTGGGAGTGAGTAAGAGAGAGAGAGAAGCTGTGAGAGAGAGAGAAGCTGTGAGTGAGAGGGAGAGAGAGAAGCTGTGAGTGAGAGAGAGTGAGAGAGAGAGAAGATGTGAGTGAGTGAGAGAGAGAAGCTGTGTGTGTGAGAGAGAGAAAGAGAAGCTGTAAGTGAGAGAGAGTGAGAAAGAGAGAAGCTGTGAGTGAGAGAGAGAGAGAAGGAGAAGCTGTAAGTGAGTGAGAGAGAGAGAAGCTGAGAGTGAGAGAGAGAATGAGAAGGTGTGAGTGAGAGAGAGAGAGAGAAAGAGAAGCTGTGAGTGAGAGAGAGAGAGAAAGAGAAGCTGTGTGTGAGAGAGAGTGAACGAGAAGCTGTGAGTGAGAGAGAGAGAGAAAGAGAAGCTGTGAGTGAGTGAGAGAGAGAGAGTGAGAACCTGTGAGTGAGAGAGCGAGAGAAGCTGGGAGTGAGTAAGAGAGAGAGAGGGAAGCTGTGAGTGAGAGAAAGAGAGAAATAGAAGCTGTAAGTGAGAGAGAGAGAAAGAGAAACTGTGAGTGAAAGAGAGAGAGAGAAGCTGTGAGTTAGAGAGAGAGAGAAAGAAAGAGAAGCTGTGAGTGAGAGTAAGAGAGAAAGAGAAGCTGAGAGTGAGAGAGAGAGAGAAAGAGATGCTGTAAAAGAGAGAGAGAGAGAGAGAATCAGGGAGTAAGAGAGAGAAAGGCTGTGAGTGAGAGAGAGAGAGAAATGGAAGGTGTAAGTGAGAGAGAGTAAGAGAGGCTGTGAGTGAGAGAGGGAGAGAGAAGCTGTTAGTGAGAGAGAGAGAAGTTGTGAGTGAAAGAGAGAGAGAAAGAGAAGCTGTGTGTGATAGAGAGAGAGAAAGAGAAGCTGAGAGTGAGAGAGAGAGAGAGAAAGAGAAGCTGTAAGTGAGAGAGAGAGAAGCTGTGTGTGAGAGAGAGAAAGAGAAGATGTGAGTGAGTGAGGGAGAGAGAAAGAGAAGCTGTGAGTGAGAGAGAGAGAAAGAGATGCTGTGAGTGAGTGAGTGAGAGAGAGAGTGGGAAGCTGTGAGTGAGTGAGAGAGAGAGAGAAGCTGTGAGTGAGTAAGAGAGAGAGAGAAGCTGTGAGTGAGTGAGAGAGAGAGTGAGAAGCTGTGAGTGAGAGAGAGAGAAGCTGGGAGTGAGAGAGAGAAGCTGTGAATGAGAGAGAGAGAAAGAGAAGCTGAGAGAGAGTGTGTGTGAGAGAGAAGCTGTGAGTGAGTGAGAGAGAAGATGAGAAGCTGTGTGTGAGAGAGAGAAAGAGAAGCTGTGAGTGAGAAAGATAGAAAGACAAGCTGTGAGTGAGAGAAAGAGAGAGAAGCTGTGAGTGAGAGAGAGAGAGAGAGAGAATCAGGGAGTAAGAGAGAGAGAAGCTGTGAGTGAGAGGGAGAGAGAAATAGAAGGTGTAAGTGAGAGATAGAAAGAGAAGCTGTGAGTGAGAGATGGAGAGAAGCTGTTAGTGAGAGAGAGAGAAGCTGTGAGTGACAGAGAAAGAGAAGCTGTGTGTGTGTGTGAGAGAGAAAGAGAAGCTGAGAGTGAGAGAGAGAGAGAGAGAAGCTGTAAGTGAGAGAGAGAGAGAAGCTGTGTGTGTGTGAGAGAGAAAAAGAAGCTGTGAGTGTGTGAGAGAGAGAAAGAGAAGCTGTAAGTGAGAGAGAGAGAGAAAGAGATGCTGTGAGTGAGAGAGTGAGAAGATGTGAGTGATTGAGAGAGAGAGAAGCTGGGAGTGAGTAAGAGAGAGAAAGAAGCTGTGAGTAAGAGAGAGAGAAAGAAAGAAAGAGAAGCTGTGAGTGAGAGAGAGTGAGAGAGAGAGAAGCTGTGAGTGAGTGAGAGAGAGAGAGAAGCTGTGAGTGAGAGAGAGAGAGAGAAAGAGCTGTGAGTTAGAGAGAGAGAGAAAGAGAAGGTGTGAGTGAGAGAGAGAAAGAGAAGCTGTGTGTGAGAGAGAGAGAGAAAGAAAGAGAAGCTGTGAGTGAGAGAGAGAGAGAAAGAGAAGCTGTGAATGAGAGAGAGAAAGAGAAGCTGTGTGAGAGAGATAGAGAAAGAGAAGCTGTGAGTGAGAGAAAGAGAAGCTGTGAGTGAGAAAGAGTGAGAAAGAGAAGCTGTGAGTGAGTGAGAGAGAGAAAGAGAAGCTGTGAATGAGAGAGAGAGAAAGAGAAGCTGTGACAGAGAGAGTGGCTGTGAGTGAGAGAGAGAGAGAAAGAGACGCTGTGAGTGAGAGTTAGAGAAATAGGTGTAAGTGAGTGAGAGAGAGAAAGAGAAGCTGTCAGTGAGAGAGAGAGAGAGAGAGAAGCTGTTAGTAAGAGAGAGAGAAGCTGTGAGTGACAGAGAGAGAGAAAGAGAAGCTGTGTGTGTGATAGAGAGAGAGAAAGAGAAGCTGAGCATGAGAGAGAGAGAGAAAGAGAAGCTGTAAGTGAGTGAGAGAGAGAGAAGCTGTGTGTGTGTGAGAGAGAGAAAGAGAAGCTGTGAGTGAGAGAGAGAGAGAACGAGAAGCTGTGAGTGAGAGAGAGAGAAAGAGATGCTTTGAGTGAGTGAGTGAGAGAGTGAGAAGCTGTGAGTGAGAGAGAGAGAGAGGAGCTGGGAGTGAGTAAGAGAGAGAGAAGCTGTGAGTGAGAGAGAGAGAGAGAAGCTGTGAGTGAGGGAGAGAGAGCAAGAGAAGCTGTGAGTGAGAGAGAGAGAAAGAGAAGCTGTGAATGAGAGAGAGAGAAAAAGAAGCTGTGAGGGAGAGAGAGAGAGAAAGAGAACCTGTGAGTGAGAGAGAGAGAGAGAAAGAAAGAGAAGCTGTGAGTGAGAGAGAGAGAAAGAGAAGCTGTGAATGAGAGAGAGAGAAAGAGAAGCTGTGACAGAGAGAGTGGCTGTGAGTGAGAGAGAGAGAGAAAGAGACGCTGTGAGTGAGAGTTAGAGAAATAGGTGTAAGTGAGTGAGAGAGAGAAAGAGAAGCTGTCAGTGAGAGAGAGAGAGAGAGAGAAGCTGTTAGTAAGAGAGAGAGAAGCTGTGAGTGACAGAGAGAGAGAAAGAGAAGCTGTGTGTGTGATAGAGAGAGAGAAAGAGAAGCTGAGCATGAGAGAGAGAGAGAAAGAGAAGCTGTAAGTGAGTGAGAGAGAGAGAAGCTGTGTGTGTGTGAGAGAGAGAAAGAGAAGCTGTGAGTGAGAGAGAGAGAGAACGAGAAGCTGTGAGTGAGAGAGAGAGAAAGAGATGCTTTGAGTGAGTGAGTGAGAGAGTGAGAAGCTGTGAGTGAGAGAGAGAGAGAGGAGCTGGGAGTGAGTAAGAGAGAGAGAAGCTGTGAGTGAGAGAGAGAGAGAGAAGCTGTGAGTGAGGGAGAGAGAGCAAGAGAAGCTGTGAGTGAGAGAGAGAGAAAGAGAAGCTGTGAATGAGAGAGAGAGAAAAAGAAGCTGTGAGGGAGAGAGAGAGAGAAAGAGAACCTGTGAGTGAGAGAGAGAGAGAGAAAGAAAGAGAAGCTGTGAGTGAGAGAGAGAGAAAGAGAAGCTGTGAATGAGAGAGAGAGAAAGAGCTGTGTGTGTGAGAGAGAGAAAGAGAAGCTGTGAGTGACAGAGAGAGAGAAAGAGAAGCTGTGAGTGAGAGAAAGAGAAGCTGTGAGTGAGAGAGAGAGAGAAAGAGAAGCTGTGAATGAGAGAGAGAGAAAGAGAAGCTGTGTGTGTGAGAGAGAGAGAAGCTGTGAGTGAGAGAGTGAGAGAAAGAGAAGCTGTGAGTGAGAGAGAGAGAAAGAGAAGCTGTGAGTGAGAGAGAGAGAGCAAGAGAAACTGTGAGTGAGAGAGAGAGAAAGAGAAGCTGTGTGTGTGTGTGAGAGAGAAAGAGAAGCTGTGAGTGAGTGAGAGAGAAAGAGAAGCTGTGTGTGTGAGAGAGAGAGAAGCTGAGAGTGAGAGAGAGAGAATGAGAAGGTGTGAGTTAGAGAGAGAGACAAAGAGAAGCTGTGTGTGAGAGAGAGAGAACGAGAAGCTGTGAGTGAGAGAGAGAGAAAGAGAAGCTGTGAGTGAGAGAGAGGGAGAGAAGCTGTGAGTGTGTGAGAGAGAGAAAATCAGGGAGTGAGTATGAGAGAGAGAGGGAAGCTGTGAGTGAGAGAGAGAGAGAAATAGAAGCTGTAAGTGAGAGAGAGAGAAAGAGAAACTGTGAGTGAAAGAGAGAGAGAGAAGCTGTAAGTGAGAGAGAGAGAGAAGCTGTGTGTGTGAGAGAGAGAAAGAGAAGCTGTGAGTGAGAGAGAGAGAAAGATAAGCTGTAAGTGAGAGAGAGAAAGAGATGCTGTGAGTAAGTGATCGAGTGAGAAGATGTGAGTGTGTGAGAGAGAGAGAAGCTGGGAGTGAGTAAGAGAGAGAGAGAAGCTGTGACTGAGAGAGAGAGAAAGAAAGAAAGAGAAGCTGTGAGTGAGAGAGAGTGAGAGAGAGAGAAGCTGTGAGTGAGTGAGAGAGAGAGAGAAGCTGTGAGTGAGAGAGAGAGAGAAAGAGCTGTGAGTGAGAGAGAGAGAAAGAGAAGGTGTGAGTGAGAGAGAGAGAAAGAGAAGCTGTGAGTGAGAGAGAGAGAAAGAAAGAGAAGCTGTGAGTGAGAGAGAGAGAAAGAGAAGCTGTGAATGAGAGAGAGAGAAAGAGAAGCTGAGTGTGAGAGAGAGAGAGAAAGAGAAGGTGTAAGTGAGAGAGAGAGAGAGAAGCTGTGTGTGTGTGAGAGAGAGAAAGAGAAGCTGTGAGTGAGAGAGAGAGAAAGAGAAGCTGTGAGTGAGAGAGAGAGAAAGAGATGCTGTGAGTGAGTGAGTGAGAGAGTGAGAAGCTGTGAGTGAGAGAGAGAGAGGAGCTGGGAGTGAGTAAGAGAGAGAGAAGCTGTGAGTGAGTGAGAGAGAGAGAAGCTGTGAGTGAGGGAGAGAGAGAAAGAGAAGCTGTGAGTGAGAGAGAGAGAAAGAGAAGCTGTGAATGAGAGTGAGAGAAAAAGAAGCTGTGAGGGAGAGAGAGAGAGAGAGAGAGAAAGAGAAGCTGTGAGTGAGAGACAGAGAGAAAGAGAAGCTGTGAGTGAGAGAGAGAAAGAGAAGCTGTGAGAGAGAGAGAGAAAGAGAAGCTGTGAGTGACAGAGAGAGAGAAAGAGAAGCTGTGAGTGAGAGAAAGAGAAGCTGTGAGTGAGAGAGAGAGAAAGAGAAGCTGTGAATGAGAGAGAGAGAGAGAGAAGCTGTGAGAGAGAGAGAAGCTGTGTGTGAGAGAGTGAGAGAAAGAGAAGCTGTGAGTGAGAGAGAGAGAAAGAGAAGCTGTGAGTGAGAGAGAGAGAGCAAGAGAAGCTGTGAGTGAGAGAGAGAGAAAGAGAAGCTGTGTGTGTGTGAGAGAGAGAAAGAGAAGCTATGAGTGAGTGAGAGAGAAAGAGAAGCTGTGTGTGTGTGAGAGAGAGAAGCTGAGAGTGAGAGAGAGAGAGAGAATGAGAAGGTGTGAGAGAGAGAGACAAAGAGAAGCTGTGTGTGAAAGAGAGAGAACGAGAAGCTGTGAGTGAGAGAGAGAGAGAAAGAGAAGCTGTGAGTGAGAGAGAGAGAGAAAGAGAAGCTGTGAGTGAGAGAGGGAGAGAAGCTGTGAGTGTGTGTGAGAGAGAAAATCAGGGAGTCAGTAAGAGAGAGAGAGGGAAGCTGTGAGTGAGAGAGAGAGAAATAGAAGCTGTAAGTGAGAGAGAGAGAAAGAGAAACTGTGAGTGAAAGAGAGAGAGAGAAGCTGTAAGTGAGAGAGAGAGAGAAGCTGTGTGTGAGAGAGAGAGAAAGAGAAGCTGTGAGTGAGAGAGAGAGAAAGAGAAGCTGTAAGTGAGAGAGAGAAAGAGATGCTGTGAGTAAGTGAGAGAGTGAGAAGATGTGAGTGAGTGAGAGAGAGAAGCTGTGAGTGAGTAAGAGAGAGAGAGTAGCTGTGAGTGAGAGAGAGAGAAAGAAAGAAAGAGAAGCTGTGAGTGAGAGAGAGTGAGAGAGAGAGAAGCTGTGAGTGAGTGAGAGAGAGAGAGAAGCTGTGAGTGAGAGAGAGAGAGAAAGAGAAGCTGTGAGTGAGAGAGAGAGAACGAGTAGCTGTGAGTGAGAGAGAGAGAAAGAGATGCAGTGAGTGAGTGAGTGAGAGAGTGAGAAGCTGTGAGTGAGAGAGAGAGAGAGGAGCTGGGAGTGAGTGAGTGAGAGAGAAGCTGTGAGTGAGAGAGAGAGAGAGAAGCTGTGAGTGAGGGAGAGAGAGAGAGAAGCTGTGTGTGTGATAGAGATAAAGAGAAGCTGTGAGTGAGAGAGAGAGAGAAAGAGAAGCTGTGAGTGACAGAGAGAGAGAGTGAGAAGCTGTGTGTGTGTGAGAGAGAGAAGCTGGGAGTGAGTAAGAGAGAGAGAGAGAAGCTGTGTGAGAGAGAGAAGCTGTGAGTGAGAGGGAGAGAGAGAAGCTGTGAGAGAGAGAGTGAGAGAGAGAGAAGATGTGAGTGAGTGAGAGAGAGAAGCTGTGTGAGTGAGAGAGAGAGAGAAAGAGAAGCTGTGTGTGTGATAGAGAGAGAGAAAGAGAAGCTGAGAGTGAGAGAGAGAGAGAAAGAGAAGCTGTAAGTGAGAGAGAGAGAAGCTGTGTGTGAGAGAGAGAAAGAGAAGCTGTGAGTGAGTGAGAGAGAGAGAAAGAGAAGCTGTGAGTGAGTGAGAGAGAAAGAGATGCTGTGAGTGAGTGAGTGAGAGAGTGGGAAGCTTTGAGTGAGTGAGAGAGAGAGAAGCTGTGAGTGAGTAAGAGAGAGAGAAGCTGTGAGTGAGTGAGAGAGAGAGTGAGAAGCTGTGAGTGAGAGAGAGAGAAGCTGGGAGTGAGAGAGAGAAGCTGTGAATGAGAGAGAGAGAAAGAGAAGCTGAGAGAGAGAGTGTGTGAGAGAGAAGCTGTGAGTGAGTGAGAGAGAAGATGAGAAGCTGTGTGTGAGAGAGAGAAAGAGAAGCTGTGAGTGAGAAAGATAGAAAGAGAAGCTGTGAGTGAGATAAAGAGAGAGAAGCTGTGAGTGAGAGAGAGAGAGAGAGAATCAGGGAGTAAGAGAGAGAGAAGCTGTGAGTGAGAGGGAGAGAGAAATAGAAGGTGTAAGTGAGAGATAGAAAGAGAAGCTGTGAGTGAGAGATGGAGAGAAGCTGTTAGTGAGAGAGAGAGAAGCTGTGAGTGACAGAGAAAGAGAAGGTGTGTGTGTGTGAGAGAGAGAAAGAGAAGCTGAGAGTGAGAGAGAGAGAGAAGCTGTAAGTGAGAGAGAGAGAGAGAAGCTGTGTGTGTGAGAGAGAGAAAGAGAAGCTGTGAGTGAGAGAGAGAGAGAAAGAGAAGCTGTAAGTGATAGAGAGAGAAAGAGATGCTGTGAGTGAGAGAGTGAGAAGATGTGAGTGAGTGAGAGAGAGAAGCTGGGAGTGAGTAAGAGAGAGAGAGAAGCTGTGAGTGAGAGAGAAAGAAAGAAAGAGAAGCTGTGAGTGAGAGAGAGTGAGAGAGAGAGAAGCTTTGAGTGAGTGAGAGAGAGAGAGAAGCTGTGAGTGAGAGAGAGAGAGAAAGAGCTGTGAGTTAGAGAGAGAGAGAAAGAGAAGGTGTGAGTGAGAGAGAGAGAAAGAGAAGCTGTGAGTGAGAGAGAGAGAGAAAGAAAGAGAAGCTGTGAGTGAGAGAGAGAGAGAAAGAGAAGCTGTGAATGAGAGAGAGAAAGAGAAGCTGTGTGAGAGAGATAGAGAAAGAGAAGCTGTGAGTGAGAGAAAGAGAAGCTGTGAGTGAGAAAGAGTGAGAAAGAGAAGCTGTGAGAGAGAGAGAGAAAGAGAAGCTGTGAATGAGAGAGAGAGAAAGAGAAGCTGTGACAGAGAGAGTGGCTGTGAGTGAGAGAGAGAGAGAGAAAGAGACGCTGTGAGTGAGAGTTAGAGAAATAGGTGTAAGTGAGTGAGTGAGAGAAAGAGAAGCTGTCAGTGAGAGAGAGAGAGAAGCTGTTAGTAAGAGAGAGAGAAGCTGTGAGTGACAGAGAGAGAGAAAGAGAAGCTGTGTGTGTGATAGAGAGAGAGAAAGAGAAGCTGAGCATGAGAGAGAGAGAGAAAGAGAAGCTGTAAGTGAGAGAGAGAGAGAGAACCTGTGTGTGTGAGAGAGAGATAAAGAGAAGCTGTGAGTGAGAGAGAGAGAGAGAACGAGAAGCTGTGAGTGAGAGAGAGAGAAAGAGATGCTGTGAGTGAGTGAGTGAGAGAGTGAGAAGCTGTGAGTGAGAGAGAGAGAGAGGAGCTGGGAGTGAGTAAGAGAGAAGCTGTGAGTGAGAGAGAGAGAGAGAAGCTGTGAGTGAGGGAGAGAGAGCAAGAGAAGCTGTGAGTGAGAGAGAGAGAAAGAGAAGCTGTGAATGAGAGAGAGAGAAAAAGAAGCTGTGAGGGAGAGAGAGAGAGAAAGAGAAGCTGTGAGTGAGAGAGAGAGAGAGAAAGAAAGAGAAGCTGTGAGTGAGAGAGAGAGAGAGAAAGAGAAGCTGTGAATGAGAGAGAGAGAAAGAGAAGCTGTGTGAGAGAGAGAGAGAAAGAGAAGCTGTGAGTGACAGAGAGAAAGAGAAGCTGTGAGTGAGAGAAAGAGAAGCTGTGAGTGAGAGAGAGAGAGAGAGAGAAAGAGAAGCTGTGAATGAGAGAGAGAGAAAGAGAAGCTGTGTGTGAGAGAGAGAGAGAAGCTGTGAGTGAGAGTGAGAGAAAGAGAAGCTGTGAGTGAGAGAGAGAGAGCAAGAGAAACTGTGAGTGAGAGAGAGAGAAAGAGAAGCTGTGTGTGTGTGTGAGAGAGAAAGAGAAGCTGTGAGTGAGTGAGAGAGAAAGAGAAGCTGTGTGTGTGTGAGAGAGAGAAGCTGAGAGTGAGAGAGAGAGAATGAGAAGGTGTGAGTTAGAGAGAGAGACAAAGAGAAGCTGTGTGTGTGAGAGAGAGAACGAGAAGATGTGAGTGAGAGAGAGAGAAAGAGAAGCTGTGAGTGAGAGAGAGGGAGAGAAGCTGTGAGTGTGTGAGAGAGAGAAAATCAGGGAGTGAGTAAGAGAGAGAGAGGGAAGCTGTGAGTGAGAGAGAGAGAGAAATAGAAGCTGTAAGTGAGAGAGAGAGAAAGAGAAACTGTGAGTGAAAGAGAGAGAGAGAAGCTGTAAGTGAGAGAGAGAGAAGCTGTGTGTGTGAGAGAGAGAAAGAGAAGCTGTGAGTGAGAGAGAGAGAGAAAGATTAGCTGTAAGTGAGAGAGAGAAAGAGATGCTGTGAGTAAGTGAGAGAGTGAGAAGATGTGAGTGTGTGTGAGAGAGAAGCTGGGAGTGAGTAAGAGAGAGAGAGAAGCTGTGACTTAGAGAGAGAGAAAGAAAGAAAGAGAAGCTGTGAGTGAGAGAGAGTGAGAGAGAGAGAAGCTGTGAGTGAGTGAGTGAGAGAGAGAAGCTGTGAGTGAGAGAGAGAGAGAAAGAGCTGTGAGTGAGAGAGAGAGAGAAAGAGAAGGTGTGAGTGAGAGAGAGATTAAGAGAAGCTGTGAGTGAGAGAGAGAGAAAGAAAGAGAAGCTGTGAGTGAGAGAGAGAGAAAGAGAAGCTGTGAATGAGAGAGAGAGAAAGAGAAGCTGAGTGTGAGAGAGAGAAAGAGAAGCTGTAAGTGAGAGAGAGAGAGAGAAGCTGTGTGTGTGAGAGAGAGAGAAAGAGAAGCTGTGAGTGAGAGAGAGAGAGAAAGAGAAAATGTGAGTGAGAGAGAGAGAGAAAGAGATGCTGTGAGTGAGTGAGTGAGAGAGTGAGAAGCTGTGAGTGAGAGAGAGAGAGGAGCTGGGAGTGAGTAAGAGAGAGAGAAGCTGTGAGTGAGAGAGAGAGAGAAGCTGTGAGTGAGGGAGAGAGAGAAAGAGAAGCTGTGAGTGTGAGAGAGAGAAAGAGAAGCTGTGAATGAGAGTGAGAGAAAAAGAAGCTGTGAGGGAGAGAGAGAGAGAGAAAGAGAAGCTGTGAGTGAGAGACAGAGAGAAAGAGAAGCTGTGAGTGAGAGAGAGAGAGAAAGAGAAGCTGTGAGTGAGAGAGAGAGAGAGAAAGAAAGAGAAGCTGTGAGTGAGAGAGAGAGAGAAAGAGAAGCTGTGAATGAGAGAGAGAAAGAGAAGCTGTGTGTGTGAGAGAGAAAGAGAAGCTGTGAGTGACAGAGAGAGAAAGAGAAGCTGTGAGTGAGAGAAAGAGAAGCTGTGAGTGAGAGAGAGAGAGAAAGAGAAGCTGTGAATGAGAGAGAGAGAAAGAGAAGCTGTGAGAGAGAGAAGCTGTGTGTGAGAGAGTGAGAGAAAGAGAAGCTGTGAGTGAGAGAGAGAGAAAGAGAAGCTGTGAGTGAGAGAGAGAGCAAGAGAAGCTGTGAGTGAGAGAGAGAGAAAGAGAAGCTGTGTGTGTGTGAGAGAGAGAAAGAGAAGCTGTGAGTGAGTGAGAGAGAAAGAGAAGCTGTGTGTGTGTGTGTGAGAGAGAAGCTGAGAGTGAGAGAGAGAGAGAGAATGAGAAGGTGTGAGTGAGAGAGAGAGACAAAGAGAAGCTGTGTGTGTGAGAGAGAGAACGAGAAGCTGTGAGTGAGAGAGAGAGAGAAAGAGAAGCTGTGAGTGAGAGAGAGGGAAAGAGAAGCTGTGAGTGAGAGAGAGGGAGAGAAGCTGTGAGTGTGTGAGAGAGAGAAAATCAGGGAGTGAGTAAGAGAGAGAGAGGGAAGCTGTGAGTGAGAGAGAGAGAAATAGAAGCTGTAAGTGAGAGAGAGAGAAAGAGAAACTGTGAGTGAAAGAGAGAGAGATAAGCTGTAAGTGAGAGAGAGAGAAAAGCTGTGTGTGTGAGAGAGAGAAAGAGAAGCTGTGAGTGAGAGAGAGAGAGAAAGAGAAGCTGTAAGTGAGAGAGAGAAAGAGATGCTGTGAGTAAGTGAGAGAGTGAGAAGATGTGAGTGAGTGAGAGAGAGAGAAGCTGGGAGTGAGTAAGAGAGAGAGAGAAGCTGTGAGTGAGAGAGAGAGAAAGGAAGAAAGAGAAGCTGTGAGTGAGAGAGAGTGAGAGAGAGAGAAGCTGTGAGTGAGTGAGAGAGAGAGAAGCTGTGAGTGAGAGAGAGAGAGAAAGAGAAGCTGTGAGTGAGAGAGAGAGAGAGAAAGAAGCTGTGTGTGTGATAGAGAGAAAGAGAAGCTGAGTGAGAGAGGGAGACAGAGAAGCTGTGAGGGAGAGAGAGAGAGACAAAGAAGCTGTGTGTGTGTTGAGAGAGAAAGAGAATCTGTGAGTGAGAGAGAGAGAAAAAGAAGATGTGAGGGAGAGAGAGAGAGAAAGAGAAGCTGTGAGTGAGAGAGAGAGAGAAAGAAAGAGAAGCTGTGAGTGAGAGAGAGAGAGAAAGAGAAGCTGTGAATGAGAGAGAGAGAAAGAGAAGCCGTGTGTGAGAGAGAGAGAAAGAGAAGCTGTGAGTGACAGAGAGAGAGAAAGAGAAGCTGTGAGTGAGAGAAAGAGAAGCTGTGAGTGAGAGAGAGAGAGAGAAAGAGAAGCTGTGAATGAGAGAGAGAGAAAGAGAAGCTGTGTGTGTGAGAGAGAGAAAGAGAAGCTGTGAGTGAGAGAGAGAGAGAAAGAGAAGCTGTGAGTGAGTGAGAGAGAA
Source organism: Bradypodion pumilum (assembly GCA_035047305.1). Classification (NCBI taxonomy): domain Eukaryota; kingdom Metazoa; phylum Chordata; class Lepidosauria; order Squamata; family Chamaeleonidae; genus Bradypodion; species Bradypodion pumilum. Next base: position 226,908,796 of record JAWDJD010000002.1, on the reverse strand, counting down.
AGAGAAGCTGTGTGTGTGTGAGAGAGAGAAGCTGAGAGTGAGAGAGAGAGAATGAGAAGGTGTGAGTTAGAGAGAGAGACAAAGAGAAGCTGTGTGTGTGAGAGAGAGAACGAGAAGCTGTGAGTGAGAGAGAGAGAAAGAGAAGCTGTGAGTGAGAGAGAGGGAGAGAAGCTGTGAGTGTGTGTGAGAGAGAAAATCAGGGAGTGAGTAAGAGAGAGAGAGGGAAGCTGTGTGTGAGAGAGAGAGAGAAATAGAAGCTGTAAGTGAGAGAGAGAGAAAGAGAAACTGTGAGTGAAAGAGAGAGAGAGAAGCTGTAAGTGAGAGAGAGAGAGAAGCTGTGTTTGTGAGAGAGAGAAAGAGAAGCTGTGAGTGAGAGAGAGAGAGAAAGATAAGCTGTAAGTGAGAGAGAGAAAGAGATGCTGTGAGTAAGTGAGAGAGTGAGAAGATGTGAGTGAGTGAGAGAGAGAGAAGCTGGGAGTGAGTAAGAGAGAGAGAAGCTGTGAGTGAGAGAGAGAGAAAGAAAGAAAGAGAAGCTGCGAGTGAGAGAGAGTGAGAGAGAGAGAAGCTGTGAGTGAGTGAGAGAGAGAGAGAAGCTGTGAGTGAGAGAGAGAGAGAAAGAGCTGTGAGTGAGAGAGAGAGAGAAAGAGAAGGTGTGAGTGAGAGAGAGAGAAAGAGAAGCTGTGAGTGAGAGAGAGAGAGAAAGAAAGAGAAGCTGTGAGTGAGAGAGAGAGAGAGAAAGAAAGAGAAGCTGTGAGTGAGAGAGAGAGAGAAAGAGAAGCTGTGAATGAGAGAGAGAAAGAGAAGCTGTGTGTGAGAGAGAGAAAGAGAAGCTGTGAGTGACAGAGAGAGAGAAAGAGAAGCTGTGAGGGAGAGAAAGAGAAGCTGTGAGTGAGAGAGAGAGAGAAAGAGAAGCTGTGAATGAGAGAGAAAGAGAAGCTGTGTGTGAGAGAGAGAGGCTGTGTGTGAGAGAGTGAGAGAAAGAGAAGCTGTGAGTGAGAGAGAGAGAAAGAGAAGCTGTGAGTGAGGGAGAGAGAGCAAGAGAAGCTGTGAGTGAGAGAGAGAAAGAGAAGCAGTGTGTGTGTGAGAGAGAGAAAGAGAAGCTCTGAGTGAGTGAGAGAGAAAGAGAAGCTGTGTGTGTGTGTGAGAGAGAGAAGCTGAGAGTGAGAGAGAGAGAGAGAATGAGAAGGTGTGAGTGAGAGAGAGAGACAAAGAGAAGCTGTGTGAGAGAGAGAGAACGAGAAGCTGTGAGTGAGAGAGAGAGAGAAAGAGAAGCTGTGAGTAAGAGAGAGGGAGAGAAGCTGTGAGTGTGTGAGAGAGAGAAAATCAGGGAGTGAGTAAGAGAGAGAGAGGGAAGCTGTGAGTGAGAGAGAGAGAAATAGAAGCTGTAAGTGAGAGAGAGAGAAAGAGAAACTGTGAGTGAAAGAGAGAGAGAGAAGCTGTAAGTGAGAGAGAGAGAAGCTGTGTGTGTGTGAGAGGGAAAGAGTAGCTGTGAGTGAGAGAGAGAGAGAAAAAGAAGCTGTAAGTGAGAGAGAGAAAGAGATGCTGTGAGTAAGTGAGAGAGTGAGAAGATGTGAGTGAGTGAGAGAGAGAGAAGCTGGGAGTGAGTAAGAGAGAGAGAGAAGCTGTGAGTGAGAGAGAGAGAAAGAAAGAAAGAGAAGCTGTGAGAGAGAGTGAGAGAGAGAGAAGCTGTGAGTGAGTGAGAGAGAGAGAAGCTGTGAGTGAGAGAGAGAGAGAAAGAGAAGGTGTGAGTGAGAGAGAGAGAAAGAGAAGCTGGTAGTGAGAGAGAGAGAGAGAAAGAAAGAAGGAGAAGCTGTGAGTGAGAGAGAGAGAAAGAGAAGCTGTGAATGAGAGAGAGAGAAAGAGAAGCTGTGTGAGAGAGATAGAGAAAGAGAAGCTGTGAGTGAGAGAAAAAGAAGCTGTGAGTGAGAGAGAGTGAGAAAGAGAAGCTGTGAGTGAGAGAGAGAGAGAAAGAGAAGCTGTGAATGAGAGAGAGAGAAAGAGAAGCTGTGTGTGAGAGAGAGAAGCTGTGAGTGAGAGAGAGAGAGGAAGAGAAGCTGTGAGTGAGAGAGAGAAATAGGTCTAAGTGAGTGAGAGAGAGAAAGAGAAGCTGTCAGTGAGAGAGAGAGAGAGAAGCTGTTAGTGAGAGAGAGAGAAGCTATGAGTGACAGAGAGAGAAAGAGAAGCTGTGTGTGTGATAGAGAGAGAGAAAGAGAAGCTGACCGTGAGAGAGAGAGAGAAAGAGAAGCTGTAAGTGAGAGAGAGAGAGAGAGAAGCTGTGTGTGTGTGAGAGAGAAAGAGAAGCTGTGAGTGAGAGAGAGATAGAGAAAGAGAAGCTGTGAGTGAGTGAGAGAGAAAGAGATGCTGTGAGTGATTGAGTGAGAGAGTGAGAAGCTGTGAGTGAGAGAGAGAGAGAGGAGCTGGGAGTGAGTAAGAGAGAAAGAAGCTGTGAGTGAGAGAGAGAGAAAGAAAGAAAGAGAAGCTGTGAGTGAGAGAGAGTGAGAGAGAGAGAAGCTGTGAGTGAGAGAGAGAGAGAAAGAGAAGCTGTGAGTGAGAGAGAGAGAGAAAGAGAAGCTGTGAATGAGAGAGAGAGAAAAAGAAGCTGTGAGGGAGAGAGAGAGAAAGAGAAGCTGTGAGTGAGAGACAGAGAGAAAGAGAAGCTGTGAGTGAGAGAGAGAAAGAGAAGGTGTGTGTGTGTGAGAGAGAAAGAGAAGCTGTGAGTGAGTGAGAGAGAAAGAGAAGCTGTGTGTGTGTGAGAGAGAAGGAGAAGCTGTGAGTGAGAGAGAGAGAGAAAGAGAAGCTGTGAGTGAGAGAGAGAGAGAAAGAGAAGCTGTGAGTGAGAGAGAGAGAAGCTGTGAGTGACAGAGAGAGAGAGAGAAAGAGAAGCTGTGAGTGAGAGAAAGAGAAGCGGTGAGTGAGAGAGAGAGAGAAAGAGAAGCTGTGAATGAGAGAGAGAGAAAGAGAAGCTATGAGAGAGAGAGAAGCTGTGAGTGAGACAGTGAGAGAAAGAGAAGCTGTGAGTGAGAGAGAGAGAGAGAGAAGCTGTGAGTGAGAGAGAGAGAGCAAGAGAAGCTGTGAGTGAGAGAGAGAAAGAGAAGGTGTGTGTGTGTGAGAGAGAAAGAGAAGCTGTGAATGAGAGAGAGAGAAAGAGAAGCTATGAGAGAGAGAGAAGCTGTGAGTGAGAGAGTGAGAGAAAGAGAAGCTGTGAGTGAGAGAGAGAGAGAAAGAGCTGTGAGTGAGAGAGAGAGAGAAAGAGAAGGTGTGAGTGAGAGAGAGAGAAAGAGAAGCTGTGAGTGAGAGAGAGAGAGAAAGAAAGAGAAGCTGTGAGTGAGAGAGAGAGAGAGAAAGAAAGAGAAGCTGTGAGTGAGAGAGAGAGAGAAAGAGAAGCTGTGAATGAGAGAGAGAAAGAGAAGCTGTGTGTGAGAGAGAGAAAGAGAAGCTGTGAGTGACAGAGAGAGAGAAAGAGAAGCTGTGAGTGAGAGAAAGAGAAGCTGTGAGTGAGAGAGAGAGAGAAAGAGAAGCTGTGAATGAGAGAGAAAGAGAAGCTGTGTGTGAGAGAGAGAAGCTGTGTGTGAGAGAGTGAGAGAAAGAGAAGCTGTGAGTGAGAGAGAGAGAAAGAGAAGCTGTGAGTGAGGGAGAGAGAGCAAGAGAAGCTGTGAGTGAGAGAGAGAAAGAGAAGCAGTGTGTGTGTGAGAGAGAGAAAGAGAAGCTGTGAGTGAGAGAGAGAGAGAAAGAGAAGCTATGAATGAGAGAGAGAGAAAAAGAAGCTGTGAGGGAGAGAGAGAGAAAGAGAAGCTGTGAGTGAGAGAGAGAGAGAAAGAGAAGCTATGAATGAGAGAGAGAGAAAAAGAAGCTGTGAGGGAGAGAGAGAGAAAGAGAAGCTGTGAGTGAGAGACAGAGAGAAAGAGAAGCTGTGAGTGAGAGAGAGAAAGAGAAGGTGTGTGTGTGTGAGAGAGAAAGAGAAGCTGTGAGTGAGTGAGAGAGAAAGAGAAGCTGTGTGTGTGTGAGAGAGAAGGAGAAGCTGTGAGTGAGTGAGAGAGAGAAAGAGAAGCTGTGAGTGAGAGAGAGAGAGAAAGAGAAGCTGTGAGTGAGAGAGAGGGAGAGAAGCTGTGAGTGGGTGAGAGAGAGAAAATCAGGGAGTGAGTAAGAGAGAGAGGGAAGCTGTGAGTGATTGAGAGAGAGAAATAGAAGCTGTAAGTGAGAGAAAGAGAAACTGTGAGTGAAAGAGAGAGAGAAGCTGTGAGTGAGAGAGAGAGAGAAAGAGAAGCTGTGAGTGAGAGTGAGAGAGAAAGAGAAGCTGTGTGAGTGATAGAGAGAGAGAAAGAGAAGCTGAGAGTGAGTGAGAGAGAGAAAGAGATGGTGTAAGGGAGAGAGAGAGAAGCTGTGTGTGTGAGAGAGAGAAAGAAAAGCTGTGAGTGAGAGAGAGAGAGAGAAAGAGAAGCTGTGAGTGTGTGTGAGAGAGAGTGAGAAGCTGTGTGTGTGTGAGAGAGAAGCTGGGAGTGAGTAAGAGAGAGAGAGAAGCTGTGTGTGAGAGAGAGAAGCTGTGAGTGTGAGAGAGAGAGAAAGAGAAGCTGTGAGTGAGAGAGAGTGAGAGAGAGAGAAGCTGTGAGTGAGTGAGAGAGAGAAGCTGTGTGTGTGTGAGAGAGAAAGAGAAGCTGTAAGTTAGAGAGAGTGAGAAAGAGAGAAGCTGTGAGTGAGAGAGTGAGAGAAATAGAAGCTGTGAGTGAGAGAGAGAGGGAAAGAGAAGCTGTGAGTGAGTGAGAGAGAAAGAGAAGCTATGTGTGTGTGAGAGAGAGAGAAGCTGAGAGTGTGAGAGAGAGATAATGAGAAGCTGGAGTGAGAGATAGAGACAAAGAGAAGCTGTGTGTGAGAGAGAGAGAGAACGAGAAGCTGTGAATGAGAGAGAGAGAGAAATAGGTGTAAGTGAGTGAGAGAGAGAAAGAGAAGCTGTCAGTGAGAGAGAGAGAGAAGCTGTTAGTGAGAGAGAGAGAAGCTGTGAGTGACAGAGAGAGAGAAAGAGAAGCTGTGAGTGAGAGAGAGAGAGAAAGAGATGCTGTGAGTGAGTGAGTGAGAGAGTGAGAAGCTGTGAGTGAGAGAGAGAGGAGCTGGGAGTGAGTAAGAGAGAGAGAAGCTGTGAGTGAGAGAGAGAGAGAGAAGCTGTGAGTGAGGGAGAGAGAGAAAGAGAAGCTGTGAGTGAGAGAGAGAGAAAGAGAAGCTGTGAATGAGAGAGAGAGAAAAAGAAGCTGTGAGGGAGAGAGAGAGAGAAAGAGAAGCTGTGAGTGAGAGACAGAGAGAAAGAGAAGCTGTGAGTGAGAGAGAGAGACAAAGAGAAGCTGTGTGAGAGAGAGAGAACGAGAAGCTGTGAGTGAGAGAGAGAGAGAAAGAGAAGCTGTGAGTAAGAGAGAGGGAGAGAAGCTGTGAGTGTGTGAGAGAGAGAAAATCAGGGAGTGAATAAGAGAGAGAGAGGGAAGCTGTGAGTGAGAGAGAGAGAAATAGAAGCTGTAAGTGAGAGAGAGAGAAAGAGAAACTGTGAGTGAAAGAGAGAGAGAGCTGTAAGTGAGAGAGAGAGAGAAGCTGTGTGTGTGAGAGAGAGAAAGAGAAGCTGTGAGTGAGAGAGAGAGAGAAAGAGAAGCTGTAAGTGAGAGAGAGAAAGAGATGCTGTGAGTAAGTGAGAGAGTGAGAAGATGTGAGTGAGTGAGAGAGAGAGAAGCTGGGAGTGAGTAAGAGAGAGAGAGAAGCTGTGAGTGAGAGAGAGAGAAAGAAAGAAAGAGAAGCTGTGAGTGAGAGAGAGTGAGAGAGAGAGAAGCTGTGAGTGAGTGAGAGAGAGAGAAGCTGTGAGTGAGAGAGAGAGAGAAAGAGAAGGTGTGAGTGAGAGAGAGAGAGAAAGAGAAGCTGGTAGTGAGAGAGAGAGAGAGAAAGAAGGAGAAGCTGTGAGTAAGAGAGAGAGAAAGAGAAGCTGTGAATGAGAGAGAGAGAAAGAGAAGCTGTGTGAGAGAGATAGAGAAAGAGAAGCTGTGAGTGAGAGAAAGAGAAGCTGTGAGTGAGAGAGAGTGAGAAAGAGAAGCTGTGAGTGAGAGAGAGAGAAAGAGAAGCTGTGAATGAGAGAGAGAGAAAGAGAAGCTGTGTGTGAGAGAGAGAAGCTGTGAGTGAGAGAGAGAGAGGAAGAGAAGCTGTGAGTGAGAGAGAGAAATAGGTCTAAGTGAGTGAGAGAGAGAAAGAGAAGCTGTCAGTGAGAGAGAGAGAGAGAGAAGCTGTTAGTGAGAGAGAGAGAAGCTATGAGTGACAGAGAGAGAAAGAGAAGCTGTGTGTGTGATAGAGAGAGAGAAAGAGAAGCTGACCGTGAGAGAGAGAGAGAAAGAGAAGCTGTAAGTGAGAGAGAGAGAGAGAGAAGCTGTGTGTGAGAGAGAGAGAAAGAGAAGCTGTGAGTGAGAGAGAGATAGAGAAAGAGAAGCTGTGAGTGAGTGAGAGAGAAAGAGATGCTGTGAGTGATTGAGTGAGAGAGTGAGAAGCTGTGAGTGAGAGAGAGAGAGAGGAGCTGGGAGTGAGTAAGAGAGAAAGAAGCTGTGAGTGAGAGAGAGAGAAAGAAAGAAAGAGAAGCTGTGAGTGAGAGAGAGTGAGAGAGAGAGAAGCTGTGAGTGAGAGAGAGAGAGAAAGAGAAGCTGTGAGTGAGAGAGAGAGAGAAAGAGAAGCTGTGAGTGAGAGAGAGAGAAAAAGAAGCTGTGAGGGAGAGAGAGAGAAAGAGAAGCTGTGAGTGAGAGACAGAGAGAAAGAGAAGCAGTGAGTGAGAGAGAGAAAGAGAAGGTGTGTGTGTGTGAGAGAGAAAGAGAAGCTGTGAGTGAGTGAGAGAGAAAGAGAAGCTGTGTGTGTGTGAGAGAAGGAGAAGCTGTGAGTGAGAGAGAGAGAGAAAGAGAAGCTGTGAGTGAGAGAGAGAGAAAAAGAGAAGCTGTGAGTGAGAGAGAGAGAAGCTGTGAGTGACAGAGAGAGAGAGAGAGAAAGAGAAGCTGTGAGTGAGAGAAAGAGAAGCGGTGAGTGAGAGAGAGAGAGAAAGAGAAGCTGTGAATGAGAAAGAGAGAAAGAGAAGCTATGAGAGAGAGAGAAGCTGTGAGTGAGAGAGTGAGAGAAAGAGAAGCTGTGAGTGAGAGAGAGAGAGAGAAGCTGTGAGTGAGAGAGAGAGAGCAAGAGAAGCTGTGAGTGAGAGAGAGAAAGAGAAGGTGTGTGTGTGTGAGAGAGAAAGAGAAGCTGTGAGTGAGTGAGAGAGAAAGAGAAGCTGTGTGTGTGTGTGAGAGAAGGAGAAGCTGTGAGTGAGAGAGAGAGAGAAAGAGAAGCTGTGAGTGAGAGAGAGAGAGAAAGAGAAGCTGTGAGTGAGAGAGAGGGAGAGAAGCTGTGAGTGGGTGAGAGAGAGAAAATCAGGGAGTGAGTAAGAGAGAGAGGGAAGCTGTGAGTGATTGAGAGAGAGAAATAGAAGCTGTAAGTGAGAGAAAGAGAAACTGTGAGTGAAAGAGAGAGAAGCTGTGAGTGAGAGAGAGAGAGAAAGAGAAGCTGTGAGTGAGAGTGAGAGAGAAAGAGAAGCTGTGTGAGTGATAGAGAGAGAGAAAGAGAAGCTGAGAGTGAGTGAGAGAGAGAAAGAGATGGTGTAAGGGAGAGAGAGAGAAGCTGTGTGTGTGAGAGAGAGAAAGAAAAGCTGTGAGTGAGAGAGAGAGAGAGAAAGAGAAGCTGTGAGTGTGTGTGAGAGAGAGTGAGAAGCTGTGTGTGTGTGAGAGAGAAGCTGGGAGTGAGTAAGAGAGAGAGAGAAGCTGTGTGTGAGAGAGAGAAGCTGTGAGTGTGAGAGAGAGAGAAAGAGAAGCTGTGAGTGAGAGAGAGTGAGAGAGAGAGAAGCTGTGAGTGAGTGAGAGAGAGAAGCTGTGTGTGTGTGAGAGAGAAAGAGAAGCTGTAAGTGAGAGAGAGTGAGAAAGAGAGAAGCTGTGAGTGAGAGAGTGAGAGAAATAGAAGCTGTGAGTGAGAGAGAGAGAGGGAAAGAGAAGCTGTGAGTGAGTGAGAGAGAAAGAGAAGCTGTGTGTGTGTGAGAGAGAGAGAAGCTGAGAGTGAGAGAGAGAGATAATGAGAAGCTGTGAGTGAGAGATAGAGACAAAGAGAAGCTGTGTGTGTGAGAGAGAGAGAACGAGAAGCTGTGAATGAGAGAGAGAGAAATAGGTGTAAGTGAGTGAGAGAGAGAAAGAGAAGCTGTCAGTGGGAGAGAGAGAGAGAAGCTGTTAGTGAGAGAGAGAGAAGCTGTGAGTGACAGAGAGAGAGAAAGAGAAGCTGTGTGCGTGAGAGAGAGAGAGAAAGAGAAGCTGTAAGTGAGAGAGAGAGAGAAGCTGTGTGTGTGTGAGAGAGAGAAAGAGAAGCTGTGAGTGATAGAGAGAGAGAAAGAGAAGCTGTGAGTGAGAGAGAGAGAGAAAGAGATGCTGTGAGTGAGTGAGTGAGAGAGTGAGAAGCTGTGAGTGAGAGAGAGAGGAGCTGGGAGTGAGTAAGAGAGAGAGAAGCTGTGAGTGAGAGAGAGAGAGAGAAGCTGTGAGTGAGGGAGAGAGAGAAAGAGAAGCTGTGAGTGAGAGAGAGAGAAAGAGAAGCTGTGAATGAGAGAGAGAGAAAAAGAAGCTGTGAGGGAGAGAGAGAGAGAGAAAGAGAAGCTGTGAGTGAGAGACAGAGAGAAAGAGAAGCTGTGAGTGAGAGAGAGAGAAAGAGAAGCTGTGAGTGAGAGAGAGAGAGAGAAAGAAAGAGAAGCTGTGAGTGAGAGAGAGAGAGAAAGAGAAGCTGTGAATGAGAGAGAGAAAGAGAAGCTGTGTGTGTGAGAGAGAAAGAGAAGCTGTGAGTGACAGAGAGAGAGAAAGAGAAGCTGTGAGTGAGAGAAAGAGAAGCTGTGAGTGAGAGAGAGAGAAAGAGAAGCTGTGAATGAGAGAGAGAGAAAGAGAAGCTGTGTGAGAGAGAGAGAAGCTGTGAGTGAGAGATTGAGAGAAAGAGAAGCTGTGAGTGAGAGAGAGAGAAAGAGAAGCTGTGAGTGAGAGAGAGAGAGCAAGAGAAGCTGTGAGTGAGAGAGAGAGAAAGAGAAGCTGTGTGTGTGTGAGAGAGAGAAAGAGAAGCTGTGAGTGAGTGAGAGAGAAAGAGAAGCTGTGTGTGTGAGAGAGAGAGAAGCTGATAGTGAGAGAGAGAGAGAGAATGAGAAGGTGTGAGTGAGAGAGAGAGACAAAGAGAAGCTGTGTGTGAGAGAGAGAGAACGAGAAGCTGTGAGTGAGAGAGAGAGAGAAAGAAAGGGAAGCTGTGAGTGAGAGAGAGAGAGAGAAAGAGAAACTGTGAGTGAGAGAGAGGGAGGGAAGCTGTGAGTGTGTGAGAGAGAGAAAATCAGGGAGTGAGAGAGAGAGAAAGAGAAACTGTGAGTGAAAGAGAGAGAGAGAAACTGTAAGTGAGAGAGAGAGAGAAGCTGTGTGTGTGAGAGAGAGAAAGAGAAGCTGTGAGTGAGAGAGAGAGAGAAAGAGAAGCTGTAAGTGAGAGAGAGAAAGAGATGCTGTGAGTAAGTGAGAGAGTGAGAAGATGTGAGTGAGTGAGTGAGAGAGAAGCTGGGAGTGAGTAAGAGAGAGAGAGAGAAGCTGTGAGAGAGAGAGAGAAGCTGTGAGTGTGAGAGAGAGAGATAGAGAAGCTGTGAGTGAGAGAGAGTGAGAGTGAGAGAAGCTGTGAGTGAGTGAGAGAGAGAAGCTGTGTGTGTGTGAGAGAGAAAGAGAAGCTGTAAGTGAGAGAGAGTGAGAAAGAGAGAAGCTGTGAGTGAGAGAGTGAGAGAAATAGAAGCTGTGAGTGAGAGAGAGAGGGAAAGAGAAGCTGTGAGTGAGTGAGAGAGAAAGAGAAGCTGTGTGTGTGTGAGACAGAGAGAAGCTGAGAGTGAGAGAGAGAAATAATGAGAAGCTGTGAGTGAGAGATAGAGACAAAGAGAAGCTGTGTGTGAGAGAGAGAACGAGAAGCTGTGAGTGAGAGAGAGAGAGAAAGAGAAGCTGTGAGTGAGAGAAAGAGAAGCTGTGAGTGAGAGAGAGAGAAAGAGAAGCTGTGAATGAGAGAGAGAGAAAGAGAAGCTGTGAGAGAGAGAGAGAAGCTGTGAGTGAGAGAGTGAGAGAAAGAGAAGCTGTGAGTGAGAGAGAGAGAAAGAGAAGCTGTGAGTGAGAGAGAGAGAGCAAGAGAAGCTGTGAGTGAGAGAGAGAGAAAGAGAAGCTGTGTGTGTGTGTGAGAGAGAAAGAGAAGCTGTGAGTGAGTGAGAGATAAAGAGAAGCTGTGTGTGTGAGAGAGAGAGAAGCTGAGAGTGAGTGAGAGAGAGAGAATGAGAAGGTGTGAGTGTGAGAGAGAGACAAAGAGAAGCTGTGAGTGAGAGAGAGAGAAAGAGAAGCTGTGAGTGAGAGAGAGAGAGAAAGAGAAGCTGTGAGTGAGAGAGAGGGAGGGAAGCTGTGAGTGTGTGAGAGAGAGAAAATCAGGGAGTGAGAGAGAGAGAAAGAGAAACTGTGAGTGAAAGAGAGAGAGAGAAGCTGTAAGTGAGAGAGAGAGAGAAGCTGTGTGTGTGAGAGAGAGAAAGAGAAGCTGTGAGTGAGAGAGAGAGAAAGAGAAGCTGTAAGTGAGAGAGAGAAAGAGATGCTGTGAGTAAGTGAGAGAGTGAGAAGATGTGAGTGAGTGAGTGAGAGAGAAGCTGGGAGTGAGTAAGAGAGAGAGAGAAGCTGTGAGTGAGAGAGAGAGAAAGAAAGAAAGAGAAGCTGTGAGTGAGAGAGAGTGAGAGAGAGAGAAGCTGTGAGTGTGAGAGAGAGAGAGAGAAGCTGTGAGTGAGAGAGAGAGAGAAAGAGCTGTGAGTGAGAGAGAGAGAGAAAGAGAAGGTGTGAGTGAGAGAGAGAGAGAAAGAGAAGCTGTGAGTGAGAGAGAGAAAGAAAGAAAGAGAAGCTGTGAGTGAGAGAGAGAGAGAAAGAGAAGCTGTGAATGAGAGAGAGAGAAAGAAAAGCTGTGTGAGAGAGATAGAGAAAGAGAAGCTGTGAGTGAGAGAAAGAGAAGCTGTGAGTGAGAGAGAGTGAGAAAGAGAAGCTGTGAGTGAGAGAGAGAGAGAAAGAGAAGCTGTGAATGAGAGAGAGAGAAAGAGAAGCTGTGAGAGAGAGAGAGAAGCTGTGAGTGAGAGAGAGAGAGAAAGTGAAGCTGTGAGTGAGAGAGAGAAATAGGTGTAAGTGAGTGAGAGAGAGAAAGAGAAGCTGTCAGTGAGAGAGAGAGAGAAGCTGTTAGTGAGAGAGAGAGAATCTGTGAGTGACAGAGAGAGAGAAAGAGAAGCTGTGTGTGTGATAGAGAGAGAGAAAGAGAAGCTGAGCGTGAGAGAGAGAGAGAGAAAGTGAAGCTGTAAGTGAGAGAGAGAGAGAAGCTGTGTGTGTGAGAGAGAGAAAGAGAAGCTGTGAGTGAGAGAGAGATAGAGAAAGAGAAGCTGTGAGTGAGTGAGAGAGAAAGAGATGCTGTGAGTGATTGAGTGAGAGAGTGAGAAGCTGTGAGTGAGAGAGAGAGAGAGGAGCTGGGAGTGAGTAAGAGAGAGAGAAGCTGTGAGTGAGAGAGAGAGAAAGAAAGAAAGAGAAGCTGTGAGTGAGAGAGAGTGAGAGAGAGAGAAGCTGTGAGTGAGAGAGAGAGAGAAAGATAAGCTGTGAGTGAGAGAGAGAGAAAAAGAGAAGCTGTGAATGAGAGAGAGAGAAAAAGAAGCTGTGAGGGAGAGAGAGAGAGAAAGAGAAGCTGTGAGTGAGAGACAGAGAGAAAGAGAAGCTGTGAGTGAGAGAGAGAGAGAGAAAGAGAAGCTGTGAGTGAGAGAGAGAGAGAGAAAGAAAGAGAAGCTGTGAGTGAGAGAGAGAGAGAAAGAGAAGCTGTGAATGAGAGAGAGAGAAAGAGAAGCTGTGAGTGAGAGAGAGAAAGAGAAGCTGTGAATGAGAGAGAGAGAAAGAGAAGCTGTGAGAGAGAGAGAGAAGCTGTGAGTGAGAGAGTGAGAGAAAGAGAAGCTGTGAGTGAGAGAGAGATAGAGAGAAGCTGTTGGTGAGAGAGAGAGAGCAAGAGAAGCTGTGAGTGCGAGAGAGAAAGAGAAGGTGTGTGTGTGTGTGAGAGAGAAAGAGAAGCTGTGAGTGAGTGAGAGAGAAAGAGAAGCTGTGTGTGTGTGAGAGAGAGAGAAGCTGAGAGTGAGAGAGAGAGAATGAGAAGGTGTGAGTGAGAGAGAGAGACAAAGAGAAGCTGTGTGTGTGAGAGAGAGAAGGAGAAGCTGTGAGTGAGAGAGAGAGAGAAAGAGAAGCTGTGAGTGAGAGAGAGAGAGAAAGAGAAGCTGTGAGTGAGAGAGAGGGAGAGAAGCTGTGAGTGTGTGTGTGAGAGAAAATCAGGGAATGAGTAAGAGAGAGAGGGAAGCTGTGAGTGATTGAGAGAGAGAAATAGAAGCTGTAAGTGAGAGAGAGAAAGAGAAACTGTGAGTGAAAGAGAGAGAAGGTGTGAGTGAGAGAGAGAGAGAAAGAGAAGCTGTGAGTGAGAGTGAGAGAGAAAGAGAAGCTGTGTGAGTGATAGAGAGAGATAAAGAGAAGCTGAGAGTGAGTGAGAGAGAGAAAGAGATGCTGTAAGGGAGAGAGAGAGAAGCTGTGTGTGTGTGAGAGAGAAAGAAAAGCTGTGAGTGAGAGAGAGAGAGAGAAAGAGAAGCTGTGAGTGTGTGTGAGAGAGAGTGAGAAGCTGTGTGTGTGTGAGAGAGAAGCTGGCAGTGAGTAAGAGAGAGAGAGAAGCTGTGAGAGAGAGAGAGAAGCTGTGAGTGTGAGAAAGAGAGAAAGAGAAGCTGTGAGTGAGAGAGAGTGAGAGTGAGAGAAGCTGTGAGTGAGTGAGAGAGAGAAGCTGTGTGTGTGTGAGAGAGAAAGAGAAGCTGTAAGTGAGAGAGAGTGAGAAAGAGAGAAGCTGTGAGTGAGAGAGTGAGAGAAATAGAAGCTGTGAGTGAGAGAGAGAGGGAAAGAGAAGCTGTGAGTGAGTGAGAGAGAAAGAGAAGCTGTGTGTGTGTGAGAGAGAGAGAAGCTGAGAGTGAGAGAGAGAAATAATGAGAAGCTGTGAGTGAGAGATAGAGACAAAGAGAAGCTGTGTGTGAGAGAGAGAGAACGAGAAGCTGTGAGTGAGAGAGAGAGAGAAAGAGAAGCTGTGAGTGAGAGAGAGAGAGAAAGAGAAGCTGTGAGTGAGAGGGAGGGAGAGAAGCTGTGAGTGTGTGAGAGACAGAAAATCAGGGAGTGAGTAAGAGAGAGAGAGGGAAGCTGTGAGTGAGAGAGAGAGAGAAATAGAAGCTGTAAGTGAGAGAGAGAGAAAGAGAAACTGTGAGTGAAAGAGAGAGAGAGAAGCTGTGAGTGAGAGAGAGAGAGAAAGAAAGAGAAGCTGTGAGTGACAGCGAGAGAGAAAGAGAAGCTGTGTGAGTGATAGAGAGAGAGAAAGAGAAGCTGAGAGTGAGAGAGAGAGAGAAAGAGATGCTGTAAGTGAGAGAGAGAGAAGCTGTTTGTGAGAGAGAGAGAAAGAGAAGCTGTGAGTGAGAGAGAGAGAGAGAAAGAGAAGCTGTGAGTGAGAGAGGGAGAGAGTGAGAAGCTGTGTGTTTGAGAGAGAGAGAAGCTGGGAGTGAGTAAGAGAGAGAGAGAAGCTGTGAGAGAGAGAAGCTGTGAGTGAGAGAGAGAGAAAGAGAAGCTGTGAGTGAAAGAGAGTGAGAGAGAAAGAGAAGCTGTGAGTGAGAGAGAGAAAGAGAGAGAGAGAAGCTGTGAGTGAGAGAGAGAAAGAGAGAAAGAGAGGCTGTGAGTGTGAGAGAGAAAGAGAAGCTGTGAGAGAGAGAGAGAGAGAGAGAAGCTGTGAGTGAGAGAGAGAGAAGCTGTGAGTGAGTGAGAGAGAGAGAATTAGGGAGTGAGTAAGAGAGAGAGAGAGAAGCTGTGAGTGAGAGAGAGAGAAATAGAAGCTGTAAGTGAGAGAGAGAAGCTGTGTGTGTGTGAGAGAGAGAAGCTGTGTGAGAGAGAGAGAGAAAGAGAAGCTGTGAGTGAGAGAGAGAGAGAAAGAAGCTGTGTGTGTGAGAGAGAAAAAGAGAAGCTGAGTGACAGAGAGAGACAGAGAAGCTGTGAGTGAGAGAGAGAGAGAAAAAGAAGCTGTGTGTGTGAGAGAGAGAAAGAGAATCTGTGAGTGAGAGAGAGAGAAAGAGAAGCTGTGAGTAACAGAGAGAGAGAAAGAGAAGCTATGAGTGAGAGAGAGAGAGAGAAGCTGTGAGTGAGTGAGTGAGAGAGAGAGAAGCTGTGAGTGAGAGAGAGAGAAAGAAGCTGTAGGTGAGAGAGAGAAAAAGAAGTTGTGAGTGAGAGAGAGAGAGAGAAGCTGTGAGTGAGAGAGAGAAGAAGCTGTGAGTGAGAGAGAGAGAGAAGCTGTGAGTGAGAGAGAGAAAGAGAAGCTGTGTGTGTGAGAGAGAGAGAGAAAGAGAAGCTGTGAGTGAGTAAGAGAGAAAGAGAAGCTGTGTCTGAGAGAGAGAGAAAGAGAAGCTGAGAGTGAGAGAGAGAGAATGAGAAGCTGTGAGTGAGTGAGAGAGAGAGAAGCTGTGAGTGAGTGAGAGAGAGAAAGATCAGCTGTGAGCGAGAGCGAGAGAGAAAGAGCTGTGTGAGTGATAGAGAGAGAAAAGAAGCTGAGAGTGAGAGAGAGAGAGAAAGAGATGCTGTAAGTGAGAGAGAGAGAGAAGCTGTGTGTGTGAGAGAGAGAAAGAGAAGCTGTGAGTGAGAGAGAGAGATAGAGAAAGAGAAGATTTGAGTGAGAGAGAGAGAGAAAGAGAAGCTGTGAGTGAGTGAGTGAGAGAGTGAGAAGCTGTGTGTGTGAGAGAAAGAAGCTGGGAGTGAGTAAGAGAGAGAGAGAAGCTGTGAGTGAGTGAGAGAGAAGCTGTGAGTGAGTGAGAGAGAGAGAAGCTGTGAGTGAGAGAGAGTGAGAGAGAAAGTGAAGCTGTGAGTGAGAGAGAGAAAGAGAGAGAGAAGCTGTGAGTGAGAGAGAGAGACAAAGAGAAGCTGTGTGTGTGAGAGAGAGAAAGAGAAGCTGTGAGTGAGAGAGAGAGAAGCTGTGAGTGAGAGAGAGAGAGAAGCTGTGAGTGAGAGAGAGAGAAGCTGTGAGTGAGTGAGAGAGAGAATCAGGGAGAAGAGTAAGAGAGAGAGAGAGAAGCTGTGAGTGAGAGAGAGAGAGAAATAGAAGCTGTAAGTGAGAGAGAGAAGCTGTGTGTGTGTGAGAGAGAGAAGCTGTGAGTGAGTGAGAGAGAGAAAGAGTAGCTGTGAGTGAGAGAGAGAGAAAGAAGCTGTGTGTGTGATAGAGAGAGAAAGAGAAGCTGAGTGAGAGAGAGAGAAAGAGAAGCTGTGAGTGAGAGAGAGAGAGAAAAAGAAGCGGTGTGTGTGTGTGAGAGAAAGAGAATCTGTGAGTGAGAGAGAGAGAAAGAGAAGCTGTGAGTAAGAGAGAGAGAAAGAGAAGCTATGAGTGAGTGAGTGAGAGAGTGAGAAGCTGTGAGTGAGAGAGAGAGAGAGGAGCTGGGAGTGAGTAAGAGAGAGAGAAGCTGTGAGTGAGAGAGAGAGAGAGTGAGAAGCTGTGTGTTTGAGAGAGAGAGAAGCTGGGAGTGAGTAAGAGAGAGAGAGAGAAGCTGTGAGAGAGAGAAGCTGTGAGTGAGAGAGAGAGAAAGAGAAGCTGTGAGTGAAAGAGAGTGAGAGAGAAAGAGAAGCTGTGAGTGAGAGAGAGAAAGAGAGAGAGAGAAGCTGTGAGTGAGAGAGAGAGAGAGAGAAAGAGAGGCTGTGTGTGTGAGAGAGAAAGAGAAGCTGTGAGTGAGAGAGAGAGAGAGAGAAGCTGTGAGTGAGAGAGAGAGAAGCTGTGAGTGAGTGAGAGAGAGAGAATTAGGGAGTGAGTAAGAGAGAGAGAGAGAAGCTGTGAGTGAGAGAGAGAGAAATAGAAGCTGTAAGTGAGAGAGAGAAGCTGTGTGTGTGAGAGAGAGAGAAGCTGTGAGAGAGAGAGAGAGAAAGAGAAGCTGTGAGTGAGAGAGAGAGAGAAAGAAGCTGTGTGTGTGAGAGAGAGAAAGAGAAGCTGAGTGACAGAGAGAGACAGAGAAGCTGTGAGTGAGAGAGAGAGAGAAAAAGAAGCTGTGTGTGTGTGAGAGAGAAAGAGAATCTGTGAGTGAGAGAGAGAGAAAGAGAAGCTGTGAGTAACAGAGAGAGAGAAAGAGAAGCTATGAGTGAGTGAGAGAGAGAGAAGCTGTGAGTGAGTGAGTGAGAGAGAGAGAAGCTGTGAGTGAGAGAGAGAGAAAGAAGCTGTAGGTGAGAGAGAGAAAAAGAAGTTGTGAGTGAGAGAGAGAGAGAGAAGCTGTGAGTGAGAGAGAGAAGAAGCTGTGAGTGAGAGAGAGAGAGAAGCTGTGAGTGAGAGAGAGAAAGAGAAGCTGTGTGTGAGAGAGAGAGAGAGAAAGAGAAGCTGTGAGTGAGTAAGAGAGAAAGAGAAGCTGTGTCTGAGAGAGAGAGAAAGAGAAGCTGAGAGTGAGAGAGAGAGAGAAAGAGATGCTGTAAGTGAGAGAGAGAGAAGCTGTGTGTGTGAGAGAGAGAAAGAGAAGCTGTGAGTGAGAGAGAGAGATAGAGAAAGAGAAGATTTGAGTGAGAGAGAGAGAGAAAGAGAAGCTGTGAGTGAGTGAGTGAGAGAGTGAGAAGCTGTGTGTGTGAGAGAGAGAAGCTGGGAGTGAGTAAGAGAGAGAGAGAGAAGCTGTGAGTGAGTGAGAGAGAAGCTGTGAGTGAGAGAGAGAGAGAGAAGCTGTGAGTGAGAGAGAGTGAGAGAGAAAGAGAAGCTGTGAGTGAGAGAGAGAAAGAGAGAGAGAGAAGCTGTGAGTGAGAGACAGAGACAAAGAGAAGCTGTGTGTGTGAGGGAGAGAAAGAGAAGCTGTGAGTGAGAGAGAGAGAAGCTGTGAGTGAGAGAGAGAGAGAAGCTGTGAGTGAGAGAGAGAGAAGCTGTGAGTGAGTGAGAGAGAGAATCAGGGAGAAGAGTAAGAGAGAGAGAAAAGCTGTGAGTGAGAGAGAGAGAGAGAAATAGAAGCTGTAAGTGAGAGATAGAAGCTGTGTGTGTGAGAGAGAGAGAAGCTGTGAATGAGTGAGAGAGAGAAAGAGTAGCTGTGAGTGAGAGAGAGAGAAAGAAGCTGTGTGTGTGATAGAGAGAGAGAAAGAGAAGCTGAGTGAGAGAGAGAGAAAGAGAAGCTGTGAGTGAGAGAGAGAGAGAAAAAGAAGCGGTGTGTGTGTGAGAGAGAAAGAGAATCTGTGAGTGAGAGAGAGAGAAAGAGAAGCTGTGAGTAAGAGAGAGAGAGAAAGAGAAGCTATGAGTGAGTGAGTGAGAGAGAGAGAAGCTGTGAGTGAGAGAGAGAGAAAGAAGCTGTAGGTGAGAGAGAGAAAAAGAAGATGTGAGTGAGAGAGAGAGAGAAGCTGTGAGTGAGAGAGAGAAGAAGATGTGAGTGAGAGAGAGAGAGAAGCTGTGAGTGAGAGAGAGAAAGAGAAGCTGTGTGTGAGAGAGAGAGAGAGAAAGAGAAGCTGTGAGTGAGTAAGAGAGAAAGAGAAGCTGTGTCTGAGAGAGAGAGAAAGAGAAGCTGAGAGTGAGAGAGAGAGAATGCGAAGCTGTGAGTGAGTGAGAGAGAGAAGCTGTGAGTGAGTGAGAGAGAGAAAGAGCAGCTGTGAGCGAGAGCGAGAGAGAAAGAGCTGTGTGAGTGATAGAGAAAGAGAAGCTGAGAGTGAGAGAGAGAGAAAGAGATGCTGTAAGTGAGAGAGAGAGAGAAGCTGTGTGTGTGTGTGAGGAAAGAGAAGCTGTGAGTGAGAGAGAGAGATAGAGAAAGAGAAGATTTGAGTGAGAGAGAGAGAGAAAGAGAAGCTGTGAGTGAGTTAGTGAGAGAGTGAGAAGCTGTGTGTGTGAGAGAGAGAGAAGCTGGGAGTGAGTAAGAGAGAGAGAGAGAAGCTGTGAGTGAGAGAGAGAGAGAAGCTGTGAGTGAGAGAGAGAGAGAGAAGCTGTGAGTGAGAGAGAGTGAGAGAGAAAGAGAAGCTGTGAGTGAGAGAGAGAAAGAGAGAGAGAAGCTGTTAGTGAGAGAGAGAGACAAAGAGAAGCTGTTTGTGTGTGTGAGAGAAAGAGAAGCTGTGAGTGAGAGAGAGAGAAGCTGTGAGTGAGAGAGAGAGAGAAGCTGTGAGTGAGAGAGAGAGAAGCTGTGAGTGAGTGAGAGAGAGAGAATCAGGGAGTGTGTAAGAGAGAGAGAGAGAAGCTGTGAGTGAGAGAGAGAGAAATAGAAGCAGTAAGTGAGAGAGAGAAGCTGTGTGTGAGAGAGATAGAGAAGCTGTGAGTGAGAGAGAGAGAGAAAGAGTAGCTGTGAGTGAGAGAGAGAGAAAGAAGCTGTGTGTGTGATAGAGAGAGAGAAAGAGAAGCTGAGTGAGAGAGAGAGAAAGAGAAGCTGTGAGTGAGAGAGCGAGAGAAAAAGAAGCTGTGTGTGTGAGAGAGAGAAAGAGAATCTGTGAGTGAGAGAGAGAGAAAGAGAAGCTGTGAGTAAGAGAGAGAGAGAAAGAGAAGCTATGAGTGAGTGAGTGAGAGAGAGAGAAGCTGTAAGTGAGGGAGAAGCTGTGTGAGAGAGAAAGAGAACCTGTGAGTGAGAGAGAGAGAGAAATAGAAGCTGTGAGTGAGAGAGAGGGAAAGAGATGCTGTGAGTGAGTGAGTGAGAGAGTGGGAAGCTATGAGTGAGACAGAGAGAGAGAAGCTGTGAGTGAGAGAGAGAGAAGATGGGAGTGAGTAAGAGAGAGAGAAGCTGTGAATGAGAGAGAGAGAGAGAAAGAGAAGCTGTGAGTGAGAGAGATAGAAAGAGAAGCTGTGAGTGAGAGAAGGAGAGAGAAGCTGTGTGAGAGAGAGAGAGAGAGAATCAGGGAGTAAGAGAGAGAGAAGCTGTGAGTGAGAGAGAGAGAGAAATAGAAGGTGTAAGTGAGAGAGAGAAAGAGAAGCTGTGAGTGAGAGAGAGAGAAGCTGTTAGTGAGAGAGGGAGAAGCTGTGAGTGACAGAGAAAGAGAAGCTGTGTGTGAGAGAGAGAGAGAAAGAGAAGCTGAGAGTGAGAGAGAGAGAGAAAGAGATGCTGTAAGTGAGTGAGAGAGAAGCTGTTTGTGAGAGAGAGAGAAAGAGAAGCTGTGAGTGAGAGAGAGAGAGAGAAAGAGAAGCTGTGAGTGAGAGAGAGAGAGTGAGAAGCTGTGTGTGTGTGAGAGAGAGAAGCTGGGAGTGAGTAAGAGAGACAGAGAGTAGCTGTGTGTGAGAGAGAGAGAGAAGCTGTGAGTGAGAGAGAGAGAAAGAGAAGCTGTGAGTGAGAGAGAGTGAGAGAGAAAGAGAAGCTGTGAGTGAGAGAGAGAAAGAGAGAGAGAGAAGCTGTGAGTGAGAGAGAGAGAGAAAGAGAAGCTGTGTGTGAGAGAGAAAGAGAAGCTGTGAGAGAGAGAGAGAGAGAAGCTGTGAGTGAGAGAGATAAGCTGTGAGTGAGAGAGAGAGAAGCTGTGAGTGAGTGAGAGAGAGAGAATCAGGGAGTGAGTAAGAGAGAGAGAGAGAGAATCTGTGAGTGAGAGAGAGAGAAATAGAAGCTGAAAGTGAGAGAGAGAAGCTGTGTGTGTGTGAGAGGGAGAGTAGCTGAGTGTGAGAGAGAGTGAAAGAGAAGCTGTGAGTGAGAGAGAGAGAGAAAGAAGCAGTGTGTGTGATAGAGAGAGAGAAAGAGAAGCTGAGTGAGAGAGAGACAGAGAAGCTCTGAGTGAGAGAGAGAGAGAAAAAGAAGCTGTGTGTGTGTGAGAGAGAAAGAGAATCTGTGAGTGAGAGAGAGAGAAAGAGAAGCTGTGAGTAAGAGAGAGAGAGAGAGAGAAGCTATGAGTGAGTGAGTGAGAGAGAGAGAAGCTGTGAGTGAGTGAGTGAGAGAGAGAGAAGCTGTGAGTGAGAGAGAGAGAAAGAAGCTGTGGGTGAGAGAGAGAAAAAGAAGTTGTGAGTGAGAAAGAGAGAAGTTGTGAGTGAGAGAGAGAAGAAGCTGTGAGTGAGAGAGAGAGAGAAGCTGTGAGAGAGAGAGAGAAAGAGAAGCTGTGTGTGTGAGAGAGAGAGAGAAAGAGAAGCTGTGAGTGAGTAAGAGAGAAAGAGTAGCTGTGTCTGAGAGAGAGAGAAAGAGAAGCTGAGAGTGAGAGAGAGAGAATGAGAAGCTGTGAGTGAGTGAGAGAGAGAAGCTGTGAGTGAGTGAGAGAGAGAAAGAGCAGCTGTGAGCGAGAGCGAGAGAGAAAGAGCTGTGTGAGTGATAGAGAGAGAGAAAGAGAAGCTGAGAGTGAGAGAGAGAGAAAGAGATGCTGTAAGTGAGAGAGAGAGAGAAGCTGAGTGTGTGAGAGAGAGAAAGAGAAGCTGTGAGTGAGAGAGAGAGATAGAGAAAGAGAAGATTTGAGTGAGAGAGAGAGAGAAAGAGAAGCTGTGAGTGAGTGAGTGAGAGAGTGAGAAGCTGTGTGTGAGAGAGAGAGAAGCTGGGAGTGAGTAAGAGAGAGAGAGAGAAGCTGTGAGTGAGAGAGAGAGAAGCTGTGAGTGAGAGAGAGAGAGAAGCTGTGAGTGAGAGAGAGTGAGAGAGAAAGAGAAGCTGTGAGTGAGAGAGAGAAAGAGAGAGAGAGAAGCTGTGAGAGAGAGAGACAAAGAGAAGCTGTGTGTGTGTGAGAGAGAAAGAGAAGCTGTGAGTGAGAGAGAGAGAAGCTGTGAGTGAGAGAGAGAGAGAGAAGCTGTGAGTGAGAGAGAGAGAAGCTGTGAGTGAGTGAGTGAGAGAGAATCAGGGAGTGAGTAAGAGAGGGAGAGAAGCTGTGAGTGAGAGAGAGAGAGAAATAGAAGCTGTAAGTGAGAGAGAGAAGCTGTGTGTGTGTGAGAGAGAGTAGCTGTGAGTGAGAGAGAGAGAGAGAAAGAGTAGCTGTGAGTGAGAGAGAGAGAAAGAAGCTGTGTGTGTGATAGAGAGAGAGAAAGAGAAGCTGAGTGAGAGAGAGAGAAAGAGAAGCTGTGAGTGAGAGAGAGAGAGAAAAAGAAGCTGTGTGTGTGTGTGAGAGAAAGAGAATCTGTGAGTGAGAGAGAGAAAGATAAGCTGTGAGTAAGAGAGAGAGAGAAAGAGAAGCTATGAGTGAGTGAGTGAGAGAGAGAAGCTGTAAGTGAGAGAGAGAGAAGCTGTGTGTGTGAGAGAGAAAGAGAACCTGTGAGTGAGAGAGAGAGAGAAATAGAAGCTGTGAGTGAGAGAGAGGGAAAGAGATGCTGTGAGTGAGTGAGTGAGAGAGTGGGAAGCTGTGAGTGAGTGAGAGAGAGAAGCTGTGAGTGAGTAAGAGAGAGAGAAGCTGTGAGTGAGTGAGACAGAGAGAGAGAAGTTGTGAGTGAGAGAGAGAGAAGCTGGGAGTGAGTAAGAGAGAGAGAAGCTGTGAATGAGAGAGAGAGAGAAAGAAAGAGAAGCTGTGAGTGAGAGTGAGAGAAAGAGAAGCTGTGAGTGAGAGAGATAGAAAGAGAAGCTGTGAGAGAGAGAGAGAGAGAGAATCAGGGAGTAAGAGAGAGAAAAGCTGTGAGTGAGAGAGACAGAGAAATAGAAGGTGTGAGTGAGAGAGAGAAAGAGAAGCTGTGAGTGAGAGAGAGAGAGAAGCTGTAAGTGAGAGAGGGAGAAGCTGTGAGTGACAGAGAAAGAGAAGCTGTGTGTGAGAGAGAGAGAGAAAGAGAAGCTGAGAGTGAGAGAGAGAGAGAGAAAGAGAAGCTGTAAGTGAGAGAGAGAAAGAGATGCTGTGAGTAAGTGAGAGAGTGAGAAGATGTGAGTGAGTGAGAGAGAGAGAAGCTGGGAGTGAGTAAGAGAGAGAGAGAAGCTGTGAGAGAGAGAGAGAGAAAGAAAGAAAGAGAAGCTGTGAGTGAGAGAGAGTGAGAGAGAGAGAAGCTGTGAGTGAGAGAGAAGCTGTGTGAGAGAGAAAGAGAACCTGTGAGTGAGAGAGAGAGAGAAATAGAAGCTGTGAGTGAGAGAGAGGGAAAGAGATGCTGTGAGTGAGTGAGTGAGTGAGAGAGTGGGAAGCTGTGAGTGAGTGAGAGAGAGAGAAGCTGTGAGTGAGTAAGAGAGAGAGAGAGAAGCTGTGAGTGAGTGAGACAGAGAGAGAGAAGCTGTGAGTGAGAGAGAGAGAAGCTGGGAGTGAGTAAGAGAGAGAGAGAAGCTGTGAATGAGAGAGAGAGAAAGAAAGAGAAGCTGTGAGTGAGAGTGAGAGAAAGAGAAGCTGTGAGTGAGAGAGATAGAAAGAGAAGCTGTGAGAGAGAGAGAGAGAGAGAATCAGGGAGTAAGAGAGAGAAAAGCTGTGAGTGAGAGAGACAGAGAAATAGAAGGTGTAAGTGAGAGAGAGAAAGAGAAGCTGTGAGTGAGAGAGAGAGAGAAGCTGTAAGTGAGAGAGGGAGAAGCTGTGAGTGACAGAGAAAGAGAAGCTGTGTGTGAGAGAGAGAGAGAAAGAGAAGCTGAGAGTGAGAGAGAGAGAGAAAGAGAAGCTGTAAGTGAGAGAGAGAAAGAGATGCTGTGAGTAAGTGAGAGAGTGAGAAGATGTGAGTGAGTGAGAGAGAGAGAAGCTGGGAGTGAGTAAGAGAGAGAGAGAAGCTGTGAGTGAGAGAGAGAGAAAGAAAGAAAGAGAAGCTGTGAGTAAGAGAGAGTGAGAGAGAGAGAAGCTGTGAGTGAGTGAGAGAGAGAGAGAAGCTGTGAGTGAGTGAGAGAGAGAAAGAGCTGTGAGTGAGAGAGAGAGAGAAATAGAAGCTGTGAGTGAGAGAGAGAGAAAGAGAAGCTGTGAGTGAGAGAGAGAGAGTGAAAGAAAGAGAAGCTGTGAGTGAGAGAGAGAGAGAGAAAGAGAAGCTGTGAGTGAGAGAGAGAGAGAAATAGAAGCTGTGAATGAGAGAGAGAGAAAGAGAAGCTGTGAGAGAGAGAGAAGCTGTGAGTGAGAGAGAGAGAGAAAGAGAAGCTGTGAGTGAGAGAGAGAGTGAGAGAAGCTGTGAGTGAGAGAGAGAGAGAGAAGCTGTGAGTGATAGAGAGAGAGAAAGAGAAGCTGTGTGTGTGATAGAGAGAGAGAAAGAGAAGCTAAGATAGAGAGAGAGAATGAGAAGCTGTAAGTGAGAGAGAGAAAGAGAAGCTGTATGAGAGAGAGAGAAAGAGAAGCTGTGAGAGAGAGAGAGAGAGAAAGAGAAGCTGTAAGTGAGAGAGAGAGAGAAGCTGTGTGTGTGTGAGAGAGAGAAAGAGAAGCTGTGAGTGAGACAGATAGAGAGAAGTTGGGAGTGAGTAAGAGCAAGAGAGAGAAGCTGTGAATGGGAGAGAGAGAGAAAGAAAGAGAAGCTGTGAGTGAGAGAATGAGAGAAAGAGTAGCTGTAAGTGAGAGAGAGTGAGAAAGAGAGAAGCTGCGAGTGAGTGAGAGAGAGGGGATGAGAAGCTGTGAGTGAGAGAGAGAGAAAGAGAAGCTGTGAGTTAGAGAGAGAGAGAGAGAAGCTGAGAGTGAGAGAGAGAGAGAATCAGGGAGTAAGAGAGAGAGAGAGAAGCTGTGAGTGAGAGAGAGAGAGAAATAGGAGTAAGTGAGTGAGAGAGAGAAAGAGTAGCTGTGAGTGAGTGAGAGAGAGAGAAGCTGTTAGTGAGAGAGAGAAGCTGTGAGTGACAGAGAGAGAAGAGAAGCTGTGTGTGTGATAGAGAGAGAGAAAGAGAAGCTGAGAGTGAGAGAGAGAGAGAAAGAGAAGCTGTAAGTGAGAGAGAGAGAGAAGCTGTGTGTGTGTGTGAGAGAGAAAGAGAAGCTGTGAGTGAGACAGAGAGAGAGAAAGAGAAGCTGTGAGTGAGAGAGAGAGAGAGATGCTGTGAGTGAGTGAGTGAGTGAGTGAGAAGCTGTGAGTGAGAGAGAGAGAGGAGCTGGGAGTGAGTAAGAGAGAGAGAAGCTGTGAGTGAGAGAGAGAGAGAAAGAAAGAAAGAGAAGCTGTGAGTGTGAGAGAGTGAGAGAGAGAGAAGCTGTGAGTGAGAGAGAGAGAGAGAAGCTGTGAGTGAGGGAGAGAGAGAAAGAGAAGCTGTGAGTGAGAGAGAGAGAGAAAGAGAAGCTGTGAATGATAGAGAGAGAAAAAGAAGCTGTGAGGGAGAGAGAGAGAGAGAAAGAGAAGCTGTGAGTGAGAGACAGAGAAAGAGAAGCTGTGAGTGAGAGAGAGAGAGAAGCTGTGAGTAACAGAGAGAGAGAGAGAAAGAGAAGCTGTGAGTGAGAGAAAGAGAAGCTGTGAGTGAGAGAGAGAGAAAGAGAAGCTGTGAATGAGAGAGAGAGAAAGAGAAGCTGTGTGTGAGAGAGAGAGAAGCTGTGAGTGAGAGAGTGAGAGAAAGAGAAGCTGTGAGTGAGAGAGAGAGAAAGAGAAGCTGTGAGTGAGAGAGAGAGAGCAAGAGAAGCTGTGAGTGAGAGAGAGAGTAAGAGAAGCTGTGTGTGTGTGAGAGAGAGGAAGAGAAGCTGTGAGTGAGTGAGAGAGAAAGAGAAGCTGTGTGTGTGTGAGAGAGAGAGAAGCTGAGAGTGAGAGAGAGAGAGAATGAGAAGGTGTGAGTGAGAGAGAGAGACAAAGAGAAGCTGTGTGTGTGAGAGAGAGAACGAGAAGCTGTGAGTGAGAGAGAGAGAGAAAGAGAAGCTGTGAGTGAGAGAGAGAGAGAGAAAGAGAAGCTGTGAGTGAGAGAGAGGGAGAGAAGCTGTGAGTGTGTGAGAGAGAGAAAATCAGGGAGTGAGTAAGTGATAGAGAGGGAAGTTGTGAGTGAGAGAGAGAGAGAAATAGAAGCTGTAAGTGAGAGAGAGAGAGAAACTGTGAGTGAAAGAGAGATAGAGAAGCTGTGAGTTAGAGAGAGAGAGAGAAGCTGAGAGTGAGAGAGAGAGAGAGAATCAGGGAGTAAGAGAGAGAGAGAGAGAAGCTGTGAGTGAGAGAGAGAGAGAAATAGGTGTAAGTGAGTGAGAGAGAGAAAGAGTAGCTGTGAGTGAGAGAGAGAGAGAGAAGCTGTTAGTGTGAGAGAGAGAAGCTGTGAGTGACAGAGAGAGAGAAAGAGAAGCTGTGTGTGTGATAGAGAGAGAGAAAGAGAAGCTGAGAGTGAGAGAGAGAGAGAAAGAGAAGCTGTAAGTGAGAGAGAGAGAAGCTGTGTGTGAGAGAGAGAAAAAGAGAAGCTGTGAGTAAGAGAGAGAGAGAGAAAGAGAAGCTGTGAGTGAGAGAGAGAGAAAGAGATGCTGTGAGTGAGTGAGTGAGTGAGTGAGTGAGAAGCTGTGAGTGAGAGAGAGAGAGGAGCTGGGAGTGAGTAAGAGAGAGAGAAGCTGTGAGAGAGAGATAGAAGCTGTGTGTGTGAGAGAGAGAAAGAGAAGCTGTGAGGGAGAGAGAGAGAGAGAAATAGAAGCTGTGAGTGAGAGAGAGAGAAAGAGAAGCTGTGAGTGAGAGAGAGAGAAAGAGAAGCTGTGAGAGAGAGAGAGAAAGAAAGAGAAGCTGTGAGTGAGAGAGAGAGAGAAAGAGAAGCTGTGAATGAGAGAGAGAGAAAGAGAAGCTGTGTGTGTGAGAGAGAAAGAGAAGCTGTGAGTGACAGAGAGAGAGAGAAAGAGAAGCTGTGAGTGAGAGAGAGAGAGAAAGAGAAGCTGTGAATGAGAGAGAGAGAAAGAGAAGCTGTGTGTGTGTGAGAGAGAAGCTGTGATTGAGAGAGAGAGAAAGAGAAGCTGTGAATGAGAGAGAGAGAAAAAGAAGCTGTGAGTGAGAGAGAGAGAGAAAGAAAAGCTGTGAGTGAGAGACAGAGAGAAAGAGAAGCTGTGAGTGAGAGAGAGAGAGAAAGAGAAGCTGTGAGTGAGTGAGAGAGAGAGAGAGAGAAAGAAAGAGAAGCTGTGAGTGAGAGAGAGAGAGAAAGAGAAGCTGTGAATGAGAGAGAGAAAGAGAAGTTGTGTGAGAGAGAGAGAAAGAGAAGCTGTGAGTGACAGAGAGAGAGAGAAAGAGAAGCTGTGATTGAGAGAAAGAGAAGGTGTGAGTGAGAGAGAGAGAAAGAAAGAGAAGCTGTGTGAGAGAGAGAGAAAGAGAAGCTGTGAGTGACAGAGAGAGAGAGAAAGAGAAGCTGTGATTGAGAGAAATAGAAGCTGTAAGTGAGAGAGAGAGAGAGAAACTGTGAGTGAAAGAGAGATAGAGAAGCTGTGAGTTAGAGAGAGAAAGAGAAGCTGAGAGTGAGAGAGAGAGAGAGAAAGAGAAGCTGTAAGTGAGAGAGAGAAAGAGATGCTGTGAGTAAGTGAGAGAGTGAGAAGATGTGAGTGAGTGAGAGAGAGAGAAGCTGGGAGTGAGTAAGAGAGAGAGAAGCTGTGAGTGAGAGAGAGAGAAAGAAAGAAAGAAAGAGAAGCTGTGAGTGAGAGAGAGTGAGAGAGAGAGAAGCTGTGAGTGAGAGAGAAGCTGTGTGAGAGAGAAAGAGAACCTGTGAGTGAGAGAGAGAGAGAAATAGAAGCTGTGAGTGAGAGAGAGGGAAAGAGATGCTGTGAGTGAGTGAGTGAGAGAGTGGGAAGCTGTGAGTGAGTGAGAGAGAGAGAAGCTGTGAGTGAGTAAGAGAGAGAGAGAGAAGCTGTGAGTGAGTGAGACAGAGAGAGAGAAGCTGTGAGTGAGAGAGAGAAGCTGGGAGTGAGTAAGAGAGAGAGAGAAGCTGTGAATGAGAGAGAGAGAAAGAAAGAGAAGCTGTGAGTGAAAGTGAGAGAAAGAGAAGCTGTGAGTGAGAGAGATAGAAAGAGAAGCTGTGAGAGAGAGAGAGAGAGAATCAGGGAGTAAGAGAGAGAAAAGCTGTGAGTGAGAGAGACAGAGAAATAGAAGGTGTAAGTGAGAGAGAGAAAGAGAAGCTGTGAGTGAGAGAGAGAGAGAAGCTGTAAGTGAGAGAGGGAGAAAGAAAGAAAGAGAAGCTGTGAGTGAGAGAGAGTGAGAGAGAGAGAAGCTGTGAGTGAGTGAGAGAGAGAGAGAAGCTGTGAGTGAGTGAGAGAGAGAAAGAGCTGTGAGTGAGAGAGAGAGAAGCTGGGAGTGAGTAAGAGAGAGAGAGAAGCTGTGAGTGAGAGAGAGAGAAAGAAAGAAAGAGAAGCTGTGAGTGAGAGAGAGTGAGAGAGAGAGAAGCTGTGAGTGAGTGAGAGAGAGAGAGAAGCTGTGAGTGAGTGAGAGAGAGAAAGAGCTGTGAGTGAGAGAGAGAGAGAAATAGAAGCTGTGAGTGAGAGAGAGAGAAAGAGAAGCTGTGAGTGAGAGAGAGAGAGTGAAAGAAAGAGAAGCTGTGAGTGAGAGAGAGAGAGAAAGAGAAGCTGTGAATGAGAAAGAGAGAAAGAGAAGCTGTGTGAGAGAGATAGAGAAAGAGAAGCTGTGAGTGAGAGAAAGAGAAGCTGTGAGTGAGAGAGAGAGAGAAAGAGAAGCTGTGAGTGAGAGAGAGAGAGAAATAGAAGCTGTGAATGAGAGAGAGAGAAAGAGAAGCTGTGAGAGAGAGAGAAGCTGTGAGTGAGAGAGAGAGAGAAAGAGAAGCTGTGAGTGAGAGAGAGAGTGAGAGAAGCTGTGAGTGAGAGAGAGAGAGAGAAGCTGTGAGTGATAGAGAGAGAGAAAGAGAAGCTGTGTGTGTGATAGAGAGAGAGAAAGAGAAGCTAAGATAGAGAGAGAGAATGAGAAGCTGTAAGTGAGAGAGAGAAAGAGAAGCTGTATGAGAGACAGAGAGAAAGAGAAGCTGTGAGAGAGAGAGAGAGAGAAAGAGAAGCTGTAAGTGAGAGAGAGAGAGAAGCTGTGTGTGTGTGTGAGAGAGAAAGAGAAGCTGTGAGTGAGACAGAGAGAGAGAAGTTGGGAGTGAGTAAGAGCAAGAGAGAGAAGCTGTGAATGGGAGAGAGAGAGAAAGAAAGAGAAGCTGTGAGTGAGAGAATGAGAGAAAGAGAAGCTGTGAGTTAGAGAGAGAGAGAGAGAAGCTGAGAGTGAGAGAGAGAGAGAATCAGGGAGTAAGAGAGAGAGAGAGAAGCTGTGAGTGAGAGAGAGAGAGAAATATGAGTAAGTGAGTGAGAGAGAGAAAGAGTAGCTGTGAGTGAGTGAGAGAGAGAGAAGCTGTTAGTGAGAGAGAGAAGCTGTGAGTGACAGAGAGAGAAGAGAAGCTGTGTGTGTGATAGAGAGAGAGAAAGAGAAGCTGAGAGTGAGAGAGAGAGAGAAAGAGAAGCTGTAAGTGAGAGAGAGAGAAGCTGTGTGTGTGTGTGAGAGAGAGAAAGAGAAGCTGTGAGTGAGACAGAGAGAGAGAAAGAGAAGCTGTGAGTGAGAGAGAGAGAAAGAGATGCTGTGAGTGAGTGAGTGAGTGAGTGAGAAGCTGTGAGTGAGAGAGAGAGAGGAGCTGGGAGTGAGTAAGAGAGAGAGAAGCTGTGAGTGAGAGAGAGAGAGAGAAAGAAAGAAAGAGAAGCTGTGAGTGTGAGAGAGTGAGAGAGAGAGAAGCTGTGAGAGAGAGAGAGAGAGAAGCTGTGAGTGAGGGAGAGAGAGAAAGAGAAGCTGTGAGTGAGAGAGAGAGAGAAAGAGAAGCTGTGAATGAGAGAGAGAGAAAAAGAAGCTGTTAGGGAGAGAGAGAGAGAGAAAGAGAAGCTGTGAGTGAGAGACAGAGAAAGAGAAGCTGTGAGTGAGAGAGAGAGAAAGAGAAGCTGTGAATGAGAGAGAGAGAAAGAGAAGCTGTGTGTGTGAGAGAGAGAAGCTGTGAGTGAGAGAGTGAGAGAAAGAGAAGCTGTGAGTGAGAGAGAGAGAAAGAGAAGCTGTGAGTGAGAGAGAGAGAGCAAGAGAAGCTGTGAGTGAGAGAGAGAGTAAGAGAAGCTGTGTGTGTGAGAGAGAGAGGAAGAGAAGCTGTGAGTGAGTGAGAGAGAAAGAGAAGCTGTGTGTGTGAGAGAGAGAGAGAAGCTGAGAGTGAGAGAGAGAGAGAATGAGAAGGTGTGAGTGAGAGAGAGAGACAAAGAGAAGCTGTGTGTGTGAGAGAGAGAACGAGAAGCTGTGAGTGAGAGAGAGAGAGAAAGAGAAGCTGTGAGTGAGAGAGAGAGAGAAAGAGAAGCTGTGAGTGAGAGAGAGGGAGAGAAGCTGTGAGTGTGTGTGAGAGAGAAAATCAGGGAGTGAGTAAGTGATAGAGAGGGAAGTTGTGAGTGAGAGAGAGAAATAGAAGCTGTAAGTGAGAGAGAGAGAGAGAAACTGTGAGTGAAAGAGAGATAGAGAAGCTGTGAGTTAGAGAGAGAGAGAGAAGCTGAGAGTGAGAGAGAGAGAGAGAATCAGGGAGTAAGTGAGAGAGAGAGAGAAGCTGTGAGTGAGAGAGAGAGAGAAATAGGTGTAAGTGAGTGAGAGAGAGAAAGAGTAGCTGTGAGTGAGAGAGAGAGAGAGAAGCTGTTAGTGAGAGAGAGAGAAGCTGTGAGTGACAGAGAGAGAGAAAGAGAAGCTGTGTGTGTGATAGAGAGAGAGAAAGAGAAGCTGAGAGTGAGAGAGAGAAAGAGAAAGAGAAGCTGTAAGTGAGAGAGAGAGAGAGAAGCTGTGTGTGAGAGAGAGAAAAAGAGAAGCTGTGAGTAAGAGAGAGAGAGAGAAAGAGAGGCTGTGAGTGAGAGAGAGAGAAAGAGATGCTGTGAGTGAGTGAGTGAGTGAGTGAGTGAGAAGCTGTGAGTGAGAGAGAGAGAGGAGCTGGGAGTGAGTAAGAGAGAGAGAAGCTGTGAGAGAGAGATAAAAGCTGTGTGTGTGAGAGAGAGAAAGAGAAGCTGTGAGTGAGAGAGAGAGAGAGAAATAGAAGCTGTGAGTGAGAGAGAGAAAAAGAGAAGCTGTGAGTGAGAGAGAGAGAAAGAGAAGCTGTGAGAGAGAGAGAGAAAGAAAGAGAAGCTGTGAGTGAGAGAGAGAGAGAAAGAGAAGCTGTGAATGAGAGAGAGAGAAAGAGAAGCTGTGTGTGTGAGAGAGAAAGAGAAGCTGTGAGTGACAGAGAGAGAGAGAAAGAGAAGCTGTGAGTGAGAGAGAGAGAGAAAGAGAAGCTGTGAATGAGAGAGAGAGAAAGAGAAGCTGTGTGTGTGTGAGAGAGAAGCTGTGATTGAGAGAGAGAGAGAAAGAGAAGCTGTGAATGAGAGAGAGAGAAAAAGAAGCTGTGAGTGAGAGAGAGAGAAAGAAAAGCTGTGAGTGAGAGACAGAGAGAAAGAGAAGCTGTGAGTGAGAGAGAGAGAGAAAGAGAAGCTGTGAGTGAGAGAGAGAGAGAGAAAGAAAGAGAAGCTGTGAGTGAGAGAGAGAGAGAAAGAGAAGCTGTGAATGAGAGAGAGAAAGAGAAGCTGTGTGAGAGAGAGAGAAAGAGAAGCTGTGAGTGACAGAGAGAGAGAGAAAGAGAAGCTGTGATTGAGAGAAAGAGAAGGTGTGAGTGAGAGAGAGAGAAAGAAAGAGAAGCTGTGAATGAGAGAGAGAGAAAGAGAAGCTGTGTGTGAGAGAGAGAGAAGCTGTGAGTGAGAGAGTGAGAGAAAGAGAAGCTGTGAGTGAAAGAGAGAGAAAGAGAAGCTGTGAGTGAGAGAGAGAGAGCAAGAGAAGCTGTGAGTGAGAGAGAGAGAAAGAGAAGCTGTGTGTGTGTGAGAGAGAGAAAGAGAAGCTGTGAGTGAGTGAGAGAGAAAGAGAAGCTGTGTGTGTGTGAGAGAGAGAGAAGCTGAGAGTGAGAGAGAGAGAATGAGAAGGTGTGAGTGAGAGAGAGAGACAAAGAGAAGCTGTTTGTGTGAGAGAGAGAACGAGAAGCTGTGAGTGAGAGAGAGAGAGAAAGAGAAGCTGTGAGTGAGAGAGAGAGAGAAAGAGAAGCTGTGAGTGAGAGAGAGAGAAAGAGAAACTGTGAGTGAAAGAGAGAGAGAGAAGCTGTGAGTGAGAGAGAGAGAGAAAGAGAAGCTGTGAGTGAGAGAGAGAGAGAACGAGAAGCTGTGTGAGTGATAGAGAGAGAGAAAGAGAAGCTGAGAGTGAGAGAGAGAGAGAAAGAGATGCTGTAAGGGAGAGAGAGAGAAGCTGTGTGTGTGTGAGAGAGAAAGAAAAGCTGTGAGTGAGAGAGAGAGAGAAAGAGAATCTGTGAGTGTGTGAGAGAGAGAATGAGAAGCTGTGTGTGTGAGAGAGAGAGATGCTGGGAGTGAGTAAGAGAGAGAGAGAAGCTGTGTGAGAGAGAGAGAAAGAGAAGCTGTGTGTGTGTGAGAGAGAAAGAGAAGCTGTGAGTGAGTGAGAGAGAAAGAGAAGCTGTGAGTGAGTGAGAGAGAGAAGCTGTGTGTGTGTGAGAGAGAAAGAGAAGCTGTAAGTGAGAGAGAGTGAGAAAGAGAGAAGCTGTGAGTGAGAGAGTGAGACAAATAGAAGGTGTGAGTGAGAGAGAGAGAAAGAGAAGCTGTGAGTGAAAGAGAGAGAGAAAGAGAAGCTGTTAGTGAGAGAGAGAGAGAAAGAGAAGCTGTGTGTGTGAGAGAGAGAGAAGCTGAGAGTGAGAGAGAGAGAATGAGAAGGTGTGAGTGAGAGAGAGAGACAAAGAGAAGCTGTGTGTGTGAGAGAGAGAAAGAGAAGCTGTCAGTGAGAGAGAGAGAGAAAGAGAAGCTGTGAGTGAGAGGGAGGGAGAGAAGCTTTGAGTGTGTGAGAGAGAGAAAATCAGGGAGTGAGTAAGAGAGAGAGGGAAGCTGTGAGTGAGAGAGAGAGAGAAATAGAAGCTGTAAGTGAGAGAGAGAGAAAGAGAAACTGTGAGTGAAAGAGAGAGAAGCTATGAGTGAGAGAGAGAGAGAGAAAGAGAAGCTGTGAGTGAGAGTGAGAGAGAACGAGAAGCTGTGTGAGTGATAGAGAGAGAGAAAGAGAAGTTGAGAGTGAGAGAGAGAGAGAAAGAGATGCTGTAAGGGAGAGAGAGAAGCTCTGTGTGTGTGAGAGAGAAAGAAAAGCTGTGAGTGAGAGAGAGAGAGAAAGAGAAGCTGTGAGTGTGAGAGAAAGAGAATGAGAAGCTGTGTGTGTGAGAGAGAGAGAAGCTGGGAGTGAGTAAGAGAGAGAGAGAAGCTGTGAGAGAGAGAGAGAAAGAGAAGCTGTGTGTGTGTGTGAGAGAGAGAAAGAGAAGCTGTGAGTGAGTGAGAGAGAAAGAGAAGCTGTGAGTGAGTGAGAGAGAGAAGCTGTGTGTGTGTGAGAGAGAAAGAGAAGCTGTAAGTGAGAGAGAGTGAGAAAGAGAGAAGCTGTGAGTGAGAGAGTGAGAGAAATAGAAGCTGTGAGTGAGAGAGAGAAAGAGAAGCTGTGAGTGAGAGAGAGAGAGAAAGAGAAGCTGTGAGTGAGAGAGAGAGAGAGAAAGAGAAGCTGTGTGTGTGTGAGAGAGAGAAAGAGAAGCTGTGAGTGAGTGAGAGAAAGAGAAGCTGTGTGTGTGTGAGAGAGAGAGAAGCTGAGAGTGAGAGAGAGAGAGAATGAGAAGGTGTGAGTGAGAGAGAGAGAGACAAAGAGAAGCTGTGTGTGTGAGAGAGAGAACGAGAAGCTGTGAGTGAGAGAGAGAGAGAAAGAGAAGCTGTGAGTGAGAGAGAGAGAGAAAGAGAAGCTGTGAGTGAGAGGGAGGGAGAGAAGCTGTGAGTGAGAGAGAGAGAGTGAGAAGCTGTGTGTGTGTGAGAGAGAGAAGCTGGGAGTGAGTAAGAGAGAGAGAAGCTGTGTGTGAGAGAGAGAGAAGCTGTGAGTGAGAGAGTGAGAGAAATAGAAGCTGTGAGTGAGAGAGAGAAAGAGAAGCTGTGAGTGAGAGAGAGAGAGAAAGAGAAGCTGTGTGTGTGAGAGAGTGCATGAGAAGCTGTGAGTGAGAGAAAGAGAGAAAGAGAAGCTGTGAGTGAGAGAGAGAGAGAAAGAGAAGCTGTGAGTGAGAGGGAAGGAGAGAAGCTGTGAGTGTGTGAGAGAGAGAAAATCAGGGAGTGAGTAAGAGAGAGAGGGGGAAGATGTGAGTGAGAGAGAGAGAGAAAGAGAAGCTGTGTGTGTGTGAGAGAGAGAAAGAGAAGCTGTGAGTGACTGAGAGAGAAAGAGAAGCTATGTGTGTGAGAGAGAGAGAAGCTGAGAGTGAGAGAGAGAGAATGAGAAGGTGTGAGTGAGAGAGAGAGACAAAGAGAAGCTGTGTGTGTGAGAGAGTGCATGAGAAGCTGTGAGTGAGAGAAAGAGAGAAAGAGAAGCTGTGAGTGAGAGAGAGAGAGAAAGAGAAGCTGTGAGTGAGAGGGAAGGAGAGAAGCTGTAAGTGTGTGAGAGAGAGAAAATCAGGGAGTGAGTAAGAGAGAGAGGGGGAAGCTGTGAGTGTGAGAGAGAGAGAAATAGAAGCTGTAAGTGAGAGAGAGAGAAAGAGAATCTGTGAGTGAAAGAGAGAGAGAGAAGCTGTGAGTGAGAGAGAGAAGGAAAGAAAGAGAAGCTGTGAGTGACAGCGAGAGAGAAAGAGAAGCTGTGTGAGTGATAGAGAGAGAGAAAGAGAAGCTGAGAGTGAGAGAGAGAGAGAAATAGAAGCTGTAAGTGAGAGAGAGAAGCTGTGTGTTTGTGTGAGAGAGAGAAGCTGTGAGTGAGAGAGAGAGAGAGAAAGAGAAGCTGTGAGTGAGAGAGAGAGAGAAAGAGAAGCTGAGTGAGAGAGAGAGACAGAGAAGCTGTGAGTGAGAGAGAGAGAAAAAGAAGCTGTGTGTGTGTGAGAGAGAAAGAGAATCTGTGAGTGAGAGAGAGAGAAAGAGAAGCTGTGAGTAAGAGAGAGAGAGAAAGAGAAGCTAAGAGTGAGTGAGTGAGAGAGAGAGAAGCTGTGAGTGAGTGAGTGAGAGAGAGAAGCTGTGAGTGAGAGAGAGAGAGAAAGAAGCTGTAGGTGAGAGAGAGAAAAAGAAGCTGTGAGTGAGAGAGAGAGAAGCTGTGAGTGAGAGAGAAGGAGAAGCTGTGAGTGAGAGAGAGAGTGAGAAGCTGTGAGTGAGAGAGAGAAAGAGAAGCTGTGGTGTGTGAGAGAGAGAGAAAGAGAAGCTGTGAATGAGTAAGAGTGAAAGAGAAGCTGTGTCTGAGAGAGAGAGAAAGAGAAGCTGAGAGTGTGAGAGAGAGAATGAGAAGCTGTGAGTGAGAGAGAGAGAAAGAAAAGCTGTGAGTAATAGAGAGAGAGAAAGAGAAGCTGAGAGTGAGAGAGAGAGAAAGAGAAGCTGTGTGTGTGTGAGAGAGAGAAAGAGAAGCTGTGAGTGAGTGAGAGAGAAAGAAGCTGTGTGTGTGAGAGAGAGAGAGAAGCTGAGAGTGAGAGAGAGAGAATGAGAAGGTGTGAGTGAGAGAGAGAGACAAAGAGAAGCTGTGTGTGAGAGAGAGAGAACGAGAAGCTGTGTGTGTGAGAGAGAGAGAAAGAGAAGCTGTGAGTGAGTGAGAGAGAAAGAGAAGCTGTGAGTGAGTGAGAGAGAGAAGCTGTGTGTGTGAGAGAGAGAAAGAGAAGCTGTAAGTGAGAGAGAGTGAGAAAGAGAGAAGCTGTGAGTGAGAGAGTGAGAGAAATAGAAGCTGTGAGTGAGAGAGAGAAAGAGAAGCTGTGAGTGAGAGAGAGAGAGAAAGAGAAGCTGTGAGAGAGAGAGAGAGAAAGAGAAGCTGTGTGTGTGTGTGAGAGAGAAAGAGAAGCTGTGAGTGAGTGAGAGAGAAAGAGAAGCTGTGTGTGTGTGTGAGAGAGAGAAGCTGAGAGTGAGAGAGAGAGAGAATGAGAAGGTGTGAGTGAGAGAGAGAGACAAAGAGAAGCTGTGTGTGAGAGAGAGAGAACGAGAAGCTGTGAGTGAGAGAGAGAGAGAAAGAGAAGCTGTGAGTGAGAGAGAGAGAGAAAGAGAAGCTGTGAGTGAGAGGGAGGGAGAGAAGCTGTGAGTGTGTGAGAGAGAGAAAATCAGGGAGTGAGTAAGAGAGAGAGAGGGAAGCTGTGAGTGAGAGAGAGAGAGAAATAGAAGCTGTAAGTGAGAGAGAGAAAGAGAAACTGTGAGTGAAAGAGAGAGAGAGAAGCTGTGAGTGAGTGAGAGAGAGAAAGAAAGAGAAGCTGTGAGTGAGAGCGAGAGAGAAAGAGAAGCTGTGAATGAGAGAGAGAGAAAAAGAAGCTGTGAGTGAGAGAGAGAGAGAAAGAAAAGCTGTGAGTGAGAGACAGAGAGAAAGAGAAGCTGTGAGTGAGAGAGAGAGAGAAAGAGAAGCTGTGAGTGAGAGAGAGAGAGAGAGAAAGAAAGAGAAGCTGTGAGTGAGAGAGAGAGAGAAAGACAAGCTGTGAATGAGAGAGAGAAAGAGAAGCTGTGTGAGAGAGAGAGAAAGAGAAGCTGTGAGTGACAGAGAGAAAGAGAAAGAGAAGCTGTGATTGAGAGAAAGAGAAGGTGTGAGTGAGAGAGAGAGAAAGAAAGAGAAGCTGTGAATGAGAGAGAGAGAAAGAGAAGCTGTGTGTGAGAGAGAGAGAAGCTGTGAGTGAGAGAGTGAGAGAAAGAGAAGCTGTGAGTGAAAGAGAGAGAAAGAGAAGCTGTGAGTGAGAGAGAGAGAGCAAGAGAAGCTGTGAGTGAGAGAGAGAGAAAGAGAAGCTGTGTGTGTGAGAGAGAGAGAAAGAGAAGCTGTGAGTGAGTGAGAGAGAAAGAGAAGCTGTGTGTGTGTGAGAGAGAGAGAAGCTGAGAGTGAGAGAGAGAGAATGAGAAGGTGTGAGTGAGAGAGAGAGACAAAGAGAAGCTGTTTGTGTGAGCGAGAGAACGAGAAGCTGTGAGTGAGAGAGAGAGAGAAAGAGAAGCTGTGAGTGAGAGAGAGAGAGAAAGAGAAGCTGTGAGTGAGAGAGAGAGAAAGAGAAACTGTGGGTGAAAGAGAGAGAGAGAAGCTGTGAGTGAGAGAGAGAGAGAAAGAGAAGCTGTGAGTGAGAGAGAGAGAGAACGAGAAGCTGTGTGAGTGATAGAGAGAGAGAAAGAGAAGCTGAGAGTGAGAGAGAGAGAGAAAGAGATGCTGTAAGGGAGAGAGAGAGAAGCTGTGTGTGTGAGAGAGAGAAAGAAAAGCTGTGAGTGAGAGAGAGAGAGAAAGAGAATCTGTGAGTGTGTGAGAGAGAGAATGAGAAGCTGTGTGTGTGTGAGAGAGAGATGCTGGGAGTGAGTAAGAGAGAGAGAGAAGCTGTGTGAGAGAGAGAGAGAGAAAGAGAAGCTGTGTGTGTGTGAGAGAGAGAAAGAGAAGCTGTGAGTGAGTGAGAGAGAAAGAGAAGCTGTGAGTGAGTGAGAGAGAGAAGCTGTGTGTGTGTGAGAGAGAAAGAGAAGCTGTAAGTGAGAGAGAGTGAGAAAGAGAGAAGCTGTGAGTGAGAGAGTGAGACAAATAGAAGGTGTGAGTGAGAGAGAGAGAAAGAGAAGCTGTGAGTGAAAGAGAGAGAGAAAGAGAAGCTGTTAGTGAGAGAGAGAGAGAAAGAGAAGCTGTGTGTGTGTGAGAGAGAGAGAAGCTGAGAGTGAGAGAGAGAGAATGAGAAGGTGTGAGTGAGAGAGAGAGACAAAGAGAAGCTGTGTGTGTGAGAGAGAGAAAGAGAAGCTGTCAGTGAGAGAGAGAGAGAAAGAGAAGCTGTGAGTGAGAGGGAGGGAGAGAAGCTTTGAGTGTGTGTGAGAGAGAAAATCAGGGAGTGAGTAAGAGAGAGAGGGAAGCTGTGAGTGAGAGAGAGAGAGAAATAGAAGCTGTAAGTGAGAGAGAGAGAAAGAGAAACTGTGAGTGAAAGAGAGAGAAGCTATGAGTGAGAGAGAGAGAGAAAGAGAAGCTGTGAGTGAGAGTGAGAGAGAACGAGAAGCTGTGTGAGTGATAGAGAGAGAGAAAGAGAAGTTGAGAGTGAGAGAGAGAGAGAAAGAGATGCTGTAAGGGAGAGAGAGAGAAGCTGTATGTGTGAGAGAGAAAGAAAAGCTGTGAGTGAGAGAGAGAGAGAAAGAGAAGCTGTGAGTGTGAGAGAAAGAGAATGAGAAGCTGTGTGTGTGTGAGAGAGAGAAGCTGGGAGTGAGTAAGAGAGAGAGAGAAGCTGTGAGAGAGAGAGAGAAAGAGAAGCTGTGTGTGTGTGTGTGAGAGAGAGAAAGAGAAGCTGTGAGTGAGTGAGAGAGAAAGAGAAGCTGTGAGTGAGTGAGAGAGAGAAGCTGTGTGTGTGAGAGAGAGAAAGAGAAGCTGTAAGTGAGAGAGAGTGAGAAAGAGAGAAGCTGTGAGTGAGAGAGTGAGAGAAATAGAAGCTGTGAGTGAGAGAGAGAAAGAGAAGCTGTGAGTGAGAGAGAGAGAAAGAGAAGCTGTGAGTGAGAGAGAGAGAGAGAATGAGAAGGTGTGAGTGAGAGAGAGAGACAAAGAGAAGCTGTGTGTGAGAGAGAGAGAACGAGAAGCTGTGAGTGAGAGAGAGAGAGAAAGAGAAGCTGTGAGTGAGAGAGAGAGAGAAAGAGAAGCTGTGAGTGAGAGGGAGGGAGAGAAGCTGTGAGTAAGAGAGAGAGAGAGTGAGAAGCTGTGTGTGTGTGAGAGAGAGAAGCTGGGAGTGAGTAAGAGAGAGAGAAGCTGTGTGTGTGAGAGAGAGAAGCTGTGAGTGAGAGAGTGAGAGAAATAGAAGCTGTGAGTGAGAGAGAGAAAGAGAAGCTGTGAGTGAGAGAGAGAGAGAAAGAGAAGCTGTGTGTGTGAGAGAGTGCATGAGAAGCTGTGAGTGAGAGAAAGAGAGAAAGAGAAGCTGTGAGTGAGAGAGAGAGAGAATGAGAAGCTGTGAATGAGAGGGAAGGAGAGAAGCTGTGAGTGTGTGAGAGAGAGAAAATCAGGGAGTGAGTAAGAGAGAGGGGGGAAGCTGTGAGTGAGAGAGAGAGAGAAAGAGAAGCTGTGTGTGTGTGTGAGAGAGAAAGAGAAGCTGTGAGTGAGTGAGAGAGAAAGAGAAGCTATGTGTGTGAGAGAGAGAGAAGCTGAGAGTGAGAGAGAGAGAATGAGAAGGTGTGAGTGAGAGAGAGAGAGACAAAGAGAAGCTGTGTGTGTGAGAGAGTGCATGAGAAGCTGTGAGTGAGAGAAAGAGAGAAAGAGAAGCTGTGAGTGAGAGAGAGAGAGAAAGAGAAGCTGTGTGTGAGAGAGAGAGAACGAGAAGCTGTGTGTGTGAGAGAGAGAAAGAGAAGCTGTGAGTGAGGGAGAGAGAGAAAGAGAAGCTGTGAGTGAGAGGGAGGGAGAGAAGCTGTGAGTGAGAGAGAGAGAGAAAGAAGCTGTAGGTGAGAGAGAGAAAGAGAAGCTGTGAGTTTGAGAGAGAGAGAATGAGAAGCTGTGTGTGTGAGAGAGAGAGAAAGAGAAGCTGTGAGTGAGTGAGAGAGAAAGAGAAGCTGTGAGTGAGTGAGAGAGAGAAGCTGTGTGTGTGAGAGAGAGAAAGAGAAGCTGTAAGTGAGAGAGAGTGAGAAAGAGAGAAGGTGTGAGTGAGAGAGTGAGAGAAATAGAAGCTGTGAGTG
Source organism: Bradypodion pumilum (assembly GCA_035047305.1). Taxonomy (NCBI): domain Eukaryota; kingdom Metazoa; phylum Chordata; class Lepidosauria; order Squamata; family Chamaeleonidae; genus Bradypodion; species Bradypodion pumilum. The sequence goes on along the minus strand of JAWDJD010000002.1, from coordinate 226,870,430 downwards.
AGAGAGAGAAAGAGAAGCTGTGAGTGAGAGAGAGAGAGAGAGAAAGAGAAGCTGTGAGTGAGAGAGAGAGAAAGAGAAGCTGTGTGTGTGTGTGAGAGAGAAAGAGAAGCTGTGAGTGAGTGAGAGAGAAAGAGAAGCTGTGTGTGTGAGAGAGAGAGAGAAGCTGAGAGTGAGAGAGAGAGAATGAGAAGGTGTGAGTGAGAGAGAGAGACAAAGAGAAGCTGTTTGTGTGAGAGAGTGAACGAGAAGCTGTGAGTGAGAGAGAGAAAGAGAAGCTGTGAGAGAGAGAGAGAGAGAAAGAGAAGCTGTGAGTGAGAGAGAAGGAGAAGCTGTGAGTGAGAGAGAATGAGAAGCTGTGAGTGAGAGAGAGAAAGAGAAGCTGTGGTGTGTGAGAGAGAGAGAGAAAGAGAAGCTGTGAGTGAGTAAGAGAGAAAGAGAAGCTGTGTCTGAGAGAGAGAGAAAGAGAAGCTGAGAGTGAGAGAGAGAGAATGAGAAGCTGTGAGTGAGAGAGAGAGAGAAAGAAAAGCTGTGAGTAATAGTGAGAGAGAAAGAGAAGCTGTGTGTGTGTGAGAGAGAGAAAGAGAAGCTGTGAGTGAGTGAGAGAGAAAGAGAAGCTGTGTGTGTGTGAGAGAGAGAAGCGGAGAGAGAGAGAGAGAGAGAATGAGAAGGTGTGAGTGAGAGAGAGAGACAAAGAGAAGCTGTGTGTGTGAGAGAGAGAACGAGAAGCTGTGAGTGAGAGAGAGAAAGAGAAGCTGTGAGTGAGGGAGAGAGAAAGAGAAGCTGTGAGTGAGAGGCAGGGAGACAAGCTGTGAGTGTGTGTGAGAGAGAAAATCAGGGAGTGAGTAAGAGAGAGAGAGGGAAGCTGTGAGTGAGAGAGAGAGAGAAATAGAAGCTGTAAGTGAGAGAGAGAGAAAGAGAAACTGTGAGTGAAAGAGAGAGAGAGAAGCTGTGAGTGAGAGAGAGAGAAAGAAAGAGAAGCTGTGAGTGAGAGCGAGAGAGAAAGGGAAGCTGTGTGAGTGATAGAGAGAGAGAAAGAGAAGCTGAGAGTGAGAGAGAGAGAGAAAGAGATGCTGTAAGTGAGAGAGAGAGAAGCTGTGTGTGAGAGAGAGAGAAAGAGAAGCTGTGAGTGAGAGAGAGAGAGAAAGAGAAGCTGAGAGAGAGAGAGAGAAGCTGTGAGTGAGAGAGAAAGACAGAGAAGCTGTGAGAGAGAGAGAGTGAGAGAGAAAGAGAAGCTGTGAGAGAGAGAGAGAAAGAGAGAGAGAAGCTGTGAGTGAGAGAGAGAGAGAGAGAAAGAGAAGCTGTGAGTGAGAGAGAGAGAGTGAGAAGCTGTGTGTGTGTGAGAGAGAGAAGCTGGGAGTGAGTAAGAGAGAGAGAGAAGCTGTGTGTGTGAGAGAGAGAGAAGCTGTGAGTGAGAGAGAGAAAGAAAGAGAAGCTGTGAGTGAGAGAGAGTGAGAGAGAAAGAGAAGCTGTGAGTGAGAGAGAAAGAGAGAGAGAGAAGCTGTGAGTAAGAGAGAGAGAGAGAAAGAGAAGCTGTGTGTGTGAGAGAGAGAAAGAGAAGCTGTGAGTGAGAGAGAGAGAGAGAGAAGCTGTGAGTGAGAGAGAGAGAGAGAAGCTGTGAGTGAGAGAGAGAGAAGCTGTGAGTGAGTGAGAGAGAGAGAGAATCAAGGAGTGAGTAAGAGAGAGAGAAGCTGTGTGAGAGAGAGAGAAATAGAAGCTGTAAGTGAGAGAGAGAAGCTGTGTGTGTGTGTGAGAGAGAGAAGCTGTGAGTGAGTAAGAGAGAAAGAGAAGCTGTGTCTGAGAGAGAGAGAAAGAGAAGCTGAGAGTGAGAGAGAGAGAATGAGAAGCTGTGAGTGAGAGAGAGAGAGAAAGAAAAGCTGTGAGTGAGAGAGAGAGAAAGAGAAGCTGTGAGTGAGTGAGAGAGAGAGGAGCTGTGAGTGAGTGAGAGAGAGAAAGAGCAGCTGTGAGCGAGAGCGAGAGAGAAAGAGCTGTGTGAGTAATAGAGAGAGAGAAAGAGAAGCTGAGAGAGAGAGAGAGAGAAAAAGAGATGCTGTAAGTGAGAGAGAGAGTGAAGCTGTGTGTGTGAGAGAGAGAAAGAGAAGCTGTGAGTGAGAGAGAGAGAGAGAGAAAGAGAAGATTTGAGTGAGAGAGAGAGAGAAGCTGTGAGTGAGTGAGTGAGAGAGTGAGAAGCTGTGTGTGTGTGAGAGAGAGAAGCTGGGAGTGAGTAAGAGAGAGAGAGAGAAGCTGTGAAGTGAGAGAGAGAGAAGCTGTGAGTGAGAGAGAGTGAGAGAGAAAGAGAAGCTGTGAGTGAGAGAGAGAAAGAGAGAGAGAGAAGCTGTGAGTGAGAGAGGGAGAGAAATAGAAGCTGTGAGTGAGAGAGAGTGAGAGAGAAAGAGAAGCTGTGAGTGAGAGAGAGAAAGAGAGAGAGAGAAGCTGTGAGTGGGAGAGGGAGAGAAATAGAAGCTGTGAGTGAGAGAGTGAGAAAGAGAAGCTGTGAGTGAGAGAGAGAGAGAAAGAGAAGCTGTGAGTGAGAGAGAGAGAGAAAGAGAAGCTGAGAGTGAGAGAGAGAGAGAAAGAGAAGCTGTGTGTGTGTGTGAGAGAGAAAGAGAAGCTGTGAGTGAGTGAGAGAGAAAGAAAAGCTGTGTGTGTGTGAGAGAGAGAGAAGCTGAGAGTGAGAGAGAGAATGAGAAGGTGTGAGTGAGAGAGAGAGACAAAGAGAAGCTGTGTGTGAGAGAGAGAAAACGAGAAGCTGTGAGTGAGAGTGAGAGAGAAAGAGAAGCTGTGAGTGAGAGAGAGAGAGAAAGAGAAGCTGTGAGTGAGAGGGAGGGAGAAAAGCTGTGAGTGTGTGTGAGAGAGAAAATCAGGGATTGAGTAAGAGAGAGAGAGGGAAGCTGTGAGTGAGAGAGAGAGAGAGAAATAGAATCTGTAAGTGAGAGAGAGAGAAAGAGAAACTGTGAGTGAAAGAGAGAGAGAGAAGCTGTGAGTGAGAGAGAAAGAAAGAAAGAGAAGCTGTGAGTGAGAGCGAGAGAGAAAGGGAAGCTGTGTGAGTGATAGAGAGAGAGAAAGAGAAGCTGAGAGTGAGAGAGAGAGAGAAAGAGATGCTGTAAGTGAGAGAGAGAGAAGCTGTGTGTGTGTGAGAGAGAAAGAGAAGCTGTGAGTGAGAGAGAGAGAGAAAGAGAAGCTGTGAGAGAGAGAGAAGCTGTGAGTGAGAGAGAGAAAGACAGAGAAGCTGTGAGAGAGAGAGTGAGAGAGAAAGAGAAGCTGTGAGAGAGAGAGAGAAAGAGAGAGAGAAGCTGTGAGTGAGAGAGAGAGAGAGAAAGAGAAGCTGTGTGTGTGTGAGAGAGAAAGAGAAGCTGTGAGTGAGAGAGAGAGAGAGAAGCTGTGAGTGAGAGAGAGAGAGAGAAGCTGTGAGTGAGAGAGAGAGAAGCTGTGAGTGAGTGAGAGAGAGAGAATCAGGGAGTGAGTAAGAGAGAGAGAAGCTGTGAGTGAGAGAGAGAGAGAAATAGAAGCTGTAAGTGAGAGAGAGAAGCTGTGTGTGTGTGTGAGAGAGAGAAGCTGTGTGTGAGAGAGAGAGAAGCTGTGAGTGAGAGAGAGAGAGAGAGAAGCCGTGAGTGAGAGAGAGAGAGAGAGAGAAAGAAGCTGTGTGTGTGATAGAGAGAGAGAAAGAGAAGCTGAGTGAGAGAGGAAGACAGAGAAGCTGTGAGTGAGAGTGAAAAAGAAGCTGTGTGTGTGTGAGAGAGAAAGAGATTCTGTGAGTGAGAGAGAGAGAGAAAGAGAAGCTGTGTGTAAGAGAGAGAGAGAAAGAGAAGCTATGAGTGAGTGAGAGAGAGAGAAAGCTGTGAGTGAGTGAGTGAGAGAGAGAGAAGCTGTGAGTGAGAGAGAGAGAGAAAGAAGCTGTAGGTGAGAGAGAGAAAAAGAAGCTGTGAGTGAGAGAGAGAGAGAGAAGCTGTGATTGAGAGAGAGAGAAGGAGAAGCTGTGAGTGAGAGAGAGAGAGAGAAGCTGTGAGTGAGAGAGAAAGAGAAGCTGTGAGAGAGAGAGAGAGAGAGAAAGAGAAGCTGTGAGTGAGTAAGAGAGAAAGAGAAGCTGTGTCCGAGAGAGAGAGAAAGAGAAGCTGAGAGTGAGAGAGAGAGAATGAGAAGCTCTGAGTGAGAGAGAGAGAGAGAAAGAAAAGCTGTGAGTGAGAGAGAGAGAAAGAGAAGCTGTGAGTGAGTGAGAGAGAGAGGAGCTGTGAGTGAGTGAGAGAGAGAAAGAGCAGCTGTGAGCGAGAGCGAGAGAGAAAGAGCTGTGTGAGTGATAGAGAGAGAGAAAGAGAAGCTGAGAGTGAGAGAGAGAAAGAGAAGCTGAGAGTGAGAGAGAGAGAAGCTGTGTGTGTGTGAGAGAGAAAGAGAAGCTGTGAGTGAGAGAGAGAGATAGAGAAAGAGAAGATTTGAGTGAGAGAGAGAGAGAATGAGAAGCTGTGAGTGAGTAAGTGAGAGAGTGAGAAGCTGTGTGTGTGAGAGAGAGAGGAGCTGGGAGAGAGTAAGAGAGAGCGAGAGAGAAGCTGTGAGTGAGAGAGAGAGCGAGAAGCTGTGAGTGAGAGAGAGAGAGAGAAGCTGTGAGTGAGAAAGAGTGAGAGAGAAAGAGAAGCTGTGAGTGAGAGAGAGAAAGAGAGAGAGAGAAGCTCTGAGTGAGAGAGAGAGAGAAAGAGAAGCTGTGTGTGAGAGAGAGAGAAACAGAAGCTGTGAGTGAGAGAGAGAGAGAGAAGCTGTGAGTGAGAGAGAGAAGCTGTGAGTGAGAGAGAGAGAAGCTGTGAGTGAGTGAGAGAGAGAGAATCAGGGAGTGAGTAAGAGAGAGAGAGAGATGCTGTGAGTAAGAGAGAGCGAAATAGAAGCTGTAAGTGAGGGAGAGAAGCTGTGTGTGTGTGTGAGAGAGAAGCTGTGAGTGAGAGAGAGAGAAAGAGAAGCAGTGAGTGAGAGAGAGAGAGAGAAAGAAGCTGTGTGTGTGATAGAGAGAGAAAGAGAAGCTGAGTGAGAGAGAGAGAAAGAGAAGCTGTGAGTGAGAGAGAGAGAGAAAAAGAAGCTGTGTGTGTGTGAGAGAGAAAGAGAATCTGAGTGAGAGAGAGAGAAAGAGAAGTTGTGAGTAAGAGAGAGAGAGAAAGAGAAGCTATGAGTGAGTGAGTGAGAGAGAGAGAAGCTGTGAGTGAGTGAGTGAGAGAGAGAGAAGCTGTGAGTGAGAGAGAGAGAGAAAGAAGCTGTAGGTGAGAGAGAGAAAAAGAAGCTGTGAATGAGAGAGAGAGAGAGAAGGTGTGAGTGAGAGAGAGAAGGAGAAGCTGTGAGTGAGAAAGAGAGAAGCTGTGAGTGAGAGAGAGAAAGAGAAGCTGTGTCTGAGAGAGAGAGAAAGAGAAGCTGAGAGTGAGAGAGAGAGAATGAGAAGCTGTGAGTGAGTGACAGAGAGAAAGAAAAGCTGTGAGTGAGAGAGAGAGAGAGAAGCTGAGAGTGAGTGAGAGAGAGAAGCTGTGAGTGAGTGAGAGAGAGAAAGAGCAGCTTTGAGCGAGAGCGAGAGAGAAAGAGCTGTGTGAGTGATAGAGAGAGAGAAAGAGAAGCTGAGAATGAGAGAGAGAGAGCAAGAGATGCTGTAAGTGAGAGAGAGAGAAGCTGTGTGTGTGTGAGAGAAAGAGAAGTTGTGAGTGAGAGAGTGAGAAGCAGTGTGTGTAAGAGAGAGAAGCTGTGAGTGAGTAAGAGAGAGAGAGAGAGAAGATGTGTGTGAGAGAATGAGAAGCTGTGAGTGAGAGAGAGAAGCTGTGATTGAGAGAGAGTGAGAGAGAGAAGCTGTGAGTGAGTGAGAGAGAGAGAGAAAGAGAAGCTGTGAGTGAGAGAGAGAGAAAGAGAAGCTGTGAATGAGCGAGAGAGAAAGAGAAGCTGTGAGTGATTGAGAGAGAAAGGGAAGCTGGAGTGAGAGAGAGAGAGAGAAAGAGAAGCTGTATGTTTGTGAGAGAGAAAGAGCTGTGAGTGAGAGAGAGAAAAGCTGTGAGTGAGAGAGAGAGAAAGAAAGAGAAGCTGTGAGTGAGAGAGAGAGAGAAGCTGTGAGTGAGTTAGAGAGAGAGAGAATCAGGGAGTGAGTAAGAGAGAGAGAGAAGCTGTGAGTGAGAGAGAGAGAAATAGTAGCTGTAAGTGAGAGAGAGAGAGAAGCTGTCTGTGTGAGAGAGAGAGAAGTTGTGAGAGAGAGAAAGAGAAGCTGTGAGTGAGAGAGAGAGAGTGAGAAGCTGTGTGTGTGATAGAGAGAGAGAAAGAGAAGCTGAGAGTAAGAGAGAGAGAAAGAGAAGCTGTGAGTGAGAGAGAGAGAGGAGCTGTGTGTGTGTGAGAGAGAGAAAGAGAATCTGTGAGTGTGAGAGAGAGAAAGAGAAGCTGTGAGTGAGAGAGAGAGAAAGAGAAGCTGTGAGTGAGAGAGAGAGAAGGAGAAGCTGTGAGTGAGAGAGAGAGAGAGAAGGAGAAGCTGTGAGTGAGAGAGAGAGAGAAAGAGAAGCTGTGAGTGAGAGAGAGAGAGAAAGAGAAGCTGTGAGTGAGAGAGAGAAAGAGAAGATTGTGTGTGTGAGAGAGAGAGAGAAAGAGAAGCTGTGAGTGAGAGAGAGAGAAAGAGAAGCTGTGTCTGAGAGAGAGAGAGAAAGAGAAGCTGAGAGTGAGTGAGAGAGTGAAGCTGTGAGTGAGTGAGAGAGGGAGAGAATCAGGGAGTAAGAGAGAGAAAGAGACGCTGTGAGTGAGTGCGAGAGAGAGAGAAGCTGTGAGTGAGAGAGAGAGAAGCTGTGAGTGAGAGAGAGAGAGAAAGAGAAGCTGTGTGTGTGATAGAGAGAGAGAAAGAGAAGCTGAGAGAGAGAGAGAAAGAGAAGCTGTGAGTGAGAGAGAGAGAAAGAGAAGCTGTGAGTGAGTGAGAGAGAGTGAGAAGCTGTGAGTGAGTGAGAGAGAGAGAAGCTGGGAGTGAGTAAGAGAGAGAGAGAAGCTGTGAGTGAGAGAGAGAGAGAAAGAAAGAGAAGATGTGAGTGAGAGAGAGAGAGAAAGAGAAGCTGTGTCTGAGAGAGAGAGAAAGAGAAGCTGTGAGTGAGAGAGAGAGAGAGAGAAGCTGTGAATGAGAGAGAGAAAGAGACACTGTGAGTGAGAGAGAGAGAAAGAGAAGCTGTGAGTGAGAGAGAGAGAGAAGCTGAGAATGAGAGAGAGAGAAAGAGATGCTGTAAGTGAGAGAGAGAGAAGCTGTGTGTGTGAGAGTGAGAAAGAGAAGTTGTGAGTGAGAGAGAGATAGAGAAAGAGTTGAGTGAGAGAGAGAGAGAAAGAGAAGCTGTGAGTGAGTGAGTGAGAGAGTGAGAAGCTGTGTGTGTGAGAGAGAGAAGCTGTGAGTGAGTAAGAGAGAGAGAGAAGCTGTGAGTGAGAGAGAGAGAGAAGCTGTGAGTGAGAGAGAGAGAGAAGCTGTGAGTGAGAGAGAGAGAGAGAAGCTGTGATTGAGAGAGAGTGAGAGAGAGAAGCTGTGAGTGAGTGAGAGAGGGAATGTGTGAGTGAGAGAGAGAGAGAAAGAGAAGCTGTGAGTGAGAGAGAGAGAGAAAGAGAAGCTGTGAATGAGCGAGAGAGAAAGAGAAACTGTGAGTGAAAGAGAGAGAAGCTATGAGTGAGAGAGAGAGAGAAAGAGAAGCTGTGAGTGAGAGTGAGAGAGAACGAGAAGCTGTGTGAGTGATAGAGAGAGAGAAAGAGAAGTTGAGAGTGAGAGAGAGAGAGAAAGAGATGCTGTAAGGGAGAGAGAGAGAAGCTGTGTGTGTGAGAGAGAAAGAAAAGCTGTGAGTGAGAGAGAGAGAGAAAGAGAAGCTGTGAGTGTGAGAGAAAGAGAATGAGAAGCTGTGTGTGTGAGAGAGAGAGAAGCTGGGAGTGAGTAAGAGAGAGAGAGAAGCTGTGAGAGAGAGAGAGAAAGAGAAGCTGTGTGTGTGTGAGAGAGAGAGAGAAAGAGAAGCTGTGAGTGAGTGAGAGAGAAAGAGAAGCTGTGAGTGAGTGAGAGAGAGAAGCTGTGTGTGTGAGAGAGAGAAAGAGAAGCTGTAAGTGAGAGAGAGTGAGAAAGAGAGAAGCTGTGAGTGAGAGAGTGAGAGAAATAGAAGCTGTGAGTGAGAGAGAGAAAGAGAAGCTGTGAGTGAGAGAGAGAGAGAAAGAGAAGCTGTGAGTGAGAGAGAGAGAATGAGAAGGTGTGAGTGAGAGAGAGAGACAAAGAGAAGCTGTGTGTGAGAGAGAGAGAACGAGAAGCTGTGAGTGAGAGAGAGAGAGAAAGAGAAGCTGTGAGTGAGAGAGAGAGAGAAAGAGAAGCTGTGAGTGAGTGGGAGGGAGAGAAGCTGTGAGTGAGAGAGAGAGAGAGTGAGAAGCTGTGTGTGTGAGAGAGAGAGAAGCTGGGAGTGAGTAAGAGAGAGAGAAGCTTTGTGTGAGAGAGAGAGAAGCTGTGAGTGAGAGAGTGAGAGAAATAGAAGCTGTGAGTGAGAGAGAGAAAGAGAAGCTGTGAGTGAGAGAGAGAGAGAAAGAGAAGCTGTGTGTGTGAGAGAGTGCATGAGAAGCTGTGAGTGAGAGAAAGAGAGAAAGAGAAGCTGTGTGTGTGTGTGAGAGAGAAAGAGAAGCTGTGAGTGAGTGAGAGAGAAAGAGAAGCTATGTGTGTGAGAGAGAGAGAAGCTGAGAGTGAGAGAGAGAGAATGAGAAGGTGTGAGTGAGAGAGAGAGACAAAGAGAAGCTGTGTGTGTGAGAGAGTGCATGAGAAGCTGTGAGTGAGAGAAAGAGAGAAAGAGAAGCTGTGAGTGAGAGAGAGAGAGAAAGAGAAGCTGTGAGTGAGAGGGAAGGAGAGAAGCTGTGAGTGTGTGAGAGAGAGAAAATCAGGGAGTGAGTAAGAGAGAGAGGGGGAAGCTGTGAGTGAGAGAGAGAGAGAAATAGAAGCTGTAAGTGAGAGAGAGAGAAAGAGAATCTGTGAGTGAAAGAGAGAGAGAGAAGCTGTGAGTGAGAGAGAGAAGGAAAGAAAGAGAAGCTGTGAGTGACAGCGAGAGAGAAAGAGAAGCTGTGTGAGTGATAGAGAGAGAGAAAGAGAAGCTGAGAGTGAGAGAGAGAGAAATAGAAGCTGTAAGTGAGAGAGAGAAGCTGTGTGTGTGAGAGAGAGAGAGAAGCTGTGAGTGAGAGAGAGAGAGAGAAAGAGAAGCTGTGAGTGAGAGAGAGAGAGAAAGAGAAGCTGAGTGAGAGAGAGAGACAGAGAAGCTGTGAGTGAGAGAGAGAGAAAAAGAAGCTGTGTGTGTGTGAGAGAGAAAGAGAATCTGTGAGTGAGAGAGAGAGAAAGAGAAGCTGTGAGTAAGAGAGAGAGAGAAAGAGAAGCTAAGAGTGAGTGAGTGAGAGAGAGAGAAGCTGTGAGTGAGTGAGTGAGAGAGAGAATCTGTGAGAGAGAGAGAAAGAAGCTGTAGGTGAGAGAGAGAAAAAGAAGCTGTGAGTGAGAGAGAGAGAAGCTGTGAGTGAGAGAGAAGGAGAAGCTGTGAGTGAGAGAGAGAGTGAGAAGCTGTGAGTGAGAGAGAGAAAGAGAAGCTGTGGTGTGTGTGTGAGAGAGAGAAAGAGAAGCTGTGAATGAGTAAGAGTGAAAGAGAAGCTGTGTCTGAGAGAGAGAGAAAGAGAAGCTGAGAGTGTGTGAGAGAGAATGAGAAGCTGTGAGTGAGAGAGAGAGAGAGAGAAAGAAAAGCTGTGAGTAATAGAGAGAGAGAAAGAGAAGCTGAGAGTGAGAGAGAGAGAAAGAGAAGCTGTGTGTGTGAGAGAGAGAGAAAGAGAAGCTGTGAGTGAGTGAGAGAGAAAGAAGCTGTGTGTGTGTGAGAGAGAGAGAAGCTGAGAGTGAGAGAGAGAGAATGAGAAGGTGTGAGTGAGAGAGAGAGACAAAGAGAAGCTGTGTGTGAGAGAGAGAGAACGAGAAGCTGTGTGTGTGTGAGAGAGAGAAAGAGAAGCTGTGAGTGAGTGAGAGAGAAAGAGAAGCTGTGAGTGAGTGAGAGAGAGAAGCTGTGTGTGTGAGAGAGAGAAAGAGAAGCTGTAAGTGAGAGAGAGTGAGAAAGAGAGAAGCTGTGAGTGAGAGAGTGAGAGAAATAGAAGCTGTGAGTGAGAGAGAGAAAGAGAAGCTGTGAGTGAGAGAGAGAGAGAAAGAGAAGCTGTGAGTGAGAGAGAGAGAGAGAAAGAGAAGCTGTGTGCGTGTGTGAGAGAGAAAGAGAAGCTGTGAGTGAGTGAGAGAGAAAGAGAAGCTGTGTGTGTGTGAGAGAGAGAGAAGCTGAGAGTGAGAGAGAGAGAGAATGAGAAGGTGTGAGTGAGAGAGAGACAAAGAGAAGCTGTGTGAGAGAGAGAGAGAACGAGAAGCTGTGAGTGAGAGAGAGAGAGAAAGAGAAGCTGTGAGTGAGAGGGAGGGAGAGAAGCTGTGAGTGTGTGAGAGAGAGAAAATCAGGGAGTGAGTAAGAGAGAGAGAGGGAAGCTGTGAGTGAGAGAGAGAGAGAAATAGAAGCTGTAAGTGAGAGAGAGAAAGAGAAACTGTGAGTGAAAGAGAGAGAGAGAAGCTGTGAGTGAGAGAGAGAGAGAAAGAAAGAGAAGCTGTGAGTGAGAGCGAGAGAGAAAGAGAAGATGTGTGAGTGATAGAGAGAGAGAAAGAGAAGCTGAGAGTGAGAGAGAGAGAGAAAGAGATGCTGTAAGTGAGAGAGAGAGAAGCTGTGTGTGTGAGAGAGAGAAAGAGAAGCTGTGAGTGAGAGAGAGAGAGAGAAAGAGAAGCTGTGAGTGAGAGAGAGAGAGAGTGAGAAGCTGTGTGTGTGTGAGAGAGAGAAGCTGGGAGTGAGTAAGAGAGAGAGAAGCTGTGTGTGTGAGAGAGAGAAGCTGTGAGTGAGAGAGTGAGAGAAATAGAAGCTGTGAGTGAGAGAGAGAAAGAGAAGCTGTGAGTGAGAGAGAGAGAGAAAGAGAAGCTGTGAGTGAGAGAGAGAGAGAAAGAGAAGCTGTGTGTGTGTGAGAGAGAGAAAGAGAAGCTGTGAGTGAGTGAGAGAGAAAGAGAAGCTATGTGTGTGAGAGAGAGAGAAGCTGAGAGTGAGAGAGAGAGAATGAGAAGGTGTGAGTGAGAGAGAGAGACAAAGAGAAGCTGTGTGTGTGAGAGAGTGCACGAGAAGCTGTGAGTGAGAGAAAGAGAGAAAGAGAAGCTGTGAGTGAGAGAGAGAGAGAAAGAGAAGCTGTGAGTGAGAGGGAAGGAGAGAAGCTGTGAGTGTGTGAGAGAGAGAAAATCAGGGAGAGAGTAAGAGAGAGAGGGTGAAGCTGTGAGTGAGAGAGAGAGTGAAATAGAAGCTGTAAGTGAGAGAGAGAGAAAGAGAATCTGTGAGTGAAAGAGAGAGAGAGAAGCTGTGAGTGAGAGAGAGAAGGAAAGAAAGAGAAGCTGTGAGTGACAGCGAGAGAGAAAGAGAAGCTGTGTGAGTGATAGAGAGAGAGAAAGAGAAGCTGAGAGTGAGAGAGAGAGAGAAATAGAAGCTGTAAGTGAGAGAGAGAAGCTGTGTGTTTGTGTGAGAGAGAGAAGCTGTGAGTGAGAGAGAGAGAGAGAAAGAGAAGCTGTGAGTGAGAGAGAGAGAGAGAAAGAGAAGCTGAGTGAGAGAGAGAGACAGAGAAGCTGTGAGTGAGAGAGAGAGAGAAAAAGAAGCTGTGTGTGTGTGAGAGAGAAAGAGAATCTGTGAGTGAGAGAGAGAGAAAGAGAAGCTGTGAGTAAGAGAGAGAGAGAGAAAGAGAAGCTAAGAGTGAGTGAGAGAGAGAGAAGCAGTGAGTGAGAGAGAGAAGCTGTGAGTGAGAGAGAGAGAGAAAGAAGCTGTAGGTGAGAGAGAGAAAAAGAAGCTGTGAGTGAGAGAGAGAAGCTGTGAGTGAGAGAGAAGGAGAAGCTGTGAGTGAGAGAGAGAGTGAGAAGCTGTGAGTGAGAGAGAGAAAGAGAAGCTGTTGTGTGTGAGAGAGAGAGAAAGAGAAGCTGTGAATGAGTAAGAGAGAAAGAGAAGCTGAGAGTGTGAGAGAGAGAATGAGAAGCTGTGAGTGAGAGAGAGAGAGAAAGAAAAGCTGTGAGTAATAGAGAGAGAGAAAGAGAAGCTGAGAGTGTGAGAGAGAGAAAGAGAAGCTGTGTGTGTGTGAGAGAGAGAAAGAGAAGCTGTGAGTGAGTGAGAGAGAAAGAGAAGCTGTGTGTGTGAGAGAGAGAGAGAAGCTAAGAGTGAGAGAGAGAGAATGAGAAGGTGTGAGTGAGAGAGAGAGACAAAGAGAAGCTGTGTGTGAGAGAGAGAGAACGAGAAGCTGTGTGTGTGAGAGAGAGAAAGAGAAGCTGTGAGTGAGGGAGAGAGAGAAAGAGAAGCTGTGAGTGAGAGGGAGGGAGAGAAGCTGTGAGTGAGAGAGAGAGAGAAAGAAGCTGTAGGTGAGAGAGAGAAAGAGAAGCTGTGTGTTTGAGAGAGAGAGAGAATGAGAAGATGAGAAGATGTGTGTGTGTGAGAGAGAGAAGCTGTGAGTGAGTAAGAGAGAGAGAGAAGCTGTGTGTGAGAGAGAGAGAGAGAGAGAGAAAGAGAAGCTGTGTGTGTGAGAGAGAGAGAAAGAGAAGCTGTGAGTGAGTGAGAGAGAAAGAGAAGCTGTGAGTGAGTGAGAGAGAGAAGCTGTGTGTGTGTGAGAGAGAAAGAGAAGCTGTAAGTGAGAGAGAGTGAGAAAGAGAGAAGATGTGAGTGAGAGAGTGAGAGAAAGAGAAGCTGTGAGTGAGAGAGAGAGAGAGAGAAAGAGAAGCTGTGAGTGAGAGAGAGAGAAAGAGAAGCTGTGAGTGAGTGAGAGAGAAAGAGAAGCTGTGTGTGTGTGAGAGAGAGAGAAGCTGAGAGTGAGAGAGAGAGAATGAGAAGGTGTGAGTGAGAGAGAGAGAGAAAGAGAAGCTGTTTGTGTGAGAGAGTGAACGAGAAGCTGTGAGTGAGAGAGAGAGAGAAAGAGAAGCTGTGAGTGAGAGAGAGAGAGAAAGAGAAGCTGTGAGTGAGAGAGAAGGAGAAACTGTGAGTGAGAGAGAATGAGAAGCTGTGAGTGAGAGAGAGAAAGAGAAGCTGTGGTGTGTGAGAGAGAGAGAGAGAGAAAGAGAAGCTGTGAGTGAGTAAGAGAGAAAGAGAAGCTGTGTCTGAGAGAGAGAGAAAGAGAAGCTGAGAGTGAGAGAGAGAGAATGAGAAGCTGTGAGTGAGAGAGAGAGAGAAAGAAAAGCTGTGAGTAATAGAGAGAGAGAAAGAGAAGCTGTGTGTGTGTGTGAGAGAGAAAGAGAAGCTGTGAGTGAGTGAGAGAGAAAGAGAAGCTGTGTGTGTGTGAGAGAGAAAGAGAAGCTGTGAGTGAGAGGCAGGGAGACAAGCTGTGTGTGTGTGAGAGAAAATCAGGGAGTAAGTAAGAGAGAGAGAGGGAAGCTGTGAGTGAGAGAGAGAGAGAAATAGAAGCTGTAAGTGAGAGAGAGAGAAAGAGAAACTGTGAGTGAAAGAGAGAGAGAGAAGCTGTGAGTGAGAGAGAGAGAAAGAAAGAGAAGCTGTGAGTGAGAGCGAGAGAGAAAGGGAAGCTGTGTGAGTGATAGAGAGAGAGAAAGAGAAGCTGAGAGTGAGAGAGAGAGAGAAAGAGATGCTGTAAGTGAGAGAGAGAGAAGCTGTGTGTGTGAGAGAGAGAAAGAGAAGCTGTGAGTGAGAGAGAGAGAGAAAGAGAAGCTGAGAGAGAGAGAGAAGCTGTGAGTGAGAGAGAAAGACAGAGAAGCTGTGAGAGAGAGAGAGTGAGAGAGAAAGAGAAGCTGTGAGAGAGAGAGAGAGAGAGAGAGTAGCTGTGAGTGAGAGTGAGAGAGAGAGAGAAAGAGAAGCTGTGAGTGAGAGAGAGAGAGTGAGAAGCTGTGTGTGTGTGTGAGAGAGAAGCTGGGAGTGAGTAAGAGAGAGAGAGAAGCTGTGTGTGTGAGAGAGAGAGAAGCTGTGAGTGAGAGAGAGAAAGAAAGAGAAGCTGTGAGTGAGAGAGAGTGAGAGAGAAAGAGAAGCTGTGAGTGAGAGAGAAAGAGAGAGAGAAGCTGTGAGTAAGAGAGAGAGAGAGAAAGAGAAGCTGTGTGTGTGAGAGAGAGAAAGAGAAGCTGTGAGTGAGAGAGAGAGAGAGAGAAGCTGTGAGTGAGAGAGAGAGAGAGAAGCTGTGAGTGAGAGAGAGAGAAGCTGTGAGTGAGTGAGAGAGAGAGAGAATCAAGGAGTGAGTAAGAGAGAGAGAAGCTGTGAGAGAGAGAGAGAAATAGAAGCTGTAAGTGAGAGAGAGAAGCTGTGTGTGTGTGTGAGAGAGAGAAGCTGTGAGTGAGTAAGAGAGAAAGAGAAGCTGTGTCTGAGAGATAGAGAAAGAGAAGCTGAGAGTGAGAGAGAGAGAAAGAGAAGCTGTGAGTGAGTGAGAGAGAGAGGAGCTGTGAGTGAGTGAGAGAGAGAGAAAGAGAAGCTGTGAGTGAGTGAGAGAGAGAGGAGCTGTGAGTGAGTGAGAGAGAGAAAGAGCAGCTGTGAGCGAGAGCGAGAGAGAAAGAGCTGTGTGAGTAATAGAGAGAGAGAAAGAGAAGCTGAGAGAGAGAGAGAGAAAAAAAGAGATGCTGTAAGTGAGAGAGAGAGAGAGAAGCTGTGTGTGTGAGAGAGAGAAAGAGAAGCTGTGAGTGAGAGAGAGAGAGAGAGAAAGAGAAGATTTGAGTGAGAGAGAGAGAGAGAAGCTGTGAGTGAGTGAGTGAGAGAGTGAGAAGCTGTGTGTGTGTGAGAGAGAGAAGCTGGGAGTGAGTAAGAGAGAGAGAGAGAAGCTGTGAGTGAGAGAGAGAGAAGCTGTGAGTGAGAGAGAGTGAGAGAGAAAGAGAAGCTGTGAGTGAGAGAGAGAAAGAGAGAGAGAGAAGCTGTGAGTGAGAGAGGGAGAGAAATAGAAGCTGTGTGTGAGAGAGAGTGAGAGAGAAAGAGAAGCTGTGAGTGAGAGAGAGAAAGAGAGAGAGAGAAGCTGTGAGTGAGAGAGGGAGAGAAATAGAAGCTGTGAGTGAGAGAGTGAGAAAGAGAAGCTGTGAGTGAGAGAGAGAGAGAAAGAGAAGCTGTGAGAGAGAGAGAGAGAGAAAGAGAAGCTGTGAGTGAGAGAGAGAGAGAGAGAGAAGCTGTGTGTGTGTGAGAGAGAGAAAGAGAAGCTGTGAGTGAGTGAGAGAGAAAGAAAAGCTGTGTGTGTGTGAGAGAGAGAGAAGCTGAGAGTGAGAGAGAGAATGAGAAGGTGTGAGTGAGAGAGAGAGACAAAGAGAAGCTGTGTGTGAGAGAGAGAAAACGAGAAGCTGTGAGTGAGAGAGAAAGAGAAGCTGTGAGTGAGAGAGAGAGAGAAAGAGAAGCTGTGAGTGAGAGGGAGGGAGAAAAGCTGTGAGTGTGTGTGAGAGAGAAAATCAGGGAGTGAGTAAGAGAGAGAGAGGGAAGCTGTGAGTGAGAGAGAGAGAGAAATAGAATCTGTAAGTGAGAGAGAGAGAAAGAGAAACTGTGAGTGAAAGAGAGAGAGAGAAGCTGTGAGTGAGAGAGAAAGAAAGAAAGAGAAGCTGTGAGTGAGAGCGAGAGGGAAAGGGAAGCTGTGTGAGTGATAGAGAGAGAGAAAGAGAAGCTGAGAGTGAGAGAGAGAGAGAAAGAGATGCTGTAAGTGAGAGAGAGAGAAGCTGTGTGTGTGAGAGAGAGAAAGAGAAGCTGTGAGTGAGAGAGAGAGAGAAAGAGAAGCTGTGAGAGAGAGAGAAGCTGTGAGTGAGAGAGAGAAAGACAGAGAAGCTGTGAGAGAGAGAGAGTGAGAGAGAAAGAGAAGCTGTGATAGAGAGAGAGAAAGAGAGAGAGAAGCTGTGAGAGAGAGAGAGAGAAAGAGAAGCTGTGTGTGTGTGTGTGAGAAAGAGAAGCTGTGAGTGAGAGAGAGAGAGAGAAGCTGTGAGTGAGAGAGAGAGAGAGAAGCTGTGAGTGAGAGAGAGAGAAGCTGTGAGTGAGTGAGAGAGAGAATCAGGGAGTGAGTAAGAGAGAGAGAAGCTGTGAGTGAGAGAGAGAGAGAGAGAAATAGAAGCTGTAAGTGAGAGAGAGAAGCTGTGTGTGTGTGTGAGAGAGAGAAGCTGTGTGTGAGAGAGAGAGAAGCTGTGAGTGAGAGAGAGAGAGAGAGAAGCCGTGAGTGAGAGAGAGAGAGAGAGAAAGAAGCTGTGTGTGTGATAGAGAGAGAGAAAGAGAAGCTGAGTGAGAGAGGAAGACAGAGAAGCTGTGAGTGAGAGAGAGTGAAAAAGAAGCTGTGTGTGTGTGTGAGAGAAAGAGATTCTGTGAGTGAGAGAGAGAGAGAAAGAGAAGCTGTGAGTAAGAGAGAGAGAGAAAGAGAAGCTATGAGTGAGAGAGAGAGAAAGCTGTGAGTGAGTGAGTGAGAGAGAGAGAAGCTGTGAGTGAGAGAGAGAGAGAAAGAAGCTGTAGGTGAGAGAGAGAAAAAGAAGCTGTGAGTGAGAGAGAGAGAGAAGCTGTGATTGAGAGAGAGAGAAGGAGAAGCTGTGAGTAAGAGAGAGAGAGAGAAGCTGTGAGTGAGAGAGAAAGAGAAGCTGTGTGTGAGAGAGAGAGAGAGAAAGAGAAGCTGTGAGTGAGTAAGAGAGAAAGAGAAGCTGTGAGTGAGTAAGAGAGAAAGAGAAGCTGAGAGTGAGAGAGAGAGAATGAGAAGCTCTGAGTGAGAGAGAGAGAGAGAGAAAGAAAAGCTGTGAGTGAGAGAGAGAGAAAGAGAAGCTGTGAGTGCGTGAGAGAGAGAGGAGCTGTGAGTGAGTGAGAGAGAGAAAGAGCAGCTGTGAGCGAGAGCGAGAGAGAAAGAGCTGTGTGAGTGATAGAGAGAGAGAAAGAGAAGCTGAGTGAGAGAGAGAAAGAGAAGCTGAGAGTGAGAGAGAGAGAGAAGCTGTGTGTGTGTGAGAGAAAGAGAAGCTGTGAGTGAGAGAGAGAGATAGAGAAAGAGAAGATTTGAGTGAGAGAGAGAGAGAATGAGAAGCTGTGAGTGAGTGAGTGAGTGAGAGAGTGAGAAGCTGTGTGTGTGAGAGAGAGAGGAGCTGGGAGAGAGTAAGAGAGAGCGAGAGAGAAGCTGTGAGTGAGAGAGAGAGAGAGAAGCTGTGAGTGAGAGAGAGAGAGAGAAGCTGTGAGTGAGAAAGAGTGAGAGAGAAAGAGAAGCTGTGAGTGAGAGAGAGAAAGAGAGAGAGAAGCTCTGAGTGAGAGAGAGAGAGAAAGAGAAGCTGTGTGTGAGAGAGAGAGAAACAGAAGCTGTGAGTGAGAGAGAGAGAGAGAAGCTGTGAGTGAGAGAGAGAAGCTGTGAGTGAGAGAGAGAGAAGCTGTGAGTGAGTGAGAGAGAGAGAATCAGGGAGTGAGTAAGAGAGAGAGAGAGATGCTGTGAGTAAGAGAGGGAGAAATAGAAGCTGTAAGTGAGGGAGAGAAGCTGTGTGTGTGTGAGAGAGAGAGAAGCTGTGAGTGAGAGAGAGAGAAAGAGAAGCAGTGAGTGAGAGAGAGAGAGAGAGAAAGAAGCTGTGTGTGTGATAGAGAGAGAAAGAGAAGCTGAGTGAGAGAGAGAGAAAGAGAAGCTGTGAGTGAGAGAGAGAGAGAAAAAGAAGCTGTGTGTGTGTGAGAGAGAAAGAGAATCTGAGTGAGAGAGAGAGAAAGAGAAGTTGTGAGTAAGAGAGAGAGAGAAAGAGAAGCTATGAGTGAGTGAGTGAGAGAGAAGCTGTGAGTGAGTGAGTGAGAGAGAGAGAAGCTGTGAGTGAGAGAGAGAGAAAAAAGCTGTAGGTGAGAGAGAGAAAAAGAAGCTGTGAATGAGAGAGAGAGAGAGAAGTTGTGAGTGAGAGAGAGAAGGAGAAGCTGTGAGTGAGAAAGAGAGAAGCTGTGAGTGAGAGAGAGAAAGAGAAGCTGTGTCTGAGAGAGAGAGAAAGAGAAGCTGAGAGTGAGAGAGAGAGAATGAGAAGCTGTGAGTGAGTGAGAGAGAAAGAAAAGCTGTGAGTGAGAGAGAGAGAGAAGCTGAGAGTGAGTGAGAGAGAGAAGCTGTGAGTGAGTGAGAGAGAGAAAGAGCAGCTTTGAGCGAGAGCGAGAGAGAAAGAGCTGTGTGAGTGATAGAGAGAGAGAAAGAGAAGCTGAGAATGAGAGAGAGAGAGCAAGAGATGCTGTAAGTGAGAGAGAGAGAAGTTGTGTGTGTGAGAGAGAAAGAGAAGTTGTGAGTGAGAGAGAGAGATAGAGAAAGAGAAGATTTGAGTGAGAGAGAGAGAGAAAGAGAAGCTGTGAGTGAGAGAGTGAGAAGCAGTGTGTGTAAGAGAGAGAAGCTGTGAGTGAGTAAGAGAGAGAGAGAGAAGATGTGTGTGAGAGAATGAGAAGCTGTGAGTGAGAGAGAGAAGCTGTGATTGAGAGAGAGTGAGAGAGAGAAGCTGTGAGTGAGTGAGAGAGAGAGAGAAAGAGAAGCTGTGAGTGAGAGAGAGAGAAAGAGAAGCTGTGAATGAGCGAGAGAGAAAGAGAAGCTGTGAGTGATTGAGAGAGAAAGGGAAGCTGGAGTGAGAGAGAGAGAGAGAAAGAGAAGCTATGTTTGTGAGAGAGAAAGAGCTGTGAGTGAGAGAGAGAAAAGCTGTGAGTGAGAGAGAGAGAAAGAGAAGCTGTGAGTGAGAGAGAGAGAGAAGCTGTGAGTGAGTTAGAGAGAGAGAGAATCAGGGAGTGAGTAAGAGAGAGAGAAGCTGTGAGTGAGAGAGAGAGAAATAGAAGCTGTAAGTGAGAGAGAGAGAGAAGCTGTCTGTGTGAGAGAGAGAGAAGTTGTGAGAGAGAGAGAGAAAGAGAAGCTGTGAGTGAGAGAGAGAGAGTGAGAAGCTGTGTGTGTGATAGAGAGAGAGAAAGAGAAGCTGAGAGTAAGAGAGAGAGAAAGAGAAGCTGTGAGTGAGAGAGAGAGAGGAGCTGTGTGTGTGTGAGAGAGAGAAAGAGAATCTGTGAGTGTGAGAGAGAGAAAGAGAAGCTGTGAGTGAGAGAGAGAGAAAGAGAAGCTGTGAGTGAGAGAGAGAGAAGGAGAAGCTGTGAGTGAGAGAGAGAGAGAGAAGGAGAAGCTGTGAGTGAGAGAGAGAGAGAAAGAGAAGCTGTGAGTGAGAGAGAGAGAGAAAGAGAAGCTGTGAGTGAGAGAGAGAAAGAGAAGATTGTGTGTGAGAGAGAGAGAGAGAAAGAGAAGCTGTGAGTGAGAGAGAGAGAAAGAGAAGCTGTGTCTGAGAGAGAGAGAGAAAGAGAAGCTGAGAGTGAGTGAGAGAGTGAAGCTGTGAGTGAGTGAGAGAGGGAGAGAATCAGGGAGTAAGAGAGAGAAAGAGACGCTGTGAGTGAGTGCGAGAGAGAGAGAAGCTGTGAGTGAGAGAGAGAGAAGCTGTGAGTGAGAGAGAGAGAGAAAGAGAAGCTGTGTGTGTGATAGAGAGAGAGAAAGAGAAGCTGAGAGAGAGAGAGAAAGAGAAGCTGTGAGTGAGAGAGAGAGAAAGAGAAGCTGTGAGTGAGTGAGAGAGAGTGAGAAGCTGTGAGTGAGTGAGAGAGAGAGAAGCTGGGAGTGAGTAAGAGAGAGAGAGAAGCTGTGAGTGAGAGAGAGAGAGAAAGAAAGAGAAGATGTGAGTGAGAGAGAGAGAGAAAGAGAAGCTGTGTCTGAGAGAGAGAGAAAGAGAAGCTGTGAGTGAGAGAGAGAGAAATAGAAGCTGTAGGTGAGAGAGAGAGAAGCTGTGTGTGTGAGAGAGAGAGAAGCTGTGAGTGATAGAGAGAGAGAGAAAGAGAAGCTGTGAGTGAGAGAGAGAGAGAATGAGAAGCCGTGTGTGTGATAGAGAGAGAGAAAGAGAAGCTGAGAGTAAGAGAGAGAGAGAAAGAGAAGCTGTGAGTGAGAGAGAGAGAGGAGCTGTGTGTGTGTGAGAGAGAGAAAGAGAATCTGTGAGTGAGAGAGAGAGAAAGAGAAGCTGTGAGTGAGAGAGAGAGAAAGAGAAGCTGTGAGTGTGAGAGAGAGAAGGAGAAGCTGTGAGTGAGAGAGAGAAAGAGAGAAAGAGAAGCTGTGAGTGAGAGAGAGAGAAGGAGAAGCTGTGAGTGAGAGAGAGAGAGAAAGAGAAGCTGTGAGTGAGAGAGAGAAAGAGAAGCTGTGAGTGAGAGAGGGAGAAAGAGAAGCTGTGTCTGAGAGAGAGAGAGAAAGAGAAGCTGAGAGTGAGTGAGAGAGAGAAGCTGTGAGTGAGTGAGAGAGGGAGAGAATCTGGGAGTAAGAGAGAGAAAGAGACGCTGTGAGTGAGTGCGAGAGAGAGAGAAGCTTTGAGTGAGAGAGAGAGAGAAGCTGTGAGTGAGAGAGAGAGAGAAAGAGAAGCTGTGAGTGAGAGGGAGGGAGAGAAGCTGTGAGTGTGTGAGAGAGAGAAAATTAGGGAGTGAGTAAGAGAGAGAGAGGGAAGCTGTGAGTGAGAGAGAGAGAGAAATAGAAGCTGTAAGTGAGAGAGAGAGAAAGAGAAACTGTGAGTGAAAGAGAGAGAGAGGAGCTGTGAGTGAGAGAGAGAGAAAGAAAGAGAAGCTGTGAGTGAGAGCGAGAGAGAAAGAGAAGCTGTGAGTGAGAGAGAGAAAGAGAGAGAGAAGCTGTGAGTAAGAGAGAGAGAGAGAAAGAGAAGCTGTGTGTGTGTGAGAGAGAAAGAGAAGCTGTGAGTGAGAGAGAGAGAGAAAGAGAAGCTGTGAGTGAGAGGGAGGGAGAGAAGCTGTGAGTGTGTGAGAGAGATAAAATTAGGGAGTGAGTAAGAGAGAGAGGGAAGCTGTGAGTGAGAGAGAGAGAAATTGAAGCTGTAAGTGAGAGAGAGAGAAAGAGAAACTGTGAGTGAAAGAGAGAGAGAAGCTGTGAGTGAGAGAGAGAGAGAAAGAAAGAGAAGCTGTGAGTGAGAGCGAGAGAGAAAGAGAAGCTGTGTGAGTGATAGAGAGAGAGAAAGAGAAGCTGAGAGTGAGAGAGAGAGAGAAAGAGATGCTGTAAGTGAGAGAGAGAGAAGCTGTGTGTGTGTGTGTGAGAGAGAGAAGCTGTGAGTGAGAGAGAGAGAGAGAGAAAGAGAAGCTGTGAGTGAGAGAGAGAGAGTGAGAAGCTGTGTGTGTGAGAGAGAGAGAAGCTGGGAGTGAGTAAGAGAGAGAGAGAGAAGCTGTGAGAGAGAGAGAGAGAAGCTGTGAGTGAGAGAGAGAAAGAAAGAGAAGCTGTGAGTGAGAGAGAGTGAGAGAGAACGATAAGCTGTAAGTGAGAGAGAGAAAGAGAAACTGTGAGTGAAAGAGAGAGAGAGAAGCTGTGAGTGAGAGAGAGAGAGAAAGAAAGAGAAGCTGTGAGTGAGAGCGAGAGAGAAAGAGAAGCTGTGTGAGTGATAGAGAGAGAGAAAGAGAAGCTGAGAGTGAGAGAGAGAGAGAAAGAGATGCTGTAAGTGAGAGAGAGAAGCTGTGTGTGTGAGAGAGAGAAAGAGAAGCTGTGAGTGAGAGAGAGAGAGAAAGAGAAGCTGTGAGTGAGAGAGAGAGAGTGAGAAGCTGTGTGTGAGAGAGAGAGAGAAGCTGGGAGTGAGTAAGAGAGAGAGAGAAGCTGTGTGTGTGAGAGAGAGAAGCTGTGAGAGAGAGAGAGAAAGAAAGAGAAGCTGTGAGTGAGAGAGAGTGAGAGAGAAAGAGAAGCTGTGAGTGAGAGAGAAAGAGAGAGAGAAGCTGTGAGTAAGAGAGAGAGAGAGAGAAAGAGAAGCTGTGTGTGTGAGAGAGAGAAAGAGAAGCTGTGAGTGAGAGAGAGAGAGAGAGTAGCTGTGAGTGTGAGAGAGAGAGGGAAGCTGTGAGTGAGAGAGAGAGAAGCTGTGAGTGAGTGAGAGAGAGGGAATCAAGGAGTGAGTAAGAGAGAGAGAAGCTGTGAGTGAGAGAGAGAGAGAAATAGAAGCTGTAAGTGAGAGAGAGAAGCTGTGTGTGTGTGAGAGAGAGAGAAGCTGTGAGTGAGAGAGAGAGAGAGAAAGAGAAGCTGTGAGTGTGTGTGTGAGAGAGAAAGAAGCTGTGTGTGTGATAGAGAGAGAGAAAGAGAAGCTGAGTGAGAGAGAGAGACAGAGAAGCTGTGAGTGAGAGAGAGAGAGAAAAAGAAGCTGTGTGTGTGAGAGAGAAAGAGAATCTGTGAGTGTGAGAGAGAGAAAGAGAAGCTGTGAGTAAGAGAGAGAGAGAAAGAGAAGCTATGAGTGAGTGAGTGAGAGAAAGAGAAGCTGTGAGTGAGTGAGTGAGAGAGAGAAGCTGTGAGTGTGTGAGAGAGAGAAAGAAGCTGTAGGTGAGAGAGAGAAAAAGAAGCTGTGAGTGAGAGAGAGAAGCTGTGAGTGAGAGAGAGAAGGAGAAGCTGTGAGTGAGTGAGAGAGAGAGAAGCTGTGAGTGAGAGAGAGAAAGAGAAGCTGTGTGTGTGAGAGAGAGAGAGAAAGAGAAGCTGTGTGTATGAGAGAGAGAGAAGCTGTGAGTGAGTCAGAGAGAGAGAAGCTGTGAAAGAGAGAGAGAGAAAGAGAAGCTGTGTGTGTGTGAGAGAGAGAAAGAGAAGCTGTGAGTGAGTGAGAGAGAAAGAGAAGCTGTGAGTGAGTGAGAGAGAGAAGCTGTGTGTGTGTGAGAGAGAAAGAGAAGCTGTAAGTGAGAGAGAGTGAGAAAGAGAGAAGCTGTGAGTGAGAGAGTGAGAGAAATAGAAGCTGTGAGTGAGAGAGAGAGAAAGAGAAGGTGTGAGTGAGAGAGAGAGAGAAAGAGAAGCTGTGAGTGAGTGAGAGAGAAAGAGAAGCTGTGTGTGTGTGAGAGAGAGAGAAGCTGAGAGTGAGAGAGAGAGAATGAGAAGGTGTGAGTGAGAGAGAGAGACAAAGAGAAGCTGTGTGTGAGAGAGAGAGAACGAGAAGCTGTGAGTGAGAGAGAGAGAGAAAGAGAAGCTGTGAGTGAGAGAGAGAGAGAAAGAGAAGCTGTGAGTGAGAGGGAGGGAGAGAAGCTGTGAGTGTGTGAGAGAGAGAAAATCAGGGAGTGAGTAAGAGAGAGAGAGGGAAGCTGTGAGTGAGAGAGAGAGAGAAATAGAAGCTGTAAGTGAGAGAGAGAGAAAGAGAAACTGTGAGTGAAAGAGAGAGAGAGAAGCTGTGAGTGAGAGAGAGAGAAAGAAAGAGAAGCTGTGAGTGAGAGTGAGAGAGAAAGAGAAGCTGTGTGAGTGATAGAGAGAGAGAAAGAGAAGCTGAGAGTGAGAGAGAGAGAAAGAGATGCTGTAAGTGAGAGAGAGAGAAGCTGTGTGTGTGAGAGAGAGAAAGAGAAGCTGTGAGTGAGAGAGAGAGAGAAAGAGAAGCTGTGAGAGAGAGAGAGAGTGAGAAGCTGTGTGTGTGTGAGAGAGAGAAGCTGGGAGTGAGTAAGAAGGAGAGAAGCTGTGTGTGTGAGAGAGAAGCTGTGAGTGAGAGAGAGTGAGAGAGAAAGAGAAGCTGTGAGTGAGAGAGAAAGAGAGAGAGAGAAGCTGTGAGTAAGAGAGAGAGAGAGAGAAAGAAAGAGAAGCTTTGTGTGTGTGAGAGAGAAAGAGAAGCTGTGAGTGAGAGAGAGAGAGAGAGAAGCTGTGAGTGAGTGAGAGAGAGAGAACCAAGGAGTGAGTAAGAGAGAGAGAAGCTGTGAGTGAGTGAGAGAGAGAAATAGAAGCTGTAAGTGAGAGAGAGAGAAGCTGTGTGTGTGTGAGAGAGAGAGAAGCTGTGAGTGAGAGAGAGAGAGAAAGAGAAGCTGTGAGTGAGAGAGAGAGAGAGAAAGAAGCTGTGTGTGTGATAGAGAGAGAGAAAGAGAAGCTGAGTGTGAGAGAGAGACAGAGAAGCTGTGAGTGAGAAAGAGAGAGAAAAAGAAGCTGTGTGTGTGAGAGAGAGAAAGAGAATCTTTGAGTGAGAGAGAAAGAAAGAAAAGCTGTGAGTAAGAGAGAGAGAAAGAGAAGCTATGAGTGAGTGAGTGAGAGAGAGAAGCTGTGAGTGAGTGAGTGAGTGAGAGAGAGAGAAGCTGTGAGTGAGAGAGAGAGAGAAAGAAGCTGTAGGTGAGAGAGAGAAAAAGAAGCTGTGAGTGAGAGAGAGAGAGAAGATGTGAGTGAGAGAGAAGGAGAAGCTGTGAGTGAGAGAGAGAGAGAAGCTGTGAGTGAGAGAGAGAAAGAGAAGCTGTGTGTGTGAGAGAGAGAGAAAGAGAAGCTGTGAGTGAGTAAGAGAGAAAGAGAAGCTGTGTCTGAGAGGGAGAGAAAGAGAAGCTGAGAGTGAGAGAGAAAGAATGAGAAGCTGTGAGTGAGAGAGAGAGAGAAAGAAAAGCTGTGAGTGAGAGAGAGAGAAAGAGAAGCTGTGAGTGAGTGAGAGAGAGAGGAGCTGTGAGTGAGTGAGAGCAGCTTTTAAACTGATAACTGGGGGAAAGCCGACAGGAGCTGGGCAGCATCCGGTTCGGGAAAGTGTGTACTTGAGTAGTGAGGAGGATGCAAAAATTACTGAGCAGAGCAAGGAGCTAGTCACTAGCATTCTAGCAGAAGGATGCAAGAGGCAGTCTAACAATGCAACTGGACACAAAAGACTGTGTCAGAAATGCATATATAAATGCTTGTATACAAATGCCAGAAGCCTCCGGAAAAAAATAGGGGAGCTGGAATACTTAGCAATAGATAAAAATATTGATATTATTGGTATCACTGAAACCTGGTGGACGGATGATAACCAATGGGATACAGTTATCCCAGGCTACAAATTGTACAGGAAGGATAGGAAGGGGCAAACAGGAGGTGGTGTAGCCTTGTATGTCAAAGAAGTGATAAAATCTTATGAATTGGAATATCTAGGTGATTTAGAGTCACCATTAGAAGCTCTGTGGGTAAGAGTACCAGGCCACAAGGATGGTCTAACAGTAGGCATATACTATCGGCCTCCGACCCAAACTCTTGAGGGAGACTGGCAGTTGGAGAATGTTGTAAAGGAGGCATCCAGGAAGGGAAGCCTGGTTATAATGGGGGACTTCAATTACCCTCACATAGACTGGGTGAACTGTTGTTCAGCACATGATAAAGAGATAAAGTTCCTAGATATGCTCAATGATTGTTCCCTGGGACAGATGGTTGAAGACCCAACTAGAGGTACAAGAATCCTTGACTTGATCCTGAGTAATACTCAGGATCTGGTGCAAGATGTTAATGTGACTGATCCAATAGGGAACAGTGACCACAACTCAATTATGTTTAACTTGATCATAGACCGCAAGTCACTGATAAAATCTAACACAGAGACCTTAAATTTTCAAAAAGGAAATTTCCCAAAGATGAGGAAACTAGTAAAAAAGAAACTGAAAGGGAAAATTGAGAGAGTCCAAACACTCCAAGTGGCATGGAGGCTGTTTACAAAAACAATAACAGAGGCCCAATTGGAATGCATACCCAAAAGGAAAAAGGGCACTGCCAGGTCCAAGAGGACTCCAATGTGGCTTACAGGAGCTGTTCGGGAAGTGATCAAGAGCAAGAAAAGCTCATTTAGAAGATGGAAGGCTTGTCCAAATGAGGACAGCAGGCAGAAACATAAATTCTGGCAGAACAAATGCAAGGCAACAATCAGGAAAGCAAAGCAAGACTTTGAGGAGCGTATAGCTAAAAATACTCAAAGGAATAACAAAGACTTCTTTAAGTACATTAGAAGTAAGAACCCAACTAGGAAGGCCATTGGACCATTAGATGACAATGGAAGGCAAGGGGTTATTAAAGAGGAAACAGAGATTGCAGAGAGACTCAATGAATTCTTTGCTTCAGTATTCACTGAAGAAGATAGAGACCACATGCCCAAAACAGAACCTATCTTCGTAGGGAGGGAAACCGAAGAATTAAGCAAGATAGAAATAACCAGGGAGGAGGTCCTTGCATGTCTTGTTAAGCTAAACACTAACAAATCCCCAGGACCAGATGGCATCCATCCACGAGTTCTCAGGGAACTTAAAGATGAAATTGCTGATATCCTAGCCAAAATATATAATCTTTCCCTCAAATCAGGCTTTGTGCCTGATGACTGGAAGGTAGCGAATGTAACACCAATTTTCAAAAAAGGATCCAGGGGTGATCCAGGAAATTACCGGCCTGTCAGTTTGACATGTGTCCCAGGTAAAGTGATGGAAACCATCCTAAAAGATAGAATTAATAGGTACATAGAAGAGGAGGCGCTGCTAAAGGAGAGCCAACATGGCTTTTGCAAGGGCAAATCATGCCTCACTAATCTGTTGGAATTTTTTGAGAGTGTCAACAAGCATGTGGATAAGGGGGATCCAGTTGACATTGTTTATCTGGACTTTCAGAAGGCTTTTGACAAGGTCCCACACCAAAGGCTCTTGAATAAACTTACCAGTCATGGAATAAAGGGACAGGTCTTGTCCTGGATCAGCAACTGGCTAAGGGACAGGAAACAGAGGGTAGCACTAAATGGACACTTCTCCAAGTGGAGGGAAGTAAAGAGTGGGGTCCCCCAAGGTTCAGTACTGGGACCCCTGCTTTTCAACCTCTTCATAAATGATCTAGAGGTAGGAGTAAAAAGCAAGGTAGCCAAATTTGCTGACGACACTAAATTATACAGGGTAGTGAAAACTGTGAGAGATTGTGAAGAGCTCCAGAGGGATCTCTTGACACTGGGGGAGTGGGCAAAACAGTGGCAAATGAGCTTCAACATCAGTAAGTGCAGAGTGATGCATGTTGGGGCAAAAAACCCCAATTACATTTATAAACTGATGGGGTCTGAACTCTCTGCGACAAACCAGGAAAGGGACCTTGGTGTCCTGGTGGACAGCTCAATGAAGGTGTCAACCCAGTGTGCCTCAGCAGTGAAAAAAGCAAACTCAATGTTAGGGATCATTAGGAAGGGTATAGAAAATAAGTCAGCAAGTGTCATTTTGCCTCTTTATAAATCTATGGTGAGGCCCCATCTGGAATACTGTGTACAGTTCTGGTCGCCATACCTCCAGAAGGATATTATGGAGTTGGAGAAAGTACAGAGGAGGGCAACCAGAATGATTAGGGGACTGGAACACCTTCCTTACCATCTGAGGCTGCAACGGTTGGGCCTTTTCACTCTTGAACGACGGCGTCTAAGAGGTGACCTGATTGAAGTTTATAAAATCATGCACGGTGTGGACAAAGTGGATAAGGAAAAACTGTTTTCCCTATCGCACAACACTAGAACTAGGGGACACTCCATGAAACTTTTGGGTACTAGTTCTCAAACAAATAAGAGAAAGTACTTTTTCACCCAGAGGATTACTGGTCTATGGAACTCCCTGCCAGAAGAAGTGGTGACAGCTGTCAGTCTTGACAGCTTTAAGAAAGGATTAGACAAGTTCATGGAGGACAAGGCTATCAATGGCTATAATTATGGCTACCTAAGGACAACCTCCGGGTTGGAGAGATAGGCAGGATATCTCTCAATGCCATTTCCAGGGAATCCTAAGCAGGTGAAGGCATCTCCTTGGGAATACCCTGAAGGAAATGGTGAGCCACTGTGTGAGACAGAATGCTGGACTGGATGGGCTGTGGCCTGTTCCAGCAAGGCTGTTCTTATGTTCTTATGTTCTTATGAGAGAGAGAAAGAGCAGCTGTGAGCGAGAGTGAGAGAGAAAGAGCTGTGTGAGTAATAGAGAGAGAGAAAGTGAAGCTGAGAGTGGGAGAGAGAGAGAAAGAGCTGTGTGTGAGAGAGAGAGAGAAAGAGAAGCTGTGAGTGAGTGAGAGAGAAAAAGAAGCTGTGTGTGTGAGAGAGAGAGAGAAGCTGAGAGTGAGAGAGAATGAGAAGGTGTGAGTGAGAGAGAGAGACAAAGAGAAGCTGTGTGTGAGAGAGAGAGAACGAGAAGCTGTGAGTGAGAGAGAGAGAAAGAGAAGCTGTGAGTGAGGGAGAGAGAGAAAGAGAAGCTGTGAGTGAGAGGGAGGGAGAGAAGCTGTGAGTGTGTGTGAGAGAGAAAATCAGGGAGTGAGTAAGAGAGAGAGAGGGAAGCTGTGAGTGAGAGAGAGAGAGAAATAGAAGCTGTAAGTGAGAGAGAGAGAAAGAGAAACTGTGAGTGAAAGAGAGAGAGAGAAGCTGTGAGTGAGAGAGAGAGAGAAAGAAAGAGAAGCTGTGAGTGAGAGCGAGAGAGAAAGAGAAGCTGTGTGAGTGATAGAGAGAGAGAAAGTGAAGCTGAGAGTGAGAGAGAGAGAGAAAGAGATGCTGTAAGTGAGAGAGAGAGAGGAGCTGTGTGTGTGAGAGAGAGAAAGAGAAGCTGTGAGTGAGAGAGAGAGAGAGAGAGAAGCTGTGAGTGAGAGAGAGAGAGTGAGAAGCTGTGTGTGTGTGAGAGAGAGAAGCTGGGAGTGAGTAAGAGAGAGAGAGAAGCTGTGTGAGAGAGAGAGAAGATGTGAGTGAGAGAGAGAAAGAAAGAGAAGCTGTGAGTGAGAGAGAGTGAGAGAGAAAGAGAAGCTGTGAGTGAGAGAGAAAGAGAGAGAGAGAAGCTGTGAGTAAGAGAGAGAGAGAGAGAAATAGAAGCTGTGTGTGTGAGAGAGAGAAGGAGAAGCTGTGAGTGAGAGAGAGAGAGAAGCTGTGAGTGAGAGGGAGAGAGAGAGAAGCTGTGAGTGAGAGAGAGAAGAAGCTGTGAGTGAATGAGAGAGAGAGAATCAATGAGTGAGTAAGAGAGAGAAGCTGTGAGTGAGTGAGAGAGAGAAATAGAAGCTGTAAGTGAGAGAGAGAAGCTGTGTGTGTGTGTGTGTGAGAGAGAGAAGCTGTGAGTGAGAGAGAGAGAGAAAGAGAAGCTGTGAGTGAGAGAGAGAGAGAGAAAGAAGCTGTGTGTGTGATAGAGAGAAAGAGAAGCTGAGTGAGAGAGGGAGACAGAGAAGCTGTGAGTGAGAGAGAGAGAGACAAAGAAGCTGTGTGTGTGTTGAGAGAGAAAGAGAATCTGTGAGTGAGAGAGAGAGAAAGAGAAGCTGTGAGTAAGAGAGAGAGAGAAAGAGAAGCTATGAGTGAGTGAGTGAGAGAGAGAGAAGCTGTGAGTGAGTGAGTGAGAGAGAGAGAAGCTGTGAGTGAGTGAGAGAGAGAAAGAAGCTGTAGGTGAGAGAAAGAAAAAGAAGCTGTGAGTGAGTGAGAGAGAGAGAAGCTGTGAGTGAGAGAGAGAAGGAGAAGCTGTGAGTGAGAGAGAGAGAAGCTGTGAGTGAGAGAGAAAGAGAGAGAGAGAAGCTGTGAGTAAGAGAGAGAGAGAGAAAGAAAGAGAAGCTTTGTGTGTGTGAGAGAGAAAGAGAAGCTGTGAGTGAGAGAGAGAGAGAGAGAAGCTGTGAGTGAGTGAGAGAGAGAGAATCAAGGAGTGGGTAAGAGAGAGAGAAGCTGTGAGTGAGTGAGAGAGAAATAGAAGCTGTAAGTGAGAGAGAGAGAAGCTGTGTGTGTGTGAGAGAGAGAGAAGCTGTGAGTGAGAGAGAGAGAGAAAGAGAAGCTGTGAGTGAGAGAGAGAGAGAAAGAAGCTGTGTGTGTGATAGAGAGAGAGAAAGAGAAGCTGAGTGTGAGAGAGAGACAGAGAAGCTGTGAGTGAGAGAGAGAGAGAAAAAGAAGCTGTGTGTGTGTGAGAGAGAAAGAGAATCTGTGAGTGAGAGAGAGAGAAAGAGAAGCTGTGAGTAAGAGAGAGAGAAAGAGAAGCTATGTGAGTGAGTGAGAGAGAGAAGCTGGGAGTGAGTGAGTGAGTGAGAGAGAGAGAAGCTGTGAGTGAGAGAGAGAGAGAAAGAAGCTGTAGGTGAGAGAGAGAAAAAGAAGCTGTGAGTGAGAGAGAGAGAGAAGCTGTGAGTGAGAGAGAAGGAGAAGCTGTGAGTGAGAGAGAGAGAGAGAAGCTGTGAGTGAGAGAGAGAAAGAGATGCTGTGTGTGTCTGAGAGAGAGAGAAAGAGAAGCTGTGAGTGAGTAAGAGAGAAAGAGAAGCTGTGTCTGAGAGAGAGAGAAAGAGAAGCTGAGAGTGAGAGAGAGAGAATGAGAAGCTGTGAGTGAGAGAGAGAGAGAAAGAAAAGCTGTGAGTGAGAGAGAGAAAGAGAAGCTGTGAGTGAGTGAGAGAGAGAGGAGCTGTGAGTGAGTGAGAGAGAGAAAGAGCAGCTGTGAGCGAGAGCGAGAGAGAAAGAGCTGTGTGAGTAATAGAGAGAGAGAAAGTGAAGCTGAAAGTGGGAGAGAGAGAGAAAGAGAAGCTGTGTGTGTGTGAGAGAGAGAAAGAGAAGCTGTGAGTGAGTGAGAGAGAAAGAGAAGCTGTGTGTGTGTGAGAGAGAGAGAAGCTGAGAGTGAGAGAGAGAGAATGAGAAAGTGTGAGTGAGAGAGAGAGACAAAGAGAAGCTGTGTGTGAGAGAGAGAGAACGAGAAGCTGTGAGTGAGAGAGAGAGAGAAAGAGAAGCTGTGAGTGAGGGAGAGAGAGAAAGAGAAGCTGTGAGTGAGAGGGAGGGAGAGAAGCTGTGAGTGTGTGAGAGAGAGAAAATCAGGGAGTGAGTAAGAGAGAGAGAGGGAAGCTGTGAGTGAGAGAGAGAGAGAAATAGAAGCTGTAAGTGAGAGAGAGAGAAAGAGAAACTGTGAGTGAAAGAGAGAGAGAGAAGCTGTGAGTGAGAGAGAGAGAGAAAGAAAGAGAAGCTGTGAGTGAGAGCGAGAGAGAAAGAGAAGCTGTGTGAGTGATAGAGAGAGAGAAAGAGATGCTGTAAGTGAGAGAGAGAGAAGCTGTGTGTGTGAGAGAGAGAAAGAGAAGCTGTGAGTGAGAGAGAGAGAGAGAAAGAGAAGCTGTGAGAGAGAGAGAGAGAGTGAGAAGCTGTGTGTGTGTGAGAGAGAGAAGCTGGGAGTGAGTAAGAAGGAGAGAAGCTGTGTGTGAGAGAGAGAAGCTGTGAGTGAGAGAGAGTGAGAGAGAAAGAGAAGCTGTGAATGAGAGAGAAAGAGAGAGAGAGAAGCTGTGAGTAAGAGAGAGAGAGAGAGAGAAAGAAAGAGAAGCTTTGTGTGTGAGAGAGAGAAAGAGAAGCTGTGAGTGAGAGAGAGAGAGAGAGAAGCTGTGAGTGAGTGAGAGAGAGAGAATCAAGGAGTGAGTAAGAGAGAGAGAAGCTGTGAGTGAGTGAGAGAGAGAAATAGAAGCTGTAAGTGAGAGAGAGAGAAGCTGTGTGTGTGTGTGTGAGAGAGAAGCTGTGAGTGAGAGAGAGAGAGAAAGAAGCTGTGTGTGTGATAGAGAGAGAGAAAGAGAAGCTGAGTGTGAGAGAGAGACAGAGAAGCTGTGAGTGAGAGAGAGAGAGAAAAAGAAGCTGTGTGTGTGTGTGAGAGAAAGAGAATCTGTGAGTGAGAGATAAAGAAAGAGAAGCTGTGAGTAAGAGAGAGAGAAAGAGAAGCTATGAGTGAGTGAGTGAGAGAGAGAAGATGTGAGTGAGTGAGTGAGTGAGAGAGAGAGAAGCTGTGAGTGAGAGAGAGAGAGAGAGAAAGAAGCTGTAGGTGAGAGAGAGAAAAAGAAGCTGTGAGTGAGAGAGAGAGAGAAGCTGTGAGTGAGAGAGAGAGAAAGAGAAGCTGTGAGTGAGGGAGAGAGAGAAAGAGAAGCTGTGAGTGAGAGGGAGGGAGAGAAGCTGTGAGTGTGTGTGAGAGAGAAAATCAGGGAGTGAGTAAGAGAGAGAGAGGGAAGCTGTGAGTGAGAGAGAGAGAGAAATAGAAGCTGTAAGTGAGAGAGAGAGAAAGAGAAACTGTGAGTGAAAGAGAGAGAGAGAAGCTGTGAGTGAGAGAGAGAGAGAAAGAAAGAGAAGCTGTGAGTGAGAGCGAGAGAGAAAGAGAAGCTGTGTGAGTGATAGAGAGAGAGAAAGTGAAGCTGAGAGTGAGAGAGAGAGAAAGAGATGCTGTAAGTGAGAGAGAGAGAGGAGCTGTGTGTGTGAGAGAGAGAAAGAGAAGCTGTGAGTGAGAGAGAGAGAGAGAGAGAAGCTGTGAGTGAGAGAGAGAGAGTGAGAAGCTGTGTGTGTGTGAGAGAGAGAAGCTGGGAGTGAGTAAGAGAGAGAGAGAGAAGCTGTGTGAGAGAGAGAGAGAAGATGTGAGTGAGAGAGAGAAAGAAAGAGAAGCTGTGAGTGAGAGAGAGTGAGAGAGAAAGAGAAGCTGTGAGTGAGAGAGAAAGAGAGAGAGAGAAGCTGTGAGTAAGAGAGAGAGAGAGAGAAATAGAAGCTGTGTGTGTGAGAGAGAGAAGGAGAAGCTGTGAGTGAGAGAGAGAGAGAAGCTGTGAGTGAGTGGGAGAGAGAGAGAAGCTGTGAGTGAGAGAGAGAAGAAGCTGTGAGTGAATGAGAGAGAGAGAATCAATGAGTGAGTAAGAGAGAGAAGCTGTGAGTGAGTGAGAGAGAGAAATAGAAGCTGTAAGTGAGAGAGAGAAGCTGTGTGTGTGTGAGAGAGAGAGAAGCTGTGAGTGAGAGAGAGAGAGAAAGAGAAGCTGTGAGTGAGAGAGAGAGAGAGAAAGAAGCTGTGTGTGTGATAGAGAGAAAGAGAAGCTGAGTGAGAGAGGGAGACAGAGAAGCTGTGAGGGAGAGAGAGAGAGACAAAGAAGCTGTGTGTGTGTTGAGAGAGAAAGAGAATCTGTGAGTGAGAGAGAGAGAAAGAGAAGCTGTGAGTAAGAGAGAGAGAGAAAGAGAAGCTATGAGTGAGTGAGTGAGAGAGAGAGAAGCTGTGAGTGAGTGAGTGAGAGAGAGAGAAGCTGTGAGTGAGTGAGAGAGAGAAAGAAGCTGTAGGTGAGAGAAAGAAAAAGAAGCTGTGAGTGAGAGAGAGAGAGAGAAGCTGTGAGTGAGAGAGAGAAGGAGAAGCTGTGAGTGAGAGAGAGAGAAGCTGTGAGTGAGAGAGAAAGAGAGAGAGAGAAGCTGTGAGTAAGAGAGAGAGAGAGAAAGAAAGAGAAGCTTTGTGTGTGTGAGAGAGAAAGAGAAGCTGTGAGTGAGAGAGAGAGAGAGAGAAGCTGTGAGTGAGTGAGAGAGAGAGAATCAAGGAGTGGGTAAGAGAGAGAGAAGCTGTGAGTGAGTGAGAGAGAGAAATAGAAGCTGTAAGTGAGAGAGAGAGAAGCTGTGTGTGTGTGTGTGAGAGAGAAGCTGTGAGTGAGAGAGAGAGAGAAAGAGAAGCTGTGAGTGAGAGAGAGAGAGAAAGAAGCTGTGTGTGTGATAGAGAGAGAGAAAGAGAAGCTGAGTGTGAGAGAGAGACAGAGAAGCTGTGAGTGAGAGAGAGAGAGAAAAAGAAGCTGTGTGTGTGTGAGAGAGAAAGAGAATCTGTGAGTGAGAGAGAGAGAAAGAGAAGCTGTGAGTAAGAGAGAGAGAAAGAGAAGCTATGTGAGTGAGTGAGAGAGAGAAGCTGGGAGTGAGTGAGTGAGTGAGAGAGAGAAGCTGTGAGTGAGAGAGAGAGAGAAAGAAGCTGTAGGTGAGAGAGAGAAAAAGAAGCTGTGAGTGAGAGAGAGAGAGAAGCTGTGAGTGAGAGAGAAGGAGAAGCTGTGAGTGAGAGAGAGAGAGAGAAGCTGTGAGTGAGAGAGAGAAAGAGATGCTGTGTGTGTCTGAGAGAGAGAGAAAGAGAAGCTGTGAGTGAGTAAGAGAGAAAGAGAAGCTGTGTCTGAGAGAGAGAAAGAGAAGCTGAGAGTGAGAGAGAGAGAATGAGAAGCTGTGAGTGAGAGAGAGAGAGAAAGAAAAGCTGTGAGTGAGAGAGAGAGAAAGAGAAGCTGTGAGTGAGTGAGAGAGAGAGGAGCTGTGAGTGAGTGAGAGAGAGAAAGAGCAGCTGTGAGCGAGAGCGAGAGAGAAAGAGCTGTGTGAGTAATAGAGAGAGAGAAAGTGAAGCTGAAACTGGGAGAGAGAGAGAAAGAGAAGCTGTGTGTGTGTGAGAGAGAGAAAGAGAAGCTGTGAGTGAGTGAGAGAGAAAGAGAAGCTGTGTGTGTGTGAGAGAGAGAGAAGCTGAGAGTGAGAGAGAGAGAATGAGAAAGTGTGAGTGAGAGAGAGAGACAAAGAGAAGCTGTGTGTGAGAGAGAGAGAACGAGAAGCTGTGAGTGAGAGAGAGAGAGAAAGAGAAGCTGTGAGTGAGGGAGAGAGAGAAAGAGAAGCTGTGAGTGAGAGGGAGGGAGAGAAGCTGTGAGTGTGTGAGAGAGAGAAAATCAGGGAGTGAGTAAGAGAGAGAGAGGGAAGCTGTGAGTGAGAGAGAGAGAGAAATAGAAGCTGTAAGTGAGAGAGAGAGAAAGAGAAACTGTGAGTGAAAGAGAGAGAGAGAAGCTGTGAGTGAGAGAGAGAGAGAAAGAAAGAGAAGCTGTGAGTGAGAGCGAGAGAGAAAGAGAAGCTGTGTGAGTGATAGAGAGAGAGAAAGAGATGCTGTAAGTGAGAGAGAGAGAAGCTGTGTGTGTGAGAGAGAGGAAGAGAAGCTGTGAGTGAGAGAGAGAGAGAGAAAGAGAAGCTGTGAGAGAGAGAGAGAGAGTGAGAAGCTGTGTGTGTGTGAGAGAGAGAAGCTGGGAGTGAGTAAGAAGGAGAGAAGCTGTGTGTGAGAGAGAGAAGCTGTGAGTGAGAGAGAGTGAGAGAGAAAGAGAAGCTGTGAGTGAGAGAGAAAGAGAGAGAGAGAAGCTGTGAGTAAGAGAGAGAGAGAGAGAGAGAAAGAAAGAGAAGCTTTGTGTGTGAGAGAGAGAAAGAGAAGCTGTGAGTGAGAGAGAGAGAGAGAGAAGCTGTGAGTGAGTGAGAGAGAGAGAATCAAGGAGTGAGTAAGAGAGAGAGAAGCTGTGAGTGAGTGAGAGAGAGAAATAGAAGCTGTAAGTGAGAGAGAGAGAAGCTGTGTGTGTGTGTGTGAGAGAGAAGCTGTGAGTGAGAGAGAGAGAGAAAGAAGCTGTGTGTGTGATAGAGAGAGAGAAAGAGAAGCTGAGTGTGAGAGAGAGACAGAGAAGCTGTGAGTGAGAGAGAGAGAGAAAAAGAAGCTGTGTGTGTGTGTGAGAGAAAGAGAATCTGTGAGTGAGAGATAAAGAAAGAGAAGCTGTGAGTAAGAGAGAGAGAAAGAGAAGCTATGAGTGAGTGAGTGAGAGAGAGAAGATGTGAGTGAGTGAGTGAGTGAGAGAGAGAGAAGCTGTGAGTGAGAGAGAGAGAGAGAGAAAGAAGCTGTAGGTGAGAGAGAGAAAAAGAAGCTGTGAGTGAGAGAGAGAGAGAAGCTGTGAGTGAGAGAGAAGGAGAAGCTGTGAGTGAGAGAGAGAGAGAAGCTGTGAGTGAGAGAGAGAAAGAGAAGCTGTGTGTGTGAGAGAGAGAGAGAAAGAGAAGCTGTGAGTGAGTAAGAGAGAAAGAGAAGCTGTGTCTCAGAGAGAGAGAAAGAGAAGCTGAGAGTGAGAGAGAAAGAATGAGAAGCTGTGAGTGAGAGAGAGAGAGAAAGAAAAGCAGTGAGTGAGAGAGAGAGAAAGAGAAGCTGTGAGTGAGTGAGAGAGAGAGGAGCTGTGAGTGAGTGAGAGAGAGAAAGAGCAGCTGTGAGCGAGAGCGAGAGAGAAAGAGCTGTGTGAGTAATAGAGAGAGAGAAAGTGAAGCTGAGAGTGGGAGAGAGAGAGAAAGAGAAGCTGTGTGTGTGAGGAGAAAGAGAAGCTGTGAGTGAGTGAGAGAGAAAGAGAAGCTGTGTGTGTGTGAGAGAGAGAGAAGCTGAGAGTGAGAGAGAGAGAATGAGAAGGTGTGAGTGAGAGAGAGAGACAAAGAGAAGCTGTGTGTGAGAGAGAGAGAAAGAGAAGTTGTGTGTGAGAGAGAGAGAGAAAGAGAAGCTGTGAGTGAGGGAGAGAGAGAAAGAGAAGCTGTGAGTGAGAGGGAGGGAGAGAAGCTGTGAGTGTGTGAGAGAGAGAAAATCAGGGAGTGAGTAAGAGAGAGAGAGGGAAGCTGTGAGAGAGGGAGAGAGAGAAATAGAAGCTGTAAGTGAGAGAGAGAGAAAGAGAAACTGTGAGTGAAAGAGAGAGAGAGAAGCTGTGATTGAGAGAGAGATAGAAAGAAAGAGAAGCTGTGAGTGAGAGCGAGAGAGAAAGAGAAGCTGTGTGAGTGATAGAGAGAGAGAAAGTGAAGCTGAGAGTGAGAGAGAGAGAAAGAGATGCTGTAAGTGAGAGAGAGAGAAGCTGTGTGTGTGTGAGAGAGAAAGAGAAGCTGTGAGTGAGAGAGAGAGAGAGAAGCTGTGAGTGAGAGAGAGAGAGAGTGAGAAGCTGTGTGTGAGAGAGAGAGAAGCTGGGAGTGAGTAAGAGAGAGAGAGAGAAGCTGTGTGTGAGAGAGAGAGAAGCTGTGAGTGAGAGAGAGAAAGAAAGAGAAGCTGTGAGTGAGAGAGAGTGAGAGAGAAAGAGAAGCTGTGAGTGAGAGAGAAAGAGAGAGAAGCTGTGAGGAAGAGAGAGAGAGAGAAAGAGAAGCTGTGTGTGTGTGAGAGAGAAAGAGAAGCTGTGAGTGAGAAAGAGAGAGAGAAGCTGTGAGTGAGAGAGAGAGAGAGAGAAGCTGTGAGTGAGAGAGAGAGAAGCTGTGAGTGAGTGAGAGAGAGAGAATCAATGAGTGAGTAAGAGAGAGAAGCTGTGAGTGAGAGAGAGAGAAATAGAAGCTGTAAGTGAGAGAGAGAAGCTGTGTGTGTGTGTGAGAGAGAGAAGCTGTGAGTGAGAGAGAGAGAAAGAGAAGCTGTGAGTGAGAGAGAGAGAGAGAAAGAAGCTGTGTGTGTGATAGAGAGAAAGAGAAGCTGAGTGAGAGAGGGAGACAGAGAAGCTGTGAGTGAGAGAGAGAGACAAAGAAGCTGTGTGTGTGTTGAGAGAGAAAGAGAATCTGTGAGTGAGAGAGAGAGAAAGAGAAGCTGTGAGTAAGAGAGAGAGAAAGAGAAGCTATGAGTGAGTGAGTGAGAGAGAGAGAAGCTGTGTGTGAGTGAGTGAGAGAGAGAGAAGCTGTGAGTGAGAGAGAGAGAGAAAGAAGCTGTAGGTGAGAGAAAGAAAAAGAAGCTGTGAGTGAGAGAGAGAGGGAGAAGCTGTGAGTGAGAGAGAGAAGGAGAAGCTGTGAGTGAGAGAGAGAGAGAAGCTGTGAGTGAGAGAAAAAGAGAGAGAGAGAAGCTGTGAGTAAGAGAGAGAGAGAGAAAGAAAGAGAAGCTTTGTGTGTGTGAGAGAGAAAGAGAAGCTGTGAGTGAGAGAGAGAGAGAGAGAGAAGCTGTGAGTGAGTGAGAGAGAGAGAATCAAGGAGTGGGTAAGAGAGAGAGAAGCTGTGAGTGAGTGAGAGAGAGAAATAGAAGCTGTAAGTGAGAGAGAGAGAAGCTGTGTGTGTGTGAGAGAGAGAGAAGCTGTGAGTGAGAGAGAGAGAGAAAGAGAAGCTGTGAGTGAGAGAGAGAGAGAAAGAAGCTGTGTGTGTGATAGAGAGAGAGAAAGAGAAGCTGAGTGTGAGAGAGAGACAGAGAAGCTGTGAGTGAGAGAGAGAGAGAAAAAGAAGCTGTGTGTGTGAGAGAGAGAAAGAGAATCTGTGAGTGAGAGAGAGAGAAAGAGAAGCTGTGAGTAAGAGAGAGAGAAAGAGAAGCTATGAGTTAGTGAGTGAGAGAGAGAAGCTGGGAGTGAGTGAATGAGTGAGAGAGAGAGAAGCTGTGAGTGAGAGAGAGAGAAAGAAGCTGTAGGTGAGAGAGAGAAAAAGAAGCTGTGAGTGAGAGAGAGAGAGAAGCTGTGAGTGAGAGAGAAGGAGAAGCTGTGAGTGAGAGAGAGAGAGAGAAGCTGTGAGTGAGAGAGAGAAAGAGAAGCTGTGTGTGTCTGAGAGAGAGAGAAAGAGAAGCTGTGAGTGAGTAATAGAGAAAGAGAAGCTGTGTCTGAGAGAGAGAGAAAGAGAAGCTGAGAGTGAGAGAGAGAGAATGAGAAGCTGTGAGTGAGAGAGAGAGAGAAAGAAAAGCTGTGAGTGAGAGAGAGAGAAAGAGAAGCTGTGAGTGAGTGAGAGAGAGAGGAGCTGTGAGTGAGTGAGAGAGAGAAAGAGCAGCTGTGAGCGAGAGCGAGAGAGAAAGAGCTGTGTGAGTAATAGAGAGAGAGAAAGTGAAGCTGAGAGTGGGAGAGAGAGAGAAAGAGAAGCTGTGTGTGTGTGTGAGAGAGAAAGAGAAGCTGTGAGTGAGTGAGAGAGAAAGAGAAGCTGTGTGTGTGTGAGAGAGAGAGAAGCTGAGAGTGAGAGAGAGAGAATGAGAAGGTGTGAGTGAGAGAGAGAGACAAAGAGAAGCTGTGTGTGAGAGAGAGAGAACGAGAAGCTGTGAGTGAGAGAGAGAGAGAGAAAGAGAAGCTGTGAGTGAGGGAGAGAGAGAAAGAGAAGCTGTGAGTGAGAGGGAGGGAGAGAAGCTGTGAGTGTGTGAGAGAGAGAAAATCAGGGAGTGAGTAAGAGAGAGAGAGGGAAGCTGTGAGTGAGAGAGAGAGAGAAATAGAAGCTGTAAGTGAGAGAGAGTGAGAGAGAAAGAGAAGCTGTGAGTGAGAGAGAAAGAGAGAGAAGCTGTGAGGAAGAGAGAGAGAGAGAGAAAGAGAAGCTGTGTGTGTGAGAGAGAGAAAGAGAAGCTGTGAGTGAGAAAGAGAGAGAGAAGCTGTGAGTGAGAGAGAGAGAGAGAGAAGCTGTGAGTGAGAGAGAGAGAAGCTGTGAGTGAGTGAGAGAGAGAGAATCAATGAGTGAGTAAGAGAGAGAAGCTGTGAGTGAGAGAGAGAGAAATAGAAGCTGTAAGTGAGAGAGAGAAGCTGTGTGTGTGTGTGAGAGAGAGAAGC
The DNA here is from genome assembly GCA_035047305.1 of Bradypodion pumilum. Lineage (NCBI taxonomy): Eukaryota > Metazoa > Chordata > Lepidosauria > Squamata > Chamaeleonidae > Bradypodion > Bradypodion pumilum. The sequence goes on along the minus strand of JAWDJD010000002.1, from coordinate 226,831,814 downwards.
TGTGAGTGAGAGAGAGAGAAAGAGAAGCTGTGAGTGAGAGAGAGAGAGAGAAAGAAGCTGTGTGTGTGATAGAGAGAAAGAGAAGCTGAGTGAGAGAGGGAGACAGAGAAGCTGTGAGTGAGAGAGAGAGACAAAGAAGCTGTGTGTGTGTTGAGAGAGAAAGAGAATCTGTGAGTGAGAGAGAGAGAAAGAGAAGCTGTGAGTAAGAGAGAGAGAAAGAGAAGCTATGAGTGAGTGAGTGAGAGAGAGAGAAGCTGTGTGTGAGTGAGTGAGAGAGAGAGAAGCTGTGAGTGAGAGAGAGAGAGAAAGAAGCTGTAGGTGAGAGAAAGAAAAAGAAGCTGTGAGTGAGAGAGAGAGGGAGAAGCTGTGAGTGAGAGAGAGAAGGAGAAGCTGTGAGTGAGAGAGAGAGAGAAGCTGTGAGTGAGAGAGAAAGAGAGAGAGAGAAGCTGTGAGTAAGAGAGAGAGAGAGAAAGAAAGAGAAGCTTTGTGTGTGTGAGAGAGAAAGAGAAGCTGTGAGTGAGAGAGAGAGAGAGAGAGAAGCTGTGAGTGAGTGAGAGAGAGAGAATCAAGGAGTGGGTAAGAGAGAGAGAAGCTGTGAGTGAGTGAGAGAGAGAAATAGAAGCTGTAAGTGAGAGAGAGAGAAGCTGTGTGTGTGAGAGAGAGAGAGAAGCTGTGAGTGAGAGAGAGAGAGAAAGAGAAGCTGTGAGTGAGAGAGAGAGAGAAAGAAGCTGTGTGTGTGATAGAGAGAGAGAAAGAGAAGCTGAGTGTGAGAGAGAGACAGAGAAACTGTGAGTGAGAGAGAGAGAGAAAAAGAAGCTGTGTGTGTGTGAGAGAGAAAGAGAATCTGTGAGTGAGAGAGAGAGAGAAAGAGAAGCTGTGAGTAAGAGAGAGAGAAAGAAGCTGTAGGTGAGAGAGAGAAAAAGAAGCTGTGAGTGAGAGAGAGAGAGAAGCTGTGAGTGAGAGAGAGAGAAAGAAGCTGTAGGTGAGAGAGAGAAAAAGAAGCTGTGAGTGAGAGAGAGAGAGAAGCTGTGAGTGAGAGAGAAGGAGAAGCTGTGAGTGAGAGAGAGAGAGAGAAGCTGTGAGTGAGAGAGAGAAAGAGAAGCTGTGTGTGTCTGAGAGAGAGAGAAAGAGAAGCTGTGAGTGAGTAATAGAGAAAGAGAAGCTGTGTCTGAGAGAGAGAGAAAGAGAAGCTGAGAGAGAGAGAGAGAGAATGAGAAGCTGTGAGTGAGAGAGAGAGAGAAAGAAAAGCTGTGAGTGAGAGAGAGAGAAAGAGAAGCTGTGAGGGAGCGAGAGAGAAAGAGCTGTGTGAGTAATAGAGAGAGAGAAAGTGAAGCTGAGAGTGGGAGAGAGAGAGAAAGAGAAGCTGTGTGTGTGAGAGAGAGAGAAAGAGAAGCTGTGAGTGAGTGAGAGAGAAAGAGAAGCTGTGTGTGTGTGAGAGAGAGAGAAGCTGAGAGTGAGAGAGAGAGAATGAGAAGGTGTGAGTGAGAGAGAGAGACAAAGAGAAGCTGTGTGTGAGAGAGAGAGAACGAGAAGCTGTGAGTGAGAGAGAGAGAGAAAGAGAAGCTGTGAGTGAGGGAGAGAGAGAAAGAGAAGCTGTGAGTGAGAGGGAGGGAGAGAAGCTGTGAGTGTGTGAGAGAGAGAAAATCAGGGAGTGAGTAAGAGAGAGAGAGGGAAGCTGTGAGTGAGAGAGAGAGAGAAATAGAAGCTGTAAGTGAGAGAGAGAGAAAGAGAAACTGTGAGTGAAAGAGAGAGAGAGAAGCTGTGAGTGAGAGAGAGAGAAAGAAAGAGAAGCTGTGAGTGAGAGCGAGAGAGAAAGAGAAGCTGTGTGAGTGATAGAGAGAGAGAAAGTGAAGCTGAGAGTGAGAGAGAGAGAAAGAGATGCTGTAAGTGAGAGAGAGAGAGAAGCTGTGTGTGTGTGAGAGAGAGAAAGAGAAGCTGTGAGTGAGAGAGAGAGAGAGAGAGAGAGAAGCTGTGAGAGAGAGAGAGTGAGAAGCTGTGTGTGTGTGAGAGAGAGAAGCTGGGAGTGAGTAAGAGAGAGAGAGAGAGAGAAGCTGTGTGTGTGAGAGAGAGAAGCTGTGAGTGAGAGAGAGAAACAAAGAGAAGCTGTGAGTGAGAGAGAGTGAGAGAGAAAGAGAAGCTGTGAGTGAGAGAGAAAGAGAGAGAGAGAAGCTGTGAGTAAGAGAGAGAGAGAGAAAGAGAAGCTGTGTGTGTGAGAGAGAGAAAGAGAAGCTGTGAGTGAGAGAGAGAGAGAGAAGCTGTGAGTGAGAGAGAGAGAGAGAGAAGCTGTGAGTGAGAGAGAGAGAAGCTGTGAGTGAGTGAGAGAGAGAGAGAATCAATGAGTGAGTAAGAGAGAGAAGCTGTGAGTGAGAGTGAGAGAGAAATAGAAGCTGTAAGTGAGAGAGAGAAGCTGTGTGTGTGTGTGAGAGAGAGAGAAGCTGTGAGTGAGAGAGAGAGAGAAAGAGAAGCTGTGAGTGAGAGAGAGAGAGAGAGAGAAAGAAGCTGTGTGTGTGATAGAGAGAGAGAAAGAGAAGCTGAGTGAGAGAGGGAGACAGAGAAGCTGTGAGTGAGAGAGAGAGACAAAGAAGCTGTGTGTGTGTTGAGAGAGAAAAAGAATCTGTGAGTGAGAGAGAGAGAAAGAGAAGCTGTGAGTAAGAGAGAGAGAGAAAGAGAAGCTATGAGTGAGTGAGTGAGAGAGAGAGATGCTGTGAGTGAGTGAGTGAGAGAGAGAGAAGCTGTGAGTGAGAGAGAGAGAGAAATAAGCTGTAGGTGAGAGAAAGAAAAAGAAGCTGTGAGTGAGAGAGAGAGAGAGAGAAGCTGTGAGTGAGAGAGAGAACGAGAAGCTGTGAGTGAGAGAGAGAGAGAAGCTGTGAGTGAGAGAGAGAAAGAGAAGCTGGGTGTGTGTGTGTGAGAGAGAATGAGAAGCTGTGAGTGAGTAAGAGAGAAAGAGAAGCTGTGTCTGAGAGAGAGAGAAAGAGAAGCTGAAAGAGAGAGAATGAGAAGCTGTGAGTGAGAGAGAGAGAGAAAGAAAAGCTGTGAGTGAGAGAGAGAGAAAGAGAAGCTGTGAGTGAGTGATTGAGAGAGGAGATGTGAGTGAGTGAGAGAGAGAAAGAGCAGCTGTGAGCGAGAGAGAAAGAGCTGTGTGAGTAATAGAGAGAGAGAAAGAGAAGCTGAGAGTGAGAGAGAGAGAGAAAGAGATGCTGTAAGTGAGAGAGAGAGAGAAGCTGTGTGTGTGAGATAGCGAAAGAGAAGCTGTGAGTGAGAGAGAGATAGAGAAAGAGAAGATTTGAGTGAGAGAGAGAGAGAAAGAGAAGCTGTGAGTGAGTGAGTGAGAGAGTGAGAAGCTGTGTGTGTGAGAGAGAGAGAAGCTGGGAGTGAGTAAGAGAGAGAGAGAGAAGCTGTGAGTGAGAGAGAGAGAGAAGCTATGAGTGTGTGAGAGAGAGAAGCTGTGAGTGAGAGAGAGTGAGAGAGAAAGAGAAGCTGTGAGTGAGAGGGAGAAAGAGAGAGAGAGAAGCTGTGAGCGAGAGAGAGTGAGAGAGAAAGAGAAGCTGTGAGTGAGAGAGAGAAAGAGAGAGAGAAGCTGTGAGTGAGAGAGAGAGAAAGAGAAGCTGTGTGTGAGAGAGTGAGAAACAGAAGCTGTGAGTGAGAGAGAGAGAGAGAAGCTGTGAGTGAGAGAGAGAAGCTGTGAGTGAGAGAGAGAGAGAAGCTGTGAGTGAGTGAGAGAGAGAGAATCAGGGAGTGAGTAAGAGAGAGAGATGCTGTGAGTAAGAGAGAGAGAGAAATAGAAGCTGTAAGTGAGGGAGAGAAGCTGTGTGTGTGAGAGAGAGAGAGAAGCTGTGAGTGAGAGAGAGAGAAAGAGAAGCAGTGAGTGAGTGAGAGAGAGAGAAATAAGCTGTGTGAGTGATAGAGAGAGAGAAAGAGAAGCTGAGAATGAGAGAGAGAGAGAAAGAGATGCTGTAAGTGAGAGAGAGAGAAGCTGTGTGTGTGAGAGAGAGAAAGAGAAGTTGTGAGTGAGAGAGAGAGATAGAGAAAGAGAAGATTTGAGTGAGAGAGAGAGAGAAAGAGAAGCTGTGAGTGAGAGAGTGAGAAGCTGTGTGTGTGTGAGAGAGAAGCTGTGAGTGAGTAAGAGAGAGAGAGAAGATGTGTGAGAGAGAGAGAAGCTGTGAGTCAGAGAGAGAGAGAAGCTGTGATTGAGAGAGAGTGAGAGAGAGAAGCTGTGAGTGAGTGAGAGAGAGAGAATGTGTGGGTGAGAGAGAGAGAGAAAGAGAAGCTGTGAGTGAGAGAGGTAGAAAGAGAAGCTGTGAGTGAGAGAGAAAGAAAGAGAAGCTGTGAGTAAGAGAGAGAGAAAGAGAAGCTATGAGTGAGTGAGTGAGAGAGAGAAGCTGTGAGTGAGTGAGTGAGTGAGAGAGAGAGAAGCTGTGAGTGAGAGAGAGAGAGAAAGAAGCTGTAGGTGAGAGAGAGAAAAAGAAGCTGTGAGTGAGAGAGAGAGAGAAGCTGTGAGTGAGAGAGAAGGAGAAGCTGTGAGTGAGAGAGAGAGAGAGAAGCTGTGAGTGAGAGAGAGAAAGAGAAGCTGTGTGTGTGTGAGAGAGAGAAAGAGAAGCTGTGAGTGAGTAAGAGAGAAAGAGAAGCTGTGTCTGAGAGAGAGAGAAAGAGAAGCTGAGAGTGAGAGAGAAAGAATGAGAAGCTGTGAGTGAGAGAGAGAGAGAAAGAAAAGCTGTGAGTGAGAGAGAGAGAAAGAGAAGCTGTGAGTGAGTGAGAGAGAGAGGAGCTGTGAGTGAGTGAGAGAGAGAAAGAGCAGCTGTGAGCGAGAGCGGGAGAGAAAGAGCTGTGTGAGTAATAGAGAGAGAGAAAGTGAAGCTGAGAGTGGGAGAGAGAGAGAAAGAGAAGCTGTGTGTGTGTGAGAGAGAGAAAGAGAAGCTGTGAGTGAGTGAGAGAGAAAGAGAAGCTGTGTGTGTGTGAGAGAGAGAGAAGCTGAGAGTGAGAGAGAGAGAATGAGAAGGTGTGAGTGAGAGAGAGAGACAAAGAGAAGCTGTGTGTGAGAGAGAGAGAACGAGAAGCTGTGAGTGAGAGAGAGAGAGAAGCTGTGTGTGAGAGAGAAAGAGAAGCTGTGAGTGAGAGAGAGAGAGAAAGAGAAGCTGTAAGTGAGAGAGAGAAAGAGAAGGAGATGCTGTGAGTAAGTGAGAGAGTGAGAAGATGTGAGTGAGTGAGAGAGAGAGAAGCTGGGAGTGAGTAAGAGAGAGAGAGAAGCTGTGAGTGAGAGAGAGAGAAAGAAAGAAAGAGAAGCTGTGAGTGAGAGAGAGTGAGAGAGAGAGAAGCTGTGAGTGAGTGAGAGAGAGAGAAGCTGTGAGTGAGAGAGAAAGAAAGAGAAGCTGTGAGTGTGAGAGAGAGAGAGAACGAGAAGCTGTGAGTGTGAGAGAGAGAAAGAGATGCTATGAGTGAGTGAGTGAGAGAGTGAGAAGCTGTGTGTGTGTGAGAGAGAAGCTGGGAGTGAGTAAGAGAGAGAGAGAGAAGCTGTGAGTGAGAGAGAGAGAAGCTATGAGTGTGAGAGAGAGAGAAGCTGTGAGTGAGAGAGAGTGAGAGAGAAAGAGAAGCTGTGAGTGAGAGAGAGAAAGAGAGAGAGAAGCTGTGAGCGAGAGAGAGTGAGAGAGTAAGAGAAGCTGTGAGTGAGAGAGAGAAAGAGAGAGAGAAGCTGTGAGTGAGAGAGAGAGAAAGAGAAGCTGTGTGTGAGAGAGAGAGAAACAGAAGCTGTGAGTGAGAGAGAGAGAGAAGCTGTGAGTGAGAGAGAGAAGCTGTGAGTGAGAGAGAGAGAGAAGCTGTGAGTGAGTGAGAGAGAGAGAATCAGGGAGTGAGTAAGAGAGAGAGAGATGCTGTGAGTAAGAGAGAGAGAGAAATAGAAGCTGTAGGTGAGAGAGAGAAAAAGAAGCTGTGAGTGACAGAGAGAGAGAAGCTGTGAGTGAGAGAGAAGGAGAAGCTGTGAGTGAGAGAGAGAGAGAGAAGCTGTGATTGAGAGAGAGAGAAAGAGAAGCTGTGAGTGAGAGAGAGAGAGAGAACGAGAAGCTGTGAGTGAGAGAGAGAGAAAGAGATGCTGTGAGTGAGTGAGTGAGAGAGTGAGAAGCTGTGTGTGAGAGAGAGAGAAGCTGGTAGTGAGTAAGAGAGAGAGAGAAGCTGTGAGTGAGAGAGAGAGAGAAGCTATGAGTGTGAGAGAGAGAGAAGCTGTGAGTGAGAGAGAGTGAGAGAGAAAGAGAAGCTGTGAGTGAGAGAGAGAAAGAGAGAGAGAGAAGCTGTGAGCGAGAGAGAGTGAGAGAGAAAGAGAAGCTGTGAGTGAGAGAGAGAAAGAGAGAGAGAAGCTGTGAGTGAGAGAGAGAGAAAGAGAAGCTGTGTGTGAGAGAGTGAGAAACAGAAGCTGTGAGTGAGAGAGAGAGAGAGAAGCTGTGAGTGAGAGAGAGAGAGAAAGAGAAGCTATGAGTGAGTGAGTGAGAGAGAGAAGCTGTGAGTGAGTGAGTGAGAGAGAGAGAAGCTGTGAGTGAGAGAGAGAGAGAAAGAAGCTGTAGGTGAGAGAAAGAAAAAGAAGCTGTGAGTGAGAGAGAGAGAGAGAAGCTGTGAGTGAGAGAGAGAGAACGAGAAGCTGTGAGTGAGAGAGAGAGAAGCTGTGAGTGAGAGAGAGAAAGAGAAGCTGGGTGTGTGTGTGAGAGAGAGAATGAGAAGCTGTGAGTGAGTAAGAGAGAAAGAGAAGCTGTGTCTGAGAGAGAGAGAAAGAGAAGCTGAAAGAGAGAGAATGAGAAGCTGTGAGTGAGAGAGAGAGAGAAAGAAAAGCTGTGAGTGAGAGAGAGAGAAAGAGAAGCTGTGAGTGAGTGATTGAGAGAGGAGCTGTGAGTGAGTGAGAGAGAGAAAGAGCAGCTGTGAGCGAGAGAGAAAGAGCTGTGTGAGTAATAGAGAGAGAGAAAGAGAAGCTGAGAGTGAGAGAGAGAGAGAAAGAGATGCTGTAAGTGAGAGAGAGAGAGAAGCTGTGTGTGTGAGATAGAGAAAGAGAAGCTGTGAGTGAGAGAGAGATAGAGAAAGAGAAGATTTGAGTGAGAGAGAGAGAGAAAGAGAAGCTGTGAGTGAGTGAGTGAGAGAGTGAGAAGCTGTGTGTGTGAGAGAGAGAGAAGCTGGGAGTGAGTAAGAGAGAGAGAGAGAAGCTGTGAGTGAGAGAGAGAGAGAAGCTATGAGTGTGAGAGAGAGAGAAGCTGTGAGTGAGAGAGAGTGAGAGAGAAAGAGAAGCTGTGAGTGAGAGAGAGAAAGAGAGAGAGAGAAGCTGTGAGCGAGAGAGAGTGAGAGAGAAAGAGAAGCTGTGAGTGAGAGAGAGAAAGAGAGAGAGAAGCTGTGAGTGAGAGAGAGAGAAAGGGAAGCTGTGTGTGAGAGAGTGAGAAACAGAAGCTGTGAGTGAGAGAGAGAGAGAGAAGCTGTGAGTGAGAGAGAGAAGCTGTGAGTGAGAGAGAGAGAGAAGCTGTGAGTGAGTGAGAGAGAGAGAATCAGGGAGTGAGTAAGAGAGAGAGAGATGCTGTGAGTAAGAGAGAGAGAGAAATAGAAGCTGTAAGTGAGGGAGAGAAGCTGTGTGTGAGAGAGAGAGAGAGAAGCTGTGAGTGAGAGAGAGAGAAAGAGAAGCAGTGAGTGAGTGAGAGAGAGAGAAATAAGCTGTGTGAGTGATAGAGAGAGAGAAAGAGAAGCTGAGAATGAGAGAGAGAGAGAAAGAGATGCTGTAAGTGAGAGAGAGAGAAGCTGTGTGTGTGAGAGAGAGAAAGAGAAGTTGTGAGTGAGAGAGAGAGAGAGAGAAAGAGAAGATTTGAGTGAGAGAGAGAGAGAAAGAGAAGCTGTGAGTGAGAGAGTGAGAAGCTGTGTGTGTGAGAGAGAGAAGCTGTGAGTGAGTAAGAGAGAGAGAGAAGATGTGTGTGAGAGAGAGAAGCTGTGAGTCAGAGAGAGAGAGAAGCTGTGATTGAGAGAGAGTGAGAGAGAGAAGCTGTGAGTGAGTGAGAGAGAGAGAATGTGTGAGTGAGAGAGAGAGAGAAAGAGAAGCTGTGAGTGAGAGAGGTAGAAAGAGAAGCTGTGAGTGAGAGAGAAAGAAAGAGAAGCTGTGAGTAAGAGAGAGAGAAAGAGAAGCTATGAGTGAGTGAGTGAGAGAAAGAAGCTGTGAGTGAGTGAGTGAGTGAGAGAGAGAGAAGCTGTGAGTGAGAGAGAGAGAGAAAGAAGCTGTAGGTGAGAGAGAGAAAAAGAAGCTGTGAGTGAGAGAGAGAGAGAAGCTGTGAGTGAGAGAGAAGGAGAAGCTGTGAGTGAGAGAGAGAGAGAAGCTGTGAGTGAGAGAGAGAAAGAGAAGCTGTGTGTGTGAGAGAGAGAGAAAGAGAAGCTGTGAGTGAGTAAGAGAGAAAGAGAAGCTGTGTCTGAGAGAGAGAGAAAGAGAAGCTGAGAGTGAGAGAGAAAGAATGAGAAGCTGTGAGTGAGAGAGAGAGAGAAAGAAAAGCTGTGAGTGAGAGAGAGAGAAAGAGAAGCTGTGAGTGAGTGAGAGAGAGAGGAGCTGTGAGTGAGTGAGAGAGAGAAAGAGCATCTGTGAGCAAGAGCGAGAGAGAAAGAGCTGTGTGAGTAATAGAGAGAGAGAAAGTGAAGCTGAGAGTGGGAGAGAGAGAGAAAGAGAAGCTGTGTGTGTGTGAGAGAGAGAAAGAGAAGCTGTGAGTGAGTGAGAGAGAAAGAGAAGCTGTGTGTGTGTGAGAGAGAGAGAAGCTGAGAGTGAGAGAGAGAGAATGAGAAGGTGTGAGTGAGAGAGAGAGACAAAGAGAAGCTGTGTGAGAGAGAGAGAGAACGAGAAGCTGTGAGTGAGAGAGAGAGAGAAGCTGTGTGTGAGAGAGAAAGAGAAGCTGTGAGTGAGAGAGAGAGAGAAAGAGAAGCTGTAAGTGAGAGAGAGAAAGAGAAGGAGATGCTGTGAGTAAGTGAGAGAGTGAGAAGATGTGAGTGAGTGAGAGAGAGAGAAGCTGGGAGTGAGTAAGAGAGAGAGAGAAGCTGTGAGTGAGAGAGAGAGAAAGAAAGAAAGAGAAGCTGTGAGTGAGAGAGAGTGAGAGAGAGAGAAGCTGTGAGTGAGTGAGAGAGAGAGAAGCTGTGAGTGAGAGAGAGAGAAAGAGAAGCTGTGAGTGAGAGAGAGAGAGAGAACGAGAAGCTGTGAGTGAGAGAGAGAGAAAGAGATGCTATGAGTGAGTGAGTGAGAGAGTGAGAAGCTGTGTGTGTGAGAGAGAGAGAAGCTGGGAGTGAGTAAGAGAGAGAGAGAGAAGCTGTGAGTGAGAGAGAGTGAGAGAGAAAGAGAAGCTGTGAGTGAGAGAGAGAAAGAGAGAGAGAAGCTGTGAGCGAGAGAGAGTGAGAGAGTAAGAGAAGCTGTGTGAGAGAGAGAAAGAGAGAGAGAAGCTGTGAGTGAGAGAGAGAGAAAGAGAAGCTGTGTGTGAGAGAGAGAGAAACAGAAGCTGTGAGTGAGAGAGAGAGAGAGAAGCTGTGAGTGAGAGAGAGAAGCTGTGAGTGAGAGAGAGAGAGAAGCTGTGAGTGAGTGAGAGAGAGAGAATCAGGGAGTGAGTAAGAGAGAGAGAGATGCTGTGAGTAAGAGAGAGAGAGAAATAGAAGCTGTAGGTGAGAGAGAGAAAAAGAAGCTGTGAGTGAGAGAGAGAGAGAAGCTGTGAGTGAGAGAGAAGGAGAAGCTGTGAGTGAGAGAGAGAGAGAGAAGCTGTGAGTGAGAGAGAGAAAGAGAAGCTGTGTGTGTGAGAGAGAGAGAAAGAGAAGCTGTGAGTGAGTAAGAGAGAAAGAGAAGCTGTGTCTGAGAGAGAGAGAAAGAGAAGCTGAGAGTGAGAGAGAAAGAATGAGAAGCTGTGAGTGAGAGAGAGAGAGAAAGAAAAGCTGTGAGTGAGAGAGAGAAAAAGAGAAGCTGTGAGTGAGTGAGAGAGAGAGGAGCTGTGAGTGAGTGAGAGAGAGAAAGAGCAGCTGTGAGCGAGAGCGAGAGAGAAAGAGCTGTGTGAGTAATAGAGAGAGAGAAAGTGAAGCTGAGAGTGGGAGAGAGAGAGAAAGAGAAGCTGTGTGTGTGTGTGAGAGAGAAAGAGAAGCTGTAAGTGAGAGAGAGAAAGAGAAGGAGATGCTGTGAGTAAGTGAGAGAGTGAGAAGATGTGAGTGAGTGAGAGAGAGAGAAGCTGGGAGTGAGGAAGAGAGAGAGAGAAGCTGTGAGTGAGAGAGAGAGAAAGAAAGAAAGAGAAGCTGTGAGTGAGAGAGAGTGAGAGAGAGAGAAGCTGTGAGTGAGTGAGAGAGAGAGAAGCTGTGATTGAGAGAGAGAGAAAGAGAAGCTGTGAGTGAGAGAGAGAGAGAGAACGAGAAGCTGTGAGTGAGAGAGAGAGAAAGAGATGCTGTGAGTGAGTGAGTGAGAGAGTGAGAAGCTGTGTGTGTGAGAGAGAGAAGCTGGGAGTGAGTAAGAGAGAGAGAGAGAAGCTGTGAGTGAGAGAGAGAGAGAGAAGCTATGAGTGTGAGAGAGAGAGAAGCTGTGAGTGAGAGAGAGTGAGAGAGAAAGAGAAGCTGTGAGTGAGAGAGAGAAAGAGAGAGAGAGAAGCTGTGAGCGAGAGAGAGTGAGAGAGAAAGAGAAGCTGTGAGTGAGAGAGAGAAAGAGAGAGAGAAGCTGTGAGTGAGAGAGAGAGAAAGAGAAGCTGTGTGTGAGAGAGAGAGAAACAGAAGCTGTGAGTGAGAGAGAGAGAGAGAAGCTGTGAGTGAGAGAGAGAAGCTGTGAGTGAGAGAGAGAGAAGCTGTGAGTAAGAGAGAGAGAGAAATAGAAGCTGTAAGTGAGGGAGAGAAGCTGTGTGTGTGTGAGAGAGAGAGAAGCTGTGAGTGAGAGAGAGAGAAAGAGAAGCAGTGAGTGAGTGAGAGAGATAAAAAGAAGCTGTGTGAGTGATAGAGAGAGAGAAAGAGAAGCTGAGAATGAGAGAGAGAGAGAAAGAAAGAGATGCTGTAAGTGAGAGAGAGAGAAGCTGTGTGTGAGAGAGAGAGAAAGAGAAGTTGTGAGTGAGAGAGAGAGATAGAGAAAGAGAAGATTTGAGTGAGAGAGAGAGAGAGAAAGAGAAGCTGTGAGTGAGAGAGTGAGAAGCTGTGTGTGTGAGAGAGAGAAGCTGTGAGAGAGTAAGAGAGAGAGAGAAGCTGTGTGAGAGAGAGAGAAGCTGTGAGTCAGAGAGAGAGAGAAGCTGTGATTGAGAGAGAGTGAGAGAGAGAAGCTGTGAGTGAGTGAGAGAGAGAGAATGTGTGAGTGAGAGAGAGAAAGAGAAGCTGTGAGTGAGAGAGATAGAAAGAGAAGCTGTGAGTGAGAGAGAAAGAAAGAGAAGCTGTGAGTAAGAGAGAGAGAAAGAGAAGCTATGAGTGAGTGAGTGAGAGAGAGAAGCTGTGAGTGAGTGAGTGAGTGAGAGAGAGAGAAGCTGTGAGTGAGAGAGAGAGAGAAAGAAGCTGTAGGTGAGAGAGAGAAAAAGAAGCTGTGAGTGAGATCGAGAGAGAAGCTGTGAGTGAGAGAGAAGGAGAAGCTGTGAGTGAGAGAGAGAGAGAAGCTGTGAGTGAGAGAGAGAAAGAGAAGCTGTGTGTGTGAGAGAGAGAGAAAGAGAAGCTGTGAGTGAGTAAGAGAGAAAGAGAAGCTGTGTCTGAGAGAGAGAGAAAGAGAAGCTGAGAGTGAGAGAGAAAGAATGAGAAGCTGTGAGTGAGAGAGAGAGACAAAGAAAAGCGGTGAGTGAGAGAGAGAAAAAGAGAAGCTGTGAGTGAGTGAGAGAGAGAGGAGCTGTGATTGAGTGAGAGAGAGAAAGAGCAGCTGTGAGCGAGAGCGAGAGAGAAAGAGCTGTGTGAGTAATAGAGAGAGAGAAAGTGAAGCTGAGAGTGGGAGAGAGAGAGAAAGAGAAGCTGTGTGTGTGAGAGAGAGAGAAAGAGAAGCTGTGAGTGAGTGAGAGAGAAAGAGAAGCTAAGCTGTGTGTGTGTGAGAGAGAGAGAAGCTGAGAGTGAGAGAGAGAGAATGAGAAGGTGTGAGTGAGAGAGAGAGACAAAGAGAAGCTGTGTGTGAGAGAGAGAGAACGAGAAGCTGTGAGTGAGAGAGAGAGAAGCTGTGTGTGTGTGAGAGAGAAAGAGAAGCTGTGAGTGAGAGAGAGAGAAAGAAAGAGAAGCTGTAAGTGAGAGAGAGAGAAAGAGAAGGAGATGCTGTGAGTAAGTGAGAGAGTGAGAAGATGTGAGTGAGTGAGAGAGAGAGAAGCTGGGAGTGAGTAAGAGAGAGAGAGAAGCTGTGAGTGAGAGAGAGAGAAAGAAAGAAAGAGAAGCTGTGAGTGAGAGAGAGTGAGAGAGAGAAGCTGTGAGTGAGTGAGAGAGAGAGAAGCTGTGAGTGAGAGAGAGAGAGAAAGAGAAGCTGTGAGAGAGAGAGAGAGAGAGAGAGAGAGAACGAGCTGTGAGAGAGAGAGAGAGAAAGAGATGCTGTGAGTGAGTGAGTGAGAGAGTGAGAAGCTGTGAGTGAGAGAGAGAGAGAGAGGAGCTGGGAGTGAGTAAGAGAGAGAGAAGCTGTGAGTGAGGGAGAGAGAGAGAGAAGCTGTGTGTGTGATAGAGATAAAGAGAAGCTGTGAGTGAGAGAGAGAGAAAGAGAAGCTGTGAGTTACAGAGAGAGAGAGAGAGTGAGAAGCTGTGTGTGTGAGAGAGAGAGAAGCTGGGAGTGAGTAAGAGAGAGAGAGAAGCTGTGATAGAGAGAGAAGCTGTGAGTGAGAGGGAGAGAGAGAAGCTGTGAGTGAGAGAGTGAGAGAGAGAGAAGATGTGAGTGAGTGAGAGAGAGAAGCTGTGTGTGTGAGAGAGAGAAAGAGAAGCTGTAAGTGAGAGAGAGTGAGAAAGAGAGAAGCTGTGAGTGAGAGAGAGAGAGAAAGAGAAGCTGTGAGTGAGTGAGAGAGAGAGAAGCTGAGAGTGAGAGACAGAGAATGAGAAGGTGTGAGTGAGAGAGAGAGAGAAAGAGAAGCTGTGAGTGAGAGAGAGAGAAAGAGAAGCTGTGTGTGTGAGAGAGAGAACGAGAAGCTGTGAGTGAGAGAGAGAGAGAAAGAGAAGCTGTGAGTGAGTGAGAGAGAGAGTGAGAACCTGTGAGTGAGAGAGTGAGAGAAGCTGGGAGTGAGTAAGAGAGAGAGAGGGAAGCTGTGAGTGAGAGAAAGAGAGAAATAGAAGCTGTAAGTGAGAGAGAGAGAAAGAGAAACTGTGAGTGAAAGAGAGAGAGAGAAGCTGTGAGTGAGAGAGAGAAGCTGTGAGTGAGAGAGAGAGAGAAGCTGTGAGTGAGTGAGTGAGAGAGAATCAGGGAGTGAGTAAGAGAGAGAGAGATGCTGTGAGTAAGAGAGAGAGAGAAATAGAAGCTGTAGGTGAGAGAGAGAAAAAGAAGCTGTGAGTGAGAGAGAGAGAGAAGCTGTGAGTGAGAGAGAAGGAGAAGCTGTGAGTGAGAGAGAGAGAGAAGCTGTAAGTGAGAGAGAGAAAGAGAAGCTGTGTGTGTGAGAGAGAGAGAAAGAGAAGCTGTGAGTGAGTAAGAGAGAAAGAGAAGCTGTGTCTGAGAGAGAGAGAAAGAGAAGCTGAGAGTGAGAGAGAAAGAATGAGAAGCTGTGAGTGAGAGAGAGAGAAAGAAAAGCTGTGAGTGAGAGAGAGAAAAAGAGAAGCTGTGAGTGAGTGAGAGAGAGAGGAGCTGTGAGTGAGTGAGAGAGAGAAAGAGCAGCTGTGAGCGAGAGCGAGAGAGAAAGAGCTGTGTGAGTAATAGAGAGAGAGAAAGTGAAGCTGAGAGTGGGAGAGAGAGAGAAAGAGCTGTGTGTGAGAGAGAGAGAGAAAGAGAAGCTGTGAGTGAGTGAGAGAGAAAAAGAAGCTGTGTGTGTGAGAGAGAGAGATAAGCTGAGAGTGAGAGAGAATGAGAAGGTGTGAGTGAGAGAGAGAGACAAAGAGAAGCTGTGTGTGAGAGAGAGAAAGAGAAGGAGATGCTGTGAGTAAGTGAGAGAGTGAGAAGATGTGAGTGAGTGAGAGAGAGAGAAGCTGGGAGTGAGTAAGAGAGAGAGAGAAGCTGTGAGTGAGAGAGAGAGAAAGAAAGAAAGAGAAGCTGTGAGTGAGAGAGAGTGAGAGAGAGAGAAGCTGTGAGTGAGTGAGAGAGAGAGAAGCTGTGATTGAGAGAGAGAGAAAGAGAAGCTGTGAGTGAGAGAGAGAGAGAGAACGAGAAGCTGTGAGTGAGAGAGAGAGAAAGAGATGCTGTGAGTGAGTGAGTGAGAGAGTGAGAAGCTGTGTGTGTGAGAGAGAGAAGCTGGTAGTGAGTAAGAGAGAGAGAGAGAAGCTGTGAGTGAGAGAGAGAGAGAAGCTATGAGTGTGAGAGAGAGAGAAGCTGTGAGTGAGAGAGAGTGAGAGAGAAAGAGAAGCTGTGAGTGAGAGAGAGAAAGAGAGAGAGAGAAGCTGTGAGCGAGAGAGAGTGAGAGAGAAAGAGAAGCTGTGAGTGAGAGAGAGAAAGAGAGAGAGAAGCTGTGAGTGAGAGAGAGAGAAAGAGAAGCTGTGTGTGAGAGAGTGAGAAACAGAAGCTGTGAGTGAGAGAGAGAGAGAGAAGCTGTGAGTGAGAGAGAGAGAGAAAGAGAAGCTATGAGTGAGTGAGTGAGAGAGAGAGAAGCTGTGAGTGAGTGAGTGAGAGAGAGAGAAGCTGTGAGTGAGAGAGAGAGAGAAAGAAGCTGTAGGTGAGAGAAAGAAAAAGAAGCTGTGAGTGAGAGAGAGAGAGAGAAGCTGTGAGTGAGAGAGAGAGAACGAGAAGCTGTGAGTGAGAGAGAGAGAGAAGCTGTGAGTGAGAGAGAGAAAGAGAAGCTGGGTGTGTGTGTGAGAGAGAGAATGAGAAGCTGTGAGTGAGTAAGAGAGAAAGAGAAGCTGTGTCTGAGAGAGAGAGAAAGAGAAGCTGAAAGAGAGAGAATGAGAAGCTGTGAGTGAGAGAGAGAGAGAAAGAAAAGCTGTGAGTGAGAGAGAGAGAAAGAGAAGCTGTGAGTGAGTGATTGAGAGAGGAGCTGTGAGTGAGTGAGAGAGAGAAAGAGCAGCTGTGAGCGAGAGAGAAAGAGCTGTGTGAGTAATAGAGAGAGAGAAAGAGAAGCTGAGAGTGAGAGAGAGAGAGAAAGAGATGCTGTAAGTGAGAGAGAGAGAGAAGCTGTGTGTGTGAGATAGAGAAAGAGAAGCTGTGAGTGAGAGAGAGATAGAGAAAGAGAAGATTTGAGTGAGAGAGAGAGAGAAAGAGAAGCTGTGAGTGAGTGAGTGAGAGAGTGAGAAGCTGTGTGTGTGTGAGAGAGAGAAGCTGGGAGTGAGTAAGAGAGAGAGAGAGAAGCTGTGAGTGAGAGAGAGAGAGAAGCTATGAGTGTGAGAGAGAGAGAAGCTGTGAGTGAGAGAGAGTGAGAGAGAAAGAGAAGCTGTGAGTGAGAGAGAGAAAGAGAGAGAGAGAAGCTGTGAGCGAGAGAGAGTGAGAGAGAAAGAGAAGCTGTGAGTGAGAGAGAGAAAGAGAGAGAGAAGCTGTGAGTGAGAGAGAGAGAAAGAGAAGCTGTGTGTGAGAGAGTGAGAAACAGAAGCTGTGAGTGAGAGAGAGAGAGAGAAGCTGTGAGTGAGAGAGAGAAGCTGTGAGTGAGAGAGAGAGAGAAGCTGTGAGTGAGTGAGAGAGAGAGAATCAGGGAGTGAGTAAGAGAGAGAGAGATGCTGTGAGTAAGAGAGAGAGAGAAATAGAAGCTGTAAGTGAGGGAGAGAAGCTGTGTGTGTGAGAGAGAGAGAGAAGCTGTGAGTGAGAGAGAGAGAAAGAGAAGCAGTGAGTGAGTGAGAGAGAGAGAAATAAGCTGTGTGAGTGATAGAGAGAGAGAAAGAGAAGCTGAGAATGAGAGAGAGAGAGAAAGAGATGCTGTAAGTGAGAGAGAGAGAAGCTGTGTGTGTGAGAGAGAGAAAGAGAAGTTGTGAGTGAGAGAGAGAGAGAGAGAAAGAGAAGATTTGAGTGAGAGAGAGAGAGAAAGAGAAGCTGTGAGTGAGAGAGTGAGAAGCTGTGTGTGTGAGAGAGAGAAGCTGTGAGTGAGTAAGAGAGAGAGAGAAGATGTGTGAGAGAGAGAGAAGCTGTGAGTCAGAGAGAGAGAGAAGCTGTGATTGAGAGAGAGTGAGAGAGAGAAGCTGTGAGTGAGTGAGAGAGAGAGAATGTGTGAGTGAGAGAGAGAGAGAAAGAGAAGCTGTGAGTGAGAGAGGTAGAAAGAGAAGCTGTGAGTGAGAGAGAAAGAAAGAGAAGCTGTGAGTAAGAGAGAGAGAAAGAGAAGCTATGAGTGAGTGAGTGAGAGAAAGAAGCTGTGAGTGAGTGAGTGAGTGAGAGAGAGAGAAGCTGTGAGTGAGAGGGAGAGAGAGAAGCTGTGAGTGAGAGAGTGAGAGAGAGAGAAGATGTGAGTGAGTGAGAGAGAGAAGCTGTGTGTGTGAGAGAGAGAAAGAGAAGCTGTAAGTGAGAGAGAGTGAGAAAGAGAGAAGCTGTGAGTGAGAGAGAGAGAGAAAGAGAAGCTGTGAGTGAGTGAGAGAGAGAGAAGCTGAGAGTGAGAGAGAGAGAATGAGAAGGTGTGAGTGAGAGAGAGAGAGAAAGAGAAGCTGTGAGTGAGAGAGAGAGAAAGAGAAGCTGTGTGTGAGAGAGAGAGAACGAGAAGCTGTGAGTGAGAGAGAGAGAGAAAGAGAAGCTGTGAGTGAGTGAGAGAGAGAGTGAGAACCTGTGAGTGAGAGAGTGAGAGAAGCTGGGAGTGAGTAAGAGAGAGAGAGGGAAGCTGTGAGTGAGAGAAAGAGAGAAATAGAAGCTGTAAGTGAGAGAGAGAGAAAGAGAAACTGTGAGTGAAAGAGAGAGAGAGAAGCTGTGAGTGAGAGAGAGAAGCTGTGAGTGAGAGAGAGAGAGAAGCTGTGAGTGAGTGAGTGAGAGAGAATCAGGGAGTGAGTAAGAGAGAGAGAGATGCTGTGAGTAAGAGAGAGAGAGAAATAGAAGCTGTAGGTGAGAGAGAGAAAAAGAAGCTGTGAGTGAGAGAGAGAGAGAAGCTGTGAGTGAGAGAGAAGGAGAAGCTGTGAGTGAGAGAGAGAGAGAGAAGCTGTAAGTGAGAGAGAGAAAGAGAAGCTGTGTGTGTGTGAGAGAGAGAAAGAGAAGCTGTGAGTGAGTAAGAGAGAAAGAGAAGCTGTGTCTGAGAGAGAGAGAAAGAGAAGCTGAGAGTGAGAGAGAAAGAATGAGAAGCTGTGAGTGAGAGAGAGAGAAAGAAAAGCTGTGAGTGAGAGAGAGAAAAAGAGAAGCTGTGAGTGAGTGAGAGAGAGAGGAGCTGTGAGTGAGTGAGAGAGAGAAAGAGCAGCTGTGAGCGAGAGCGAGAGAGAAAGAGCTGTGTGAGTAATAGAGAGAGAGAAAGTGAAGCTGAGAGTGGGAGAGAGAGAGAAAGAGCTGTGTGTGAGAGAGAGAGAGAAAGAGAAGCTGTGAGTGAGTGAGAGAGAAAAAGAAGCTGTGTGTGTGAGAGAGAGAGAGAAGCTGAGAGTGAGAGAGAATGAGAAGGTGTGAGTGAGAGAGAGAGACAAAGAGAAGCTGTGTGTGAGAGAGAGAAAGAGAAGGAGATGCTGTGAGTAAGTGAGAGAGTGAGAAGATGTGAGTGAGTGAGAGAGAGAGAAGCTGGGAGTGAGTAAGAGAGAGAGAGAAGCTGTGAGTGAGAGAGAGAGAAAGAAAGAAAGAGAAGCTGTGAGTGAGAGAGAGTGAGAGAGAGAGAAGCTGTGAGTGAGTGAGAGAGAGAGAAGCTGTGATTGAGAGAGAGAGAAAGAGAAGCTGTGAGTGAGAGAGAGAGAGAGAACGAGAAGCTGTGAGTGAGAGAGAGAGAAAGAGATGCTGTGAGTGAGTGAGTGAGAGAGTGAGAAGCTGTGTGTGAGAGAGAGAGAAGCTGGTAGTGAGTAAGAGAGAGAGAGAGAAGCTGTGAGTGAGAGAGAGAGAGAAGCTATGAGTGTGAGAGAGAGAGAAGCTGTGAGTGAGAGAGAGTGAGAGAGAAAGAGAAGCTGTGAGTGAGAGAGAGAAAGAGAGAGAGAGAAGCTGTGAGCGAGAGAGAGTGAGAGAGAAAGAGAAGCTGTGAGTGAGAGAGAGAAAGAGAGAGAGAAGCTGTGAGTGAGAGAGAGAGAAAGAGAAGCTGTGTGTGAGAGAGTGAGAAACAGAAGCTGTGAGTGAGAGAGAGAGAGAGAAGCTGTGAGTGAGAGAGAGAGAGAAAGAGAAGCTATGAGTGAGTGAGTGAGAGAGAGAGAAGCTGTGAGTGAGTGAGTGAGAGAGAGAGAAGCTGTGAGTGAGAGAGAGAGAGAAAGAAGCTGTAGGTGAGAGAAAGAAAAAGAAGCTGTGAGTGAGAGAGAGAGAGAGAAGCTGTGAGTGAGAGAGAGAGAACGAGAAGCTGTGAGTGAGAGAGAGAGAGAAGCTGTGAGTGAGAGAGAGAAAGAGAAGCTGGGTGTGTGTGTGAGAGAGAGAATGAGAAGCTGTGAGTGAGTAAGAGAGAAAGAGAAGCTGTGTCTGAGAGAGAGAGAAAGAGAAGCTGAAAGAGAGAGAATGAGAAGCTGTGAGTGAGAGAGAGAGAGAAAGAAAAGCTGTGAGTGAGAGAGAGAGAAAGAGAAGCTGTGAGTGAGTGATTGAGAGAGGAGCTGTGAGTGAGTGAGAGAGAGAAAGAGCAGCTGTGAGCGAGAGAGAAAGAGCTGTGTGAGTAATAGAGAGAGAGAAAGAGAAGCTGAGAGTGAGAGAGAGAGAGAAAGAGATGCTGTAAGTGAGAGAGAGAGAGAAGCTGTGTGTGTGAGATAGAGAAAGAGAAGCTGTGAGTGAGAGAGAGATAGAGAAAGAGAAGATTTGAGTGAGAGAGAGAGAGAAAGAGAAGCTGTGAGTGAGTGAGTGAGAGAGTGAGAAGCTGTGTGTGTGTGTGAGAGAGAAGCTGGGAGTGAGTAAGAGAGAGAGAGAGAAGCTGTGAGTGAGAGAGAGAGAGAAGCTATGAGTGTGAGAGAGAGAGAAGCTGTGAGTGAGAGAGAGTGAGAGAGAAAGAGAAGCTGTGAGTGAGAGAGAGAAAGAGAGAGAGAGAAGCTGTGAGCGAGAGAGAGTGAGAGAGAAAGAGAAGCTGTGAGTGAGAGAGAGAAAGAGAGAGAGAAGCTGTGAGTGAGAGAGAGAGAAAGAGAAGCTGTGTGTGAGAGAGTGAGAAACAGAAGCTGTGAGTGAGAGAGAGAGAGAGAGAAGCTGTGAGTGAGAGAGAAAGAAAGAGAAGCTGTGAGTAAGAGAGAGAGAAAGAGAAGCTATGAGTGAGTGAGTGAGAGAAAGAAGCTGTGAGTGAGTGAGTGAGTGAGAGAGAGAGAAGCTGTGAGTGAGAGAGAGAGAAGCTGTGAGTGAGAGAGAGAGAGAAAGAAGCTGTAGGTGAGAGAGAGAAAAAGAAGCTGTGAGTGAGAGAGAGAGAGAAGCTGTGAGTGAGAGAGAAGGAGAAGCTGTGAGTGAGAGAGAGAGAGAGAAGCTGTGAGTGAGAGAGAGAAAGAGAAGCTGTGTGTGTGTGAGAGAGAGAAAGAGAAGCTGTGAGTGAGTAAGAGAGAAAGAGAAGCTGTGTCTGAGAGAGAGAGAAAGAGAAGCTGAGAGTGAGAGAGAAAGAATGAGAAGCTGTGAGTGAGAGAGAGAGAGAAAGAAAAGCTGTGAGTGAGAGAGAGAGAAAGCGAAGCTGTGAGTGAGTGAGAGAGAGAGGAGCTGTGAGTGAGTGAGAGAGAGAAAGAGCAGCTGTGAGCGAGAGCGAGAGAGAAAGAGCTGTGTGAGTAATAGAGAGAGAGAAAGTGAAGCTTAGAGTGGGAGAGAGAGAGAAAGAGAAGCTGTGTGTGTGTGAGAGAGAGAAAGAGAAGCTGTGAGTGAGTGAGAGAGAAAGAGAAGCTGTGTGTGTGTGAGAGAGAGAGAAGCTGAGAGTGAGAGAGAGAGAATGAGAAGGTGTGAGTGAGAGAGAGAGACAAAGAGAAGCTGTGTGTGAGAGAGAGAGAACGAGAAGCTGTGAGTGAGAGAGAGAGAGAAGCTGTGTGTGAGAGAGAAAGAGAAGCTGTGAGTGAGAGAGAGAGAGAAAGAGAAGCTGTAAGTGAGAGAGAGAAAGAGAAGGAGATGCTGTGAGTAAGTGAGAGAGTGAGAAGATGTGAGTGAGTGAGAGAGAAGCTGGGAGTGAGTAAGAGAGAGAGAGAAAGAAAGAAAGAGAAGCTGTGAGTGAGAGAGAGTGAGAGAGAGAGAAGCTGTGAGTGAGTGAGAGAGAGAGAAGCTGTGAGTGAGAGAGAGAGAAAGAGAAGCTGTGAGTGAGAGAGAGAGAGAGAACGAGAAGCTGTGAGTGAGAGAGAGAGAAAGAGATGCTATGAGTGAGTGAGTGAGAGAGTGAGAAGCTGTGTGTGTGAGAGAGAGAGAAGCTGGGAGTGAGTAAGAGAGAGAGAGAGAAGCTGTGAGTGAGAGAGAGTGAGAGAGAAAGAGAAGCTGTGAGTGAGAGAGAGAAAGAGAGAGAGAAGCTGTGAGCGAGAGAGAGTGAGAGAGTAAGAGAAGCTGTGAGTGAGAGAGAGAAAGAGAGAGAGAAGCTGTGAGTGAGAGAGAGAGAAAGAGAAGCTGTGTGTGAGAGAGAGTGAAACAGAAGCTGTGAGTGAGAGAGAGAGAGAGAAGCTGTGAGTGAGAGAGAGAAGCTGTGAGTGAGAGAGAGAGAGAAGCTGTGAGTGAGTGAGAGAGAGAGAATCAGGGAGTGAGTAAGAGAGAGAGAGATGCTGTGAGTAAGAGAGAGAGAGAAATAGAAGCTGTAGGTGAGAGAGAGAAAAAGAAGCTGTGAGTGAGAGAGAGAGAGAAGCTGTGAGTGAGAGAGAAGGAGAATCTGTGAGTGAGAGAGAGAGAGAGAAGCTGTGAGTGAGAGAGAGAAAGAGAAGCTGTGTGTGTGAGAGAGAGAGAAAGAGAAGCTGTGAGTGAGTAAGAGAGAAAGAGAAGCTGTGTCTGAGAGAGAGAGAAAGAGAAGCTGAGAGTGAGAGAGAAAGAATGAGAAGCTGTGAGTGAGAGAGAGAGAGAAAGAAAAGCTGTGAGTGAGAGAGAGAAAAAGAGAAGCTGTGAGTGAGTGAGAGAGAGAGGAGCTGTGAGTGAGTGAGAGAGAGAAAGAGCAGCTGTGAGCGAGAGCGAGAGAGAAAGAGCTGTGTGAGTAATAGAGAGAGAGAAAGTGAAGCTGAGAGTGGGAGAGAGAGAGAAAGAGAAGCTGTGTGTGTGAGAGAGAGAGAAAGAGAAGCTGTAAGTGAGAGAGAGAAAGAGAAGGAGATGCTGTGAGTAAGTGAGAGAGTGAGAAGATGTGAGTGAGTGAGAGAGAGAGAAGCTGGGAGGGAGTAAGAGAGAGAGAGAAGCTGTGAGTGAGAGAGAGAGAAAGAAAGAAAGAGAAGCTGTGAGTGAGAGAGAGTGAGAGAGAGAGAAGCTGTGAGTGAGTGAGAGAGAGAGAAGCTGTGATTGAGAGAGAGAGAAAGAGAAGCTGTGAGTGAGAGAGAGAGAGAGAACGAGAAGCTGTGAGTGAGAGAGAGAGAAAGAGATGCTGTGAGTGAGTGAGTGAGAGAGTGAGAAGCTGTGTGTGTGAGAGAGAGAAGCTGGGAGTGAGTAAGAGAGAGAGAGAAGCTGTGAGTGAGAGAGAGAGAGAGAAGCTATGAGTGTGAGAGAGAGAGAAGCTGTGAGTGAGAGAGAGTGAGAGAGAAAGAGAAGCTGTGATTGAGAGAGAGAAAGAGAGAGAGAGAAGCTGTGAGCGAGAGAGAGTGAGAGAGAAAGAGAAGCTGTGAGTGAGAGAGAGAAAGAGAGAGAGAAGCTGTGAGTGAGAGAGAGAGAAAGAGAAGCTGTGTGTGAGAGAGAGAGAAACAGAAGCTGTGAGTGAGAGAGAGAGAGAGAAGCTGTGAGTGAGAGAGAGAAGCTGTGAGTGAGAGAGAGAGAGAAGCTGTGAGTGAGTGAGAGAGAGAGAATCAGGGAGTGAGTAAGAGAGAGAGAGATGCTGTGAGTAAGAGAGAGAGAGAAATAGAAGCTGTAAGTGAGGGAGAGAAGCTGTGTGTGTGTGTGAGAGAGAGAAGCTGTGAGTGAGAGAGAGAGAAAGAGAAGCAGTGAGTGAGTGAGAGAGAGAAAAAGAAGCTGTGTGTGATAGAGAGAGAGAAAGAGAAGCTGAGAATGAGAGAGAGAGAGAAAGAAAGAGATGCTGTAAGTGAGAGAGAGAGAAGCTGTGTGTGTGAGAGAGAGAAAGAGAAGTTGTGAGTGAGAGAGAGAGATAGAGAAAGAGAAGATTTGAGTGAGAGAGAGAGAGAGAAAGAGAAGCTGTGAGTGAGAGAGTGAGAAGCTGTGTGTGTGAGAGAGAGAAGCTGTGAGTGAGTAAGAGAGAGAGAGAAGCTGTGTGAGAGAGAGAGAAGCTGTGAGTCAGAGAGAGAGAGAAGCTGTGATTGAGAGAGAGTGAGAGAGAGAAGCTGTGAGTGAGTGAGAGAGAGAGAATGTGTGAGTGAGAGAGAGAAAGAGAAGCTGTGAGTGAGAGAGATAGAAAGAGAAGCTGTGAGTGAGAGAGAAAGAAAGAGAAGCTGTGAGTAAGAGAGAGAGAAAGAGAAGCTATGAGTGAGTGAGTGAGAGAGAGAAGCTGTGAGTGAGTGAGTGAGTGAGAGAGAGAGAAGCTGTGAGTGAGACAGAGAGAGAAAGAAGCTGTAGGTGAGAGAGAGAAAAAGAAGCTGTGAGTGAGATCGAGAGAGAAGCTGTGAGTGAGAGAGAAGGAGAAGCTGTGAGTGAGAGAGAGAGAGAAGCTGTGAGTGAGAGAGAGAAAGAGAAGCTGTGTGTGTGTGAGAGAGAGAAAGAGAAGCTGTGAGTGAGTAAGAGAGAAAGAGAAGCTGTGTCTGAGAGAGAGAGAAAGAGAAGCTGAGAGTGAGAGAGAAAGAATGAGAAGCTGTGAGTGAGAGAGAGAGACAAAGAAAAGCGGTGAGTGAGAGAGAGAAAAAGAGAAGCTGTGAGTGAGTGAGAGAGAGAGGAGCTGTGAGTGAGTGAGAGAGAGAAAGAGCAGCTGTGAGCGAGAGCGAGAGAGAAAGAGCTGTGTGAGTAATAGAGAGAGAGAAAGTGAAGCTGAGAGTGGGAGAGAGAGAGAAAGAGAAGCTGTGTGTGTGAGAGAGAGAGAAAGAGAAGCTGTGAGTGAGTGAGAGAGAAAGAGAAGCTAAGCTGTGTGTGTGTGAGAGAGAGAGAAGCTGAGAGTGAGAGAGAGAGAATGAGAAGGTGTGAGTGAGAGAGAGAGACAAAGAGAAGCTGTGTGTGAGAGAGAGAGAACGAGAAGCTGTGAGTGAGAGAGAGAGAAGCTGTGTGTGTGAGAGAGAGAAAGAGAAGCTGTGAGTGAGAGAGAGAGAAAGAGAAGCTGTAAGTGAGAGAGAGAAAGAGAAGGAGATGCTGTGAGTAAGTGAGAGAGTGAGAAGATGTGAGTGAGTGAGAGAGAGAGAAGCTGGGAGTGAGTAAGAGAGAGAGAGAAGCTGTGAGTGAGAGAGAGAGAAAGAAAGAAAGAGAAGCTGTGAGTGAGAGAGAGTGAGAGAGAGAAGCTGTGAGTGAGTGAGAGAGAGAGAAGCTGTGAGTGAGAGAGAGAGAGAAAGAGAAGCTGTGAGAGAGAGAGAGAGAGAGAGAACGAGCTGTGTGTGAGAGAGAGAGAAAGAGATGCTGTGAGTGAGTGAGTGAGAGAGTGAGAAGCTGTGAGTGAGAGAGAGAGAGAGGAGCTGGGAGTGAGTAAGAGAGAGAGAAGCTGTGAGTGAGGGAGAGAGAGAGAGAAGCTGTGTGTGTGATAGAGATAAAGAGAAGCTGTGAGTGAGAGAGAGAGAAAGAGAAGCTGTGAGTGACAGAGAGAGAGAGAGAGAGTGAGAAGCTGTGTGTGTGAGAGAGAGAGAAGCTGGGAGTGAGTAAGAGAGAGAGAGAAGCTGTGATAGAGAGAGAAGCTGTGAGTGAGAGGGAGAGAGAGAAGCTGTGAGTGAGAGAGTGAGAGAGAGAGAAGATGTGAGTGAGTGAGAGAGAGAAGCTGTGTGTGTGAGAGAGAGAAAGAGAAGCTGTAAGTGAGAGAGAGTGAGAAAGAGAGAAGCTGTGAGTGAGAGAGAGAGAAAGAGAAGCTGTGAGTGAGTGAGAGAGAGAGAAGCTGAGAGTGAGAGAGAGAATGAGAAGGTGTGAGTGAGAGAGAGAGAGAAAGAGAAGCTGTGAGTGAGAGAGAGAGAAAGAGAAGCTGTGTGTGTGAGAGAGAGAACGAGAAGCTGTGAGTGTGAGAGAGAGAGAAAGAGAAGCTGTGAGTGAGTGAGAGAGAGAGTGAGAACCTGTGAGTGAGAGAGTGAGAGAAGCTGGGAGTGAGTAAGAGAGAGAGAGGGAAGCTGTGAGTGAGAGAAAGAGAGAAATAGAAGCTGTAAGTGAGAGAGAGAGAAAGAGAAACTGTGAGTGAAAGAGAGAGAGAGAAGCTGTGAGTGAGAGAGAGAGAAAGAGATGCTGTGAGTGAGTGAGTGAGAGAGTGAGAAGCTGTGAGTGAGAGAGAGAGAGAGAGGAGCTGGGAGTGAGTAAGAGAGAGAGAAGCTGTGAGTGAGAGAGAGAGAGAAGCTGTGAGTGAGGGAGAGAGAGCAAGAGAAGCTGTGAGTGAGAGAGAGAGAAAGAGAAGCTGTGAATGAGAGAGAGAGAAAAAGAAGCTGTGAGGGAGAGAGAGAGAGAAAGAGAAGCTGTGAGTGAGAGAGAGAAAGAGAAGCTGTGAGTGAGAGAGAGAAGCTGTGAGTGAGAGAGAGAGAGAAGCTGTGAGTGAGTGAGAGAGAGAGAATCAGGGAGTGAGTAAGAGAGAGAGAGATGCTGTGAGTAAGAGAGAGAGAGAAATAGAAGCTGTGAATGAGAGAGAGAGAAAAAGAAGCTGTGAGGGAGAGAGAGAGAGAAACAGAAGCTGTGAGTGAGAGAGAGAGAGAGAAGCTGTGAGTGAGAGAGAGAAGCTGTGAGTGAGAGAGAGAGAGAAGCTGTGAGTGAGTGAGAGAGAGAGAATCAGGGAGTGAGTAAGAGAGAGAGAGATGCTGTGAGTAAGAGAGAGAGAGAAATAGAAGCTGTAGGTGAGAGAGAGAAAAAGAAGCTGTGAGTGAGAGAGAGAGAAGCTGTGAGTGAGAGAGAAGGAGAAGCTGTGAGTGAGAGAGAGAGAGAGAAGCTGTGAGTGAGAGAGAGAAAGAGAAGCTGTGTGTGTGTGAGAGAGAGAAAGAGAAGCTGTGAGTGAGTAAGAGAGAAAGAGAAGCTGTGTCTGAGAGAGAGAGAAAGAGAAGCTGAGAGTGAGAGAGAAAGAATGAGAAGCTGTGAGTGAGAGAGAGAGAGAAAGAAAAGCTGTGAGTGAGAGAGAGAAAAAGAGAAGCTGTGAGTGAGTGAGAGAGAGAGGAGCTGTGAGTGAGTGAGAGAGAGAAAGAGCAGCTGTGAGCGAGAGCGAGAGAGAAAGAGCTGTGTGAGTAATAGAGAGAGAGAAAGTGAAGCTGAGAGTGGGAGAGAGAGAGAAAGAGAAGCTGTGTGTGTGTGAGAGAGAGAAAGAGAAGCTGTAAGTGAGAGAGAGAAAGAGAAGGAGATGCTGTGAGTAAGTGAGAGAGTGAGAAGATGTGAGTGAGTGAGAGAGAGAGAAGCTGGGAGTGAGTAAGAGAGAGAGAGAAGCTGTGAGTGAGAGAGAGAGAAAGAAAGAAAGAGAAGCTGTGAGTGAGAGAGAGTGAGAGAGAGAGAAGCTGTGAGTGAGTGAGAGAGAGAGAAGCTGTGATTGAGAGAGAGAGAAAGAGAAGCTGTGAGTGAGAGAGAGAGAGAGAACGAGAAGCTGTGAGTGAGAGAGAGAGAAAGAGATGCTGTGAGTGAGTGAGTGAGAGAGTGAGAAGCTGTGTGTGTGAGAGAGAGAAGCTGGGAGTGAGTAAGAGAGAGAGAGAGAAGCTGTGAGTGAGAGAGAGAGAGAGAAGCTATGAGTGTGAGAGAGAGAGAAGCTGTGAGTGAGAGAGAGTGAGAGAGAAAGAGAAGCTGTGAGTGAGAGAGAGAAAGAGAGAGAGAAGCTGTGAGCGAGAGAGAGTGAGAGAGAAAGAGAAGCTGTGAGTGAGAGAGAGAAAGAGAGAGAGAAGCTGTGAGTGAGAGAGAGAGAAAGAGAAGCTGTGTGTGAGAGAGAGAGAAACAGAAGCTGTGAGTGAGAGAGAGAGAGAGAAGCTGTGAGTGAGAGAGAGAAGCTGTGAGTGAGAGAGAGAGAGAAGCTGTGAGTGAGTGAGAGAGAGAGAATCAGGGAGTGAGTAAGAGAGAGAGAGATGCTGTGAGTAAGAGAGAGAGAGAAATAGAAGCTGTAAGTGAGGGAGAGAAGCTGTGTGTGTGAGAGAGAGAGAGAAGCTGTGAGTGAGAGAGAGAGAAAGAGAAGCAGTGAGTGAGTGAGAGAGAGAAAAAGAAGCTGTGTGAGTGATAGAGAGAGAAAGAGAAGCTGAGAATGAGAGAGAGAGAGAAAGAAAGAGATGCTGTAAGTTAGAGAGAGAGAAGCTGTGTGTGTGAGAGAGAGAAAGAGAAGTTGTGAGTGAGAGAGAGAGATAGAGAAAGAGAAGATTTGAGTGAGAGAGAGAGAGAGAAAGAGAAGCTGTGAGTGAGAGAGTGAGAAGCTGTGTGTGTGAGAGAGAGAAGCTGTGAGAGAGTAAGAGAGAGAGAGAAGCTGTGTGAGAGAGAGAGAAGCTGTGAGTCAGAGAGAGAGAGAAGCTGTGATTGAGAGAGAGTGAGAGAGAGAAGCTGTGAGTGAGTGAGAGAGAGAGAATGTGTGAGTGAGAGAGAGAAAGAGAAGCTGTGAGTGAGAGAGATAGAAAGAGAAGCTGTGAGTGAGAGAGAAAGAAAGAGAAGCTGTGAGTAAGAGAGAGAGAAAGAGAAGCTATGAGTGAGTGAGTGAGAGAGAGAAGCTGTGAGTGAGTGAGTGAGTGAGAGAGAGAGAAGCTGTGAGTGAGAGAGAGAGAGAAAGAAGCTGTAGGTGAGAGAGAGAAAAAGAAGCTGTGAGTGAGATCGAGAGAGAAGCTGTGAGTGAGAGAGAAGGAGAAGCTGTGAGTGAGAGAGAGAGAGAAGCTGTGAGTGAGAGAGAGAAAGAGAAGCTGTGTGTGTGAGAGAGAGAGAAAGAGAAGCTGTGAGTGAGTAAGAGAGAAAGAGAAGCTGTGTCTGAGAGAGAGAGAAAGAGAAGCTGAGAGTGAGAGAGAAAGAATGAGAAGCTGTGAGTGAGAGAGAGAGACAAAGAAAAGCGGTGAGTGAGAGAGAGAAAAAGAGAAGCTGTGAGTGAGTGAGAGAGAGAGGAGCTGTGATTGAGTGAGAGAGAGAAAGAGCAGCTGTGAGCGAGAGCGAGAGAGAAAGAGCTGTGTGAGTAATAGAGAGAGAGAAAGTGAAGCTGAGAGTGGGAGAGAGAGAGAAAGAGAAGCTGTGTGTGTGAGAGAGAGAGAAAGAGAAGCTGTGAGTGAGTGAGAGAGAAAGAGAAGCTAAGCTGTGTGTGTGTGTGAGAGAGAGAAGCTGAGAGTGAGAGAGAGAGAATGAGAAGGTGTGAGTGAGAGAGAGAGACAAAGAGAAGCTGTGTGTGAGAGAGAGAGAACGAGAAGCTGTGAGTGAGAGAGAGAGAAGCTGTGTGTGCGTGAGAGAGAAAGAGAAGCTGTGAGTGAGAGAGAGAGAAAGAAAGAGAAGCTGTAAGTGAGAGAGAGAGAAAGAGAAGGAGATGCTGTGAGTAAGTGAGAGAGTGAGAAGATGTGAGTGAGTGAGAGAGAGAGAAGCTGGGAGTGAGTAAGAGTGAGAGAGAAGCTGTGAGTGAGAGAGAGAGAAAGAAAGAAAGAGAAGCTGTGAGTGAGAGAGAGTGAGAGAGAGAAGCTGTGAGTGAGTGAGAGAGAGAGAAGCTGTGAGTGAGAGAGAGAGAGAAAGAGAAGCTGTGAGAGAGAGAGAGAGAGAGAGAACGAGCTGTGAGAGAGAGAGAGAGAAAGAGATGCTGTGAGTGAGTGAGTGAGAGAGTGAGAAGCTGTGAGTGAGAGAGAGAGAGAGGAGCTGGGAGTGAGTAAGAGAGAGAGAAGCTGTGAGTGAGGGAGAGAGAGAGAGAAGCTGTGTGTGTGATAGAGATAAAGAGAAGCTGTGAGTGAGAGAGAGAGAAAGAGAAGCTGTGAGTTACAG
Organism: Bradypodion pumilum; assembly: GCA_035047305.1. Classification (NCBI taxonomy): domain Eukaryota; kingdom Metazoa; phylum Chordata; class Lepidosauria; order Squamata; family Chamaeleonidae; genus Bradypodion; species Bradypodion pumilum. The sequence goes on along the minus strand of JAWDJD010000002.1, from coordinate 226,803,676 downwards.
AGAGAGAGAGAGAGTGAGAAGCTGTGTGTGTGAGAGAGAGAGAAGCTGGGAGTGAGTAAGAGAGAGAGAGAAGCTGTGATAGAGAGAGAAGCTGTGAGTGAGAGGGAGAGAGAGAAGCTGTGAGTGAGAGAGTGAGAGAGAGAGAAGATGTGAGTGAGTGAGAGAGAGAAGCTGTGTGTGTGAGAGAGAGAAAGAGAAGCTGTAAGTGAGAGAGAGTGAGAAAGAGAGAAGCTGTGAGTGAGAGAGAGAGAGAAAGAGAAGCTGTGAGTGAGTGAGAGAGAGAGAAGCTGAGAGTGAGAGAGAGAGAATGAGAAGGTGTGAGTGAGAGAGAGAGAGAAAGAGAAGCTGTGAGTGAGAGAGAGAGAAAGAGAAGCTGTGTGTGTGAGAGAGAGAACGAGAAGCTGTGAGTGAGAGAGAGAGAGAAAGAGAAGCTGTGAGTGAGTGAGAGAGAGAGTGAGAACCTGTGAGTGAGAGAGTGAGAGAAGCTGGGAGTGAGTAAGAGAGAGAGAGGGAAGCTGTGAGTGAGAGAAAGAGAGAAATAGAAGCTGTAAGTGAGAGAGAGAGAAAGAGAAACTGTGAGTGAAAGAGAGAGAGAGAAGCTGTGAGTGAGAGAGAGAAGCTGTGAGTGAGAGAGAGAGAGAAGCTGTGAGTGAGTGAGTGAGAGAGAATCAGGGAGTGAGTAAGAGAGAGAGAGATGCTGTGAGTAAGAGAGAGAGAGAAATAGAAGCTGTAGGTGAGAGAGAGAAAAAGAAGCTGTGAGTGAGAGAGAGAGAGAAGCTGTGAGTGAGAGAGAAGGAGAAGCTGTGAGTGAGAGAGAGAGAGAGAAGCTGTAAGTGAGAGAGAGAAAGAGAAGCTGTGTGTGTGAGAGAGAGAGAAAGAGAAGCTGTGAGTGAGTAAGAGAGAAAGAGAAGCTGTGTCTGAGAGAGAGAGAAAGAGAAGCTGAGAGTGAGAGAGAAAGAATGAGAAGCTGTGAGTGAGAGAGAGAGAAAGAAAAGCTGTGAGTGAGAGAGAGAAAAAGAGAAGCTGTGAGTGAGTGAGAGAGAGAGGAGCTGTGAGTGAGTGAGAGAGAGAAAGAGCAGCTGTGAGCGAGAGCGAGAGAGAAAGAGCTGTGTGAGTAATAGAGAGAGAGAAAGTGAAGCTGAGAGTGGGAGAGAGAGAGAAAGAGCTGTGTGTGAGAGAGAGAGAGAGAAAGAGAAGCTGTGAGTGAGTGAGAGAGAAAAAGAAGCTGTGTGTGTGTGAGAGAGAGAGAAGCTGAGAGTGAGAGAGAATGAGAAGGTGTGAGTGAGAGAGAGAGACAAAGAGAAGCTGTGTGTGAGAGAGAGAAAGAGAAGGAGATGCTGTGAGTAAGTGAGAGAGTGAGAAGATGTGAGTGAGTGAGAGAGAGAGAAGCTGTGAGTGAGAGAGAGAAGCTGTGAGTGAGAGAGAGAGAGAAGCTGTGAGTGAGTGAGAGAGAGAGAATCAGGGAGTGAGTAAGAGAGAGAGATGCTGTGAGTAAGAGAGAGAGAGAAATAGAAGCTGTAGGTGAGAGAGAGAAAAAGAAGCTGTGAGTGAGAGAGAGAGAGAAGCTGTGAGTGAGAGAGAAGGAGAAGCTGTGAGTGAGAGAGAGAGAGAGAAGCTGTGAGTGAGAGAGAGAAAGAGAAGCTGTGTGTGTGTGAGAGAGAGAAAGAGAAGCTGTGAGTGAGTAAGAGAGAAAGAGAAGCTGTGTCTGAGAGAGAGAGAAAGAGAAGCTGAGAGTGAGAGAGAAAGAATGAGAAGCTGTGAGTGAGAGAGAGAGAGAAAGAAAAGCTGTGAGTGAGAGAGAGAAAAAGAGAAGCTGTGAGTGAGTGAGAGAGAGAGGAGCTGTGAGTGAGTGAGAGAGAGAAAGAGCAGCTGTGAGCGAGAGCGAGAGAGAAAGAGCTGTGTGAGTAATAGAGAGAGAGAAAGTGAAGCTGAGAGTGGGAGAGAGAGAGAAAGAGAAGCTGTGTGTGTGTGAGAGAGAGAAAGAGAAGCTGTAAGTGAGAGAGAGAAAGAGAAGGAGATGCTGTGAGTAAGTGAGAGAGTGAGAAGATGTGAGTGAGTGAGAGAGAGAGAAGCTGGGAGTGAGTAAGAGAGAGAGAGAAGCTGTGAGTGAGAGAGAGAGAGAGAACGAGAAGCTGTGAGTGAGAGAGAGTGAGAGAGAGAGAAGCTGTGAGTGAGTGAGAGAGAGAGAAGCTGTGATTGAGAGAGAGAGAAAGAGAAGCTGTGAGTGAGAGAGAGAGAGAGAACGAGAAGCTGTGAGTGAGAGAGAGAGAAAGAGATGCTGTGAGTGAGTGAGTGAGAGAGTGAGAAGCTGTGTGTGTGAGAGAGAGAAGCTGGGAGTGAGTAAGAGAGAGAGAGAGAAGCTGTGAGTGAGAGAGAGAGAGAGAAGCTATGAGTGTGAGAGAGAGAGAAGCTGTGAGTGAGAGAGAGTGAGAGAGAAAGAGAAGCTGTGAGTGAGAGAGAGAAAGAGAGAGAGAGAAGCTGTGAGCGAGAGAGAGTGAGAGAGAAAGAGAAGCTGTGAGTGAGAGAGAGAAAGAGAGAGAGAAGCTGTGAGTGAGAGAGAGAGAAAGAGAAGCTGTGTGTGAGAGAGAGAGAAACAGAAGCTGTGAGTGAGAGAGAGAGAGAGAAGCTGTGAGTGAGAGAGAGAAGCTGTGAGTGAGAGAGAGAGAGAAGCTGTGAGTGAGTGAGAGAGAGAGAATCAGGGAGTGAGTAAGAGAGAGAGAGATGCTGTGAGTAAGAGAGAGAGAGAAATAGAAGCTGTAAGTGAGGGAGAGAAGCTGTGTGTGTGTGAGAGAGAGAGAAGCTGTGAGTGAGAGAGAGAGAAAGAGAAGCAGTGAGTGAGTGAGAGAGAGAAAAAGAAGCTGTGTGAGTGATAGAGAGAGAGAAAGAGAAGCTGAGAATGAGAGAGAGAGAGAAAGAAAGAGATGCTGTAAGTGAGAGAGAGAGAAGCTGTGTGTGTGAGAGAGAGAAAGAGAAGTTGTGAGTGAGAGAGAGAGATAGAGAAAGAGAAGATTTGAGTGAGAGAGAGAGAGAGAAAGAGAAGCTGTGAGTGAGAGAGTGAGAAGCTGTGTGTGTGAGAGAGAGAAGCTGTGAGAGAGTAAGAGAGAGAGAGAAGCTGTGTGAGAGAGAGAGAAGCTGTGAGTCAGAGAGAGAGAGAAGCTGTGATTGAGAGAGAGTGAGAGAGAGACGCTGTGAGTGAGTGAGAGAGAGAGAATGTGTGAGTGAGAGAGAGAAAGAGAAGCTGTGAGTGAGAGAGATAGAAAGAGAAGCTGTGAGTGAGAGAGAAAGAAAGAGAAGCTGTGAGTAAGTGAGAGAGAAAGAGAAGCTATGAGTGAGTGAGTGAGAGAGAGAAGCTGTGAGTGAGTGAGTGAGTGAGAGAGAGAGAAGCTGTGAGTGAGAGAGAGAGAGAAAGAAGCTGTAGGTGAGAGAGAGAAAAAGAAGCTGTGAGTGAGATCGAGAGAGAAGCTGTGAGTGAGAGAGAAGGAGAAGCTGTGAGTGAGAGAGAGAGAGAAGCTGTGAGTGAGAGAGAGAAAGAGAAGCTGTGTGTGTGAGAGAGAGAGAAAGAGAAGCTGTGAGTGAGTAAGAGAGAAAGAGAAGCTGTGTCTGAGAGAGAGAGAAAGAGAAGCTGAGAGTGAGAGAGAAAGAATGAGAAGCTGTGAGTGAGAGAGAGAGACAAAGAAAAGCGGTGAGTGAGAGAGAGAAAAAGAGAAGCTGTGAGTGAGTGAGAGAGAGAGGAGCTGTGATTGAGTGAGAGAGAGAAAGAGCAGCTGTGAGCGAGAGCAAGAGAGAAAGAGCTGTGTGAGTAATAGAGAGAGAGAAAGTGAAGCTGAGAGTGGGAGAGAGAGAGAAAGAGAAGCTGTGTGTGTGAGAGAGAGAGAAAGAGAAGCTGTGAGTGAGTGAGAGAGAAAGAGAAGCTAAGCTGTGTGTGTGTGAGAGAGAGAGAAGCTGAGAGTGAGAGAGAGAGAATGAGAAGGTGTGAGTGAGAGAGAGAGACAAAGAGAAGCTGTGTGTGAGAGAGAGAGAACGAGAAGCTGTGAGTGAGAGAGAGAGAAGCTGTGTGTGTGTGAGAGAGAAAGAGAAGCTGTGAGTGAGAGAGAGAGAAAGAAAGAGAAGCTGTAAGTGAGAGAGAGAGAAAGAGAAGGAGATGCTGTGAGTAAGTGAGAGAGTGAGAAGATGTGAGTGAGTGAGAGAGAGAGAAGCTGGGAGTGAGTAAGAGAGAGAGAGAAGCTGTGAGTGAGAGAGAGAGAAAGAAAGAAAGAGAAGCTGTGAGTGAGAGAGAGTGAGAGAGAGAAGCTGTGAGTGAGTGAGAGAGAGAGAAGCTGTGAGTGAGAGAGAGAGAGAAAGAGAAGCTGTGAGAGAGAGAGAGAGAGAGAGAGAACGAGCTGTGAGAGAGAGAGAGAGAAAGAGATGCTGTGAGTGAGTGAGTGAGAGAGTGAGAAGCTGTGAGTGAGAGAGAGAGAGAGGAGCTGGGAGTGAGTAAGAGAGAGAGAAGCTGTGAGTGAGGGAGAGAGAGAGAGAAGCTGTGTGTGTGATAGAGATAAAGAGAAGCTGTGAGTGAGAGAGAGAGAAAGAGAAGCTGTGAGTTACAGAGAGAGAGAGAGAGTGAGAAGCTGTGTGTGTGAGAGAGAGAGAAGCTGGGAGTGAGTAAGAGAGAGAGAGAAGCTGTGATAGAGAGAGAAGCTGTGAGTGAGAGGGAGAGAGAGAAGCTGTGAGTGAGAGAGTGAGAGAGAGAGAAGATGTGAGTGAGTGAGAGAGAGAAGCTGTGTGTGTGAGAGAGAGAAAGAGAAGCTGTAAGTGAGAGAGAGTGAGAAAGAGAGAAGCTGTGAGTGAGAGAGAGAGAGAAAGAGAAGCTGTGAGTGAGTGAGAGAGAGAGAAGCTGAGAGTGAGAGAGAGAGAATGAGAAGGTGTGAGTGAGAGAGAGAGAGAAAGATAAGTTGTGAGTGAGAGAGAGAGAAAGAGAAGCTGTGTGTGTGAGAGAGAGAACGAGAAGCTGTGAGTGAGAGAGAGAGAGAAAGAGAAGCTGTGAGTGAGTGAGAGAGAGAGTGAGAACCTGTGAGTGAGAGAGTGAGAGAAGCTGGGAGTGAGTAAGAGAGAGAGAGGGAAGCTGTGAGTGAGAGAAAGAGAGAAATAGAAGCTGTAAGTGAGAGAGAGAGAAAGAGAAACTGTGAGTGAAAGAGAGAGAGAGAAGCTGTGAGTGAGAGAGAGAAGCTGTGAGTGAGAGAGAGAGAGAAGCTGTGAGTGAGTGAGTGAGAGAGAATCAGGGAGTGAGTAAGAGAGAGAGAGATGCTGTGAGTAAGAGAGAGAGAGAAATAGAAGCTGTAGGTGAGAGAGAGAAAAAGAAGCTGTGAGTGAGAGAGAGAGAGAAGCTGTGAGTGAGAGAGAAGGAGAAGCTGTGAGTGAGAGAGAGAGAGAGAAGCTGTAAGTGAGAGAGAGAAAGAGAAGCTGTGTGTGTGAGAGAGAGAGAAAGAGAAGCTGTGAGTGAGTAAGAGAGAAAGAGAAGCTGTGTCTGAGAGAGAGAGAAAGAGAAGCTGAGAGTGAGAGAGAAAGAATGAGAAGCTGTGAGTGAGAGAGAGAGAAAGAAAAGCTGTGAGTGAGAGAGAGAAAAAGAGAAGCTGTGAGTGAGTGAGAGAGAGAGGAGCTGTGAGTGAGTGAGAGAGAGAAAGAGCAGCTGTGAGCGAGAGCGAGAGAGAAAGAGCTGTGTGAGTAATAGAGAGAGAGAAAGTGAAGCTGAGAGTGGGAGAGAGAGAGAAAGAGCTGTGTGTGAGAGAGAGAGAGAAAGAGAAGCTGTGAGTGAGTGAGAGAGAAAAAGAAGCTGTGTGTGTGAGAGAGAGAGAGAAGCTGAGAGTGAGAGAGAATGAGAAGGTGTGAGTGAGAGAGAGAGACAAAGAGAAGCTGTGTGTGAGAGAGAGAAAGAGAAGGAGATGCTGTGAGTAAGTGAGAGAGTGAGAAGATGTGAGTGAGTGAGAGAGAGAGAAGCTGGGAGTGAGTAAGAGAGAGAGAGAAGCTGTGAGTGAGAGAGAGAGAAAGAAAGAAAGAGAAGCTGTGAGTGAGAGAGAGTGAGAGAGAGAGAAGCTGTGAGTGAGTGAGAGAGAGAGAAGCTGTGATTGAGAGAGAGAGAAAGAGAAGCTGTGAGTGAGAGAGAGAGAGAGAACGAGAAGCTGTGAGTGAGAGAGAGAGAAAGAGATGCTGTGAGTGAGTGAGTGAGAGAGTGAGAAGCTGTGTGTGAGAGAGAGAGAAGCTGGTAGTGAGTAAGAGAGAGAGAGAGAAGCTGTGAGTGAGAGAGAGAGAGAAGCTATGAGTGTGAGAGAGAGAGAAGCTGTGAGTGAGAGAGAGTGAGAGAGAAAGAGAAGCTGTGAGTGAGAGAGAGAAAGAGAGAGAGAGAAGCTGTGAGCGAGAGAGAGTGAGAGAGAAAGAGAAGCTGTGAGTGAGAGAGAGAAAGAGAGAGAGAAGCTGTGAGTGAGAGAGAGAGAAAGAGAAGCTGTGAGTGAGAGAGTGAGAAGCTGTGTGTGTGAGAGAGAGAAGCTGTGAGTGAGTAAGAGAGAGAGAGAAGATGTGTGAGAGAGAGAGAAGCTGTGAGTCAGAGAGAGAGAGAAGCTGTGATTGAGAGAGAGTGAGAGAGAGAAGCTGTGAGTGAGTGAGAGAGAGAGAATGTGTGAGTGAGAGAGAGAGAGAAAGAGAAGCTGTGAGTGAGAGAGGTAGAAAGAGAAGCTGTGAGTGAGAGAGAAAGAAAGAGAAGCTGTGAGTAAGAGAGAGAGAAAGAGAAGCTATGAGTGAGTGAGTGAGAGAAAGAAGCTGTGAGTGAGTGAGTGAGTGAGAGAGAGAGAAGCTGTGAGTGAGAGGGAGAGAGAGAAGCTGTGAGTGAGAGAGTGAGAGAGAGAGAAGATGTGAGTGAGTGAGAGAGAGAAGCTGTGTGTGTGAGAGAGAGAAAGTGAAGCTGTAAGTGAGAGAGAGTGAGAAAGAGAGAAGCTGTGAGTGAGAGAGAGAGAGAAAGAGAAGCTGTGAGTGAGTGAGAGAGAGAGAAGCTGAGAGTGAGAGAGAGAGAATGAGAAGGTGTGAGTGAGAGAGAGAGAGAAAGAGAAGCTGTGAGTGAGAGAGAGAGAAAGAGAAGCTGTGTGTGTGAGAGAGAGAACGAGAAGCTGTGAGTGAGAGAGAGAGAGAAAGAGAAGCTGTGAGTGAGTGAGAGAGAGAGTGAGAACCTGTGAGTGAGAGAGTGAGAGAAGCTGGGAGTGAGTAAGAGAGAGAGAGGGAAGCTGTGAGTGAGAGAAAGAGAGAAATAGAAGCTGTAAGTGAGAGAGAGAGAAAGAGAAACTGTGAGTGAAAGAGAGAGAGAGAAGCTGTGAGTGAGAGAGAGAAGCTGTGAGTGAGAGAGAGAGAGAAGCTGTGAGTGAGTGAGTGAGAGAGAATCAGGGAGTGAGTAAGAGAGAGAGAGATGCTGTGAGTAAGAGAGAGAGAGAAATAGAAGCTGTAGGTGAGAGAGAGAAAAAGAAGCTGTGAGTGAGAGAGAGAGAGAAGCTGTGAGTGAGAGAGAAGGAGAAGCTGTGAGTGAGAGAGAGAGAGAGAAGCTGTAAGTGAGAGAGAGAAAGAGAAGCTGTGTGTGTGAGAGAGAGAGAAAGAGAAGCTGTGAGTGAGTAAGAGAGAAAGAGAAGCTGTGTCTGAGAGAGAGAGAAAGAGAAGCTGAGAGTGAGAGAGAAAGAATGAGAAGCTGTGAGTGAGAGAGAGAGAAAGAAAAGCTGTGAGTGAGAGAGAGAAAAAGAGAAGCTGTGAGTGAGTGAGAGAGAGAGGAGCTGTGAGTGAGTGAGAGAGAGAAAGAGCAGCTGTGAGCGAGAGCGAGAGAGAAAGAGCTGTGTGAGTAATAGAGAGAGAGAAAGTGAAGCTGAGAGTGGGAGAGAGAGAGAAAGAGCTGTGTGTGAGAGAGAGAGAGAAAGAGAAGCTGTGAGTGAGTGAGAGAGAAAAAGAAGCTGTGTGTGTGAGAGAGAGAGAGAAGCTGAGAGTGAGAGAGAATGAGAAGGTGTGAGTGAGAGAGAGAGACAAAGAGAAGCTGTGTGTGAGAGAGAGAAAGAGAAGGAGATGCTGTGAGTAAGTGAGAGAGTGAGAAGATGTGAGTGAGTGAGAGAGAGAGAAGCTGGGAGTGAGTAAGAGAGAGAGAGAAGCTGTGAGTGAGAGAGAGAGAAAGAAAGAAAGAGAAGCTGTGAGTGAGAGAGAGTTAGAGAGAGAGAAGCTGTGAGTGAGTGAGAGAGAGAGAAGCTGTGATTGAGAGAGAGAGAAAGAGAAGCTGTGAGTGAGAGAGAGAGAGAACGAGAAGCTGTGAGTGAGAGAGAGAGAAAGAGATGCTGTGAGTGAGTGAGTGAGAGAGTGAGAAGCTGTGTGTGTGAGAGAGAGAAGCTGGTAGTGAGTAAGAGAGAGAGAGAGAAGCTGTGAGTGAGAGAGAGAGAGAAGCTATGAGTGTGAGAGAGAGAGAAGCTGTGAGTGAGAGAGAGTGAGAGAGAAAGAGAAGCTGTGAGTGAGAGAGAGAAAGAGAGAGAGAGAAGCTGTGAGCGAGAGAGAGTGAGAGAGAAAGAGAAGCTGTGAGTTAGAGAGAGAAAGAGAGAGAGAAGCTGTGAGTGAGAGAGAGAGAAAGAGAAGCTGTGTGTGAGAGAGTGAGAAACAGAAGCTGTGAGTGAGAGAGAGAGAGAGAAGCTGTGAGTGAGAGAGAGAGAGAAAGAGAAGCTATGAGTGAGTGAGTGAGAGAGAGAGAAGCTGTGAGTGAGTGAGTGAGAGAGAGAGAAGCTGTGAGTGAGAGAGAGAGAGAAAGAAGCTGTAGGTGAGAGAAAGAAAAAGAAGCTGTGAGTGAGAGAGAGAGAGAGAAGCTGTGAGTGAGAGAGAGAGAACGAGAAGCTGTGAGTGAGAGAGAGAGAGAAGCTGTGAGTGAGAGAGAGAAAGAGAAGCTGGGTGTGTGTGTGTGAGAGAGAATGAGAAGCTGTGAGTGAGTAAGAGAGAAAGAGAAGCTGTGTCTGAGAGAGAGAGAAAGAGAAGCTGAAAGAGAGAGAATGAGAAGCTGTGAGTGAGAGAGAGAGAGAAAGAAAAGCTGTGAGTGAGAGAGAGAGAAAGAGAAGCTGTGAGTGAGTGATTGAGAGAGGAGCTGTGAGTGAGTGAGAGAGAGAAAGAGCAGCTGTGAGCGAGAGAGAAAGAGCTGTGTGAGTAATAGAGAGAGAGAAAGAGAAGCTGAGAGTGAGAGAGAGAGAGAAAGAGATGCTGTAAGTGAGAGAGAGAGAGAAGCTGTGTGTGTGAGATAGAGAAAGAGAAGCTGTGAGTGAGAGAGAGATAGAGAAAGAGAAGATTTGAGTGAGAGAGAGAGAGAAAGAGAAGCTGTGAGTGAGTGAGTGAGAGAGTGAGAAGCTGTGTGTGTGTGAGAGAGAGAGAAGCTGGGAGTGAGTAAGAGAGAGAGAGAGAAGCTGTGAGTGAGAGAGAGAGAGAAGCTATGAGTGTGAGAGAGAGAGAAGCTGTGAGTGAGAGAGAGTGAGAGAGAAAGAGAAGCTGTGAGTGAGAGAGAGAAAGAGAGAGAGAGAAGCTGTGAGCGAGAGAGAGTGAGAGAGAAAGAGAAGCTGTGAGTGAGAGAGAGAAAGAGAGAGAGAAGCTGTGAGTGAGAGAGAGAGAAAGAGAAGCTGTGTGTGAGAGAGTGAGAAACAGAAGCTGTGAGTGAGAGAGAGAGAGAGAAGCTGTGAGTGAGAGAGAGAAGCTGTGAGTGAGAGAGAGAGAGAAGCTGTGAGTGAGTGAGAGAGAGAGAATCAGGGAGTGAGTAAGAGAGAGAGAGATGCTGTGAGTAAGAGAGAGAGAGAAATAGAAGCTGTAAGTGAGGGAGAGAAGCTGTGTGTGTGAGAGAGAGAGAGAAGCTGTGAGTGAGAGAGAGAGAAAGAGAAGCAGTGAGTGAGTGAGAGAGAGAGAAATAAGCTGTGTGAGTGATAGAGAGAGAGAAAGAGAAGCTGAGAATGAGAGAGAGAGAGAAAGAGATGCTGTAAGTGAGAGAGAGAGAAGCTGTGTGTGAGAGAGAGAGAAAGAGAAGTTGTGAGTGAGAGAGAGAGAGAGAGAAAGAGAAGATTTGAGTGAGAGAGAGAGAGAAAGAGAAGCTGTGAGTGAGAGAGTGAGAAGCTGTGTGTGTGAGAGAGAGAAGCTGTGAGTGAGTAAGAGAGAGAGAGAAGATGTGTGAGAGAGAGAGAAGCTGTGAGTCAGAGAGAGAGAGAAGCTGTGATTGAGAGAGAGTGAGAGAGAGAAGCTGTGAGTGAGTGAGAGAGAGAGAATGTGTGAGTGAGAGAGAGAGAGAAAGAGAAGCTGTGAGTGAGAGAGGTAGAAAGAGAAGCTGTGAGTGAGAGAGAAAGAAAGAGAAGCTGTGAGTAAGAGAGAGAGAAAGAGAAGCTATGAGTGAGTGAGTGAGAGAAAGAAGCTGTGAGTGAGTGAGTGAGTGAGAGAGAGAGAAGCTGTGAGTGAGAGAGAGAGAGAAAGAAGCTGTAGGTGAGAGAGAGAAAAAGAAGCTGTGAGTGAGAGAGAGAGAGAAGCTGTGAGTGAGAGAGAAGGAGAAGCTGTGAGTGAGAGAGAGAGAGAGAAGCTGTGAGTGAGAGAGAGAAAGAGAAGCTGTGTGTGTGTGAGAGAGAGAAAGAGAAGCTGTGAGTGAGTAAGAGAGAAAGAGAAGCTGTGTCTGAGAGAGAGAGAAAGAGAAGCTGAGAGTGAGAGAGAAAGAATGAGAAGCTGTGAGTGAGAGAGAGAGAGAAAGAAAAGCTGTGAGTGAGAGAGAGAGAAAGCGAAGCTGTGAGTGAGTGAGAGAGAGAGGAGCTGTGAGTGAGTGAGAGAGAGAAAGAGCAGCTGTGAGCGAGAGCGAGAGAGAAAGAGCTGTGTGAGTAATAGAGAGAGAGAAAGTGAAGCTTAGAGTGGGAGAGAGAGAGAAAGAGAAGCTGTGTGTGTGTGAGAGAGAGAAAGAGAAGCTGTGAGTGAGTGAGAGAGAAAGAGAAGCTGTGTGTGTGTGAGAGAGAGAGAAGCTGAGAGTGAGAGAGAGAGAATGAGAAGGTGTGAGTGAGAGAGAGAGACAAAGAGAAGCTGTGTGTGAGAGAGAGAGAACGAGAAGCTGTGAGTGAGAGAGAGAGAGAAGCTGTGTGTGAGAGAGAAAGAGAAGCTGTGAGTGAGAGAGAGAGAGAAAGAGAAGCTGTAAGTGAGAGAGAGAAAGAGAAGGAGATGCTGTGAGTAAGTGAGAGAGTGAGAAGATGTGAGTGAGTGAGAGAGAAGCTGGGAGTGAGTAAGAGAGTGAGAGAAGCTGTGAGTGAGAGAGAGAGAAAGAAAGAAAGAGAAGCTGTGAGTGAGAGAGAGTGAGAGAGAGAGAAGCTGTGAGTGAGTGAGAGAGAGAGAAGCTGTGAGTGAGAGAGAGAGAAAGAGAAGCTGTGAGTGAGAGAGAGAGAGAGAACGAGAAGCTGTGAGTGAGAGAGAGAGAAAGAGATGCTATGAGTAAGTGAGTGAGAGAGTGAGAAGCTGTGTGTGTGAGAGAGAGAGAAGCTGGGAGTGAGTAAGAGAGAGAGAGAGAAGCTGTGAGTGAGAGAGAGTGAGAGAGAAAGAGAAGCTGTGAGTGAGAGAGAGAAAGAGAGAGAGAAGCTGTGAGCGAGAGAGAGTGAGAGAGTAAGAGAAGCTGTGAGTGAGAGAGAGAAAGAGAGAGAGAAGCTGTGAGTGAGAGAGAGAGAAAGAGAAGCTGTGTGTGAGAGAGAGAGAAACAGAAGCTGTGAGTGAGAGAGAGAGAGAAGCTGTGAGTGAGAGAGAGAAGCTGTGAGTGAGAGAGAGAGAGAAGCTGTGAGTGAGTGAGAGAGAGAGAATCAGGGAGTGAGTAAGAGAGAGAGAGATGCTGTGAGTAAGAGAGAGAGAGAAATAGAAGCTGTAGGTGAGAGAGAGAAAAAGAAGCTGTGAGTGAGAGAGAGAGAGAAGCTGTGAGTGAGAGAGAAGGAGAAGCTGTGAGTGAGAGAGAGAGAGAGAAGCTGTGAGTGAGAGAGAGAAAGAGAAGCTGTGTGTGTGAGAGAGAGAGAAAGAGAAGCTGTGAGTGAGTAAGAGAGAAAGAGAAGCTGTGTCTGAGAGAGAGAGAAAGAGAAGCTGAGAGTGAGAGAGAAAGAATGAGAAGCTGTGAGTGAGAGAGAGAGAGAAAGAAAAGCTGTGAGTGAGAGAGAGAAAAAGAGAAGCTGTGAGTGAGTGAGAGAGAGAGGAGCTGTGAGTGAGTGAGAGAGAGAAAGAGCAGCTGTGAGCGAGAGCGAGAGAGAAAGAGCTGTGTGAGTAATAGAGAGAGAGAAAGTGAAGCTGAGAGTGGGAGAGAGAGAGAAAGAGAAGCTGTGTGTGTGAGAGAGAGAGAAAGAGAAGCTGTAAGTGAGAGAGAGAAAGAGAAGGAGATGCTGTGAGTAAGTGAGAGAGTGAGAAGATGTGAGTGAGTGAGAGAGAGAGAAGCTGGGAGTGAGTAAGAGAGAGAGAGAAGCTGTGAGTGAGAGAGAGAGAAAGAAAGAAAGAGAAGCTGTGAGTGAGAGAGAGTGAGAGAGAGAGAAGCTGTGAGTGAGTGAGAGAGAGAGAAGCTGTGATTGAGAGAGAGAGAAAGAGAAGCTGTGAGTGAGAGAGAGAGAGAGAACGAGAAGCTGTGAGTGAGAGAGAGAGAAAGAGATGCTGTGAGTGAGTGAGTGAGAGAGTGAGAAGCTGTGTGTGTGAGAGAGAGAAGCTGGGAGTGAGTAAGAGAGAGAGAGAAGCTGTGAGTGAGAGAGAGAGAGAGAAGCTATGAGTGTGAGAGAGAGAGAAGCTGTGAGTGAGAGAGAGTGAGAGAGAAAGAGAAGCTGTGAGTGAGAGAGAGAAAGAGAGAGAGAGAAGCTGTGAGCGAGAGAGAGTGAGAGAGAAAGAGAAGCTGTGAGTGAGAGAGAGAAAGAGAGAGAGAAGCTGTGAGTGAGAGAGAGAGAAAGAGAAGCTGTGTGTGAGAGAGAGAGAAACAGAAGCTGTGAGTGAGAGAGAGAGAGAGAAGCTGTGAGTGAGAGAGAGAAGCTGTGAGTGAGAGAGAGAGAGAAGCTGTGAGTGAGTGAGAGAGAGAGAATCAGGGAGTGAGTAAGAGAGAGAGAGATGCTGTGAGTAAGAGAGAGAGAGAAATAGAAGCTGTAAGTGAGGGAGAGAAGCTGTGTGTGTGTGAGAGAGAGAGAAGCTGTGAGTGAGAGAGAGAGAAAGAGAAGCAGTGAGTGAGTGAGAGAGAGAAAAAGAAGCTGTGTGTGATAGAGAGAGAGAAAGAGAAGCTGAGAATTAGAGAGAGAGAGAAAGAAAGAGATGCTGTAAGTGAGAGAGAGAGAAGCTGTGTGTGTGAGAGAGAGAAAGAGAAGTTGTGAGTGAGAGAGAGAGATAGAGAAAGAGAAGATTTGAGTGAGAGAGAGAGAGAGAAAGAGAAGCTGTGAGTGAGAGAGTGAGAAGCTGTGTGTGTGAGAGAGAGAAGCTGTGAGTGAGTAAGAGAGAGAGAGAAGCTGTGTGAGAGAGAGAGAAGCTGTGAGTCAGAGAGAGAGAGAAGCTGTGATTGAGAGAGAGTGAGAGAGAGAAGCTGTGAGTGAGTGAGAGAGAGAGAATGTGTGAGTGAGAGAGAGAAAGAGAAGCTGTGAGTGAGAGAGATAGAAAGAGAAGCTGTGAGTGAGAGAGAAAGAAAGAGAAGCTGTGAGTAAGAGAGAGAGAAAGAGAAGCTATGAGTGAGTGAGTGAGAGAGAGAAGCTGTGAGTGAGTGAGTGAGTGAGAGAGAGAAGCTGTGAGTGAGACAGAGAGAGAAAGAAGCTGTAGGTGAGAGAGAGAAAAAGAAGCTGTGAGTGAGATCGAGAGAGAAGCTGTGAGTGAGAGAGAAGGAGAAGCTGTGAGTGAGAGAGAGAGAGAAGCTGTGAGTGAGAGAGAGAAAGAGAAGCTGTGTGTGTGAGAGAGAGAGAAAGAGAAGCTGTGAGTGAGTAAGAGAGAAAGAGAAGCTGTGTCTGAGAGAGAGAGAAAGAGAAGCTGAGAGTGAGAGAGAAAGAATGAGAAGCTGTGAGTGAGAGAGAGAGACAAAGAAAAGCGGTGAGTGAGAGAGAGAAAAAGAGAAGCTGTGAGTGAGTGAGAGAGAGAGGAGCTGTGAGTGAGTGAGAGAGAGAAAGAGCAGCTGTGAGCGAGAGCGAGAGAGAAAGAGCTGTGTGAGTAATAGAGAGAGAGAAAGTGAAGCTGAGAGTGGGAGAGAGAGAGAAAGAGAAGCTGTGTGTGTGAGAGAGAGAAAGAGAAGCTGTGAGTGAGTGAGAGAGAAAGAGAAGCTAAGCTGTGTGTGTGAGAGAGAGAGAGAAGCTGAGAGTGAGAGAGAGAGAATGAGAAGGTGTGAGTGAGAGAGAGAGACAAAGAGAAGCTGTGTGTGAGAGAGAGAGAACGAGAAGCTGTGAGTGAGAGAGAGAGAAGCTGTGTGTGTGTGAGAGAGAAAGAGAAGCTGTGAGTGAGAGAGAGAGAAAGAGAAGCTGTAAGTGAGAGAGAGAAAGAGAAGGAGATGCTGTGAGTAAGTGAGAGAGTGAGAAGATGTGAGTGAGTGAGAGAGAGAGAAGCTGGGAGTGAGTAAGAGAGAGAGAGAAGCTGTGAGTGAGAGAGAGAGAAAGAAAGAAAGAGAAGCTGTGAGTGAGAGAGAGTGAGAGAGAGAAGCTGTGAGTGAGTGAGAGAGAGAGAAGCTGTGAGTGAGAGAGAGAGAGAAAGAGAAGCTGTGAGAGAGAGAGAGAGAGAGAGAGAACGAGCTGTGAGAGAGAGAGAGAGAAAGAGATGCTGTGAGTGAGTGAGTGAGAGAGTGAGAAGCTGTGAGTGAGAGAGAGAGAGAGGAGCTGGGAGTGAGTAAGAGAGAGAGAAGCTGTGAGTGAGGGAGAGAGAGAGAGAAGCTGTGTGTGTGATAGAGATAAAGAGAAGCTGTGAGTGAGAGAGAGAGAAAGAGAAGCTGTGAGTGACAGAGAGAGAGAGAGAGTGAGAAGCTGTGTGTGTGAGAGAGAGAGAAGCTGGGAGTGAGTAAGAGAGAGAGAGAAGCTGTGATAGAGAGAGAAGCTGTGAGTGAGAGGGAGAGAGAGAAGCTGTGAGTGAGAGAGTGAGAGAGAGAGAAGATGTGAGTGAGTGAGAGAGAGAAGCTGTGTGTGTGAGAGAGAGAAAGAGAAGCTGTAAGTGAGAGAGAGTGAGAAAGAGAGAAGCTGTGAGTGAGAGAGAGAGAGAAAGAGAAGCTGTGAGTGAGTGAGAGAGAGAGAAGCTGAGAGTGAGAGAGAGAATGAGAAGGTGTGAGTGAGAGAGAGAGAGAAAGAGAAGCTGTGAGTGAGAGAGAGAGAAAGAGAAGCTGTGTGTGTGAGAGAGAGAACGAGAAGCTGTGAGTGAGAGAGAGAGAGAAAGAGAAGCTGTGAGTGAGTGAGAGAGAGAGTGAGAACCTGTGAGTGAGAGAGTGAGAGAAGCTGGGAGTGAGTAAGAGAGAGAGAGGGAAGCTGTGAGTGAGAGAAAGAGAGAAATAGAAGCTGTAAGTGAGAGAGAGAGAAAGAGAAACTGTGAGTGAAAGAGAGAGAGAGAAGCTGTGAGTGAGAGAGAGAGAAAGAGATGCTGTGAGTGAGTGAGTGAGAGAGTGAGAAGCTGTGAGTGAGAGAGAGAGAGAGGAGCTGGGAGTGAGTAAGAGAGAGAGAAGCTGTGAGTGAGAGAGAGAGAGAAGCTGTGAGTGAGGGAGAGAGAGCAAGAGAAGCTGTGAGTGAGAGAGAGAGAAAGAGAAGCTGTGAATGAGAGAGAGAGAAAAAGAAGCTGTGAGGGAGAGAGAGAGAGAAAGAGAAGCTGTGAGTGAGAGAGAGAAAGAGAAAGAAAGAGAAGCTGTGAGAGAGAGAGAGAAAGAGAAGCTGTGAATGAGAGAGAGAGAAAGAGAAGCTGTGACAGAGAGAGTGGCTGTGAGTGAGAGAGAGAGAGAAAGAGACGCTGTGAGTGAGAGTTAGAGAAATAGGTGTAAGTGAGTGAGAGAGAGAAAGAGAAGCTGTCAGTGAGAGAGAGAGAGAGAGAAGCTGTTAGTAAGAGAGAGAGAAGCTGTGAGTGACAGAGAGAGAGAAAGAGAAGCTGTGTGTGTGATAGAGAGAGAGAAAGAGAAGCTGAGCATGAGAGAGAGAGAGAAAGAGAAGCTGTAAGTGAGAGAGAGAGAGAGAGAAGCTGTGTGTGAGAGAGAGAGGGAAAGAGAAGCTGTGAGTGAGAGAGAGAGAGAACGAGAAGCTGTGAGTGAGAGAGAGAGAAAGAGATGCTGTGAGTGAGTGAGTGAGAGAGTGAGAAGCTGTGATTGAGAGAGAGAGAGAGGAGCTGGGAGTGAGTAAGAGAGAGAGAAGCTGTGAGTGAGAGAGAGAGAGAGAAGCTGTGAGTGAGGGAGAGAGAGCAAGAGAAGCTGTGAGTGAGAGAGAGAAAGAAAGAGAAGCTGTGAGAGAGAGAGAGAGAAAGAGAAGCTGTGAATGAGAGAGAGAGAAAGAGAAGCTGTGTGAGAGAGAGAGAGAAAGAGAAGCTGTGAGTGACAGAGAGAGAAAGAGAAGCTGTGAGTGAGAGAAAGAGAAGCTGTGAGTGAGAGAGAGAGAGAAAGAGAAGCTGTGAATGAGAGAGAGAGAAAGAGAAGCTGTGTGTGTGTGAGAGAGAGAAGCTGTGAGTGAGAGAGTGAGAGAAAGAGAAGCTGTGAGTGAGAGAGATAGAAAGAGAAGCTGTGAGTGAGAGAGAGAGAGAGAATCAGGGAGTGAGTAAGAGAGAGAGAGATGCTGTGAGTAAGAGAGAGAGAGAAATAGAAGCTGTAAGTGAGGGAGAGAAGCTGTGTGTGTGAGAGAGAGAGAGAAGCTGTGAGTGAGAGAGAGAGAAAGAGAAGCAGTGAGTGAGTGAGAGAGAGAGAAATAAGCTGTGTGAGTGATAGAGAGAGAGAAAGAGAAGCTGAGAATGAGAGAGAGAGAGAAAGAGATGCTGTAAGTGAGAGAGAGAGAAGCTGTGTGTGTGTGAGAGAGAAAGAGAAGTTGTGAGTGAGAGAGAGAGAGAGAGAAAGAGAAGATTTGAGTGAGAGAGAGAGAGAAAGAGAAGCTGTGAGTGAGAGAGTGAGAAGCTGTGTGTGTGAGAGAGAGAAGCTGTGAGTGAGTAAGAGAGAGAGAGAAGATGTGTGAGAGAGAGAGAAGCTGTGAGTCAGAGAGAGAGAGAAGCTGTGATTGAGAGAGAGTGAGAGAGAGAAGCTGTGAGTGAGTGAGAGAGAGAATGTGTGAGTGAGAGAGAGAGAGAAAGAGAAGCTGTGAGTGAGAGAGGTAGAAAGAGAAGCTGTGAGTGAGAGAGAAAGAAAGAGAAGCTGTGAGTAAGAGAGAGAGAAAGAGAAGCTATGAGTGAGTGAGTGAGAGAAAGAAGCTGTGAGTGAGTGAGTGAGTGAGAGAGAGAGAAGCTGTGAGTGAGAGAGAGAGAGAAAGAAGCTGTAGGTGAGAGAGAGAAAAAGAAGCTGTGAGTGAGAGAGAGAGAGAAGCTGTGAGTGAGAGAGAAGGAGAAGCTGTGAGTGAGAGAGAGAGAGAGAAGCTGTGAGTGAGAGAGAGAAAGAGAAGCTGTGTGTGTGTGAGAGAGAGAAAGAGAAGCTGTGAGTGAGTAAGAGAGAGAGAGAGAAGCTGTGAGTGAGAGAGAGTGAGAGAGAAAGAGAAGCTGTGAGTGAGAGAGAGAAAGAGAGAGAGAAGCTGTGAGCGAGAGAGAGTGAGAGAGTAAGAGAAGCTGTGAGTGAGAGAGAGAAAGAGAGAGAGAAGCTGTGAGTGAGAGAGAGAGAAAGAGAAGCTGTGTGTGAGAGAGAGAGAAACAGAAGCTGTGAGTGAGAGAGAGAGAGAGAAGCTGTGAGTGAGAGAGAGAAGCTGTGAGTGAGAGAGAGAGAGAAGCTGTGAGTGAGTGAGAGAGAGAGAATCAGGGAGTGAGTAAGAGAGAGAGAGATGCTGTGAGTAAGAGAGAGAGAGAAATAGAAGCTGTAGGTGAGAGAGAGAAAAAGAAGCTGTGAGTGAGAGAGAGAGAGAAGCTGTGAGTGAGAGAGAAGGAGAAGCTGTGAGTGAGAGAGAGAGAGAGAAGCTGTGAGTGAGAGAGAGAAAGAGAAGCTGTGTGTGTGAGAGAGAGAGAAAGAGAAGCTGTGAGTGAGTAAGAGAGAAAGAGAAGCTGTGTCTGAGAGAGAGAGAAAGAGAAGCTGAGAGTGAGAGAGAAAGAATGAGAAGCTGTGAGTGAGAGAGAGAGAGAGAGAAAGAAAAGCTGTGAGTGAGAGAGAGAAAAAGAGAAACTGTGAGTGAGTGAGAGAGAGAGGAGCTGTGAGTGAGTGAGAGAGAGAAAGAGCAGCTGTGAGCGAGAGCGAGAGAGAAAGAGCTGTGTGAGTAATAGAGAGAGAGAAAGTGAAGCTGAGAGTGGGAGAGAGAGAGAAAGAGAAGCTGTGTGTGTGAGAGAGAGAGAAAGAGAAGCTGTAAGTGAGAGAGAGAAAGAGAAGGAGATGCTGTGAGTAAGTGAGAGAGTGAGAAGATGTGAGTGAGTGAGAGAGAGAGAAGCTGGGAGTGAGTAAGAGAGAGAGAGAAGCTGTGAGTGAGAGAGAGAGAAAGAAAGAAAGAGAAGCTGTGAGTGAGAGAGAGTGAGAGAGAGAGAAGCTGTGAGTGAGTGAGAGAGAGAGAAGCTGTGATTGAGAGAGAGAGAAAGAGAAGCTGTGAGTGAGAGAGAGAGAGAGAACGAGAAGCTGTGAGTGAGAGAGAGAGAAAGAGATGCTGTGAGTGAGTGAGTGAGAGAGTGAGAAGCTGTGTGTGTGAGAGAGAGAAGCTGGGAGTGAGTAAGAGAGAGAGAGAAGCTGTGAGTGAGAGAGAGAGAGAGAAGCTATGAGTGTGAGAGAGAGAGAAGCTGTGAGTGAGAGAGAGTGAGAGAGAAAGAGAAGCTGTGAGTGAGAGAGAGAAAGAGAGAGAGAGAAGCTGTGAGCGAGAGAGAGTGAGAGAGAAAGAGAAGCTGTGAGTGAGAGAGAGAAAGAGAGAGAGAAGCTGTGAGTGAGAGAGAGAGAAAGAGAAGCTGTGTGTGAGAGAGAGAGAAACAGAAGCTGTGAGTGAGAGAGAGAGAGAGAAGCTGTGAGTGAGAGAGAGAGAAAGAGATGCTGTGAGTGAGTGAGTGAGAGAGTGAGAAGCTGTGAGTGAGAGAGAGAGAGAGGAGCTGGGAGTGAGTAAGAGAGAGAGAAGCTGTGAGTGAGAGAGAGAAAGAGAAGCTGTGTGTGTGTGAGAGAGAGAAAGAGAAGCTGTGAGTGAGTAAGAGAGAGAGAGAGAAGCTGTGAGTGAGAGAGAGTGAGAGAGAAAGAGAAGCTGTGAGTGAGAGAGAGAAAGAGAGAGAGAAGCTGTGAGCGAGAGAGAGTGAGAGAGTAAGAGAAGCTGTGAGTGAGAGAGAGAAAGAGAGAGAGAAGCTGTGAGTGAGAGAGAGAGAAAGAGAAGCTGTGTGTGAGAGAGAGAGAAACAGAAGCTGTGAGTGAGAGAGAGAGAGAGAAGCTGTGAGTGAGAGAGAGAAGCTGTGAGTGAGAGAGAGAGAGAAGCTGTGAGTGAGTGAGAGAGAGAGAATCAGGGAGTGAGTAAGAGAGAGAGAGATGCTGTGAGTAAGAGAGAGAGAGAAATAGAAGCTGTAGGTGAGAGAGAGAAAAAGAAGCTGTGAGTGAGAGAGAGAGAGAAGCTGTGAGTGAGAGAGAAGGAGAAGCTGTGAGTGAGAGAGAGAGAGAGAAGCTGTGAGTGAGAGAGAGAAAGAGAAGCTGTGTGTGTGAGAGAGAGAGAAAGAGAAGCTGTGAGTGAGTAAGAGAGAAAGAGAAGCTGTGTCTGAGAGAGAGAGAAAGAGAAGCTGAGAGTGAGAGAGAAAGAATGAGAAGCTGTGAGTGAGAGAGAGAGAGAGAGAAAGAAAAGCTGTGAGTGAGAGAGAGAAAAAGAGAAACTGTGAGTGAGTGAGAGAGAGAGGAGCTGTGAGTGAGTGAGAGAGAGAAAGAGCAGCTGTGAGCGAGAGCGAGAGAGAAAGAGCTGTGTGAGTAATAGAGAGAGAGAAAGTGAAGCTGAGAGTGGGAGAGAGAGAGAAAGAGAAGCTGTGTGTGTGAGAGAGAGAGAAAGAGAAGCTGTAAGTGAGAGAGAGAAAGAGAAGGAGATGCTGTGAGTAAGTGAGAGAGTGAGAAGATGTGAGTGAGTGAGAGAGAGAGAAGCTGGGAGTGAGTAAGAGAGAGAGAGAAGCTGTGAGTGAGAGAGAGAGAAAGAAAGAAAGAGAAGCTGTGAGTGAGAGAGAGTGAGAGAGAGAGAAGCTGTGAGTGAGTGAGAGAGAGAGAAGCTGTGATTGAGAGAGAGAGAAAGAGAAGCTGTGAGTGAGAGAGAGAGAGAGAACGAGAAGCTGTGAGTGAGAGAGAGAGAAAGAGATGCTGTGAGTGAGTGAGTGAGAGAGTGAGAAGCTGTGTGTGTGAGAGAGAGAAGCTGGGAGTGAGTAAGAGAGAGAGAGAAGCTGTGAGTGAGAGAGAGAGAGAGAAGCTATGAGTGTGAAAGAGAGAGAAGCTGTGAGTGAGAGAGAGTGAGAGAGAAAGAGAAGCTGTGAGTGAGAGAGAGAAAGAGAGAGAGAGAAGCTGTGAGCGAGAGAGAGTGAGAGAGAAAGAGAAGCTGTGAGTGAGAGAGAGAAAGAGAGAGAGAAGCTGTGAGTGAGAGAGAGAGAAAGAGAAGCTGTGTGTGAGAGAGAGAGAAACAGAAGCTGTGAGTGAGAGAGAGAGAGAGAAGCTGTGAGTGAGAGAGAGAAGCTGTGAGTGAGAGAGAGAGAGAAGCTGTGAGTGAGTGAGAGAGAGAGAATCAGGGAGTGAGTAAGAGAGAGAGAGATGCTGTGAGTAAGAGAGAGAGAGAAATAGAAGCTGTAAGTGAGGGAGAGAAGCTGTGTGTGTGTGAGAGAGAGAGAAGCTGTGAGTGAGAGAGAGAGAAAGAGAAGCAGTGAGTGAGTGAGAGAGAGAAAAAGAAGCTGTGTGTGATAGAGAGAGAGAAAGAGAAGCTGAGAATGAGAGAGAGAGAGAAAGAAAGAGATGCTGTAAGTGAGAGAGAGAGAAGCTGTGTGTGTGAGAGAGAGAAAGAGAAGTTGTGAGTGAGAGAGAGAGATAGAGAAAGAGAAGATTTGAGTGAGAGAGAGAGAGAGAAAGAGAAGCTGTGAGTGAGAGAGTGAGAAGCTGTGTGTGTGAGAGAGAGAAGCTGTGAGTGAGTAAGAGAGAGAGAGAAGCTGTGTGAGAGAGAGAGAAGCTGTGAGTCAGAGAGAGAGAGAAGCTGTGATTGAGAGAGAGTGAGAGAGAGAAGCTGTGAGTGAGTGAGAGAGAGAGAATGTGTGAGTGAGAGAGAGAAAGAGAAGCTGTGAGTGAGAGAGATAGAAAGAGAAGCTGTGAGTGAGAGAGAAAGAAAGAGAAGCTGTGAGTAAGAGAGAGAGAAAGAGAAGCTATGAGTGAGTGAGTGAGAGAGAGAAGCTGTGAGTGAGTGAGTGAGTGAGAGAGAGAGAAGCTGTGAGTGAGACAGAGAGAGAAAGAAGCTGTAGGTGAGAGAGAGAAAAAGAAGCTGTGAGTGAGATCGAGAGAGAAGCTGTGAGTGAGAGAGAAGGAGAAGCTGTGAGTGAGAGAGAGAGAGAAGCTGTGAGTGAGAGAGAGAAAGAGAAGCTGTGTGTGTGAGAGAGAGAGAAAGAGAAGCTGTGAGTGAGTAAGAGAGAAAGAGAAGCTGTGTCTGAGAGAGAGAGAAAGAGAAGCTGAGAGTGAGAGAGAAAGAATGAGAAGCTGTGAGTGAGAGAGAGAGACAAAGAAAAGCGGTGAGTGAGAGAGAGAAAAAGAGAAGCTGTGAGTGAGTGAGAGAGAGAGGAGCTGTGAGTGAGTGAGAGAGAGAAAGAGCAGCTGTGAGTGAGAGCGAGAGAGAAAGAGCTGTGTGAGTAATAGAGAGAGAGAAAGTGAAGCTGAGAGTGGGAGAGAGAGAGAAAGAGAAGCTGTGTGTGTGAGAGAGAGAGAAAGAGAAGCTGTGAGTGAGTGAGAGAGAAAGAGAAGCTAAGCTGTGTGTGTGTGAGAGAGAGAGAAGCTGAGAGTGAGAGAGAGAGAATGAGAAGGTGTGAGTGAGAGAGAGAGACAAAGAGAAGCTGTGTGTGAGAGAGAGAGAACGAGAAGCTGTGAGTGAGAGAGAGAGAAGCTGTGTGTGTGTGAGAGAGAAAGAGAAGCTGTGAGTGAGAGAGAGAGAGAAAGAGAAGCTGTAAGTGAGAGAGAGAAAGAGAAGGAGATGCTGTGAGTAAGTGAGAGAGTGAGAAGATGTGAGTGAGTGAGAGAGAGAGAAGCTGGGAGTGAGTAAGAGAGAGAGAGAAGCTGTGAGTGAGAGAGAGAGAAAGAAAGAAAGAGAAGCTGTGAGTGAGAGAGAGTGAGAGAGAGAAGCTGTGAGTGAGTGAGAGAGAGAGAAGCTGTGAGTGAGAGAGAGAGAGAAAGAGAAGCTGTGAGAGAGAGAGAGAGAGAGAACGAGCTGTGAGAGAGAGAGAGAGAAAGAGATGCTGTGAGTGAGTGAGTGAGAGAGTGAGAAGCTGTGAGTGAGAGAGAGAGAGAGGAGCTGGGAGTGAGTAAGAGAGAGAGAAGCTGTGAGTGAGGGAGAGAGAGAGAGAAGCTGTGTGTGTGATAGAGATAAAGAGAAGCTGTGAGTGAGAGAGAGAGAAAGAGAAGCTGTGAGTGACAGAGAGAGAGAGAGAGTGAGAAGCTGTGTGTGTGTGAGAGAGAGAAGCTGGGAGTGAGTAAGAGAGAGAGAAGCTGTGATAGAGAGAGAAGCTGTGAGTGAGAGGGAGAGAGAGAAGCTGTGAGTGAGAGAGTGAGAGAGAGAGAAGATGTGAGTGAGTGAGAGAGAGAAGCTGTGTGTGTGAGAGAGAGAAAGAGAAGCTGTAAGTGAGAGAGAGTGAGAAAGAGAGAAGCTGTGAGTGAGAGAGAGAGAGAAAGAGAAGCTGTGAGTGAGTGAGAGAGAGAGAAGCTGAGAGTGAGAGAGAGAATGAGAAGGTGTGAGTGAGAGAGAGAGAGAAAGAGAAGCTGTGAGTGAGAGAGAGAGAAAGAGAAGCTGTGTGTGTGAGAGAGAGAACGGGAAGCTGTGAGTGAGAGAGAGAGAGAAAGAGAAGCTGTGAGTGAGTGAGAGAGAGAGTGAGAACCTGTGAGTGAGAGAGTGAGAGAAGCTGGGAGTGAGTAAGAGAGAGAGAGGGAAGCTGTGAGTGAGAGAAAGAGAGAAATAGAAGCTGTAAGTGAGAGAGAGAGAAAGAGAAACTGTGAGTGAAAGAGAGAGAGAGAAGCTGTGAGTGAGAGAGAGAGAAAGAGATGCTGTGAGTGAGTGAGTGAGAGAGTGAGAAGCTGTGAGTGAGAGAGAGAGAGAGGAGCTGGGAGTGAGTAAGAGAGAGAGAAGCTGTGAGTGAGAGAGAGAGAGAAGCTGTGAGTGAGGGAGAGAGAGCAAGAGAAGCTGTGAGTGAGAGAGAGAGAAAGAGAAGCTGTGAATGAGAGAGAGAGAAAAAGAAGCTGTGAGGGAGAGAGAGAGAGAAAGAGAAGCTGTGAGTGAGAGAGAGAAAGAGAAAGAAAGAGAAGCTGTGAGAGAGAGAGAGAAAGAGAAGCTGTGAATGAGAGAGAGAGAAAGAGAAGCTGTGACAGAGAGAGTGGCTGTGAGTGAGAGAGAGAGAGAAAGAGACGCTGTGAGTGAGAGTTAGAGAAATAGGTGTAAGTGAGTGAGAGAGAGAAAGAGAAGCTGTCAGTGAGAGAGAGAGAGAGAGAAGCTGTTAGTAAGAGAGAGAGAAGCTGTGAGTGACAGAGAGAGAGAAAGAGAAGCTGTGTGTGTGATAGAGAGAGAGAAAGAGAAGCTGAGCATGAGAGAGAGAGAGAAAAGCTGTAAGTGAGAGAGAGAGAGAGAGAAGCTGTGTGTGAGAGAGAGAGGGAAAGAGAAGCTGTGAGTGAGAGAGAGAGAGAACGAGAAGCTGTGAGTGAGAGAGAGAGAAAGAGATGCTGTGAGTGAGTGAGTGAGAGAGTGAGAAGCTGTGATTGAGAGAGAGAGAGAGGAGCTGGGAGTGAGTAAGAGAGAGAGAAGCTGTGAGTGAGAGAGAGAGAGAGAAGCTGTGAGTGAGGGAGAGAGAGCAAGAGAAGCTGTGAGTGAGAGAGAGAAAGAAAGAGAAGCTGTGAGAGAGAGAGAGAGAAAGAGAAGCTGTGAATGAGAGAGAGAGAAAGAGAAGCTGTGTGAGAGAGAGAGAGAAAGAGAAGCTGTGAGTGACAGAGAGAGAAAGAGAAGCTGTGAGTGAGAGAAAGAGAAGCTGTGAGTGAGAGAGAGAGAGAAAGAGAAGCTGTGAATGAGAGAGAGAGAAAGAGAAGCTGTGTGTGTGTGAGAGAGAGAAGCTGTGAGTGAGAGAGTGAGAGAAAGAGAAGCTGTGAGTGAGAGAGATAGAAAGAGAAGCTGTGAGTGAGAGAGAGAGAGCAAGAGAAACTGTGAGTGAGAGAGAGAGAAAGAGAAGCTGTGTGTGTGTGAGAGAGAGAAAGAGAAGCTGTGAGTGAGTGAGAGAGAAAGAGAAGCTGTGTGTGTGAGAGAGAGAGAAGCTGAGAGGGAGAGAGAGAGAATGAGAAGGTGTGAGTTAGAGAGAGAGACAAAGAGAAGCTGTGTGTGTGAGAGAGAGAACGAGAAGATGTGAGTGAGAGAGAGAGAAAGAGAAGCTGTGAGTGAGAGAGAGGGAGAGAAGCTGTGAGTGTGTGAGAGAGAAAATCAGGGAGTGAGTAAGAGAGAGAGAGGGAAGCTGTGAGTGAGAGAGAGAGAAATAGAAGCTGTAAGTGAGAGAGAGAGAAAGAGAAACTGTGAGTGAAAGAGAGAGAGAGAAGCTGTAAGTGAGAGAGAGAGAAGCTGTGTGTGTGAGAGAGAGAAAGAGAAGCTGTGAGTGAGAGAGAGAGAGAAAGATAAGCTGTAAGTGAGAGAGAGAAAGAGATGCTGTGAGTAAGTGAGAAAGTGAGAAGATGTGAGTGTGTGTGAGAGAGAGAAGCTGGGAGTGAGTAAGAGAGAGAGAGAAGCTGTGACTGAGAGAGAGAGAAAGAAAGAAAGAGAAGCTGTGAGTGAGAGAGAGTGAGAGAGAGAGAAGCTGTGAGTGAGTGAGAGAGAGAGAGAAGCTGTGAGTGAGAGAGAGAGAGAAAGAGCTGTGAGTGAGAGAGAGAGAGAAAGAGAAGGTGTGAGTGAGAGAGAGATTAAGAGAAGCTGTGAGTGAGAGAGAGAGAGAAAGAAAGAGAAGCTGTGAGTGAGAGAGAGAGAGAAAGAGAAGCTGTGAATGAGAGAGAGAGAAAGAGAAGCTGAGCATGAGAGAGAGAGAGAAAGAGAAGCTGTAAGTGAGAGAGAGAGAGAGAAGCTGAGTGTGTGTGAGAGAGAGAAAGAGAAGCTGTGAGTGAGAGAGAGAGAGAGAAAGAGAAGCTGTGAGTGAGTGAGTGAGAGAGTGAGAAGCTGTGAGTGAGAGAGAGAGAGGAGCTGGGAGTGAGTAAGAGAGAGAGAAGCTGTGAGTGAGAGAGAGAGAGAGAAGCTGTGAGTGAGGGAGAGAGAGAAAGAGAAGCTGTGAGTGAGAGAGAGAGAAAGAGAAGCTGTGAATGAGAGTGAGAGAAAAAGAAGCTGTGAAGGAGAGAGAGAGAGAGAGAAAGAGAAGCTGTGTGTGAGAGACAGAGAGAAAGAGAAGCTGTGAGTGAGAGAGAGAGAGAGAAAGAAAGAGAAGCTGTGAGTGAGAGAGAGAGAGAAAGAGAAGCTGTGAATGAGAGAGAGAAAGAGAAGCTGTGTGTGAGAGAGAGAAAGAGAAGCTGTGAGTGACAGAGAGAGAAAGAGAAGCTGTGAGTGAGAGAGAGAGAGAAAGAGAAGCTGTGAGTGAGAGAGAGAGAAAGAGAAGCTGTGAGTGAGAGAGAGAGAGCAAGAGAAGCTGTGAGTGAGAGAGAGAGAAAGAGAAGCTGTGTGTGTGTGTGAGAGAGAAAGAGAAGCTGTGAGTGTGTGTGAGAGAGAAAATCAGGGAGTGAGTAAGAGAGAGAGTGGGAAGCTGTGAGTGAGAGAGAGAGAAATAGAAGCTGTAAGTGAGAGAGAGAGAAAGAGAAACTGTGAGTGAAAGAGAGAGAGAGAAGCTGTAAGTGTGTGAGAGAGAGAAGCTGTGTGTGTGAGAGAAAGAAAGAGAAGCTGTGAGTGAGAGAGAGAGAGAAAGAGAAGCTGTAAGTGAGAGAGAGAAAGAGATGCTGTGAGTAAGTGAGAGAGTGAGAAGATGTGAGTGAGTGAGAGAGAGAGAAGCTGGTAGTGAGTAAGAGAGAGAGAGAAGCTGTGAGTGAGAGAGAGAGAAAGAAAGAAAGAGAAGCTGTGAGTGAGAGAGAGTGAGAGAGAGAGAAGCTGTGAGTGAGAGAGAGAGAGAGAAGCTGTGAGTGAGAGAGAGAGAGAAAGAGAAGCTGTGAGTGAGAGAGAGTGAGAAAGAGAGAAGCTGTGAGTGAGAGAGAGAGAGAAAGAGAAGCTGTGAGTGAGTGAGAGAGAGAGAAGCTGAGAGTGAGAGAGAGAGAATGAGAAGGTGTGAGTGAGAGAGAGAGAAAGAGAAGCTGTGAGTGAGAGAGAGAGAGAAAGAGAAGCTGTGTGTGTGAGAGAGAGAACGAGAAGCTGTGAGTGAGAGAGAGAAAGAAAGAGAAGCTGTGAGTGAGTGAGAGAGAGAGAGTGAGAACCTGTGAGTGAGAGAGTGAGAGAAGCTGGGAGTGAGTAAGAGAGAGAGAGGGAAGCTGTGAGTGAGAGAAAGAGAGAAATAGAAGCTGTAAGTGAGAGAGAGAGAAAGAGAAACTGTGAGTGAAAGAGAGAGAGAGAAGCTGTGAGTTACAGAGAGAGAGAAAGAAAGAGAAGCTGTGAGTGAGAGTAAGAGAGAAAGAGAAGCTGAGAGTGAGAGAGAGAGAAAGAGATGCTGTAAAAGAGAGAGAGAGAGAGAATCAGGGAGTAAGAGAGAGAAAAGCTGTGAGTGAGAGAGAGAGAGAAATGGAAGGTGTAAGTGAGAGAGAGTAAGAGAGGCTGTGAGTGAGAGAGGGAGAGAGAAGCTGTTAGTGAGAGAGAGAGAAGTTGTGAGTGAAAGAGAGAAAGAGAAGATGTGAGTGAGTGAGGGAGAGAGAAAGAGAAGCTGTGAGTGAGAGAGAGAGAAAGAGATGCTGTGAGTGAGTGAGAGAGAGAGTGGGAAGCTGTGAGTGAGTGAGAGAGAGAGAGAAGCTGTGAGTGAGTAAGAGAGAGAGAAGTTGTGAGTGAGTGAGAGAGAGAGTGAGAAGCTGTGAGTGAGAGAGAAGCTGGGAGTGAGAGAGAGAAGCTGTGAATGAGAGAGAGAGAAAGAGAAGCTGAGAGAGAGAGTGTGTGAGAGAGAAGCTGTGAGTGAGTGAGAGAGAAGATGAGAAGCTGTCTGTGTGAGAGAGAAAGAGAAGCTGTGAGTGAGAAAGATAGAAAGACAAGCTGTGAGTGAGAGAAAGAGAGAGAAGCTGTGAGTGAGAGAGAGAGAGAGAGAATCAGGGAGTAAGAGAGAGAGAAGCTGTGAGTGAGAGGGAGAGAGAAATAGAAGGTGTAAGTGAGAGATAGAAAGAGAAGCTGTGAGTGAGAGATGGAGAGAAGCTGTTAGTGAGAGAGAGAGAAGCTGTGAGTGACAGAGAAAGAGAAGCTGTGTGTGTGTGAGACAGAGAAAGAGAAGCTGAGAGTGAGAGAGAGAGAGAGAGAAGCTGTAAGTGAGAGAGAGAGAGAGAAGCTGTGTGTGTGTGAGAGAGAAAGAGAAGCTGTGAGTGTGTGAGAGAGAGAAAGAGAAGCTGTAAGTGAGAGAGAGAGAGAGAGAAAGAGATGCTGTGAGTGAGAGAGTGAGAAGATGTGAGTGATTGAGAGAGAGAGAAGCTGGGAGTGAGTAAGAGAGAGAGAAGCTGTGAGTGAGAGAGAGAGAAAGAAAGAAAGAGAAGCTGTGAGTGAGAGAGAGTGAGAGAGAGAGAAGCTGTGAGTGAGTGAGAGAGAGAGAGAAGCTGTGAGTGAGAGAGAGAGAGAGAAAGAGCTGTGAGTTAGAGAGAGAGAGAGAGAAAGAGAAGGTGTGAGTGAGAGAGAGCGAAAGAGATGCTGTGTGTGTGAGAGAGAGAGAGAGAAAGAGAAGCTGTGAGTGAGAGAGAGAGAGAAAGAGAAGCTGTGAATGAGAGAGAGAAAGAGAAGCTGTGTGAGAGAGATAGAGAAAGAGAAGCTGTGAGTGAGAGAAAGAGAAGCTGTGAGTGAGAAAGAGTGAGAAAGAGAAGCTGTGAGTGAGTGAGAGAGAGAAAGAGAAGCTGTGAATGAGAGAGAGAGAAAGAGAAGCTGTGACAGAGAGAGTGGCTGTGAGTGAGAGAGAGAGAGAAAGAGACGCTGTGAGTGAGAGTTAGAGAAATAGGTGTAAGTGAGTGAGAGAGAGAAAGAGAAGCTGTCAGTGAGAGAGAGAGAGAGAAGCTGTTAGTAAGAGAGAGAGAAGCTGTGAGTGACAGAGAGAGAGAAAGAGAAGCTGTGTGTGTGATAGAGAGAGAGAAAGAGAAGCTGAGCATGAGAGAGAGAGAGAAAGAGAAGCTGTAAGTGAGTGAGAGAGAGAGAAGCTGTGTGTGTGTGAGAGAGAGAAAGAGAAGCTGTGAGTGAGAGAGAGAGAGAACGAGAAGCTGTGAGTGAGAGAGAGAGAAAGAGATGCTTTGAGTGAGTGAGTGAGAGAGTGAGAAGCTGTGAGTGAGAGAGAGAGAGAGGAGCTGGGAGTGAGTAAGAGAGAGAGAAGCTGTGAGTGAGAGAGAGAGAGAGAAGCTGTGAGTGAGGGAGAGAGAGCAAGAGAAGCTGTGAGTGAGAGAGAGAGAAAGAGAAGCTGTGAATGAGAGAGAGAGAAAAAGAAGCTGTGAGGGAGAGAGAGAGAGAAAGAGAACCTGTGAGTGAGAGAGAGAGAGAGAAAGAAAGAGAAGCTGTGAGTGAGAGAGAGAGAGAAAGAGAAGCTGTGAATGAGAGAGAGAGAAAGAGAAGCTGTGTGTGTGAGAGAGAGAAAGAGAAGCTGTGAGTGAGAGAGAGAGAGAAAGAGAAGCTGTGAATGAGAGAGAGAGAAAGGGAAGCTGTGTGTGTGAGAGAGAGAGAAGCTGTGAGTGAGAGAGTGAGAGAAAGAGAAGCTGTGAGTGAGAGAGAGAGAAAGAGAAGCTGTGAGTGAGAGAGAGAGAGCAAGAGAAACTGTGAGTGAGAGAGAGAGAAAGAGAAGCTGTGTGTGTGTGAGAGAGAGAAAGAGAAGCTGTGAGTGAGTGAGAGAGAAAGAGAAGCTGTGTGTGAGAGAGAGAGAGAAGCTGAGAGTGAGAGAGAGAGAATGAGAAGGTGTGAGTTAGAGAGAGAGACAAAGAGAAGCTGTGTGTGTGAGAGAGAGAACGAGAAGCTGTGAGTGAGAGAGAGAGAAAGAGAAGCTGTGAGTGAGAGAGAGGGAGAGAAGCTGTGAGTGTGTGAGAGAGAGAAAATCAGGGAGTGAGTATGAGAGAGAGAGGGAAGCTGTGAGTGAGAGAGAGAGAGAAATAGAAGCTGTAAGTGAGAGAGAGAGAAAGAGAAACTGTGAGTGAAAGAGAGAGAGAGAGAAGCTGTAAGTGAGAGAGAGAGAGAGAAGCTGTGTGTGTGAGAGAGAGAAAGAGAAGCTGTGAGTGAGAGAGAGAGAAAGATAAGCTGTAAGTGAGAGAGAGAAAGAGATGCTGTGAGTAAGTGATCGAGTGAGAAGATGTGAGTGTGTGAGAGAGAGAGAAGCTGTGACTGAGAGAGAGAGAAAGAAAGAAAGAGAAGCTGTGAGTGAGAGAGAGTGAGAGAGAGAGAAGCTGTGAGTGAGTGAGAGAGAGAGAGAAGCTGTGAGTGAGAGAGAGAGAGAAAGAGCTGTGAGTGAGAGAGAGAGAGAAAGAGAAGGTGTGAGTGAGAGAGAGAGAAAGAGAAGCTGTGAGTGAGAGAGAGAGAAAGAAAGAGAAGCTGTGAGTGAGAGAGAGAGAAAGAGAAGCTGTGAATGAGAGAGAGAGAAAGAGAAGCTGAGTGTGAGAGAGAGAGAGAAAGAGAAGCTGTAAGTGAGAGAGAGAGAGAGAAGCTGTGTGTGTGTGAGAGAGAGAAAGAGAAGCTGTGAGTGAGAGAGAGAGAGAAAGAGAAGCTGTGAGTGAGAGAGAGAGAGAAAGAGATGCTGTGAGTGAGTGAGTGAGAGAGTGAGAAGCTGTGAGTGAGAGAGAGAGAGGAGCTGGGAGTGAGTAAGAGAGAGAGAAGCTGTGAGTGAGTGAGAGAGAGAGAAGCTGTGAGTGAGGGAGAGAGAGAAAGAGAAGCTGTGAGTGAGAGAGAGAGAAAGAGAAGCTGTGAATGAGAGTGAGAGAAAAAGAAGCTGTGAGGGAGAGAGAGAGAGAGAAAGAGAAGCTGTGAGTGAGAGACAGAGAGAAAGAGAAGCTGTGAGTGAGAGAGAGAGAGAAAGAGAAGCTGTGAGAGAGAGAGAGAAAGAGAAGCTGTGAGTGACAGAGAGAGAGAAAGAGAAGCTGTGAGTGAGAGAAAGAGAAGCTGTGAGTGAGAGAGAGAGAGAAAGAGAAGCTGTGAATGAGAGAGAGAGAAAGAGAAGCTGTGAGAGAGAGAGAAGCTGTGTGTGAGAGAGTGAGAGAAAGAGAAGCTGTGAGTGAGAGAGAGAGAAAGAGAAGCTGTGAGTGAGAGAGAGAGAGCAAGAGAAGCTGTGAGTGAGAGAGAGAGAAAGAGAAGCTGTGTGTGTGTGAGAGAGAGAAAGAGAAGCTATGAGTGAGTGAGAGAGAAAGAGAAGCTGTGTGTGTGAGAGAGAGAGAAGCTGAGAGTGAGAGAGAGAGAGAGAATGAGAAGGTGTGAGTGAGAGAGAGAGACAAAGAGAAGCTGTGTGTGAAAGAGAGAGAACGAGAAGCTGTGAGTGAGAGAGAGAGAAAGAGAAGCTGTGAGTGAGAGAGAGAGAGAGGAGCTGGGAGTGAGTGAGAGAGAGAGAAGCTGTGTGTGTGTGAGAGAGAAAGAGAAGCTGTGAGTGAGAGAGAGAGAGAGAGAGAAGCTGTAAGTGAGAGAGAGAGAGAAAGAGATGCTGTGAGTGAGAGAGTGAGAAGATGTGAGTGAGTGAGAGAGAGAGAAGCTGGGAGTGAGTAAGAGAGAGAGAGAAGCTGTGAGTGAGAGAGAAAGAAAGAAAGAAAGAGAAGCTGTGAGTGAGAGAGAGTGTGAGAGAGAGAAGCTGTGAGTGAGTGAGAGAGAGAGAGAAGCTGTGAGTGAGAGAGAGAGAGAAAGAGCTGTGAGTTAGAGAGAGAGAGAGAAAGAGAAGGTGTGAGTGAGAGAGAGAGAAAGAGAAGCTGTGAGTGAGAGAGAGAGAGAAAGAAAGAGAAGCTGTGAGTGAGAGAGAGAGAGAAAGAGAAGCTGTGAATGAGAGAGAGAAAGAGAAGCTGTGTGAGAGAGATAGAGAAAGAGAAGCTGTGAGTGAGAGAAAGAGAAGCTGTGAGTGAGAAAGAGTGAGAAAGAGAAGCTGTGAGTGAGAGAGAGAGAGAAAGAGAAGCTGTGAATGAGAGAGAGAGAAAGAGAAGCTGTGACAGAGAGAGTGGCTGTGAGTGAGAGAGAGAGAGAAAGTGACGCTGTGAGTGAGAGTTAGAGAAATAGGTGTAAGTGAGTGAGTGAGAGAAAGAGAAGCTGTCAGTGAGAGAGAGAGAGAAGCTGTTAGTAAGAGAGAGAGAAGCTGTGAGTGACAGAGAGAGAGAAAGAGAAGCTGTGTGTGTGATAGAGAGAGAGAAAGAGAAGCTGAGCATGAGAGAGAGAGAGAAAGAGAAGCTGTGAGTGAGAGAGAGAGAGCAAGAGAAACTGTGAGTGAGAGAGAGAGAAAGAGAAGCTGTGTGTGTGTGTGAGAGAGAAAGAGAAGCTGTGTGTGTGTGAGAGAGAGAAGCTGAGAGTGAGAGAGAGAGAATGAGAAGGTGTGAGTTAGAGAGAGAGACAAAGAGAAGCTGTGTGTGTGAGAGAGAGAACGAGAAGATGTGAGTGAGAGAGAGAGAAAGAGAAGTTGTGAGTGAGAGAGAGGGAGAGAAGCTGTGAGTGTGTGAGAGAGAGAAAATCAGGGAGTGAGTAAGAGAGAGAGAGGGAAGCTGTGAGTGAGAGAGAGAGAGAAATAGAAGCTGTAAGTGAGAGAGAGAGAAAGAGAAACTGTGAGTGAAAGAGAGAGAGAGAAGCTGTAAGTGAGAGAGAGAGAAGCTGTGTGTGTGAGAGAGAGAAAGAGAAGCTGTGAGTGAGTGAGAGAGAGAAAGATAAGCTGTAAGTGAGAGAGAGAAAGAGATGCTGTGAGTAAGTGAGAGAGTGAGAAGATGTGAGTGTGTGAGAGAGAGAGAAGCTGGGAGTGAGTAAGAGAGAGAGAGAAGCTGTGACTTAGAGAGAGAGAAAGAAAGAAAGAGAAGCTGTGAGTGAGAGAGAGTGAGAGAGAGAGAAGCTGTGAGTGAGTGAGAGAGAGAGAGAAGCTGTGAGTGAGAGAGAGAGAGAAAGAGCTGTGAGTGAGAGAGAGAGAGAAAGAGAAGGTGTGAGTGAGAGAGAGATTAAGAGAAGCTGTGAGTGAGAGAGAGAGAGAAAGAGCTGTGAGTGAGAGAGAGAGAGAAAGAGCTGTGAGTGAGAGAGAGAGAGAAAGAGAAGGTGTGAGTGAGAGAGAGATTAAGAGAAGCTGTGAGTGAGAGAGAGAGAGAAAGAAAGAGAAGCTGTGAGTGAGAGAGAGAGAGAAAGAGAAGCTGTGAGTGAGAGAGAGGGAGAGAAGCTGTGAGTGTGTGAGAGAGAGAAAATCAGGGAGTGAGTAAGAGAGAGAGAGGGAAGCTGTGAGTGAGAGAGAGAGAAATAGAAGCTGTAAGTGAGAGAGAGAGAAAGAGAAACTGTGAGTGAAAGAGAGAGAGAGAAGCTGTAAGTGAGAGAGAGAGAGAAGCTGTGTGTGAGAGAGAGAGAAAGAGAAGCTGTGAGTGAGAGAGAGAGAGAAAGAGAAGCTGTAAGTGAGAGAGAGAAGGAGATGCTGTGAGTAAGTGAGAGAGTGAGAAGATGTGAGTGAGTGAGAGAGAGAAGCTGGGAGTGAGTAAGAGAGAGAGAGTAGCTGTGAGTGAGAGAGAGAGAAAGAAAGAAAGAGAAGCTGTGAGTGAGAGAGAGTGAGAGAGAGAGAAGCTGTGAGTGAGTGAGAGAGAGAGAAGCTGTGACTGAGAGAGAGAGAGAAAGAGAAGCTGTGAGTGAGAGAGAGAGAGAACGAGTAGCTGTGAGTGAGAGAGAGAGAAAGAGATGCTGTGAGTGAGTGAGTGAGAGAGTGAGAAGCTGTGAGTGAGAGAGAGAGAGAGGAGCTGGGAGTGAGTGAGAGAGAGAGAAGCTGTGAGTGAGAGAGAGAGAGAAGCTGTGAGTGAGGGAGAGAGAGAGAGAAGCTGTGTGTGTGATAGAGATAAAGAGAAGCTGTGAGTGAGAGAGAGAGAGAAAGAGAAGCTGTGAGTGACAGAGAGAGAGAGTGAGAAGCTGTGTGTGTGAGAGAGAGGGAAGCTGGGAGTGAGTAAGAGAGAGAGAGAGAAGCTGTGAGAGAGAGAGAAGCTGTGAGTGAGAGGGAGAGAGAGAAGCTGTGAGTGAGAGAGAGTGAGAGAGAGAGAAGATGTGAGTGAGTGAGAGAGAGAAGCTGTGTGTGTGAGAGAGAGAAAGAGAAGCTGTAAGTGAGAGAGAGTGAAAAAGAGAGAAGCTGTGAGTGAGAGAGAGAGAGAAAGAGAAGCTGTGAGTGAGTGAGAGAGAGAGAAGCTGAGAGTGAGAGAGAGAGAATGAGAAGGTGTGAGTGAGAGAGGGAGAGAGAAGCTGTTAGTGAGAGAGAGAAGTTGTGAGTGAAAGAGAGAGAGAAAGAGAAGCTGTGTGTGTGATAGAGAGAGAGAAAGAGAAGCTGAGAGTGAGAGAGAAAGAGAAGCTGTAAGTGAGAGAGAGAGAAGCTGTGTGTGAGAGAGAGAAAGAGAAGCTGTGAGTGAGTGAGAGAGAGAGAAAGAGAAGCTGTGAGTGAGTGAGAGAGAAAGAGATGCTGTGAGTGAGTGAGTGAGAGAGTGGGAAGCTTTGAGTGAGTGAGAGAGAGAGAAGCTGTGAGTGAGTAAGAGAGAGAAGCTGTGAGTGAGTGAGAGAGAGAGTGAGAAGCTGTGAGTGAGAGAGAGAGAAGCTGGGCGTGAGAGAGAGAAGCTGTGAATGAGAGAGAGAGAAAGAGAAGCTGAGAGAGAGAGTGTGTGAGAGAGAAGCTGTGAGTGAGTGAGAGAGAAGATCAGAAGCTGTGTGTGAGAGAGAGAAAGAGCTGTGAGTGAGAAAGATAGAAAGAGAAGCTGTGAGTGAGAGAAAGAGAGAGAAGCTGTGAGTGAGAGAGAGAGAGAGAGAGAATCAGGGAGTAAGAGAGAGAGAAGCTGTGAGTGAGAGGGAGAGAGAAATAGAAGGTGTAAGTGAGAGATAGAAAGAGAAGCTGTGAGTGAGAGATGGAGAGAAGCTGTTAGTGAGAGAGAGAGAAGCTGTGAGTGACAGAGAAAGAGAAGCTGTGTGTGTGAGAGAGAGAGAAAGAGAAGCTGAGAGTGAGAGAGAGAGAGAGAGAAGCTGTACGTGAGAGAGAGAGAGAGAAGCTGTGTGTGTGTGTGAGAGAAAGAGAAGCTGTGAGTGAGAGAGAGAGAGAAAGAGAAGCTGTAAGTGAGAGAGAGAGAGAAAGAGATGCTGTGAGTGAGAGAGTGAGAAGATGTGAGTGAGTGAGAGAGAGAGAAGCTGGGAGTGAGTAAGAGAGAGAGAGAAGCTGTGAGTGAGAGAGAAAGAAAGAAAGAGAAGCTGTGAGTGAGAGAGAGTGAGAGAGAGAGAAGCTGTGAGTGAGTGAGAGAGAGAGAGAAGCTGTGAGTGAGAGAGAGAGAGAAAGAGCTGTGAGTTAGAGAGAGAGAGAGAAAGAGAAGGTGTGAGTGAGAGAGAGAGAAAGAGAAGCTGTGAGTGAGAGAGAGAGAGAAAGAAAGAGAAGCTGTGAGAGAGAGAGAGAGAGAAAGAGAAGCTGTGAATGAGAGAGAGAAAGAGAAGCTGTGTGAGAGAGATAGAGAAAGAGAAGCTGTGAGTGAGAGAAAGAGAAGCTGTCAGTGAGAAAGAGTGAGAAAGAGAAGCTGTGAGTGAGAGAGAGAGAGAAAGAGAAGCTGTGAATGAGAGAGAGAGAAAGAGAAGCTGTGACAGAGAGAGTGGCTGTGAGTGAGAGAGAGAGAGAAAGAGACGCTGTGAGTGAGAGTTAGAGAAATAGGTGTAAGTGAGTGAGTGAGAGAAAGAGAAGCTGTCAGTGAGAGAGAGAGAGAAGCTGTTAGTAAGAGAGAGAGAAGCTGTGAGTGACAGAGAGAGAGAAAGAGAAGCTGTGTGTGTGATAGAGAGAGAGAAAGAGAAGCTGAGCATGAGAGAGAGAGAGAAAGAGAAGCTGTGAGTGAGAGAGATAGAAAGAGAAGCTGTGAGTGAGAGAGAGAGAGCAAGAGAAACTGTGAGTGAGAGAGAGAGAAAGAGAAGCTGTGTGTGTGTGTGAGAGAGAAAGAGAAGCTGTGAGTGAGTGAGAGAGAAAGAGAAGCTGTGTGTGTGTGAGAGAGAG
Organism: Bradypodion pumilum; assembly: GCA_035047305.1. Classification (NCBI taxonomy): domain Eukaryota; kingdom Metazoa; phylum Chordata; class Lepidosauria; order Squamata; family Chamaeleonidae; genus Bradypodion; species Bradypodion pumilum. The sequence continues at coordinate 226,768,147 of JAWDJD010000002.1, read as the reverse complement.
AAGCTGAGAGTGAGAGAGAGAGAATGAGAAGGTGTGAGTTAGAGAGAGAGACAAAGAGAAGCTGTGTGTGTGAGAGAGAGAACGAGAAGATGTGAGTGAGAGAGAGAGAAAGAGAAGCTGTGAGTGAGAGAGAGGGAGAGAAGCTGTGAGTGTGTGAGAGAGAGAAAATCAGGGAGTGAGTAAGAGAGAGAGAGGGAAGCTGTGAGTGAGAGAGAGAGAGAAATAGAAGCTGTAAGTGAGAGAGAGAAAGAGATGCTGTGAGTAAGTGAGAGAGTGAGAAGATGTGAGTGTGTGAGAGAGAGAGAAGCTGGGAGTGAGTAAGAGAGAGAAAGAGAAGCTGTGAGTGAGTGAGAGAGAGAAAGATAAGCTGTAAGTGAGAGAGAGAAAGAGATGCTGTGAGTAAGTGAGAGAGTGAGAAGATGTGAGTGTGTGAGAGAGAGAGAAGCTGGGAGTGAGTAAGAGAGAGAGAGAAGCTGTGACTTAGAGAGAGAGAAAGAAAGAAAGAGAAGCTGTGAGTGAGAGAGAGTGAGAGAGAGAGAAGCTGTGAGTGAGTGAGAGAGAGAGAGAAGCTGTGAGTGAGAGAGAGAGAGAAAGAGCTGTGAGTGAGAGAGAGAGAGAAAGAGAAGGTGTGAGTGAGAGAGAGATTAAGAGAAGCTGTGAGTGAGAGAGAGAGAGAAAGAAAGAGAAGCTGTGAGTGAGAGAGAGAGAAAGAGAAGCTGTGAATGAGAGAGAGAGAAAGAGAAGCTGAGCGTGAGAGGGAGAGAGAAAGAGAAGCTGTAAGTGAGAGAGAGAGAGAGAAGCTGTGTGTGTGTGAGAGAGAGAAAGAGAAGCTGTGAGTGAGAGAGAGAGAGAAAGAGAAAATGTGAGTGAGAGTGAGAGAGAAAGAGATGCTGTGAGTGAGTGAGTGAGAGAGTGAGAAGCTGTGAGTGAGAGAGAGAGAGGAGCTGGGAGTGAGTAAGAGAGAGAGAAGCTGTGAGTGAGAGAGAGAGAGAAGCTGTGAGTGAGGGAGAGAGAGAAAGAGAAGCTGTGAGTGAGAGAGAGAGAAAGAGAAGCTGTGAATGAGAGTGAGAGAAAAAGAAGCTGTGAGGGAGAGAGAGAGAGAGAAAGAGAAGCTGTGAGTGAGAGACAGAGAGAAAGAGAAGCTGTGAGTGAGAGAGAGAGAGAAAGAGAAGCTGTGAGTGAGAGAGAGAGAGAAAGAAAGAGAAGCTGTGAGTGAGAGAGAGAGAGAAAGAGAAGCTGTGAATGAGAGAGAGAAAGAGAAGCTGTGTGTGTGAGAGAGAAAGAGAAGCTGTGAGTGACAGAGAGAGAAAGAGAAGCTGTGAGTGAGAGAAAGAGAAGCTGTGAGTGAGAGAGAGAGAGAAAGAGAAGCTGTGAATGAGAGAGAGAGAAAGAGAAGCTGTGAGAGAGAGAAGCTGTGTGTGAGAGAGTGAGAGAAAGAGAAGCTGTGAGTGAGAGAGAGAGAAAGAGAAGCTGTGAGTGAGAGAGAGAGAGCAAGAGAAGCTGTGAGTGAGAGAGAGAGAAAGAGAAGCTGTGTGTGTGTGAGAGAGAGAAAGAGAAGCTGTGAGTGAGTGAGAAAGAAAGAGAAGCTGTGTGTGTGTGAGAGAGAGAAGCTGAGAGTGAGAGAGAGAGAGAGAATGAGAAGGTGTGAGTGAGAGAGAGAGACAAAGAGAAGCTGTGTGTGTGAGAGAGAGAACGAGAAGCTGTGAGTGAGAGAGAGAGAGAAAGAGAAGCTGTGAGTGAGAGAGAGAGAGAAAGAGAAGCTGTGAGTGAGAGAGAGGGAGAGAAGCTGTGAGTGTGTGAGAGAGAGAAAATCAGGGAGTAAGTAAGAGAGAGAGAGGGAAGCTGTGAGTGAGAGAGAGAGAAATAGAAGCTGTAAGTGAGAGAGAGAGAAAGAGAAACTGTGAGTGAAAGAGAGAGAGAGAATCTGTAAGTGAGAGAGAGACAAAAGCTGTGTGTGTGTGAGAGAGAAAGAGAAGCTGTGAGTGAGAGAGAGAGAGAAAGAGAAGCTGTAAGTGAGAGAGAGAAAGAGATGCTGTGAGTAAGTGAGAGAGTGAGAAGATGTGAGTGAGTGAGAGAGAGAGAAGCTGGGAGTGAGTAAGAGAGAGAGAGAAGCTGTGAGTGAGAGAGAGAGAAAGGAAGAAAGAGAAGCTGTGAGTGAGAGAGAGTGAGAGAGAGAGAAGCTGTGAGTGAGTGAGAGAGAGAGAGAAGCTGTGAGTGAGAGAGAGAGAGAAAGAGAAGCTGTGAGTGAGAGAGAGAGAGAGAACGAGAAGCTGTGAGTGTGTGAGAGAGAAAGAGATGCTGTGAGTGAGTGAGTGAGAGAGTGAGAAGCTGTGAGTGAGTGAGAGAGAGAGGAGCTGGGAGTGAGTAAGAGAGAGAGAAGCTGTGAGTGAGAGAGAGAGAGAGAAGCTGTGAGTGAGGGAGAGAGAGCAAGAGAAGCTATGCGTGAGAGAGAGAGAAAGAGAAGCTGTGAATGAGAGAGAGAGAAAAAGAAGCTGTGAGGGAGAGAGAGAGAGAAAGAGAAGCTGTGAGTGAGAGAGAGAGAGAAAGAAAGAGAAGCTGTGAGTGAGAGAGAGAGAAAGAGAAGCTGTGAATGAGAGAGAGAGAAAGAGAAGCTGTGTGAGAGAGAGAGAGAAAGAGAAGCTGTGAGTGACAGAGAGAGAGAAAGAGAAGCTGTGAGTGAGAGAAAGAGAAGCTGTGAGTGAGAGAGAGAGAGAGAGAGAAAGAGAAGCTGTGAATGAGAGAGAGAGAAAGAGAAGCTGTGTGTGTGAGAGAGAGAAAGAGAAGCTGTGAGTGAGAGAGAGAGAGAAAGAGAAGCTGTGAGTGAGTGAGAGAGAAAGAGAAGCTGTGTGTGTGAGAGAGAGAAGCTGAGAGTGAGAGAGAGAGAATGAGAAGGTGTGAGTTAGAGAGAGAGACAAAGAGAAGCTGTGTGTGTGAGAGAGAGAACGAGAAGCTGTGAGTGAGAGAGAGAGAAAGAGAAGCTGTGAGTGAGAGAGAGGGAGACAAGCTGTGAGTGTGTGTGAGAGAGAAAATCAGGGAGTGAGTAAGAGAGAGAGAGGGAAGCTGTGAGTGAGAGAGAGAGAGAAATAGAAGCTGTAAGTGAGAGAGAGAGAAAGAGAAACTGTGAGTGAAAGAGAGAGAGAGAAGCTGTAAGTGAGAGAGAGAGAGAAGCTGTGTGTGTGTGAGAGAGAGAAAGAAGCTGTGAGTGAGAGAGAGAGAGAAAGATAAGCTGTAAGTGAGAGAGAGAAAGAGATGCTGTGAGTATGTGAGAGAGTGAGAAGATGTGAGTGAGTGAGAGAGAGAGAAGCTGGGAGTGAGTAAGAGAGAGAGAAGCTGTGAGTGAGAGAGAGAGAAAGAAAGAAAGAGAAGCTGCGAGTGAGAGAGAGTGAGAGAGAGAGAAGCTGTGAGTGTGTGAGAGAGAGAGAGAAGCTGTGAGTGAGAGAGAGAGAGAAAGAGCTGTGAGTGAGAGAGAGAGAGAAAGAGAAGGTGTGAGTGAGAGAGAGAGAAAGAGAAGCTGTGAGTGAGAGAGAGAGAGAAAGAAAGAGAAGCTGTGAGTGAGAGAGAGAGAAAGAGAAGCTGTAAGTGAGAGAGAGAGAAAGAGAAACTGTGAGTGAGAGAGAGTGAGAAGATGTGAGTGAGTGAGAGAGAGAGAAGCTGGGAGTGAGTAAGAGAGAGAGAGAAGCTGTGAGTGAGAGAGAGAAAGGAAGAAAGAGAAGCTGTGAGTGAGAGAGAGTGAGAGAGAGAGAAGCTGTGAGTGAGTGAGAGAGAGAGAAGCTGTGAGTGAGAGAGAGAGAAAGAGAAGCTGTGAGTGAGAGAGAGAGAGAGAACGAGAAGCTGTGAGTGTGAGAGAGAGAAAGAGATGCTGTGAGTGAGTGAGTGAGAGAGTGAGAAGCTGTGAGTGAGTGAGAGAGAGAGGAGCTGGGAGTGAGTAAGAGAGAGAGAAGCTGTGAGTGAGAGAGAGAGAGAGAAGCTGTGAGTGAGGGAGAGAGAGCAAGAGAAGCTATGCGTGAGAGAGAGAGAAAGAGAAGCTGTGAATGAGAGAGAGAAAAAGAAGCTGTGAGGGAGAGAGAGAGAGAAAGAGAAGCTGTGAGTGAGAGAGAGAGAGAAAGAAAGAGAAGCTGTGAGTGAGAGAGAGAGAGAAAGAGAAGCTGTGAATGAGAGAGAGAGAAAGAGAAGCTGTGAGAGAGAGAGAGAGAAAGAGAAGCTGTGAGTGACAGAGAGAGAGAAAGAGAAGCTGTGAGTGAGAGAAAGAGAAGCTGTGAGTGAGAGAGAGAGAGAGAGAGAAAGAGAAGCTGTGAATGAGAGAGAGAGAAAGAGAAGCTGTGTGTGTGTGAGAGAGAAAGAGAAGCTGTGAGTGAGAGAGAGAGAGAAAGAGAAGCTGTGAGTGAGTGAGAGAGAAAGAGAAGCTGTGTGTGAGAGAGAGAGAGAAGCTGAGAGTGAGAGAGAGAGAATGAGAAGGTGTGAGTTAGAGAGAGAGAGACAAAGAGAAGCTGTGTGTGTGTGAGAGAGAACGAGAAGCTGTGAGTGAGAGAGAGAGAAAGAGAAGCTGTGAGTGAGAGAGAGGGAGAAAAGCTGTGAGTGTGTGTGAGAGAGAAAATCAGGGAGTGAGTAAGAGAGAGAGAGGGAAGCTGTGAGTGAGAGAGAGAGAGAAATAGAAGCTGTAAGTGAGAGAGAGAGAAAGAGAAACTGTGAGTGAAAGAGAGAGAGAGAAGCTGTAAGTGAGAGAGAGAGAGAAGCTGTGTGTGTGAGAGAGAGAAAGAGAAGCTGTGAGTGAGAGAGAGAGAGAAAGATAAGCTGTAAGTGAGAGAGAGAAAGAGATGCTGTGAGTAAGTGAGAGAGTGAGAAGATGTGAGTGAGTGAGAGAGAGAGAAGCTGGGAGTGAGTAAGAGAGAGAGAAGCTGTGAGTGAGAGAGAGAGAAAGAAAGAAAGAGAAGCTGCGAGTGAGAGAGAGTGAGAGAGAGAGAAGCTGTGAGTGAGTGAGAGAGAGAGAGAAGCTGTGAGTGAGAGAGAGAGAGAAAGAGCTGTGAGTGAGAGAGAGAGAGAAAGAGAAGGTGTGAGTGAGAGAGAGAGAAAGAGAAGCTGTGAGTGAGAGAGAGAGAGAAAGAAAGAGAAGCTGTGAGTGAGAGAGAGAGAAAGAGAAGCTGTGAATGAGAGAGAGAGAAAGAGAAGCTGTGTGAGAGAGATAGAGAAAGAGAAGCTGTGAGTGAGAGAAAGAGAAGCTGTGAGTGAGAGAGAGTGAGAAAGAGAAGCTGTGAGTGAGAGAGAGAGAGAAAGAGAAGCAGTGAATGAGAGAGAGAGAAAGAGAAGCTGTGAGAGAGAGAGAGAAGCTGTGAGTGAGAGAGAGAGAGAGAGAAAGAGAAGCTGTGAGTGAGAGAGAGAGAGAAATAGGTGTAAGTGAGTGAGAGAGAGAAAGAGAAGCTGTCAGTGAGAGAGAGAGAGAAGCTGTTAGTGAGAGAGAGAGAAGCTGTGAGTGACAGAGAGAGAGAAAGAGAAGCTGTGTGTGTGATAGAGAGAGAGAAAGAGAAGCTGAGCATGAGAGAGAGAGAGAAAGAGAAGCTGTAAGTGAGAGAGAGAGAGAGAAGCTGTGTGTGTGTGTGAGAGAGAAAGAGAAGCTGTGAGTGAGAGAGAGAGAGAGAAAGAGAAGCTGTGAGTGAGAGAGAGAGAGAAAGAGATGCTGTGAGTGAGTGAGTGAGAGAGTGAGAAGCTGTGTGAGAGAGAGAGAGAGGAGCTGGGAGTGAGTAAGAGAGAGAGAAGCTGTGAGTGAGAGAGAGAGAGAGAAGCTGTGAGTGAGGGAGAGAGAGAAAGAGAAGCTGTGAGTGAGAGAGAGAGAAAGAGAAGCTGTGAATGAGAGAGAGAGAAAAAGAAGCTGTGAGGGAGAGAGAGAGAGAGAAAGAGAAGCTGTGAGTGAGAGACAGAGAGAAAGAGAAGCTGTGAGTGTGAGAGAGAGAGAAAGAGAAGCTGTGAGTGAGAGAGAGAGAGAGAAAGAAAGAGAAGCTGTGAGTGAGAGAGAGAGAGAAAGAGAAGCTGTGAATGAGAGAGAGAAAGAGAAGCTGTGTGTGAGAGAGAGAAAGAGAAGCTGTGAGTGACAGAGAGAGAGAAAGAGAAGCTGTGAGTGAGAGAAAGAGAAGCTGTGAGTGAGAGAGAGAGAGAAAGAGAAGCTGTGAATGAGAGAGAAAGAGAAGCTGTGTGTGAGAGAGAGAAGCTGTGTGTGAGAGAGTGAGAGAAAGAGAAGCTGTGAGTGAGAGAGAGAGAAAGAGAAGCTGTGAGTGAGGGAGAGAGAGCAAGAGAAGCTGTGAGTGAGAGAGAGAAAGAGAAGCAGTGTGTGTGTGAGAGAGAGAAAGAGAAGCTCTGAGTGAGTGAGAGAGAAAGAGAAGCTGTGTGTGTGTGAGAGAGAGAGAAGCTGAGAGTGTGAGAGAGAGAGAGAATGAGAAGGTGTGAGTGAGAGAGAGAGACAAAGAGAAGCTGTGTGAGAGAGAGAGAACGAGAAGCTGTGAGTGAGAGAGAGAGAGAAAGAGAAGCTGTGAGTAAGAGAGAGGGAGAGAAGCTGTGAGTGTGTGAGAGAGAGAAAATCAGGGAGTGAGTAAGAGAGAGAGAGGGAAGCTGTGAGTGAGAGAGAGAGAAATAGAAGCTGTAAGTGAGAGAGAGAGAAAGAGAAACTGTGAGTGAAAGAGAGAGAGAGAAGCTGTAAGTGAGAGAGAGAGAGAAGCTGTGTGTGTGTGAGAGAGAAAGAGAAGCTGTGAGTGAGAGAGAGAGAGAAAGAGAAGCTGTAAGTGAGAGAGAGAAAGAGATGCTGTGAGTAAGTGAGAGAGTGAGAAGATGTGAGTGAGTGAGAGAGAGAGAAGCTGGGAGTGAGTAAGAGAGAGAGAGAAGCTGTGAGTGAGAGAGAGAGAAAGAAAGAAAGAGAAGCTGTGAGTGAGAGAGAGTGAGAGAGAAGCTGTGAGTGAGTGAGAGAGAGAGAAGCTGTGAGTGAGAGAGAGAGAGAAAGAGAAGGTGTGAGTGAGAGAGAGAGAGAAAGAGAAGCTGGTAGTGAGAGAGAGAGAGAGAAAGAAGGAGAAGCTGTGAGTGAGAGAGAGAGAAAGAGAAGCTGTGAATGAGAGAGAGAGAAAGAGAAGCTGTGTGAGAGAGATAGAGAAAGAGAAGCTGTGAGTGAGAGAAAGAGAAGCTGTGAGTGAGAGAGAGTGAGAAAGAGAAGCTGTGTGTGTGAGAGAGAGAAAGAGAAGCTGTGAGTGAGAGAGAGAGAGAAAGAGAAGCTGTAAGTGAGAGAGAGAAAGAGATGCTGTGAGTAAGTGAGAGAGTGAGAAGATGTGAGTGAGTGAGAGAGAGAGAAGCTGGGAGTGAGTAAGAGAGAGAGAGAAGCTGTGAGTGAGAGAGAGAAAGGAAGAAAGAGAAGCTGTGAGTGAGAGAGAGTGAGAGAGAGAGAAGCTGTGAGTGAGTGAGAGAGAGAGAAGCTGTGAGTGAGAGAGAGAGAAAGAGAAGCTGTGAGTGAGAGAGAGAGAGAGAACGAGAAGCTGTGAGTGTGAGAGAGAGAAAGAGATGCTGTGAGTGAGTGAGTGAGAGAGTGAGAAGCTGTGAGTGAGTGAGAGAGAGAGGAGCTGGGAGTGAGTAAGAGAGAGAGAAGCTGTGAGTGAGAGAGAGAGAGAGAAGCTGTGAGTGAGGGAGAGAGAGCAAGAGAAGCTATGCGTGAGAGAGAGAGAAAGAGAAGCTGTGAATGAGAGAGAGAAAAAGAAGCTGTGAGGGAGAGAGAGAGAGAAAGAGAAGCTGTGAGTGAGAGAGAGAGAGAAAGAAAGAGAAGCTGTGAGTGAGAGAGAGAGAGAAAGAGAAGCTGTGAATGAGAGAGAGAGAAAGAGAAGCTGTGAGAGAGAGAGAGAGAAAGAGAAGCTGTGAGTGACAGAGAGAGAGAAAGAGAAGCTGTGAGTGAGAGAAAGAGAAGCTGTGAGTGAGAGAGAGAGAGAGAGAGAAAGAGAAGCTGTGAATGAGAGAGAGAGAAAGAGAAGCTGTGTGTGTGTGAGAGAGAAAGAGAAGCTGTGAGTGAGAGAGAGAGAGAAAGAGAAGCTGTGAGTGAGTGAGAGAGAAAGAGAAGCTGTGTGTGAGAGAGAGAGAGAAGCTGAGAGTGAGAGAGAGAGAATGAGAAGGTGTGAGTTAGAGAGAGAGAGACAAAGAGAAGCTGTGTGTGTGTGAGAGAGAACGAGAAGCTGTGAGTGAGAGAGAGAGAAAGAGAAGCTGTGAGTGAGAGAGAGGGAGAAAAGCTGTGAGTGTGTGTGAGAGAGAAAATCAGGGAGTGAGTAAGAGAGAGAGAGGGAAGCTGTGAGTGAGAGAGAGAGAGAAATAGAAGCTGTAAGTGAGAGAGAGAGAAAGAGAAACTGTGAGTGAAAGAGAGAGAGAGAAGCTGTAAGTGAGAGAGAGAGAGAAGCTGTGTGTGTGAGAGAGAGAAAGAGAAGCTGTGAGTGAGAGAGAGAGAGAAAGATAAGCTGTAAGTGAGAGAGAGAAAGAGATGCTGTGAGTAAGTGAGAGAGTGAGAAGATGTGAGTGAGTGAGAGAGAGAGAAGCTGGGAGTGAGTAAGAGAGAGAGAAGCTGTGAGTGAGAGAGAGAGAAAGAAAGAAAGAGAAGCTGCGAGTGAGAGAGAGTGAGAGAGAGAGAAGCTGTGAGTGAGTGAGAGAGAGAGAGAAGCTGTGAGTGAGAGAGAGAGAGAAAGAGCTGTGAGTGAGAGAGAGAGAGAAAGAGAAGGTGTGAGTGAGAGAGAGAGAAAGAGAAGCTGTGAGTGAGAGAGAGAGAGAAAGAAAGAGAAGCTGTGAGTGAGAGAGAGAGAAAGAGAAGCTGTGAATGAGAGAGAGAGAAAGAGAAGCTGTGTGAGAGAGATAGAGAAAGAGAAGCTGTGAGTGAGAGAAAGAGAAGCTGTGAGTGAGAGAGAGTGAGAAAGAGAAGCTGTGAGTGAGAGAGAGAGAGAAAGAGAAGCAGTGAATGAGAGAGAGAGAAAGAGAAGCTGTGAGAGAGAGAGAGAAGCTGTGAGTGAGAGAGAGAGAGAGAGAAAGAGAAGCTGTGAGTGAGAGAGAGAGAGAAATAGGTGTAAGTGAGTGAGAGAGAGAAAGAGAAGCTGTCAGTGAGAGAGAGAGAGAAGCTGTTAGTGAGAGAGAGAGAAGCTGTGAGTGACAGAGAGAGAGAAAGAGAAGCTGTGTGTGTGATAGAGAGAGAGAAAGAGAAGCTGAGCATGAGAGAGAGAGAGAAAGAGAAGCTGTAAGTGAGAGAGAGAGAGAGAAGCTGTGTGTGTGTGAGAGAGAGAAAGAGAAGCTGTGAGTGAGAGAGAGAGAGAGAAAGAGAAGCTGTGAGTGAGAGAGAGAGAGAAAGAGATGCTGTGAGTGAGTGAGTGAGAGAGTGAGAAGCTGTGTGAGAGAGAGAGAGAGGAGCTGGGAGTGAGTAAGAGAGAGAGAAGCTGTGAGTGAGAGAGAGAGAGAGAAGCTGTGAGTGAGGGAGAGAGAGAAAGAGAAGCTGTGAGTGAGAGAGAGAGAAAGAGAAGCTGTGAATGAGAGAGAGAGAAAAAGAAGCTGTGAGGGAGAGAGAGAGAGAGAAAGAGAAGCTGTGAGTGAGAGACAGAGAGAAAGAGAAGCTGTGAGTGTGAGAGAGAGAGAAAGAGAAGCTGTGAGTGAGAGAGAGAGAGAGAAAGAAAGAGAAGCTGTGAGTGAGAGAGAGAGAGAAAGAGAAGCTGTGAATGAGAGAGAGAAAGAGAAGCTGTGTGTGAGAGAGAGAAAGAGAAGCTGTGAGTGACAGAGAGAGAGAAAGAGAAGCTGTGAGTGAGAGAAAGAGAAGCTGTGAGTGAGAGAGAGAGAGAAAGAGAAGCTGTGAATGAGAGAGAAAGAGAAGCTGTGTGTGAGAGAGAGAAGCTGTGTGTGAGAGAGTGAGAGAAAGAGAAGCTGTGAGTGAGAGAGAGAGAAAGAGAAGCTGTGAGTGAGGGAGAGAGAGCAAGAGAAGCTGTGAGTGAGAGAGAGAAAGAGAAGCAGTGTGTGTGAGAGAGAGAGAAAGAGAAGCTCTGAGTGAGTGAGAGAGAAAGAGAAGCTGTGTGTGTGTGAGAGAGAGAGAAGCTGAGAGTGTGAGAGAGAGAGAGAATGAGAAGGTGTGAGTGAGAGAGAGAGACAAAGAGAAGCTGTGTGAGAGAGAGAGAACGAGAAGCTGTGAGTGAGAGAGAGAGAGAAAGAGAAGCTGTGAGTAAGAGAGAGGGAGAGAAGCTGTGAGTGTGTGAGAGAGAGAAAATCAGGGAGTGAGTAAGAGAGAGAGAGGGAAGCTGTGAGTGAGAGAGAGAGAAATAGAAGCTGTAAGTGAGAGAGAGAGAAAGAGAAACTGTGAGTGAAAGAGAGAGAGAGAAGCTGTAAGTGAGAGAGAGAGAGAAGCTGTGTGTGTGTGAGAGAGAAAGAGAAGCTGTGAGTGAGAGAGAGAGAGAAAGAGAAGCTGTAAGTGAGAGAGAGAAAGAGATGCTGTGAGTAAGTGAGAGAGTGAGAAGATGTGAGTGAGTGAGAGAGAGAGAAGCTGGGAGTGAGTAAGAGAGAGAGAGAAGCTGTGAGTGAGAGAGAGAGAAAGAAAGAAAGAGAAGCTGTGAGTGAGAGAGAGTGAGAGAGAAGCTGTGAGTGAGTGAGAGAGAGAGAAGCTGTGAGTGAGAGAGAGAGAGAAAGAGAAGGTGTGAGTGAGAGAGAGAGAGAAAGAGAAGCTGGTAGTGAGAGAGAGAGAGAGAAAGAAGGAGAAGCTGTGAGTGAGAGAGAGAGAAAGAGAAGCTGTGAATGAGAGAGAGAGAAAGAGAAGCTGTGTGAGAGAGATAGAGAAAGAGAAGCTGTGAGTGAGAGAAAGAGAAGCTGTGAGTGAGAGAGAGTGAGAAAGAGAAGCTGTGAGTGAGAGAGAGAGAAAGAGAAGCTGTGAATGAGAGAGAGAGAAAGAGAAGCTGTGTGTGAGAGAGAGAAGCTGTGAGTGAGAGAGAGAGAGGAAGAGAAGCTGTGAGTGAGAGAGAGAAATAGGTCTAAGTGAGTGAGAGAGAGAAAGAGAAGCTGTCAGTGAGAGAGAGAGAGAGAGAAGCTGTTAGTGAGAGAGAGAGAAGCTATGAGTGACAGCGAGAGAGAAAGAGAAGCTGTGTGTGTGATAGAGAGAGAGAAAGAGAAGCTGACCGTGAGAGAGAGAGAGAAAAAGAAGCTGTAAGTGAGAGAGAGAGAGAGAGAAGCTGTGTGTGTGAGAGAGAGAAAGAGAAGCTGTCAGTGAGAGAGAGATAGAGAAAGAGAAGCTGTGAGTGAGTGAGAGAGAAAGAGATGCTGTGAGTGATTGAGTGAGAGAGTGAGAAGCTGTGAGTGAGAGAGAGAGAAAGAGAAGCTGTGAATGAGAGTGAGAGAAAAAGAAGCTGTGAGGGAGAGAGAGAGAGAGAAAGAGAAGGTGTGAGTGAGAGACAGAGAGAAAGAGAAGCTGTGAGTGAGAGAGAGAGAGAAAGAGAAGCTGTGAGTGAGAGAGAGAGAGAGAAAGAAAGAGAAGCTGTGAGTGAGAGAGAGAGAGAAAGAGAAGCTGTGAATGAGAGAGAGAAAGAGAAGCTGTGTGTGTGAGAGAGAAAGAGAAGCTGTGAGTGAGAGAGAGAGAGAAAGAGAAGCTGTGAATGAGAGAGAGAGAAAGAGAAGCTGTGAGAGAGAGAGAAGCTGTGTGTGAGAGAGTGAGAGAAAGAGAAGCTGTGAGTGAGAGAGAGAGAAAGAGAAGCTGTGTGTGTGTGAGAGAGAGAAGCTGAGAGTGAGAGAGAGAGAGAGAATGAGAAGGTGTGAGTGAGAGAGAGAGACAAAGAGAAGCTGTGTGTGTGAGAGAGAGAACGAGAAGCTGTGAGTGAGAGAGAGAGAGAAAGAGAAGCTGTGAGTGAGAGAGAGAGAAAGAGAAGCTGTGAGTGAGAGAGAGGGAGAGAAGCTGTAAGTGTGTGTGAGAGAGAAAATCAGGGAGTGAGTAAGAGAGAGAGAGGGAAGCTGTGAGTGAGAGAGAGAGAAATAGAAGCTGTAAGTGAGAGAGAGAAAGAGAAACTGTGAGTGAAAGAGAGAGAGAGAAGCTGTAAGTGAGAGAGAGAGAAAAGCTGTGTGTGTGAGAGAGAGAAAGAGAAGCTGTGAGTGAGAGAGAGAGAGAAAGAGAAGCTGTAAGTGAGAGAGAGAAAGAGATGCTGTGAGTAAGTGAGAGAGTGAGAAGATGTGAGTGAGTGAGAGAGAGAGAAGCTGGGTGTGAGTAAGAGAGAGAGAAGCTGTGAGTGAGAGAGAGAGAAAGGAAGAAAGAGAAGCTGTGAGTGAGAGAGAGTGAGAGAGAGAGAAGCTGTGAGTGAGTGAGAGAGAGAGAGAAGCTGTGAGTGAGAGAGAGAGAGAAAGAGAAGCTGTGAGTGAGAGAGAGAGAGAGAACGAGAAGCTGTGAGTGTGAGAGAGAGAAAGAGATGCTGTGAGTGAGTGAGTGAGAGAGTGAGAAGCTGTGAGTGAGTGAGAGAGAGAGGAGCTGGGAGTGAGTAAGAGAGAGAGAAGCTGTGAGTGAGAGAGAGAGAGAGAAGCTGTGAGTGAGGGAGAGAGAGCAAGAGAAGCTATGCGTGAGAGAGAGAGAAAGAGAAGCTGTGAATGAGAGAGAGAGAAAAAGAAGCTGTGTGAGAGAGAGAGAAAGAGAAGCTGTGAGTGACAGAGAGAGAGAAAGAGAAGCTGTGAGTGAGAGAAAGAGAAGCTGTGAGTGAGAGAGAGAGAGAAAGAGAAGCTGTGAATGAGAGAGAGAGAAAGAGAAGCTGTGTGTGTGAGAGAGAGAAAGAGAAGCTGTGAGTGAGAGAGAGAGAGAAAGAGAAGCTGTGAGTGAGTGAGAGAGAAAGAGAAGCTGTGTGTGTGAGAGAGAGAGAAGCTGAGAGTGAGAGAGAGAGAATGAGAAGGTGTGAGTTAGAGAGAGAGACAAAGAGAAGCTGTGTGTGTGAGAGAGAGAACGAGAAGCTGTGAGTGAGAGAGAGAGAAAGAGAAGCTGTGAGTGAGAGAGAGGGAGAGAAGCTGTGAGTGTGTGTGAGAGAGAAAATCAGGGAGTGAGTAAGAGAGAGAGAGGGAAGCTGTGAGTGAGAGAGAGAGAGAAATAGAAGCTGTAAGTGAGAGAGAGAGAAAGAGAAACTGTGAGTGAAAGAGAGAGAGAGAAGCTGTAAGTGAGAGAGAGAGAGAGAGAGAAGCTGTGTGTGTGAGAGAGAGACAGAGAAGCTGTGAGTGAGAGAGAGAGAGAAAGATAAGCTGTAAGTGAGAGAGAGAAAGAGATGCTGTGAGTAAGTGAGAGAGTGAGAAGATGTGAGTGAGTGAGTGAGAGGGAAGCTGGGAGTGAGTAAGAGAGAGAGAAGCTGTGAGTGAGAGAGAGAGAAAGAAAGAAAGAGAAGCTGCGAGTGAGAGAGAGTGAGAGAGAGAGAAGCTGTTAGTGAGTGAGAGAGAGAGAGAAGCTGTGAGTGAGAGAGAGAGAGAAAGAGCTGTGAGTGAGAGAGAGAGAGAAAGAGAAGGTGTGAGTGAGAGAGAGAGAAAGAGAAGCTGTGAGTGAGAGAGAGAGAGAAAGAAAGAGAAGCTGTGAGTGAGAGAGAGAGAAAGAGAAGCTGTGAATGAGAGAGAGAGAAAGAGAAGCTGTGTGAGAGAGATAGAGAAAGAGAAGCTGTGAGTGAGAGAAAGAGAAGCTGTGAGTGAGAGAGAGTGAGAAAGAGAAGCTGTGAGTGAGAGAGAGAGAGAAAGAGAAGCTGTGAGTGAGAGAGAGAGAGAAAGAGAAGCAGTGAATGAGAGAGAGAGAAAGAGAAGCTGTGTGAGAGAGAGAGAAGCTATGAGTGAGAGAGAGAGAGAGAGAAAGAGAAGCTGTGAGTGAGAGAGAGAGAAATAGGTGTAAGTGAGTGAGAGAGAGAAAGAGAAGCTGTCAGTGAGAGAGAGAGAGAAGCTGTTAGTGAGAGAGAGAGAAGCTGTGAGTGACAGAGAGAGAGAAAGAGAAGCTGTGTGTGTGATAGAGAGAGAGAAAGAGAAGCTGAGCATGAGAGAGAGAGAGAAAGAGAAGCTGTAAGTGAGAGAGAGAGAGAGAAGCTGTGTGTGTGTGAGAGAGAGAAAGAGAAGCTGTGAGTGTGTGAGAGAGAGAGAAAGAGAAGCTGTGAGTGAGAGAGAGAGAAAGAGATGCTGTGAGTGTGAGTGAGAGAGTGAGAAGCTGTGAGTGAGAGAGAGAGAGGAGCTGGGAGTGAGTAAGAGAGAGAGAAGCTGTGAGTGAGAGAGAGAGAGAGAAGCTGTGTGTGAGAGAGTGAGAGAAAGAGAAGCTGTGAGTGAGAGAGAGAGAAAGAGAAGCTGTGAGTGAGGGAGAGAGAGCAAGAGAAGCTGTGAGTGAGAGAGAGAAAGAGAAGCAGTGTGTGTGTGAGAGAGAGAAAGAGAAGCTCTGAATGAGTGAGAGAGAAAGAGAAGCTGTGTGTGTGTGAGAGAGAGAGAAGCTGAGAGTGAGAGAGAGAGAGAGAATGAGAAGGTGTGAGTGAGAGAGAGAGACAAAGAGAAGCTGTGTGAGAGAGAGAACGAGAAGCTGTGAGTGAGAGAGAGAGAGAAAGAGAAGCTGTGAGTAAGAGAGAGGGAGAGAAGCTGTGAGTGTGTGAGAGAGAGAAAATCAGGGAGTGAGCAAGAGAGAGAGGGAAGCTGTGAGTGAGAGAGAGAGAAATAGAAGCTGTAAGTGAGAGAGAGAGAAAGAGAAACTGTGAGTGAAAGAGAGAGAGAGAAGCTGTAAGTGAGAGAGAGAGAGAAGCTGTGTGTGTGTGAGAGAGAAAGAGAAGCTGTGAGTGAGAGAGAGAGAGAAAGAGAAGCTGTAAGTGAGAGAGAGAAAGAGATGCTGTGAGTAAGTGAGAGAGTGAGAAGATGTGAGTGAGTGAGAGAGAGAGAAGCTGGGAGTGAGTAAGAGAGAGAGAGAAGCTGTGAGTGAGAGAGAGAGAAAGAAAGAAAGAGAAGCTGTGAGTGAGAGAGAGTGAGAGAGAGAGAAGCTGTGAGTGAGTGAGAGAGAGAGAAGCTGTGAGTGAGAGAGAGAGAGAAAGAGAAGGTGTGAGTGAGAGAGAGAGAGAAAGAGAAGCTGGTAGTGAGAGAGAGAGAGAGAAAGAAGGAGAAGCTGTGAGTGAGAGAGAGAGAAAGAGAAGCTGTGAATGAGAGAGAGAGAAAGAGAAGCTGTGTGAGAGAGATAGAGAAAGAGCTGTGAGTGAGAGAAAGAGAAGCTGTGAGTGAGAGAGAGTGAGAAAGAGAAGCTGTGAGTGAGAGAGAGAGAAAGAGAAGCTGTGAATGAGAGAGAGAGAAAGAGAAGCTGTGTGTGAGAGAGAGAAGCTGTGAGTGAGAGAGAGAGAGGAAGAGAAGCTGTGAGCGAGAGAGAGAAATAGGTCTAAGTGAGTGAGAGAGAGAAAGAGAAGCTGTCAGTGAGAGAGAGAGAGAGAAGCTGTTAGTGAGAGAGAGAGAAGCTATGAGTGACAGAGAGAGAAAGAGAAGCTGTGTGTGTGATAGAGAGAGAGAAAGAGAAGCTGTGAGTGAGAGAGAGAGAGAAAGAGAAGCTGTAAGTGAGAGAGAGAGAGAGAAGCTGTGTGTGAGAGAGAGAGAAAGAGAAGCTGTGAGTGAGAGAGAGATAGAGAAAGAGAAGCTGTGAGTGAGTGAGAGAGAAAGAGATGCTGTGAGTGATTGAGTGAGAGAGTGAGAAGCTGTGAGTGAGAGAGAGAGAGAGGAGCTGGGAGTGAGTAAGAGAGAAAGAAGCTGTGAGTGAGAGAGAGAGAAAGAAAGAAAGAGAAGCTGTGAGTGAGAGAGAGTGAGAGAGAGAAGCTGTGAGTGAGAGAGAGAGAGAAAGAGAAGCTGTGAGTGAGAGAGAGAGAGAAAGAGAAGCTGTGAATGAGAGAGAGAGAAAAAGAAGCTGTGAGGGAGAGAGAGAGAAAGAGAAGCTGTGAGTGAGAGACAGAGAGAAAGAGAAGCTGTGAGTGAGAGAGAGAAAGAGAAGGTGTGTGTGTGTGAGAGAGAAAGAGAAGCTGTGAGTGAGTGAGAGAGAAAGAGAAGCTGTGTGTGTGTGTGAGAGAAGGAGAAGCTGTGAGTGAGAGAGAGAGAGAAAGAGAAGCTGTGAGTGAGAGAGAGAGAGAAAGAGAAGCTGTGAGTGAGAGAGAGAGAAGCTGTGAGTGACAGAGAGAGAGAGAGAAAGAGAAGCTGTGAGTGAGAGAAAGAGAAGCGGTGAGTGAGAGAGAGAGAGAAAGAGAAGCTGTGAATGAGAGAGAGAGAAAGAGAAGCTATGAGAGAGAGAGAAGCTGTGAGTGAGAGAGTGAGAGAAAGAGAAGCTGTGAGTGAGAGAGAGAGAGAGAAGCTGTGAGTGAGAGAGAGAGAGCAAGAGAAGCTGTGAGTGAGAGAGAGAAAGAGAAGGTGTGTGTGTGAGAGAGAGAAAGAGAAGCTGTGAGTGAGTGAGAGAGAAAGAGAAGCTGTGTGTGTGTGTGAGAGAAGGAGAAGCTGTGAGTGAGAGAGAGAGAGAAAGAGAAGCTGTGAGTGAGAGAGAGAGAAAGAGAAGCTGTGAGTGAGAGAGAGGGAGAGAAGCTGTGAGTGGGTGAGAGAGAGAAAATCAGGGAGTGAGTAAGAGACAGAGGGAAGCTGTGAGTGATTGAGAGAGAGAAATAGAAGCTGTAAGTGAGAGAAAGAGAAACTGTGAGTGAAAGAGAGAGAGAAGCTGTGAGTGAGAGAGAGAGAGAAAGAGAAGCTGTGAGTGAGAGTGAGAGAGAAAGAGAAGCTGAGAGTGAGTGAGAGAGAGAAAGAGATGGTGTAAGGGAGAGAGAGAGAAGCTGTGTGTGTGTCAGAGAGAAAGAAAAGCTGTGAGTGAGAGAGAGAGAGAAAGAGAAGCTGTGAGTGTGTGTGAGAGAGAGTGAGAAGCTGTGTGTGTGTGAGAGAGAAGCTGGGAGTGAGTAAGAGAGAGAGAGAAGCTGTGTGTGAGAGAGAGAAGCTGTGAGTGTGAGAGAGAGAGAAAGAGAAGCTGTGAGTGAGAGAGAGTGAGAGAGAGAGAAGCTGTGAGTGAGTGAGAGAGAGAAGCTGTGTGTGTGTGAGAGAGAAAGAGAAGCTGTAAGTGAGAGAGAGTGAGAAAGAGAGAAGCTGTGAGTGAGAGAGTGAGAGAAATAGAAGCTGTGAGTGAGAGAGAGAGGGAAAGAGAAGCTGTGAGTGAGTGAGAGAGAAAGAGAAGCTGTGTGTGTGTGTGAGAGAGAGAAGCTGAGAGTGAGAGAGAGATAATGAGAAGCTGTGAGTGAGAGATAGAGACAAAGAGAAGGTGTGTGTGTGAGAGAGAGAGAACGAGAAGCTGTGAATGAGAGAGAGAGAGAAATAGGTGTAAGTGAGTGAGAGAGAGAGAGAGAAGCTGTTAGTGAGAGAGAGAGAAGCTGTGAGTGACAGAGAGAGAGAAAGAGAAGCTGTGTGCGTGAGAGAGAGAGAGAAAGAGAAGCTGTAAGTGAGAGAGAGAGAGAAGCTGTGTGTGTGTGAGAGAGAAAGAGAAGCTGTGAGTGATAGAGAGAGAGAAAGAGAAGCTGTGAGTGAGTGAGAGAGAGAAAGAGATGCTGTGAGTGAGTGAGTAAGAGAGTGAGAAGCTGTGAGTGAGAGAGAGAGGAGCTGGGAGTGAGTAAGAGAGAGAGAAGCTGTGAGTGAGAGAGAGAGAGAGAAGCTGTGAGTGAGGGAGAGAGAGAAAGAGAAGCTGTGAGTGAGAGAGAGAGAAAGAGAAGCTGTGAATGAGAGAGAGAGAAAAAGAAGCTGTGAGGGAGAGAGAGAGAGAGAAAGAGAAGCTGTGAGTGAGAGACAGAGAGAAAGAGAAGCTGTGAGTGAGAGAGAGAGAGAAAGAGAAGCTGTGAGTGAGAGAGAGAGAGAGAAAGAAAGAGAAGCTCTGAGTGAGTGAGAGAGAAAGAGAAGCTGTGTGTGTGTGAGAGAGAGAGAAGCTGAGAGTGAGAGAGAGAGAGAGAATGAGAAGGTGTGAGTGAGAGAGAGAGACAAAGAGAAGCTGTGTGAGAGAGAGAGAACAAGAAGCTGTGAATGAGAGAGAGAGAGAAAGAGAAGCTGTGAGTAAGAGAGAGGGAGAGAAGCTGTGAGTGTGTGAGAGAGAGAAAATCAGGGAGTGAGTAAGAGAGAGAGGGAAGCTGTGAGTGAGAGAGAGAGAAATAGAAGCTGTAAGTGAGAGAGAGAGAAAGAGAAACTGTGAGTGAAAGAGAGAGAGAGAAGCTGTAAGTGAGAGAGAGAGAGAGAAGCTGTGTGTGTGTGAGAGAGAAAGAGAAGCTGTGAGTGAGAGAGAGAGAGAAAGAGAAGCTGTAAGTGAGAGAGAGAAAGAGATGCTGTGAGTAAGTGAGAGAGTGAGAAGATGTGAGTGAGTGAGAGAGAGAGAAGCTGGGAGTGAGTAAGAGAGAGAGAGAAGCTGTGAGAGAGAGAGAGAGAGAAAGAAAGAGAAGCTGTGAGTGAGAGAGAGTGAGAGAGAGAGAAGCTGTGAGTGAGTGAGAGAGAGAAGCTGTGAGTGAGAGAGAGAGAGAAAGAGAAGGTGTGAGTGAGAGAGAGAGAGAAAGAGAAGCTGGTAGTGAGAGAGAGAGAGAGAAAGAAGGAGAAGCTGTGAGTGAGACAGAGAGAAAGAGAAGCTGTGAATGAGAGAGAGAGAAAGAGAAGCTGTGTGAGAGAGATAGAGAAAGAGAAGCTGTGAGTGAGAGAAAGAGAAGCTGTGAGTGAGAGAGAGTGAGAAAGAGAAGCTGTGAGTGAGAGAGAGAGAAAGAG
Organism: Bradypodion pumilum; assembly: GCA_035047305.1. Taxonomy (NCBI): domain Eukaryota; kingdom Metazoa; phylum Chordata; class Lepidosauria; order Squamata; family Chamaeleonidae; genus Bradypodion; species Bradypodion pumilum. The sequence continues at coordinate 226,749,427 of JAWDJD010000002.1, read as the reverse complement.
AAGCTGTGAATGAGAGAGAGAGAAAGAGAAGCTGTGTGTGAGAGAGAGAAGCTGTGAGTGAGAGAGAGAGAGGAAGAGAAGCTGTGAGTGAGAGAGAGAAATAGGTCTAAGTGAGTGAGAGAGAGAAAGAGAAGCTGTCAGTGAGAGAGAGAGAGAGAGAAGCTGTTAGTGAGAGAGAGAGAAACTATGAGTGAGAGAGAGAGAGAAAGAGAAGGTGTGAGTGAGAGAGAGAGAGAAAGAGAAGCTGACCGTGAGAGAGAGAGAGAAAAAGAAGCTGTAAGTGAGAGAGAGAGAGAGAGAAGCTGTGTGTGTGAGAGAGAGAAAGAGAAGCTGTCAGTGAGAGAGAGATAGAGAAAGAGAAGCTGTGAGTGAGTGAGAGAGAAAGAGATGCTGTGAGTGATTGAGTGAGAGAGTGAGAAGCTGTGAGTGAGAGAGAGAGAAAGAGAAGCTGTGAATGAGAGTGAGAGAAAAAGAAGCTGTGAGGGAGAGAGAGAGAGAGAAAGAGAAGGTGTGAGTGAGAGACAGAGAGAAAGAGAAGCTGTGAGTGAGAGAGAGAGAGAAAGAGAAGCTGTGAGTGAGAGAGAGAGAGAGAAAGAAAGAGAAGCTGTGAGTGAGAGAGAGAGAGAAAGAGAAGCTGTGAATGAGAGAGAGAAAGAGAAGCTGTGTGTGTGAGAGAGAAAGAGAAGCTGTGAGTGAGAGAGAGAGAGAAAGAGAAGCTGTGAATGAGAGAGAGAGAAAGAGAAGCTGTGAGAGAGAGAGAAGCTGTGTGTGAGAGAGTGAGAGAAAGAGAAGCTGTGAGTGAGAGAGAGAGAAAGAGAAGCTGTGTGTGTGTGAGAGAGAGAAGCTGAGAGTGAGAGAGAGAGAGAGAATGAGAAGGTGTGAGTGAGAGAGAGAGACAAAGAGAAGCTGTGTGTGTGAGAGAGAGAACGAGAAGCTGTGAGTGAGAGAGAGAGAGAAAGAGAAGCTGTGAGTGAGAGAGAGAGAAAGAGAAGCTGTGAGTGAGAGAGAGGGAGAGAAGCTGTAAGTGTGTGTGAGAGAGAAAATCAGGGAGTGAGTAAGAGAGAGAGAGGGAAGCTGTGAGTGAGAGAGAGAGAAATAGAAGCTGTAAGTGAGAGAGAGAAAGAGAAACTGTGAGTGAAAGAGAGAGAGAGAAGCTGTAAGTGAGAGAGAGAGAAAAGCTGTGTGTGTGAGAGAGAGAAAGAGAAGCTGTGAGTGAGAGAGAGAGAGAAAGAGAAGCTGTAAGTGAGAGAGAGAAAGAGATGCTGTGAGTAAGTGAGAGAGTGAGAAGATGTGAGTGAGTGAGAGAGAGAGAAGCTGGGTGTGAGTAAGAGAGAGAGAAGCTGTGAGTGAGAGAGAGAGAAAGGAAGAAAGAGAAGCTGTGAGTGAGAGAGAGTGAGAGAGAGAGAAGCTGTGAGTGAGTGAGAGAGAGAGAGAGAAGCTGTGAGTGAGAGAGAGAGAGAAAGAGAAGCTGTGAGTGAGAGAGAGAGAGAGAACGAGAAGCTGTGAGTGTGAGAGAGAGAAAGAGATGCTGTGAGTGAGTGAGTGAGAGAGTGAGAAGCTGTGAGTGAGTGAGAGAGAGAGGAGCTGGGAGTGAGTAAGAGAGAGAGAAGCTGTGAGTGAGAGAGAGAGAGAAGCTGTGAGTGAGGGAGAGAGAGCAAGAGAAGCTATGCGTGAGAGAGAGAGAAAGAGAAGCTGTGAATGAGAGAGAGAGAAAAAGAAGCTGTGTGAGAGAGAGAGAAAGAGAAGCTGTGAGTGACAGAGAGAGAGAAAGAGAAGCTGTGAGTGAGAGAAAGAGAAGCTGTGAGTGAGAGAGAGAGAGAAAGAGAAGCTGTGAATGAGAGAGAGAGAAAGAGAAGCTGTGTGTGTGAGAGAGAGAAAGAGAAGCTGTGAGTGAGAGAGAGAGAGAAAGAGAAGCTGTGAGTGAGTGAGAGAGAAAGAGAAGCTGTGTGTGTGAGAGAGAGAGAAGCTGAGAGTGAGAGAGAGAGAATGAGAAGGTGTGAGTTAGAGAGAGAGACAAAGAGAAGCTGTGTGTGTGAGAGAGAGAACGAGAAGCTGTGAGTGAGAGAGAGAGAAAGAGAAGCTGTGAGTGAGAGAGAGGGAGAGAAGCTGTGAGTGTGTGTGAGAGAGAAAATCAGGGAGTGAGTAAGAGAGAGAGAGGGAAGCTGTGAGTGAGAGAGAGAGAGAAATAGAAGCTGTAAGTGAGAGAGAGAGAAAGAGAAACTGTGAGTGAAAGAGAGAGAGAGAAGCTGTAAGTGAGAGAGAGAGAGAGAGAGAAGCTGTGTGTGTGAGAGAGAGACAGAGAAGCTGTGAGTGAGAGAGAGAGAGAAAGATAAGCTGTAAGTGAGAGAGAGAAAGAGATGCTGTGAGTAAGTGAGAGAGTGAGAAGATGTGAGTGAGTGAGTGAGAGGGAAGCTGGGAGTGAGTAAGAGAGAGAGAAGCTGTGAGTGAGAGAGAGAGAAAGAAAGAAAGAGAAGCTGCGAGTGAGAGAGAGTGAGAGAGAGAGAAGCTGTTAGTGAGTGAGAGAGAGAGAGAAGCTGTGAGTGAGAGAGAGAGAGAAAGAGCTGTGAGTGAGAGAGAGAGAGAAAGAGAAGGTGTGAGTGAGAGAGAGAGAAAGAGAAGCTGTGAGTGAGAGAGAGAGAGAAAGAAAGAGAAGCTGTGAGTGAGAGAGAGAGAAAGAGAAGCTGTGAATGAGAGAGAGAGAAAGAGAAGCTGTGTGAGAGAGATAGAGAAAGAGAAGCTGTGAGTGAGAGAAAGAGAAGCTGTGAGTGAGAGAGAGTGAGAAAGAGAAGCTGTGAGTGAGAGAGAGAGAGAAAGAGAAGCTGTGAGTGAGAGAGAGAGAGAAAGAGAAGCAGTGAATGAGAGAGAGAGAAAGAGAAGCTGTGTGAGAGAGAGAGAAGCTATGAGTGAGAGAGAGAGAGAGAGAAAGAGAAGCTGTGAGTGAGAGAGAGAGAAATAGGTGTAAGTGAGTGAGAGAGAGAAAGAGAAGCTGTCAGTGAGAGAGAGAGAGAAGCTGTTAGTGAGAGAGAGAGAAGCTGTGAGTGACAGAGAGAGAGAAAGAGAAGCTGTGTGTGTGATAGAGAGAGAGAAAGAGAAGCTGAGCATGAGAGAGAGAGAGAAAGAGAAGCTGTAAGTGAGAGAGAGAGAGAGAAGCTGTGTGTGTGTGAGAGAGAGAAAGAGAAGCTGTGAGTGTGTGAGAGAGAGAGAAAGAGAAGCTGTGAGTGAGAGAGAGAGAAAGAGATGCTGTGAGTGTGAGTGAGAGAGTGAGAAGCTGTGAGTGAGAGAGAGAGAGGAGCTGGGAGTGAGTAAGAGAGAGAGAAGCTGTGAGTGAGAGAGAGAGAGAGAAGCTGTGTGTGAGAGAGTGAGAGAAAGAGAAGCTGTGAGTGAGAGAGAGAGAAAGAGAAGCTGTGAGTGAGGGAGAGAGAGCAAGAGAAGCTGTGAGTGAGAGAGAGAAAGAGAAGCAGTGTGTGTGTGAGAGAGAGAAAGAGAAGCTCTGAATGAGTGAGAGAGAAAGAGAAGCTGTGTGTGTGTGAGAGAGAGAGAAGCTGAGAGTGAGAGAGAGAGAGAGAATGAGAAGGTGTGAGTGAGAGAGAGAGACAAAGAGAAGCTGTGTGAGAGAGAGAACGAGAAGCTGTGAGTGAGAGAGAGAGAGAAAGAGAAGCTGTGAGTAAGAGAGAGGGAGAGAAGCTGTGAGTGTGTGAGAGAGAGAAAATCAGGGAGTGAGCAAGAGAGAGAGGGAAGCTGTGAGTGAGAGAGAGAGAAATAGAAGCTGTAAGTGAGAGAGAGAGAAAGAGAAACTGTGAGTGAAAGAGAGAGAGAGAAGCTGTAAGTGAGAGAGAGAGAGAAGCTGTGTGTGTGTGAGAGAGAAAGAGAAGCTGTGAGTGAGAGAGAGAGAGAAAGAGAAGCTGTAAGTGAGAGAGAGAAAGAGATGCTGTGAGTAAGTGAGAGAGTGAGAAGATGTGAGTGAGTGAGAGAGAGAGAAGCTGGGAGTGAGTAAGAGAGAGAGAGAAGCTGTGAGTGAGAGAGAGAGAAAGAAAGAAAGAGAAGCTGTGAGTGAGAGAGAGTGAGAGAGAGAGAAGCTGTGAGTGAGTGAGAGAGAGAGAAGCTGTGAGTGAGAGAGAGAGAGAAAGAGAAGGTGTGAGTGAGAGAGAGAGAGAAAGAGAAGCTGGTAGTGAGAGAGAGAGAGAGAAAGAAGGAGAAGCTGTGAGTGAGAGAGAGAGAAAGAGAAGCTGTGAATGAGAGAGAGAGAAAGAGAAGCTGTGTGAGAGAGAGAGAAAGAGAAGCTGTGAGTGACAGAGAGAGAGAAAGAGAAGCTGTGAGTGAGAGAAAGAGAAGCTGTGAGTGAGAGAGAGAGAGAAAGAGAAGCTGTGAATGAGAGAGAGAGAAAGAGAAGCTGTGTGTGTGAGAGAGAGAAAGAGAAGCTGTGAGTGAGAGAGAGAGAGAAAGAGAAGCTGTGAGTGAGTGAGAGAGAAAGAGAAGCTGTGTGTGTGAGAGAGAGAGAAGCTGAGAGTGAGAGAGAGAGAATGAGAAGGTGTGAGTTAGAGAGAGAGACAAAGAGAAGCTGTGTGTGTGAGAGAGAGAACGAGAAGCTGTGAGTGAGAGAGAGAGAAAGAGAAGCTGTGAGTGAGAGAGAGGGAGAGAAGCTGTGAGTGTGTGTGAGAGAGAAAATCAGGGAGTGAGTAAGAGAGAGAGAGGGAAGCTGTGAGTGAGAGAGAGAGAGAAATAGAAGCTGTAAGTGAGAGAGAGAGAAAGAGAAACTGTGAGTGAAAGAGAGAGAGAGAAGCTGTAAGTGAGAGAGAGAGAGAGAGAGAAGCTGTGTGTGTGAGAGAGAGACAGAGAAGCTGTGAGTGAGAGAGAGAGAGAAAGATAAGCTGTAAGTGAGAGAGAGAAAGAGATGCTGTGAGTAAGTGAGAGAGTGAGAAGATGTGAGTGAGTGAGTGAGAGGGAAGCTGGGAGTGAGTAAGAGAGAGAGAAGCTGTGAGTGAGAGAGAGAGAAAGAAAGAAAGAGAAGCTGCGAGTGAGAGAGAGTGAGAGAGAGAGAAGCTGTTAGTGAGTGAGAGAGAGAGAGAAGCTGTGAGTGAGAGAGAGAGAGAAAGAGCTGTGAGTGAGAGAGAGAGAGAAAGAGAAGGTGTGAGTGAGAGAGAGAGAAAGAGAAGCTGTGAGTGAGAGAGAGAGAGAAAGAAAGAGAAGCTGTGAGTGAGAGAGAGAGAAAGAGAAGCTGTGAATGAGAGAGAGAGAAAGAGAAGCTGTGTGAGAGAGATAGAGAAAGAGAAGCTGTGAGTGAGAGAAAGAGAAGCTGTGAGTGAGAGAGAGTGAGAAAGAGAAGCTGTGAGTGAGAGAGAGAGAGAAAGAGAAGCTGTGAGTGAGAGAGAGAGAGAAAGAGAAGCAGTGAATGAGAGAGAGAGAAAGAGAAGCTGTGTGAGAGAGAGAGAAGCTATGAGTGAGAGAGAGAGAGAGAGAAAGAGAAGCTGTGAGTGAGAGAGAGAGAAATAGGTGTAAGTGAGTGAGAGAGAGAAAGAGAAGCTGTCAGTGAGAGAGAGAGAGAAGCTGTTAGTGAGAGAGAGAGAAGCTGTGAGTGACAGAGAGAGAGAAAGAGAAGCTGTGTGTGTGATAGAGAGAGAGAAAGAGAAGCTGAGCATGAGAGAGAGAGAGAAAGAGAAGCTGTAAGTGAGAGAGAGAGAGAGAAGCTGTGTGTGTGTGAGAGAGAGAAAGAGAAGCTGTGAGTGTGTGAGAGAGAGAGAAAGAGAAGCTGTGAGTGAGAGAGAGAGAAAGAGATGCTGTGAGTGTGAGTGAGAGAGTGAGAAGCTGTGAGTGAGAGAGAGAGAGGAGCTGGGAGTGAGTAAGAGAGAGAGAAGCTGTGAGTGAGAGAGAGAGAGAGAAGCTGTGTGTGAGAGAGTGAGAGAAAGAGAAGCTGTGAGTGAGAGAGAGAGAAAGAGAAGCTGTGAGTGAGGGAGAGAGAGCAAGAGAAGCTGTGAGTGAGAGAGAGAAAGAGAAGCAGTGTGTGTGTGAGAGAGAGAAAGAGAAGCTCTGAATGAGTGAGAGAGAAAGAGAAGCTGTGTGTGTGTGAGAGAGAGAGAAGCTGAGAGTGAGAGAGAGAGAGAGAATGAGAAGGTGTGAGTGAGAGAGAGAGACAAAGAGAAGCTGTGTGAGAGAGAGAACGAGAAGCTGTGAGTGAGAGAGAGAGAGAAAGAGAAGCTGTGAGTAAGAGAGAGGGAGAGAAGCTGTGAGTGTGTGAGAGAGAGAAAATCAGGGAGTGAGCAAGAGAGAGAGGGAAGCTGTGAGTGAGAGAGAGAGAAATAGAAGCTGTAAGTGAGAGAGAGAGAAAGAGAAACTGTGAGTGAAAGAGAGAGAGAGAAGCTGTAAGTGAGAGAGAGAGAGAAGCTGTGTGTGTGTGAGAGAGAAAGAGAAGCTGTGAGTGAGAGAGAGAGAGAAAGAGAAGCTGTAAGTGAGAGAGAGAAAGAGATGCTGTGAGTAAGTGAGAGAGTGAGAAGATGTGAGTGAGTGAGAGAGAGAGAAGCTGGGAGTGAGTAAGAGAGAGAGAGAAGCTGTGAGTGAGAGAGAGAGAAAGAAAGAAAGAGAAGCTGTGAGTGAGAGAGAGTGAGAGAGAGAGAAGCTGTGAGTGAGTGAGAGAGAGAGAAGCTGTGAGTGAGAGAGAGAGAGAAAGAGAAGGTGTGAGTGAGAGAGAGAGAGAAAGAGAAGCTGGTAGTGAGAGAGAGAGAGAGAAAGAAGGAGAAGCTGTGAGTGAGAGAGAGAGAAAGAGAAGCTGTGAATGAGAGAGAGAGAAAGAGAAGCTGTGTGAGAGAGATAGAGAAAGAGCTGTGAGTGAGAGAAAGAGAAGCTGTGAGTGAGAGAGAGTGAGAAAGAGAAGCTGTGAGTGAGAGAGAGAGAAAGAGAAGCTGTGAATGAGAGAGAGAGAAAGAGAAGCTGTGTGTGAGAGAGAGAAGCTGTGAGTGAGAGAGAGAGAGGAAGAGAAGCTGTGAGCGAGAGAGAGAAATAGGTCTAAGTGAGTGAGAGAGAGAAAGAGAAGCTGTCAGTGAGAGAGAGAGAGAGAAGCTGTTAGTGAGAGAGAGAGAAGCTATGAGTGACAGAGAGAGAAAGAGAAGCTGTGTGTGTGATAGAGAGAGAGAAAGAGAAGCTGTGAGTGAGAGAGAGAGAGAAAGAGAAGCTGTAAGTGAGAGAGAGAGAGAGAGAAGCTGTGTGTGAGAGAGAGAGAAAGAGAAGCTGTGAGTGAGAGAGAGATAGAGAAAGAGAAGCTGTGAGTGAGTGAGAGAGAAAGAGATGCTGTGAGTGATTGAGTGAGAGAGTGAGAAGCTGTGAGTGAGAGAGAGAGAGAGGAGCTGGGAGTGAGTAAGAGAGAAAGAAGCTGTGAGTGAGAGAGAGAGAAAGAAAGAAAGAGAAGCTGTGAGTGAGAGAGAGTGAGAGAGAGAAGCTGTGAGTGAGAGAGAGAGAGAAAGAGAAGCTGTGAGTGAGAGAGAGAGAGAAAGAGAAGCTGTGAATGAGAGAGAGAGAAAAAGAAGCTGTGAGGGAGAGAGAGAGAAAGAGAAGCTGTGAGTGAGAGACAGAGAGAAAGAGAAGCTGTGAGTGAGAGAGAGAAAGAGAAGGTGTGTGTGTGTGAGAGAGAAAGAGAAGCTGTGAGTGAGTGAGAGAGAAAGAGAAGCTGTGTGTGTGTGTGAGAGAAGGAGAAGCTGTGAGTGAGAGAGAGAGAGAAAGAGAAGCTGTGAGTGAGAGAGAGAGAGAAAGAGAAGCTGTGAGTGAGAGAGAGAGAAGCTGTGAGTGACAGAGAGAGAGAGAGAAAGAGAAGCTGTGAGTGAGAGAAAGAGAAGCGGTGAGTGAGAGAGAGAGAGAAAGAGAAGCTGTGAATGAGAGAGAGAGAAAGAGAAGCTATGAGAGAGAGAGAAGCTGTGAGTGAGAGAGTGAGAGAAAGAGAAGCTGTGAGTGAGAGAGAGAGAGAGAAGCTGTGAGTGAGAGAGAGAGAGCAAGAGAAGCTGTGAGTGAGAGAGAGAAAGAGAAGGTGTGTGTGTGAGAGAGAGAAAGAGAAGCTGTGAGTGAGTGAGAGAGAAAGAGAAGCTGTGTGTGTGTGTGAGAGAAGGAGAAGCTGTGAGTGAGAGAGAGAGAGAAAGAGAAGCTGTGAGTGAGAGAGAGAGAAAGAGAAGCTGTGAGTGAGAGAGAGGGAGAGAAGCTGTGAGTGGGTGAGAGAGAGAAAATCAGGGAGTGAGTAAGAGACAGAGGGAAGCTGTGAGTGATTGAGAGAGAGAAATAGAAGCTGTAAGTGAGAGAAAGAGAAACTGTGAGTGAAAGAGAGAGAGAAGCTGTGAGTGAGAGAGAGAGAGAAAGAGAAGCTGTGAGTGAGAGTGAGAGAGAAAGAGAAGCTGTGTGAGTGATAGAGAGAGAGAAAGAGAAGCTGAGAGTGAGTGAGAGAGAGAAAGAGATGGTGTAAGGGAGAGAGAGAGAAGCTGTGTGTGTGTCAGAGAGAAAGAAAAGCTGTGAGTGAGAGAGAGAGAGAAAGAGAAGCTGTGAGTGTGTGTGAGAGAGAGTGAGAAGCTGTGTGTGTGTGAGAGAGAAGCTGGGAGTGAGTAAGAGAGAGAGAGAAGCTGTGTGTGAGAGAGAGAAGCTGTGAGTGTGAGAGAGAGAGAAAGAGAAGCTGTGAGTGAGAGAGAGTGAGAGAGAGAGAAGCTGTGAGTGAGTGAGAGAGAGAAGCTGTGTGTGTGTGAGAGAGAAAGAGAAGCTGTAAGTGAGAGAGAGTGAGAAAGAGAGAAGCTGTGAGTGAGAGAGTGAGAGAAATAGAAGCTGTGAGTGAGAGAGAGAGGGAAAGAGAAGCTGTGAGTGAGTGAGAGAGAAAGAGAAGCTGTGTGTGTGTGTGAGAGAGAGAAGCTGAGAGTGAGAGAGAGATAATGAGAAGCTGTGAGTGAGAGATAGAGACAAAGAGAAGGTGTGTGTGTGAGAGAGAGAGAACGAGAAGCTGTGAATGAGAGAGAGAGAGAAATAGGTGTAAGTGAGTGAGAGAGAGAGAGAGAAGCTGTTAGTGAGAGAGAGAGAAGCTGTGAGTGACAGAGAGAGAGAAAGAGAAGCTGTGTGCGTGAGAGAGAGAGAGAAAGAGAAGCTGTAAGTGAGAGAGAGAGAGAAGCTGTGTGTGTGTGAGAGAGAAAGAGAAGCTGTGAGTGATAGAGAGAGAGAAAGAGAAGCTGTGAGTGAGTGAGAGAGAGAAAGAGATGCTGTGAGTGAGTGAGTAAGAGAGTGAGAAGCTGTGAGTGAGAGAGAGAGGAGCTGGGAGTGAGTAAGAGAGAGAGAAGCTGTGAGTGAGAGAGAGAGAGAGAAGCTGTGAGTGAGGGAGAGAGAGAAAGAGAAGCTGTGAGTGAGAGAGAGAGAAAGAGAAGCTGTGAATGAGAGAGAGAGAAAAAGAAGCTGTGAGGGAGAGAGAGAGAGAGAAAGAGAAGCTGTGAGTGAGAGACAGAGAGAAAGAGAAGCTGTGAGTGAGAGAGAGAGAGAAAGAGAAGCTGTGAGTGAGAGAGAGAGAGAGAAAGAAAGAGAAGCTCTGAGTGAGTGAGAGAGAAAGAGAAGCTGTGTGTGTGTGAGAGAGAGAGAAGCTGAGAGTGAGAGAGAGAGAGAGAATGAGAAGGTGTGAGTGAGAGAGAGAGACAAAGAGAAGCTGTGTGAGAGAGAGAGAACAAGAAGCTGTGAATGAGAGAGAGAGAGAAAGAGAAGCTGTGAGTAAGAGAGAGGGAGAGAAGCTGTGAGTGTGTGAGAGAGAGAAAATCAGGGAGTGAGTAAGAGAGAGAGGGAAGCTGTGAGTGAGAGAGAGAGAAATAGAAGCTGTAAGTGAGAGAGAGAAAGAGAAACTGTGAGTGAAAGAGAGAGAGAGAAGCTGTAAGTGAGAGAGAGAGAGAGAAGCTGTGTGTGTGTGAGAGAGAAAGAGAAGCTGTGAGTGAGAGAGAGAGAGAAAGAGAAGCTGTAAGTGAGAGAGAGAAAGAGATGCTGTGAGTAAGTGAGAGAGTGAGAAGATGTGAGTGAGTGAGAGAGAGAGAAGCTGGGAGTGAGTAAGAGAGAGAGAGAAGCTGTGAGAGAGAGAGAGAGAGAGAGAAAGAGAAGCTGTGAGTGAGAGAGAGTGAGAGAGAGAGAAGCTGTGAGTGAGTGAGAGAGAGAAGCTGTGAGTGAGAGAGAGAGAGAAAGAGAAGGTGTGAGTGAGAGAGAGAGAGAAAGAGAAGCTGGTAGTGAGAGAGAGAGAGAGAAAGAAGGAGAAGCTGTGAGTGAGACAGAGAGAAAGAGAAGCTGTGAATGAGAGAGAGAGAAAGAGAAGCTGTGTGAGAGAGATAGAGAAAGAGAAGCTGTGAGTGAGAGAAAGAGAAGCTGTGAGTGAGAGAGAGTGAGAAAGAGAAGCTGTGAGTGAGAGAGAGAGAAAGAGAAGCTGTGAATGAGAGAGAGAGAAAGAGAAGCTGTGTGTGAGAGAGAGAAGCTGTGAGTGAGAGAGAGAGAGGAAGAGAAGCTGTGAGTGAGAGAGAGAAATAGGTCTAAGTGAGTGAGAGAGAGAAAGAGAAGCTGTCAGTGAGAGAGAGAGAGAGAAGCTGTTAGTGAGAGAGAGAGAAACTATGAGTGACAGAGAGAGAAAGAGAAGCTGTGTGTGTGATAGAGAGAGAGAAAGAGAAGCTGACCGTGAGAGAGAGAGAGAAAGAGAAGCTGTAAGTGAGAGAGAGAGAGAGAGAAGCTGTGTGTGAGAGAGAGAGAAAGAGAAGCTGTGAGTGAGAGAGAGATAGAGAAAGAGAAGCTGTGAGTGAGTGAGAGAGAAAGAGATGCTGTGAGTGATTGAGTGAGAGAGTGAGAAGCTGTGAGTGAGAGAGAGAGAGAGGAGCTGGGAGTGAGTAAGAGAGAAAGAAGCTGTGAGTGAGAGAGAGAGAAAGAAAGAGAAGCTGTGAGTGAGAGAGAGTGAGAGAGAGAGAAGCTGTGAGTGAGAGAGAGAGAGAAAGAGAAGCTGTGAGTGAGAGAGAGAGAGAAAGAGAAGCTGTGAATGAGAGAGAGAGAAAAAGAAGCTGTGAGGGAGAGAGAGAAAGAGAAGCTGTGAGTGAGAGACAGAGAGAAAGAGAAGCTGTGAGTGAGAGAGAGAAAGAGAAGGTGTGTGTGTGTGAGAGAGAAAGAGAAGCTGTGAGTGAGTGAGAGAGAAAGAGAAGCTGTGTGTGTGTGTGAGAAGGAAAAGCTGTGAGTGAGAGAGAGAGAGAGAGAGAAGCTGTGAGTGAGAGAGAGAGAGAAAGAGAAGCTGTGAGTGAGAGAGAGAGAAGCTGTGAGTGACAGAGAGAGAGAGAGAAAGAGAAGCTGTGAGTGAGAGAAAGAGAAGCGGTGAGTGAGAGAGAGAGAGAAAGAGAAGCTGTGAATGAGAGAGAGAGAAAGAGAAGCTATGAGAGAGAAGCTGTGAGTGAGAGAGTGAGAGAAAGAGAAGCTGTGAGTGAGAGAGAGAGAGAGAAGCTGTGAGTGAGAGAGAGAGAGCAAGAGAAGCTGTGAGTGAGAGAGAGAAAGAGAAGGTGTGTGTGTGTGAGAGAGAAAGAGAAGCTGTGAGTGAGTGAGAGAGAAAGAGAAGCTGTGTGTGTGTGTGAGAGAAGGAGAAGCTGTGAGTGAGAGAGAGAGAGAAAGAGAAGCTGTGAGTGAGAGAGAGAGAGAAAGAGAAGCTGTGAGTGAGAGAGAGGGAGAGAAGCTGTGAGTGGGTGAGAGAGAGAAAATCAGGGAGTGAGTAAGAGAGAGAGGGAAGCTGTGAGTGATTGAGAGAGAGAAATAGAAGCTGTAAGTGAGAGAAAGAGAAACTGTGAGTGAAAGAGAGAGAGAAGCTGTGAGTGAGAGAGAGAGAGAAAGAGAAGCTGTGAGTGAGAGTGAGAGAGAAAGAGAAGCTGTGTGAGAGATAGAGAGAGAGAAAGAGAAGCTGAGAGTGAGTGAGAGAGAGAAAGAGATGGTGTAAGGGAGAGAGAGAGAAGCTGTGTGTGTGTGAGAGAGAAAGAAAAGCTGTGAGTGAGAGAGAGAGAGAAAGAGAAGCTGTGAGTGTGTGTGAGAGAGAGTGAGAAGCTGTGTGTGTGTGAGAGAGAAGCTGTGAGTGAGTAAAAGAGAGAGAGAAGCTGTGTGAGAGAGAGAAGCTGTGAGTGTGAGAGAGAGAGAAAGAGAAGCTGTGAGTGAGAGAGAGTGAGAGAGAGAGAAGCTGTGAGTGAGTGAGAGAGAGAAGCTGTGTGTGTGTGAGAGAGAAAGAGAAGCTGTAAGTGAGAGAGAGTGAGAAAGAGAGAAGCTGTGAGTGAGAGAGTGAGAGAAATAGAAGCTGTGAGTGAGAGAGAGAGGGAAAGAGAAGCTGTGAGTGAGTGAGAGAGAAAGAGAAGCTGTGTGTTTGTGAGAGAGAGAGAAGCTGAGAGTGAGAGAGAGATAATGAGAAGCTGTGAGTGAGAGATAGAGACAAAGAGAAGCTGTGTGTGTGAGAGAGAGAGAACGAGAAGCTGTGAATGAGAGAGAGAGAGAAATAGGTGTAAGTGAGTGAGAGAGAGAAAGAGAAGCTGTCAGTGAGAGAGAGAGAGAGAGAAGCTGTTAGTGAGAGAGAGAGAAGCTGTGAGTGACAGAGAGAGAGAAAGAGAAGCTGTGTGCGTGAGAGAGAGAGAGAAAGAGAAGCTGTAAGTGAGAGAGAGAGAGAAGCTGTGTGTGTGTGTGAGAGAGAAAGAGAAGCTGTGAGTGATAGAGAGAGAGAAAGAGAAGCTGTGAGTGAGAGAGAGAGAGAATGAGATGCTGTGAGTGAGTGAGTGAGAGAGTGAGAAGCTGTGAGTGAGAGAGAGAGGAGCTGGGAGTGAGTAAGAGAGAGAGAAGCTGTGAGTGAGAGAGAGAGAGAGAAGCTGTGAGTGAGGGAGAGAGAGAAAGAGAAGCTGTGAGTGAGAGAGAGAGAAAGAGAAGCTGTGAATGAGAGAGAGAGAAAAAGAAGCTGTGAGGGAGAGAGAGAGAGAGAAAGAGAAGCTGTGAGTGAGAGACAGAGAGAAAGAGAAGCTGTGAGTGAGAGAGAGAGAGAAAGAGAAGCTGTGAGTGAGAGAGAGAGAGAGAAAGAAAGAGAAGCTGTGAGTGAGAGAGAGAGAGAAAGAGAAGCTGTGAATGAGAGAGAGAAAGAGAAGCTGTGTGTGTGAGAGAGAAAGAGAAGCTGTGAGTGACAGAGAGAGAGAAAGAGAAGCTGTGAGTGAGAGAAAGAGAAGCTGTGAGTGAGAGAGAGAGAAAGAGAAGCTGTGAATGAGAGAGAGAGAAAGAGAAGCTGTGTGAGAGAGAGAGAAGCTGTGAGTGAGAGAGTGAGAGAAAGAGAAGCTGTGAGTGAGAGAGAGAGAAAGAGAAGCTGTGAGTGAGAGAGAGAGAGCAAGAGAAGCTGTGAGTGAGAGAGAGAGAAAGAGAAGCTGTGTGTGTGTGAGAGAGAGAAAGAGAAGCTGTGAGTGAGTGAGAGAGAAAGAGAAGCTGTGTGTGTGAGAGAGAGAGAAGCTGAGAGTGAGAGAGAGAGAGAGAATGAGAAGGTGTGAGTGAGAGAGAGAGACAAAGAGAAGCTGTGTGTGAGAGAGAGAGAACGAGAAGCTGTGAGTGAGAGAGAGAGAGAAAGGGAAGCTGTGAGTGAGAGAGAGAGAGAAAGAGAAGCTGTGAGTGAGAGAGAGGGAGGGAAGCTGTGAGTGTGTGAGAGAGAGAAAATCAGGGAGTGAGAGAGAGAGAAAGAGAAACTGTGTGTGAAAGAGAGAGAGAGAAGCTGTAAGTGAGAGAGAGAGAGAAGCTGTGTGTGTGTGAGAGAGAAAGAGAAGCTGTGAGTGAGAGAGAGAGAGAAAGAGAAGCTGTAAGTGAGAGAGAGAAAGAGATGCTGTGAGTAAGTGAGAGAGTGAGAAGATGTGAGTGAGTGAGTGAGAGAGAAGCTGGGAGTGAGTAAGAGAGAGAGAGAAGCTGTGAGTGAGAGAGAGAGAAAGAAAGAAAGAGAAGCTGTGAGTGAGAGAGAGTGAGAGAGAGAGCTGTGAGTGAGAGAGAGAGAGAGAGAAGCTGTGAGTGAGAGAGAGAGAGAAAGAGCTGTGAGTGAGAGAGAGAGAGAAAGAGAAGGTGTGTGAGAGAGAGAGAGAAAGAGAAGCTGTGAGTGAGAGAGAGAGAGAAAGAAAGAGAAGCTGTGAGTGAGAGAGAGAGAGAAAGAGAAGCTGTGAATGAGAGAGAGAAAGAGAAGCTGTGTGAGAGAGATAGAGAAAGAGAAGCTGTGAGTGAGAGAAAGAGAAGCTGTGAGTGAGAGAGAGTGAGAAAGAGAAGCTGTGAGTGAGAGAGAGAGAGAAAGAGAAGCTGTGAATGAGAGAGAGAGAAAGAGAAGCTGTGTGAGAGAGAGAAGCTGTGAGTGAGAGAGAGAGAGAAAGTGAAGCTGTGAGTGAGAGAGAGAAATAGGTGTAAGTGAGTGAGAGAGAGAAAGAGAAGCTGTGAGTGAGAGAGAGATAGAGAAAGAGAAGCTGTGAGTGAGTGAGAGAGAAAGAGATGCTGTGAGTGATTGAGTGAGAGAGTGAGAAGCTGTGAGTGAGAGAGAGAGAGAAAGAGAAGCTGTGAGTGAGAGAGAGAGAGAAAGAGAAGCTGTGAATGAGAGAGAGAGAAAAAGAAGCTGTGAGGGTGAGAGAGAGAGAAAGAGAAGCTGTGAGTGAGAGACAGAGAGAAAAAGAAGCTGTGAGTGAGAGAGAGAGAGAGAAAGAGAAGCTGTGAGTGAGAGAGAGAGAGAGAAAGAAAGAGAAGCTGTGAGTGAGAGAGAGAGAAAGAGAAGCTGTGAATGAGAGAGAGAGAAAGAGAAGCTGTGTGTGAGAGAGAGAGAAGCTGTGAGTGACAGATAGAGAGAGAAAGAGAAGCTGTGAGTGAGAGAAAGAGAAGCTGTGAGAGAGAGAGAGAAGCTGTGAGTGAGAGAGTGAGAGAAAGAGAAGCTGTGAGTGAGAGAGAGATAGAGAGAAGCTGTTGGTGAGAGAGAGAGAGCAAGAGAAGCTGTGAGTGAGAGAGAGAAAGAGAAGGTGTGTGTGTGTGAGAGAGAGAAAGAGAAGCTGTGAGTGAGTGAGAGAGAAAGAGAAGCTGTGTGTGTGTGAGAGAGAGAAGCTGAGAGTGAGAGAGAGAGAATGAGAAGGTGTGAGTGAGAGAGAGAGACAAAGAGAAGCTGTGTGTGTGAGAGAGAGAAGGAGAAGCTGTGAGTGAGAGAGAGAGAGAAAGAGAAGCTGTGAGTGAGAGAGAGAGAGAAAGAGAAGCTGTGAGTGAGAGAGAGGGAGAGAAGCTGTGAGTGTGAGAGAGAGAGAAAATCAGGGAATGAGTAAGAGAGAGAGGGAAGCTGTGAGTGATTGAGAGAGAGAAATAGAAGCTGTAAGTGAGAGAGAGAAAGAGAAACTGTGAGTGAAAGAGAGAGAAGCTGTGAGTGAGAGAGAGAGAGAAAGAGAAGCTGTGAGTGAGAGTGAGAGAGAAAGAGAAGCTGTGTGAGTGATAGAGAGAGATAAAGAGAAGCTGAGAGTGAGTGAGAGAGAGAAAGAGATGCTGTAAGGGAGAGAGAGAGAAGCTGTGTGTGTGTGAGAGAGAAAGAAAAGCTGTGAGTGAGAGAGAGAGAGAGAAAGAGAAGCTGTGAGTGTGTGTGAGAGAGAGTGAGAAGCTGTGTGTGTGTGAGAGAGAAGCTGGGAGTGAGTAAGAGAGAGAGAGAAGCTGTGAGAGAGAGAGAGAAGCTGTGAGTGTGTGAGAGAGAGAAAGAGAAGCTGTGAGTGAGAGAGAGTGAGAGTGAGAGAAGCTGTGAGTGAGTGAGAGAGAAGCTGTGTGTGTGTGAGAGAGAAAGAGAAGCTGTAAGTGAGAGAGAGTGAGAAAGAGAGAAGCTGTGAGTGAGAGAGTGAGAGAAATAGAAGCTGTGAGTGAGAGAGAGAGGGAAAGAGAAGCTGTGAGTGAGTGAGAGAGAAAGAGAAGCTGTGTGTGTGTGAGAGAGAGAGAAGCTGAGAGTGAGAGAGAAATAATGAGAAGCTGTGAGTGAGAGATAGAGACAAAGAGAAGCTGTGTGTGTGAGAGAGAGAACGAGAAGCTGTGAGTGAGAGAGAGAGAGAAAGAGAAGCTGTGAGTGAGAGAAAGAGAAGCTGTGAGTGAGAGAGAGAGAAAGAGAAGCTGTGAATGAGAGAGAGAGAAAGAGAAGCTGTGTGAGAGAGAGAGAAGCTGTGAGTGAGAGAGTGAGAGAAAGAGAAGCTGTGAGTGAGAGAGAGAGAAAGAGAAGATGTGAGTGAGAGAGAGAGAGCAAGAGAAGCTGTGAGTGAGAGAGAGAGAAAGAGAAGCTGTGTGTGTGTGAGAGAGAGAAAGAGAAGCTGTGAGTGAGTGAGAGAGAAAGAGAAGCTGTGTGTGTGTGAGAGAGAGAAGCTGAGAGTGAGAGAGAGAGAGAGAATGAGAAGGTGTGAGTGAGAGAGAGAGACAAAGAGAAGCTGTGTGTGAGAGAGAGAGAAAGAGAAGCTGTGAGTGAGAGAGAGAGAGAAAGAGAAGCTGTGAGTGAGAGAGAGGGAGGGAAGCTGTGAGTGTGTGAGAGAGAGAAAGAGAAACTGTGAGTGAAAGAGAGAGAGAGAAGCTGTAAGTGAGAGAGAGAGAGAAGCTGTGTGTGTGAGAGAGAGAAAGAGAAGCTGTGAGTGAGAGAGAGAGAGAAAGAGAAGCTGTAAGTGAGAGAGAGAAAGAGATGCTGTGAGTAAGTGAGAGAGTGAGAAGATGTGAGTGAGTGAGTGAGAGAGAAGCTGGGAGTGAGTAAGAGAGAGAGAGAAGCTGTGAGTGAGAGAGAGAGAAAGAAAGAAAGAGAAGCTGTGAGTGAGAGAGAGTGAGAGAGAGAGAAGCTGTGAGTGAGAGAGAGAGAGGGAAGCTGTGAGTGAGAGAGAGAGAGAAAGAGCTGTGAGTGAGAGAGAGAGAGAAAGAGAAGCTGTGAGTGAGAGAGAGAGAGAAAGAGAAGCTGTGAGTGAGAGAGAGAGAGAGAAAGAAAGAGAAGCTGTGAGTGAGAGAGAGAGAGAAAGAGAAGCTGTGAATGAGAGAGAGAGAAAGAGAAGCTGTGTGAGAGAGATAGAGAAAGAGAAGCTGTGAGTGAGAGAAAGAGAAGCTGTGAGTGAGAGAGAGTGAGAAAGAGAAGCTGTGAGAGAGAGAGAAAGAGAAGCTGTGAATGAGAGAGAGAGAAAGAGAAGCTGTGAGAGAGAGAGAGAAGCTGTGAGTGAGAGAGAGAGAGAAAGTGAAGCTGTGAGTGAGAGAGAGAAATAGGTGTAAGTGAGTGAGAGAGAGAAAGAGAAGCTGTCAGTGAGAGTGAGAGAGAGAAGCTGTTAGTGAGAGAGAGAGAAGCTGTGAGTGACAGAGAGAGAGAAAGAGAAGCTGTGTGTGTGATAGAGAGAGAGAAAGAGAAGCTGAGCGTGAGAGAGAGAGAGAAAGTGAAGCTGTAAGTGAGAGAGAGAGAGAAGCTGTGTGTGTGTGAGAGAGAGAGAGAAGCTGTGAGTGAGAGAGAGGTAGAGAAAGAGAAGCTGTGAGTGAGTGAGAGAGAAAGAGATGCTGTGAGTGATTGAGTGAGAGAGTGAGAAGCTGTGAGTGAGAGAGAGAGAGAGGAGCTGGGAGTGAGTAAGAGAGAGAGAAGCTGTGAGTGAGAGAGAGAGAAAGAAAGAAAGAGAAGCTGTGAGTGAGAGAGAGAGAAGCTGTGAGTGAGAGAGAGAGAGAAAGAGAAGCTGTGAGTGAGAGAGATAGAGAAAGAGAAGCTGTGAGTGAGTGAGAGAGAAAGAGATGCTGTGAGTGATTGAGTGAGAGAGTGAGAAGCTGTGAGTGAGAGAGAGAGAGGAGCTGGGAGTGAGTAAGAGAGAGAGAAGCTGTGAGTGAGAGAGAGAGAAAGAAAGAAAGAGAAGCTGTGAGTGAGAGAGAGAGAAGCTGTGAGTGAGAGAGAGAGAGAAAGAGAAGCTGTGAGTGAGAGAGAGAGAGAAAGAGAAGCTGTGAATGAGAGAGAGAGAAAAAGAAGCTGTGAGGGAGAGGGAGAGAGAAAGAGAAGCTGTGAGTGAGAGACAGAGAGAAAGAGAAGCTGTGAGTGAGAGAGAGAGAGAGAAAGAAAAGCTGTGAGTGAGAGAGAGAGAGAGAAAGAAAGAGAAGCTGTGAGTGAGAGAGAGAGAGAAAGAGAAGCTGTGAATGAGAGAGAGAGAAAGAGAAGCTGTGTGTGTGAGAGAGAGAAGCTGTGAGTGACAGATAGAGAGAGAAAGAGAAGCTGTGAGTGAGAGAAAGAGAAGCTGTGAGTGAGAGAGAAAGAGAAGCTGTGAATGAGAGAGAGAGGAAGAGAAGCTGTGAGAGAGAGAGAAGCTGTGAGTGAGAGAGTGAGAGAAAGAGAAGCTGTGAGTGAGAGAGAGATAGAGAGAAGCTGTTGGTGAGAGAGAGAGAGCAAGAGAAGCTGTGAGTGAGAGAGAGAAAGAGAAGGTGTGTGTGTGTGAGAGAGAGAAAGAGAAGCTGTGAGTGAGTGAGAGAGAAAGAGAAGCTGTGTGTGTGTGAGAGAGAGAGAAGCTGAGAGTGAGAGAGAGAGAATGAGAAGGTGTGAGTGAGAGAGAGAGACAAAGAGAAGCTGTGTGTGTGAGAGAGAGAAGGAGAAGCTGTGAGTGAGAGAGAGAGAGAAAGAGAAGCTGTGAGTGAGAGAGAGAGAGAAAGAGAAGCTGTGAGTGAGAGAGAGGGAGAGAAGCTGTGAGTGTGTGAGAGAGAGAAAATCAGGGAATGAGTAAGAGAGAGAGGGAAGCTGTGAGTGATTGAGAGAGAGAAATAGAAGCTGTAAGTGAGAGAGAGAAAGAGAAACTGTGAGTGAAAGAGAGAGAAGCTGTGAGTGAGAGAGAGAGAAAAAGAGAATCTGTGAGTGAGAGTGAGAGAGAAAGAGAAGCTGTGTGAGTGATAGAGAGAGAGAAAGAGAAGCTGAGAGTGAGTGAGAGAGAGAAAGAGATGCTGTAAGGGAGAGAGAGAGAAGCTGTGTGTGTGTGAGAGAGAAAGAAAAGCTGTGAGTGAGAGAGAGAGAGAAAGAGAAGCTGTGAGTGTGTGTGAGAGAGAGTGAGAAGCTGTGTGTGTGTGAGAGAGAAGCTGGGAGTGAGTAAGAGAGAGAGAGAAGCTGTGAGAGAGAGAGAGAAGCTGTGAGTGTGAGAGAGAGAGAAAGAGAAGCTGTGAGTGAGAGAGAGTGAGAGTGAGAGAAGCTGTGAGTGAGTGAGAGAGAGAAGCTGTGTGTGTGTGAGAGAGAAAGAGAAGCTGTAAGTGAGAGAGAGTGAGAAAGAGAGAAGCTGTGAGTGAGAGAGTGAGAGAAATAGAAGCTGTGAGTGAGAGAGAGAGGGAAAGAGAAGCTGTGAGTGAGTGAGAGAGAAAGAGAAGCTGTGTGTGTGAGAGAGAGAGAGAAGCTGAGAGTGAGAGAGAGAAATAATGAGAAGCTGTGAGTGAGAGATAGAGACAAAGAGAAGCTGTGTGTGAGAGAGAGAGAACGAGAAGCTGTGAGTGAGAGAGAGAGAGAAAGAGAAGCTGTGAGAGAGAGAGAGAAAGAGAAGCTGTGAGTGAGAGGGAGGGAGAGAAGCTGTGAGTGTGTGAGAGACAGAAAATCAGGGAGTGAGTAATAGAGAGAGAGGGAAGCTGTGAGTGAGAGAGAGAAAAATAGAAGCTGTAAGTGAGAGAGAGAGAAAGAGAAACTGTGAGTGAAAGAGAGAGAGAGAGAAGCTGTAAGTGAGAGAGAGAGAGAGAAGCTGTGTGTGTGTGAGAGAGAGAGAGAGAAGCTGTGAGTGAGAGAGAGAGAGAAAGAAAGAGAAGCTGTGAGTGAGAGCGAGAGAGAAAGAGAAGCTGTGTGAGTGATAGAGAGAGAGAAAGAGAAGCTGAGAGTGTGAGAGAGAGAAAGAGATGCTGTAAGTGAGAGAGAGAAGCTGTTTGTGTGTGAGAGAGAAAGAGAAGCTGTGAGTGAGAGAGAGAGAGAGAAAGAGAAGCTGTGAGTGAGAGAGAGAGAGAGTGAGAAGCTGTGTGTTTGAGAGAGAGAGAAGCTGGGAGTGAGTAAGAGAGAATGAGAGAAGCTGTGAGAGAGAGAAGCTGTGAGTGAGAGAGAGAGAAAGAGAAGCTGTGAGTGAAAGAGAGTGAGAGAGAAAGAGAAGCTGTGAGTGAGAGAGAGAAAGAGAGAGAGAGAAGCTGTGAGTGAGAGAGAGAGAGAGAAAGAGAGGCTGTGTGTGAGAGAGAGAAAGAGAAGCTGTGAGTGAGAGAGAGAGAGAGAAAAGCTGTGAGTGAGAGAGAGAAGCTGTGAGTGAGTGAGAGAGAGAGAATTAGGGAGTGAGTAAGAGAGAGAGATTAGCTGTGAGTGAGAGAGAGAGAAATAGAAGCTGTAAGTGAGAGAGAGAAGCTGTGTGTGTGAGAGAGAGAGAAGCTGTGAGAGAGAGAGAGAGAAAGAGAAGCTGTGAGAGAGAGAGAGAAAGAAGCTGTGTGTGTGAGAGAGAGAAAGAGAAGCTGAGTGACAGAGAGAGACAGAGAAGCTGTGAGTGAGAGAGAGAGAAAAAGAAGCTGTGTGTGTGTGAGAGAGAAAGAGAATCTGTGAGTGAGAGAGAGAGAAAGAGAAGCTGTGAGTAACAGAGAGAGAGAAAGAGAAGCTGTGAGTGAGTGAGAGAGAGAGAAGCTGTGAGTGAGTGAGTGAGAGAGAGAGAAGCTGTGAGTGAGAGAGAGAGAAAGAAGCTGTAGGTGAGAGAGAGAAAAAGAAGTTGTGAGTGAGAGAGAGAGAGAGAGAAGCTGTGAGTGAGGGAGAGAAGAAGCTGTGAGTGAGAGAGAGAGAGAGAAGCTGTGAGTGAGAGAGAGAAAGAGAAGCTGTGTGTGTGAGAGAGAGAGAGAAAGAGAAGCTGTGAGTGAGTAAGAGAGAAAGAGAAGCTGTGTCTGAGAGAGAGAGAAAGAGAAGCTGAGAGTGAGAGAGAGAGAATGAGAAGCTGTGAGTGAGTGAGAGAGAGAGAAGCTGTGAGTGAGTGAGAGAGAGAAAGATCAGCTGTGAGCGAGAGCGAGAGAGAAAGAGCTGTGTGAGTGATAGAGAGAGAAAGAGAAGCTGAGAGTGAGAGAGAGAGAGAAAGAGATGCTGTAAGTGAGAGAGAGAGAGAAGCTGTGTGTGAGAGAGAGAAAGAGAAGCTGTGAGTGAGAGAGAGAGAGAGAGAAAGAGAAGATTTGAGTGAGAGAGAGAGAGAAAGAGAAGCTGTGAGTGAGTGAGTGAGAGAGTGAGAAGCTGTGTGTGTGTGAGAGAGAAGCTGGGAGTGAGTAAGAGAGAGAGAGAGAAGCTGTGAGTGAGAGAGAGAGAGAGAAGCTGTGAGTGAGAGAGAGTGAGAGAGAAAGAGAAGCTGTGAGTGAGAGAGAGAAAGAGAGAGAGAATCTGTGAGTGAGAGAGAGAGACAAAGAGAAGCTGTGTGTGTGTGAGAGAGAGAGAGAAGCTGTGAGTGAGTGAGTGAGAGAATCAGGGAGAAGAGTAAGAGAGAGAGAGAGAAGCTGTGAGTGAGAGAGAGAGAGAAATTGAAGCTGTAAGTGAGAGAGAGAAGCTGTGTGTGTGTGAGAGAGAGAAGCTGTGAGTGAGTGAGAGAGAGAAAGAGTAGCTGTGAGTGAGAGAGAGAGAAAGAAGCTGTGTGTGTGATAGAGAGAGAGAAAGAGAAGCTGAGTGAGAGAGAGAGAAAGAGAAGCTGTGAGTGAGAGAGAGAGAGAAAAAGAAGCGGTGTGTGTGTGTGAGAGAAAGAGAATCTGTGAGTGACAGAGAGAGAAAGGGAAGCTGTGAGTAAGAGAGAGAGAGAAAGAGAAGCTATGAGTGAGTGAGTGAGAGAGAGAGAAGTTGTGAGTGAGAGAGAGAGAAAGAAGCTGTAGGTGAGAGAGAGAAAAAGAAGTTGTGAGTGAGAGAGAGAGAGAAGCTGTGAGTGAGAGAGAGAAGAAGATGTGAGTGAGAGAGAGAGAGAAGCTGTGAGTGAGAGAGAGAAAGAGAAGCTGTGTGTGTGAGAGAGAGAGAAAGAGAAGCTGTGAGTGAGTAAGAGAGAAAGAGAAGCTGTGTCTGAGAGAGAGAGAAAGAGAAGCTGAGAGTGAGAGAGAGAGAATGCGAAGCTGTGAGTGAGTGAGAGAGAGAAGCTGTGAGTGAGTGAGAGAGAGAAAGAGCAGCTGTGAGCGAGAGCGAGAGAGAAAGAGCTGTGTGAGTGATAGAGAAAGAGAAGCTGAGAGTGAGAGAGAGAGAAAGAGATGCTGTAAGTGAGAGAGAGAGAGAAGCTGTGTGTGTGTGTGAGGGAAAGAGAAGCTGTGAGTGAGAGAGAGAGATAGAGAAAGAGAAGATTTGAGTGAGAGAGAGAGAGAAAGAGAAGCTGTGAGTGAGTTAGTGAGAGAGAGAAGCTGGGAGTGAGTAAGAGAGAGAGAGAGAAGCTGTGAGTGTGAGAGAGAGAGAAGCTGTGAGTGAGAGAGAGAGAGAGAAGCTGTGAGTGAGAGAGAGTGAGAGAGAAAGAGAAGCTGTGAGTGAGAGAGAGAAAGAGAGAGAGAAGCTGTTAGTGAGAGAGAGAGACAAAGAGAAGCTGTTTGTGTGTGAGAGAGAAAGAGAAGCTGTGAGTGAGAGAGAGAGAAGCTGTGAGAGAGAGAGAGAGAGAAGCTGTGAGTGAGAGAGAGAAGCTGTGAGTGAGTGAGAGAGAGAGAATCAGGGAGTGAGTAAGAGAGAGAGAGAGAAGCTGTGAGTGAGAGAGAGAGAAATAGAAGCTGTAAGTGAGAGAGAGAAGCTGTGTGTGAGAGAGATAGAGAAGCTGTGAGTGAGAGAGAGAGAGAAAGAGTAGCTGTGAGTGAGAGAGAGAGAAAGAAGCTGTGTGTGTGATAGAGAGAGAGAAAGAGAAGCTGAGTGAGAGAGAGAGAAAGAGAAGCTGTGAGTGAGAGAGAGAGAGAAAAAGAAGCTGTGTGTGTGTGAGAGAGAAAGAGAATCTGTGAGTGAGAGAGAGAGAAAGAGAAGCTGTGAGTAAGAGAGAGAGAGAAAGAGAAGCTATGAGTGAGTGAGTGAGAGAGAGAGAAGCTGTAAGTGAGGGAGAAGCTGTGTGAGAGAGAAAGAGAACCTGTGAGTGAGAGAGAGAGAGAAATAGAAGCTGTGAGTGAGAGAGAGGGAAAGAGATGCTGTGAGTGAGTGAGTGAGAGAGTGGGAAGCTATGAGTGAGACAGAGAGAGAGAAGCTGTGAGTGAGAGAGAGAGAAGCTGGGAGTGAGTAAGAGAGAGAGAAGCTGTGAATGAGAGAGAGAGAGAGAGAAAGAGAAGCTGGGAGTGAGAGAGATAGAAAGAGAAGCTGTGAGTGAGAGAAGGAGAGAGAAGCTGTGAGAGAGAGAGAGAGAGAGAATCAGGGAGTAAGAGAGAGAGAAGCTGTGAGTGAGAGAGAGAGAGAAATAGAAGGTGTAAGTGAGAGAGAGAAAGAGAAGCTGTGAGTGAGAGAGAGAGAAGCTATTAGTGAGAGAGGGAGAAGCTGTGAGTGACAGAGAAAGAGAAGCTGTGTGTGAGAGAGAGAGAAAGAGAAGCTGAGAGTGAGAGAGAGAGAGAAAGAGATGCAGTAAGTGAGTGAGAGAGAAGCTGTTTGTGTGAGAGAGAGAAAGAGAAGCTGTGAGTGAGAGAGAGAGAGTGAGAAGCTGTGTGTGTGTGTGAGAGAGAAGCTGGGAGTGAGTAAGAGAGACAGAGAGAAGCTGTGAGAGAGAGAGAGAAGCTGTGAGTGAGAGAGAGAGAAAGAGAAGCTGTGAGTGAGAGAGAGTGAGAGAGAAAGAGAAGCTGTGAGTGAGAGAGAGAAAGAGAGAGAGAGAAGCTGTGAGTGAGAGAGAGAGAGAGAGAGAAAGAGAAGCTGTGTGTGAGAGAGAAAGAGAAGCTGTGTGAGAGAGAGAGAGATAAGCTGTGAGTGAGAGAGATAAGCTGTGAGTGAGAGAGAGAGAAGCTGTGAGTGAGTGAGAGAGAGAATCAGGGAGTGAGTAAGAGAGAGAGAGAGAATCTGTGAGTGAGAGAGAGAGAAATAGAAGCTGTAAGTGAGAGAGAGAAGCTGTGTGTGTGTGAGAGGGAGAGTAGCTGAGTGTGAGAGAGAGTGAAAGAGAAGCTGTGAGTGAGAGAGAGAGAGAGAGAAAGAAGCAGTGTGTGTGATAGAGAGAGAGAAAGAGAAGCTGAGTGAGAGAGAGACAGAGAAGCTCTGAGTGAGAGAGAGAGAGAAAAAGAAGCTGTGTGTGTGTGAGAGAGAAAGAGAATCTGTGAGTGAGAGAGAGAGAGAGAGAAGCTGTGAGTAAGAGAGAGAGAGAAAGAGAAGCTATGAGTGAGTGAGTGAGAGAGAGAGAGAGAAGCTGTGAGTGAGTGAGTGAGAGAGAGAGAAGCTGTGAGTGAGAGAGAGAGAAAGAAGCTGTGGGTGAGAGAGAGAAAAAGAAGTTGTGAGTGAGAGAGAGAGAGAAGTTGTGAGTGAGAGAGAGAAGAAGCTGTGAGTGAGAGAGAGAGAGAAGCTGTGAGAGAGAGAGAGAAAGAGAAGCTGTGTGTGTGTGTGAGAGAGAGAAAGAGAAGCTGTGAGTGAGTAAGAGAGAAAGAGTAGCTGTGTCTGAGAGAGAGAGAAAGAGAAGCTGAGAGTGAGAGAGAGAGAATGAGAAGCTGTGAGTGAGTGAGAGAGAGAGAAGCTGTGAGTGAGTGAGAGAGAGAAAGAGCAGCTGTGAGCGAGAGCGAGAGAGAAAGAACTGTGTGAGTGAGAGAGAGAGAGAAAGAGATGCTGTAAGTGAGAGAGAGAGAGAAGCTGAGTGTGTGAGAGAGAGAAAGAGAAGCTGTGAGTGAGAGAGAGAGATAGAGAAAGAGAAGATTTGAGTGAGAGAGAGAGAGAAAGAGAAGCTGTGAGTGAGTGAGTGAGAGAGTGAGAAGCTGTGTGTGAGAGAGAGAGAAGCTGGGAGTGAGTAAGAGAGAGAGAGAGAAGCTGTGAGTGAGAGAGAGAAGCTGTGAGTGAGAGAGAGAGAGAAGCTGTGAGTGAGAGAGAGTGAGAGAGAAAGAGAAGCTGTGAGTGAGAGAGAGAAAGAGAGAGAGAGAAGCTGTGAGAGAGAGAGACAAAGAGAAGCTGTGTGTGTGAGAGAGAGAAAGAGAAGCTGTGAGTGAGAGAGAGAGAAGCTGTGAGTGTGAGAGAGAGAGAAGCTGTGAGTGAGAGAGAGAGAAGCTGTGAGTGAGTGAGTGAGAGAGAATCAGGGAGTGAGTAAGAGAGGGAGAGAAGCTGTGAGTGAGAGAGAGAGAAATAGAAGCTGTAAGTGAGAGAGAGAAGCTGTGTGTGTGTGAGAGAGAGTAGCTGTGAGTGAGAGAGAGAGAGAAAGAGTAGCTCTGAGTGAGAGAGAGAGAAAGAAGCTGTGTGTGTGATAGAGAGAGAGAAAGAGAAGCTGAGTGAGAGAGAGAGAAAGAGAAGCTGTGAGTGAGAGAGAGAGAGAAAAAGAAGCTGTGTGTGTGTGAGAGAGAAAGAGAATCTGTGAGTGAGAGAGAGAGAAAGATAAGCTGTGAGTAAGAGAGAGAGAGAAAGAGAAGCTATGAGTGAGTGAGTGAGAGAGAGAAGCTGTAAGTGAGAGAGAGAGAAGCTGTGTGTGTGAGAGAGAAAGAGAACCTGTGAGTGAAAGAGAGAGAGAAATAGAAGCTGTGAGTGAGAGAGAGGGAAAGAGATGCTGTGAGTGAGTGAGTGAGAGAGTGGGAAGCTGTGAGTGAGTGAGAGAGAGAAGCTGTGAGTGAGTAAGAGAGAGAGAGAAGCTGTGAGTGAGTGAGACAGAGAGAGAGAAGTTGTGAGTGAGAGAGCGAGAAGCTGGGAGTGAGTAAGAGAGAGAGAAGCTGTGAATGAGAGAGAGAGAGAAAGAAAGAGAAGCTGTGAGTGAGAGTGAGAGAAAGAGAAGCTGTGAGTGAGAGAGATAGAAAGAGAAGCTGTGAGAGAGAGAGAGAGAGAATCAGGGAGTAAGAGAGAGAAAAGCTGTGAGTGAGAGAGACAGAGAAATAGAAGGTGTAAGTGAGAGAGAGAAAGAGAAGCTGTGAGTGAGAGAGAGAGAGAAGCTGTAAGTGAGAGAGGGAGAAGCTGTGAGTGACAGAGAAAGAGAAGCTGTGTGTGAGAGAGAGAGAGAAAGAGAAGCTGAGAGTGAGAGAGAGAGAGAGAAAGAGAAGCTGTAAGTGAGAGAGAGAAAGAGATGCTGTGAGTAAGTGAGAGAGTGAGAAGATGTGAGTGAGAGAGAGAGAAGCTGGGAGTGAGTAAGAGAGAGAGAGAAGCTGTGAGTGAGAGAGAGAGAAAGAAAGAAAGAAAGAGAAGCTGTGAGTGAGAGAGAGTGAGAGAGAGAGAAGCTGTGAGTGAGAGAGAAGCTGTGTGAGAGAGAAAGAGAACCTGTGAGTGAGAGAGAGAGAGAAATAGAAGCTGTGAGTGAGAGAGAGGGAAAGAGATGCTGTGAGTGAGTGAGTGAGAGAGTGGGAAGCTGTGAGTGAGTGAGAGAGAGAGAAGCTGTGAGTGAGTAAGAGAGAGAGAGAAGCTGTGAGTGAGTGAGACAGAGAGAGAGAAGCTGTGAGTGAGAGAGAGAGAAGCTGGGAGTGAGTAAGAGAGAGAGAGAAGCTGTGAATGAGAGAGATAGAAAGAGAAGCTGTGAGAGAGAGAGAGAGAGAATCAGGGAGTAAGAGAGAGAAAAGCTGTGAGTGAGAGAGACAGAGAAATAGAAGGTGTAAGTGAGAGAGAGAAAGAGAAGCTGTGAGTGAGAGAGAGAGAGAAGCTGTAAGTGTGAGAGGGAGAAGCTGTGAGTGACAGAGAAAGAGAAGCTGTGTGTGAGAGAGAGAGAGAAAGAGAAGCTGAGAGTGAGAGAGAGAGAGAAAGAGAAGCTGTAAGTGAGAGAGAGAAAGAGATGCTGTGAGTAAGTGAGAGAGTGAGAAGATGTAAGTGAGTGAGAGAGAGAGAAACTGGGAGTGAGTAAGAGAGAGAGAGAATCTGTGAGTGAGAGAGAGAGAAAGAAAGAAAGAGAAGCTGTGAGTGAGAGAGAGTGAGAGAGAGAGAAGCTGTGAGTGAGTGAGAGAGAGAGAGAAGCTGTGAGTGAGTGAGAGAGAGAAAGAGCTGTGAGTGAGAGAGAGAGAGAAAGAGAAGCTGTGAGTGAGAGAGAGAGAAAGAGAAGCTGTGAGTGAGAGAGAGAGAGTGAAAGAAAGAGAAGCTGTGAGTGAGAGAGAGAGAGAAAGAGAAGCTGTGAATGAGAAAGAGAGAAAGAGAAGCTGTGTGAGAGAGATAGAGAAAGAGAAGCTGTGAGTGAGAGAAAGAGAAGCTGTGAGTGAGAGAGAGAGAGAAAGAGAAGCTGTGAGTGAGAGAGAGAGAGAAATAGAAGCTGTGAATGAGAGAGTGAGAAAGAGAAGCTGTGAGAGAGAGAGAAGCTGTGCGTGAGAGAGAGAGAGAAAGAGAAGCTGTGAGTGAGAGAGAGAGTGAGAGAAGCTGTGAGTGAGAGAGAGAGAGAGAAGCTGTGAGTGATAGAGAGAGAGAAAGAGAAGCTGTGTGTGTGATAGAGAGAGAGAAAGAGAAGCTAAGATAGAGAGAGAGAAAGAGAAGCTGTAAGTGAGAGAGAGAAAGAGAAGCTGTATGAGAGACAGAGAGAAAGAGAAGCTGTGAGAGAGAGAGAGAGAGAGAGAAGCTGTGAATTAGCGAGAGAGAGAGAGTGAGAAGCTGTGAGTGAGAGAGAGAGAGAAGTTGGGAGTGAGTAAGAGCAAGAGAGAGAAGCTGTGAATGGGAGAGAGAGAGAAAGAAAGAGAAGCTGTGAGTGAGAGAATGAGAGAAAGAGTAGCTGTAAGTGAGAGAGAGAGAGAAAGAGAGAAGCTGTGAGTGAGTGAGAGAGAGGGGATGAGAAGCTGTGAGTGAGAGAGAGAGAAAGAGAAGCTGTGAGTTAGAGAGAGAGAGAGAGAAGCTGAGAGTGAGAGAGAGAGAGAGAATCAGGGAGTAAGAGAGAGAGAGAAGCTGTGAGTGAGAGAGAGAGAGAAATAGGTGTAAGTGAGTGAGAGAGAGAAAGAGTAGCTGTGAGTGAGTGAGAGAGAGAGAAGCTGTTAGTGAGAGAGAGAAGCTGTGAGTGACAGAGAGAGAAGAGTAGCTGTGTGTGTGATAGAGAGAGAGAAAGAGAAGCTGAGAGTGAGAGAGAGAGAAAGAGAAGCTGTAAGTGAGAGAGAGAGAGAAGCTGTGTGTGTGTGTGAGAGAGAAAGAGAAGCTGTGAGTGAGACAGAGAGAGAGAAAGAGAAGCTGTGAGTGAGAGAGAGAGAAAGAGATGCTGTGAGTGAGTGAGTGAGTGAGTGAGAAGCTGTGAGTGAGAGAGAGAGAGGAGCTGGGAGTGAGTAAGAGAGAGAGAAGCTGTGAGAGAGAGAGAGAGAGAAAGAAAGAAAGAGAAGCTGTGAGTGTGAGAGAGTGAGAGAGAGAGAAGCTGTGAGTGTGAGAGAGAGAGAGAAGCTGTGAGTGAGGGAGAGAGAGAAAGAGAAGCTGTGAGTGAGAGAGAGAGAGAAAGAGAAGCTGTGAATGAGAGAGAGAGAAAAAGAAGCTGTGAGGGAGAGAGAGAGAGAGAAAGAGAAGCTGTGAGTGAGAGACATAGAAAGAGAAGCTGTGAGTGAGAGAGAGAGAGAGAAGCTGTGAGTAACAGAGAGAGAGAAAGAGAAGCTGTGAGTGAGAGAAAGAGAAGCTGTGAGTGAGAGAGAGAGAGAAAGAGAAGCTGTGAATGAGAGAGAGAGAAAGAGAAGCTGTGTGTGTGTGAGAGAGAAGCTGTGAGTGAGAGAGTGAGAGAAAGAGAAGCTGTGAGTGAGAGAGAGAGAAAGAGAAGCTGTGAGTGAGAGAGAGAGTAAGAGAAGCTGTGTGTGTGTGAGAGAGAGGAAGAGAAGCTGTGAGGGAGAGAGAGAGAGAGAAAGAGAAGCTGTGAGTGAGAGACAGAGAAAGAGAAGCTGTGAGTGAGAGAGAGAGAAGCTGTGAGTAACAGAGAGAGAGAGAAAGAGAAGCTGTGAGTGAGAGAAAGAGAAGCTGTGAGTGAGAGAGAGAGAGAAAGAGAAGCTGTGAATGAGAGAGAGAGAAAGAGAAGCTGTGTGAGAGAGAGAGAAGCTGTGAGTGAGAGAGTGAGAGAAAGAGAAGCTGTGAGTGAGAGAGAGAGAAAGAGAAGCTGTGAGTGAGAGAGAGAGTAAGAGAAGCTGTGTGTGTGTGAGAGAGAGGAAGAGAAGCTGTGAGTGAGTGAGAGAGAAAGAGAAGCTGTGTGTGTGAGAGAGAGAGAGAAGCTGAGAGTGAGAGAGAGAGAGAATAAGAAGGTGTGAGTGAGAGAGAGAGACAAAGAGAAGCTGTGTGTGTGAGAGAGAGAACGAGAAGGTGTGAGTGAGAGAGAGAGAGAAAGAGAAGCTGTGAGTGAGAGAGAGAGAGAAAGAGAAGCTGTGAGTGAGAGAGAGGGAGAGAAGCTGTGAGTGTGTGAGAGAGAGAAAATCAGGGAGTGAGTAAGTGATAGAGAGGGAAGTTGTGAGTGAGAGAGAGAGAGAAATAGAAGCTGTAAGTGAGAGAGAGAGAGAAACTGTGAGTGAAAGAGAGATAGAGAAGCTGTGAGTTAGAGAGAGAGAGAGAAGCTGAGAGTGAGAGAGAGAGAGAGAATCAGGGAGTAAGAGAGAGAGAGAGAAGCTGTGAGTGAGAGAGAGAAATAGGTGTAAGTGAGTGAGAGAGAGAAAGAGTAGCTGTGAGTGAGAGAGAGAGAGAGAGAGAAGCTGTTAGTGAGAGAGAGAAGCTGTGAGTGACAGAGAGAGAGAAAGAGAAGCTGTGTGTGTGATAGAGAGAGAGAAAGAGAAGCTGAGAGTGAGAGAGAGAGAGAAAGAGAAGCTGTAAGTGAGAGAGAGAGAGAGAAGCTGTGTGTGAGAGAGAGAAAAAGAGAAGCTGTGAGTAAGAGAGAGAGAGAGAAAGAGAAGCTGTGAGTGAGAGAGAGAGAAAGAGATGCTGTGAGTGAGTGAGTGAGTGAGTGAGAAGCTGTGAGTGAGAGAGAGAGAGGAGCTGGGAGTGAGTAAGAGAGAGAGAAGCTGTGAGAGAGAGAGATAGAAGCTGTGTGTGTGAGAGAGAGAAAGAGAAGCTGTGAGTGAGAGAGAGAGAGAGAAATAGAAGCTGTGAGTGAGAGAGAGAGAAAGAGAAGCTGTGAGTGAGAGAGAGAGAAAGAGAAGCTGTGAGAGAGAGAGAGAAAGAAAGAGAAGCTGTGAGTGAGAGAGAGAGAGAAAGAGAAGCTGTGAATGAGAGAGAGAGAAAGAGAAGCTGTGTGTGTGAGAGAGAAAGAGAAGCTGTGAGTGACAGAGAGAGAGAGAAAGAGAAGCTGTGAGTGAGAGAGAGAGAAAGAGAAGCTGTGAATGAGAGAGAGAGAAAGAGAAGCTGTGTGTGTGAGAGAGAGAAGCTGTGATTGAGAGAGAGAGAGAAAGAGAAGCTGTGAATGAGAGAGAGAGAAAAAGAAGCTGTGAGTGAGAGAGAGAGAGAAAGAAAAGCTGTGAGTGAGAGACAGAGAGAAAGAGAAGCTGTGAGTGAGAGAGAGAGAGAAAGAGAAGCTGTGAGTGAGAGAGAGAGAGAGAGAAAGAAAGAGAAGCTGTGAGTGAGAGAGAGAGAGAAAGAGAAGCTGTGAATGAGAGAGAGAAAGAGAAGCTGTGTGAGAGAGAGAGAAAGAGAAGCTGTGAGTGACAGAGAGAGAGAGAGAAAGAGAAGCTGTGATTGAGAGAAAGAGAAGGTGTGAGTGAGAGAGAAAGAAAGAGAAGCTGTGAATGAGAGAGAGAGAAAGAGAAGCTGTGTGTGAGAGAGAGAGAAGCTGTGAGTGAGAGAGTGAGAGAAAGAGAAGCTGTGAGTGAAAGAGAGAGAAAGAGAAGCTGTGAGTGAGAGAGAGAGAGCAAGAGAAGCTGTGAGTGAGAGAGAGAGAAAGAGAAGCTGTGTGTGTTTGAGAGAGAGAAAGAGAAGCTGTGAGTGAGTGAGAGAGAAAGAGAAGCTGTGTGTGTGTGAGAGAGAGAGAAGCTGAGAGTGAGAGAGAGAGAATGAGAAGGTGTGAGTGAGAGAGAGAGACAAAGAGAAGCTGTTTGTGTGAGAGAGAGAACGAGAAGCTGTGAGTGAGAGAGAGAGAGAAAGAGAAGCTGTGAGTGAGAGAGAGAGAGAAAGAGAAGCTGTGAGTGTGAGAGAGAGAAAGAGAAACTGTGAGTGAAAGAGAGAGAAAGAAGCTGTGAGTGAGAGAGAGAGAGAAAGAGAAGCTGAGAGTGAGAGAGAGAGAGAAAGAGATGCTGTAAGGGAGAGAGAGAGAAGCTGTGTGTGTGTGAGAGAGAAAGAAAAGCTGTGAGTGAGAGAGAGAGAGAGAAAGAGAATCTGTGAGTGTGTGAGAGAGAGAATGAGAAGCTGTGTGTGTGAGAGAGAGAGATGCTGGGAGTGAGTAAGAGAGAGAGAGAATCTGTGAGAGAGAGAGAGAGAAAGAGAAGCTGTGTGTGTGAGAGAGAGAAAGAGAAGCTGTGAGTGAGTGAGAGAGAAAGAGAAGCTGTGAGTGAGTGAGAGAGAGAAGCTGTGTGTGTGTGAGAGAGAAAGAGAAGCTGTAAGTGAGAGAGAGTGAGAAAGAGAGAAGCTGTGAGTGAGAGAGTGAGACAAATAGAAGGTGTGAGTGAGAGAGAGAGAAAGAGAAGCTGTGAGTGAAAGAGAGAGAGAAAGAGAAGCTGTTAGTGAGAGAGAGAGAGAAAGAGAAGCTGTGTGTGTGTGAGAGAGAGAGAAGCTGAGAGTGAGAGAGAGAGAATGAGAAGGTGTGAGTGAGAGAGAGAGACAAAGAGAAGCTGTGTGTGTGAGAGAGAGAAAGAGAAGCTGTCAGTGAGAGAGAGAGAGAAAGAGAAGTTTTGAGTGAGAGAGAGAGAAGGAGAAGCTGTGAGTGAGAGAGAGAGAGAAAGAGAAGCTGTGAGTGAGAGAGAGAGAGAAAGAGAAGCTGTGAGTGAGAGAGAGAAAGAGAGAGAGAGAAGCTGTGAGTGAGAGAGGGAGAGAAATAGAAGCTGTGAGTGAGAGAGAGTGAGAGAGAAAGAGAAGCTGTGAGTGAGAGTGAGAAAGAGAGAGAGAAGCTGTGAGTGAGAGAGGGAGAGAAATAGAAGCTGTGAGTGAGAGAGTGAGAAAGAGAAGCTGTGAGTGAGAGAGAGAGAGAAAGAGAAGCTGTGAGTGAGAGAGAGAGAGAAAGAGAAGCTGTGAGTGAGAGAGAGAGAGAAAGAGAAGCTGTGTGTGTGAGAGAGAGAAAGAGAAGCTGTGAGTGAGTGAGAGAGAAAGAAAAGCTGTGTGTGTGTGAGAGAGAGAGAAGCTGAGAGAGAGAATGAGAAGGTGTGAGTGAGAGAGAGAGACAAAGAGAAGTTGTGTGTGAGAGAGAGAAAACGAGAAGCTGTGAGTGAGAGTGAGAGAGAAAGAGAAGCTGTGAGTGAGAGAGAGAGAGAAAGAGAAGCTGTGAGTGAGAGGGAAGGAGAAAAGCTGTGAGTGTGTGAGAGAGAGAAAATCAGGGAGTGAGTAAGAGAGAGAGAGGGAAGCTGTAAGTGAGAGAGAGAGAGAAATAGAATCTGTAAGTGAGAGAGAGAGAAAGAGAAACTGTGAGTGAAAGAGAGAGAGAGAAGCTGTGAGTGAGAGAGAGAGAAAGAAAGAGAAGCTGTGAGTGAGAGCGAGAGAGAAAGGGAAGCTGTGTGAGTGATAGAGAGAGAGAAAGAGAAGCTGAGAGTGAGAGTGAGAGAAAGAGATGCTGTAAGTGAGAGAGAGAGAAGCTGTGTGTGTGAGAGAGAGAAAGAGAAGCTGTGAGTGAGAGAGAGAGAGAAAGAGAAGCTGTGAGAGAGAGAGAAGCTGTGAGTGAGAGAGAGAAAGACAGAGAAGCTGTGAGAGAGAGAGAGTGAGAGAGAAAGAGAAGCTGTGAGAGAGAGAGAGAAAGAGAGAGAGAAGCTGTGAGTGAGAGAGAGAGAGAGAAAGAGAAGCTGTGTGTGTGAGAGAGAGAAAGAGAAGCTGTGAGTGAGAGAGAGAGAGAAGCTGTGAGTGAGAGAGAGAGAGAAGCTGTGAGTGAGAGAGAGAGAAGCTGTGAGTGAGTGAGAGAGAATCAGGGAGTGAGTAAGAGAGAGAGAAGCTGTGAGTTAGAGAGAGAGAGAGAAATAGAAGCTGTAAGTGAGAGAGAGAAGCTGTGTGTGTGTGAGAGAGAGAGAAGCTGTGTGTGAGAGAGAGAAGCTGTGAGTGAGAGAGAGAGAGAGAGAAGCTGTGAGTGAGAGAGAGAGAGAGAGAAAGAAGCTGTGTGTGTGATAGAGAGAGAGAAAGAGAAGCTGAGTGAGAGAGGAAGACAGAGATGCTGTGAGTGAGAGAGAGTGAAAAAGAAGCTGTGTGTGTGTGTGAGAGAAAGAGATTCTGTGAGTGAGAGAGAGAGAAAGAGAAGCTGTGAGTAAGAGAGAGAGAGAAAGAGAAGCTATGAGTGAGTGAGAGAGAGAGAAAGCTGTGAGTGAGTGAGTGAGAGAGAGAGAAGCTGTGAGTGAGAGAGAGAGAAAGAAGCTGTAGGTGAGAGAGAGAAAAAGAAGCTGTGAGTGAGAGAGAGAGAAGCTGTGATTGAGAGAGAGAGAAAGAGAAGCTGTGTCCGAGAGAGAGAGAAAGAGAAGCTGAGAGTGAGAGAGAGAGAATGAGAAGCTGTGAGTGAGTGAGAGAGAGAGGAGCTGTGAGTGAGCGAGAGAGAGAAAGAGAAGCTGAGAGTGAGAGAGAGAGAATGAGAAGCTGTGAGTGAGTGAGAGAGAGAGGAGCTGTGAGTGAGTGAGAGAGAGAAAGAGCAGCTGTGAGCGAGAGCGAGAGAGAAAGAGCTGTGTGAGTGATAGAGAGAGAGAAAGAGAAGCTGAGAGTGAGAGAGAGAAAGAGAAGCTGAGAGTGAGAGAGAGAGAGAAGCTGTGTGTGTGTGAGAGAGAAAGAGAAGCTGTGAGTGAGAGAGAGAGATA
The DNA here is from genome assembly GCA_035047305.1 of Bradypodion pumilum. Lineage (NCBI taxonomy): Eukaryota > Metazoa > Chordata > Lepidosauria > Squamata > Chamaeleonidae > Bradypodion > Bradypodion pumilum. The sequence goes on along the minus strand of JAWDJD010000002.1, from coordinate 226,715,578 downwards.
GAGAAAGAGAAGATTTGAGTGAGAGAGAGAGAGAATGAGGAGCTGTGAGTGAGTGAGTGAGAGAGTGAGAAGCTGTGTGTGTGAGAGAGAGAGGAGCTGGGAGAGAGTAAGAGAGAGCGAGAGAGAAGCTGTGAGTGAGAGAGAGAGAGAGAAGCTGTGAGTGAGAGAGAGAGAGAGAAGCTGTGAGTGAGAAAGAGTGAGAGAGAAAGAGAAGCTGTGAGTGAGAGAGAGAAAGAGAGAGAGAGAAGCTCTGAGTGAGAGAGAGAGAGAAAGAGAAGCTGTGTGTGAGAGAGAGAGAAACAGAAGCTGTGAGTGAGAGAGAGAGAGAGAGAAGCTGTGAGTGACAGAGAGAAGCTGTGAGTGAGAGAGAGAGAAGCTGTGAGTGAGTGAGAGAGAGAGAATCAGGGAGTGAGTAAGAGAGAGAGAGATGCTGTGAGTAAGAAAGAGAGAAATAGAAGCTGTAAGTGAGGGAGAGAAGCTGTGTGTGTGAGAGAGAGAGAGAAGCTGTGAGTGAGAGAGAGAGAAAGAGAAGCAGTGAGTGAGAGAGAGAGAGAGAGAAAGAAGCTGTGTGTGTGATAGAGAGAGAAAGAGAAGCTGAGTGAGAGAGAGAGAAAGAGAAGCTGTGAGTGAGAGAGAGAGAGAAAAAGAAGCTGTGTGTGTGTGAGAGAGAAAGAGAATCTGAGTGAGAGAGAGAGAAAGAGAAGTTGTGAGTAAGAGAGAGAGAGAAAGAGAAGCTATGAGTGAGTGAGTGAGAGAGAGAGAAGCTGTGAGTGAGTGAGTGAGAGAGAGAGAAGCTGTGAGTGAGAGAGAGAGAGAAAGAAGCTGTAGGTGAGAGAGAGAAAAAGAAGCTGTGAATGAGAGTGAGAAGGAGAAGCTGTGAGTGAGAAAGAGAGAAGCTGTGAGTGAGAGAGAGAAAGAGAAGCTGTGTCTGAGAGAGAGAGAAAGAGAAGCTGAGAGTGAGAGAGAGAGAATGAGAAGCTGTGAGTGAGTGACAGAGAGAAAGAAAAGCTGTGAGTGAGAGAGAGAGAGAGAGAAGCTGTGAGTGAGTGAGCGAGAGAAGCTGTGAGTCAGTGAGAGAGAGAAAGAGCAGCTTTGAGCGAGAGCGAGAGAGAAAGAGCTGTGTGAGTGATAGAGAGAGAGAAAGAGAAGCTGAGAATGAGAGAGAGAGCAAGAGATGCTGTAAGTGAGAGAGAGAGAAGCTGTGTGTGTGAGAGAGAAAGAGAAGTTGTGAGTGAGAGAGAGAGAGAGAGAAAGAGAAGATTTGAGTGAGAGAGAGAGAGAAAGAGAAGCTGTGAGTGAGAGAGTGAGAAGCAGTGTGTGTAAGAGAGAGAAGCTGTGAGTGAGTAAGAGAGAGAGAGAGAAGATGTGTGTGAGAGAGAGAAGCTGTGAGTGAGAGAGAGAAGCTGTGATTGAGAGAGAGTGAGAGAGAGAAGCTGTGAGTGAGTGAGAGAGAGAGAAAGAGAAGCTGTGAGTGAGAGAGAGAGAAAGAGAAGCTGTGAATGAGCGAGAGAGAAAGAGAAGCTGTGAGTGATTGAGAGAGAAAGGGAAGCTGGAGTGAGAGAGAGAGAGAGAAAGAGAAGCTGTATGTTTGTGAGAGAGAAAGAGCTGTGAGTAAGAGAGAGAAAAGCTGTGAGTGAGAGAGAGAGAAAGAGAAGCTGTGAGTGAGAGAGAGAGAGAAGCTGTGAGTGAGTGAGAGAGAGAGAATCAGGGAGTGAGTAAGAGAGAGAGAGAAGCTGTGAGTGAGAGAGAGAGAAATAGAAGCTGTAAGTGAGAGAGAGAGAGAAGCTGTCTGTGTGAGAGAGAGAGAAGCTGTGTGTGTGATAGAGAGAGAGAAAGAGAAGCTGAGAGTAAGAGAGAGAGAAAGAGAAGCTGTGAGTGAGAGAGAGAGAGGAGCTGTGTGTGTGTGTGAGAGAGAAAGAGAATCTGTGAGTGTGAGAGAGAGAAAGAGAAGCTGTGAGTGAGAGAGAGAGAAAGAGAAGCTGTGAGTGAGAGAGAGAGAAGGAGAAGCTGTGAGTGAGAGAGAGAGAGAGAAGGAGAAGCTGTGAGTGAGAGAGAGAGAGAAAGAGAAGCTGTGAGTGAGAGAGAGAGAGAAAGAGAAGCTGTGAGTGAGAGAGAGAAAGAGAAGATTGAGTGTGAGAGAGAGAGAGAGAAAGAGAAGCTGTGAGTGAGAGAGAGAGAAAGAGAAGCTGTGTCTGAGAGAGAGAGAGAAAGAGAAGCTGAGAGTGAGTGAGAGAGTGAAGCTGTGAGTGAGTGAGAGAGGGAGAGAATCAGGGAGTAAGAGAGAGAAAGAGACGCTGTGAGTGAGTGCGAGAGAGAGAGAGAAGCTGTGAGTGAGAGAGAGAGAAGCTGTGAGTGAGAGAGAGAGAGAAAGAGAAGCTGTGTGTGTGATAGAGAGAGAGAAAGAGAAGCTGAGAGAGAGAGAGAAAGAGAAGCTGTGAGTGAGAGAGAGAGAAAGAGAAGCTGTGAGTGAGTGAGAGAGAGTGAGAAGCTGTGAGTGAGTGAGAGAGAGAGAAGCTGGGAGTGAGTAAGAGAGAGAGAGAAGCTGTGAGTGAGAGAGAGAGAGAAAGAAAGAGAAGATGTGAGTGAGAGAGAGAGAAAGAGAAGCTGTGTCTGAGAGAGAGAGAAAGAGAAGCTGTGAGTGAGAGAGAGAGAGAGAAGCTGTGAATGAGAGAGAGAAAGAGACACTGTGAGTGAGAGAGAGAGAAAGAGAAGCTGTGAGTGAGAGAGAGAGAGAAGCTGAGAATGAGAGAGAGAGAAAGAGATGCTGTAAGTGAGAGAGAGAGAAGCTGTGTGTGTGAGAGTGAGAAAGAGAAGTTGTGAGTGAGAGAGAGATAGAGAAAGAGTTGAGTGAGAGAGAGAGAGAAAGAGAAGCTGTGAGTGAGTGAGTGAGTGAGAGAGTGAGAAGCTGTGTGTGTGAGAGAGAGAAGCTGTGAGTGAGTAAGAGAGAGAGAGAGAGAAGCTGTGAGTGAGTAAGAGAGAGAGAGAAGCTGTGAGTGAGAGAGAGAGAGAAGCTGTGAGTGAGAGAGAGAGAGAGAAGCTGTGATTGAGAGAGAGTGAGAGAGAGAAGCTGTGAGTGAGTGAGAGAGAGGGAATGTGTGAGTGAGAGAGAGAGAGAAAGAGAAGCTGTGAGTGAGAGAGAGAGAGAAAGAGAAGCTGTGAATGAGCGAGAGAGAAAGAGAAGCTGTGAGTGAGAGAGAGAGAAAGGGAAGCTGTGAGTGAGAGAGAGAGAGAAAGAGAAGCTGTATGTGTGTGAGAGAGAAAGAGCTGTGAGTGAGAGAGAGAGAAGCTGTGAGTGAGAGAGAGAGAAAGAGAAGCTGTGAGTGAGTGAGAGAGAGAGAGAAGCTGTGAGAGAGAGAGAGAGAGAGAATCAGGGAGTGAGTAAGTGAGAGAGAGAAGCTGTGAGTGAGAGAGAGAGAAATAGAAGCTGTAGGTGAGAGAGAGAGAGAAGCTGTGTGTGTGAGAGAGAGAGAAGCTGTGAGTGATAGAGAGAGAGAGAAAGAGAAGCTGTGAGTGAGAGAGAGAGAGAATGAGAAGCTGTGTGTGTGATAGAGAGAGAGAAAGAGAAGCTGAGAGTAAGAGAGAGAGAGAAAGAGAAGCTGTGAGTGAGAGAGAGAGAGGAGCTGTGTGTGTGTGTGTGTGAGAGAAAGAGAATCTGTGAGTGAGAGAGAGAGAAAGAGAAGCTGTGAGTGAGAGAGAGAGAAAGAGAAGCTGTGAGGGAGAGAGAGAGAAGGAGAAGCAGTGAGTGAGAGAGAGAAAGAGAGAAAGAGAAGCTGTGAGTGAGAGAGAGAGAAGGAGAAGCTGTGAGTGAGAGAGAGAGAGAAAGAGAAGCTGTGAGTGTGAGAGAGAAAGAGAAGATTGTGTGTGAGAGAGAGAGAGAAAGAGAAGCTGTGAGTGAGAGAGGGAGAAAGAGAAGCTGTGTCTGAGAGAGAGAGAAAGAGAAGCTGAGAGTGAGTGAGAGAGAGAAGCTGTGAGTGAGTGAGAGAGGGAGAGAATCTGGGAGTAAGAGAGAGAAAGAGACGCTGTGAGTGAGTGCGAGAGAGAGAGAGAAGCTTTGAGTGAGAGAGAGAGAAGCTGTGAGTGAGAGAGAGAGAGAGAAAGAGAAGCTGTGAGTGAGAGGGAGGGAGAGAAGCTATGAGTGTGTGAGAGAGAGAAAATTAGGGAGTGAGTAAGAGAGAGAGAGGGAAGCTGTGAGTGAGAGAGAGAGAGAAATAGAAGCTGTAAGTGAGAGAGAGAGAAAGAGAAACTGTGAGTGAAAGAGAGAGAGAGGAGCTGTGAGTGAGAGAGAGAGAGAAAGAAAGAGAAGCTGTGAGTGAGAGCGAGAGAGAAAGAGAAGCTGTGAGTGAGAGAGAGAAAGAGAGAGAGAGAAGCTGTGAGTAAGAGAGAGAGAGAGAAAGAGAAGCTGTGTGTGTGTGAGAGAGAAAGAGAAGCTGTGAGTGAGAGAGAGAGAGAAAGAGAAGCTGTGAGTGAGAGGGAGGGAGAGAAGCTGTGAGTGTGTGAGAGAAAGAAAATTAGGGAGTGAGTAAGAGAGAGAGAGAGAAGCTGTGAGTGAGAGAGAGAGAGAAAGAAAGAGAAGCTGTGAGTGAGAGCGAGAGAGAAAGAGAAGCTGTGTGAGTGATAGAGAGAGAGAAAGAGAAGCTGAGAGTGAGAGAGAGAGAGAAAGAGATGCTGTAAGTGAGAGAGAGAGAGAAGCTGTGTGTGTGTGTGAGAGAGAGAGAAGCTGTGAGTGAGAGAGAGAGAGAGAGAGAAAGAGACGCTGTGAGTGAGAGAGAGAGAGTGAGAAGCTGTGTGTGTGTGAGAGAGAGAAGCTGGGAGTGAGTAAGAGAGAGAGAGAGAAGCTGTGTGAGAGAGAGAGAGAAGCTGTGAGTGAGAGAGAGAAAGAAAGAGAAGCTGTGAGTGAGAGAGAGTGAGAGAGAACGATAAGCTGTAAGTGAGAGAGAGAAAGAGAAACTGTGAGTGAAAGAGAGAGAGAGAAGCTGTGAGTGAGAGAGAGAGAGAAAGAAAGAGAAGCTGTGAGTGAGAGCGAGAGAGAAAGAGAAGCTGTGTGAGTGATAGAGAGAGAGAAAGAGAAGCTGAGAGTGAGAGAGAGAGAGAAAGAGATGCTGTAAGTGAGAGAGAGAGAAGCTGTGTGTGTGAGAGAGAGAAAGAGAAGCTGTGAGTGAGAGAGAGAGAGAGAAAGAGAAGCTGTGAGTGAGAGAGAGAGAGTGAGAAGCTGTGTGTGTGAGAGAGAGAGAAGCTGGGAGTGAGTAAGAGAGAGAGAGAAGCTGTGTGTGAGAGAGAGAGAAGCTGTGAGTGAGAGAGAGAAAGAAAGAGAAGCTGTGAGTGAGAGAGAGTGAGATAGAAAGAGAAGCTGTGAGTGAGAGAGAAAGAGAGAGAGAAGCTGTGAGTAAGAGAGAGAGAGAGAAAGAGAAGCTGTGTGTGTGAGAGAGAGAAAGAGAAGCTGTGAGTGAGAGAGAGAGAGAGAAGCTGTGAGTGTGAGAGAGAGAGAATCAAGGAGTGAGTAAGAGAGAGAGAAGCTGTGAGTGAGAGAGAGAGAGAAATAGAAGCTGTAAGTGAGAGAGAGAAGCTGTGTGTGTGTGTGAGAGAGAGAAGCTGTGAGTGAGAGAGAGAGAGAGAGAGAGAAAGAGAAGCTGTGAGTGTGTGTGTGAGAGAGAAAGAAGCTGTGTGTGTGATAGAGAGAGAGAAAGAGAAGCTGAGTGAGAGAGAGAGACAGAGAAGCTGTGAGTGAGAGAGAGAGAGAAAAAGAAGCTGTAAGTGAGAGAGAGAGAGAAAGAGAAACTGTGAGTGAAAGAGAGAGAGAGAAGCTGTGAGTGAGAGAGAGAGAGAAAGAAAGAGAAGCTGTGAGTGAGAGTGAGAGAGAAAGAGAAGCTGTGTGAGTGATAGAGAGAGAAAGAGAAGCTGAGAGTGAGAGAGAGAGAGAAAGAGATGCTGTAAGTGAGAGAGAGAGAAGCTGTGTGTGAGAGAGAGAGAAAGAGAAGCTGTGAGTGAGAGAGAGAGAGAGAAAGAGAAGCTGTGAGAGAGAGAGAGTGAGAAGCTGTGTGTGTGTGAGAGAGAGAAGCTGGGAGTGAGTAAGAAGGAGAGAAGCTGTGTGTGAGAGAGAGAAGCTGTGAGTGAGAGAGAGTGAGAGAGAAAGAGAAGCTGTGAGTGAGAGAGAAAGAGAGAGAGAGAAGCTGTGAGTAAGAGAGAGAGAGAGAGAAAGAAAGAGAAGCTTTGTGTGTGAGAGAGAGAAAGAGAAGCTGTGAGTGAGAGAGAGAGAGAGAAGCTGTGAGTGAGTGAGAGAGAGAGAATCAAGGAGTGAGTAAGAGAGAGAGAAGCTGTGAGTGAGTGAGAGAGAGAAATAGAAGCTGTAAGTGAGAGAGAGAGAAGCTGTGTGTGTGTGAGAGAGAGAGAAGCTGTGAGTGAGAGAGAGAGAGAAAGAGAAGCTGTGAGTGAGAGAGAGAGAGAGAAAGAAGCTGTGTGTGTGATAAAGAGAGAGAAAGAGAAGCTGAGTGTGAGAGAGAGACAGAGAAGCTGTGAGTGAGAAAGAGAGAGAAAAAGAAGCTGTGTGTGTGTGAGAGAGAAAGAGAATCTTTGAGTGAGAGAGAAAGAAAGAAAAGCTGTGAGTAAGAGAGAGAGAAAGAGAAGCTATGAGTGAGTGAGTGAGAGAGAGAAGCTGTGAGTGAGTGAGTGAGTGAGAGAGAGAGAAGCTGTGAGTGAGAGAGAGAGAAAGAAGCTGTAGGTGAGAGAGAGAAAAAGAAGCTGTGAGTGAGAGAGAGAGAGAAGATGTGAGTGAGAGAGAAGGAGAAGCTGTGAGTGAGAGAGAGAGAGAGAAGCTGTGAGTGAGAGAGAGAAAGAGAAGCTGTGTGTGTGTGAGAGAGAGAAAGAGAAGCTGTGAGTGAGTAAGAGAGAAAGAGAAGCTGTGTCTGAGAGAGAGAGAAAGAGAAGCTGAGAGTGAGAGAGAAAGAATGAGAAGCTGTGAGTGAGAGAGAGAGAGAAAGAAAAGCTGTGAGTGAGAGAGAGAGAAAGAGAAGCTGTGAGTGAGTGAGAGAGAGAGGAGCTGTGAGTGAGTGAGAGAGAGAAAGAGCAGCTGTGAGCGAGAGCGAGAGAGAAAGAGCTGTGTGAGTAATAGAGAGAGAGAAAGTGAAGCTGAGAGTGGGAGAGAGAGAGAAAGAGAAGCTGTGTGTGTGAGAGAGAGAGAAAGAGAAGCTGTGAGTGAGTGAGAGAGAAAGAGAAGCTATGTGTGTGTGTGAGAGAGAAGCTGAGAGTGAGAGAGAGAGAATGAGAAGGTGTGAGTGAGAGAGAGAGACAAAGAGAAGCTGTGTGTGAGAGAGAGAGAACGAGAAGCTGTGAGTGAGAGAGAGAGAGAAAGAGAAGCTGTGAGAGAGGGAGAGAGAGAAAGAGAAGCTGTGAGTGAGAGGGAGGGAGAGAAGCTGTGAGTGTGTGAGAGAGAGAAAATCAGGGAGTGAGTAAGAGAGAGAGAGGGAAGCTGTGAGTGTGTGAGAGAGAGAAATAGAAGCTGTAAGTGAGAGAGAGAGAAAGAGAAACTGTGAGTGAAAGAGAGAGAGAGAAGCTGTGAGTGAGAGAGAGAGAGAAAGAAAGAGAAGCTGTGAGTGAGAGCGAGAGAGAAAGAGAAGCTGTGTGAGTGATAGAGAGAGAGAAAGTGAAGCTGAGAGTGAGAGAGAGAGAGAAAGAGATGCTGTAAGTGAGAGAGAGAGAGGAGCTGTGTGTGTGAGAGAGAGAAAGAGAAGCTGTGAGTGAGTGAGAGAGAGAGAGAGAAGCTGTGAGTGAGAGAGAGAGAGTGAGAAGCTGTGTGTGTGTGAGAGAGAGAAGCTGGGAGTGAGTAAGAGAGAGAGAGAGAAGCTGTGTGTGTGAGAGAGAGAAGCTGTGAGTGAGAGAGAGAAAGAAAGAGAAGCTGTGAGTGAGAGAGAGTGAGAGAGAAAGAGAAGCTGTGAGTGAGAGAGAAAGAGAGAGAGAAGCTGTGAGTAAGAGAGAGAGAGAGAAATAGAAGCTGTGTGTGTGAGAGAGAGAAAGAGAAGCTGTGAGTGAGAGAGAGAGAGAAGCTGTGAGTGAGAGAGAGAAGAAACTGTGAGTGAGTGAGAGAGAGAGAATCAATGAGTGAGTAAGAGAGAGAAGCTGTGAGTGAGAGAGAGAGAGAAATAGAAGCTGTAAGTGAGAGAGAGAGAAAGAGAAACTGTGAGTGAAAGAGAGAGAAGCTATGAGTGAGAGAGGGAGAGAAAGAGAAGCTGTGAGTGAGAGTGAGAGAGAACGAGAAGCTGTGTGAGTGATAGAGAGAGAGAAAGAGAAGTTGAGAGTGAGAGAGAGAGAGAAAGAGATGCTGTAAGGGAGAGAGAGAGAAGCTGTGTGTGTGTGAGAGAGAAAGAAAAGCTGTGAGTGAGAGAGAGAGAGAAAGAGAAGCTGTGAGTGTGAGAGAAAAATGAGAAGCTGTGTGTGTGAGAGAGAGAGAAGCTGGGAGTGAGTAAGAGAGAGAGAGAAGCTGTGAGAGAGAGAGAGAAAGAGAAGCTGTGTGTGTGTGTGAGAGAGAGAAAGAGAAGCTGTGAGTGAGTGAGAGAGAAAGAGAAGCTGTGAGTGAGTGAGAGAGAGAAATTGTGTGTGTGAGAGAGAGAAAGAGAAGCTGTAAGTGAGAGAGAGTGAGAAAGAGAGAAGCTGTGAGTGAGAGAGTGAGAGAAATAGAAGCTGTGAGTGAGAGAGAGAAAGAGAAGCTGTGAGTGAGAGAGAGAGAGAAAGAGAAGCTGTGAGTGAGAGAGAGAGAGAGAAAGAGAAGCTGTGTGTGTGTGAGAGAGAGAAAGAGAAGCTGTGAGTGAGTGAGAGAGAAAGAGAAGCTGTGTGTGTGTGAGAGAGAGAGAAGCTGAGAGTGAGAGAGAGAGAGAATGAGAAGGTGTGAGTGAGAGAGAGAGACAAAGAGAAGCTGTGTGTGAGAGAGAGAGAACGAGAAGCTGTGAGTGAGAGAGAGAGAGAAAGAGAAGCTGTGAGTGAGAGAGAGAGAGAAAGAGAAGCTGTGAGTGAGAGGGAGGGAGAGAAGCTGTGAGTGAGAGAGAGAGAGTGAGAAGCTGTGTGTGTGAGAGAGAGAGAAGCTGGGAGTAAGAGAGAGAGAAGCTGTGTGTGAGAGAGAGAGAAGCTGTGAGTGAGAGAGTGAGAGAAATAGAAGCTGTGAGTGAGAGAGAGAAAGAGAAGCTGTGAGTGAGAGAGAGAGAGAAAGAGAAGCTGTGTGTGTGAGAGAGTGCATGAGAAGCTGTGAGTGAGAGAAAGAGAGAAAGAGAAGCTGTGAGTGAGAGAGAGAGAGAAAGAGAAGCTGTGAGTGAGAGGGAAGGAGAGAAGCTGTGAGTGTGTGAGAGAGAGAAAATCAGGGAGTGAGTAAGAGAGAGAGGGGGAAGCTGTGAGTGAGAGAGAGAGAGAAAGGGAAGCTGTGTGTGTGTGAGAGAGAGAAAGAGAAGCTGTGAGTGAGTGAGAGAGAAAGAGAAGCTATGTGTGTGAGAGAGAGAGAAGCTGAGAGTGAGAGAGAGAATGAGAAGGTGTGAGTGAGAGAGAGAGACAAAGAGAAGCTGTGTGTGTGAGAGAGTGCATGAGAAGCTGTGAGTGAGAGAAAGAGAGAAAGAGAAGCTGTGAGTGAGAGAGAGAGAGAAAGAGAAGCTGTGAGTGAGAGGGAAGGAGAGAAGCTGTGAGTGTGTGAGAGAGAGAAAATCAGGGAGTGAGTAAGAGAGAGAGGGGGAAGCTGTGAGTGAGAGAGAGAGAGAAATAGAAGCTGTAAGTGAGAGAGAGAAAGAGAATCTGTGAGTGAAAGAGAGAGAGAGAAGCTGTGAGTGAGAGAGAGAAGGAAAGAAAGAGAAGCTGTGAGTGACAGCGAGAGAGAAAGAGAAGCTGTGTGAGTGATAGAGAGAGAGAAAGAGAAGCTGAGAGTGAGAGAGAGAGAGAAATAGAAGCTGTAAGTGAGAGAGAGAAGCTGTGTGTGTGTGTGAGAGAGAGAAGCTGTGAGTGAGAGAGAGAGAGAGAAAGTGAAGCTGTGAGTGAGAGAGAGAGAGAAAGAGAAGCTGAGTGAGAGAGAGAGACAGAGAAGCTGTGAGTGAGAGAGAGAGAAAAAGAAGCTGTGTGTGTGTGAGAGAGAAAGAGAATCTGTGAGTGAGAGAGAGAGAAAGAGAAGCTGTTGTGTGTGAGAGAGAGAGAGAGAGAAGCTGTGAATGAGTAAGAGAGAAAGAGAAGCTGAGAGTGTGAGAGAGAGAATGAGAAGCTGTGAGTGAGAGAGAGAGAGAAAGAAAAGCTGTGAGTAATAGAGAGAGAGAAAGAGAAGCTGAGAGTGAGAGAGAGAGAAAGAGAAGCTGTGTGTGTGTGAGAGAGAGAAAGAGAAGCTGTGAGTGAGTGAGAGAAAGAGAGAAAGAGAAGCTGTGAGTGAGAGAGAGAGAGAAAGAGAAGCTGTGAGTGAGAGGGAAGGAGAGAAGCTGTGAGTGTGTGAGAGAGAGAAAATCAGGGAGTGAGTAAGAGAGAGAGGGGGAAGCTGTGAGTGAGAGAGAGAGAGAAATAGAAGCTGTAAGTGAGAGAGAGAGAAAGAGAATCTGTGAGTGAAAGAGAGAGAGAGAAGCTGTGAGTGAGAGAGAGAAGGAAAGAAAGAGAAGCTGTGAGTGACAGCGAGAGAGAAAGAGAAGCTGTGTGAGTGATAGAGAGAGAGAAAGAGAAGCTGAGAGTGAGAGAGAGAGAGAAATAGAAGCTGTAAGTGAGAGAGAGAAGCTGTGTGTGTGTGAGAGAGAGAGAAGCTGTGAGTGAGAGAGAGAGAGAGAAAGAGAAGCTGTGAGTGAGAGAGAGAGAAAGAGAATCTGTGAGTGAAAGAGAGAGAGAGAAGCTGTGAGTGAGAGAGAGAAGGAAAGAAAGAGAAGCTGTGAGTGACAGCGAGAGAGAAAGAGAAGCTGTGTGAGTGATAGAGAGAAAGAGAAGCTGAGAGTGAGAGAGAGAGAGAAATAGAAGCTGTAAGTGAGAGAGAAGCTGTGTGTGTGTGTGAGAGAGAGAAGCTGTGAGTGAGAGAGAGAGAGAGAAAGAGAAGCTGTGAGTGAGAGAGAGAGAGAGAAAGAGAAGCTGAGAGTGAGAGAGAGAGAAAGAGAAGCTGTGTGTGTGTGAGAGAGAGAAAGAGAAGCTGTGAGTGAGTGAGAGAAAGAGAGAAAGAGAAGCTGTGAGTGAGAGAGAGAGAGAAAGAGAAGCTGTGAGTGAGAGGGAAGGAGAGAAGCTGTGAGTGTGTGAGAGAGAGAAAATCAGGGAGTGAGTAAGAGAGAGAGGGGGAAGCTGTGAGTGAGAGAGAGAGAGAAATAGAAGCTGTAAGTGAGAGAGAGAGAAAGAGAATCTGTGAGTGAAAGAGAGAGAGAGAAGCTGTGAGTGAGAGAGAGAAGGAAAGAAAGAGAAGCTGTGAGTGACAGCGAGAGAGAAAGAGAAGCTGTGTGAGTGATAGAGAGAGAGAAAGAGAAGCTGAGAGTGAGAGAGAGAGAGAAATAGAAGCTGTAAGTGAGAGAGAGAAGCTGTGTGTGTGTGAGAGAGAGAGAAGCTGTGAGTGAGAGAGAGAGAGAGAAAGAGAAGCTGTGAGTGAGAGAGAGAGAAAGAGAATCTGTGAGTGAAAGAGAGAGAGAGAAGCTGTGAGTGAGAGAGAGAAGGAAAGAAAGAGAAGCTGTGAGTGACAGCGAGAGAGAAAGAGAAGCTGTGTGAGTGATAGAGAGAGAGAAAGAGAAGCTGAGAGTGAGAGAGAGAGAGAAATAGAAGCTGTAAGTGAGAGAGAGAAGCTGTGTGTGTGTGTGTGAGAGAGAGAGAAGCTGTGAGTGAGAGAGAGAGAGAAAGAGAAGCTGTGAGTGAGAGAGAGAGAGAGAAAGAGAAGCTGAGTGAGAGAGAGAGACAGAGAAGCTGTGAGTGAGAGAGAGAGAGAAAAAGAAGCTGTGTGTGTGAGAGAGAGAAAGAGAATCTGTGAGTGAGAGAGAGAGAAAGAGAAGCTGTGAGTAAGAGAGAGAGAGAGAAAGAGAAGCTAAGAGTGAGTGAGTGAGAGAGAGAGAAGCAGTGAGTGAGAGAGAGAAGCTGTGAGTGAGAGAGAGAGAGAAAGAAGCTGTAGGTGAGAGAGAGAAAAAGAAGCTGTGAGTGAGAGAGAGAGAAGATGTGAGTGAGAGAGAAGGAGAAGCTGTGAGTGAGAGAGAGAGTGAGAAGCTGTGAGTGAGAGAGAGAAAGAGAAGCTGTTGTGTGTGAGAGAGAGAGAGAAAGAGAATCTGTGAATGAGTAAGAGAGAAAGAGAAGCTGAGAGTGTGAGAGAGAGAATGAGAAGCTGTGAGTGAGAGAGAGAGAGAAAGAAAAGCTGTGAGTAATAGAGAGAGAGAAAGAGAAGCTGAGAGTGAGAGAGAGAGAAAGAGAAGCTGTGTGTGTGTGAGAGAGAGAAAGAGAAGCTGTGAGTGAGTGAGAGAAAGAGAGAAAGAGAAGCTGTGAGTGAGAGAGAGAGAGAAAGAGAAGCTGTGAGTGAGAGGGAAGGAGAGAAGCTGTGAGTGTGTGAGAGAGAGAAAATCAGGGAGTGAGTAAGAGAGAGAGGGGGAAGCTGTGAGTGAGAGAGAGAGAGAAATAGAAGCTGTAAGTGAGAGAGAGAGAAAGAGAATCTGTGAGTGAAAGAGAGAGAGAGAAGCTGTGAGTGAGAGAGAGAAGGAAAGAAAGAGAAGCTGTGAGTGACAGCGAGAGAGAAAGAGAAGCTGTGTGAGTGATAGAGAGAGAGAAAGAGAAGCTGAGAGTGAGAGAGAGAAAGAAATAGAAGCTGTAAGTGAGAGAGAGAAGCTGTGTGTGTGTGAGAGAGAGAGAAGCTGTGAGTGAGAGAGAGAGAGAAAGAGAAGCTGTGAGTGAGAGAGAGAGAAAGAGAAGCTGAGTGAGAGAGAGAGACAGAGAAGCTGTGAGTGAGAGAGAGAGAAAAAGAAGCTGTGTGTGTGTGAGAGAGAAAGAGAATCTGTGAGTGAGAGAGAGAGAAAGAGAAGCTGTGAGTAAGAGAGAGAGAGAAAGAGAAGCTAAGAGTGAGTGAGTGAGAGAGAGAGAAGCTGTGAGTGAGTGAGTGAGAGAGAGAAGCTGTGAGTGTGAGAGAGAGAGAAAGAAGCTGTAGGTGAGAGAGAGAAAAAGAAGCTGTGAGTGAGAGAGAGAGAAGCTGTGAGTGAGAGAGAAGGAGAACCTGTGAGTGAGAGAGAGAGTGAGAAGCTGTGAGTGAGAGAGAGAAAGAGAAGCTGTGGTGTGTGAGAGAGAGAGAGAAAGAGAAGCTGTGAATGAGTAAGAGTGAAAGAGAAGCTGTGTCTGAGAGAGAGAGAAAGAGAAGCTGAGAGTGTGAGAGAGAGAATGAGAAGCTGTGAGTGAGAGAGAGAGAGAAAGAAAAGCTGTGAGTAATAGAGAGAGAGAAAGAGAAGCTGAGAGTGAGAGAGAGAGAAAGAGAAGCTGTGTGTGTGAGAGAGAGAGAAAGAGAAGCTGTGAGTGAGTGAGAGAGAAAGAAGCTGTGTGTGTGTGAGAGAGAGAGAAGCTGAGAGTGAGAGAGAGAGAATGAGAAGGTGTGAGTGAGAGAGAGAGACAAAGAGAAGCTGTGTGTGTGAGAGAGAGAACGAGAAGCTGTGTGTGTGTGAGAGAGAGAAAGAGAAGCTGTGAGTGAGTGAGAGAGAAAGAGAAGCTGTGAGTGAGTGAGAGAGAGAAGCTGTGTGTGTGAGAGAGAGAAAGAGAAGCTGTAAGTGAGAGAGAGTGAGAAAGAGAGAAGCTGTGAGTGAGAGAGTGAGAGAAATAGAAGCTGTGAGTGAGAGAGAGAAAGAGAAGCTGTGAGTGAGAGAGAGAGAGAAAGAGAAGCTGTGAGTGAGAGAGAGAGAGAGAAAGAGAAGCTGTGTGTGTGTGAGAGAGAGAAAGAGAAGCTGTGAGTGAGTGAGAGAGAAAGAGAAGCTGTGTGTGTGTGAGAGAGAGAAGCTGAGAGTGAGAGAGAGAGAGAATGAGAAGGTGTGAGTGAGAGAGAGAGACAAAGAGAAGCTGTGTGAGAGAGAGAGAGAACGAGAAGCTGTGAGTGAGAGAGAGAGAGAAAGAGAAGCTGTGAGTGAGAGAGAGAGAGAAAGAGAAGCTGTGAGGGAGAGGGAGGGAGAGAAGCTGTGAGTGTGTGAGAGAGAGAAAATCAGGGAGTGAGTAAGAGAGAGAGAGGGAAGCTGTGAGAGAGAGAGAGAGAAATAGAAGCTGTAAGTGAGAGAGAGAAAGAGAAACTGTGAGTGAAAGAGAGAGAGAGAAGCTGTGAGTGAGAGAGAGAGAGAAAGAAAGAGAAGCTGTGAGTGAGAGCGAGAGAGAAAGAGAAGCTGTGTGAGTGATAGAGAGAGAGAAAGAGAAGCTGAGAGTGAGAGAGAGAGAGAAAGAGATGCTGTAAGTGAGAGAGAGAGAGAAGCTGTGTGTGTGAGAGAGAGAAAGAGAAGCTGTGAGTGAGAGAGAGAGAGAGAAAGAGAAGCTGTGAGTGAGAGAGAGAGAGAGTGAGAAGCTGTGTGTGTGTGTGAGAGAGAAGCTGGGAGTGAGTAAGAGAGAGAGAAGCTGTGTGTGTGAGAGAGAGAAGCTGTGAGTGAGAGAGTGAGAGAAATAGAAGCTGTGAGTGAGAGAGAGAAAGAGAAGCTGTGAGTGAGAGAGAGAGAGAAAGAGAAGCTGTGAGTGAGAGAGAGAGAGAAAGAGAAGCTGTGTGTGTGTGTGAGAGAGAAAGAGAAGCTGTGAGTGAGAGAGAGAGAAAGAGAAGCTATGTGTGTGAGAGAGAGAGAAGCTGAGAGTGAGAGAGAGAGAATGAGAAGGTGTGAGTGAGAGAGAGAGACAAAGAGAAGCTGTGTGTGTGAGAGAGTGCACGAGAAGCTGTGAGTGAGAGAAAGAGAGAAAGAGAAGCTGTGAGTGAGAGAGAGAGAGAAAGAGAAGCTGTGAGTGAGAGGGAAGGAGAGAAGCTGTGAGTGTGTGTGAGAGAGAAAATCAGGGAGAGAGTAAGAGAGAGAGGGGGAAGCTGTGAGTGAGAGAGAGAGAGAAATAGAAGCTGTAAGTGAGAGAGAGAGAAAGAGAATCTGTGAGTGAAAGAGAGAGAGAGAAGCTGTGAGTGAGAGAGAGAAGGAAAGAAAGAGAAGCTGTGAGTGACAGCGAGAGAGAAAGAGAAGCTGTGTGAGTGATAGAGAGAGAGAAAGAGAAGCTGAGAGTGAGAGAGAGAGAGAGAAATAGAAGCTGTAAGTGAGAGAGAGAAGCTGTGTGTGTGTGTGAGAGAGAGAAGCTGTGAGTGAGAGAGAGAGAGAAAGAGAAGCTGTGAGTGAGAGAGAGAGAGAGAAAGAGAAGCTGAGTGAGAGAGAGAGACAGAGAAGCTGTGAGTGAGAGAGAGAGAAAGAGAAGCTAAGAGTGAGAGAGTGAGAGAGAGAGAAGCAGTGAGTGAGAGAGAGAAGCTGTGAGTGAGAGAGAGAGAGAAAGAAGCTGTAGGTGAGAGAGAGAAAAAGAAGCTGTGAGTGAGAGAGAGAGAAGCTGTGAGTGAGAGAGAAGGAGAAGCTGTGAGTGAGAGAGAGAGTGAGAAGCTGTGAGTGAGAGAGAGAAAGAGAAGCTGTTGTGTGTGAGAGAGAGAGAAAGAGAAGCTGTGAATGACTAAGAGAGAAAGAGAAGCTGAGAGTGTGAGAGAGAGAATGAGAAGCTGTGAGTGAGAGAGAGAGAGAAAGAAAAGCTGTGAGTAATAGAGAGAGAGAAAGAGAAGCTGAGAGTGAGAGAGAGAGAAAGAGAAGCTGTGTGTGTGTGAGAGAGAGAAAGAGAAGCTGTGAGTGAGTGAGAGAGAAAGAGAAGCTGTGTGTGAGAGAGAGAGAGAGAGAGAGAAGCTGAGAGTGAGAGAGAGAGAATGAGAAGGTGTGAGTGAGAGAGAGAGACAAAGAGAAGCTGTGTGTGAGAGAGAGAGAACAAGAAGCTGTGTGTGTGAGAGAGAGAAAGAGAAGCTGTGAGTGAGGGAGAGAGAGAAAGAGAAGCTGTGAGTGAGAGGGAGGGAGAGAAGCTGTGAGTGAGAGAGAGAGAGAAAGAAGCTGTAGGTGAGAGAGAGAAAGAGAAGCTGTGAGTTTGAGAGAGAGAGAATGAGAAGCTGTGTGTGTGTGAGAGAGAGAAGCTGTGAGTGAGTAAGAGAGAGAGAGAAGCTGTGAGAGAGAGAGAGAGAGAGAGAAAGAGAAGCTGTGTGTGTGTGAAAGAGAGAAAGAGAAGCTGTGAGTGAGTGAGAGAGAAAGAGAAGCTGTGAGTGAGTGAGAGAGAGAAGCTGTGTGTGTGAGAGAGAGAAAGAGAAGCTGTAAGTGAGAGAGAGTGAGAAAGAGAGAAGATGTGAGTGAGAGAGTGAGAGAAATAGAAGCTGTGAGTGGGAGAGAGAAAGAGAAGCTGTGAGTGAGAGAGAGAGAGAGAGAAAGAGAAGCCGTGAGTGAGAGAGAGAGAAAGAGAAGCTGTGTGTGTGTGTGTGAGAGAGAGAAAGAGAAGCTGTGAGTGAGTGAGAGAGAAAGAGAAGCTGTGTGTGTGTGAGAGAGAGAGAAGCTGAGAGTGAGAGAGAGAGAGAAAGGGAAGCTGTGTGAGTGATAGAGAGAGAGAAAGAGAAGCTGAGAGTGAGAGAGAGAGAGAAAGAGATGCTGTAAGTGAGAGAGAGAGAAGCTGTGTGTGTGAGAGAGAGAAAGAGAAGCTGTGAGTGAGAGAGAGAGAGAAAGAGAAGCTGTGAGAGAGAGAGAAGCTGTGAGTGAGAGAGAAAGACAGAGAAGCTGTGAGAGAGAGAGAGTGAGAGAGAAAGAGAAGCTGTGAGAGAGAGAGAGAAAGAGAGAGAGAAGCTGTGAGTGAGAGAGAGAGAAAGAGAAGCTGTGAGTGAGAGAGAGAGAGTGAGAAGCTGTGTGTGTGAGAGAGAGAGAAGCTGGGAGTGAGTAAGAGAGAGAGAGAGAAGCTGTGTGTGTGAGAGAGAGAGAAGCTGTGAGTGAGAGAGAGAAAGAAAGAGCTGTGAGTGAGAGAGAGTGAGAGAGAAAGAGAAGCTGTGAGTGAGAGAGAAAGAGAGAGAGAGAAGCTGTGAGTAAGAGAGAGAGAGAGAAAGAGAAGCTGTGTGTGTGAGAGAGAGAAAGAGAAGCTGTGAGTGAGAGAGAGAGAGAGAAGCTGTGAGTGAGAGAGAGAGAGAGAAGCTGTGAGTGAGAGAGAGAGAAGCTGTGAGTGAGTGAGAGAGAGAATCAAGGAGTGAGTAAGAGAGAGAGAAGCTGTGAGAGAGAGAGAGAAATAGAAGCTGTAAGTGAGAGAGAGAAGCTGTGTGTGTGTGAGAGAGAGAGAAGCTGTGAGTGAGTAAGAGAGAAAGAGAAGCTGTGTCTGAGAGAGAGAGAAAGAGAAGCTGAGAGTGAGAGAGAGAGAATGAGAAGCTGTGAGTGAGAGAGAGAGAGAAAGAAAAGCTGTGAGTGAGAGAGAGAGAAAGAGAAGCTGTGAGTGAGTGAGAGAGAGAGGAGCTGTGAGTGAGTGAGAGAGAGAAAGAGCAGCTGTGTCTGAGAGAGAGAGAAAGAGAAGCTGAGAGTGAGAGAGAGAGAATGAGAAGCTGAGAGAGAGAGAGAAAAAGAGATGCTGTAAGTGAGAGAGAGAGAGAAGCTGTGTGTGTGAGAGAGAGAAAGAGAAGCTGTGAGTGAGAGAGAGAGAGAGAAAGAGAAGATTTGAGTGAGAGAGAGAGAAGCTGTGAGTGAGTGAGTGAGAGAGTGAGAAGCTGTGTGTGTGAGAGAGAGAGAAGCTGGGAGTGAGTAAGAGAGAGAGAGAGAAGCTGTGAGTGAGAGAGAGAGAGAAGCTGTGAGTGAGAGAGAGTGAGAGAGAAAGAGAAGCTGTGAGTGAGAGAGAGAAAGAGAGAGAGAGAGAAGCTGTGAGTGAGAGAGGGAGAGAAATAGAAGCTGTGAGTGAGAGAGAGTGAGAGAGAAAGAGAAGCTGTGAGTGAGAGAGAGAAAGAGAGAGAGAGAAGCTGTGAGTGAGAGAGGGAGAGAAATAGAAGCTGTGAGTGAGAGAGTGAGAAAGAGAAGCTGTGAGTGAGAGAGAGAGAGAAAGAGAAGCTGTGAGTGAGAGAGAGAGAGAAAGAGAAGCTGTGAGTGAGAGAGAGAGAGAGAAAGAGAAGCTGTGTGTGTGTGAGAGAGAGAAAGAGAAGCTGTGAGTGAGTGAGAGAGAAAGAAAAGCTGTGTGTGTGTGAGAGAGAGAGAAGCTGAGAGTGAGAGAGAGAATGAGAAGGTGTGAGTGAGAGAGAGAGACAAAGAGAAGCTGTGTGTGAGAGAGAGAAAACGAGAAGCTGTGAGTGAGAGTGAGAGAGAAAGAGAAGCTGTGAGTGAGAGAGAGAGAGAAAGAGAAGCTGTGAGTGAGAGGGAGGGAGAAAAGCTGTGAGTGTGTGAGAGAGAGAAAATCAGGGAGTGAGTAAGAGAGAGAGAGGGAAGCTGTGAGTGAGAGAGAGAGAGAAATAGAATCTGTAAGTGAGAGAGAGAGAAAGAGAAACTGAGTGAAAGAGAGAGAGAAGCTGTGAGTGAGAGAGAGAGAAAGAAAGGGAAGCTGTGAGTGAGAGCGAGAGAGAAAGGGAAGCTGTGTGAGTGATAGAGAGAGAGAAAGAGAAGCTGAGAGTGAGAGAGAGAGAAAGAGATGCTGTAAGTGAGAGAGAGAGAAGCTGTGTGAGTGAGAGAGAGAAAGAGAAGCTGTGAGTGAGAGAGAGAGAGAAAGAGAAGCTGTGAGAGAGAGAGAAGCTGTGAGTGAGAGAGAGAAAGACAGAGAAGCTGTGAGAGAGAGAGAGTGAGAGAGAAAGAGAAGCTGTGAGAGAGAGAGAGAAAGAGAGAGAGAAGCTGTGAGTGAGAGAGAGAGAGAGAAAGAGAAGCTGTGTGTGTGTGAGAGAGAAAGAGAAGCTGTGAGTGAGAGAGAGAGAGAAGCTGTGAGTGAGAGTGAGAGAGAGAAGCTGTGAGTGAGAGAGAGAGAAGCTGTGAGTGAGTGAGAGAGAGAGAATCAGGGAGTGAGTAAGAGAGAGAGAAGCTGTGAGTGAGAGAGAGAGAGAAATAGAATCTGTAAGTGAGAGAGAGAAGCTGTGTGTGTGTGTGAGAGAGAGAAGCTGTGTGTGAGAGAGAGAGAAGCTGTGAGTGAGAGAGAGAGAGAGAAGCTGTGAGTAAGAGAGAGAGAGAGAGAAAGAAGCTGTGTGTGTGATAGAGAGAGAGAAAGAGAAGCTGAGTGAGAGAGGAAGACAGAGAAGCTGTGAGTGAGAGAGAGTGAAAAAGAAGCTGTGTGTGTGTGTGAGAGAAAGAGATTCTGTGAGTGAGAGAGAGAGAAAGTGAAGCTGTGAGTAAGAGAGAGAGAGAAAGAGAAGCTATGAGTGAGTGAGAGAGAGAGAAAGCTGTGAGTGAGTGAGAGAGAGAAAGAGAAGCTGTGAGTGAGAGAGAGAGAGAGAAGCTGTGAGTGAGAGAGAGAGAGAGAAGCTGTGAGTGAGAGAGAGAGAAGCTGTGAGTGAGTGAGAGAGAGAATCAAGGAGTGAGTAAGAGAGAGAGAAGCTGTGAGAGAGAGAGAGAAATAGAAGCTGTAAGTGAGAGAGAGAAGCTGTGTGTGTGTGAGAGAGAGAGAAGCTGTGAGTGAGTAAGAGAGAAAGAGAAGCTGTGTCTGAGAGAGAGAGAAAGAGAAGCTGAGAGTGAGAGAGAGAGAATGAGAAGCTGTGAGTGAGAGAGAGAGAGAAAGAAAAGCTGTGAGTGAGAGAGAGAGAAAGAGAAGCTGTGAGTGAGTGAGAGAGAGAGGAGCTGTGAGTGAGTGAGAGAGAGAAAGAGCAGCTGTGTCTGAGAGAGAGAGAAAGAGAAGCTGAGAGTGAGAGAGAGAGAATGAGAAGCTGAGAGAGAGAGAGAGAAAAAGAGATGCTGTAAGTGAGAGAGAGAGAGAAGCTGTGTGTGTGAGAGAGAGAAAGAGAAGCTGTGAGTGAGAGAGAGAGAGAGAAAGAGAAGATTTGAGTGAGAGAGAGAGAGAGAAGCTGTGAGTGAGTGAGTGAGTGAGAGAGTGAGAAGCTGTGTGTGTGAGAGAGAGAGAAGCTGGGAGTGAGTAAGAGAGAGAGAGAGAAGCTGTGAGTGAGAGAGAGAGAGAAGCTGTGAGTGAGAGAGAGTGAGAGAGAAAGAGAAGCTGTGAGTGAGAGAGAGAAAGAGAGAGAGAGAGAAGCTGTGAGTGAGAGAGGGAGAGAAATAGAAGCTGTGAGTGAGAGAGAGTGAGAGAGAAAGAGAAGCTGTGAGTGAGAGAGAGAAAGAGAGAGAGAGAAGCTGTGAGTGAGAGAGGGAGAGAAATAGAAGCTGTGAGTGAGAGAGTGAGAAAGAGAAGCTGTGAGTGAGAGAGAGAGAGAAAGAGAAGCTGTGAGTGAGAGAGAGAGAGAAAGAGAAGCTGTGAGTGAGAGAGAGAGAGAGAAAGAGAAGCTGTGTGTGTGTGAGAGAGAGAAAGAGAAGCTGTGAGTGAGTGAGAGAGAAAGAAAAGCTGTGTGTGTGTGAGAGAGAGAGAAGCTGAGAGTGAGAGAGAGAATGAGAAGGTGTGAGTGAGAGAGAGAGACAAAGAGAAGCTGTGTGTGAGAGAGAGAAAACGAGAAGCTGTGAGTGAGAGTGAGAGAGAAAGAGAAGCTGTGAGTGAGAGAGAGAGAGAAAGAGAAGCTGTGAGTGAGAGGGAGGGAGAAAAGCTGTGAGTGTGTGAGAGAGAGAAAATCAGGGAGTGAGTAAGAGAGAGAGAGGGAAGCTGTGAGTGAGAGAGAGAGAGAAATAGAATCTGTAAGTGAGAGAGAGAGAAAGAGAAACTGAGTGAAAGAGAGAGAGAAGCTGTGAGTGAGAGAGAGAGAAAGAAAGAGAAGCTGTGAGTGAGAGCGAGAGAGAAAGGGAAGCTGTGTGAGTGATAGAGAGAGAGAAAGAGAAGCTGAGAGTGAGAGAGAGAGAAAGAGATGCTGTAAGTGAGAGAGAGAGAAGCTGTGTGAGTGAGAGAGAGAAAGAGAAGCTGTGAGTGAGAGAGAGAGAGAAAGAGAAGCTGTGAGAGAGAGAGAAGCTGTGAGTGAGAGAGAGAAAGACAGAGAAGCTGTGAGAGAGAGAGAGTGAGAGAGAAAGAGAAGCTGTGAGAGAGAGAGAAAGAGAGAGAGAAGCTGTGAGTGAGAGAGAGAGAGAGAAAGAGAAGCTGTGTGTGTGTGAGAGAGAAAGAGAAGCTGTGAGTGAGAGAGAGAGAGAAGCTGTGAGTGAGAGTGAGAGAGAGAAGCTGTGAGTGAGAGAGAGAGAAGCTGTGAGTGAGAGAGAGAGAGAGAATCAGGGAGTGAGTAAGAGAGAGAGAAGCTGTGAGTGAGAGAGAGAGAAATAGAATCTGTAAGTGAGAGAGAGAAGCTGTGTGTGTGTGTGAGAGAGAGAAGCTGTGTGTGAGAGAGAGAGAAGCTGTGAGTGAGAGAGAGAGAGAGAAGCTGTGAGTAAGAGAGAGAGAGAGAGAAAGAAGCTGTGTGTGTGATAGAGAGAGAGAAAGAGAAGCTGAGTGAGAGAGGAAGACAGAGAAGCTGTGAGTGAGAGAGAGTGAAAAAGAAGCTGTGTGTGTGTGTGAGAGAAAGAGATTCTGTGAGTGAGAGAGAGAGAAAGTGAAGCTGTGAGTAAGAGAGAGAGAGAAAGAGAAGCTATGAGTGAGTGAGAGAGAGAGAAAGCTGTGAGTGAGTGAGAGAGAGAGAGAGAAGCTGTGAGTGAGAGAGAGAGAGAGAGAAGCTGTAGGTGAGAGAGAGAAAAAGAAGCTGTGAGTGAGAGAGAGAGAGAAGCTGTGATTGAGAGAGAGAGAAGGAGAAGCTGTGAGTGAGAGAGAGAGAGAAGCTGTGAGTGAGAGAGAAAGAGAAGCTGTGTGTGAGAGAGAGAGAGAGAAAGAGAAGCTGTGAGTGAGTAAGAGAGAAAGAGAAGCTGTGTCCGAGAGAGAGAAAGAGAAGCTGAGAGTGAGAGAGAGAGAATGAGAAGCTCTGAGTGAGAGAGAGAGAGAGAGAAAGAAAAGCTGTGAGTGAGAGAGAGAGAAAGAGAAGCTGTGAGTGAGTGAGAGAGAGAGGAGCTGTGAGTGAGTGAGAGAGAGAAAGAGCAGCTGTGAGCGAGAGCGAGAGAGAAAGAGCTGTGTGAGTGATAGAGAGAGAGAAAGAGAAGCTGAGAGTGAGAGAGAGAAAGAGAAGCTGAGAGTGAGAGAGAGAGAGAAGCTGTGTGTGTGTGAGAGAGAAAGAGAAGCTGTGAGTGAGAGAGAGATAGAGAAAGAGAAGATTTGAGTGTGAGAGAGAGAGAGAATGAGAAGCTGTGAGTGAGTGAGTGAGAGAGTGAGAAGCTGTGTGTGTGAGAGAGAGAGGAGCTGGGAGAGAGTAAGAGAGAGCGAGAGAGAAGCTGTGAGTGAGAGAGAGAGAGAGAAGCTGTGAGTGAGAGAGAGAGAGAGAAGCTGAGAGTGAGAAAGAGTGAGAGAGAAAGAGAAGCTGTGAGTGAGAGAGAGAAAGAGAGAGAGAGAAGCTCTGAGTGAGAGAGAGAGAGAAAGAGAAGCTGTGTGTGAGAGAGAGAGAAACAGAAGCTGTGAGTGAGAGAGAGAGAGAGAGAAGCTGTGAGTGAGAGAGAGAAGCTGTGAGTGAGAGAGAGAGAAGCTGTGAGTGAGTGAGAGAGAGAGAATCAGGGAGTGAGTAAGAGAGAGAGAGAGATGCTGTGAGTAAGAGAGAGAGAAATAGAAGCTGTAAGTGAGGGAGAGAAGCTGTGTGTGTGTGAGAGAGAGAGAAGCTGTGAGTGAGAGAGAGAGAAAGAGAAGCAGTGAGTGAGAGAGAGAGAGAGAAAGAAGCTGTGTGTGTGATAGAGAGAGAAAGAGAAGCTGAGTGAGAGAGAGAGAAAGAGAAGCTGTGAGTGAGAGAGAGAGAGAAAAAGAAGCTGTGTGTGTGTGAGAGAGAAAGAGAATCTGAGTGAGAGAGAGAGAAAGAGAAGTTGTGAGTAAGAGAGAGAGAGAAAGAGAAGCTATGAGTGAGTGAGTGAGAGAGAGAGAAGCTGTGAGTGAGTGAGTGAGAGAGAGAGAAGCTGTGAGTGAGAGAGAGAGAGAAAGAAGCTGTAGGTGAGAGAGAGAAAAAGAAGCTGTGAATGAGAGAGAGAGAGAGAAGGTGTGAGTGAGAGAGAGAAGGAGAAGCTGTGAGTGAGAAAGAGAGAAGCTGTGAGTGAGAGAGAGAAAGAGAAGCTGTGTCTGAGAGAGAGAGAAAGAGAAGCTGAGAGTGTGAGAGAGAGAATGAGAAGCTGTGAGTGAGTGACAGAGAGAAAGAAAAGCTGTGAGTGAGAGAGAGAGAGAGAGAAGCTGTGAGTGAGTGAGAGAGAGAAGCTGTGAGTGAGTGAGAGAGAGAAAGAGCAGCTTTGAGCGAGAGCGAGAGAGAAAGAGCTGTGTGAGTGATAGAGAGAAAGAGAAGCTGAGAATGAGAGAGAGAGAGCAAGAGATGCTGTAAGTGAGAGAGAGAGAAGCTGTGTGTGTGTGAGAGAAAGAGAAGTTGTGAGTGAGAGAGAGAGATAGAGAAAGAGAAGATTTGAGTGAGAGAGAGAGAGAAAGAGAAGCTGTGAGTGAGAGAGTGAGAAGCAGTGTGTGTAAGAGAGAGAAGCTGTGAGTGAGTAAGAAAGAGAGAGAGAAGATGTGAGTGTGAGAGAGAGAAGCTGTGAGTGAGAGAGAGAAGCTGTGATTGAGAGAGAGTGAGAGAGAGAAGCTGTGAGTGAGTGAGAGAGAGAGAGAAAGAGAAGCTGTGAGTGAGAGAGAGAGAAAGAGAAGCTGTGAATGAGCGAGAGAGAAAGAGAAGCTGTGAGTGATTGAGAGAGAAAGGGAAGCTGGAGTGAGAGAGAGAGAGAGAAAGAGAAGCTGTATGTTTGTGAGAAAGAGCTGTGAGTGAGAGAGAGAAAAGCTGTGAGTGAGAGAGAGAGAAAGAGAAGCTGTGTGTGAGAGAGAAGCTGTGAGTGAGAGAGAAAGACAGAGAAGCTGTGAGAGAGAGAGAGTGAGAGAGAAAGAGAAGCTGTGAGAGAGAGAGAGAAAGAGAGAGAGAAGCTGTGAGTGAGAGAGAGAGAGAGAAAGAGAAGCTGTGAGTGAGAGAGAGAGAGTGAGAAGCTGTGTGTGTGTGAGAGAGAGAAGCTGGGAGTGAGTAAGAGAGAGAGAGAGAAGCTGTGTGTGTGTGAGAGAGAGAAGCTGTGAGTGAGAGAGAGAAAGAGAGAGAAGCTGTGAGTGAGAGAGAGTGAGAGAGAAAGAGAAGCTGTGAGTGAGAGAGAAAGAGAGAGAGAGAAGCTGTGAGTAAGAGAGAGAGAGAGAAAGAGAAGCTGTGTGTGAGAGAGAGAGAAAGAGAAGCTGTGAGTGTGAGAGAGAGAGAGAAGCTGTGAGTGAGAGAGAGAGAGAAGCTGTGAGTGAGAGAGAGAGAAGCTGTGAGTGAGTGAGAGAGAGAGAATCAAGGAGTGAGTAAGAGAGAGAGAAGCTGTGAGAGAGAGAGAAATAGAAGCTGTAAGTGAGAGAGAGAAGCTGTGTGTGTGTGTGAGAGAGAGAAGCTGTGAGTGAGTAAGAGAGAAAGAGAAGCTGTGTCTGAGAGAGAGAGAAAGAGAAGCTGAGAGTGAGAGAGAGAGAATGAGAAGCTGTGAGTGAGAGAGAGAGAGAAAGAAAAGCTGTGAGTGAGAGAGAGAGAAAGAGAAGCTGTGAGTGAGTGAGGGAGAGAGGAGCTGTGAGTGAGTGAGAGAGAGAAAGAGCAGCTGTGAGCGAGAGCGAGAGAGAAAGAGCTGTGTGAGTAATAGAGAGAGAGAAAGAGAAGCTGAGAGAGAGAGAGAAAAAAAGAGATGCTGTAAGTGAGAGAGAGAGAGAAGCTGTGTGTGTGTGAGAGAGAAAGAGAAGCTGTGAGTGAGAGAGAGAGAGAGAAAGAGAAGATTTGAGTGAGAGAGAGAGAGAGAAGCTGTGAGTGAGTGAGTGAGAGAGTGAGAAGCTGTGTGTGTGAGAGAGAGAGAAGCTGGGAGTGAGTAAGAGAGAGAGAGAGAAGCTGTGAGTGAGAGAGAGAGAGAAGCTGTGAGTGAGAGAGAGTGAGAGAGAAAGAGAAGCTGTGAGTGAGAGAGAGAAAGAGAGAGAGAGAAGCTGTGAGTGAGAGAGGGAGAGAAATAGAAGCTGTGAGTGAGAGAGAGTGAGAGAGTAAGAGAAGCTGTGAGTGAGAGAGAGAAAGAGAGAGAGTGAAGCTGTGAGTGAGAGAGTGAGAAAGAGAAGCTGTGAGTGAGAGAGAGAGAGAAAGAGAAGCTGTGAGTGAGAGAGAGAGAGAAAGAGAAGCTGTGAGTGAGAGAGAGAGAAAGAGAAGCTGTGTGTGTGAGAGAGAGAAAGAGAAGCTGTGAGTGAGTGAGAGAGAAAGAAAAGCTGTGTGTGTGTGAGAGAGAGAGAAGCTGAGAGTGAGAGAGAGAATGAGAAGGTGTGAGTGAGAGAGAGAGACAAAGAGAAGTTGTGTGTGAGAGAGAGAAAACGAGAAGCTGTGAGTGAGAGTGAGAGAGAAAGAGAAGCTGTGAGTGAGAGAGAGAGAGAAAGAGAAGCTGTGAGTGAGAGAGAGAAGCTGTGTGTGTGAGAGAGCGAGAAGCTGTGTGTGAGAGAGAGAAAAGCTGTGAGTGTGTGAGAGAGAGAAAATCAGGGAGTGAGTAAGAGAGAGAGAGGGAAGCTGTGAGTGAGAGAGAGAGAGAAATAGAATCTGTAAGTGAGAGAGAGAGAAAGAGAAACTGTGAGTGAAAGAGAGAGAGAAGCTGTGAGTGAGAGAGAGAGAAAGAAAGAGAAGCTGTGAGTGAGAGCGAGAGAGAAAGGGAAGCTGTGTGAGTGATAGAGAGAGAGAAAGAGAAGCTGAGAGTGAGAGAGAGAGAAAGAGATGCTGTAAGTGAGAGAGAGAGAAGCTGTGTGTGTGAGAGAGAGAAAGAGAAGCTGTGAGTGTGAGAGAGAGTGAAAGAGAAGCTGTGAGAGAGAGAGAAGCTGTGAGTGAGAGAGAGAAAGACAGAGAAGCTGTGAGAGAGAGAGAGTGAGAGAGAAAGAGAAGCTGTGAGAGAGAGAGAGAAAGAGAAAGAGAAGCTGTGAGTGAGTGAGAGAGAGAGAAAGAGAAGCTGTGTGTGTGTGAGAGAGAAAGAGAAGCTGTGAGTGAGAGAGAGAGAGAAGCTGTGAGTGAGAGAGAGAGAGAAGCTGTGAGTGAGAGAGAGAGAAGCTGTGAGTGAGTGAGAGAGAGAGAATCAGGGAGTGAGTAAGAGAGAGAGAAGCTGTGAGTTAGAGAGAGAGAGAGAAATAGAAGCTGTAAGTGAGAGAGAGAAGCTGTGTGTGTGAGAGAGAGAGAGAAGCTGTGTGTGAGAGAGAGAGAAGCTGTGAGAGAGAGAGAGAGAGAGAAGCTGTGAGTGAGAGAGAGAGAGAAAGAAGCTGTGTGTGTGATAGAGAGAGAGAAAGAGAAGCTGAGTGAGAGAGGAAGACAGAGAAGCTGTGAGTGAGAGAGAGTGAAAAAGAAGCTGTGTGTGTGTGAGAGAGAAAGAGATTCTGTGAGTGAGAGAGAGAGAAAGAGAAGCTGTGAGTAAGAGAGAGAGAGAAAGAGAAGCTATGAGTGAGTGAGAGAGAGAGAAAGCTGTGAGTGAGTGAGTGAGAGAGAGAGAAGCTGTGAGTGAGAGAGAGAGAGAAAGAAGCTGTAGGTGAGAGAGAGAAAAAGAAGCTGTGAGTGAGAGAGAGAGAAGCTGTGATTGAGAGAGAGAGAAAGAGAAGCTGTGAGTGAGAGAGAAAGAGAAGCTGTGTGTGTGAGAGAGAGAGAAAGAGAAGCTGTGAGTGAGTAAGAGAGAAAGAGAAGCTGTGTCCGAGAGAGAGAGAAAGAGAAGCTGAGAGTGAGAGAGAGAGAATGAGAAGCTGTGAGTGAGTGAGAGAGAGAGGAGCTGTGAGTGAGTGAGAGAGAGAAAGAGCAGCTGTGAGCGAGAGCGAGAGAGAAAGAGCTGTGTGAGTGATAGAGAGAGAGAAAGAGAAGCTGAGAGTGAGAGAGAGAAAGAGAAGCTGAGAGTGAGAGAGAGAGAAGCTGTGTGTGTGTGAGAGAGAAAGAGAAGCTGTGAGTGAGAGAGAGAGATAGAGAAAGAGAAGATTTGAGTGAGAGAGAGAGAGAATGAGAAGCTGTGAGTGAGTGAGTGAGAGAGTGAGAAGCTGTGTGTGTGAGAGAGAGAGGAGCTGGGAGAGAGTAAGAGAGAGCGAGAGAGAAGCTGTGAGTGAGAGAGAGAGAGAGAAGCTGTGAGTGAGAGAGAGAGAGAGAAGCTGTGAGTGAGAAAGAGTGAGAGAGAAAGAGAAGCTGTGAGTGAGAGAGAGAAAGAGAGAGAGCAAGAGATGCTGTAAGTGAGAGAGAGAGAAGCTGTGTGTGTGAGAGAGAAAGAGAAGTTGTGAGTGAGAGAGAGAGATAGAGAAAGAGAAGATTTGAGTGAGAGAGAGAGAGAAAGAGAAGCTGTGAGTGAGAGAGTGAGAAGCAGTGTGTGTAAGAGAGAGAAGCTGTGAGTGAGTAAGAGAGAGAGAGAGAAGATGTGAGTGTGAGAGAGAGAAGCTGTGAGTGAGAGAGAGAAGCTGTGATTGAGAGAGAGTGAGAGAGAGAAGCTGTGAGTGAGTGAGAGAGAGAGAGAAAGAGAAGCTGTGAGTGAGAGAGAGAGAAAGAGAAGCTGTGAATGAGCGAGAGAGAAAGAGAAGCTGTGAGTGATTGAGAGAGAAAGGGAAGCTGGAGTGAGAGAGAGAGAGAGAAAGAGAAGCTGTATGTTTGTGAGAGAGAAAGAGCTGTGAGTGAGAGAGAGAAAAGCTGTGAGTGAGAGAGAGAGAAAGAGAAGCTGTGTGAGAGAGAGAAGCTGTGAGTGAGAGAGAAAGACAGAGAAGCTGTGAGAGAGAGAGAGTGAGAGAGAAAGAGAAGCTGTGAGAGAGAGAGAGAAAGAGAGAGAGAAGCTGTGAGTGAGAGAGAGAGAGAGAGAGAAAGAGAAGCTGTGAGTGAGAGAGAGAGAGTGAGAAGCTGTGTGTGTGTGAGAGAGAGAAGCTGGGAGTGAGTAAGAGAGAGAGAGAGAAGCTGTGTGTGTGAGAGAGAGAGAAGCTGTGAGTGAGAGAGAGAAAGAAAGAGAAGCTGTGAGTGAGAGAGAGTGAGAGAGAAAGAGAAGCTGTGAGTGAGAGAGAAAGAGAGAGAGAGAAGCTGTGAGTAAGAAAGAGAGAGAGAAAGAGAAGCTGTGTGTGTGTGAGAGAGAAAGAGAAGCTGTGAGTGAGAGAGAGAGAGAGAAGCTGTGAGTGAGAGAGAGAGAGAAGCTGTGAGTGAGAGAGAGAGAAGCTGTGAGTGAGTGAGAGAGAGAGAATCAAGGAGTGAGTAAGAGAGAGAGAAGCTGTGTGAGAGAGAGAGAAATAGAAGCTGTAAGTGAGAGAGAGAAGCTGTGTGTGTGTGTGAGAGAGAGAAGCTGTGAGTGAGTAAGAGAGAAAGAGAAGCTGTGTCTGAGAGAGAGAGAAAGAGAAGCTGAGAGTGAGAGAGAGAGAATGAGAAGCTGTGAGTGAGAGAGAGAGAGAAAGAAAAGCTGTGAGTGAGAGAGAGAGAAAGAGAAGCTGTGAGTGAGTGAGAGAGAGAGGAGCTGTGAGTGAGTGAGAGAGAGAAAGAGCAGCTGTGAGCGAGAGCGAGAGAGAAAGAGCTGTGTGAGTAATAGAGAGAGAGAAAGAGAAGCTGAGAGAGAGAGAGAAAAAAAGAGATGCTGTAAGTGAGAGAGAGAGAGAAGCTGTGTGTGTGAGAGAGAGAAAGAGAAGCTGTGAGTGAGAGAGAGAGAGAAAGAGAAGATTTGAGTGAGAGAGAGAGAGAGAAGCTGTGAGTGAGTGAGTGAGAGAGTGAGAAGCTGTGTGTGTGTGAGAGAGAGAAGCTGGGAGTGAGTAAGAGAGAGAGAGAGAAGCTGTGAGTGAGAGAGAGAGAGAAGCTGTGAGTGAGAGAGAGTGAGAGAGAAAGAGAAGCTGTGAGTGAGAGAGAGAAAGAGAGAGAGAGAAGCTGTGAGTGAGAGAGGGAGAGAAATAGAAGCTGTGAGTGAGAGAGAGTGAGAGAGAAAGAGAAGCTGTGAGTGAGAGAGAGAAAGAGAGAGAGAGAAGCTGTGAGTGAGAGAGGGAGAGAAATAGAAGCTGTGAGTGAGAGAGTGAGAAAGAGAAGCTGTGAGTGAGAGAGAGAGAGAAAGAGAAGCTGTGAGTGAGAGAGAGAGAGAAAGAGAAGCTGTGAGTGAGAGAGAGAGAGAAAGAGAAGCTGTGTGTGTGTGAGAGAGAGAAAGAGAAGCTGTGAGTGAGTGAGAGAGAAAGAAAAGCTGTGTGTGTGTGAGAGAGAGAGAAGCTGAGAGTGAGAGAGAGAATGAGAAGGTGTGAGTGAGAGAGAGAGACAAAGAGAAGTTGTGTGTGAGAGAGAGAAAACGAGAAGCTGTGAGTGAGAGTGAGAGAGAAAGAGAAGCTGTGAGTGAGAGAGAGAGAGAAAGAGAAGCTGTGAGTGAGAGGGAGGGAGAAAAGCTGTGAGTGTGTGAGAGAGAGAAAATCAGGGAGTGAGTAAGAGAGAGAGAGGGAAGCTGTGAGTGAGAGAGAGAGAGAAATAGAATCTGTAAGTGAGAGAGAGAGAAAGAGAAACTGTGAGTGAAAGAGAGAGAGAGAAGCTGTGAGTGAGAGAGAGAGAAAGAAAGAGAAGCTGTGAGTGAGAGCGAGAGAGAAAGGGAAGCTGTGTGAGTGATAGAGAGAGAGAAAGAGAAGCTGAGAGTGAGAGAGAGAGAAGCTGTGTGTGTGTGAGAGAGAAAGAGAAGCTGTGAGTGAGAGAGAGAGAGAAAGAGAAGCTGTGAGAGAGAGAGAAGCTGTGAGTGAGAGAGAGAAAGACAGAGAAGCTGTGAGAGAGAGAGTGAGAGAGAAAGAGAAGCTGTGAGAGAGAGAGAGAAAGAGAGAGAGAAGCTGTGAGTGAGAGAGAGAGAGAGAAAGAGAAGCTGTGTGTGTGTGAGAGAGAAAGAGAAGCTGTGAGTGAGAGAGAGAGAGAAGCTGTGAGTGAGAGAGAGAGAGAAGCTGTGAGTGAGAGAGAGAGAAGCTGTGAGTGAGTGAGAGAGAGAGAATCAGGGAGTGAGTAAGAGAGAGAGAAGCTGTGAGTTAGAGAGAGAGAGAGAAATAGAAGCTGTAAGTGAGAGAGAGAAGCTGTGTGTGTGTGAGAGAGAGAGAAGCTGTGTGTGAGAGAGAGAGAAGCTGTGAGTGAGAGAGAGAGAGAGAGAAGCTGTGAGTGAGAGAGAGAGAGAGAGAAAGAAGCTGTGTGTGTGATAGAGAGAGAGAAAGAGAAGCTGAGTGAGAGAGGAAGACAGAGAAGCTGTGAGTGAGAGAGAGTGAAAAAGAAGCTGTGTGTGTGTGTGAGAGAAAGAGATTCTGTGAGTGAGAGAGAGAGAAAGAGAAGCTGTGAGTAAGAGAGAGAGAGAAAGAGAAGCTATGAGTGAGTGAGAGAGAGAGAAAGCTGTGAGTGAGTGAGAGAGAGAGAGAGAAGCTGTGAGTGAGAGAGAGAGAGAAAGAAGCTGTAGGTGAGAGAGAGAAAAAGAAGCTGTGAGTGAGAGAGAGAAGCTGTGATTGAGAGAGAGAGAAAGAGAAGCTGTGAGTGAGAGAGAAAGAGAAGCTGTGTGTGAGAGAGAGAGAGAGAAAGAGAAGATGTGAGTGAGTAAGAGAGAAAGAGAAGCTGTGTCCGAGAGAGAGAGAAAGAGAAGCTGAGAGTGAGAGAGAGAGAATGAGAAGCTGTGAGTGAGTGAGAGAGAGAGGAGCTGTGAGTGAGTGAGAGAGAGAAAGAGCAGCTGTGAGCGAGAGCGAGAGAGAAAGAGCTGTGTGAGTGATAGAGAGAGAGAAAGAGAAGCTGAGAGTGAGAGAGAGAAAGAGAAGCTGAGAGTGAGAGAGAGAGAGAAGCTGTGTGTGTGTGAGAGAGAAAGAGAAGCTGTGAGTGAGAGAGAGAGATAGAGAAAGAGAAGATTTGAGTGAGAGAGAGAGAGAATAAGAAGCTGTGAGTGAGTGAGTGAGAGAGTGAGAAGCTGTGTGTGTGAGAGAGAGAGGAGCTGGGAGAGAGTAAGAGAGAGCGAGAGAGAAGCTGTGAGTGAGTGAGAGAGAGAGAAGCTGTGAGTGAGAGAGAGAGAGAGAAGCTGTGAGTGAGAAAGAGTGAGAGAGAAAGAGAAGCTGTGAGTGAGAGAGAGAAAGAGAGAGAGAGAAGCTCTGAGTGAGAGAGAGAGAGAAAGAGAAGCTGTGTGTGTGAGAGAGAGAAACAGAAGCTGTGAGTGAGAGAGAGAGAGAGAGAAGCTGTGAGTGAGAGAGAGAAGCTGTGAGTGAGAGAGAGAGAAGCTGTGAGTGAGTGAGAGAGAGAGAATCAGGGAGTGAGTAAGAGAGAGAGAGATGCTGTGAGTAAGAAAGAGAGAAATAGAAGCTGTAAGTTAGGGAGAGAAGCTGTGTGTGTGTGTGAGAGAGAGAAGCTGTGAGTGAGAGAGAGAGAAAGAGAAGCAGTGAGTGAGAGAGAGAGAGAGAAAGAAGCTGTGTGTGTGATAGAGAGAGAAAGAGAAGCTGAGTGAGAGAGAGAGAAAGAGAAGCTGTGAGTGAGAGAGAGAGAGAAAAAGAAGCTGTGTGTGTGTGAGAGAGAAAGAGAATCTGAGTGAGAGAGAGAGAATGAGAAGGTGTGAGTGAGAGAGAGAGACAAAGAGAAGTTGTGTGTGAGAGAGAGAAAACGAGAAGCTGTGAGTGAGAGTGAGAGAGAAAGAGAAGCTGTGAGTGAGAGAGAGAGAGAAAGAGAAGCTGTGAGTGAGAGAGAGGGAGAGAAGCTGTGAGTGTGTGAGAGAGAGAAAATCAGGGAGTGAGTAAGTGATAGAGAGGGAAGTTGTGAGTGAGAGAGAGAGAGAAATAGAAGCTGTAAGTGAGAGAGAGAGAGAAACTGTGAGTGAAAGAGAGATAGAGAAGCTGTGAGTTAGAGAGAGAGAGAGAAGCTGAGAGTGAGAGAGAGAGAGAGAATCAGGGAGTAAGAGAGAGAGAGAGAAGCTGTGAGTGAGAGAGAGAGAGAAATAGATGTAAGTGAGTGAGAGAGAGAAAGAGTAGCTGTGAGTGAGAGAGAGAGAGAGAGAAGCTGTTAGTGAGAGAGAGAAGCTGTGAGTGACAGAGAGAGAGAAAGAGAAGCTGTGTGTGTGATAGAGAGAGAGAAAGAGAAGCTGAGAGTGAGAGAGAGAGAGAAAGAGAAGCTGTAAGTGAGAGAGAGAGAGAGAAGCTGTGTGTGAGAGAGAGAAAAAGAGAAGCTGTGAGTAAGAGAGAGAGAGAGAAAGAGAAGCTGTGAGTGAGAGAGAGAGAAAGAGATGCTGTGAGTGAGTGAGTGAGTGAGTGAGAAGCTGTGAGTGAGAGAGAGAGAGGAGCTGGGAGTGAGTAAGAGAGAGAGAAGCTGTGAGAGAGAGAGATAGAAGCTGTGTGTGTGAGAGAGAGAAAGAGAAGCTGTGAGTGAGAGAGAGAGAGAGAAATAGAAGCTGTGAGTGAGAGAGAGAGAAAGAGAAGCTGTGAGTGAGAGAGAGAGAAAGAGAAGCTGTGAGAGAGAGAGAGAAAGAAAGAGAAGCTGTGAGTGAGAGAGAGAGAGAAAGAGAAGCTGTGAATGAGAGAGAGAGAAAGAGAAGCTGTGTGTGTGAGAGAGAAAGAGAAGCTGTGAGTGACAGAGAGAGAGAGAAAGAGAAGCTGTGAGTGAGAGAGAGAGAAAGAGAAGCTGTGAATGAGAGAGAGAGAAAGAGAAGCTGTGTGTGTGAGAGAGAGAAGCTGTGATTGAGAGAGAGAGAGAAAGAGAAGCTGTGAATGAGAGAGAGAGAAAAAGAAGCTGTGAGTGAGAGAGAGAGAGAAAGAAAAGCTGTGAGTGAGAGACAGAGAGAAAGAGAAGCTGTGAGTGAGAGAGAGAGAGAAAGAGAAGCTGTGAGTGAGAGAGAGAGAGAGAGAGAAAGAAAGAGAAGCTGTGAGTGAGAGAGAGAGAGAAAGAGAAGCTGTGAATGAGAGAGAGAAAGAGAAGCTGTGTGAGAGAGAGAGAAAGAGAAGCTGTGAGTGACAGAGAGAGAGAGAAAGAGAAGCTGTGATTGAGAGAAAGAGAAGGTGTGAGTGAGAGAGAAAGAAAGAGAAGCTGTGAATGAGAGAGAGAGAAAGAGAAGCTGTGTGTGAGAGAGAGAGAAGCTGTGAGTGAGTGAGAGAGTGAGAGAAAGAGAAGCTGTGAGTGAAAGAGAGAGAAAGAGAAGCTGTGAGTGAGAGAGAGAGAGCAAGAGAAGCTGTGAGTGAGAGAGAGAGAAAGAGAAGCTGTGTGTGTTTGAGAGAGAGAAAGAGAAGCTGTGAGTGAGTGAGAGAGAAAGAGAAGCTGTGTGTGTGTGAGAGAGAGAGAAGCTGAGAGTGAGAGAGAGAGAATGAGAAGGTGTGAGTGAGAGAGAGAGACAAAGAGAAGCTGTTTGTGTGAGAGAGAGAACGAGAAGCTGTGAGTGAGAGAGAGAGAGAAAGAGAAGCTGTGAGTGAGAGAGAGAGAGAAAGAGAAGCTGTGAGTGTGAGAGAGAGAAAGAGAAACTGTGAGTGAAAGAGAGAGAAAGAAGCTGTGAGTGAGAGAGAGAGAGAAAGAGAAGCTGAGAGTGAGAGAGAGAGAGAAAGAGATGCTGTAAGGGAGAGAGAGAGAAGCTGTGTGTGTGTGAGAGAGAAAGAAAAGCTGTGAGTGAGAGAGAGAGAGAAAGAGAATCTGTGAGTGTGTGAGAGAGAGAATGAGAAGCTGTGTGTGTGAGAGAGAGAGATGCTGGGAGTGAGTAAGAGAGAGAGAGAATCTGTGAGAGAGAGAGAGAGAGAAAGAGAAGCTGTGTGTGAGAGAGAGAGAAAGAGAAGCTGTGAGTGAGTGAGAGAGAAAGAGAAGCTGTGAGTGAGTGAGAGAGAGAAGCTGTGTGTGTGTGAGAGAGAAAGAGAAGCTGTAAGTGAGAGAGAGTGAGAAAGAGAGAAGCTGTGAGTGAGAGAGTGAGACAAATAGAAGGTGTGAGTGAGAGAGAGAGAAAGAGAAGCTGTGAGTGAAAGAGAGAGAGAAAGAGAAGCTGTTAGTGAGAGAGAGAGAGAAAGAGAAGCTGTGTGTGTGTGAGAGAGAGAGAAGCTGAGAGTGAGAGAGAGAGAATGAGAAGGTGTGAGTGAGAGAGAGACAAAGAGAATCTGTGTGTGTGAGAGAGAGAAAGAGAAGCTGTCAGTGAGAGAGAGAGAGAAAGAGAAGTTTTGAGTGAGAGAGAGAGAAGGAGAAGCTGTGAGTGAGAGAGAGAGAGAAAGAGAAGCTGTGAGTGAGAGAGAGAGAGAAAGAGAAGCTGTGAGTGAGAGAGAGAAAGAGAGAGAGAGAAGCTGTGAGTGAGAGAGGGAGAGAAATAGAAGCTGTGAGTGAGAGAGAGTGAGAGAGAAAGAGAAGCTGTGAGTGAGAGTGAGAAAGAGAGAGAGAAGCTGTGAGTGAGAGAGGGAGAGAAATAGAAGCTGTGAGTGAGAGAGTGAGAAAGAGAAGCTGTGAGTGAGAGAGAGAGAGAAAGAGAAGCTGTGAGTGAGAGAGAGAGAGAAAGAGAAGCTGTGAGTGAGAGAGAGAGAGAAAGAGAAGCTGTGTGTGTGTGAGAGAGAAAGAGAAGCTGTGAGTGAGTGAGAGAGAAAGAAAAGCTGTGTGTGTGAGAGAGAGAGAGAAGCTGAGAGAGAGAATGAGAAGGTGTGAGTGAGAGAGAGAGACAAAGAGAAGTTGTGTGTGAGAGAGAGAAAACGAGAAGCTGTGAGTGAGAGTGAGAGAGAAAGAGAAGCTGTGAGTGAGAGAGAGAGAGAAAGAGAAGCTGTGAGTGAGAGGGAGGGAGAAAGGGAAGCTGTGTGAGTGATAGAGAGAGAGAAAGAGAAGCTGAGAGTGAGAGTGAGAGAAAGAGATGCTGTAAGTGAGAGAGAGAGAAGCTGTGTGTGTGAGAGAGAGAAAGAGAAGCTGTGAGTGAGAGAGAGAGAAAGAGAAGCTGTGAGAGAGAGAGAAGCTGTGAGTGAGAGAGAGAAAGACAGAGAAGCTGTGAGAGAGAGAGAGTGAGAGAGAAAGAGAAGCTGTGAGAGAGAGAGAGAAAGAGAGAGAGAAGCTGTGAGTGAGAGAGAGAGAGAAAGAGAAGCTGTGTGTGTGAGAGAGAGAAAGAGAAGCTGTGAGTGAGAGAGAGAGAGAAGCTGTGAGTGAGAGAGAGAGAGAAGCTGTGAGTGAGAGAGAGAGAAGCTGTGAGTGAGTGAGAGACAATCAGGGAGTGAGTAAGAGAGAGAGAAGCTGTGAGTTAGAGAGAGAGAGAGAAATAGAAGCTGTAAGTGAGAGAGAGAAGCTGTGTGTGTGTGAGAGAGAGAGAAGCTGTGTGTGAGAGAGAGAGAAGCTGTGAGTGAGAGAGAGAGAGAGAGAAGCTGTGAGTGAGAGAGAGAGAGAGAGAAAGAAGCTGTGTGTGTGATAGAGAGAGAGAAAGAGAAGCTGAGTGAGAGAGGAAGACAGAGAAGCTGTGAGTGAGAGAGAGTGAAAAAGAAGCTGTGTGTGTGTGAGAGAGAAAGAGATTCTGTGAGTGAGAGAGAGAGAAAGAGAAGCTGTGAGTAAGAGAGAGAGAGAAAGAGAAGCTATGAGTGAGTGAGAGAGAGAGAAAGCTGTGAGTGAGTGAGTGAGAGAGAGAGAAGCTGTGAGTGAGAGAGAGAGAAAGAAGCTGTAGGTGAGAGAGAGAAAAAGAAGCTGTGAGTGAGAGAGAGAGAAGCTGTGATTGAGAGAGAGAGAAAGAGAAGCTGTGTCCGAGAGAGAGAGAAAGAGAAGCTGAGAGTGAGAGAGAGAGAATGAGAAGCTGTGAGTGAGTGAGAGAGAGAGGAGCTGTGAGTGAGTGAGAGAGAGAAAGAGAAGCTGAGAGTGAGAGAGAGAGAATGAGAAGCTGTGAGTGAGTGAGAGAGAGAGGAGCTGTGAGTGAGTGAGAGAGAGAAAGAGCAGCTGTGAGCGAGAGCGAGAGAGAAAGAGCTGTGTGAGTGATAGAGAGAGAGAAAGAGAAGCTGAGAGTGAGAGAGAGAAAGAGAAGCTGAGAGTGAGAGAGAGAGAGAAGCTGTGTGTGTGTGAGAGAGAAAGAGAAGCTGTGAGTGAGAGAGAGAGATAGAGAAAGAGAAGATTTGAGTGAGAGAGAGAGAGAATGAGAAGCTGTGAGTGAGTGAGTGAGAGAGTGAGAAGCTGTGTGTGTGAGAGAGAGAGGAGCTGGGAGAGAGTAAGAGAGAGCGAGAGAGAAGCTGTGAGTGAGAGAGAGAGAGAGAAGCTGTGAGTGAGAGAGAGAGAGAGAAGCTGTGAGTGAGAAAGAGTGAGAGAGAAAGAGAAGCTGTGAGTGAGAGAGAGAAAGAGAGAGAGAGAAGCTCTGAGTGAGAGAGAGAGAAAGAGAAGCTGTGTGTGAGAGAGAGAGAAACAGAAGCTGTGAGTGAGAGAGAGAGAGAGAGAAGCTGTGAGTGACAGAGAGAAGCTGTGAGTGAGAGAGAGAGAAGCTGTGAGTGAGTGAGAGAGAGAGAATCAGGGAGTGAGTAAGAGAGAGAGAGATGCTGTGAGTAAGAAAGAGAGAAATAGAAGCTGTAAGTGAGGGAGAGAAGCTGTGTGTGTGTGAGAGAGAGAGAAGCTGTGAGTGAGAGAGAGAGAAAGAGAAGCAGTGAGTGAGAGAGAGAGAGAGAAAGAAGCTGTGTGTGTGATAGAGAGAGAAAGAGAAGCTGAGTGAGAGAGAGAGAAAGAGAAGCTGTGAGTGAGAGAGAGAGAGAAAAAGAAGCTGTGTGTGTGTGAGAGAGAAAGAGAATCTGAGTGAGAGAGAGAGAAAGAGAAGTTGTGAGTAAGAGAGAGAGAGAAAGAGAAGCTATGAGTGAGTGAGTGAGAGAGAGAGAAGCTGTGAGTGAGTGAGTGAGAGAGAGAGAAGCTGTGAGTGAGAGAGAGAGAGAAAGAAGCTGTAGGTGAGAGAGAGAAAAAGAAGCTGTGAATGAGAGTGAGAAGGAGAAGCTGTGAGTGAGAAAGAGAGAAGCTGTGAGTGAGAGAGAGAAAGAGAAGCTGTGTCTGAGAGAGAGAGAAAGAGAAGCTGAGAGTGAGAGAGAGAGAATGAGAAGCTGTGAGTGAGTGACAGAGAGAAAGAAAAGCTGTGAGTGAGAGAGAGAGAGAGAGAAGCTGTGAGTGAGTGAGCGAGAGAAGCTGTGAGTCAGTGAGAGAGAGAAAGAGCAGCTTTGAGCGAGAGCGAGAGAGAAAGAGCTGTGTGAGTGATAGAGAGAGAGAAAGAGAAGCTGAGAATGAGAGAGAGAGCAAGAGATGCTGTAAGTGAGAGAGAGAGAAGCTGTGTGTGTGTGAGAGAAAGAGTTGTGAGTGAGAGAGAGAGATAGAGAAAGAGAAGATTTGAGTGAGAGAGAGAGAGAAAGAGAAGCTGTGAGTGAGAGAGTGAGAAGCAGTGTGTGTAAGAGAGAGAAGCTGTGAGTGAGTAAGAGAGAGAGAGAGAAGATGTGTGTGAGAGAGAGAAGCTGTGAGTGAGAGAGAGAAGCTGTGATTGAGAGAGAGTGAGAGAGAGAAGCTGTGAGTGAGTGAGAGAGAGAGAAAGAGAAGCTGTGAGTGAGAGAGAGAGAAAGAGAAGCTGTGAATGAGCGAGAGAGAAAGAGAAGCTGTGAGTGATTGAGAGAGAAAGGGAAGCTGGAGTGAGAGAGAGAGAGAGAAAGAGAAGCTGTATGTTTGTGAGAGAGAAAGAGCTGTGAGTAAGAGAGAGAAAAGCTGTGAGTGAGAGAGAGAGAAAGAGAAGCTGTGAGTGAGAGAGAGAGAGAAGCTGTGAGTGAGTGAGAGAGAGAGAATCAGGGAGTGAGTAAGAGAGAGAGAGAAGCTGTGAGTGAGAGAGAGAGAAATAGAAGCTGTAAGTGAGAGAGAGAGAGAAGCTGTCTGTGTGAGAGAGAGAGAAGTTGTGAGAGAGAGAGAGAGAGAGAGAGAAGCTGTGAGTGAGAGAGAGAGAGTGAGAAGCTGTGTGTGTGATAGAGAGAGAGAAAGAGAAGCTGAGAGTAAGAGAGAGAGAAAGAGAAGCTGTGAGTGAGAGAGAGAGAGGAGCTGTGTGTGTGTGTGAGAGAGAAAGAGAATCTGTGAGTGTGAGAGAGAGAAAGAGAAGCTGTGAGTGAGAGAGAGAGAAAGAGAAGCTGTGAGTGAGAGAGAGAGAAGGAGAAGCTGTGAGTGAGAGAGAGAGAGAGAAGGAGAAGCTGTGAGTGAGAGAGAGAGAGAAAGAGAAGCTGTGAGTGAGAGAGAGAGAGAAAGAGAAGCTGTGAGTGAGAGAGAGAAAGAGAAGATTGAGTGTGAGAGAGAGAGAGAGAAAGAGAAGCTGTGAGTGAGAGAGAGAGAAAGAGAAGCTGTGTCTGAGAGAGAGAGAGAAAGAGAAGCTGAGAGTGAGTGAGAGAGTGAAGCTGTGAGTGAGTGAGAGAGGGAGAGAATCAGGGAGTAAGAGAGAGAAAGAGACGCTGTGAGTGAGTGCGAGAGAGAGAGAAGCTGTGAGTGAGAGAGAGAGAAGCTGTGAGTGAGAGAGAGAGAGAAAGAGAAGCTGTGTGTGTGATAGAGAGAGAGAAAGAGAAGCTGAGAGAGAGAGAGAAAGAGAAGCTGTGAGTGAGAGAGAGAGAAAGAGAAGCTGTGAGTGAGTGAGAGAGAGTGAGAAGCTGTGAGTGAGTGAGAGAGAGAGAAGCTGGGAGTGAGTAAGAGAGAGAGAGAAGCTGTGAGTGAGAGAGAGAGAGAAAGAAAGAGAAGATGTGAGTGAGAGAGAGAGAAAGAGAAGCTGTGTCTGAGAGAGAGAGAAAGAGAAGCTGTGAGTGAGAGAGAGAGAGAGAGAAGCTGTGAATGAGAGAGAGAAAGAGACACTGTGAGTGAGAGAGAGAGAAAGAGAAGCTGTGAGTGAGAGAGAGAGAGAAGCTGAGAATGAGAGAGAGAGAAAGAGATGCTGTAAGTGAGAGAGAGAGAAGCTGTGTGTGAGAGTGAGAAAGAGAAGTTGTGAGTGAGAGAGAGATAGAGAAAGAGTTGAGTGAGAGAGAGAGAGAAAGAGAAGCTGTGAGTGAGTGAGTGAGAGAGTGAGAAGCTGTGTGTGTGAGAGAGAGAAGCTGTGAGTGAGTAAGAGAGAGAGAGAGAGAAGCTGTGAGTGAGTAAGAGAGAGAGAGAAGCTGTGAGTGAGAGAGAGAGAGAAGCTGTGAGTGAGAGAGAGAGAGAGAAGCTGTGATTGAGAGAGAGTGAGAGAGAGAAGCTGTGAGTGAGTGAGAGAGAGGGAATGTGTGAGTGAGAGAGAGAGAGAAAGAGAAGCTGTGAGTGAGAGAGAGAGAGAAAGAGAAGCTGTGAATGAGCGAGAGAGAAAGAGAAGCTGTGAGTGAGAGAGAGAGAAAGGGAAGCTGTGAGTGAGAGAGAGAGAGAAAGAGAAGCTGTATGTGTGTGAGAGAGAAAGAGCTGTGAGTGAGAGAGAGAGAAGCTGTGAGTGAGAGAGAGAGAAAGAGAAGCTGTGAGTGAGTGAGAGAGAGAGAGAAGCTGTGAGAGAGAGAGAGAGAGAGAGAATCAGGGAGTGAGTAAGTGAGAGAGAGAAGCTGTGAGTGAGAGAGAGAGAAATAGAAGCTGTAGGTGAGAGAGAGAGAGAAGCTGTGTGTGTGAGAGAGAGAGAAGCTGTGAGTGATAGAGAGAGAGAGAAAGAGAAGCTGTGAGTGAGAGAGAGAGAGAATGAGAAGCTGTGTGTGTGATAGAGAGAGAGAAAGAGAAGCTGAGAGTAAGAGAGAGAGAGAAAGAGAAGCTGTGAGTGAGAGAGAGAGAGGAGCTGTGTGTGTGTGTGAGAGAGAGAAAGAGAATCTGTGAGTGAGAGAGAGAGAAAGAGAAGCTGTGAGTGAGAGAGAGAGAAAGAGAAGCTGTGAGGGAGAGAGAGAGAAGGAGAAGCAGTGAGTGAGAGAGAGAAAGAGAGAAAGAGAAGCTGTGAGTGAGAGAGAGAGAAGGAGAAGCTGTGAGTGAGAGAGAGAGAGAGAGAGAAGCTGTGAGTGTGAGAGAGAAAGAGAAGATTGTGTGTGAGAGAGAGAGAGAAAGAGAAGCTGTGAGTGAGAGAGGGAGAAAGAGAAGCTGTGTCTGAGAGAGAGAGAAAGAGAAGCTGAGAGTGAGTGAGAGAGAGAAGCTGTGAGTGAGTGAGAGAGGGAGAGAATCTGGGAGTAAGAGAGAGAAAGAGACGCTGTGAGTGAGTGCGAGAGAGAGAGAGAAGCTTTGAGTGAGAGAGAGAGAAGCTGTGAGTGAGAGAGAGAGAGAGAAAGAGAAGCTGTGAGTGAGAGGGAGGGAGAGAAGCTGTGAGTGTGTGAGAGAGAGAAAATTAGGGAGTGAGTAAGAGAGAGAGAGGGAAGCTGTGAGTGAGAGAGAGAGAGAAATAGAAGCTGTAAGTGAGAGAGAGAGAAAGAGAAACTGTGAGTGAAAGAGAGAGAGAGGAGCTGTGAGTGAGAGAGAGAGCGAAAGAAAGAGAAGCTGTGAGTGAGAGCGAGAGAGAAAGAGAAGCTGTGAGTGAGAGAGAGAAAGAGAGAGAGAGAAGCTGTGAGTAAGAGAGAGAGAGAGAAAGAGAAGCTGTGTGTGTGTGAGAGAGAAAGAGAAGCTGTGAGTGAGAGAGAGAGAGAAAGAGAAGCTGTGAGTGAGAGGGAGGGAGAGAAGCTGTGAGTGTGTGAGAGAGAGAAAATTAGGGAGTGAGTAAGAGAGAGAGAGAGAAGCTGTGAGTGAGAGAGAGAGAGAAAGAAAGAGAAGCTGTGAGTGAGAGCGAGAGAGAAAGAGAAGCTGTGTGAGTGATAGAGAGAGAGAAAGAGAAGCTGAGAGTGAGAGAGAGAGAGAAAGAGATGCTGTAAGTGAGAGAGAGAGAGAAGCTGTGTGTGTGTGTGAGAGAGAGAGAAGCTGTGAGTGAGAGAGAGAGAGAGAGAGAGAAAGAGACGCTGTGAGTGAATGAGAGAGAGTGAGAAGCTGTGTGTGTGTGAGAGAGAGAAGCTGGGAGTGAGTAAGAGAGAGAGAGAGAAGCTGTGTGAGAGAGAGAGAGAAGCTGTGAGTGAGAGAGAGAAAGAAAGAGAAGCTGTGAGTGAGAGAGAGTGAGAGAGAACGATAAGCTGTAAGTGAGAGAGAGAAAGAGAAACTGTGAGTGAAAGAGAGAGAGAGAAGCTGTGAGTGAGAGAGAGAGAGAAAGAAAGAGAAGCTGTGAGTGAGAGCGAGAGAGAAAGAGAAGCTGTGTGAGTGATAGAGAGAGAGAAAGAGAAGCTGAGAGTGAGAGAGAGAGAGAAAGAGATGCTGTAAGTGAGTGAGAGAGAGAGAAGCTGTGTGTGTGAGAGAGAGAAAGAGAAGCTGTGAGTGAGAGAGAGAGAGAGAAAGAGAAGCTGTGAGTGAGAGAGAGAGAGTGAGAAGCTGTGTGTGTGAGAGAGAGAGAAGCTGGGAGTGAGTAAGAGAGAGAGAGAAGCTGTGTGTGAGAGAGAGAGAAGCTGTGAGTGAGAGAGAGAAAGAAAGAGAAGCTGTGAGTGAGAGAGAGTGAGATAGAAAGAGAAGCTGTGAGTGAGAGAGAAAGAGAGAGAGAAGCTGTGAGTAAGAGAGAGAGAGAGAGAAAGAGAAGCTGTGTGTGTGAGAGAGAGAAAGAGAAGCTGTGAGTGAGAGAGAGAGAGAGAGAAGCTGTGAGTGTGAGAGAGAGAGAGAAGCTGTGAGTGAGAGAGAGAAGCTGTGAGTGAGTGAGAGAGAGAGAATCAAGGAGTGAGTAAGAGAGAGAGAAGCTGTGAGTGAGAGAGAGAGAGAAATAGAAGCTGTAAGTGAGAGAGAGAAGCTGTGTGTGTGTGAGAGAGAGAGAAGCTGTGAGTGAGAGAGAGAGAGAGAGAGAGAAAGAGAAGCTGTGAGTGTGTGTGTGAGAGAGAAAGAAGCTGTGTGTGTGATAGAGAGAGAGAAAGAGAAGCTGAGTGAGAGAGAGAGACAGAGAAGCTGTGAGTGAGAGAGAGAGAGAAAAAGAAGCTGTAAGTGAGAGAGAGAGAGAAAGAGAAACTGTGAGTGAAAGAGAGAGAGAGAAGCTGTGAGTGAGAGAGAGAGAGAAAGAAAGAGAAGCTGTGAGTGAGAGTGAGAGAGAAAGAGAAGCTGTGTGAGTGATAGAGAGAGAGAAAGAGAAGCTGAGAGTGAGAGAGAGAGAGAAAGAGATGCTGTAAGTGAGAGAGAGAGAAGCTGTGTGTGAGAGAGAGAGAAAGAGAAGCTGTGAGTGAGAGAGAGAGAGAGAAAGAGAAGCTGTGAGAGAGAGAGAGTGAGAAGCTGTGTGTGTGTGAGAGAGAGAAGCTGGGAGTGAGTAAGAAGGAGAGAAGCTGTGAGAGAGAGAGAAGCTGTGAGTGAGAGAGAGTGAGAGAGAAAGAGAAGCTGTGAGTGAGAGAGAAAGAGAGAGAGAGAAGCTGTGAGTAAGAGAGAGAGAGAGAGAAAGAAAGAGAAGCTTTGTGTGTGAGAGAGAGAAAGAGAAG
Source organism: Bradypodion pumilum (assembly GCA_035047305.1). NCBI lineage: Eukaryota > Metazoa > Chordata > Lepidosauria > Squamata > Chamaeleonidae > Bradypodion > Bradypodion pumilum. Next base: position 226,673,206 of record JAWDJD010000002.1, on the reverse strand, counting down.
CTGTGAGTGAGAGAGAGAGAGAAGCTGTGAGTGAGTGAGAGAGAGAGAATCAAGGAGTGAGTAAGAGAGAGAGAAGCTGTGAGTGAGTGAGAGAGAGAAATAGAAGCTGTAAGTGAGAGAGAGAGAAGCTGTGTGTGTGTGAGAGAGAGAGAAGCTGTGAGTGAGAGAGAGAGAGAAAGAGAAGCTGTGAGTGAGAGAGAGAGAGAGAAAGAAGCTGTGTGTGTGATAAAGAGAGAGAAAGAGAAGCTGAGTGTGAGAGAGAGACAGAGAAGCTGTGAGTGAGAAAGAGAGAGAAAAAGAAGCTGTGTGTGTGTGAGAGAGAAAGAGAATCTTTGAGTGAGAGAGAAAGAAAGAAAAGCTGTGAGTAAGAGAGAGAGAAAGAGAAGCTATGAGTGAGTGAGTGAGAGAGAGAAGCTGTGAGTGAGTGAGTGAGTGAGAGAGAGAGAAGCTGTGAGTGAGAGAGAGAGAAAGAAGCTGTAGGTGAGAGAGAGAAAAAGAAGCTGTGAGTGAGAGAGAGAGAGAAGATGTGAGTGAGAGAGAAGGAGAAGCTGTGAGTGAGAGAGAGAGAGAGAAGCTGTGAGTGAGAGAGAGAAAGAGAAGCTGTGTGTGTGTGAGAGAGAGAAAGAGAAGCTGTGAGTGAGTAAGAGAGAAAGAGAAGCTGTGTCTGAGAGAGAGAGAAAGAGAAGCTGAGAGTGAGAGAGAAAGAATGAGAAGCTGTGAGTGAGAGAGAGAGAAAGAAAAGCTGTGAGTGAGAGAGAGAGAAAGAGAAGCTGTGAGTGAGTGAGAGAGAGAGGAGCTGTGAGTGAGTGAGAGAGAGAAAGAGCAGCTGTGAGCGAGAGCGAGAGAGAAAGAGCTGTGTGAGTAATAGAGAGAGAGAAAGTGAAGCTGAGAGTGGGAGAGAGAGAGAAAGAGAAGCTGTGTGTGTGAGAGAGAGAGAAAGAGAAGCTGTGAGTGAGTGAGAGAGAAAGAGAAGCTGTGTGTGTGTGTGAGAGAGAAGCTGAGAGTGAGAGAGAGAGAATGAGAAGGTGTGAGTGAGAGAGAGAGACAAAGAGAAGCTGTGTGTGAGAGAGAGAGAACGAGAAGCTGTGAGTGAGAGAGAGAGAGAAAGAGAAGCTGTGAGAGAGGGAGAGAGAGAAAGAGAAGCTGTGAGTGAGAGGGAGGGAGAGAAGCTGTGAGTGTGTGAGAGAGAGAAAATCAGGGAGTGAGTAAGAGAGAGAGAGGGAAGCTGTGAGTGTGTGAGAGAGAGAAATAGAAGCTGTAAGTGAGAGAGAGAGAAAGAGAAACTGTGAGTGAAAGAGAGAGAGAGAAGCTGTGAGTGAGAGAGAGAGAGAAAGAAAGAGAAGCTGTGAGTGAGAGCGAGAGAGAAAGAGAAGCTGTGTGAGTGATAGAGAGAGAGAAAGTGAAGCTGAGAGTGAGAGAGAGAGAGAAAGAGATGCTGTAAGTGAGAGAGAGAGAGGAGCTGTGTGTGTGAGAGAGAGAAAGAGAAGCTGTGAGTGAGTGAGAGAGAGAGAGAGAAGCTGTGAGTGAGAGAGAGAGAGTGAGAAGCTGTGTGTGTGTGAGAGAGAGAAGCTGGGAGTGAGTAAGAGAGAGAGAGAGAAGCTGTGTGTGTGAGAGAGAGAAGCTGTGAGTGAGAGAGAGAAAGAAAGAGAAGCTGTGAGTGAGAGAGAGTGAGAGAGAAAGAGAAGCTGTGAGTGAGAGAGAAAGAGAGAGAGAAGCTGTGAGTAAGAGAGAGAGAGAGAGAAATAGAAGCTGTGTGTGTGAGAGAGAGAAAGAGAAGCTGTGAGTGAGAGAGAGAGAGAAGCTGTGAGTGAGAGAGAGAGAGAAGCTGTGAGTGAGAGAGAGAAGAAACTGTGAGTGAGTGAGAGAGAGAGAATCAATGAGTGAGTAAGAGAGAGAAGCTGTGAGTGAGAGAGAGAGAGAAAAATAGAAGCTGTAAGTGAGAGAGAGAGAAAGAGAAACTGTGAGTGAAAGAGAGAGAAGCTATGAGTGAGAGAGGGAGAGAAAGAGAAGCTGTGAGTGAGAGTGAGAGAGAACGAGAAGCTGTGTGAGTGATAGAGAGAGAGAAAGAGAAGTTGAGAGTGAGAGAGAGAGAGAAAGAGATGCTGTAAGGGAGAGAGAGAGAAGCTGTGTGTGTGTGAGAGAGAAAGAAAAGCTGTGAGTGAGAGAGAGAGAGAAAGAGAAGCTGTGAGTGTGAGAGAAAAATGAGAAGCTGTGTGTGTGAGAGAGAGAGAAGCTGGGAGTGAGTAAGAGAGAGAGAGAAGCTGTGAGAGAGAGAGAGAAAGAGAAGCTGTGTGTGTGTGTGAGAGAGAGAAAGAGAAGCTGTGAGTGAGTGAGAGAGAAAGAGAAGCTGTGAGTGAGTGAGAGAGAGAAATTGTGTGTGTGAGAGAGAGAAAGAGAAGCTGTAAGTGAGAGAGAGTGAGAAAGAGAGAAGCTGTGAGTGAGAGAGTGAGAGAAATAGAAGCTGTGAGTGAGAGAGAGAAAGAGAAGCTGTGAGTGAGAGAGAGAGAGAAAGAGAAGCTGTGAGTGAGAGAGAGAGAGAGAAAGAGAAGCTGTGTGTGTGTGAGAGAGAGAAAGAGAAGCTGTGAGTGAGTGAGAGAGAAAGAGAAGCTGTGTGTGTGTGAGAGAGAGAGAAGCTGAGAGTGAGAGAGAGAGAGAATGAGAAGGTGTGAGTGAGAGAGAGAGACAAAGAGAAGCTGTGTGTGTGAGAGAGAGAACGAGAAGCTGTGAGTGAGAGAGAGAGAGAAAGAGAAGCTGTGAGTGAGAGAGAGAGAGAAAGAGAAGCTGTGAGTGAGAGGGAGGGAGAGAAGCTGTGAGTGAGAGAGAGAGAGTGAGAAGCTGTGTGTGTGAGAGAGAGAGAAGCTGGGAGTAAGAGAGAGAGAAGCTGTGTGTGAGAGAGAGAGAAGCTGTGAGTGAGAGAGTGAGAGAAATAGAAGCTGTGAGTGAGAGAGAGAAAGAGAAGCTGTGAGTGAGAGAGAGAGAGAAAGAGAAGCTGTGTGTGTGAGAGAGTGCATGAGAAGCTGTGAGTGAGAGAAAGAGAGAAAGAGAAGCTGTGAGTGAGAGAGAGAGAGAAAGAGAAGCTGTGAGTGAGAGGGAAGGAGAGAAGCTGTGAGTGTGTGAGAGAGAGAAAATCAGGGAGTGAGTAAGAGAGAGAGGGGGAAGCTGTGAGTGAGAGAGAGAGAGAAAGGGAAGCTGTGTGTGTGTGAGAGAGAGAAAGAGAAGCTGTGAGTGAGTGAGAGAGAAAGAGAAGCTATGTGTGTGTGAGAGAGAGAAGCTGAGAGTGAGAGAGAGAGAATGAGAAGGTGTGAGTGAGAGAGAGAGACAAAGAGAAGCTGTGTGTGTGAGAGAGTGCATGAGAAGCTGTGAGTGAGAGAAAGAGAGAAAGAGAAGCTGTGAGTGAGAGAGAGAGAGAAAGAGAAGCTGTGAGTGAGAGGGAAGGAGAGAAGCTGTGAGTGTGTGAGAGAGAGAAAATCAGGGAGTGAGTAAGAGAGAGAGGGGGAAGCTGTGAGTGAGAGAGAGAGAGAAATAGAAGCTGTAAGTGAGAGAGAGAGAAAGAGAATCTGTGAGTGAAAGAGAGAGAGAGAAGCTGTGAGTGAGAGAGAGAAGGAAAGAAAGAGAAGCTGTGAGTGACAGCGAGAGAGAAAGAGAAGCTGTGTGAGTGATAGAGAGAGAGAAAGAGAAGCTGAGAGTGAGAGAGAGAGAGAAATAGAAGCTGTAAGTGAGAGAGAGAAGCTGTGTGTGTGTGTGAGAGAGAGAAGCTGTGAGTGAGAGAGAGAGAGAGAAAGAGAAGCTTTGAGTGAGAGAGAGAGAGAAAGAGAAGCTGAGTGAGAGAGAGACAGAGAAGCTGTGAGTGAGAGAGAGAGAAAAAGAAGCTGTGTGTGTGAGAGAGAGAAAGAGAATCTGTGAGTGAGAGAGAGAGAAAGAGAAGCTGTTGTGTGTGAGAGAGAGAGAGAGAGAGAAGCTGTGAATGAGTAAGAGAGAAAGAGAAGCTGAGAGTGTGAGAGAGAGAATGAGAAGCTGTGAGTGAGAGAGAGAGAGAAAGAAAAGCTGTGAGTAATAGAGAGAGAGAAAGAGAAGCTGAGAGTGAGAGAGAGAGAAAGAGAAGCTGTGTGTGTGTGTGAGAGAGAAAGAGAAGCTGTGAGTGAGTGAGAGAAAGAGAGAAAGAGAAGCTGTGAGTGAGAGAGAGAGAGAAAGAGAAGCTGTGAGTGAGAGGGAAGGAGAGAAGCTGTGAGTGTGTGAGAGAGAGAAAATCAGGGAGTGAGTAAGAGAGAGAGGGGGAAGCTGTGAGTGAGAGAGAGAGAGAAATAGAAGCTGTAAGTGAGAGAGAGAGAAAGAGAATCTGTGAGTGAAAGAGAGAGAGAGAAGCTGTGAGTGAGAGAGAGAAGGAAAGAAAGAGAAGCTGTGAGTGACAGCGAGAGAGAAAGAGAAGCTGTGTGAGTGATAGAGAGAGAGAAAGAGAAGCTGAGAGTGAGAGAGAGAGAGAAATAGAAGCTGTAAGTGAGAGAGAGAAGCTGTGTGTGTGTGAGAGAGAGAGAAGCTGTGAGTGAGAGAGAGAGAGAGAAAGAGAAGCTGTGAGTGAGAGAGAGAGAAAGAGAATCTGTGAGTGAAAGAGAGAGAGAGAAGCTGTGAGTGAGAGAGAGAAGGAAAGAAAGAGAAGCTGTGAGTGACAGCGAGAGAGAAAGAGAAGCTGTGTGAGTGATAGAGAGAGAGAAAGAGAAGCTGAGAGTGAGAGAGAGAGAGAAATAGAAGCTGTAAGTGAGAGAGAGAAGCTGTGTGTGTGTGTGAGAGAGAGAAGCTGTGAGTGAGAGAGAGAGAGAGAAAGAGAAGCTGTGAGTGAGAGAGAGAGAGAGAAAGAGAAGCTGAGTGAGAGAGAGAGACAGAGAAGCTGTGAGTGAGAGAGAGAGAGAAAAAGAAGCTGTGTGTGTGAGAGAGAGAAAGAGAATCTGTGAGTGAGAGAGAGAGAAAGAGAAGCTGTGAGTAAGAGAGAGAGAGAGAGAAAGAGAAGCTAAGAGTGAGTGAGTGAGAGAGAGAGAAGCAGTGAGTGAGAGAGAGAAGCTGTGAGTGAGAGAGAGAGAGAAAGAAGCTGTAGGTGAGAGAGAGAAAAAGAAGCTGTGAGTGAGAGAGAGAGAAGCTGTGAGTGAGAGAGAAGGAGAAGCTGTGAGTGAGAGAGAGAGTGAGAAGCTGTGAGTGAGAGAGAGAAAGAGAAGCTGTTGTGTGTGAGAGAGAGAGAGAAAGAGAATCTGTGAATGAGTAAGAGAGAAAGAGAAGCTGAGAGTGTGAGAGAGAGAATGAGAAGCTGTGAGTGAGAGAGAGAGAGAAAGAAAAGCTGTGAGTAATAGAGAGAGAGAAAGAGAAGCTGAGAGTGAGAGAGAGAGAAAGAGAAGCTGTGTGTGTGAGAGAGAGAGAAAGAGAAGCTGTGAGTGAGTGAGAGAAAGAGAGAAAGAGAAGCTGTGAGTGAGAGAGAGAGAGAAAGAGAAGCTGTGAGTGAGAGGGAAGGAGAGAAGCTGTGAGTGTGTGAGAGAGAGAAAATCAGGGAGTGAGTAAGAGAGAGAGGGGGAAGCTGTGAGTGAGAGAGAGAGAGAAATAGAAGCTGTAAGTGAGAGAGAGAGAAAGAGAATCTGTGAGTGAAAGAGAGAGAGAGAAGCTGTGAGTGAGAGAGAGAAGGAAAGAAAGAGAAGCTGTGAGTGACAGCGAGAGAGAAAGGGAAGCTGTGTGAGTGATAGAGAGAGAGAAAGAGAAGCTGAGAGTGTGAGAGAGAAAGAAATAGAAGCTGTAAGTGAGAGAGAGAAGCTGTGTGTGTGAGAGAGAGAGAGAAGCTGTGAGTGAGAGAGAGAGAAAGAGAAGCTGTGAGTGAGAGAGAGAGAAAGAGAAGCTGAGTGAGAGAGAGAGACAGAGAAGCTGTGAGTGAGAGAGAGAAAAAGAAGCTGTGTGTGTGAGAGAGAGAAAGAGAATCTGTGAGTGAGAGAGAGAGAAAGAGAAGCTGTGAGTGTGAGAGAGAGAGAAAGAAGCTGTAGGTGAGAGAGAGAAAAAGAAGCTGTGAGTGAGAGAGAGAGAAGCTGTGAGTGAGAGAGAAGGAGAACCTGTGAGTGAGAGAGAGAGTGAGAAGCTGTGAGTGAGAGAGAGAAAGAGAAGCTGTGGTGTGTGAGAGAGAGAGAGAAAGAGAAGCTGTGAATGAGTAAGAGTGAAAGAGAAGCTGTGTCTGAGAGAGAGAGAAAGAGAAGCTGAGAGTGTGAGAGAGAGAATGAGAAGCTGTGAGTGAGAGAGAGAGAGAAAGAAAAGCTGTGAGTAATAGAGAGAGAGAAAGAGAAGCTGAGAGTGAGAGAGAGAGAAAGAGAAGCTGTGTGTGTGAGAGAGAGAGAAAGAGAAGCTGTGAGTGAGTGAGAGAGAAAGAAGCTGTGTGTGTGTGAGAGAGAGAGAAGCTGAGAGTGAGAGAGAGAGAATGAGAAGGTGTGAGTGAGAGAGAGAGACAAAGAGAAGCTGTGTGTGAGAGAGAGAGAACGAGAAGCTGTGTGTGTGTGAGAGAGAGAAAGAGAAGCTGTGAGTGAGTGAGAGAGAAAGAGAAGCTGTGAGTGAGTGAGAGAGAGAAGCTGTGTGTGTGAGAGAGAGAAAGAGAAGCTGTAAGTGAGAGAGAGTGAGAAAGAGAGAAGCTGTGAGTGAGAGAGTGAGAGAAATAGAAGCTGTGAGTGAGAGAGAGAAAGAGAAGCTGTGAGTGAGAGAGAGAGAGAAAGAGAAGCTGTGAGTGAGAGAGAGAGAGAGAAAGAGAAGCTGTGTGTGTGTGAGAGAGAGAAAGAGAAGCTGTGAGTGAGTGAGAGAGAAAGAGAAGCTGTGTGTGTGTGAGAGAGAGAGAAGCTGAGAGTGAGAGAGAGAGAGAATGAGAAGGTGTGAGTGAGAGAGAGAGACAAAGAGAAGCTGTGTGAGAGAGAGAGAGAACGAGAAGCTGTGAGTGAGAGAGAGAGAGAAAGAGAAGCTGTGAGTGAGAGAGAGAGAGAAAGAGAAGCTGTGAGTGAGAGGGAGGGAGAGAAGCTGTGAGTGTGTGAGAGAGAGAAAATCAGGGAGTGAGTAAGAGAGAGAGAGGGAAGCTGTGAGAGAGAGAGAGAGAAATAGAAGCTGTAAGTGAGAGAGAGAAAGAGAAACTGTGAGTGAAAGAGAGAGAGAGAAGCTGTGAGTGAGAGAGAGAGAAAGAAAGAGAAGCTGTGAGTGAGAGCGAGAGAGAAAGAGAAGCTGTGTGAGTGATAGAGAGAGAGAAAGAGAAGCTGAGAGTGAGAGAGAGAGAGAAAGAGATGCTGTAAGTGAGAGAGAGAGAGAAGCTGTGTGTGTGAGAGAGAGAAAGAGAAGCTGTGAGTGAGAGAGAGAGAGAGAAAGAGAAGCTGTGAGTGAGAGAGAGAGAGAGTGAGAAGCTGTGTGTGTGTGTGAGAGAGAAGCTGGGAGTGAGTAAGAGAGAGAGAAGCTGTGTGTGTGAGAGAGAGAAGCTGTGAGTGAGAGAGTGAGAGAAATAGAAGCTGTGAGTGAGAGAGAGAAAGAGAAGCTGTGAGTGAGAGAGAGAGAGAAAGAGAAGCTGTGAGTGAGAGAGAGAGAGAAAGAGAAGCTGTGTGTGTGTGAGAGAGAGAAAGAGAAGCTGTGAGTGAGAGAGAGAGAAAGAGAAGCTATGTGTGTGAGAGAGAGAGAAGCTGAGAGTGAGAGAGAGAGAATGAGAAGGTGTGAGTGAGAGAGAGAGACAAAGAGAAGCTGTGTGTGTGAGAGAGTGCACGAGAAGCTGTGAGTGAGAGAAAGAGAGAAAGAGAAGCTGTGAGTGAGAGAGAGAGAGAAAGAGAAGCTGTGAGTGAGAGGGAAGGAGAGAAGCTGTGAGTGTGTGTGAGAGAGAAAATCAGGGAGAGAGTAAGAGAGAGAGGGGGAAGCTGTGAGTGAGAGAGAGAGAGAAATAGAAGCTGTAAGTGAGAGAGAGAGAAAGAGAATCTGTGAGTGAAAGAGAGAGAGAGAAGCTGTGAGTGAGAGAGAGAAGGAAAGAAAGAGAAGCTGTGAGTGACAGCGAGAGAGAAAGAGAAGCTGTGTGAGTGATAGAGAGAGAGAAAGAGAAGCTGAGAGTGAGAGAGAGAGAGAGAAATAGAAGCTGTAAGTGAGAGAGAGAAGCTGTGTGTGTGTGTGAGAGAGAGAAGCTGTGAGTGAGAGAGAGAGAAAGAGAAGCTGTGAGTGAGAGAGAGAGAGAGAAAGAGAAGCTGAGTGAGAGAGAGAGACAGAGAAGCTGTGAGTGAGAGAGAGAGAAAGAGAAGCTAAGAGTGAGTGAGTGAGAGAGAGAGAAGCAGTGAGTGAGAGAGAGAAGCTGTGAGTGAGAGAGAGAGAGAAAGAAGCTGTAGGTGAGAGAGAGAAAAAGAAGCTGTGAGTGAGAGAGAGAGAAGCTGTGAGTGAGAGAGAAGGAGAAGCTGTGAGTGAGAGAGAGTGAGAAGCTGTGAGTGAGAGAGAGAAAGAGAAGCTGTTGTGTGTGTGAGAGAGAGAAAGAGAAGCTGTGAATGAGTAAGAGAGAAAGAGAAGCTGAGAGTGTGAGAGAGAGAATGAGAAGCTGTGAGTGAGAGAGAGAGAGAAAGAAAAGCTGTGAGTAATAGAGAGAGAGAAAGAGAAGCTGAGAGTGAGAGAGAGAGAAAGAGAAGCTGTGTGTGTGTGAGAGAGAGAAAGAGAAGCTGTGAGTGAGTGAGAGAGAAAGAGAAGCTGTGTGTGAGAGAGAGAGAGAGAGAGAGAAGCTGAGAGTGAGAGAGAGAGAATGAGAAGGTGTGAGTGAGAGAGAGAGACAAAGAGAAGCTGTGTGTGTGAGAGAGAGAACAAGAAGCTGTGTGTGTGAGAGAGAGAAAGAGAAGCTGTGAGTGAGGGAGAGAGAGAAAGAGAAGCTGTGAGTGAGAGGGAGGGAGAGAAGCTGTGAGTGAGAGAGAGAGAGAAAGAAGCTGTAGGTGAGAGAGAGAAAGAGAAGCTGTGAGTTTGAGAGAGAGAGAATGAGAAGCTGTGTGTGTGTGAGAGAGAGAAGCTGTGAGTGAGTAAGAGAGAGAGAGAAGCTGTGAGAGAGAGAGAGAGAGAGAGAAAGAGAAGCTGTGTGTGTGTGAAAGAGAGAAAGAGAAGCTGTGAGTGAGTGAGAGAGAAAGAGAAGCTGTGAGTGAGTGAGAGAGAGAAGCTGTGTGTGTGAGAGAGAGAAAGAGAAGCTGTAAGTGAGAGAGAGTGAGAAAGAGAGAAGATGTGAGTGAGAGAGTGAGAGAAATAGAAGCTGTGAGTGGGAGAGAGAAAGAGAAGCTGTGAGTGAGAGAGAGAGAGAGAGAAAGAGAAGCCGTGAGTGAGAGAGAGAGAAAGAGAAGCTGTGTGTGTGTGTGTGAGAGAGAGAAAGAGAAGCTGTGAGTGAGTGAGAGAGAAAGAGAAGCTGTGTGTGTGTGAGAGAGAGAGAAGCTGAGAGTGAGAGAGAGAGAGAAAGGGAAGCTGTGTGAGTGATAGAGAGAGAGAAAGAGAAGCTGAGAGTGAGAGAGAGAGAGAAAGAGATGCTGTAAGTGAGAGAGAGAGAAGCTGTGTGTGTGAGAGAGAGAAAGAGAAGCTGTGAGTGAGAGAGAGAGAGAAAGAGAAGCTGTGAGAGAGAGAGAAGCTGTGAGTGAGAGAGAAAGACAGAGAAGCTGTGAGAGAGAGAGAGTGAGAGAGAAAGAGAAGCTGTGAGAGAGAGAGAGAAAGAGAGAGAGAAGCTGTGAGTGAGAGAGAGAGAGAAAGAGAAGCTGTGAGTGAGAGAGAGAGAGTGAGAAGCTGTGTGTGTGAGAGAGAGAGAAGCTGGGAGTGAGTAAGAGAGAGAGAGAGAAGCTGTGTGTGTGAGAGAGAGAGAAGCTGTGAGTGAGAGAGAGAAAGAAAGAGAAGCTGTGAGTGAGAGAGAGTGAGAGAGAAAGAGAAGCTGTGAGTGAGAGAGAAAGAGAGAGAGAGAAGCTGTGAGTAAGAGAGAGAGAGAGAAAGAGAAGCTGTGTGTGTGAGAGAGAGAAAGAGAAGCTGTGAGTGAGAGAGAGAGAGAGAAGCTGTGAGTGAGAGAGAGAGAGAGAAGCTGTGAGTGAGAGAGAGAGAAGCTGTGAGTGAGTGAGAGAGAGAATCAAGGAGTGAGTAAGAGAGAGAGAAGCTGTGAGAGAGAGAGAGAAATAGAAGCTGTAAGTGAGAGAGAGAAGCTGTGTGTGTGTGTGAGAGAGAGAAGCTGTGAGTGAGTAAGAGAGAAAGAGAAGCTGTGTCTGAGAGAGAGAGAAAGAGAAGCTGAGAGTGAGAGAGAGAGAATGAGAAGCTGTGAGTGAGAGAGAGAGAGAAAGAAAAGCTGTGAGTGAGAGAGAGAGAAAGAGAAGCTGTGAGTGAGTGAGAGAGAGAGGAGCTGTGAGTGAGTGAGAGAGAGAAAGAGCAGCTGAGTCTGAGAGAGAGAGAAAGAGAAGCTGAGAGTGAGAGAGAGAGAATGAGAAGCTGAGAGAGAGAGAGAGAAAAAGAGATGCTGTAAGTGAGAGAGAGAGAGAAGCTGTGTGTGTGAGAGAGAGAAAGAGAAGCTGTGAGTGAGAGAGAGAGAGAGAAAGAGAAGATTTGAGTGAGAGAGAGAGAGAGAAGCTGTGAGTGAGTGAGTGAGAGAGTGAGAAGCTGTGTGTGTGTGAGAGAGAGAAGCTGGGAGTGAGTAAGAGAGAGAGAGAGAAGCTGTGAGTGAGAGAGAGAGAGAAGCTGTGAGTGAGAGAGAGTGAGAGAGAAAGAGAAGCTGTGAGTGAGAGAGAGAAAGAGAGAGAGAGAGAAGCTGTGAGTGAGAGAGGGAGAGAAATAGAAGCTGTGAGTGAGAGAGAGTGAGAGAGAAAGAGAAGCTGTGAGTGAGAGAGAAAGAGAGAGAGAAGCTGTGAGTAAGAGAGAGAGAGAAATAGAAGCTGTGTGTGTGAGAGAGAGAAAGAGAAGCTGTGAGTGAGAGAGAGAGAGAAGCTGTGAGTGAGAGAGAGAGAGAGAAGCTGTGAGTGAGAGAGAGAAGAAACTGTGAGTGAGTGAGAGAGAGAGAATCAATGAGTGAGTAAGAGAGAGAAGCTGTGAGTGAGAGAGAGAGAGAAAAATAGAAGCTGTAAGTGAGAGAGAGAGAAAGAGAAACTGTGAGTGAAAGAGAGAGAAGCTATGAGTGAGAGAGGGAGAGAAAGAGAAGCTGTGAGTGAGAGTGAGAGAGAACGAGAAGCTGTGTGAGTGATAGAGAGAGAGAAAGAGAAGTTGAGAGTGAGAGAGAGAGAGAAAGAGATGCTGTAAGGGAGAGAGAGAGAAGCTGTGTGTGTGAGAGAGAGAAAGAAAAGCTGTGAGTGAGAGAGAGAGAGAAAGAGAAGCTGTGAGTGTGAGAGAAAAATGAGAAGCTGTGTGTGTGAGAGAGAGAGAAGCTGGGAGTGAGTAAGAGAGAGAGAGAAGCTGTGAGAGAGAGAGAGAAAGAGAAGCTGTGTGTGTGTGTGAGAGAGAGAAAGAGAAGCTGTGAGTGAGTGAGAGAGAAAGAGAAGCTGTGAGTGAGTGAGAGAGAGAAATTGTGTGTGTGTGAGAGAGAAAGAGAAGCTGTAAGTGAGAGAGAGTGAGAAAGAGAGAAGCTGTGAGTGAGAGAGTGAGAGAAATAGAAGCTGTGAGTGAGAGAGAGAAAGAGAAGCTGTGAGTGAGAGAGAGAGAGAAAGAGAAGCTGTGAGTGAGAGAGAGAGAGAGAAAGAGAAGCTGTGTGTGTGTGAGAGAGAGAAAGAGAAGCTGTGAGTGAGTGAGAGAGAAAGAGAAGCTGTGTGTGTGTGAGAGAGAGAGAAGCTGAGAGTGAGAGAGAGAGAGAATGAGAAGGTGTGAGTGAGAGAGAGAGACAAAGAGAAGCTGTGTGTGAGAGAGAGAGAACGAGAAGCTGTGAGTGAGAGAGAGAGAGAAAGAGAAGCTGTGAGTGAGAGAGAGAGAGAAAGAGAAGCTGTGAGTGAGAGGGAGGGAGAGAAGCTGTGAGTGAGAGAGAGAGAGTGAGAAGCTGTGTGTGTGAGAGAGAGAGAAGCTGGGAGTAAGAGAGAGAGAAGCTGTGTGTGAGAGAGAGAGAAGCTGTGAGTGAGAGAGTGAGAGAAATAGAAGCTGTGAGTGAGAGAGAGAAAGAGAAGCTGTGAGTGAGAGAGAGAGAGAAAGAGAAGCTGTGTGTGTGAGAGAGTGCATGAGAAGCTGTGAGTGAGAGAAAGAGAGAAAGAGAAGCTGTGAGTGAGAGAGAGAGAGAAAGAGAAGCTGTGAGTGAGAGGGAAGGAGAGAAGCTGTGAGTGTGTGAGAGAGAGAAAATCAGGGAGTGAGTAAGAGAGAGAGGGGGAAGCTGTGAGTGAGAGAGAGAGAGAAAGGGAAGCTGTGTGTGTGTGAGAGAGAGAAAGAGAAGCTGTGAGTGAGTGAGAGAGAAAGAGAAGCTATGTGTGTGAGAGAGAGAGAAGCTGAGAGTGAGAGAGAGAGAATGAGAAGGTGTGAGTGAGAGAGAGAGACAAAGAGAAGCTGTGTGTGTGAGAGAGTGCATGAGAAGCTGTGAGTGAGAGAAAGAGAGAAAGAGAAGCTGTGAGTGAGAGAGAGAGAGAAAGAGAAGCTGTGAGTGAGAGGGAAGGAGAGAAGCTGTGAGTGTGTGAGAGAGAGAAAATCAGGGAGTGAGTAAGAGAGAGAGGGGGAAGCTGTGAGTGAGAGAGAGAGAGAAATAGAAGCTGTAAGTGAGAGAGAGAGAAAGAGAATCTGTGAGTGAAAGAGAGAGAGAGAAGCTGTGAGTGAGAGAGAGAAGGAAAGAAAGAGAAGCTGTGAGTGACAGCGAGAGAGAAAGAGAAGCTGTGTGAGTGATAGAGAGAGAGAAAGAGAAGCTGAGAGTGAGAGAGAGAGAGAAATAGAAGCTGTAAGTGAGAGAGAGAAGCTGTGTGTGTGTGTGAGAGAGAGAAGCTGTGAGTGAGAGAGAGAGAGAGAAAGAGAAGCTGTGAGTGAGAGAGAGAGAGAAAGAGAAGCTGAGTGAGAGAGAGAGACAGAGAAGCTGTGAGTGAGAGAGAGAGAAAAAGAAGCTGTGTGTGTGAGAGAGAGAAAGAGAATCTGTGAGTGAGAGAGAGAGAAAGAGAAGCTGTTGTGTGTGAGAGAGAGAGAGAGAGAGAAGCTGTGAATGAGTAAGAGAGAAAGAGAAGCTGAGAGTGTGAGAGAGAGAATGAGAAGCTGTGAGTGAGAGAGAGAGAGAAAGAAAAGCTGTGAGTAATAGAGAGAGAGAAAGAGAAGCTGAGAGTGAGAGAGAGAGAAAGAGAAGCTGTGTGTGTGTGAGAGAGAGAAAGAGAAGCTGTGAGTGAGTGAGAGAAAGAGAGAAAGAGAAGCTGTGAGTGAGAGAGAGAGAGAAAGAGAAGCTGTGAGTGAGAGGGAAGGAGAGAAGCTGTGAGTGTGTGAGAGAGAGAAAATCAGGGAGTGAGTAAGAGAGAGAGGGGGAAGCTGTGAGTGAGAGAGAGAGAGAAATAGAAGCTGTAAGTGAGAGAGAGAGAAAGAGAATCTGTGAGTGAAAGAGAGAGAGAGAAGCTGTGAGTGAGAGAGAGAAGGAAAGAAAGAGAAGCTGTGAGTGACAGCGAGAGAGAAAGAGAAGCTGTGTGAGTGATAGAGAGAGAGAAAGAGAAGCTGAGAGTGAGAGAGAGAGAGAAATAGAAGCTGTAAGTGAGAGAGAGAAGCTGTGTGTGTGTGAGAGAGAGAGAAGCTGTGAGTGAGAGAGAGAGAGAGAAAGAGAAGCTGTGAGTGAGAGAGAGAGAAAGAGAATCTGTGAGTGAAAGAGAGAGAGAGAAGCTGTGAGTGAGAGAGAGAAGGAAAGAAAGAGAAGCTGTGAGTGACAGCGAGAGAGAAAGAGAAGCTGTGTGAGTGATAGAGAGAGAGAAAGAGAAGCTGAGAGTGAGAGAGAGAGAGAAATAGAAGCTGTAAGTGAGAGAGAGAAGCTGTGTGTGTGTGTGAGAGAGAGAAGCTGTGAGTGAGAGAGAGAGAGAGAAAGAGAAGCTGTGAGTGAGAGAGAGAGAGAGAAAGAGAAGCTGAGTGAGAGAGAGAGACAGAGAAGCTGTGAGTGAGAGAGAGAGAGAAAAAGAAGCTGTGTGTGTGTGAGAGAGAAAGAGAATCTGTGAGTGAGAGAGAGAGAAAGAGAAGCTGTGAGTAAGAGAGAGAGAGAGAAAGAGAAGCTAAGAGTGAGTGAGTGAGAGAGAGAGAAGCAGTGAGTGAGAGAGAGAAGCTGTGAGTGAGAGAGAGAGAGAAAGAAGCTGTAGGTGAGAGAGAGAAAAAGAAGCTGTGAGTGAGAGAGAGAGAAGCTGTGAGTGAGAGAGAAGGAGAAGCTGTGAGTGAGAGAGAGAGTGAGAAGCTGTGAGTGAGAGAGAGAAAGAGAAGCTGTTGTGTGTGTGAGAGAGAGAGAAAGAGAATCTGTGAATGAGTAAGAGAGAAAGAGAAGCTGAGAGTGTGAGAGAGAGAATGAGAAGCTGTGAGTGAGAGAGAGAGAGAAAGAAAAGCTGTGAGTAATAGAGAGAGAGAAAGAGAAGCTGAGAGTGAGAGAGAGAGAAAGAGAAGCTGTGTGTGTGTGAGAGAGAGAAAGAGAAGCTGTGAGTGAGTGAGAGAAAGAGAGAAAGAGAAGCTGTGAGTGAGAGAGAGAGAGAAAGAGAAGCTGTGAGTGAGAGGGAAGGAGAGAAGCTGTGAGTGTGTGAGAGAGAGAAAATCAGGGAGTGAGTAAGAGAGAGAGGGGGAAGCTGTGAGTGAGAGAGAGAGAGAAATAGAAGCTGTAAGTGAGAGAGAGAGAAAGAGAATCTGTGAGTGAAAGAGAGAGAGAGAAGCTGTGAGTGAGAGAGAGAAGGAAAGAAAGAGAAGCTGTGAGTGACAGCGAGAGAGAAAGAGAAGCTGTGTGAGTGATAGAGAGAGAGAAAGAGAAGCTGAGAGTGTGAGAGAGAAAGAAATAGAAGCTGTAAGTGAGAGAGAGAAGCTGTGTGTGTGTGAGAGAGAGAGAAGCTGTGAGTGAGAGAGAGAGAGAAAGAGAAGCTGTGAGTGAGAGAGAGAGAAAGAGAAGCTGAGTGAGAGAGAGAGACAGAGAAGCTGTGAGTGAGAGAGAGAAAAAGAAGCTGTGTGTGTGAGAGAGAGAAAGAGAATCTGTGAGTGAGAGAGAGAGAAAGAGAAGCTGTGAGTAAGAGAGAGAGAGAAAGAGAAGCTAAGAGTGAGTGAGTGAGAGAGAGAGAAGCTGTGAGTGAGTGAGTGAGAGAGAGAAGCTGTGAGTGTGAGAGAGAGAGAAAGAAGCTGTAGGTGAGAGAGAGAAAAAGAAGCTGTGAGTGAGAGAGAGAGAAGCTGTGAGTGAGAGAGAAGGAGAACCTGTGAGTGAGAGAGAGAGTGAGAAGCTGTGAGTGAGAGAGAGAAAGAGAAGCTGTGGTGTGTGAGAGAGAGAGAGAAAGAGAAGCTGTGAATGAGTAAGAGTGAAAGAGAAGCTGTGTCTGAGAGAGAGAGAAAGAGAAGCTGAGAGTGTGAGAGAGAGAATGAGAAGCTGTGAGTGAGAGAGAGAGAGAAAGAAAAGCTGTGAGTAATAGAGAGAGAGAAAGAGAAGCTGAGAGTGAGAGAGAGAGAAAGAGAAGCTGTGTGTGTGAGAGAGAGAGAAAGAGAAGCTGTGAGTGAGTGAGAGAGAAAGAAGCTGTGTGTGTGTGAGAGAGAGAGAAGCTGAGAGTGAGAGAGAGAGAATGAGAAGGTGTGAGTGAGAGAGAGAGACAAAGAGAAGCTGTGTGTGAGAGAGAGAGAACGAGAAGCTGTGTGTGTGTGAGAGAGAGAAAGAGAAGCTGTGAGTGAGTGAGAGAGAAAGAGAAGCTGTGAGTGAGTGAGAGAGAGAAGCTGTGTGTGTGAGAGAGAGAAAGAGAAGCTGTAAGTGAGAGAGAGTGAGAAAGAGAGAAGCTGTGAGTGAGAGAGTGAGAGAAATAGAAGCTGTGAGTGAGAGAGAGAAAGAGAAGCTGTGAGTGAGAGAGAGAGAGAAAGAGAAGCTGTGAGTGAGAGAGAGAGAGAGAAAGAGAAGCTGTGTGTGTGTGAGAGAGAGAAAGAGAAGCTGTGAGTGAGTGAGAGAGAAAGAGAAGCTGTGTGTGTGTGAGAGAGAGAGAAGCTGAGAGTGAGAGAGAGAGAGAATGAGAAGGTGTGAGTGAGAGAGAGAGACAAAGAGAAGCTGTGTGAGAGAGAGAGAGAACGAGAAGCTGTGAGTGAGAGAGAGAGAGAAAGAGAAGCTGTGAGTGAGAGAGAGAGAGAAAGAGAAGCTGTGAGTGAGAGGGAGGGAGAGAAGCTGTGAGTGTGTGAGAGAGAGAAAATCAGGGAGTGAGTAAGAGAGAGAGAGGGAAGCTGTGAGAGAGAGAGAGAGAAATAGAAGCTGTAAGTGAGAGAGAGAAAGAGAAACTGTGAGTGAAAGAGAGAGAGAGAAGCTGTGAGTGAGAGAGAGAGAAAGAAAGAGAAGCTGTGAGTGAGAGCGAGAGAGAAAGAGAAGCTGTGTGAGTGATAGAGAGAGAGAAAGAGAAGCTGAGAGTGAGAGAGAGAGAGAAAGAGATGCTGTAAGTGAGAGAGAGAGAGAAGCTGTGTGTGTGAGAGAGAGAAAGAGAAGCTGTGAGTGAGAGAGAGAGAGAGAAAGAGAAGCTGTGAGTGAGAGAGAGAGAGAGTGAGAAGCTGTGTGTGTGTGTGAGAGAGAAGCTGGGAGTGAGTAAGAGAGAGAGAAGCTGTGTGTGTGAGAGAGAGAAGCTGTGAGTGAGAGAGTGAGAGAAATAGAAGCTGTGAGTGAGAGAGAGAAAGAGAAGCTGTGAGTGAGAGAGAGAGAAAGAGAAGCTATGTGTGTGAGAGAGAGAGAAGCTGAGAGTGAGAGAGAGAGAATGAGAAGGTGTGAGTGAGAGAGAGAGACAAAGAGAAGCTGTGTGTGTGAGAGAGTGCACGAGAAGCTGTGAGTGAGAGAAAGAGAGAAAGAGAAGCTGTGAGTGAGAGAGAGAGAGAAAGAGAAGCTGTGAGTGAGAGGGAAGGAGAGAAGCTGTGAGTGTGTGTGAGAGAGAAAATCAGGGAGAGAGTAAGAGAGAGAGGGGGAAGCTGTGAGTGAGAGAGAGAGAGAAATAGAAGCTGTAAGTGAGAGAGAGAGAAAGAGAATCTGTGAGTGAAAGAGAGAGAGAGAAGCTGTGAGTGAGAGAGAGAAGGAAAGAAAGAGAAGCTGTGAGTGACAGCGAGAGAGAAAGAGAAGCTGTGTGAGTGATAGAGAGAGAGAAAGAGAAGCTGAGAGTGAGAGAGAGAGAGAGAAATAGAAGCTGTAAGTGAGAGAGAGAAGCTGTGTGTGTGTGTGAGAGAGAGAAGCTGTGAGTGAGAGAGAGAGAAAGAGAAGCTGTGAGTGAGAGAGAGAGAGAGAAAGAGAAGCTGAGTGAGAGAGAGAGACAGAGAAGCTGTGAGTGAGAGAGAGAGAAAGAGAAGCTAAGAGTGAGTGAGTGAGAGAGAGAGAAGCAGTGAGTGAGAGAGAGAAGCTGTGAGTGAGAGAGAGAGAGAAAGAAGCTGTAGGTGAGAGAGAGAAAAAGAAGCTGTGAGTGAGAGAGAGAGAAGCTGTGAGTGAGAGAGAAGGAGAAGCTGTGAGTGAGAGAGAGAGTGAGAAGCTGTGAGTGAGAGAGAGAAAGAGAAGCTGTTGTGTGTGTGAGAGAGAGAAAGAGAAGCTGTGAATGAGTAAGAGAGAAAGAGAAGCTGAGAGTGTGAGAGAGAGAATGAGAAGCTGTGAGTGAGAGAGAGAGAGAAAGAAAAGCTGTGAGTAATAGAGAGAGAGAAAGAGAAGCTGAGAGTGAGAGAGAGAGAAAGAGAAGCTGTGTGTGTGTGAGAGAGAGAAAGAGAAGCTGTGAGTGAGTGAGAGAGAAAGAGAAGCTGTGTGTGTGAGAGAGAGAGAGAGAGAGAAGCTGAGAGTGAGAGAGAGAGAATGAGAAGGTGTGAGTGAGAGAGAGAGACAAAGAGAAGCTGTGTGTGAGAGAGAGAGAACAAGAAGCTGTGTGTGTGAGAGAGAGAAAGAGAAGCTGTGAGTGAGGGAGAGAGAGAAAGAGAAGCTGTGAGTGAGAGGGAGGGAGAGAAGCTGTGAGTGAGAGAGAGAGAGAAAGAAGCTGTAGGTGAGAGAGAGAAAGAGAAGCTGTGAGTTTGAGAGAGAGAGAATGAGAAGCTGTGTGTGTGTGAGAGAGAGAAGCTGTGAGTGAGTAAGAGAGAGAGAGAAGCTGTGAGAGAGAGAGAGAGAGAGAGAAAGAGAAGCTGTGTGTGTGTGAAAGAGAGAAAGAGAAGCTGTGAGTGAGTGAGAGAGAAAGAGAAGCTGTGAGTGAGTGAGAGAGAGAAGCTGTGTGTGTGAGAGAGAGAAAGAGAAGCTGTAAGTGAGAGAGAGTGAGAAAGAGAGAAGATGTGAGTGAGAGAGTGAGAGAAATAGAAGCTGTGAGTGGGAGAGAGAAAGAGAAGCTGTGAGTGAGAGAGAGAGAGAGAGAAAGAGAAGCCGTGAGTGAGAGAGAGAGAAAGAGAAGCTGTGTGTGTGTGTGTGAGAGAGAGAAAGAGAAGCTGTGAGTGAGTGAGAGAGAAAGAGAAGCTGTGTGTGTGTGAGAGAGAGAGAAGCTGAGAGTGAAAGAGAGAGAGAAAGGGAAGCTGTGTGAGTGATAGAGAGAGAGAAAGAGAAGCTGAGAGTGAGAGAGAGAGAGAAAGAGATGCTGTAAGTGAGAGAGAGAGAAGCTGTGTGTGTGAGAGAGAGAAAGAGAAGCTGTGAGTGAGAGAGAGAGAGAAAGAGAAGCTGTGAGAGAGAGAGAAGCTGTGAGTGAGAGAGAAAGACAGAGAAGCTGTGAGAGAGAGAGAGTGAGAGAGAAAGAGAAGCTGTGAGAGAGAGAGAGAAAGAGAGAGAGAAGCTGTGAGTGAGAGAGAGAGAGAAAGAGAAGCTGTGAGTGAGAGAGAGAGAGTGAGAAGCTGTGTGTGTGTGAGAGAGAGAAGCTGGGAGTGAGTAAGAGAGAGAGAGAGAAGCTGTGTGTGTGAGAGAGAGAGAAGCTGTGAGTGAGAGAGAGAAAGAAAGAGAAGCTGTGAGTGAGAGAGAGTGAGAGAGAAAGAGAAGCTGTGAGTGAGAGAGAAAGAGAGAGAGAGAAGCTGTGAGTAAGAGAGAGAGAGAGAAAGAGAAGCTGTGTGTGTGAGAGAGAGAAAGAGAAGCTGTGAGTGAGAGAGAGAGAGAGAAGCTGTGAGTGAGAGAGAGAGAGAGAAGCTGTGAGTGAGAGAGAGAGAAGCTGTGAGTGAGTGAGAGAAAGAATCAAGGAGTAAGAGAGAGAGAAGCTGTGAGAGAGAGAGAGAAATAGAAGCTGTAAGTGAGAGAGAGAAGCTGTGTGTGTGTGTGAGAGAGAGAAGCTGTGAGTGAGTAAGAGAGAAAGAGAAGCTGTGTCTGAGAGAGAGAGAAAGAGAAGCTGAGAGTGAGAGAGAGAGAATGAGAAGCTGTGAGTGAGAGAGAGAGAGAAAGAAAAGCTGTGAGTGAGAGAGAGAGAAAGAGAAGCTGTGAGTGAGTGAGAGAGAGAGGAGCTGTGAGTGAGTGAGAGAGAGAAAGAGCAGCTGAGTCTGAGAGAGAGAGAAAGAGAAGCTGAGAGTGAGAGAGAGAGAATGAGAAGCTGAGAGAGAGAGAGAGAAAAAGAGATGCTGTAAGTGAGAGAGAGAGAGAAGCTGTGTGTGTGAGAGAGAGAAAGAGAAGCTGTGAGTGAGAGAGAGAGAGAGAAAGAGAAGATTTGAGTGAGAGAGAGAAATAGAAGCTGTGAGTGAGAGAGAGTGAGAGAGAAAGAGAAGCTGTGAGTGAGAGAGAGAAAAAGAGAGAGAGAAGCTGTGAGTGAGAGAGGGAGAGAAATAGAAGCTGTGAGTGAGAGAGTGAGAAAGAGAAGCTGTGAGTGAGAGAGAGAGAGAAAGAGAAGCTGTGAGTGAGAGAGAGAGAGAAAGAGAAGCTGTGAGTGAGAGAGAGAGAGAGAAAGAGAAGCTGTGTGTGTGTGAGAGAGAGAAAGAGAAGCTGTGAGTGAGTGAGAGAGAAAGAAAAGCTGTGTGTGTGTGAGAGAGAGAGAAGCTGAGAGTGAGAGAGAGAATGAGAAGGTGTGAGTGAGAGAGAGAGACAAAGAGAAGCTGTGTGTGAGAGAGAGAAAACGAGAAGCTGTGAGTGAGAGTGAGAGAGAAAGAGAAGCTGTGAGTGAGAGAGAGAGAGAGAAAGAGAAGCTGTGAGTGAGAGGGAGGGAGAAAAGCTGTGAGTGTGTGAGAGAGAGAAAATCAGGGAGTGAGTAAGAGAGAGAGAGGGAAGCTGTGAGTGAGAGAGAGAGAGAAATAGAATCTGTAAGTGAGAGAGAGAGAAAGAGAAACTGAGTGAAAGAGAGAGAGAAGCTGTGAGTGAGAGAGAGAGAAAGAAAGAGAAGCTGTGAGTGAGAGCGAGAGAGAAAGGGAAGCTGTGTGAGTGATAGAGAGAGAGAAAGAGAAGCTGAGAGTGAGAGAGAGAGAAAGAGATGCTGTAAGTGAGAGAGAGAGAAGCTGTGTGAGTGAGAGAGAGAAAGAGAAGCTGTGAGTGAGAGAGAGAGAGAAAGAGAAGCTGTGAGAGAGAGAGAAGCTGTGAGTGAGAGAGAGAAAGACAGAGAAGCTGTGAGAGAGAGAGAGTGAGAGAGAAAGAGAAGCTGTGAGAGAGAGAGAGAAAGAGAGAGAGAAGCTGTGAGTGAGAGAGAGAGAGAGAAAGAGAAGCTGTGTGTGTGTGAGAGAGAAAGAGAAGCTGTGAGTGAGAGAGAGAGAGAAGCTGTGAGTGAGAGAGAGAGAGAGAAGCTGTGAGTGAGAGAGAGAGAAGCTGTGAGTGAGTGAGAGAGAGAGAATCAGGGAGTGAGTAAGAGAGAGAGAAGCTGTGAGTTAGAGAGAGAGAAATAGAAGCTGTAAGTGAGAGAGAGAAGCTGTGTGTGTGTGTGAGAGAGAGAAGCTGTGTGTGTGAGAGAGAGAAGCTGTGAGTGAGAGAGAGAGAGAGAAGCTGTGAGTGAGAGAGAGAGAGAGAGAAAGAAGCTGTGTGTGTGATAGAGAGAGAGAAAGAGAAGCTGAGTGAGAGAGGAAGACAGAGAAGCTGTGAGTGAGAGAGAGTGAAAAAGAAGCTGTGTGTGTGTGAGAGAGAAAGAGATTCTGTGAGTGAGAGAGAGAGAAAGTGAAGCTGTGAGTAAGAGAGAGAGAGAAAGAGAAGCTATGAGTGAGTGAGAGAGAGAGAAAGCTGTGAGTGAGTGAGAGAGAGAGAGAGAAGCTGTGAGTGAGTGAGAGAGAGAGAGAAGCTGTAGGTGAGAGAGAGAAAAAGAAGCTGTGAGTGAGAGAGAGAGAGAAGCTGTGATTGAGAGAGAGAGAAGGAGAAGCTGTGAGTGAGAGAGAGAGAGAAGCTGTGAGTGAGAGAGAAAGAGAAGCTGTGTGTGAGAGAGAGAGAGAGAAAGAGAAGCTGTGAGTGAGTAAGAGAGAAAGAGAAGCTGTGTCCGAGAGAGAGAAAGAGAAGCTGAGAGTGAGAGAGAGAGAATGAGAAGCTCTGAGTGAGAGAGAGAGAGAGAGAAAGAAAAGCTGTGAGTGAGAGAGAGAGAAAGAGAAGCTGTGAGTGAGTGAGAGAGAGAGGAGCTGTGAGTGAGTGAGAGAGAGAAAGAGCAGCTGTGAGCGAGAGCGAGAGAGAAAGAGCTGTGTGAGTGATAGAGAGAGAGAAAGAGAAGCTGAGAGTGAGAGAGAGAAAGAGAAGCTGAGAGTGAGAGAGAGAGAGAAGCTGTGTGTGTGAGAGAGAGAAAGAGAAGCTGTGAGTGAGAGAGAGATAGAGAAAGAGAAGATTTGAGTGAGAGAGAGAGAGAATGAGAAGCTGTGAGTGAGTGAGTGAGAGAGTGAGAAGCTGTGTGTGTGAGAGAGAGAGGAGCTGGGAGAGAGTAAGAGAGAGCGAGAGAGAAGCTGTGAGTGAGAGAGAGAGAGAGAAGCTGTGAGTGAGAGAGAGAGAGAGAAGCTGTGAGTGAGAAAGAGTGAGAGAGAAAGAGAAGCTGTGAGTGAGAGAGAGAAAGAGAGAGAGAGAAGCTCTGAGTGAGAGAGAGAGAAAGAGAAGCTGTGTGTGAGAGAGAGAGAAACAGAAGCTGTGAGTGAGAGAGAGAGAGAGAGAAGCTGTGAGTGAGAGAGAGAAGCTGTGAGTGAGAGAGAGAGAAGCTGTGAGTGAGTGAGAGAGAGAGAATCAGGGAGTGAGTAAGAGAGAGAGAGAGATGCTGTGAGTAAGAGAGAGAGAAATAGAAGCTGTAAGTGAGGGAGAGAAGCTGTGTGTGTGTGAGAGAGAGAGAAGCTGTGAGTGAGAGAGAGAGAAAGAGAAGCAGTGAGTGAGAGAGAGAGAGAGAAAGAAGCTGTGTGTGTGATAGAGAGAGAAAGAGAAGCTGAGTGAGAGAGAGAGAAAGAGAAGCTGTGAGTGAGAGAGAGAGAGAAAAAGAAGCTGTGTGTGTGTGAGAGAGAAAGAGAATCTGAGAGAGAGAGAAAGAGAAGTTGTGAGTAAGAGAGAGAGAGAAAGAGAAGCTATGAGTGAGTGAGTGAGAGAGAGAGAAGCTGTGAGTGAGTGAGTGAGAGAGAGAGAAGCTGTGAGTGAGAGAGAGAGAGAAAGAAGCTGTAGGTGAGAGAGAGAAAAAGAAGCTGTGAATGAGAGAGAGAGAGAGAAGGTGTGAGTGAGAGAGAGAAGGAGAAGCTGTGAGTGAGAAAGAGAGAAGCTGTGAGTGAGAGAGAGAAAGAGAAGCTGTGTCTGAGAGAGAGAGAAAGAGAAGCTGAGAGTGTGAGAGAGAGAATGAGAAGCTGTGAGTGAGTGACAGAGAGAAAGAAAAGCTGTGAGTGAGAGAGAGAGAGAGAGAAGCTGTGAGTGAGTGAGAGAGAAGCTGTGAGTGAGTGAGAGAGAGAAAGAGCAGCTTTGAGCGAGAGCGAGAGAGAAAGAGCTGTGTGAGTGATAGAGAGAAAGAGAAGCTGAGAATGAGAGAGAGAGAGCAAGAGATGCTGTAAGTGAGAGAGAGAGAAGCTGTGTGTGTGTGAGAGAAAGAGAAGTTGTGAGTGAGAGAGAGAGATAGAGAAAGAGAAGATTTGAGTGAGAGAGAGAGAGAAAGAGAAGCTGTGAGTGAGAGAGTGAGAAGCAGTGTGTGTAAGAGAGAGAAGCTGTGAGTGAGTAAGAGAGAGAGAGAGAAGATGTGAGTGTGAGAGAGAGAAGCTGTGAGTGAGAGAGAGAAGCTGTGATTGAGAGAGAGTGAGAGAGAGAAGCTGTGAGTGAGTGAGAGAGAGAGAGAAAGAGAAGCTGTGAGTGAGAGAGAGAGAAAGAGAAGCTGTGAATGAGCGAGAGAGAAAGAGAAGCTGTGAGTGATTGAGAGAGAAAGGGAAGCTGGAGTGAGAGAGAGAGAGAGAAAGAGAAGCTGTATGTTTGTGAGAGAGAAAGAGCTGTGAGTGAGAGAGAGAAAAGCTGTGAGTGAGAGAGAGAGAAAGAGAAGCTGTGTGAGAGAGAGAAGCTGTGAGTGAGAGAGAAAGACAGAGAAGCTGTGAGAGAGAGAGAGTGAGAGAGAAAGAGAAGCTGTGAGAGAGAGAGAGAAAGAGAGAGAGAAGCTGTGAGTGAGAGAGAGAGAGAGAAAGAGAAGCTGTGAGTGAGAGAGAGAGAGTGAGAAGCTGTGTGTGTGTGAGAGAGAGAAGCTGGGAGTGAGTAAGAGAGAGAGAGAGAAGCTGTGTGTGTGAGAGAGAGAGAAGCTGTGAGTGAGAGAGAGAAAGAAAGAGAAGCTGTGAGTGAGAGAGAGTGAGAGAGAAAGAGAAGCTGTGAGTGAGAGAGAAAGAGAGAGAGAGAAGCTGTGAGTAAGAGAGAGAGAGAGAAAGAGAAGCTGTGTGTGTGAGAGAGAGAAAGAGAAGCTGTGAGTGAGAGAGAGAGAGAGAAGCTGTGAGTGAGAGAGAGAGAGAAGCTGTGAGTGAGAGAGAGAGAAGCTGTGAGTGAGTGAGAGAGAGAGAATCAAGGAGTGAGTAAGAGAGAGAGAAGCTGTGAGAGAGAGAGAGAAATAGAAGCTGTAAGTGAGAGAGAGAAGCTGTGTGTGTGTGTGAGAGAGAGAAGCTGTGAGTGAGTAAGAGAGAAAGAGAAGCTGTGTCTGAGAGAGAGAGAAAGAGAAGCTGAGAGTGAGAGAGAGAGAATGAGAAGCTGTGAGTGAGAGAGAGAGAGAAAGAAAAGCTGTGAGTGAGAGAGAGAGAAAGAGAAGCTGTGAGTGAGTGAGGGAGAGAGGAGCTGTGAGTGAGTGAGAGAGAGAAAGAGCAGCTGTGAGCGAGAGCGAGAGAGAAAGAGCTGTGTGAGTAATAGAGAGAGAGAAAGAGAAGCTGAGAGAGAGAGAGAAAAAAAGAGATGCTGTAAGTGAGAGAGAGAGAGAAGCTGTGTGTGTGTGAGAGAGAAAGAGAAGCTGTGAGTGAGAGAGAGAGAGAGAAAGAGAAGATTTGAGTGAGAGAGAGAGAGAGAAGCTGTGAGTGAGTGAGTGAGAGAGTGAGAAGCTGTGTGTGTGAGAGAGAGAGAAGCTGGGAGTGAGTAAGAGAGAGAGAGAGAAGCTGTGAGTGAGAGAGAGAGAGAAGCTGTGAGTGAGAGAGAGTGAGAGAGAAAGAGAAGCTGTGAGTGAGAGAGAGAAAGAGAGAGAGAGAAGCTGTGAGTGAGAGAGGGAGAGAAATAGAAGCTGTGAGTGAGAGAGAGTGAGAGAGAAAGAGAAGCTGTGAGTGAGAGAGAGAAAGAGAGAGAGAGAAGCTGTGAGTGAGAGAGTGAGAAAGAGAAGCTGTGAGTGAGAGAGAGAGAGAAAGAGAAGCTGTGAGTGAGAGAGAGAGAGAAAGAGAAGCTGTGAGTGAGAGAGAGAGAGAAAGAGAAGCTGTGTGTGTGAGAGAGAGAAAGAGAAGCTGTGAGTGAGTGAGAGAGAAAGAAAAGCTGTGTGTGTGTGAGAGAGAGAGAAGCTGAGAGTGAGAGAGAGAATGAGAAGGTGTGAGTGAGAGAGAGAGACAAAGAGAAGTTGTGTGTGAGAGAGAGAAAACGAGAAGCTGTGAGTGAGAGTGAGAGAGAAAGAGAAGCTGTGAGTGAGAGAGAGAGAGAAAGAGAAGCTGTGAGTGAGAGAGAGAAGCTGTGTGTGTGAGAGAGAGAGAAGCTGTGTGTGAGAGAGAGAAAAGCTGTGAGTGTGTGAGAGAGAGAAAATCAGGGAGTGAGTAAGAGAGAGAGAGGGAAGCTGTGAGTGAGAGAGAGAGAGAAATAGAATCTGTAAGTGAGAGAGAGAGAAAGAGAAACTGTGAGTGAAAGAGAGAGAGAAGCTGTGAGTGAGAGAGAGAGAAAGAAAGAGAAGCTGTGAGTGAGAGCGAGAGAGAAAGGGAAGCTGTGTGAGTGATAGAGAGAGAGAAAGAGAAGCTGAGAGTGAGAGAGAGAGAAAGAGATGCTGTAAGTGAGAGAGAGAGAAGCTGTGTGTGTGAGAGAGAGAAAGAGAAGCTGTGAGTGTGAGAGAGAGAGAAAGAGAAGCTGTGAGAGAGAGAGAAGCTGTGAGTGAGAGAGAGAAAGACAGAGAAGCTGTGAGAGAGAGTGAGAGAGAAAGAGAAGCTGTGAGAGAGAGAGAGAAAGAGAAAGAGAAGCTGTGAGTGAGTGAGAGAGAGAGAAAGAGAAGCTGTGTGTGTGTGAGAGAGAAAGAGAAGCTGTGAGTGAGAGAGAGAGAGAAGCTGTGAGTGAGAGAGAGAGAAGCTGTGAGTGAGAGAGAGAGAAGCTTGAGTGAGTGAGAGAGAGAGAATCAGGGAGTGAGTAAGAGAGAGAGAAGCTGTGAGTTAGAGAGAGAGAGAGAAATAGAAGCTGTAAGTGAGAGAGAGAAGCTGTGTGTGTGTGAGAGAGAGAAAAGCTGTGTGTGAGAGAGAGAGAAGCTGTGAGTGAGAGAGAGAGAGAGAGAAGCTGTGAGTGAGAGAGAGAGAGAGAAAGAAGCTGTGTGTGTGATAGAGAGAGAGAAAGAGAAGCTGAGTGAGAGAGGAAGACAGAGAAGCTGTGAGTGAGAGAGAGTGAAAAAGAAGCTGTGTGTGTGTGTGAGAGAAAGAGATTCTGTGAGTGAGAGAGAGAGAAAGAGAAGCTGTGAGTAAGAGAGAGAGAGAAAGAGAAGCTATGAGTGAGTGAGAGAGAGAGAAAGCTGTGAGTGAGTGAGTGAGAAAGAGAGAAGCTGTGAGTGAGAGAGAGAGAGAAAGAAGCTGTAGGTGAGAGAGAGAAAAAGAAGCTGTGAGTGAGAGAGAGAGAAGCTGTGATTGAGAGAGAGAGAAAGAGAAGCTGTGAGTGAGAGAGAAAGAGAAGCTGTGTGTGTGAGAGAGAGAGAGAAAGAGAAGCTGTGAGTGAGTAAGAGAGAAAGAGAAGCTGTGTCCGAGAGAGAGAGAAAGAGAAGCTGAGAGTGAGAGAGAGAGAATGAGAAGCTGTGAGTGAGTGAGAGAGAGAGGAGCTGTGAGTGAGTGAGAGAGAGAAAGAGCAGCTGTGAGCGAGAGCGAGAGAGAAAGAGCTGTGTGAGTGATAGAGAGAGAGAAAGAGAAGCTGAGAGTGAGAGAGAGAAAGAGAAGCTGAGAGTGAGAGAGAGAGAAGCTGTGTGTGTGTGAGAGAGAAAGAGAAGCTGTGAGTGAGAGAGAGAGATAGAGAAAGAGAAGATTTGAGTGAGAGAGAGAGAATGAGAAGCTGTGAGTGAGTGAGTGAGAGAGTGAGAAGCTGTGTGTGTGAGAGAGAGAGGAGCTGGGAGAGAGTAAGAGAGAGCGAGAGAGAAGCTGTGAGTGAGAGAGAGAGAGAGAAGCTGTGAGTGAGAGAGAGAGAGAGAAGCTGTGAGTGAGAAAGAGTGAGAGAGAAAGAGAAGCTGTGAGTGAGAGAGAGAAAGAGAGAGAGCAAGAGATGCTGTAAGTGAGAGAGAGAGAAGCTGTGTGTGTGAGAGAGAAAGAGAAGTTGTGAGTGAGAGAGAGAGATAGAGAAAGAGAAGATTTGAGTGAGAGAGAGAGAGAAAGAGAAGCTGTGAGTGAGAGAGTGAGAAGCAGTGTGTGTAAGAGAGAGAAGCTGTGAGTGAGTAAGAGAGAGAGAGAGAAGATGTGAGTGTGAGAGAGAGAAGCTGTGAGTGAGAGAGAGAAGCTGTGATTGAGAGAGAGTGAGAGAGAGAAGCTGTGAGTGAGTGAGAGAGAGAGAGAAAGAGAAGCTGTGAGTGAGAGAGAGAGAAAGAGAAGCTGTGAATGAGCGAGAGAGAAAGAGAAGCTGTGAGTGATTGAGAGAGAAAGGGAAGCTGGAGTGAGAGAGAGAGAGAGAAAGAGAAGCTGTATGTTTGTGAGAGAGAAAGAGCTGTGAGTGAGAGAGAGAAAAGCTGTGAGTGAGAGAGAGAGAAAGAGAAGCTGTGTGAGAGAGAGAAGCTGTGAGTGAGAGAGAAAGACAGAGAAGCTGTGAGAGAGAGAGTGAGAGAGAAAGAGAAGCTGTGAGAGAGAGAGAGAAAGAGAGAGAGAAGCTGTGAGTGAGAGAGAGAGAGAGAGAGAAAGAGAAGCTGTGAGTGAGAGAGAGAGAGTGAGAAGCTGTGTGTGTGTGAGAGAGAGAAGCTGGGAGTGAGTAAGAGAGAGAGAGAGAAGCTGTGTGTGTGAGAGAGAGAGAAGCTGTGAGTGAGAGAGAGAAAGAAAGAGAAGCTGTGAGTGAGAGAGAGTGAGAGAGAAAGAGAAGCTGTGAGTGAGAGAGAAAGAGAGAGAGAGAAGCTGTGAGTAAGAAAGAGAGAGAGAAAGAGAAGCTGTGTGTGTGTGAGAGAGAAAGAGAAGCTGTGAGTGAGAGAGAGAGAGAGAAGCTGTGAGTGAGAGAGAGAGAGAAGCTGTGAGTGAGAGAGAGAGAAGCTGTGAGTGAGTGAGAGAGAGAGAATCAAGGAGTGAGTAAGAGAGAGAGAAGCTGTGTGAGAGAGAGAGAAATAGAAGCTGTAAGTGAGAGAGAGAAGCTGTGTGTGTGTGTGAGAGAGAGAAGCTGTGAGTGAGTAAGAGAGAAAGAGAAGCTGTGTCTGAGAGAGAGAGAAAGAGAAGCTGAGAGTGAGAGAGAGAGAATGAGAAGCTGTGAGTGAGAGAGAGAGAGAAAGAAAAGCTGTGAGTGAGAGAGAGAGAAAGAGAAGCTGTGAGTGAGTGAGAGAGAGAGGAGCTGTGAGTGAGTGAGAGAGAGAAAGAGCAGCTGTGAGCGAGAGCGAGAGAGAAAGAGCTGTGTGAGTAATAGAGAGAGAGAAAGAGAAGCTGAGAGAGAGAGAGAAAAAAAGAGATGCTGTAAGTGAGAGAGAGAGAGAAGCTGTGTGTGTGAGAGAGAGAAAGAGAAGCTGTGAGTGAGAGAGAGAGAGAAAGAGAAGCTAAGAGTGAGTGAGTGAGAGAGAGAGAAGCAGTGAGTGAGAGAGAGAAGCTGTGAGTGAGAGAGAGAGAGAAAGAAGCTGTAGGTGAGAGAGAGAAAAAGAAGCTGTGAGTGAGAGAGAGAGAAGCTGTGAGTGAGAGAGAAGGAGAAGCTGTGAGTGAGAGAGAGAGTGAGAAGCTGTGAGTGAGAGAGAGAAAGAGAAGCTGTTGTGTGTGTGAGAGAGAGAAAGAGAAGCTGTGAATGAGTAAGAGAGAAAGAGAAGCTGAGAGTGTGAGAGAGAGAATGAGAAGCTGTGAGTGAGAGAGAGAGAGAAAGAAAAGCTGTGAGTAATAGAGAGAGAGAAAGAGAAGCTGAGAGTGAGAGAGAGAGAAAGAGAAGCTGTGTGTGTGTGAGAGAGAGAAAGAGAAGCTGTGAGTGAGTGAGAGAGAAAGAGAAGCTGTGTGTGTGAGAGAGAGAGAGAGAGAGAAGCTGAGAGTGAGAGAGAGAGAATGAGAAGGTGTGAGTGAGAGAGAGAGACAAAGAGAAGCTGTGTGTGAGAGAGAGAGAACAAGAAGCTGTGTGTGTGAGAGAGAGAAAGAGAAGCTGTGAGTGAGGGAGAGAGAGAAAGAGAAGCTGTGAGTGAGAGGGAGGGAGAGAAGCTGTGAGTGAGAGAGAGAGAGAAAGAAGCTGTAGGTGAGAGAGAGAAAGAGAAGCTGTGAGTTTGAGAGAGAGAGAATGAGAAGCTGTGTGTGTGTGAGAGAGAGAAGCTGTGAGTGAGTAAGAGAGAGAGAGAAGCTGTGAGAGAGAGAGAGAGAGAGAGAAAGAGAAGCTGTGTGTGTGTGAAAGAGAGAAAGAGAAGCTGTGAGTGAGTGAGAGAGAAAGAGAAGCTGTGAGTGAGTGAGAGAGAGAAGCTGTGTGTGTGAGAGAGAGAAAGAGAAGCTGTAAGTGAGAGAGAGTGAGAAAGAGAGAAGATGTGAGTGAGAGAGTGAGAGAAATAGAAGCTGTGAGTGGGAGAGAGAAAGAGAAGCTGTGAGTGAGAGAGAGAGAGAGAGAAAGAGAAGCCGTGAGTGAGAGAGAGAGAAAGAGAAGCTGTGTGTGTGTGTGTGAGAGAGAGAAAGAGAAGCTGTGAGTGAGTGAGAGAGAAAGAGAAGCTGTGTGTGTGTGTGAGAGAGAGAAGCTGAGAGTGAAAGAGAGAGAGAAAGGGAAGCTGTGTGAGTGATAGAGAGAGAGAAAGAGAAGCTGAGAGTGAGAGAGAGAGAGAAAGAGATGCTGTAAGTGAGAGAGAGAGAAGCTGTGTGTGTGAGAGAGAGAAAGAGAAGCTGTGAGTGAGAGAGAGAGAGAAAGAGAAGCTGTGAGAGAGAGAGAAGCTGTGAGTGAGAGAGAAAGACAGAGAAGCTGTGAGAGAGAGAGAGTGAGAGAGAAAGAGAAGCTGTGAGAGAGAGAGAGAAAGAGAGAGAGAAGCTGTGAGTGAGAGAGAGAGAGAAAGAGAAGCTGTGAGTGAGAGAGAGAGAGTGAGAAGCTGTGTGTGTGTGAGAGAGAGAAGCTGGGAGTGAGTAAGAGAGAGAGAGAGAAGCTGTGTGTGTGAGAGAGAGAGAAGCTGTGAGTGAGAGAGAGAAAGAAAGAGAAGCTGTGAGTGAGAGAGAGTGAGAGAGAAAGAGAAGCTGTGAGTGAGAGAGAAAGAGAGAGAGAGAAGCTGTGAGTAAGAGAGAGAGAGAGAAAGAGAAGCTGTGTGTGTGAGAGAGAGAAAGAGAAGCTGTGAGTGAGAGAGAGAGAGAGAAGCTGTGAGTGAGAGAGAGAGAGAGAAGCTGTGAGTGAGAGAGAGAGAAGCTGTGAGTGAGTGAGAGAAAGAATCAAGGAGTAAGAGAGAGAGAAGCTGTGAGAGAGAGAGAGAAATAGAAGCTGTAAGTGAGAGAGAGAAGCTGTGTGTGTGTGTGAGAGAGAGAAGCTGTGAGTGAGTAAGAGAGAAAGAGAAGCTGTGTCTGAGAGAGAGAGAAAGAGAAGCTGAGAGTGAGAGAGAGAGAATGAGAAGCTGTGAGTGAGAGAGAGAGAGAAAGAAAAGCTGTGAGTGAGAGAGAGAGAAAGAGAAGCTGTGAGTGAGTGAGAGAGAGAGGAGCTGTGAGTGAGTGAGAGAGAGAAAGAGCAGCTGAGTCTGAGAGAGAGAGAAAGAGAAGCTGAGAGTGAGAGAGAGAGAATGAGAAGCTGAGAGAGAGAGAGAGAAAAAGAGATGCTGTAAGTGAGAGAGAGAGAGAAGCTGTGTGTGTGAGAGAGAGAAAGAGAAGCTGTGAGTGAGAGAGAGAGAGAGAAAGAGAAGATTTGAGTGAGAGAGAGAAATAGAAGCTGTGAGTGAGAGAGAGTGAGAGAGAAAGAGAAGCTGTGAGTGAGAGAGAGAAAAAGAGAGAGAGAAGCTGTGAGTGAGAGAGGGAGAGAAATAGAAGCTGTGAGTGAGAGAGTGAGAAAGAGAAGCTGTGAGTGAGAGAGAGAGAGAAAGAGAAGCTGTGAGTGAGAGAGAGAGAGAAAGAGAAGCTGTGAGTGAGAGAGAGAGAGAGAAAGAGAAGCTGTGTGTGTGTGAGAGAGAGAAAGAGAAGCTGTGAGTGAGTGAGAGAGAAAGAAAAGCTGTGTGTGTGTGAGAGAGAGAGAAGCTGAGAGTGAGAGAGAGAATGAGAAGGTGTGAGTGAGAGAGAGAGACAAAGAGAAGCTGTGTGTGAGAGAGAGAAAACGAGAAGCTGTGAGTGAGAGTGAGAGAGAAAGAGAAGCTGTGAGTGAGAGAGAGAGAGAGAAAGAGAAGCTGTGAGTGAGAGGGAGGGAGAAAAGCTGTGAGTGTGTGAGAGAGAGAAAATCAGGGAGTGAGTAAGAGAGAGAGAGGGAAGCTGTGAGTGAGAGAGAGAGAGAAATAGAATCTGTAAGTGAGAGAGAGAGAAAGAGAAACTGAGTGAAAGAGAGAGAGAAGCTGTGAGTGAGAGAGAGAGAAAGAAAGAGAAGCTGTGAGTGAGAGCGAGAGAGAAAGGGAAGCTGTGTGAGTGATAGAGAGAGAGAAAGAGAAGCTGAGAGTGAGAGAGAGAGAAAGAGATGCTGTAAGTGAGAGAGAGAGAAGCTGTGTGAGTGAGAGAGAGAAAGAGAAGCTGTGAGTGAGAGAGAGAGAGAAAGAGAAGCTGTGAGAGAGAGAGAAGCTGTGAGTGAGAGAGAGAAAGACAGAGAAGCTGTGAGAGAGAGAGAGTGAGAGAGAAAGAGAAGCTGTGAGAGAGAGAGAGAAAGAGAGAGAGAAGCTGTGAGTGAGAGAGAGAGAGAGAAAGAGAAGCTGTGTGTGTGTGAGAGAGAAAGAGAAGCTGTGAGTGAGAGAGAGAGAGAAGCTGTGAGTGAGAGAGAGAGAGAGAAGCTGTGAGTGAGAGAGAGAGAAGCTGTGAGTGAGTGAGAGAGAGAGAATCAGGGAGTGAGTAAGAGAGAGAGAAGCTGTGAGTTAGAGAGAGAGAAATAGAAGCTGTAAGTGAGAGAGAGAAGCTGTGTGTGTGTGTGAGAGAGAGAAGCTGTGTGTGTGAGAGAGAGAAGCTGTGAGTGAGAGAGAGAGAGAGAAGCTGTGAGTGAGAGAGAGAGAGAGAGAAAGAAGCTGTGTGTGTGATAGAGAGAGAGAAAGAGAAGCTGAGTGAGAGAGGAAGACAGAGAAGCTGTGAGTGAGAGAGAGTGAAAAAGAAGCTGTGTGTGTGTGAGAGAGAAAGAGATTCTGTGAGTGAGAGAGAGAGAAAGTGAAGCTGTGAGTAAGAGAGAGAGAGAAAGAGAAGCTATGAGTGAGTGAGAGAGAGAGAAAGCTGTGAGTGAGTGAGAGAGAGAGAGAGAAGCTGTGAGTGAGTGAGAGAGAGAGAGAAGCTGTAGGTGAGAGAGAGAAAAAGAAGCTGTGAGTGAGAGAGAGAGAGAAGCTGTGATTGAGAGAGAGAGAAGGAGAAGCTGTGAGTGAGAGAGAGAGAGAAGCTGTGAGTGAGAGAGAAAGAGAAGCTGTGTGTGAGAGAGAGAGAGAGAAAGAGAAGCTGTGAGTGAGTAAGAGAGAAAGAGAAGCTGTGTCCGAGAGAGAGAAAGAGAAGCTGAGAGTGAGAGAGAGAGAATGAGAAGCTCTGAGTGAGAGAGAGAGAGAGAGAAAGAAAAGCTGTGAGTGAGAGAGAGAGAAAGAGAAGCTGTGAGTGAGTGAGAGAGAGAGGAGCTGTGAGTGAGTGAGAGAGAGAAAGAGCAGCTGTGAGCGAGAGCGAGAGAGAAAGAGCTGTGTGAGTGATAGAGAGAGAGAAAGAGAAGCTGAGAGTGAGAGAGAGAAAGAGAAGCTGAGAGTGAGAGAGAGAGAGAAGCTGTGTGTGTGAGAGAGAGAAAGAGAAGCTGTGAGTGAGAGAGAGATAGAGAAAGAGAAGATTTGAGTGAGAGAGAGAGAGAATGAGAAGCTGTGAGTGAGTGAGTGAGAGAGTGAGAAGCTGTGTGTGTGAGAGAGAGAGGAGCTGGGAGAGAGTAAGAGAGAGCGAGAGAGAAGCTGTGAGTGAGAGAGAGAGAGAGAAGCTGTGAGTGAGAGAGAGAGAGAGAAGCTGTGAGTGAGAAAGAGTGAGAGAGAAAGAGAAGCTGTGAGTGAGAGAGAGAAAGAGAGAGAGAGAAGCTCTGAGTGAGAGAGAGAGAAAGAGAAGCTGTGTGTGAGAGAGAGAGAAACAGAAGCTGTGAGTGAGAGAGAGAGAGAGAGAAGCTGTGAGTGAGAGAGAGAAGCTGTGAGTGAGAGAGAGAGAAGCTGTGAGTGAGTGAGAGAGAGAGAATCAGGGAGTGAGTAAGAGAGAGAGAGAGATGCTGTGAGTAAGAGAGAGAGAAATAGAAGCTGTAAGTGAGGGAGAGAAGCTGTGTGTGTGTGAGAGAGAGAGAAGCTGTGAGTGAGAGAGAGAGAAAGAGAAGCAGTGAGTGAGAGAGAGAGAGAGAAAGAAGCTGTGTGTGTGATAGAGAGAGAAAGAGAAGCTGAGTGAGAGAGAGAGAAAGAGAAGCTGTGAGTGAGAGAGAGAGAGAAAAAGAAGCTGTGTGTGTGTGAGAGAGAAAGAGAATCTGAGTGAGAGAGAGAGAAAGAGAAGTTGTGAGTAAGAGAGAGAGAGAAAGAGAAGCTATGAGTGAGTGAGTGAGAGAGAGAGAAGCTGTGAGTGAGTGAGTGAGAGAGAGAGAAGCTGTGAGTGAGAGAGAGAGAGAAAGAAGCTGTAGGTGAGAGAGAGAAAAAGAAGCTGTGAATGAGAGAGAGAGAGAGAAGGTGTGAGTGAGAGAGAGAAGGAGAAGCTGTGAGTGAGAAAGAGAGAAGCTGTGAGTGAGAGAGAGAAAGAGAAGCTGTGTCTGAGAGAGAGAGAAAGAGAAGCTGAGAGTGTGAGAGAGAGAATGAGAAGCTGTGAGTGAGTGACAGAGAGAAAGAAAAGCTGTGAGTGAGAGAGAGAGAGAGAGAAGCTGTGAGTGAGTGAGAGAGAAGCTGTGAGTGAGTGAGAGAGAGAAAGAGCAGCTTTGAGCGAGAGCGAGAGAGAAAGAGCTGTGTGAGTGATAGAGAGAAAGAGAAGCTGAGAATGAGAGAGAGAGAGCAAGAGATGCTGTAAGTGAGAGAGAGAGAAGCTGTGTGTGTGTGAGAGAAAGAGAAGTTGTGAGTGAGAGAGAGAGATAGAGAAAGAGAAGATTTGAGTGAGAGAGAGAGAGAAAGAGAAGCTGTGAGTGAGAGAGTGAGAAGCAGTGTGTGTAAGAGAGAGAAGCTGTGAGTGAGTAAGAGAGAGAGAGAGAAGATGTGAGTGTGAGAGAGAGAAGCTGTGAGTGAGAGAGAGAAGCTGTGATTGAGAGAGAGTGAGAGAGAGAAGCTGTGAGTGAGTGAGAGAGAGAGAGAAAGAGAAGCTGTGAGTGAGAGAGAGAGAAAGAGAAGCTGTGAATGAGCGAGAGAGAAAGAGAAGCTGTGAGTGATTGAGAGAGAAAGGGAAGCTGGAGTGAGAGAGAGAGAGAGAAAGAGAAGCTGTATGTTTGTGAGAGAGAAAGAGCTGTGAGTGAGAGAGAGAAAAGCTGTGAGTGAGAGAGAGAGAAAGAGAAGCTGTGTGAGAGAGAGAAGCTGTGAGTGAGAGAGAAAGACAGAGAAGCTGTGAGAGAGAGAGAGTGAGAGAGAAAGAGAAGCTGTGAGAGAGAGAGAGAAAGAGAGAGAGAAGCTGTGAGTGAGAGAGAGAGAGAGAAAGAGAAGCTGTGAGTGAGAGAGAGAGAGTGAGAAGCTGTGTGTGTGTGAGAGAGAGAAGCTGGGAGTGAGTAAGAGAGAGAGAGAGAAGCTGTGTGTGTGAGAGAGAGAGAAGCTGTGAGTGAGAGAGAGAAAGAAAGAGAAGCTGTGAGTGAGAGAGAGTGAGAGAGAAAGAGAAGCTGTGAGTGAGAGAGAAAGAGAGAGAGAGAAGCTGTGAGTAAGAGAGAGAGAGAGAAAGAGAAGCTGTGTGTGTGAGAGAGAGAAAGAGAAGCTGTGAGTGAGAGAGAGAGAGAGAAGCTGTGAGTGAGAGAGAGAGAGAAGCTGTGAGTGAGAGAGAGAGAAGCTGTGAGTGAGTGAGAGAGAGAGAATCAAGGAGTGAGTAAGAGAGAGAGAAGCTGTGAGAGAGAGAGAGAAATAGAAGCTGTAAGTGAGAGAGAGAAGCTGTGTGTGTGTGTGAGAGAGAGAAGCTGTGAGTGAGTAAGAGAGAAAGAGAAGCTGTGTCTGAGAGAGAGAGAAAGAGAAGCTGAGAGTGAGAGAGAGAGAATGAGAAGCTGTGAGTGAGAGAGAGAGAGAAAGAAAAGCTGTGAGTGAGAGAGAGAGAAAGAGAAGCTGTGAGTGAGTGAGG
Source organism: Bradypodion pumilum (assembly GCA_035047305.1). Taxonomy (NCBI): domain Eukaryota; kingdom Metazoa; phylum Chordata; class Lepidosauria; order Squamata; family Chamaeleonidae; genus Bradypodion; species Bradypodion pumilum. The sequence goes on along the minus strand of JAWDJD010000002.1, from coordinate 226,638,133 downwards.
GAGAGAGGAGCTGTGAGTGAGTGAGAGAGAGAAAGAGCAGCTGTGAGCGAGAGCGAGAGAGAAAGAGCTGTGTGAGTAATAGAGAGAGAGAAAGAGAAGCTGAGAGAGAGAGAGAAAAAAAGAGATGCTGTAAGTGAGAGAGAGAGAGAAGCTGTGTGTGTGTGAGAGAGAAAGAGAAGCTGTGAGTGAGAGAGAGAGAGAGAAAGAGAAGATTTGAGTGAGAGAGAGAGAGAGAAGCTGTGAGTGAGTGAGTGAGAGAGTGAGAAGCTGTGTGTGTGAGAGAGAGAGAAGCTGGGAGTGAGTAAGAGAGAGAGAGAGAAGCTGTGAGTGAGAGAGAGAGAGAAGCTGTGAGTGAGAGAGAGTGAGAGAGAAAGAGAAGCTGTGAGTGAGAGAGAGAAAGAGAGAGAGAGAAGCTGTGAGTGAGAGAGGGAGAGAAATAGAAGCTGTGAGTGAGAGAGAGTGAGAGAGAAAGAGAAGCTGTGAGTGAGAGAGAGAAAGAGAGAGAGAGAAGCTGTGAGTGAGAGAGTGAGAAAGAGAAGCTGTGAGTGAGAGAGAGAGAGAAAGAGAAGCTGTGAGTGAGAGAGAGAGAGAAAGAGAAGCTGTGAGTGAGAGAGAGAGAGAAAGAGAAGCTGTGTGTGTGAGAGAGAGAAAGAGAAGCTGTGAGTGAGTGAGAGAGAAAGAAAAGCTGTGTGTGTGTGAGAGAGAGAGAAGCTGAGAGTGAGAGAGAGAATGAGAAGGTGTGAGTGAGAGAGAGAGACAAAGAGAAGTTGTGTGTGAGAGAGAGAAAACGAGAAGCTGTGAGTGAGAGTGAGAGAGAAAGAGAAGCTGTGAGTGAGAGAGAGAGAGAAAGAGAAGCTGTGAGTGAGAGAGAGAAGCTGTGTGTGTGAGAGAGAGAGAAGCTGTGTGTGAGAGAGAGAAAAGCTGTGAGTGTGTGAGAGAGAGAAAATCAGGGAGTGAGTAAGAGAGAGAGAGGGAAGCTGTGAGTGAGAGAGAGAGAGAAATAGAATCTGTAAGTGAGAGAGAGAGAAAGAGAAACTGTGAGTGAAAGAGAGAGAGAAGCTGTGAGTGAGAGAGAGAGAAAGAAAGAGAAGCTGTGAGTGAGAGCGAGAGAGAAAGGGAAGCTGTGTGAGTGATAGAGAGAGAGAAAGAGAAGCTGAGAGTGAGAGAGAGAGAAAGAGATGCTGTAAGTGAGAGAGAGAGAAGCTGTGTGTGTGAGAGAGAGAAAGAGAAGCTGTGAGTGTGAGAGAGAGAGAAAGAGAAGCTGTGAGAGAGAGAGAAGCTGTGAGTGAGAGAGAGAAAGACAGAGAAGCTGTGAGAGAGAGTGAGAGAGAAAGAGAAGCTGTGAGAGAGAGAGAGAAAGAGAAAGAGAAGCTGTGAGTGAGTGAGAGAGAGAGAAAGAGAAGCTGTGTGTGTGTGAGAGAGAAAGAGAAGCTGTGAGTGAGAGAGAGAGAGAAGCTGTGAGTGAGAGAGAGAGAAGCTGTGAGTGAGAGAGAGAGAAGCTTGAGTGAGTGAGAGAGAGAGAATCAGGGAGTGAGTAAGAGAGAGAGAAGCTGTGAGTTAGAGAGAGAGAGAGAAATAGAAGCTGTAAGTGAGAGAGAGAAGCTGTGTGTGTGTGAGAGAGAGAAAAGCTGTGTGTGAGAGAGAGAGAAGCTGTGAGTGAGAGAGAGAGAGAGAGAAGCTGTGAGTGAGAGAGAGAGAGAGAAAGAAGCTGTGTGTGTGATAGAGAGAGAGAAAGAGAAGCTGAGTGAGAGAGGAAGACAGAGAAGCTGTGAGTGAGAGAGAGTGAAAAAGAAGCTGTGTGTGTGTGTGAGAGAAAGAGATTCTGTGAGTGAGAGAGAGAGAAAGAGAAGCTGTGAGTAAGAGAGAGAGAGAAAGAGAAGCTATGAGTGAGTGAGAGAGAGAGAAAGCTGTGAGTGAGTGAGTGAGAAAGAGAGAAGCTGTGAGTGAGAGAGAGAGAGAAAGAAGCTGTAGGTGAGAGAGAGAAAAAGAAGCTGTGAGTGAGAGAGAGAGAAGCTGTGATTGAGAGAGAGAGAAAGAGAAGCTGTGAGTGAGAGAGAAAGAGAAGCTGTGTGTGTGAGAGAGAGAGAGAAAGAGAAGCTGTGAGTGAGTAAGAGAGAAAGAGAAGCTGTGTCCGAGAGAGAGAGAAAGAGAAGCTGAGAGTGAGAGAGAGAGAATGAGAAGCTGTGAGTGAGTGAGAGAGAGAGGAGCTGTGAGTGAGTGAGAGAGAGAAAGAGCAGCTGTGAGCGAGAGCGAGAGAGAAAGAGCTGTGTGAGTGATAGAGAGAGAGAAAGAGAAGCTGAGAGTGAGAGAGAGAAAGAGAAGCTGAGAGTGAGAGAGAGAGAAGCTGTGTGTGTGTGAGAGAGAAAGAGAAGCTGTGAGTGAGAGAGAGAGATAGAGAAAGAGAAGATTTGAGTGAGAGAGAGAGAATGAGAAGCTGTGAGTGAGTGAGTGAGAGAGTGAGAAGCTGTGTGTGTGAGAGAGAGAGGAGCTGGGAGAGAGTAAGAGAGAGCGAGAGAGAAGCTGTGAGTGAGAGAGAGAGAGAGAAGCTGTGAGTGAGAGAGAGAGAGAGAAGCTGTGAGTGAGAAAGAGTGAGAGAGAAAGAGAAGCTGTGAGTGAGAGAGAGAAAGAGAGAGAGCAAGAGATGCTGTAAGTGAGAGAGAGAGAAGCTGTGTGTGTGAGAGAGAAAGAGAAGTTGTGAGTGAGAGAGAGAGATAGAGAAAGAGAAGATTTGAGTGAGAGAGAGAGAGAAAGAGAAGCTGTGAGTGAGAGAGTGAGAAGCAGTGTGTGTAAGAGAGAGAAGCTGTGAGTGAGTAAGAGAGAGAGAGAGAAGATGTGAGTGTGAGAGAGAGAAGCTGTGAGTGAGAGAGAGAAGCTGTGATTGAGAGAGAGTGAGAGAGAGAAGCTGTGAGTGAGTGAGAGAGAGAGAGAAAGAGAAGCTGTGAGTGAGAGAGAGAGAAAGAGAAGCTGTGAATGAGCGAGAGAGAAAGAGAAGCTGTGAGTGATTGAGAGAGAAAGGGAAGCTGGAGTGAGAGAGAGAGAGAGAAAGAGAAGCTGTATGTTTGTGAGAGAGAAAGAGCTGTGAGTGAGAGAGAGAAAAGCTGTGAGTGAGAGAGAGAGAAAGAGAAGCTGTGTGAGAGAGAGAAGCTGTGAGTGAGAGAGAAAGACAGAGAAGCTGTGAGAGAGAGAGTGAGAGAGAAAGAGAAGCTGTGAGAGAGAGAGAGAAAGAGAGAGAGAAGCTGTGAGTGAGAGAGAGAGAGAGAGAGAAAGAGAAGCTGTGAGTGAGAGAGAGAGAGTGAGAAGCTGTGTGTGTGTGAGAGAGAGAAGCTGGGAGTGAGTAAGAGAGAGAGAGAGAAGCTGTGTGTGTGAGAGAGAGAGAAGCTGTGAGTGAGAGAGAGAAAGAAAGAGAAGCTGTGAGTGAGAGAGAGTGAGAGAGAAAGAGAAGCTGTGAGTGAGAGAGAAAGAGAGAGAGAGAAGCTGTGAGTAAGAAAGAGAGAGAGAAAGAGAAGCTGTGTGTGTGTGAGAGAGAAAGAGAAGCTGTGAGTGAGAGAGAGAGAGAGAAGCTGTGAGTGAGAGAGAGAGAGAAGCTGTGAGTGAGAGAGAGAGAAGCTGTGAGTGAGTGAGAGAGAGAGAATCAAGGAGTGAGTAAGAGAGAGAGAAGCTGTGTGAGAGAGAGAGAAATAGAAGCTGTAAGTGAGAGAGAGAAGCTGTGTGTGTGTGTGAGAGAGAGAAGCTGTGAGTGAGTAAGAGAGAAAGAGAAGCTGTGTCTGAGAGAGAGAGAAAGAGAAGCTGAGAGTGAGAGAGAGAGAATGAGAAGCTGTGAGTGAGAGAGAGAGAGAAAGAAAAGCTGTGAGTGAGAGAGAGAGAAAGAGAAGCTGTGAGTGAGTGAGAGAGAGAGGAGCTGTGAGTGAGTGAGAGAGAGAAAGAGCAGCTGTGAGCGAGAGCGAGAGAGAAAGAGCTGTGTGAGTAATAGAGAGAGAGAAAGAGAAGCTGAGAGAGAGAGAGAAAAAAAGAGATGCTGTAAGTGAGAGAGAGAGAGAAGCTGTGTGTGTGAGAGAGAGAAAGAGAAGCTGTGAGTGAGAGAGAGAGAGAAAGAGAAGATTTGAGTGAGAGAGAGAGAGAGAAGCTGTGAGTGAGTGAGTGAGAGAGTGAGAAGCTGTGTGTGTGTGAGAGAGAGAAGCTGGGAGTGAGTAAGAGAGAGAGAGAGAAGCTGTGAGTGAGAGAGAGAGAGAAGCTGTGAGTGAGAGAGAGTGAGAGAGAAAGAGAAGCTGTGAGTGAGAGAGAGAAAGAGAGAGAGAGAAGCTGTGAGTGAGAGAGGGAGAGAAATAGAAGCTGTGAGTGAGAGAGAGTGAGAGAGAAAGAGAAGCTGTGAGTGAGAGAGAGAAAGAGAGAGAGAGAAGCTGTGAGTGAGAGAGGGAGAGAAATAGAAGCTGTGAGTGAGAGAGTGAGAAAGAGAAGCTGTGAGTGAGAGAGAGAGAGAAAGAGAAGCTGTGAGTGAGAGAGAGAGAGAAAGAGAAGCTGTGAGTGAGAGAGAGAGAGAAAGAGAAGCTGTGTGTGTGTGTGAGAGAGAAAGAGAAGCTGTGAGTGAGTGAGAGAGAAAGAAAAGCTGTGTGTGTGTGAGAGAGAGAGAAGCTGAGAGTGAGAGAGAGAATGAGAAGGTGTGAGTGAGAGAGAGAGACAAAGAGAAGTTGTGTGTGAGAGAGAGAAAACGAGAAGCTGTGAGTGAGAGTGAGAGAGAAAGAGAAGCTGTGAGTGAGAGAGAGAGAGAAAGAGAAGCTGTGAGTGAGAGGGAGGGAGAAAAGCTGTGAGTGTGTGAGAGAGAGAAAATCAGGGAGTGAGTAAGAGAGAGAGAGGGAAGCTGTGAGTGAGAGAGAGAGAGAAATAGAATCTGTAAGTGAGAGAGAGAGAAAGAGAAACTGTGAGTGAAAGAGAGAGAGAGAAGCTGTGAGTGAGAGAGAGAGAAAGAAAGAGAAGCTGTGAGTGAGAGCGAGAGAGAAAGGGAAGCTGTGTGAGTGATAGAGAGAGAGAAAGAGAAGCTGAGAGTGAGAGAGAGAGAAGCTGTGTGTGTGTGAGAGAGAAAGAGAAGCTGTGAGTGAGAGAGAGAGAGAAAGAGAAGCTGTGAGAGAGAGAGAAGCTGTGTGTGAGAGAGAGAAAGACAGAGAAGCTGTGAGAGAGAGAGTGAGAGAGAAAGAGAAGCTGTGAGAGAGAGAGAGAAAGAGAGAGAGAAGCTGTGAGTGAGAGAGAGAGAGAGAGAAAGAGAAGCTGTGTGTGTGTGAGAGAGAAAGAGAAGCTGTGAGTGAGAGAGAGAGAGAAGCTGTGAGTGAGAGAGAGAGAGAAGCTGTGAGTGAGAGAGAGAGAAGCTGTGAGTGAGTGAGAGAGAGAGAATCAGGGAGTGAGTAAGAGAGAGAGAAGCTGTGAGTTAGAGAGAGAGAGAGAAATAGAAGCTGTAAGTGAGAGAGAGAAGCTGTGTGTGTGTGAGAGAGAGAGAAGCTGTGTGTGAGAGAGAGAGAAGCTGTGAGTGAGAGAGAGAGAGAGAGAAGCTGTGAGTGAGAGAGAGAGAGAGAGAAAGAAGCTGTGTGTGTGATAGAGAGAGAGAAAGAGAAGCTGAGTGAGAGAGGAAGACAGAGAAGCTGTGAGTGAGAGAGAGTGAAAAAGAAGCTGTGTGTGTGTGAGAGAGAAAGAGATTCTGTGAGTGAGAGAGAGAGAAAGAGAAGCTGTGAGTAAGAGAGAGAGAGAAAGAGAAGCTATGAGTGAGTGAGAGAGAGAGAAAGCTGTGAGTGAGTGAGAGAGAGAGAGAGAAGCTGTGAGTGAGAGAGAGAGAGAAAGAAGCTGTAGGTGAGAGAGAGAAAAAGAAGCTGTGAGTGAGAGAGAGAGAAGCTGTGATTGAGAGAGAGAGAAAGAGAAGCTGTGAGTGAGAGAGAAAGAGAAGCTGTGTGTGAGAGAGAGAGAGAGAAAGAGAAGATGTGAGTGAGTAAGAGAGAAAGAGAAGCTGTGTCCGAGAGAGAGAGAAAGAGAAGCTGAGAGTGAGAGAGAGAGAATGAGAAGCTGTGAGTGAGTGAGAGAGAGAGGAGCTGTGAGTGAGTGAGAGAGAGAAAGAGCAGCTGTGAGCGAGAGCGAGAGAGAAAGAGCTGTGTGAGTGATAGAGAGAGAGAAAGAGAAGCTGAGAGTGAGAGAGAGAAAGAGAAGCTGAGAGTGAGAGAGAGAGAGAAGCTGTGTGTGTGTGTGAGAGAAAGAGAAGCTGTGAGTGAGAGAGAGAGATAGAGAAAGAGAAGATTTGAGTGTGAGAGAGAGAGAATAAGAAGCTGTGAGTGAGTGAGTGAGAGAGTGAGAAGCTGTGTGTGTGAGAGAGAGAGGAGCTGGGAGAGAGTAAGAGAGAGCGAGAGAGAAGCTGTGAGTGAGAGAGAGAGAGAGAAGCTGTGAGTGAGAGAGAGAGAGAGAAGCTGTGAGTGAGAAAGAGTGAGAGAGAAAGAGAAGCTGTGAGTGAGAGAGAGAAAGAGAGAGAGAGAAGCTCTGAGTGAGAGAGAGAGAGAAAGAGAAGCTGTGTGTGAGAGAGAGAGAAACAGAAGCTGTGACTGAGAGAGAGAGAGAGAAGCTGTGAGTGAGAGAGAGAAGCTGTGAGTGAGAGAGAGAGAAGCTGTGAGTGAGTGAGAGAGAGAGAATCAGGGAGTGAGTAAGAGAGAGAGAGATGCTGTGAGTAAGAAAGAGAGAAATAGAAGCTGTAAGTGAGGGAGAGAAGCTGTGTGTGTGTGAGAGAGAGAGAAGCTGTGAGTGAGAGAGAGAGAAAGAGAAGCAGTGAGTGAGAGAGAGAGAGAGAAAGAAGCTGTGTGTGTGATAGAGAGAGAAAGAGAAGCTGAGTGAGAGAGAGAGAAAGAGAAGCTGTGAGTGAGAGAGAGAGAGAAAAAGAAGCTGTGTGTGTGTGAGAGAGAAAGAGAATCTGAGTGAGAGAGAGAGAAAGAGAAGTTGTGAGTAAGAGAGAGAGAAAGAGAAGCTATGAGTGAGTGAGTGAGAGAGAGAGAAGCTGTGAGTGAGTGAGTGAGAGAGAGAGAAGCTGTGAGTGAGAGAGAGAGAGAAAGAAGCTGTAGGTGAGAGAGAGAAAAAGAAGCTGTGAATGAGAGAGAGAAGGAGAAGCTGTGAGTGAGAAAGAGAGAAGCTGTGAGTGAGAGAGAGAAAGAGAAACTGTGTCTGAGAGAGAGAGAAAGAGAAGCTGAGAGTGAGAGAGAGAGAATGAGAAGCTGTGAGTGAGTGACAGAGAGAAAGAAAAGCTGTGAGTGAGAGAGAGAGAGAGAGAAGCTGTGAGTGAGTGAGAGAGAGAAGCTGTGAGTGAGTGAGAGAGAGAAAGAGCAGCTTTGAGCGAGAGCGAGAGAGAAAGAGCTGTGTGAGTGATAGAGAGAGAAAAAGAGAAGCTGAGAATGAGAGAGAGAGCAAGAGATGCTGTAAGTGAGAGAGAGAGAAGCTGTGTGTGTGTGAGAGAAAGAGAAGTTGTGAGTGAGAGAGAGAGATAGAGAAAGAGAAGATTTGAGTGAGAGAGAGAGAGAAAGAGAAGCTGTGAGTGAGAGAGTGAGAAGCAGTGTGTGTAAGAGAGAGAAGCTGTGAGTGAGTAAGAGAGAGAGAGAGAAGATGTGTGTGAGAGAGAGAAGCTGTGAGTGAGAGAGAGAAGCTGTGATTGAGAGAGAGTGAGAGAGAGAAGCTGTGAGTGAGTGAGAGAGAGAGAGAAAGAGAAGCTGTGAGTGAGAGAGAGAGAAAGAGAAGCTGTGAATGAGCGAGAGAGAAAGAGAAGCTGTGAGTGATTGAGAGAGAAAGGGAAGCTGGAGTGAGAGAGAGAGAGAGAAAGAGAAGCTGTATGTTTGTGAGAGAGAAAGAGCTGTGAGTGAGAGAGAGAAAAGCTGTGAGTGAGAGAGAGAGAAAGAGAAGCTGTGAGTGAGAGTGAGAGAGAATCTGTGAGTGAGTGAGAGAGAGAGAGAATCAGGGAGTGAGTAAGAGAGAGAGAGAAGCTGTGAGTGAGAGAGAGAGAAATAGAAGCTGTAAGTGAGAGAGAGAGAGAAGCTGTCTGTGTGAGAGAGAGAGAAGTTGTGAGAGAGAGAGAGAGAAAGAGAAGCTGTGAGTGAGAGAGAGAGAGTGAGAAGCTGTGTGTGTGATAGAGAGAGAGAAAGAGAAGCTGAGAGTAAGAGAGAGAGAAAGAGAAGCTGTGAGTGAGAGAGAGAGAGGAGCTGTGTGTGTGAGAGAGAGAGAAAGAGAATCTGTGAGTGTGAGAGAGAGAAAGAGAAGCTGTGAGTGAGAGAGAGAGAAAGAGAAGCTGTGAGTGAGAGAGAGAGAAGGAGAAGCTGTGAGTGAGAGAGAGAGAGAGAAGGAGAAGCTGTGAGTGAGAGAGAGAGAGAAAGAGAAGCTGTGAGTGAGAGAGAGAGAGAAGGAGAAGCTGTGAGTGAGAGAGAGAAAGAGAAGATTGAGTGTGAGAGAGAGAGAGAGAAAGAGAAGCTGTGAGTGAGAGAGAGAGAAAGAGAAGCTGTGTCTGAGAGAGAGAGAGAAAGAGAAGCTGAGAGTGAGTGAGAGAGTGAAGCTGTGAGTGAGTGAGAGAGGGAGAGAATCAGGGAGTAAGAGAGAGAAAGAGACGCTGTGAGTGAGTGCGAGAGAGAGAGAAGCTGTGAGTGAGAGAGAGAGAAGCTGTGAGTGAGAGAGAGAGAGAAAGAGAAGCTGTGTGTGTGATAGAGAGAGAGAAAGAGAAGCTGAGAGAGAGAGAGAAAGAGAAGCTGTGAGTGAGAGAGAGAGAAAGAGAAGCTGTGAGTGAGTGAGAGAGAGTGAGAAGCTGTGTGTGAGTGAGAGAGAGAGAAGCTGGGAGTGAGTAAGAGAGAGAGAGAAGCTGTGAGTGAGAGAGAGAGAGAAAGAGAAGATGTGAGTGAGAGAGAGAGAAAGAGAAGCTGTGTCTGAGAGAGAGAGAAAGAGAAGCTGTGAGTGAGAGAGAGAGAGAGAGAAGCTGTGAATGAGAGAGAGAAAGAGACACTGTGAGTGAGAGAGAGAGAAAGAGAAGCTGTGAGTGAGAGAGAGAGAGAAGCTGAGAATGAGAGAGAGAGAAAGAGATGCTGTAAGTGAGAGAGAGAGAAGCTGTATGTGTGAGAGTGAGAAAGAGAAGTTGTGAGTGAGAGAGAGATAGAGAAAGAGTTGAGTGAGAGAGAGAGAAAGAGAAGCTGTGAGTGAGTGAGTGAGAGAGTGAGAAGCTGTGTGTGTGAGAGAGAGAAGCTGTGAGTGAGTAAGAGAGAGAGAGAAGCTGTGAGTGAGTAAGAGAGAGAGAGAAGCTGTGAGTGAGAGAGAGAGAGAAGCTGTGAGTGAGAGAGAGAGAGAGAAGCTGTGATTGAGAGAGAGTGAGAGAGAGAAGCTGTGAGTGAGTGAGAGAGAGGGAATGTGTGAGTGAGAGAGAGAGAGAAAGAGAAGCTGTGAGTGAGAGAGAGAGAGAAAGAGAAGCTGTGAATGAGCGAGAGAGAAAGAGAAGCTGTGAGTGAGAGAGAGAGAAAGGGAAGCTGTGAGTGAGAGAGAGAGAGAAAGAGAAGCTGTATGTGTGTGAGAGAGAAAGAGCTGTGAGTGAGAGAGAGAGAAGCTGTGAGTGAGAGAGAGAGAAAGAGAAGCTGTGAGTGAGTGAGAGAGAGAGAGAAGCTGTGAGTGAGAGAGAGAGAGAGAATCAGGGAGTGAGTAAGTGAGAGAGAGAAGCTGTGAGTGAGAGAGAGAGAAATAGAAGCTGTAGGTGAGAGAGAGAGAGAAGCTGTGTGTGTGAGAGAGAGAGAAGCTGTGAGTGATAGAGAGAGAGAGAAAGAGAAGCTGTGAGTGAGAGAGAGAGAGAATGAGAAGCTGTGTGTGTGATAGAGAGAGAGAAAGAGAAGCTGAGAGTAAGAGAGAGAGAGAAAGAGAAGCTGTGAGTGAGAGAGAGAGAGGAGCTGTGTGTGTGTGTGTGAGAGAGAAAGAGAATCTGTGAGTGAGTGAGAGAGAAAGAGAAGCTGTGAGTGAGAGAGAGAGAAGGAGAAGCAGTGAGTGAGAGAGAGAAAGAGAGAAAGAGAAGCTGTGAGTGAGAGAGAGAGAAGGAGAAGCTGTGAGTGAGAGAGAGAGAGAAAGAGAAGCTGTGAGTGAGAGAGAGAAAGAGAAGATTGTGTGTGAGAGAGAGAGAGAAAGAGAAGCTGTGAGTGAGAGAGGGAGAAAGAGAAGCTGTGTCTGAGAGAGAGAGAGAAAGAGAAGCTGAGAGTGAGTGAGAGAGAGAAGCTGTGAGTGAGTGAGAGAGGGAGAGAATCTGGGAGTAAGAGAGAGAAAGAGACGCTGTGAGTGAGTGCGAGAGAGAGAGAGAAGCTTTGAGTGAGAGAGAGAGAAGCTGTGAGTGAGAGAGAGAGAGAGAAAGAGAAGCTGTGAGTGAGAGGGAGGGAGAGAAGCTGTGAGTGTGTGAGAGAGAGAAAATTAGGGAGTGAGTAAGAGAGAGAGAGGGAAGCTGTGAGTGAGAGAGAGAGAGAAATAGAAGCTGTAAGTGAGAGAGAGAGAAAGAGAAACTGTGAGTGAAAGAGAGAGAGAGGAGCTGTGAGTGAGAGAGAGAGAGAAAGAAAGAGAAGCTGTGAGTGAGAGCGAGAGAGAAAGAGAAGCTGTGAGTGAGAGAGAGAAAGAGAGAGAGAGAAGCTGTGAGTAAGAGAGAGAGAGAGAAAGAGATGCTGTGTGTGTGAGAGAGAGAAAGAGAAGCTGTGAGTGAGAGAGAGAGAGAAAGAGAAGCTGTGAGTGAGAGGGAGGGAGAGAAGCTGTGAGTGTGTGAGAGAGAGAAAATTAGGGAGTGAGTAAGAGAGAGAGAGGGAAGCTGTGAGTGAGAGAGAGAGAAATAGAAGCTGTAAGTGAGAGAGAGAGAAAGAGAAACTGTGAGTGAAAGAGAGAGAGAGAAGCTGTGAGTGAGAGAGAGAGAGAAAGAAAGAGAAGCTGTGAGTGAGAGCGAGAGAGAAAGAGAAGCTGTGTGAGTGATAGAGAGAGAGAAAGAGAAGCTGAGAGTGAGAGAGAGAGAAAGAGATGCTGTAAGTGAGAGAGAGAGAAGCTGTGTGTGAGAGAGAGAGAAAGAGAAGCTGTGAGTGAGAGAGAGAGAGAGAAAGAGAAGCTGTGAGTGAGAGAGAGAGAGTGAGAAGCTGTGTGTGTGAGAGAGAGAGAAGCTGGGAGTGAGTAAGAGAGAGAGAGAAGCTGTGTGTGTGAGAGAGAGAAGCTGTGAGTGAGAGAGAGAAAGAAAGAGAAGCTGTGAGTGAGAGAGAGTGAGATAGAAAGAGAAGCTGTGAGTGAGAGAGAAAGAGAGAGAGAAGCTGTGAGTAAGAGAGAGAGAGAGAGAGAGAAAGAGAAGCTGTGTGTGTGAGAGAGAGAAAGAGAAGCTGTGAGTGAGAGAGAGAGAGAGAGAAACTGTGAGTGTGAGAGAGAGAGAGAAGCTGTGAGTGAGAGAGAGAAGCTGTGAGTGAGTGAGAGAGAGAGAATCAAGGAGTGAGTAAGAGAGAGAGAAGCTGTGAGTGAGAGAGAGAGAGAAATAGAAGCTGTAAGTGAGAGAGAGAAGCTGTGTGTGTGTGAGAGAGAGAGAAGCTGTGAGTGAGAGAGAGAGAGAGAAAGAGAAGCTGTGAGTGTGTGTGTGTGAGAGAAAGAAGCTGTGTGTGTGATAGAGAGAGAGAAAGAGAAGCTGAGTGAGAGAGAGAGACAGAGAAGCTGTGAGTGAGAGAGAGAGAGAAAGAAGCTGTAGGTGAGAGAGAGAAAAAGAAGCTGTGAGTGAGAGAGAGAGAAGCTGTGATTGAGAGAGAGAGAAAGAGAAGCTGTGAGTGAGAGAGAAAGAGAAGCTGTGTGTGTGAGAGAGAGAGAGAAAGAGAAGCTGTGAGTGAGTAAGAGAGAAAGAGAAGCTGTGTCCGAGAGAGAGAGAAAGAGAAGCTGAGAGTGAGAGAGAGAGAATGAGAAGCTGTGAGTGAGTGAGAGAGAGAGGAGCTGTGAGTGAGTGAGAGAGAGAAAGAGCAGCTGTGAGCGAGAGCGAGAGAGAAAGAGCTGTGTGAGTGATAGAGAGAGAGAAAGAGAAGCTGAGAGTGAGAGAGAGAAAGAGAAGCTGAGAGTGAGAGAGAGAGAGAAGCTGTGTGTGTGTGAGAGAGAAAGAGAAGCTGTGAGTGAGAGAGAGAGATAGAGAAAGAGAAGATTTGAGTGAGAGAGAGAGAGAATGAGAAGCTGTGAGTGAGTGAGAGAGTGAGAAGCTGTGTGTGTGAGAGAGAGAGGAGCTGGGAGAGAGTAAGAGAGAGCGAGAGAGAAGCTGTGAGTGAGAGAGAGAGAGAGAAGCTGTGAGTGAGAGAGAGAGAGAAGCTGTGAGTGAGAAAGAGTGAGAGAGAAAGAGAAGCTGTGAGTGAGAGAGAGAAAGAGAGAGAGCAAGAGATGCTGTAAGTGAGAGAGAGAGAAGCTGTGTGTGTGAGAGAGAAAGAGAAGTTGTGAGTGAGAGAGAGAGATAGAGAAAGAGAAGATTTGAGTGAGAGAGAGAGAGAAAGAGAAGCTGTGAGTGAGAGAGTGAGAAGCAGTGTGTGTAAGAGAGAGAAGCTGTGAGTGAGTAAGAGAGAGAGAGAGAAGATGTGAGTGTGAGAGAGAGAAGCTGTGAGTGAGAGAGAGAAGCTGTGATTGAGAGAGAGTGAGAGAGAGAAGCTGTGAGTGAGTGAGAGAGAGAGAGAAAGAGAAGCTGTGAGTGAGAGAGAGAGAAAGAGAAGCTGTGAATGAGCGAGAGAGAAAGAGAAGCTGTGAGTGATTGAGAGAGAAAGGGAAGCTGGAGTGAGAGAGAGAGAGAGAAAGAGAAGCTGTATGTTTGTGAGAGAGAAAGAGCTGTGAGTGAGAGAGAGAAAAGCTGTGAGTGAGAGAGAGAGAAAGAGAAGCTGTGTGAGAGAGAGAAGCTGTGAGTGAGAGAGAAAGACAGAGAAGCTGTGAGAGAGAGAGAGTGAGAGAGAAAGAGAAGCTGTGAGAGAGAGAGAGAAAGAGAGAAGCTGTGAGTGAGAGAGAGAGAGAGAAAGAGAAGCTGTGAGTGGGAGAGAGAGAGTGAGAAGCTGTGTGTGTGTGAGAGAGAGAAGCTGGGAGTGAGTAAGAGAGAGAGAGAGAAGCTGTGTGTGTGTGAGAGAGAGAAGCTGTGAGTGAGAGAGAGAAAGAAAGAGAAGCTGTGAGTGAGAGAGAGTGAGAGAGAAAGAGAAGCTGTGAGTGAGAGAGAAAGAGAGAGAGAGAAGCTGTGAGTAAGAAAGAGAGAGAGAAAGAGAAGCTGTGTGTGTGAGAGAGAGAAAGAGAAGCTGTGAGTGAGAGAGAGAGAGAGAAGCTGTGAGTGAGAGAGAGAGAGAAGCTGTGAGTGAGAGAGAGAGAAGCTGTGAGTGAGTGAGAGAGAGAGAATCAAGGAGTGAGTAAGAGAGAGAGAAGCTGTGAGAGAGAGAGAGAAATAGAAGCTGTAAGTGAGAGAGAGAAGCTGTGTGTGTGTGTGAGAGAGAGAACCTGTGAGTGAGTAAGAGAGAAAGAGAAGCTGTGTCTGAGAGAGAGAGAAAGAGAAGCTGAGAGTGAGAGAGAGAGAATGAGAAGCTGTGAGTGAGAGAGAGAGAGAAAGAAAAGCTGTGAGTGAGAGAGAGAGAAAGAGAAGCTGTGAGTGAGTGAGAGAGAGAGGAGCTGTGAGTGAGTGAGAGAGAGAAAGAGCAGCTGTGAGCGAGAGCGAGAGAGAAAGAGCTGTGTGAGTAATAGAGAGAGAAAGAGAAGCTGAGAGAAAGAGAGAAAAAAAGAGATGCTGTAAGTGAGAGAGAGAGAGAAGCTGTGTGTGTGTGAGAGAGAAAGAGAAGCTGTGAGTGAGAGAGAGAGAGAGAAAGAGAAGATTTGAGTGAGAGAGAGAGAGAGAAGCTGTGAGTGAGTGAGTGAGAGAGTGAGAAGCTGTGTGTGTGTGTGAGAGAGAAGCTGGGAGTGAGTAAGAGAGAGAGAGAGAAGCTGTGAGTGAGAGAGAGAGAGAAGCTGTGAGTGAGAGAGAGTGAGAGAGAAAGAGAAGCTGTGAGTGAGAGAGAGAAAGAGAGAGAGAGAAGCTGTGAGTGAGAGAGGGAGAGAAATAGAAGCTGTGAGTGAGAGAGAGTGAGAGAGAAAGAGAAGCTGTGAGTGAGAGAGAGAAAGAGAGAGAGAGAAGCTGTGAGTGAGAGAGGGAGAGAAATAGAAGCTGTGAGTGAGAGAGTGAGAAAGAGAAGCTGTGAGTGAGAGAGAGAGAGAAAGCGAAGCTGTGAGTGAGAGAGAGAGAGAAAGAGAAGCTGTGAGTGAGAGAGAGAGAGAAAGAGAAGCTGTGTGTGTGTGAGAGAGAGAAAGAGAAGCTGTGAGTGAGTGAGAGAGAAAGAAAAGCTGTGTGTGTGTGAGAGAGAGAGAAGCTGAGAGTGAGAGAGAGAATGAGAAGGTGTGAGTGAGAGAGAGAGACAAAGAGAAGTTGTGTGTGAGAGAGAGAAAACGAGAAGCTGTGAGTGAGAGTGAGAGAGAAAGAGAAGCTGTGAGTGAGAGAGAGAGAGAAAGAGAAGCTGTGAGTGAGAGGGATGGAGAAAAGCTGTGAGTGTGTGAGAGAGAGAAAATCAGGGAGTGAGTAAGAGAGAGAGAGGGAAGCTGTGAGTGAGAGAGAGAGAGAAATAGAATCTGTAAGTGAGAGAGAGAGAAAGAGAAACTGTGAGTGAAAGAGAGAGAGAGAAGCTGTGAGTGAGAGAGAGAGAAAGAAAGAGAAGCTGTGAGTGAGAGCGAGAGAGAAAGGGAAGCTGTGTGAGTGATAGAGAGAGAGAAAGAGAAGCTGAGAGTGAGAGAGAGAGAAGCTGTGTGTGTGAGAGAGAGAAAGAGAAGCTGTGAGTGAGAGAGAGAGAGAAAGAGAAGCTGTGAGAGAGAGAGAAGCTGTGAGTGAGAGAGAGAAAGACAGAGAAGCTGTGAGAGAGAGAGAGTGAGAGAGAAAGAGAAGCTGTGAGAGAGAGAGAGAAAGAGAGAGAGAAGCTGTGAGTGAGAGAGAGAGAGAGAGAGAAGCTGTGTGTGTGTGAGAGAGAAAGAGAAGCTGTGAGTGAGAGAGAGAGAGAAGCTGTGAGTGAGAGAGAGAGAGAAGCTGTGAGTGAGAGAGAGAGAAGCTGTGAGTGAGTGAGAGAGAGAGAATCAGGGAGTGAGTAAGAGAGAGAGAAGCTGTGTGTGTGAGAGAGAGAAAGAGAAGCTGTGAGTGAGAGAGAGAGAGAGAAAGAGAAGCTGTGAGAGAGAGAGAGTGAGAAGCTGTGTGTGTGAGAGAGAGAGAAGCTGGGAGTGAGTAAGAAGGAGAGAAGCTGTGTGTGAGAGAGAGAAGCTGTGAGTGAGAGAGAGTGAGAGAGAAAGAGAAGCTGTGAGTGAGAGAGAAAGAGAGAGAGAGAAGCTGTGAGTAAGAGAGAGAGAGAGAAAGAAAGAGAAGCTTTGTGTGTGAGAGAGAGAAAGAGAAGCTGTGAGTGAGAGAGAGAGAGAGAGAAGCTGTGAGTGAGTGAGAGAGAGAGAATCAAGGAGTGAGTAAGAGAGAGAGAAGCTGTGAGTGAGTGAGAGAGAGAAATAGAAGCTGTAAGTGAGAGAGAGAGAAGCTGTGTGTGTGTGAGAGAGAGAGAAGCTGTGAGTGAGAGAGAGAGAGAAAGAGAAGCTGTGAGTGAGAGAGAGAGAGAGAAAGAAGCTGTGTGTGTGATAGAGAGAGAGAAAGAGAAGCTGAGTGTGAGAGAGAGACCGAGAAGCTGTGAGTGAGAAAGAGAGAGAAAAAGAAGCTGTGTGTGTGTGAGAGAGAAAGAGAATCTTTGAGTGAGAGAGAAAGAAAGAAAAGCTGTGAGTAAGAGAGAGAGAAAGAGAAGCTATGAGTGAGTGAGTGAGAGAGAGAAGCTGTGAGTGAGTGAGTGAGTGAGAGAGAGAGAAGCTGTGAGTGAGAGAGAGAGAAAGAAGCTGTAGGTGAGAGAGAGAAATAGAAGCTGTGAGTGAGAGAGAGAGAGAAGATGTGAGTGAGAGAGAAGGAGAAGCTGTGAGTGAGAGAGAGAGAGAGAAGCTGTGAGTGAGAGAGAGAAAGAGAAGCTGTGTGTGTGTGAGAGAGAGAAAGAGAAGCTGTGAGTGAGTAAGAGAGAAAGAGAAGCTGTGTCTGAGAGAGAGAGAAAGAGAAGCTGAGAGTGAGAGGGAAAGAATGAGAAGCTGTGAGTGAGAGAGAGAGAGAAAGAAAAGCTGTGAGTGAGAGAGAGAGAAAGAGAAGCTGTGAGTGAGTGAGAGAGAGAGGAGCTGTGAGTGAGTGAGAGAGAGAAAGAGCAGCTGTGAGCGAGAGCGAGAGAGAAAGAGCTGTGTGAGTAATAGAGAGAGAGAAAGTGAAGCTGAGAGTGGGAGAGAGAGAGAAAGAGAAGCTGTGTGTGTGAGAGAGAGAGAAAGAGAAGCTGTGAGTGAGTGAGAGAGAAAGAGAAGCTGTGTGTGTGTGAGAGAGAGAGAAGCTGAGAGTGAGAGAGAGAGAATGAGAAGGTGTGAGTGAGAGTGAGAGAGAAAGAGAAGCTGTGTGTGAGAGAGAGAGAACGAGAAGCTGTGAGTGAGAGAGAGAGAGAAAGAGAAGCTGTGAGAGAGGGAGAGAGAGAAAGAGAAGCTGTGAGTGAGAGGGAGGGAGGGAGAGAAGCTGTGAGTGTGTGAGAGAGAGAAAATCAGGGAGTGAGTAAGAGAGAGAGAGGGAAGCTGTGAGTGTGAGAGAGAGAGAAATAGAAGCTGTAAGTGAGAGAGAGAGAAAGAGAAACTGTGAGTGAAAGAGAGAGAGAGAAGCTGTGAGTGAGAGAGAGAGAGAGAGAAAGAGAAGCTGTGAGTGAGAGAGAGAGAGAGAGAGAAGCTGTGAGTGAGAGAGAGAGTGAGAAGCTGTGTGTGTGTGAGAGAGAGAAGCTGGGAGTGAGTAAGAGAGAGAGAGAGAAGCTGTGTGTGTGTGAGAGAGAGAAGCTGTGAGTGAGAGAGAGAAAGAAAGAGAAGCTGTGAGTGAGAGAGAGTGAGAGAGAAAGAGAAGCTGTGAGTGAGAGAGAAAGAGAGAGAGAGAAGCTGTGAGTAAGAAAGAGAGAGAGAAAGAGAAGCTGTGTGTGTGAGAGAGAGAAAGAGAAGCTGTGAGTGAGAGAGAGAGAGAGAAGCTGTGAGTGAGAGAGAGAGAGAAGCTGTGAGTGAGAGAGAGAGAAGCTGTGAGTGAGTGAGAGAGAGAGAATCAAGGAGTGAGTAAGAGAGAGAGAAGCTGTGAGAGAGAGAGAGAAATAGAAGCTGTAAGTGAGAGAGAGAAGCTGTGTGTGTGTGTGAGAGAGAGAACCTGTGAGTGAGTAAGAGAGAAAGAGAAGCTGTGTCTGAGAGAGAGAGAAAGAGAAGCTGAGAGTGAGAGAGAGAGAATGAGAAGCTGTGAGTGAGAGAGAGAGAGAAAGAAAAGCTGTGAGTGAGAGAGAGAGAAAGAGAAGCTGTGAGTGAGTGAGAGAGAGAGGAGCTGTGAGTGAGTGAGAGAGAGAAAGAGCAGCTGTGAGCGAGAGCGAGAGAGAAAGAGCTGTGTGAGTAATAGAGAGAGAGAAAGTGAAGCTGAGAGTGGGAGAGAGAGAGAAAGAGAAGCTGTGTGTGTGAGAGAGAGAGAAAGAGAAGCTGTGAGTGAGTGAGAGAGAAAGAGAAGCTGTGTGTGTGTGAGAGAGAGAGAAGCTGAGAGTGAGAGAGAGAGAATGAGAAGGTGTGAGTGAGAGAGAGAGAAGCTGTGAGTGAGAGAGAAAGAGAGAGAGAGAAGCTGTGAGTAAGAGAGAGAGAGAGAGAAAGAAAGAGAAGCTTTGTGTGTGTGAGAGAGAAAGAGAAGCTGTGAGTGAGAGAGAGAGAGAGAGAAGCTGTGAGTGAGTGAGAGAGAGAGAATCAAGGAGTGAGTAAGAGAGAGAGAAGCTGTGAGTGAGTGAGAGAGAGAAATAGAAGCTGTAAGTGAGAGAGAGAGAAGCTGTGTGTGTGTGTGTGAGAGAAGCTGTGAGTGAGAGAGAGAGAGAAAGAGAAGCTGTGAGTGAGAGAGAGAGAGAAAGAAGCTGTGTGTGTGATAGAGAGAGAGAAAGAGAAGCTGAGTGTGAGAGAGAGAGACAGAGAAGCTGTGAGTGAGAGAGAGAGAGAAAAAGAAGCTGTGTGTGTGTGAGAGAAAGAGAATCTGTGAGTGAGAGAGAAAGAAAGAGAAGCTGTGAGTAAGAGAGAGAGAAAGAGAAGCTATGAGTGAGTGAGTGAGAGAGAGAAGATGTGAGTGAGTGAGTGAGTGAGAGAGAGAGAAGCTGTGAGTGAGAGAGAGAGAGAAAGAAGCTGTAGGTGAGAGAGAGAAAAAGAAGCTGTGAGTGAGAGAGAGAGAGAAGCTGTGAGTGAGAGAGAAGGAGAAGCTGTGAGTGAGAGAGAGAGAGAAGCTGTGAGTGAGAGAGAGAAAGAGAAGCTGTGTGTGTCTGAGAGAGAGAGAAAGAGAAGCTGTGAGTGAGTAAGAGAGAAAGAGAAGCTGTGTCTGAGAGAGAGAGAAAGAGAAGCTGAGAGTGAGAGAGAAAGAATGAGAAGCTGTGAGTGAGAGAGAGAGAGAAAGAAAAGCTGTGAGTGAGAGAGAGAGAAAGAGAAGCTGTGAGTGAGTGAGAGAGAGAGGAGCTGTGAGTGAGTGAGAGAGAGAAAGAGCAGCTGTGAGCGAGAGCGAGAGAGAAAGAGCTGTGTGAGTAATAGAGAGAGAGAAAGTGAAGCTGAGAGTGGGAGAGAGAGAAAGAGAAGCTGTGTGTGTGAGGAGAAAGAGAAGCTGTGAGTGAGTGAGAGAGAAAGAGAAGCTGTGTGTGAGAGAGAGAGAGAAGCTGAGAGTGAGAGAGAGAGAATGAGAAGGTGTGAGTGAGAGAGAGAGACAAAGAGAAGCTGTGTGTGAGAGAGAGAGAACGAGAAGCTGTGTGTGAGAGAGAGAGAGAAAGAGAAGCTGTGAGTGAGGGAGAGAGAGAAAGAGAAGCTGTGAGTGAGAGGGAGGGAGAGAAGCTGTGAGTGTGTGAGAGAGAGAAAATCAGGGAGTGAGTAAGAGAGAGAGAGGGAAGCTGTGAGAGAGAGAGAGAGAAATAGAAGCTGTAAGTGAGAGAGAGAGAAAGAGAAACTGTGAGTGAAAGAGAGAGAGAGAAGCTGTGAGTGAGAGAGAGAGAAAGAAAGAGAAGCTGTGAGTGAGAGCGAGAGAGAAAGAGAAGCTGTGTGAGTGATAGAGAGAGAGAAAGTGAAGCTGAGAGTGAGAGAGAGAGAAAGAGATGCTGTAAGTGAGAGAGAGAGAAGCTGTGTGTGAGAGAGAGAGAAAGAGAAGCTGTGAGTGAGAGAGAGAGAGAGAGAGAAGCTGTGAGTGAGAGAGAGAGAGAGAGTGAGAAGCTGTGTGTGTGAGAGAGAGAAGCTGGGAGTGAGTAAGAGAGAGAGAGAGAAGCTGTGTGAGAGAGAGAGAGAAGCTGTGAGTGAGAGAGAGAAAGAAAGAGAAGCTGTGAGTGAGAGAGAGAGAGAGAAAGAGAAGCTGTGTGTGAGAGAGAGAGAAAGAGAAGCTGTGAGTGAGATAGAGAGAGAGAAGCTGTGAGTGAGAGAGAGAGAGAGAAGCTGTGAGTGAGAGAGAGAGAAGCTGTGAGTGAGTGAGAGAGAGAGAATCAATGAGTGAGTAAGAGAGAGAAGCTGTGAGTGTGAGAGAGAGAGAAATAGAAGCTGTAAGTGAGAGAGAGAAGCTGTGTGTGTGTGTGAGAGAGAGAAGCTGTGAGTGAGAGAGAGAGAAAGAGAAGCTGTGAGTGAGAGAGAGAGAGAGAAAGAAGCTGTGTGTGTGTGATAGAGAGAAAGAGAAGCTGAGTGAGAGAGGGAGACAGAGAAGCTGTGAGTGAGAGAGAGAGAGACAAAGAAGCTGTGTGTGTGTTGAGAGAGAAAGAGAATCTGTGAGTGAGAGAGAGAGAAAGAGAAGCTGTGAGTAAGAGAGAGAGAAAGAGAAGCTATGAGTGAGTGAGTGAGAGAGAGAGAAGCTGTGTGTGAGTGAGTGAGAGAGAGAGAAGCTGTGAGTGAGAGAGAGAGAGAAAGAAGCTGTAGGTGAGAGAAAGAAAAAGAAGCTGTGAGTGAGAGAGAGAGGGAGAAGCTGTGAGTGAGAGAGAGAAGGAGAAGCTGTGAGTGAGAGAGAGAGAGAAGCTGTGAGTGAGAGAGAAAGAGAGAGAGAGAAGCTGTGAGTAAGAGAGAGAGAGAGAAAGAAAGAGAAGCTTTGATTGTGTGAGAGAGAAAGAGAAGCTGTGAGTGAGAGAGAGAGAGAGAATCAAGCAGTGGGTAAGAGAGAGAGCTGTGAGTGAGTGAGAGAGAGAAATAGAAGCTGTAAGTGAGAGAGAGAGAAGCTGTGTGTGTGTGAGAGAGAGAGAAGCTGTGAGTGAGAGAGAGAAAGAAAGAGAAGCTGTGAGTGAGAGAGAGAGAGAAAAAGAAGCTGTGTGTGTGTGAGAGAGAAAGAGAATCTGTGAGTGAGAGAGAGAGAAAGAGAAGCTGTGAGTAAGAGAGAGAGAAAGAGAAGCTATGTGTGAGTGAGTGAGTGAGAGAAGCTGGGAGTGAGTGAGTGAGTGAGAGAGAGAGAAGCTGTGAGTGAGAGAGAGAGAAAGAAGCTGTAGGTGAGAGAGAGAAAAAGCTGTGAGTGAGAGAGAGAGAGAAGCTGTGAGTGAGAGAGAAGGAGAAGCTGTGAGTGAGTGAGAGAGAGAAAGAGAAGCTGTGAGAGAGAGAGAGAAAGAAGCTGTGTGTGTGATAGAGAGAAAGAGAAGCTGAGTGAGAGAGGGAGACAGAGAAGCTGTGAGTGAGAGAGAGAGAGACAAAGAAGCTGTGTGTGTGTTGAGAGAGAAAGAGAATCTGTGAGTGAGAGAGAGAGAAAGAGAAGCTGTGAGTAAGAGAGAGAGAGAAAGAGAAGCTATGAGTGAGTGAGTGAGAGAGAGAGAAGCTGTGAGTGAGTGAGTGAGAGAGAGAGAAGCTGTGAGTGAGTGAGAGAGAGAAAGAAGCTGTAGGTGAGAGAAAGAAAAAGAAGCTGTGAGTGAGAGAGAGAGAGAGAAGCTGTGAGTGAGAGAGAGAAGGAGAAGCTGTGAGTGAGAGAGAGAGAAGCTGTGAGTGAGAGAGAAAGAGAGAGAGAGAAGCTGTGAGTAAGAGAGAGAGAGAGAGAAAGAAAGAGAAGCTTTGTGTGTGTGAGAGAGAAAGAGAAGCTGTGAGTGAGAGAGAGAGAGAGAAGCTGTGAGTGAGTGAGAGAGAGAGAATCAAGGAGTGGGTAAGAGAGAGAGAAGCTGTGAGTGAGTGAGAGAGAGAAATAGAAGCTGTAAGTGAGAGAGAGAGAAGCTGTGTGTGTGTGTGAAAGAGAGAAGCTGTGAGTGAGAGAGAGAGAGAAAGAGAAGCTGTGAGAGAGAGAGAGAGAAAGAAGCTGTGTGTGTGATAGAGAGAGAGAAAGAGAAGCTGAGTGTGAGAGAGAGACAGAGAAGCTGTGAGTGAGAGAGAGAGAGAAAAAGAAGCTGTGTGTGTGTGAGAGAGAAAGAGAATCTGTGAGTGAGAGAGAGAGAAAGAGAAGCTGTGAGTAAGAGAGAGAGAAAGAGAAGCTATGTGTGAGTGAGTGAGAGAGAGAAGCTGGGAGTGAGTGAGTGATTGAGAGAGAGAGAAGCTGTGAGTGAGAGAGAGAGAGAAAGAAGCTGTAGGTGAGAGAGAGAAAAAGAAGCTGTGAGTGAGAGAGAGAGAGAAGCTGTGAGTGAGAGAGAAGGAGAAGCTGTGAGTGAGAGAGAGAGAGAGAAGCTGTGAGTGAGAGAGAGAAAGAGATGCTGTGTGTGTCTGAGAGAGAGAGAAAGAGAAGCTGTGAGTGAGTAAGAGAGAAAGAGAAGCTGTGTCTGAGAGAGAGAGAAAGAGAAGCTGAGAGTGAGAGAGAGAGAATGAGAAGCTGTGAGTGAGAGAGAGAGAGAAAGAAAAGCTGTGAATGAGAGAGAGAGAAAGAGAAGCTGTGAGTGAGTGAGAGAGAGAGGAGCTGTGAGTGAGTGAGAGAGAGAAAGAGCAGCTGTGAGCGAGAGCGAGAGAGAAAGAGCTGTGTGAGTAATAGAGAGAGAGAAAGTGAAGCTGAGAGTGGGAGAGAGAGAGAAAGAGAAGCTGTGTGTGTGTGAGAGAGAGAAAGAGAAGCTGTGAGTGAGTGAGAGAGAAAGAGAAGCTGTGTGTGTGAGAGAGAGAGAAGCTGAGAGTGAGAGAGAGAGAATGAGAAGGTGTGAGTGAGAGAGAGAGACAAAGAGAAGCTGTGTGTGAGAGAGAGAGAACGAGAAGCTGTGAGTGAGAGAGAGAGAAAGAGAAGCTGTGAGTGAGGGAGAGAGAGAAAGAGAAGCTGTGAGTGAGAGGGAGGGAGAGAAGCTGTGAGTGTGTGAGAGAGAGAAAATCAGGGAGTGAGTAAGAGAGAGAGAGGGAAGCTGTGAGTGAGAGAGAGAGAGAAATAGAAGCTGTAAGTGAGAGGGAGAGAAAGAGAAACTGTGAGTGAAAGAGAGAGAGAGAAGCTGTGAGTGAGAGAGAGAGAGAAAGAAAGAGAAGCTGTGAGTGAGAGCGAGAGAGAAAGAGAAGCTGTGTGAGTGATAGAGAGAGAGAAAGAGATGCTGTAAGTGAGAGAGAGAGAGAAGCTGTGTGTGAGAGAGAGAGAAAGAGAAGCTGTGAGTGAGAGAGAGAGAGAGAAAGAGAAGCTGTGAGAGAGAGAGAGAGAGTGAGAAGCTGTGTGTGTGTGAGAGAGAGAAGCTGGGAGTGAGTAAGAAGGAGAGAAGCTGTGTGTGTGTGAGAGAAGCTGTGAGTGAGAGAGAGTGAGAGAGAAAGAGAAGCTGTGAGTGAGAGAGAGAGAGAGAGAGAAGCTGTGAGTAAGAGAGAGAGAGAGAGAAAGAAAGAGAAGCTTTGTGTGTGAGAGAGAGAAAGAGAAGCTGTGAGTGAGAGAGAGAGAGAGAAGCTGTGAGTGAGTGAGAGAGAGAGAATCAAGGAGTGAGTAAGAGAGAGAGAAGCTGTGAGTGAGTGAGAGAGAGAAATAGAAGCTGTAAGTGAGAGAGAGAGAAGCTGTGTGTGTGTGTGTGAGAGAAGCTGTGAGTGAGAGAGAGAGAGAAAGAGAAGCTGTGAGTGAGAGAGAGAGAGAAAGAAGCTGTGTGTGTGATAGAGAGAGAGAAAGAGAAGCTGAGTGTGAGAGAGAGAGACAGAGAAGCTGTGAGTGAGAGAGAGAGAGAAAAAGAAGCTGTGTGTGTGTGAGAGAAAGAGAATCTGTGAGTGAGAGAGAAAGAAAGAGAAGCTGTGAGTAAGAGAGAGAGAAAGAGAAGCTATGAGTGAGTGAGTGAGAGAGAGAAGATGTGAGTGAGTGAGTGAGTGAGAGAGAGAGAAGCTGTGAGTGAGAGAGAGAGAGAAAGAAGCTGTAGGTGAGAGAGAGAAAAAGAAGCTGTGAGTGAGAGAGAGAGAGAAGCTGTGAGTGAGAGAGAAGGAGAAGCTGTGAGTGAGAGAGAGAGAGAAGCTGTGAGTGAGAGAGAGAAAGAGAAGCTGTGTGTGTCTGAGAGAGAGAGAAAGAGAAGCTGTGAGTGAGTAAGAGAGAAAGAGAAGCTGTGTCTGAGAGAGAGAGAAAGAGAAGCTGAGAGTGAGAGAGAAAGAATGAGAAGCTGTGAGTGAGAGAGAGAGAGAAAGAAAAGCTGTGAGTGAGAGAGAGAGAAAGAGAAGCTGTGAGTGAGTGAGAGAGAGAGGAGCTGTGAGTGAGTGAGAGAGAGAAAGAGCAGCTGTGAGCGAGAGCGAGAGAGAAAGAGCTGTGTGAGTAATAGAGAGAGAGAAAGTGAAGCTGAGAGTGGGAGAGAGAGAAAGAGAAGCTGTGTGTGTGAGGAGAAAGAGAAGCTGTGAGTGAGTGAGAGAGAAAGAGAAGCTGTGTGTGAGAGAGAGAGAGAAGCTGAGAGTGAGAGAGAGAGAATGAGAAGGTGTGAGTGAGAGAGAGAGACAAAGAGAAGCTGTGTGTGAGAGAGAGAGAACGAGAAGCTGTGTGTGTGAGAGAGAGAGAAAGAGAAGCTGTGAGTGAGGGAGAGAGAGAAAGAGAAGCTGTGAGTGAGAGGGAGGGAGAGAAGCTGTGAGTGTGTGAGAGAGAGAAAATCAGGGAGTGAGTAAGAGAGAGAGAGGGAAGCTGTGAGAGAGAGAGAGAGAAATAGAAGCTGTAAGTGAGAGAGAGAGAAAGAGAAACTGTGAGTGAAAGAGAGAGAGAGAAGCTGTGAGTGAGAGAGAGAGAAAGAAAGAGAAGCTGTGAGTGAGAGCGAGAGAGAAAGAGAAGCTGTGTGAGTGATAGAGAGAGAGAAAGTGAAGCTGAGAGTGAGAGAGAGAGAAAGAGATGCTGTAAGTGAGAGAGAGAGAAGCTGTGTGTGAGAGAGAGAGAAAGAGAAGCTGTGAGTGAGAGAGAGAGAGAGAGAGAAGCTGTGAGTGAGAGAGAGAGAGAGAGTGAGAAGCTGTGTGTGTGAGAGAGAGAAGCTGGGAGTGAGTAAGAGAGAGAGAGAGAAGCTGTGTGAGAGAGAGAGAGAAGCTGTGAGTGAGAGAGAGAAAGAAAGAGAAGCTGTGAGTGAGAGAGAGAGAGAGAAAGAGAAGCTGTGTGTGAGAGAGAGAGAAAGAGAAGCTGTGAGTGAGATAGAGAGAGAAGCTGTGAGTGAGAGAGAGAGAGAGAAGCTGTGAGTGAGAGAGAGAGAAGCTGTGAGTGAGTGAGAGAGAGAGAATCAATGAGTGAGTAAGAGAGAGAAGCTGTGAGTGTGAGAGAGAGAGAAATAGAAGCTGTAAGTGAGAGAGAGAAGCTGTGTGTGTGTGTGAGAGAGAGAAGCTGTGAGTGAGAGAGAGAGAAAGAGAAGCTGTGAGTGAGAGAGAGAGAGAGAAAGAAGCTGTGTGTGTGTGATAGAGAGAAAGAGAAGCTGAGTGAGAGAGGGAGACAGAGAAGCTGTGAGTGAGAGAGAGAGAGACAAAGAAGCTGTGTGTGTGTTGAGAGAGAAAGAGAATCTGTGAGTGAGAGAGAGAGAAAGAGAAGCTGTGAGTAAGAGAGAGAGAAAGAGAAGCTATGAGTGAGTGAGTGAGAGAGAGAGAAGCTGTGTGTGAGTGAGTGAGAGAGAGAGAAGCTGTGAGTGAGAGAGAGAGAGAAAGAAGCTGTAGGTGAGAGAAAGAAAAAGAAGCTGTGAGTGAGAGAGAGAGGGAGAAGCTGTGAGTGAGAGAGAGAAGGAGAAGCTGTGAGTGAGAGAGAGAGAGAAGCTGTGAGTGAGAGAGAAAGAGAGAGAGAGAAGCTGTGAGTAAGAGAGAGAGAGAGAAAGAAAGAGAAGCTTTGATTGTGTGAGAGAGAAAGAGAAGCTGTGAGTGAGAGAGAGAGAGAGAATCAAGCAGTGGGTAAGAGAGAGAGCTGTGAGTGAGTGAGAGAGAGAAATAGAAGCTGTAAGTGAGAGAGAGAGAAGCTGTGTGTGTGTGTGAGAGAGAGAAGCTGTGAGTGAGAGAGAGAAAGAAAGAGAAGCTGTGAGTGAGAGAGAGAGAGAAAAAGAAGCTGTGTGTGTGTGAGAGAGAAAGAGAATCTGTGAGTGAGAGAGAGAGAAAGAGAAGCTGTGAGTAAGAGAGAGAGAAAGAGAAGCTATGTGTGAGTGAGTGAGAGAGAGAAGCTGGGAGTGAGTGAGTGAGTGAGAGAGAGAGAAGCTGTGAGTGAGAGAGAGAGAAAGAAGCTGTAGGTGAGAGAGAGAAAAAGCTGTGAGTGAGAGAGAGAGAGAAGCTGTGAGTGAGAGAGAAGGAGAAGCTGTGAGTGAGTGAGAGAGAGAAAGAGAAGCTGTGAGAGAGAGAGAGAAAGAAGCTGTGTGTGTGATAGAGAGAGAGAAAGAGAAGCTGAGTGTGAGAGAGAGACAGAGAAGCTGTGAGTGAGAGACAGAGAGAAAAAGAAGCTGTGTGTGTGTGAGAGAGAAAGAGAATCTGTGAGTGAGAGAGAGAGAAAGAGAAGCTGTGAGTAAGAGAGAGAGAAAGAGAAGCTATGTGTGAGTGAGTGAGAGAGAGAAGCTGGGAGTGAGTGAGTGATTGAGAGAGAGAGAAGCTGTGAGTGAGAGAGAGAGAGAAAGAAGCTGTAGGTGAGAGAGAAAAAAAGAAGCTGTGAGTGAGAGAGAGAGAGAAGCTGTGAGTGAGAGAGAAGGAGAAGCTGTGAGTGAGAGAGAGAGAGAGAAGCTGTGAGTGAGAGAGAGAAAGAGATGCTGTGTGTGTCTGAGAGAGAGAGAAAGAGAAGCTGTGAGTGAGTAAGAGAGAAAGAGAAGCTGTGTCTGAGAGAGAGAGAAAGAGAAGCTGAGAATGAGAGAGAGAGAATGAGAAGCTGTGAGTGAGAGAGAGAGAAAGAAAAGCTGTGAATGAGAGAGAGAGAAAGAGAAGCTGTGAGTGAGTGAGAGAGAGAGGAGCTGTGAGTGAGTGAGAGAGAGAAAGAGCAGCTGTGAGCGAGAGCGAGAGAGAAAGAGCTGTGTGAGTAATAGAGAGAGAGAAAGTGAAGCTGAGAGTGGGAGAGAGAGAGAAAGAGAAGCTGTGTGTGTGTGAGAGAGAGAAAGAGAAGCTGTGAGTGAGTGAGAGAGAAAGAGAAGCTGTGTGTGTGAGAGAGAGAGAAGCTGAGAGTGAGAGAGAGAGAATGAGAAGGTGTGAGTGTGAGAGAGAGACAAAGAGAAGCTGTGTGTGAGAGAGAGAGAACGAGAAGCTGTGAGTGAGAGAGAGAGAGAAAGAGAAGCTGTGAGTGAGGGAGAGAGAGAAAGAGAAGCTGTGAGTGAGAGGGAGGGAGAGAAGCTGTGAGTGTGTGAGAGAGAGAAAATCAGGGAGTGAGTAAGAGAGAGAGAGGGAAGCTGTGAGTGAGAGAGAGAGAGAAATAGAAGCTGTAAGTGAGAGAGAGAGAAAGAGAAACTGTGAGTGAAAGAGAGAGAGAGAAGCTGTGAGTGAGAGAGAGAGAGAAAGAAAGAGAAGCTGTGAGTGAGAGCGAGAGAGAAAGAGATGCTGTAAGTGAGAGAGAGAGAGAAGCTGTGTGTGTGAGAGAGAGAAAGAGAAGCTGTGAGTGAGAGAGAGAGAGAGAGAAAGAGAAGCTGTGTGAGAGAGAGAGAGAGTGAGAAGCTGTGTGTGTGTGTGAGAGAGAAGCTGGGAGTGAGTAAGAAGGAGAGAAGCTGTGTGTGTGAGAGAGAAGCTGTGAGTGAGAGAGAGTGAGAGAGAAAGAGAAGCTGTGAGTGAGAGAGAGAGAGAGAGAGAGAAGCTGTGAGTAAGAGAGAGAGAGAGAGAAAGAAAGAGAAGCTTTGTGTGTGTGAGAGAGAAAGAGAAGCTGTGAGTGAGAGAGAGAGAGAGAAGCTGTGAGTGAGTGAGAGAGAGAGAATCAAGGAGTGAGTAAGAGAGAGAGAAGCTGTGAGTGAGTGAGAGAGAGAAATAGAAGCTGTAAGTGAGAGAGAGAGAAGCTGTGTGTGTGTGTGTGTGAGAGAAGCTGTGAGTGAGAGAGAGAGAGAAAGAGAAGCTGTGAGTGAGAGAGAGAGAGAAAGAAGCTGTGTGTGTGATAGAGAGAGAGAAAGAGAAGCTGAGTGTGAGAGAGAGACAGAGAAGCTGTGAGTGAGAGAGAGAGAGAAAAAGAAGCTGTGTGTGTGTGAGAGAAAGAGAATCTGTGAGTGAGAGAGAAAGAAAGAGAAGCTGTGAGTAAGAGAGAGAGAAAGAGAAGCTATGAGTGAGTGAGTGAGAGAGAGAAGATGTGAGTGAGTGAGTGAGTGAGAGAGAGAGAAGCTGTGAGTGAGAGAGAGAGAGAAAGAAGCTGTAGGTGAGAGAGAGAAAAAGAAGCTGTGAGTGAGAGAGAGAGAGAAGCTGTGAGTGAGAGAGAAGGAGAAGCTGTGAGTGAGAGAGAGAGAGAAGCTGTGAGTGAGAGAGAGAAAGAGAAGCTGTGTGTGTCTGAGAGAGAGAGAAAGAGAAGCTGTGAGTGAGTAAGAGAGAAAGAGAAGGTGTGTCTGAGAGAGAGAGAAAGAGAAGCTGAGAGTGAGAGAGAAAGAATGAGAAGCTGTGAGTGAGAGAGAGAGAGAAAGAAAAGCTGTGAGTGAGAGAGAGAGAAAGAGAAGCTGTGAGTGAGTGAGAGAGAGAGGAGCTGTGAGTGAGTGAGAGAGAGAAAGAGCAGCTGTGAGCAAGAGCGAGAGAGAAAGAGCTGTGTGAGTAATAGAGAGAGAGAAAGTGAAGCTGAGAGTGGGAGAGAGAGAAAGAGAAGCTGTGTGTGTGAGGAGAAAGAGAAGCTGTGAGTGAGTGAGAGAGAAAGAGAAGCTGTGTGTGAGAGAGAGAGAGAAGCTGAGAGTGAGAGAGAGAGAATGAGAAGGTGTGAGTGAGAGAGAGAGACAAAGAGAAGCTGTGTGTGAGAGAGAGAGAACGAGAAGCTGTGTGTGAGAGAGAGAGAGAAAGAGAAGCTGTGAGTGAGGGAGAGAGAGAAAGAGAAGCTGTGAGTGAGAGGGAGGGAGAGAAGCTGTGAGTGTGTGAGAGAGAGAAAATCAGGGAGTGAGTAAGAGAGAGAGAGGGAAGCTGTGAGAGAGAGAGAGAGAAATAGAAGCTGTAAGTGAGAGAGAGAGAAAGAGAAACTGTGAGTGAAAGAGAGAGAGAGAAGCTGTGAGTGAGAGAGAGAGAAAGAAAGAGAAGCTGTGAGTGAGAGCGAGAGAGAAAGAGAAGCTGTGTGAGTGATAGAGAGAGAGAAAGTGAAGCTGAGAGTGAGAGAGAGAGAAAGAGATGCTGTAAGTGTGAGAGAGAGAAGCTGTGTGTGAGAGAGAGAGAAAGAGAAGCTGTGAGTGAGAGAGAGAGAGAGAGAGAAGCTGTGAGTGAGAGAGAGAGAGAGAGTGAGAAGCTGTGTGTGTGAGAGAGAGAAGCTGGGAGTGAGTAAGAGAGAGAGAGAGAAGCTGTGTGAGAGAGAGAGAGAAGCTGTGAGTGAGAGAGAGAAAGAAAGAGAAGCTGTGAGTGAGAGAGAGAGAGAGAAAGAGAAGCTGTGTGTGAGAGAGAGAGAAAGAGAAGCTGTGAGTGAGATAGAGAGAGAGAAGCTGTGAGTGAGAGAGAGAGAGAGAGAGAAGCTGTGAGTGAGAGAGAGAGAAGCTGTGAGTGAGTGAGAGAGAGAGAATCAATGAGTGAGTAAGAGAGAGAAGCTGTGAGTGTGAGAGAGAGAGAAATAGAAGCTGTAAGTGAGAGAGAGAAGCTGTGTGTGTGTGTGAGAGAGAGAAGCTGTGAGTGAGAGAGAGAGAAAGAGAAGCTGTGAGTGAGAGAGAGAGAGAGAAAGAAGCTGTGTGTGTGATAGAGAGAAAGAGAAGCTGAGTGAGAGAGGGAGACAGAGAAGCTGTGAGTGAGAGAGAGAGAGACAAAGAAGCTGTGTGTGTTGAGAGAGAAAGAGAATCTGTGAGTGAGAGAGAGAGAAAGAGAAGCTGTGAGTAAGAGAGAGAGAAAGAGAAGCTATGAGTGAGTGAGTGAGAGAGAGAGAAGCTGTGTGTGAGTGAGTGAGAGAGAGAGAAGCTGTGAGTGAGAGAGAGAGAGAAAGAAGCTGTAGGTGAGAGAAAGAAAAAGAAGCTGTGAGTGAGAGAGAGAGGGAGAAGCTGTGAGTGAGAGAGAGAAGGAGAAGCTGTGAGTGAGAGAGAGAGAGAAGCTGTGAGTGAGAGAGAAAGAGAGAGAGAGAAGCTGTGAGTAAGAGAGAGAGAGAGAAAGAAAGAGAAGCTTTGATTGTGTGAGAGAGAAAGAGAAGCTGTGAGTGAGAGAGAGAGAGAGAATCAAGGAGTGGGTAAGAGAGAGAGCTGTGAGTGAGTGAGAGAGAGAAATAGAAGCTGTAAGTGAGAGAGAGAGAAGCTGTGTGTGTGTGTGAGAGAGAGAAGCTGTGAGTGAGAGAGAGAAAGAAAGAGAAGCTGTGAGTGAGAGAGAGAGAGAAAAAGAAGCTGTGTGTGTGTGAGAGAGAAAGAGAATCTGTGAGTGAGAGAGGGAGAAAGAGAAGCTGTGAGTAAGAGAGAGAGAAAGAGAAGCTATGTGTGAGTGAGTGAGAGAGAGAAGCTGGGAGTGAGTGAGTGAGTGAGAGAGAGAGAAGCTGTGAGTGAGAGAGAGAGAAAGAAGCTGTAGGTGAGAGAGAGAAAAAGAAGCTGTGAGTGAGAGAGAGAGAGAAGCTGTGAGTGAGAGAGAAGGAGAAGCTGTGAGTGAGTGAGAGAGAGAAAGAGAAGCTGTGTGAGAGAGAGAGAAAGAAGCTGTGTGTGTGATAGAGAGAGAGAAAGAGAAGCTGAGTGTGAGAGAGAGACAGAGAAGCTGTGAGTGAGAGAGAGAGAGAAAAAGAAGCTGTGTGTGTGTGAGAGAGAAAGAGAATCTGTGAGTGAGAGAGAGAGAAAGAGAAGCTGTGAGTAAGAGAGAGAGAAAGAGAAGCTATGTGTGAGTGAGTGAGAGAGAGAAGCTGGGAGTGAGTGAGTGATTGAGAGAGAGAGAAGCTGTGAGTGAGAGAGAGAGAGAAAGAAGCTGTAGGTGAGAGAGAGAAAAAGAAGCTGTGAGTGAGAGAGAGAGAGAAGCTGTGAGTGAGAGAGAAGGAGAAGCTGTGAGTGAGAGAGAGAGAGAGAAGCTGTGAGTGAGAGAGAGAAAGAGATGCTGTGTGTGTCTGAGAGAGAGAGAAAGAGAAGCTGTGAGTGAGTAAGAGAGAAAGAGAAGCTGTGTCTGAGAGAGAGAGAAAGAGAAGCTGAGAGTGAGAGAGAGAGAATGAGAAGCTGTGAGTGAGAGAGAGAGAAAGAAAAGCTGTGAATGAGAGAGAGAGAAAGAGAAGCTGTGAGTGAGTGAGAGAGAGAGGAGCTGTGAGTGAGTGAGAGAGAGAAAGAGCAGCTGTGAGCGAGAGCGAGAGAGAAAGAGCTGTGTGAGTAATAGAGAGAGAGAAAGTGAAGCTGAGAGTGGGAGAGAGAGAGAAAGAGAAGCTGTGTGTGTGTGAGAGAGAGAAAGAGAAGCTGTGAGTGAGTGAGAGAGAAAGAGAAGCTGTGTGTGTGAGAGAGAGAGAAGCTGAGAGTGAGAGAGAGAGAATGAGAAGGTGTGAGTGAGAGAGAGAGACAAAGAGAAGCTGTTTGTGAGAGAGAGAGAACGAGAAGCTGTGAGTGAGAGAGAGAGAGAAAGAGAAGCTGTGAGTGAGGGAGAGAGAGAAAGAGAAGCTGTGAGTGAGAGGGAGGGAGAGAAGCTGTGAGTGTGTGAGAGAGAGAAAATCAGGGAGTGAGTAAGAGAGAGAGAGGGAAGCTGTGAGTGAGAGAGAGAGAGAAATAGAAGCTGTAAGTGAGAGAGAGAGAAAGAGAAACTGTGAGTGAAAGAGAGAGAGAGAAGCTGTGAGTGAGAGAGAGAGAGAAAGAAAGAGAAGCTGTGAGTGAGAGCGAGAGAGAAAGAGATGCTGTAAGTGAGAGAGAGAGAGAAGCTGTGTGTGTGAGAGAGAGAAAGAGAAGCTGTGAGTGAGAGAGAGAGAGAGAGAAAGAGAAGCTGTGTGAGAGAGAGAGAGAGTGAGAAGCTGTGTGTGTGTGAGAGAGAGAAGCTGGGAGTGAGTAAGAAGGAGAGAAGCTGTGTGTGTGAGAGAGAAGCTGTGAGTGAGAGAGAGTGAGAGAGAAAGAGAAGCTGTGAGTGAGAGAGAGAGAGAGAGAGAGAAGCTGTGAGTAAGAGAGAGAGAGAGAGAAAGAAAGAGAAGCTTTGTGTGTGTGAGAGAGAAAGAGAAGCTGTGAGTGAGAGAGAGAGAGAGAAGCTGTGAGTGAGTGAGAGAGAGAGAATCAAGGAGTGAGTAAGAGAGAGAGAAGCTGTGAGTGAGTGAGAGAGAGAAATAGAAGCTGTAAGTGAGAGAGAGAGAAGCTGTGTGTGTGTGTGTGAGAGAAGCTGTGAGTGAGAGAGAGAGAGAAAGAGAAGCTGTGAGTGAGAGAGAGAGAGAAAGAAGCTGTGTGTGTGATAGAGAGAGAGAAAGAGAAGCTGAGTGTGAGAGAGAGACAGAGAAGCTGTGAGTGAGAGAGAGAGAGAAAAAGAAGCTGTGTGTGTGTGAGAGAAAGAGAATCTGTGAGTGAGAGAGAAAGAAAGAGAAGCTGTGAGTAAGAGAGAGAGAAAGAGAAGCTATGAGTGAGTGAGTGAGAGAAGATGTGAGTGAGTGAGTGAGTGAGAGAGAGAGAAGCTGTGAGTGAGAGAGAGAGAGAAAGAAGCTGTAGGTGAGAGAGAGAAAAAGAAGCTGTGAGTGAGAGAGAGAGAGAAGCTGTGAGTGAGAGAGAAGGAGAAGCTGTGAGTGAGAGAGAGAGAGAAGCTGTGAGTGAGAGAGAGAAAGAGAAGCTGTGTGTGTCTGAGAGAGAGAGAAAGAGAAGCTGTGAGTGAGTAAGAGAGAAAGAGAAGCTGTGTCTGAGAGAGAGAGAAAGAGAAGCTGAGAGTGAGAGAGAAAGAATGAGAAGCTGTGAGTGAGAGAGAGAGAGAAAGAAAAGCTGTGAGTGAGAGAGAGAGAAAGAGAAGCTGTGAGTGAGTGAGAGAGAGAGGAGCTGTGAGTGAGTGAGAGAGAGAAAGAGCAGCTGTGAGCGAGAGCGAGAGAGAAAGAGCTGTGTGAGTAATAGAGAGAGAGAAAGTGAAGCTGAGAGTGGGAGAGAGAGAAAGAGAAGCTGTTTGTGTGAGGAGAAAGAGAAGCTGTGAGTGAGTGAGAGAGAAAGAGAAGCTGTGTGTGAGAGAGAGAGAGAAGCTGAGAGTGAGAGAGAGAGAATGAGAAGGTGTGAGTGAGAGAGAGAGACAAAGAGAAGCTGTGTGTGAGAGAGAGAGAACGAGAAGCTGTGTGTGAGAGAGAGAGAGAAAGAGAAGCTGTGAGTGAGGGAGAGAGAGAAAGAGAAGCTGTGAGTGAGAGGGAGGGAGAGAAGCTGTGAGTGTGTGAGAGAGAGAAAATCAGGGAGTGAGTAAGAGAGAGAGAGGGAAGCTGTGTGAGAGAGAGAGAGAAATAGAAGCTGTAAGTGAGAGAGAGAGAAAGAGAAACTGTGAGTGAAAGAGAGAGAGAGAAGCTGTGAGTGAGAGAGAGAGAGAGAAAGAAAGAGAAGCTGTGAGTAAGAGCGAGAGAGAAAGAGAAGCTGTGTGAGTGATAGAGAGAGAGAAAGTGAAGCTGAGAGTGAGAGAGAGAGAAAGAGATGCTGTAAGTGAGAGAGAGAGAAGCTGTGTGTGAGAGAGAGAGAAAGAGAAGCTGTGAGTGAGAGAGAGAGAGAGAGAGAAGCTGTGAGTGAGAGAGAGAGAGAGAGTGAGAAGCTGTGTGTGTGAGAGAGAGAAGCTGGGAGTGAGTAAGAGAGAGAGAGAGAAGCTGTGTGAGAGAGAGAGAGAAGCTGTGAGTGAGAGAGAGAAAGAAAGAGAAGCTGTGAGTGAGAGAGAGAGAGAGAAAGAGAAGCTGTGTGTGTGTGAGAAAGAGAAGCTGTGAGTGAGATAGAGAGAGAGAAGCTGTGAGTGAGAGAGAGAGAGAGAAGCTGTGAGTGAGAGAGAGAGAAGCTGTGAGTGAGTGAGAGAGAGAGAATCAATGAGTGAGTAAGAGAGAGAAGCTGTGAGTGTGAGAGAGAGAGAAATAGAAGCTGTAAGTGAGAGAGAGACGCTGTGTGTGTGTGTGTGAGAGAGAGAAGCTGTGAGTGAGAGAGAGAGAAAGAGAAGCTGTGAGTGAGAGAGAGAGAGAGAAAGAAGCTGTGTGTGTGATAGAGAGAAAGAGAAGCTGAGTGAGAGAGGGAGACAGAGAAGCTGTGAGTGAGAGAGAGAGAAAGAGAAGCTATGAGTAAGAGAGAGAGAAAGAGAAGCTATGAGTGAGTGAGTGAGAGAGAGAGAAGCTGTGTGTGAGTGAGTGAGAGAGAGAGAAGCTGTGAGTGAGAGAGAGAGAGAAAGAAGCTGTAGGTGAGAGAAAGAAATAGAAGCTGTGAGTGAGAGAGAGAGGGAGAAGCTGTGAGTGAGAGAGAGAAGGAGAAGCTGTGAGTGAGAGAGAGAGAGAAGCTGTGAGTGAGAGAGAAAGAGAGAGAGAGAAGCTGTGAGTAAGAGAGAGAGAGAGAAAGAAAGAGAAGCTTTGATTGTGTGAGAGAGAAAGAGAAGCTGTGAGTGAGAGAGAGAGAGAGAGAAGCTGTGAGTGAGTGAGAGAGAGAGAATCAAGGAGTGGGTAAGAGAGAGAGCTGTGAGTGAGTGAGAGAGAGAAATAGAAGCTGTAAGTGAGAGAGAGAGAAGCTGTGTGTGTGTGTGAGAGAGAGAAGCTGTGAGTGAGAGAGAGAAAGAAAGAGAAGCTGTGAGTGAGAGAGAGAGAAAGAAGCTGTGTGTGTGATAGAGAGAGAGAAAGAGAAGCTGAGTGTGAGAGAGAGACAGAGAAGCTGTGAGTGAGAGAGAGAGAGAAAAAGAAGCTGTGTGTGTGTGAGAGAGAAAGAGAATCTGTGAGTGAGAGAGAGAGAAAGAGAAGCTGTGAGTAAGGGAGAGAGAAAGAGAAGCTATGTGTGAGTGAGTGAGAGAGAGAAGCTGGGAGTGAGTGAGTGAGTGAGAGAGAGAGAAGCTGTGAGTGAGAGAGGGAGAAAGAAGCTGTAGGTGAGAGAGAGAAAAAGAAGCTGTGAGTGAGAGAGAGAGAGAAGCTGTGAGTGAGAGAGAAGGAGAAGCTGTGAGTGAGTGAGAGAGAGAAAGAGAAGCTGTGTGTGTCTGAGAGAGAGAGAAAGAGAAGCTGTGAGTGAGTAATAGAGAAAGAGAAGCTGTGTCTGAGAGAGAGAGAAAGAGAAGCTGAGAGTGAGAGAGAGAGAATGAGAAGCTGTGAGTGAGTGAGAGAGAGAAAGAAAAGCTGTGAGTGAGAGAGAGAGAAAGAGAAGCTGTGAGTGAGTGAGAGAGAGAGGAGCTGTGAGTGAGTGAGAGAGAGAAAGAGCAGCTGTGAGCGAGAGCGAGAGAGAAAGAGCTGTGTGAGTAATAGAGAGAGAGAAAGTGAAGCTGAGAGTGTGAGAGAGAGAGAAAGAGAAGCTGTGTGTGTGTGAGAGAGAGAAAGAGAAGCTGTGAGTGAGTGAGAGAGAAAGAGAAGCTGTGTGTGTGTGAGAGAGAGAGAAGCTGAGAGTGAGAGAGAGAGAATGAGAAGGTGTGAGTGAGAGAGAGAGACAAAGAGAAGCTGTGTGTGAGAGAGAGAGAACGAGAAGCTGTGAGTGAGAGAGAGAGAGAAAGAGAAGCTGTGAGTGAGGGAGAGAGAGAAAGAGAAGCTGTGAGTGAGAGGGAGGGAGAGAAGCTGTGAGTGTGTGAGAGAGAGAAAATCAGGGAGTGAGTAAGAGAGAGAGAGGGAAGCTGTGAGTGAGAGAGAGAGAAATAGAAGCTGTAAGTGAGAGAGAGAGAAAGAGAAACTGTGAGTGAAAGCGAGAGAGAGAAGCTGTGAGTGAGAGAGAGAGAGAAAGTGAAGCTGTGTGAGTGATAGAGAGAGAGAAAGAGATGCTGTAAGTGAGAGAGAGAGAGAAGCTGTGTGTGAGAGAGAGAGAAAGAGAAGCTGTGAGTGAGAGAGAGAGAGAGAGAAAGAGAAGCTGAGAGAGAGAGAGAGAGAGTGAGAAGCTGTGTGTGTGTGAGAGAGAGAAGCTGGGAGTGAGTAAGAAGGAGAGAAGCTGTGTGTGTGAGAGAGAAGCTGTGAGTGAGAGAGAGTGAGAGAGAAAGAGAAGCTGTGAGTGAGAGAGAAAGAGAGAGAGAGAAGCTGTGAGTAAGAGAGAGAGAGAGAGAAAGAAAGAGAAGCTTTGTGTGTGTGAGAGAGAAAGAGAAGCTGTGAGTGAGAGAGAGAGAGAGAGAAGCTGTGAGTGAGTGAGAGAGAGAGAATCAAGGAGTGAGTAAGAGAGAGAGAAGCTGTGAGTGAGTGAGAGAGAGAAATAGAAGCTGTAAGTGAGAGAGAGAGAAGCTGTGTGTGTGTGTGTGAGAGAGAAGCTGTGAGTGAGAGAGAGAGAGACAGAGAAGCTGTGAGTGAGAGAGAGAGAGAGAAAGAAGCTGTGTGTGTGAGAGAGAAAGAGAATCTGTGAGTGAGAGAGAAAGAAAGAGAAGCTGTGAGTAAGAGAGAGAGAAAGAGAAGCTATGAGTGAGTGAGTGAGAGAGAGAAGATGTGAGTGAGTGAGTGAGTGAGAGAGAGAGAAGCTGTGAGTGAGAGAGAGAGAGAAAGAAGCTGTAGGTGAGAGAGAGAAAAAGAAGCTGTGAGTGAGAGAGAGAGAGAAGCTGTGAGTGAGAGAGAAGGAGAAGCTGTGAGTGAGAGAGAGAGAGAAGCTGTGAGTGAGAGAGAGAAAGAGAAGCTGTGTGTGTGTGAGAGAGAGAGAAAGAGAAGCTGTGAGTGAGTAAGAGAGAAAGAGAAGCTGTGTCTGAGAGAGAGAGAAAGAGAAGCTGAGAGTGAGAGAGAAAGAATGA
This sequence comes from Bradypodion pumilum, assembly GCA_035047305.1. NCBI lineage: Eukaryota > Metazoa > Chordata > Lepidosauria > Squamata > Chamaeleonidae > Bradypodion > Bradypodion pumilum. Next base: position 226,601,869 of record JAWDJD010000002.1, on the reverse strand, counting down.
GAAGCTGTGAGTGAGAGAGAGAGAGAAAGAAAAGCTGTGAGTGAGAGAGAGAGAAAGAGAAGCTGTGAGTGAGTGAGAGAGAGAGGAGCTGTGAGTGAGTGAGAGAGAGAAAGAGCAGCTGTGAGCGAGAGCGAGAGAGAAAGAGCTGTGTGAGTAATAGAGAGAGAGAAAGTGAAGCTGAGAGTGGGAGAGAGAGAGAAAGAGAAGCTGTGTGTGTGAGGAGAAAGAGAAGCTGTGAGTGAGTGAGAGAGAAAGAGAAGCTGTGTGTGTGAGAGAGAGAGAGAAGCTGAGAGTGAGAGAGAGAGAATGAGAAGGTGTGAGTGAGAGAGAGAGACAAAGAGAAGCTGTGTGTGTGAGAGAGAGAACGAGAAGCTGTGTGTGTGAGAGAGAGAAAGAGAAGCTGTGAGTGAGGGAGAGAGAGAAAGAGAAGCTGTGAGTGAGAGGGAGGGAGAGAAGCTGTGAGTGTGTGAGAGAGAGAAAATCAGGGAGTGAGTAAGAGAGAGAGAGGGAAGCTGTGTGTGAGAGAGAGAGAGAAATAGAAGCTGTAAGTGAGAGAGAGAGAAAGAGAAACTGTGAGTGAAAGAGAGAGAGAGAAGCTGTGAGTGAGAGAGAGAGAGAAAGAAAGAGAAGCTGTGAGTGAGAGCGAGAGAGAAAGAGAAGCTGTGTGAGTGATAGAGAGAGAGAAAGTGAAGCTGAGAGTGAGAGAGAGAGAAAGAGATGCTGTAAGTGAGAGAGAGAGAAGCTGTGTGTGAGAGAGAGAGAAAGAGAAGCTGTGAGTGAGAGAGAGAGAGAGAGAGAAGCTGTGAGTGAGAGAGAGAGAGAGAGTGAGAAGCTGTGTGTGTGAGAGAGAGAAGCTGGGAGTGAGTAAGAGAGAGAGAGAGAAGCTGTGTGAGAGAGAGAGAGAAGCTGTGAGTGAGAGAGAGAAAGAAAGAGAAGCTGTGAGTGAGAGAGAGAGAGAGAAAGAGAAGCTGTGTGTGTGAGAGAGAGAAAGAGAAGCTGTGAGTGAGATAGAGAGAGAGAAGCTGTGAGTGAGAGAGAGAGAGAGAGAAGCTGTGAGTGAGAGAGAGAGAAGCTGTGAGTGAGTGAGGGAGAGAGAATCAATGAGTGAGTAAGAGAGAGAAGCTGTGAGTGAGAGAGAGAGAGAAATAGAAGCTGTAAGTGAGAGAGAGAAGCTGTGTGTGTGTGTGAGAGAGAGAAGCTGTGAGTGAGAGAGAGAGAAAGAGAAGCTGTGAGTGAGAGAGAGAGAGAGAAAGAAGCTGTGTGTGTGATAGAGAGAAAGAGAAGCTGAGTGAGAGAGGGAGACAGAGAAGCTGTGAGTGAGAGAGAGAGACACAAAGAAGCTGTGTGTGTGTTGAGAGAGAAAGAGAATCTGTGAGTGAGAGAGAGAGAAAGAGAAGCTGTGAGTAAGAGAGAGAGAAAGTGAAGCTATGAGTGAGTGAGTGAGAGAGAGAGAAGCTGTGTGTGAGTGAGTGAGAGAGAGAGAAGCTGTGAGTGAGAGAGAGAGAGAAAGAAGCTGTAGGTGAGAGAAAGAAAAAGAAGCTGTGAGTGAGAGAGAGAGGGAGAAGCTGTGAGTGAGAGAGAGAAGGAGAAGCTGTGAGTGAGAGAGAGAGAGAAGCTGTGAGTGAGAGAGAAAGAGAGAGAGAGAAGCTGTGAGTAAGAGAGAGAGAGAGAAAGAAAGAGAAGCTTTGATTGTGTGAGAGAGAAAGAGAAGCTGTGAGTGAGAGAGAGAGAGAGAGAGAGAAGCTGTGAGTGAGTGAGAGAGAGAGAATCAAGGAGTGGGTAAGAGAGAGAGCTGTGAGTGAGTGAGAGAGAGAAATAGAAGCTGTAAGTGAGAGAGAGAGAAGCTGTGTGTGTGTGTGAGAGAGAGAAGCTGTGAGTGAGAGAGAGAGAGAAAGAAAGAGAAGCTGTGAGTGAGAGAGAGAGAGAAAGAAGCTGTGTGTGTGATAGAGAGAGAGAAAGAGAAGCTGAGTGTGAGAGAGAGACAGAGAAGCTGTGAGTGAGAGAGAGAGAGAAAAAGAAGCTGTGTGTGTGTGAGAGAGAAAGAGAATCTGTGAGTGAGAGAGAGAGAAAGAGAAGCTGTGAGTAAGAGAGAGAGAAAGAGAAGCTATGTGTGAGTGAGTGAGAGAGAGAAGCTGGGAGTGAGTGAGTGAGTGAGTGAGAGAGAAGCTGTGAGTGAGTGAGAGAGAAAGAAGCTGTAGGTGAGAGAGAGAAAAAGAAGCTGTGAGTGAGAGAGAGAGAGAAGCTGTGAGTGAGAGAGAAGGAGAAGCTGTGAGTGAGTGAGAGAGAGAAAGAGAAGCTGTGTGTGTCTGAGAGAGAGAGAAAGAGAAGCTGTGAGTGAGTAATAGAGAAAGAGAAGCTGTGTCTGAGAGAGAGAGAAAGAGAAGCTGAGAGTGAGAGAGAGAGAATGAGAAGCTGTGAGTGAGAGAGAGAGAGAAAGAAAAGCTGTGAGTGAGAGAGAGAGAAAGAGAAGCTGTGAGTGAGTGAGAGAGAGAGGAGCTGTGAGTGAGTGAGAGAGAGAAAGAGCAGCTGTGAGCGAGAGCGAGAGAGAAAGAGCTGTGTGAGTAATAGAGAGAGAGAAAGTGAAGCTGAGAGTGGGTGAGAGAGAGAAAGAGAAGCTGTGTGTGTGTGAGAGAGAGAAAGAGAAGCTGTGAGTGAGTGAGAGAGAAAGAGAAGCTGTGTGTGTGTGTGAGAGAGAGAAGCTGAGAGTGAGAGAGAGAGAATGAGAAGGTGTGAGTGAGAGAGAGAGACAAAGAGAAGCTGTGTGTGAGAGAGAGAGAACGAGAAGCTGTGAGTGAGAGAGAGAGAGAAAGAGAAGCTGTGAGTGAGGGAGAGAGAGAAAGAGAAGCTGTGAGTGAGAGGGAGGGAGAGAAGCTGTGAGTGTGTGAGAGAGAGAAAATCAGGGAGTGAGTAAGAGAGAGAGAGGGAAGCTGTGAGTGAGAGAGAGAGAGAAATAGAAGCTGTAAGTGAGAGAGAGAGAAAGAGAAACTGTGAGTGAAAGAGAGAGAGAGAAGCTGTGAGTGAGAGAGAGAGAGAAAGAAAGAGAAGCTGTGAGTGAGAGTGAGAGAGAAAGAGAAGCTGTGTGAGTGATAGAGAGAGAGAAAGTGAAGCTGAGAGTGAGAGAGAGAGAGAAAGAGATGCTGTAAGTGAGAGAGAGAGAGAAGCTGTGTGTGTGAGAGAGAGAGAAAGAGAAGCTGTGAGTGAGAGAGAGAGAGAGAGAGAGAGAGAAGCTGTGAGTGAGAGAGAGAGAGTGAGAAGCTGTGTGTGTGTGAGAGAGAGAAGCTGGGAGTGAGTAAGAGAGAGAGAGAGAGAAGCTGTGTGTGAGAGAGAGAGAAGCTGTGAGTGAGAGAGAGAAAGAAAGAGAAGCTGTGAGTGAGAGAGAGTGAGAGAGAAAGAGAAGCTGTGAGTGAGAGAGAAAGAGAGAGAGAGAAGCTGTGAGTAAGAGAGAGAGAGAGAGAAAGAGAAGCTGTGTGTGTGAGAGAGAGAAAGAGAAGCTGTGAGTGAGAGAGAGAGAGAAGCTGTGAGTGAGTGAGAGAGAGAGAAGCTGTGAGTGAGAGAGAGAGAAGCTGTGAGTGAGTGAGAGAGAGAGAGAATCAATGAGTGAGTAAGAGAGAGAAGCTGTGAGTGAGAGTGAGAGAGAAATAGAAGCTGTAAGTGAGAGAGAGAAGCTGTGTGTGTGTGTGAGAGAGAGAGAAGCTGTGAGTGAGAGAGAGAGAGAAAGAGAAGCTGTGAGTGAGAGAGAGAGAGAAAGAAGCTGTGTGTGTGATAGAGAGAGAGAAAGAGAAGCTGAGTGAGAGAGGGAGACAGAGAAGCTGTGAGTGAGAGAGAGAGAGACAAAGAAGCTGTGTGTGTGTTGAGAGAGAAAAAGAATCTGTGAGTGAGAGAGAGAGAAAGAGAAGCTGTGAGTAAGAGAGAGAGAGAAAGAGAAGCTATGAGTGAGTGAGTGAGAGAGAGAGAAGCTGTGAGTGAGTGAGTGAGAGAGAGAGAAGCTGTGAGTGAGAGAGAGAGAGAGAAAGAAGCTGTAGGTGAGAGAAAGAAAAAGAAGCTGTGAGTGAGAGAGAGAGAGAAGCTGTGAGTGAGAGAGAGAGAACGAGAAGCTGTGAGTGAGAGAGAGAGAGAAGCTGTGAGTGAGAGAGAGAAAGAGAAGCTGGGTGTGTGTGAGAGAGAGAGAATGAGAAGCTGTGAGTGAGTAAGAGAGAAAGAGAAGCTGTGTCTGAGAGAGAAAGAAAGAGAAGCTGAGAGAGAGAGAAAGAGAAGCTGTGAGTGAGTGATTGAGAGAGGAGCTGTGAGTGAGTGAGAGAGAGAAAGAGCAGCTGTGAGCGAGAGCGAGAGAGAAAGAGCTGTGTGAGTAATAGAGAGAGAGAAAGAGAAGCTGAGAGTGAGAGAGAGAGAGAAAGAGATGCTGTAAGTGAGAGAGAGAGAGAAGCTGTGTGTGAGAGAGAGAGAAAGAGAAGCTGTGAGTGAGAGAGAGATAGAGAAAGAGAAGATTTGAGTGAGAGAGAGAGAAAGAGAAGCTGTGGGTGAGTGAGTGAGAGAGTGAGAAGCTGTGTGTGTGAGAGAGAGAGAAGCTGGGAGTGAGTAAGAGAGAGAGAGAGAAGCTGTGAGTGAGAGAGAGAGAGAGAAGCTATGAGTGTGAGAGAGAGAGAAGCTGTGAGTGAGAGAGAGTGAGAGAGAAAGAGAAGCTGTGAGTGAGAGAGAGAAAGAGAGAGAGAGAAGCTGTGAGCGAGAGAGAGTGAGAGAGAAAGAGAAGCTGTGAGTGAGAGATAGAAAGAGAGAGAGAAGCTGTGAGTAAGAGAGAGAGAGAGAAGCTGTGAGTGAGAGAGAGAGAGAGAAGCTATGAGTGTGAGAGAGAGAGAAGCTGTGAGTGAGAGAGAGTGAGAGAGAAAGAGAAGCTGTGTGTGAGAGAGAGAGAAACAGAAGCTGTGAGTGAGAGAGAGAGAGAGAAGCTGTGAGTGAGAGAGAGAAGCTGTGAGTGAGTGAGAGAGAGAAGCTGTGAGTGAGTGAGAGAGAGAGAATCAGGGAGTGAGTAAGAGAGAGAGAGATGCTGTGAGTAAGAGAGAGAGAGAAATAGAAGCTGTAAGTGAGGGAGAGAAGCTGTGTGTGTGAGAGAGAGAGAGAAGCTGTGAGTGAGAGAGAGAGAAAGAGAAGCAGTGAGTGAGTGAGAGAGAGAGAAAGAAGCTGTGTGAGTGATAGAGAGAGAGAAAGAGAAGCTGAGAATGAGAGAGAGAGAGAAAGAGATGCTGTAAGTGAGAGAGAGAGAAGCTGTGTGTGTGTGAGAGAGAAAGAGAAGTTGTGAGTGAGAGAGAGAGAGATAGAGAAAGAGAGGATTTGAGTGAGAGAGAGAGAGAAAGAGAAGCTGTGAGTGAGAGAGTGAGAAGCTGTGTGTGTGTGAGAGAGAAGCTGTGAGTGAGTAAGAGAGAGAGAGAAGATGTGTGAGAGAGAGAGAAGCTGTGAGTCAGAGAGAGAGAGAAGCTGTGATTGAGAGAGAGTGAGAGAGAGAAGCTGTGAGTGAGTGAGAGAGAGAATGTGTGAGTGAGAGAGAGAGAGAAAGAGAAGCTGTGAGTGAGAGAGATAGAAAGAGAAGCTGTGAGTGAGAGAGAAAGAAAGAGAAGCTGTGAGTAAGAGAGAGAGAAAGAGAAGCTATGAGTGAGTGAGTGAGAGAGAGAAGCTGTGAGTGAGTGAGTGAGTGAGAGGGAGAGAAGCTGTGAGTGAGAGAGAGAGAGAAAGAAGCTGTAGGTGAGAGAGAGAAAAAGAAGCTGAGTGAGAGAGAGAGAGAAGCTGTGAGTGAGAGAGAAGGAGAAGCTGTGAGTGAGAGAGAGAGAGAAGCTGTGAGTGAGAGAGAGTAAGAGAAGCTGTGTGTGTGAGAGAGAGAGAAAGAGAAGCTGTGAGTGAGTAAGAGAGAAAGAGAAGCTGTGTCTGAGAGAGAGAGAAAGAGAAGCTGAGAGTGAGAGAGAAAGAATGAGAAGCTGTGAGTGAGAGAGAGAGAGAAAGAAAAGCTGTGAGTGAGAGAGAGAGAAAGAGAAGCTGTGAGTGAGTGAAAGAGAGAGGAGCTGTGAGTGAGTGAGAGAGAGAAAGAGCAGCTGTGAGCGAGAGCGAGAGAGAAAGAGCTGTGTGAGTAATAGAGAGAGAGAAAGTGAAGCTGAGAGTGGGAGAGAGAGAGAAAGAGAAGCTGTGTGTGTGTGTGTGAGAGAAAGAGAAGCTGTGAGTGAGAGAGAGAGAAAGAGAAGCTGTGAGTGAGTGAGAGAGAGAGGAGCTGTGAGTGAGTGAGAGAGAGAAAGAGCAGCTGTGAGCGAGAGCAAGAGAGAAAGAGCTGTGTGAGTAATAGAGAGAGAGAAAGTGAAGCTGAGAGTGGGAGAGAGAGAGAAAGAGAAGCTGTGTGTGTGAGAGAGAGAGAGAGAAGCTGTGAGTGAGTGAGAGAGAGAGAAGCTGTGAGTGAGAGAGAGAGAAAGAGAAGCTGTGAGTGAGAGAGAGAGAGAGAACGAGAAGCTGTGAGTGAGAGAGAGAGAAAGAGATGCTGTGAGTGAGTGAGTGAGAGAGTGAGAAGCTGTGTGTGTGAGAGAGAGAGAAGCTGGGAGTGAGTTAGAGAGAGAGAGAGAAGCTGTGAGTGAGTGAGAGAGAGAGAAGCTATGAGTGTGAGAGAGAGAGAAGCTGTGAGTGAGAGAGAGTGAGAGAGAAAGAGAAGCTGTGAGTGAGAGAGAGAAAGAGAGAGAGAAGCTGTGAGCGAGAGAGAGTGAGAGAGAAAGAGAAGCTGTGAGTGAGAGAGAGAAAGAGAGAGAGAAGCTGTGAGTGAGAGAGAGAGAAAGAGAAGCTGTGTGTGTGAGAGAGAGAAACAGAAGCTGTGAGAGAGAGAGAGAGAGAAGCTGTGAGTGAGAGAGAGAAGCTGTGAGTGAGAGAGAGAGAGAAGCTGTGAGTGAGTGAGAGAGAGAGAATCAGGGAGTGAGTAAGAGAGAGAGATGCTGTGAGTAAGAGAGAGAGAGAAATAGAAGCTGTAAGTGAGGGAGAGAAGCTGTGTGTGTGTGAGAGAGAGAGAAGCTGTGAGTGAGAGAGAGAGAAAGAGAAGCAGTGAGTGAGTGAGTGAGAGAGAAAGAAGCTGTGTGAGTGATAGAGAGAGAGAAAGAGAAGCTGAGAATGAGAGAGAGAGAGAAAGAGATGCTGTAAGTGAGAGAGAGAGAAGCTGTGTGTGTGAGAGAGAGAAAGAGAAGTTGTGAGTGAGAGAGAGAGATAGATAGAGAAAGAGAAGATTTGAGTGAGAGAGAGAGAGAAAGAGAAGCTGTGAGTGAGAGAGTGAGAAGCTGTGTGTGTGAGAGAGAGAAGCTGTGAGTGAGTAAGAGAGAGAGAGAAGCTGTGTGAGAGAGAGAGAAGCTGTGAGTCAGAGAGAGAGAGAAGCTGTGATTGAGAGAGAGTGAGAGAGAGAAGCTGTGAGTGAGTGAGAGAGAGAGAATGTGTGAGTGAGAGAGAGAGAGAAAGAGAAGCTGTGAGTGAGAGAGATAGAAAGAGAAGCTGTGAGTGAGAGAGAAAGAAAGAGAAGCTGTGAGTAAGAGAGAGAGAAAGAGAAGCTATGAGTGAGTGAGTGAGAGAGAGAAGCTGTGAGTGAGTGAGTGAGTGAGAGAGTGAGAAGCTGTGAGTGAGAGTGAGAGAGAAAGAAGCTGTAGGTGAGAGAGAGAAAAAGAAGCTGTGAGTGAGTGAGAGAGAGAAGCTGTGAGTGAGAGAGAAGGAGAAGCTGTGAGTGAGAGAGAGAGAGAGAAGCTGTGAGTGAGAGAGAGAAAGAGAAGCTGTGTGTGTGTGAGAGAGAGAAAGAGAAGCTGTGAGTGAGTAAGAGAGAAAGAGAAGCTGTGTCTGAGAGAGAGAGAAAGAGAAGCTGAGAGTGAGAGAGAAAGAATGAGAAGCTGTGAGTGAGAGAGAGAGAGAAAGAAAAGCTGTGAGTGAGAGAGTGAAAAAGAGAAGCTGTGAGTGAGTGAGAGAGAGAGGAGCTGTGAGTGAGTAAGAGAGAGAGAGAAGCTGTGAGTGAGAGAGAGAGAAAGAAAGAAAGAGAAGCTGTGAGTGAGAGAGAGTGAGAGAGAGAGAAGCTGTGAGTGAGTGAGAGAGAGAGAAGCTGTGATTGAGAGAGAGAGAAAGAGAAGCTGTGAGTGAGAGAGAGAGAGAGAACGAGAAGCTGTGAGTGAGAGAGAGAGAGAAGCTGTGTGTGTGTGAGAGAGAAAGAGAAGCTGTGAGTGAGAGAGAGAGAAAGAGAAGCTGTAAGTGAGAGAGAGAAAGAGAAGGAGATGCTGTGAGTAAGTGAGAGAGTGAGAAGATGTGAGTGAGTGAGAGAGAGAGAAGCTGGGAGTGAGTAAGAGAGAGAGAGAAGCTGTGAGTGAGAGAGAGAGAAAGAAAGAAAGAGAAGCTGTGAGTGAGAGAGAGTGAGAGAGAGAGAAGCTGTGAGTGAGTGAGAGAGAGAGAAGCTGTGATTGAGAGAGAGAGAAAGATAAGCTGTGAGTGAGAGAGAGAGAGAGAACGAGAAGCTGTGAGTGAGAGAGAGAGAAAGAGATGCTGTGAGTGAGTGAGTGAGAGAGTGAGAAGCTGTGTGTGTGAGAGAGAGAGAAGCTGGGAGTGAGTAAGAGAGAGAGAGAGAAGCTGTGAGTGAGAGAGAGAGAGAGAAGCTATGAGTGTGAGAGAGAGAGAATCTGTGAGTGAGAGAGAGTGAGAGAGAAAGAGAAGCTGTGAGTGAGAGAGAGAAAGAGAGAGAGAGAAGCTGTGAGCGAGAGAGAGTGAGAGAGAAAGAGAAGCTGTGAGTGAGAGAGAGAAAGAGAGAGGGAAGCTGTGAGTGTGAGAGAGAGAAAGAGAAGCTGTGTGTGAGAGAGAGAGAAACAGAAGCTGTGAGTGAGAGAGAGAGAGAGAAGCTGTGAGTGAGAGAGAGAAGCTGTGAGTGAGAGAGAGAGAGAAGCTGTGAGTGAGTGAGAGAGAGAGAATCAGGGAGTGAGTAAGAGAGAGAGAGATGCTGTGAGTAAGAGAGAGAGAGAAATAGAAGCTGTAAGTGAGGGAGAGAAGCTGTGTGTATGTGAGAGAGAGAGAAGCTGTGAGTGAGAGAGAGAGAAAGAGAAGCAGTGAGTGAGTGAGAGAGAGAAAGAAGCTGTGTGAGTGATAGAGAGAGAGAAAGAGAAGCTGAGAATGAGAGAGAGAGAAAGAGATGCTGTAAGTGAGAGAGAGAGAAGCTGTGTGTGTGAGAGAGAGAAAGAGAAGTTGTGAGTGAGAGAGAGAGATAGAGAAAGAGAAGATTTGAGTGAGAGAGAGAGAGAAAGAGAAGCTGTGAGTGAGAGAGTGAGAAGCTGTGTGTGTGAGAGAGAGAAGCTGTGAGTGAGTAAGAGAGAGAGAGAGAAGCTGTGTGAGAGAGAGAGAAGCTGTGAGTCAGAGAGAGAGAGAAGCTGTGATTGAGAGAGAGTGAGAGAGAGAAGCTGTGAGTGAGTGAGAGAGAGAGAATGTGTGAGTGAGAGAGAGAGAGAAAGAGAAGCTGTGAGTGAGAGAGATAGAAAGAGAAGCTGTGAGTGAGAGAGAAAGAAAGAGAAGCTGTGAGTAAGAGAGAGAGAAAGAGAAGCTATGAGTGAGTGAGTGAGAGAGAGAAGCTGTGAGTGAGTGAGTGAGTGAGAGAGAGAGAAGCTGTGAGTGAGAGAGAGAGAGAAAGAAGTTGTAGGTGAGAGAGAGAAAAAGAAGCTGTGAGTGAGAGAGAGAGAGAAGCTGTGAGTGAGAGAGAAGGAGAAGCTGTGAGTGAGAGAGAGAGAGAGAAGCTGTGAGTGAGAGAGAGAAAGAGAAGCTGTGTGTGTGAGAGAGAGAGAAAGAGAAGCTGTGAGTGAGTAAGAGAGAAAGAGAAGCTGTGTCTGAGAGAGAGAGAAAGAGAAGCTGAGAGTGAGAGAGAAAGAATGAGAAGCTGTGAGTGAGAGAGAGAGACAAAGAAAAGCTGTGAGTGAGAGAGAGAAAAAGAGAAGCTGTGAGTGAGTGAGAGAGAGAGGAGCTGTGAGTGAGTGAGAGAGAGAAAGAGCAGCTGTGAGCGAGAGCGAGAGAGAAAGAGCTGTGTGAGTAATAGAGAGAGAGAAAGTGAAGCTGAGAGTGCGAGAGAGAGAGAAAGAGAAGCTGTGTGTGAGAGAGAGAGAGAAAGAGAAGCTGTGAGTGAGTGAGAGAGAAAGAGAAGCTGTGTGTGTGAGAGAGAGAGAGAAGCTGAGAGTGAGCGAGAGAGAATGAGAAGGTGTGAGTGAGAGAGAGAGACAAAGAGAAGCTGTGTGTGAGAGAGAGAGAACGAGAAGCTGTGAGTGAGAGAGAGAGAGAAGCTGTGTGTGTGTGAGAGAGAAAGAGAAGCTGTGAGTGAGAGAGAGAGAAAGAGAAGCTGTAAGTGAGAGAGAGAAAGAGAAGGAGATGCTGTGAGTAAGTGAGAGAGTGAGAAGATGTGAGTGAGTGAGAGAGAGAGAAGCTGGGAGTGAGTAAGAGAGAGAGAGAAGCTGTGAGTGAGAGAGAGAGAAAGAAAGAAAGAGAAGCTGTGAGTGAGAGAGAGTGAGAGAGAGAAGCTGTGAGTGAGTGAGAGAGAGAGAAGCTGTGAGTGAGAGAGAGAGAGAAAGAGAAGCTGTGAGTGAGAGAGAGAGAGAGAACGAGAAGCTGTGAGTGAGAGAGAGAGAAAGAGATGCTGTGAGTGAGTGAGTGAGAGAGTGAGAAGCTGTGAGTGAGTGAGAGAGAGAGGAGCAGGGAGTGAGTAAGAGAGAGAGATGCTGTGAGTGAGGGAGAGAGAGAGAGAAGCTGTGTGTGTGATAGAGATAAAGAGAAGCTGTGAGTGAGAGAGAGAGAAAGAGAAGCTGTGAGTGACAGAGAGAGAGAGTGAGAAGCTGTGTGTGTGAGAGAGAGAGAAGCTGGGAGTGAGTAAGAGAGAGAGAGAAGCTGTGAGAGAGAGAGAAGCTGTGAGTGAGAGGGAGAGAGAGAAGCTGTGAGTGAGAGAGTGAGAGAGAGAGAAGATGTGAGTGAGTGAGAGAGAGAAGCTGTGTGTGAGAGAGAGAGAAAGAGAAGCTGTAAGTGAGAGAGAGTGAGAAAGAGAGAAGCTGTGAGTGAGAGAGAGAGAGAAAGAGAAGCTGTGAGTGAGTGAGAGAGAGAGAAGCTGAGAGTGAGAGAGAGAGAATGAGAAGGTGTGAGTGAGAGAGAGAGAGAGAAAGAGAAGCTGTGTGTGTGTGAGAGAGAGAAAGAGAAGCTGTGAGTGAGTAAGAGAGAAAGAGAAGCTGTGTCTGAGAGAGAGAGAAAGAGAAGCTGAGAGTGAGAGAGAAAGAATGAGAAGCTGTGAGTGAGTGAGAGAGAGAAAGAAAAGCTGTGAGTGAGAGAGAGAAAAAGAGAAGCTGTGAGTGAGTGAGAGAGAGAGGAGCTGTGAGTGAGTAAGAGAGAGAGAGAAGCTGTGAGTGAGAGAGAGAGAAAGAAAGAAAGAGAAGCTGTGAGTGAGAGAGAGTGAGAGAGAGAGAAGCTGTGAGTGAGTGAGAGAGAGAGAAGCTGTGATTGAGAGAGAGAGAAAGAGAAGCTGTGAGTGAGAGAGAGAGAGAGAACGAGAAGCTGTGAGTGAGAGAGAGAGAGAAGCTGTGTGTGTGTGAGAGAGAAAGAGAAGCTGTGAGTGAGAGAGAGAGAAAGAGAAGCTGTAAGTGAGAGAGAGAAAGAGAAGGAGATGCTGTGAGTAAGTGAGAGAGTGAGAAGATGTGAGTGAGTGAGAGAGAGAGAAGCTGGGAGTGAGTAAGAGAGAGAGAGAAGCTGTGAGTGAGAGAGAGAGAAAGAAAGAAAGAGAAGCTGTGAGTGAGAGAGAGTGAGAGAGAGAGAAGCTGTGAGTGAGTGAGAGAGAGAAGCTGTGATTGAGAGAGAGAGAAAGAGAAGCTGTGAGTGAGAGAGAGAGAGAGAACGAGAAGCTGTGAGTGAGAGAGAGAGAAAGAGATGCTGTGAGTGAGTGAGTGAGAGAGTGAGAAGCTGTGTGTGTGAGAGAGAGAGAAGCTGGGAGTGAGTAAGAGAGAGAGAGAGAAGCTGTGAGTGAGAGAGAGAGAGAGAAGCTATGAGTGTGAGAGAGAGAGAATCTGTGAGTGAGAGAGAGTGAGAGAGAATGAGAAGCTGTGAGTGAGAGAGAGAAAGAGAGAGAGAGAAGCTGTGAGCGAGAGAGAGTGAGAGAGAAAGAGAAGCTGTGAGTGAGAGAGAGAAAGAGAGAGGGAAGCTGTGAGTGTGAGAGAGAGAAAGAGAAGCTGTGTGTGAGAGAGAGAGAAACAGAAGCTGTGAGTGAGAGAGAGAGAGAGAAGCTGTGAGTGAGAGAGAGAAGCTGTGAGTGAGAGAGAGAGAGAAGCTGTGAGTGAGTGAGAGAGAGAGAATCAGGGAGTGAGTAAGAGAGAGAGAGATGCTGTGAGTAAGAGAGAGAGAGAAATAGAAGCTGTAAGTGAGGGAGAGAAGCTGTGTGTATGTGAGAGAGAGAGAAGCTGTGAGTGAGAGAGAGAGAAAGAGAAGCAGTGAGTGAGTGAGAGAGAGAAAGAAGCTGTGTGAGTGATAGAGAGAGAGAAAGAGAAGCTGAGAATGAGAGAGAGAGAAAGAGATGCTGTAAGTGAGAGAGAGAGAAGCTGTGTGTGTGAGAGAGAGAAAGAGAAGTTGTGAGTGAGAGAGAGAGATAGAGAAAGAGAAGATTTGAGTGAGAGAGAGAGAGAAAGAGAAGCTGTGAGTGAGAGAGTGAGAAGCTGTGTGTGTGAGAGAGAGAAGCTGTGAGTGAGTAAGAGAGAGAGAGAGAAGCTGTGTGAGAGAGAGAGAAGCTGTGAGTCAGAGAGAGAGAGAAGCTGTGATTGAGAGAGAGTGAGAGAGAGAAGCTGTGAGTGAGTGAGAGAGAGAGAATGTGTGAGTGAGAGAGAGAGAGAAAGAGAAGCTGTGAGTGAGAGAGATAGAAAGAGAAGCTGTGAGTGAGAGAGAAAGAAAGAGAAGCTGTGAGTAAGAGAGAGAGAAAGAGAAGCTATGAGTGAGTGAGTGAGAGAGAGAAGCTGTGAGTGAGTGAGTGAGTGAGAGAGAGAGAAGCTGTGAGTGAGAGAGAGAGAGAAAGAAGTTGTAGGTGAGAGAGAGAAAAAGAAGCTGTGAGTGAGAGAGAGAGAGAAGCTGTGAGTGAGAGAGAAGGAGAAGCTGTGAGTGAGAGAGAGAGAGAGAAGCTGTGAGTGAGAGAGAGAAAGAGAAGCTGTGTGTGTGTGAGAGAGAGAAAGAGAAGCTGTGAGTGAGTAAGAGAGAAAGAGAAGCTGTGTCTGAGAGAGAGAGAAAGAGAAGCTGAGAGTGAGAGAGAAATAGAAGCTGTAAGTGAGAGAGAGAGAAAGAGAAACTGTGAGTGAAAGAGAGAGAGAGAAGCTGTGAGTTAGAGAGAGAGAGAAAGAAAGAGAAGCTGTGAGTGAGAGTGAGAGAGAAAGAGAAAGAGAAGCTGAGAGTGAGATAGAGAGAAAGAGATGCTGTAAAAGAGAGAGAGAGAGAGAATTAGGGAGTAAGAGAGAGAAAAGCTGTGAGTGTGAGAGAGAGAGAAATGGAAGGTGTAAGTGAGAGAGAGTAAGAGAGGCTGTGAGTGAGAGAGGGAGAGAGAAGCTGTTAGTGAGCGAGAGAGAAGTTGTGAGTGAAAGAGAGAGAGAAAGAGAAGCTGTGTGTGTGATAGAGAGAGAGAAAGAGAAGCTGAGAGTGAGAGAGAGAGAGAAAGAGAAGCTGTAAGTGAGAGAGAGAGAAGCTGTGTGTGAGAGAGAGAAAGAGAAGCTGTGAGTGAGTGAGAGAGAGAGAAAGAGAAGCTGTGAGTGAGAGAGAGAGAAAGAGATGCTGTGAGTGAGTGAGTGAGAGAGTGGGAAGCTGTGAGTGAGTGAGAGAGAGAGAAGCTGTGAGTGATTAAGAGAGAGAGAGAGAAGCTGTGAGTGAGTGAGAGAGAGAGTGAGAAGCTGTGAGTGAGAGAGAGAGAAGCTGGGAGTGAGAGAGAGAAGCTGTGAATGAGAGAGAGAGAAAGAGAAGCTGAGAGAGAGAGTGTGTGAGAGAGAAGCTGTGAGTGAGTGAGAGAGAAGATGAGAAGCTGTGTGTGAGAGAGAGAAAGAGAAGCTGTGAGTGAGAAAGATAGAAAGAGAAGCTGTGAGTGAGAGAAAGAGAGAGAAGCTGTGAGTGAGAGAGAGAGAGAGAATCAGGGAGTAAGAGAGAGAGAAGCTGTGAGTGAGAGGGAGAGAGAAATAGAAGGTGTAAGTGAGAGATAGAAAGAGAAGCTGTGAGTGAGAGATGGAGAGAAGCTGTTAGTGAGAGAGAGAGAAGCTGTGAGTGACAGAGAAAGAGAAGCTGTGTGTGTGTGTGAGAAAGAGAAAGAGAAGCTGAGAGTGAGAGAGAGAGAGAAGCTGTAAGTGAGAGAGAGAGAGAGAAGCTGTGTGTGAGAGAGAGAAAGAGAAGATGTGAGTGAGAGAGAGAGAGAAAGAGAAGCTGTAAGTGAGAGAGAGAGAGAAAGAGATGCTGTGAGTGAGAGAGTGAGAAGATGTGAGTGAGTGAGAGAGAGAGAAGCTGGGAGTGAGTAAGAGAGAGAGAGAAGTTGTGAGTGAGAGAGAAAGAAAGAAAGAGAAGCTGTGAGTGAGAGAGAGTGTGAGAGAGAGAAGCTGTGAGTGAGTGAGAGAGAGAGAGAAGCTGTGAGTGAGAGAGAGAGAGAAAGAGCTGTGAGTTAGAGAGAGAGAGAAAGAGAAGGTGTGAGTGAGAGAGAGAGAAAGAGAAGCTGTGAGTGAGAGAGAGAGAGAAAGAAAGAGAAGCTGTGAGTGAGAGAGAGAGAGAAAGAGAAGCTGTGAATGAGAGAGAGAAAGAGAAGCTGTGTGAGAGAGATAGAGAAAGAGAAGCTGTGAGTGAGAGAAAGAGAAGCTGTGAGTGAGAAAGAGTGAGAAAGAGAAGCTGATAGTGAGAGAGAGAGAGAGAAAGAGAAGCTGTGAATGAGAGAGAGAGAAAGAGAAGCTGTGACAGAGAGAGTGGCTGTGAGTGAGAGAGAGAGAGAAAGAGACGCTGTGAGTGAGAGTTAGAGAAATTGGTGTAAGTGAGTGAGAGAGAGAAAGAGAAGCTGTCAGTGAGAGAGAGAGAGAGAAGCTGTTAGTAAGAGAGAGAGAAGCTGTGAGTGACAGAGAGAGAGAAAGAGAAGCTGTGTGTGTGATAGAGAGAGAGAAAGAGAAGCTGAGCATGAGAGAGAGAGAGAAAGAGAAGCTGTAAGTGAGAGAGAGAGAGAGAAGCTGTGTGTGTGTGAGAGAGAGAAAGAGAAGCTGTGAGTGTGAGAGAGAGAGAGAACGAGAAGCTGTGAGTGAGAGAGAGAGAAAGAGATGCTGTGAGTGAGTGAGTGAGAGAGTGAGAAGCTGTGAGTGAGAGAGAGAGAGAGGAGCTGGGAGTGAGTAAGAGAGAGAGAAGCTGTGAGTGAGAGAGAGAGAGAAGCTGTGAGTGAGGGAGAGAGAGCAAGAGAAGCTGTGAATGAGAGAGAGAGAAAAAGAAACTGTGAGGGAGAGAGAGAGAGAAAGACAAGCTGTGAGTGAGAGAGAGAGAGAGAAAGAAAGAGAAGCTGTGAGTGAGAGAGAGAGAAAGAGAAGCTGTGAATGAGAGAGAGAGAAAGAGAAGCTGTGTGAGAGAGAGAGAAAGAGAAGCTGTGAGTGACAGAGAGTGAGAAAGAGAAGCTGTGAGTGAGAGAAAGAGAAGCTGTGAGTGAGAGAGAGAGAAAGAGAAGCTGTGAATGAGAGAGAGAGAAAGAGAAGCTGTGTGTGTGTGAGAGAGAGAAGCTGTGAGTGAGAGAGTGAGAGAAAGAGAAGCTGTGAGTGAGAGAGATAGAAAGAGAAGCTGTGAGTGAGAGAGAGAGAGCAAGAGAAACTGTGAGTGAGAGAGAGAGAAAGAGAAGCTGTGTGTGTGTGTGAGAGAGAAAGAGAAGCTGTGAATGAGTGAGAGAGAAAGAGAAGCTGTGTGCGTGAGAGAGAGAGAAGCTGAGAGTGAGAGAGAGAGAATGAGAAGGTGTGAGTTAGAGAGAGAGACAAAGAGAAGCTGTGTGTGTGTGAGAGAGAACGAGAAGATGTGAGTGAGAGAGAGAGAAAGAGAAGCTGTGAGTGAGAGAGAGGGAGAGAAGCTGTGAGTGTGTGAGAGAGAGAAAATCAGGGAGTGAGTAAGAGAGAGAGAGGGAAGCTGTGAGTGAGAGAGAGAGAAATAGAAGCTGTAAGTGAGAGAGAGAGAAAGAGAAACTGTGAGTGAAAGAGAGAGAGAGAAGCTGTAAGTGAGAGAGAGAGAGAGAAGCTGTGTGTGTGCGAGAGAGAAAGAGAAGCTGTGAGTGAGAGAGAGAGAGAGAAAGATAAGCTGTAAGTGAGAGAGAGAAAGAGATGCTGTGAGTAAGTGAGAGAGTAAGAAGATGTGAGTGTGTGTGAGAGAGAAGCTGTGAGTGAGTAAGAGAGAGAGAAGCTGTGACTGAGAGAGAGAGAAAGAAAGAAAGAGAAGCTGTGAGTGAGAGAGAGTGAGAGAGAGAGAAGCTGTGAGTGAGTGAGAGAGAGAGAGAAGCTGTGAGTGAGAGAGAGAGAGAAAGAGCTGTGAGTGAGATAGAGAGAGAAAGAGAAGGTGTGAGTGAGAGAGAGAGAAAGAGAAGCTGTGAGTGAGAGAGAGAGAAAGAAAGAGAAGCTGTGAGTGAGAGAGAGAGAAAGAGAAGCTGTGAATGAGAGAGAGAGAAAGAGAAGCTGAGCGTGAGAGAGAGAGAGAAAGAGAAGCTGTAAGTGAGAGAGAGAGAGAAGCTGTGTGTGTGTGTGAGAGAGAGAAAGAGAAGCTGTGAGTGAGATGGAGAGAGAGAAAGAGAAGCTGTGAGTGAGAGAGAGAGAGAAAGAGATGCTGTGAGTGAGTGAGTGAGTGAGAAAGTGAGAAGCTGTGAGTGAGAGAGAGAGAGGAGCTGGGAGTGAGTAAGAGAGAGAGAAGCTGTGAGTGAGAGAGAGAGAGAGAAGCTGTGAGTGAGGGAGAGAGAGAAAGAGAAGCTGTGAGTGAGAGAGAGAGAAAGAGAAGCTGTGAATGAGAGTGAGAGAAAAAGAAGCTGTGAGGGAGAGAGAGAGAGAGAAAGAGAAGCTGTGAGTGAGAGACAGAGAGAAAGAGAAGCTGTGAGGGAGAGAGAGAGAGAAAGAGAAGCTGTGAGTGAGAGAGAGAGAGAAAGAGAAGCTGTGAGTGAGAGACAGAGAGAAAGAGAAGCTGTGAGGGAGAGAGAGAGAGAAAGAGATGCTGTGAGTGAGAGAGTGAGAAGATGTGAGTGAGTGAGTGAGAGAGAAGCTGGGAGTGAGTAAGAGAGAGAGAGAAGCTGTGAGTGAGAGAGAAAGAAAGAAAGAGAAGCTGTGAGTGAGAGAGAGTGAGAGAGAGAGAAGCTGTGAGTGAGTGAGAGAGAGAGAGAAGCTGTGACTGAGAGAGAGAGAAAGAGCTGTGAGTTAGAGAGAGAGAGAAAGAGAAGGTGTGAGTGAGAGAGAGAGAAAGAGAAGCTGTGAGTGAGAGAGAGAGAGAAAGAAAGAGAAGCTGTGAGTGAGAGAGAGAGAAAGAGAAGGTGTGAATGAGAGAGAGAAAGAGAAGCTGTGTGAGAGAGATAGAGAAAGAGAAGCTGTGAGTGAGAGAAAGAGAAGCTGTGAGTGAGAAAGAGTGAGAAAGAGAAGCTGTGAGTGAGAGAGAGAGAAAGAGAAGTTGTGAATGAGAGAGAGAGAAAGAGAAGCTGTGACAGAGAGAGTGGCTGTGAGTGAGAGAGAGAGAGAAAGAGATGCTGTGAGTGAGAGTTAGAGAAATAGGTGTAAGTGAGTGAGAGAGAGAAAGAGAAGCTGTCAGTGAGAGAGAGAGAGAGAGAAGCTTAGTAAGAGAGAGAGAAGCTGTGAGTGACAGAGAGAGAGAAAGAGAAGCTGTGTGTGTGATAGAGAGAGAGAAAGAGAAGCTGAGCATGAGAGAGAGAGAGAAAGAGAAGCTGTAAGTGAGAGAGAGAGAGAGAAGCTGTGTGTGTGTGAGAGAGAGAAAGAGAAGCTGTGAGTGAGAGAGAGAGAGAGAATGAGAAGCTGTGAGTGAGAGAGAGAGAAAGAGATGCTGTGAGTGAGTGAGTGAGAGAGTGAGAAGCTGTGAGTGAGAGAGAGAGAGAGGAGCTGGGAGTGAGTAAGAGAGAGAGAAGCTGTGAGTGAGAGAGAGAGAGAGAAGCTGTGAGTGAGGGAGAGAGAGCAAGAGAAGCTGTGAGTGAGAGAGAGAGAGAAAGAGAAGCTGTGAGTGAGAGAGAGAGAGAGAAAGAAAGAGAAGCTGTGAGAGAGAGAGAGAGAATGAGAAGCTGTGAGTGACAGAGAGAGAGAAAGAGAAGCTGTGAGTGAGAGAAAGAGAAGCTGTGAGTGAGAGAGAGAGAGAAAGAGAAGCTGTGAATGAGAGAGAGAGAAAGAGAAGCTGTGTGTGTGTGTGAGAGAGAAGCTGTGAGTGAGAGAGTGAGAGAAAGAGAAGCTGTGAGTGAGAGAGATAGAAAGAGAAGCTGTGAGTGAGAGAGAGAGAGCAAGAGAAACTGTGAGTGAGAGAGAGAGAAAGAGAAGCTGTGTGTGTGTGAGAGAGAGAGAAAGAGAAGCTGTTAGTGAGTGAGAGAGAAAGAGAAGCTGTGTGTGTGAGAGAGAGAGAAGCTGAGAGTGAGAGAGAGAGAATGAGAAGGTGTGAGTTAGAGAGAGAGACAAAGAGAAGCTGTGTGTGTGAGAGAGAGAACGAGAAGATGTGAGTGAGAGAGAGAGAAAGAGAAGCTGTGAGTGAGAGAGAGGGAGAGAAGCTGTGAGTGTGTGAGAGAGAGAAAATCAAGGAGTGAGTAAGAGAGAGAGAGGGAAGCTGTGAGTGAGAGAGAGAGAGAAATAGAAGCTGTAAGCGAGAGAGAGAGAAAGAGAAACTGTGAGTGAAAGAGAGAGAGAGAAGCTGTAAGTGAGAGAGAGAGAGAGAAGCTGTGTGTGTGTGAGAGAGAAAGAGAAGCTGTGAGTGAGAGAGAGAGAGAAAGATAAGCTGTTAGTGAGAGAGAGAAAGAGATGCTGTGAGTAAGTGAGAGAGTGAGATGTGAGTGTGTGAGAGAGAGTGAAGCTGGGAGTGAGTAAGAGAGAGAGAGAAGCTGTGACTGAGAGAGAGAGAAAGAAAGAAAGAGAAGCTGTGAGTGAGAGAGAGTGAGAGAGAGAGAAGCTGTGAGTGAGTGAGAGAGAGAGAAGCTGTGAGTGAGAGAGAGAGAGAAAGAGCTGTGAGTGAGAGAGAGAGAGAAAGAGAAGGTGTGAGTGAGAGAGAGATTAAGAGAAGCTGTGAGTGAGAGAGGGAGAGAAAGAACGAGAAGCTGTGAGTGAGAGAGAGAGAAAGAGAAGCTGTGAATGAGAGAGAGAGAAAGAGAAGCTGAGCGTGAGAGAGAGAGAAAGAGAAGCTGTAAGTGAGAGAGAGAGAGAAGCTGTGTGTGTGAGAGAGAGAGAAAGAGAAGCTGTGAGTGAGAGAGAGAGAGAGAAAGAGAAGCTGTGAGTGAGTGAGTGAGAGAGTGAGAAGCTGTGATTGAGAGAGAGAGAGGAGCTGGGAGTGAGTAAGAGAGAGAGAAGCTGTGAGTGAGAGAGAGAGAGAGAAGCTGTGAGTGAGAGACAGAGAGAAAGAGAAGCTGTGAGTGAGAGAGAGAGAGAAAGAGAAGCTGTGAGTGAGAGAGAGAGAGAGAAAGAAAGAGAAGCTGTGAGTGAGAGAGAGAGAGAGAGAGAAGCTGTGAATGAGAGAGAGAAATAGAAGCTGTGTGTGAGAGAGAGAAAGAGAAGCTGTGAGTGACAGAGAGAGAAAGAGAAGCTGTGAGTGAGAGAAAGAGAAGCTGTGAGTGAGAGAGAGAAAGAGAAGCTGTGAATGAGAGAGAGAGAAAGAGAAGCTGTGAGAGAGAGAGAGAGAAGCTGTGTGTGAGAGAGTGAGAGAAAGAGAAGCTGTGAGTGAGAGAGAGAGAAAGAGAAGCTGTGAGTGAGAGAGAGAGAGCAAGAGAAGCTGTGAGTGAGAGAGAGAGAAAGAGAAGCTGTGTGTGTGTGAGAGAGAGAGAAAGAGAAGCTGTGAGTGAGTGAGAGAGAAAGAGAAGCTGTGTGTGTGTGAGAGAGAAGCTGAGAGTGAGAGAGAGAGAGAATGAGAAGGTGTGAGTGAGAGAGAGAGACAAAGAGAAGCTGTGTGTGAGAGAGAGAGAACGAGAAGCTGTGAGTGAGAGAGAGAGAAAGAGAAGCTGTGAGTGAGAGAGAGAGAGAAAGAGAAGCTGTGAGTGAGAGAGAGTGAGAGAAGCTGTGAGTGTGTGAGAGAGAGAAAATCAGGGAGTGAGTGAGAGAGAGAGAGGGAAGCTGTGAGTGAGAGAGAGAGAAATAGAAGCTGTAAGTGAGAGAGAGAGAAAGAGAAACTGTGAGTGAAAGAGAGAGAGAGAAGCTGTAAGTGAGAGAGAGAGAAGTTGTGTGTGTGTGAGAGAGAAAGAGAAGCTGTGAGTGAGAGAGAGAAGGAGAAGCTGTAAGTGAGAGAGAGAAAGAGATGCTGTGAGTAAGTGAGAGAGTGAGAAGATGTGAGTGAGTGAGAGAGAGAGAAGCTGGTAGTGAGTAAGAGAGAGAGAGAAGCTGTGAGTGAGAGAGAGAGAGAAAGAAAGAGAACCTGTGAGTGAGAGAGAGTGAGAGAGAGAAGCTGTGAGTGAGTGAGAGAGAGAGAAGCTGTGAGTGAGAGAGAGAGAGAAAGAGAAGCTGTGAGTGAGAGAGAGAGAGAGAACGAGAAGCTGTGAGTGAGAGAGAGAGAAAGAGATGCTGTGAGTGAGTGAGTGAGAGAGTGAGAAGCTGTGAGTGAGAGAGAGAGAGAGGAGCTGGGAGTGAGTAAGAGAGAGAGAAGCTGTGAGTGAGAGAGAGAGAGAGAAGCTGTGAGTGAGGGAGAGAGAGCAAGAGAAGCTGTGAGTGAGAGAGAGAAAGAGAAGCTGTGAATGAGAGAGAGAGAAAAAGAAGCAGTGAGGGAGAGAGAGAGAGAAAGAGAAGCTGTGAGTGAGAGAGAGAGAGAGAAAGAAAGAGAAGCTGTGAGTGAGAGAGAGAGAGAAAGAGAAGCTGTGTGAGTGAGAGAGAGAGAAAGAGAAGTTGAGAGTGAGAGAGATAGAGAAAGAGATGCTGTAAGGGAGAGAGAGAGAAGCTGTGTGTGTGATAGAGATAAAGAGAAGCTGTGAGTGAGAGAGAGAGAGAGAAAGAGAAGCTGTGAGTGACAGAGAGAGAGAGTGAGAAGTTGTGTGTGTGAGAGAGAGAGAAGCTGGGAGTGAGTAAGAGAGAGAGAGAGAGAAGCTGTGTGAGAGAGAGAAGCTGTGAGTGAGAGGGAGAGAGAGAAGCTGTGAGTGAGAGAGAGTGAGAGAGAGAGAAGATGTGAGTGAGTGAGAGAGAGAAGCTGTGTGTGTGAGAGAGAGAAAGAGAAGCTGACAGTGAGAGAGAGAGAGAGAGAAGCTGTTAGTAAGAGAGAGAGAAGCTGTGAGTGACAGAGAGAGACAAAGAGAAGCTGTGTGTGTGATAGAGAGAGAGAAAGAGAAGCTGAGCATGAGAGAGAGAGAGAAAGAGAAGCTGTAAGTGAGAGAGAGTGAGAGAGAAGCTGTGTGTGAGAGAGAGAGAGAAAGAGAAGCTGTGAGTGAGAGAGAGAGAGAGAGAACGAGAAGCTGTGAGTGAGAGAGAGAGAAAGAGATGCTGTGAGTGAGTGAGTGAGAGAGTGAGAAGCTGTGAGTGAGAGAGAGAGAGAGGAGCTGGGAGTGAGTAAGAGAGAGAGAAGCTGTGAGTGAGAGAGAGAGAGAAGCTGTGAGTGAGGGAGAGAGAGCAAGAGAAGCTGTGAGTGAGAGAGAGAGAGAAAGAAAAGCTGTGAATGAGAGAGAGAGAAAAAGAAGCTGTGTGGGAGAGAGAGAGAAAGAGAAGCTGTGAGTGAGAGAGAGAGAGAGAAAGAAAGAGAAGCTGTGTGAGAGAGAGAGAGAGAAAGAGAAGCTGTGAATGAGAGAGAGAGAAAGAGAAGCTGTGTGAGAGAGAGAGAGAAAGAGAAGCTGTGAGTGACAGAGAGAGAGAAAGAGAAGCTGTGAGTGAGAGAAAGAGAAGCTGTGAGTGAGAGAGAGAGAGAAAGAGAAGCTGTGAATGAGAGAGAGAGAAAGAGAAGCTGTGTGTGTGTGTGAGAGAGAAGCTGTGAGTGAGAGAGTGAGAGAAAGAGCTGTGAGTGAGAGAGATAGAAAGAGAAGCTGTGAGTGAGAGAGAGAGCAAGAGAAACTGTGAGTGAGAGAGAGAAAGAGAAGCTGTGTGTGTGTGAGAGAGAGAAAGAGAAGCTGTGAGTGAGTGAGAGAGAAAGAGAAGCTGTGAGTGAGAGAGAGGGAGAGAAGCTGTGAGTGTGTGAGAGAGAGAAAATCAGGGAGTGAGTAAGAGAGAGAGAGGGAAGCTGTGAGTGAGAGAGAGAGAGAAATAGAAGCTGTAAGTGAGAGAGAGAGAAAGAGAAACTGTGAGTGAAAGAGAGAGAGAGAAGCTGTGAGTGAGAGAGAGAGAGAAAGAGAAGCTGAGAGTGAGTGACTGAGAGAAAGAGATTATGTAAGGGAGAGAGAGAGAAGCTGTGTGTGTGAGAGAGAGAAATAAAAGCTGTGAGTGAGAGATAGAGAAAGAGAAGCTGTGAGTGTGTGAGAGAGAGAGTGAGAAGCTGTGTGTGTCTGAGAGAGAGAAGCTGTGAGTGAGAGAGAGAGAAAGAGAACCTGTGAGTGAGAGAGAGAGAAAGAGATGCTGTGAGTGAGTGAGTGAGAGAGTGGGAAGCTGTGAGTGAGTGAGAGAGAGAAGCTGTGAGTGAGTAAGAGAGAGAGAGAGAAGCTGTGAGTGAGTGAGAGAGAGAGTGAGAAGCTGTGAGTGAGTGAGAGAGAGAAAGAGAAGCTGTGAGTGAGTGAGAGAGAGAGAAGCTGAGAGTGAGAGAGAGAGAATGAGAAGGTGTGAGTGAGAGAGAGAGAGAAAGAGAAGCTGTGAGTGAGAGAGAGAGAGAAAGAGAAGCTGTGTGTGTGAGAGAGAGAACGAGAAGCTGTGAGTGAGAGAGAGAGAGAAAGAGAAGCTGTGAGTGAGTGAGAGAGAGAGTGAGAACCTGTGAGTGAGAGAGTGAGAGAAGCTGGGAGTGAGTAAGAGAGAGAGAGGGAAGCTGTGAGTGAGAGAAAGAGGGAAATAGAAGCTGTAAGTGAGAGAGAGAGAAAGAGAAACTGTGAGTGAAAGAGAGAGAGAGAAGCTGTGAGTTAGAGAGAGAGAGAAAGAAAGAGAAGCTGTGAGTGAGAGTGAGAGAGAAAGAGAAGGTGTAAGTGAGAGAGAGTAAGAGAGGCTGTGAGTGAGAGAGGGAGAGAGAAGCTGTTAGTGAGAGAGAGAGAAGTTGTGAGTGAAAGAGAGAGAGAAAGAGAAGCTGTGTGTGTGATAGAGAGAGAGAAAGAGAAGCTGAGAGTGAGAGAGAGAGAGAGAAAGAGAAGCTGTAAGTGAGAGAGAGAAGCTGTGTGTGAGAGAGAGAAAGAGAAGCTGTGAGTGAGTGAGAGAGAGAGAAAGAGAAGCTGTGAGTGAGAGAGAGAGAAAGAGATGCTGTGAGTGAGTGAGAGAGAGAGTGGGAAGCTGTGAGTGAGTGAGAGAGAGAGAAGCTGTGAGTGAGTAAGAGAGAGAGAGAAGCTGTGAGTGAGTGAGAGAGAGAGTGAGAAGCTGTGAGTGAGAGAGAGAGAAGCTGGGAGTCAGAGAGAGAAGCTGTGAATGAGAGAGAGAGAAAGAGAAGCTGAGAGAGAGAGTGTGTGAGAGAGAAGCTGTGAGTGAGTGAGAGAGAAGATGAGAAGCTGTGTGTGAGAGAGAGAAAGAGAAGCTGTGAGAGAGAAAGATAGAAAGAGAAGCTGTGAGTGAGAGAAAGAGAGAGAAGCTGTGAGTGAGAGAGAGAGAGAGAATCAGGGAGTAAGAGAGAGAGAAGCTGTGAGTGAGAGGGAGAGAGAAATAGAAGGTGTAAGTGAGAGAGAGAAAGAGATGCTGTGAGTAAGTGAGAGAGTGAGAAGATGTGAGTGTGTGAGAGAGAGAGAAGCTGGGAGTGAGTAAGAGAGAGAGAGAAGCTGTGACTGAGAGAGAGAGAAAGAAAGAAAGAGAAGCTGTGAGTGAGAGAGAGTGAGAGAGAGAAGCTGTGAGTGAGTGAGAGAGAGAGAGAAGCTGTGAGTGAGAGAGAGAGAGAAAGAGCTGTGAGTGAGAGAGAGAGAGAAAGAGAAGGTGTGAGTGAGAGAGAGATTAAGAGAAGCTGTGAGTGAGAGAGAGAGAGAAAGAAAGAGAAGCTGTGAGTGAGAGAGAGAGAAAGAGAAGCTGTGAATGAGAGAGAGAGAGAGAAAGAGAAGCTGTGAGTGAGTGAGTGAGAGAGTGAGAAGCTGTGAGTGAGAGAGAGAGAGGAGCTGGGAGTGAGTAAGAGAGAGAGAAGCTGTGAGTGAGAGAGAGAGAGAAGCTGTGTGTGTGTGAGAGAGAGAAAGAGAAGCTGTGAGTGAGAGAGAGAGAGAAAGAGAAGCTGTGAGTGAGTGAGTGAGAGAGTGAGAAGCTGTGAGTGAGAGAGAGAGAGGAGCTGGGAGTGAGTAAGAGAGAGAGAAGCTGTGAGTGAGAGAGAGAGAGAAGCTGTGAGTGAGGGAGAGAGAGAAAGAGAAGCTGTGAGTGAGAGAGAGAGAAAGAGAAGCTGTGAATGAGAGTGAGAGAAAAAGAAGCTGTGAGGGAGAGAGAGAGAGAGAAAGAGAAGCTGTGAGTGAGAGACAGAGAGAAAGAGAAGCTGTGAGTGAGAGAGAGAGAGAAAGAGAAGCTGTGAGTGAGAGAGAGAGAGAGAAAGAAAGAGAAGCTGTGAGTGAGAGAGAGAGAGAAAGAGAAGCTGTGAATGAGAGAGAGAAATAGAAGCTGTGTGTGTGAGAGAGAAAGAGAAGCTGTGAGTGACAGAGAGAGAAAGAGAAGCTGTGAGTGAGAGAAAGAGAAGCTGTGAGTGAGAGAGAGAGAAAGAGAAGCTGTGAATGAGAGAGAGAGAAAGAGAAGCTGTCAGAGAGAGAGAGAGAAGCTGTGTGTGAGAGAGTGAGAGAAAGAGAAGCTGTGAGTGAGAGAGAGAGAAAGAGAAGCTGTGAGTGAGAGAGAGAGAGCAAGAGAAGCTGTGAGTGAGAGAGAGAGAAAGAGAAGCTGTGTGTGTGTGAGAGAGAAAGAGAAGCTGTGAGTGAGTGAGAGAGAAAGAGAAGCTGTGTGTGTGAGAGAGAGAAGCTGAGAGTGAGAGAGAGAGAATGAGAAGGTGTGAGTGAGAGAGAGAGACAAAGAGAAGCTGTGTGTGTGAGAGAGAGAACGAGAAGCTGTGAGTGAGAGAGAGAGAAAGAGAAGCTGTGAGTGAGAGAGAGAGAGAAAGAGAAGCTGTGAGTGAGAGAGAGTGAGAGAAGCTGTGAGTGTGTGAGAGAGAGAAAATCAGGGAGTGAGTAAGAGAGAGAGAGGGAAGCTGTGAGTGAGAGAGAGAGAAATAGAAGCTGTAAGTGAGAGAGAGAGAAAGAGAAACTGTGAGTGAAAGAGAGAGACAGAAGCTGTAAGTGAGAGAGAGAGAGAAGCTGTGTGTGAGAGAGAGAGAAAGAGAAGCTGTGAGTGAGAGAGAGAGAGAAAGAGAAGCTGTAAGTGAGAGAGAGAAAGAGATGCTGTGAGTAAGTGAGAGAGTGAGAAGATGTGAGTGAGTGAGAGAGAGAGAAGCTGGTAGTGAGTAAGAGAGAGAGAGAAGCTGTGAGTGAGAGAGAGAGAAAGAAAGAGAAGCTATGAGTGAGAGAGAGTGAGAGAGAGAAGCTGTGAGTGAGTGAGAGAGAGAGAAGCTGTGAGTGAGAGAGAGAGAGAAAGAGAAGCTGTGAGTGAGAGAGAGAGAGAGAACGAGAAGCTGTGAGTGAGAGAGAGAGAAAGAGATGCTGTGAGTGAGTGAGTGAGAGAGTGAGAAGCTGTGAGTGAGAGAGAGAGAGAGGAGCTGGGAGTGAGTAAGAGAGAGAGCAGCTGTGAGTGAGAGAGAGAGAGAAGCTGTGACTGAGAGACAGAGAGAAAGAGAAGCTGTGAATGAGAGAGAGAGAAAAAGAAGCTGTGAGGGAGAGAGAGAGAGAAAGAGAAGCTGTGAGTGAGAGAGAGAGAGAGAGAAAGAAAGAGAAGCTGTGAGTGAGAGAGAGAGAGAAAGAGAAGCTGTGTGAGTGAGAGAGAGAGAAAGAGAAGCTGAGAGTGAGAGAGATAGAGAAAGAGATGATGTAAGGGAGAGAGAGAGAAGCTGTGTGTGTGATAGAGATAAAGAGAAGCTGTGAGTGAGAGAGAGAGAGAGAAAGAGAAGCTGTGAGTGACAGAGCGAGAGAGTGAGAAGCTGTGTGTGTGTGAGAGAGAGAAGCTGGGAGTGAGTAAGAGAGAGAGAGAGAAGCTGTGAGAGAGAGAGAAGCTGTGAGTGAGAGGGAGAGAGAGAAGCTGTGAGTGAGAGAGAGTGAGAGAGAGAGAAGATGTGAGTGAGTGAGAGAGAGAAGCTGTGTGTGTGAGAGAGAGAAAGAGAAGCTGTAAGTGAGAGAGAGTGAGAAAGAGAGAAGCTGTGAGTGAGAGAGAGAGAGAAAGAGAAGCTGTGAGTGAGTGAGAGAGAGAAGCTGAGAGTGAGAGAGAGAGAATGAGAAGGTGTGAGTGATAGAGAGAGAGAGAAAGAGAAGCTGTGAGTGAGAGAGAGAGAGAAAGAGAAGCTGTGTGTGTGAGAGAGAGAACGAGAAGCTGTGAGTGAGAGAGAGAAAGAAAGAGAAGCTGTGAGTGAGTGAGAGAGAGAGTGAGAACCTGTGAGTGAGAGAGTGAGAGAAGCTGGGAGTGAGTAAGAGAGAGAGAGGGAAGCTGTGAGTGAGAGAAAGAGAGAAATAGAAGCTGTAAGTGAGAGAGAGAGAAAGAGAAACTGTGAGTGAAAGAGAGAGAGAGAAGCTGTGAGTTAGAGAGAGAGAGAAAGAAAGAGAAGCTGTGAGTGAGAGTGAGAGAGAAAGAGAAGCTGAGAGTGAGAGAGAGAGAAAGAGATGCTGTAAAAGAGAGAGAGAGAGAGAATCAGGGAGTAAGAGAGAGAAAAGCTGTGAGTGAGAGAGAGAGAGAAATGGAAGGTGTAAGTGAGAGAGAGTAAGAGAGGCTGTGAGTGAGAGAGGGCGAGAGAAGCTGTTAGTGAGAGAGAGAGAGAAGTTGTGAGTGAAAGAGAGAGAGAAAGAGAAGCTGTGTGTGTGATAGAGAGAGAGAAAGAGAAGCTGAGAGTGAGAGAGAGAGAGAAAGAGAAGCTGTAAGTGAGAGAGAGAGAAGCTGTGTGTGAGAGAGAGAAAGAGAAGCTGTGAGTGAGTGAGAGAGAGAGAAAGAGAAGCTGTGAGTGAGAGAGAAAGAAAGAGATGCTGTGAGTGAGTGAGTGAGAGAGAGAGTGGGAAGCTGTGAGTGAGTGAGAGAGAGAGAGAAGCTGTGAGTGAGTAAGAGAGAGAGAGAAGCTGTGAGTGAGTGAGAGAGAGAGTGAGAAGCTGTGAGTGAGAGAGAGAGAAGCTGGGAGTGAGAGAGAGAAGCTGTGAATGAGAGAGAGAGAAAGAGAAGCTGAGAGAGAGAGTGTGTGAGAGAGAAGCTGTGAGTGAGTGAGAGAGAAGATGAGAAGCTGTGTGTGAGAGAGAGAAAGAGAAGCTGTGAGTGAGAAAGATAGAAAGAGAAGCTGTGAGTGAGAGAAAGAGAGAGAAGCTGTGAGTGAGAGAGAGAGAGAGAATCAGGGAGTAAGAGAGAGAGAAGCTGTGAGTGAGAGGGAGAGAGAAATAGAAGGTGTAAGTGAGAGATAGAAAGAGAAGCTGTGAGTGAGAGATGGAGAGAAGCTGTTAGTGAGAGAGAGAAGCTGTGAGTGACAGAGAAAGAGAAGCTGTGTGTGTGTGAGAGATAGAAAGAGAAGCTGAGAGTGAGAGAGAGAGAGAGAGAAGCTGTAAGTGAGAGAGAGAGAGAGAAGCTGTGTGTGTGTGAGAGAGAAAGAGAAGCTGTGAGTGTGTGTGAGAGAGAAAGAGAAGCTGTAAGTGAGAGAGAGAGAGAAAGAGATGCTGTGAGTGAGAGAGTGAGAAGATGTGAGTGAGTGAGAGAGAGAGAAGCTGGGAGTGAGTAAGAGAGAGAGAGAAGCTGTGAGTGAGAGAGAGAGAAAGAAAGAAAGAGAAGCTGTGAGTGAGAGAGAGTGAGAGAGAGAGAAGCTGTGAGTGAGTGAGAGAGAGAGAGAAGCTGTGAGTGAGAGAGAGAGAGAGAAAGAGCTGTGAGTTAGAGAGAGAGAGAGAAAGAGAAGGTGTGAGTGAGAGAGAGAAAGAGAAGCTGTGTGTGAGAGAGAGAGAGAAAGAAAGAGAAGCTGTGAGTGAGAGAGAGAGAGAAAGAGAAGCTGTGAATGAGAGAGAGAAAGAGAAGCTGTGTGAGAGAGATAGAGAAAGAGAAGCT
Source organism: Bradypodion pumilum (assembly GCA_035047305.1). Taxonomy (NCBI): domain Eukaryota; kingdom Metazoa; phylum Chordata; class Lepidosauria; order Squamata; family Chamaeleonidae; genus Bradypodion; species Bradypodion pumilum. Next base: position 226,573,499 of record JAWDJD010000002.1, on the reverse strand, counting down.
GTGAGTGAGAGAAAGAGAAGCTGTGAGTGAGAAAGAGTGAGAAAGAGAAGCTGTGAGTGAGTGAGAGAGAGAAAGAGAAGATGTGAATGAGAGAGAGAGAAAGAGAAGCTGTGACAGAGAGAGTGGCTGTGAGTGAGAGAGAGAAAGAAAGAGACGCTGTGAGTGAGAGTTAGAGAAATAGGTGTAAGTGAGTGAGAGAGAGAAAGAGAAGCTGTCAGTGAGAGAGAGAGAGAAGCTGTTAGTAAGAGAGAGAGAAGCTGTGAGTGACAGAGAGAGAGAAAGAGAAGCTGTGTGTGTGATAGAGAGAGAGAAAGAGAATCTGAGCATGAGAGAGAGAGAAAGAGAAGCTGTAAGTGAGAGAGAGAGAGAGAAGCTGTGTGTGAGAGAGAGAGAGAGAAAGAGAAGCTGTGAGTGAGAGAGAGAGAGAACGAGAAGCTGTGAGTGAGAGAGAGAGAAAGAGATGCTGTGAGTGAGTGAGTGAGAGAGTGAGAAGCTGTGAGTGAGAGAGAGAGAGAGGAGCTGGGAGTGAGTAAGAGAGAGAGAAGCTGTGAGTGAGAGAGAGAGAGAGAAGCTGTGAGTGAGGGAGAGAGAGCAAGAGAAGCTGTGAGTGAGAGAGAGAGAAAGAGAAGCTGTGAATGAGAGAGAGGGAAAAAGAAGCTGTGAGGGAGAGAGAGAGAGAAATAGAAGCTGTGAGTGAGAGAGAGAGAAAGAAAGAGAAGCTGTGAGTGAGAGAGAGAGAGAAAGAGAAGCTGTGAATGAGAGAGAGAGAAAGAGAAGCTGTGTGTGAGAGAGAGAGAAAGAGAAGCTGTGAGTGACAGAGAGAGAGAAAGAGAAGCTGTGAGTGAGAGAAAGAGAAGCTGTGAGTGAGAGAGAGAGAGAAAGAGAAGCTGTGAATGAGAGAGAGAGAAAGAGAAGCTGTGTGTGTGAGAGAGAGAGAAGCTGTGAATGAGAGAGTGAGAGAAAGAGAAGCTGTGAGTGAGAGAGAGAGAAAGAGAAGCTGTGAGTGAGAGAGAGAGAGCAAGAGAAACTGTGAGTGAGAGAGAGAGAAAGAGAAGCTGTGTTTGTGTGAGAGAGAAAGAGAAGCTGTGAGTGAGTGAGAGAGAAAGAGAAGCTGTGAATGTGAGAGAGAGAGAAGCTGAGAGTGAGAGAGAGAGAATGAGAAGGTGTGAGTTAGAGAGAGAAACAAAGAGAAGCTGTGTGTGTGAGAGAGAGAACGAGAAGCTGTGAGTGAGAGAGAGAAAGAGAAGCTGTGAGTGAGAGAGAGGGAGAGAAGCTGTGAGTGTGTGAGAGAGAGAAAATCAGGGAGTGAGTAAGAGAGAGAGAGGGAAGCTGTGAGTGAGAGAGAGAGAGAAATAGAAGCTGTAAGTGAGAGAGAGAGAAAGAGAAACTGTGAGTGAAAGAGAGCGAGAGAAGCTGTAAGTGAGAGAGAGAGAGAGAAGCTGTGTGTGTGTGAGAGAGAGAAAGAGAAGCTGTGAGTGAGAGAGAGAGAGAGAAAGAGAAGCTGTGAGTGAGAGAGAGAGAGAAAGAGATGCTGTGAGTGAGTGAGTGAGAGAGTGAGAAGCTGTGAGTGAGAGAGAGAGAGGAGCTGGGAGTGAGTAAGAGAGAGAGAAGCTGTGAGTGAGTGAGAGAGAGAGAAGCTGTGAGTGAGGGAGAGAGAGAAAGAGAAGCTGTGAGTGAGAGAGAGAAAGAGAAGCTGTGAATGAGAGTGAGAGAAAAAGAAGCTGTGAGGGAGAGAGAGAGAGAGAAAGAGAAGCTGTGAGTGAGAGACAGAGAGAAAGAGAAGCTGTGAGTGAGAGAGAGAGAGAAAGAGAAGCTGTGAGAGAGAGAGAGAAAGAAAGAGAAGTTGTGAGTGAGAGAGAGAGAGAGAAAGAGAAGCTGTGAATGAGAGAGAGAAAGAGAAGCTGTGTGTGTGAGAGAGAAAGAGAAGCTGTGAGTGACAGAGAGAGAGAAAGAGAAGCTGTGAGTGAGAGAAAGAGAAGCTGTGAGTGAGTGAGAGAGAGAAAGAGAAGCTGTGAATGAGAGAGAGAGAAAGAGAAGCTGTGAGAGAGAGAGAAGCTGTGTGTGAGAGAGTGAGAGAAAGAGAAGCTGAGAGTGAGAGAGAGAGAAAGAGAAGCTGTGTGAGAGAGAGAGAGAGCAAGAGAAGCTGTGAGTGAGAGAGAGAGAAAGAGAAGCTGTGTGTGTGTGTGAGAGAGAAAGAGAAGCTATGAGTGAGTGAGAGAGAAAGAGAAGCTGTGTGTGTGTGAGAGAGAGAAGCTGAGAGTGAGAGAGAGAGAGAATGAGAAGGTGTGAGTGAGAGAGAGAGACAAAGAGAAGCTGTGTGTGAGAGAGAGAGAACGAGAAGCTGTGAGTGAGAGAGAGAGAGAAAGAGAAGGTGTGAGTGAGAGAGAGAGAAAGAGAAGCTGTGAGTGAGAGAGAGGGAGAGAAGCTGTGAGTGTGTGAGAGAGAGAAAATCAGGGAGTGAGTAAGAGAGAGAGAGGGAAGCTGTGAGTAAGAGAGAGAGAGGGAAGCTGTGAGTGAGAGAGAGAGAAATAGAAGCTGTAAGTGAGAGAGAGAGAAAGAGAAACTGTGAGTGAAAGAGAGAGAGAGAAGCTGTAAGTGAGAGAGAGAGAGAAGCTGTGTGTGTGAGAGAGAGAAAGAGAAGCTGTTAGTGAGAGAGAGAGAGAAAGAGAAGCTGTAAGTGAGAGAGAGAAAGAGATGCTGTGAGTAAGTGAGAGAGTGAGAAGATGTGAGTGAGTGAGAGAGAGAGAAGCTGCGAGTGAGTAAGAGAGAGAGAGTAGCTGTGAGTGAGAGAGAGAGAAAGAAAGAAAGAAAGAGAAGCTGTGAGTGAGAGAGAGTGAGAGAGAGAGAAGCTGTGAGTGAGTGAGAGAGAGAAGCTGTGAGTGAGAGAGAGAGAGAAAGAGAAGCTGTGAGTGAGAGAGAGAGAGAACGAGAAGCTGTGAGTGAGAGAGAGAGAAAGAGATGCTGTGAGTGAGTGAGTGAGAGAGTGAGAAGCTGTGAGTGAGAAAGAGAGAGAGGAGCTGGGAGTGAGTAAGAGAGAGAGAAGCTGTGAGTGAGAGAGAGAGAGAGAAGCTGTGAGTGAGGGAGAGAGAGAGAGAAGCTGTGTGTGTGATAGAGATAAAGAGAAGCTGTGAGTGAGAGAGAGAGAGAAAGAGAAGCTGTGAGTGACAGAGAGAGAGAGTGAGAAGCTGTGTGTGTGTGAGAGAGAGAAGCTGGGAGTGAGTAAGAGAGAGAGAGAGAAGCTGTGAGAGAGAGAGAAGCTGTGAGTGAGAGGGAGAGAGAGAAGCTGTGAGTGAGAGAGAGTGAGAGAGAGAAGATGTGAGTGAGTGAGAGAGAGAAGCTGTGTGTGTGTGAGAGAGAAAGAGAAGCTGTAAGTGAGAGAGAGTGAGAAAGAGAGAAGCTGTGAGTGAGAGAGAGAGAGAAAGAGAAGCTGTGAGTGAGTGAGAGAGAGAGAAGCTGAGAGTGAGAGAGAGAGAATGAGAAGGTGTGAGTGAGAGAGAGAGAGAGAAAGAGAAGCTGTGAGTGAGAGAGAGAGAGAAAGAGAAGCTGTGTGTGTGAGAGAGAGAACGAGAAGCTGTGAGTGAGAGAGAGAGAGAAAGAGAAGCTGTGAGTGAGTGAGAGAGAGAGTGAGAACCTGTGAGTAAGAGAGTGAGAGAAGCTGGGAGTGAGTAAGAGAGAGAGAGGGAAGCTGTGAGTGAGAGAAAGAGAGAAATAGAAGCTGTAAGTGAGAGAGAGAGAAAGAGAAACTGTGAGTGAAAGAGAGAGAGAGAAGCTGTGAGTTAGAGAGAGAGAAAGAAAGAGAAGCTGTGAGTGAGAGTGAGAGAGAAAGAGAAGCTGAGAGTGAGAGAGAGAGAAAAAGATAATGTAAAAGAGAGAGAGTGAGAGAGAGAATCAGGGAGTAAGAGAGAGAAAAGCTGTGTGAGAGAGAGAAATGGAAGGTGTAAGTGAGAGAGAGTAAGAGAGGCTGTGAGTGAGAGAGGGAGAGAGAAGCTGTTAGTGAGAGAGAGAGAAGTTGTGAGTGAAAGAGAGAGAGAAAGAGAAGCTGTGTGTGTGATAGAGAGAGAGAAAGAGAAGCTGAGAGTGAGAGAGAGAGAAAGAGAAGCTGTAAGTGAGAGAGAGAGAAGCTGTGTGTGAGAGAGAAAAAGAGAAGCTGTGAGTAAGTGAGAGAGAGAGAAAGAAAAGCTGTGAGTGAGAGAGAGAGAAAGAGATGCTGTGAGTGAGTGAGTGAGAGAGTTGGAAGCTGTGAGTGAGTGAGAGAGAGAGAAGCTGTGAGTGAGTAAGAGAGAGAGAAGCTGTGAGTGAGTGAGAGAGTGAGAAGCTGTGAGTGAGAGAGAGAGAAGCTGGGAGTGAGAGAGAGAAGCTGTGAATGAGAGAGAGAGAAAGAGAAGCTGAGAGAGAGAGTGTGTGAGAGAGAAGCTGTGAGTGAGTGAGAGAGAAGATGAGAAGCTGTGTGTGTGAGAGAGAAAGAGAAGCTGTGTGAGAAAGATAGAAAGAGAAGCTGTGAGTGAGAGAAAGAGAGAGAAGCTGTGAGTGAGAGAGAGAGAGAGAGAGAGAGAATCAGGGAGTAAGAGAGAGAGAAGCTGTGAGTGAGAGGGAGAGAGAAATAGAAGGTGTAAGTGAGAGATAGAAAGAGAAGCTGTGAGTGAGAGATGGAGAGAAGCTGTTAGTGAGAGAGAGAGAAGCTGTGAGTGACAGAGAAAGAGAAGCTGTGTGTGTGAGAGAGAGAGAAAGAGAAGCTGAGAGTGAGAGACAGAGAGAGAAGCTGTAAGTGAGAGAGAGAGAGAGAGAAGCTGTGTGTGTGAGAGAGAAAGAGAAGCTGTGAGTGAGAGAGAGAGAGAAAGAGAAGCTGTAAGTGAGAGAGAGAGAGAAAGAGATGCTGTGAGTGAGAGAGTGAGAAGATGTGAGTGAGTGAGAGAGAGAGAAGCTTGGAGTGAGTAAGAGAGAGAGGGAAGCTGTGAGTGAGAGAGAAAGAAAGAAAGAGAAGCTGTGAGTGAGAGAGAGTGAGAGAGAGAGAAGCTGTGAGTGAGTGAGAGAGAGAGAAGCTGTGAGTGAGAGAGAGAGAGAAAGAGCTGTGAGTTAGAGAGAGAGAGAGAAAGAGAAGGTGTGAGTGAGAGAGAAAGAGAAGCTGTGAGTGAGAGAGAGAGAAAGAAAGAGAAGCTGTGAGTGAGAGAGAGAGAAAGAGAAGCTGTGAATGAGAGAGAGAAAGAGAAGCTGTGTGAGAGAGATAGAGAAAGAGAAGCTGTGAGTGAGAGAAAGAGAAGCTGTGAGTGAGAAAGAGTGAGAAAGAGAAGCTGTGAGTGAGAGAGAGAGAGAAAGAGAAGCTGTGAATGAGAGAGAGAGAAAGAGAAGCTGTGACAGAGAGAGTGGCTGTGAGTGAGTGAGAGAGAGAAAGAGACGCTGTGAGTGAGAGTTAGAGAAATAGGTGTAAGTGAGTGAGAGAGAGAAAGAGAAGCTGTCAGTGAGAGAGAGAGAAGCTGTTAGTAAGAGAGAGAGAAGCTGTGAGTGACAGAGAGAGAGAAAGAGAAGCTGTGTGTGTGATAGTGAGAGAGAAAGAGAAGCTGAGCATGAGAGAGAGAGAAAGAAAAGCTGTAAGTGAGAGAGAGAGAGAGAAGCTGTGTGTGTGAGAGAGAGAGAAAGAGAAGCTGTGAGTGAGAGAGAGAGAGAGAACGAGAAGCTGTGAGAGAGAGAGAGAGAAAGAGATGCTGTGAGTGAGTGAGTGAGAGAGTGAGAAGCTGTGAGTGAGAGAGAGAGAGAGGAGCTGGGAGTGAGTAAGAGAGAAGCTGTGAGTGAGAGAGAGAGAGAGAAGCTGTGAGTGAGGGAGAGAGAGCAAGAGAAGCTGTGAGTGAGAGAGAGAGAAAGAGAAGCTGTGAATGAGAGAGAGAGAAAAAGAAGCTGTGAGGGAGAGAGAGAGAGAAAGAGAAGCTGTGAGTGAGAGAGAGAGAGAGAAAGAAAGAAAGAGAAGCTGTGAGTGAGAGAGAGAGAGAAAGAGAAGTTGTGAATGAGAGAGAGAGAAAGAGAAGCTGTGTGAGAGAGAGAGAGAAAGAGAAGCTGTGAGTGACAGAGAGAGAGAAAGAGAAGCTGTGAGTGAGAGAAAGAGAAGCTGTGAGTGAGAGAGAGAAAGAGAAGCTGTGTGTGTGTGAGAGAGAGAAGCTGTGAGTGAGAGAAAGAGAAGCTGTGAATGAGAGAGAGAAAGAGAAGCTGTGTGTGTGTGAGAGAGAGAAGCTGTGAGTGAGAGTGAGAGAAAGAGAAGCTGTGAGTGAGAGAGATAGAAAGAGAAGCTGTGAGTGAGAGAGAGAGAGCAAGAGAAACTGTGAGTGAGAGAGAGAGAAAGAGAAGCTGTGTGTGTGTGTGAGAGAGAAAGAGAAGCTGTGAGTGAGTGAGAGAGAAAGAGAAGCTGTGTGTGTGAGAGAGAGAGAAGCTGAGAGTGAGAGAGAGAGAATGAGAAGGTGTGAGTTAGAGAGAGAGACAAAGAGAAGCTGTGTGTGTGAGAGAGAGAACGAGAAGATGTGAGTGAGAGAGAAATTGAAGCTGTGAGTGAGAGAGAGGGAGAGAAGCTGTGAGTGTGTGAGAGAGAGAAAATCAGGGAGTGAGTAAGAGAGAGAGAGGGAAGCTGTGAGTGAGAGAGAGAGAGAAATAGAAGCTGTAAGTGAGAGAGAGAGAAAGAGAAACTGTGAGTGAAAGAGAGAGAGAGAAGCTGTAAGTGAGAGAGAGAGAGAGAAGCTGTGTGTGTGAGAGAGAGAAAGAGAAGCTGTGAGTGAGAGAGAGAGAGAAAGATAAGCTGTAAGTGAGAGAGAGAAAGAGATGCTGTGAGTAAGTGAGAGAGTGAGAAGATGTGAGTGTGTGAGAGAGAGAGAAGCTGGGAGTGAGTAAGAGAGAGAGAGAAGCTGTGACTGAGAGAGAGAGAAAGAAAGAAAGAGAAGCTGTGAGTGAGAGAGAGTGAGAGAGAGAAGCTGTGAGTGAGTGAGAGAGAGAGAGAAGCTGTGAGTGAGAGAGAGAGAGAAAGAGAAGGTGTGAGTGAGAGAGAGATTAAGAGAAGCTGTGAGTGAGAGAGAGAGAAAGAAAGAGAAGCTGTGAGTGAGAGAGAGAGAAAGAGAAGCTGTGAATGAGAGAGAGAGAAAGAGAAGCTGAGCGTGAGAGAGAGAGAGAAAGAGAACCTGTAAGTGAGAGAGAGAGAGAGAAGCTGTGTGTGTGTGAGAGAGAGAAAGAGAAGCTGTGAGTGAGAGAGAGAGAAAGAGATGCTGTGAGTGAGTGAGTGAGAGAGTGAGAAGCTGTGAGTGAGAGAGAGAGAGGAGCTGGGAGTGAGTAAGAGAGAGAGAAGCTGTGAGTGAGAGAGAGAGAGAGAAGCTGTGAGTGAGGGAGAGAGAGAAAGAGAAGCTGTGAGTGAGAGAGAGAGAAAGAGAAGCTGTGAATGAGAGTGAGAGAAAAAGAAGCTGTGAGGGAGAGAGAGAGAGAAAGAGAAGCTGTGAGTGAGAGACAGAGAGAAAGAGACGCTGTGATTGAGAGAGAGAGAGAAAGAGAAGCTGTGAGTGAGAGAGAGAGAGAGAGAGAAAGAGAAGCTGTGAGTGAGAGAGAGAGAGAAAGAGAAGCTGTGAATGAGAGAGAGAAAGAGAAGCTGTGAGTGTGAGAGAGAAAGAGAAGCTGTGAGTGACAGAGAGAGAAAGAGAAGCTGTGAGTGAGAGAAAGAGAAGCTGTGAGTGAGAGAGAGAGAGAAAGAGAAGCTGTGAATGAGAGAGAGAGAAAGAGAAGCTGTGAGAGAGAGAGAAGCTGTGTGTGAGAGAGTGAGAGAAAGAGCTGTGAGTGAGAGAGAGAGAAAGAGAAGCTGTGAGTGAGAGAGAGAGAGCAAGAGAAGCTGTGAGTGAGAGAGAGAGAAAGAGAAGCTGTGTGTGTGTGTGAGAGAGAAAGAGAAGCTGTGAGTGAGTGAGAGAGAAAGAGAAGCTGTGTGTGTGTGTGAGAGAGAAGCTGAGAGTGAGAGAGAGAGAGAGAATGAGAAGGTGTGAGTGACAGAGAGAGACAAAGAGAAGCTGTGTGTGAGAGAGAGAGAACGAGAAGCTGTGAGTGAGAGAGAGAGAGAAAGAGAAGCTGTGAGTGAGAGAGAGAGAGAAAGAGAAGCTGTGAGTGAGAGAGAGGGAGAGAAGCTGTGAGTGTGTGAGAGAGAGAAAATCAGGGAGTGAGTAAGAGAGAGAGAGGGAAGCTGTGAGTGAGAGAGAGAGAAATAGAAGCTGTAAGTGAGAGAGAGAGAAAGAGAAACTGTGAGTGAAAGAGAGGGAGAGAGAAGCTGTAAGTGAGAGAGAGAGAGAAGCTGTGTGTGTGTGAGAGAGAAAGAGAAGCTGTGAGTGAGAGAGAGAGAGAAAGAGAAGCTGTAAGTGAGAGAGAGAAAGAGATGCTGTGAGTAAGTGAGAGAGTGAGAAGATGTGAGTGAGTGAGAGAGAGAGAAGCTTGGAGTGAGTAAGAGAGAGAGAGAAGCTGTGAGTGAGAGAGAGAGAGAGAAAAAAAGAGAAGCTGTGAGTGAGAGAGAGTGAGAGAGAGAGAATCTGTGAGTGAGTGAGAGAGAGAGAAGCTGTGAGTGAGAGAGAGAGAGAAAGAGAAGCTGTGAGTGAGAGAGAGAGAGAGAATGAGAAGCTGTGAGTGAGAGAGAGAGAAAGAGATGCTGTGAGTGAGTGAGTGAGAGAGTGAGAAGCTGTGAGTGAGAGAGAGAGAGGAGCTGGGAGTGAGTAAGAGAGAGAGAAGCTGTGAGTGAGAGAGAGAGAAGCTGTGAGTGAGGGAGAGAGAGCAAGAGAAGCTGTGAGTGAGAGAGAGAGAGAAAGAGAAGCTGTGAATGAGAGAGAGAGAAAAAGAAGCTGTGAGGGAGAGAGAGAGAGAAAGAGAAGCTGTGAGTGAGAGAGAGAGAGAGAAAGAAAGAGAAGCTGTGAGTGAGAGAGAGAGAGAAAGAGAAGCTGTGAATGAGAGAGAGAGAAAGAGAAGCTGTGTGAGAGAGAGAGAGAAAGAGAAGCTGTGAGTGACAGAGAGAGAAAGAGAAGCTGTGAGTGAGAGAAAGAGAAGCTGTGAGTGAGAGAGAGAGAGAAAGAGAAGCTGTGAATGAGAGAGAGAGAAAGAGAAGCTGTGTGTGAGAGAGAGAGAAAGAGAAGCTGTGAGTGAGAGAGAGAGAAAGAGAAGCTGTGAGTGAGTGAGAGAGAAAGAGAAGCTGTGTGTGTGTGAGAGAGAGAAGCTGAGAGTGAGAGAGAGAGAATGAGAAGGTGTGAGTTAGAGAGAGAGACAAAGAGAAGCTGTGTGTGTGAGAGAGAGAACGAGAAGCTGTGAGTGAGAGAGAGAGAAAGAGAAGCTGTGAGTGAGAGAGAGGGAGAGAAGCTGTGAGTGTGTGTGAGAGAGAAAATCAGGGAGTGAGTAAGAGAGAGAGAGGGAAGCTGTGAGTGAGAGAGAGAGAGAAATAGAAGCTGTAAGTGAGAGAGAGAGAAAGAGAAACTGTGAGTGAAAGAGAGAGAGAGAAGCTGTAAGTGAGAGAGAGAGAGAGAAGCTGTGTGTGTGAGAGAGAGAAAGAGAAGCTGTGAGTGAGTGAGAGAGACAAGGATAAGCTGTAAGTGAGAGAGAGAAAGAGATGCTGTGAGTAAGTGAGAGAGTGAGAAGATGTGAGTGAGTGAGAGAGAGAGAAGCTGGGAGTGAGTAAGAGAGAGAGAAGCTGTGAGTGAGAGAGAGAGAAAGAAAGAAAGAGAAGCTGCGAGTGAGAGAGAGTGAGAGAGAGAGAAGCTGTGAGTGAGTGAGAGAGAGAGAGAAGCTGTGAGTGAGAGAGAGAAAGAAAGAGCTGTGAGTGAGAGAGAGAGAGAAAGAGAAGGTGTGAGTGAGAGAGAGAGAAAGAGAAGCTGTGAGTGAGAGAGAGAAAGAAAGAGAAGCTGTGAGTGAGAGAGAGAGAAAGAGAAGCTGTGAATGAGAGAGAGAGAAAGAGAAGCTGTGTGAGAGAGATAGAGAAAGAGAAGCTGTGAGTGAGAGAAAGAGAAGCTGTGAGTGAGAGAGAGTGAGAAAGAGAAGCTGTGAGTGAGAGAGAGAGAGAAAGAGAAGCAGTGAATGAGAGAGAGAGAAAGAGAAGCTGTGAGTGAGAGAGAGAAAGAGAAGCTGTGAGTGAGAGAGAGAGAAATAGGTGTAAGTGAGTGAGAGAGAGAAAGAGAAGCTGTCAGTGAGAGAGAGAGAAGCTGTTAGTGAGAGAGAGAGAAGCTGTGAGTGACAGAGAGAGAGAAAGAGAAGCTGTGTGTGTGATAGAGAGAGAAAGAGAAGCTGAGCGTGAGAGAGAGAGAGAAAGAGAAGCTGTAAGTGAGAGAGAGAGAGAAGCTGTGTGTGTGTGAGAGAGAGAAAGAGAAGCTGTGAGTGAGAGAGAGAGAGAGAAAGAGAAGCTGTGAGTGAGAGAGAGAGAGAAAGAGATGCTGTGAGTGAGTGAGAGAGTGAGAAGCTGTGAGTGAGAGAGAGAGAGGAGCTGGGAGTGAGTAAGAGAGAAAGCTGTGAGTGAGAGAGAGAGAGAGAAGCTGTGAGTGAGGGAGAGAGTTAAAGAGAAGCTGTGAGTGAGAGAGAGAAAGAGAAGCTGTGAATGAGAGAGAGAGAAAAAGAAGCTGTGAGGGAGAGAGAGAGAGAGAGAGAAGCTGTGAGTGAGAGACAGAGAGAAAGAGAAGCTGTGAGTGAGAGAGAGAGAGAGAGAAGCTGTGAGTGAGAGAGAGAGAGAGAAAGAAAGAGAAGCTGTGGGTGAGAGAGAGAGAGAAAGAGAAGCTGTGAATGAGAGAGAGAAAGAGAAGCTGTGTGTGAGAGAGAGAAAGAGAAGCTGTGAGTGACAGAGAGAGAGAAAGAGAAGCTGTGAGTGAGAGAAAGAGAAGCTGTGAGTGACAGAGAGAGAGAAAGAGAAGCTGTGAATGAGAGAGAAAGAGAAGCTGTGAGAGAGAGAGAAGCTGTGTGTGAGAGAGTGAGAGAAAGAGAAGCTGTGAGTGAGAGAGAGAGAAAGAGAAGCTGTGAGTGAGAGAGAGAGAGCAAGAGAAGCTGTGAGTGAGAGAGAGAGAAAGAGAAGCTGTGTGTGTGAGAGAGAGAAAGAGAAGCTGTGAGTGAGTGAGAGAGAAAGAGAAGCTGTGTGTGTGTGAGAGAGAGAGAAGCTGAGAGTGAGAGAGAGAGAGAATGAGAAGGTGTGAGTGAGAGAGAGAGACAAAGAGAAGCTGTGTGAGAGAGAGAGAACGAGAAGCTGTGAGTGAGAGAGAGAGAGAGAAAGAGAAGCTGTGAGTAAGAGAGAGGGAGAGAAGCTGTGAGTGTGTGAGAGAGAGAAAATCAGGGAGTGAGTAAGAGAGAGAGAGGGAAGCTGTGAGTGAGAGAGAGAGAAATAGAAGCTGTAAGTGAGAGAGAGAGAAAGAGAAACTGTGAGTGAAAGAGAGAGAGAGAAGCTGTAAGTGAGAGAGAGAGAGAAGCTGTGTGTGTGTGAGAGAGAAAGAGAAGCTGTGAGTGAGAGAGAGAGAGAAAGAGAAGCTGTAAGTGTGAGAGAGAAAGAGATGCTGTGAGTAAGTGAGAGAGTGAGAAGATGTGAGTGAGTGAGAGAGAGAGAAGCTGGGAGTGAGTAAGAGAGAGTGAGAAGCTGTGAGTGAGAGAGAGAGAAAGAAAGAAAGAGAAGCTGTGAGTGAGAGAGAGTGAGAGAGAGAGAAGCTGTGAGTGAGTGAGAGAGAGAGAAGCTGTGAGTGAGAGAGAGAGAAAGAGAAGGTGTGAGTGTGAGAGAGAGAAAGAGAAGCTGGTAGTGAGAGAGAGAGAGAGAAAGAAAGAGAAGCTGTGAGTGAGAGAGAGAGAAAGAGAAGCTGCGAATGAGAGAGAGAGAAAGAGAAGCTGTGTGAGAGAGATAGAGAAAAGAAGCTGTGAGTGAGAGAAAGAGAAGCTGTGAGTGAGAGAGAGTGAGAAAGAGAAGCTGTGAGTGAGAGAGAGAGAAAGAGAAGCTGTGAATGAGAGAGAGAGAAAGAGAAGCTGTGTGAGAGAGAGAGAAGCTGTGAGTGAGAGAGAGAGAGGAAGAGAAGCTGTGAGTGAGAGAGAGAAATAGGTGTAAGTGAGTGAGAGAGAGAAAGAGAAGCTGTCAGTGAGAGAGAGAGAGAGAAGCTGTTAGTGAGAGAGAGAGAAGCTGTGAGTGACAGAGAGAGAGAAAGAGAAGCTGTGCGTGTGATAGAGAGAGAGAAAGAGAAGCTGACCGTGAGAGAGAGAGAGAAAGAGAAGCTGTAAGTGAGAGAGAGAGAGAGAGAAGCTGTGTGTGTGAGAGAGAGAAAGAGAAGCTGTGAGTGAGAGAGAGAGAGAGAAAGAGAAGCTGTGAGTGAGTGAGAGAGAAAGAGATGCTGTGAGTGATTGAGTGAGAGAGTGAGAAGCTGTGAGTGAGAGAGAGAGAGGAGCTGGGAGTGAGTAAGAGAGAAAGAAGCTGTGAGTGAGAGAGAGAGAAAGAAAGAAAGAGAAGCTGTGAGTGAGAGAGAGTGTGAGAGAGAGAAGCTGTGAGTGAGAGAGAGAGAGAAAGAGAAGCTGTGATTGAGAGAGAGAGAGAAAGAGAAGCTGTGAATGAGAGAGAGAGAAAAAGAAGCTGTGAGGGAGAGAGAGAGAAAGAGAAGCTGTGAGTGAGAGACAGAGAGAAAGAGAAGCTGTGAGTGAAAGAGAGAGAGAGAAAGAAAGAGAAGCTGTGAGTGAGAGAGAGAGAGAAAGAGAAGCTGTGAATGAGAGAGAGAGAAAGAGAAGCTGTGTGTGTGAGAGAGAGAAGCTGTGAGTGACAGAGAGAGAGAGAGAAAGAGAAGCTGTGAGTGAGAGAAAGAGAAGCGGTGAGTGAGAGAGAGAGAGAGAGAAGCTGTGAATGAGAGAGAGAGAAAGAGAAGCTGTGAGAGAGAGAGAAGCTGTGAGTGAGAGAGTGAGAGAAAGAGAAGCTGTGAGTGAGAGAGAGAGAGAGAAGCTGTGAGTGAGAGAGAGCAAGAGAAGCTGTGAGTGAGAGAGAGAAAGAGGTGTGTGTGTGTGTGAGAGAGAAAGAGAAGCTGTGAGTGAGTGAGAGAGAAAGAGAAGCTGTGTGTGTGAGAGAGAGAAGGAGAAGCTGTGAGTGAGAGAGAGAGAGAAAGAAAGAGCTGTGAATGAGAGAGAGAGAGAAAGAGAAGCTGTGAGTGAGAGAGAGGGAGAGAAGCTGTGAGTGGGTGAGAGAGAGAAAATCAGGGAGTGAGTAAGAGAGAGAGGGAAGCTGTGAGTGATTGAGAGAGAGAAATAGAAGCTGTAAGTGAGAGAGAGAAAGAGAAACTGTGAGTGAAAGAGAGAGAGAAGCTGTGAGTGTGAGAGAGAGAGAAAGAGAAGCTGTGAGTGAGAGTGAGAGAGAAAGAGAAGCTGTGTGAGTGATAGAGAGAGATAAAGAGAAGCTGAGAGTGAGTGAGAGAGAGAAAGAGATGCTGTAAGGGAGAGAGAGAGAAGCTGTGTGTGTGTGAGAGAGAAAGAAAAGCTGTGAGTGAGAGAGAGAGAGAGAGAAAGAGAAGCTGTGAGTGTGTGTGAGAGAGAGTGAGAAGCTGTGTGTGTGTGAGAGAGAAGCTGGGAGTGAGTAAGAGAGAGAGAGAAGCTGTGTGAGAGAGAGAGAAGCTGTGAGTGTGTGAGAGAGAGAAAGAGAAGCTGTGAGTGAGAGAGAGTGAGAGAGAGAGAAGCTGTGAGTGAGTGAGAGAGAGAAGCTGTGTGTGTGAGAGAGAGAAAGAGAAGCTGTAAGTGAGAGAGAGTGAGAAAGAGAGAAGCTGTGAGTGAGAGAGTGAGAGAAATAGAAGCTGTGAGTGAGAGAGAGAGGGAAAGAGAAGCTGTGAGTGAGTGAGAGAGAAAGAGAAGCTGTGTGTGTGTGTGAGAGAGAGAAGCTGAGAGTGAGAGAGAGAGATAATGAGAAGCTGTGAGTGAGAGATAGAGACAAAGAGAAGCTGTGTGTGTGAGAGAGAGAACGAGAAGCTGTGAGTGAGAGAGAGAGAAATAGGTGTAAGTGAGTGAGAGAGAGAAAGAGAAGCTGTCAGTGAGAGAGAGAGAAGCTGTTAGTGAGAGAGAGAGAAGCTGTGAGTGACAGAGAGAGAGAAAGAGAAGCTGTGTGTGTGATAGAGAGAGAGAAAGAGAAGCTGAGCGTGAGAGAGAGAGAGAAAGAGAAGCTGTAAGTGAGAGAGAGAGAGAGAAGCTGTGTGTGTGAGAGAGAGAGAAAGAGAAGCTGTGAGTGATAGAGAGAGAGAGAAAGAGAAGCTGTGAGTGAGAGAGAGAGAGAAAGAGATGCTGTGAGTGAGTGAGTGAGAGAGAGAGAAATAGGTGTAAGTGAGTGAGAGAGAGAAAGAGAAGCTGTCAGTGAGAGAGAGAGAAGCTGTTAGTGAGAGAGAGAGAAGCTGTGAGTGACAGAGAGAGAGAAAGAGAAGCTGTGTGTGTGATAGAGAGAGAGAAAGAGAAGCTGAGCGTGAGAGAGAGAGAGAAAGAGAAGCTGTAAGTGAGAGAGAGAGAGAGAAGCTGTGTGTGTGAGAGAGAGAGAAAGAGAAGCTGTGAGTGATAGAGAGAGAGAGAAAGAGAAGCTGTGAGTGAGAGAGAGAGAGAAAGAGATGCTGTGAGTGAGTGAGTGAGAGAGTGAGAAGCTGTGAGTGAGAGAGAGAGGAGCTGGGAGTGAGTAAGAGAGAGAGAAGCTGTGAGTGAGAGAGAGAGAAGCTGTGAGTGAGGGAGAGAGAGAAAGAGAAGCTGTGAGTGAGAGAGAGAGAAAGAGAAGCTGTGAATGAGAGAGAGAGAAAAAGAAGCTGTGAGGGAGAGAGAGAGAGAGAGAGAAGCTGTGAGTGAGAGACAGAGAGAAAGAAAAGCTGTGAGTGAGAGAGAGAAAGAGAAGCTGTGAGTGAGAGAGAGAGAGAAAGAAAGAGAAGCTGTGAGTGAGAGAGAGAGAGAAAGAGAAGCTGTGAATGAGAGAGAGAAAGAGAAGCTGTGTGTGTGAGAGAGAAAGAGAAGCTGTGAGTGACAGAGAGAGAGAAAGAGAAGCTGTGAGTGAGAGAAAGAGAAGCTGTGAGTGAGAGAGAGAGAAAGAGAAGCTGTGAATGAGAGAGAGAGAAAGAGAAGCTGTGTGAGAGAGAGAGAAGCTGTGAGTGAGAGAGTGAGAGAAAGAGAAGCTGTGAGTGAGAGAGAGAGAAAGAGAAGCTGTGAGTGAGAGAGAGAGAGCAAGAGAAGCTGTGAGTGAGAGAGAGAGAAAGAGAAGCTGTGTGTGTGTGAGAGAGAGAAAGAGAAGCTGTGAGTGAGTGAGAGAGAAAGAGAAGCTGTGTGTGTGTGAGAGAGAGAAGCTGAGAGTGAGAGAGAGAGAGAATGAGAAGGTGTGAGTGAGAGAGAGAGACAAAGAGAAGCTGTGTGTGTGAGAGAGAGAATGAGAAGCTGTGAGTGAGAGAGAGAGAGAAAGAGAAGCTGTGAGTGAGAGAGAGAGAGAAAGAGAAGCTGTGAGTGAGAGAGAGGGAGGGAAGCTGTGAGTGTGTGAGAGAGAGAAAATCAGGGAGTGAGAGAGAGAGAAAGAGAAACTGTGAGTGAAAGAGAGAGAGAGAAGCTGTAAGTGAGAGAGAGAGAGAAGCTGTGTGTGTGAGAGAGAGAAAGAGAAGCTGTGAGTGAGAGAGAGAGAGAAAGAGAACCTGTAAGTGAGAGAGAGAAAGAGATGCTGTGAGTAAGTGAGAGAGTGAGAAGATGTGAGTGAGTGAGTGAGAGAGAAGCTGGGAGTGAGTAAGAGAGAGAGAGAAGCTGTGAGTGAGAGAGAGAGAAAGAAAGAAAGAGAAGCTGTGAGTGAGAGAGAGTGAGAGAGAGAGAAGCTGTGAGTGAGTGAGAGAGAGAGAGAAGCTGTGAGTGAGTGAGAGAGAGAAAGAGCTGTGAGTGAGAGAGAGAGAGAAAGAGAAGGTGTGAGTGAGAGAGAGAGAGAAAGAGAAGCTGTGAGTGAGAGAGAGAGAGAAAGAAAGAGAAGCTGTGAGTGAGAGAGAGAGAGAAAGAGAAGCTGTGAATGAGAGAGAGAAAGAGAAGCTGTGTGAGAGAGAGAGAGAAAGAGAAGCTGTGAGTGAGTGAAAGAGAAGCTGTGAGTGAGAGAGAGTGAGAAAGAGAAGCTGTGAGTGAGAGAGAGAGAGAAAGAGAAGCTGTGAATGAGAGAGAGAGAAAGAGAAGCTGTGAGAGAGAGAGAGAAGCTGTGAGTGAGAGAGAGAGAGAAAGAGAAGCTGTGAGTGAGAGAGAGAAATAGGTGTAAGTGAGTGAGAGAGAGAAAGAGAAGCTGTCAGTGAGAGAGAGAGAGAGAAGCTGTTAGTGAGAGAGAGAGAAGCTGTGAGTGACAGAGAGAGAGAAAGAGAAGCTGTGTGTGTGATAGAGAGAGAGAAAGAGAAGCTGAGCGTGAGAGAGAGAGAAAGAGAAGCTGTAAGTGAGAGAGAGAGAGAGAAGCTTTGTGTGTGAGAGAAAGAGAAGCTGTGAGTGAGAGAGAGATAGAGAAAGAGAAGCTGTGAGTGAGTGAGAGAGAAAGAGATGCTGTGAGTGATTGAGTGAGAGAGTGAGAAGCTGTGAGTGAGAGAGAGAGAGAGGAGCTGGGAGTGAGTAAGAGAGAGAGAAGCTGTGAGTGAGAGAGAGAGAAAGAAAGAAAGAAAGAGAAGCTGTGAGTGAGAGAGAGTGAGAGAGAGAGAAGCTGTGAGTGAGAGAGAGAGAGAAAGAGAAGCTGTGAGTGAGAGAGAGAGAGAAAGAGAAGCTGTGAATGAGAGAGAGAGAAAAAGAAGCTGTGAGGGAGAGAGAGAGAGAAAGAGAAGCTGTGAGTGAGAGACAGAGAGAAAGAGAAGCTGTGAGTGTGAGAGAGAGAGAAAGAGAAGCTGTGAGTGAGAGAGAGAGAGAGAAAGAAAGAGAAGCTGTGAGTGAGAGAGAGAGAGAAAGAGAAGCTGTGAATGAGAGAGAGAGAAAGAGAAGCTGTGTGTGAGAGAGAGAGAAGCTGTGAGTGACAGATAGAGAGAGAAAGAGAAGTTGTGAGTGAGAGAAAGAGAAGCTGTGAGAGAGAGAGAGAGAGAAAGAGAAGCTGTGAATGAGAGAGAGAGAAAGAGAAGCTGTGAGAGAGAGAGAAGCTGTGAGTGAGAGTGAGAGAAAGAGAAGCTGTGAGTGAGAGAGAGATAGAGAGAAGCTGTTGGTGAGAGAGAGAGAGCAAGAGAAGCTGTGAGTGAGAGAGAGAAAGAGAAGGTGTGTGTGTGTGTGAGAGAGAAAGAGAAGCTGTGAGTGAGTGAGAGAGAAAGAGAAGCTGTGTGTGTGTGAGAGAGAGAGAAGCTGAGAGTGAGAGAGAGAGAATGAGAAGGTGTGAGTGAGAGAGAGACAAAGAGAAGCTGTGTGTGTGTGAGAGAGAAGGAGAAGCTGTGAGTGAGAGAGAGAGAGAAAGAGAAGCTGTGAGTGAGAGAGAGAGAGAAAGAGAAGCTGTGAGTGAGAGAGAGGGAGAGAAGCTGTGAGTGTGTGTGAGAGAGAAAACCAGGGAGTGAGTAAGAGAGAGAGGGAAGCTGTGAGTGATTGAGAGAGAGAAATAGAAGCTGTAAGTGAGAGAGAGAAAGAGAAACTGTGAGTGAAAGAGAGAGAAGCTGTGAGTGAGAGAGAGAGAGAAAGAGAAGCTGTGAGTGAGAGTGAGAGAGAAAGAGAAGCTGTGTGAGTGATAGAGAGAGATAAAGAGAAGCTGAGAGTGAGTGAGAGAGAGAAAGAGATGCTGTAAGGGAGAGAGAGAAGCTGTGTGTGTGTGAGAGAGAAAGAAAAGCTGTGAGTGAGAGAGAGAGAGAGAAAGAGAAGCTGTGAGTGTGTGTGAGAGAGAGTGAGAAGCTGTGTGTGTGAGAGAGAGAAGCTGTGAGTGAGTAAGAGAGAGAGAGACGCTGTGAGAGAGAGAGAGAAGCTGTGAGTGTGAGAGAGAGAGAAAGAGAAGCTGTGAGTGAGAGAGAGTGAGAGTGAGAGAAGCTGTGAGTGAGTGAGAGAGAGAAGCTGTGTGTGTGAGAGAGAGAAAGAGAAGCTGTAAGTGAGAGAGAGAGAGAAAGAGAGAAGCTGTGAGTGAGAGAGTGAGAGAAATAGAAGCTGTGAGTGTGAGAGAGAGGGAAAGAGAAGCTGTGAGTGAGTGAGAGAGAAAGAGAAGCTGTGTGTGTGTGAGAGAGTGAGAAGCTGAGAGTGAGAGAGAGAAATAATGAGAAGCTGTGAGTGAGAGATAGAGACAAAGAGAAGCTGTGTGTGAGAGAGAGAGAACGAGAAGCTGTGAGTGAGTGAGAGAGAGAAAGAGAAGCTGTGAGTGAGAGAGAGAGAGAAAGAGAAGCTGTGAGTGAGAGGGAGGGAGAGAAGCTGTGAGTGTGTGAGAGACAGAAAATCAGGGAGTGAGTAAGAGAGAGAGAGGGAAGCTGTGAGTGAGAGCGAGAGAGAAAGAGAAGCTGTGTGAGTGATAGAGAGAGAGAAAGAGAAGCTGAGAGTGAGAGAGAGAGAGAAAGAGATGCTGTAAGTGAGAGAGAGAGAAGCTGTTTGTGAGAGAGAGAGAAAGAGAAGCTGTGAGTGAGAGAGAGAGAGAGAAAGAGAAGCTGTGAGTGAGAGAGAGAGAGAGTGAGAAGCTGTGTGTTTGAGAGAGAGAGAAGCTGGGAGTGAGTAAGAGAGAGAGAGAGAAGCTGTGAGAGAGAGAAGCTGTGAGTGAGAGAGAGAGAAAGAGAAGCTGTGAGTGAGAGAGAGTGAGAGAGAAAGAGAAGCTGTGAGTGAGAGAGAGAAAGAGAGAGAGAGAAGCTGTGAGTGAGAGAGAGAGAGAGAAAGAGAGGCTGTGTGTGAGAGTGAGAAAGAGAAGCTGTGAGTGAGAGAGAGAGAGAGAGAAGCTGTGAGTGAGAGAGAGAAGCTGTGAGTGAGAGAGAGAGAATTAGGGAGTGAGTAAGAGAGAGAGAGAAGCTGTGAGTGAGAGAGAGAGAAATAGAAGCTGTAAGTGAAAGAGAGAAGCTGTGTGTGTGAGAGAGAGAGAAGCTGTGAGAGAGAGAGAGAGAAAGAGAAGCTGTGAGTGAGAGAGAGAGAGAAAGAAGCTGTGTGTGTGAGAGAGAGAAAGAGAAGCTGAGTGACAGAGAGAGACAGAGAAGCTGTGAGTGAGAGAGAGAGAAAAAGAAGCTGTGTGTGTGTGAGAGAGAAAGAGAATCTGTGAGAGAGAGAGAGAAAGAGAAGCTGTGAGTAAGAGAGAGAGAGAAAGAGAAGCTATGAGTGAGTAAGTGAGAGAGAGAGAAGCTGTGAGTGAGTGAGTGAGAGAGAGAGAAGCTGTGAGTGAGAGAGAGAGAAAGAAGCTGTAGGTGAGAGAGAGAAAAAGAAGTTGTGAGTGAGAGAGAGAGAGAGAGAAGCTGTGAGTGAGAGAGAGAAGAAGCTGTGAGTGAGAGAGAGAGAAGCTGTGAGTGAGAGAGAGAAAGAGAAGCTGTGTGTGTGAGAGAGAGAGAAAGAGAAGCTGTGAGTGAGTAAGAGAGAAAGAGAAGCTGTGTCTGAGAGAGAGAGAAAGAGAAGCTGAGAGTGAGAGAGAGAGAATGAGAAGCTGTGAGTGAGTGAGAGAGTGAGAAGCTGTGAGTGAGAGAGAGAAGCTGGGAGTGAGTAAGAGAGAGAGAAGCTGTGAATGAGAGAGAGAGAGAGAGAAACAGAAGCTGAGAGTGAGAGAGAGAGAAAGAGAAGCTGTAAGTGAGAGACAGAGAGAGAAGCTGTGTGTGTGAGAGAGAGAAAGAGATGCTGTGAGTGAGAGAGAGAGAGAAAGAGAAGCTGTGAGTGAGAGAGAGAGAAAGAGATGCTGTGAGAGTGAGAGAGAGAGAAAGAGAAGCTGTGAGTGAGAGTGAGAGAGAAAGAGAAGCTGTGTGAGTGATAGAGAGAGATAAAGAGAAGCTGAGAGTGAGTGAGAGAGAGAAAGAGATGCTGTAAGGGAGAGAGAGAGAAGCTGTGTGTGTGTGAGAGAGAAAGAAAAGCTGTGAGTGAGAGAGAGAGAGAGAGTGAGAAGCTGTGAGTGAGTGAGAGAGAGAGAAGCTGAGAGTGTGAGAGAGAGAATGAGAAGGTGTGAGTGAGAGAGAGAGAGAGAGAGAAAGAGAAGCTGTGAGTGAGAGAGAGAGAGAAAGAGAAGCTGTGTGTGAGAGAGAGAGAACGAGAAGCTGTGAGTGAGAGAGAGAGAGAAAGAGAAGCTGTGAGTGAGAGTGAGAGAGAAAGAGAAGCTGTGTGAGTGATAGAGAGAGATAAAGAGAAGCTGAGAGTGAGTGAGAGAGAGAAAGAGATGCTGTAAGGGAGAGAGAGAGAAGCTGTGTGTGTGTGAGAGAGAAAGAAAAGCTGTGAGTGAGAGAGAGAGAGAGAAAGAGAAGCTGTGAGTGTGTGTGAGAGAGAGTGAGGAGCTGTGTGTGTGAGAGAGAGAAGCTGGGAGTGAGTAAGAGAGAGAGAGACGCTGTGAGAGAGAGAGAGAAGCTGTGAGTGTGAGAGAGAGAGAGAGAGAAGCTGTGAGTGAGAGAGAGTGAGAGTGAGAGAAGCTGTGAGTGAGTGAGAGAGAGAAGCTGTGTGTGTGAGAGAGAGAAAGAGAAGCTGTAAGTGAGAGAGAGTGAGAAAGAGAGAAGCTGTGAGTGAGAGAGTGAGAGAAATAGAAGCTGTGAGTGAGAGAGAGAGGGAAAGAGAAGCTGTGAGTGAGTGAGAGAGAAAGAGAAGCTGTGTGTGTGTGAGAGAGTGAAAAGCTGAGAGTGAGAGAGAGAAATAATGAGAAGCTGTGAGTGAGAGATAGAGACAAAGAGAAGCTGTGTGTGAGAGAGAGAGAACGAGAAGCTGTGAGTGAGTGAGAGAGAGAAAGAGAAGCTGTGAGTGAGAGAGAGAGAGAAAGAGAAGCTGTGAGTGAGAGGGAGGGAGAGAAGCTGTGAGTGTGTGAGAGACAGAAAATCAGGGAGTGAGTAAGAGAGAGAGAGGGAAGCTGTGAGTGAGAGAGAGAGAGAAATAGAAGCTGTAAGTGAGAGAGAGAGAAAGAGAAACTGTGAGTGAAAGAGAGAGAGAGAAGCTGTGAGTGAGAGCGAGAGAGAAAGAGAAGCTGTGTGAGTGATAGAGAGAGAGAAAGAGAAGCTGAGAGTGAGAGAGAGAGAGAAAGAGATGCTGTAAGTGAGAGAGAGAGAAGCTGTTTGTGAGAGAGAGAGAAAGAGAAGCTGTGAGTGAGAGAGAGAGAGAGAAAGAGAAGCTGTGAGTGAGAGAGAGAGAGAGTGAGAAGCTGTGTGTTTGAGAGAGAGAGAAGCTGGGAGTGAGTAAGAGAGAGAGAGAAGCTGTGAGAGAGAGAAGCTGTGAGTGAGAGAGAGAGAAAGAGAAGCTGTGAGTGAGAGAGAGTGAGAGAGAAAGAGAAGCTGTGAGTGAGAGAGAGAAAGAGAGAGAGAGAAGCTGTGAGTGAGAGAGAGAGAGAGAAAGAGAGGCTGTGTGTGAGAGAGAGAAAGAGAAGCTGTGAGTGAGAGAGAGAGAGAGAGAAGCTGTGAGTGAGAGAGAGAAGCTGTGAGTGAGAGAGAGAAGCTGTGAGTGAGTGAGAGAGAGAGAATTAGGGAGTGAGTAAGAGAGAGAGAGAAGCTGTGAGTGAGAGAGAGAGAAATAGAAGCTGTAAGTGAGAGAGAGAAGCTGTGTGTGTGTGAGAGAGAGAAGCTGTGAGAGAGAGAGAGAGAAAGAGAAGCTGTGAGTGAGAGAGAGAGAGAAAGAAGCTGTGTGTGTGAGAGAGAGAAAGAGAAGCTGAGTGACAGAGAGAGACAGAGAAGCTGTGAGTGAGAGAGAGAGAAAAAGAAGCTGTGTGTGTGTGAGAGAGAAAGAGAATCTGTGAGTGAGAGAGAGAGAAAGAGAAGCTGTGAGTAACAGAGAGAGAGAAAGAGAAGCTATGAGTGAGTGAGTGAGAGAGAGAGAAGCTGTGAGTGAGTGAGTGAGAGAGAGAGAAGCTGTGAGTGAGAGAGAGAGAAAGAAGCTGTAGGTGAGAGAGAGAAAAAGAAGTTGTGAGTGAGAGAGAGAGAGAGAAGCTGTGAGTGAGAGAGAGAAGAAGCTGTGAGTGAGAGAGAGAGAGAAGCTGTGAGTGAGAGAGAGAAAGAGAAGCTGTGTGTGTGTGAGAGAGAGAAAGAGAAGCTGTGAGTGAGTAAGAGAGAAAGAGAAGCTGTGTCTGAGAGAGAGAGAAAGAGAAGCTGAGAGTGAGAGAGAGAGAATGAGAAGCTGTGAGTGAGTGAGAGAGTGAGATGCTGTGAGTGAGAGAGAGAGAAGCTGGGAGTGAGTAAGAGAGAGAGAAGCTGTGAATGAGAGAGAGAGAGAGAAACAGAAGCTGAGAGTGAGAGAGAGAGAGAAAGAGAAGCTGTAAGTGAGAGACAGAGAGAGAAGCTGTGTGTGTGAGAGAGAGAAAGAGAAGCTGTGAGTGAGAGAGAAAGAGAAAGAGAAGCTGTGAGTGAGAGAGAGAGAAAGAGATGCTGTGAGTGAGTGAGAGAGAGAGTGAGAAGCTGTGAGTGAGTGAGAGAGAGAGAAGCTGAGAGTGTGAGAGAGAGAATGAGAAGGTGTGAGTGAGAGAGAGAGAGAGAGAGAAAGAGAAGCTGTGAGTGATAGTGAGTGAGAAAGAGAAGCTGAGCATGAGAGAGAGAGAAAGAAAAGCTGTAAGTGAGAGAGAGAGAGAGAAGCTGTGTGTGAGAGAGAGAGAGAAAGAAAGAGAAGCTGTGAGTGAGAGAGAGAGAGAAAGAGAAGCTGTGAATGAGAGAGAGAAAGAGAAGCTGTGTGAGAGAGATAGAGAAAGAGAAGCTGTGAGTGAGAGAAAGAGAAGCTGTGAGTGAGAAAGAGTGAGAAAGAGAAGCTGTGAGTGAGTGAGAGAGAGAAAGAGAAGATGTGAATGAGAGAGAGAGAAAGAGAAGCTGTGACAGAGAGAGTGGCTGTGAGTGAGAGAGAGAGAGAAAGAGACGCTGTGAGTGAGAGTTAGAGAAATAGGTGTAAGTGAGTGAGAGAGAGAAAGAGAAGCTGTCAGTGAGAGAGAGAGAGAGAGAAGCTGTTAGTAAGAGAGAGAGAAGCTGTGAGTGACAGAGAGAGAGAAAGAGAAGCTGTGTGTGTGATAGAGAGAGAGAAAGAGAAGCTGAGCATGAGAGAGAGAGAAAGAGAAGCTGTAAGTGAGAGAGAGAGAGAAGCTGTGTGTGAGAGAGAGAGAGAGAAAGAGAAGCTGTGAGTGAGAGAGAGAGAGAACGAGAAGCTGTGAGTGAGAGAGAGAGAAAGAGATGCTGTGAGTGAGTGAGTGAGAGAGTGAGAAGCTGTGAGTGAGAGAGAGAGAGAGGAGCTGGGAGTGAGTAAGAGAGAGAGAAGCTGTGAGTGAGAGAGAGAGAGAGAAGCTGTGAGTGAGGGAGAGAGAGCAAGAGAAGCTGTGAGTGAGAGAGAGAGAAAGAGAAGCTGTGAATGAGAGAGAGGGAAAAAGAAGCTGTGAGGGAGAGAGAGAGAGAAATAGAAGCTGTGAGTGAGAGAG
Source organism: Bradypodion pumilum (assembly GCA_035047305.1). Classification (NCBI taxonomy): domain Eukaryota; kingdom Metazoa; phylum Chordata; class Lepidosauria; order Squamata; family Chamaeleonidae; genus Bradypodion; species Bradypodion pumilum. The sequence continues at coordinate 226,550,092 of JAWDJD010000002.1, read as the reverse complement.
AGAGAAAGAAAGAGAAGCTGTGAGTGAGAGAGAGAGAGATAGAGAAGCTGTGAATGAGAGAGAGAGAAAGAGAAGCTGTGTGTGTGTGAGAGAGAAAGAGAAGCTGTGAGTGACAGAGAGAGAGAAAGAGAAGCTGTGAGTGAGAGAAAGAGAAGCTGTGAGTGAGAGAGAGAGAGAAAGAGAAGCTGTGAATGAGAGAGAGAGAAAGAGAAGCTGTGTGTGTGAGAGAGAGAAGCTGTGAATGAGAGAGTGAGAGAAAGAGAAGCTGTGAGTGAGAGAGAGAGAAAGAGAAGCTGTGAGTGAGAGAGAGAGAGCAAGAGAAACTGTGAGTGAGAGAGAGAGAAAGAGAAGCTGTGTGTGTGTGAGAGAGAAAGAGAAGCTTGAGTGAGTGAGAGAGAAAGAGAAGCTGTGAATGTGAGAGAGAGAGAAGCTGAGAGTGAGAGAGAGAGAATGAGAAGGTGTGAGTTAGAGAGAGAGACAAAGAGAAGCTGTGTGTGTGAGAGAGAGAACGAGAAGCTGTGAGTGAGAGAGAGAAAGAGAAGCTGTGAGTGAGAGAGAGGGAGAGAAGCTGTGAGTGTGTGAGAGAGAGAAAATCAGGGAGTGAGTAAGAGAGAGAGAGGGAAGCTGTGAGTGAGAGAGAGAGAGAAATAGAAGCTGTAAGTGTGAGAGAGAGAAAGAGAAACTGTGAGTGAAAGAGAGAGAGAGAAGCTGTAAGTGAGAGAGAGAGAGAGAAGCTGTGTGTGTGAGAGAGAGAAAGAGAAGCTGTGAGTGAGAGAGAGAGAAAGATAAGCTGTAAGTGAGAGAGAGAAAGAGATGCTGTGAGTAAGTGAGAGAGTGAGAAGATGTGAGTGTGTGTGAGAGAGAGAAGCTGGGAGTGAGTAAGAGAGAGAGAGAAGCTGTGACTGAGAGAGAGAGAAAGAAAGAAAGAGAAGTTGTGAGTGAGAGAGAGTGAGAGAGAGAGAAGCTGTGAGTGAGTGAGTGAGAGAGAGAAGCTGTGAGTGAGAGAGAGAGAGAAAGAGCTGTGAGTGAGAGAGAGAGAGAAAGAGAAGGTGTGAGTGAGAGAGAGAGAAAGAGAAGCTGTGAGTGAGAGAGAGAGAAAGAAAGAGAAGCTGTGAGTGAGAGAGAGAGAAAGAGAAGCTGTGAATGAGAGAGAGAAAGAGAAGCTGAGCATGAGAGAGAGAGAGAAAGAGAAGCTGTAAGTGAGAGAGAGAGAGAGAAGCTGTGTGTGTGTGAGAGAGAGAAAGAGAAGCTGTGAGTGAGAGAGAGAGAGAGAAAGAAAGAGAAGCTGTGAGTGAGAGAGAGAGAGAAAGAGATGCTGTGAGTGAGTGAGTGAGAGAGTGAGAAGCTGTGAGTGAGAGAGAGAGAGGAGCTGGGAGTGAGTAAGAGAGAGAGAAGCTGTGAGTGAGTGAGAGAGAGAGAAGCTGTGAGTGAGGGAGAGAGAGAAAGAGAAGCTGTGAGTGAGAGAGAGAAAGAGAAGCTGTGAATGAAAGTGAGAGAAAAAGAAGCTGTGAGGGAGAGAGAGAGAGAGAAAGAGAAGCTGTGAGTGAGAGACAGAGAGAAAGAGAAGCTGTGAGTGAGAGAGAGAGAAAGAGAAGCTGTGAGAGAGAGAGAAAGAAAGAGAAGTTGTGAGTGAGAGAGAGAGAGAGAAAGAGAAGCTGTGAATGAGAGAGAGAAAGAGAAGCTGTGTGTGTGAGAGAGAAAGAGAAGCTGTGAGTGACAGAGAGAGAGAAAGAGAAGCTGTGAGTGAGAGAAAGAGAAGCTGTGAGTGAGAGAGAGAGAGAAAGAGAAGGTGTGAGTGAGAGAGAGAGAAAGAGAAGCTGTGTGAGAGAGAGAGAGAGCAAGAGAAGCTGTGAGTGAGAGAGAGAGAAAGAGAAGCTGTGTGTGTGTGAGAGAGAGAAAGAGAAGCTATGAGTGAGTGAGAGAGAAAGAGAAGCTGTGTGTGTGTGTGTGTGAGAGAGAAGCTGAGAGTGAGAGAGAGAGAGAATGAGAAGGTGTGAGTGAGAGAGAGAGACAAAGAGAAGCTGTGTGTGAGAGAGAGAGAACGAGAAGCTGTGAGTGAGAGAGAGAGAGAAAGAGAAGGTGTGAGTGAGAGAGAGAGAAAGAGAAGCTGTGAGTGAGAGAGAGGGAGAGAAGCTGTGAGTGTGTGAGAGAGAGAAAATCAGGGAGTGAGTAAGAGAGAGAGAGGGAAGCTGTGAGTAAGAGAGAGAGAGGGAAGCTGTGAGTGAGAGAGAGAGAAATAGAAGCTGTAAGTGAGAGAGAGAGAAAGAGAAACTGTGAGTGAAAGAGAGAGAGAGAAGCTGTAAGTGAGAGAGAGAGAGAAGCTGTGTGTGAGAGAGAGAGAAAGAGAAGCTGTGAGTGAGAGAGAGAGAGAAAGAAAGAGAAGCTGTAAGTGAGAGAGAGAAAGAGATGCTGTGAGTAAGTGAGAGAGTGAGAAGATGTGAGTGAGTGAGAGAGAGAGAAGCTGGGAGTGAGTAAGAGAGAGAGAGTAGCTGTGAGTGAGAGAGAGAGAAAGAAAGAAAGAGAAGCTGTGAGTGAGAGAGTGAGAGAGAGAGAAGCTGTGAGTGAGTGAGAGAGAGAAGCTGTGAGTGAGAGAGAGAGAGAAAGAGAAGCTGTGAGTGAGAGAGAGAGAGAACGAGAAGCTGTGAGTGAGTGAGAGAGAAAGAGATGCTGTGAGTGAGTGAGTGAGAGAGTGAGAAGCTGTGAGTGAGAAAGAGAGAGAGGAGCTGGGAGTGAGTAAGAGAGAGAGAAGCTGTGAGTGAGAGAGAGAGAGAGAGAAGCTGTGAGTGAGGGAGAGAGAGAGAGAAGCTGTGTGTGTGATAGAGATAAAGAGAAGCTGTGAGTGAGAGAGAGAGAGAAAGAGAAGCTGTGAGTGACAGAGAGAGAGAGTGAGAAGCTGTGTGTGTGTGAGAGAGAGAAGCTGGGAGTGAGTAAGAGAGAGAGAGAGAAGCTGTGAGAGAGAGAGAAGGTGTGAGTGAGAGGGAGAGAGAGAAGCTGTGAGTGAGAGAGAGTGAGAGAGAGAAGATGTGAGTGAGTGAGAGAGAGAAGCTGTGTGTGTGAGAGAGAGAAAGAGAAGCTGTAAGTGAGAGAGAGTGAGAAAGAGAGAAGCTGTGAGTGAGAGAGAGAGGGAAAGAGAAGCTGTGAGTGAGTGAGAGAGAGAGAAGCTGAGAGTGAGAGAGAGAGAATGAGAAGGTGTGAGTGAGAGAGAGATAGAAAGAGAAGCTGTGAGGGAGAGAGAGAGAGAAAGAGAAGCTGTGTGTGTGAGAGAGAGAACGAGAAGCTGTGAGTGAGAGAGAGAGAGAAAGAGAAGCTGTGAGTGAGTGAGAGAGAGAGTGAGAACCTGTGAGTAAGAGAGTGAGAGAAGCTGGGAGTGAGTAAGAGAGAGAGAGGGAAGCTGTGAGTGAGAGAAAGAGAGAAATAGAAGCTGTAAGTGAGAGAGAGAGAAAGAGAAACTGTGAGTGAAAGAGAGAGAGAGAAGCTGTGAGTTAGAGAGAGAGAAAGAAAGAGAAGCTGTGAGTGAGAGTGAGAGAGAAAGAGAAGCTGAGAGTGAGAGAGAGAGAAAAAGATAATGTAAAAGAGAGAGAGTGAGAGAGAGAATCAGGGAGTAAGAGAGAGAAAAGCTGTGAGAGAGAGAGAAATGGAAGGTGTAAGTGAGAGAGAGTAAGAGAGGCTGTGAGTGAGAGAGGGAGAGAGAAGCTGTTAGTGAGAGAGAGAGAAGTTGTGAGTGAAAGAGAGAGAGAAAGAGAAGCTGTGTGTGTGATAGAGAGAGAGAAAGAGAAGCTGAGAGTGAGAGAGAGAGAAAGAGAAGCTGTAAGTGAGAGAGAGAGAAGCTGTGTGTGAGAGAGAAAAAGAGAAGCTGTGAGTAAGTGAGAGAGAGAGAAAGAGAAGCTGTGAGTGAGAGAGAGAGAAAGAGATGCTGTGAGTGAGTGAGTGAGAGAGTGGGAAGCTGTGAGTGAGTGAGAGAGAGAGAAGCTGTGAGTGAGTAAGAGAGAGAGAAGCTGTGAGTGAGTGAGAGAGAGAGTGAGAAGCTGTGAGTGAGAGAGAGAGAAGCTGGGAGTGAGAGAGAGAAGCTGTGAATGAGAGAGAGAGAAAGAGAAGCTGAGAGAGAGAGTGTGTGAGAGAGAAGCTGTGAGTGAGGGAGAGAGAAGATGAGAAGCTGTGTGTGAGAGAGAGAAAGAGAAGCTGTGTGAGAAAGATCGAAAGAGAAGCTGTGAGTGAGAGAAAGAGAGAGAAGATGTGAGTGAGAGAGAGAGAGAGAGAATCAGGGAGTAAGAGAGAGAGAAGCTGTGAGTGAGAGGGAGAGAGAAATAGAAGGTGTAAGTGAGAGATAGAAAGAGAAGCTGTGAGTGAGAGATGGAGAGAAGCTGTTAGTGAGAGAGAGAGAAGCTGTGAGTGACAGAGAAAGAGAAGCTGTGTGTGTGTGAGAGAGAGAAAGAGAAGCTGAGAGTGAGAGAGAGAGAGAGAAGCTGTAAGTGAGAGAGAGAGAGAGAAGCTGTGTGTGTGAGAGAGAAAGAGAAGCTGTGAGTGAGAGAGAGAGAGAAAGAGAAGCTGTAAGTGAGAGAGAGAGAGAAAGAGATGCTGTGAGTGAGAGTGAGAAGATGTGAGTGAGTGAGAGAGAGAGAAGCTTGGAGTGAGTAAGAGAGAGAGAGAAGCTGTGAGTGAGAGAGAAAGAAAGAAAGAGAAGCTGTGAGTGAGAGAGAGTGAGAGAGAGAGAAGCTGTGAGTGAGTGAGAGAGAGAGAGAAGCTGTGAGTGAGAGAGAGAGAGAAAGAGCTGTGAGTTAGAGAGAGAGAGAGAAAGAGAAGGTGTGAGTGAGAGAGAAAGAGAAGCTGTGAGTGAGAGAGAGAGAAAGAAAGAGAAGCTGTGAGTGAGAGAGAGAGAGAAAGAGAAGCTGTGAATGAGAGAGAGAAAGAGAAGCTGTGTGAGAGAGATAGAGAAAGAGAAGCTGTGAGTGAGAGAAAGAGAAGCTGTGAGTGAGAAAGAGTGAGAAAGAGAAGCTGTGAGTGAGAGAGAGAGAGAAAGAGAAGCTGTGAATGAGAGAGAGAGAAAGAGAAGCTGTGACAGAGAGAGTGGCTGTGAATGAGAGAGAGAGAGAAAGAGACGCTGTGAGTGAGAGTTAGAGAAATAGGTGTAAGTGAGTGAGAGAGAGAAAGAGAAGCTGTCAGTGAGAGAGAGAGAGAAGCTGTTAGTAAGAGAGAGAGAAGCTGTGAGTGACAGAGGGAGAGAAAGAGAAGCTGTGTGTGTGATAGTGAGAGAGAAAGAGAAGCTGAGCATGAGAGAGAGAGAAAGAAAAGCTGTAAGTGAGAGAGAGAGAGAGAAGCTGTGTGTGAGAGAGAGAGAGAAAGAGAAGCTGTGAGTGAGAGAGAGAGAGAGAACGAGAAGCTGTGAGAGAGAGAGAGAGAAAGAGATGCTGTGAGTGAGTGAGTGAGAGAGTGAGAAGCTGTGAGTGAGAGAGAGAGAGAGGAGCTGGGAGTGAGTAAGAGAGAAGCTGTGAGTGAGAGGGAGAGAGAGAAGCTGTGAGTGAGGGAGAGAGAGCAAGAGAAGCTGTGAGTGAGAGAGAGAGAAAGAGAAGCTGTGAATGAGAGAGAGAGAAAAAGAAGCTGTGAGGGAGAGAGAGAGAGAAAGAGAAGCTGTGACTGAGAGAGAGAGAGAGAAAGAAAGAGAAGCTGTGAGTGAGAGAGAGAGAGAAAGAGAAGTTGTGAATGAGAGAGAGAGAAAGAGAAGCTGTGTGTGAGAGAGAGAGAAAGAGAAGCTGTGAGTGACAGAGAGAGAGAAAGAGAAGCTGTGAGTGAGAGAAAGAGAAGCTGTGAGTGAGAGAGAGAGAGAAAGAGAAGCTGTGAATGAGAGAGAGAAAGAGAAGCTGTGTGTGTGTGAGAGAGAGAAGCTGTGAGTGAGAGTGAGAGAAAGAGAAGCTGTGAGTGAGAAAGATAGAAAGAGAAGCTGTGAGTGAGAGAGAGAGAGCAAGAGAAACTGTGAGTGAGAGAGAGAGAAAGAGAAGCTGTGTGTGTGTGTGAGAGAGAAAGAGAAGCTGTGAGTGAGTGAGAGAGAAAGAGAAGCTGTGTGTGTGAGAGAGAGAGAAGCTGAGAGTGAGAGAGAGAGAATGAGAAGGTGTGAGTTAGAGAGAGAGACAAAGAGAAGCTGTGTGTGTGAGAGAGAGAATGAGAAGATGTGAGTGAGAGAGAAATTGAAGCTGTGAGTGAGAGAGAGGGAGAGAAGCTGTGAGTGTGTGTGAGAGAGAAAATCAGGGAGTGAGTAAGAGAGAGAGAGGGAAGCTGTGAGTGAGAGAGAGAGAGAAATAGAAGCTGTAAGTGAGAGAGAGAGAAAGAGAAACTGTGAGTGAAAGAGAGAGAGAGAAGCTGTAAGTGAGAGAGAGAGAGAGAAGCTGTGTGTGTGTGAGAGAGAAAGAGAAGCTGTGAGTGAGAGAGAGAGAGAAAGATAAGCTGTAAGTGAGAGAGAGAAAGAGATGCTGTGAGTAAGTGAGAGAGTGAGAAGATGTGAGTGTGTGAGAGAGAGAGAAGCTGGGAGTGAGTAAGAGAGAGAGAGAAGCTGTGACTGAGAGAGAGAGAAAGAAAGAAAGAGAAGCTGTGAGTGAGAGAGAGTGAGAGAGAGAAGCTGTGAGTGAGTGAGAGAGAGAGAGAAGCTGTGAGTGAGAGAGAGAGAGAAAGAGAAGGTGTGAGTGAGAGAGAGATTAAGAGAAGCTGTGAGTGAGAGAGAGAGAGAAAGAAAGAGAAGCTGTGAGTGAGAGAGAGAAAGAGAAGCTGTGAATGAGAGAGAGAGAAAGAGAAGCTGAGCGTGAGAGAGAGAGAGAAAGAGAAGCTGTAAGTGAGAGAGAGAGAGAGAAGCTGTGTGTGTGTGTGTGAGAGAGAGAAAGAGAAGCTGTGAGTGAGAGAGAGAGAAAGAGATGCTGTGAGTGAGTGAGTGAGAGAGTGAGAAGCTGTGAGTGAGAGAGAGAGGAGCTGGGAGTGAGTAAGAGAGAGAGAAGCTGTGAGTGAGAGAGAGAGAGAGAAGCTGTGAGTGAGGGAGAGAGAGAAAGAGAAGCTGTGAGTGAGAGAGAGAGAAAGAGAAGCTGTGAATGAGAGTGAGAGAAAAAGAAGCTGTGAGGGAGAGAGAGAGAGAGAAAGAGAAGCTGTGAGTGAGAGACAGAGAGAAAGAGATGCTGTGATTGAGAGAGAGAGAGAAAGAGAAGCTGTGAGTGAGAGAGAGAGAGAGAGAAAGAGAAGCTGTGAGTGAGAGAGAGAGAGAAAGAGAAGCTGTGAATGAGAGAGAGAAAGAGAAGCTGTGAGTGTGAGAGAGAAAGAGAAGCTGTGAGTGACAGAGAGAGAAAGAGAAGCTGTGAGTGAGAGAAAGAGAAGCTGTGAGTGAGAGAGAGAGAGAAAGAGAAGCTGTGAATGAGAGAGAGAGAAAGAGAAGCTGTAAGAGAGAGAGAAGCTGTGTGTGAGAGAGTGAGAGAAAGAGCTGTGAGTGAGAGAGAGAGAAAGAGAAGCTGTGAGTGAGAGAGAGAGAGAGCAAGAGAAGCTGTGAGTGAGAGAGAGAGAAAGAGAAGCTGTGTGTGTGTGTGAGAGAGAAAGAGAAGCTGTGAGTGAGTGAGAGAGAAAGAGAAGCTGTGTGTGTGTGTGAGAGAGAAGCTGAGAGTGAGAGAGAGAGAGAATGAGAAGGTGTGAGTGACAGAGAGAGACAAAGAGAAGCTGTGTGTGAGAGAGAGAGAACGAGAAGCTCTGAGTGAGAGAGAGAGAGAAAGAGAAGCTGTGAGTGAGAGAGAGAGAGAAAGAGAAGCTGTGAGTGAGAGACAGGGAGAGAAGCTGTGAGTGTGTGAGAGAGAGAAAATCAGGGAGTGAGTAAGAGAGAGAGAGGGAAGCTGTGAGTGAGAGAGAGAGAAATAGAAGCTGTAAGTGAGAGAGAGAGAAAGAGAAACTGTGAGTGAAAGAGAGAGAGAGAAGCTGTAAGTGAGAGAGAGAGAGAAGCTGTGTGTGTGAGAGAGAGAAAGAGAAGCTGTGAGTGAGAGAGAGAGAGAAAGAGAAGCTGTAAGTGAGAGAGAGAAAGAGATGCTGTGAGTAAGTGAGAGAGTGAGAAGATGTGAGTGAGTGAGAGAGAGAGAAGCTTGGAGTGAGTAAGAGAGAGAGAGAAGCTGTGAGTGAGAGAGAGAGAAAGAAAAAAAGAGAGGCTGTGAGTGAGAGAGAGTGAGAGAGAGAGAAGCTGTGAGTGAGTGAGAGAGAGAGAAGCTGTGAGTGAGAGAGAGAGAGAAAGAGAAGCTGTGAGTGAGAGAGAGAGAGAGAATGAGAAGCTGTGAGTGAGAGAGAGAGAAAGAGATGCTGTGAGTGAGTGAGAGAGAGAAAGAGAAGCTGAGCGTGAGAGAGAGAGAGAAAGAGAAGCTGTAAGTGAGAGAGAGAGAGAGAAGCTGTGTGTGTGTGAGAGAGAGAAAGAGAAGCTGTGAGTGAGAGAGAGAGAGAAAGAGAAGCTGTGAGTGAGTAAGAGAGAGAGAGAAGCTGTGAGTGAGAGAGAGAGAAAGAAAAAAAGAGAGGCTGTGAGTGAGAGAGAGTGAGAGAGAGAGAAGCTGTGAGTGAGTGAGAGAGAGAGAAGCTGTGAGTGAGAGAGAGAGAGAAAGAGAAGCTGTGAGTGAGAGAGAGAGAGAGAATGAGAAGCTGTGAGTGAGAGAGAGAGAAAGAGATGCTGTGAGTGAGTGAGTGAGAGAGTGAGAAGCTGTGAGTGAGAGAGAGAGAGAGGAGCTGGGAGTGAGTAAGAGAGAGAGAAGCTGTAAGTGAGAGAGAGAAAGAGATGCTGTGAGTAAGTGAGAGAGTGAGAAGATGTGAGTGTGTGAGAGAGAGAGAAGCTGGGAGTGAGTAAGAGAGAGAGAGAAGCTGTGACTGAGAGAGAGAGAAAGAAAGAAAGAGAAGCTGTGAGTGAGAGAGAGTGAGAGAGAGAAGCTGTGAGTGAGTGAGAGAGAGAGAGAAGCTGTGAGTGAGAGAGAGAGAGAAAGAGAAGGTGTGAGTGAGAGAGAGATTAAGAGAAGCTGTGAGTGAGAGAGAGAGAGAAAGAAAGAGAAGCTGTGAGTGAGAGAGAGAAAGAGAAGCTGTGAATGAGAGAGAGAGAAAGAGAAGCTGAGCGTGAGAGAGAGAGAGAAAGAGAAGCTGTAAGTGAGAGAGAGAGAGAGAAGCTGTGTGTGTGTGTGTGTGAGAGAGAAAGAGAAGCTGTGAGTGAGAGAGAGAGAAAGAGATGCTGTGAGTGAGTGAGTGAGAGAGTGAGAAGCTGTGAGTGAGAGAGAGAGAGGAGCTGGGAGTGAGTAAGAGAGAGAGAAGCTGTGAGTGAGAGAGAGAGAGAGAAGCTGTGAGTGAGGGAGAGAGAGAAAGAGAAGCTGTGAGTGAGAGAGAGAGAAAGAGAAGCTGTGAATGAGAGTGAGAGAAAAAGAAGCTGTGAGGGAGAGAGAGAGAGAGAAAGAGAAGCTGTGAGTGAGAGACAGAGAGAAAGAGATGCTGTGATTGAGAGAGAGAGAGAAAGAGAAGCTGTGAGTGAGAGAGAGAGAGAGAGAAAGAGAAGCTGTGAGTGAGAGAGAGAGAGAAAGAGAAGCTGTGAATGAGAGAGAGAAAGAGAAGCTGTGAGTGTGAGAGAGAAAGAGAAGCTGTGAGTGACAGAGAGAGAAAGAGAAGCTGTGAGTGAGAGAAAGAGAAGCTGTGAGTGAGAGAGAGAGAGAAAGAGAAGCTGTGAATGAGAGAGAGAGAAAGAGAAGCTGTAAGAGAGAGAGAAGCTGTGTGTGAGAGAGTGAGAGAAAGAGCTGTGAGTGAGAGAGAGAGAAAGAGAAGCTGTGAGTGAGAGAGAGAGAGCAAGAGAAGCTGTGAGTGAGAGAGAGAGAAAGAGAAGCTGTGTGTGTGTGTGAGAGAGAAAGAGAAGCTGTGAGTGAGTGAGAGAGAAAGAGAAGCTGTGTGTGTGTGTGAGAGAGAAGCTGAGAGTGAGAGAGAGAGAGAATGAGAAGGTGTGAGTGACAGAGAGAGACAAAGAGAAGCTGTGTGTGAGAGAGAGAGAACGAGAAGCTCTGAGTGAGAGAGAGAGAGAAAGAGAAGCTGTGAGTGAGAGAGAGAGAGAAAGAGAAGCTGTGAGTGAGAGAGAGGGAGAGAAGCTGTGAGTGTGTGAGAGAGAGAAAATCAGGGAGTGAGTAAGAGAGAGAGAGGGAAGCTGTGAGTGAGAGAGAGAGAAATAGAAGCTGTAAGTGAGAGAGAGAGAAAGAGAAACTGTGAGTGAAAGAGAGAGAGAGAAGCTGTAAGTGAGAGAGAGAGAGAAGCTGTGTGTGTGAGAGAGAGAAAGAGAAGCTGTGAGTGAGAGAGAGAGAGAAAGAGAAGCTGTAAGTGAGAGAGAGAAAGAGATGCTGTGAGTAAGTGAGAGAGTGAGAAGATGTGAGTGAGTGAGAGAGAGAGAAGCTTGGAGTGAGTAAGAGAGAGAGAGAAGCTGTGAGTGAGAGAGAGAGAAAGAAAAAAAGAGAGGCTGTGAGTGAGAGAGAGTGAGAGAGAGAGAAGCTGTGAGTGAGTGAGAGAGAGAGAAGCTGTGAGTGAGAGAGAGAGAGAAAGAGAAGCTGTGAGTGAGAGAGAGAGAGAGAATGAGAAGCTGTGAGTGAGAGAGAGAGAAAGAGATGCTGTGAGTGAGTGAGTGAGAGAGTGAGAAGCTGTGAGTGAGAGAGAGAGAGAGGAGCTGGGAGTGAGTAAGAGAGAGAGAAGCTGTGAGTGAGAGAGAGAGAAGCTGTGAGTGAGGGAGAGAGAGCAAGAGAAGCTGTGAGTGAGAGAGAGAGAGAAAGAGAAGCTGTGAATGAGAGAGAGAGAAAAAGAAGCTGTGAGGGAGAGAGAGAGAAAGAGAAGCTGTGAGTGAGAGAGAGAGAGAGAAAGAAAGAGAAGCTGTGAGTGAGAGAGAGAGAGAAAGAGAAGCTGTGAATGAGAGAGAGAGAAAGAGAAGCTGTGTGAGAGAGAGAGAAAGAGAAGCTGTGAGTGACAGAGAGAGAGAAAGAGAAGCTGTTAGTGAGAGAAAGAGAAGCTGTGAGTGAGAGAGAGAGAGAAAGAGAAGCTGTGAATGAGAGAGAGAGAAAGAGAAGCTGTGTGTGTGAGAGAGAGAAAGAGAAGCTGTGAGTGAGAGAGAGAGAAAGAGAAGCTGTGTGTGTGTGAGAGAGAGAAGCTGAGAGTGAGAGAGAGAGAATGAGAAGGTGTGAGTTAGAGAGAGAGACAAAGAGAAGCTGTGTGTGTGAGAGAGAGAACGAGAAGCTGTGAGTGAGAGAGAGAGAAAGAGAAGCTGTGAGTGAGAGAGAGGGAGAGAAGCTGTGAGTGTGTGTGAGAGAGAAAATCAGGGAGTGAGTAAGAGAGAGAGAGGGAAGCTGTGAGTGAGAGAGAGAGAGAAATAGAAGCTGTAAGTGAGAGAGAGAGAAAGAGAAACTGTGAGTGAAAGAGAGAGAGAGCTGTAAGTGAGAGAGAGAGAGAAGCTGTGTGTGTGTGAGAGAGAAAGAGAAGCTGTGAGTGAGTGAGAGAGACAAGGATAAGCTGTAAGTGAGAGAGAGAAAGAGATGCTGTGAGTAAGTGAGAGAGTGAGAAGATGTGAGTGAGTGAGAGAGAGAGAAGCTGGGAGTGAGTAAGAGAGAGAGAAGCTGTGAGTGAGAGAGAGAGAAAGAAAGAAAGAGAAGCTGCGAGTGAGAGAGAGTGAGAGAGAGAGAAGCTGTGAGTGAGTGAGAGAGAGAGAGAAGCTGTGAGTGAGAGAGAGAGAGAAAGAGCTGTGAGTGAGAGAGAGAGAGAAAGAGAAGGTGTGAGTGAGAGAGAGAGAAAGAGAAGCTGTGAGTGAGAGAGAGAGAGAAAGAAAGAGAAGCTGTGAGTGAGAGAGAGAGAAAGAGAAGCTGTGAATGAGAGAGAGAGAAAGAGAAGCTGTGTGAGAGAGATAGAGAAAGAGAAGCTGTGAGTGAGAGAAAGAGAAGCTGTGAGTGAGAGAGAGTGAGAAAGAGAAGCTGTGAGTGAGAGAGAGAGAGAAAGAGAAGCAGTGAATGAGAGAGAGAGAAAGAGAAGCTGTGAGTGAGAGAGAGAAAGAGAAGCTGTGAGTGAGAGAGAGAGAAATAGGTGTAAGTGAGTGAGAGAGAGAAAGAGAAGCTGTCAGTGAGAGAGAGAGAAGCTGTTAGTGAGAGAGAGAGAAGCTGTGAGTGACAGAGAGAGAGAAAGAGAAGCTGTGTGTGTGATAGAGAGAGAGAAAGAGAAGCTGAGCGTGAGAGAGAGAGAGAAAGAGAAGCTGTAAGTGAGAGAGAGAGAGAGAAGCTGTGTGTGTGTGAGAGAGAGAAAGAGAAGCTGTGAGTGAGAGAGAGAGAGAAAGAGAAGCTGTGAGTGAGAGAGAGAGAGAAAGAGATGCTGTGAGTGAGTGAGAGAGTGAGAAGCTGTGAGTGAGAGAGAGAGAGGAGCTGGGAGTGAGTAAGAGAGAAAGCTGTGAGTGAGAGAGAGAGAGAGAAGCTGTGAGTGAGGGAGAGAGAGAAAGAGAAGCTGTGAGTGAGAGAGAGAGAAAGAGAAGCTGTGAATGAGAGAGAGAGAAAAAGAAGCTGTGAGGGAGAGAGAGAGAGAGAAAGAGAAGCTGTGAGTGAGAGACAGAGAGAAAGAGAAGCTGTGAGTGAGAGAGAGAGAGAGAGAAGCTGTGAGTGAGAGAGAGAGAGAGAAAGAAAGAGAAGCTGTGAGTGAGAGAGAGAGAGAAAGAGAAGCTGTGAATGAGAGAGAGAAAGAGAAGCTGTGTGTGAGAGAGAGAAAGAGAAGCTGTGAGTGACAGAGAGAGAGAAAGAGAAGCTGTGAGTGAGAGAAAGAGAAGCTGTGAGTGAGAGAGAGAGAGAAAGAGAAGCTGTGAATGAGAGAGAAAGAGAAGCTGTGAGAGAGAGAGAGAAGCTGTGTGTGAGAGAGTGAGAGAAAGAGAAGCTGTGAGTGAGAGAGAGAGAAAGAGAAGCTGTGAGTGAGAGAGAGAGAGCAAGAGAAGCTGTGAGTGAGAGAGAGAGAAAGAGAAGCTGTGTGTGTGTGAGAGAGAGAAAGAGAAGCTGTGAGTGAGTGAGAGAGAAAGAGAAGCTGTGTGTGTGTGTGTGAGAGAGAGAAGCTGAGAGTGAGAGAGAGAGAGAGAATGAGAAGGTGTGAGTGAGAGAGAGAGACAAAGAGAAGCTGTGTGAGAGAGAGAGAACGAGAAGCTGTGAGTGAGAGAGAGAGAGAGAAAGAGAAGCTGTGAGTAAGAGAGAGGGAGAGAAGCTGTGAGTGTGTGAGAGAGAGAAAATCAGGGAGTGAGTAAGAGAGAGAGAGGGAAGCTGTGAGTGAGAGAGAGAGAAATAGAAGCTGTAAGTGAGAGAGAGAGAAAGAGAAACTGTGAGTGAAAGAGAGAGAGAGAAGCTGTAAGTGAGAGAGAGAGAGAAGCTGTGTGTGTGTGTGAGAGAAAGAGAAGCTGTGAGTGAGAGAGAGAGAGAAAGAGAAGCTGTAAGTGAGAGAGAGAAAGAGATGCTGTGAGTAAGTGAGAGAGTGAGAAGATGTGAATGAGTGAGAGAGAGAGAAGCTGGGAGTGAGTAAGAGAGAGTGAGAAGCTGTGAGTGAGAGAGAGAGAAAGAAAGAAAGAGAAGCTGTGAGTGAGAGAGAGTGAGAGAGAGAGAAGCTGTGAGTGAGTGAGAGAGAGAGAAGCTGTGAGTGAGAGAGAGAGAAAGAGAAGGTGTGAGTGAGAGAGAGAGAAAGAGAAGCTGGTAGTGAGAGAGAGAGAGAGAGAGAAAGAGAAGCTGTGAGTGAGAGAGAGAGAAAGAGAAGCTGCGAATGAGAGAGAGAGAAAGATAAGCTGTGTGAGAGAGATAGAGAAAGAGAAGCTGTGAGTGAGAGAAAGAGAAGCTGTGAGTGAGAGAGAGTGAGAAAGAGAAGCTGTGAGTGAGAGAGAGAGAAAGAGAAGCTGTGAATGAGAGAGAGAGAGAGAAAGAGAAGCTGTGTGAGAGAGAGAGAAGCTGTGAGTGAGAGAGAGAGAGGAAGAGAAGCTGTGAGTGAGAGAGAGAAATAGGTGTAAGTGAGTGAGAGAGAGAAAGAGAAGCTGTCAGTGAGAGAGAGAGAGAGAAGCTGTTAGTGAGAGAGAGAGAAGCTGTGAGTGACAGAGAGAGAGAAAGAGAAGCTGTGCGTGTGATAGAGAGAGAGAAAGAGAAGCTGACCGTGAGAGAGAGAGAGAAAGAGAAGCTGACCGTGAGAGAGAGAGAGAAAGAGAAGCTGTAAGTGAGAGAGAGAGAGAGAGAAGCTGTGTGTGTGAGAGAGAGAAAGAGAAGCTGTGAGTGAGAGAGAGAGAGAGAAAGAGAAGCTGTGAGTGAGTGAGAGAGAAAGAGGTGCTGTGAGTGATTGAGTGAGAGAGTGAGAAGCTGTGAGTGAGAGAGAGAGAGGAGCTGGGAGTGAGTAAGAGAGAAAGAAGCTGTGAGTGAGAGAGAGAGAAAGAAAGAAAGAGAAGCTGTGAGTGAGAGAGAGTGTGAGAGAGAGAAGCTGTGAGTGAGAGAAAGAGAAGCGGTGAGTGAGAGAGAGAGAGAGAGAGAGAGAAGCTGTGAATGAGAGAGAGAGAAAGAGAAGCTGTGAGAGAGAGAGAAGCTGTGAGTGAGAGAGTGAGAGAAAGAGAAGCTGTGAGTGAGAGAGAGAGAGAGAAGCTGTGAGTGAGAGAGAGCAAGAGAAGCTGTGAGTGAGAGAGAGAAAGAGGTGTGTGTGTGTGAGAGAGAGAAAGAGAAGCTGTGAGTGAGTGAGAGAGAAAGAGAAGCTGTGTGTGTGTGAGAGAGAAGGAGAAGCTGTGAGTGAGAGAGAGAGAGAAAGAAAGAGAAGCTGTGAATGAGAGAGAGAGAGAAAGAGAAGCTGTGAGTGAGAGAGAGGGAGAGAAGCTGTGAGTGGGTGAGAGAGAGAAAATCAGGGAGTGAGTAAGAGAGAGAGGGAAGCTGTGAGTGATTGAGAGAGAGAAATAGAAGCTGTAAGTGAGAGAGAGAAAGAGAAACTGTGAGTGAAAGAGAGAGAGAAGCTGTGAGTGTGAGAGAGAGAGAAAGAGAAGCTGTGAGTGAGAGTGAGAGAGAAAGAGAAGCTGTGTGAGTGATAGAGAGAGATAAAGAGAAGCTGAGAGTGAGTGAGAGAGAGAAAGAGATGCTGTAAGGGAGAGAGAGAGAAGCTGTGTGTGTGAGAGAGAGAAAGAAAAGCTGTGAGTGAGAGAGAGAGAGAGAAAGAGAAGCTGTGAGTGTGTGTGAGAGAGAGTGAGAAGCTGTGTGTGTGTGAGAGAGAAGCTGGGAGTGAGTAAGAGAGAGAGAGAAGCTGTGTGACAGAGAGAGAAGCTGTGAGTGTGAGAGAGAGAGAAAGAGAAGCTGTGAGTGAGAGAGAGTGAGAGAGAGAGAAGCTGTGAGTGAGAGAGTGAGAGAAATAGAAGCTGTGAGTGAGAGAGAGAGGGAAAGAGAAGCTGTGAGTGAGTGAGAGAGAAAGAGAAGCTGTGTGTGTGTGAGAGAGAGAGAAGCTGAGAGTGAGAGAGAGAGATAATGAGAAGCTGTGAGTGAGAGATAGAGACAAAGAGAAGCTGTGTGTGTGTGAGAGAGAGAACGAGAAGCTGTGAGTGAGAGAGAGAGAAATAGGTGTAAGTGAGTGAGAGAGAGAAAGAGAAGCTGTCAGTGAGAGAGAGAGAGAAGCTGTTAGTGAGAGAGAGAGAAGCTGTGAGTGACAGAGAGAGAGAAAGAGAAGCTGTGTGTGTGATAGAGAGAGAGAAAGAGAAGCTGAGCGTGAGAGAGAGAGAGAAAGAGAAGCTGTAAGTGAGAGAGAGAGAGAGAAGCTGTGTGTGTGTGAGAGAGAGAAAGAGAAGCTGTGAGTGATAGAGAGAGAGAGAAAGAGAAGCTGTGAGTGAGAGAGAGAGAGAAAGAGATGCTGTGAGTGAGTGAGTGAGAGAGTGAGAAGCTGTGAGTGAGAGAGAGAGGAGCTGGGAGTGAGTAAGAGAGAGAGAAGCTGTGAGTGAGAGAGAGAGAAGCTGTGAGTGAGAGACAGAGAGAAAGAGAAGCTGTGAGTGAGAGAGAGAGAGAAAGAGAAGCTGTGAGTGAGAGAGAAAGAAAGAGAAGCTGTGAGTGAGAGAGAGAGAGAAAGAGAAGCTGTGAATGAGAGAGAGAAAGAGAAGCTGTGTGTGTGAGAGAGAAAGAGAAGCTGTGAGTGACAGAGAGAGAGAAAGAGAAGCTGTGAGTGAGAGAAAGAGAAGCTGTGAGTGAGAGAGAGAGAAAGAGAAGCTGTGAATGAGAGAGAGAGAAAGAGAAGCTGTGTGACAGAGAGAGAAGCTGTGAGTGAGAGAGTGAGAGAAAGAGAAGCTGTGAGTGAGAGAGAGAGAAAGAGAAGCTGTGAGTGAGAGAGAGAGAGCAAGAGAAGCTGTGAGTGAGAGAGAGAGTAAGAGAAGCTGTGTGTGTGAGAGAGAGAGAAAGAGAAGCTGTGAGTGAGTGAGAGAGAAAGAGAAGCTGTGTGTGTGAGAGAGAGAGAAGCTGAGAGTGAGAGAGAGAGAGAATGAGAAGGTGTGAGTGAGAGAGAGAGACAAAGAGAAGCTGTGTGTGTGAGAGAGAGAATGAGAAGCTGTGAGTGAGAGAGAGAGAGAAAGAGAAGCTGTGAGTGAGAGAGAGAGAGAAAGAGAAGCTGTGAGTGAGAGAGAGGGAGGGAAGCTGTGAGTGTGTGAGAGAGAGAAAATCAGGGAGTGAGAGAGAGAGAAAGAGAAACTGTGAGTGAAAGAGAGAGAGAGAAGCTGTAAGTGAGAGAGAGAGAGAAGCTGTGTGTGTGAGAGAGAGAAAGAGAAGCTGTGAGTGAGAGAGAGAGAGAAAGAGAACCTGTAAGTGAGAGAGAGAAAGAGATGCTGTGAGTAAGTGAGAGAGTGAGAAGATGTGAGTGAGTGAGTGAGAGAGAAGCTGGGAGTGAGTAAGAGAGAGAGAGAAGCTGTGAGTGAGAGAGAGAGAAAGAAAGAAAGAGAAGCTATGAGTGAGAGAGAGTGAGAGAGAGAGAAGCTGTGAGTGAGTGAGAGAGAGAGAGAGAAGCTGTGAGTGAGAGAGAGAGAGAAAGAGCTGTGAGTGAGAGAGAGAGAGAAAGAGAAGGTGTGAGTGAGAGAGAGAGAGAAAGAGAAGCTGTGAGTGAGAGAGAGAGAGAAAGAAAGAAAGAGAAGCTGTGAGTGAGAGAGAGAGAGAAAGAGAAGCTGTGAATGAGAGAGAGAAAGAGAAGCTGTGTGAGAGAGAGAGAGAAAGAGAAGCTGTGAGTGAGTGAAAGAGAAGCTGTGAGTGAGAGAGAGTGAGAAAGAGAAGCTGTGAGTGAGAGAGAGAGAGAAAGAGAAGCTGTGAATGAGAGAGAGAGAAAGAGAAGCTGTGAGAGAGAGAGAGAAGCTGTGAGTGAGAGAGAGAGAGAAAGAGAAGCTGTGAGTGAGAGAGAGAAATAGGTGTAAGTGAGTGAGAGAGAGAAAGAGAAGCTGTCAGTGAGAAAGAGAGAGAGAAGCTGTTAGTGAGAGAGAGAGAAGCTGTGAGTGACAGAGAGAGAGAAAGAGAAGCTGTGTGTGTGATAGAGAGAGAGAAAGAGAAGCTGAGCGTGAGAGAGAGAGAAAGAGAAGCTGTAAGTGAGAGAGAGAGAGAGAAGCTGTGTGTGTGAGAGAAAGAGAAGCTGTGAGTGAGAGAGAGATAGAGAAAGAGAAGCTGTGAGTGAGTGAGAGAGAAAGAGATGCTGTGAGTGATTGAGTGAGAGAGTGAGAAGCTGTGAGTGAGAGAGAGAGAGAGGAGCTGGGAGTGAGTAAGAGAGAGAGAAGCTGTGAGTGAGAGAGAGAGAAAGAAAGAAAGAAAGTGAAGCTGTGAGTGAGAGAGAGTGAGAGAGAGAGAAGCTGTGAGTGAGAGAGAGAGAAAGAGAAGCTGTGAGTGAGAGAGAGAGAGAAAGAGAAGCTGTGAATGAGAGAGAGAGAAAAAGAAGCTGTGAGGGAGAGAGAGAGAGAAAGAGAAGCTGTGAGTGAGAGACAGAGAGAAAGAGAAGCTGTGAGTGTGAGAGAGAGAGAAAGAGAAGCTGTGAGTGAGAGAGAGAGAGAGAAAGAAAGAGAAGCTGTGAGTGAGAGAGAGAGAGAAAGAGAAGCTGTGAATGAGAGAGAGAGAAAGAGAAGCTGTGTGTGAGAGAGAGAGAAGCTGTGAGTGACAGATAGAGAGAGAAAGAGAAGTTGTGAGTGAGAGAAAGAGAAGCTGTGAGAGAGAGAGAGAGAGAAAGAGAAGCTGTGAATGAGAGAGAGAGAAAGAGAAGCTGTGAGAGAGAGAGAAGCTGTGAGTGAGAGTGAGAGAAAGAGAAGCTGTGAGTGAGAGAGAGATAGAGAGAAGCTGTTGGTGAGAGAGAGAGAGCAAGAGAAGCTGTGAGTGAGAGAGAGAAAGAGAAGGTGTGTGTGTGTGAGAGAGAGAAAGAGAAGCTGTGAGTGAGTGAGAGAGAAAGAGAAGCTGTGTGTGTGTGAGAGAGAGAGAAGCTGAGAGTGAGAGAGAGAGAATGAGAAGGTGTGAGTGAGAGAGAGACAAAGAGAAGCTGTGTGTGTGTGAGAGAGAAGGAGAAGCTGTGAGTGAGAGAGAGAGAGAAAGAGAAGCTGTGAGTGAGAGAGAGAGAGAAAGAGAAGCTGTGAATGAGAGAGAGGGAGAGAAGCTGTGAGTGTGTGTGAGAGAGAAAACCAGGGAGTGAGTAAGAGAGAGAGGGAAGCTGTGAGTGATTGAGAGAGAGAAATAGAAGCTGTAAGTGAGAGAGAGAAAGAGAAACTGTGAGTGAAAGAGAGCGAAGCTGTGAGTGAGAGAGAGAGAGAAAGAGAAGCTGTGAGTGAGAGTGAGAGAGAAAGAGAAGCTGTGTGAGTGATAGAGAGAGATAAAGAGAAGCTGAGAGTGAGTGAGAGAGAGAAAGAGATGCTGTAAGGGAGAGAGAGAGAAGCTGTGTGTGTGTGAGAGAGAAAGAAAAGCTGTGAGTGAGAGAGAGAGAGAGAAAGAGAAGCTGTGAGTGTGTGTGAGAGAGAGTGAGAAGCTGTGTGTGTGAGAGAGAGAAGCTGTGAGTGAGTAAGAGAGAGAGAGAGACGCTGTGAGAGAGAGAGAAGCTGTGAGTGTGTGAGAGAGAGAAAGAGAAGCTGTGAGTGAGAGAGAGTGAGAGTGAGAGAAGCTGTGAGTGAGTGAGAGAGAGAAGCTGTGTGTGTGAGAGAGAGAAAGAGAAGCTGTAAGTGAGAGAGAGTGAGAAAGAGAGAAGCTGTGAGTGAGAGAGTGAGAGAAATAGAAGCTGTGAGTGAGAGAGAGAGGGAAAGAGAAGCTGTGAGTGAGTGAGAGAGAAAGAGAAGCTGTGTGTGTGAGAGAGAGTGAGAAGCTGAGAGTGAGAGAGAGAAATAATGAGAAGCTGTGAGTGAGAGATAGAGACAAAGAGAAGCTGTGTGTGAGAGAGAGAGAACGAGAAGCTGTGAGTGAGTGAGAGAGAGAAAGAGAAGCTGTGAGTGAGAGAGAGAGAGAAAGAGAAGCTGTGAGTGAGAGGGAGGGAGAGAAGCTGTGAGTGTGTGAGAGACAGAAAATCAGGGAGTGAGTAAGAGAGAGAGAGGGAAGCTGTGAGTGAGAGAGAGAGAGAAAGAGAAGCTGTGTGTGTGTGAGAGAGAAAGAGAATCTGTGAGTGAGAGAGAGAGAAAGAGAAGCTGTGAGTAACAGAGAGAGAGAAAGAGAAGCTATGAGTGAGTGAGTGAGAGAGAGAGAAGCTGTGAGTGAGTGAGTGAGAGAGAGAGAAGCTGTGAGTGAGAGAGAGAGAAAGAAGCTGTAGGTGAGAGAGAGAAAAAGAAGTTGTGAGTGAGAGAGAGAGAGAGAGAAGCTGTGAGTGAGAGAGAGAAGAAGCTGTGAGTGAGAGAGAGAGAGAAGCTGTGAGTGAGAGAGAGAAAGAGAAGCTGTGTGTGTGTGTGAGAGAGAAAGAGAAGCTGTGAGTGAGTAAGAGAGAAAGAGAAGCTGTGTCTGAGAGAGAGAGAAAGAGAAGCTGAGAGTGAGAGAGAGAGAATGAGAAGCTGTGAGTGAGTGAGAGAGTGAGAAGCTGTGAGTGAGAGAGAGAGAAGCTGGGAGTGAGTAAGAGAGAGAGAAGCTGTGAATGAGAGAGAGAGAGAGAGAAACAGAAGCTGAGAGTGAGAGAGAGAGAGAAAGAGAAGCTGTAAGTGAGAGACAGAGAGAGAAGCTGTGTGTGAGAGAGAGAGAAAGAGAAGCTGTGAGTGAGAGAGAGAGAGAAAGAGAAGCTGTGAGTGAGAGAGAGAGAAAGAGATTCTGTGAGTGAGTGAGAGAGAGAGTGAGAAGCTGTGAGTGAGTGAGAGAGAGAGAAGCTGAGAGTGTGTGAGAGAGAATGAGAAGGTGTGAGTGAGAGAGAGAGAGAGAGAGAAAGAGAAGCTGTGAGTGAGAGAGAGAGAGAAAGAGAAGCTGTGTGTGTGAGAGAGAGAATGAGAAGCTGTGAGTGAGAGAGAGAGAGAAAGAGAAGCTGTGAGTGAGAGTGAGAGAGAAAGAGAAGCTGTGTGAGTGATAGAGAGAGATAAAGAGAAGCTGAGAGTGAGTGAGAGAGAGAAAGAGATGCTGTAAGGGAGAGAGAGAGAAGCTGTGTGTGTGTGAGAGAGAAAGAAAAGCTGTGAGTGAGAGAGAGAGAGAGAAAGAGAAGCTGTGAGTGTGTGTGAGAGAGAGTGAGGAGCTGTGTGTGTGAGAGAGAGAAGCTGGGAGTGAGTAAGAGAGAGAGAGACGCTGTGAGAGAGAGAGAGAAGCTGTGAGTGTGTGAGAGAGAGAAAGAGAAGCTGTGAGTGAGAGAGAGTGAGAGTGAGAGAAGCTGTGAGTGAGTGAGAGAGAGAAGCTGTGTGTGTGAGAGAGAGAAAGAGAAGCTGTAAGTGAGAGAGAGTGAGAAAGAGAGAAGCTGTGAGTGAGAGAGTGAGAGAAATAGAAGCTGTGAGTGAGAGAGAGAGGGAAAGAGAAGCTGTGAGTGAGTGAGAGAGAAAGAGAAGCTGTGTGTGTGTGAGAGAGTGAAAAGCTGAGAGTGAGAGAGAGAAATAATGAGAAGCTGTGAGTGAGAGATAGAGACAAAGAGAAGCTGTGTGTGAGAGAGAGAGAACGAGAAGCTGTGAGTGAGTGAGAGAGAGAAAGAGAAGCTGTGAGTGAGAGAGAGAGAGAAAGAGAAGCTGTGAGTGAGAGGGAGGGAGAGAAGCTGTGAGTGTGTGAGAGACAGAAAATCAGGGAGTGAGTAAGAGAGAGAGAGGGAAGCTGTGAGTGAGAGAGAGAGAGAAATAGAAGCTGTAAGTGAGAGAGAGAGAAAGAGAAACTGTGAGTGAAAGAGAGAGAGAAGCTGTGAGTGAGAGCGAGAGAGAAAGAGAAGCTGTGTGAGTGATAGAGAGAGAGAAAGAGAAGCTGAGAGTGAGAGAGAGAGAGAAAGAGATGCTGTAAGTGAGAGAGAGAGAAGCTGTTTGTGAGAGAGAGAGAAAGAGAAGCTGTGAGTGAGAGAGAGAGAGAGAAAGAGAAGCTGTGAGTGAGAGAGAGAGAGAGTGAGAAGCTGTGTGTTTGAGAGAGAGAGAAGCTGGGAGTGAGTAAGAGAGAGAGAGAGAAGCTGTGAGAGAGAGAAGCTGTGAGTGAGAGAGAGAGAAAGAGAAGCTGTGAGTGAGAGAGAGTGAGAGAGAAAGAGAAGCTGTGAGTGAGAGAGAGAAAGAGAGAGAGAGAAGCTGTGAGTGAGAGAGAGAGAGAGAGAGAAAGAGAGGCTGTGTGTGAGAGAGAGAAAGAGAAGCTGTGAGTGAGAGAGAGAGAGAGAGAAGCTGTGAGTGAGAGAGAGAAGCTGTGAGTGAGAGAGAGAAGCTGTGAGTGAGTGAGAGAGAGAGAATTAGGGAGTGAGTAAGAGAGAGAGAGAAGCTGTGAGTGAGAGAGAGAGAAATAGAAGCTGTAAGTGAGAGAGAGAAGCTGTGTGTGTGAGAGAGAGAGAAGCTGTGAGAGAGAGAGAAAGAGAAGCTGTGAGTGAGAGAGAGAGAGAAAGAAGCTGTGTGTGTGAGAGAGAGAAAGAGAAGCTGAGTGACAGAGAGAGACAGAGAAGCTGTGAGTGAGAGAGAGAGAAAAAGAAGCTGTGTGTGTGTGAGAGAGAAAGAGAATCTGTGAGTGAGAGAGAGAGAAAGAGAAGCTGTGAGTAACAGAGAGAGAGAAAGAGAAGCTATGAGTGAGTGAGTGAGAGAGAGAGAAGCTGTGAGTGAGTGAGTGAGAGAGAGAGAAGCTGTGAGTGAGAGAGAGAGAAAGAAGCTGTAGGTGAGAGAGAGAAAAAGAAGTTGTGAGTGAGAGAGAGAGAGAGAGAAGCTGTGAGTGAGAGAGAGAAGAAGCTGTGAGTGAGAGAGAGAGAGAAGCTGTGAGTGAGAGAGAGAAAGAGAAGCTGTGTGTGTGTGAGAGAGAGAAAGAGAAGCTGTGAGTGAGTAAGAGAGAAAGAGAAGCTGTGTCTGAGAGAGAGAGAAAGAGAAGCTGAGAGTGAGAGAGAGAGAATGAGAAGCTGTGAGTGAGAGAGAGAGAAGCTGGGAGTGAGTAAGAGAGAGAGAAGCTGTGAATGAGAGAGAGAGAGAGAAACAGAAGCTGAGAGTGAGAGAGAGAGAGAAAGAGAAGCTGTAAGTGAGAGACAGAGAGAGAAGCTGTGTGTGTGAGAGAGAGAAAGAGAAGCTGTGAGTGAGAGAGAGAGAGAAAGAGAAGCTGTGAGTGAGAGAGAGAGAAAGAGATGCTGTGAGTGAGTGAGAGAGAGAGTGAGAAGCTGTGAGTGAGTGAGAGAGAGAGAAGCTGAGAGTGTGAGAGAGAGAAAGAGAAGCTGTGTGTGTGTGAGAGAGAGAAAGAGAAGCTGTGAGTGAGTGAGAGAGAAAGAGAAGCTGTGTGTGAGAGAGAGAGAGAAGCTGAGAGTGAGAGAGAGAGAATGAGAAGGTGTGAGTTAGAGAGAGAGACAAATAGAAGCTGTGTGTGTGAGAGAGAGAACGAGAAGCTGTGAGTGAGAGAGAGAAGAAAGAGAAGCTGTGAGTGAGAGAGAGGGAGAGAAGCTGTGAGTGTGTGAGAGAGAGAAAATCAGGGAGTGTATAAGAGAGAGAGAGGGAAGCTGTGAGTGAGAGAGAGAGAGAAATAGAAGCTGTAAGTGAGAGAGAGAGAAAAAGAAACTGTGAGTGAAAGAGAGAGAGAGAAGCTGTAAGTGAGAGAGAGAGAGAGAGAGAAGCTGTGTGTGTGTGAGAGAGAAAGAGAAGCTGTGAGTGAGAGAGAGAGAGAAAGATAAGCTGTAAGTGAGAGAGAGAAAGAGATGCTGTGAGTAAGTGAGAGAGTGAGAAGATGTGAGTGTGTGAGAGAGAGAGAAGCTGGGAGTGAGTAAGAGAGAGAGAGAAGCTGTGACTGAGAGAGAGAGGGAGAAAGAAAGAGAAGCTGTGAGTGAGAGAGAGTGAGAGAGAGAGAAGCTGTGAGTGAGTGAGAGAGAGAGAGAGAGAAGCTGAGAGAGAGAGAGAAAGAGAAGCTGTAAGTGAGAGAGAGAAAGAGAAGCTGTATGAGAGAGAGAGAGAAAGAGAAGCTGTGAGTGAGAGAGAGAGAGAAAGAGAAGCTGTGAGTGAGTGAGAGAGAGAGTGAGAAGCTGTGAGTGAGAGAGAATGAGAAGCTGGGAGTAAGAGAGAGAGAGAAGCTGTGAATGAGAGAGAGAGAGAAAGAAAGAGAAGCTGTGAGTGAGAGAGAGAGAGAAAGAGAAGCTGTAAGTGAGAGAGAGTGAGAGAGAGAGAAGCTGTGAGTGAGTGAGAGAGAGAGAATGAGAAGCTGTGAGTGAGAGAGAGAGAGAGAGAAGCTGTGAGTGAGAGAGAGAGAGAGAGAAGCTGTGAGTGAGAGAGAGAGAGAAGCTGTGAGTGAGAGAGAGAGAGAGAATCAGTGAGTAAGAGAGAGAGAAGCTGTGAGTGAGAGAGAGAGAAATAGAAGGTGTAAGTGAGAGAGAGAAAGAGAGGCTGTGAGTGAGAGAGAGAAGCTGTTAGTGAGAGAGAGAGAAGCTGTGAGTGAAAGAGAGAGAGAAAGAGAAGCTGTGTGTGTGATAGAGAAAGAGAAAGAGAAGCTGAGAGTGAGAGAGAGAGAAAGAGAAGTTGTAAGTGAGAGAGAGAGAGAAGCTGTGTGTGAGAGAGAGAAAGAGAAGCTGTGAGTGAGAGAGAGAGAGAAAGAGAAGCTGTGAGTGAGAGAGAGAGAAAGAGATGCTGTGAGTGAGTGAGAGAGAGAGTGGGAAGCTGTGAGTGAGAGAGAGAGAGAGGCTGTGAGTGAGTAAGAGAGAGAGAGAGAAGCTGTGAGTGAGTGAGGGTGAGAGTGAGAAGCTGTGAGTGAGAGAGAGAGAGAGAAGCTGTGAATGAGAGAGGGAGAGAAAGAAAGAGAAGCTGTGAGTGAGAGAGAGAGAGAAAGAGAAGCTGTAAGTGAGAGAGAGTGAGAGAGAGAAAAGCTGTGAGTGAGTGAGAGAGAGAGGATGAGAAGCTGTGTGAGAGAGAGAGAGAAAGAGAAGCTGTGAGTGAGAGAGAGAGAAAGAGAAGCTGTGAGTGAGAGAAAGAGAGAGAAGCTGTGAGGGAGAGAGAGAGAGAGAATCAGGGAGTAAGAGAGAGAGAAGCTGTGAGTGAGAGAGAGAGAAATAGAAGGTGTAAGTGAGAGAGAGAAAGAGAAGCTGTGAGTGAGAGAGAGAGAGAGAAGCTGTTAGTGAGAGAGAGAAGCTGTGAGTGACAGAGAAAGAGAAGCTGTGTGTGTGTGAGAGAGAGAAAGAGAAGCTGAGAGTGAGAGAGAGAGAGAAAGAGAAGCTGTAAGTGAGAGAGAGAGAGAAGCTGTGTGTGTGTGAGAGAGAAAGAGAAGCTGTGTGAGAGAGAGAGAGAGAGAGAAGCTGTAAGTGAGAGAAAGAGAAAGAGATGCTGTGAATAAGTGAGAGAGTGAGAAGATGTGAGTGAGAGAGAGAGAGAGAAGCTTGGAGTGAGTAAGAGAGAGAGAGAAGCTGTGAGTGAGAGAGAGAGAAAGAAAGAAAGAGAAGTTGTGAGTGAAAGAGAGTGAGAGAGAAGCTGTGAGTGAGAGAAAGAGAAGCTGTGAGTGAGTGAGAGAGAGAGAGAAGCTGTGAGTGAGAGAAAGAGAAGCTGTGAGTGAGAGAGAGAGAGAAAGAGAAGCTGAGAGTGAGAGAGAGAGAGAAGCTGTGAATGAGAGAGAGAGAAAGAGAAGCTGTGTGTGTGTGAGAGAGAAGCTGTGAGTGAGAGAGAGAAAAAGAGAAGTGAGAGAGAGAGAGAGAAAGAGAAGCTGTGAGTGAGTGAGAGAGAAAGAGATGCTGTGAGTGAGTGAGTGAGAGAGTGGGAAGCTGTGAGTGAGAGAGAGAGAGAAGCTGTGAGTGAGTAAAAGAGAGAGAGAGAAGCTGTGAGTGAGTGAGAGAGTGAGAAGCTGTGAGTGAGAGAGAGAGAGAAGCTGGGAGTGAGTAAGAGAGAGAGAAGCTGTGAATGAGAGAGAGAGAGAAACAGAAGCTGAGAGTGAGAGAGAGAGAGAAAGAGAAGCTGTAAGTGAGAGACAGAGAGAGAAGCTGTGTGTGTGAGAGAGAGAAAGAGAAGCTGTGAGTGAGAGAGAGAGAGAGAAAGAGAAGCTGTGAGTGAGAGAGAGAGAAAGAGATGCTGTGAGTGAGTGAGTGAGAGAGTGAGAAGCTGTGAGTGAGAGAGAGAGAGGAGCTGGGAGTGAGTAAGAGAGAGAGAAGCTGTGATAAGAGAGAGAGAGAGAAAGAAAGAAAGAGAAGCTGTGAGCGAGAGAGAGTGAGAGAGAGAGAAGCTGTGAGTGAGTGAGAGAGAGAGAGAGAAGCTGTGAGTGAGTGAGAGATAGAGAGAAGCTGTGATTGAGGGAGAGAGAGAAAGAGAAGCTGTGAGTGAGAGAGAGAGAGAAAGAGAAGCTGTGAATGAGAGAGAAAAAGAAGCTGTGAGTGAGTGAGAGAGAGAAAGAGAAGCTGAGAGTGAGAGAGAGAGAGAAAGAAAGACAAGCTGTGAGTGAGAGAGAGAGAAAGAGAAGCTGTGAATGAGAGAGAGAGAAAGAGAAACTGTGTGTGAGAGAGAGAAAGAGAAGCTGTGAGTGACAGAGAGTGAGAGAAAGAGAAGCTGTGTGTGAGAGAAAGAGAAGCTGTGAGTGAGAGAGTGAGAGAGAAGCTGTGAATGAGAGAGAGAGAAAGAGAAGCTGTGTGAGAGAGAGAAGCTGTGAGTGAGAGAGTGAGAGAAAGAGAAGCTGTGTGTGAGAGAGAGAGAAAGAGAAGCTGTGAGTGAGAGAGAGAGAGAGCAAGAGAAGCTGTGAGTGAGAGAGAGAGAAAGAGAAGCTGTGTGTGTGTGTGAGAGAGAAAGAGAAGCTGTGAGTGAGTGAGAGAGAAAGAGAAGCTGTGTGTGTGAGAGAGAGAGAAGCTGAGAGTAAGAGAGAGAGTGAAAATGAGAAGGTGTGAGTGAGAGAGAGAGACAAAGAGAAGCTGTGTGTGTGAGAGAGAGAACGAGAAGCTGTGAGTGAGAGAGAGAGAAAGAGAAGCTGTGAGTGAGAGAGAGAGAGAAACAGAAGCTGTGAGTGAGAGAGAGGGAGAGAAGGTGTGAGTGTGTGAGAGGGAGAAAATCAGGGAGTGAGTAAGAGAGAGAGAGAGGGAAGCTGTGAGTGAGAGAGAGAGAAATAGAAGCTGTAAGTGAGAGAGAGAGAAAGAGAAACTGTGAGTGAAAGAGAGAGAGAGAAGCTGTGAGTGAGAGAGAGAGAGAAAGAGAAGCTGAGAGTGAGTGACTGAGAGAAAGAGATGCTGTAAGGGAGAGAGAGAGAAGCTGTGTGAAAGAGAGAAAGAAAAGCTGTGAGTGAGAGATAGAGAAAGAGAAGCTGTGAGTGTGAGAGAGAGAGTGAGAAGCTGTGTGTGTCTGAGAGAGAGAAGCTGTGAGTGAGAGAGAGAGAAAGAGAACCTGTGAGTGAGAGAGAGAGAAAGAGATGCTGTGAGTGAGTGAATGAGAGAGTGGGAAGCTGTGAGTGAGTGAGAGAGAGAGAAGCTGTGAGTGAGTAAGAGAGAGAGAGAAGCTGTGAGTGAGTGAGAGAGAGAGTGAGAAGCTGTGAGTGAGTGAGAGAGAGAAGCTGGGAGTGAGTAAGAGAGAGAGAAGCTGTGAATGAGAGAGAGAGAGAAAGAAAGAGAAGCTGTGAGTGAGAGAGAGAGAGATGCTGTGAGTGAGGGAGAGAGAGAAAGAGAAGCTGTGAGTGAGAGAGAGAGAGAAAGAGAAGCTGTGAATGAGAGAGAGAGAAAGAGAAGCTGTGAGTGAGAGAGAGAGAGAAAGCGAAGCTGTGAGTGAGAGACAGAGAGAAAGAGAAGCTGTGAGTGAGAGAGAGAGAGAAAGAGAAGCTGTGAGTGAGAGAGAGAGAAAGAGAAGCTGTGAATGAGAGAAAGAGAAAGAGAAGCTGTGTGAGAGAGAGAGAGAGAGAAGCTGTGAGTGACAGAGAGAGAGAGAAATAGAAGCAGTGAGTGAGAGAAAGAGAAGCTGTGAGTGAGAGAGAGAGAAAGAGAAGCTGTGAATGAGAGAGAGAAAGAGAACCTGTGAGAGAGAGAGAGAGAAGATGTGAGTGAGAGAGTGAGAGAAAGAGAAGCTGTGAGTGAGAGAGAGAGAAAGAGAAGCTGTGTGAGAGAGAGAGAGCAAGAGAAGCTGTGAGTGAGAGAGAGAGAGAGAAAGAGAAGCTGTGTGTGTGTGTGAGAGAGAAAGAGAAGCTGTGAGTGAGTGAGAGAGAAAGAGAAGCTGTGTGTGTGTGAGAGAGAGAAGCTGAGAGTGAGAGAGAGAGAATGAGAAGGTGTGAGTGAGAGAGAGAGACAAAGAGAAGCTGTGTGTGTGTGAGAGAGAGTGAGAAGTTGTGACTGAGAGAGAGAGAAAGAGAAGCTGTGAGTTAGAGAGAGAGAGAGAAAGAGAAGCTGTGAGTGAGAGAGAAGGAGAGAAGCTGTGAGTGTGTGTGAGAGAGAAAATCAGGGAGTGATTAAGAGAGAGAGAGGGAAGCTGTGAGTGAGAGAGAGAGAGAAATAGAAGCTGTAAGTGTGAGAGAGAGAAAGAGAAACTGTGAGTGTAAGAGAGAGAGAAGCTGTGAGTGAGAGAGAGAAAGAGAAGCTGTGAGTGAGAGCGAGAGAGAAAGAGAAGCTGTGTGAGTGAGAGAGAGAGAGAAAGAGAAACTGAGAGTGAGAGAGATAGAGAAGGAGATGCTGTAAGGGAGAGAGAGAGAAGTTGTGTGTGTGATAGAGATAAAGAGAAGCTGTGAGTGAGAGAGAGAGAGAAAGAGAAGCTGTAAGTGTGTGAGAGAGAAAGAGAAACTGTGAGTGTAAGAGAGAGAGAGAAGCTGTGAGTGAGAGAGAGAGAAAGAGAAGCTGTGAGTGAGAGCGAGAGAGAAAGAGAAGCTGTGTGGGTGAGAGCGAGAGAGAAAGAGAAGCTGAGAGTGAGAGAGATAGAGAAAGAGATGCTGTAAGGGAGAGAGAGAGAAGCTGTGTGTGTGATAGAGATAAAGAGAAGCTGTGAGTGACAGAGAGAGAGAGTGAGAAGCTGTGTGTGTGTGAGAGAGAGAAGCTGGGAGTGAGTAAGAGAGAGAGAGAGAAGCTGTGAGAGAGAGAGAAGCTGTGAGTGAGAGGGAGAGAGAGAAGCTGTGAGTGAGAGAGAGTGAGAGAGAGAGAAGATGTGAGTGAGTGAGAGAGAAAAGCTGTGTGTGTGAGAGAGAGAAAGAGAAGCTGTAAGTGAGAGAGAGTGAGAAAGAGAGAAGCTGTGAGTGAGAGAGAGAGAGAAAGAGAAGCTGTGAGTGAGTGAGAGAGAGAGAAGCTGAGAGTGAGAGAGAGAGAATGAGAAGGTGTGAGTGAGAGAGAGAGAGAAAGAGAAGCTGTGAGTGAGAGAGAGAGAGAAAGAGAAGCTGTGTGTGTGAGAGAGAGAACGAGAAGCTGTGAGTGAGAGAGAGAAAGAAAGAGCTGTGAGTGAGTGAGAGAGAGAGTGAGAACCTGTGAGTGAGAGAGTGAGAGAAGCTGGGAGTGAGTAAGAGAGAGAGAGGGAAGCTGTGAGTGAGAGAAAGAGAGAAATAGAAGCTGTAAGTGAGAGAGAGAGAAAGAGAAACTGTGAGTGAAAGAGAGAGAGAGAAGCTGTGAGTTAGAGAGAGAGAGAAAGAAAGAGAAGCTGTGAGTGAGAGTGAGAGAGAAAGAGAAGCTGAGAGTGAGAGAGAGAGAAAGAGATGCTGTAAAAGAGAGAGAGAGAGAGAGAATCAGGGAGTAAGAGAGAGAAAAGCTGTGACTGTGAGAGAGAGAGAAATGGAAGGTGTAAGTGAGAGAGAGTAAGAGAGGCTGTGAGTGAGAGAGGGAGAGAGAAGCTGTTAGTGAGAGAGAGAGAAGTTGTGAGTGAAAGAGACAGAGAAAGAGAAGCTGTGTGTGTGATAGAGAGAGAGAAAGAGAAGCTGAGAGTGAGAGAGAGAGAGAGAAAGAGAAGCTGTAAGTGAGAGAGAGAGAAGCTGTGTGTGAGAGAGAGAAAGAGAAGCTGTGAGTGAGTGAGAGAGAGAGAAAGAGAAGCTGTAAGTGAGAGAGAGAGAGAGAGAAGCTGTGAGTGAGTGAGTGAGAGAGAGAGAAGCTGGGAGTGAGAGAGAGAGAGAAAGAGAAGCTGTGAATGAGAGAGAGGGAGAGAAGCTGTGAGTGTGTGTGAGAGAGAAAACCAGGGAGTGAGTAAGAGAGAGAGGGAAGCTGTGAGTGATTGAGAGAGAGAAATAGAAGCTGTAAGTGAGAGAGAGAAAGAGAAACTGTGAGTGAAAGAGAGCGAAGCTGTGAGTGAGAGAGAGAGAGAAAGAGAAGCTGTGAGTGAGAGTGAGAGAGAAAGAGAAGCTGTGTGAGTGATAGAGAGAGATAAAGAGAAGCTGAGAGTGAGTGAGAGAGAGAAAGAGATGCTGTAAGGGAGAGAGAGAGAAGCTGTGTGTGTGTGAGAGAGAAAGAAAAGCTGTGAGTGAGAGAGAGAGAGAAAGAGAAGCTGTGAGTGTGTGTGAGAGAGAGTGAGAAGCTGTGTGTGTGAGAGAGAGAAGCTGTGAGTGAGTAAGAGAGAGAGAGAGACGCTGTGAGAGAGAGAGAAGCTGTGAGTGTGTGAGAGAGAGAAAGAGAAGCTGTGAGTGAGAGAGAGTGAGAGTGAGAGAAGCTGTGAGTGAGTGAGAGAGAGAAGCTGTGTGTGTGAGAGAGAGAAAGAGAAGCTGTAAGTGAGAGAGAGTGAGAAAGAGAGAAGCTGTGAGTGAGAGAGTGAGAGAAATAGAAGCTGTGAGTGAGAGAGAGAGGGAAAGAGAAGCTGTGAGTGAGTGAGAGAGAAAGAGAAGCTGTGTGTGTGAGAGAGAGTGAGAAGCTGAGAGTGAGAGAGAGAAATAATGAGAAGCTGTGAGTGAGAGATAGAGACAAAGAGAAGCTGTGTGTGAGAGAGAGAGAACGAGAAGCTGTGAGTGAGTGAGAGAGAGAAAGAGAAGCTGTGAGTGAGAGAGAGAGAGAAAGAGAAGCTGTGAGTGAGAGGGAGGGAGAGAAGCTGTGAGTGTGTGAGAGACAGAAAATCAGGGAGTGAGTAAGAGAGAGAGAGGGAAGCTGTGAGTGAGAGAGAGAGAGAAATAGAAGCTGTGTGTGTGTGAGAGAGAAAGAGAATCTGTGAGTGAGAGAGAGAGAAAGAGAAGCTGTGAGTAACAGAGAGAGAGAAAGAGAAGCTATGAGTGAGTGAGTGAGAGAGAGAGAAGCTGTGAGTGAGTGAGTGAGAGAGAGAGAAGCTGTGAGTGAGAGAGAGAGAAAGAAGCTGTAGGTGAGAGAGAGAAAAAGAAGTTGTGAGTGAGAGAGAGAGAGAGAGAAGCTGTGAGTGAGAGAGAGAAGAAGCTGTGAGTGAGAGAGAGAGAAAAGCTGTGAGTGAGAGAGAGAAAGAGAAGCTGTGTTTGTGTGTGAGAGAGAAAGAGAAGCTGTGAGTGAGTAAGAGAGAAAGAGAAGCTGTGTCTGAGAGAGAGAGAAAGAGAAGCTGAGAGTGAGAGAGAGAGAATGAGAAGCTGTGAGTGAGTGAGAGAGTGAGAAGCTGTGAGTGAGAGAGAGAGAAGCTGGGAGTGAGTAAGAGAGAGAGAAGCTGTGAATGAGAGAGAGAGAGAGAGAAACAGAAGCTGAGAGTGAGAGAGAGAGAGAAAGAGAAGCTGTAAGTGAGAGACAGAGAGAGAAGCTGTGTGTGTGAGAGAGAGAAAGAGAAGCTGTGAGTGAGAGAGAGAGAGAAAGAGAAGCTGTGAGTGAGAGAGAGAGAAAGAGATGCTGTGAGTGAGTGAGAGAGAGAGTGAGAAGCTGTGAGTGAGTGAGAGAGAGAGAAGCTGAGAGTGTGTGAGAGAGAATGAGAAGGTGTGAGTGAGAGAGAGAGAGAGAGAGAAAGAGAAGCTGTGAGTGAGAGAGAGAGAAAGAGAAGCTGTGTGTGTGAGAGAGAGAATGAGAAGCTGTGAGTGAGAGAGAGAGAGAAAGAGAAGCTGTGAGTGAGAGTGAGAGAGAAAGAGAAGCTGTGTGAGTGATAGAGAGAGATAAAGAGAAGCTGAGAGTGAGTGAGAGAGAGAAAGAGATGCTGTAAGGGAGAGAGAGAGAAGCTGTGTGTGTGTGAGAGAGAAAGAAAAGCTGTGAGTGAGAGAGAGAGAGAGAAAGAGAAGCTGTGAGTGTGTGTGAGAGAGAGTGAGGAGCTGTGTGTGAGAGAGAGAGAAGCTGGGAGTGAGTAAGAGAGAGAGAGACGCTGTGAGAGAGAGAGAGAAGCTGTGAGTGTGTGAGAGAGAGAAAGAGAAGCTGTGAGTGAGAGAGAGTGAGAGTGAGAGAAGCTGTGAGTGAGTGAGAGAGAGAAGCTGTGTGTGTGAGAGAGAGAAAGAGAAGCTGTAAGTGAGAGAGAGTGAGAAAGAGAGAAGCTGTGAGTGAGAGAGTGAGAGAAATAGAAGCTGTGAGTGAGAGAGAGAGGGAAAGAGAAGCTGTGAGTGAGTGAGAGAGAAAGAGAAGCTGTGTGTGTGTGAGAGAGTGAAAAGCTGAGAGTGAGAGAGAGAAATAATGAGAAGCTGTGAGTGAGAGATAGAGACAAAGAGAAGCTGTGTGTGAGAGAGAGAGAACGAGAAGCTGTGAGTGAGTGAGAGAGAGAAAGAGAAGCTGTGAGTGAGAGAGAGAGAGAAAGAGAAGCTGTGAGTGAGAGGGAGGGAGAGAAGCTGTGAGTGTGTGAGAGACAGAAAATCAGGGAGTGAGTAAGAGAGAGAGAGGGAAGCTGTGAGTGAGAGAGAGAGAGAAATAGAAGCTGTAAGTGAGAGAGAGAGAAACAGAAACTGTGAGTGAAAGAGAGAGAGAAGCTGTGAGTGAGAGCGAGAGAGAAAGAGAAGCTGTGTGAGTGATAGAGAGAGAGAAAGAGAAGCTGAGAGTGAGAGAGAGAGAGAAAGAGATGCTGTAAGTGAGAGAGAGAGAAGCTGTTTGTGAGAGAGAGAGAAAGAGAAGCTGTGAGTGAGAGAGAGAGAGAGAAAGAGAAGCTGTGAGTGAGAGAGAGAGAGAGTGAGAAGCTGTGTGTTTGAGAGAGAGAGAAGCTGGGAGTGAGTAAGAGAGAGAGAGAGAAGCTGTGAGAGAGAGAAGCTGTGAGTGAGAGAGAGAGAAAGAGAAGCTGTGAGTGAGAGAGAGTGAGAGAGAAAGAGAAGCTGTGAGTGAGAGAGAGAAAGAGAGAGAGAGAAGCTGTGAGTGAGAGAGAGAGAGAGAGAGAAAGAGAGGCTGTGTGTGAGAGAGAGAAAGAGAAGCTGTGAGTGAGAGAGAGAGAGAGAGAAGCTGTGAGTGAGAGAGAGAAGCTGTGAGTGAGAGAGAGAAGCTGTGAGTGAGTGAGAGAGAGAGAATTAGGGAGTGAGTAAGAGAGAGAGAGAAGCTGTGAGTGAGAGAGAGAGAAATAGAAGCTGTAAGTGAGAGAGAGAAGCTGTGTGTGTGAGAGAGAGAGAAGCTGTGAGAGAGAGAGAAAGAGAAGCTGTGAGTGAGAGAGAGAGAGAAAGAAGCTGTGTGTGTGAGAGAGAGAAAGAGAAGCTGAGTGACAGAGAGAGACAGAGAAGCTGTGAGTGAGAGAGAGAGAAAAAGAAGCTGTGTGTGTGTGAGAGAGAAAGAGAATCTGTGAGTGAGAGAGAGAGAAAGAGAAGCTGTGAGTAACAGAGAGAGAGAAAGAGAAGCTATGAGTGAGTGAGTGAGAGAGAGAGAAGCTGTGAGTGAGTGAGTGAGAGAGAGAGAAGCTGTGAGTGAGAGAGAGAGAAAGAAGCTGTAGGTGAGAGAGAGAAAAAGAAGTTGTGAGTGAGAGAGAGAGAGAGAGAAGCTGTGAGTGAGAGAGAGAAGAAGCTGTGAGTGAGAGAGAGAGAGAAGCTGTGAGTGAGAGAGAGAAAGAGAAGCTGTGTGTGTGTGTGAGAGAGAAAGAGAAGCTGTGAGTGAGTAAGAGAGAAAGAGAAGCTGTGTCTGAGAGAGAGAGAAAGAGAAGCTGAGAGTGAGAGAGAGAGAATGAGAAGCTGTGAGTGAGAGAGAGAGAGAAGCTGGGAGTGAGTAAGAGAGAGAGAAGCTGTGAATGAGAGAGAGGGAGAGAAACAGAAGCTGAGAGTGAGAGAGAGAGAGAAAGAGAAGCTGTAAGTGAGAGACAGAGAGAGAAGCTGTGTGTGTGAGAGAGAGAAAGAGAAGCTGTGAGTGAGAGAGAGAGAGAAAGAGAAGCTGTGAGTGAGAGAGAGAGAAAGAGATGCTGTGAGTGAGTGAGAGAGAGAGTGAGAAGCTGTGAGTGAGTGAGAGAGAGAGAAGCTGAGAGTGTGAGAGAGAGAAAGAGAAGCTGTGTGTGTGTGAGAGAGAGAAAGAGAAGCTGTGAGTGAGTGAGAGAGAAAGAGAAGCTGTGTGTGAGAGAGAGAGAGAAGCTGAGAGTGAGAGAGAGAGAATGAGAAGGTGTGAGTTAGAGAGAGAGACAAATAGAAGCTGTGTGTGTGAGAGAGAGAACGAGAAGCTGTGAGTGAGAGAGAGAAGAAAGAGAAGCTGTGAGTGAGAGAGAGGGAGAGAAGCTGTGAGTGTGTGAGAGAGAGAAAATCAGGGAGTGTATAAGAGAGAGAGAGGGAAGCTGTGAGTGAGAGAGAGAGAGAAATAGAAGCTGTAAGTGAGAGAGAGAGAAAAAGAAACTGTGAGTGAAAGAGAGAGAGAGAAGCTGTAAGTGAGAGAGAGAGAGAGAGAGAAGCTGTGTGTGTGTGAGAGAGAAAGAGAAGCTGTGAGTGAGAGAGAGAGAGAAAGATAAGCTGTAAGTGAGAGAGAGAAAGAGATGCTGTGAGTAAGTGAGAGAGTGAGAAGATGTGAGTGTGTGAGAGAGAGAGAAGCTGGGAGTGAGTAAGAGAGAGAGAGAAGCTGTGACTGAGAGAGAGAGGGAGAAAGAAAGAGAAGCTGTGAGTGAGAGAGAGTGAGAGAGAGAGAAGCTGTGAGTGAGTGAGAGAGAGAGAGAGAGAAGCTGAGAGAGAGAGAGAAAGAGAAGCTGTAAGTGAGAGAGAGAAAGAGAAGCTGTATGAGAGAGAGAGAGAAAGAGAAGCTGTGAGTGAGAGAGAGAGAGAAAGAGAAGCTGTGAGTGAGTGAGAGAGAGAGTGAGAAGCTGTGAGTGAGAGAGAATGAGAAGCTGGGAGTAAGAGAGAGAGAGAAGCTGTGAATGAGAGAGAGAGAGAAAGAAAGAGAAGCTGTGAGTGAGAGAGAGAGAGAAAGAGAAGCTGTAAGTGAGAGAGAGTGAGAGAGAGAGAAGCTGTGAGTGAGTGAGAGAGAGAGAATGAGAAGCTGTGAGTGAGAGAGAGAGAGAGAGAAGCTGTGAGTGAGAGAGAGAGAGAGAGAAGCTGTGAGTGAGAGAGAGAGAGAAGCTGTGAGTGAGAGAGAGAGAGAGAATCAGTGAGTAAGAGAGAGAGAAGCTGTGAGTGAGAGAGAGAGAAATAGAAGGTGTAAGTGAGAGAGAGAAAGAGAGGCTGTGAGTGAGAGAGAGAAGCTGTTAGTGAGAGAGAGAGAAGCTGTGAGTGAAAGAGAGAGAGAAAGAGAAGCTGTGTGTGTGATAGAGAAAGAGAAAGAGAAGCTGAGAGTGAGAGAGAGAGAAAGAGAAGTTGTAAGTGAGAGAGAGAGAGAAGCTGTGTGTGAGAGAGAGAAAGAGAAGCTGTGAGTGAGAGAGAGAGAGAAAGAGAAGCTGTGAGTGAGAGAGAGAGAAAGAGATGCTGTGAGTGAGTGAGAGAGAGAGTGGGAAGCTGTGAGTGAGAGAGAGAGAGAGGCTGTGAGTGAGTAAGAGAGAGAGAGAGAAGCTGTGAGTGAGTGAGGGTGAGAGTGAGAAGCTGTGAGTGAGAGAGAGAGAGAAGCTGTGAATGAGAGAGGGAGAGAAAGAAAGAGAAGCTGTGAGTGAGAGAGAGAGAGAAAGAGAAGCTGTAAGTGAGAGAGAGTGAGAGAGAGAAAAGCTGTGAGTGAGTGAGAGAGAGAGGATGAGAAGCTGTGTGAGAGAGAGAGAGAAAGAGAAGCTGTGAGTGAGAGAGAGAGAAAGAGAAGCTGTGAGTGAGAGAAAGAGAGAGAAGCTGTGAGGGAGAGAGAGAGAGAGAATCAGGGAGTAAGAGAGAGAGAAGCTGTGAGTGAGAGAGAGAGAAATAGAAGGTGTAAGTGAGAGAGAGAAAGAGAAGCTGTGAGTGAGAGAGAGAGAGAGAAGCTGTTAGTGAGAGAGAGAAGCTGTGAGTGACAGAGAAAGAGAAGCTGTGTGTGTGTGAGAGAGAGAAAGAGAAGCTGAGAGTGAGAGAGAGAGAGAAAGAGAAGCTGTAAGTGAGAGAGAGAGAGAAGCTGTGTGTGTGTGAGAGAGAAAGAGAAGCTGTGTGAGAGAGAGAGAGAGAGAGAAGCTGTAAGTGAGAGAAAGAGAAAGAGATGCTGTGAATAAGTGAGAGAGTGAGAAGATGTGAGTGAGAGAGAGAGAGAGAAGCTTGGAGTGAGTAAGAGAGAGAGAGAAGCTGTGAGTGAGAGAGAGAGAAAGAAAGAAAGAGAAGTTGTGAGTGAAAGAGAGTGAGAGAGAAGCTGTGAGTGAGAGAAAGAGAAGCTGTGAGTGAGTGAGAGAGAGAGAGAAGCTGTGAGTGAGAGAAAGAGAAGCTGTGAGTGAGAGAGAGAGAGAAAGAGAAGCTGAGAGTGAGAGAGAGAGAGAAGCTGTGAATGAGAGAGAGAGAAAGAGAAGCTGTGTGTGTGTGAGAGAGAAGCTGTGAGTGAGAGAGAGAAAAAGAGAAGTGAGAGAGAGAGAGAGAAAGAGAAGCTGTGAGTGAGTGAGAGAGAAAGAGATGCTGTGAGTGAGTGAGTGAGAGAGTGGGAAGCTGTGAGTGAGAGAGAGAGAGAAGCTGTGAGTGAGTAAAAGAGAGAGAGAGAAGCTGTGAGTGAGTGAGAGAGTGAGAAGCTGTGAGTGAGAGAGAGAGAGAAGCTGGGAGTGAGTAAGAGAGAGAGAAGCTGTGAATGAGAGAGAGAGAGAAACAGAAGCTGAGAGTGAGAGAGAGAGAGAAAGAGAAGCTGTAAGTGAGAGACAGAGAGAGAAGCTGTGTGTGAGAGAGAGAGAAAGAGAAGCTGTGAGTGAGAGAGAGAGAGAGAAAGAGAAGCTGTGAGTGAGAGAGAGAGAAAGAGATGCTGTGAGTGAGTGAGTGAGAGAGTGAGAAGCTGTGAGTGAGAGAGAGAGAGGAGCTGGGAGTGAGTAAGAGAGAGAGAAGCTGTGATAAGAGAGAGAGAGAGAAAGAAAGAAAGAGAAGCTGTGAGCGAGAGAGAGTGAGAGAGAGAGAAGCTGTGAGTGAGTGAGAGAGAGAGAGAGAAGCTGTGAGTGAGTGAGAGATAGAGAGAAGCTGTGATTGAGGGAGAGAGAGAAAGAGAAGCTGTGAGTGAGAGAGAGAGAGAAAGAGAAGCTGTGAATGAGAGAGAAAAAGAAGCTGTGAGTGAGTGAGAGAGAGAAAGAGAAGCTGAGAGTGAGAGAGAGAGAGAAAGAAAGACAAGCTGTGAGTGAGAGAGAGAGAAAGAGAAGCTGTGAATGAGAGAGAGAGAAAGAGAAACTGTGTGTGTGAGAGAGAAAGAGAAGCTGTGAGTGACAGAGAGTGAGAGAAAGAGAAGCTGTGTGTGAGAGAAAGAGAAGCTGTGAGTGAGAGAGTGAGAGAGAAGCTGTGAATGAGAGAGAGAGAAAGAGAAGCTGTGTGAGAGAGAGAAGCTGTGAGTGAGAGAGTGAGAGAAAGAGAAGCTGTGTGTGAGAGAGAGAGAAAGAGAAGCTGTGAGTGGGAGAGAGAGAGAGCAAGAGAAGCTGTGAGTGAGAGAGAGAGAAAGAGAAGCTGTGTGTGTGTGTGAGAGAGAAAGAGAAGCTGTGAGTGAGTGAGAGAGAAAGAGAAGCTGTGTGTGTGAGAGAGAGAGAAGCTGAGAGTAAGAGAGAGAGTGAAAATGAGAAGGTGTGAGTGAGAGAGAGAGACAAAGAGAAGCTGTGTGTGTGAGAGAGAGAACGAGAAGCTGTGAGTGAGAGAGAGAGAAAGAGAAGCTGTGAGTGAGAGAGAGAGAGAAAGAGAAGCTGTGAGTGAGAGAGAGGGAGAGAAGGTGTGAGTGTGTGAGAGGGAGAAAATCAGGGAGTGAGTAAGAGAGAGAGAGAGGGAAGCTGTGAGTGAGAGAGAGAGAAATAGAAGCTGTAAGTGAGAGAGAGAGAAAGAGAAACTGTGAGTGAAAGAGAGAGAGAGAAGCTGTGAGTGAGAGAGAGAGAGAAAGAGAAGCTGAGAGTGAGTGACTGAGAGAAAGAGATGCTGTAAGGGAGAGAGAGAGAAGCTGTGTGAAAGAGAGAAAGAAAAGCTGTGAGTGAGAGATAGAGAAAGAGAAGCTGTGAGTGTGAGAGAGAGAGTGAGAAGCTGTGTGTGTCTGAGAGAGAGAAGCTGTGAGTGAGAGAGAGAGAAAGAGAACCTGTGAGTGAGAGAGAGAGAAAGAGATGCTGTGAGTGAGTGAATGAGAGAGTGGGAAGCTGTGAGTGAGTGAGAGAGAGAGAAGCTGTGAGTGAGTAAGAGAGAGAGAGAAGCTGTGAGTGAGTGAGAGAGAGAGTGAGAAGCTGTGAGTGAGTGAGAGAGAGAAGCTGGGAGTGAGTAAGAGAGAGAGAAGCTGTGAATGAGAGAGAGAGAGAAAGAAAGAGAAGCTGTGAGTGAGAGAGAGAGAGATGCTGTGAGTGAGGGAGAGAGAGAAAGAGAAGCTGTGAGTGAGAGAGAGAGAGAAAGAGAAGCTGTGAATGAGAGAGAGAGAAAGAGAAGCTGTGAGTGAGAGAGAGAGAGAAAGCGAAGCTGTGAGTGAGAGACAGAGAGAAAGAGAAGCTGTGAGTGAGAGAGAGAGAGAAAGAGAAGCTGTGAGTGAGAGAGAGAGAAAGAGAAGCTGTGAATGAGAGAGAGAGAAAGAGAAGCTGTGTGAGAGAGAGAGAGAGAGAAGCTGTGAGTGACAGAGAGAGAGAGAAATAGAAGCAGTGAGTGAGAGAAAGAGAAGCTGTGAGTGAGAGAGAGAGAAAGAGAAGCTGTGAATGAGAGAGAGAAAGAGAACCTGTGAGAGAGAGAGAGAGAAGATGTGAGTGAGAGAGTGAGAGAAAGAGAAGCTGTGAGTGAGAGAGAGAGAAAGAGAAGCTGTGTGAGAGAGAGAGAGCAAGAGAAGCTGTGAGTGAGAGAGAGAGAGAGAAAGAGAAGCTGTGTGTGTGTGTGAGAGAGAAAGAGAAGCTGTGAGTGAGTGAGAGAGAAAGAGAAGCTGTGTGTGTGTGAGAGAGAGAAGCTGAGAGTGAGAGAGAGAGAATGAGAAGGTGTGAGTGAGAGAGAGAGACAAAGAGAAGCTGTGTGTGTGTGAGAGAGAGTGAGAAGTTGTGACTGAGAGAGAGAGAAAGAGAAGCTGTGAGTTAGAGAGAGAGAGAGAAAGAGAAGCTGTGAGTGAGAGAGAGGGAGAGAAGCTGTGAGTGTGTGTGAGAGAGAAAATCAGGGAGTGATTAAGAGAGAGAGAGGGAAGCTGTGAGTGAGAGAGAGAGAGAAATAGAAGCTGTAAGTGTGAGAGAGAGAAAGAGAAACTGTGAGTGTAAGAGAGAGAGAAGCTGTGAGTGAGAGAGAGAAAGAGAAGCTGTGAGTGAGAGCGAGAGAGAAAGAGAAGCTGTGTGAGTGAGAGAGAGAGAGAAAGAGAAACTGAGAGTGAGAGAGATAGAGAAGGAGATGCTGTAAGGGAGAGAGAGAGAAGTTGTGTGTGTGATAGAGATAAAGAGAAGCTGTGAGTGAGAGAGAGAGAGAAAGAGAAGCTGTAAGTGTGTGAGAGAGAAAGAGAAACTGTGAGTGTAAGAGAGAGAGAGAAGCTGTGAGTGAGAGAGAGAGAAAGAGAAGCTGTGAGTGAGAGCGAGAGAGAAAGAGAAGCTGTGTGGGTGAGAGCGAGAGAGAAAGAGAAGCTGAGAGTGAGAGAGATAGAGAAAGAGATGCTGTAAGGGAGAGAGAGAGAAGCTGTGTGTGTGATAGAGATAAAGAGAAGCTGTGAGTGACAGAGAGAGAGAGTGAGAAGCTGTGTGTGTGTGAGAGAGAGAAGCTGGGAGTGAGTAAGAGAGAGAGAGAGAAGCTGTGAGAGAGAGAGAAGCTGTGAGTGAGAGGGAGAGAGAGAAGCTGTGAGTGAGAGAGAGTGAGAGAGAGAGAAGATGTGAGTGAGTGAGAGAGAGAAGCTGTGTGTGTGAGAGAGAGAAAGAGAAGCTGTAAGTGAGAGAGAGTGAGAAAGAGAGAAGCTGTGAGTGAGAGAGAGAGAGAAAGAGAAGCTGTGAGTGAGTGAGAGAGAGAGAAGCTGAGAGTGAGAGAGAGAGAATGAGAAGGTGTGAGTGAGAGAGAGAGAGAAAGAGAAGCTGTGAGTGAGAGAGAGAGAGAAAGAGAAGCTGTGTGTGTGAGAGAGAGAACGAGAAGCTGTGAGTGAGAGAGAGAAAGAAAGAGCTGTGAGTGAGTGAGAGAGAGAGTGAGAACCTGTGAGTGAGAGAGTGAGAGAAGCTGGGAGTGAGTAAGAGAGAGAGAGGGAAGCTGTGAGTGAGAGAAAGAGAGAAATAGAAGCTGTAAGTGAGAGAGAGAGAAAGAGAAACTGTGAGTGAAAGAGAGAGAGAGAAGCTGTGAGTTAGAGAGAGAGAGAAAGAAAGAGAAGCTGTGAGTGAGAGTGAGAGAGAAAGAGAAGCTGAGAGTGAGAGAGAGAGAAAGAGATGCTGTAAAAGAGAGAGAGAGAGAGAGAATCAGGGAGTAAGAGAGAGAAAAGCTGTGACTGTGAGAGAGAGAGAAATGGAAGGTGTAAGTGAGAGAGAGTAAGAGAGGCTGTGAGTGAGAGAGGGAGAGAGAAGCTGTTAGTGAGAGAGAGAGAAGTTGTGAGTGAAAGAGACAGAGAA
Source organism: Bradypodion pumilum (assembly GCA_035047305.1). Taxonomy (NCBI): domain Eukaryota; kingdom Metazoa; phylum Chordata; class Lepidosauria; order Squamata; family Chamaeleonidae; genus Bradypodion; species Bradypodion pumilum. The sequence continues at coordinate 226,509,795 of JAWDJD010000002.1, read as the reverse complement.
AGAGAAGCTGTGTGTGTGATAGAGAGAGAGAAAGAGAAGCTGAGAGTGAGAGAGAGAGAGAGAAAGAGAAGCTGTAAGTGAGAGAGAGAGAAGCTGTGTGTGAGAGAGAGAAAGAGAAGCTGTGAGTGAGTGAGAGAGAGAGAAAGAGAAGCTGTAAGTGAGAGAGAGAGAGAGAGAAGCTGTGAGTGAGTGAGTGAGAGAGAGAGAAGCTGGGAGTGAGAGAGAGAGAAAGAAGCTGTAGGTGAGAGAGAGAAAAAGAAGTTGTGAGTGAGAGAGAGAGAGAGAGAAGCTGTGAGTGAGAGAGAGAAGAAGCTGTGAGTGAGAGAGAGAGAGAAGCTGTGAGTGAGAGAGAGAAAGAGAAGCTGTGTGTGTGAGAGAGAGAGAAAGAAAGAGAAGCTGTGAGTGAGTAAGAGAGAAAGAGAAGCTGTGTCTGAGAGAGAGAGAAAGAGAAGCTGAGAGTGAGAGAGAGAGAATGAGAAGCTGTGAGTGTGTGAGAGAGTGAGAAGCTGTGAGTGAGAGAGAGAGAGAAGCTGGGAGTGAGTAAGAGAGAGAGAAGCTGTGAATGAGAGAGAGAGAGAGAAACAGAAGCTGAGAGTGAGAGAGAGAGAGAAAGAGAAGCTGTAAGTGAGAGACAGAGAGAGAAGCTGTGTGTGTGAGAGAGAGAAAGAGAAGCTGTGAGTGAGAGAGAGAGAGAGAAAGAGAAGCTGTGAGTGAGAGAGAGAGAAAGAGATGCTGTGAGTGAGTGAGTGAGAGAGTGAGAAGCTGTGAGTGAGAGAGAGAGAGGAGCTGGGAGTGAGTAAGAGAGAGAGAAGCTGTGAGTAAGAGAGAGAGAAAGAAAGAAAGAAAGAGATGCTGTGAGTGAGAGAGAGTGAGAGAGAGAGAAGCTGTGAGTGAGTGAGAGAGAGAGAGAAGCTGTGAGTGAGTGAGAGATAGAGAGAAGCTGTGAGTGAGGGAGAGAGAGAGAAAGAGAAGCTGTGAGTGAGAGAGAGAGAGAAAGAGAAGCTGTGAATGAGAGAGAAAAAGAAGCTGTGAGTGAGTGAGAGAGAGAAAGAGAAGCTGAGAGTGAGAGAGAGAGAGAAAGAAAGAGAAGCTGTGAGTGAGAGAGAGAGAGAAAGAGAAGCTGTGAATGAGAGAGAGAGAAAGAGAAACTGTGTGTGAGAGAGAGAAAGAGAAGCTGTGAGTGACAGAGAGTGAGAGAAAGAGAAGCTGTGAGTGAGAGAGAGAAAGAGAAGCTGTGAATGAGAGAGAGAGAAAGAGAAGCTGTGTGAGAGAGAGAAGCTGTGAGTGAGAGAGTGAGAGAAAGAGAAGCTGTGTGTGTGAGAGAGAGAAAGAGAAGCTGTGAGTGAGAGAGAGAGAGAGCAAGAGAAGCTGTGAGTGAGAGAGAGAGAAAGAGAAGCTGTGTGTGTGTGAGAGAGAGAAAGAGAAGCTGTGAGTGAGTGAGAGAGAAAGAGAAGCTGTGTGTGTGTGAGAGAGAGAAGCTGAGAGTAAGAGAGAGAGTGAAAATGAGAAGGTGTGAGTGAGAGAGAGAGAGACAAAGAGAAGCTGTGTGTGTGAGAGAGAGAACGAGAAGCTGTGAGTGAGAGAGAGAGAAAGAGAAGCTGTGAGTGAGAGAGAGAGAGAACGAGAAGCTGTGAGTGAGAGAGAGGGAGAGAAGGTGTGAGTGTGTGAGAGAGAGAAAATCAGGGAGTGAGTAAGAGAGAGAGAGGGAAGCTGTGAGTGAGAGAGAGAGAGAAATAGAAGCTGTAAGTGAGAGAGAGAGAAAGAGAAACTGTGAGTGAAAGAGAGAGAGAGAGAAGCTGTGAGTGAGAGAGAGAGAGAAAGAGAAGCTGAGAGTGAGTGACTGAGAGAAAGAGATTATGTAAGGGAGAAAGAGAGAAGCTGTGTGTGTGAGAGAGAGAAATAAAAGCTGTGAGTGAGAGATAGAGAAAGAGAAGCTGTGAGTGTGTGAGAGAGAGAGTGAGAAGCTGTGTGTGTCTGAGAGAGAGAAGCTGTGAGTGAGAGAGAGAGAAAGAGAACCTGTGAGTGAGAGAGAGAGAAAGAGATGCTGTGAGTGAGTGAGTGAGAGAGTGGGAAGCTGTGAGTGAGTGAGAGAGAGAGAAGCTGTGAGTGAGTAAGAGAGAGAGAGAGAAGCTGTGAGTGAGTGAGAGAGAGAGTGAGAAGCTGTGAGTGAGTGAGAGAGAGAAAGAGAAGCTGTGAGTGAGTGAGAGAGAGAGAAGCTGAGAGTGAGAGAGAGAGAATGAGAAGGTGTGAGTGAGAGAGAGAGAGAAAGAGAAGCTGTGAGTGAGAGAGAGAGAGAAAGAGAAGCTGTGTGTGTGAGAGAGAGAACGAGAAGCTGTGAGTGAGAGAGAGAGAGAAAGAGAAGCTGTGAGTGAGTGAGAGAGAGAGTGAGAACCTGTGAGTGAGAGAGTGAGAGAAGCTGGGAGTGAGTAAGAGAGAGAGAGGGAAGCTGTGAGTGAGAGAAAGAGAGAAATAGAAGCTGTAAGTGAGAGAGAGAGAAAGAGAAACTGTGAGTGAAAGAGAGAGAGAGCTGTGAGTTAGAGAGAGAGAGAAAGAAAGAAAGAGAAGCTGTGAGTGAGAGTGAGAGAGAAAGAGAAGCTGAGAGTGAGAGAGAGAGAAAGAGATGCTGTAAAAGAGAGAGAGAGAGAGAGAATCAGGGAGTAAGAGAGAGAAAAGCTGTGAGTGTGAGAGAGAGAGAAATGGAAGGTGTAAGTGAGAGAGAGTAAGAGAGGCTGTGAGTGAGAGAGGGAGAGAGAAGCTGTTAGTGAGAGAGAGAGAAGTTGTGAGTGAAAGAGAGAGAGAAAGAGAAGCTGTGTGTGTGATAGAGAGAGAGAAAGAGAAGCTGAGAGTGAGAGAGAGAGAGAGAAAGAGAAGCTGTAAGTGAGAGAGAGAGAGAAGCTGTGTGTGAGAGAGAGAAAGAGAAGCTGTGAGTGAGTGAGAGAGAGAGAAAGAGAAGCTGTGAGTGAGAGAGAGAGAAAGAGATGCTGTGAGTGAGTGAGTGAGAGAGTGGGAAGCTGTGAGTGAGTGAGAGAGAGAGAAGCTGTGAGTGAGTAAGAGAGAGAGAGAAGCTGTGAGTGAGTGAGAGAGAGAGTGAGAAGCTGTGAGTGAGAGAGAGAGAAGCTGGGAGTGAGAGAGAGAAGCTGTGAATGAGAGAGAGAGAAAGAGAAGCTGAGAGAGAGAGTGTGTGAGAGAGAAGCTGTGAGTGAGTGAGAGAGAAGATGAGAAGCTGTGTGTGAGAGAGAGAAAGAGAAGCTGTGAGAGAGAAAGATAGAAAGAGAAGCTGTGAGTGAGAGAAAGAGAGAGAAGCTGTGAGTGAGAGAGAGAGAGAGAATCAGGGAGTAAGAGAGAGAGAAGCTGTGAGTGAGAGGGAGAGAGAAATAGAAGGTGTAAGTGAGAGATAGAAAGAGAAGCTGTGAGTGAGAGATGGAGAGAAGCTGTTAGTGAGAGAGAGAAGCTGTGAGTGACAGAGAAAGAGAAGCTGTGTGTGTGTGTGAGAGAGAAAGAGAAGCTGAGAGTGAGAGAGAGAGAGAGAAGCTGTAAGTGAGTGAGAGAGAGAGAAGCTGTGTGTGAGAGAGAGAGAGAGAAAGAGAAGCTGAGAGTGAGAGAGAGAGAGAAGCTGTAAGTGAGAGAGAGAGAGAGAAGCTGTGTGTGTGTGAGAGAGAAAGAGAAGCTGTGAGTGTGTGAGAGAGAGAAAGAGAAGCTGTAAGTGAGAGTGAGAGAGAAAGAGATGCTGTGAGTGAGAGAGTGAGAAGATGTGAGTGAGTGAGAGAGAGAGAAGCTGTGAGTGAGTAAGAGAGAGAGAGAAGCTGTGAGTGAGAGAGAGAGAAAGAAAGAAAGAGAAGCTGTGAGTGAGAGAGAGTGAGAGAGAGAAGCTGTGAGTGAGTGAGAGAGAGAGAGAAGCTGTGAGTGAGAGAGAGAGAGAAAGAGCTGTGAGTTAGAGAGAGAGAGAAAGAGAAGGTGTGAGTGAGAGAGAGAGAAAGAGAAGCTGTGTGTGAGAGAGAGAGAGAAAGAAAGAGAAGCTGTGAGTGAGAGAGAGAGAGAAAGAGAAGCTGTGAATGAGAGAGAGAAAGAGAAGCTGTGTGAGAGAGATAGAGAAAGAGAAGCTGTGAGTGAGAGAAAGAGAAGCTGTGAGTGAGAAAGAGTGAGAAAGAGAAGCTGTGAGTGAGAGAGAGAGAGAAAGAGAAGCTGTGAATGAGAGAGAGAGAAAGAGAAGCTGTGACAGAGAGAGTGGCTGTGAGTGAGAGAGAGAGAGAAAGAGACGGTGTGAGTGAGAGTTAGAGAAATAGGTGTAAGTGAGTGAGAGAGAGAAAGAGAAGCTGTCAGAGAGAGAGAGAGAGAAGCTGTTAGTAAGAGAGAGAAGCTGTGAGTGACAGAGAGAGAGAAAGAGAAGCTGTGTGTGTGATAGAGAGAGAGAAAGAGAAGCTGAGCATGAGAGAGAGAGAGAAAGAGAAAGAGAAGCTGTAAGTGAGAGAGAGAGAGAGAAGCTGTGTGTGAGAGAGAGAGAGAAAGAGAAGCTGTGAGTGAGAGAGAGAGAGAACGAGAAGCTGTGAGTGAGTGAGAGAGAAAGAGATGCTGTGAGTGAGTGAGTGAGAGAGTGAGAAGTTGTGAGTGAGAGAGAGAGAGAGGAGCTGGGAGTGAGTAAGAGAGAGAGAAGCTGTGAGTGAGAGAGAGAGAAGCTGTGAGTGAGGGAGAGAGAGGAAGAGAAGCTGTGAGTGAGAGAGAGAGAAAGAGAAACTGTGAGTGAAAGAGAGAGAGAGAAGCTGTGAGTTAGAGAGAGAGAGAAAGAAAGAGAAGCTGTGAGTGAGAGTGAGAGAGAAAGAGAAGCTGAGAGTGAGAGAGAGAGAAAGAGATGCTGTAAAAGAGAGAGAGAGAGAGAGAATCAGGGAGTAAGAGAGAGAAAAGCTGTGACTGTGAGAGAGAGAGAAATGGAAGGTGTAAGTGAGAGAGAGTAAGAGAGGCTGTGAGTGAGAGAGGGAGAGAGAAGCTGTTAGTGAGAGAGAGAGAAGTTGTGAGTGAAAGAGACAGAGAAAGAGAAGCTGTGTGTGTGATAGAGAGAGAGAAAGAGAAGCTGAGAGTGAGAGAGAGAGAGAGAAAGAGAAGCTGTAAGTGAGAGAGAGAGAAGCTGTGTGTGAGAGAGAGAAAGAGAAGCTGTGAGTGAGTGAGAGAGAGAGAAAGAGAAGCTGTAAGTGAGAGAGAGAGAGAGAGAAGCTGTGAGTGAGTGAGTGAGAGAGAGAGAAGCTGGGAGTGAGAGAGAGAGAAAGAAGCTGTAGGTGAGAGAGAGAAAAAGAAGTTGTGAGTGAGAGAGAGAGAGAGAGAAGCTGTGAGTGAGAGAGAGAAGAAGCTGTGAGTGAGAGAGAGAGAGAAGCTGTGAGTGAGAGAGAGAAAGAGAAGCTGTGTGTGTGAGAGAGAGAGAAAGAAAGAGAAGCTGTGAGTGAGTAAGAGAGAAAGAGAAGCTGTGTCTGAGAGAGAGAGAAAGAGAAGCTGAGAGTGAGAGAGAGAGAATGAGAAGCTGTGAGTGTGTGAGAGAGTGAGAAGCTGTGAGTGAGAGAGAGAGAGAAGCTGGGAGTGAGTAAGAGAGAGAGAAGCTGTGAATGAGAGAGAGAGAGAGAAACAGAAGCTGAGAGTGAGAGAGAGAGAGAAAGAGAAGCTGTAAGTGAGAGACAGAGAGAGAAGCTGTGTGTGTGAGAGAGAGAAAGAGAAGCTGTGAGTGAGAGAGAGAGAGAGAAAGAGAAGCTGTGAGTGAGAGAGAGAGAAAGAGATGCTGTGAGTGAGTGAGTGAGAGAGTGAGAAGCTGTGAGTGAGAGAGAGAGAGGAGCTGGGAGTGAGTAAGAGAGAGAGAAGCTGTGAGTAAGAGAGAGAGAAAGAAAGAAAGAAAGAGATGCTGTGAGTGAGAGAGAGTGAGAGAGAGAGAAGCTGTGAGTGAGTGAGAGAGAGAGAGAAGCTGTGAGTGAGTGAGAGATAGAGAGAAGCTGTGAGTGAGGGAGAGAGAGAGAAAGAGAAGCTGTGAGTGAGAGAGAGAGAGAAAGAGAAGCTGTGAATGAGAGAGAAAAAGAAGCTGTGAGTGAGTGAGAGAGAGAAAGAGAAGCTGAGAGTGAGAGAGAGAGAGAAAGAAAGAGAAGCTGTGAGTGAGAGAGAGAGAGAAAGAGAAGCTGTGAATGAGAGAGAGAGAAAGAGAAACTGTGTGTGAGAGAGAGAAAGAGAAGCTGTGAGTGACAGAGAGTGAGAGAAAGAGAAGCTGTGAGTGAGAGAGAGAAAGAGAAGCTGTGAATGAGAGAGAGAGAAAGAGAAGCTGTGTGAGAGAGAGAAGCTGTGAGTGAGAGAGTGAGAGAAAGAGAAGCTGTGTGTGTGAGAGAGAGAAAGAGAAGCTGTGAGTGAGAGAGAGAGAGAGCAAGAGAAGCTGTGAGTGAGAGAGAGAGAAAGAGAAGCTGTGTGTGTGTGAGAGAGAGAAAGAGAAGCTGTGAGTGAGTGAGAGAGAAAGAGAAGCTGTGTGTGTGTGAGAGAGAGAAGCTGAGAGTAAGAGAGAGAGTGAAAATGAGAAGGTGTGAGTGAGAGAGAGAGAGACAAAGAGAAGCTGTGTGTGTGAGAGAGAGAACGAGAAGCTGTGAGTGAGAGAGAGAGAAAGAGAAGCTGTGAGTGAGAGAGAGAGAGAACGAGAAGCTGTGAGTGAGAGAGAGGGAGAGAAGGTGTGAGTGTGTGAGAGAGAGAAAATCAGGGAGTGAGTAAGAGAGAGAGAGGGAAGCTGTGAGTGAGAGAGAGAGAGAAATAGAAGCTGTAAGTGAGAGAGAGAGAAAGAGAAACTGTGAGTGAAAGAGAGAGAGAGAGAAGCTGTGAGTGAGAGAGAGAGAGAAAGAGAAGCTGAGAGTGAGTGACTGAGAGAAAGAGATTATGTAAGGGAGAAAGAGAGAAGCTGTGTGTGTGAGAGAGAGAAATAAAAGCTGTGAGTGAGAGATAGAGAAAGAGAAGCTGTGAGTGTGTGAGAGAGAGAGTGAGAAGCTGTGTGTGTCTGAGAGAGAGAAGCTGTGAGTGAGAGAGAGAGAAAGAGAACCTGTGAGTGAGAGAGAGAGAAAGAGATGCTGTGAGTGAGTGAGTGAGAGAGTGGGAAGCTGTGAGTGAGTGAGAGAGAGAGAAGCTGTGAGTGAGTAAGAGAGAGAGAGAGAAGCTGTGAGTGAGTGAGAGAGAGAGTGAGAAGCTGTGAGTGAGTGAGAGAGAGAAAGAGAAGCTGTGAGTGAGTGAGAGAGAGAGAAGCTGAGAGTGAGAGAGAGAGAATGAGAAGGTGTGAGTGAGAGAGAGAGAGAAAGAGAAGCTGTGAGTGAGAGAGAGAGAGAAAGAGAAGCTGTGTGTGTGAGAGAGAGAACGAGAAGCTGTGAGTGAGAGAGAGAGAGAAAGAGAAGCTGTGAGTGAGTGAGAGAGAGAGTGAGAACCTGTGAGTGAGAGAGTGAGAGAAGCTGGGAGTGAGTAAGAGAGAGAGAGGGAAGCTGTGAGTGAGAGAAAGAGAGAAATAGAAGCTGTAAGTGAGAGAGAGAGAAAGAGAAACTGTGAGTGAAAGAGAGAGAGAGCTGTGAGTTAGAGAGAGAGAGAAAGAAAGAGAAGCTGTGAGTGAGAGTGAGAGAGAAAGAGAAGCTGAGAGTGAGAGAGAGAGAAAGAGATGCTGTAAAAGAGAGAGAGAGAGAGAGAATCAGGGAGTAAGAGAGAGAAAAGCTGTGAGTGTGAGAGAGAGAGAAATGGAAGGTGTAAGTGAGAGAGAGTAAGAGAGGCTGTGAGTGAGAGAGGGAGAGAGAAGCTGTTAGTGAGAGAGAGAGAAGTTGTGAGTGAAAGAGAGAGAGAAAGAGAAGCTGTGTGTGTGATAGAGAGAGAGAAAGAGAAGCTGAGAGTGAGAGAGAGAGAGAGAAAGAGAAGCTGTAAGTGAGAGAGAGAGAGAAGCTGTGTGTGAGAGAGAGAAAGAGAAGCTGTGAGTGAGTGAGAGAGAGAGAAAGAGAAGCTGTGAGTGAGAGAGAGAGAAAGAGATGCTGTGAGTGAGTGAGTGAGAGAGTGGGAAGCTGTGAGTGAGTGAGAGAGAGAGAAGCTGTGAGTGAGTAAGAGAGAGAGAGAAGCTGTGAGTGAGTGAGAGAGAGAGTGAGAAGCTGTGAGTGAGAGAGAGAGAAGCTGGGAGTGAGAGAGAGAAGCTGTGAATGAGAGAGAGAGAAAGAGAAGCTGAGAGAGAGAGTGTGTGAGAGAGAAGCTGTGAGTGAGTGAGAGAGAAGATGAGAAGCTGTGTGTGAGAGAGAGAAAGAGAAGCTGTGAGAGAGAAAGATAGAAAGAGAAGCTGTGAGTGAGAGAAAGAGAGAGAAGCTGTGAGTGAGAGAGAGAGAGAGAATCAGGGAGTAAGAGAGAGAGAAGCTGTGAGTGAGAGGGAGAGAGAAATAGAAGGTGTAAGTGAGAGATAGAAAGAGAAGCTGTGAGTGAGAGATGGAGAGAAGCTGTTAGTGAGAGAGAGAAGCTGTGAGTGACAGAGAAAGAGAAGCTGTGTGTGTGTGTGAGAGAGAAAGAGAAGCTGAGAGTGAGAGAGAGAGAGAGAAGCTGTAAGTGAGTGAGAGAGAGAGAAGCTGTGTGTGAGAGAGAGAGAGAGAAAGAGAAGCTGAGAGTGAGAGAGAGAGAGAAGCTGTAAGTGAGAGAGAGAGAGAGAAGCTGTGTGTGTGTGAGAGAGAAAGAGAAGCTGTGAGTGTGTGAGAGAGAGAAAGAGAAGCTGTAAGTGAGAGTGAGAGAGAAAGAGATGCTGTGAGTGAGAGAGTGAGAAGATGTGAGTGAGTGAGAGAGAGAGAAGCTGTGAGTGAGTAAGAGAGAGAGAGAAGCTGTGAGTGAGAGAGAGAGAAAGAAAGAAAGAGAAGCTGTGAGTGAGAGAGAGTGAGAGAGAGAAGCTGTGAGTGAGTGAGAGAGAGAGAGAAGCTGTGAGTGAGAGAGAGAGAGAAAGAGCTGTGAGTTAGAGAGAGAGAGAAAGAGAAGGTGTGAGTGAGAGAGAGAGAAAGAGAAGCTGTGTGTGAGAGAGAGAGAGAAAGAAAGAGAAGCTGTGAGTGAGAGAGAGAGAGAAAGAGAAGCTGTGAATGAGAGAGAGAAAGAGAAGCTGTGTGAGAGAGATAGAGAAAGAGAAGCTGTGAGTGAGAGAAAGAGAAGCTGTGAGTGAGAAAGAGTGAGAAAGAGAAGCTGTGAGTGAGAGAGAGAGAGAAAGAGAAGCTGTGAATGAGAGAGAGAGAAAGAGAAGCTGTGACAGAGAGAGTGGCTGTGAGTGAGAGAGAGAGAGAAAGAGACGGTGTGAGTGAGAGTTAGAGAAATAGGTGTAAGTGAGTGAGAGAGAGAAAGAGAAGCTGTCAGAGAGAGAGAGAGAGAAGCTGTTAGTAAGAGAGAGAAGCTGTGAGTGACAGAGAGAGAGAAAGAGAAGCTGTGTGTGTGATAGAGAGAGAGAAAGAGAAGCTGAGCATGAGAGAGAGAGAGAAAGAGAAAGAGAAGCTGTAAGTGAGAGAGAGAGAGAGAAGCTGTGTGTGAGAGAGAGAGAGAAAGAGAAGCTGTGAGTGAGAGAGAGAGAGAACGAGAAGCTGTGAGTGAGTGAGAGAGAAAGAGATGCTGTGAGTGAGTGAGTGAGAGAGTGAGAAGTTGTGAGTGAGAGAGAGAGAGAGGAGCTGGGAGTGAGTAAGAGAGAGAGAAGCTGTGAGTGAGAGAGAGAGAAGCTGTGAGTGAGGGAGAGAGAGGAAGAGAAGCTGTGAGTGAGAGAGAGAGAAAGAGAAGCTGTGAATGAGAGAGAGAGAAAAAGAAGCTGTGAGGGAGAGAGAGAGAAAGAGAATCTGTGAGTGAGAGAGAGAGAGAGAAAGAAAGAGAAGCTGTGAGTGAGAAAGAGAGAGAAAGAGAAGCTGTGAATGAGAGAGAGAGAAAGAGAAGCTGTGTGTGAGAGAGAGAGAATGAGAAGCTGTGAGTGACAGAGAGAGAGAAAGAGAAGCTGTGAGTGAGAGAAAGAGAAGCTGTGAGTGAGAGAGAGAGAGAAAGAGAAGCTGTGAATGAGAGAGAGAGAAAGAGAAGCTGTGTGTGTGACAGAGAGAGAAGCTGTGAGTAAGAGAGTGAGAGAAAGAGAATCTGTGAGTGAGAGAGAGAGAAAGAGAAGCTGTGAGTGAGAGAGAGAGAGCAAGAGAAACTGTGAGTGAGAGAGAGAGAAAGAGAAGCTGTGTGTGTGAGAGAGAGAGAAAGAGAAGCTGTGAGTGAGTGAGAGAGAAAGAGAAGCTGTGTGTGTGAGAGAGAGAGAAGCTGAGAGTGAGAGAGAGAATGAGAAGGTGTGAGTTAGAGAGAGAGACAAAGAGAAGCTGTGTGTGAGAGAGAGAGAACGAGAAGCTGTGAGTGAGAGAGAGAAGAAAGAGAAGCTGTGAGTGAGAGAGAGGGAGAGAAGCTGTGAGTGTGTGAGAGAGAGAAAATCAGGGAGTGAGTAAGAGAGAGAGAGGGAAGCTGTGAGTGAGAGAGAGAGAGAAATAGAAGCTGTAAGTGAGAGAGAGAGAAAGAGAAACTGTGAGTGAAAGAGAGAGAGAGAAGCTGTAAGTGAGAGAGAGAGAGAGAAGCTGTGTGTGTGAGAGAGAGAAAGAGAAGCTGTGAGTGAGAGAGAGAGAGAAAGATAAGCTGTAAGTGAGAGAGAGAAAGAGATGCTGTGAGTAAGTGAGAGAGTGAGAAGATGTGAGTGTGTGAGAGAGAGAGAGAAGCTGGGAGTGAGTAAGAGAGAGAGAGAAGCTGTGACTGAGAGAGAGAGAAAGAAAGAAAGAGAAGCTGTGAGTGAGAGAGAGTGAGACAGAGAAGCTGTGAGTGAGTGAGAGAGAGAGAGAAGCTGTGAGTGAGAGAGAGAGAGAAAGAGCTGTGAGTGAGAGAGAGAGAGAAAGAGAAGGTGTGAGTGAGAGAGAGAGAAAGAGAAGCTGTGAGTGAGAGAGAGAGAAAGAAGGAGAAGCTGTGAGTGAGAGAGAGAGAAAGAGAAGCTGTGAATGAGAGAGAGAGAAAGAGAAGCTGAGCGTGAGAGAGAGAGAGAAAGAGAAGCTGTAAGTGAGACAGAGAGAGAGAAGCTGTGTGTGTGTGAGAGAGAGAAAGAGAAGCTGTGAGTGAGAGAGAGAGAGAAAGAGAAGCTGTGAGTGAGAGAGAGAGAGAAAGAGATGCTGTGAGTGAGTGAGTGACAGAGTGAGAAGCTGTGAGTGTGAGAGAGAGAGGAGCTGGGAGTGAGTAAGAGAGAGAGAAGCTGTGAGTGAGAGAGAGAGAGAGAAGCTGTGAGTGAGGGAGAGAGAGAAAGAGAAGCTGTGAGTGAGAGAGAGAGAAAGAGAAGCTGTGAATGAGAGTGAGAGAAAAAGAAGCTGTGAGGGAGAGAGAGAGAGAAAGAGAAGCTGTGAGTGAGAGACAGAGAGAAAGAGAAGCTGTGAATGAGAGAGAGAAAGAGAAGCTGTGTGTGAGAGAGAGAAAGAGAAGCTGTGAGTGACAGAGAGAGAGAAAGAGAAGCTGTGAGTGAGAGAAAGAGAAGCTGTGAGTGAGAGAGAGAGAGAAAGAGAAGCTGTGAATGAGAGAGAGAGAAAGAGAAGCTGTGAGAGAGAGAGAAGCTGTGTGTGAGAGAGTGAGAGAAAGAGAAGCTGTGAGTGAGAGAGAGAGAAAGAGAAGCTGTGAGTGAGAGAGAGAGAGCAAGAGAAGCTGTGAGTGAGAGAGAGAGAAAGAGAAGCTGTGTGTGTGTGAGAGAGAGAAAGAGAAGCTGTGAGTGAGTGAGAGAGAAAGAGAAGCTGTGTGTGTGTGAGAGAGAGAAGCTGAGAGTGAGAGAGAGAGAATGAGAAGGTGTGAGTGAGAGAGAGAGACAAAGAGAAGCTGTGTGTGAGAGAGAGAGAACGAGAAGCTGTGAGTGAGAGAGAGAGAGAAAGAGAAGCTGTGAGAGAGAGAGAGAAAAAGAGAAGCTGTGAGTGAGAGAGAGGGGGAGAAGCTGTGAGTGTGTGAGAGAGAGAAAATCAGGGAGTGAGTAAGAGAGAGAGAGGGAAGCTGTGAGTGAGAGAGAGAGAAATAGAAGCTGTAAGTGAGAGAGAGAGAAAGAGAAACTGTGAGTGAAAGAGAGAGAGAAGCTGTAAGTGAGAGAGAGAGAAGCTGTGTGTGTGTGAGAGAGAAAGAGAAGCTGTGAGTGAGAGAGAGAGAAAGAGAAGCTGTAAGTGAGAGAGAGAAAGAGAAGGAGATGCTGTGAGTAAGTGAGAGAGTGAGAAGATGTGAGTGAGTGAGTGAGAGAGAGAGAAGCTGGGAGTGAGTAAGAGAGAGAGAGAAGCTGTGAGTGAGAGAGAGAGAAAGAAAGAAAGAGAAGCTGTGAGTGAGAGAGAGTGAGAGAGAGAGAAGATGTGAGTGAGTGAGAGAGAGAGAAGCTGTGAGTGAGAGAGAGAGAGAAAGAGAAGGTGTGAGTGAGAGAGAGAGAGAACGAGAAGCTGTGAGTGAGAGAGAGAGAAAGAGATGCTGTGAGTGAGTGAGTGAGAGAGTGAGAAGCTGTGAGTGAGAGAGAGAGAGAGGAGCTGGGAGTGAGTAAGAGAGAGAGAAGCTGTGAGTGAGAGAGAGAGAGAGAAGCTGTGAGTGAGGGAGAGAGAGAGAGAAGCTGTGTGTGTGATAGAGATAAAGAGAAGCTGTGAGTGAGAGAGAGAGAAAGAGAAGCTGTGAGTGACAGAGAGAGAGAGTGAGAAGCTGCGTGTGTGAGAGAGAGAGAAGCTGGGAGTGAGTAAGAGAGAGAGAGAGAAGCTGTGAGAGAGAGAAGCTGTGTGAGAGGGAGAGAGAGAAGCTGTGAGTGAGAGAGAGTGAGAGAGAGAGAAGATGTGAGTGAGTGAGAGAGAGAAGCTGTGTGTGTGAGAGAGAGAAAGAGAAGCTGTAAGTGAGAGAGAGTGAGAAAGAGAGAAGCTGTGAGTGAGAGAGAGAGAGAAAGAGAAGCTGTGAGTGAGTGAGAGAGAGAGAAGCTGAGAGTGAGAGAGAGAGAATGAGAAGGTGTGAGTGAGAGAGAGAGAGAGAAAGAGAAGCTGTGAGTGAGAGAGAGAGAGAAAGAGAAGCTGTGTGTGTGAGAGAGAGAACGAGAAGCTGTGAGTGAGAGAGAGAGAAAGAGAAGCTGTGAGTGAGTGAGAGAGAGAGTGAGAACCTGTGAGTGAGAGAGTGAGAGAAGCTGGGAGTGAGTAAGAGAGAGAGAGGGAAGCTGTGAGTGAGAGAAAGAGAGAAATAGAAGCTGTAAGTGAGAGAGAGAGAAAGAGAAACTGTGAGTGAAAGAGAGAGAGAGAAGCTGTGAGTTAGAGAGAGAGAGAAAGAAAGAGAAGCTGTGAGTGAGAGTGAGAGAGAAAGAGAAAGAGAAGCTGAGAGTGTGTGAGAGAGAGAGAGATGCTGTAAAAGAGAGAGAGAGAGAGAATCAGGGAGTAAGAGAGAGAAAAGCTGTTAGTGTGAGAGAGAGAAATGGAAGGTGTAAGTGAGAGAGAGTTAGAGAGGCTGTGAGTAAGAGAGAGAGAGAGAAGCTGTGAGAGAGAGAAGCTGTGTGAGAGGGAGAGAGAGAAGATGTGAGTGAGTGAGAGAGAGAAGCTGTGTGTGTGAGAGAGAGAAAGAGAAGCTGTAAGTGAGAGAGAGTGAGAAAGAGAGAAGCTGTGAGTGAAAGAGAGAGAGAAAGAGAAGCTGTGAGTGTGATAGAGAGAGAGAAAGAGAAGCTGAGAGTGAGAGAGAGAGAGAAAGAGAAGCTGTAAGTGAGAGAGAGAGAAGCTGTGTGTGAGAGAGAGAAAGAGAAGCTGTGAGTGAGTGAGAGAGAGAGAAAGAGAAGCTGTGAGTGAGAGAGAGAGAAAGAGATGCTGTGAGTGAGTGAGTGAGAGAGTGGGAAGCTGTGAGTGAGTGAGAGAGAGAGAAGCTGTGAGTGATTAAGAGAGAGAGAAGCTGTTAGTGAGTGAGAGAGAGAGTGAGAAGCTGTGAGTGAGAGAGAGAGAAGCTGGGAGTGAGAGAGAGAAGCTGTGAATGAGAGAGAGAGAGAAAGAGAAGCTGAGAGAGAGAGTGTGTGAGAGAGAAGCTGTGAGTGAGTGAGAGAGAAGATGAGAAGCTGTGTGTGAGAGAGAGAAAGAGAAGCTGTGAGTGAGAAAGATAGAAAGAGAAGCTGTGAGTGAGAGAAAGAGAGAGAAGCTGTGAGTGAGAGAGAGAGAGAATCAGGGAGTAAGAGAGAGAGAAGCTGTGAGTGAGAGGGAGAGAGAAATAGAAGGTGTAAGTGAGAGATAGAAAGAGAAGCTGTGAGTGAGAGATGGAGAGAAGCTGTTAGTGAGAGAGAGAGAAGCTGTGAGTGACAGAGAAAGAGAAGCTGTGTGTGTGTGTGAGAGAGAAAGAGAAGCTGAGAGTGAGAGAGAGAGATAGAGAAGCTGTAAGTGAGAGAGAGAGAGAGAAGCTGTGTGTGTGAGAGAGAAAGAGAAGCTGTGAGTGAGAGAGAGAGAGAAAGAGAAGCTGTAAGTGAGAGAGAGAGAGAAAGAGATGCTGTGAGTGAGAGAGTGAGAAGATGTGAGTGAGTGAGAGAGAGAGAAGCTGGGAGTGATTTAGAGAGAGAGAGAAGTTGTGAGTGAGAGAGAAAGAAAGAAAGAGAAGCTGTGAGTGAGAGAGAGTGAGAGAGAGAGAAGCTGTGAGTGAGTGAGAGAGAGAGAGAGAGAAGCTGTGAGTGAGAGAGAGAGAGAAAGAGCTGTGAGTAAGAGAGAGAGAGAAAGAGAAGGTGTGAGTGAGAGAGAGAGAAAGAGAAGCTGTGAGTGAGAGAGAGAGAGAAAGAAAGAGAAGCTGTGAGTGAGAGAGAGAGAAAGAGAAGCTGTGAATGAGAGAGAGAGAAAGAGAAGCTGAGCGTGAGAGAGAGAGAGAAAGAGAAGCTGTAAGTGAGACAGAGAGAGAGAAGCTGTGTGTGTGTGAGAGAGAGAAAGAGAAGCTGTGAGTGAGAGAGAGAAAGAGAAGCTGTGAGTGAGAGAGAGAGAGAAAGAGATGCTGTGAGTGAGTGAGTGACAGAGTGAGAAGCTGTGAGTGAGAGAGAGAGAGGAGCTGGGAGTGAGTAAGAGAGAGAGAAGCTGTGAGTGAGAGAGAGAGAGAGAAGCTGTGAGTGAGGGAGAGAGAGAAAGAGAAGCTGTGAGTGAGAGAGAGAGAAAGAGAAGCTGTGAATGAGAGTGAGAGAAAAAGAAGCTGTGAGGGAGAGAGAGAGAGAAAGAGAAGCTGTGAGTGAGAGACAGAGAGAAAGAGAAGCTGTGAATGAGAGAGAGAAAGAGAAGCTGTGTGTGTGAGAGAGAAAGAGAAGCTGTGAGTGACAGAGAGAGAGAAAGAGAAGCTGTGAGTGAGAGAAAGAGAAGCTGTGAGTGAGAGAGAGAGAGAAAGAGAAGCTGTGAATGAGAGAGAGAGAAAGAGAAGCTGTGAGAGAGAGAGAAGCTGTGTGTGAGAGAGTGAGAGAAAGAGAAGCTGTGAGTGAGAGAGAGAGAAAGAGAAGCTGTGAGTGAGAGAGAGAGAGCAAGAGAAGCTGTGAGTGAGAGAGAGAGAAAGAGAAGCTGTGTGTGTGTGAGAGAGAGAAAGAGAAGCTGTGAGTGAGTGAGAGAGAAAGAGAAGCTGTGTGTGTGTGAGAGAGAGAAGCTGAGAGTGAGAGAGAGAGAATGAGAAGGTGTGAGTGAGAGAGAGAGACAAAGAGAAGCTGTGTGTGTGAGAGAGAGAACGAGAAGCTGTGAGTGAGAGAGAGAGAGAAAGAGAAGCTGTGAGAGAGAGAGAGAAAAAGAGAAGCTGTGAGTGAGAGAGAGGGGGAGAAGCTGTGAGTGTGTGAGAGAGAGAAAATCAGGGAGTGAGTAAGAGAGAGAGAGGGAAGCTGTGAGTGAGAGAGAGAGAAATAGAAGCTGTAAGTGAGAGAGAGAGAAAGAGAAACTGTGAGTGAAAGAGAGAGAGAAGCTGTAAGTGAGAGAGAGAGAGAAGCTGTGTGTGTGTGAGAGAGAAAGAGAAGCTGTGAGTGAGAGAGAGAGAAAGAGAAGCTGTAAGTGAGAGAGAGAAAGAGAAGGAGATGCTGTGAGTAAGTGAGAGAGTGAGAAGATGTGAGTGAGTGAGTGAGAGAGAGAGAAGCTGGGAGTGAGTAAGAGAGAGAGAGAAGCTGTGAGTGAGAGAGAGAGAAAGAAAGAAAGAGAAGCTGTGAGTGAGAGAGAGTGAGAGAGAGAGAAGATGTGAGTGAGTGAGAGAGAGAGAGAAAGAGAAGCTGTGAATGAGAGAGAGGGAGAGAAGCTGTGAGTGTGTGTGAGAGAGAAAACCAGGGAGTGAGTAAGAGAGAGAGGGAAGCTGTGAGTGATTGAGAGAGAGAAATAGAAGCTGTAAGTGAGAGAGAGAAAGAGAAACTGTGAGTGAAAGAGAGCGAAGCTGTGAGTGAGAGAGAGAGAGAAAGAGAAGCTGTGAGTGAGAGTGAGAGAGAAAGAGAAGCTGTGTGAGTGATAGAGAGAGATAAAGAGAAGCTGAGAGTGAGTGAGAGAGAGAAAGAGATGCTGTAAGGGAGAGAGAGAGAAGCTGTGTGTGTGTGAGAGAGAAAGAAAAGCTGTGAGTGAGAGAGAGAGAGAGAAAGAGAAGCTGTGAGTGTGTGTGAGAGAGAGTGAGAAGCTGTGTGTGTGAGAGAGAGAAGCTGTGAGTGAGTAAGAGAGAGAGAGAGACGCTGTGAGAGAGAGAGAAGCTGTGAGTGTGTGAGAGAGAGAAAGAGAAGCTGTGAGTGAGAGAGAGTGAGAGTGAGAGAAGCTGTGAGTGAGTGAGAGAGAGAAGCTGTGTGTGTGAGAGAGAGAAAGAGAAGCTGTAAGTGAGAGAGAGTGAGAAAGAGAGAAGCTGTGAGTGAGAGAGTGAGAGAAATAGAAGCTGTGAGTGAGAGAGAGAGGGAAAGAGAAGCTGTGAGTGAGTGAGAGAGAAAGAGAAGCTGTGTGTGTGAGAGAGAGTGAGAAGCTGAGAGTGAGAGAGAGAAATAATGAGAAGCTGTGAGTGAGAGATAGAGACAAAGAGAAGCTGTGTGTGAGAGAGAGAGAACGAGAAGCTGTGAGTGAGTGAGAGAGAGAAAGAGAAGCTGTGAGTGAGAGAGAGAGAGAAAGAGAAGCTGTGAGTGAGAGGGAGGGAGAGAAGCTGTGAGTGTGTGAGAGACAGAAAATCAGGGAGTGAGTAAGAGAGAGAGAGGGAAGCTGTGAGTGAGAGAGAGAGAGAAATAGAAGCTGTGTGTGTGTGAGAGAGAAAGAGAATCTGTGAGTGAGAGAGAGAGAAAGAGAAGCTGTGAGTAACAGAGAGAGAGAAAGAGAAGCTATGAGTGAGTGAGTGAGAGAGAGAGAAGCTGTGAGTGAGTGAGTGAGAGAGAGAGAAGCTGTGAGTGAGAGAGAGAGAAAGAAGCTGTAGGTGAGAGAGAGAAAAAGAAGTTGTGAGTGAGAGAGAGAGAGAGAGAAGCTGTGAGTGAGAGAGAGAAGAAGCTGTGAGTGAGAGAGAGAGAGAAGCTGTGAGTGAGAGAGAGAAAGAGAAGCTGTGTGTGTGTGTGAGAGAGAAAGAGAAGCTGTGAGTGAGTAAGAGAGAAAGAGAAGCTGTGTCTGAGAGAGAGAGAAAGAGAAGCTGAGAGTGAGAGAGAGAGAATGAGAAGCTGTGAGTGAGTGAGAGAGTGAGAAGCTGTGAGTGAGAGAGAGAGAAGCTGGGAGTGAGTAAGAGAGAGAGAAGCTGTGAATGAGAGAGAGAGAGAGAGAAACAGAAGCTGAGAGTGAGAGAGAGAGAGAAAGAGAAGCTGTAAGTGAGAGACAGAGAGAGAAGCTGTGTGTGTGAGAGAGAGAAAGAGAAGCTGTGAGTGAGAGAGAGAGAGAAAGAGAAGCTGTGAGTGAGAGAGAGAGAAAGAGATGCTGTGAGTGAGTGAGAGAGAGAGTGAGAAGCTGTGAGTGAGTGAGAGAGAGAGAAGCTGAGAGTGTGTGAGAGAGAATGAGAAGGTGTGAGTGAGAGAGAGAGAGAGAGAGAAAGAGAAGCTGTGAGTGAGAGAGAGAGAGAAAGAGAAGCTGTGTGTGTGAGAGAGAGAATGAGAAGCTGTGAGTGAGAGAGAGAGAGAAAGAGAAGCTGTGAGTGAGAGTGAGAGAGAAAGAGAAGCTGTGTGAGTGATAGAGAGAGATAAAGAGAAGCTGAGAGTGAGTGAGAGAGAGAAAGAGATGCTGTAAGGGAGAGAGAGAGAAGCTGTGTGTGTGTGAGAGAGAAAGAAAAGCTGTGAGTGAGAGAGAGAGAGAGAAAGAGAAGCTGTGAGTGTGTGTGAGAGAGAGTGAGGAGCTGTGTGTGTGAGAGAGAGAAGCTGGGAGTGAGTAAGAGAGAGAGAGACGCTGTGAGAGAGAGAGAGAAGCTGTGAGTGTGTGAGAGAGAGAAAGAGAAGCTGTGAGTGAGAGAGAGTGAGAGTGAGAGAAGCTGTGAGTGAGTGAGAGAGAGAAGCTGTGTGTGTGAGAGAGAGAAAGAGAAGCTGTAAGTGAGAGAGAGTGAGAAAGAGAGAAGCTGTGAGTGAGAGAGTGAGAGAAATAGAAGCTGTGAGTGAGAGAGAGAGGGAAAGAGAAGCTGTGAGTGAGTGAGAGAGAAAGAGAAGCTGTGTGTGTGTGAGAGAGTGAAAAGCTGAGAGTGAGAGAGAGAAATAATGAGAAGCTGTGAGTGAGAGATAGAGACAAAGAGAAGCTGTGTGTGAGAGAGAGAGAACGAGAAGCTGTGAGTGAGTGAGAGAGAGAAAGAGAAGCTGTGAGTGAGAGAGAGAGAGAAAGAGAAGCTGTGAGTGAGAGGGAGGGAGAGAAGCTGTGAGTGTGTGAGAGACAGAAAATCAGGGAGTGAGTAAGAGAGAGAGAGGGAAGCTGTGAGTGAGAGAGAGAGAGAAATAGAAGCTGTAAGTGAGAGAGAGAGAAAGAGAAACTGTGAGTGAAAGAGAGAGAGAAGCTGTGAGTGAGAGCGAGAGAGAAAGAGAAGCTGTGTGAGTGATAGAGAGAGAGAAAGAGAAGCTGAGAGTGAGAGAGAGAGAGAAAGAGATGCTGTAAGTGAGAGAGAGAGAAGCTGTTTGTGAGAGAGAGAGAAAGAGAAGCTGTGAGTGAGAGAGAGAGAGAGAAAGAGAAGCTGTGAGTGAGAGAGAGAGAGAGTGAGAAGCTGTGTGTTTGAGAGAGAGAGAAGCTGGGAGTGAGTAAGAGAGAGAGAGAGAAGCTGTGAGAGAGAGAAGCTGTGAGTGAGAGAGAGAGAAAGAGAAGCTGTGAGTGAGAGAGAGTGAGAGAGAAAGAGAAGCTGTGAGTGAGAGAGAGAAAGAGAGAGAGAGAAGCTGTGAGTGAGAGAGAGAGAGAGAGAGAAAGAGAGGCTGTGTGTGAGAGAGAGAAAGAGAAGCTGTGAGTGAGAGAGAGAGAGAGAGAAGCTGTGAGTGAGAGAGAGAAGCTGTGAGTGAGAGAGAGAAGCTGTGAGTGAGTGAGAGAGAGAGAATTAGGGAGTGAGTAAGAGAGAGAGAGAAGCTGTGAGTGAGAGAGAGAGAAATAGAAGCTGTAAGTGAGAGAGAGAAGCTGTGTGTGTGAGAGAGAGAGAAGCTGTGAGAGAGAGAGAAAGAGAAGCTGTGAGTGAGAGAGAGAGAGAAAGAAGCTGTGTGTGTGAGAGAGAGAAAGAGAAGCTGAGTGACAGAGAGAGACAGAGAAGCTGTGAGTGAGAGAGAGAGAAAAAGAAGCTGTGTGTGTGTGAGAGAGAAAGAGAATCTGTGAGTGAGAGAGAGAGAAAGAGAAGCTGTGAGTAACAGAGAGAGAGAAAGAGAAGCTATGAGTGAGTGAGTGAGAGAGAGAGAAGCTGTGAGTGAGTGAGTGAGAGAGAGAGAAGCTGTGAGTGAGAGAGAGAGAAAGAAGCTGTAGGTGAGAGAGAGAAAAAGAAGTTGTGAGTGAGAGAGAGAGAGAGAGAAGCTGTGAGTGAGAGAGAGAAGAAGCTGTGAGTGAGAGAGAGAGAGAAGCTGTGAGTGAGAGAGAGAAAGAGAAGCTGTGTGTGTGTGAGAGAGAGAAAGAGAAGCTGTGAGTGAGTAAGAGAGAAAGAGAAGCTGTGTCTGAGAGAGAGAGAAAGAGAAGCTGAGAGTGAGAGAGAGAGAATGAGAAGCTGTGAGTGAGAGAGAGAGAGAAGCTGGGAGTGAGTAAGAGAGAGAGAAGCTGTGAATGAGAGAGAGAGAGAGAAACAGAAGCTGAGAGTGAGAGAGAGAGAGAAAGAGAAGCTGTAAGTGAGAGACAGAGAGAGAAGCTGTGTGTGTGAGAGAGAGAAAGAGAAGCTGTGAGTGAGAGAGAGAGAGAAAGAGAAGCTGTGAGTGAGAGAGAGAGAAAGAGATGCTGTGAGTGAGTGAGAGAGAGAGTGAGAAGCTGTGAGTCAGTGAGAGAGAGAGAAGCTGAGAGTGTGAGAGAGAGAAAGAGAAGCTGTGTGTGTGTGAGAGAGAGAAAGAGAAGCTGTGAGTGAGTGAGAGAGAAAGAGAAGCTGTGTGTGAGAGAGAGAGAGAAGCTGAGAGTGAGAGAGAGAGAATGAGAAGGTGTGAGTTAGAGAGAGAGACAAATAGAAGCTGTGTGTGTGAGAGAGAGAACGAGAAGCTGTGAGTGAGAGAGAGAAGAAAGAGAAGCTGTGAGTGAGAGAGAGGGAGAGAAGCTGTGAGTGTGTGAGAGAGAGAAAATCAGGGAGTGTATAAGAGAGAGAGAGGGAAGCTGTGAGTGAGAGAGAGAGAGAAATAGAAGCTGTAAGTGAGAGAGAGAGAAAAAGAAACTGTGAGTGAAAGAGAGAGAGAGAAGCTGTAAGTGAGAGAGAGAGAGAGAGAGAAGCTGTGTGTGTGTGAGAGAGAAAGAGAAGCTGTGAGTGAGAGAGAGAGAGAAAGATAAGCTGTAAGTGAGAGAGAGAAAGAGATGCTGTGAGTAAGTGAGAGAGTGAGAAGATGTGAGTGTGTGAGAGAGAGAGAAGCTGGGAGTGAGTAAGAGAGAGAGAGAAGCTGTGACTGAGAGAGAGAGGGAGAAAGAAAGAGAAGCTGTGAGTGAGAGAGAGTGAGAGAGAGAGAAGCTGTGAGTGAGTGAGAGAGAGAGAGAGAGAAGCTGAGAGAGAGAGAGAAAGAGAAGCTGTAAGTGAGAGAGAGAAAGAGAAGCTGTATGAGAGAGAGAGAGAAAGAGAAGCTGTGAGTGAGAGAGAGAGAGAAAGAGAAGCTGTGAGTGAGTGAGAGAGAGAGTGAGAAGCTGTGAGTGAGAGAGAATGAGAAGCTGGGAGTAAGAGAGAGAGAGAAGCTGTGAATGAGAGAGAGAGAGAAAGAAAGAGAAGCTGTGAGTGAGAGAGAGAGAGAAAGAGAAGCTGTAAGTGAGAGAGAGTGAGAGAGAGAGAAGCTGTGAGTGAGTGAGAGAGAGAGAATGAGAAGCTGTGAGTGAGAGAGAGAGAGAGAGAAGCTGTGAGTGAGAGAGAGAGAGAGAGAAGCTGTGAGTGAGAGAGAGAGAGAAGCTGTGAGTGAGAGAGAGAGAGAGAATCAGTGAGTAAGAGAGAGAGAAGCTGTGAGTGAGAGAGAGAGAAATAGAAGGTGTAAGTGAGAGAGAGAAAGAGAGGCTGTGAGTGAGAGAGAGAAGCTGTTAGTGAGAGAGAGAGAAGCTGTGAGTGAAAGAGAGAGAGAAAGAGAAGCTGTGTGTGTGATAGAGAAAGAGAAAGAGAAGCTGAGAGTGAGAGAGAGAGAAAGAGAAGTTGTAAGTGAGAGAGAGAGAGAAGCTGTGTGTGAGAGAGAGAAAGAGAAGCTGTGAGTGAGAGAGAGAGAGAAAGAGAAGCTGTGAGTGAGAGAGAGAGAAAGAGATGCTGTGAGTGAGTGAGAGAGAGAGTGGGAAGCTGTGAGTGAGAGAGAGAGAGAGGCTGTGAGTGAGTAAGAGAGAGAGAGAGAAGCTGTGAGTGAGTGAGGGTGAGAGTGAGAAGCTGTGAGTGAGAGAGAGAGAGAAGCTGTGAATGAGAGAGGGAGAGAAAGAAAGAGAAGCTGTGAGTGAGAGAGAGAGAGAAAGAGAAGCTGTAAGTGAGAGAGAGTGAGAGAGAGAAAAGCTGTGAGTGAGTGAGAGAGAGAGGATGAGAAGCTGTGTGAGAGAGAGAGAGAAAGAGAAGCTGTGAGTGAGAGAGAGAGAAAGAGAAGCTGTGAGTGAGAGAAAGAGAGAGAAGCTGTGAGGGAGAGAGAGAGAGAGAATCAGGGAGTAAGAGAGAGAGAAGCTGTGAGTGAGAGAGAGAGAAATAGAAGGTGTAAGTGAGAGAGAGAAAGAGAAGCTGTGAGTGAGAGAGAGAGAGAGAAGCTGTTAGTGAGAGAGAGAAGCTGTGAGTGACAGAGAAAGAGAAGCTGTGTGTGTGTGAGAGAGAGAAAGAGAAGCTGAGAGTGAGAGAGAGAGAGAAAGAGAAGCTGTAAGTGAGAGAGAGAGAGAAGCTGTGTGTGTGTGAGAGAGAAAGAGAAGCTGTGTGAGAGAGAGAGAGAGAGAGAAGCTGTAAGTGAGAGAAAGAGAAAGAGATGCTGTGAATAAG
Source organism: Bradypodion pumilum (assembly GCA_035047305.1). Taxonomy (NCBI): domain Eukaryota; kingdom Metazoa; phylum Chordata; class Lepidosauria; order Squamata; family Chamaeleonidae; genus Bradypodion; species Bradypodion pumilum. Next base: position 226,487,325 of record JAWDJD010000002.1, on the reverse strand, counting down.
TGAGAGAGTGAGAAGATGTGAGTGAGAGAGAGAGAGAGAAGCTTGGAGTGAGTAAGAGAGAGAGAGAAGCTGTGAGTGAGAGAGAGAGAAAGAAAGAAAGAGAAGTTGTGAGTGAAAGAGAGTGAGAGAGAAGCTGTGAGTGAGAGAAAGAGAAGCTGTGAGTGAGTGAGAGAGAGAGAGAAGCTGTGAGTGAGAGAAAGAGAAGCTGTGAGTGAGAGAGAGAGAGAAAGAGAAGCTGAGAGTGAGAGAGAGAGAGAAGCTGTGAATGAGAGAGAGAGAAAGAGAAGCTGTGTGTGTGTGAGAGAGAAGCTGTGAGTGAGAGAGAGAAAAAGAGAAGTGAGAGAGAGAGAGAGAAAGAGAAGCTGTGAGTGAGTGAGAGAGAAAGAGATGCTGTGAGTGAGTGAGTGAGAGAGTGGGAAGCTGTGAGTGAGAGAGAGAGAGAAGCTGTGAGTGAGTAAAAGAGAGAGAGAGAAGCTGTGAGTGAGTGAGAGAGTGAGAAGCTGTGAGTGAGAGAGAGAGAGAAGCTGGGAGTGAGTAAGAGAGAGAGAAGCTGTGAATGAGAGAGAGAGAGAAACAGAAGCTGAGAGTGAGAGAGAGAGAGAAAGAGAAGCTGTAAGTGAGAGACAGAGAGAGAAGCTGTGTGTGAGAGAGAGAGAAAGAGAAGCTGTGAGTGAGAGAGAGAGAGAGAAAGAGAAGCTGTGAGTGAGAGAGAGAGAAAGAGATGCTGTGAGTGAGTGAGTGAGAGAGTGAGAAGCTGTGAGTGAGAGAGAGAGAGGAGCTGGGAGTGAGTAAGAGAGAGAGAAGCTGTGATAAGAGAGAGAGAGAGAAAGAAAGAAAGAGAAGCTGTGAGCGAGAGAGAGTGAGAGAGAGAGAAGCTGTGAGTGAGTGAGAGAGAGAGAGAGAAGCTGTGAGTGAGTGAGAGATAGAGAGAAGCTGTGATTGAGGGAGAGAGAGAAAGAGAAGCTGTGAGTGAGAGAGAGAGAGAAAGAGAAGCTGTGAATGAGAGAGAAAAAGAAGCTGTGAGTGAGTGAGAGAGAGAAAGAGAAGCTGAGAGTGAGAGAGAGAGAGAAAGAAAGACAAGCTGTGAGTGAGAGAGAGAGAAAGAGAAGCTGTGAATGAGAGAGAGAGAAAGAGAAACTGTGTGTGAGAGAGAGAAAGAGAAGCTGTGAGTGACAGAGAGTGAGAGAAAGAGAAGCTGTGTGTGAGAGAAAGAGAAGCTGTGAGTGAGAGAGTGAGAGAGAAGCTGTGAATGAGAGAGAGAGAAAGAGAAGCTGTGTGAGAGAGAGAAGCTGTGAGTGAGAGAGTGAGAGAAAGAGAAGCTGTGTGTGAGAGAGAGAGAAAGAGAAGCTGTGAGTGAGAGAGAGAGAGAGCAAGAGAAGCTGTGAGTGAGAGAGAGAGAAAGAGAAGCTGTGTGTGTGTGTGAGAGAGAAAGAGAAGCTGTGAGTGAGTGAGAGAGAAAGAGAAGCTGTGTGTGTGAGAGAGAGAGAAGCTGAGAGTAAGAGAGAGAGTGAAAATGAGAAGGTGTGAGTGAGAGAGAGAGACAAAGAGAAGCTGTGTGTGTGAGAGAGAGAACGAGAAGCTGTGAGTGAGAGAGAGAGAAAGAGAAGCTGTGAGTGAGAGAGAGAGAGAAAGAGAAGCTGTGAGTGAGAGAGAGGGAGAGAAGGTGTGAGTGTGTGAGAGGGAGAAAATCAGGGAGTGAGTAAGAGAGAGAGAGAGGGAAGCTGTGAGTGAGAGAGAGAGAAATAGAAGCTGTAAGTGAGAGAGAGAGAAAGAGAAACTGTGAGTGAAAGAGAGAGAGAGAAGCTGTGAGTGAGAGAGAGAGAGAAAGAGAAGCTGAGAGTGAGTGACTGAGAGAAAGAGATGCTGTAAGGGAGAGAGAGAGAAGCTGTGTGAAAGAGAGAAAGAAAAGCTGTGAGTGAGAGATAGAGAAAGAGAAGCTGTGAGTGTGAGAGAGAGAGTGAGAAGCTGTGTGTGTCTGAGAGAGAGAAGCTGTGAGTGAGAGAGAGAGAAAGAGAACCTGTGAGTGAGAGAGAGAGAAAGAGATGCTGTGAGTGAGTGAATGAGAGAGTGGGAAGCTGTGAGTGAGTGAGAGAGAGAGAAGCTGTGAGTGAGTAAGAGAGAGAGAGAAGCTGTGAGTGAGTGAGAGAGAGAGTGAGAAGCTGTGAGTGAGTGAGAGAGAGAAGCTGGGAGTGAGTAAGAGAGAGAGAAGCTGTGAATGAGAGAGAGAGAGAAAGAAAGAGAAGCTGTGAGTGAGAGAGAGAGAGATGCTGTGAGTGAGGGAGAGAGAGAAAGAGAAGCTGTGAGTGAGAGAGAGAGAGAAAGAGAAGCTGTGAATGAGAGAGAGAGAAAGAGAAGCTGTGAGTGAGAGAGAGAGAGAAAGCGAAGCTGTGAGTGAGAGACAGAGAGAAAGAGAAGCTGTGAGTGAGAGAGAGAGAGAAAGAGAAGCTGTGAGTGAGAGAGAGAGAAAGAGAAGCTGTGAATGAGAGAGAGAGAAAGAGAAGCTGTGTGAGAGAGAGAGAGAGAGAAGCTGTGAGTGACAGAGAGAGAGAGAAATAGAAGCAGTGAGTGAGAGAAAGAGAAGCTGTGAGTGAGAGAGAGAGAAAGAGAAGCTGTGAATGAGAGAGAGAAAGAGAACCTGTGAGAGAGAGAGAGAGAAGATGTGAGTGAGAGAGTGAGAGAAAGAGAAGCTGTGAGTGAGAGAGAGAGAAAGAGAAGCTGTGTGAGAGAGAGAGAGCAAGAGAAGCTGTGAGTGAGAGAGAGAGAGAGAGAGAAAGAGAAGCTGTGTGTGTGTGTGAGAGAGAAAGAGAAGCTGTGAGTGAGTGAGAGAGAAAGAGAAGCTGTGTGTGTGTGAGAGAGAGAAGCTGAGAGTGAGAGAGAGAGAATGAGAAGGTGTGAGTGAGAGAGAGAGACAAAGAGAAGCTGTGTGTGTGTGAGAGAGAGTGAGAAGTTGTGACTGAGAGAGAGAGAAAGAGAAGCTGTGAGTTAGAGAGAGAGAGAGAAAGAGAAGCTGTGAGTGAGAGAGAGGGAGAGAAGCTGTGAGTGTGTGTGAGAGAGAAAATCAGGGAGTGATTAAGAGAGAGAGAGGGAAGCTGTGAGTGAGAGAGAGAGAGAAATAGAAGCTGTAAGTGTGAGAGAGAGAAAGAGAAACTGTGAGTGTAAGAGAGAGAGAAGCTGTGAGTGAGAGAGAGAAAGAGAAGCTGTGAGTGAGAGCGAGAGAGAAAGAGAAGCTGTGTGAGTGAGAGAGAGAGAGAAAGAGAAACTGAGAGTGAGAGAGATAGAGAAGGAGATGCTGTAAGGGAGAGAGAGAGAAGTTGTGTGTGTGATAGAGATAAAGAGAAGCTGTGAGTGAGAGAGAGAGAGAAAGAGAAGCTGTAAGTGTGTGAGAGAGAAAGAGAAACTGTGAGTGTAAGAGAGAGAGAGAAGCTGTGAGTGAGAGAGAGAGAAAGAGAAGCTGTGAGTGAGAGCGAGAGAGAAAGAGAAGCTGTGTGGGTGAGAGCGAGAGAGAAAGAGAAGCTGAGAGTGAGAGAGATAGAGAAAGAGATGCTGTAAGGGAGAGAGAGAGAAGCTGTGTGTGTGATAGAGATAAAGAGAAGCTGTGAGTGACAGAGAGAGAGAGTGAGAAGCTGTGTGTGTGTGAGAGAGAGAAGCTGGGAGTGAGTAAGAGAGAGAGAGAGAAGCTGTGAGAGAGAGAGAAGCTGTGAGTGAGAGGGAGAGAGAGAAGCTGTGAGTGAGAGAGAGTGAGAGAGAGAGAAGATGTGAGTGAGTGAGAGAGAGAAGCTGTGTGTGTGAGAGAGAGAAAGAGAAGATGTAAGTGAGAGAGAGTGAGAAAGAGAGAAGCTGTGAGTGAGAGAGAGAGAGAAAGAGAAGCTGTGAGTGAGTGAGAGAGAGAGAAGCTGAGAGTGAGAGAGAGAGAATGAGAAGGTGTGAGTGAGAGAGAGAGAGAAAGAGAAGCTGTGAGTGAGAGAGAGAGAGAAAGAGAAGCTGTGTGTGTGAGAGAGAGAACGAGAAGCTGTGAGTGAGAGAGAGAAAGAAAGAGCTGTGAGTGAGTGAGAGAGAGAGTGAGAACCTGTGAGTGAGAGAGTGAGAGAAGCTGGGAGTGAGTAAGAGAGAGAGAGGGAAGCTGTGAGTGAGAGAAAGAGAGAAATAGAAGCTGTAAGTGAGAGAGAGAGAAAGAGAAACTGTGAGTGAAAGAGAGAGAGAGAAGCTGTGAGTTAGAGAGAGAGAGAAAGAAAGAGAAGCTGTGAGTGAGAGTGAGAGAGAAAGAGAAGCTGAGAGTGAGAGAGAGAGAAAGAGATGCTGTAAAAGAGAGAGAGAGAGAGAGAATCAGGGAGTAAGAGAGAGAAAAGCTGTGACTGTGAGAGAGAGAGAAATGGAAGGTGTAAGTGAGAGAGAGTAAGAGAGGCTGTGAGTGAGAGAGGGAGAGAGAAGCTGTTAGTGAGAGAGAGAGAAGTTGTGAGTGAAAGAGACAGAGAAAGAGAAGCTGTGTGTGTGATAGAGAGAGAGAAAGAGAAGCTGAGAGTGAGAGAGAGAGAGAGAAAGAGAAGCTGTAAGTGAGAGAGAGAGAAGCTGTGTGTGAGAGAGAGAAAGAGAAGCTGTGAGTGAGTGAGAGAGAGAGAAAGAGAAGCTGTAAGTGAGAGAGAGAGAGAGAGAAGCTGTGAGTGAGTGAGTGAGAGAGAGAGAAGCTGGGAGTGAGAGAGAGAGAAAGAAGCTGTAGGTGAGAGAGAGAAAAAGAAGTTGTGAGTGAGAGAGAGAGAGAGAGAAGCTGTGAGTGAGAGAGAGAAGAAGCTGTGAGTGAGAGAGAGAGAGAAGCTGTGAGTGAGAGAGAGAAAGAGAAGCTGTGTGTGTGAGAGAGAGAGAAAGAAAGAGAAGCTGTGAGTGAGTAAGAGAGAAAGAGAAGCTGTGTCTGAGAGAGAGAGAAAGAGAAGCTGAGAGTGAGAGAGAGAGAATGAGAAGCTGTGAGTGTGTGAGAGAGTGAGAAGCTGTGAGTGAGAGAGAGAGAGAAGCTGGGAGTGAGTAAGAGAGAGAGAAGCTGTGAATGAGAGAGAGAGAGAGAAACAGAAGCTGAGAGTGAGAGAGAGAGAGAAAGAGAAGCTGTAAGTGAGAGACAGAGAGAGAAGCTGTGTGTGTGAGAGAGAGAAAGAGAAGCTGTGAGTGAGAGAGAGAGAGAGAAAGAGAAGCTGTGAGTGAGAGAGAGAGAAAGAGATGCTGTGAGTGAGTGAGTGAGAGAGTGAGAAGCTGTGAGTGAGAGAGAGAGAGGAGCTGGGAGTGAGTAAGAGAGAGAGAAGCTGTGAGTAAGAGAGAGAGAAAGAAAGAAAGAAAGAGATGCTGTGAGTGAGAGAGAGTGAGAGAGAGAGAAGCTGTGAGTGAGTGAGAGAGAGAGAGAAGCTGTGAGTGAGTGAGAGATAGAGAGAAGCTGTGAGTGAGGGAGAGAGAGAGAAAGAGAAGCTGTGAGTGAGAGAGAGAGAGAAAGAGAAGCTGTGAATGAGAGAGAAAAAGAAGCTGTGAGTGAGTGAGAGAGAGAAAGAGAAGCTGAGAGTGAGAGAGAGAGAGAAAGAAAGAGAAGCTGTGAGTGAGAGAGAGAGAGAAAGAGAAGCTGTGAATGAGAGAGAGAGAAAGAGAAACTGTGTGTGAGAGAGAGAAAGAGAAGCTGTGAGTGACAGAGAGTGAGAGAAAGAGAAGCTGTGAGTGAGAGAGAGAAAGAGAAGCTGTGAATGAGAGAGAGAGAAAGAGAAGCTGTGTGAGAGAGAGAAGCTGTGAGTGAGAGAGTGAGAGAAAGAGAAGCTGTGTGTGTGAGAGAGAGAAAGAGAAGCTGTGAGTGAGAGAGAGAGAGAGCAAGAGAAGCTGTGAGTGAGAGAGAGAGAAAGAGAAGCTGTGTGTGTGTGAGAGAGAGAAAGAGAAGCTGTGAGTGAGTGAGAGAGAAAGAGAAGCTGTGTGTGTGTGAGAGAGAGAAGCTGAGAGTAAGAGAGAGAGTGAAAATGAGAAGGTGTGAGTGAGAGAGAGAGAGACAAAGAGAAGCTGTGTGTGTGAGAGAGAGAACGAGAAGCTGTGAGTGAGAGAGAGAGAAAGAGAAGCTGTGAGTGAGAGAGAGAGAGAACGAGAAGCTGTGAGTGAGAGAGAGGGAGAGAAGGTGTGAGTGTGTGAGAGAGAGAAATTCAGGGAGTGAGTAAGAGAGAGAGAGGGAAGCTGTGAGTGAGAGAGAGAGAGAAATAGAAGCTGTAAGTGAGAGAGAGAGAAAGAGAAACTGTGAGTGAAAGAGAGAGAGAGAAGCTGTGAGTGAGAGAGAGAGAGAAAGAGAAGCTGAGAGTGAGTGACTGAGAGAAAGAGATTATGTAAGGGAGAAAGAGAGAAGCTGTGTGTGTGAGAGAGAGAAATAAAAGGTGTGAGTGAGAGATAGAGAAAGAGAAGCTGTGAGTGTGTGAGAGAGAGAGTGAGAAGCTGTGTGTGTCTGAGAGAGAGAAGCTGTGAGTGAGAGAGAGAGAAAGAGAACCTGTGAGTGAGAGAGAGAGAAAGAGATGCTGTGAGTGAGTGAGTGAGAGAGTGGGAAGCTGTGAGTGAGTGAGAGAGAGAGAAGCTGTGAGTGAGTAAGAGAGAGAGAGAGAAGCTGTGAGTGAGTGAGAGAGAGAGTGAGAAGCTGTGAGTGAGTGAGAGAGAGAAAGAGAAGCTGTGAGTGAGTGAGAGAGAGAGAAGCTGAGAGTGAGAGAGAGAGAATGAGAAGGTGTGAGTGAGAGAGAGAGAGAAAGAGAAGCTGTGAGTGAGAGAGAGAGAGAAAGAGAAGCTGTGTGTGTGAGAGAGAGAACGAGAAGCTGTGAGTGAGAGAGAGAGAGAAAGAGAAGCTGTGAGTGAGTGAGAGAGAGAGTGAGAACCTGTGAGTGAGAGAGTGAGAGAAGCTGGGAGTGAGTAAGAGAGAGAGAGGGAAGCTGTGAGTGAGAGAAAGAGAGAAATAGAAGCTGTAAGTGTGAGAGAGAGAAAGAGAAACTGTGAGTGAAAGAGAGAGAGAGAAGCTGTGAGTTAGAGAGAGAGAGAAAGAAAGAGAAGCTGTGAGTGAGAGTGAGAGAGAAAGAGAAGCTGAGAGTGAGAGAGAGAGAAAGAGATGCTGTAAAAGAGAGAGAGAGAGAGAATCAGGGAGTAAGAGAGAGAAAAGCTGTGAGTGTGAGAGAGAGAGAAATGGAAGGTGTAAGTGAGAGAGAGTAAGAGAGGCTGTGAGTGAGAGAGGGAGAGAGAAGCTGTTAGTGAGAGAGAGAGAAGTTGTGAGTGAAAGAGAGAGAGAAAGAGAAGCTGTGTGTGTGATAGAGAGAGAGAAAGAGAAGCTGAGAGTGAGAGAGAGAGAGAGAAAGAGAAGCTGTAAGTGAGAGAGAGAGAGAAGCTGTGTGTGAGAGAGAGAAAGAGAAGCTGTGAGTGAGTGAGAGAGAGAGAAAGAGAAGCTGTGAGTGAGAGAGAGAGAAAGAGATGCTGTGAGTGAGTGAGTGAGAGAGTGGGAAGCTGTGAGTGAGTGAGAGAGAGAGAAGCTGTGAGTGAGTAAGAGAGAGAGAGAAGCTGTGAGTGAGTGAGAGAGAGAGTGAGAAGCTGTGAGTGAGAGAGAGAGAAGCTGGGAGTGAGAGAGAGAAGCTGTGAATGAGAGAGAGAGAAAGAGAAGCTGAGAGAGAGAGTGTGTGAGAGAGAAGCTGTGAGTGAGTGAGAGAGAAGATGAGAAGCTGTGTGTGAGAGAGAGAAAGAGAAGCTGTGAGAGAGAAAGATAGAAAGAGAAGCTGTGAGTGAGAGAAAGAGAGAGAAGCTGTGAGTGAGAGAGAGAGAGAGAATCAGGGAGTAAGAGAGAGAGAAGCTGTGAGTGAGAGGGAGAGAGAAATAGAAGGTGTAAGTGAGAGATAGAAAGAGAAGCTGTGAGTGAGAGATGGAGAGAAGCTGTTAGTGAGAGAGAGAAGCTGTGAGTGACAGAGAAAGAGAAGCTGTGTGTGTGTGTGAGAGAGAAAGAGAAGCTGAGAGTGAGAGAGAGAGAGAGAAGCTGTAAGTGAGTGAGAGAGAGAGAAGCTGTGTGTGTGTGAGAGAGAGAGAAAGAGAAGCTGAGAGTGAGAGAGAGAGAGAAGCTGTAAGTGAGAGAGAAAGAGAGAAGCTGTGTGTGTGAGAGAGAGAAAGAGAAGCTGTGAGTGTGTGAGAGAGAGAAAGAGAAGCTGTAAGTGAGAGTGAGAGAGAAAGAGATGCTGTGAGTGAGAGAGTGAGAAGATGTGAGTGAGTGAGAGAGAGAGAAGCTGTGAGTGAGTAAGAGAGAGAGAGAAGCTGTGAGTGAGAGAGAGAGAAAGAAAGAAAGAGAAGCTGTGAGTGAGAGAGAGTGAGAGAGAGAAGCTGTGAGTGAGTGAGAGAGAGAGAGAAGCTGTGAGTGAGAGAGAGAGAGAAAGAGCTGTGAGTTAGAGAGAGAGAGAAAGAGAAGGTGTGAGTGAGAGAGAGAGAAAGAGAAGCTGTGTGTGAGAGAGAGAGAGAAAGAAAGAGAAGCTGTGAGTGAGAGAGAGAGAGAAAGAGAAGCTGTGAATGAGAGAGAGAAAGAGAAGCTGTGTGAGAGAGATAGAGAAAGAGAAGCTGTGAGTGAGAGAAAGAGAAGCTGTGAGTGAGAAAGAGTGAGAAAGAGAAGCTGTGAGTGAGAGAGAGAGAGAAAGAGAAGCTGTGAATGAGAGAGAGAGAAAGAGAAGCTGTGACAGAGAGAGTGGCTGTGAGTGAGAGAGAGAGAGAAAGAGACGGTGTGAGTGAGAGTTAGAGAAATAGGTGTAAGTGAGTGAGAGAGAGAAAGAGAAGCTGTCAGAGAGAGAGAGAGAGAAGCTGTTAGTAAGAGAGAGAAGCTGTGAGTGACAGAGAGAGAGAAAGAGAAGCTGTGTGTGTGATAGAGAGAGAGAAAGAGAAGCTGAGCATGAGAGAGAGAGAGAAAGAGAAAGAGAAGCTGTAAGTGAGAGAGAGAGAGAGAAGCTGTGTGTGAGAGAGAGAGAGAAAGAGAAGCTGTGAGTGAGAGAGAGAGAGAACGAGAAGCTGTGAGTGAGTGAGAGAGAAAGTGATGCTGTGAGTGAGTGAGTGAGAGAGTGAGAAGTTGTGAGTGAGAGAGAGAGAGAGGAGCTGGGAGTGAGTAAGAGAGAGAGAAGCTGTGAGTGAGAGAGAGAGAGAAGCTGTGAGTGAGGGAGAGAGAGGAAGAGAAGCTGAGAGTGAGAGAGAGAGAAAGAGAAGCTGTGAATGAGAGAGAGAGAAAAAGAAGCTGTGAGGGAGAGAGAGAGAAAGAGAATCTGTGAGTGAGAGAGAGAGAGAGAAAGAAAGAGAAGCTGTGAGTGAGAAAGAGAGAGAAAGAGAAGCTGTGAATGAGAGAGAGAGAAAGAGAAGCTGTGTGTGAGAGAGAGAGAATGAGAAGCTGTGAGTGACAGAGAGAGAGAAAGAGAAGCTGTGAGTGAGAGAAAGAGAAGCTGTGAGTGAGAGAGAGAGAGAAAGAGAAGCTGTGAATGAGAGAGAGAGAAAGAGAAGCTGTGTGTGTGACAGAGAGAGAAGCTGTGAGTAAGAGAGTGAGAGAAAGAGAATCTGTGAGTGAGAGAGAGAGAAAGAGAAGCTGTGAGTGAGAGAGAGAGAGCAAGAGAAACTGTGAGTGAGAGAGAGAGAAAGAGAAGCTGTGTGTGTGAGAGAGAGAGAAAGAGAAGCTGTGAGTGAGTGAGAGAGAAAGAGAAGCTGTGTGTGTGAGAGAGAGAGAAGCTGAGAGTGAGAGAGAGAATGAGAAGGTGTGAGTTAGAGAGAGAGACAAAGAGAAGCTGTGTGTGAGAGAGAGAGAACGAGAAGCTGTGAGTGAGAGAGAGAAGAAAGAGAAGCTGTGAGTGAGAGAGAGGGAGAGAAGCTGTGAGTGTGTGAGAGAGAGAAAATCAGGGAGTGAGTAAGAGAGAGAGAGGGAAGCTGTGAGTGAGAGAGAGAGAGAAATAGAAGCTGTAAGTGAGAGAGAGAGAAAGAGAAACTGTGAGTGAAAGAGAGAGAGAGAAGCTGTAAGTGAGAGAGAGAGAGAGAAGCTGTGTGTGTGAGAGAGAGAAAGAGAAGCTGTGAGTGAGAGAGAGAGAGAAAGATAAGCTGTAAGTGAGAGAGAGAAAGAGATGCTGTGAGTAAGTGAGAGAGTGAGAAGATGTGAGTGTGTGAGAGAGAGAGAGAAGCTGGGAGTGAGTAAGAGAGAGAGAGAAGCTGTGACTGAGAGAGAGAGAAAGAAAGAAAGAGAAGCTGTGAGTGAGAGAGAGTGAGAGAGAGAAGCTGTGAGTGAGTGAGAGAGAGAGAGAAGCTGTGAGTGAGAGAGAGAGAGAAAGAGCTGTGAGTGAGAGAGAGAGAGAAAGAGAAGGTGTGAGTGAGAGAGAGAGAAAGAGAAGCTGTGAGTGAGAGAGAGAGAAAGAAGGAGAAGCTGTGAGTGAGAGAGAGAGAAAGAGAAGCTGTGAATGAGAGAGAGAGAAAGAGAAGCTGAGCGTGAGAGAGAGAGAGAAAGAGAAGCTGTAAGTGAGACAGAGAGAGAGAAGCTGTGTGTGTGTGAGAGAGAGAAAGAGAAGCTGTGAGTGAGAGAGAGAGAGAAAGAGAAGCTGTGAGTGAGAGAGAGAGAGAAAGAGATGCTGTGAGTGAGTGAGTGACAGAGTGAGAAGCTGTGAGTGAGAGAGAGAGAGGAGCTGGGAGTGAGTAAGAGAGAGAGAAGCTGTGAGTGAGAGAGAGAGAGAGAAGCTGTGAGTGAGGGAGAGAGAGAAAGAGAAGCTGTGAGTGAGAGAGAGAGAAAGAGAAGCTGTGAATGAGAGTGAGAGAAAAAGAAGCTGTGAGGGAGAGAGAGAGAGAAAGAGAAGCTGTGAGTGAGAGACAGAGAGAAAGAGAAGCTGTGAATGAGAGAGAGAAAGAGAAGCTGTGTGTGAGAGAGAGAAAGAGAAGCTGTGAGTGACAGAGAGAGAGAAAGAGAAGCTGTGAGTGAGAGAAAGAGAAGCTGTGAGTGAGAGAGAGAGAGAAAGAGAAGCTGTGAATGAGAGAGAGAGAAAGAGAAGCTGTGAGAGAGAGAGAAGCTGTGTGTGAGAGAGTGAGAGAAAGAGAAGCTGTGAGTGAGAGAGAGAGAAAGAGAAGCTGTGAGTGAGAGAGAGAGAGCAAGAGAAGCTGTGAGTGAGAGAGAGAGAAAGAGAAGCTGTGTGTGTGTGAGAGAGAGAAAGAGAAGCTGTGAGTGAGTGAGAGAGAAAGAGAAGCTGTGTGTGTGTGTGAGAGAGAAGCTGAGAGTGAGAGAGAGAGAATGAGAAGGTGTGAGTGAGAGAGAGAGACAAAGAGAAGCTGTGTGTGAGAGAGAGAGAACGAGAAGCTGTGAGTGAGAGAGAGAGAGAAAGAGAAGCTGTGAGAGAGAGAGAGAAAAAGAGAAGCTGTGAGTGAGAGAGAGGGGGAGAAGCTGTGAGTGTGTGAGAGAGAGAAAATCAGGGAGTGAGTAAGAGAGAGAGAGGGAAGCTGTGAGTGAGAGAGAGAGAAATAGAAGCTGTAAGTGAGAGAGAGAGAAAGAGAAACTGTGAGTGAAAGAGAGAGAGAAGCTGTAAGTGAGAGAGAGAGAGAAGCTGTGTGTGTGTGAGAGAGAAAGAGAAGCTGTGAGTGAGAGAGAGAGAAAGAGAAGCTGTAAGTGAGAGAGAGAAAGAGAAGGAGATGCTGTGAGTAAGTGAGAGAGTGAGAAGATGTGAGTGAGTGAGTGAGAGAGAGAGAAGCTGGGAGTGAGTAAGAGAGAGAGAGAAGCTGTGAGTGAGAGAGAGAGAAAGAAAGAAAGAGAAGCTGTGAGTGAGAGAGAGTGAGAGAGAGAGAAGATGTGAGTGAGTGAGAGAGAGAGAAGCTGTGAGTGAGAGAGAGAGAGAAAGAGAAGGTGTGAGTGAGAGAGAGAGAGAACGAGAAGCTGTGAGTGAGAGAGAGAGAAAGAGATGCTGTGAGTGAGTGAGTGAGAGAGTGAGAAGCTGTGAGTGAGAGAGAGAGAGAGGAGCTGGGAGTGAGTAAGAGAGAGAGAAGCTGTGAGTGAGAGAGAGAGAGAGAAGCTGTGAGTGAGGGAGAGAGAGAGAGAAGCTGTGTGTGTGATAGAGATAAAGAGAAGCTGTGAGTGAGAGAGAGAGAAAGAGAAGCTGTGAGTGACAGAGAGAGAGAGTGAGAAGCTGCGTGTGTGAGAGAGAGAGAAGCTGGGAGTGAGTAAGAGAGAGAGAGAGAAGCTGTGAGAGAGAGAAGCTGTGTGAGAGGGAGAGAGAGAAGCTGTGAGTGAGAGAGAGTGAGAGAGAGAGAAGATGTGAGTGAGTGAGAGAGAGAAGCTGTGTGTGTGAGAGAGAGAAAGAGAAGCTGTAAGTGAGAGAGAGTGAGAAAGAGAGAAGCTGTGAGTGAGAGAGAGAGAGAAAGAGAAGCTGTGAGTGAGTGAGAGAGAGAGAAGCTGAGAGTGAGAGAGAGAGAATGAGAAGGTGTGAGTGAGAGAGAGAGAGAGAAAGAGAAGCTGTGAGTGAGAGAGAGAGAGAAAGAGAAGCTGTGTGTGTGAGAGAGAGAACGAGAAGCTGTGAGTGAGAGAGAGAGAAAGAGAAGCTGTGAGTGAGTGAGAGAGAGAGTGAGAACCTGTGAGTGAGAGAGTGAGAGAAGCTGGGAGTGAGTAAGAGAGAGAGAGGGAAGCTGTGAGTGAGAGAAAGAGAGAAATAGAAGCTGTAAGTGAGAGAGAGAGAAAGAGAAACTGTGAGTGAAAGAGAGAGAGAGAAGCTGTGAGTTAGAGAGAGAGAGAAAGAAAGAGAAGCTGTGAGTGAGAGTGAGAGAGAAAGAGAAAGAGAAGCTGAGAGTGTGTGAGAGAGAGAGAGATGCTGTAAAAGAGAGAGAGAGAGAGAGAATCAGGGAGTAAGAGAGAGAAAAGCTGTTAGTGTGAGAGAGAGAGAAATGGAAGGTGTAAGTGAGAGAGAGTTAGAGAGGCTGTGAGTAAGAGAGAGAGAGAGAAGCTGTGAGAGAGAGAAGCTGTGTGAGAGGGAGAGAGAGAAGATGTGAGTGAGTGAGAGAGAGAAGCTGTGTGTGTGAGAGAGAGAAAGAGAAGCTGTAAGTGAGAGAGAGTGAGAAAGAGAGAAGCTGTGAGTGAAAGAGAGAGAGAAAGAGAAGCTGTGAGTGTGATAGAGAGAGAGAAAGAGAAGCTGAGAGTGAGAGAGAGAGAGAAAGAGAAGCTGTAAGTGAGAGAGAGAGAAGCTGTGTGTGAGAGAGAGAAAGAGAAGCTGTGAGTGAGTGAGAGAGAGAGAAAGAGAAGCTGTGAGTGAGAGAGAGAGAAAGAGATGCTGTGAGTGAGTGAGTGAGAGAGTGGGAAGCTGTGAGTGAGTGAGAGAGAGAGAAGCTGTGAGTGATTAAGAGAGAGAGAAGCTGTTAGTGAGTGAGAGAGAGAGTGAGAAGCTGTGAGTGAGAGAGAGAGAAGCTGGGAGTGAGAGAGAGAAGCTGTGAATGAGAGAGAGAGAGAAAGAGAAGCTGAGAGAGAGAGTGTGTGAGAGAGAAGCTGTGAGTGAGTGAGAGAGAAGATGAGAAGCTGTGTGTGAGAGAGAGAAAGAGAAGCTGTGAGTGAGAAAGATAGAAAGAGAAGCTGTGAGTGAGAGAAAGAGAGAGAAGCTGTGAGTGAGAGAGAGAGAGAATCAGGGAGTAAGAGAGAGAGAAGCTGTGAGTGAGAGGGAGAGAGAAATAGAAGGTGTAAGTGAGAGATAGAAAGAGAAGCTGTGAGTGAGAGATGGAGAGAAGCTGTTAGTGAGAGAGAGAGAAGCTGTGAGTGACAGAGAAAGAGAAGCTGTGTGTGTGTGTGAGAGAGAAAGAGAAGCTGAGAGTGAGAGAGAGAGATAGAGAAGCTGTAAGTGAGAGAGAGAGAGAGAAGCTGTGTGTGTGAGAGAGAAAGAGAAGCTGTGAGTGAGAGAGAGAGAGAAAGAGAAGCTGTAAGTGAGAGAGAGAGAGAAAGAGATGCTGTGAGTGAGAGAGTGAGAAGATGTGAGTGAGTGAGAGAGAGAGAAGCTGGGAGTGATTTAGAGAGAGAGAGAAGTTGTGAGTGAGAGAGAAAGAAAGAAAGAGAAGCTGTGAGTGAGAGAGAGTGAGAGAGAGAGAAGCTGTGAGTGAGTGAGAGAGAGAGAGAGAGAAGCTGTGAGTGAGAGAGAGAGAGAAAGAGCTGTGAGTAAGAGAGAGAGAGAAAGAGAAGGTGTGAGTGAGAGAGAGAGAAAGAGAAGCTGTGAGTGAGAGAGAGAGAGAAAGAAAGAGAAGCTGTGAGTGAGAGAGAGAGAAAGAGAAGCTGTGAATGAGAGAGAGAGAAAGAGAAGCTGAGCGTGAGAGAGAGAGAGAAAGAGAAGCTGTAAGTGAGACAGAGAGAGAGAAGCTGTGTGTGTGTGAGAGAGAGAAAGAGAAGCTGTGAGTGAGAGAGAGAGAGAAAGAGAAGCTGTGAGTGAGAGAGAGAGAGAAAGAGATGCTGTGAGTGAGTGAGTGACAGAGTGAGAAGCTGTGAGTGAGAGAGAGAGAGGAGCTGGGAGTGAGTAAGAGAGAGAGAAGCTGTGAGTGAGAGAGAGAGAGAGAAGCTGTGAGTGAGGGAGAGAGAGAAAGAGAAGCTGTGAGTGAGAGAGAGAGAAAGAGAAGCTGTGAATGAGAGTGAGAGAAAAAGAAGCTGTGAGGGAGAGAGAGAGAGAAAGAGAAGCTGTGAGTGAGAGACAGAGAGAAAGAGAAGCTGTGAATGAGAGAGAGAAAGAGAAGCTGTGTGTGAGAGAGAGAAAGAGAAGCTGTGAGTGACAGAGAGAGAGAAAGAGAAGCTGTGAGTGAGAGAAAGAGAAGCTGTGAGTGAGAGAGAGAGAGAAAGAGAAGCTGTGAATGAGAGAGAGAGAAAGAGAAGCTGTGAGAGAGAGAGAAGCTGTGTGTGAGAGAGTGAGAGAAAGAGAAGCTGTGAGTGAGAGAGAGAGAAAGAGAAGCTGTGAGTGAGAGAGAGAGAGCAAGAGAAGCTGTGAGTGAGAGAGAGAGAAAGAGAAGCTGTGTGTGTGTGAGAGAGAGAAAGAGAAGCTGTGAGTGAGTGAGAGAGAAAGAGAAGCTGTGTGTGTGTGAGAGAGAGAAGCTGAGAGTGAGAGAGAGAGAATGAGAAGGTGTGAGTGAGAGAGAGAGACAAAGAGAAGCTGTGTGTGTGAGAGAGAGAACGAGAAGCTGTGAGTGAGAGAGAGAGAGAAAGAGAAGCTGTGAGAGAGAGAGAGAAAAAGAGAAGCTGTGAGTGAGAGAGAGGGGGAGAAGCTGTGAGTGTGTGAGAGAGAGAAAATCAGGGAGTGAGTAAGAGAGAGAGAGGGAAGCTGTGAGTGAGAGAGAGAGAAATAGAAGCTGTAAGTGAGAGAGAGAGAAAGAGAAACTGTGAGTGAAAGAGAGAGAGAAGCTGTAAGTGAGAGAGAGAGAGAAGCTGTGTGTGTGTGAGAGAGAAAGAGAAGCTGTGAGTGAGAGAGAGAGAAAGAGAAGCTGTAAGTGAGAGAGAGAAAGAGAAGGAGATGCTGTGAGTAAGTGAGAGAGTGAGAAGATGTGAGTGAGTGAGTGAGAGAGAGAGAAGCTGGGAGTGAGTAAGAGAGAGAGAGAAGCTGTGAGTGAGAGAGAGAGAAAGAAAGAAAGAGAAGCTGTGAGTGAGAGAGAGTGAGAGAGAGAGAAGATGTGAGTGAGTGAGAGAGAGAGAAGCTGTGAGTGAGAGAGAGAGAGAAAGAGAAGGTGTGAGTGAGAGAGAGAGAGAACGAGAAGCTGTGAGTGAGAGAGAGAGAAAGAGATGCTGTGAGTGAGTGAGTGAGAGAGTGAGAAGCTGTGAGTGAGAGAGAGAGAGAGGAGCTGGGAGTGAGTAAGAGAGAGAGAAGCTGTGAGTGAGAGAGAGAGAGAAGCTGTGAGTGAGGGAGAGAGAGAGAGAAGCTGTGTGTGTGATAGAGATAAAGAGAAGCTGTGAGTGAGAGAGAGAGAAAGAGAAGCTGTGAGTGACAGAGAGAGAGAGTGAGAAGCTGCGTGTGTGAGAGAGAGAGAAGCTGGGAGTGAGTAAGAGAGAGAGAGAGAAGCTGTGAGAGAGAGAAGCTGTGTGAGAGGGAGAGAGAGAAGCTGTGAGTGAGAGAGAGTGAGAGAGAGAGAAGATGTGAGTGAGTGAGAGAGAGAAGCTGTGTGTGTGAGAGAGAGAAAGAGAAGCTGTAAGTGAGAGAGAGTGAGAAAGAGAGAAGCTGTGAGTGAGAGAGAGAGAGAAAGAGAAGCTGTGAGTGAGTGAGAGAGAGAGAAGCTGAGAGTGAGAGAGAGAGAATGAGAAGGTGTGAGTGAGAGAGAGAGAGAGAAAGAGAAGCTGTGAGTGAGAGAGAGAGAGAAAGAGAAGCTGTGTGTGTGAGAGAGAGAACGAGAAGCTGTGAGTGAGAGAGAGAGAAAGAGAAGCTGTGAGTGAGTGAGAGAGAGAGTGAGAACCTGTGAGTGAGAGAGTGAGAGAAGCTGGGAGTGAGTAAGAGAGAGAGAGGGAAGCTGTGAGTGAGAGAAAGAGAGAAATAGAAGCTGTAAGTGAGAGAGAGAGAAAGAGAAACTGTGAGTGAAAGAGAGAGAGAGAAGCTGTGAGTTAGAGAGAGAGAGAAAGAAAGAGAAGCTGTGAGTGAGAGTGAGAGAGAAAGAGAAAGAGAAGCTGAGAGTGTGTGAGAGAGAGAGAGATGCTGTAAAAGAGAGAGAGAGAGAGAGAATCAGGGAGTAAGAGAGAGAAAAGCTGTTAGTGTGAGAGAGAGAGAAATGGAAGGTGTAAGTGAGAGAGAGTTAGAGAGGCTGTGAGTAAGAGAGAGAGAGAGAAGCTGTGAGAGAGAGAAGCTGTGTGAGAGGGAGAGAGAGAAGATGTGAGTGAGTGAGAGAGAGAAGCTGTGTGTGTGAGAGAGAGAAAGAGAAGCTGTAAGTGAGAGAGAGTGAGAAAGAGAGAAGCTGTGAGTGAAAGAGAGAGAGAAAGAGAAGCTGTGAGTGTGATAGAGAGAGAGAAAGAGAAGCTGAGAGTGAGAGAGAGAGAGAAAGAGAAGCTGTAAGTGAGAGAGAGAGAAGCTGTGTGTGAGAGAGAGAATGAGAAGCTGTGAGTGAGTGAGAGAGAGAGAAAGAGAAGCTGTGAGTGAGAGAGAGAGAAAGAGATGCTGTGAGTGAGTGAGTGAGAGAGTGGGAAGCTGTGAGTGAGTGAGAGAGAGAGAAGCTGTGAGTGATTAAGAGAGAGAGAAGCTGTTAGTGAGTGAGAGAGAGAGTGAGAAGCTGTGAGTGAGAGAGAGAGAAGCTGGGAGTGAGAGAGAGAAGCTGTGAATGAGAGAGAGAGAGAAAGAGAAGCTGAGAGAGAGAGTGTGTGAGAGAGAAGCTGTGAGTGAGTGAGAGAGAAGATGAGAAGCTGTGTGTGAGAGAGAGAAAGAGAAGCTGTGAGTGAGAAAGATAGAAAGAGAAGCTGTGAGTGAGAGAAAGAGAGAGAAGCTGTGAGTGAGAGAGAGAGAGAATCAGGGAGTAAGAGAGAGAGAAGATGTGAGTGAGAGGGAGAGAGAAATAGAAGGTGTAAGTGAGAGATAGAAAGAGAAGCTGTGAGTGAGAGATGGAGAGAAGCTGTTAGTGAGAGAGAGAGAAGCTGTGAGTGACAGAGAAAGAGAAGCTGTGTGTGTGTGAGAGAGAAAGAGAAGCTGAGAGTGAGAGAGAGAGATAGAGAAGCTGTAAGTGAGAGAGAGAGAGAGAAGCTGTGTGTGTGAGAGAGAAAGAGAAGCTGTGAGTGAGAGAGAGAGAGAAAGAGAAGCTGTAAGTGAGAGAGAGAGAGAAAGAGATGCTGTGAGTGAGAGAGTGAGAAGATGTGAGTGAGTGAGAGAGAGAGAAGCTGGGAGTGATTTAGAGAGAGAGAGAAGTTGTGAGTGAGAGAGAAAGAAAGAAAGAGAAGCTGTGAGTGAGAGAGAGTGAGAGAGAGAGAAGCTGTGAGTGAGTGAGAGAGAGAGAGAGAGAAGCTGTGAGTGAGAGAGAGAGAGAAAGAGCTGTGAGTAAGAGAGAGAGAGAAAGAGAAGGTGTGAGTGAGAGAGAGAGAAAGAGAAGCTGTGAGTGAGAGAGAGAGAGAAAGAAAGAGAAGCTGTGAGTGAGAGAGAGAGAGAAAGAGAAGCTGTGAATGAGGGAGAGAAAGAGAAGCTGTGTGAGAGAGATAGAGAAAGAGAAGCTGTGAGTGAGAGAAAGAGAAGCTGTGAGTGAGAAAGAGTGAGAAAGAGAAGCTGTGAGTGAGAGAGAGAGAGAAAGAGAAGCTGTGAATGAGAGAGAGAGAAAGAGAAGCTGTGACAGAGAGAGTGGCTGTGAGTGAGAGAGAGAGAGAAAGAGACGCTGTGAGTGAGAGTTAGAGAAATAGGTGTAAGTGAGTGAGAGAGAGAACGAGAAGCTGTCAGTGAGAGAGAGAGAGAGAGAAGCTGTTAGTAAGAGAGAGAAGCTGTGAGTGACAGAGAGAGAGAAAGAGAAGCTGTGTGTGTGATAGAGAGAGAGAAAGAGAAGCAGAGCATGAGAGAGAGAGAGAAAGAGAAGCTGTAAGTGAGAGAGAGAGAGAGAAGCTGTGTGTGTGTGAGAGAGAGAAAGAGAAGCTGTGAGTGAGAGAGAGAGAGAGAACGAGAAGCTGTGAGTGAGTGAGAGAGAAAGAGATGCTGTGAGTGAGTGAGTGAGAGAGTGAGAAGCTGTGATTTAGAGAGAGAGAGAGGAGCTGTGAGTGAGTAAGAGAGAGAGAAGCTGTGAGTGAGAGAGAGAGAGAAGCGGTAAGTGAGGGAGAGAGAGCAAGAGAAGCTGTGAGTGAGAGAGAGAGAGAAAGAGAAGCTGTGAATGAGAGAGAGAGAAAAAGAAGCTGTGAGGGAGAGAGAGAGAGAAAGAGAAGCTGTGAGTGAGAGAGAGAGAGAGAAAGAAAGAGTAGCTGTGAGTGAGAGAGAGAGAGAAAGAGAAGCTGTGAATGAGAGAGAGAGAAAGAGAAGCTGTGTGAGAGAGAGAGAGAAAGAGAAGTTGTGAGTGACAGAGAGAGAGAAAGAGAAGCTGTGAGTGAGAGAAAGAGAAGCTGTGAGTGAGAGAGAGAGAGAAAGAGAAGCTGTGAATGAGAGAGAGAGAAAGAGAAGCTGTGTGTGTGAGAGAGAGAGAAGCTGTGAGTGAGAGAGTGAGAGAAAGAGAAGCTGTGAGTGAGAGAGATAGAAAGAGAAGCTGTGAGAGAGAGAGAGAGAGCAAGAGAAACTGTGAGTGAGAGAGAGAGAAAGAGAAGCTGTGTGTGTGTGTGAGAGAGAAAGAGAAGCTGTGAGTGAGTGAGAGAGAAAGAGAAGCTGTGTGCGTGAGAGAGAGAGAAGCTGAGAGTGAGAGAGAGAGAATGAGAAGGTGTGAGTTAGAGAGAGAGACAAAGAGAAGCTGTGTGTGTGTGAGAGAGAACGAGAAGATGTGAGTGAGAGAGAGAGAAAGAGAAGCTGTGAGTGAGAGAGAGGGAGAGAAGCTGTGAGTGTGTGAGAGAGAGAAAATCAGGGAGTGAGTAAGAGAGAGAGAGGGAAGCTGTGAGTGAGAGAGAGAGAGAAATAGAAGCTGTAAGTGAGAGAGAGAGAAAGAGAAACTGTGAGTGAAAGAGAGAGAGAGAAGCTGTAAGTGAGAGAGAGAAGCTGTGTGTGTGAGAGAGAGAAATAGAAGCTGCAAGTGAGAGAGAGAGAGAAAGATAAGCTGTAAGTGAGAGAGAGAAAGAGATGCTGTGAGTAAGTGAGAGAGTGAGAAGATGTGAGTGTGTGAGAGAGAGAGAAGCTGGGAGTGAGTAAGAGAGAAAGAGAAGCTGTGACTGAGAGAGAGAGAAAGAAAGAAAGAGAAGCTGAGAGTGAGAGAGAGAGAAGCTGTGAGTGAGTGAGAGAGAGAGAGAAGCTGTGAGTGAGAGAGAGAGAGAGAGAAAGAGCTGTGAGTGAGAGAGAGAGAGAAAGAGAAGGTGTGAGTGAGAGAGAGAGAAAGAGAAGCTGTGAGTGAGAGAGAGAGAAAGAAAGAGAAGCTGTGAGTGAGAGAGAGAGAAAGAGAAGCTGTGAATGAGAGAGAGAAAGAGAAGCTGTGTGTGTGAGAGAGAGAGAAAGAGAAGCTGGGAGTGAGAGAGAAAGAAAGAAAGAGAAGCTGTGAGTGAGAGAGTGAGAGAGAGAGAAGCTGTGAGTGAGTGAGAGAGAGAGAGAAGCTGTGAGTGAGAGAGAGAGAGAAAGAGCTGTGAGTTAGAGAGAGAGAGAAAGAGAAGGTGTGAGTGAGAGAGAGAGAAAGAGAAGCTGTGAGTGAGAGAGAGAGAGAAAGAAAGAGAAGCTGTGAGTGAGAGAGAGAGAGAAAGAGAAGCTGTGAATGAGAGAGAGAAAGAGAAGCTGTGTGAGAGAGATAGAGAAAGAGAAGCTGTGAGTGAGAGAAAGAGAAGCTGTGAGTGAGAAAGAATGAGAAAGAGAAGCTGT
Source organism: Bradypodion pumilum (assembly GCA_035047305.1). Lineage (NCBI taxonomy): Eukaryota > Metazoa > Chordata > Lepidosauria > Squamata > Chamaeleonidae > Bradypodion > Bradypodion pumilum. Next base: position 226,466,947 of record JAWDJD010000002.1, on the reverse strand, counting down.
GAGTGAGAGAGAGAGAAAGAGAAGCTGTGAATGAGAGAGAGAGAAAGAGAAGCTGTGACAGAGAGAGTGGCTGTGAGTGAGAGAGAGAGAGAAAGAGACGCTGTGAGTGAGAGTTAGAGAAATAGGTGTAAGTGAGTGAGAGAGAGAAAGAGAAGCTGTCAGTGAGAGAGAGAGAGAAGCTGTTAGTAAGAGAGAGAGAAGCTGTGAGTGACAGAGAGAGAGAAAGAGAAGCTGTGTGTGTGATAGAGAGAGAGAAAGAGAAGCTGAGCATGAGAGAGAGAGAGAAAGAGAAGCTGTAAGTGAGAGAGAGAGAAGCTGTGTGTGAGAGAGAGAGAGAAAGAGAAGCTGTGAGTGAGAGAGAGAGAGAGAACGAGAAGCTGTGAGTGAGAGAGAGAGAAAGAGATGCTGTGAGTGAGTGAGTGAGAGAGTGAGAAGCTGTGAGTGAGAGAGAGAGAGAGGAGCTGGGAGTGAGTAAGAGAGAGTGAAGCTGTGAGTGAGAGAGAGAGAGAGAGAAGCTGTGAGTGAGGGAGAGAGAGCAAGAGAAGCTGTGAGTGAGAGAGAGAGAGAAAGAGAAGCTGTGAATGAGAGAGAGAGAAAAAGAAGCTGTGAGGGAGAGAGAGAGAGAAAGAGAAGCTGTGAGTGAGAGAGAGAGAGAGAAAGAAAGAGAAGCTGTGAGAGAGAGAGAAAGAGAAGCTGTGAATGAGAGAGAGAGAAAGAGAAGCTGTGACAGAGAGAGTGGCTGTGAGTGAGAGAGAGAGAGAAAGAGACGCTGTGAGTGAGAGTTAGAGAAATAGGTGTAAGTGAGTGAGAGAGAGAGAGAAAGAGAAGCTGTCAGTGAGAGAGAGAGAGAGAGAAGCTGTTAGTAAGAGAGAGAGAAGCTGTGAGTGACAGAGAGAGAGAAAGAGAAGCTGTGTGTGTGATAGAGAGAGAGAAAGAGAAGCTGAGCATGAGAGAGAGAGAGAAAGAGAAGCTGTAAGTGAGAGAGAGAGAGAAGCTGTGTGTGAGAGAGAGAGGGAAAGAGAAGCTGTGTGTGAGAGAGAGAGAGAACGAGAAGCTGTGAGTGAGAGAGAGAGAAAGAGATGCTGTGAGTGAGTGAGTGAGAGAGTGAGAAGCTGTGATTGAGAGAGAGAGAGAGGAGCTGGGAGTGAGTAAGAGAGAGAGAAGCTGTGAGTGAGAGAGAGAGAGAGAAGCTGTGAGTGAGGGAGAGAGAGCAAGAGAAGCTGTGAGTGAGAGAGAGAAAGAAAGAGAAGCTGTGAGAGAGAGAGAAAGAGAAGCTGTGAATGAGAGAGAGAGAAAGAGAAGCTGTGTGTGAGAGAGAGAGAAAGAGAAGCTGTGAGTGACAGAGAGAGAAAGAGAAGCTGTGAGTGAGAGAAAGAGAAGCTGTGAGTGAGAGAGAGAGAGAAAGAGAAGCTGTGAATGAGAGAGAGAGAAAGAGAAGCTGTGTGTGTGTGAGAGAGAGAAGCTGTGAGTGAGAGAGTGAGAGAAAGAGAAGCTGTGAGTGAGAGAGATAGAAAGAGAAGCTGTGAGTGAGAGAGAGAGAGCAAGAGAAACTGTGAGTGAGAGAGAGAGAAAGAGAAGCTGTGTGTGTGAGAGAGAGAGAAAGAGAAGCTGTGAGTGAGTGAGAGAGAAAGAGAAGCTGTGTGTGTGTGAGAGAGAGAAGCTGAGAGTGAGAGAGAGAATGAGAAGGTGTGAGTTAGAGTGAGAGACAAAGAGAAGCTGTGTGTGTGAGAGAGAGAACGAGAAGATGTGAGTGAGAGAGAGAGAAAGAGAAGCTGTGAGTGAGAGAGAGGGAGAGAAGCTGTGAGGGTGAGAGAGAGAAAATCAGGGAGTGAGTAAGAGAGAGAGAGGGAAGCTGTGAGTGAGAGAGAGAGAAATAGAAGCTGTAAGTGAGAGAGAGAGAAAGAGAAACTGTGAGTGAAAGAGAGAGAGAGAAGCTGTAAGTGAGAGAGAGAGAGAGAAGCTGTGTGTGTGAGAGAGAGAAAGAGAAGCTGTGAGTGAGAGAGAGAGAGAAAGATAAGCTGTAAGTGAGAGAGAGAAAGAGATGCTGTGAGTAAGTGAGAGAGTGAGAAGATGTGAGTGTGTGTGTGAGAGAGAAGCTGGGAGTGAGTAAGAGAGAGAGAGAAGCTGTGACTGAGAGAGAGAGAAAGAAAGAAAGAGAAGCTGTGAGTGAGAGAGAGTGAGAGAGAGAGAAGCTGTGAGTGAGTGAGAGAGAGAGAAGCTGTGAGTGAGAGAGAGAGAAAGAGCTGTGAGTGAGAGACAGAGAGAAAGAGAAGGTGTGAGTGAGAGAGAGATTAAGAGAAGCTGTGAGTGAGAGAGAGAGAAAGAGAAGCTGTGAATGAGAGAGAGAGAAAGAGAATCTGAGCATGAGAGAGAGAGAGAAAGAGAAGCTGTAAGTGAGAGAGAGAGAGAGAAGCTGTGTGTGTGTGTGAGAGAGAAAGAGAAGCTGTGAGTGAGAGAGAGAGAGAGAAAGAGAAGCTGTGAGTGAGTGAGTGAGAGAGTGAGAAGCTGTGAGTGAGAGAGAGAGAGGAGCTGGGAGTGAGTAAGAGAGAGAGAAGCTGTGAGTGAGAGAGAGAGAGAGAAGCTGTGAGTGAGGGAGAGAGAGAAAGAGAAGCTGTGAGTGAGAGAGAGAGAAAGAGAAGCTGTGAATGAGAGTGAGAGAAAAAGAAGCTGTGAGGGAGAGAGAGAGAGAAAGAGAAGCTGTGAGTGAGAGACAGAGAGAAAGAGAAGCTGTGAGTGAGAGAGAGAGAGAAAGAGAAGCTGTGAGTGAGAGAGAGAGAGAAGCTGTGAGTGAGAGAGAGAGAGAGAAAGAAAGAGAAGCTGTGAGTGAGAGAGAGAGAGAAAGAGAAGCTGTGAATGAGAGAGAAAGAGAAGCTGTGTGTGAGAGAGAGAAAGAGAAGCTGTGAGTGACAGAGAGAGAAAGAGAAGCTGTGAGTGAGAGAAAGAGAAGCTGTGAGTGAGAGAGAGAGAGAAAGAGAAGCTGTGAATGAGAGAGAGAGAAAGAGAAGCTGTGAGAGAGAGAGAGAGAAGCTGTGTGTGAGAGAGTGAGAGAAAGAGAAGCTGTGAGTGAGAGAGAGAGAGAAAGAGAAGCTGTGAGTGAGAGAGGGAGAGCAAGAGAAACTGTGATTGAGAGAGAGAGAAAGAGAAGCTGTGTGTGTGTGAGAGAGAGAAAGAGAAGCTGTGAGTGTGTGAGAGAGAGAAAATCAGGGAGTGAGTAAGAGAGAGAGAGGGAAGCTGTGAGTGAGAGAGAGAGAAATAGAAGCTGTAAGTGAGAGAGAGAGAAAGAGAAACTGTGAGTGAAAGAGAGAGAGAGAAGCTGTAAGTGTGAGAGAGAGAGAAGCTGTGTGTGTGAGAGAAAGAAAGAGAAGCTGTAAGTGAGAGAGAGAAAGAGATGCTGTGAGTAAGTGAGAGAGTGAGAAGATGTGAGTGAGTGAGAGAGAGAGAAGCTGGTAGTGAGTAAGAGAGAGAGAGAAGCTGTGAGTGAGAGAGAGAGAAAGAAAGAAAGAGAAGCTGTGAGTGAGAGAGAGTGAGAGAGAGAGAAGCTGTGAGTGAGAGAGAGAGAGAGAAGCTGTGAGTGAGAGAGAGAGAAAGAGAAGCTGTGAGTGAGAGAGAGAGAGAGAGAGAACGAGAAGCTGTGAGTGAGAGAGAGAAAGAGATGCTGAGAGTGAGTGAGTGAGAGAGTGAGAAGCTGTGAGTGAGAGAGAGAGAGAGAGAGAGGAGCTGGGAGTGAGTAAGAGAGAGAGAAGCTGTGAGTGAGAGAGAGAGAGAGAAGCTGTGAGTGAGGGAGAGAGAGCAAGAGAAGCTGTGAGTGAGAGAGAGAGAGAGAAGCTGTGAGAGAGAGAGAAAAAGAAGCTGTGAGGGAGAGAGAGAGAAAGAGAAGCTGTGAGTGAGAGAGAGAGAGAGAAAGAAAGAGAAGCTGTGAGTGAGAGAGAGAGAGAAAGAGAAGCTGTGTGAGTGAGAGAGAGAGAGAAAGAGAAGCTGAGAGTGAGAGAGATAGAGAAAGAGATGTTGTAAGGGAGAGAGAGAGAAGCTGTGTGTGTGATAGAGATAAAGAGAAGCTGTGAGTGAGAGAGAGAGAGAAAGAGAAGCTGTGAGTGACAGAGAGAGAGAGTGAGAAGCTGTGTGTGTGAGAGAGATAGAAGCTGGGAGTGAGTAAGAGAGAGAGAGAAGCTGTGAGAGAGAGAGAAGCTGTGAGTGAGAGGGAGAGAGAGAAGCTGTGAGTGAGAGAGAGTGAGAGAGAGAGAAGATGTGAGTGAGTGAGAGAGAGAAGCTGTGTGTGTGAGAGAGAGAAAGAGAAGCTGTAAGTGAGAGAGAGTGAGAAAGAGAGAAGCTGTGAGTGAGAGAGAGAGAGAAAGAGAAGCTGTGAGTGAGTGAGAGAGAGAGAAGCTGAGAGTGAGAGAGAGAGAATGAGAAGGTGTGAGTGAGAGAGAGAGAGAAAGAGAAGCTGTGAGTGAGAGAGAGAGAGAAAGAGAAGCCGTGTGTGTGAGAGAGAGAACGAGAAGCTGTGAGTGAGAGAGAGAGAGAAAGAGAAGCTGTGAGTGAGTGAGAGAGAGAGAGTGAGAACCTGTGAGTGAGAGAGTGAGAGAAGCTGGGAGTGAGTAAGAGAGAGAGGGAAGCTGTGAGTGAGAGAAAGAGAGAAATAGAAGCTGTAAGTGAGAGAGAGAGAAAGAGAAACTGTGAGTGAAAGAGAGAGAGAGAAGCTGTGAGTTAGAGAGAGAGAGAAAGAAAGAGAAGCTGTGAGTGAGAGTAAGAGAGAAAGAGAAGCTGAGAGTGAGAGAGAGAGAAAGAGATGCTGTAAAAGAGAGAGAGAGAGAGAGAATCAGGGAGTAAGAGAGAGAAAAGCTGTGAGTGAGAGAGAGAGAGAAATGGAAGGTGTAAGTGAGAGAGAGTAAGAGAGGCTGTGAGTGAGAGAGGGAGAGAGAAGCTGTTAGTGAGAGAGAGAGAAGTTGTGAGTGAAAGAGAGAGAGAAAGAGAAGCTGTGTGTGTGATAGAGAGAGAGAAAGAGAAGCTGAGAGTGAGAGAGAGAGAGAGAAAGAGAAGCTGTAAGTGAGAGAGAGAGAAGCTGTGTGTGAGAGAGAGAAAGAGAAGATGTGAGAGAATGAGGGAGAGAGAAAGAGAAGCTGTGAGTGAGAGAGAGAGAAAGAGATGCTGTGAGTGAGTGAGTGAGAGAGAGAGTGGGAAGCTGTGAGTGAGTGAGAGAGAGAGAGAAGCTGTGAGTGAGTAAGAGAGAGAGAAGCTGTGAGTGAGTGAGAGAGAGAGAGAGAAGCTGTGAATGAGAGAGAGAGAAAGAGAAGCTGAGAGAGAGAGTGTGTGAGAGAGAAGCTGTGAGTGAGTGAGAGAGAAGATGAGAAGCTGTGTGTGAGAGAGAGAAAGAGAAGCTGTGAGTGAGAAAGATAGAAAGACAAGCTGTGAGTGAGAGAAAGAGAGAGAAGCTGTGAGTGAGAGAGAGAGAGAGAGAATCAGGGAGTAAGAGAGAGAGAAGCTGTGAGTGAGAGGGAGAGAGAAATAGAAGGTGTAAGTGAGAGATAGAAAGAGAAGCTGTGAGTGAGAGATGGAGAGAAGCTGTTAGTGAGAGAGAGAGAAAGAGAAGCTGTAAGTGAGAGAGAGAGAGAGAGAAAGAGATGCTGTGAGTGAGAGAGTGAGAAGATGTGAGTGATTGAGAGAGAGAGAAGCTGGGAGTGAGTAAGAGAGAGAGAGAAGCTGTGAGTGAGAGAGAGAGAAAGAAAGAAAGAGAAGCTGTGAGTGAGAGAGAGTGAGAGAGAGAGAAGCTGTGAGTGAGTGAGAGAGAGAGAGAAGCTGTGAGTGAGAGAGAGAGAGAGAAAGAGCTGTGAGTTAGAGAGAGAGAGAGAAAGAGAAGGTGTGAGTGAGAGAGAGAGAAAGAGAAGCTGTGTGAGAGAGAGAGAGAAAGAAAGAGAAGCTGTGAGTGAGAGAGAGAGAGAAGGAGAAGCTGTAAATGAGAGAGAGAAAGAGAAGCTGTGTGAGAGAGATAGAGAAAGAGAAGCTGTGAGTGAGAGAAAGAGAAGCTGTGAGTGAGAAAGAGTTAGAAAGAGAAGCTGTGAGTGAGTGAGAGAGAGAAAGAGAAGCTGTGAATGAGAGAGAGAGAAAGAGAAGCTGTGACAGAGAGAGTGGATGTGAGTGAGAGAGAGAGAGAAAGAGACGCTGTGAGTGAGAGTTAGAGAAATAGGTGTAAGTGAGTGAGAGAGAGAAAGAGAAGCTGTCAGTGAGAGAGAGAGAGAGAGAAGCTGTTAGTAAGAGAGAGAGAAGCTGTGAGTGACAGAGAGAGAGAAAGAGAAGCTGTGTGTGTGATAGAGAGAGAGAAAGAGAAGCTGAGCATGAGAGAGAGAGAGAAAGAGAAGCTGTAAGTGAGTGAGAGAGAGAGAAGCTGTGTGTGTGAGAGAGAGAGAAAGAGAAGCTGTGAGTGAGAGAGAGAGAGAACGAGAAGCTGTGAGTGAGAGAGAGAGAAAGAGATGCTTTGAGTGAGTGAGTGAGAGAGTGAGAAGCTGTGAGTGAGAGAGAGAGAGAGGAGCTGGGAGTGAGTAAGAGAGAGAGAAGCTGTGAGTGAGAGAGAGAGAGAGAAGCTGTGAGTGAGGGAGAGAGAGCAAGAGAAGCTGTGAGTGAGAGAGAGAGAAAGAGAAGCTGTGAATGAGAGAGAGAGAAAAAGAAGCTGTGAGGGAGAGAGAGAGAGAAAGAGAACCTGTGAGTGAGAGAGAGAGAGAGAAAGAAAGAGAAGCTGTGAGTGAGAGAGAGAGAGAAAGAGAAACTGTGAATGAGAGAGAGAGAAAGAGAAGCTGTGTGTGAGAGAGAGAGAAAGAGAAGCTGTGAGTGACAGAGAGAGAGAAAGAGAAGCTGTGAGTGAGAGAAAGAGAAGCTGTGAGTGAGAGAGAGAGAGAAAGAGAAGCTGTGAATGAGAGAGAGAGAAAGAGAAGCTGTGTGTGTGAGAGAGAGAAGCTGTGAGTGAGAGAGTGAGAGAAAGAGAAGCTGTGAGTGAGAGAGAGAGAAAGAGAAACTGTGAGTGAGAGAGAGAGAGCAAGAGAAACTGTGAGTGAGAGAGAGAGAAAGAGAAGCTGTGTGTGTGTGAGAGAGAGAAAGAGAAGCTGTGAGTGAGTGAGAGAGAAAGAGAAGCTGTGTGTGTGTGAGAGAGAGAAGCTGAGAGTGAGAGAGAGAGAATGAGAAGGTGTGAGTTAGAGAGAGAGACAAAGAGAAGCTGTGTGTGTGAGAGAGAGAACGAGAAGCTGTGAGTGAGAGAGAGAGAAAGAGAAGCTGTGAGTGAGAGAGAGGGAGAGAAGCTGTGAGTGTGTGAGAGAGAAAGAGAAGCTGTGAGTGAGAGAGAGAGAAAGAGAAGCTGTAAGTGAGAGAGAGAAAGAGATGCTGTGAGTAAGTGAGAGAGTGAGAAGATGTGAGTGAGTGAGAGAGAGAGAAGCTGGGAGTGAGTAAGAGAGAGAGAGAAGCTGTGACTGAGAGAGAGAGAAAGAAAGAAAGAAAGAGAAGCTGTGAGTGAGAGAGAGTGAGAGAGAGAGAAGCTGTGAGTGAGTGAGAGAGAGAGAGAAGCTGTGAGTGAGAGAGAGAGAGAAAGAGCTGTGAGTGAGAGAGAGAGAGAAAGAGAAGGAGTGAGTGAGAGAGAGAGAAAGAGAAGCTGTGAGTGAGAGAGAGAGAAAGAAAGAGAAGCTGTGAGTGAGAGAGAGAGAAAGAGAAGCTGTGAATGAGAGAGAGAGAAGGAGAAGCTGAGTGTGAGAGAGAGAGAGCAAGAGAAGCTGTGAGTGAGTGAGAGAGAAAGAGAAGCTGTGTGTGTGAGAGAGAGAGAAAGAGAAGCTGTGAGTGAGAGAGAGAGAGAAAGAGAAGCTGTGAATGAGAGAGAGAGAGAAAGAGATGCTGTGAGTGAGTGAGTGAGAGAGTGAGAAGCTGTGAGTGAGAGAGAGAGAGGAGCTGGGAGTGAGTAAGAGAGAGAGAAGCTGTGAGTGAGTGAGAGAGAGAGAAGCTGTGAGTGAGGGAGAGAGAGAAAGAGAAGCTGTGAGTGAGAGAGAGAGAAAGAGAAGCTGTGAATGAGAGTGAGAGAAAAAGAAGCTGTGAGGGAGAGAGAGAGAGAAAGAGAAGCTGTGAGTGAGAGACAGAGAGAAAGAGAAGCTGTGAGTGAGAGAGAGAAAGAGAAGCTGTGAGTGACAGAGAGAGAGAAAGAGAAGCTGTGAGTGAGAGAAAGAGAAGCTGTGAGTGAGAGAGAGAGAGAAAGAGAAGCTGTGAATGAGAGAGAGAGAAAGAGAAGCTGTGAGAGAGAGAGAAGCTGTGTGTGAGAGAGAGAGAGCAAGAGAAGCTGTGAGTGAGTGAGAGAGAAAGAGAAGCTGTGAGTGAGAGAGAGAGAAAGAGAAGCTGTGAGTGAGAGAGAGAGAGCAAGAGAAGCTGTGAGTGAGTGAGAGAGAAAGAGAAGCTGTGTGTGTGTGAGAGAGAGAAGCTGAGAGTGAGAGAGAGAGAGAATGAGAAGGTGTGAGTGAGAGAGAGAGACAAAGAGAAGCTGTGTGTGAAAGAGAGAGAACGAGAAGCTGTGAGTGAGAGAGAGAGAGAGAAAGAGAAGCTGTGAGTGAGAGAGAGAGAGAAAGAGAAGCTGTGAGTGAGAGAGAGAGAAGCTGTGAGTGTGTGAGAGAGAGAAAATCAGGGAGTGAGTAAGAGATAGAGAGGGAAGCTGTGAGTGAGAGAGAGAGAAATAGAAGCTGTAAGTGAGAGAGAGAGAAAGAGAAACTGTGAGTGAAAGAGAGAGAGAAGCTGTAAGTGAGAGAGAGAGAAGCTGTGTGTGAGAGAGAGAGAAAGAGAAGCTGTGAGTGAGAGAGAGAGAAAGAGAAGCTGTAAGTGAGAGAGAGAAAGAGATGCTGTGAGTAAGTGAGAGAGTGAGAAGATGTGAGTGAGTGAGAGTGAGAAGCTGGGAGTGAGTAAGAGAGAGAGAGTAGCTGTGAGTGAGAGAGAGAGAAAGAAAGAAAGAGAAGCTGTGAGTGAGAGAGAGTGAGAGAGAGAGAGAGAAGCTGTGAGTGAGTGAGAGAGAGAGAAGCTGTGAGTGAGAGAGAGAGAGAAAGAGAAGCTGTGAGTGAGAGAGAGAGAGAACGAGTAGCTGTGAGTGAGAGAGAGAGAAAGAGATGCTGTGAGTGAGTGAGTGAGAGAGTGAGAAGGTGTGAGTGAGAGAGAGAGAGAGGAGCTGGGAGTGAGTGAGAGAGAGAGAAGCTGTGAGTGAGAGAGAGAGAGAAGCTGTGAGTGAGGGAGAGAGAGAGAGAAGCTGTGTGTGTGATAGAGATAAAGAGAAGCTGTGAGTGAGAGAGAGAGAGAAAGAGAAGCTGTGAGTGACAGAGAGAGAGTGAGAAGCTGTGTGTGTGTGAGAGAGAGAAGCTGGGAGTGAGTAAGAGAGAGAGAGAGAAGCTGTGAGAGAGAGAGAAGCTGTGAGTGAGAGGGAGAGAGAGAAGCTGTGAGTGAGAGAGAGTGAGAGAGAGAGAAGATGTGAGTGAGTGAGAGAGAGAAGCTGTGTGTGTGAGAGAGAGAAAGAGAAGCTGTAAGTGAGAGCGAGTGAGAAAGAGAGAAGCTGTGAGTGAGAGAGAGAAAGAGAAGCTGTGAGTGAGTGAGAGAGAGAGAAGCTGAGAGTGAGAGAGAGAGAATGAGAAGGTGTGAGTGAGAGAGGGAGAGAGAAGCTGTTAGTGAGAGAGAGAGAAGTTGTGAGTGAAAGAGAGAGAGAAAGAGAAGCTGAGAGTGAGAGAGAGAGAGAAAGAGAAGCTGTAAGTGAGAGAGAGAGAAGCTGTGTGTGAGAGAGAGAAAGAGAAGCTGTGAGTGAGTGAGAGAGAGAGAAAGAGAAGCTGTGAGTGAGTGAGAGAGAAAGAGATGCTGTGAGTGAGTGAGTGAGAGAGTGGGAAGCTTTGAGTGAGTGAGAGAGAGAGAAGCTGTGAGTGAGTAAGAGAGAGAGAGAAGCTGTGAGTGAGTGAGAGAGAGAGTGAGAAGCTGTGAGTGAGAGAGAGAGAAGCTGGGAGTGAGAGAGAGAAGCTGTGAATGAGAGAGAGAGAAAGAGAAGCTGAGAGAGAGAGTGTGTGAGAGAGAAGCTGTGAGTGAGTGAGAGAGAAGATGAGAAGCTGTGTGTGAGAGAGAGAAAGAGAAGCTGTGAGTGAGAAAGATAGAAAGAGAAGCTGTGAGTGAGAGAAAGAGAGAGAAGCTGTGAGAGAGAGAGAGAGAGAAAATCAGGGAGTAAGAGAGAGAGAAGCTGTGAGTGAGAGGGAGAGAGAAATAGAAGGTGTAAGTGAGAGATAGAAAGAGAAGCTGTGAGTGAGAGATGGAGAGAAGCTGTTAGTGAGAGAGAGAGAAGCTGTGAGTGACAGAGAAAGAGAAGCTGTGTGTGTGTGAGAGAGAGAAAGAGAAGCTGAGAGTGAGAGAGAGAGAGAGAGAAGCTGTAAGTGAGAGAGAGAGAGAGAAGCTGTGTGTGTGTGAGAGAGAAAGAGAAGCTGTGAGTGAGAGAGAGAGAAAGAGAAGCTGTAAGTGAGAGAGAGAGAGAGAAAGAGATGCTGTGAGTGAGAGAGTGAGAAGATGTGAGTGAGTGAGAGAGAGAGAAGCTGTGTGAGAGAGATAGAGAAAGAGAAGCTGTGAGTGAGAGAGAGTGAGAGAGAGAGAAGCTGTGAGTGAGTGAGAGAGAGAGAAGCTGTGAGTGAGAGAGAGAGAGAAAGAGCTGTGAGTTAGAGAGAGAGAGAGAAAGAGAAGGTGTGAGTGAGAGAGAGAGAAAGAGAAGCTGTGAGTGAGAGAGAGAGAGAAATAAAGAGAAGCTGTGAGTGAGAGAGAGAGAGAAAGAGAAGCTGTGAATGAGAGAGAGAAAGAGAAGCTGTGTGAGAGAGATAGAGAAAGAGAAGCTGTGAGTGAGAGAAAGAGAAGCTGTGAGTGAGAAAGAGTGAGAAAGAGAAGCTGTGAGTGAGAGAGAGAGAAAGAGAAGCTGTGAATGAGAGAGAGAGAAAGAGAAGCTGTGACAGAGAGAGTGGCTGTGAGTGAGAGAGAGAGAAAGAGACGCTGTGAGTGAGAGTTAGAGAAATAGGTGTAAGTGAGTGAGTGAGAGAAAGAGAAGCTGTCAGTGAGAGAGAGAGAAGCTGTTAGTAAGAGAGAGAGAAGCTGTGAGTGACAGAGAGAGAGAAAGAGAAGCTGTGTGTGTGATAGAGAGAGAGAAAGAGAAGCTGAGCATGAGAGAGAGAGAGAAAGAGAAGCTGTAAGTGAGAGAGAGAGAGAGAACCTGTGTGTGAGAGAGAGAGAGAAAGAGAAGCTGTGAGTGAGAGAGAGAGAGAGAGAACGAGAAGCTGTGAGTGAGAGAGAGAGAAAGAGATGCTGTGAGTGAGTGAGTGAGAGAGTGAGAAGCTGTGAGTGAGAGAGAGAGAGGAGCTGGGAGTGAGTAAGAGAGAAGCTGTGAGTGAGAGAGAGAGAGAGAAGCTGTGAGTGAGGGAGAGAGAGCAAGAGAAGCTGTGAGTGAGAGAGAGAGAAAGAGAAGCTGTGAATGAGAGAGAGAGAAAAAGAAGCTGTGAGGGAGAGAGAGAGAGAAAGAGAAGCTGTGAGTGAGAGAGAGAGAGAGAAAGAAAGAGAAGCTGTGAGTGAGAGAGAGAGAGAAAGAGAAGCTGTGAATGAGAGAGAGAGAAAGAGAAGCTGTGTGAGAGAGAGAGAAAGAGAAGCTGTGAGTGACAGAGAGAGAGAAAGAGAAGCTGTGAGTGAGAGAAAGAGAAGCTGTGAGTGAGAGAGATAGAGAAAGAGAAGCTGTGAATGAGAGAGAGAGAAAGAGAAGCTGTGTGTGTGAGAGAGAGAGAAGCTGTGAGTGAGAGTGAGAGAAAGAGAAGCTGTGAGTGAGAGAGATAGAAAGAGAAGCTGTGAGTGAGAGAGAGAGAGCAAGAGAAACTGTGAGTGAGAGAGAGAGAAAGAGAAGCAGTGTGTGTGTGTGTGAGAGAAAGAGAAGCTGTGAGTGAGTGAGAGAGAAAGAGAAGCTGTGTGTGTGTGAGAGAGAGAAGCTGAGAGTGAGAGAGAGAGAATGAGAAGGTGTGAGTTAGAGAGAGAGACAAAGAGAAGCTGTGTGTGTGAGAGAGAGAACGAGAAGATGTGAGTGAGAGAGAGAGAAGGAGAAGCTGTGAGTGAGAGAGAGGGAGAGAAGCTGTGAGTGTGTGTGAGAGAGAAAATCAGGGAGTGAGTAAGAGAGAGAGAGGGAAGCTGTGAGTGAGAGAGAGAGAGAAATAGAAGCTGTAAGTGAGAGAGAGAGAAAGAGAAACTGTGAGTGAAAGAGAGAGAGAGAAGCTGTAAGTGAGAGAGAGAGAAGCTGTGTGTGTGAGAGAGAGAAAGAGAAGCTGTTAGTGAGAGAGAGAGAAAGATAAGCTGTAAGTGAGAGAGAGAAAGAGATGCTGTGAGTAAGTGAGAGAGTGAGAAGATGTGAGTGTGTGAGAGAGAGAGAAGCTGGGAGTGAGTAAGAGAGAGAGAGAAGCTGTGACCTAGAGAGAGAGAAAGAAAGAAAGAGAAGCTGTGAGTGAGAGAGAGTGAGAGAGAGAGAAGCTGTGAGTGAGTGAGAGAGAGAGAGAAGCTGTGAGTGAGAGAGAGAGAGAAAGAGCTGTGAGTGAGAGAGAGAGAGAAAGAGAAGGTGTGAGTGAGAGAGAGATTAAGAGAAGCTGTGAGTGAGAGAAAGAGAGAAAAAGAAAGAGAAGCTGTGAGTGAGAGAGAGAGAGAGAAAGAGAAGCTGTGAATGAGAGAGAGAGAAAGAGAAGCTGAGCGTGAGAGAGAGAGAGAAAGAGAAGCTGTAAGTGAGAGAGAGAGAGAGAAGCTGTGTGTGTGTGAGAGAGAGAAAGAGAAGCTGTGAGTGAGAGAGAGAGAGAAAGAGAAAATGTGAGTGAGAGAGAGAGAGAAAGAGATGCTGTGAGTGAGTGAGTGAGAGAGTGAGAAGCTGTGAGTGAGAGAGAGAGAGGAGCTGGGAGTGAGTAAGAGAGAGAGAAGCTGTGAGTGAGTGAGAGAGAGAAGCTGTGAGTGAGGGAGAGAGAGAAAGAGAAGCTGTGAGTGAGAGAGAGAGAAAGAGAAGCTGTGAATGAGAGTGAGAGAAAAAGAAGCTGTGAGGGAGAGAGAGAGAGAGAAAGAGAAGCTGTGAGTGAGAGACAGAGAGAAAGAGAAGCTGTGAGTGAGAGAGAGAGAAAGAGAAGCTGTGAGTGAGAGAGAGAGAGAGAAAGAAAGAGAAGCTGTGAGTGAGAGAGAGAGAGAAAGAGAAGCTGTGAATGAGAGAGAGAAAGAGAAGCTGTGTGTGTGAGAGAGAAAGAGAAGCTGTGAGTGACAGAGAGAGAAAGAGAAGCTGTGAGTGAGAGAAAGAGAAGCTGTGAGTGAGAGAGAGAGAAAGAGAAGCTGTGAATGAGAGAGAGAGAAAGAGAAGCTGTGAGAGAGAGAGAAGCTGTGTGTGAGAGAGTGAGAGAAAGAGAAGCTGTGAGTGAGAGAGAGAGAAAGAGAAGCTGTGAGTGAGAGAGAGAGAGCAAGAGAAGCTGTGAGTGAGAGAGAGAGAAAGAGAAGCTGTGTGTGTGTGAGAGAGAGAAAGAGAAGCTGTGAGTGAGTGAGAGAGAAAGAGAAGCTGTGTGTGTGTGAGAGAGAGAAGCTGAGAGTGAGAGAGAGAGAGAGAATGAGAAGGTGTGAGTGAGAGAGAGAGACAAAGAGAAGCTGTGTGTGTGAGAGAGAGAACGAGAAGCTGTGAGTGAGAGAGAGAGAGAAAGAGAAGCTGTGAGTGAGAGAGAGAGAGAAAGAGAAGCTGTGAGTGAGAGAGAGGGAGAGAAGATGTGAGTGTGTGAGAGAGAGAAAATCAGGGAGTGAGTAAGAGTGAGAGAGGGAAGCTGTGAGTGAGAGAGAGAGAAATAGAAGCTGTAAGTGAGAGAGAGAGAAAGAGAAACTGTGAGTGAAAGAGAGAGAGAGAAGCTGTAAGTGAGAGAGAGAGAAAAGCTGTGTGTGTGAGAGAGAGAAAGAGAAGCTGTGAGTGAGAGAGAGAGAGAAAGAGAAGCTGTAAGTGAGAGAGAGAAAGAGATGCTGTGAGTAAGTGAGAGAGTGAGAAGATGTGAGTGAGTGAGAGAGAGAGAAGCTGGGAGTGAGTAAGAGAGAGAGAGAAGCTGTGAGTGAGAGAGAGAGAAAGGAAGAAAGAGAAGCTGTGAGTGAGAGAGAGTGAGAGAGAGAGAAGCTGTGAGTGAGTGAGAGAGAGAGAAGCTGTGAGTGAGAGAGAGAGAGAAAGAGAAGCTGTGAGTGAGAGAGAGAGAGAACGAGAAGCTGTGAGTGTGAGAGAGAGAAAGAGATGCTGTGAGTGAGTGAGTGAGAGAGTGAGAAGCTGTGAGTGAGTGAGAGAGAGAGGAGCTGGGAGTGAGTAAGAGAGAGAGAAGCTGTGAGTGAGTGAGAGAGAGAGAAGCTGTGAGTGAGGGAGAGAGAGCAAGAGAAGCTATGCGTGAGAGAGAGAGAGAGAGAAGCTGTGAATGAGAGAGAGAGAAAAAGAAGCTGTGAGGGAGAGAGAGAGAGAAAGAGAAGTTGTGAGTGAGAGAGAGAGAGAAAGAAAGAGAAGCTGTGAGTGAGAGAGAGAGAGCAAGAGAAGCTGTGAATGAGAGAGAGAGAAAGAGAAGCTGTGTGAGAGAGAGAGAGAAAGAGAAGCTGTGAGTGACAGAGAGAGAGAAAGAGAAGCTGTGAGTGAGAGAAAGAGAAGCTGTGAGTGAGAGAGAGAGAGAGAGAAAGAGAAGCTGTGAATGAGAGAGAGAGAAAGAGAAGCTGTGTGTGTGAGAGAGAGAAAGAGAAGCTGTGAGTGAGAGAGAGAGAGAAAGAGAAGCTGTGAGTGAGTGAGAGAGAAAGAGAAGCTGTGTGTGTGAGAGAGAGAGAAGCTGAGAGTGAGAGAGAGAGAATGAGAAGGTGTGAGTTAGAGAGAGAGACAAAGAGAAGCTGTGTGTGTGAGAGAGAGAACGAGAAGCTGTGAGTGAGAGAGAGAAAGAGAAGCTGTGAGTGAGAGAGAGGGAGAGAAGCTGTGAGTGTGTGTGAGAGAGAAAATCAGGGAGTGAGTAAGAGAGAGAGAGGGAAGCTGTGAGTGAGAGAGAGAGAGAAATAGAAGCTGTAAGTGAGAGAGAGAGAAAGAGAAACTGTGAGTGAAAGAGAGAGAGAGAAGCTGTAAGTGAGAGAGAGAGAGAAGCTGTGTGTGTGAGAGAGAGAAAGAGAAGCTGTGAGTGAGAGAGAGAGATAGATAAGCTGTAAGTGAGAGAGAGAAAGAGATGCTGTGAGTAAGTGAGAGAGTGAGAAGATGTGAGTGAGTGAGAGAGAGAGAAGCTGGGAGTGAGTAAGAGAGAGAGAAGCTGTGAGTGAGAGAGAGAGAAAGAAAGAAAGAGAAGCTGCGAGTGAGAGAGAGTGAGAGAGAGAGAAGCTGTGAGTGAGTGAGAGAGAGAGAGAAGCTGTGAGTGAGAGAGAGAGAGAAAGAGCTGTGAGTGAGAGAGAGAGAGAAAGAGAAGGTGTGAGTGAGAGAGAGAGAAAGAGAAGCTGTGAGTGAGAGAGAGAGAGAAAGAAAGAGAAGCTGTGAGTGAGAGAGAGAGAAAGAGAAGCTGTGAATGAGAGAGAGAGAAAGAGAAGCTGTGTGAGAGAGATAGAGAAAGAGAAGCTGTGAGTGAGAGAAAGAGAAGCTGTGAGTGAGAGAGAGTGAGAAAGAGAAGCTGTGAGTGAGAGAGAGAGAATGAGAAGCAGTGAATGAGAGAGAGAGAAAGAGAAGCTGTGAGAGAGAGAGAGAAGCTGTGAGTGAGAGAGAGAGAGAGAGAAAGAGAAGCTGTGAGTGAGAGAGAGAGAGAAATAGGTGTAAGTGAGTGAGAGAGAGAAAGAGAAGCTGTCAGTGAGAGAGAGAGAGAAGCTGTTAGTGAGAGAGAGAGAAGCTGTGAGTGACAGAGAGAGAGAAAGAGAAGCTGTGTGTGTGATAGAGAGAGAGAAAGAGAAGCTGAGCATGAGAGAGAGAGAGAAAGAGAAGCTGTAAGTGAGAGAGAGAGAGAGAAGCTGTGTGTGTGTGAGAGAGAGAAAGAGAAGCTGTGAGTGAGAGAGAGAGAGAGAAAGAGAAGCTGTGAGTGAGAGAGAGAGAGAAAGAGATGCTGTGAGTGAGTGAGTGAGAGAGTGAGAAGCTGTGAGTGAGAGAGAGAGAGGAGCTGGGAGTGAGTAAGAGAGAGAGAAGCTGTGAGTGAGAGAGAGAGAGAGAAGCTGTGAGTGAGGGAGAGAGAAAGCGAAGCTGTGAGTGAGAGAGAGACAAAGAGAAGCTGTGAATGAGAGAGAGAGAAAAAGAAGCTGTGAGGGAGAGAGAGAGAGAGAAAGAGAAGCTGTGAGTGAGAGACAGAGAGAAAGAGAAGCTGTGAGTGAGAGAGAGAGAAAGAGAAGCTGTGAGTGAGAGAGAGAGAGAGAAAGAAAGAGAAGCTGTGAGTGAGAGAGAGAGAGAAAGAGAAGCTGTGAATGAGAGAGAGAAAGAGAAGCTGTGTGTGTGAGAGAGAAAGAGAAGCTGTGAGTGACAGAGAGAGAGAAAGAGAAGCTGTGAGTGAGAGAAAGAGAAGCTGTGAGTGAGAGAGAGAGAGAAAGAGAAGCTGTGAATGAGAAAGAAAGAGAAGCTGTGTGAGAGAGAGAGAAGCTGTGTGTGAGAGAGTGAGAGAAAGAGAAGCTGTGAGTGAGAGAGAGAGAAAGAGAAGCTGTGAGTGAGGGAGAGAGAGCAAGAGAAGCTGTGTGTGAGAGAGAGAAAGAGAAGCAGTGTGTGTGTGAGAGAGAGAAAGAGAAGCTCTGAGTGAGTGAGAGAGAAAGAGAAGCTGTGTGTGTGAGAGAGAGAGAGAAGCTGAGAGTGTGAGAGAGAGAGAGAATGAGAAGGTGTGAGTGAGAGAGAGAGACAAAGAGAAGCTGTGTGAGAGAGAGAGAACGAGAAGCTGTGAGTGAGAGAGAGAGAGAAAGAGAAGCTGTGAGTAAGAGAGAGGGAGAGAAGCTGTGAGTGTGTGAGAGAGAGAAAATCAGGGAGTGAGTAAGAGAGAGAGAGGGAAGCTGTGAGTGAGAGAGAGAGAAATAGAAGCTGTAAGTGAGAGAGAGAGAAAGAGAAACTGTGAGTGAAAGAGAGAGAGAGAAGCTGTAAGTGAGAGAGAGAGAAGCTGTGTGTGTGAGAGAGAGAAAGAGAAGCTGTGAGTGAGAGAGAGAGAGAAAGAGAAGCTGTAAGTGAGAGAGAGAAAGAGATGCTGTGAGTAAGTGAGAGAGTGAGAAGATGTGAGTGAGTGAGAGAGAGAGAAGCTGGGAGTGAGTAAGAGAGAGAGAGAAGCTGTGAGTGAGAGAGAGAGAAAGAAAGAAAGAGAAGCTGTGAGTGAGAGAGAGTGAGAGAGAGAGAAGCTGTGAGTGAGTGAGAGAGAGAGAAGCTGTGAGTGAGAGAGAGAGAGAAAGAGAAGGTGTGAGTGAGAGAGAGAGAGAGAAAGAGAAGCTGGTAGTGAGAGAGAGAGAGAGAAAGAAGGAGAAGCTGTGAGTGAGAGAGAGAGAAAGAGAAGCTGTGAATGAGAGAGAGAGAAAGAGAAGCTGTGTGAGAGAGATAGAGAAAGAGAAGCTGTGAGTGAGAGAAAGAGAAGCTGTGAGTGAGAGAGAGTGAGAAAGAGAAGCTGTGAGTGAGAGAGAGAGAAAGAGAAGCTGTGAATGAGAGAGAGAGAAAGAGAAGCTGTGTGTGAGAGAGAGAAGCTGTGAGTGAGAGAGAGAGAGGAAGAGAAGCTGTGAGTGAGAGAGAGAAATAGGTCTAAGTGAGTGAGAGAGAGAAAGAGAAGCTGTCAGTGAGAGAGAGAGAGAGAAGCTGTTAGTGAGAGAGAGAGAAGCTATGAGTGACAGCGAGAGAGAAAGAGAAGCTGTGTGTGTGATAGAGAGAGAGAAAGAGAAGCTGACCGTGAGAGAGAGAGAGAAAGAGAAGCTGTAAGTGAGAGAGAGAGAGAGAGAAGCTGTGTGTGTGAGAGAGAGAAAGAGAAGCTGTGAGTGAGAGAGAGATAGAGAAAGAGAAGCTGTGAGTGAGTGAGAGAGAAAGAGATGCTGTGAGTGATTGAGTGAGAGAGTGAGAAGCTGTGAGTGAGAGAGAGAGAAAGAGAAGCTGTGAATGAGAGTGAGAGAAAAAGAAGCTGTGAGGGAGAGAGAGAGAGAGAAAGAGAAGCTGTGAGTGAGAGAAAGAGAGAAAGAGAAGCTGTGAGTGAGAGAGAGAGAGAAAGAGAAGCTGTGAGTGAGAGAGAGAGAGAAAGAAAGAGAAGCTGTGAGTGAGAGAGAGAGAGAAAGAGAAGCTGTGAATGAGAGAGAGAAAGAGAAGCTGTGTGTGTGAGAGAGAAAGAGAAGCTGTGAGTGACAGAGAGAGAAAGAGAAGCTGTGAGTGAGAGAAAGAGAAGCTGTGAGTGAGAGAGAGAGAGAAAGAGAAGCTGTGAATGAGAGAGAGAGAAAGAGAAGCTGTGAGAGAGAGAGAAGCTGTGTGTGAGAGAGTGAGAGAAACAGAAGCTGTGAGTGAGAGAGAGAGAAAGAGAAGCTGTGAGTGAGAGAGAGAGAGAAAGAGAAGCTGTGAGTGAGAGAGAGAGAGAGAGAGAGAAGCTGTGAGGGAGAGAGAGAGAAAGAGAAGCTGTGAGTGAGAGAGAGAGAGAAAGAAAGAGAAGCTGTGAGTGAGAGAGAGAGAGAAAGAGAAGCTGTGAATGAGAGAGAGAAAGAGAAGCTGTGTGTGAGAGAGAGAAAGAGAAGCTGTGAGTGAGAGAGAGAGAGAAAGAGAAGCTGTGAGTGAGAGAGAGGGAGAGAAGCTGTGAGTGTGTGAGAGAGAGAAAATCAGGGAGTGAGTAAGAGAGAGAGAGGGAAGCTGTGAGTGAGAGAGAGAGAAATAGAAGCTGTAAGTGAAAGAGAGAGAAAGAGAAACTGTGAGTGAAAGAGAGAGAGAGAAGCTGTAAGTGAGAGAGAGAGAAAAGCTGTGTGTGTGAGAGAGAGAAAGAGAAGCTGTGAGTGAGAGAGAGAGAGAAAAAGAAGCTGTAAGTGAGAGAGAGAAAGAGATGCTGTGAGTAAGTGAGAGAGTGAGAAGATGTGAGTGAGTGAGAGAGAGAGAAGCTGGGAGTGAGTAAGAGAGAGAGAGAAGCTGTGAGTGAGAGAGAGAGAAAGGAAGAAAGAGAAGCTGTGAGTGAGAGAGAGTGAGAGAGAGAGAAGCTGTGCATGAGTGAGAGAGAGAGAAGCTGTGAGTGAGAGAGAGAGAAAGAGAAGCTGTGAGTGAGAGAGAGAGAGAACGAGAAGCTGTGAGTGTGAGAGAGAGAAAGAGATGCTGTGAGTGAGTGAGTGAGAGAGTGAGAAGCTGTGAGTGAGTGAGAGAGAGAGGAGCTGGGAGTGAGTAAGAGAGAGAGAAGCTGTGAGTGAGAGAGAGAGAGAGAAGCTGTGAGTGAGGGAGAGAGAGCAAGAGAAGCTATGCGTGAGAGAGAGAAAGAGAAGCTGTGAATGAGAGAGAGAGAAAAAGAAGCTGTGAGGGAGAGAGAGAGAAAGAGAAGCTGTGAGTGAGAGAGAGAGAGAAAGAAAGAGAAGCTGTGAGTGAGAGAGAGAGAGAAAGAGAAGCTGTGAATGAGAGAGAGAGAAAGAGAAGCTGTGTGAGAGAGAGAGAGAAAGAGAAGCTGTGAGTGACAGAGAGAGAGAAAGAGAAGCTGTGAGTGAGAGAAAGAGAAGCTGTGAGTGAGAGAGAGAGAGAAAGAGAAGCTGTGAATGAGAGAGAGAGAAAGAGAAGCTGTGTGTGTGAGAGAGAGAAAGAGAAGCTGTGAGTGAGAGAGAGAGAAAGAGAAGCTGTGAGTGAGTGAGTGAGAGAGAAAGAGAAGCTGTGTGTGTGAGAGAGAGAGAAGCTGAGAGTGAGAGAGAGAGAATGAGAAGGTGTGAGTTAGAGAGAGAGACAAAGAGAAGCTGTGTGTGTGAGAGAGAGAACGAGAAGCTGTGAGTGAGAGAGAGAGAAAGAGAAGCTGTGAGTGAGAGAGAGGGAGAGAAGCTGTGAGTGTGTGTGAGAGAGAAAATCAGGGAGTGAGAAAGAGAGAGAGAGTGAAGCTGTGAGTGAGAGAGAGAGAGAAATAGAAGCTGTAAGTGAGAGAGAGAGAAAGAGAAACTGTGAGTGAAAGAGAGAGAGAGAAGCTGTAAGTGAGAGAGAGAGAGAGAGAGAAGCTGTGTGTGTGTGAGAGAGAAAGAGAAGCTGTGAGTGAGAGAGAGAGAGAAAGATAAGCTGTAAGTGAGAGAGAGAAAGAGATGCTGTGAGTAAGTGAGAGAGTGAGAAGATGTGAGTGAGTGAGAGAGAGAGAAGCTGGGAGTGAGTAAGAGAGAGAGAAGCTGTGAGTGAGAGAGAGAGAAAGAAAGAAAGAGAAGCTGCGAGTGAGAGAGAGTGAGAGAGAGAGAAGCTGTGAGTGAGTGAGAGAGAGAGAGAAGCTGTGAATGAGAGAGAGAGAAAAAGAAGCTGTGAGGGAGAGAGAGAGAGAGAAAGAGAAGCTGTGAGTGAGAGACAGAGAGAAAGAGAAGCTGTGAGTGAGAGAGAGAGAGAAAGAGAAGCTGTGAGTGAGAGAGAGAGAGAGAAAGAAAGAGAAGCTGTGAGTGAGAGAGAGAGAGAAAGAGAAGCTGTGAATGAGAGAGAGAAAGAGAAGCTGTGTGTGAGAGAGAGAAAGAGAAGCTGTGAGTGACAGAGAGAGAAAAAGAGAAGCTGTGAGTGAGAGAAAGAGAAGCTGTGAGTGAGAGAGAGAGAGAAAGAGAAGCTGTGAATGAGAGAGAAAGAGAAGCTATGTGAGAGAGAGAGAAGCTGTGTGTGAGAGAGTGAGAGAAAGAGAAGCTCTGAGTGAGTGAGAGAGAAAGAGAAGCTGTGTGTGTGTGAGAGAGAGAGAAGCTGAGAGTGAGAGAGAGAGATAATGAGAAGCTGTGAGTGAGAGATAGAGACAAAGAGAAGCTGTGTGTGTGAGAGAGAGAGAACGAGAAGCTGTGAATGAGAGAGAGAGAGAAATAGGTGTAAGTGAGTGAGAGAGAGAAAGAGAAGCTGTCAGTGAGAGAGAGAGAGAAGCTGTTAGTGAGAGAGAGAGAAGCTGTGAGTGACAGAGAGAGAGAAAGAGAAGCTGTGTGCGTGAGAGAGAGAGAGAAAGAGAAGCTGTGAGTGAGAGAAAGAGAAGCTGTGAGTGAGAGAGAGAGAGAAAGAGAAGCTGTGAATGAGAGAGAAAGAGAAGCTGTGTGAGAGAGAGAGAAGCTGTGTGTGAGAGAGTGAGAGAAAGAGAAGCTGTGAGTGAGAGAGAGAGAAAGAGAAGCTGTGAGTGAGGGAGAGAGAGCAAGAGAAGCTGTGAGTGAGAGAGAGAAAGAGAAGCAGTGTGTGTGTGTGAGAGAGAAAGAGAAGCTCTGAGTGAGTGAGAGAGAAAGAGAAGCTGTGTGTGTGTGAGAGAGAGAGAAGCTGAGAGTGAGAGAGAGAGAGAGAATGAGAAGGTGTGAGTGAGAGAGAGAGACAAAGAGAAGCTGTGTGAGAGAGAGAGAACGAGAAGCTGTGAGTGAGAGAGAGAGAGAAAGAGAAGCTGTGAGTAAGAGAGAGGGAGAGAAGCTGTGAGTGTGTGAGAGAGAGAAAATCAGGGAGTGAGTAAGAGAGAGAGAGGGAAGCTGTGAGTGAGAGAGAGAGAAATAGAAGCTGTAAGTGAGAGAGAGAGAAAGAGAAACTGTGAGTGAAAGAGAGAGAGAGAAGCTGTAAGTGAGAGAGAGAGAGAAGCTGTGTGTGTGTGAGAGAGAAAGAGAAGCTGTGAGTGAGAGAGAGAGAGAAAGAGAAGCTGTAAGTGAGAGAGAGAAAGAGATGCTGTGAGTAAGTGAGAGAGTGAGAAGATGTGAGTGAGTGAGAGAGAGAGAAGCTGGGAGTGAGTAAGAGAGAGAGAAGCTGTGAGTGAGAGAGAGAGAAAGAAAGAAAGAGAAGCTGTGAGTGAGAGAGAGTGAGAGAGAGAGTAGCTGTGAGTGAGTGAGAGAGAGAGAAGCTGTGAGTGAGAGAGAGAGAGAAAGAGAAGGTGTGAGTGAGAGAGAGAGAAAAATTGAAGCTGGTAGTGAGAGAGAGAGAGAAAGAAGGAGAAGCTGTGAGTGAGAGAGAGAGAAAGAGAAGCTGTGAATGAGAGAGAGAGAAAGAGAAGCTGTGTGAGAGAGATAGAGAAAGAGAAGCTGTGAGTGAGAGAAAGAGAAGCTGTGAGTGAGAGAGAGTGAGAAAGAGAAGCTGTGAGTGAGAGAGAGAGAAAGAGAAGCTGTGAATGAGAGAGAGAGAAAGAGAAGCTGTGTGTGAGAGAGAGAAGCTGTGAGTGAGAGAGAGAGAGGAAGAGAAGCTGTGAGTGAGAGAGAGAAATAGGTCTAAGTGAGTGAGAGAGAGAAAGAGAAGCTGTCAGTGAGAGAGAGAGAGAGAGAAGCTGTTAGTGAGAGAGAGAGAAGCTATGAGTGACAGAGAGAGAAAGAGAAGCTGTGTGTGTGATAGAGAGAGAGAAAGAGAAGCTGACCGTGAGAGAGAGAGAGAAAGAGAAGCTGTAAGTGAGAGAGAGAGAGAGAGAAGCTGTGTGTGAGAGAGAGAGAAAGAGAAGCTGTGTGTGAGAGAGAGATAGAGAAAGAGAAGCTGTGAGTGAGTGAGAGAGAAAGAGATGCTGTGAGTGATTGAGTGAGAGAGTGAGAAGCTGTGAGTGAGAGAGAGAGAGAGGAGCTGGGAGTGAGTAAGAGAGAAAGAAGCTGTGAGTGAGAGAGAGAGAAAGAAAGAAAGAAAGAGAAGCTGTGAGTGAGAGAGAGTGAGAGAGAGAGAAGCTGTGAGTGAGAGAGAGAGAGAAAGAGAAGCTGTGAGTGAGAGAGAGAGAGAAAGAGAAGCTGTGAATGAGAGAGAGAGAAAAAGAAGCTGTGAGGGAGAGAGAGAGAAAGAGAAGCTGTGAGTGAGAGACAGAGAGAAAGAGAAGCTGTGAGTGAGAGAGAGAAAGAGAAGGTGTGTGTGTGTGTGTGAGAGAAAGAGAAGCTGTGAGTGAGTGAGAGAGAAAGAGAAGCTGTGTGTGTGTGTGAGAGAAGGAGAAGCTGTGAGTGAGAGAGAGAGAAAGAGAAGCTGTGAGTGAGAGAGAGAGAGAAAGAGAAGCTGTGAGTGAGAGAGAGAGAAGCTGTGAGTGACAGAGAGAGAGAGAGAAAGAGAAGCTGTGAGTGAGAGAAAGAGAAGCGGTGAGTGAGAGAGAGAGAGAAAGAGAAGCTGTGAATGAGAGAGAGAGAAAGAGAAGCTATGAGAGAGAGAGAAGCTGTGAGTGAGAGAGTGAGAGAAAGAGAAGCTGTGAGTGAGAGAGAGAGAGAGAAGCTGTGAGTGAGAGAGAGAGAGCAAGAGAAGCTGTGAGTGAGAGAGAGAAAGAGAAGGTGTGTGTGTGTGAGAGAGAAAGAGAAGCTGTGAGTGAGTGAGAGAGAAAGAGAAGCTGTGTGTGTGTGTGAGAGAAGGAGAAGCTGTGAGTGAGAGAGAGAGAAAGAGAAGCTGTGAGTGAGAGAGAGAGAGAAAGAGAAGCTGTGAGTGAGAGAGAGGGAGAGAAGCTGTGAGTGGGTGAGAGAGAGAAAATCAGGGAGTGAGTAAGAGAGAGAGGGAAGCTGTGAGTGATTGAGAGAGAGAAATAGAAGCTGTAAGTGAGAGAAAGAGAAACTGTGAGTGAAAGAGAGAGAGAAGCTGTGAGTGAGAGAGAAAGAGAAAGAGAAGCTGTGAGTGAGAGTGAGAGAGAAAGAGAAGCTGTGTGAGTGATAGAGAAAGAGAAAGAGAAGCTGAGAGTGAGTGAGAGAGAGAAAGAGATGGTGTAAGGGAGAGAGAGAAGCTGTGTGTGTGTGAGAGAGAAAGAAAAGCTGTGAGTGAGAGAGAGAGAGAGAAAGAGAAGCTGTGAGTGTGTGTGAGAGAGAGTGAGAAGCTGTGTGTGTGTGAGAGAGAAGCTGGGAGTGAGTAAGAGAGAGAGAGAAGCTGTGTGTGAGAGAGAGAAGCTGTGAGTGTGAGAGAGAGAGAAAGAGAAGCTGTGAGTGAGAGAGAGTGAGAGAGAGAAGCTGTGAGTGAGTGAGAGAGAGAAGCTGTGTGTGTGTGAGAGAGAAAGAGAAGCTGTAAGTGAGAGAGAGTGAGAAAGAGAGAAGCTGTGAGTGAGAGAGTGAGAGAAATAGAAGCTGTGAGTGAGAGAGAGAGGGAAAGAGAAGCTGTGAGTGAGTGAGAGAGAAAGAGAAGCTGTGTGTGTGTGTGAGAGAGAGAAGCTGAGAGTGAGAGAGAGAGATAATGAGAAGCTGTGAGTGAGAGATAGAGACAAAGAGAAGCTGTGTGTGTGAGAGAGAGAGAACGAGAAGCTGTGAATGAGAGAGAGAGAGAAATAGGTGTAAGTGAGTGAGAGAGAGAAAGAGAAGCTGTCAGTGAGAGAGAGAGAGAGAAGCTGTTAGTGAGAGAGAGAGAAGCTGTGAGTGACAGAGAGAGAGAAAGAGAAGCTGTGTGCGTGAGAGAGAGAGAGAAAGAGAAGCTGTAAGTGAGAGAGAGAGAGAAGCTGTGTGTGTGTGTGAGAGAGAAAGAGAAGCTGTGAGTGATAGAGAGAGAGAAAGAGAAGCTGTGAGTGAGAGAGAGAGAGAAAGATATGCTGTGAGTGAGTGAGTGAGAGAGTGAGAAGCTGTGAGTGAGAGAGAGAGGAGCTGGGAGTGAGTAAGAGAGAGAGAAGCTGTGAGTGAGAGAGAGAGAGAGAAGCTGTGAGTGAGGGAGAGAGAGAAAGAGAAGCTGTGAGTGAGAGAGAGAGAAAGAGAAGCTGTGAATGAGAGAGAGAGAAAAAGAAGCTGTGAGGGAGAGAGAGAGAGAGAAAGAAAGAGAAGCTCTGAGTGAGTGAGAGAGAAAGAGAAGCTGTGTGTGTGTGTGAGAGAGAGAAGCTGAGAGTGAGAGAGAGAGAGAGAATGAGAAGGTGTGAGTGAGAGAGAGAGACAAAGAGAAGCTGTGTGAGAGAGAGAGAACGAGAAGCTGTGAGTGAGAGAGAGAGAGAAAGAGAAGCTGTGAGTAAGAGAGAGGGAGAGAAGCTGTGAGTGTGTGAGAGAGAGAAAATCAGGGAGTGAGTAAGAGAGAGAGAGGGAAGCTGTGAGTGAGAGAGAGAGAAATAGAAGCTGTAAGTGAGAGAGAGAGAAAGAGAAACTGTGAGTGAAAGAGAGAGAGAGAAGCTGTAAGTGAGAGAGAAAGAGAAGCTGTGAGTGAGAGAGAGAGAGAAAGAGAAGCTGTAAGTGAGAGAGAGAAAGAGATGCTGTGAGTAAGTGAGAGAGTGAGAAGATGTGAGTGAGTGAGAGAGAGAGAAGCTGGGAGTGAGTAAGAGAGAGAGAGAAGCTGGGAGTGAGAGAGAGAGAAAGAAAGAAAGAGAAGCTGTGAGTGAGAGAGAGTGAGAGAGAGAGAAGCTGTGAGTGAGTGAGAGAGAGAGAAGCTGTGAGTGAGAGAGAGAGAGAAAGAGAAGGTGTGAGTGAGAGAGAGAGAGAAAGAGAAGCTGGTAGTGAGAGAGAGAGAGAGAAAGAAGGAGAAGCTGTGAGTGAGAGAGAGAGAAAGAGAAGCTGTGAATGAGAGAGAGAGAAAGAGAAGCTGTGTGAGAGAGATAGAGAAAGAGAAGCTGTGAGTGAGAGAAAGAGAAGCTGTGAGTGAGAGAGAGTGAGAAAGAGAAGCTGTGAGTGAGAGAGAGAGAAAGAGAAGCTGTGAATGAGAGAGAGAGAAAGAGAAGCTGTGTGTGAGAGAGAGAAGCTGTGAGTGAGAGAGAGAGGAAGAGAAGCTGTGAGTGAGAGAGAGAAATAGGTCTAAGTGAGTGAGAGAGAGAAAGAGAAGCTGTCAGTGAGAGAGAGAGAGAGAGAAGCTGTTAGTGAGAGAGAGAGAAGCTATGTGTGACAGAGAGAGAAAGAGAAGCTGTGTGTGTGATAGAGAGAGAGAAAGAGAAGCTGACCGTGAGAGAGAGAGAGAAAGAGAAGCTGTAAGTGAGAGAGAGAGAGAGAGAAGCTGTGTGTGAGAGAGAGAAAGAGAAGCTGTGAGGGAGAGAGAGATAGAGAAAGAGAAGCTGTGAGTGAGTGAGAGAGAAAGAGATGCTGTGAGTGATTGAGTGAGAGAGTGAGAAGCTGTGAGTGAGAGAGAGAGAGAGGAGCTGGGAGTGAGTAAGAGAGAAAGAAGCTGTGAGTGAGAGAGAGAGAAAGAAAGAAAGAGAAGCTGTGAGTGAGAGAGAGTGAGAGAGAGAGAAGCTGTGAGTGAGAGAGAGAGAGAAAGAGAAGCTGTGAGTGAGAGAGAGAGAGAAAGAGAATCTGTGAATGAGAGAGAGAGAAAAAGAAGCTGTGAGGGAGAGAGAGAGAAAGAGAAGCTGTGAGTGAGAGACAGAGAGAAAGAGAAGCTGTGAGTGAGAGAGAGAAAGAGAAGGTGTGTGTGTGTGAGAGAGAAAGAGAAGCTGTGAGTGAGTGAGAGAGAAAGAGAAGGTGTGTGTGTGAGAGAGAGAAAGAGAAGCTGTGAGTGAGAGAGAGAAAGAGAAGGTGTGTGTGTGTGAGAGAGAAAGAGAAGCTGTGAGTGAGAGAGAGAAAGAGAAGGTGTGTGTGTGTGAGAGAGAAAGAGAAGCTGTGAGTGAGAGAGAGAGAGAAAGAGAAGCTGTGAGTGAGAGAGAGAGAAGCTGTGAGTGACAGAGAGAGAGAGAGAAAGAGAAGCTGTGAGTGAGAGAAAGAGAAGCGGTGAGTGAGAGAGAGAGAGAAAGAGAAGCTGTGAATGAGAGAGAGAGAAAGAGAAGCTATGAGAGAGAGAGAAGCTGTGAGTGAGAGAGTGAGAGAAAGAGAAGCTGTGAGTGAGAGAGAGAGAGGGAGAAGCTGTGAGTGAGAGAGAGAGAGCAAGAGAAGCTGTGAGAGAGAGAAAGAGAAGGTGTGTGTGTGTGAGAGAGAAAGAGAAGCTGTGAGTGAGTGAGAGAGAAAGAGAAGCTGTGTGTGTGTGTGAGAGAAGGAGAAGCTGTGAGTGAGAGAGAGAGAGAAAAAGAGAAGCTGTGAGTGAGAGAGAGAGAGAAAGAGAAGCTGTGAGTGAGAGAGAGGGAGAGAAGCTGTGAGTGGGTGAGAGAGAGAAAATCAGGGAGTGAGTAAGAGAGAGAGAGGGAAGCTGTGAGTGATTGAGAGAGAGAAATAGAAGCTGTAAGTGAGAGAAAGAGAAACTGTGAGTGAAAGAGAGAGAGAAGCTGTGAGTGAGAGAGAGAGAGAAAGAGAAGCTGTGAGTGAGAGTGAGAGAGAAAGAGAAGCTGTGTGAGTGATAGAGAGAGAGAAAGAGAAGCTGAGAGTGAGTGAGAGAGAGAAAGAGATGGTGTAAGGGAGAGAGAGAGAAGCTGTGTGTGTGTGAGAGAGAAAGAAAAGCTGTGAGTGAGTGAGAGAGAGAGAGAAAGAGAAGCTGTGAGTCTGTGTGAGAGAGAGTGAGAAGCTGTGTGTGTGTGAGAGAGAAGCTGGGAGTGAGTAAGAGAGAGAGAGAAGCTGTGTGTGAGAGAGAGAAGCTGTGAGTGTGTGAGAGAGAGAAAGAGACGCTGTGAGTGAGAGAGAGTGAGAGAGAGAGAAGCTGTGAGTGAGTGAGAGAGAGAAGCTGTGTGTGTGAGAGAGAGAAAGAGAAGCTGTAAGTGAGAGAGAGTGAGAAAGAGAGAAGCTGTGAGTGAGAGAGTGAGAGAAATAGAAGCTGTGAGTGAGAGAGAGAGGGAAAGAGAAGCTGTGAGTGAGTGAGAGAGAAAGAGAAGCTGTGTGTGTGTGTGAGAGAGAGAAGCTGAGAGTGAGAGAGAGAGATAATGAGAAGCTGTGAGTGAGAGATAGAGACAAAGAGAAGCTGTGTGTGTGTGAGAGAGAGAACGAGAAGCTGTGAATGAGAGAGAGAGAGAAAGAGAAGCTGTGAATGAGAGAGAGAGAAAAAGAAGCTGTGAGGGAGAGAGAGAGAGAAAGACAAGCTGTGAGTGAGAGAGAGAGAGAAGCTGTTAGTGAGAGAGAGAGAAGCTGTGAGTGACAGAGAGAGAGAAAGAGAAGCTGTGTGCGTGAGAGAGAGAGAGAAAGAGAAGCTGTAAGTGAGAGAGAGAGAGAAGCTGTGTGTGTGTGAGAGAGAGAAAGAGAAGCTGTGAGTGATAGAGAGAGAGAAAGAGAAGCTGTGAGTGAGAGAGAGAGAGAAAGAGATGCTGTGAGTGAGTGAGTGAGAGAGTGAGAAGCTGTGAGTGAGAGAGAGAGGAGCTGGGAGTGAGTAAGAGAGAGAGAAGCTGTGAGTGAGAGAGAGAGAGAGAAGCTGTGAGTGAGGGAGAGAGAGAAAGAGAAGCTGTGAGTGAGAGAGAGAGAAAGAGAAGCTGTGAATGAGAGAGAGAGAAAAAGATGCTGTGAGGGGGAGAGAGAGAGAGAAAGAGAAGCTGTGAGTGAGAGACAGAGAGAAAGAGAAGCTGTGAGTGAGAGAGAGAGAGAAAGAGAAGCTGTGAGTGAGAGAGAGAGAGAGAAAGAAAGAGAAGCTGTGAGTGAGAGAGAGAGAGAAAGAGAAGCTGTGAATGAGAGAGAGAAAGAGAAGCTGTGTGTGAGAGAGAGAAAGAGAAGCTGTGAGTGACAGAGAGAGAGAAAGAGAAGCTGTGAGTGAGAGAAAGAGAAGCTGTGAGTGAGAGAGAGAGAAAGAGAAGCTGTGAATGAGAGAGAGAGAAAGAGAAGCTGTGTGAGAGAGAGAGAAGCTGTGAGTGAGAGAGTGAGAGAAAGAGAAGCTGTGAGTGAGAGAGAGAGAAAGAGAAGCTGTGAGTGAGAGAGAGAGCAAGAGAAGCTGTGAGTGAGAGAGAGAGAAAGAGAAGCTGTGTGTGTGTGAGAGAGAGAAAGAGAAGCTGTGAGTGAGTGAGAGAGAAAGAGAAGCTGTGTGTGTGAGAGAGAGAGAAGCTGAGAGTGAGAGAGAGAGAGAGAATGAGAAGGTGTGAGTGAGAGAGAGAGACAAAGAGAAGCTGTGTGTGAGAGAGAGAGAACGAGAAGCTGTGAGTGAGAGAGAGAGAGAAAGGGAAGCTGTGAGTGAGAGAGAGAGAGAAAGAGAAGCTGTGAGTGAGAGAGAGGGAGGGAAGCTGTGAGTGTGTGAGAGAGAGAAAATCAGGGAGTGAGAGAGAGAGAAAGAGAAACTGTGAGTGAAAGAGAGAGAGAAGCTGTAAGTGAGAGAGAGAGAGAAGCTGTGTGTGTGAGAGAGAGAAAGAGAAGCTGTGAGTGAGAGAGAGAGAGAAAGAGAAGCTGTGAATGAGAGAGAGAGAAAAAGATGCTGTGAGGGGGAGAGAGAGAGAGAAAGAGAAGCTGTGAGTGAGAGACAGAGAGAAAGAGAAGCTGTGAGTGAGAGAGAGAGAGAAAGAGAAGCTGTGAGTGAGAGAGAGAGAGAGAAAGAAAGAGAAGCTGTGAGTGAGAGAGAGAGAGAAAGAGAAGCTGTGAATGAGAGAGAGAAAGAGAAGCTGTGTGTGAGAGAGAGAAAGAGAAGCTGTGAGTGACAGAGAGAGAGAAAGAGAAGCTGTGAGTGAGAGAAAGAGAAGCTGTGAGTGAGAGAGAGAGAAAGAGAAGCTGTGAATGAGAGAGAGAGAAAGAGAAGCTGTGTGAGAGAGAGAGAAGCTGTGAGTGAGAGAGTGAGAGAAAGAGAAGCTGTGAGTGAGAGAGAGAGAAAGAGAAGCTGTGAGTGAGAGAGAGAGCAAGAGAAGCTGTGAGTGAGAGAGAGAGAAAGAGAAGCTGTGTGTGTGTGAGAGAGAGAAAGAGAAGCTGTGAGTGAGTGAGAGAGAAAGAGAAGCTGTGTGTGTGAGAGAGAGAGAAGCTGAGAGTGAGAGAGAGAGAGAGAATGAGAAGGTGTGAGTGAGAGAGAGAGACAAAGAGAAGCTGTGTGTGAGAGAGAGAGAACGAGAAGCTGTGAGTGAGAGAGAGAGAGAAAGGGAAGCTGTGAGTGAGAGAGAGAGAGAAAGAGAAGCTGTGAGTGAGAGAGAGGGAGGGAAGCTGTGAGTGTGTGAGAGAGAGAAAATCAGGGAGTGAGAGAGAGAGAAAGAGAAACTGTGAGTGAAAGAGAGAGAGAAGCTGTAAGTGAGAGAGAGAGAGAAGCTGTGTGTGTGAGAGAGAGAAAGAGAAGCTGTGAGTGAGAGAGAGAGAGAAAGAGAAGCTGTAAGTGAGAGAGAGAAAGAGATGCTGTGAGTAAGTGAGAGAGTGAGAAGATGTGAGTGAGTGAGTGAGAGAGAAGCTGGGAGTGAGTAAGAGAGAGAGAGAAGCTGTGAGTGAGAGAGAGAGAAAGAAAGAAAGAGAAGCTGTGAGTGAGAGAGAGTGAGAGAGAGAGAAGCTGTGAGTGAGAGAGAGAGAGAGAGAAGCTGTGAGTGAGAGAGAGAGAGAAAGAGCTGTGAGTGAGAGAGAGAGAGAAAGAAAGAGAAGGTGTGTGTGTGAGAGAGAGAAAGAGAAGCTGTGAGTGAGAGAGAGAGAGAAAGAAAGAGCAGCTGTGAGTGAGAGAGAGAGAGAAAGAGAAGCTGTGAATGAGAGAGAGAGAAAGAGAAGCTGTGTGAGAGAGATAGAGAAAGAGAAGCTGTGAGTGAGAGAAAGAGAAGCTGTGAGTGAGAGAGAGTGAGAAAGAGAAGCTGTGAGTGAGAGAGAGAGAGAGAAAGAGAAGCTGTGAATGAGAGAGAGAGAAAGAGAAGCTGTGTGAGAGAGAGAGAAGCTGTGAGTGAGAGAGAGAGAGAAAGTGAAGCTGTGAGTGAGAGAGAGAAATAGGTGTAAGTGAGTGAGAGAGAGGAAGAGAAGCTGTCAGTGAGAGAGAGAGAGAGAAGCTGTTAGTGAGAGAGAGAGAAGCTGTGAGTGACAGAGAGAGAGAAAGAGAAGCTGTGTGTGTGATAGAGAGAGAGAAAGAGAAGCTGAGCGTGAGAGAGAGAGAGAGAAAGAGCAGCTGTAAGTGAGAGAGAGAGAAGCTGTGTGTGTGAGAGAGAGAAAGAGAAGCTGTGAGTGAGAGAGAGATAGAGAAAGAGAAGCTGTGAGTGAGTGAGAGAGAAAGAGATGCTGTGAGTGATTGAGTGAGAGAGTGAGAAGCTGTGAGTGAGGGAGAGAGAGAGGAGCTGGGAGTGAGTAAGAGAGAGAGAAGCTGTGAGTGAGAGAGAGAGAAAGAAAGAAAGAGAAGCTGTGAGTGAGAGAGAGTGAGAGAGAGAGAAGCTGTGAGTGAGAGAGAGAGAGAAAGAGAAGCTGTGAGTGAGAGAGAGAGAGAAAGAGAAGCTGTGAATGAGAGAGAGAGAAAAAGAAGCTGTGAGGGAGAGAGAGAGAGAAAGACAAGCTGTGAGTGAGAGACAGAGAGAAAGAGAAGCTGTGAGTGAGAGAGAGAGAGAAAGAGAAGCTGTGAGTGAGAGAGAGAGAGAGAAAGAAAGAGAAGCTGTGAGTGAGAGAGAGAGAAAGAGAAGCTGTGAATGAGAGAGAGAGAAAGAGAAGCTGTGTGTGAGAGAGAGAGAAGCTGTGAGTGACAAATAGAGAGAGAAAGAGAAGCTGTGAGTGAGAGAAAGAGAAGCTGTGAGTGAGAGAGAGAGAGAAAGAGAAGCTGTGAATGAGAGAGAGAGAGAAAGAGAAGCTGTGAGAGAGAGAGAGAAGCTGTGAGTGAGAGAGTGAGAGAAAGAGAAGCTGTGAGTGAGAGAGAGATAGAGAGAAGCTGTTGGTGAGAGAGAGAGAGCAAGAGAAGCTGTGAGTGAGAGAGAGAAAGAGAAGGTGTGTGTGTATGAGAGAGAGAAAGAGAAGCTGTGAGTGAGTGAGAGAGAAAGAGAAGCTGTGTGTGTGTGAGAGAGAGAGAAGCTGAGAGTGAGAGAGAGAGAATGAGAAGGTGTGAGTGAGAGAGAGAGACAAAGAGAAGCTGTGTGTGTGTGAGAGAGAAGGAGAAGCTGTGAGTGAGAGAGAGAGAGAAAGAGAAGCTGTGAGTGAGAGAGAGAGAGAAAGAGAAGCTGTGAGTGAGAGAGAGGGAGAGAAGCTGTGAGTGTGTGAGAGAGAGAAAATCAGGGAATGAGTAAGAGAGAGAGGGAAGCTGTGAGTGATTGAGAGAGAGAAATAGAAGCTGTAAGTGAGAGAGAGAAAGAGAAACTGTGAGTGAAAGAGAGAGAAGCTGTGAGTGAGAGAGAGAGAGAGAAAGAGAAGCTGTGAGTGAGAGTGACAGAGAAAGAGAAGCTGTGTGAGTGATAGAGAGAGATAAAGAGAAGCTGAGAGTGAGTGAGAGAGAGAAAGAGATGCTGTAAGGGAGAGAGAGAGAAGCTGTGTGTGTGTGTGAGAGAGAAAGAAAAGCT
Organism: Bradypodion pumilum; assembly: GCA_035047305.1. Taxonomy (NCBI): domain Eukaryota; kingdom Metazoa; phylum Chordata; class Lepidosauria; order Squamata; family Chamaeleonidae; genus Bradypodion; species Bradypodion pumilum. Next base: position 226,434,761 of record JAWDJD010000002.1, on the reverse strand, counting down.
GTGAGTGAGAGAGAGAGAGAGAAAGAGAAGCTGTGAGTGTGTGTGAGAGAGAGTGAGAAGCTGTGTGTGTGTGAGAGAGAAGCTGGGAGTGAGTAAGAGAGAGAGAGAAGCTGTGAGAGAGAGAGAGAAGCTGTGAGTGTGTGAGAGAGAGAAAGAGAAGCTGTGAGTGAGAGAGAGTGAGAGTGAGAGAAGCTGTGAGTGAGTGAGAGAGAGAAGCTGTGTGTGTGTGAGAGAGAAAGAGAAGCTGTAAGTGAGAGAGAGTGAGAAAGTGAGAAGCTGTGAGTGAGAGAGTGAGAGAAATAGAAGCTGTGAGTGAGAGAGAGAGGGAAAGAGAAGCTGTGAGTGAGAGAGAGAAATAATGAGAAGCTGTGAGTGAGAGATAGAGACAAAGAGAAGCTGTGTGTGAGAGAGAGAGAACGAGAAGCTGTGAGTGAGAGAGAGAGAGAGAAAGAGAAGCTGTGAGTGAGAGAAAGAGAAGCTGTGAGTGAGAGAGAGAGAAAGAGAAGCTGTGAATGAGAGAGAGAGAAAGAGAAGCTGTGTGTGAGAGAGAGAAGCTGTGAGTGAGAGAGTGAGAGAAAGAGAATCTGTGAGTGAGAGAGAGAGAAAGAGAAGCTGTGAGTGAGAGAGAGAGAGCAAGAGAAGCTGTGAGTGAGAGAGAGAGAAAGAGAAGCTGTGTGTGTGTGAGAGAGAGAAAGAGAAGCTGTGAGTGAGTGAGAGAGAAAGAGAAGCTGTGTGTGTGAGAGAGAGAAGCTGAGAGTGAGAGAGAGAGAGAGAATGAGAAGGTGAGAGTGAGAGAGAGAGACAAAGAGAAGCTGTGTGTGAGAGAGAGAGAACGAGAAGCTGTGAGTGAGAGAGAGAGAGAAAGAGAAGCTGTGAGTGAGAGAGAGAGAGAAAGAGAAGCTGTGAGTGAGAGAGAGGGAGGGAAGCTGTGAGTGTGTGAGAGAGAGAAAATCAGGGAGTGAGAGAGAGAGAAAGAGAAACTGTGAGTGAAAGAGAGAGAGAGAAGCTGTAAGTGAGAGAGAGAGAAGCTGTGAGTGAGAGAGAGAGAGAGAGAAGCTGTGAGTGAGAGAGAGAGAGAGAAAGAGCTGTGAGTGAGAGAGAGAGAGAAAGAGAAGGTGTGAGTGAGAGAGAGAGAAAGAGAAGCTGTGAGTGAGAGAGAGAGAAAGAAAGAGAAGCTGTGAGTGAGAGAGAGAGAGAAAGAGAAGCTGTGAATGAGAGAGAGAGAAAGAGAAGCTGTGTGAGAGAGATAGAGAAAGAGAAGCTGTGAGTGAGAGAAAGAGAAGCTGTGAGTGAGAGAGAGTGAGAAAGAGAAGCTGTGAGTGAGAGAGAGAGAGAAAGAGAAGCTGTGAATGAGAGAGAGAGAAAGAGAAGCTGTGAGAGAGAGAGAGAAGCTGTGAGTGAGAGAGAGAGAGAAAGTGAAGCTGTGAGTGAGAGAGAGAAATAGGTGTAAGTGAGTGAGAGAGAGAAAGAGAAGCTGTCAGTGAGAGAGAGAGAGAGAAGCTGTTAGTGTGAGAGAGAGAAGCTGTGAGTGACAGAGAGAGAGAAAGAGAAGCTGTGTGTGTGATAGAGAGAGAGAAAGAGAAGCTGAGCGTGAGAGAGAGAGAGAGAAAGTGAAGCTGTAAGTCAGAGAGAGAGAGAAGCTGTGTGTGTGAGAGAGAGAAAGAGAAGCTGTGAGTGAGAGAGAGATAGAGAAAGAGAAGCTGTGAGTGAGTGAGAGAGAAAGAGATGCTGTGAGTGATTGAGTGAGAGAGTGAGAAGCTGTGAGTGAGAGAGAGAGAGAGGAGCTGGGAGTGAGTAAGAGAGAGAGAAGCTGTGAGTGAGAGAGAGAGAAAGAAAGAAAGAGAAGCTGTGAGTGAGAGAGAGTGAGAGAGAGAGAAGCTGTGAGTGAGAGAGAGAGAGAAAGAGAAGCTGTGAGTGAGAGAGAGTGAGAGTGGGAGAAGCTGTGAGTGAGTGAGAGAGAGAAGCTGTGTGTGTGAGAGAGAAAGAGAAGCTGTAAGTGAGAGAGAGTGAGAAAGAGAGAAGCTGTGAGTGAGAGAGTGAGAGAAATAGAAGCTGTGAGTGAGAGAGAGAGGGAAAGAGAAGCTGTGAGTGAGTGAGAGAGAAAGAGAAGCTGTGTGTGTGAGAGAGAGAGAGAAGCTGAGAGTGAGAGAGAGAAATAATGAGAAGCTGTGAGTGAGAGATAGAGACAAAGAGAAGCTGTGTGTGAGAGAGAGAGAACGAGAAGCTGTGAGTGAGAGAGAGAGAGAAAGAGAAGCTGTGAGTGAGAGAAAGAGAAGCTGTGAGTGAGAGAGAGAGAAAGAGAAGCTGTGAATGAGAGAGAGAGAAAGAGAAGCTGTGTGAGAGAGAGAGAAGCTGTGAGTGAGAGAGTGAGAGAAAGAGAAGCTGTGAGTGAGAGAGAGAGAAAGAGAAGCTGTGAGTGAGAGAGAGAGAGCAAGAGAAGCTGTGAGTGAGAGAGAGAGAAAGAGAAGCTGTGTGTGTGTGAGAGAGAGAAAGAGAAGCTGTGAGTGAGTGAGAGAGAAAGAGAAGCTGTGTGTGTGAGAGAGAGAGAAGCTGAGAGTGAGAGAGAGAGAGAGAATGAGAAGGTGTGAGTGAGAGAGAGAGACAAAGAGAAGCTGTGTGTGAGAGAGAGAGAACGAGAAGCTGTGAGTGAGAGAGAGAGAGAAAGAGAAGCTGTGAGTGAGAGAGAGAGAGAAAGAGAAGCTGTGAGTGAGAGGGAGGGAGGGAAGCTGTGAGTGTGTGAGAGAGAGAAAATCAGGGAGTGAGAGAGAGAGAAAGAGAAACTGTGAGTGAAAGAGAGAGAGAGAAGCTGTAAGTGAGAGAGAGAGAGAAGCTGTGTGTGTGTGAGAGAGAAAGAGAAGCTGTGAGTGAGAGAGAGAGAGAAAGAGAAGCTGTAAGTGAGAGAGAGAAAGAGATGCTGTGAGTAAGTGAGAGAGTGAGAAGATGTGAGTGAGTGAGTGAGAGAGAAGCTGGGAGTGAGTAAGAGAGAGAGAGAAGCTGTGAGTGAGAGAGAGAGAAAGAAAGAAAGAGAAGCTGTGAGTGAGAGAGAGTGAGAGAGAGAGAAGCTGTGAGTGAGAGAGAGAGAGAGAGAAGCTGTGAGTGAGAGAGAGAGAGAAAGAGCTGTGAGTGAGAGAGAGAGAGAAAGAGAAGGTGTGAGTGAGAGAGAGAGAGAAAGAGAAGCTGTGAGTGAGAGAGAGAGAAAGAAAGAGAAGCTGTGAGTGAGAGAGAGAGAGAAAGAGAAGCTGTGAATGAGAGAGAGAAAGAGAAGCTGTGTGAGAGAGATAGAGAAAGAGAAGCTGTGAGTGAGAGAAAGAGAAGCTGTGAGTGAGAGAGAGTGAGAAAGAGAAGCTGTGAGTGAGAGAGAGAGAGAAAGAGAAGCTGTGAATGAGAGAGAGAGAAAGAGAAGCTGTGAGAGAGAGAGAGAAGCTGTGAGTGAGAGAGAGAGAGAAAGTGAAGCTGTGAGTGAGAGAGAGAAATAGGTGTAAGTGAGTGAGAGAGAGAAAGAGAAGCTGTCAGTGAGAGAGAGAGAGAAGCTGTTAGTGAGAGAGAGAGAGAAAGAGCTGTGAGTGAGAGAGAGAGAGAAAGAGGTGTGAGTGAGAGAGAGAGAGAAAGAGAAGCTGTGAGTGAGAGAGAGAGAAAGAAAGAGAAGCTGTGAGTGAGAGAGAGAGGGAAAGAGAAGCTGTGAGTGAGTGAGAGAGAAAGAGAAGCTGTGTGTGTGAGAGAGAGAGAAGCTGAGAGTGAGAGAGAGAAATAATGAGAAGCTGTGAGTGAGAGAGAGAGACAAAGAGAAGCTGTGTGTGAGAGAGAGAGAACGAGAAGCTGTGAGTGAGAGAGAGAGAGAAAGAGAAGCTGTGAGTGAGAGAGAGAGAAAGAGAAGCTGTGAGTGAGAGGGAGGGAGAGAAGCTGTGAGTGTGTGAGAGACAGAAAATCAGGGAGTGAGTAAGAGAGAGAGAGGGAAGCTGTGAGTGTGAGAGAGAGAGAAATAGAAGCTGTAAGTGAGAGAGAGAGAAAGAGAAACTGTGAGTGAAAGAGAGAGAGAGAAGCTGTGAGTGAGAGAGAGAGAGAAAGAAAGAGAAGCTGTGAGTGAGAGCGAGAGAGAAAGAGAAGCTGTGTGAGTGATAGAGAGAGAGAAAGAGAAGCTGAGAGTGAGAGAGAGAGAGAAAGAGATGCTGTAAGTGAGAGAGAGAGAAGCTGTTTGTGAGAGAGAGAGAAAGAGAAGCTGTGAGTGAGAGAGAGAGAGAGAAAGAGAAGCTGTGAGTGAGAGAGAGAGAGAGTGAGAAGCTGTGTATTTGAGAGAGAGAGAAGCTGGGAGTGAGTAAGAGAGAGAGAGAGAAGCTGTGAGAGAGAGAAGCTGTGAGTGAGAGAGAGAGAAAGAGAAGCTGTGAGTGAAAGAGAGTGAGAGAGAAAGAGAAGCTGTGAGTGAGAGAGAGAAAGAGAGAGAGAGAAGCTGTGAGTGAGAGAGAGAGAGAGAGAAGCTGTGAGTGAGAGAGAGAGAAGCTGTGAGTGAGTGAGAGAGAGAGAATTAGGGAGTGAGTAAGAGAGAGAGAGAGAAGCTGTGAGTGAGAGAGAGAGAAATAGAAGCTGTAAGTGAGAGAGAGAAGCTGTGTGTGTGAGAGAGAGAGAAGCTGTGAGAGAGAGAGAGAGAGAAAGAGAAGCTGTGAGTGAGAGAGAGAGAGAAAGAAGCTGTGTGTGTGAGAGAGAGAAAGAGAAGCTGAGTGACAGAGAGAGACAGAGAAGCTGTGAGTGAGAGAGAGAGAGAAAAAGAAGCTGTGTGTGTGAGAGAGAGAAAGAGAATCTGTGAGTGAGAGAGAGAGAAAGAGAAGCTGTGAGTAACAGAGAGAGAGAAAGAGAAGCTATGAGTGAGTGAGAGAGAGAGAAGCTGTGAGTGAGTGATTGAGAGAGAGAGAAGCTGTGAGTGAGAGAGAGAGAAAGAAGCTGTAGGTGAGAGAGAGAAAAAGAAGTTGTGAGTGAGAGAGAGAGAGAGAGAAGCTGTGAGTGAGAGAGAGAAGAAGCTGTGAGTGAGAGAGAGAGAGAAGCTGTGAGTGAGAGAGAGAAAGAGAAGCTGTGTGTGTGAGAGAGAGAGAGAAAGAGAAGCTGTGAGTGAGTAAGAGAGAAAGAGAAGCTGTGTCTGAGAGAGAGAGAAAGAGAAGCTGAGAGTGAGAGAGAGAGAATGAGAAGTTGTGAGTGAGTGAGAGAGAGAGAAGCTGTGAGTGAGTGAGAGAGAGAAAGATCAGCTGTGAGCGAGTGCGAGAGAGAAAGAGCTGTGTGAGTGATAGAGAGAGAAAGAGAAGCTGAGAGTGAGAGAGAGAGAGAAAGAGATGCTGTAAGTGAGAGAGAGAGAGAAGCTGTGTGTGTGTGAGAGAGAAAGAGAAGCTGTGAGTGAGAGAGAGAGATAGAGAAAGAGAAGATTTGAGTGAGAGAGAGAGAGAAAGAGAAGCTGTGAGTGAGTAAGAGAGAAAGAGAAGCTGTGTCTGAGAGAGAGAGAAAGAGAAGCTGAGAGTGAGAGAGAGAGAATGCGAAGCTGTGAGTGAGTGAGAGAGAGAAGCTGTGAGTGAGTGAGAGAGAGAAAGAGCAGCTGTGAGCGAGAGCGAGAGAGAAAGAGCTGTGTGAGTGATAGAGAAAGAGAAGCTGAGAGTGAGAGAGAGAGAAAGAGATGCTGTAAGTGAGAGAGAGAGAGAAGCTGTGTGTGTGTGTGAGGGAAAGAGAAGCTGTGAGTGAGAGAGATAGAGAAAGAGAAGATTTGAGTGAGAGAGAGAGAAAGAGAAGCTGTGAGTGAGTTAGTGAGAGAGTGAGAAGCTGTGTGTGTGAGAGAGAGAGAAGCTGGGAGTGAGTAAGAGAGAGAGAGAGAAGCTGTGAGTGAGAGAGAGAGAGAAGCTGTGAGTGAGAGAGAGAGAGAGAAGCTGTGAGTGAGAGAGAGTGAGTGAGAAAGAGAAGCTGTGAGTGAGAGAGAGAAAGAGAGAGAGAAGCTGTTAGTGAGAGAGAGAGACAAAGAGAAGCTGTTTGTGTGTGAGAGAGAAAGAGAAGCTGTGAGTGAGAGAGAGAGAAGCTGTGAGTGAGAGAGAGAGAGAAGCTGTGAGTGAGAGAGAGAGGGAAGCTGTGAGTGAGTGAGAGAGAGAGAATCAGGGAGTGAGTAAGAGAGAGAGAGAGAAGCTGTGAGTGAGAGAGAGAGAGAAATAGAAGCTGTAAGTGAGAGAGAGAAGCTGTGTGTGAGAGAGATAGAGAAGCTGTGAGTGAGAGAGAGAGAGAAAGAGTAGCTGTGAGTGAGAGAGAGAGAAAGAAGCTGTGTGTGTGATAGAGAGAGAGAAAGAGAAGCTGAGTGAGAGAGAGAGAAAGAGAAGCTGCGAGTGAGAGAGAGAGAGAAAAAGAAGCTGTGTGTGTGTGAGAGAGAAAGAGAATCTGTGAGTGAGAGAGAGAGAAAGAGAAGCTGTGAGTAAGAGAGAGAGAGAAAGGGAAGCTATGAGTGAGTGAGTGAGAGAGAGAAGCTGTAAGTGAGGGAGAAGCTGTGTGAGAGAGAAAGAGAACCTGTGAGTGAGAGAGAGAGAGAAATAGAAGCTGTGAGTGAGAGAGAGGGAAAGAGATGCTGTGAGTGAGTGAGTGAGAGTGTGGGAAGCTATGAGTGAGACAGAGAGAGAGAAGCTGTGAGTGAGAGAGAGAGAAGCTGGGAGTGAGTAAGAGAGAGAGAAGCTGTGAATGAGAGAGAGAGAGAGAGAAAGAGAAGCTGGGAGTGAGAGAGATAGAAAGAGAAGCTGTGAGTGAGAGAAGGAGAGAGAAGATGTGAGAGAGAGAGAGAGAGAATCAGGGAGTAAGAGAGAGAGAAGCTGTGAGTGAGAGAGAGAGAGAAATAGAAGGTGTAAGTGAGAGAGAGAAAGAGAAGCTGTGAGTGAGAGAGAGAAGCTGTTAGTGAGAGAGGGAGAAGCTGTGAGTGACAGAGAAAGAGAAGCTGTGTGTGTGAGAGAGAGAGAAAGAGAAGCTGAGAGTGAGAGAGAGAGAGAAAGAGATGCTGTAAGTGAGTGAGAGAGAAGCTGTTTGTGAGAGAGAGAGAAAGAGAAGCTGTGAGTGAGAGAGAGAGAGAGAAAGAGAAGCTGTGAGTGAGAGAGAGAGAGTGAGAAGCTGTGTGTGTGTGAGAGAGAGAAGCTGGGAGTGAGTAAGAGAGACAGAGAGAAGCTGTGAGAGAGAGAGAGAGAGAAGCTGTGAGTGAGAGAGAGAGAAAGAGAAGCTGTGAGTGAGAGAGAGTGAGAGAGAAAGAGAAGCTGTGAGTGAGAGAGAGAAAGAGAGAGAGAGAAGCTGTGAGTGAGAGAGAGAGAGAGAGAGAGAGAAGCTGTGTGTGAGAGAGAAAGAGAAGCTGTGTGAGAGAGAGAGAGAGAAGCTGTGAGTGAGAGAGATAAGCTGTGAGTGAGAGAGAGAGAAGCTGTGAGTGAGTGAGAGAGAGAGAATCAGGGAGTGAGTAAGAGAGAGAGAGAGAGAATCTGTGAGTGAGAGAGAGAGAAATAGAAGCTGTAAGTGAGAGAGAGAAGCTGTGTGTGTGTGAGAGGGAGAGTAGCTGAGTGTGAGAGAGAGTGAAAGAGAAGCTGTGAGTGAGAGAGAGAGAGAAAGAAGCAGTGTGTGTGATAGAGAGAGAGAAAGAGAAGCTGAGTGAGAGAGAGACAGAGAAGCTCTGAGTGAGAGAGAGAGAGAAAAAGAAGCTGTGTGTGTGTGAGAGAGAAAGAGAATCTGTGAGTGAGAGAGAGAGAAAGAGAGAAGCTGTGAGAGAGAGAGAGAAAGAGAAGCTGTGTGTGTGAGAGAGAGAGAGAAAGAGAAGCTGTGAGTGAGTAAGAGAGAAAGAGTAGCTGTGTCTGAGAGAGAGAGAAAGAGAAGCTGAGAGTGAGAGAGAGAGAATGAGAAGCTGTGAGTGAGTGAGAGAGAGAGAGAAGCTGTGAGTGAGTGAGAGAGAGAAAGAGCAGCTGTGAGCGAGAGCGAGAGAGAAAGAGCTGTGTGAGTGATAGAGAGAGAGAAAGAGAAGCTGAGAGTGAGAGAGAGAGAGAAAGAGATGCTGTAAGTGAGAGAGAGAGAGAAGCTGAGTGTGTGAGAGAGAAAGAGAAGCTGTGAGTGAGAGAGAGAGATAGAGAAAGAGAAGATTTGAGTGAGAGAGAGAGAGAAAGAGAAGCTGTGAGTGAGTGAGTGAGAGAGTGAGAAGCTGTGTGTGAGAGAGAGAGAAGCTGGGAGTGAGTAAGAGAGAGAGAGAGTAGCTGTGAGTGAGAGAGAGAGAAGCTGTGAGTGAGAGAGAGAGAGAAGCTGTGAGTGAGAGAGAGTGAGAGAAAGAGTAGCTGTGAGTGAGAGAGAGAGAAAGAAGCTGTGTGTGTGATAGAGAGAGAGAAAGAGAAGCTGAGTGAGAGAGAGAGAAAGAGAAGCTGTGAGTGAGAGAGAGAGAGAAAAAGAAGCTGTGTGTGTGTGAGAGAGAAAGAGAATCTGTGAGTGAGAGAGAGAGAAAGATAAGCTGTGAGTAAGAGAGAGAGAGAAAGAGAAGCTATGAGTGAGTGAGTGAGAGAGAGAAGCTGTAAGTGAGAGAGAGAAAGAGAGAGAGAGAAGCTGTGAGAGAGAGAGACAAAGAGAAGCTGTGTGTGTGTGAGAGAGAAAGAGAAGCTGTGAGTGAGAGAGAGAGAAGCTGTGAGTGAGAGAGAGAGAGAGAAGCTGTGAGTGAGAGAGAGAGAAGCTGTGAGTGAGTGAGTGAGAGAGAATCAGGGAGTGAGTAAGAGAGGGAGAGAAGCTGTGAGTGAGAGAGAGAGAGAAATAGAAGCTGTAGTGAGAGAGAGAAGCTGTGTGTGTGTGAGAGAGAGTAGCTGTGAGTGAGAGAGAGAGAGAGAAAGAGTAGCTGTGAGTGAGAGAGAGAGAAAGAAGCTGTGTGTGTGATAGAGAGAGAGAAAGAGAAGCTGAGTGAGAGAGAGAGAAAGAGAAGCTGTGAGTGAGAGAGAGAGAGAAAAAGAAGCTGTGTGTGTGTGAGAGAGAAAGAGAATCTGTGAGTGAGAGAGAGAGAAAGATAAGCTGTGAGTAAGAGAGAGAGAGAAAGAGAAGCTATGAGTGAGTGAGTGAGAGAGAGAAGCTGTAAGTGAGAGAGAGAAGCTGTGTGTGTGAGAGAGAAAGAGAACCTGTGAGTGAGAGAGAGAGAGAGAAATAGAAGCTGTGAGTGAGAGAGAGGGAAAGAGATGCTGTGAGTGAGTGAGTGAGAGAGTGGGAAGCTGTGAGTGAGTGAGAGAGAGAAGCTGTGAGTGAGTAAGAGAGAGAGAGAAGCTGTGAGTGAGTGAGACAGAGAGAGAGAAGTTGTGAGTGAGAGAGAGAGAAGCTGGGAGTGAGTAAGAGAGAGAGAAGCTGTGAATGAGAGAGAGAGAGAAAGAAAGAGAAGCTGTGAGTGAGAGTGAGAGAAAGAGAAGCTGTGAGTGAGAGAGATAGAAAGAGAAGCTGTGAGAGAGAGAGAGAGAGAGAATCAGGGAGTAAGAGAGAGAAAAGCTGTGAGTGAGAGAGACAGAGAAATAGAAGGTGTAAGTGAGAGAGAGAAAGAGAAGCTGTGAGTGAGAGAGAGAGAAGCTGTAAGTGAGAGAGGGAGAAGCTGTGAGTGACAGAGAAAGAGAATCTGTGTGTGAGAGAGAGAGAGAAAGAGAAGCTGAGAGTGAGAGAGAGAGAGAGAAAGAGAAGCTGTAAGTGAGAGAGAGAAAGAGATGCTGTGAGTAAGTGAGAGAGTGAGAAGATGTGAGTGAGTGAGAGAGAGAGAAGCTGGGAGTGAGTAAGAGAGAGAGAGAAGCTGTGAGTGAGAGAGAGAGAAAGAAAGAAAGAAAGAAAGAGAAGCTGTGAGTGAGAGAGAGTGAGAGAGAGAGAAGCTGTGAGTGAGAGAGAAGCTGTGTGAGAGAGAAAGAGAACCTGTGAGTGAGAGAGAGAGAGAAATAGAAGCTGTGAGTGAGAGAGAGGGAAAGAGATGCTGTGAGTGAGTGAGTGAGAGAGTGGGAAGCTGTGAGTGAGTGAGAGAGAGAGAAGCTGTGAGTGAGTAAGAGAGAGAGAGAGAGAAGCTGTGAGTGAGTGAGACAGAGAGAGAGAAGCTGTGAGTGAGAGAGAGAGAAGCTGGGAGTGAGTAAGAGAGAGAGAGAAGCTGTGAATGAGAGAGAGAGAAAGAAAGAGAAGCTGTGAGTGAGAGTGAGAGAAAGAGAAGCTGTGAGTGAGAGAGATAGAAAGAGAAGCTGTGAGAGAGAGAGAGAGAATCAGGGAGTAAGAGAGAGAAAAGCTGTGAGTGAGAGAGACAGAGAAATAGAAGGTGTAAGTGAGAGAGAGAAAGAGAAGCTGTGAGTGAGAGAGAGAGAGAAGCTGTAAGTGAGAGAGGGAGAAGCTGTGAGTGACAGAGAAAGAGAAGCTGTGTGTGAGAGAGAGAGAGAGAGAAAGAGAAGCTGAGAGTGAGAGAGAGAGAAAGAGAAGCTGTAAGTGAGAGAGAGAAAGAGATGCTGTGAGTAAGTGAGAGAGTGAGAAGATGTGAGTGAGTGAGAGAGAGAGAAGCTGGGAGTGAGTAAGAGAGAGAGAGAAGCTGTGAGTGAGAGAGAGAGAAAGAAAGAGAAGCTGTGAGTGAGAGAGAGTGAGAGAGAGAGAAGCTGTGAGTGAGTGAGAGAGAGAGAGAGAAGCTGTGAATGAGTGAGAGAGAGAAAGAGCTGTGAGTGAGAGAGAGAGAGAAAGAGAAGCTGTGAGTGAGAGAGAGAGAAAGAGAAGCTGTGAGTGAGAGAGAGAGAGTGAAAGAAAGAGAAGCTGTGAGTGAGAGAGAGAGAGAAAGAGAAGCTGTGAATGAGAAAGAGAGAAAGAGAAGCTGTGTGAGAGAGAGAAGCTGTGAGTGAGAGAGAGAGAGAAAGAGAAGCTGTGAGTGAGAGAGAGAGTGAGAGAAGCTGTGAGTGAGAGAGAGAGAGAGAAGCTGTGAGTGATAGAGAGAGAAAGAGAAGCTGTGTGTGTGATAGAGAGAGAGAAAGAGAAGCTAAGATAGAGAGAGAGAAAGAGAAGCTGTAAGTGAGAGAGAGAAAGAGAAGCTGTATGAGAGACAGAGAGAAAGAGCAGCTGTGTGAGAGAGAGAGAGAGAAAGAGAAGCTGTGAATTAGCGAGAGAGAGAGAGTGAGAAGCTGTGAGTGAGGGAGAGAGAGAAGTTGGGAGTGAGTAAGAGCAAGAGAGAGAAGCTGTGAAGCTGTGAGTGAGAGAGAGAGAGAAGTTGGGAGTGAGTAAGAGCAAGAGAGAGAAGCTGTGAATGGGAGAGAGAGAGAAAGAAAGAGAAGCTGTGAGTGAGAAAATGAGAGAAAGAGTAGCTGTAAGTGAGAGAGAGTGAGAAAGAGAGAAGCTGCGAGTGAGTGAGAGAGAGGGGATGAGAAGCTGTGAGTGAGAGAGAGAGAAAGAGAAGCTGTGAGTTAGAGAGAGAGAGAGAGAAGCTGAGAGTGAGAGAGAGAGAGAGAATCAGGGAGTAAGAGAGAGAGAGAAGCTGTGAGTGAGAGAGAGAGAGAAATAGGTGTAAGTGAGAGAGAGAGAGAAAGAGTAGCTGTGAGTGAGTGAGAGAGAGAGAAGCTGTTAGTGAGAGAGAGAAGCTGTGAGTGACAGAGAGAGAAGAGAAGCTGTAAGTGAGAGAGAGAGAGAAGCTGTGTGTGTGTGAGAGAGAGAAAGAGAAGCTGTGAGTGAGACAGAGAGAGAGAAAGAGAAGCTGTGAGTGAGAGAGAGAGAAAGAGATGCTGTGAGTGAGTGAGTGAGTGAGTGAGAAGCTGTGAGTGAGAGAGAGAGAGGAGCTGGGAGTGAGTAAGAGAGAGAGAAGCTGTGAGTGAGAGAGAGAGAGAAAGAAAGAAAGAGAAGCTGTGAGTGTGAGAGAGTGAGAGAGAGAGAAGCTGTGAGTGAGAGAGAGAGAGAGAAGCTGTGAGTGAGGGAGAGAGAGAAAGAGAAGCTGTGAGTGAGAGAGAGAGAGAAAGAGAAGCTGTGAATGAGAGAGAGAGAAAAAGAAGCTGTGAGGGAGAGAGAGAGAGAGAAAGAGAAGCTGTGAGTGAGAGACAGAGAAAGAGAAGCTGTGAGTGAGAGAGAGAGAGAGAAGCTGTGAGTAACAGAGAGAGAGAGAAAGAGAAGCTGTGAGTGAGAGAAAGAGAAGCTGTGAGTGAGAGAGAGAGAGAAAGAGAAGCTGTGAATGAGAGAGAGAGAAAGAGAAGCTGTGTGTGAGAGAGAGAGAAGCTGTGAGTGAGAGAGTGAGAGAAAGAGAAGCTGTGAGTGAGAGAGAGAGAAAGAGAAGCTGTGAGTGAGAGAGAGAGAGCAAGAGAAGCTGTGAGTGAGAGAGAGAGTAAGAGAAGCTGTGTGTGTGTGAGAGAGAGGAAGAGAAGCTGTGAGTGAGTGAGAGAGAAAGAGAAGCTGTGTGTGTGAGAGAGAGAGAGAAGCTGAGAGTGAGAGAGAGAGAGAATGAGAAGGTGTGAGTGAGAGAGAGAGACAAAGAGAAGCTGTGTGTGAGAGAGAGAGAACGAGAAGCTGTGAGTGAGAGAGAGAGAGAAAGAGAAGCTGTGAGTGAGAGAGAGAGAGAAAGAGAAGCTGTGAGTGAGAGAGAGGGAGAGAAGCTGTGAGTGTGTGAGAGAGAGAAAATCAGGGAGTGAGTAAGTGATAGAGAGGGAAGTTGTGAGTGAGAGAGAGAGAGAAATAGAAGCTGTAAGTGAGAGAGAGAGAGAGAAACTGTGAGTGAAAGAGAGATAGAGAAGCTGTGAGTTAGAGAGAGAGAGAGAAGCTGAGAGTGAGAGAGAGAGAGAGAATAAGGGAGTAAGAGAGAGAGAGAGAAGCTGTGAGTGAGAGAGAGAGAGAAATAGGTGTAAGTGAGTGAGAGAGAGAAAGAGTAGCTGTGAGTGAGAGAGAGAGAGAGAAGCTGTTAGTGAGAGAGAGAGAAGCTGTGAGTGACAGAGAGAGAGAAAGAGAAGCTGTGTGTGTGATAGAGAGAGAGAAAGAGAAGCTGAGAGTGAGAGAGAGAGAGAGAAAGAGAAGCTGTAAGTGAGAGAGAGAGAGAGAAGCTGTGTGTGAGAGAGAGAAAAAGAGAAGCTGTGAGTAAGAGAGAGAGAGAGAAAGAGAAGCTGTGTGTGTGAGAGAGAAAGAGAAGCTGTGAGTGACAGAGAGAGAGAGAAAGAGAAGCTGTGAGTGAGAGAGAGAGAGAAAGAGAAGCTGTGAATGAGAGAGAGAGAAAGAGAAGCTGTGTGTGTGTGAGAAAGAAGCTGTGATTGAGAGAGAGAGAGAAAGAGAAGCTGTGAATGAGAGAGAGAGAAAAAGAAGCTGTGAGTGAGAGAGAGAGAGAAAGAAAAGCTGTGAGTGAGAGACAGAGAGAAAGAGAAGCTGTGAGTGAGAGAGAGAGAGAAAGAGAAGCTGTGAGAGAGAGAGAGAGAAAGAAAGAGAAGCTGTGAGTGAGAGAGAGAGAGAAAGAGAAGCTGTGAATGAGAGAGAGAAAGAGAAGCTGTGTGAGAGAGAGAGAAAGAGAAGCTGTGAGTGACAGAGAGAGAGAGAAAGAGAAGCTGTGATTGAGAGAAAGAGAAGGTGTGAGTGAGAGAGAGAGAAAGAAAGAGAAGCTGTGAATGAGAGAGAGAGAAAGAGAAGCTGTGTGTGTGAGAGAGAGAAGCTGTGAGTGAGAGAGTGAGAGAAAGAGAAGCTGTGAGTGAAAGAGAGAGAAAGAGAAGCTGTGAGTGAGAGAGAGAGAGCAAGAGAAGCTGTGAGTGAGAGAGAGAGAAAGAGAAGCTGTGTGTGTGAGAGAGAGAGAAAGAAAGAGAAGCTGTGGGTTAGTGAGAGAGAAAGAGAAGCTGTGTGTGTGTGAGAGAGAGAGAAGCTGAGAGTGAGAGAGTGAATGAGAAGGTGTGAGTGAGAGAGAGAGACAAAGAGAAGCTGTTTGTGTGAGAGAGAGAACGAGAAGCTGTGAGTGAGAGAGAGAGAAAGAGAAGCTGTGAGTGAGTGAGAGAGAGAAAGAGAAGCTGTGAGTGAGAGAGAGAGAAAGAGAAACTGTGAGTGAAAGAGAGAGAGAGAAGCTGTGAGTGAGAGAGAGAGAGAAAGAGAAGCTGTGAGTGAGAGAGAGAGAGAACGAGAAGCTGTGTGAGTGATAGAGAGAGAGAAAGAGAAGCTGAGAGTGAGAGAGAGAGAGAAAGAGATGCTGTAAGGGAGAGAGAGAGAAGCTGTGTGTGTGTGAGAGAGAAAGAAAAGCTGTGAGTGAGAGAGAGAGAGAAAGAGAATCTGTGAGTGTGTGAGAGAGAGAATGAGAAGCTGTGTGTGTGAGAGAGAGAGATGCTGGGAGTGAGTAAGAGAGAGAGAGAAGCTGTGAGAGAGAGAGAGAGAAAGAGAAGCTTTGTGTGTGTGAGAGAGAGAAAGAGAAGCTGTGAGTGAGTGAGAGAGAAAGAGAAGCTGTGAGTGAGTGAGAGAGAGAAGCTGTGTGTGTGTGAGAGAGAAAGAGAAGCTGTAAGTGAGAGAGAGTGAGAAAGAGAGAAGCTGTGAGTGAGAGAGTGAGACAAATAGAAGGTGTGAGTGAGAGAGAGAGAAAGAGAAGCTGTGAGTGAAAGAGAGAGAGAAAGAGAAGCTGTTAGTGAGAGAGAGAGAGAAAGAGAAGCTGTGTGTGTGTGAGAGAGAGAGAAGCTGAGAGTGAGAGAGAGAGAATGAGAAGGTGTGAGTGAGAGAGAGAGACAAAGAGAAGCTGTGTGTGTGAGAGAGAGAAAGAGAAGCTGTCAGTGAGAGAGAGAGAAAGAGAAGCTGTGAGTGAGAGGGAGGGAGAGAAGCTTTGAGTGTGTGAGAGAGAGAAAATCAGGGAGTGAGTAAGAGAGAGAGGGAAGCTGTGAGTGAGAGAGAGAGAGAAATAGAAGCTGTAAGTGAGAGAGAGAGAAAGAGAAACTGTGAGTGAAAGAGAGAGAAGCTATGAGTGAGAGAGAGAGAGAAAGAGAAGCTGTGAGTGAGAGTGAGAGAGAACGAGAAGCTGTGTGAGTGATAGAGAGAGAGAAAGAGAAGTTGAGACGAAGTGAGAGAGAGAAAGAGATGCTGTAAGGGAGAGAGAGAGAAGCTGTGTGTGTGTGAGAAAGAAAAGCTGTGAGTGAGAGAGAGAGAGAAAGAGAAGCTGTGAGTGTGAGAGAAAGAGAATGAGAAGCTGTGTGTGTGAGAGAGAGAGAAGCTGGGAGTGAGTAAGAGAGAGAGAGAAGCTGTGAGAGAGAGAGAGAAAGAGAAGCTGTGTGTGTGTGTGAGAGAGAAAGAGAAGCTGTGAGTGAGTGAGAGAGAAAGAGAAGCTGTGAGTGAGTGAGAGAGAGAAGCTGTGTGTGTGTGAGAGAGAAAGAGAAGCTGTAAGTGAGAGAGAGTGAGAAAGAGAGAAGCTGTGAGTGAGAGAGTGAGAGAAATAGAAGCTGTGAGTGAGAGAGAGAAAGAGAAGCTGTGAGTGAGAGAGAGAGAGAAAGAGAAGCTGTGAGTGACAGCGAGAGAGAAAGAGAAGCTGTGTGTGTGTGTGAGAGAGAAAGAGAAGCTGTGAGTGAGTGAGAGAGAAAGAGAAGCTGTGTGTGTGTGAGAGAGAGAAGCTGAGAGTGAGAGAGAGAGAGAATGAGAAGGTGTGAGTGAGAGAGAGAGACAAAGAGAAGCTGTGTGTGTGAGAGAGAGAACGAGAAGCTGTGAGTGAGAGAGAGAGAGAAAGAGAAGCTGTGAGTGAGAGAGAGAGAGAAAGAGAAGCTGTGAGTGAGAGGGAGGGAGAGAAGCTGTGAGTGTGTGAGAGAGAGAAAATCAGGGAGTGAGTAAGAGAGAGAGAGGGAAGCTGTGAGTGAGAGAGAGAGAGAAATAGAAGCTGTAAGTGAGAGAGAGAAAGAGAAACTGTGAGTGAAAGAGAGAGAGAGAAGCTGTGAGTGAGAGAGAGGGAAAGAAAGAGAAGCTGTGAGTGAGAGCGAGAGAGAAAGAGAAGGTGTGTGAGTGATAGAGAGAGAGAAAGAGAAGCTGAGAGTGAGAGAGAGAGAGAAAGAGATGCTGTAAGTGAGAGAGAGAGAGAAGCTGTGTGTGTGAGAGAGAGAAAGAGAAGCTGTGAGTGAGAGAGAGAGAGAGAAAGAGAAGCTGTGAGTGAGAGAGAGAGAGAGTGAGAAGCTGTGTGTGTGTGTGAGAGAGAAGCTGGGAGTGAGTAAGAGAGAGAGAAGCTGTGTGTGTGAGAGAGAGAAGCTGTGAGTGAGAGAGTGAGAGAAATAGAAGCTGTGAGTGAGAGAGAGAAAGAGAAGCTGTGAGTGAGAGAGAGAGAGAGAAAGAGAAGCTGTGAGTGAGAGAGAGAGAGAAAGAGAAGCTGTGTGTGTGTGAGAGAGAGAAAGAGAAGCTGTGAGTGAGTGAGAGAGAAAGAGAAGCTATGTGTGTGAGAGAGAGAGAAGCTGAGAGTGAGAGAGAGAGAATGAGAAGGTGTGAGTGAGAGAGAGAGACAAAGAGAAGCTGTGTGTGAGAGAGAGTGCACGAGAAGCTGTGAGTGAGAGAAAGAGAGAAAGAGAAGCTGTGAGTGAGAGAGAGAGAGAAAGAGAAGCTGTGAGTGAGAGGGAAGGAGAGAAGCTGTGAGAGTGTGAGAGAGAGAAAATCAGGGAGAGAGTAAGAGAGAGAGGGGGAAGCTGTGAGTGAGAGAGAGAGAGAAATAGAAGCTGTAAGTGAGAGAGAGAGAAAGAGAATCTGTGAGTGAAAGAGAGAGAGAGAAGCTGTGAGTGAGAGAGAGAAGGAAAGAAAGAGAAGCTGTGAGTGACAGCGAGAGAGAAAGAGAAGCTGTGTGAGTGATAGAGAGAGAAAGAGAAGCTGAGAGTGAGAGAGAGAGAAATAGAAGCTGTAAGTGAGAGAGAGAAGCTGTGTGTGTGTGAGAGAGAGAGAAGCTGTGAGTGAGAGAGAGAGAGAGAAAGAGAAGCTGTGAGTGAGGGAGAGAGAGAGAAAGAGAAGCTGAGTGAGAGAGAGAGACAGAGAAGCTGTGAGTGAGAGAGAGAGAAAAAAAGAAGCTGTGTGTGTGAGAGAGAGAAAGAGAATCTGTGAGTGAGAGAGAGAGAAAGAGAAGCTGTGAGTAAGAGAGAGAGAGAGAAAGAGAAGCTAAGAGTGAGTGAGTGAGAGAGAGAGAAGCAGTGAGTGAGAGAGAGAAGCTGTGAGTGAGAGAGAGAGAGAAAGAAGCTGTAGGTGAGAGAGAGAAAAAGAAGCTGTGAGTGAGAGAGAGAGAAGCTGTGAGTGAGAGAGAAGGAGAAGCTGTGAGTGAGAGAGAGAGTGAGAAGCTGTGAGTGAGAGAGAAAAAGAGAAGCTGTTGTGTGTGAGAGAGAGAGAGAAAGAGAAGCTGTGAATGAGTAAGAGAGAAAGAGAAGCTGAGTGTGAGAGAGAGAATGAGAAGCTGTGAGTGAGAGAGAGAGAGAAAGAAAAGCTGTGAGTAATAGAGAGAGAGAAAGAGAAGCTGAGAGAGAAAGAGAAGCTGTGTGTGTGTGAGAGAGAGAAAGAGAAGCTGTGAGTGAGTGAGAGAGAAAGAGAAGCTGTGTGTGTGAGAGAGAGAGAGAAGCTGAGAGTGAGAGAGAGAGAATGAGAAGGTGTGAGTGAGAGAGAGAGACAAAGAGAAGCTGTGTGTGAGAGAGAGAGAACGAGAAGCTGTGTGTGTGAGAGAGAGAAAGAGAAGCTGTGAGTGAGGGAGAGAGAGAAAGCGAAGCTGTGAGTGAGAGGGAGGGAGAGAAGCTGTGAGTGAGAGAGAGAGAGAAAGAAGCTGTAGGTGAGAGAGAGAAAGTGAAGCTGTGAGTTTGAGAGAGAGAGAATGAGAAGCTGTGTGTGTGTGAGAGAGAGAAGCTGTGAGTGAGTAAGAGAGAGAGAGAAGCTGTGTGAGAGAGAGAGAGAGAAAGAGAAGCTGTGTGTGTGTGTGAGAGAGAAAGAGAAGCTGTGAGTGAGTGAGAGAGAAAGAGAAGCTGTGAGTGAGTGAGAGAGAGAAGCTGTGTGTGAGAGAGAGAGAAAGAGAAGCTGTAAGTGAGAGAGAGTGAGAAAGAGAGAAGATGTGAGTGAGAGAGTGAGAGAAATAGAAGCTGTGAGTGAGAGAGAGAAAGAGAAGCTGTGAGTGAGAGAGAGAGAGAGAGAAAGAGAAGCTGTGAGTGAGAGAGAGAGAAAGAGAAGCTGTGTGTGTGTGAGAGAGAGAAAGAGAAGCTGTGAGTGAGTGAGAGAGAAAGAGAAGCTGTGTGTGTGTGAGAGAGAGAGAAGCTGAGAGTGAGAGAGAGAGAATGAGAAGGTGTGAGTGAGAGAGAGAGACAAAGAGAAGCTGTTTGTGTGAGAGAGTGAACGAGAAGCTGTGAGTGAGAGAGAGAGAGAAAGAGAAGCTGTGAGTGAGAGAGAGAGAGAAAGAGAAGCTGTGAGTGAGAGAGAAGGAGAAGCTGTGAGTGAGAGAGAGTGAGAAGCTGTGAGTGAGAGAGAGAAAGAGAAGCTGTGGTGTGACAGAGAGAGAGAGAAAGAGAAGCTGTGAGTGAGTAAGAGAGAAAGAGAAGCTGTGTCTGAGAGAGAGAGAAAGAGAAGCTGAGAGTGAGAGAGAGAGAAAGAGAAGCTGTGAGTGAGAGGCAGGGAGACAAGCTGTGAGTGTGTGTGAGAGAGAAAATCAGGGAGTGAGTAAGAGAGAGAGAGGGAAGCTGTGAGTGAGAGAGAGAGAGAAATAGAAGCTGTAAGTGAGAGAGAGAGAAAGAGAAACTGTGAGTGAAAGAGAGAGAGAGAAGCTGTGAGTGAGAGAGAGAGAAAGAAAGAAAGAGAAGCTGTGAGTGAGAGCGAGAGAGAAAGGGAAGCTGTGTGAGTGATAGAGAGAGAGAAAGAGAAGCTGAGAGTGAGAGAGAGAGAGAAAGAGATGCTGTAAGTGAGAGAGAGAGAAGCTGTGTGTGTGAGAGAGAGAAAGAGAAGCTGTGAGTGAGAGAGAGAGAGAAAGAGAAGCTGTGAGAGAGAGAGAAGCTGTGAGTGAGAGAGAAAGACAGAGAAGCTGTGAGAGAGAGAGAGTGAGAGAGAAAGAGAAGCTGTGAGAGAGAGAGAGAAAGAGAGAGAGAAGCTGTGAGTGAGAGAGAGAGAGAGAAAGAGAAGCTGTGAGTGAGAGAGAGAGTGAGAAGCTGTGTGTGTGTGAGAGAGAGAAGCTGGGAGTGAGTAAGAGAGAGAGAGAGAAGCTGTGTGTGAGAGAGAGAGAGAAGCTGTGAGTGAGTGAGAGAAAGAAAGAGAAGCTGTGAGTGAGAGAGAGTGAGAGAGAAAGAGAAGCTGTGAGTGAGAGAGAAAGAGAGAGAGAAGCTGTGAGTAAGAGAGAGAGAGAGAAAGAGAAGCTGTGTGTGTGAGAGAGAGAAAGAGAAGCTGTGAGTGAGAGAGAGAGAGAGAGAAGCTGTGAGTGAGTGAGAGAGAGAGAAGCTGTGAGTGAGAGAGAGAGAAGCTGTGAGTGAGTGAGAGAGAGAGAATCAAGGAGTGAGTAAGAGAGAGAGAAGCTGTGAGAGAGAGAAATAGAAGCTGTAAGTGAGAGAGAGAAGCTGTGTGTGTGTGAGAGAGAGAAGCTGTGAGTGAGTAAGAGAGAAAGAGAAGCTGTGTCTGAGAGAGAGAGAAAGAGAAGCTGAGAGTGAGAGAGAGAATGAGAAGCTGTGAGTGAGAGAGAGAGAGAAAGAAAAGCTGTGAGTGAGAGAGAGAGAAAGAGAAGCTGTGAGTGAGTGAGAGAGAGTGGAGCTGTGAGTGAGTGAGAGAGAGAAAGAGCAGCTGTGAGCGAGAGCGAGAGAGAAAGAGCTGTGTGAGTAATAGAGAGAGAGAAAGAGAAGCTGAGAGAGAGAGAGAGAGAAAAAGAGATGCTGTAAGTGAGAGAGAGAGAGAAGCTGTGTGTGTGTGAGAGAGAAAGAGAAGCTGTGAGTGAGAGAGAGAGAGAGAAATAGAAGATTTGAGTGAGAGAGAGAGAGAGAAGCTGTGAGTGAGTGAGTGAGAGAGTGAGAAGCTGTGTGTGTGTGTGAGAGAGAAGCTGGGAGTGAGTAAGAGAGAGAGAGAGAAGCTGTGAGTGAGAGAGAGAGAGAAGCTGTGTGTGAGAGAGAGAGTGAGAGAAAGAGAAGCTGTGAGTGAGAGAGAGAAAGAGAGAGAGAGAAGCTGTGAGTGAGAGAGGGAGAGAAATAGAAGCTGTGAGTGAGAGAGAGTGAGAGAGAAAGAGAAGCTGTGAGTGAGAGAGAGAAAGAGAGAGAGAGAAGCTGTGAGTGAGAGAGGGAGAGAAATAGAAGCTGTGAGTGAGAGAGTGAGAAAGAGAAGCTGTGAGTGAGAGAGAGAGAGAAAGAGAAGCTGTGAGTGAGAGAGAGAGAGAAAGAGAAGCTGTGAGTGAGAGAGAGAGAGAAAGAGAAGCTGTGTGTGTGTGAGAGAGAGAAAGAGAAGCTGTGAGTGAGTGAGAGAGAAAGAAAAGCTGTGTGTGTGTGAGAGAGAGAGAAGCTGAGAGTGAGAGAGAGAATGAGAAGGTGTGAGTGAGAGAGAGACAAAGAGAAGCTGTGTGTGAGAGAGAGAAAATGAGAAGCTGTGAGTGAGAGTGAGAGAGAAAGAGAAGCTGTGAGTGAGAGAGAGAGAGAAAGAGAAGCTGTGAGTGAGAGGGAGGGAGAAAAGCTGTGAGTGTGTGAGAGAGAGAAAATCAGGGAGTGAGTAAGAGAGAGAGAGGGAAGCTGTGAGTGAGAGAGAGAGAGAAATAGAATCTGTAAGTGAGAGAGAGAGAAAGAGAAACTGTGAGTGAAAGAGAGAGAGAGAAGCTGTGAGTGAGAGAGAGAGAGAAAGAAAGAGAAGCTGTGAGTGAGAGCGAGAGAGAAAGGGAAGCTGTGTGAGTGATAGAGAGAGAGAAAGAGAAGCTGAGAGTGAGAGAGAGAGAGAAAGAGATGCTGTAAGTGAGAGAGAGAGAAGCTGTGTGTGTGAGAGAGAGAAAGAGAAGCTGTGAGTGAGAGAGAGAGAGAAAGAGAAGCTGTGAGAGAGAGAGAAGCTGTGAGTGAGAGAGAGAAAGACAGAGAAGCTGTGACAGAGAGAGAGTGAGAGAGAAAGAGAAGCTGTGAGAGAGAGAGAGAAAGAGAGAGAGAAGCTGTGAGTGAGAGAGAGAGAGAAAGAGAAGCTGTGTGTGTGTGAGAGAGAAAGAGAAGCTGTGAGTGAGAGAGAGAGAGAGAAGCTGTGAGTGAGAGAGAGAGAAGCTGTGAGTGAGTGAGAGAGAGAAAGAGAAGCTGTGAGTGAGAGAGAGAGAGAAAGAGAAGCTGTGAGTGAGAGAGAGAAAGAGAAGATTGTGTGTGAGAGAGAGAGAGAGAAAGAGAAGCTGTGAGTGAGAGAGAGAGAAAGAGAAGCTGTGTCTGAGAGAGAGAGAGAAAGAGAAGCTGAGAGTGAGTGAGAGAGTGAAGCTGTGAGTGAGTGAGAGAGGGAGAGAATCAGGGAGTAAGAGAGAGAAAGAGACGCTGTGAGTGAGTGCGAGAGAGAGAGAAGCTGTGAGTGAGAGAGAGAGAAGCTGTGAGTGAGAGAGAGAGAGAAAGACAAGCTGTGTGTGTGATAGAGAGAGAGAAAGAGAAGCTGAGAGAGAGAGAGAAAGAGAAGCTGTGAGTGAGAGAGAGAGAAAGAGAAGCTGTGAGTGAGTGAGAGAGAGTGAGAAGCTGTGAGTGAGTGAGAGAGAGAGAAGCTGGGAGTGAGTAAGAGAGAGAGAGAAGCTGTGAGTGAGAGAGAGAGAGAAAGAAAGAGAAGATGTGAGTGAGAGAGAGAGAGAAAGAGAAGCTGTGTCTGAGAGAGAGAGAAAGAGAAGCTGTGAGTGAGAGAGAGAGAGAGAGAAGCTGTGAATGAGAGAGAGAAAGAGACACTGTGAGTGAGAGAGAGAGAGAAAGAGAAGCTGTGAGTGAGAGAGAGAGAGAAGCTGAGAATGAGAGAGAGAGAAAGAGATGCTGTAAGTGAGAGAGAGAGAAGCTGTGTGTGTGAGAGTGAGAAAGAGAAGTTGTGAGTGAGAGAGAGATAGAGAAAGAGTTGAGTGAGAGAGAGAGAGAAAGAGAAGCTGTGAGTGAGTGAGTGAGAGAGTGAGAAGCTGTGTGTGTGAGAGAGAGAAGCTGTGAGTGAGTAAGAGAGAGAGAGAAGCTGTGAGTGAGAGAGAGAGAGAAGCTGTGAGTGAGAGAGAGAGAGAGAAGCTGTGATTGAGAGAGAGTGAGAGAGAGAAGCTGTGAGTGAGTGAGAGAGAGGGAATGTGTGAGTGAGAGAGAGAGAGAAAGAGAAGCTGTGAGTGAGAGAGAGAGAGAAAGAGAAGCTGTGAATGAGCGAGAGAGAAAGTGAAGCTGTGAGTGAGAGAGAGAGAAAGGGAAGCTGTGAGTGAGAGAGAGAGAGAAAGAGAAGCTGTATGTGTGTGAGAGAGAAAGAGCTGTGAGTGAGAGAGAGAGAAGCTGTGAGAGAGAGAGAGAGAAAGAGAAGCTGTGAGTGAGTGAGAGAGAGAGAGAAGCTGTGAGTGAGAGAGAGAGAGAGAGAATCAGGGAGTGAGTAAGTGAGAGAGAGAAGCTGTGAGTGAGAGAGAGAGAAATAGAAGCTGTAGGTGAGAGAGAGAGAGAAGCTGTGTGTGTGAGAGAGAGAGAAGCTGTGAGTGATAGAGAGAGAGAGAAAGAGAAGCTGTGAGTGAGAGAGAGAGAGAATGAGAAGCTGTGTGTGTGATAGAGAGAGAGAAAGAGAAGCTGAGAGTAAGAGAGAGAGAGAAAGAGAAGCTGTGAGTGAGAGAGAGAGAGGAGCTGTGTGTGTGTGTGAGAGAGAAAGAGAATCTGTGAGTGAGAGAGAGAGAAAGAGAAGCTGTGAGTGAGAGAGAGAGAAAGAGAAGCTGTGAGTGAGAGAGAGAGAAGGAGAAGCTGTGAGTGAGAGAGAGAAAGAGAGAAAGAGAAGCTGTGAGTGAGAGAGAGAGAAGGAGAAGCTGTGAGTGAGAGAGAGAGAGAAAGAGAAGATGTGAGTGAGAGAGAGAAAGAGAAGATTGTGTGTGTGTGAGAGAGAGAAAGAGAAGCTGTGAGTGAGAGAGGGAGAAAGAGAAGCTGTTTCTGAGAGAGAGAGAGAAAGAGAAGCTGAGAGTGAGTGAGAGAGAGAAGCTGTGAGTGAGTGAGAGAGGGAGAGAATCTGGGAGTAAGAGAGAGAAAGAGACGCTGTGAGTGAGTGTGAGAGAGAGAGAGAAGCTTTGAGTGAGAGAGAGAGAGAAGCTGTGAGTGAGAGAGAGAGAGAAAGAGAAGCTGTGAGTGAGAGGGAGGGAGAGAAGCTGTGAGTGTGTGAGAGAGAGAAAATTAGGGAGTGAGTAAGAGAGAGAGAGGGAAGCTGTGAGTGAGAGAGAGAGAGAAATAGAAGGTGTAAGTGAGAGAGAGAGAAAGAGAAACTGTGAGTGAAAGAGAGAGAGAGGAGCTGTGAGTGAGAGAGAGAGAGAAAGAAAGAGAAGCTGTGAGTGAGAGCGAGAGAGAAAGAGAAGCTGTGAGTGAGAGAGAGAAAGAGAGAGAGAGAAGCTGTGAGTAAGAGAGAGAGAAAGAGAAGCTGTGTGTGTGAGAGAGAGAAAGAGAAGCTGTGAGTGAGAGAGAGAGAGAAAGAGAAGCTGTGAGTGAGAGGGAGGGAGAGAAGCTGTGAGTGTGTGAGAGAGAGAAAATTAGGGAGTGAGTAAGAGAGAGAGAGGGAAGCTGTGAGTGAGAGAGAGAGAAATAGAAGCTGTAAGTGAGAGAGAGAGAAAGAGAAACTGTGAGTGAAAGAGAGAGAGAGAAGCTGTGAGTGAGAGAGAGAGAGAAAGAAAGAGAAGCTGTGAGTGAGAGCGAGAGAGAAAGAGAAGCTGTGTGAGTGATAGAGAGAGAGAAAGAGAAGCTGAGAGTGAGAGAGAGAGAGAAAGAGATGCTGTAAGTGAGTGAGAGAGAGAAGCTGTGTGTGTGTGAGAGAGAGAGAGAAGCTGTGAGTGAGAGAGAGAGAGAGAAAGAGAAGCTGTGAGTGAGAGAGAGAGAGTGAGAAGCTGTGTGTGTGAGAGAGAGAGAAGCTGGGAGTGAGTAAGAGAGAGAGAAGCTGTGTGTGTAAGAGAGAGAAGCTGTGAGTGAGAGAGAGAAAGAAAGAGAAGCTGTGAGTGAGAGAGAGTGAGAGAGAAAGAGAAGCTGGGAGTGAGAGAGAAAGAGAGAGAGAAGCTGTGAGTAAGAGAGAGAGAGAGAGAAAGAGAAGCTGTGTGTGTGAGAGAGAGAAAGAGAAGCTGTGAGTGAGAGAGAGAGAGAGAGAAGCTGTGAGTGTGTGAGAGAGAGAGAAGCTGTGAGTGAGAGAGAGAGAAGCTGTGAGTGAGTGAGAGAGAGAGAATCAAGGAGTGAGTAAGAGAGAGAGAAGCTGTGAGTGAGAGAGAGAGAGAAATAGAAGCTGTAAGTGAGAGAGAGCTGTGTGTGTGAGAGAGAGAGAAGCTGTGAGTGAGAGAGAGAGAGAGAAAGAGAAGCTGTGAGTGTGTGTGTGAGAGAGAAAGAAGCTGTGTATGTGATAGAGAGAGAGAAAGAGAAGCTGAGTGAGAGAGAGAGACAGAGAAGCTGTGAGTGAGAGAGAGAGAGAAAAAGAAGCTGTGTGTGTGAGAGAGAAAGAGAATCTGTGAGTGAGAGAGAGAGAAAGAGAAGCTGTGAGTAAGAGAGAGAGAGAAAGAGAAGCTATGAGTGAGTGAGTGAGAGAAAGAGAAGCTGTGAGTGAGTGAGTGAGAGAGAGAAGCTGTGAGTGTGTGTGAGAGAGAAAGAAGCTGTAGGTGAGAGAGAGAAAAAGAAGCTGTGAGTGAGAGAGAGAAGCTGTGAGTGAGAGAGAGAAGGAGAAGCTGTGAGTGAGAGAGAGAGAGAAGCTGTGAGTGAGAGAGAGAAAGAGAAGCTGTGTGTGTGAGAGAGAGAGAGAAAGAGAAGCTGTGTGTATGAGAGAGAGAGAAGCTGTGAGTGAGTCAGAGAGAGAGAAGCTGTGAGAGAGAGAGAGAAAGAGAAGCTGTGTGTGTGTGTGAGAGAGAGAAAGAGAAGCTGTGAGTGAGTGAGAGAGAAAGAGAAGCTGTGAGTGAGTGAGAGAGAGAAGCTCTGTGTGTGTGAGAGAGAAAGAGAAGCTGTAAGTGAGAGAGAGTGAGAAAGAGAGAAGCTGTGAGTGAGAGAGTGAGAGAAATAGAAGCTGTGAGTGAGAGAGAGAGAAAGAGAAGGTGTGAGTGAGAGAGAGAGAGAAAGAGAAGCTGTGAGTGAGAGAGAGAGAGAAAGAGAAGCTGTGTGTGTGTGAGAGAGAGAAAGAGAAGCTGTGAGTGAGTGAGAGAGAAAGAGAAGCTGTGTGTGTGAGAGAGAGAGAGAAGCTGAGAGTGAGAGAGAGAGAATGAGAAGGTGTGAGTGAGAGAGAGAGACAAAGAGAAGCTGTGTGTGAGAGAGAGAGAACGAGAAGCTGTGAGTGAGAGAGAGAGAGAAAGAGAAGCTGTGAGTGAGAGAGAGAGAGAAAGAGAAGCTGTGAGTGAGAGGGAGGGAGAGAAGCTGTGAGTGTGTGAGAGAGAGAAAATCAGGGAGTGAGTAAGAGAGAGAGAGGGAAGCTGTGAGTGAGAGAGAGAGAGAAATAGAAGCTGTAAGTGAGAGAGAGAGAAAGAGAAACTGTGAGTGAAAGAGAGAGAGAGAAGCTGTGAGTGAGAGAGAGAGAGAAAGAAAGAGAAGCTGTGAGTGAGAGTGAGAGAGAAAGAGAAGCTGTGTGAGTGATAGAGAGAGAGAAAGAGAAGCTGAGAGTGAGAGAGAGAGAGAAAGAGATGCTGTAAGTGAGAGAGAGAGAGAAAGAGAAGCTGTGTGAGAGAGAGAGTGAGAAGCTGTGTGTGTGTGAGAGAGAGAAGCTGGGAGTGAGTAAGAAGGAGAGAAGCTGTGTGTGAGAGAGAGAAGCTGTGAGTGAGAGAGAGTGAGAGAGAAAGAGAAGCTGTGAGTGAGAGAGAAAGAGAGAGAGAGAAGCTGTGAGTAAGAGAGAGAGAGAGAAAGAAAGAGAAGCTTTGTGTGTGTGAGAGAGAAAGAGAAGCTGTGAGTGAGAGAGAGAGAGAGAAGCTGTGAGTGAGTGAGAGAGAGAGAATCAAGGAGTGAGTAAGAGAGAGAGAAGCTGTGAGTGAGTGAGAGAGAGAAATAGAAGCTGTAAGTGAGAGAGAGAGAAGCTGTGTGTGTGTGTGTGAGAGAGAAGCTGTGAGTGAGAGAGAGAGAGAAAGAGAAGCTGTGTGTGTGTGAGAGAGAGAAAGAGAAGCTGTGAGTGAGTAAGAGAGAAAGAGAAGCTGTGTCTGAGAGAGAGAGAAAGAGAAGCTGAGAGTGAGAGAGAAAGAATGAGAAGCTGTGAGTGAGAGAGAGAGAGAAAGAAAAGCTGTGAGTGAGTGAGAGAGAGAGGAGCTGTGAGTGAGTGAGAGAGAGAAAGAGCAGCTGTGAGCGAGAGCGAGAGAGAAAGAGCTGTGTGAGTAATAGAGAGAGAGAAAGTGACGCTGAGAGTGGGAGAGAGAGAGAAAGAGAAGCTGTGTGTGTGAGAGAGAGAGAAAGAGAAGCTGTGAGTGAGTGAGAGAGAAAGAGAAGCTGTGTGTGTGTGAGAGAGAGAGAAGCTGAGAGTGAGAGAGAGAGAATGAGAAGGTGTGAGTGAGAGAGAGAGACAAAGAGAAGCTGTGTGTGTGAGAGAGAGAACGAGAAGCTGTGAGTGAGAGAGAGAGAGAAAGAGAAGCTGTGAGTGAGGGAGAGAGAGAAAGAGAAGCTGTGAGTGAGAGGGAGGGAGAGAAGCTGTGAGTGTGTGAGAGAGAGAAAATCAGGGAGTGAGTAAGAGAGAGAGAGGGAAGCTGTGAGTGAGAGAGAGAGAGAAATAGAAGCTGTAAGTGAGAGAGAGAGAAAGAGAAACTGTGAGTGAAAGAGAGAGAGAGAAGCTGTGAGTGAGAGAGAGAGAGAAAGAAAGAGAAGCTGTGAGTGAGAGCGAGAGAGAAAGAGAAGCTGTGTGAGTGATAGAGAGAGAGAAAGTGAAGCTGAGAGTGAGAGAGAGAGAGAAAGAGATGCTGTAAGTGAGAGAGAGAGAGGAGCTGTGTGTGTGAGAGAGAGAAAGAGAAGCTGTGAGTGAGAGAGAGAGAGAAGCTGTGAGTGAGAGAGAGAGAGTGAGAAGCTGTGTGTGTGTGAGAGAGAGAAGCTGGGAGTGAGTAAGAGAGAGAGAGAGAAGCTGTGTGAGAGAGAGAGAGAAGCTGTGAGTGAGAGAGAGAAAGAAAGAGAAGCTGTGAGTGAGAGAGAGTGAGAGAGAAAGAGAAGCTGTGAGTGAGAGAGAAAGAGAGAGAGAGAAGCTGTGAGTAAGAGAGAGAGAGAGAGAAATAGAAGCTGTGTGTGTGAGAGAGAGAAAGAGAAGCTGTGAGTGAGAGAGAGAGAGAAGCTGTGAGTGAGAGAGAGAGAGAGAAGCTGTGAGTGAGAGAGAGAAGAAGCTGTGAGTGAGTGAGAGAGAGAGAATCAATGAGTGAGTAAGAGAGAGAAGCTGTGAGTGAGAGAGAGAGAAATAGAAGCTGTAAGTGAGAGAGAGAAGCTGTGTGTGTGTGAGAGAGAGAGAAGCTGTGAGTGAGAGAGAGAGAGAAAGAGAAGCTGTGAGTGAGAGAGAGAGAGAGAGAGAAAGAAGCTGTGTGTGTGATAGAGAGAAAGAGAAGCTGAGTGAGAGAGGGAGACAGAGAAGCTGTGAGTGAGAGAGAGAGAGACAAAGAAGCTGTGTGTGTGTTGAGAGAGAAAGAGAATCTGTGAGTGAGAGAGAGAGAAAGAGAAGCTGTGAGTAAGAGAGAGAGAGAAAGAGAAGCTATGAGTGAGTGAGTGAGAGAGAGAGAAGCTGTGAGTGAGTGAGTGAGAGAGAGAGAAGCTGTGAGTGAGTGAGAGAGAGAAAGAAGCTGTAGGTGAGAGAAAGAAAAAGAAGCTGTGAGTGAGAGAGAGAGAGAGAAGCTGTGAGTGAGAGAGAGAAGGAGAAGCTGTGAGTGAGAGAGAGAGAAGCTGTGAGTGAGAGAGAAAGAGAGAGAGAGAAGCTGTGAGTAAGAGAGAGAGAGAGAGAAAGAAAGAGAAGCTTTGTGTGTGTGAGAGAGAAAGAGAAGCTGTGAGTGAGAGAGAGAGAGAGAGAGAAGCTGTGAGTGAGTGAGAGAGAGAGAATCAAGGAGTGGGTAAGAGAGAGAGAAGCTGTGAGTGAGTGAGAGAGAGAAATAGAAGCTGTAAGTGAGAGAGAGAGAAGCTGTGTGTGTGTGTGAGAGAGAGAAGCTGTGAGTGAGAGAGAGAGAGAAAGAGAAGCTGTGAGTGAGAGAGAGAGAGAAAGAAGCTGTGTGTGTGATAGAGAGAGAGAAAGAGAAGCTGAGTGTGAGAGAGAGACAGAGAAGCTGTGAGTGAGAGAGAGAGAGAAAAAGAAGCTGTGTGTGTGAGAGAGAGAAAGAGAATCTGTGAGTGAGAGAGAGAGAAAGAGAAGCTGTGAGTAAGAGAGAGAGAAAGAGAAGCTATGTGTGAGTGAGTGAGAGAGAGAAGCTGGGAGTGAGTGAGTGAGAGAGAGAGAAGCTGTGTGTGTGTGAGAGAGAGAAGCTGTGAGTGAGAGAGAGAGAGAAAGAGAAGCTGTGAGTGAGAGAGAGAGAAAGAGTGAGTAAGAGAGAGAGAGAGAGAAAGAAAGAGAAGCTTTGTGTGTGTGAGAGAGAAAGAGAAGCTGTGAGTGAGAGAGAGAGAGAAAGAGAAGCTGTGAGTGAGAGAGAGAGAGAGAAAGAAGCTGTGTGTGTGATAGAGAGAAAGAGAAGCTGAGTGAGAGAGGGAGACAGAGAAGCTGTGAGTGAGAGAGAGAGAGACAAAGAAGCTGTGTGTGTGTTGAGAGAGAAAGAGAATCTGTGAGTGAGAGAGAGAGAAAGAGAAGCTGTGAGTAAGAGAGAGAGAGAAAGAGAAGCTATGAGTGAGTGAGTGAGAGAGAGAGAAGCTGTGAGTGAGTGAGTGAGAGAGAGAGAAGCTGTGAGTGAGTGAGAGAGAGAAAGAAGCTGTAGGTGAGAGAAAGAAAAAGAAGCTGTGAGTGAGAGAGAGAGAGAGAAGCTGTGAGTGAGAGAGAGAAGGAGAAGCTGTGAGTGAGAGAGAGAAGCTGTGAGTGAGAGAGAAAGAGAGAGAGAGAAGCTGTGAGTAAGAGAGAGAGAGAGAGAAAGAAAGAGAAGCTTTGTGTGTGTGAGAGAGAAAGAGAAGCTGTGAGTGAGAGAGAGAGAGAGAGAAGCTGTGAGTGAGTGAGAGAGAGAGAATCAAGGAGTGGGTAAGAGAGAGAGAAGCTGTGAGTGAGTGAGAGAGAGAAATAGAAGCTGTAAGTGAGAGAGAGAGAAGCTGTGTGTGTGTGTGAGAGAGAGAAGCTGTGAGTGAGAGAGAGAGAGAAAGAGAAGCTGTGAGTGAGAGAGAGAGAGAAAGAAGCTGTGTGTGTGATAGAGAGAGAGAAAGAGAAGCTGAGTGTGAGAGAGAGACAGAGAAGCTGTGAGAGAGAGAGAGAGAAAAAAAGAAGCTGTGTGTGTGTGAGAGAGAAAGAGAATCTGTGAGTGAGAGAGAGAGAGAAAGAGAAGCTGTGAGTAAGAGAGAGAGAAAGAGAAGCTATGTGTGAGTGAGTGAGAGAGAGAAGCTGGGAGTGAGTGAGTGAGTGAGAGAGAGAGAAGCTGTGAGTGAGAGAGAGAGAAAGAAGCTGTAGGTGAGAGAGAGAAAAAGAAGCTGTGAGTGAGAGAGAGAGAGAAGCTGTGAGTGAGAGAGAAGGAGAAGCTGTGAGTGAGAGAGAGAGAGAAGCTGTGAGTGAGAGAGAGAAAGAGATGCTGTGTGTGTCTGAGAGAGAGAGAAAGAGAAGCTGTGAGTGAGTAAGAGAGAAAGAGAAGCTGTGTCTGAGAGAGAGAGAAAGAGAAGCTGAGAGTGAGAGAGAGAGAATGAGAAGCTGTGAGTGAGAGAGAGAGAGAAAGAAAAGCTGTGAGTGAGAGAGAGAGAAAGAGAAGCTGTGAGTGAGTGAGAGAGAGAGGAGCTGTGAGTGAGTGAGAGAGAGAAAGAGCAGCTGTGAGCGAGAGCGAGAGAGAAAGAGCTGTGTGAGTAATAGAGAGAGAGAAAGTGAAGCTGAGAGTGGGAGAGAGAGAGAAAGAGAAGCTGTGTGTGTGAGAGAGAGAGAAAGAGAAGCTGTGAGTGAGTGAGAGAGAAAGAGAAGCTGTGTGTGTGTGAGAGAGAGAGAAGCTGAGAGTGAGAGAGAGAATGAGAAGGTGTGAGTGAGAGAGAGAGACAAAGAGAAGCTGTGTGTGAGAGATAGAGAACGAGAAGCTGTGAGTGAGAGAGAGAGAGAAAGAGAAGCTGTGAGTGAGTGAGAGAGAGAGAATCAAGGAGTGGGTAAGAGAGAGAGAAGCTGTGAGTGAGTGAGAGAGAGAAATAGAAGCTGTAAGTGAGAGAGAGAGAAGCTGTGTGTGTGTGAGAGAGAGAAGCTGTGAGTGAGAGAGAGAGAGAAAGAGAAGCTGTGAGTGAGAGAGAGAGAGAAAGAAGCTGTGTGTGTGATAGAGAGAGAAAGAGAAGCTGAGTGTGAGAGAGAGACAGAGAAGCTGTGAGTAAGAGAGAGAGAAAGAGAAGCTATGTGTGAGTGAGTGAGAGAGAGAAGCTGGGAGTGAGTGAGTGAGAGAGAGAGAAGCTGTGTGTGTGTGTGAGAGAGAGAAGCTGTGAGTGAGAGAGAGAGAGAAAGAGAAGCTGTGAGTGAGAGAGAGAGAGAAAGAAGCTGTGTGTGTGATAGAGAGAGAGAAGCTGAGTGAGAGAGGGAGACAGAGAAGCTGTGAGTGAGAGAGAGAGAGACAAAGAAGCTGTGTGTGTGTTGAGAGAGAAAGAGAATCTGTGAGTGAGATAGAGAGAAAGAGAAGCTGTGAGTAAGAGAGAGAGAGAAAGAGAAGCTATGAGTGAGTGAGTGAGAGAGAGAGAAGCTGTGAGTGAGTGAGTGAGAGAGAGAGAAGCTGTGAGTGAGTGAGAGAGAGAAAGAAGCTGTAGGTGAGAGAAAGAAAAAGAAGCTGTGAGTGAGAGAGAGAGAGAGAAGCTGTGAGTGACAGAGAGAAGGAGAAGCTGTGAGTGAGAGAGAGAGAAGCTGTGAGTGAGAGAGAAAGAGAGAGAGAGAAGCTGTGAGTAAGAGAGAGAGAGAGAGAAAGAAAGAGAAGCTTTGTGTGTGTGAGAGAGAAAGAGAAGCTGTGAGTGAGAGAGAGAGAGAGAGAGAAGCTGTGAGTGAGTGAGAGAGAGAGAATCAAGGAGTGGGTAAGAGAGAGAGAAGCTGTGAGTGAGTGAGAGAGAGAAATAGAAGCTGTAAGTGAGAGAGAGAGAAGCTGTGTGTGTGTGTGAGAGAGAGAAGCTGTGAGTGAGAGAGAGAGAGAAAGAGAAGCTGTGAGTGAGAGAGAGAGAGAAAGAAGCTGTGTGTGTGATAGAGAGAGAGAAAGAGAAGCTGAGTGTGAGAGAGAGACAGAGAAGCTGTGAGTGAGAGAGAGAGAAAAAAAGAAGCTGTGTGTGTGTGAGAGAGAAAGAGAATCTGTGAGTGAGAGAGAGAAAGAGAAGCTGTGAGTAAGAGAGGGAAAGAGAAGCTATGTGTGAGTGAGTGAGAGAGAGAAGCTGGGAGTGAGTGAGTGAGTGAGAGAGAGAGAAGCTGTGAGTGAGAGAGAGAGAGAAAGAAGCTGTAGGTGAGAGAGAGAAAAAGAAGCTGTGAGTGAGAGAGAGAGAGAAGCTGTGAGTGAGAGAGAAGGAGAAGCTGTGAGTGAGAGAGAGAGAGAGAAGCTGTGAGTGAGAGAGAGAAAGAGATGCTGTGTGTGTCTGAGAGAGAGAGAAAGAGAAGCTGTGAGTGAGTAAGAGAGAAAGAGAAGCTGTGTCTGAGAGAGAGAGAAAGAGAAGCTGAGAGTGAGAGAGAGAGAATGAGAAGCTGTGAGTGAGAGAGAGAGAGAAAGAAAAGCTGTGAGTGAGAGAGAGAGAAAGAGAAGCTGTGAGTGAGTGAGAGAGAGAGGAGCTGTGAGTGAGTGAGAGAGAGAAAGAGCAGCTGTGAGCGAGAGCGAGAGAGAAAGAGCTGTGTGAGTAATAGAGAGAGAGAAAGTGAAGCTGAGAGTGGGAGAGAGAGAGAAAGAGAAGCTGTGTGTGTGAGAGAGAGAGAAAGAGAAGCTGTGAGTGAGTGAGAGAGAAAGAGGAGCTGTGTGTGTGTGAGAGAGAGAGAAGCTGAGAGTGAGAGAGAGAATGAGAAGGTGTGAGTGAGAGAGAGACAAAGAGAAGCTGTGTGTGTGTGAGAGAGAACGAGAAGCTGTGAGTGAGAGAGAGAGAGAGAAAGAGAAGCTGTGAGTGAGGGAGAGAGAGAAAGAGAAGCTGTGAGTGAGAGGGAGGGAGAGAAGCTGTGAGTGTGTGAGAGAGAGAAAATCAGGGAGTGAGTAAGAGAGAGAGAGGGAAGCTGTGAGTGAGAGAGAGAGAAATAGAAGCTGTAAGTGAGAGAGAGAGAAAGAGAAACTGTGAGTGAAAGAGAGAGAGAGAAGCTGTGAATGAGAGAGAGAGAGAAAGAAAGAGAAGCTGTGAGTGAGAGCGAGAGAGAAAGAGAAGCTGTGTGAGTGATAGAGAGAGTGAAAGAGATGCTGTAAGTGAGAGAGAGAGAGAAGCTGTGTGTGAGAGAGAGAGAAAGAGAAGCTGTGAGTGAGAGAGAGAGAGAGAGAGAAAGAGAAGCTGTGAGAGAGAGAGAGAGAGTGAGAAGCTGTGTGTGTGTGAGAGAGAGAAGCTGGGAGTGAGTAAGAAGGAGAGAAGCTGTGTGTGTGAGAGAGAGTGAGAGAGAAAGAGAAGCTGTGAGTGAGAGAGAAAGAGAGAGAGAGAAGCTGTGAGTAAGAGAGAGAGAGAGAGAAAGAAAGAGAAGCTTTGTGTGTGTGAGAGAGAAAGAGAAGCTGTGAGTGAGAGAGAGAGAGAGAAGCTGTGAGTGAGTGAGAGAGAGAGAATCAAGGAGTGAGTAAGAGAGAGAGAAGCTGTGAGTGAGTGAGAGAGAGAAATAGAAGCTGTAAGTGAGAGAGAGAGAAGCTGTGTGTGTGTGTGAGAGAGAGAAGCTGTGAGTGAGAGAGAGAGAGAAAGAGAAGCTGTGAGTGAGAGAGAGAGAGAAAGAAGCTGTGTGTGTGATAGAGAGAGAGAAAGAGAAGCTGCGTGTGAGAGAGAGACAGAGAAGCTGTGAGTGAGAGAGAGAGAGAAAAAGAAGCTGTGTGTGTGTGAGAGAGAAAGAGAATCTGTGAGTGAGAGAGAAAGAAAGAGAAGCTGTGAGTAAGAGAGAGAGAAAGAGAAGCTATGAGTGAGTGAGTGAGAGAGAGAAGATGTGAGTGAGTGAGTGAGTGAGAGAGAGAGAAGCTGTGAGTGAGAGAGAGAGAGAAAGAAGCTGTAGGTGAGAGAGAGAAAAAGAAGCTGTGAGTGAGAGAGAGAGAGAAGCTGTGAGTGAGAGAGAAGGAGAAGCTGTGAGTGAGAGAGAGAGAGAAGCTGTGAGTGAGAGAGAGAAAGAGAAGCTGTGTGTGTGAGAGAGAGAGAGAAAGAGAAGCTGTGAGTAAGAGAGAAAGAGAAGCTGTGTCTGAGAGAGAGAGAAAGAGAAGCTGAGAGTGAGAGAGAAAGAATGAGAAGCTGTGAGTGAGAGAGAGAGAGAAAGAAAAGCTGTGAGTGAGAGAGAGAGAAAGAGAAGCTGTGAGTGAGTGAGAGAGAGAGGAGCTGTGAGTGAGTGAGAGAGAGAAAGAGCAGCTGTGAGCGATAGCGAGAGAGAAAGAGCTGTGTGAGTAATAGAGAGAGAGAAAGTGAAGCTGAGAGTGGGAGAGAGAGAGAAAGAGAAGCTGTGTGTGTGAGGAGAAAGAGAAGCTGTGAGTGAGTGAGAGAGAAAGAGAAGCTGTGTGTGAGAGAGAGAGAGAGAAGCTGAGAGTGAGAGAGAGAGAATGAGAAGGTGTGAGTGAGAGAGAGAGACAAAGAGAAGCTGTGTGTGTGAGAGAGAGAACGAGAAGCTGTGTGTGAGAGAGAGAGAGAAAGAGAAGCTGTGAGTGAGGGAGAGAGAGAAAGAGAAGCTGTGAGTGAGAGGGAGGGAGAGAAGCTGTGAGCGTGTGAGAGAGAGAAAATCAGGGAGTGAGTAAGAGAGAGAGAGGGAAGCTGTGTGAGAGAGAGAGAGAAATAGAAGCTGTAAGTGAGAGAGAGAGAAAGAGAAACTGTGAGTGAAAGAGAGAGAGAGAAGCTGTGAGTGAGAGAGAGAGAGAAAGAAAGAGAAGCTGTGAGTGAGAGCGAGAGAGAAAGAGAAGCTGTGTGAGTGATAGAGAGAGAGAAAGTGAAGCTGAGAGTGAGAGAGAGAGAGAAAGAGATGCTGTAAGTGAGAGAGAGAGAGAAGCTGTGTGTGTGAGAGAGAGAGAAAGAGAAGCTGTGAGTGAGAGAGAGAGAGAGAGAGAGAGAGAGAAGCTGTGAGTGAGAGAGAGAGAGAGAGAAGCTGTGTGTGTGTGAGAGAGAGAAGCTGGGAGTGAGTAAGAGAGAGAGAGAGAGAGAAGCTGTGTGTGAGAGTGAGAGAAGCTGTGAGTGAGAGAGAGAAAGAAAGAGAAGCTGTGAGTGAGAGAGAGTGAGAGAGAAAGAGAAGCTGTGAGTGAGAGAGAAAGAGAGAGAGAAGCTGTGAGTAAGAGAGAGAGAGAGAAAGAGAAGCTGTGTGTGTGAGAGAGAGAAAGAGAAGCTGTGAGTGAGAGAGAGAGAGAAGCTGTGAGTGAGAGAGAGAGAGAGAGAAGCTGTGAGTGAGAGAGTGAGAAGCTGTGAGTGAGTGAGAGAGAGAGAGAATCAATGAGTGAGTAAGAGAGAGAAGCTGTGAGTGAGAGTGAGAGAGAAATAGAAGCTGTAAGTGAGAGAGAGAAGCTGTGTGTGTGTGTGTGTGAGAGAGAAGCTGTGAGTGAGAGAGAGAGAGAAAGAGAAGCTGTGAGTGAGAGAGAGAGAGAAAGAAGCTGTGTGTGTGATAGAGAGAGAAAGAGAAGCTGAGTGAGAGAGGGAGACAGAGAAGCTGTGAGTGAGAGAGAGAGAGACAAAGAAGCTGTGTGTGTGTTGAGAGAGAAAAAGAATCTGTGAGTGAGAGAGAGAGAAAGAGAAGCTGTGAGTAAGAGAGAGAGAGAAAGAGAAGCTATGAGTGAGTGAGTGAGAGAGAGAGAAGCTGTGAGTGAGTGAGTGAGAGAGAGAGAAGCTGTGAGTGAGAGAGAGAGAGAGAAAGAAGCTGTAGGTGAGAGAAAGAAAAAGAAGCTGTGAGTGAGAGAGAGAGAGAGAAGCTGTGAGTGAGAGAGAGAGAACGAGAAGCTGTGAGTGAGAGAGAGAGAGAAGCTGTGAGTGAGAGAGAGAAAGAGAAGCTGGGTGTGTGTGAGAGAGAGAGAATGAGAAGCTGTGAGTGAGTAAGAGAGAAAGAGAAGCTGTGTCTGAGAGAGAGAGAAAGAGAAGCTGAGAGAGAGAGAATGAGAAGCTGTGAGTGAGAGAGAGAGAGAGAAAGAAAAGCTGTGAGTGAGAGAGAGAGAAAGAGAAGCTGTGGGTGAGTGATTGAGAGAGGAGCTGTGAGTGAGTGAGAGAGAGAAAGAGCAGCTGAGAGTGAGAGAGAGAGAGAAAGAGATGCTGTAAGTGAGAGAGAGAGAAGCTGTGTGTGTGAGAGAGAGAAAGAGAAGCTGTGAGTGAGAGAGAGATAGAGAAAGAGAAGATTTGAGTGAGAGAGAGAGAGAAAGAGAAGCTGTGAGTGAGTGAGTGAGAGAGTAAGAAGCTGTGTGTGTGAGAGAGAGAGAAGCTGGGAGTGAGTAAGAGAGAGAGAGAAGCTGTGAGTGAGAGAGAGAGAGAGAGAAGCTATGAGTGTGAGAGAGAGAGAAGCTGTGAGTGAGAGAGAGTGAGAGAGAAAGAGAAGCTGTGAGTGAGAGAGAGAAAGAGAGAGAGAGAAGCTGTGAGCGAGAGAGAGTGAGAGAGAAAGAGAAGCTGTGAGTGAGAGAGAGAAAGAGAGAGAGAAGCTGTGAGTGAGAGAGAGAGAAAGAGAAGCTGTGTGAGAGAGAGAGAGAAACAGAAGCTGTGAGTGAGAGAGAGAGAGAAGCTGTGAGTGAGAGAGAGAAGCTGTGAGTGAGAGAGAGAGAGAAGCTGTGAGTGAGTGAGAGAGAGAGAATCAGGGAGTGAGTAAGAGAGACAGAGATGCTGTGAGTAAGAGAGAGAGAGAAATAGAAGCTGTAAGTGAGGGAGAGAAGCTGTGTGTGTGAGAGAGAGAGAAGCTGTGAGTGAGAGAGAGAGAAAGAGAAGCAGTGAGTGAGTGAGAGAGAGAGAAAGAAGCTGTGTGAGTGATAGAGAGAGAGAAAGAGAAGCTGAGAATGAGAGAGAGAAAGAGATGCTGTAAGTGAGAGAGAGAGAAGCTGTGTGTGTGAGAGAGAGAAAGAGAAGTTGTGAGTGAGAGAGAGAGAGAGAGAGAGAAAGAGAAGATTTGAGTGAGAGAGAGAGAGAAAGAGAAGCTGTGAGTGAGAGAGTGAGAAGCTGTGTGTGTGAGAGAGAGAAGCTGTGAGTGAGTAAGAGAGAGAGAGAAGATGTGTGTGAGAGAGAGAAGCTGTGTCAGAGAGAGAGAAGCTGTGATTGAGAGAGAGTGAGAGAGAGAAGCTGTGAGTGAGTGAGAGAGAGAGAATGTGTGAGTGAGAGAGAGAGAGAAAGAGAAGCTGTGAGTGAGAGAGATAGAAAGAGAAGCTGTGAGTGAGAGAGAAAGAAAGAGAAGCTGTGAGTAAGAGAGAGAGAAAGAGAAGCTATGAGTGAGTGAGTGAGAGAGAGAAGCTGTGAGTGAGTGAGTGAGTGAGAGAGAGAGAAGCTGTGAGTGAGAGAGAGAGAGAAAGAAGCTGTAGGTGAGAGAGAGAAAAAGAAGCTGTGAGTGAGAGAGAGAGAAGCTGTGAGTGAGAGAGAAGGAGAAGCTGTGAGTGAGAGAGAGAGAGAGACGCTGTGAGTGAGAGAGAGAAAGAGAAGCTGTGTGTGTGAGAGAGAGAGAAAGAGAAGCTGTGAGTGAGTAAGAGAGAAAGAGAAGCTGTGTCTGAGAGAGAGAGAAAGAGAAGCTGAGAGTGAGAGAGAAAGAATGAGAAGCTGTGAGTGAGAGAGAGAGAGAAAGAAAAGCTGTGAGTGAGAGAGAGAGAAAGAGAAGCTGTGAGTGAGTGAGAGTGAGGAGCTGTGAGTGAGTGAGAGAGAGAAAGAGCAGCTGTGAGCGAGAGCGAGAGAGAAAGAGCTGTGTGAGTAATAGAGAGAGAGAAAGTGAAGCTGAGAGTGGGAGAGAGAGAGAAAGAGAAGCTGTGTGTGTGTGAGAGAGAGAAAGAGAAGCTGTGAGTGAGTGAGAGAGAAAGAGAAGCTGTGTGTGTGATAGAGAGAGAGAAGCTGAGAGTGAGAGAGAGAGAATGAGAAGGTGTGAGTGAGAGAGAGAGACAAAGAGAAGCTGTGTGTGAGAGAGAGAGAACGAGAAGCTGTGAGTGAGAGAGAGAGAGAAGCTGTGTGTGTGTGAGAGAGAAAGAGAAGCTGTGAGTGAGAGAGAGAGAGAAAGAGAAGCTGTAAGTGAGAGAGAGAAAGAGAAGGAGATGCTGTGAGTAAGTGAGAGAGTGAGAAGATGTGAGTGAGTGAGAGAGAGAGAAGCTGGGAGTGAGTAAGAGAGAGAGAGAAGCTGTGAGTGAGAGAGAGAGAAAGAAAGAAAGAGAAGCTGTGAGCGAGAGAGAGTGAGAGAGAGAGAAGCTGTGAGTGAGTGAGAGAGAGAGAAGCTGTGAGTGAGAGAGAGAGAAAGAGAAGCTGTGAGTGAGAGAGAGAGAGAGAACGAGAAGCTGTGAGTGAGAGAGAGAGAAAGAGATGCTGTGAGTGAGTGAGTGAGAGAGTGAGAAGCTGTGTGTGTGTGAGAGAGAGAAGCTGGGAGTGAGTAAGAGAGAGAGAGAGAAGCTGTGAGTGAGAGAGAGAGAGAGAAGCTATGAGTGTGAGAGAGAGAGAAGCTGTGAGTGAGAGAGAGTGAGAGAGAAAGAGAAGCTGTGAGTGAGAGAGAGAAAGAGAGAGAGAAGCTGTGAGCGAGAGAGAGTGAGAGAGAAAGAGAAGCTGTGAGTGAGAGAGAGAAAGAGAGAGAGAAGCTGTGAGTGAGAGAGAGAGAAAGAGAAGCTGTGTGTGAGAGAGAGAGAAACAGAAGCTGTGAGTGAGAGAGAGAGAGAGAAGCTGTGAGTGAGAGAGAGAAGCTGTGAGTGAGAGAGAGAGAAGCTGTGAGTGAGAGAGAGAGAATCAGGGAGTGAGTAAGAGAGAGAGAGATGCTGTGAGTAAGAGAGAGAGAGAAATAGAAGCTGTAAGTGAGGGAGAGAAGCTGTGAGTGTGTGTGAGAGAGAGAAGCTGTGAGTGAGAGAGAGAGAAAGAGAAGCAGTGAGTGAGTGAGAGAGAGAGAAAGAAGCTGTGTGAGTGATAGAGAGAGAGAAAGAGAAGCTGAGAATGAGAGAGAGAGAGAAAGAGATGCTGTAAGTGAGAGAGAGAGAAGCTGTGTGTGTGAGAGAGAGAAAGAGAAGTTGTGAGTGAGAGAGAGAGATAGAGAAAGAGAAGATTTGAGTGAGAGAGAGAGAGAAAGAGAAGCTGTGAGTGAGAGAGTGAGAAGCTGTGTGTGTGAGAGAGAGAAGCTGTGAGTGAGTAAGAGAGAGAGAGAAGCTGTGTGAGAGAGAGAGAAGCTGTGAGTCAGAGAGAGAGAGAAGCTGTGATTGAGAGAGAGTGAGAGAGAGAAGCTGTGAGTGAGTGAGAGAGAGAGAATGTGTGAGTGAGAGAGAGAGAGAAAGAGAAGCTGTGAGTGAGAGAGATAGAAAGAGAAGCTGTGAGTGAGAGAGAAAGAAAGAGAAGCTGTGAGTAAGAGAGAGAGAAAGAGAAGCTATGAGTGAGTGAGTGAGAGAGAGAAGCTGTGAGTGAGTGAGTGAGTGAGAGAGAGAGAAGCTGTGAGTGAGAGAGAGAGAGAAAGAAGCTGTAGGTGAGAGAGAGAAAAAGAAGCTGTGAGTGAGAGAGAGAGAGAAGCTGTGAGTGAGAGAGAAGGAGAAGCTGTGAGTGAGAGAGAGAGAGAGAAGCTGTGAGTGAGAGAGAGAAAGAGAAGCTGTGTGTGTGAGAGAGAGAGAAAGAGAAGCTGTGAGTGAGTAAGAGAGAAAGAGAAGCTGTGTCTGAGAGAGAGAGAAAGAGAAGCTGAGAGTGAGAGAGAAAGAATGAGAAGCTGTGAGTGAGAGAGATAGACAAAGAAAAGCTGTGTGTGAGAGAGAGAAAAAGAGAAGCTGTGAGTGAGTGAGAGAGAGAGGAGCTGTGAGTGAGTGAGAGAGAGAAAGAGCAGCTGTGAGCGAGAGCGAGAGAGAAAGAGCTGTGTGAGTAATAGAGAGAGAGAGAAAGTGAAGCTGAGAGTGGGAGAGAGAGAGAAAGAGAAGCTGTGTGTGTGTGAGAGAGAGAAAGAGAAGCTGTGAGTGAGTGAGAGAGAAAGAGAAGCTGTGTGTGTGTGAGAGAGAGAGAAGCTGAGAGTGAGAGAGAGAGAATGAGAAGGTGTGAGTGAGAGAGAGAGACAAAGAGAAGCTGTGTGTGAGAGAGAGAGAACGAGAAGCTGTGAGTGAGAGAGAGAGAGAAGCTGTGTGTGTGTGAGAGAGAAAGAGAAGCTGTGAGTGAGAGAGAGAGAAAGAGAAGCTGTAAGTGAGAGAGAGAAAGAGAAGGAGATGCTGTGAGTAAGTGAGAGAGTGAGAAGATGTGAGTGAGTGAGAGAGAGAGAAGCTGGGAGTGAGTAAGAGAGAGAGAGAAGCTGTGAGTGAGAGAGAGAGAAAGAAAGAAAGAGAAGCTGTGAGTGAGAGAGAGTGAGAGAGAGAAGCTGTGAGTGAGTGAGAGAGAGAGAAGCTGTGAGTGAGAGAGAGAGAGAGAACGAGAAGCTGTGAGTGAGAGAGAGAGAAAGAGATGCTGTGTGAGTGAGTGAGAGAGTGAGAAGCTGTGAGTGAGAGAGAGAGAGAGGAGCTGGGAGTGAGTAAGAGAGAGAGAAGCTGTGAGTGAGGGAGAGAGAGAGAGAGACTGTGTGTGTGATAGAGATAAAGAAAAGCTGTGAGTGAGAGAGAGAGAAAGAGAAGCTGTGAGTGACAGAGAGAGAGAGTGAGAAGCTGTGTGTGTGAGAGAGAGAGAAGCTGGGAGTGAGTAAGAGAGAGAGAGAAGCTGTGAGAGAGAGAGAAGCTGTGAGTGAGAGGGAGAGAGAAAGAAAGAGAAGCTGTGAGTGAGAGCGAGAGAGAAAGAGAAGCTGTGAGTGAGAGAGAGAAAGAGAGAGAGAAGCTGTGAGTAAGAGAGAGAGAGAGAAAGAGAAGCTGTGTGTGTGTGAGAGAGAAAGAGAAGCTGTGAGTGAGAGAGAGAGAGAAAGAGAAGCTGTGAGTGAGAGGGAGGGAGAGAAGCTGTGAGTGTGTGAGAGAGAGAAAATTAGGGAGTGAGTAAGAGAGAGAGAGGGAAGCTGTGAGTGAGAGAGAGAGAAATAGAAGCTGTAAGTGAGAGAGAGAGAAAGAGAAACTGTGAGTGAAAGAGAGAGAGAGAAGCTGTGAGTGAGAGAGAGAGAGAAAGAAAGAGAAGCTGTGAGTGAGAGCGAGAGAGAAAGAGAAGCTGTGTGAGTGATAGAGAGAGAGAAAGAGAAGCTGAGAGTGAGAGAGAGAGAGAAAGAGATGCTGTAAGTGAGTGAGAGAGAGAAGCTGTGTGTGTGTGAGAGAGAGAGAGAAGCTGTGAGTGAGAGAGAGAGAGAGAAAGAGAAGCTGTGAGTGAGAGAGAGAGAGTGAGATGCTGTGTGTGTGAGAGAGAGAGAAGCTGGGAGTGAGTAAGAGAGAGAGAGAAGCTGTGTGTGTAAGAGAGAGAAGCTGTGAGTGAGAGAGAGAAAGAAAGAGAAGCTGTGAGTGAGAGAGAGTGAGAGAGAAAGAGAAGCTGTGAGTGAGAGAGAAAGAGAGAGAGAAGCTGTGAGTAAGAGAGAGAGAGAGAGAAAGAGAAGCTGTGTGTGTGAGAGAGAGAAAGAGAAGCTGTGAGTGAGAGAGAGAGAGAGAGAGAAGCTGTGAGTGTGTGAGAGAGAGAGAAGCTGTGAGTGAGAGAGAGAGAAGCTGTGAGTGAGTGAGAGAGAGAGAATCAAGGAGTGAGTAAGAGAGAGAGAAGCTGTGAGTGAGAGAGAGAGAGAAATAGAAGCTGTAAGTGAGAGAGAGCTGTGTGTGTGTGAGAGAGAGAGAAGCTGTGAGTGAGAGAGAGAGAGAGAAAGAGAAGCTGTGAGTGTGTGTGTGAGAGAGAAAGAAGCTGTGTATGTGATAGAGAGAGAGAAAGAGAAGCTGAGTGAGAGAGAGAGACAGAGAAGCTGTGAGTGAGAGAGAGAGAGAAAAAGAAGCTGTGTGTGTGAGAGAGAAAGAGAATCTGTGAGTGAGAGAGAGAGAAAGAGAAGCTGTGAGTAAGAGAGAGAGAGAAAGAGAAGCTATGAGTGAGTGAGTGAGAGAAAGAGAAGCTGTGAGTGAGTGAGTGAGAGAGAGAAGCTGTGAGTGTGTGTGAGAGAGAAAGAAGCTGTAGGTGAGAGAGAGAAAAAGAAGCTGTGAGTGAGAGAGAGAAGCTGTGAGTGAGAGAGAGAAGGAGAAGCTGTGAGTGAGAGAGAGAGAGAAGCTGTGAGTGAGAGAGAGAAAGAGAAGCTGTGTGTGAGAGAGAGAGAGAGAAAGAGAAGCTGTGTGTATGAGAGAGAGAGAAGCTGTGAGTGAGTCAGAGAGAGAGAAGCTGTGAGAGAGAGAGAGAAAGAGAAGCTGTGTGTGTGTGAGAGAGAGAGAAAGAGAAGCTGTGAGTGAGTGAGAGAGAAAGAGAAGCTGTGAGTGAGTGAGAGAGAGAAGCTGTGTGTGTGTGAGAGAGAAAGAGAAGCTGTAAGTGAGAGAGAGTGAGAAAGAGAGAAGCTGTGAGTGAGAGAGTGAGAGAAATAGAAGCTGTGAGTGAGAGAGAGAGAAAGAGAAGGTGTGAGTGAGAGAGAGAGAGAAAGAGAAGCTGTGAGTGAGAGAGAGAGAGAAAGAGAAGCTGTGTGTGTGAGAGAGAGAGAAAGAGAAGCTGTGAGTGAGTGAGAGAGAAAGAGAAGCTGTGTGTGTGTGAGAGAGAGAGAAGCTGAGAGTGAGAGAGAGAGAATGAGAAGGTGTGAGTGAGAGAGAGAGACAAAGAGAAGCTGTGTGTGAGAGAGAGAGAACGAGAAGCTGTGAGTGAGAGAGAGAGAGAAAGAGAAGCTGTGAGTGAGAGAGAGAGAGAAAGAGAAGCTGTGAGTGAGAGGGAGGGAGAGAAGCTGTGAGTGTGTGAGAGAGAGAAAATCAGGGAGTGAGTAAGAGAGAGAGAGGGAAGCTGTGAGTGAGAGAGAGAGAGAAATAGAAGCTGTAAGTGAGAGAGAGAGAAAGAGAAACTGTGAGTGAAAGAGAGAGAGAGAAGCTGTGAGTGAGAGAGAGAGAGAAAGAAAGAGAAGCTGTGAGTGAGAGTGAGAGAGAAAGAGAAGCTGTGTGAGTGATAGAGAGAGAGAAAGAGAAGCTGAGAGTGAGAGAGAGAGAGAAAGAGATGCTGTAAGTGAGAGAGAGAGAGAAAGAGAAGCTGTGAGAGAGAGAGAGTGAGAAGCTGTGTGTGAGAGAGAGAGAGAAGCTGGGAGTGAGTAAGAAGGAGAGAAGCTGTGTGTGAGAGAGAGAAGCTGTGAGTGAGAGAGAGTGAGAGAGAAAGAGAAGCTGTGAGTGAGAGAGAAAGAGAGAGAGAGAAGCTGTGAGTAAGAGAGAGAGAGAGAAAGAAAGAGAAGCTTTGTGTGTGTGAGAGAGAAAGAGAAGCTGTGAGTGAGAGAGAGAGAGAGAGAAGCTGTGAGTGAGTGAGAGAGAGAGAATCAAGGAGTGAGTAAGAGAGAGAGAAGCTGTGAGTGAGTGAGAGAGAGAAATAGAAGGTGTAAGTGAGAGAGAGAGAAGCTGTGTGTGTGTGTGAGAGAGAGAAGCTGTGAGTGAGAGAGAGAGAGAAGGAGAAGCTGTGTGTGTGAGAGAGAGAGAAAGAGAAGCTGTGAGTGAGTAAGAGAGAAAGAGAAGCTGTGTCTGAGAGAGAGAGAAAGAGAAGCTGAGAGTGAGAGAGAAAGAATGAGAAGCTGTGAGTGAGAGAGAGAGAGAAAGAAAAGCTGTGAGTGAGTGAGAGAGAGAGGAGCTGTGAGTGAGTGAGAGAGAGAAAGAGCAGCTGTGAGCGAGAGCGAGAGAGAAAGAGCTGTGTGAGTAATAGAGAGAGAGAAAGTGACGCTGAGAGTGGGAGAGAGAGAGAAAGAGAAGCTGTGTGTGTGAGAGAGAGAGAAAGAGAAGCTGTGAGTGAGTGAGAGAGAAAGAGAAGCTGTGTGTGTGTGAGAGAGAGAGAAGCTGAGAGTGAGAGAGAGAGAATGAGAAGGTGTGAGTGAGAGAGAGAGACAAAGAGAAGCTGTGTGTGTGAGAGAGAGAACGAGAAGCTGTGAGTGAGAGAGAGAGAGAAAGAGAAGCTGTGAGTGAGGGAGAGAGAGAAAGAGAAGCTGTGAGTGAGAGGGAGGGAGAGAAGCTGTGAGTGTGTGAGAGAGAGAAAATCAGGGAGTGAGTAAGAGAGAGAGAGGGAAGCTGTGAGTGAGAGAGAGAGAGAAATAGAAGCTGTAAGTGAGAGAGAGAGAAAGAGAAACTGTGAGTGAAAGAGAGAGAGAGAAGCTGTGAGTGAGAGAGAGAGAGAAAGAAAGAGAAGCTGTGAGTGAGAGCGAGAGAGAAAGAGAAGCTGTGTGAGTGATAGAGAGAGAGAAAGTGAAGCTGAGAGTGAGAGAGAGAGAGAAAGAGATGCTGTAAGTGAGAGAGAGAGAGGAGCTGTGTGTGTGAGAGAGAGAAAGAGAAGCTGTGAGTGAGAGAGAGAGAGAGAAGCTGTGAGTGAGAGAGAGAGAGTGAGAAGCTGTGTGTGTGTGAGAGAGAGAAGCTGGGAGTGAGTAAGAGAGAGAGAGAGAAGCTGTGTGAGAGAGAGAGAAGCTGTGAGTGAGAGAGAGAAAGAAAGAGAAGCTGTGAGTGAGAGAGAGTGAGAGAGAAAGAGAAGCTGTGAGTGAGAGAGAAAGAGAGAGAGAGAAGCTGTGAGTAAGAGAGAGAGAGAGAGAAATAGAAGCTGTGTGTGTGAGAGAGAGAAAGAGAAGCTGTGAGTGAGAGAGAGAGAGAAGCTGTGAGTGAGAGAGAGAGAGAGAAGCTGTGAGTGAGAGAGAGAAGAAGCTGTGAGTGAGTGAGAGAGAGAGAATCAATGAGTGAGTAAGAGAGAGAAGCTGTGAGTGAGAGAGAGAGAAATAGAAGCTGTAAGTGAGAGAGAGAAGCTGTGTGTGTGTGAGAGAGAGAGAAGCTGTGAGTGAGAGAGAGAGAGAAAGAGAAGCTGTGAGTGAGAGAGAGAGAGAGAGAGAAAGAAGCTGTGTGTGTGATAGAGAGAAAGAGAAGCTGAGTGAGAGAGGGAGACAGAGAAGCTGTGAGTGAGAGAGAGAGAGACAAAGAAGCTGTGTGTGTGTTGAGAGAGAAAGAGAATCTGTGAGTGAGAGAGAGAGAAAGAGAAGCTGTGAGTAAGAGAGAGAGAGAAAGAGAAGCTATGAGTGAGTGAGTGAG
This sequence comes from Bradypodion pumilum, assembly GCA_035047305.1. Classification (NCBI taxonomy): domain Eukaryota; kingdom Metazoa; phylum Chordata; class Lepidosauria; order Squamata; family Chamaeleonidae; genus Bradypodion; species Bradypodion pumilum. Next base: position 226,390,339 of record JAWDJD010000002.1, on the reverse strand, counting down.
AGAGAGAGAAGCTGTGAGTGAGTGAGTGAGAGAGAGAGAAGCTGTGAGTGAGTGAGAGAGAGAAAGAAGCTGTAGGTGAGAGAAAGAAAAAGAAGCTGTGAGTGAGAGAGAGAGAGAGAAGCTGTGAGTGAGAGAGAGAAGGAGAAGCTGTGAGTGAGAGAGAGAGAAGCTGTGAGTGAGAGAGAAAGAGAGAGAGAGAAGCTGTGAGTAAGAGAGAGAGAGAGAGAAAGAAAGAGAAGCTTTGTGTGTGTGAGAGAGAAAGAGAAGCTGTGAGTGAGAGAGAGAGAGAGAGAGAAGCTGTGAGTGAGTGAGAGAGTGAGAAGATGTGAGTGAGTGAGAGAGAGAGAAGCTGGGAGTGAGTAAGAGAGAGAGAGAAGCTGTGAGTGAGAGAGAGAGAAAGAAAGAAAGAGAAGCTGTGAGCGAGAGAGAGTGAGAGAGAGAGAAGCTGTGAGTGAGTGAGAGAGAGAGAAGCTGTGAGTGAGAGAGAGAGAAAGAGAAGCTGTGAGTGAGAGAGAGAGAGAGAAAACGAGAAGCTGTGAGTGAGAGAGAGAGAAAGAGATGCTGTGAGTGAGTGAGTGAGAGAGTGAGAAGCTGTGTGTGTGTGAGAGAGAGAAGCTGGGAGTGAGTAAGAGAGAGAGAGAGAAGCTGTGAGTGAGAGAGAGAGAGAGAAGCTATGAGTGTGAGAGAGAGAGAAGCTGTGAGTGAGAGAGAGTGAGAGAGAAAGAGAAGCTGTGAGTGAGAGAGAGAAAGAGAGAGAGAAGCTGTGAGCGAGAGAGAGTGAGAGAGAAAGAGAAGCTGTGAGTGAGAGAGAGAAAGAGAGAGAGAAGCTGTGAGTGAGAGAGAAAGAGAAGCTGTGTGTGAGAGAGAGAGAAACAGAAGCTGTGAGTGAGAGAGAGAGAGAGAAGCTGTGAGTGAGAGAGAGAAGCTGTGAGTGAGAGAGAGAGAAGCTGTGAGTGAGAGAGAGAATCAGGGAGTGAGTAAGAGAGAGAGAGATGCTGTGAGTAAGAGAGAGAGAGAAATAGAAGCTGTAAGTGAGGGAGAGAAGCTGTGTGTGTGTGTGAGAGAGAGAAGCTGAGAGTGAGAGAGAGAGAAAGAGAAGCAGTGAGTGAGTGAGAGAGAGAGAAAGAAGCTGTGTGAGTGATAGAGAGAGAGAAAGAGAAGCTGAGAATGAGAGAGAGAGAGAAAGAGATGCTGTAAGTGAGAGAGAGAGAAGCTGTGTGTGTGAGAGAGAGAAAGAGAAGTTGTGAGTGAGAGAGAGAGATAGAGAAAGAGAAGATTTGAGTGAGAGAGAGAGAGAAAGAGAAGCTGTGAGTGAGAGAGTGAGAAGCTGTGTGTGAGAGAGAGAAGCTGTGAGTGAGTAAGAGAGAGAGAGAAGCTGTGTGAGAGAGAGAGAAGCTGTGAGTCAGAGAGAGAGAGAAGCTGTGATTGAGAGAGAGTGAGAGAGAGAAGCTGTGAGTGAGTGAGAGAGAGAGAATGTGTGAGTGAGAGAGAGAGAGAAAGAGAAGCTGTGAGTGAGAGAGATAGAAAGAGAAGCTGTGAGTGAGAGAGAAAGAAAGAGAAGCTGTGAGTAAGAGAGAGAGAAAGAGAAGCTATGAGTGAGTGAGTGAGAGAGAGAAGCTGTGAGTGAGTGAGTGAGTGAGAGAGAGAGAAGCTGTGAGTGAGAGAGAGAGAGAAAGAAGCTGTAGGTGAGAGAGAGAAAAAGAAGCTGTGAGTGAGAGAGAGAGAGAAGCTGTGAGTGAGAGAGAAGGAGAAGCTGTGAGTGAGAGAGAGAGAGAGAAGCTGTGAGTGAGAGAGAGAAAGAGAAGCTGTGTGTGTGAGAGAGAGAGAAAGAGAAGCTGTGAGTGAGTAAGAGAGAAAGAGAAGCTGTGTCTGAGAGAGAGAGAAAGAGAAGCTGAGAGTGAGAGAGAAAGAATGAGAAGCTGTGAGTGAGAGAGATAGACAAAGAAAAGCTGTGTGTGAGAGAGAGAAAAAGAGAAGCTGTGAGTGAGTGAGAGAGAGAGGAGCTGTGAGTGAGTGAGAGAGAGAAAGAGCAGCTGTGAGCGAGAGCGAGAGAGAAAGAGCTGTGTGAGTAATAGAGAGAGAGAGAAAGTGAAGCTGAGAGTGGGAGAGAGAGAGAAAGAGAAGCTGTGTGTGTGAGAGAGAGAGAAAGAGAAGCTGTGAGTGAGTGAGAGAGAAAGAGAAGCTGTGTGTGTGTGAGAGAGAGAGAAGCTGAGAGTGAGAGAGAGAGAATGAGGTGTGAGTGAGAGAGAGAGACAAAGAGAAGCTGTGTGTGAGAGAGAGAGAACGAGAAGCTGTGAGTGAGAGAGAGAGAGAAGCTGTGTGTGTGTGAGAGAGAAAGAGAAGCTGTGAGTGAGAGAGAGAGAAAGAGAAGCTGTAAGTGAGAGAGAGAAAGAGAAGGAGATGCTGTGAGTAAGTGAGAGAGTGAGAAGATGTGAGTGAGTGAGAGAGAGAGAAGCTGGGAGTGAGTAAGAGAGAGAGAGAAGCTGTGAGTGAGAGAGAGAGAAAGAAAGAAAGAGAAGCTGTGAGTGAGAGAGAGTGAGAGAGAGAAGCTGTGAGTGAGTGAGAGAGAGAGAAGCTGTGAGTGAGAGAGAGAGAGAGAACGAGAAGCTGTGAGTGAGAGAGAGAGAAAGAGATGCTGTGAGTGAGTGAGTGAGAGAGTGAGAAGCTGTGAGTGAGAGAGAGAGAGAGGAGCTGGGAGTGAGTAAGAGAGAGAGAAGCTGTGAGTGAGGGAGAGAGAGAGAGAAGCTGTGTGTGTGATAGAGATAAAGAGAAGCTGTGAGTGAGAGAGAGAGAAAGAGAAGCTGTGAGTGACAGAGAGAGAGAGTGAGAAGCTGTGTGTGTGAGAGAGAGAGAAGCTGGGAGTGAGTAAGAGAGAGAGAGAAGCTGTGAGAGAGAGAGAAGCTGTGAGTGAGAGGGAGAGAGAAAGAAAGAGAAGCTGTGAGTGAGAGCGAGAGAGAAAGAGAAGCTGTGAGTGAGAGAGAGAAAGAGAGAGAGAGAAGCTGTGAGTAAGAGAGAGAGAGAGAAAGAGAAGCTGTGTGTGTGTGAGAGAGAAAGAGAAGCTGTGAGTGAGAGAGAGAGAGAAAGAGAAGCTGTGAGTGAGAGGGAGGGAGAGAAGCTGTGAGTGTGTGAGAGAGAGAAAATTAGGGAGTGAGTAAGAGAGAGAGAGGGAAGCTGTGAGTGAGAGAGAGAGAAATAGAAGCTGTAAGTGAGAGAGAGAGAAAGAGAAACTGTGAGTGAAAGAGAGAGAGAGAAGCTGTGAGTGAGAGAGAGAGAGAAAGAAAGAGAAGCTGTGAGTGAGAGCGAGAGAGAAAGAGAAGCTGTGTGAGTGATAGAGAGAGAGAAAGAGAAGCTGAGAGTGAGAGAGAGAGAGAAAGAGATGCTGTAAGTGAGTGAGAGAGAGAAGCTGTGTGTGTGTGTGAGAGAGAGAGAAGCTGTGAGTGAGAGAGAGAGAGAGAAAGAGAAGCTGTGAGTGAGAGAGAGAGAGTGAGAAGCTGTGTGTGTGAGAGAGAGAGAAGCTGGGAGTGAGTAAGAGAGAGAGAGAAGCTGTGTGTGTAAGAGAGAGAAGCTGTGAGTGAGAGAGAGAAAGAAAGAGAAGCTGTGAGTGAGAGAGAGTGAGAGAGAAAGAGAAGCTGTGAGTGAGAGAGAAAGAGAGAGAGAAGCTGTGAGTAAGAGAGAGAGAGAGAGAGAAAGAGAAGCTGTGTGTGTGTGAGAGAGAAAGAGAAGCTGTGAGTGAGAGAGAGAGAGAGAGAAGCTGTGAGTGTGTGAGAGAGAGAGAAGCTGTGAGTGAGAGAGAGAGAAGCTGTGAGTGAGTGAGAGAGAGAGAATCAAGGAGTGAGTAAGAGAGAGAGAAATAGAAGCTGTAAGTGAGAGAGAGCTGTGTGTGTGTGAGAGAGAGAGAAGCTGTGAGTGAGAGAGAGAGAGAGAAAGAGAAGCTGTGAGTGTGTGTGTGAGAGAGAAAGAAGCTGTGTATGTGATAGAGAGAGAGAAAGAGAAGCTGAGTGAGAGAGAGAGACAGAGAAGCTGTGAGTGAGAGAGAGAGAGAAAAAGAAGCTGTGTGTGTGAGAGAGAAAGAGAATCTGTGAGTGAGAGAGAGAGAAAGAGAAGCTGTGAGTAAGAGAGAGAGAGAAAGAGAAGCTATGAGTGAGTGAGTGAGAGAAAGAGAAGCTGTGAGTGAGTGAGTGAGAGAGAGAAGCTGTGAGTGTGTGTGAGAGAGAAAGAAGCTGTAGGTGAGAGAGAGAAAAAGAAGCTGTGAGTGAGAGAGAGAAGCTGTGAGTGAGAGAGAGAAGGAGAAGCTGTGAGTGAGAGAGAGAGAGAGAACGAGAAGCTGTGAGTGAGAGAGAGAGAAAGAGATGCTGTGAGTGAGTGAGTGAGAGAGTGAGAAGCTGTGAGTGAGAGAGAGAGAGAGGAGCTGGGAGTGAGTAAGAGAGAGAGAAGCTGTGAGTGAGGGAGAGAGAGAGAGAAGCTGTGTGTGTGATAGAGATAAAGAGAAGCTGTGAGTGAGAGAGAGAGAAAGAGAAGCTGTGAGTGACAGAGAGAGAGAGTGAGAAGCTGTGTGTGTGAGAGAGAGAGAAGCTGGGAGTGAGTAAGAGAGAGAGAGAAGCTGTGAGAGAGAGAGAAGCTGTGAGTGAGAGGGAGAGAGAAAGAAAGAGAAGCTGTGAGTGAGAGCGAGAGAGAAAGAGAAGCTGTGAGTGAGAGAGAGAAAGAGAGAGAGAGAAGCTGTGAGTAAGAGAGAGAGAGAGAAAGAGAAGCTGTGTGTGTGTGAGAGAGAAAGAGAAGCTGTGAGTGAGAGAGAGAGAGAAAGAGAAGCTGTGAGTGAGAGGGAGGGAGAGAAGCTGTGAGTGTGTGAGAGAGAGAAAATTAGGGAGTGAGTAAGAGAGAGAGAGGGAAGCTGTGAGTGAGAGAGAGAGAAATAGAAGCTGTAAGTGAGAGAGAGAGAAAGAGAAACTGTGAGTGAAAGAGAGAGAGAGAAGCTGTGAGTGAGAGAGAGAGAGAAAGAAAGAGAAGCTGTGAGTGAGAGCGAGAGAGAAAGAGAAGCTGTGTGAGTGATAGAGAGAGAGAAAGAGAAGCTGAGAGTGAGAGAGAGAGAGAAAGAGATGCTGTAAGTGAGTGAGAGAGAGAAGCTGTGTGTGTGTGTGAGAGAGAGAGAAGCTGTGAGTGAGAGAGAGAGAGAGAAAGAGAAGCTGTGAGTGAGAGAGAGAGAGTGAGAAGCTGTGTGTGTGAGAGAGAGAGAAGCTGGGAGTGAGTAAGAGAGAGAGAGAAGCTGTGTGTGTAAGAGAGAGAAGCTGTGAGTGAGAGAGAGAAAGAAAGAGAAGCTGTGAGTGAGAGAGAGTGAGAGAGAAAGAGAAGCTGTGAGTGAGAGAGAAAGAGAGAGAGAAGCTGTGAGTAAGAGAGAGAGAGAGAGAGAAAGAGAAGCTGTGTGTGTGAGAGAGAGAAAGAGAAGCTGTGAGTGAGAGAGAGAGAGAGAGAAGCTGTGAGTGTGTGAGAGAGAGAGAAGCTGTGAGTGAGAGAGAGAGAAGCTGTGAGTGAGTGAGAGAGAGAGAATCAAGGAGTGAGTAAGAGAGAGAGAAATAGAAGCTGTAAGTGAGAGAGAGCTGTGTGTGTGTGAGAGAGAGAGAAGCTGTGAGTGAGAGAGAGAGAGAGAAAGAGAAGCTGTGAGTGTGTGTGTGAGAGAGAAAGAAGCTGTGTATGTGATAGAGAGAGAGAAAGAGAAGCTGAGTGAGAGAGAGAGACAGAGAAGCTGTGAGTGAGAGAGAGAGAGAAAAAGAAGCTGTGTGTGTGAGAGAGAAAGAGAATCTGTGAGTGAGAGAGAGAGAAAGAGAAGCTGTGAGTAAGAGAGAGAGAGAAAGAGAAGCTATGAGTGAGTGAGTGAGAGAAAGAGAAGCTGTGAGTGAGTGAGTGAGAGAGAGAAGCTGTGAGTGTGTGTGAGAGAGAAAGAAGCTGTAGGTGAGAGAGAGAAAAAGAAGCTGTGAGTGAGAGAGAGAAGCTGTGAGTGAGAGAGAGAAGGAGAAGCTGTGAGTGAGAGAGAGAGAGAAGCTGTGAGTGAGAGAGAGAAAGAGAAGCTGTGTGTGAGAGAGAGAGAGAAAGAGAAGCTGTGTGTATGAGAGAGAGAGAAGCTGTGAGTGAGTCAGAGAGAGAGAAGCTGTGAGAGAGAGAGAGAAAGAGAAGCTGTGTGTGTGTGTGAGAGAGAGAAAGAGAAGCTGTGAGTGAGTGAGAGAGAAAGAGAAGCTGTGAGTGAGTGAGAGAGAGAAGCTGTGTGTGTGTGAGAGAGAAAGAGAAGCTGTAAGTGAGAGAGAGTGAGAAAGAGAGAAGCTGTGAGTGAGAGAGTGAGAGAAATAGAAGCTGTGAGTGAGAGAGAGAGAAAGAGAAGGTGTGAGTGAGAGAGAGAGAGAAAGAGAAGCTGTGAGTGAGAGAGAGAGAGAAAGAGAAGCTGTGTGTGTGAGAGAGAGAGAAAGAGAAGCTGTGAGTGAGTGAGAGAGAAAGAGAAGCTGTGTGTGTGTGAGAGAGAGAGAAGCTGAGAGTGAGAGAGAGAGAATGAGAAGGTGTGAGTGAGAGAGAGAGACAAAGAGAAGCTGTGTGTGAGAGAGAGAGAACGAGAAGCTGTGAGTGAGAGAGAGAGAGAAAGAGAAGCTGTGAGTGAGAGAGAGAGAGAAAGAGAAGCTGTGAGTGAGAGGGAGGGAGAGAAGCTGTGAGTGTGTGAGAGAGAGAAAATCAGGGAGTGAGTAAGAGAGAGAGAGGGAAGCTGTGAGTGAGAGAGAGAGAGAAATAGAAGCTGTAAGTGAGAGAGAGAGAAAGAGAAACTGTGAGTGAAAGAGAGAGAGAGAAGCTGTGAGTGAGAGAGAGAGAGAAAGAAAGAGAAGCTGTGAGTGAGAGTGAGAGAGAAAGAGAAGCTGTGTGAGTGATAGAGAGAGAGAAAGAGAAGCTGAGAGTGAGAGAGAGAGAGAAAGAGATGCTGTAAGTGAGAGAGAGAGAGAAAGAGAAGCTGTGAGAGAGAGAGAGTGAGAAGCTGTGTGTGTGTGAGAGAGAGAAGCTGGGAGTGAGTAAGAAGGAGAGAAGCTGTGTGTGAGAGAGAGAAGCTGTGAGTGAGAGAGAGTGAGAGAGAAAGAGAAGCTGTGAGTGAGAGAGAAAGAGAGAGAGAGAAGCTGTGAGTAAGAGAGAGAGAGAGAAAGAAAGAGAAGCTTTGTGTGTGTGAGAGAGAAAGAGAAGCTGTGAGTGAGAGAGAGAGAGAGAGAAGCTGTGAGTGAGTGAGAGAGAGAGAATCAAGGAGTGAGTAAGAGAGAGAGAAGCTGTGAGTGAGTGAGAGAGAGAAATAGAAGCTGTAAGTGAGAGAGAGAGAAGCTGTGTGTGTGTGTGAGAGAGAGAAGCTGTGAGTGAGAGAGAGAGAGAAAGAGAAGCTGTGTGTGTGAGAGAGAGAGAAAGAGAAGCTGTGAGTGAGTAAGAGAGAAAGAGAAGCTGTGTCTGAGAGAGAGAGAAAGAGAAGCTGAGAGTGAGAGAGAAAGAATGAGAAGCTGTGAGTGAGAGAGAGAGAGAAAGAAAAGCTGTGAGTGAGTGAGAGAGAGAGGAGCTGTGAGTGAGTGAGAGAGAGAAAGAGCAGCTGTGAGCGAGAGCGAGAGAGAAAGAGCTGTGTGAGTAATAGAGAGAGAGAAAGTGACGCTGAGAGTGGGAGAGAGAGAGAAAGAGAAGCTGTGTGTGTGAGAGAGAGAGAAAGAAAAGCTGTGAGTGAGTGAGAGAGAAAGAGAAGCTGTGTGTGTGTGTGAGAGAGAGAAGCTGAGAGTGAGAGAGAGAGAATGAGAAGGTGTGAGTGAGAGAGAGAGACAAAGAGAAGCTGTGTGTGTGAGATAGAGAACGAGAAGCTGTGAGTGAGAGAGAGAGAGAAAGAGAAGCTGTGAGTGAGGGAGAGAGAGAAAGAGAAGCTGTGAGTGAGAGGGAGGGAGAGAAGCTGTGAGTGTGTGAGAGAGAGAAAATCAGGGAGTGAGTAAGAGAGAGAGAGGGAAGCTGTGAGTGAGAGAGAGAGAGAAATAGAAGCTGTAAGTGAGAGAGAGAGAAAGAGAAACTGTGAGTGAAAGAGAGAGAGAGAAGCTGTGAGTGAGAGAGAGAGAGAAAGAAAGAGAAGCTGTGAGTGAGAGCGAGAGAGAAAGAGAAGCTGTGTGAGTGATAGAGAGAGAGAAAGTGAAGCTGAGAGTGAGAGAGAGAGAGAAAGAGATGCTGTAAGTGAGAGAGAGAGAGGAGCTGTGTGTGTGTGAGAGAGAAAGAGAAGCTGTGAGTGAGAGAGAGAGAGAGAAGCTGTGAGTGAGAGAGAGAGAGTGAGAAGCTGTGTGTGTGTGAGAGAGAGAAGCTGGGAGTGAGTAAGAGAGAGAGAGAGAAGCTGTGTGAGAGAGAGAGAAGCTGTGAGTGAGAGAGAGAAAGAAAGAGAAGCTGTGAGTGAGAGAGAGTGAGAGAGAAAGAGAAGCTGTGAGTGAGAGAGAAAGAGAGAGAGAGAAGCTGTGAGTAAGAGAGAGAGAGAGAAATAGAAGCTGTGTGTGTGAGAGAGAGAAAGAGAAGCTGTGAGTGAGAGAGAGAGAGAAGCTGTGAGTGAGAGAGAGAGAGAGAAGCTGTGAGTGAGAGAGAGAAGAAGCTGTGAGTGAGTGAGAGAGAGAGAATCAATGAGTGAGTAAGAGAGAGAAGCTGTGAGTGAGAGAGAGAGAAATAGAAGCTGTAAGTGAGAGAGAGAAGCTGTGTGTGTGAGAGAGAGAGAGAAGCTGTGAGTGAGAGAGAGAGAGAAAGAGAAGCTGTGAGTGAGAGAGAGAGAGAGAGAGAAAGAAGCTGTGTGTGTGATAGAGAGAAAGAGAAGCTGAGTGAGAGAGGGAGACAGAGAAGCTGTGAGTGAGAGAGAGAGAGACAAAGAAGCTGTGTGTGTGTTGAGAGAGAAAGAGAATCTGTGAGTGAGAGAGAGAGAAAGAGAAGCTGTGAGTAAGAGAGAGAGAGAAAGAGAAGCTATGAGTGAGTGAGTGAGAGAGAGAGAAGCTGTGAGTGAGTGAGTGAGAGAGAGAGAAGCTGTGAGTGAGTGAGAGAGAGAAAGAAGCTGTAGGTGAGAGAAAGAAAAAGAAGCTGTGAGTGAGAGAGAGAGAGAGAAGCTGTGAGTGAGAGAGAGAAGGAGAAGCTGTGAGTGAGAGAGAGAGAAGCTGTGAGTGAGAGAGAAAGAGAGAGAGAGAAGCTGTGAGTAAGAGAGAGAGAGAGAGAAAGAAAGAGAAGCTTTGTGTGTGTGAGAGAGAAAGAGAAGCTGTGAGTGAGAGAGAGAGAGAGAGAAGCTGTGAGTGAGTGAGAGAGAGAGAATCAAGGAGTGGGTAAGAGAGAGAAGCTGTGAGTGAGTGAGAGAGAGAAATAGAAGCTGTAAGTGAGAGAGAGAGAAGCTGTGTGTGTGTGTGAGAGAGAGAAGCTGTGAGTGAGAGAGAGAGAGAAAGAGAAGCTGTGAGTGAGAGAGAGAGAGAAAGAAGCTGTGTGTGTGATAGAGAGAGAGAAAGAGAAGCTGAGTGTGAGAGAGAGACAGAGAAGCTGTGAGTGAGAGAGAGAGAGAAAAAGAAGCTGTGTGTGTGTGAGAGAGAAAGAGAATCTGTGAGTGAGAGAGAGAGAAAGAGAAGCTGTGAGTAAGAGAGAGAGAGAAAGAGAAGCTATGAGTGAGTGAGTGAGAGAGAGAGAAGCTGTGAGTGAGTGAGTGAGAGAGAGAGAAGCTGTGAGTGAGTGAGAGAGAGAAAGAAGCTGTAGGTGAGAGAAAGAAAAAGAAGCTGTGAGTGAGAGAGAGAGAGAGAAGCTGTGAGTGAGAGAGAGAAGGAGAAGCTGTGAGTGAGAGAGAGAGAAGCTGTGAGTGAGAGAGAAAGAGAGAGAGAGAAGCTGTGAGTAAGAGAGAGAGAGAGAGAGAAAGAAAGAGAAGCTTTGTGTGTGTGAGAGAGAAAGAGAATCTGTGAGTGAGAGAGAGAGAAAGAGAAGCTGTGAGTAAGAGAGAGAGAAAGAGAAGCTATGTGTGAGTGAGTGAGAGAGAGAAGCTGGGAGTGAGTGAGTGAGTGAGAGAGAGAAGCTGGGAGTGAGAGAGAGAGAGAAAGAAGCTGTAGGTGAGAGAGAGAAAAAGAAGCTGTGAGTGAGAGAGAGAGAGAAGCTGTGAGTGAGAGAGAAGGAGAAGCTGTGAGTGAGAGAGAGAGAGAAGCTGTGAGTGAGAGAGAGAAAGAGATGCTGTGTGTGTCTGAGAGAGAGAGAAAGAGAAGCTGTGAGTGAGTAAGAGAGAAAGAGAAGCTGTGTCTGAGAGAGAGAGAAAGAGAAGCTGAGAGTGAGAGAGAGAGAATGAGAAGCTGTGAGTGAGAGAGAGAGAGAGAGAAAAGCTGTGAGTGAGAGAGAGAGAAAGAGAAGCTGTGAGTGAGTGAGAGAGAGAGGAGCTGTGAGTGAGTGAGAGAGAGAAAGAGCAGCTGTGAGCGAGAGCGAGAGAGAAAGAGCTGTGTGAGTAATAGAGAGAGAGAAAGTGAAGCTGAGAGTGGGAGAGAGAGAGAAAGAGAAGCTGTGTGTGTGAGAGAGAGAGAAAGAGAAGCTGTGTGTGTGTGAGAGAGAGAGAAGCTGAGAGTGAGAGAGAGAATGAGAAGGTGTGAGTGAGAGAGAGAGACAAAGAGAAGCTGTGTGTGAGAGAGAGAGAACGAGAAGCTGTGAGTGAGAGAGAGAGAGAAAGAGAAGCTGTGAGTGAGTGAGAGAGAGAGAATCAAGGAGTGGGTAAGAGAGAGAGAAGCTGTGAGTGAGTGAGAGAGAGAAATAGAAGCTGTAAGTGAGAGAGAGAGAAGCTGTGTGTGTGTGAGAGAGAGAGAAGCTGTGAGTGAGAGAGAGAGAGAAAGAGAAGCTGTGAGTGAGAGAGAGAGAGAAAGAAGCTGTGTGTGTGATAGAGAGAGAGAAAGAGAAGCTGAGTGTGAGAGAGAGACAGAGAAGCTGTGAGTGAGAGAGAGAGAGAAAAAGAAGCTGTGTGTGTGTGAGAGAGAAAGAGAATCTGTGAGTGAGAGAGAGAGAAAGAGAAGCTGTGAGTAAGAGAGAGAGAAAGAGAAGCTATGTGTGAGTGAGTGAGAGAGAGAAGCTGGGAGTGAGTGAGTGAGAGAGAGAGAAGCTGTGTGTGTGTGAGAGAGAGAGAAGCTGTGAGTGAGAGAGAGAGAGAAAGAGAAGCTGTGAGTGAGAGAGAGAGAGAAAGAAGCTGTGTGTGTGATAGAGAGAAAGAGAAGCTGAGTGAGAGAGGGAGACAGAGAAGCTGTGAGTGAGAGAGAGAGAGACAAAGAAGCTGTGTGTGTGTTGAGAGAGAAAGAGAATCTGTGAGTGAGATAGAGAGAAAGAGAAGCTGTGAGTAAGAGAGAGAGAGAAAGAGAAGCTATGAGTGAGTGAGTGAGAGAGAGAGAAGCTGTGAGTGAGTGAGTGAGAGAGAGAGAAGCTGTGAGTGAGTGAGAGAGAGAAAGAAGCTGTAGGTGAGAGAAAGAAAAAGAAGCTGTGAGTGAGAGAGAGAGAGAGAAGCTGTGAGTGACAGAGAGAAGGAGAAGCTGTGAGTGAGAGAGAGAGAAGCTGTGAGTGAGAGAGAAAGAGAGAGAGAGAAGCTGTGAGTAAGAGAGAGAGAGAGAGAAAGAAAGAGAAGCTTTGTGTGTGAGAGAGAGAAAGAGAAGCTGTGAGTGAGAGAGAGAGAGAGAGAGAAGCTGTGAGTGAGTGAGAGAGAGAGAATCAAGGAGTGGGTAAGAGAGAGAGAAGCTGTGAGTGAGTGAGAGAGAGAAATAGAAGCTGTAAGTGAGAGAGAGAGAAGCTGTGTGTGTGTGTGTGAGAGAGAAGCTGTGAGTGAGAGAGAGAGAGAAAGAGAAGCTGTGAGTGAGAGAGAGAGAAAGAAGCTGTGTGTGTGATAGAGAGAGAGAAAGAGAAGCTGAGTGTGAGAGAGAGACAGAGAAGCTGTGAGTGAGAGAGAGAGAAAAAAAGAAGCTGTGTGTGTGTGAGAGAGAAAGAGAATCTGTGAGTGAGAGAGAGAGAAAGAGAAGCTGTGAGTAAGAGAGGGAAAGAGAAGCTATGTGTGAGTGAGTGAGAGAGAGAAGCTGGGAGTGAGTGAGTGAGTGAGAGAGAGAGAAGCTGTGAGTGAGAGAGAGAGAGAAAGAAGCTGTAGGTGAGAGAGAGAAAAAGAAGCTGTGAGTGAGAGAGAGAGAGAAGCTGTGAGTGAGAGAGAAGGAGAAGCTGTGAGTGAGAGAGAGAGAGAGAAGCTGTGAGTGAGAGAGAGAAAGAGATGCTGTGTGTGTCTGAGAGAGAGAGAAAGAGAAGCTGTGAGTGAGTAAGAGAGAAAGAGAAGCTGTGTCTGAGAGAGAGAGAAAGAGAAGCTGAGAGTGAGAGAGAGAGAATGAGAAGCTGTGAGTGAGAGAGAGAGAGAAAGAAAAGCTGTGAGTGAGAGAGAGAGAAAGAGAAGCTGTGAGTGAGTGAGAGAGAGAGGAGCTGTGAGTGAGTGAGAGAGAGAAAGAGCAGCTGTGAGCGAGAGCGAGAGAGAAAGAGCTGTGTGAGTAATAGAGAGAGAGAAAGTGAAGCTGAGAGTGGGAGAGAGAGAGAAAGAGAAGCTGTGTGTGTGAGAGAGAGAGAAAGAGAAGCTGTGAGTGAGTGAGAGAGAAAGAGGAGCTGTGTGTGTGTGAGAGAGAGAGAAGCTGAGAGTGAGAGAGAGAATGAGAAGGTGTGAGTGAGAGAGAGAGACAAAGAGAAGCTGTGTGTGTGAGAGAGAGAACGAGAAGCTGTGAGTGAGAGAGAGAGAGAAAGAGAAGCTGTGAGTGAGGGAGAGAGAGAAAGAGAAGCTGTGAGTGAGAGGGAGGGAGAGAAGCTGTGAGTGTGTGAGAGAGAGAAAATCAGGGAGTGAGTAAGAGAGAGAGAGGGAAGCTGTGAGTGAGGGAGAGAGAAATAGAAGCTGTAAGTGAGAGAGAGAGAAAGAGAAACTGTGAGTGAAAGAGAGAGAGAGAAGCTGTGAATGAGAGAGAGAGAGAAAGAAAGAGAAGCTGTGAGTGAGAGCGAGAGAGAAAGAGAAGCTGTGTGAGTGATAGAGAGAGTGAAAGAGATGCTGTAAGTGAGAGAGAGAGAGAAGCTGTGTGTGAGAGAGAGAGAAAGAGAAGCTGTGAGTGAGAGAGAGAGAGAGAGAGAAAGAGAAGCTGAGAGAGAGAGAGAGAGAGTGAGAAGCTGTGTGTGTGTGAGAGAGAGAAGCTGGGAGTGAGTAAGAAGGAGAGAAGCTGTGTGTGTGAGAGAGAAGCTGTGAGTGAGAGAGAGTGAGAGAGAAAGAGAAGCTGTGAGTGAGAGAGAAAGAGAGAGAGAGAAGCTGTGAGTAAGAGAGAGAGAGAGAAAGAAAGAGAAGCTTTGTGTGTGTGAGAGAGAAAGAGAAGCTGTGAGTGAGAGAGAGAGAGAGAAGCTGTGAGTGAGTGAGAGAGAGAGAATCAAGGAGTGAGTAAGAGAGAGAGAAGCTGTGAGTGAGTGAGAGAGAGAAATAGAAGCTGTAAGTGAGAGAGAGAGAAGCTGTGTGTGTGTGTGAGAGAGAGAAGCTGTGAGTGAGAGAGAGAGAGAAAGAGAAGCTGTGAGTGAGAGAGAGAGAGAAAGAAGCTGTGTGTGTGATAGAGAGAGAGAAAGAGAAGCTGCGTGTGAGAGAGAGACAGAGAAGCTGTGAGTGAGAGAGAGAGAGAAAAAGAAGCTGTGTGTGTGTGAGAGAGAAAGAGAATCTGTGAGTGAGAGAGAAAGAAAGAGAAGCTGTGAGTAAGAGAGAGAGAAAGAGAAGCTATGAGTGAGTGAGTGAGAGAGAGAAGATGTGAGTGAGTGAGTGAGTGAGAGAGAGAGAAGCTGTGAGTGAGAGAGAGAGAGAAAGAAGCTGTAGGTGAGAGAGAGAAAAAGAAGCTGTGAGTGAGAGAGAGAGAGAAGCTGTGAGTGAGAGAGAAGGAGAAGCTGTGAGTGAGTGAGAGAGAGAAGCTGTGAGTGAGAGAGAGAAAGAGAAGCTGTGTGTGTGAGAGAGAGAGAGAAAGAGAAGCTGTGAGTGAGTAAGAGAGAAAGAGAAGCTGTGTCTGAGAGAGAGAGAAAGAGAAGCTGAGAGTGAGAGAGAAAGAATGAGAAGCTGTGAGTGAGAGAGAGAGAGAAAGAAAAGCTGTGAGTGAGAGAGAGAGAAAGAGAAGCTGTGAGTGAGTGAGAGAGAGAGGAGCTGTGAGTGAGTGAGAGAGAGAAAGAGCAGCTGTGAGCGATAGCGAGAGAGAAAGAGCTGTGTGAGTAATAGAGAGAGAGAAAGTGAAGCTGAGAGTGGGAGAGAGAGAGAAAGAGAAGCTGTGTGTGTGAGGAGAAAGAGAAGCTGTGAGTGAGTGAGAGAGAAAGAGAAGCTGTGTGTGAGAGAGAGAGAGAGAAGCTGAGAGTGAGAGAGAGAGAATGAGAAGGTGTGAGTGAGAGAGAGAGACAAAGAGAAGCTGTGTGTGTGAGAGAGAGAACGAGAAGCTGTGTGTGAGAGAGAGAGAGAAAGAGAAGCTGTGAGTGAGGGAGAGAGAGAAAGAGAAGCTGTGAGTGAGAGGGAGGGAGAGAAGCTGTGAGCGTGTGAGAGAGAGAAAATCAGGGAGTGAGTAAGAGAGAGAGAGGGAAGCTGTGTGAGAGAGAGAGAGAAATAGAAGCTGTAAGTGAGAGAGAGAGAAAGAGAAACTGTGAGTGAAAGAGAGAGAGAGAAGCTGTGAGTGAGAGAGAGAGAGAAAGAAAGAGAAGCTGTGAGTGAGAGCGAGAGAGAAAGAGAAGCTGTGTGAGTGATAGAGAGAGAGAAAGTGAAGCTGAGAGTGAGAGAGAGAGAGAAAGAGATGCTGTAAGTGAGAGAGAGAGAGAAGCTGTGTGTGTGAGAGAGAGAGAAAGAGAAGCTGTGAGTGAGAGAGAGAGAGAGAGAGAGAAGCTGTGAGTGAGAGAGAGAGAGAGAGAAGCTGTGTGTGTGTGAGAGAGAGAAGCTGGGAGTGAGTAAGAGAGAGAGAGAGAGAGAAGCTGTGTGTGTGAGAGAGAGAAGCTGTGAGTGAGAGAGAGAAAGAAAGAGAAGCTGTGAGTGAGAGAGAGTGAGAGAGAAAGAGAAGCTGTGAGTGAGAGAGAAAGAGAGAGAGAAGCTGTGAGTAAGAGAGAGAGAGAGAAAGAGAAGCTGTGTGTGTGAGAGAGAGAAAGAGAAGCTGTGAGTGAGAGAGAGAGAGAAGCTGTGAGTGAGAGAGAGAGAGAGAGAAGCTGTGAGTGAGAGAGTGAGAAGCTGTGAGTGAGTGAGAGAGAGAGAGAATCAATGAGTGAGTAAGAGAGAGAAGCTGTGAGTGAGAGTGAGAGAGAAATAGAAGCTGTAAGTGAGAGAGAGAAGCTGTGTGTGTGTGTGTGAGAGAGAGAAGCTGTGAGTGAGAGAGAGAGAGAAAGAGAAGCTGTGAGTGAGAGAGAGAGAGAAAGAAGCTGTGTGTGTGATAGAGAGAGAAAGAGAAGCTGAGTGAGAGAGGGAGACAGAGAAGCTGTGAGTGAGAGAGAGAGAGACAAAGAAGCTGTGTGTGTGTTGAGAGAGAAAAAGAATCTGTGAGTGAGAGAGAGAGAAAGAGAAGCTGTGAGTAAGAGAGAGAGAGAAAGAGAAGCTATGAGTGAGTGAGTGAGTGAGAGAGAAGCTGTGAGTGAGTGAGTGAGAGAGAGAGAAGCTGTGAGTGAGAGAGAGAGAGAGAAAGAAGCTGTAGGTGAGAGAAAGAAAAAGAAGCTGTGAGTGAGAGAGAGAGAGAGAAGCTGTGAGTGAGAGAGAGAGAACGAGAAGCTGTGAGTGAGAGAGAGAGAGAAGCTGTGAGTGAGAGAGAGAAAGAGAAGCTGGGTGTGTGTGAGAGAGAGAGAATGAGAAGCTGTGAGTGAGTAAGAGAGAAAGAGAAGCTGTGTCTGAGAGAGAGAGAAAGAGAAGCTGAGAGAGAGAGAATGAGAAGCTGTGAGTGAGAGAGAGAGAGAGAAAGAAAAGCTGTGAGTGAGAGAGAGAGAAAGAGAAGCTGTGGGTGAGTGATTGAGAGAGGAGCTGTGAGTGAGTGAGAGAGAGAAAGAGCAGCTGAGAGTGAGAGAGAGAGAGAAAGAGATGCTGTAAGTGAGAGAGAGAGAAGCTGTGTGTGTGAGAGAGAGAAAGAGAAGCTGTGAGTGAGAGAGAGAGAGAGAAAGAGAAGATTTGAGTGAGAGAGAGAGAGAAAGAGAAGCTGTGAGTGAGTGAGTGAGAGAGTAAGAAGCTGTGTGTGTGAGAGAGAGAGAAGCTGGGAGTGAGTAAGAGAGAGAGAGAAGCTGTGAGTGAGAGAGAGAGAGAGAGAAGCTATGAGTGTGAGAGAGAGAGAAGCTGTGAGTGAGAGAGAGTGAGAGAGAAAGAGAAGCTGTGAGTGAGAGAGAGAAAGAGAGAGAGAGAAGCTGTGAGCGAGAGAGAGTGAGAGAGAAAGAGAAGCTGTGAGTGAGAGAGAGAAAGAGAGAGAGAAGCTGTGAGTGAGAGAGAGAGAAAGAGAAGCTGTGTGAGAGAGAGAGAGAAACAGAAGCTGTGAGTGAGAGAGAGAGAGAAGCTGTGAGTGAGAGAGAGAAGCTGTGAGTGAGAGAGAGAGAGAAGCTGTGAGTGAGTGAGAGAGAGAGAATCAGGGAGTGAGTAAGAGAGACAGAGATGCTGTGAGTAAGAGAGAGAGAGAAATAGAAGCTGTAAGTGAGGGAGAGAAGCTGTGTGTGTGAGAGAGAGAGAAGCTGTGAGTGAGAGAGAGAGAAAGAGAAGCAGTGAGTGAGTGAGAGAGAGAGAAAGAAGCTGTGTGAGTGATAGAGAGAGAGAAAGAGAAGCTGAGAATGAGAGAGAGAAAGAGATGCTGTAAGTGAGAGAGAGAGAAGCTGTGTGTGTGAGAGAGAGAAAGAGAAGTTGTGAGTGAGAGAGAGAGAGAGAGAGAGAAAGAGAAGATTTGAGTGAGAGAGAGAGAGAAAGAGAAGCTGTGAGTGAGAGAGTGAGAAGCTGTGTGTGTGAGAGAGAGAAGCTGTGAGTGAGTAAGAGAGAGAGAGAAGATGTGTGAGAGAGAGAGAAGCTGTGTCAGAGAGAGAGAAGCTGTGATTGAGAGAGAGTGAGAGAGAGAAGCTGTGAGTGAGTGAGAGAGAGAGAATGTGTGAGTGAGAGAGAGAGAGAAAGAGAAGCTGTGAGTGAGAGAGATAGAAAGAGAAGCTGTGAGTGAGAGAGAAAGAAAGAGAAGCTGTGAGTAAGAGAGAGAGAAAGAGAAGCTATGAGTGAGTGAGTGAGAGAGAGAAGCTGTGAGTGAGTGAGTGAGTGAGAGAGAGAGAAGCTGTGAGTGAGAGAGAGAGAGAAAGAAGCTGTAGGTGAGAGAGAGAAAAAGAAGCTGTGAGTGAGAGAGAGAGAAGCTGTGAGTGAGAGAGAAGGAGAAGCTGTGAGTGAGAGAGAGAGAGAGACGCTGTGAGTGAGAGAGAGAAAGAGAAGCTGTGTGTGTGAGAGAGAGAGAAAGAGAAGCTGTGAGTGAGTAAGAGAGAAAGAGAAGCTGTGTCTGAGAGAGAGAGAAAGAGAAGCTGAGAGTGAGAGAGAAAGAATGAGAAGCTGTGAGTGAGAGAGAGAGAGAAAGAAAAGCTGTGAGTGAGAGAGAGAGAAAGAGAAGCTGTGAGTGAGTGAGAGTGAGGAGCTGTGAGTGAGTGAGAGAGAGAAAGAGCAGCTGTGAGCGAGAGCGAGAGAGAAAGAGCTGTGTGAGTAATAGAGAGAGAGAAAGTGAAGCTGAGAGTGGGAGAGAGAGAGAAAGAGAAGCTGTGTGTGTGTGAGAGAGAGAAAGAGAAGCTGTGAGTGAGTGAGAGAGAAAGAGAAGCTGTGTGTGTGAGAGAGAGAGAGAAGCTGAGAGTGAGAGAGAGAGAATGAGAAGGTGTGAGTGAGAGAGAGAGACAAAGAGAAGCTGTGTGTGAGAGAGAGAGAACGAGAAGCTGTGAGTGAGAGAGAGAGAGAAGCTGTGTGTGTGAGAGAGAGAAAGAGAAGCTGTGAGTGAGAGAGAGAGAGAAAGAGAAGCTGTAAGTGAGAGAGAGAAAGAGAAGGAGATGCTGTGAGTAAGTGAGAGAGTGAGAAGATGTGAGTGAGTGAGAGAGAGAGAAGCTGGGAGTGAGTAAGAGAGAGAGAGAAGCTGTGAGTGAGAGAGAGAGAAAGAAAGAAAGAGAAGCTGTGAGCGAGAGAGAGTGAGAGAGAGAGAAGCTGTGAGTGAGTGAGAGAGAGAGAAGCTGTGAGTGAGAGAGAGAGAAAGAGAAGCTGTGAGTGAGAGAGAGAGAGAGAACGAGAAGCTGTGAGTGAGAGAGAGAGAAAGAGATGCTGTGAGTGAGTGAGTGAGAGAGTGAGAAGCTGTGTGTGTGTGAGAGAGAGAAGCTGGGAGTGAGTAAGAGAGAGAGAGAGAAGCTGTGAGTGAGAGAGAGAGAGAGAAGCTATGAGTGTGAGAGAGAGAGAAGCTGTGAGTGAGAGAGAGTGAGAGAGAAAGAGAAGCTGTGAGAGAGAGAAAGAGAGAGAGAAGCTGTGAGCGAGAGAGAGTGAGAGAGAAAGAGAAGCTGTGAGTGAGAGAGAGAAAGAGAGAGAGAAGCTGTGAGTGAGAGAGAGAGAAAGAGAAGCTGTGTGTGAGAGAGAGAAACAGAAGCTGTGAGTGAGAGAGAGAGAGAGAAGCTGTGAGTGAGAGAGAGAAGCTGTGAGTGAGAGAGAGAGAATCAGGGAGTGAGTAAGAGAGAGAGAGATGCTGTGAGTAAGAGAGAGAGAGAAATAGAAGCTGTAAGTGAGGGAGAGAAGCTGTGTGTGTGTGTGAGAGAGAGAAGCTGTGAGTGAGAGAGAGAGAAAGAGAAGCAGTGAGTGAGTGAGAGAGAGAGAAAGAAGCTGTGTGAGTGATAGAGAGAGAGAAAGAGAAGCTGAGAATGAGAGAGAGAGAGAAAGAGATGCTGTAAGTGAGAGAGAGAGAAGCTGTGTGTGAGAGAGAGAGAAAGAGAAGTTGTGAGTGAGAGAGAGAGATAGAGAAAGAGAAGATTTGAGTGAGAGAGAGAGAGAAAGAGAAGCTGTGAGTGAGAGAGTGAGAAGCTGTGTGTGTGAGAGAGAGAAGCTGTGAGTGAGTAAGAGAGAGAGAGAAGCTGTGTGAGAGAGAGAGAAGCTGTGAGTCAGAGAGAGAGAGAAGCTGTGATTGAGAGAGAGTGAGAGAGAGAAGCTGTGAGTGAGTGAGAGAGAGAGAATGTGTGAGTGAGAGAGAGAGAGAAAGAGAAGCTGTGAGTGAGAGAGATAGAAAGAGAAGCTGTGAGTGAGAGAGAAAGAAAGAGAAGCTGTGAGTAAGAGAGAGAGAAAGTGAAGCTATGAGTGAGTGAGTGAGAGAGAGAAGCTGTGAGTGAGTGAGTGAGTGAGAGAGAGAGAAGCTGTGAGTGAGAGAGAGAGAGAAAGAAGCTGTAGGTGAGAGAGAGAAAAAGAAGCTGTGAGTGAGAGAGAGAGAGAAGCTGTGAGTGAGAGAGAAGGAGAAGCTGTGAGTGAGAGAGAGAGAGAGAAGCTGTGAGTGAGAGAGAGAAAGAGAAGCTGTGTGTGTGAGAGAGAGAGAAAGAGAAGCTGTGAGTGAGTAAGAGAGAAAGAGAAGCTGTGTCTGAGAGAGAGAGAAAGAGAAGCTGAGAGTGAGAGAGAAAGAATGAGAAGCTGTGAGTGAGAGAGATAGACAAAGAAAAGCTGTGTGTGAGAGAGAGAAAAAGAGAAGCTGTGAGTGAGTGAGAGAGAGAGGAGCTGTGAGTGAGTGAGAGAGAGAAAGAGCAGCTGTGAGCGAGAGCGAGAGAGAAAGAGCTGTGTGAGTAATAGAGAGAGAGAGAAAGTGAAGCTGAGAGTGGGAGAGAGAGAGAAAGAGAAGCTGTGTGTGTGAGAGAGAGAGAAAGAGAAGCTGTGAGTGAGTGAGAGAGAAAGAGAAGCTGTGTGTGTGTGAGAGAGAGAGAAGCTGAGAGTGAGAGAGAGAGAATGAGAAGGTGTGAGTGAGAGAGAGAGACAAAGAGAAGCTGTGTGTGAGAGAGAGAGAACGAGAAGCTGTGAGTGAGAGAGAGAGAGAAGCTGTGTGTGTGTGAGAGAGAAAGAGAAGCTGTGAGTGAGAGAGAGAGAAAGAGAAGCTGTAAGTGAGAGAGAGAAAGAGAAGGAGATGCTGTGAGTAAATGAGAGAGTGAGAAGATGTGAGTGAGTGAGAGAGAGAGAAGCTGGGAGTGAGTAAGAGAGAGAGAGAAGCTGTGAGTGAGAGAGAGAGAAAGAAAGAAAGAGAAGCTGTGAGTGAGAGAGAGTGAGAGAGAGAAGCTGTGAGTGAGTGAGAGAGAGAGAAGCTGTGAGTGAGAGAGAGAGAGAGAACGAGAAGCTGTGAGTGAGAGAGAGAGAAAGAGATGCTGTGAGTGAGTGAGTGAGAGAGTGAGAAGCTGTGAGTGAGAGAGAGAGAGAGGAGCTGGGAGTGAGTAAGAGAGAGAGAAGCTGTGAGTGAGGGAGAGAGAGAGAGAAGCTGTGTGTGTGATAGAGATAAAGAGAAGCTGTGAGTGAGAGAGAGAGAAAGAGAAGCTGTGAGTGACAGAGAGAGAGAGTGAGAAGCTGTGTGTGTGAGAGAGAGAGAAGCTGGGAGTGAGTAAGAGAGAGAGAGAAGCTGTGAGAGAGAGAGAAGCTGTGAGTGAGAGGGAGAGAGAGAAGCTGTGAGTGAGAGAGTGAGAGAGAGAGAAGATGTGAGTGAGTGAGAGAGAGAGAAGCTGAGAGTGAGAGAGAGAGAATGAGAAGGTGTGAGTGAGAGAGAGAGAGAAAGAGAAGCTGTAAGTGAGAGAGAGTGAGAAAGAGAGAAGCTGTGAGTGAGAGAGAGAGAGAGAAAGAGAAGCTGTGAGTGAGTGAGAGAGAGAGAAGCTGAGAGTGAGAGAGAGAGAATGAGAAGGTGTGAGTGAGAGAGAGAGAGAAAGAGAAGCTGTGAGTGAGAGAGAGAGAGAAAGAGAAGCTGTGTGTGAGAGAGAGAGAATGAGAAGCTGTGAGTGAGAGAGAGAGAGAAAGAGAAGCTGAGAGTGAGTGAGAGAGAGAGTGAGAACCTGTGAGTGAGAGAGTGAGAGAAGCTGGGAGTGAGTAAGAGAGAGAGAGGGAAGCTGTGAGTGAGAGAAAGAGAGAAATAGAAGCTGTAAGTGAGAGAGAGAGAAAGAGAAACTGTGAGTGAAAGAGAGAGAGAGAAGCTGTGAGTTAGAGAGAGAGAGAAAGAAAGAGAATCTGTGAGTGAGAGTGAGAGAGAAAGAGAAAGAGAAGCTGAGAGTGAGATAGAGAGAAAGAGATGCTGTAAAAGAGAGAGAGAGAGAGAATCAGGGAGTAAGAGAGAGAAAAGCTGTGAGTGTGAGAGAGAGAGAAATGGAAGGTGTAAGTGAGAGAGAGTAAGAGAGGCTGTGAGTGAGAGAGGGAGAGAGAAGCTGTTAGTGAGCGAGAGAGAAGTTGTGAGTGAAAGAGAGAGAGAAAGAGAAGCTGTGTGTGTGATAGAGAGAGAAAGAGAAGCTGAGAGTGAGAGAGAGAGAGAGAAAGAGAAGCTGTAAGTGAGAGAGAGAGAAGCTGTGTGTGTGAGAGAGAAAGAGAAGCTGTGAGTGAGTGAGAGAGAGATAAAGAGAAGCTGTGAGTGAGTGAGAGAGAAAGAGATGCTGTGAGTGAGTGAGTGAGAGAGTGGGAAGCTGTGAGTGAGTGAGAGAGAGAGAAGCTGTGAGTGATTAAGAGAGAGAGAGAAGCTGTGAGTGAGTGAGAGAGAGAGTGAGAAGCTGTGAGTGAGAGAGAGAGAAGCTGGGAGTGAGAGAGAGAAGCTGTGAATGAGAGAGAGAGAAAGAGAAGCTGAGAGAGAGTGTGTGAGAGAGAAGCTGTGAGTGAGTGAGAGAGAAGATGAGAAGCTGTGTGTGAGAGAGAGAAAGAGAAGCTGTGAGTGAGAAAGATAGAAAGAGAAGCTGTGAGTGAGAGAAAGAGAGAGAAGCTGTGAGTGAGAGAGAGAGAGAATCAGGGAGTAAGAGAGAGAGAAGCTGTGAGTGAGAGGGAGAGAGAAATAGAAGGTGTAAGTGAGAGATAGAAAGAGAAGCTGTGAGTGAGAGATGGAGAGAAGCTGTTAGTGAGAGAGAGAGAAGTTGTGAGTGACAGAGAAAGAGAAGCTGTGTGTGTGTGTGAGAGAGAAAGAGAAGCTGAGAGTGAGAGAGAGAGAGAGAAGCTGTAAGTGAGAGAGAGAGAGAGAAGCTGTGTGTGTGTGAGAGAGAAAGAGAAGCTGTAAGTGAGAGAGAGTGAGAAAGAGAGAAGCTGTGAGTGAGAGAGAGAGAAAGAGAAGCTGTGAGTGAGTGAGAGAGAGAGAAGCTGAGAGTGAGAGAGAGAGAATGAGAAGGTGTGAGTGAGAGAGAGAGAGAGAAAGAGAAGCTGTGAGTGAGAGAGAGAGAGAAAGAGAAGCTGTGTGTGAGAGAGAGAGAACCAGAAGCTGTGAGTGAGAGAGAGAGAGAAAGAGAAGCTGTGAGTGAGTGAGAGAGAGAGTGAGAACCTGTGAGTGAGAGAGTGAGAGAAGCTGGGAGTGAGTAAGAGAGAGAGAGGGAAGCTGTGAGTGAGAGAAAGAGAGAAATAGAAGCTGTAAGTGAGAGAGAGAGAAAGAAAGAGAAACTGTGAGTGAAAGAGAGAGAGAGAAGCTGTGAGTTAGAGAGAGAGAGAAAGAAAGAGAAGCTGTGAGTGAGAGTGAGAGAGAAAGAGAAAGAGAAGCTGAGAGTGAGATAGAGAGAAAGAGATGCTGTAAAAGAGAGAGAGAGAGAGAGAATCAGGGAGTAAGAGAGAGAAAAGCTGTGAGTGAGAGAGAGAGAGAAATGGAAGGTGTAAGGGAGAGAGAGTAAGAGAGGCTGTGAGTGAGAGAGGGAGAGAGAAGCTGTTAGTGAGCGAGAGAGAAGTTGTGAGTGAAAGAGAGAGAGAAAGAGAAGCTGTGTGTGTGATAGAGAGGGAGAGAGAAGCTGAGAATGAGAGAGAGAGAGAGAAAGAGAAGCTGTAAGTGAGAGAGAGAGAAGCTGTGTGTGAGAGAGAGAAAGAGAAGCTGTGAGTGAGTGAGAGAGAGAGAAAGAGAAGCTGTGAGTGAGAGAGAGAGAAAGAGATGCTGTGAGTGAGTGAGTGAGAGAGTGGGAAGCTGTGAGTGAGTGAGAGAGAAGCTGTGAGTGATTAAGAGAGAGAGAGAAGCTGTGAGTGAGTGAGAGAGAGAGTGAGAAGCTGTGAGTGAGAGAGAGAGAAGCTGGGAGTGAGAGAGAGAAGCTGTGAATGAGAGAGAGAGAAAGAGATGCTGAGAGAGAGTGTGTGTGAGAGAGAAGCTGTGTGAGTGAGAGAGAAGATGAGAAGCTGTGTGTGAGAGAGAGAAAGAGAAGCTGTGAGTGAGAAAGATAGAAAGAGAAGCTGTGAGTGAGAGAAAGAGAGAGAAGCTGTGAGTGAGAGAGAGAGAGAGAATCAGGGAGTAAGAGAGAGAGAAGCTGTGAGTGAGAGGGAGAGAGAAATAGAAGGTGTAAGTGAGAGATAGAAAGAGAAGCTGTGAGTGAGAGATGGAGAGAAGCTGTTAGTGAGAGAGAGAGAAGCTGTGAGTGACAGAGAAAGAGAAGCTGTGTGTGTGTGAGAGAGAGAAAGAGAAGCTGAGAGTGAGAGAGAGAGAGAGAAGCTGTAAGTGAGAGAGAGAGAGAGAGAAGCTGTGTGTGTGAGAGAGAGAAAGAGAAGCTGTGAGTGAGAGAGAGAGAAAGAGAAGCTGTAAGTGAGAGAGAGAGAGAAAGAGATGCTGTGAGTGAGAGAGTGAGAAGATGTGAGTGAGTGAGAGAGAGAGAAGCTGGGAGTGAGTAAGAGAGAGAGAGAAGTTGTGAGTGAGAGAGAAAGAAAGAAAGAGAAGCTGTGAGTGAGAGAGAGTGAGAGAGAGAGAAGCTGTGAGTGAGTGAGAGAGAGAGAGAAGCTGTGAGTGAGAGAGAGAGAGAAAGAGCTGTGAGTTAGAGAGAGAGAGTAAGAGAAGGTGTGAGTGAGAGAGAGAGAAAGAGAAGCTGTGAGTGAGAGAGAGAGAGAAAGAAAGAGAAGCTGTGAGTGAGAGAGAGAGAGAAAGAGAAGCTGTGAATGAGAGAGAGAAAGAGAAGCTGTGTGAGAGAGATAGAGAAAGAGAAGCTGTGAGTGAGAGAAAGAGAAGCTGTGAGTGAGAAAGAGTGAGAAAGAGAAGCTGATAGTGAGAGAGAGAGAGAAAGAGAAGCTGTGAATGAGAGAGAGAGAAAGAGAAGCTGTGACAGAGAGAGTGGCTGTGAGTGAGAGAGAGAGAGAAAGAGACGCTGTGAGTGAGAGTTAGAGAAATAGGTGTAAGTGAGTGAGAGAGAGAAAGAGAAGCTGTCAGTGAGAGAGAGAGAGAGAAGCTGTTAGTAAGAGAGAGAGAAGCTGTGAGTGACAGAGAGAGAGAAAGAGAAGCTGTGTGTGTGATAGAGAGAGAGAAAGAGAAGCTGAGCATGAGAGAGAGAGAGAAAGAGAAGCTGTAAGTGAGAGAGAGAGAGAGAGAAGCTGTGTGAGAGAGAGAGAGAGAAAGAGAAGCTGTGAGTGAGAGAGAGAGAGAGAACGAGAAGCTGTGAGTGAGAGAGAGAGAAAGAGATGCTTTGAGTGAGTGAGTGAGAGAGTGAGAAGCTGTGAGTGAGAGAGAGAGAGGAGCTGGGAGTGAGTAAGAGAGAGAGAAGCTGTGAGTGAGAGAGAGAGAGAAGCTGTGAGTGAGGGAGAGAGAGCAAGAGAAGCTGTGAGTGAGAGAGAGAGAGAAAGAGAAGCTGTGAATGAGAGAGAGAGAAAAAGAAGCTGTGAGGGAGAGAGAGAGAAAGACAAGCTGTGAGTGAGAGAGAGAGAGAGAAAGAAAGAGAAGCTGTGAGTGAGAGAGAGAGAGAAAGAGAAGCTGTGAATGAGAGAGAGAGAAAGAGAAGCTGTGTGAGAGAGAGAGAGAAAGAGAAGCTGTGAGTGACAGAGAGAGAGAAAGAGAAGCTGTGAGTGAGAGAAAGAGAAGCTGTGAGTGAGAGAGAGAGAGAAAGAGAAGCTGTGTATGAGAGAGAGAGAAAGAGAAGCTGTGTGTGTGTGAGAAAGAGAAGCTGTGAGTGAGAGAGTGAGAGAAAGAGAAGCTGTGAGTGAGAGAGATAGAAAGAGAAGCTGTGAGTGAGAGAGAGAGAGCAAGAGAAACTGTGAGTGAGAGAGAGAGAAAGAGAAGCTGTGTGTGTGTGAGAGAGAGAAAGAGAAGCTGTGAATGAGTGAGAGAGAAAGAGAAGCTGTGTGCGTGAGAGAGAGAGAAGCTGAGAGTGAGAGAGAGAGAATGAGAAGGTGTGAGTTAGAGAGAGAGACAAAGAGAAGCTGTGTGTGTGTGAGAGAGAACGAGAAGATGTGAGTGAGAGAGAGAGAAAGAGAAGCTGTGAGTGAGAGAGAGGGAGAGAAGCTGTGAGTGTGTGAGAGAGAGAAAATCAGGGAGTGAGTAAGAGAGAGAGAGGGAAGCTGTGAGTGAGAGAGAGAGAAATAGAAGCTGTAAGTGAGAGAGAGAGAAAGAGAAACTGTGAGTGAAAGAGAAAGAGAGAAGCTGTAAGTGAGAGAGAGAGAGAGAAGCTGTGTGTGTGAGAGAGAGAAAGAGAAGCTGTGAGTGAGAGAGAGAGAGAAAGATAAGCTGTAAGTGAGAGAGAGAAAGAGATGCTGTGAGTAAGTGAGAGAGTGAGAAGATGTGAGTGTGTGAGAGAGAGAAGCTGGGAGTGAGTAAGAGAGAGAGAGAAGCTGTGACTGAGAGAGAGAGAAAGAAAGAAAGAAAGAGAAGCTGTGAGTGAGAGAGAGTGAGAGAGAGAGAAGCTGTGAGTGAGTGAGAGAGAGAGAGAAGCTGTGAGTGAGAGAGAGAGAGAAAGAGCTGTGAGTGAGAGAGAGAGAGAAAGAGAAGGTGTGAGTGAGAGAGAGAGAAAGAGAAGCTGTGAGTGAGAGAGAGAGAAAGAAAGAGAAGCTGTGAGTGAGAGAGAGAGAAAGAGAAGCTGTGAATGAGAGAGAGAGAAAGAGAAGCTGAGCGTGAGAGAGAGAGAGAAAGAGAAGCTGTAAGTGAGAGAGAGAGAAGCTGTGTGTGTGTGTGAGAGAGAAAGAGAAGCTGTGAGTGAGATGGAGAGAGAGAAAGAGAAGCTGTGAGTGAGAGAGAGAGAGGAGCTGGGAGTGAGTAAGAGAGAGAGAAGCTGTGAGTGAGAGAGAGAGAGAGAGAAGCTGTGAGTGAGGGAGAGAGAGAAAGAGAAGCTGTGAGTGAGAGAGAGAGAAAGAGAAGCTGTGAATGAGAGTGAGAGAAAAAGAAGCTGTGAGGGAGAGAGAGAGAGAGAAAGAGAAGCTGTGAGTGAGAGACAGAGAGAAAGAGAAGCTGTGAGTGAGAGAGAGAGAGAAAGAGAAGCTGTGAGTGAGAGAGAGAGAGAAAGAGAAGCTGTAAGTGAGAGAGAGAGAGAAAGAGATGCTGTGAGTGAGAGAGTGAGACGATGTGAGTGAGTGAGTGAGAGAGAAGCTGGGAGTGAGTAAGAGAGAGAGAGAAGCTGTGAGTGAGAGAGAAAGAAAGAAAGAGAAGCTGTGAGTGAGAGAGAGTGAGAGAGAGAGAAGCTGTGAGTGAGTGAGAGAGAGAGAGAAGCTGTGAGTGAGAGAGAGAGAGAAAGAGCTGTGAGTTAGAGAGAGAGAGAAAGAGAAGGTGTGAGTGAGAGAGAGAGAAAGAGAAGCTGTGAGTGAGAGAGAGAGAGAAAGAAAGAGAAGCTGTGAGTGAGAGAGAGAGAGAAAGAGAAGCTGTGAATGAGAGAGAGAAAGAGAAGCTGTGTGAGAGAGATAGAGAAAGAGAAGCTGTGAGTGAGAGAAAGAGAAGCTGTGAGTGAGAAAGAGTGAGAAAGAGAAGCTGTGAGTGAGAGAGAGAGAAAGAGAAGCTGTGAATGAGAGAGAGAGAAAGAGAAGCTGTGACAGAGAGAGTGGCTGTGAGTGAGAGAGAGAGAGAAAGAGACGCTGTGAGTGAGAGTTAGAGAAATAGGTGTAAGTGAGTGAGAGAGAGAAAGAGAAGCTGTCAGTGAGAGAGAGAGAGAAGCTGTTAGTAAGAGAGAGAGAAGCTGTGAGTGACAGAGAGAGAGAAAGAGAAGCTGTGTGTGTGATAGAGAGAGAGAAAGAGAAGCTGAGCATGAGAGAGAGAGAGAAAGAGAAGCTGTAAGTGAGAGAGAGAGAGAAGCTGTGTGTGAGAGAGAGAGAGAAAGAGAAGCTGTGAGTGAGAGAGAGAGAGAGAACGAGAAGCTGTGAGTGAGAGAGAGAGAAAGAGATGCTGTGAGTGAGTGAGTGAGAGAGTGAGAAGCTGTGAGTGAGAGGGAGAGAGAGGAGCTGGGAGTGAGTAAGAGAGAGAGAAGCTGTGAGTGAGAGAGAGAGAGAGAAGCTGTGAGTGAGGGAGAGAGAGCAAGAGAAGCTGTGAGTGAGAGAGAGAGAGAAAGAGAAGCTGTGAATGAGAGAGAGAAAAAAAGATGCTGTGTGGGAGAGAGAGAGAAAGAGAAGCTGTGAGTGAGAGTGAGAGAGAGAAAGAAAGAGAAGCTGTGAGAGAGAGAGAGAGAAAGAGAAGCTGTGAATGAGAGAGAGAGAAAGAGAAGCTGTGTGAGAGAGAGAGAGAAAGAGAAGCTGTGAGTGACAGAGAGCGAGAGAAGCTGTAAGTGAGAGAGAGAGAGAGAAGCTGTGTGTGTGTGAGAGAGAGAAAGAGAAGCTGTGAGTGAGAGAGAGAGAAAGAGAAACTGTGAGTGAAAGAGAGCGAGAGAAGCTGTAAGTGAGAGAGAGAGAGAAGCTGTGTGTGTGTGTGAGAGAGAAAGAGAAGCTGTGAGTGAGAGAGAGAGAGAGAAAGAGAAGCTGTGAGTGAGAGAGAGAGAGAAAGAGATGCTGTGAGTGAGTGAGTGAGAGAGTGAGAAGCTGTGAGTGAGAGAGAGAGAGGAGCTGGGAGTGAGTAAGAGAGAGAGAAGCTGTGAGTGAGTGAGAGAGAGAGAAGCTGTGAGTGAGGGAGAGAGAGAAAGAGAAGCTGTGAGTGAGAGAGAGAAAGAGAAGCTGTGAATGAGAGTGAGAGAAAAAGAAGCTGTGAGGGAGAGAGAGAGAGAGAAAGAGAAGCTGTGAGTGAGAGACAGAGAGAAAGAGAAGCTGTGAGTGAGAGAGAGAGAGAAAGAGAAGCTGTGAGAGAGAGAGAGAAAGAAAGAGAAGTTGTGAGTGAGAGAGAGAGAGAGAAAGAGAAGCTGTGAATGAGAGAGAGAAAGAGAAGCTGTGTGTGTGAGAGAGAAAGAGAAGCTGTGAGTGACAGAGAGAGAGAAAGAGAAGCTGTGAGTGAGAGAAAGAGAAGCTGTGAGTGAGTGAGAGAGAGAAAGAGAAGCTGTGAATGAGAGAGAGAGAAAGAGAAGCTGTGAGAGAGAGAGAAGCTGTGTGTGAGAGAGTGAGAGAAAGAGAAGCTGAGAGTGAGAGAGAGAGAAAGAGAAGCTGTGTGAGAGAGAGAGAGCAAGAGAAGCTGTGAGTGAGAGAGAGAGAAAGAGAAGCTGTGTGTGTGTGTGAGAGAGAAAGAGAAGCTATGAGTGAGTGAGAGAGAAAGAGAAGCTGTGTGTGTGTGTGAGAGAGAAGCTGTAAGTGAGAGAGAGAGAGAAAGAGATGCTGTGAGTGAGAGAGTGAGAAGATGTGAGTGAGTGAGAGAGAGAGAAGCTTGGAGTGAGTAAGAGAGAGAGAAGCTGTGAGTGAGAGAGAAAGAAAGAAAGAGAAGCTGTGAGTGAGAGAGAGTGAGAGAGAGAGAAGCTGTGAGTGAGTGAGAGAGAGAGAAGCTGTGAGTGAGAGAGAGAGAGAAAGAGCTGTGAGTTAGAGAGAGAGAGAGAAAGAGAAGGTGTGAGTGAGAGAGAAAGAGAAGCTGTGAGTGAGAGAGAGAGAAAGAAAGAGAAGCTGTGAGTGAGAGAGAGAGAGAAAGAGAAGCTGTGAATGAGAGAGAGAAAGAGAAGCTGTGTGAGAGAGATAGAGAAAGAGAAGCTGTGAGTGAGAGAAAGAGAAGCTGTGAGTGAGAAAGAGTGAGAAAGAGAAGCTGTGAGTGAGAGAGAGAGAGAAAGAGAAGCTGTGAATGAGAGAGAGAGAAAGAGAAGCTGTGACAGAGAGAGTGGCTGTGAGTGAGAGAGAGAGAGAAAGAGACGCTGTGAGTGAGAGTTAGAGAAATAGGTGTAAGTGAGTGAGAGAGAGAAAGAGAAGCTGTCAGTGAGAGAGAGAGAGAAGCTGTTAGTAAGAGAGAGAGAAGCTGTGAGTGACAGAGAGAGAGAAAGAGAAGCTGTGTGTGTGATAGTGAGAGAGAAAGAGAAGCTGAGCATGAGAGAGAGAGAAAGAAAAGCTGTAAGTGAGAGAGAGAGAGAGAAGCTGTGTGTGAGAGAGAGAGAGAGAGAAAGAGAAGCTGTGAGTGAGAGAGAGAGAGAGAACGAGAAGCTGTGAGAGAGAGAGAGAAAGAGATGCTGTGAGTGAGTGAGTGAGAGAGTGAGAAGCTGTGAGTGAGAGAGAGAGAGAGGAGCTGGGAGTAAGAGAGAAGCTGTGAGTGAGAGAGAGAGAGAGAAGCTGTGAGTGAGGGAGAGAGAGCAAGAGAAGCTGTGAGTGAGAGAGAGAGAAAGAGAAGCTGTGAATGAGAGAGAGAGAAAAAGAAGCTGTGAGGGAGAGAGAGAGAGAAAGAGAAGCTGTGAGTGAGAGAGAGAGAGAGAGAGAAAGAGAAGCTGTGAGTGAGAGAGAGAGAGAAAGAGAAGTTGTGAATGAGAGAGAGAGAAAGAGAAGCTGTGTGAGAGAGAGAGAGAAAGAGAAGCTGTGAGTGACAGAGAGAGAGAAAGAGAAGCTGTGAGTGAGAGAAAGAGAAGCTGTGAGTGAGAGAGAGAGAGAAAGAGAAGCTGTGAATGAGAGAGAGAAAGAGAAGCTGTGTGTGTGTGAGAGAGAGAAGCTGTGAGTGAGAGTGAGAGAAAGAGAAGCTGTGAGTGAGAGAGATAGAAAGAGAAGCTGTGAGTGAGAGAGAGAGAGCAAGAGAAACTGTGAGTGAGAGAGAGAGAAAGAGAAGCTGTGTGTGTGTGTGAGAGAGAAAGAGAAGCTGTGAGTGAGTGAGAGAGAAAGAGAAGCTGTGTGTGTGAGAGAGAGAGAAGCTGAGAGTGAGAGAGAGAGAATGAGAAGGTGTGAGTTAGAGAGAGAGACAAAGAGAAGCTGTGTGTGTGAGAGAGAGAACGAGAAGATGTGAGTGAGAGAGAAATTGAAGCTGTGAGTGAGAGAGAGGGAGAGAAGCTGTGAGTGTGTGAGAGAGAGAAAATCAGGGAGTGAGTAAGAGAGAGAGAGAGAGGGAAGCTGTGAGTGAGAGAGAGAGAGAAATAGAAGCTGTAAGTGAGAGAGAGAGAAAGAGAAACTGTGAGTGAAAGAGAGAGAGAGAAGCTGTAAGTGAGAGAGAGAGAGAGAAGCTGTGTGTGTGTGAGAGAGAAAGAGAAGCTGTGAGTGAGAGAGAGAGAGAAAGATAAGCTGTAAGTGAGAGAGAGAAAGAGATGCTGTGAGTAAGTGAGAGAGTGAGAAGATGTGAGTGTGTGAGAGAGAGAGAAGCTGGGAGTGAGTAAGAGAGAGAGAGAAGCTGTGACTGAGAGAGAGAGAAAGAAAGAAAGAGAAGCTGTGAGTGAGAGAGAGTGAGAGAGAGAAGCTGTGAGTGAGTGAGAGAGAGAGAGAAGCTGTGAGTGAGAGAGAGAGAGAAAGAGAAGGTGTGAGTGAGAGAGAGATTAAGAGAAGCTGTGAGTGAGAGAGAGAGAAAGAAAGAGAAGCTGTGAGTGAGAGAGAGAGAAAGAGAAGCTGTGAATGAGAGAGAGAGAAAGAGAAGCTGAGCGTGAGAGAGAGAGAGAAAGAGAAGCTGTAAGTGAGAGAGAGAGAGAGAAGCTGTGTGTGTGAGAGAGAGAGAAAGAGAAGCTGTGAGTGAGAGAGAGAGAAAGAGATGCTGTGAGTGAGTGAGTGAGAGAGTGAGAAGCTGTGAGTGAGAGAGAGAGAGGAGCTGGGAGTGAGTAAGAGAGAGAGAAGCTGTGAGTGAGAGAGAGAGAGAGAGAAGCTGTGAGTGAGGGAGAGAGAGAAAGAGAAGCTGTGAGTGAGAGAGAGAGAAAGAGAAGCTGTGAATGAGAGTGAGAGAAAAAGAAGCTGTGAGGGAGAGAGAGAGAGAGAAAGAGAAGCTGTGAGTGAGAGACAGAGAGAAAGAGACGCTGTGATTGAGAGAGAGAGAGAAAGAGAAGCTGTGAGTGAGAGAGAGAGAGAGAGAAAGAGAAGCTGTGAGTGAGAGAGAGAGAGAAAGAGAAGCTGTGAATGAGAGAGAGAAAGAGAAGCTGTGAGTGTGAGAGAGAAAGAGAAGCTGTGAGTGACAGAGAGAGAAAGAGAAGCTGTGAGTGAGAGAAAGAGAAGCTGTGAGTGAGAGAGAGAGAGAAAGAGAAGCTGTGAATGAGAGAGAGAGAAAGAGAAGCTGTGAGAGAGAGAGAAGCTGTGTGTGAGAGAGTGAGAGAAAGAGCTGTGAGTGAGAGAGAGAGAAAGAGAAGCTGTGAGTGAGAGAGAGAGAGCAAGAGAAGCTGTGAGTGAGAGAGAGAGAAAGAGAAGCTGTGTGTGTGTGTGAGAGAGAAAGAGAAGCTGTGAGTGAGTGAGAGAGAAAGAGAAGCTGTGTGTGTGTGAGAGAGAAGCTGAGAGTGAGAGAGAGAGAGAGAATGAGAAGGTGTGAGTGACAGAGAGAGACAAAGAGAAGCTGTGTGTGAGAGAGAGAGAACGAGAAGCTGTGAGTGAGAGAGAGAGAGAAAGAGAAGCTGTGAGTGAGAGAGAGAGAGAAAGAGAAGCTGTGAGTGAGAGAGAGGGAGAGAAGCTGTGAGTGTGTGAGAGAGAGAAAATCAGGGAGTGAGTAAGAGAGAGAGAGGGAAGCTGTGAGTGAGAGAGAGAGAAATAGAAGCTGTAAGTGAGAGAGAGAGAAAGAGAAACTGTGAGTGAAAGAGAGAGAGAGAAGCTGTAAGTGAGAGAGAGAGAGAAGCTGTGTGTGTGAGAGAGAGAAAGAGAAGCTGTGAGTGAGAGAGAGAGAGAAAGAGAAGCTGTAAGTGAGAGAGAGAAAGAGATGCTGTGAGTAAGTGAGAGAGTGAGAAGATGTGAGTGAGTGAGAGAGAGAGAAGCTTGGAGTGAGTAAGAGAGAGAGAGAAGCTGTGAGTGAGAGAGAGAGAGAGAAAAAAAGAGAAGCTGTGAGTGAGAGAGAGTGAGAGAGAGAGAATCTGTGAGTGAGTGAGAGAGAGAGAAGCTGTGAGTGAGAGAGAGAGAGAAAGAGAAGCTGTGAGTGAGAGAGAGAGAGAGAATGAGAAGCTGTGAGTGAGAGAGAGAGAAAGAGATGCTGTGAGTGAGTGAGTGAGAGAGTGAGAAGCTGTGAGTGAGAGAGAGAGAGAGGAGCTGGGAGTGAGTAAGAGAGAGAGAAGCTGTGAGTGAGAGAGAGAGAAGCTGTGAGTGAGGGAGAGAGAGCAAGAGAAGCTGTGAGTGAGAGAGAGAGAGAAAGAGAAGCTGTGAATGAGAGAGAGAGAAAAAGAAGCTGTGAGGGAGAGAGAGAGAGAAAGAGAAGCTGTGAGTGAGAGAGAGAGAGAGAAAGAAAGAGAAGCTGTGAGTGAGAGAGAGAGAGAAAGAGAAGCTGTGAATGAGAGAGAGAGAAAGAGAAGCTGTGTGAGAGAGAGAGAGAAAGAGAAGCTGTGAGTGACAGAGAGAGAGAAAGAGAAGCTGTGAGTGAGAGAAAGAGAAGCTGTGAGTGAGAGAGAGAGAGAAAGAGAAGCTGTGAATGAGAGAGAGAGAAAGAGAAGCTGTGTGTGAGAGAGAGAGAAAGAGAAGCTGTGAGTGAGAGAGAGAGAAAGAGAAGCTGTGAGTGAGTGAGAGAGAAAGAGAAGCTGTGTGTGTGTGTGAGAGAGAAGCTGAGAGTGAGAGAGAGAGAATGAGAAGGTGTGAGTTAGAGAGAGAGACAAAGAGAAGCTGTGTGTGTGAGAGAGAGAACGAGAAGCTGTGAGTGAGAGAGAGAGAAAGAGAAGCTGTGAGTGAGAGAGAGGGAGAGAAGCTGTGAGTGTGTGTGAGAGAGAAAATCAGGGAGTGAGTAAGAGAGAGAGAGGGAAGCTGTGAGTGAGAGAGAGAGAGAAATAGAAGCTGTAAGTGAGAGAGAGAGAAAGAGAAACTGTGAGTGAGAGAGAGAGAGAGAGAAGCTGTAAGTGAGAGAGAGAGAGAGAAGCTGTGTGTGTGAGAGAGAGAAAGAGAAGCTGTGAGTGAGTGAGAGAGACAAGGATAAGCTGTAAGTGAGAGAGAGAAAGAGATGCTGTGAGTAAGTGAGAGAGTGAGAAGATGTGAGTGAGTGAGAGAGAGAGAAGCTGGGAGTGAGTAAGAGAGAGAGAAGCTGTGAGTGAGAGAGAGAGAAAGAAAGAAAGAGAAGCTGCGAGTGAGAGAGAGTGAGAGAGAGAGAAGCTGTGAGTGAGTGAGAGAGAGAGAGAAGCTGTGAGTGAGAGAGAGAGAGAAAGAGCTGTGAGTGAGAGAGAGAGAGAAAGAGAAGGTGTGAGTGAGAGAGAGAGAAAGAGAAGCTGTGAGTGAGAGAGAGAAAGAAAGAGAAGCTGTGAGTGAGAGAGAGAGAAAGAGAAGCTGTGAATGAGAGAGAGAGAAAGAGAAGCTGTGTGAGAGAGATAGAGAAAGAGAAGCTGTGAGTGAGAGAAAGAGAAGCTGTGAGTGAGAGAGAGTGAGAAAGAGAAGCTGTGAGTGAGAGAGAGAGAGAAAGAGAAGCAGTGAATGAGAGAGAGAAAGAGAAGCTGTGAGTGAGAGAGAGAAAGAGAAGCTGTGAGTGAGAGAGAGAGAAATAGGTGTAAGTGAGTGAGAGAGAGAAAGAGAAGCTGTCAGTGAGAGAGAGAGAAGCTGTTAGTGAGAGAGAGAGAAGCTGTGAGTGACAGAGAGAGAGAAAGAGAAGCTGTGTGTGTGATAGAGAGAGAAAGAGAAGCTGAGCGTGAGAGAGAGAGAGAAAGAGAAGCTGTAAGTGAGAGAGAGAGAGAAGCTGTGTGTGTGTGAGAGAGAGAAAGAGAAGCTGTGAGTGAGAGAGAGAGAGAGAAAGAGAAGCTGTGAGTGAGAGAGAGAGAGAAAGAGATGCTGTGAGTGAGTGAGAGAGTGAGAAGCTGTGAGTGAGAGAGAGAGAGGAGCTGGGAGTGAGTAAGAGAGAAAGCTGTGAGTGAGAGAGAGAGAGAGAAGCTGTGAGTGAGGGAGAGAGAGAAAGAGAAGCTGTGAGTGAGAGAGAGAGAAAGAGAAGCTGTGAATGAGAGAGAGAGAAAAAGAAGCTGTGAGGGAGAGAGAGAGAGAGAGAAAGAGAAGCTGTGAGTGAGAGACAGAGAGAAAGGGAAGCTGTGAGTGAGAGAGAGAGAGAGAGAAGCTGTGAGTGAGAGAGAGAGAGAGAAAGAAATAGAAGCTGTGAGTGAGAGAGAGAGAGAAAGAGAAGCTGTGAATGAGAGAGAGAAAGAGAAGCTGTGTGTGAGAGAGAGAAAGAGAAGCTGTGAGTGACAGAGAGAGAGAAAGAGAAGCTGTGAGTGAGAGAAAGAGAAGCTGTGAGTGAGAGAGAGAGAGAAAGAGAAGCTGTGAATGAGAGAGAAAGAGAAGCTGTGAGAGAGAGAGAAGCTGTGTGTGAGAGAGTGAGAGAAAGAGAAGCTGTGAGTGAGAGAGAGAGAAAGAGAAGCTGTGAGTGAGAGAGAGAGAGCAAGAGAAGCTGTGAGTGAGAGAGAGAGAAAGAGAAGCTGTGAGTGAGAGAGAGAGAGAAAGAAAGAGAAGCTGTGAGTGAGAGAGAGAGAGAAAGAGAAGCTGTGAATGAGAGAGAGAAAGAGAAGCTGTGTGAGAGAGATAGAGAAAGAGAAGCTGTGAGTGAGAGAAAGAGAAGCTGTGAGTGAGAAAGAGTGAGAAAGAGAAGCTGTGAGTGAGAGAGAGAGAAAGAGAAGCTGTGAATGAGAGAGAGAGAAAGAGAAGCTGTGACAGAGAGAGTGGCTGTGAGTGAGAGAGAGAGAGAAAGAGACACTGTGAGTGAGAGTTAGAGAAATAGGTGTAAGTGAGTGAGAGAGAGAAAGAGAAGCTGTCAGTGAGAGAGAGAGAGAAGCTGTTAGTAAGAGAGAGAGAAGCTGTGAGTGACAGAGAGAGAGAAAGAGAAGCTGTGTGTGTGATAGAGAGAGAGAAAGAGAAGCTGAGCATGAGAGAGAGAGAGAAAGAGAAGCTGTAAGTGAGAGAGAGAGAGAAGCTGTGTGTGAGAGAGAGAGAGAAAGAGAAGCTGTGAGTGAGAGAGAGAGAGAGAACGAGAAGCTGTGAGTGAGAGAGAGAGAAAGAGATGCTGTGAGTGAGTGAGTGAGAGAGTGAGAAGCTGTGAGTGAGAGAGAGAGAGAGGAGCTGGGAGTGAGTAAGAGAGAGAGAAGCTGTGAGTGAGAGAGAGAGAGAGAAGCTGTGAGTGAGGGAGAGAGAGCAAGAGAAGCTGTGAGTGAGAGAGAGAGAAAGAGAAGCTGTGAATGAGAGAGAGAGAAAAAGAAGCTGTGAGGGAGAGAGAGAGAGAAAGAGAAGCTGTGAGTGAGAGAGAGAGAGAGAAAGAAAGAGAAGCTGTGAGTGAGAGAGAGAGAGAAAGAGAAGTTGTGAATGAGAGAGAGAGAAAGAGAAGCTGTGTGAGAGAGAGAGAGAAAGAGAAGCTGTGAGTGACAGAGAGAGAGAAAGAGAAGCTGTGAGTGAGAGAAAGAGAAGCTGTGAGTGAGAGAGAGAGAGAAAGAGAAGCTGTGAATGAGAGAGAGAAAGAGAAGCTGTGTGTGTGTGAGAGAGAGAAGCTGTGAGTGAGAGTGAGAGAAAGAGAAGCTGTGAGTGAGAGAGATAGAAAGAGAAGCTGTGAGTGAGAGAGAGAGAGCAAGAGAAACTGTGAGTGAGAGAGAGAGAAAGAGAAGCTGTGTGTGTGTGTGAGAGAGAAAGAGAAGCTGTGAGTGAGTGAGAGAGAAAGAGAAGCTGTGTGTGTGAGAGAGAGAGAAGCTGAGAGTGAGAGAGAGAGAATGAGAAGGTGTGAGTTAGAGAGAGAGACAAAGAGAAGCTGTGTGTGAGAGAGAGAGAACGAGAAGATGTGAGTGAGAGAGAAATTGAAGCTGTGAGTGAGAGAGAGGGAGAGAAGCTGTGAGTGTGTGAGAGAGAGAAAATCAGGGAGTGAGTAAGAGAGAGAGAGAGAGGGAAGCTGTGAGTGAGAGAGAGAGAAATAGAAGCTGTAAGTGAGAGAGAGAGAAAGAGAAACTGTGAGTGAAAGAGAGAGAGAGAAGCTGTAAGTGAGAGAGAGAGAGAGAAGCTGTGTGTGTGTGAGAGAGAAAGAGAAGTTGTGAGTGAGAGAGAGAGAGAAAGATAAGCTGTAAGTGAGAGAGAGAAAGAGATGCTGTGAGTAAGTGAGAGAGTGAGAAGATGTGAGTGTGTGAGAGAGAGAGAAGCTGGGAGTGAGTAAGAGAGAGAGAGAAGCTGTGACTGAGAGAGAGAGAAAGAAAGAAAGAGAAGCTGTGAGTGAGAGAGAGTGAGAGAGAGAAGCTGTGAGTGAGTGAGAGAGAGAGAAGCTGTGAGTGAGAGAGAGAGAGAAAGAGAAGGTGTGAGTGAGAGAGAGATTAAGAGAAGCTGTGAGTGAGAGAGAGAGAAAGAAAGAGAAGCTGTGAGTGAGAGAGAGAGAAAGAGAAGCTGTGAATGAGAGAGAGAGAAAGAGAAGCTGAGCGTGAGAGAGAGAGAGAAAGAGAAGCTGTAAGTGAGAGAGAGAGAGAGAAGCTGTGTGTGTGTGAGAGAGAGAAAGAGAAGCTGTGAGTGAGAGAGAGAGAAAGAGATGCTGTGAGTGAGTGAGTGAGAGAGTGAGAAGCTGTGAGTGAGAGAGAGAGAGGAGCTGGGAGTGAGTAAGAGAGAGAGAAGCTGTGAGTGAGAGAGAGAGAGAGAAGCTGTGAGTGAGGGAGAGAGAGAAAGAGAAGCTGTGAGTGAGAGAGAGAGAAAGAGAAGCTGTGAATGAGAGTGAGAGAAAAAGAAGCTGTGAGGGAGAGAGAGAGAGAGAAAGAGAAGCTGTGAGTGAGAGACAGAGAGAAAGAGACGCTGTGATTGAGAGAGAGAGAGAAAGAGAAGCTGTGAGTGAGAGAGAGAGAGAGAAAGAGAAGCTGTGAGTGAGAGAGAGAGAGAAAGAGAAGCTGTGAATGAGAGAGAGAAAGAGAAGCTGTGAGTGTGAGAGAGAAAGAGAAGCTGTGAGTGACAGAGAGAGAAAGAGAAGCTGTGAGTGAGAGAAAGAGAAGCTGTGAGTGAGAGAGAGAGAGAAAGAGAAGCTGTGAATGAGAGAGAGAGAAAGAGAAGCTGTGAGAGAGAGAGAAGCTGTGTGTGAGAGAGTGAGAGAAAGAGCTGTGAGTGAGAGAGAGAGAAAGAGAAGCTGTGAGTGAGAGAGAGAGAGCAAGAGAAGCTGTGAGTGAGAGAGAGAGAAAGAGAAGCTGTGTGTGTGTGAGAGAGAGAAAGAGAAGCTGTGAGTGAGTGAGAGAGAAAGAGAAGCTGTGTGTGTGTGTGAGAGAGAAGCTGAGAGTGAGAGAGAGAGAGAGAATGAGAAGGTGTGAGTGACAGAGAGAGACAAAGAGAAGCTGTGTGTGAGAGAGAGAGAACGAGAAGCTGTGAGTGAGAGAGAGAGAGAAAGAGAAGCTGTGAGTGAGAGAGAGAGAGAGAGGGAAGCTGTGAGTGAGAGAGAGAGAGAGAAGCTGTGAGTGAGAGAGAGAGAAAGAGAAACTGTGAGTGAAAGAGAGAGAGAGAAGCTGTAAGTGAGAGAGAGAGAGAAGCTGTGTGTGTGTGAGAGAGAAAGAGAAGCTGTGAGTGAGAGAGAGAGAGAAAGAGAAGCTGTAAGTGAGAGAGAGAAAGAGATGCTGTGAGTAAGTGAGAGAGTGAGAAGATGTGAGTGAGTGAGAGAGAGAGAAGCTTGGAGTGAGTAAGAGAGAGAGAAGCTGTGAGTGAGAGAGAGAGAGAAAAAAGAGAAGCTGTGAGTGAGAGAGAGTGAGAGAGAGAGAATCTGTGAGTGAGTGAGAGAGAGAGAAGCTGTGAGTGAGAGAGAGAGAGAAAGAGAAGCTGTGAGTGAGAGAGAGAGAGAGAATGAGAAGCTGTGAGTGAGAGAGAGAGAAAGAGATGCTGTGAGTGAGTGAGTGAGAGAGTGAGAAGCTGTGAGTGAGAGAGAGAGAGAGGAGCTGGGAGTGAGTAAGAGAGAGAGAAGCTGTGAGTGAGAGAGAGAGAAGCTGTGAGTGAGGGAGAGAGAGCAAGAGAAGCTGTGAGTGAGAGAGAGAGAGAAAGAGAAGCTGTGAATGAGAGAGAGAGAAAAAGAAGCTGTGAGGGAGAGAGAGAGAGAGAGAAGCTGTGAGTGAGAGAGAGAGAGAGAAAGAAAGAGAAGCTGTGAGTGAGAGAGAGAGAGAAAGAGAAGCTGTGAATGAGAGAGAGAGAAAGAGAAGCTGTGTGAGAGAGAGAGAGAAAGAGAAGCTGTGAGTGACAGAGAGAGAGAAAGAGAAGCTGTGAGTGAGAGAAAGAGAAGCTGTGAGTGAGAGAGAGAGAGAGAGAGAAGCTGTGAATGAGAGAGAGAGAAAGAGAAGCTGTGTGTGAGAGAGAGAGAAAGAGAAGCTGTGAGTGAGAGAGAGAGAAAGAGAAGCTGTGAGTGAGTGAGAGAGAAAGAGAAGCTGTGTGTGTGTGTGAGAGAGAAGCTGAGAGTGAGAGAGAGAGAATGAGAAGGTGTGAGTTAGAGAGAGAGACAAAGAGAAGCTGTGTGTGTGAGAGAGAGAACGAGAAGCTGTGAGTGAGAGAGAGAGAAAGAGAAGCTGTGAGTGAGAGAGAGGGAGAGAAGCTGTGAGTGTGTGTGAGAGAGAAAATCAGGGAGTGAGTAAGAGAGAGAGAGGGAAGCTGTGAGTGAGAGAGAGAGAGAAATAGAAGCTGTAAGTGAGAGAGAGAGAAAGAGAAACTGTGAGTGAAAGAGAGAGAGAGAAGCTGTAAGTGAGAGAGAGAGAGAGAAGCTGTGTGTGTGTGAGAGAGAAAGAGAAGCTGTGAGTGAATGAGAGAGACAAGGATAAGCTGTAAGTGAGAGAGAGAAAGAGATGCTGTGAGTAAGTGAGAGAGTGAGAAGATGTGAGTGAGTGAGAGAGAGAGAAGCTGGGAGTGAGTAAGAGAGAGAGAAGCTGTGAGTGAGAGAGAGAGAAAGAAAGAAAGAGAAGCTGCGAGTGAGAGAGAGTGAGAGAGAGAGAAGCTGTGAGTGAGTGAGAGAGAGAGAGAAGCTGTGAGTGAGAGAGAGAGAGAAAGAGCTGTGAGTGAGAGAGAGAGAGAAAGAGAAGGTGTGAGTGAGAGAGAGAGAAAGAGAAGCTGTGAGTGAGAGAGAGAAAGAAAGAGAAGCTGTGAGTGAGAGAGAGAGAAAGAGAAGCTGTGAATGAGAGAGAGAGAAAGAGAAGCTGTGTGAGAGAGATAGAGAAAGAGAAGCTGTGAGTGAGAGAAAGAGAAGCTGTGAGTGAGAGAGAGTGAGAAAGAGAAGCTGTGAGTGAGAGAGAGAGAGAAAGAGAAGCAGTGAATGAGAGAGAGAGAAAGAGAAGCTGTGAGTGAGAGAGAGAAACAGAAGCTGTGAGTGAGAGAGAGAGAAATAGGTGTAAGTGAGTGAGAGAGAGAAAGAGAAGCTGTCAGTGAGAGAGAGAGAAGCTGTTAGTGAGAGAGAGAGAAGCTGTGAGTGACAGAGAGAGAGAAAGAGAAGCTGTGTGTGTGATAGAGAGAGAAAGAGAAGCTGAGCGTGAGAGAGAGAGAGAAAGAGAAGCTGTAAGTGAGAGAGAGAGAGAAGCTGTGTGTGTGTGAGAGAGAGAAAGAGAAGCTGTGAGTGAGAGAGAGAGAGAGAAAGAGAAGCTGTGAGTGAGAGAGAGAGAGAAAGAGATGCTGTGAGTGAGTGAGAGAGTGAGAAGCTGTGAGTGAGAGAGAGAGAGGAGCTGGGAGTGAGTAAGAGAGAAAGCTGTGAGTGAGAGAGAGAGAGAGAAGCTGTGAGTGAGGGAGAGAGAGAAAGAGAAGCTGTGAGTGAGAGAGAGAGAAAGAGAAGCTGTGAATGAGAGAGAGAGAAAAAGAAGCTGTGAGGGAGAGAGAGAGAGAGAAAGAGAAGCTGTGAGTGAGAGAGAGAGAGAAAGAGAAGCTGTGAATGAGAGAGAGAAAGAGAAGCTGTGTGTGAGAGAGAGAAAGAGAAGCTGTGAGTGACAGAGAGAGAGAAAGAGAAGCTGTGAGTGAGAGAAAGAGAAGCTGTGAGTGAGAGAGAGAGAGAAAGAGAAGCTGTGAATGAGAGAGAAAGAGAAGCTGTGAGAGAGAGAGAAGCTGTGTGTGAGAGAGTGAGAGAAAGAGAAGCTGTGAGTGAGAGAGAGAGAAAGAGAAGCTGTGAGTGAGAGAGAGAGAGCAAGAGAAGCTGTGAGTGAGAGAGAGAGAAAGAGAAGCTGTGAGTGAGAGAGAGAGAGAAAGAAAGAGAAGCTGTGAGTGAGAGAGAGAGAGAAAGAGAAGCTGTGAATGAGAGAGAGAAAGAGAAGCTGTGTGAGAGAGATAGAGAAAGAGAAGCTGTGAGTGAGAGAAAGAGAAGCTGTGAGTGAGAAAGAGTGAGAAAGAGAAGCTGTGAGTGAGAGAGAGAGAAAGAGAAGCTGTGAATGAGAGAGAGAGAAAGAGAAGCTGTGACAGAGAGAGTGGCTGTGAGTGAGAGAGAGAGAGAAAGAGACGCTGTGAGTGAGAGTTAGAGAAATAGGTGTAAGTGAGTGAGAGAGAGAAAGAGAAGCTGTCAGTGAGAGAGAGAGAGAAGCTGTTAGTAAGAGAGAGAGAAGCTGTGAGTGACAGAGAGAGAGAAAGAGAAGCTGTGTGTGTGATAGAGAGAGAGAAAGAGAAGCTGAGCATGAGAGAGAGAGAGAAAGAGAAGCTGTAAGTGAGAGAGAGAGAGAAGCTGTGTGTGAGAGAGAGAGAGAAAGAGAAGCTGTGAGTGAGAGAGAGAGAGAGAACGAGAAGCTGTGAGTGAGAGAGAGAGAAAGAGATGCTGTGAGTGAGTGAGTGAGAGAGTGAGAAGCTGTGAGTGAGAGAGAGAGAGAGGAGCTGGGAGTGAGTAAGAGAGAGAGAAGCTGTGAGTGAGAGAGAGAGAGAGAAGCTGTGAGTGAGGGAGAGAGAGCAAGAGAAGCTGTGAGTGAGAGAGAGAGAGAAAGAGAAGCTGTGAATGAGAGAGAGAAAAAAAGAAGCTGTGTGGGAGAGAGAGAGAAAGAGAAGCTGTGAGTGAGAGTGAGAGAGAGAAAGAAAGAGAAGCTGTGAGAGAGAGAGAGAGAAAGAGAAGCTGTGAATGAGAGAGAGAGAAAGAGAAGCTGTGTGAGAGAGAGAGAGAAAGAGAAGCTGTGAGTGACAGAGAGCGAGAGAAGCTGTAAGTGAGAGAGAGAGAGAGAAGCTGTGTGTGTGTGAGAGAGAGAAAGAGAAGCTGTGAGTGAGAGAGAGAGAAAGAGAAACTGTGAGTGAAAGAGAGCGAGAGAAGCTGTAAGTGAGAGAGAGAGAGAGAAGCTGTGTGTGTGTGAGAGAGAGAAAGAGAAGCTGTGAGTGAGAGAGAGAGAGAGAAAGAGAAGCTGTGAGTGAGAGAGAGAGAGAAAGAGATGCTGTGAGTGAGTGAGTGAGAGAGTGAGAAGCTGTGAGTGAGAGAGAGAGAGGAGCTGGGAGTGAGTAAGAGAGAGAGAAGCTGTGAGTGAGTGAGAGAGAGAGAAGCTGTGAGTGAGGGAGAGAGAGAAAGAGAAGCTGTGAGTGAGAGAGAGAAAGAGAAGCTGTGAATGAGAGTGAGAGAAAAAGAAGCTGTGAGGGAGAGAGAGAGAGAGAAAGAGAAGCTGTGAGTGAGAGACAGAGAGAAAGAGAAGCTGTGAGTGAGAGAGAGAGAAAGAGAAGCTGTGAGAGAGAGAGAGAAAGAAAGAGAAGTTTTGAGTGAGAGAGAGAGAGAGAAAGAGAAGCTGTGAATGAGAGAGAGAAAGAGAAGCTGTGTGTGTGAGAGAGAAAGAGAAGCTGTGAGTGACAGAGAGAGAGAAAGAGAAGCTGTGAGTGAGAGAAAGAGAAGCTGTGAGTGAGTGAGAGAGAGAAAGAGAAGCTGTGAATGAGAGAGAGAGAAAGAGAAGCTGTGAGAGAGAGAGAAGCTGTGTGTGAGAGAGTGAGAGAAAGAGAAGCTGAGAGAGAGAGAGAGAGAAAGAGAAGCTGTGTGAGAGAGAGAGAGAGCAAGAGAAGCTGTGAGAGAGAGAGAGAGAAAGAGAAGCTGTGTGTGTGTGAGAGAGAGAAAGAGAAGCTATGAGTGAGTGAGAGAGAAAGAGAAGCTGTGTGTGTGTGTGAGAGAGAAGCTGAGAGTGAGAGAGAGAGAGAATGAGAAGGTGTGAGTGAGAGAGAGAGACAAAGAGAAGCTGTGTGTGAGAGAGAGAGAATGAGAAGCTGTGAGTGAGAGAGAGAGAGAAAGAGAAGGTGTGAGTGAGAGAGAGAGAAAGAGAAGCTGTGAGTGAGAGAGAGGGAGAGAAGCTGTGAGTGTGTGAGAGAGAGAAAATCAGGGAGTGAGTAAGAGAGAGAGAGGGAAGCTGTGAGTAAGAGAGAGAGAGGGAAGCTGTGAGTGAGAGAGAGAGAAATAGAAGCTGTAAGTGAGAGAGAGAGAAAGAGAAACTGTGAGTGAAAGAGAGAGAGAGAAGCTGTAAGTGAGAGAGAGAGAGAAGCTGTGTGTGTGAGAGAGAGAAAGAGAAGCTGTGAGTGAGAGAGAGAGAGAAAGAGAAGCTGTAAGTGAGAGAGAGAAAGAGATGCTGTGAGTAAGTGAGAGAGTGAGAAGATGTGAGTGAGTGAGAGAGAGAGAAGCTGGGAGTGAGTAAGAGAGAGAGAGTAGCTGTGAGTGAGAGAGAGAGAAAGAAAGAAAGAGAAGCTGTGAGTGAGAGAGAGTGAGAGAGAGAGAAGCTGTGAGTGAGTGAGAGAGAGAAGCTGTGAGTGAGAGAGAGAGAGAAAGAGAAGCTGTGAGTGAGAGAGAGAGAGAACGAGAAGCTGTGAGTGAGAGAGAGAGAAAGAGATGCTGTGAGTGAGTGAGTGAGAGAGTGAGAAGCTGTGAGTGAGAAAGAGAGAGAGGAGCTGGGAGTGAGTAAGAGAGAGAGAAGCTGTGAGTGAGAGAGAGAGAGAGAAGCTGTGAGTGAGGGAGAGAGAGAGAGAAGCTGTGTGTGTGATAGAGATAAAGAGAGGCTGTGAGTGAGAGAGAGAGAGAAAGAGAAGCTGTGAGTGACAGAGAGAGAGAGTGAGAAGCTGTGTGTGTGTGAGAGAGAGAAGCTGGGAGTGAGTAAGAGAGAGAGAGAGAAGCTGTGAGAGAGAGAGAAGCTGTGAGTGAGAGGGAGAGAGAGAAGCTGTGAGTGAGAGAGAGTGAGAGAGAGAAGATGTGAGTGAGTGAGAGAGAGAAGCTGTGTGTGAGAGAGAGAGAAAGAGAAGCTGTAAGTGAGAGAGAGTGAGAAAGAGAGAAGCTGTGAGTGAGAGAGAGAGAGAAAGAGAAGCTGTGAGTGAGTGAGAGAGAGAGAAGCTGAGAGTGAGAGAGAGAGAATGAGAAGGTGTGAGTGAGAGAGAGAGAGAGAAAGAGAAGCTGTGAGTGAGAGAGAGAGAGAAAGAGAAGATGTGTGTGTGAGAGAGAGAACGAGAAGCTGTGAGTGAGAGAGAGAGAGAAAGAGAAGCTGTGAGTGAGTGAGAGAGAGAGTGAGAACCTGTGAGTAAGAGAGTGAGAGAAGCTGGGAGTGAGTAAGAGAGAGAGAGGGAAGCTGTGAGTGAGAGAAAGAGAGAAATAGAAGCTGTAAGTGAGAGAGAGAGAAAGAGAAACTGTGAGTGAAAGAGAGAGAGAGAAGCTGTGAGTTAGAGAGAGAGAAAGAAAGAGAAGCTGTGAGTGAGAGTGAGAGAGAAAGAGAAGCTGAGAGTGAGAGAGAGAGAAAAAGATAATGTAAAAGAGAGAGAGTGAGAGAGAGAATCAGGGAGTAAGAGAGAGAAAAGCTGTGAGAGAGAGAGAAATGGAAGGTGTAAGTGAGAGAGAGTAAGAGAGGCTGTGAGTGAGAGAGGGAGAGAGAAGCTGTTAGTGAGAGAGAGAGAAGTTGTGAGTGAAAGAGAGAGAGAAAGAGAAGCTGTGTGTGTGA
The DNA here is from genome assembly GCA_035047305.1 of Bradypodion pumilum. NCBI lineage: Eukaryota > Metazoa > Chordata > Lepidosauria > Squamata > Chamaeleonidae > Bradypodion > Bradypodion pumilum. The sequence continues at coordinate 226,346,233 of JAWDJD010000002.1, read as the reverse complement.
TAGAGAGAGAGAAAGAGAAGCTGAGAGTGAGAGAGAGAGAAAGAGAAGCTGTAAGTGAGAGAGAGAGAAGCTGTGTGTGAGAGAGAAAAAGAGAAGCTGTGAGTAAGTGAGAGAGAGAGAAAGAGAAGCTGTGAGTGAGAGAGAGAGAAAGAGATGCTGTGAGTGAGTGAGTGAGAGAGTGGGAAGCTGTGAGTGAGTGAGAGAGAGAGAAGCTGTGAGTGAGTAAGAGAGAGAGAAGCTGTGAGTGAGTGAGAGAGTGAGAAGCTGTGAGTGAGAGAGAGAGAAGCTGGGAGTGAGAGAGAGAAGCTGTGAATGAGAGAGAGAGAAAGAGAAGCTGAGAGAGAGAGTGTGTGAGAGAGAAGCTGTGAGTGAGTGAGAGAGAAGATGAGAAGCTGTGTGTGAGAGAGAGAAAGAGAAGCTGTGTGAGAAAGATAGAAAGAGAAGCTGTGAGTGAGAGAAAGAGAGAGAAGCTGTGAGTGAGAGAGAGAGAGAGAGAGAATCAGGGAGTAAGAGAGAGAGAAGCTGTGAGTGAGAGGGAGAGAGAAATAGAAGGTGTAAGTGAGAGATAGAAAGAGAAGCTGTGAGTGAGAGATGGAGAGAAGCTGTTAGTGAGAGAGAGAGAAGCTGTGAGTGACAGAGAAAGAGAAGCTGTGTGTGTGAGAGAGAGAGAAAGAGAAGCTGAGAGTGAGAGAGAGAGAGAGAAGCTGTAAGTGAGAGAGAGAGAGAGAGAAGCTGTGTGTGAGAGAGAGAAAGAGAAGCTGTGAGTGAGAGAGAGAGAGAAAGAGAAGCTGTAAGTGAGAGAGAGAGAGAAAGAGATGCTGTGAGTGAGAGAGTGAGAAGATGTGAGTGAGTGAGAGAGAGAGAAGCTTGGAGTGAGTAAGAGAGAGAGAGAAGCTGTGAGTGAGAGAGAAAGAAAGAAAGAGAAGCTGTGAGTGAGAGAGAGTGAGAGAGAGAGAAGCTGTGAGTGAGTGAGAGAGAGAGAAGCTGTGAGTGAGAGAGAGAGAGAAAGAGCTGTGAGTTAGAGAGAGAGAGAGAAAGAGAAGGTGTGAGTGAGAGAGAAAGAGAAGCTGTGAGTGAGAGAGAGAGAAAGAAAGAGAAGCTGTGAGTGAGAGAGAGAGAGAAAGAGAAGCTGTGAATGAGAGAGAGAAAGAGAAGCTGTGTGAGAGAGATAGAGAAAGAGAAGCTGTGAGTGAGAGAAAGAGAAGCTGTGAGTGAGAAAGAGTGAGAAAGAGAAGCTGTGAGTGAGAGAGAGAGAGAAAGAGAAGCTGTGAATGAGAGAGAGAGAAAGAGAAGCTGTGACAGAGAGAGTGGCTGTGAGTGAGAGAGAGAGAGAAAGAGACGCTGTGAGTGAGAGTTAGAGAAATAGGTGTAAGTGAGTGAGAGAGAGAAAGAGAAGCTGTCAGTGAGAGAGAGAGAGAAGCTGTTAGTAAGAGAGAGAGAAGCTGTGAGTGACAGAGAGAGAGAAAGAGAAGCTGTGTGTGTGATAGTGAGAGAGAAAGAGAAGCTGAGCATGAGAGAGAGAGAAAGAAAAGCTGTAAGTGAGAGAGAGAGAGAAGCTGTGTGTGTGAGAGAGAGAGAAAGAGAAGCTGTGAGTGAGAGAGAGAGAGAGAACGAGAAGCTGTGAGAGAGAGAGAGAGAAAGAGATGCTGTGAGTGAGTGAGTGAGAGAGTGAGAAGCTGTGAGTGAGAGAGAGAGAGAGGAGCTGGGAGTGAGTAAGAGAGAGAGAAGCTGTGAGTGAGAGAGAGAGAAGCTGTGAGTGAGGGAGAGAGAGCAAGAGAAGCTGTGAGTGAGAGAGAGAGAGAAAGAGAAGCTGTGAATGAGAGAGAGAGAAAAAGAAGCTGTGAGGGAGAGAGAGAGAGAAAGAGAAGCTGTGAGTGAGAGAGAGAGAGAGAAAGAAAGAGAAGCTGTGAGTGAGAGAGAGAGAGAAAGAGAAGCTGTGAATGAGAGAGAGAGAAAGAGAAGCTGTGTGAGAGAGAGAGAGAAAGAGAAGCTGTGAGTGACAGAGAGAGAGAAAGAGAAGCTGTGAGTGAGAGAAAGAGAAGCTGTGAGTGAGAGAGAGAGAGAAAGAGAAGCTGTGAATGAGAGAGAGAGAAAGAGAAGCTGTGTGTGTGAGAGAGAGAAAGAGAAGCTGTGAGTGAGAGAGAGAGAAAGAGAAGCTGTGAGTGAGTGAGAGAGAAAGAGAAGCTGTGTGTGTGTGTGAGAGAGAAGCTGAGAGTGAGAGAGAGAGAATGAGAAGGTGTGAGTTAGAGAGAGAGACAAAGAGAAGCTGTGTGTGTGAGAGAGAGAACGAGAAGCTGTGAGTGAGAGAGAGAGAAAGAGAAGCTGTGAGTGAGAGAGAGGGAGAGAAGCTGTGAGTGTGTGTGAGAGAGAAAATCAGGGAGTGAGTAAGAGAGAGAGAGGGAAGCTGTGAGTGAGAGAGAGAGAGAAATAGAAGCTGTAAGTGAGAGAGAGAGAAAGAGAAACTGTGAGTGAAAGAGAGAGAGAGAAGCTGTAAGTGAGAGAGAGAGAGAGAAGCTGTGTGTGTGTGAGAGAGAAAGAGAAGCTGTGAGTGAGTGAGAGAGACAAGGATAAGCTGTAAGTGAGAGAGAGAAAGAGATGCTGTGAGTAAGTGAGAGAGTGAGAAGATGTGAGTGAGTGAGAGAGAGAGTAGCTGGGAGTGAGTAAGAGAGAGAGAAGCTGTGAGTGAGAGAGAGAGAAAGAAAGAAAGAGAAGCTGCGAGTGAGAGAGAGTGAGAGAGAGAGAAGCTGTGAGTGAGTGAGAGAGAGAGAGAAGCTGTGAGTGAGAGAGAGAGAGAAAGAGCTGTGAGTGAGAGAGAGAGAGAAAGAGAAGGTGTGAGTGAGAGAGAGAGAAAGAGAAGCTGTGAGTGAGAGAGAGAAAGAAAGAGAAGCTGTGAGTGAGAGAGAGAGAAAGAGAAGCTGTGAATGAGAGAGAGAGAAAGAGAAGCTGTGTGAGAGAGATAGAGAAAGAGAAGCTGTGAGTGAGAGAAAGAGAAGCTGTGAGTGAGAGAGAGTGAGAAAGAGAAGCTGTGAGTGAGAGAGAGAGAGAAAGAGAAGCAGTGAATGAGAGAGAGAGAAAGAGAAGCTGTGAGTGAGAGAGAGAAAGAGAAGCTGTGAGTGAGAGAGAGAGAAATAGGTGTAAGTGAGTGAGAGAGAGAAAGAGAAGCTGTCAGTGAGAGAGAGAGAAGCTGTTAGTGAGAGAGAGAGAAGCTGTGAGTGACAGAGAGAGAGAAAGAGAAGCTGTGTGTGTGATAGAGAGAGAAAGAGAAGCTGAGCGTGAGAGAGAGAGAGAAAGAGAAGCTGTAAGTGAGAGAGAGAGAGAAGCTGTGTGTGTGTGAGAGAGAGAAAGAGAAGCTGTGAGTGAGAGAGAGAGAGAGAAAGAGAAGCTGTGAGTGAGAGAGAGAGAAAGAGATGCTGTGAGTGAGTGAGAGAGTGAGAAGCTGTGAGTGAGAGAGAGAGAGGAGCTGGGAGTGAGTAAGAGAGAAAGCTGTGAGTGAGAGAGAGAGAGAGAAGCTGTGAGTGAGGGAGAGAGAGAAAGAGAAGCTGTGAGTGAGAGAGAGAGAAAGAGAAGCTGTGAATGAGAGAGAGAGAAAAAGAAGCTGTGAGGGAGAGAGAGAGAGAGAAAGAGAAGCTGTGAGTGAGAGACAGAGAGAAAGAGAAGCTGTGAGTGAGAGAGAGAGAGAGAGAAGCTGTGAGTGAGAGAGAGAGAGAGAAAGAAAGAGAAGCTGTGAGTGAGAGAGAGAGAGAAAGAGAAGCTGTGAATGAGAGAGAGAAAGAGAAGCTGTGTGTGTGAGAGAGAAAGAGAAGCTGTGAGTGACAGAGAGAGAGAAAGAGAAGCTGTGAGTGAGAGAAAGAGAAGCTGTGAGTGAGAGAGAGAGAGAAAGAGAAGCTGTGAATGAGAGAGAAAGAGAAGCTGTGAGAGAGTGAGAGAAGCCTTGTGTGAGAGAGTGAGAGAAAGAGAAGCTGTGAGTGAGAGAGAGAGAAAGAGAAGCTGTGAGTGAGAGAGAGAGAGCAAGAGAAGCTGTGAGTGAGAGAGAGAGAAAGAGAAGCTGTGTGTGTGTGTGAGAGAGAAAGAGAAGCTGTGAGTGAGTGAGAGAGAAAGAGAAGCTGTGTGTGTGTGTGAGAGAGAGAAGCTGAGAGTGAGAGAGAGAGAGAGAATGAGAAGGTGTGAGTGAGAGAGAGAGACAAAGAGAAGCTGTGTGTGAGAGAGAGAACGAGAAGCTGTGAGTGAGAGAGAGAGAGAGAAAGAGAAGCTGTGAGTAAGAGAGAGGGAGAGAAGCTGTGAGTGTGTGAGAGAGAGAAAATCAGGGAGTGAGTAAGAGAGAGAGAGGGAAGCTGTGAGTGAGAGAGAGAGAAATAGAAGCTGTAAGTGAGAGAGAGAGAAAGAGAAACTGTGAGTGAAAGAGAGAGAGAGAAGCTGTAAGTGAGAGAGAGAGAGAAGCTGTGTGTGTGTGAGAGAGAAAGAGAAGCTGTGAGTGAGAGAGAGAGAGAAAGAGAAGCTGTAAGTGTGAGAGAGAAAGAGATGCTGTGAGTAAGTGAGAGAGTGAGAAGATGTGAGTGAGTGAGAGAGAGAGAAGCTGGGAGTGAGTAAGAGAGAGTGAGAAGCTGTGAGTGAGAGAGAGAGAAAGAAAGAAAGAGAAGCTGTGAGTGAGAGAGAGTGAGAGAGAGAGAAGCTGTGAGTGAGTGAGAGAGAGAGAAGCTGTGAGTGAGAGAGAGAGAAAGAGAAGGTGTGAGTGAGAGAGAGAGAAAGAGAAGCTGGTAGTGAGAGAGAGAGAGAGAAAGAAAGAGAAGCTGTGAGTGAGAGAGAGAGAAAGAGAAACTGCGAATGAGAGAGAGAGAAAGAGAAGCTGTGTGAGAGAGATAGAGAAAAGAAGCTGTGAGTGAGAGAAAGAGAAGCTGTGAGTGAGAGAGAGTGAGAAAGAGAAGCTGTGAGTGAGAGAGAGAGAAAGAGAAGCTGTGAATGAGAGAGAGAGAAAGAGAAGCTGTGTGAGAGAGAGAGAAGCTGTGAGTGAGAGAGAGAGAGGAAGAGAAGCTGTGAGTGAGAGAGAGAAATAGGTGTAAGTGAGTGAGAGAGAGAAAGAGAAGCTGTCAGTGAGAGAGAGAGAGAGAAGCTGTTAGTGAGAGAGAGAGAAGCTGTGAGTGACAGAGAGAGAGAAAGAGAAGCTGTGCGTGTGATAGAGAGAGAGAAAGAGAAGCTGACCGTGAGAGAGAGAGAGAAAGAGAAGCTGTAAGTGAGAGAGAGAGAGAGAGAAGCTGTGTGTGTGAGAGAGAGAAAGAGAAGCTGTGAGTGAGAGAGAGAGAGAGAAAGAGAAGCTGTGAGTGAGTGAGAGAGAAAGAGATGCTGTGAGTGATTGAGTGAGAGAGTGAGAAGCTGTGAGTGAGAGAGAGAGAGGAGCTGGGAGTGAGTAAGAGAGAAAGAAGCTGTGAGTGAGAGAGAGAGAAAGAAAGAAAGAGAAGCTGTGAGTGAGAGAGAGTGTGAGAGAGAGAAGCTGTGAGTGAGAGAGAGAGAGAAAGAGAAGCTGTGAGAGAGAGAGAGAGAGAAAGAGAAGCTGTGAATGAGAGAGAGAGAAAAAGAAGCTGTGAGGGAGAGAGAGAGAAAGAGAAGCTGTGAGTGAGAGACAGAGAGAAAGAGAAGCTGTGAGTGAGAGAGAGAGAGAGAAAGAAAGAGAAGCTGTGAGTGAGAGAGAGAGAGAAAGAGAAGCTGTGAATGAGAGAGAGAGAAAGAGAAGCTGTGTGTGTGAGAGAGAGAAGCTGTGAGTGACAGAGAGAGAGAGAGAAAGAGAAGCTGTGAGTGAGAGAAAGAGAAGCGGTGAGTGAGAGAGAGAGAGAGAGAGAAGCTGTGAATGAGAGAGAGAGAAAGAGAAGCTGTGAGAGAGAGAGAAGCTGTGAGTGAGAGAGTGAGAGAAAGAGAAGCTGTGAGTGAGAGAGAGAGAGAGAAGCTGTGAGTGAGAGAGAGCAAGAGAAGCTGTGAGTGAGAGAGAGAAAGAGGTGTGTGTGTGTGAGAGAGAGAAAGAGAAGCTGTGAGTGAGTGAGAGAGAAAGAGAAGCTGTGTGTGTGTGAGAGAGAAGGAGAAGCTGTGAGTGAGAGAGAGAGAGAAAGAAAGAGAAGCTGTGAATGAGAGAGAGAGAGAAAGAGAAGCTGTGAGTGAGAGAGAGGGAGAGAAGCTGTGAGTGGGTGAGAGAGAGAAAATCAGGGAGTGAGTAAGAGAGAGAGGGAAGCTGTGAGTGATTGAGAGAGAGAAATAGAAGCTGTAAGTGAGAGAGAGAAAGAGAAACTGTGAGTGAAAGAGAGAGAGAAGCTGTGAGTGTGAGAGAGAGAGAAAGAGAAGCTGTGAGTGAGAGTGAGAGAGAAAGATAAGCTGTGTGAGTGATAGAGAGAGATAAAGAGAAGCTGAGAGTGAGTGAGAGAGAGAAAGAGATGCTGTAAGGGAGAGAGAGAGAAGCTGTGTGTGTGTGAGAGAGAAAGAAAAGCTGTGAGTGAGAGAGAGAGAGAGAAAGAGAAGCTGTGAGTGTGTGTGAGAGAGAGTGAGAAGCTGTGTGTGTGAGAGAGAAGCTGGGAGTGAGTAAGAGAGAGAGAGAAGCTGTGTGAGAGAGAGAGAAGCTGTGAGTGTGTGAGAGAGAGAAAGAGAAGCTGTGAGTGAGAGAGAGTGAGAGAGAGAGAAGCTGTGAGTGAGTGAGAGAGAGAAGCTGTGTGTGAGAGAGAGAGAAAGAGAAGCTGTAAGTGAGAGAGAGTGAGAAAGAGAGAAGCTGTGAGTGAGAGAGTGAGAGAAATAGAAGCTGTGAGTGAGAGAGAGAGGGAAAGAGAAGCTGTGAGTGAGTGAGAGAGAAAGAGAAGCTGTGTGTGTGTGAGAGAGAGAGAAGCTGAGAGTGAGAGAGAGAGATAATGAGAAGCTGTGAGTGAGAGATAGAGACAAAGAGAAGCTGTGTGTGTGAGAGAGAGAACGAGAAGCTGTGAGTGAGAGAGAGAGAAATAGGTGTAAGTGAGTGAGAGAGAGAAAGAGAAGCTGTCAGTGAGAGAGAGAGAAGCTGTTAGTGAGAGAGAGAGAAGCTGTGAGTGACAGAGAGAGAGAAAGAGAAGCTGTGTGTGTGATAGAGAGAGAGAAAGAGAAGCTGAGCGTGAGAGAGAGAGAGAAAGAGAAGCTGTAAGTGAGAGAGAGAGAGAGAAGCTGTGTGTGTGAGAGAGAGAGAAAGAGAAGCTGTGAGTGATAGAGAGAGAGAGAAAGAGAAGCTGTGAGTGAGAGAGAGAGAGAAAGAGATGCTGTGAGTGAGTGAGTGAGAGAGAGAGAAATAGGTGTAAGTGAGTGAGAGAGAGAAAGAGAAGCTGTCAGTGAGAGAGAGAGAAGCTGTTAGTGAGAGAGAGAGAAGCTGTGAGTGACAGAGAGAGAGAAAGAGAAGCTGTGTGTGTGATAGAGAGAGAGAAAGAGAAGCTGAGCGTGAGAGAGAGAGAGAAAGAGAAGCTGTAAGTGAGAGAGAGAGAGAAGCTGTGTGTGTGAGAGAGAGAGAAAGAGAAGCTGTGAGTGATAGAGAGAGAGAGAGAGAAAGAGAAGCTGTGAGTGAGAGAGAGAGAGAAAGAGATGCTGTGAGTGAGTGAGTGAGAGAGTGAGAAGCTGTGAGTGAGAGAGAGAGGAGCTGGGAGTGAGTAAGAGAGAGAGAAGCTGTGAGTGAGAGAGAGAGAAGCTGTGAGTGAGGGAGAGAGAGAAAGAGAAGCTGTGAGTGAGAGAGAGAGAAAGAGAAGCTGTGAATGAGAGAGAGAGAAAAAGAAGCTGTGAGGGAGAGAGAGAGAGAGAAGCTGTGAGTGAGAGACAGAGAGAAAGAAAAGCTGTGAGTGAGAGAGAGAAAGAGAAGCTGTGAGTGAGAGAGAGAGAGAAAGAAAGAGAAGCTGTGAGTGAGAGAGAGAGAGAAAGAGAAGCTGTGAATGAGAGAGAGAAAGAGAAGCTGTGTGTGTGAGAGAGAAAGAGAAGCTGTGAGTGACAGAGAGAGAGAAAGAGAAGCTGTGAGTGAGAGAAAGAGAAGCTGTGAGTGAGAGAGAGAGAAAGAGAAGCTGTGAATGAGAGAGAGAGAAAGAGAAGCTGTGTGAGAGAGAGAGAAGCTGTGAGTGAGAGAGTGAGAGAAAGAGAAGCTGTGAGTGAGAGAGAGAGAAAGAGAAGCTGTGAGTGAGAGAGAGAGAGCAAGAGAAGCTGTGAGTGAGAGAGAGAGAAAGAGAAGCTGTGTGTGTGAGAGAGAGAGAAAGAGAAGCTGTGAGTGAGTGAGAGAGAAAGAGAAGCTGTGTGTGTGTGAGAGAGAGAAGCTGAGAGTGAGAGAGAGAGAGAATGAGAAGGTGTGAGTGAGAGAGAGAGACAAAGAGAAGCTGTGTGTGTGAGAGAGAGAATGAGAAGCTGTGAGTGAGAGAGAGAGAGAAAGAGAAGCTGTGAGTGAGAGAGAGAGAGAAAGAGAAGCTGTGAGTGAGAGAGAGGGAGGGAAGCTGTGAGTGTGTGAGAGAGAGAAAATCAGGGAGTGAGAGAGAGAGAAAGAGAAACTGTGAGTGAAAGAGAGAGAGAGAAGCTGTAAGTGAGAGAGAGAGAGAAGCTGTGTGTGTGAGAGAGAGAAAGAGAAGCTGTGAGTGAGAGAGAGAGAGAAAGAGAACCTGTAAGTGAGAGAGAGAAAGAGATGCTGTGAGTAAGTGAGAGAGTGAGAAGATGTGAGTGAGTGAGTGAGAGAGAAGCTGGGAGTGAGTAAGAGAGAGAGAGAAGCTGTGAGTGAGAGAGAGAGAAAGAAAGAAAGAGAAGCTGTGAGTGAGAGAGAGTGAGAGAGAGAGAAGCTGTGAGTGAGTGAGAGAGAGAGAGAAGCTGTGAGTGAGAGAGAGAGAGAAAGAGCTGTGAGTGAGAGAGAGAGAGAAAGAGAAGGTGTGAGTGAGAGAGAGAGAGAAAGAGAAGCTGTGAGTGAGAGAGAGAGAGAAAGAAAGAGAAGCTGTGAGTGAGAGAGAGAGAGAAAGAGAAGCTGTGAATGAGAGAGAGAAAGAGAAGCTGTGTGAGAGAGAGAGAGAAAGAGAAGCTGTGAGTGAGTGAAAGAGAAGCTGTGAGTGAGAGAGAGTGAGAAAGAGAAGCTGTGAGTGAGAGAGAGAGAAAGAGAAGCTGTGAATGAGAGAGAGAGAAAGAGAAGCTGTGAGAGAGAGAGAAGCTGTGAGTGAGAGAGAGAGAGAAAGAGAAGCTGTGAGTGAGAGAGAGAAATAGGTGTAAGTGAGTGAGAGAGAGAAAGAGAAGCTGTCAGTCAGAGAGAGAGAGAGAAGCTGTTAGTGAGAGAGAGAGAAGCTGTGAGTGACAGAGAGAGAGAAAGAGAAGCTGTGTGTGTGATAGAGAGAGAGAAAGAGAAGCTGAGCGTGAGAGAGAGAGAAAGAGAAGCTGTAAGTGAGAGAGAGAGAGAAGCTTTGTGTGTGAGAGAAAGAGAAGCTGTGAGTGAGAGAGAGATAGAGAAAGAGAAGCTGTGAGTGAGTGAGAGAGAAAGAGATGCTGTGAGTGATTGAGTGAGAGAGTGAGAAGCTGTGAGTGAGAGAGAGAGAGAGGAGCTGGGAGTGAGTAAGAGAGAGAGAAGCTGTGAGTGAGAGAGAGAGAAAGAAAGAAAGAAAGAGAAGCTGTGAGTGAGAGAGAGTGAGAGAGAGAGAAGCTGTGAGTGAGAGAGAGAGAGAAAGAGAAGCTGTGAGTGAGAGAGAGAGAGAAAGAGAAGCTGTGAATGAGAGAGAGAGAAAAAGAAGCTGTGAGGGAGAGAGAGAGAGAAAGAGAAGCTGTGAGTGAGAGACAGAGAGAAAGAGAAGCTGTGAGTGTGTGAGAGAGAGAAAGAGAAGCTGTGAGTGAGAGAGAGAGAGAGAAAGAAAGAGAAGCTGTGAGTGAGAGAGAGAGAGAAAGAGAAGCTGTGAATGAGAGAGAGAGAAAGAGAAGCTGTGTGTGAGAGAGAGAGAAGCTGTGAGTGACAGATAGAGAGAGAAAGAGAAGTTGTGAGTGAGAGAAAGAGAAGCTGTGAGAGAGAGAGAGAGAGAAAGAGAAGCTGTGAATGAGAGAGAGAGAAAGAGAAGCTGTGAGAGAGAGAGAAGCTGTGAGTGAGAGTGAGAGAAAGAGAAGCTGTGAGTGAGAGAGAGATAGAGAGAAGCTGTTGGTGAGAGAGAGAGAGCAAGAGAAGCTGTGAGTGAGAGAGAGAAAGAGAAGGTGTGTGTGTGTGAGAGAGAGAAAGAGAAGCTGTGAGTGAGTGAGAGAGAAAGAGAAGCTGTGTGTGTGTGAGAGAGTGAGAAGCTGAGAGTGAGAGAGAGAGAATGAGAAGGTGTGAGTGAGAGAGAGACAAAGAGAAGCTGTGTGTGTGTGAGAGAGAAGGAGAAGCTGTGAGTGAGAGAGAGAGAGAAAGAGAAGCTGTGAGTGAGAGGGAGGGAGAGAAGCTGTGAGTGTGTGAGAGACAGAAAATCAGGGAGTGAGTAAGAGAGAGAGAGGGAAGCTGTGAGTGAGAGCGAGAGAGAAAGAGAAGCTGTGTGAGTGATAGAGAGAGAGAAAGAGAAGCTGAGAGTGAGAGAGAGAGAGAAAGAGATGCTGTAAGTGAGAGAGAGAGAAGCTGTTTGTGAGAGAGAGAGAAAGAGAAGCTGTGAGTGAGAGAGAGAGAGAGAAAGAGAAGCTGTGAGTGAGAGAGAGAGAGAGTGAGAAGCTGTGTGTTTGAGAGAGAGAGAAGCTGGGAGTGAGTAAGAGAGAGAGAGAGAAGCTGTGAGAGAGAGAAGCTGTGAGTGAGAGAGAGAGAAAGAGAAGCTGTGAGTGAGAGAGAGTGAGAGAGAAAGAGAAGCTGTGAGTGAGAGAGAGAAAGAGAGAGAGAGAAGCTGTGAGTGAGAGAGAGAGAGAGAAAGAGAGGCTGTGTGTGAGAGAGAGAAAGAGAAGCTGTGAGTGAGAGAGAGAGAGAGAGAAGCTGTGAGTGAGAGAGAGAAGCTGTGAGTGAGAGAGAGAGAATTAGGGAGTGAGTAAGAGAGAGAGAGAAGCTGTGAGTGAGAGAGAGAGAAATAGAAGCTGTAAGTGAGAGAGAGAAGCTGTGTGTGTGAGAGAGAGAGAAGCTGTGAGAGAGAGAGAGAAAGAGAAGCTGTGAGTGAGAGAGAGAGAGAAAGAAGCTGTGTGTGTGAGAGAGAGAAAGAGAAGCTGAGTGACAGAGAGAGACAGAGAAGCTGTGAGTGAGAGAGAGAGAAAAAGAAGCTGTGTGTGTGAGAGAGAAAGAGAATCTGTGAGTGAGAGAGAGAGAAAGAGAAGCTGTGAGTAACAGAGAGAGAGAAAGAGAAGCTATGAGTGAGTGAGTGTGAGAGAGAGAAGCTGTGAGTGAGTGAGTGAGAGAGAGAGAAGCTGTGAGTGAGAGAGAGAGAAAGAAGCTGTAGGTGAGAGAGAGAAAAAGAAGTTGTGAGTGAGAGAGAGAGAGAGAGAAGCTGTGAGTGAGAGAGAGAAGAAGCTGTGAGTGAGAGAGAGAGAGAAGCTGTGAGTGAGAGAGAGAAAGAGAAGCTGTGTGTGTGTGAGAGAGAGAAAGAGAAGCTGTGAGTGAGTAAGAGAGAAAGAGAAGCTGTGTCTGAGAGAGAGAGAAAGAGAAGCTGAGAGTGAGAGAGAGAGAATGAGAAGCTGTGAGTGAGTGAGAGAGTGAGAAGCTGTGAGTGAGAGAGAGAAGCTGGGAGTGAGTAAGAGAGAGAGAAGCTGTGAATGAGAGAGAGAGAGAAACAGAAGCTGAGAGTGAGAGAGAGAGAGAAAGAGAAGCTGTAAGTGAGAGACAGAGAGAGAAGCTGTGTGTGTGAGAGAGAGAAAGAGAAGCTGTGAGTGAGAGAGAGAGAGAAAGAGAAGCTGTGAGTGAGAGAGAGAGAAAGAGATGCTGTGAGTGAGAGAGAGAGAGAAAGAGAAGCTGTGAGTGAGAGTGAGAGAGAAAGAGAAGCTGTGTGAGTGATAGAGAGAGATAAAGAGAAGCTGAGAGTGAGTGAGAGAGAGAAAGAGATGCTGTAAGGGAGAGAGAGAGAAGCTGTGTGTGTGTGAGAGAGAAAGAAAAGCTGTGAGTGAGAGAGAGAGAGAGAGTGAGAAGCTGTGAGTGAGTGAGAGAGAGAGAAGCTGAGAGTGTGAGAGAGAGAATGAGAAGGTGTGAGTGAGAGAGAGAGAGAGAGAGAAAGAGAAGCTGTGAGTGAGAGAGAGAGAGAAAGAGAAGCTGTGTGTGTGAGAGAGAGAACGAGAAGCTGTGAGTGAGAGTGAGAGAGAAAGAGAAGCTGTGTGAGTGATAGAGAGAGATAAAGAGAAGCTGAGAGTGAGTGAGAGAGAGAAAGAGATGCTGTAAGGGAGAGAGAGAGAAGCTGTGTGTGTGTGAGAGAGAAGGAAAAGCTGTGAGTGAGAGAGAGAGAGAGAAAGAGAAGCTGTGAGTGTGTGTGAGAGAGAGTGAGGAGCTGTGTGTGTGAGAGAGAGAAGCTGGGAGTGAGTAAGAGAGAGAGAGACGCTGTGAGAGAGAGAGAGAAGCTGTGAGTGTGAGAGAGAGAGAAAGAGAAGCTGTGAGTGAGAGAGAGTGAGAGTGAGAGAAGCTGTGAGTGAGTGAGAGAGAGAAGCTGTGTGTGTGAGAGAGAGAAAGAGAAGCTGTAAGTGAGAGAGAGTGAGAAAGAGAGAAGCTGTGAGTGAGAGAGTGAGAGAAATAGAAGCTGTGAGTGAGAGAGAGAGGGAAAGAGAAGCTGTGAGTGAGTGAGAGAGAAAGAGAAGCTGTGTGTGTGTGAGAGAGTGAAAAGCTGAGAGTGAGAGAGAGAAATAATGAGAAGCTGTGAGTGAGAGATAGAGACAAAGAGAAGCTGTGTGTGAGAGAGAGAGAACGAGAAGCTGTGAGTGAGTGAGAGAGAGAAAGAGAAGCTGTGAGTGAGAGAGAGAGAGAAAGAGAAGCTGTGAGTGAGAGGGAGGGAGAGAAGCTGTGAGTGTGTGAGAGACAGAAAATCAGGGAGTGAGTAAGAGAGAGAGAGGGAAGCTGTGAGTGAGAGAGAGAGAGAAATAGAAGCTGTAAGTGAGAGAGAGAGAAAGAGAAACTGTGAGTGAAAGAGAGAGAGAGAAGCTGTGAGTGACAGAGAGAGAGAAAGAGAAGCTGTGTGTGTGATAGAGAGAGAGAAAGAGAAGCTGAGCGTGAGAGAGAGAGAAAGAGAAGCTGTAAGTGAGAGAGAGAGAGAAGCTTTGTGTGTGAGAGAAAGAGAAGCTGTGAGTGAGAGAGAGATAGAGAAAGAGAAGCTGTGAGTGAGTGAGAGAGAAAGAGATGCTGTGAGTGATTGAGTGAGAGAGTGAGAAGCTGTGAGTGAGAGAGAGAGAGAGGAGCTGGGAGTGAGTAAGAGAGAGAGAAGCTGTGAGTGAGAGAGAGAGAAAGAAAGAAAGAAAGAGAAGCTGTGAGTGAGAGAGAGTGAGAGAGAGAGAAGCTGTGAGTGAGAGAGAGAGAGAAAGAGAAGCTGTGAGTGAGAGAGAGAGAGAAAGAGAAGCTGTGAATGAGAGAGAGAGAAAAAGAAGCTGTGAGGGAGAGAGAGAGAGAAAGAGAAGCTGTGAGTGAGAGACAGAGAGAAAGAGAAGCTGTGAGTGTGAGAGAGAGAGAAAGAGAAGCTGTGAGTGAGAGAGAGAGAGAGAAAGAAAGAGAAGCTGTGAGTGAGAGAGAGAGAGAAAGAGAAGCTGTGAATGAGAGAGAGAGAAAGAGAAGCTGTGTGTGAGAGAGAGAGAAGCTGTGAGTGACAGATAGAGAGAGAAAGAGAAGTTGTGAGTGAGAGAAAGAGAAGCTGTGAGAGAGAGAGAGAGAGAAAGAGAAGCTGTGAATGAGAGAGAGAGAAAGAGAAGCTGTGAGAGAGAGAGAAGCTGTGAGTGAGAGTGAGAGAAAGAGAAGCTGTGAGTGAGAGAGAGATAGAGAGAAGCTGTTGGTGAGAGAGAGAGAGCAAGAGAAGCTGTGAGTGAGAGAGAGAAAGAGAAGGTGTGTGTGTGTGAGAGAGAGAAAGAGAAGCTGTGAGTGAGTGAGAGAGAAAGAGAAGCTGTGTGTGTGTGAGAGAGTGAGAAGCTGAGAGTGAGAGAGAGAGAATGAGAAGGTGTGAGTGAGAGAGAGACAAAGAGAAGCTGTGTGTGTGAGAGAGAGAAGGAGAAGCTGTGAGTGAGAGAGAGAGAGAAAGAGAAGCTGTGAGTGAGAGAGAGAGAGAAAGAGAAGCTGTGAGTGAGAGAGAGGGGGAGAAGCTGTGAGTGTGTGTGAGAGAGAAAACCAGGGAGTGAGTAAGAGAGAGAGGGAAGCTGTGAGTGATTGAGAGAGAGAAATAGAAGCTGTAAGTGAGAGAGAGAAAGAGAAACTGTGAGTGAAAGAGAGAGAAGCTGTGAGTGAGAGAGAGAGAGAAAGAGAAGCTGTGAGTGAGAGTGAGAGAGAAAGAGAAGCTGTGTGAGTGATAGAGAGAGATAAAGAGAAGCTGAGAGTGAGTGAGAGAGAGAAAGAGATGCTGTAAGGGAGAGAGAGAGAAGCTGTGTGTGTGTGAGAGAGAAAGAAAAGCTGTGAGTGAGAGAGAGAGAGAGAAAGAGAAGCTGTGAGTGTGTGTGAGAGAGAGTGAGAAGCTGTGTGTGTGAGAGAGAGAAGCTGTGAGTGAGTAAGAGAGAGAGAGACGCTGTGAGAGAGAGAGAAGCTGTGAGTGTGAGAGAGAGAGAAAGAGAAGCTGTGAGTGAGAGAGAGTGAGAGTGAGAGAAGCTGTGAGTGAGTGAGAGAGAGAAGCTGTGTGTGTGTGAGAGAGAAAGAGAAGCTGTAAGTGAGAGAGAGTGAGAAAGAGAGAAGCTGTGAGTGAGAGAGTGAGAGAAATAGAAGCTGTGAGTGAGAGAGAGAGGGAAAGAGAAGCTGTGAGTGAGTGAGAGAGAAAGAGAAGCTGTGTGTGTGTGAGAGAGTGAGAAGCTGAGAGTGAGAGAGAGAAATAATGAGAAGCTGTGAGTGAGAGATAGAGACAAAGAGAAGCTGTGTGTGTGAGAGAGAGAACGAGAAGCTGTGAGTGAGTGAGAGAGAGAAAGAGAAGCTGTGAGTGAGAGAGAGAGAGAAAGAGAAGCTGTGAGTGAGAGGGAGGGAGAGAAGCTGTGAGTGTGTGAGAGACAGAAAATCAGGGAGTGAGTAAGAGAGAGAGGGAAGCTGTGAGTGAGAGCGAGAGAGAAAGAGAAGCTGTGTGAGTGATAGAGAGAGAGAAAGAGAAGCTGAGAGTGAGAGAGAGAGAGAAAGAGATGCTGTAAGTGAGAGAGAGAGAAGCTGTTTGTGAGAGAGAGAGAAAGAGAAGCTGTGAGTGAGAGAGAGAGAGAGAAAGAGAAGCTGTGAGTGAGAGAGAGAGAGAGTGAGAAGCTGTGTGTTTGAGAGAGAGAGAAGCTGGGAGTGAGTAAGAGAGAGAGAGAGAAGCTGTGAGAGAGAGAAGCTGTGAGTGAGAGAGAGAGAAAGAGAAGCTGTGAGTGAGAGAGAGTGAGAGAGAAAGAGAAGCTGTGAGTGAGAGAGAGAAAGAGAGAGAGAGAAGCTGTGAGTGAGAGAGAGAGAGAGAAAGAGAGGCTGTGTGTGAGAGAGAGAAAGAGAAGCTGTGAGTGAGAGAGAGAGAGAGAGAAGCTGTGAGTGAGAGAGAGAAGCTGTGAGTGAGAGAGAGAGAATTAGGGAGTGAGTAAGAGAGAGAGAGAAGCTGTGAGTGAGAGAGAGAGAAATAGAAGCTGTAAGTGAGAGAGAGAAGCTGTGTGTGTGAGAGAGAGAGAAGCTGTGAGAGAGAGAGAGAGAAAGAGAAGCTGTGAGTGAGAGAGAGAGAGAAAGAAGCTGTGTGTGTGAGAGAGAGAAAGAGAAGCTGAGTGACAGAGAGAGACAGAGAAGCTGTGAGTGAGAGAGAGAGAAAAAGAAGCTGTGTGTGTGAGAGAGAAAGAGAATCTGTGAGTGAGAGAGAGAGAAAGAGAAGCTGTGAGTAACAGAGAGAGAGAAAGAGAAGCTATGAGTGAGTGAGTGAGAGAGAGAGAAGCTGTGAGTGAGTGAGTGAGAGAGAGAGAAGCTGTGAGTGAGAGAGAGAGAAAGAAGCTGTAGGTGAGAGAGAGAAAAAGAAGTTGTGAGTGAGAGAGAGAGAGAGAGAAGCTGTGAGTGAGAGAGAGAAGAAGCTGTGAGGGAGAGAGAGAGAGAAGCTGTGAGTGAGAGAGAGAAAGAGAAGCTGTGTGTGTGTGAGAGAGAGAAAGAGAAGCTGTGAGTGAGTAAGAGAGAAAGAGAAGCTGTGTCTGAGAGAGAGAGAAAGAGAAGCTGAGAGTGAGAGAGAGAGAATGAGAAGCTGTGAGTGAGTGAGAGAGTGAGAAGCTGTGAGTGAGAGAGAGAAGCTGGGAGTGAGTAAGAGAGAGAGAAGCTGTGAATGAGAGAGAGAGAGAAACAGAAGCTGAGAGTGAGAGAGAGAGAGAAAGAGAAGCTGTAAGTGAGAGACAGAGAGAGAAGCTGTGTGTGTGAGAGAGAGAAAGAGAAGCTGTGAGTGAGAGAGAGAGAGAAAGAGAAGCTGTGAGTGAGAGAGAGAGAAAGAGATGCTGTGAGTGAGAGAGAGAGAGAAAGAGAAGCTGTGAGTGAGAGTGAGAGAGAAAGAGAAGCTGTGTGAGTGATAGAGAGAGATAAAGAGAAGCTGAGAGTGAGTGAGAGAGAGACAGAGATGCTGTAAGGGAGAGAGAGAGAAGCTGTGTGTGTGTGAGAGAGAAAGAAAAGCTGTGAGTGAGAGAGAGAGAGAGAGTGAGAAGCTGTGAGTGAGTGAGAGAGAGAGAAGCTGAGAGTGTGAGAGAGAGAATGAGAAGGTGTGAGTGAGAGAGAGAGAGAAAGAGAAGCTGTGAGTGAGAGTGAGAGAGAAAGAGAAGCTGTGTGAGTGATAGAGAGAGATAAAGAGAAGCTGAGAGTGAGTGAGAAAGAGAAAGAGATGCTGTAAGGGAGAGAGAGAGAAGCTGTGTGTGTGTGAGAGAGAAGGAAAAGCTGTGAGTGAGAGAGAGAGAGAAAGAGAAGCTGTGAGTGTGTGTGAGAGAGAGTGAGGAGCTGTGTGTGTGAGAGAGAGAAGCTGGGAGTGAGTAAGAGAGAGAGAGACGCTGTGAGAGAGAGAGAGAAGCTGTGAGTGTGAGAGAGAGAGAAAGAGAAGCTGTGAGTGAGAGAGAGTGAGAGTGAGAGAAGCTGTGAGTGAGTGAGAGAGAGAAGCTGTGTGTGTGAGAGAGAGAAAGAGAAGCTGTAAGTGAGAGAGAGTGAGAAAGAGAGAAGCTGTGAGTGAGAGAGTGAGAGAAATAGAAGCTGTGAGTGAGAGAGAGAGGGAAAGAGAAGCTGTGAGTGAGTGAGAGAGAAAGAGAAGCTGTGTGTGTGTGAGAGAGTGAAAAGCTGAGAGTGAGAGAGAGAAATAATGAGAAGCTGTGAGTGAGAGATAGAGACAAAGAGAAGCTGTGTGTGAGAGAGAGAGAACGAGAAGCTGTGAGTGAGTGAGAGAGAGAAAGAGAAGCTGTGAGTGAGAGAGAGAGAGAAAGAGAAGCTGTGAGTGAGAGGGAGGGAGAGAAGCTGTGAGTGTGTGAGAGACAGAAAATCAGGGAGTGAGTAAGAGAGAGAGAGGGAAGCTGTGAGTGAGAGAGAGAGAGAAATAGAAGCTGTAAGTGAGAGAGAGAGAAAGAGAAACTGTGAGTGAAAGAGAGAGAGAGAAGCTGTGAGTGAGAGCGAGAGAGAAAGAGAAGCTGTGTGAGTGATAGAGAGAGAGAAAGAGAAGCTGAGAGTGAGAGAGAGAGAGAAAGAGATGCTGTAAGTGAGAGAGAGAGAAGCTGTTTGTGAGAGAGAGAGAAAGAGAAGCTGTGAGTGAGAGAGAGAGAGAGAAAGAGAAGCTGTGAGTGAGAGAGAGAGAGTGAGAAGCTGTGTGTTTGAGAGAGAGAGAAGCTGGGAGTGAGTAAGAGAGAGAGAGAAGCTGTGAGAGAGAGAAGCTGTGAGTGAGAGAGAGAGAAAGAGAAGCTGTGAGTGAGAGAGAGTGAGAGAGAAAGAGAAGCTGTGAGTGAGAGAGAGAAAGAGAGAGAGAGAAGCTGTGAGTGAGAGAGAGAGAGAGAAAGAGAGGCTGTGTGGAGAGAGAGAAAGAGAAGCTGTGAGTGAGAGAGAGAGAGAGAGAAGCTGTGAGTGAGAGAGAGAAGCTGTGAGTGAGAGAGAGAAGCTGTGAGTGAGTGAGAGAGAGAGAATTAGGGAGTGAGTAAGAGAGAGAGAAGCTGTGAGTGAGAGAGAGAGAAATAGAAGCTGTAAGTGAGAGAGAGAAGCTGTGTGTGTGAGAGAGAGAGAAGCTGTGAGAGAGAGAGAGAAAGAGAAGCTGTGAGTGAGAGAGAGAGAGAAAGAAGCTGTGTGTGTGAGAGAGAGAAAGAGAAGCTGAGTGACAGAGAGAGACAGAGAAGCTGTGAGTGAGAGAGAGAGAAAAAGAAGCTGTGTGTGTGTGAGAGAGAAAGAGAATCTGTGAGTGAGAGAGAGAGAAAGAGAAGCTGTGAGTAACAGAGAGAGAGAAAGAGAAGCTATGAGTGAGTGAGTGAGAGAGAGAGAAGCTGTGAGTGAGTGAGTGAGAGAGAGAGAAGCTGTGAGTGAGAGAGAGAGAAAGAAGCTGTAGGTGAGAGAGAGAAAAAGAAGTTGTGAGTGAGAGAGAGAGAGAGAAGCTGTGAGTGAGAGAGAGAAGAAGCTGTGAGTGAGAGAGAGAGAAGCTGTGAGTGAGAGAGAGAAAGAGAAGCTGTGTGTGTGTGAGAGAGAGAAAGAGAAGCTGTGAGTGAGTAAGAGAGAAAGAGAAGCTGTGTCTGAGAGAGAGAGAAAGAGAAGCTGAGAGTGAGAGAGAGAGAATGAGAAGCTGTGAGTGAGTGAGAGAGTGAGATGCTGTGAGTGAGAGAGAGAGAAGCTGGGAGTGAGTAAGAGAGAGAGAAGCTGTGAATGAGAGAGAGAGAGAGAAACAGAAGCTGAGAGTGAGAGAGAGAGAGAAAGAGAAGCTGTAAGTGAGAGACAGAGAGAGAAGCTGTGTGTGTGTGAGAGAGAAAGAGAAGCTGTGAGTGAGAGAGAAAGAGAAAGAGAAGCTGTGAGTGAGAGAGAGAGAAAGAGATGCTGTGAGTGAGTGAGAGAGAGAGTGAGAAGCTGTGAGTGAGTGAGAGAGAGAGAAGCTGAGAGTGTGAGAGAGAGAATGAGAAGGTGTGAGTGAGAGAGAGAGAGAGAGAGAAAGAGAAGCTGTGAGTGATAGTGAGTGAGAAAGAGAAGCTGAGCATGAGAGAGAGAGAAAGAAAAGCTGTAAGTGAGAGAGAGAGAGAGAAGCTGTGTGTGAGAGAGAGAGAGAAAGAAAGAGAAGCTGTGAGTGAGAGAGAGAGAGAAAGAGAAGCTGTGAATGAGAGAGAGAAAGAGAAGCTGTGTGAGAGAGATAGAGAAAGAGAAGCTGTGAGTGAGAGAAAGAGAAGCTGTGAGTGAGAAAGAGTGAGAAAGAGAAGCTGTGAGTGAGTGAGAGAGAGAAAGAGAAGATGTGAATGAGAGAGAGAGAAAGAGAAGCTGTGACAGAGAGAGTGGCTGTGAGTGAGAGAGAGAGAGAAAGAGACGCTGTGAGTGAGAGTTAGAGAAATAGGTGTAAGTGAGTGAGAGAGAGAAAGAGAAGCTGTCAGTGAGAGAGAGAGAGAGAGAAGCTGTTAGTAAGAGAGAGAGAAGCTGTGAGTGACAGAGAGAGAGAAAGAGAAGCTGTGTGTGTGATAGAGAGAGAGAAAGAGAAGCTGAGCATGAGAGAGAGAGAAAGAGAAGCTGTAAGTGAGAGAGAGAGAGAGAAGCTGTGTGTGAGAGAGAGAGAGAAAGAGAAGCTGTGAGTGAGAGAGAGAGAGAACGAGAAGCTGTGAGTGAGAGAGAGAGAAAGAGATGCTGTGAGTGAGTGAGTGAGAGAGTGAGAAGCTGTGAGTGAGAGAGAGAGAGAGGAGCTGGGAGTGAGTAAGAGAGAGAGAAGCTGTGAGTGAGAGAGAGAGAGAGAAGCTGTGAGTGAGGGAGAGAGAGCAAGAGAAGCTGTGAGTGAGAGAGAGAGAAAGAGAAGCTGTGAATGAGAGAGAGGGAAAAAGAAGCTGTGAGGGAGAGAGAGAGAGAAATAGAAGCTGTGAGTGAGAGAGAGAGAAAGAAAGAGAAGCTGTGAGTGAGAGAGAGAGAGAAAGAGAAGCTGTGAATGAGAGAGAGAGAGAGAGAAGCTGTGTGTGTGAGAGAGAGAAAGAGAAGCTGTGAGTGACAGAGAGAGAGAAAGAGAAGCTGTGAGTGAGAGAAAGAGAAGCTGTGAGTGAGAGAGAGAGAGAAAGAGAAGCTGTGAATGAGAGAGAGAGAAAGAGAAGCTGTGTGTGTGAGAGAGAGAGAAGCTGTGAATGAGAGAGTGAGAGAAAGAGAAGCTGTGAGTGAGAGAGAGAGAAAGAGAAGCTGTGAGTGAGAGAGAGAGAGCAAGAGAAACTGTGAGTGAGAGAGAGAGAAAGAGAAGCTGTGTGTGTGTGAGAGAGAAAGAGAAGCTGTGAGTGAGTGAGAGAGAAAGAGAAGCTGTGAATGTGAGAGAGAGAGAAGCTGAGAGTGAGAGAGAGAGAATGAGAAGGTGTGAGTTAGAGAGAGAGACAAAGAGAAGCTGTGTGTGTGAGAGAGAGAACGAGAAGCTGTGAGTGAGAGAGAGAAAGAGAAGCTGTGAGTGAGAGAGAGGGAGAGAAGCTGTGAGTGTGTGAGAGAGAGAAAATCAGGGAGTGAGTAAGAGAGAGAGAGGGAAGCTGTGAGTGTGAGAGAGAGAGAAATAGAAGCTGTAAGTGTGAGAGAGAGAAAGAGAAACTGTGAGTGAAAGAGAGAGAGAGAAGCTGTAAGTGAGAGAGAGAGAGAGAAGCTGTGTGTGTGAGAGAGAGAAAGAGAAGCTGTGAGTGAGAGAGAGAGAAAGATAAGCTGTAAGTGAGAGAGAGAAAGAGATGCTGTGAGTAAGTGAGAGAGTGAGAAGATGTGAGTGTGTGTGTGAGAGAGAAGCTGGGAGTGAGTAAGAGAGAGAGAGAAGCTGTGACTGAGAGAGAGAGAAAGAAAGAAAGAGAAGTTGTGAGTGAGAGAGAGTGAGAGAGAGAGAAGCTGTGAGTGAGTGAGTGAGAGAGAGAAGCTGTGAGTGAGAGAGAGAGAGAAAGAGCTGTGAGTGAGAGAGAGAGAGAAAGAGAAGGTGTGAGTGAGAGAGAGAGAAAGAGAAGCTGTGAGTGAGAGAGAGAGAAAGAAAGAGAAGCTGTTAGTGAGAGAGAGAGAAAGAGAAGCTGTGAATGAGAGAGAGAAAGAGAAGCTGAGCATGAGAGAGAGAGAGAAAGAGAAGCTGTAAGTGAGAGAGAGAGAGAAGCTGTGTGTGTGTGAGAGAGAGAAAGAGAAGCTGTGAGTGAGAGAGAGAGAGAGAAAGAGAAGCTGTGAGTGAGAGAGAGAGAGAAAGAGATGCTGTGAGTGAGTGAGTGAGAGAGTGAGAAGCTGTGAGTGAGAGAGAGAGAGGAGCTGGGAGTGAGTAAGAGAGAGAGAAGTTGTGAGTGAGTGAGAGAGAGAGAAGCTGTGAGTGAGGGAGAGAGAGAAAGAGAAGCTGTGAGTGAGAGAGAGAAAGAGAAGCTGTGAATGAGAGTGAGAGAAAAAGAAGCTGTGAGGGAGAGAGAGAGAGAGAAAGAGAAGCTGTGAGTGAGAGACAGAGAGAACGAGAAGCTGTGAGTGAGAGAGAGAAAGAGAAGCTGTGAGTGAGAGAGAGGGAGAGAAGCTGTGAGTGTGTGAGAGAGAGAAAATCAGGGAGTGAGTAAGAGAGAGAGAGGGAAGCTGTGAGTGAGAGAGAGAGAGAAATAGAAGCTGTAAGTGTGAGAGAGAGAAAGAGAAACTGTGAGTGAAAGAGAGAGAGAGAAGCTGTAAGTGAGAGAGAGAGAGAGAAGCTGTGTGTGTGAGAGAGAGAAAGAGAAGCTGTGAGTGAGAGAGAGAGAAAGATAAGCTGTAAGTGAGAGAGAGAAAGAGATGCTGTGAGTAAGTGAGAGAGTGAGAAGATGTGAGTGTGTGTGAGAGAGAGAAGCTGGGAGTGAGTAAGAGAGAGAGAGAAGCTGTGACTGAGAGAGAGAGAAAGAAAGAAAGAGAAGTTGTGAGTGAGAGAGAGTGAGAGAGAGAGAAGCTGTGAGTGAGTGAGTGAGAGAGAGAAGCTGTGAGTGAGAGAGAGAGAGAAAGAGCTGTGAGTGAGAGAGAGAGAGAAAGAGAAGGTGTGAGTGAGAGAGAGAGAAAGAGAAGCTGTGAGTGAGAGAGAGAGAAAGAAAGAGAAGCTGTGAGTGAGAGAGAGAGAAAGAGAAGCTGTGAATGAGAGAGAGAAAGAGAAGCTGAGCATGAGAGAGAGAGAGAAAGAGAAGCTGTAAGTTAGAGAGAGAGAGAAGCTGTGTGTGTGTGAGAGAGAGAAAGAGAAGCTGTGAGTGAGAGAGAGAGAGAGAAAGAGAAGCTGTGAGTGAGAGAGAGAGAGAAAGAGATGCTGTGAGTGAGTGAGTGAGAGAGTGAGAAGCTGTGAGTGAGAGAGAGAGAGGAGCTGGGAGTGAGTAAGAGAGAGAGAAGCTGTGAGTGAGTGAGAGAGAGAGAAGCTGTGAGTGAGGGAGAGAGAGAAAGAGAAGCTGTGAGTGAGAGAGAGAAAGAGAAGCTGTGAATGAGAGTGAGAGAAAAAGAAGCTGTGAGGGAGAGAGAGAGAGAGAAAGAGAAGCTGTGAGTGAGAGACAGAGAGAAAGAGAAGCTGTGAGTGAGAGAGAGAGAGAAAGAGAAGCTGTGAGAGAGAGAGAGAAAGAAAGAGAAGTTGTGAGTGAGAGAGAGAGAGAGAAAGAGAAGCTGTGAATGAGAGAGAGAAAGAGAAGCTGTGTGTGTGAGAGAGAAAGAGAAGCTGTGAGTGACAGAGAGAGAGAAAGAGAAGCTGTGAGTGAGAGAAAGAGAAGCTGTGAGTGAGAGAGAGAGAGAAAGAGAAGGTGTGAGTGAGAGAGAGAGAAAGAGAAGCTGTGTGAGAGAGAGAGAGAGCAAGAGAAGCTGTGAGTGAGAGAGAGAGAAAGAGAAGCTGTGTGTGTGTGAGAGAGAGAAAGAGAAGCTATGAGTGAGTGAGAGAGAAAGAGAAGCTGTGTGTGTGTGTGTGTGAGAGAGAAGCTGAGAGTGAGAGAGAGAGAGAATGAGAAGGTGTGAGTGAGAGAGAGAGACAAAGAGAAGCTGTGTGTGAGAGAGAGAGAACGAGAAGCTGTGAGTGAGAGAGAGAGAGAAAGAGAAGGTGTGAGTGAGAGAGAGAGAAAGAGAAGCTGTGAGTGAGAGAGAGGGAGAGAAGCTGTGAGTGTGTGAGAGAGAGAAAATCAGGGAGTGAGTAAGAGAGAGAGAGGGAAGCTGTGAGTAAGAGAGAGAGAGGGAAGCTGTGAGTGAGTGAGAGAGAAATAGAAGCTGTAAGTGAGAGAGAGAGAAAGAGAAACTGTGAGTGAAAGAGAGAGAGAGAAGCTGTAAGTGAGAGAGAGAGAGAAGCTGTGTGTGTGAGAGAGAGAAAGAGAAGCTGTGAGTGAGAGAGAGAGAGAAAGAAAGAGAAGCTGTAAGTGAGAGAGAGAAAGAGATGCTGTGAGTAAGTGAGAGAGTGAGAAGATGTGAGTGAGTGAGAGAGAGAGAAGCTGGGAGTGAGTAAGAGAGAGAGAGTAGCTGTGAGTGAGAGAGAGAGAAAGAAAGAAAGAGAAGCTGTGAGTGAGAGAGAGTGAGAGAGAGAGAAGCTGTGAGTGAGTGAGAGAGAGAAGCTGTGAGTGAGAGAGAGAGAGAAAGAGAAGCTGTGAGTGAGAGAGAGAACGAGAAGCTGTGAGTGAGAGAGAGAGAAAGAGATGCTGTGAGTGAGTGAGTGAGAGAGTGAGAAGCTGTGAGTGAGAAAGAGAGAGAGGAGCTGGGAGTGAGTAAGAGAGAGAGAAGCTGTGAGTGAGAGAGAGAGAGAGAAGCTGTGAGTGAGGGAGAGAGAGAGAGAAGCTGTGTGTGTGATAGAGATAAAGAGAAGCTGTGAGTGAGAGAGAGAGAGAAAGAGAAGCTGTGAGTGACAGAGAGAGAGAGTGAGAAGCTGTGTGTGTGTGAGAGAGAGAAGCTGGGAGTGAGTAAGAGAGAGAGAGAGAAGCTGTGAGAGAGAGAGAAGGTGTGAGTGAGAGGGAGAGAGAAGCTGTGAGTGAGAGAGAGTGAGAGAGAGAAGATGTGAGTGAGTGAGAGAGAGAAGCTGTGTGTGTGAGAGAGAGAAAGAGAAGCTGTAAGTGAGAGAGAGTGAGAAAGAGAGAAGCTGTGAGTGAGAGAGAGAGAGAAAGAGAAGCTGTGAGTGAGTGAGAGAGAGAGAAGCTGAGAGTGAGAGAGAGAGAATGAGAAGGTGTGAGTGAGAGAGAGATAGAAAGAGAAGCTGTGAGTGAGAGAGAGAGAGAAAGAGAAGCTGTGTGTGTGAGAGAGAGAACGAGAAGCTGTGAGTGAGAGAGAGAGAGAAAGAGAAGCTGTGAGTGAGTGAGAGAGAGAGTGAGAACCTGTGAGTAAGAGAGTGAGAGAAGCTGGGAGTGAGTAAGAGAGAGAGAGGGAAGCTGTGAGTGAGAGAAAGAGAGAAATAGAAGCTGTAAGTGAGAGAGAGAGAAAGAGAAACTGTGAGTGAAAGAGAGAGAGAGAAGCTGTGAGTTAGAAAGAGAGAAAGAAAGAGAAGCTGTGAGTGAGAGTGAGAGAGAAAGAGAAGCTGAGAGTGAGAGAGAGAGAAAAAGATAATGTAAAAGAGAGAGAGTGAGAGAGAGAATCAGGGAGTAAGAGAGAGAAAAGCTGTGAGAGAGAGAGAAATGGAAGGTGTAAGTGAGAGAGAGTAAGAGAGGCTGTGAGTGAGAGAGGGAGAGAGAAGCTGTTAGTGAGAGAGAGAGAAGTTGTGAGTGAAAGAGAGAGAGAAAGAGAAGCTGTGTGTGTGATAGAGAGAGAGAAAGAGAAGCTGAGAGTGAGAGAGAGAGAAAGAGAAGCTGTAAGTGAGAGAGAGAGAAGCTGTGTGTGAGAGAGAAAAAGAGAAGCTGTGAGTAAGTGAGAGAGAGAGAAAGAGAAGCTGTGAGTGAGAGAGAGAGAAAGAGATGCTGTGAGTGAGTGAGTGAGAGAGTGGGAAGCTGTGAGTGAGTGAGAGAGAGAGAAGCTGTGAGTGAGTAAGAGAGAGAGAAGCTGTGAGTGAGTGAGAGAGAGAGTGAGAAGCTGTGAGTGAGAGAGAGAGAAGCTGGGAGTGAGAGAGAGAAGCTGTGAATGAGAGAGAGAGAAAGAGAAGCTGAGAGAGAGAGTGTGTGAGAGAGAAGCTGTGAGTGAGGGAGAGAGAAGATGAGAAGCTGTGTGTGAGAGAGAGAAAGAGAAGCTGTGTGAGAAAGATAGAAAGAGAAGCTGTGAGTGAGAGAAAGAGAGAGAAGCTGTGAGTGAGAGAGAGAGAGAGAGAATCAGGGAGTAAGAGAGAGAGAAGCTGTGAGTGAGAGGGAGAGAGAAATAGAAGGTGTAAGTGAGAGATAGAAAGAGAAGCTGTGAGTGAGAGATGGAGAGAAGCTGTTAGTGAGAGAGAGAGAAGCTGTGAGTGACAGAGAAAGAGAAGCTGTGTGTGTGTGAGAGAGAGAGAGAAAGAGAAGCTGAGAGTGAGAGAGAGAGAGAGAAGCTGTAAGTGAGAGAGAGAGAGAGAAGCTGTGTGTGTGAGAGAGAAAGAGAAGCTGTGAGTGAGAGAGAGAGAGAAAGAGAAGCTGTAAGTGAGAGAGAGAGAGAAAGAGATGCTGTGAGTGAGAGAGTGAGAAGATGTGAGTGAGTGAGAGAGAGAGAAGCTTGGAGTGAGTAAGAGAGAGAGAGAAGCTGTGAGTGAGAGAGAAAGAAAGAAAGAGAAGCTGTGAGTGAGAGAGAGTGAGAGAGAGAGAAGCTGTGAGTGAGTGAGAGAGAGAGAGAAGCTGTGAGTGAGAGAGAGAGAGAGAGAAAGAGCTGTGAGTTAGAGAGAGAGAGAGAAAGAGAAGGTGTGAGTGAGAGAGAAAGAGAAGCTGTGAGTGAGAGAGAGAGAAAGAAAGAGAAGCTGTGAGTGAGAGAGAGAGAGAAAGAGAAGCTGTGAATGAGAGAGAGAAAGAGAAGCTTTGTGAGAGAGATAGAGAAAGAGAAGCTGTGAGTGAGAGAAAGAGAAGCTGTGAGTGAGAAAGAGTGAGAAAGAGAAGCTGTGAGTGAGAGAGAGAGAGAAAGAGAAGCTGTGAATGAGAGAGAGAGAAAGAGAAGCTGTGACAGAGAGAGTGGCTGTGAGTGAGAGAAAGAGACGCTGTGAGTGAGAGTTAGAGAAATAGGTGTAAGTGAGTGAGAGAGAGAAAGAGAAGCTGTCAGTGAGAGAGAGAGAGAAGCTGTTAGTAAGAGAGAGAGAAGCTGTGAGTGACAGAGAGAGAGAAAGAGAAGCTGTGTGTGTGATAGTGAGAGAGAAAGAGAAGCTGAGCATGAGAGAGAGAGAAAGAAAAGCTGTAAGTGAGAGAGAGAGAGAGAAGCTGTGTGTGAGAGAGAGAGAGAAAGAGAAGCTGTGAGTGAGAGAGAGAGAGAGAACGAGAAGCTGTGAGAGAGAGAGAGAGAAAGAGATGCTGTGAGTGAGTGAGTGAGAGAGTGAGAAGCTGTGAGTGAGAGAGAGAGAGAGGAGCTGGGAGTGAGTAAGAGAGAAGCTGTGAGTGAGAGAGAGAGAGAGAAGCTGTGAGTGAGGGAGAGAGAGCAAGAGAAGCTGTGAGTGAGAGAGAGAGAAAGAGAAGCTGTGAATGAGAGAGAGAGAAAAAGAAGCTGTGAGGGAGAGAGAGAGAGAAAGAGAAGCTGTGAGTGAGAGAGAGAGAGAGAAAGAAAGAGAAGCTGTGAGTGAGAGAGAGAGAGAAAGAGAAGTTGTGAATGAGAGAGAGAGAAAGAGAAGCTGTGTGTGAGAGAGAGAGAAAGAGAAGCTGTGAGTGACACAGAGAGAGAAAGAGAAGCTGTGAGTGAGAGAAAGAGAAGCTGTGAGTGAGAGAGAGAGAAAGAGAAGCTGTGAATGAGAGAGAGAAAGAGAAGCTGTGTGTGTGTGAGAGAGAGAAGCTGTGAGTGAGAGTGAGAGAAAGAGAAGCTGTGAGTGAGAGAGATAGAAAGAGAAGCTGTGAGTGAGAGAGAGAGAGCAAGAGAAACTGTGAGTGAGAGAGAGAGAAAGAGAAGCTGTGTGTGTGTGTGAGAGAGAAAGAGAAGCTGTGAGTGAGTGAGAGAGAAAGAGAAGCTGTGTGTGTGAGAGAGAGAGAAGCTGAGAGTGAGAGAGAGAGAATGAGGTGTGAGTTAGAGAGAGAGACAAAGAGAAGCTGTGTGTGTGAGAGGGAGAATGAGAAGATGTGAGTGAGAGAGAAATTGAAGCTGTGAGTGAGAGAGAGGGAGAGAAGCTGTGAGTGTGTGAGAGAGAGAAAATCAGGGAGTGAGTAAGAGAGAGAGAGGGAAGCTGTGAGTGAGAGAGAGAGAGAAATAGAAGCTGTAAGTGAGAGAGAGAGAAAGAGAAACTGTGAGTGAAAGAGAGAGAGAGAAGCTGTAAGTGAGAGAGAGAGAGAGAAGCTGTGTGTGTGTGAGAGAGAAAGAGAAGCTGTGAGTGAGAGAGAGAGAGAAAGATAAGCTGTAAGTGAGAGAGAGAAAGAGATGCTGTGAGTAAGTGAGAGAGTGAGAAGATGTGAGTGTGTGAGAGAGAGAGAAGCTGGGAGTGAGTAAGAGAGAGAGAGAAGCTGTGACTGAGAGAGAGAGAAAGAAAGAAAGAGAAGCTGTGAGTGAGAGAGAGTGAGAGAGAGAAGCTGTGAGTGAGTGAGAGAGAGAGAAGCTGTGAGTGAGAGAGAGAGAGAAAGAGAAGGTGTGAGTGAGAGAGAGATTAAGAGAAGCTGTGAGTGAGAGAGAGAGAAAGAAAGAGAAGCTGTGAGTGAGAGAGAGAAAGAGAAGCTGTGAATGAGAGAGAGAGAAAGAGAAGCTGAGCATGAGAGAGAGAGAGAAAGAGAAGCTGTAAGTGAGAGAGAGAGAGAGAGAAGCTGTGTGTGTGTGTGAGAGAGAGAGAAAGAGAAGCTGTGAGTGAGAGAGAGAGAAAGAGATGCTGTGAGTGAGTGAGTGAGAGAGTGAGAAGCTGTGAGTGAGAGAGAGAGAGGAGCTGGGAGTGAGTAAGAGAGAGAGAAGCTGTGAGTGAGAGAGAGAGAGAGAAGCTGTGAGTGAGGGAGAGAGAGAAAGAGAAGCTGTGAGTGAGAGAGAGAGAAAGAGAAGCTGTGAATGAGAGTGAGAGAAAAAGAAGCTGTGAGGGAGAGAGAGAGAGAGAAAGAGAAGCTGTGAGTGAGAGACAGAGAGAAAGAGATGCTGTGATTGAGAGAGAGAGAGAAAGAGAAGCTGTGAGTGAGAGAGAGAGAGAGAAAGAGAAGCTGTGAGTGAGAGATAGAGAGAAAGAGAAGCTGTGAATGAGAGAGAGAAAGAGAAGCTGTGAGTGTGAGAGAGAAAGAGAAGCTGTGAGTGACAGAGAGAGAAAGAGAAGCTGTGAGTGAGAGAAAGAGAAGCTGTGAGTGAGAGAGAGAGAGAAAGAGAAGCTGTGAATGAGAGAGAGAGAAAGAGAAGCTGTGAGAGAGAGAGAAGCTGTGTGTGAGAGAGTGAGAGAAAGAGCTGTGAGTGAGAGAGAGAGAAAGAGAAGCTGTGAGTGAGAGAGAGAGAGCAAGAGAAGCTGTGAGTGAGAGAGAGAGAAAGAGAAGCTGTGTGTGTGTGAGAGAGAGAAAGAGAAGCTGTGAGTGAGTGAGAGAGAAAGAGAAGCTGTGTGTGTGTGTGAGAGAGAAGCTGAGAGTGAGAGAGAGAGAGAATGAGAAGGTGTGAGTGACAGAGAGAGACAAAGAGAAGCTGTGTGTGAGAGAGAGAGAACGAGAAGCTCTGAGTGAGAGAGAGAGAGAAAGAGAAGCTGTGAGTGAGAGAGAGAGAGAAAGAGAAGCTGTGAGTGAGAGAGAGGGAGAGAAGCTGTGAGTGTGTGAGAGAGAGAAAATCAGGGAGTGAGTAAGAGAGAGAGAGGGAAGCTGTGAGTGAGAGAGAGAGAAATAGAAGCTGTAAGTGAGAGAGAGAGAAAGAGAAACTGTGAGTGAAAGAGAGAGAGAGAAGCTGTAAGTGAGAGAGAGAGAGAAGCTGTGTGTGTGAGAGAGAGAAAGAGAAGCTGTGAGTGAGAGAGAGAGAGAAAGAGAAGCTGTAAGTGAGAGAGAGAAAGAGATGCTGTGAGTAAGTGAGAGAGTGAGAAGATGTGAGTGAGTGAGAGAGAGAGAAGCTTGGAGTGAGTAAGAGAGAGAGAGAAGCTGTGAGTGAGAGAGAGAGAAAGAAAAAAAGAGAGGCTGTGAGTGGGAGAGAGTGAGAGAGAGAGAAGCTGTGAGTGAGTGAGAGAGAGAGAAGCTGTGAGTGAGAGAGAGAGAGAAAGAGAAGCTGTGAGTGAGAGAGAGAGAGAGAATGAGAAGCTGTGAGTGAGAGAGAGAGAAAGAGATGCTGTGAGTGAGTGAGTGAGAGAGTGAGAAGCTGTGAGTGAGAGAGAGAGAGAGGAGCTGGGAGTGAGTAAGAGAGAGAGAAGCTGTGAGTGAGAGAGAGAGAGAAGCTGTGAGTGAGGGAGAGAGAGCAAGAGAAGCTGTGAGTGAGAGAGAGAGAGAAAGAGAAGCTGTGAATGAGAGAGAGAGAAAAAGAAGCTGTGAGGGAGAGAGAGAGAGAAAGAGAAGCTGTGAGTGAGAGAGAGAGAGAGAAAGAAAGAGAAGCTGTGAGTGAGAGAGAGAGAGAAAGAGAAGCTGTGAATGAGAGAGAGAGAAAGAGAAGCTGTGTGTGAGAGAGAGAAAGAGAAGCTGTGAGTGACAGAGAGAGAGAAAGAGAAGCTGTGAGTGAGAGAAAGAGAAGCTGTGAGTGAGAGAGAGAGAGAAAGAGAAGCTGTGAATGAGAGAGAGAGAAAGAGAAGCTGTGTGTGAGAGAGAGAGAAAGAGAAGCTGTGAGTGAGAGAGAGAGAAAGAGAAGCTGTGAGTGAGTGAGAGAGAAAGAGAAGCTGTGTGTGTGTGAGAGAGAGAAGCTGAGAGTGAGAGAGAGAGAATGAGAAGGTGTGAGTTAGAGAGAGAGACAAAGAGAAGCTGTGTGTGTGAGAGAGAGAACGAGAAGCTGTGAGTGAGAGAGAGAGAAAGAGAAGCTGTGAGTGAGAGAGAGGGAGAGAAGCTGTGAGTGTGTGTGAGAGAGAAAATCAGGGAGTGAGTAAGAGAGAGAGAGGGAAGCTGTGAGTGAGAGAGAGAGAGAAATAGAAGCTGTAAGTGAGAGAGAGAGAAAGAGAAACTGTGAGTGAAAGAGAGAGAGAGCTGTAAGTGAGAGAGAGAGAGAAGCTGTGTGTGTGTGAGAGAGAAAGAGAAGCTGTGAGTGAGTGAGAGAGACAAGGATAAGCTGTAAGTGAGAGAGAGAAAGAGATGCTGTGAGTAAGTGAGAGAGTGAGAAGATGTGAGTGAGTGAGAGAGAGAGAAGCTGGGAGTGAGTAAGAGAGAGAGAAGCTTTGAGTGAGAGAGAGAGAAAGAAAGAAAGAGAAGCTGCGAGTGAGAGAGAGTGAGAGAGAGAGAAGCTGTGAGTGAGTGAGAGAGAGAGAGAAGCTGTGAGTGAGAGAGAGAGAGAAAGAGCTGTGAGTGAGAGAGAGAGAGAAAGAGAAGGTGTGAGTGAGAGAGAGAGAAAGAGAAGCTGTGAGTGAGAGAGAGAGAGAAAGAAAGAGAAGCTGTGAGTGAGAGAGAGAGAAAGAGAAGCTGTGAATGAGAGAGAGAGAAAGAGAAGCTGTGTGAGAGAGATAGAGAAAGAGAAGCTGTGAGTGAGAGAAAGAGAAGCTGTGAGTGAGAGAGAGTGAGAAAGAGAAGCTGTGAGTGAGAGAGAGAGAGAAAGAGAAGCAGTGAATGAGAGAGAGAGAAAGAGAAGCTGTGAGTGAGAGAGAGAAAGAGAAGCTGTGAGTGAGAGAGAGAGAAATAGGTGTAAGTGAGTGAGAGAGAGAAAGAGAAGCTGTCAGTGAGAGAGAGAGAAGCTGTTAGTGAGAGAGAGAGAAGCTGTGAGTGACAGAGAGAGAGAAAGAGAAGCTGTGTGTGTGATAGAGAGAGAGAAAGAGAAGCTGAGCGTGAGAGAGAGAGAGAAAGAGAAGCTGTAAGTGAGAGAGAGAGAGAAGCTGTGTGTGTGTGTGAGAGAGAAAGAGAAGCTGTGAGTGAGAGAGAGAGAGAAAGAGAAGCTGTGAGTGAGAGAGAGAGAGAAAGAGATGCTGTGAGTGAGTGAGAGAGTGAGAAGCTGTGAGTGAGAGAGAGAGAGGAGTTGGGAGTGAGTAAGAGAGAAAGCTGTGAGTGAGAGAGAGAGAGAGAAGCTGTGAGTGAGGGAGAGAGAGAAAGAGAAGCTGTGAGTGAGAGAGAGAGAAAGAGAAGCTGTGAATGAGAGAGAGAGAAAAAGAAGCTGTGAGGGAGAGAGAGAGAGAAAGAGAAGCTGTGAGTGAGAGACAGAGAGAAAGAGAAGCTGTGAGTGAGAGAGAGAGAGAGAAGGTGTGAGTGAGAGAGAGAGAGAGAAAGAAAGAGAAGCTGTGAGTGAGAGAGAGAGAGAAAGAGAAGCTGTGAATGAGAGAGAGAAAGAGAAGCTGTGTGTGAGAGAGAGAAAGAGAAGCTGTGAGTGACAGAGAGAGAGAAAGAGAAGCTGTGAGTGAGAGAAAGAGAAGCTGTGAGTGAGAGAGAGAGAGAAAGAGAAGCTGTGAATGAGAGAGAAAGAGAAGCTGTGAGAGAGAGAGAGAAGCTGTGTGTGAGAGAGTGAGAGAAAGAGAAGCTGTGAGTGAGAGAGAGAGAAAGAGAAGCTGTGAGTGAGAGAGAGAGAGCAAGAGAAGCTGTGAGTGAGAGAGAGAGAAAGAGAAGCTGTGTGTGTGTGAGAGAGAGAAAGAGAAGCTGTGAGTGAGTGAGAGAGAAAGAGAAGCTGTGTGTGTGTGTGTGAGAGAGAGAAGCTGAGAGTGAGAGAGAGAGAGAGAATGAGAAGGTGTGAGTGAGAGAGAGAGACAAAGAGAAGCTGTGTGAGAGAGAGAGAACGAGAAGCTGTGAGTGAGAGAGAGAGAGAGAAAGAGAAGCTGTGAGTAAGAGAGAGGGAGAGAAGCTGTGAGTGTGTGAGAGAGAGAAAATCAGGGAGTGAGTAAGAGAGAGAGAGGGAAGCTGTGAGTGAGAGAGAGAGAAATAGAAGCTGTAAGTGAGAGAGAGAGAAAGAGAAACTGTGAGTGAAAGAGAGAGAGAGAAGCTGTAAGTGAGAGAGAGAGAGAAGCTGTGTGTGTGTGAGAGAGAAAGAGAAGCTGTGAGTGAGAGAGAGAGAGAAAGAGAAGCTATAAGTGAGAGAGAGAAAGAGATGCTGTGAGTAAGTGAGAGAGTGAGAAGATGTGAATGAGTGAGAGAGAGAGAAGCTGGGAGTGAGTAAGAGAGAGTGAGAAGCTGTGAGTGAGAGAGAGAGAAAGAAAGAAAGAAAGAGAAGCTGTGAGTGAGAGAGAGTGAGAGAGAGAGAAGCTGTGAGTGAGTGAGAGAGAGAGAAGCTGTGAGTGAGAGAGAGAGAAAGAGAAGGTGTGAGTGAGAGAGAGAGAAAGAGAAGCTGGTAGTGAGAGAGAGAGAGAGAAAGAAAGAGAAGCTGTGAGTGAGAGAGAGAGAAAGAGAAGCTGCGAATGAGAGAGAGAGAAAGATAAGCTGTGTGAGAGAGATAGAGAAAGAGAAGCTGTGAGTGAGAGAAAGAGAAGCTGTGAGTGAGAGAGAGTGAGAAAGAGAAGCTGTGAGTGAGAGAGAGAGAAAGAGAAGCTGTGAATGAGAGAGAGAGAGAAAGAGAAGCTGTGTGAGAGAGAGAGAAGCTGTGAGTGAGAGAGAGAGAGGAAGAGAAGCTGTGAGTGAGAGAGAGAAATAGGTGTAAGTGAGTGAGAGAGAGAAAGAGAAGCTGTCAGTGAGAGAGAGAGAGAGAAGCTGTTAGTGAGAGAGAGAGAAGCTGTGAGTGACAGAGAGAGAGAAAGAGAAGCTGTGCGTGTGATAGAGAGAGAGAAAGAGAAGCTGACCGTGAGAGAGAGAGAGAAAGAGAAGCTGTAAGTGAGAGAGAGAGAGAGAGAGAAGCTGTGTGTGTGAGAGAGAGAAAGAGAAGCTGTGAGTGAGAGAGAGAGAGAAAGAGAAGCTGTGAGTGAGTGAGAGAGAAAGAGGTGCTGTGAGTGATTGAGTGAGAGAGTGAGAAGCTGTGAGTGAGAGAGAGAGAGGAGCTGGGAGTGAGTAAGAGAGAAAGAAGCTGTGAGTGAGAGAGAGAGAAAGAAAGAAAGAGAAGCTGTGAGTGAGAGAGAGTGTGAGAGAGAGAAGCTGTGAGTGAGAGAGAGAGAGAAAGAGAAGCTGTGAGTGAGAGAGAGAGAGAAAGAGAAGCTGTGAATGAGAGAGAGAGAAAAAGAAGCTGTGAGGGAGAGAGAGAGAAAGAGAAGCTGTGAGTGAGAGACAGAGAGAAAGAGAAGCTGTGAGTGAGAGAGAGAGAGAGAAAGAAAGAGAAGCTGTGAGTGAGAGAGAGAGAGAAAGAGAAGCTGTGAATGAGAGAGAGAGAAAGAGAAGCTGTGTGTGAGAGAGAGAGAAGCTGTGAGTGACAGAGAGAGAGAGAGAAAGAGAAGCTGTGAGTGAGAGAAAGAGAAGCGGTGAGTGAGAGAGAGAGAGAGAGAGAAGCTGTGAATGAGAGAGAGAGAAAGAGAAGCTGTGAGAGAGAGAGAAGCTGTGAGTGAGAGAGTGAGAGAAAGAGAAGCTGTGAGTGAGAGAGAGAGAGAGAAGCTGTGAGTGAGAGAGAGCAAGAGAAGCTGTGAGTGAGAGAGAGAAAGAGGTGTGTGTGTGAGAGAGAGAGAAAGAGAAGCTGTGAGTGAGTGAGAGAGAAAGAGAAGCTGTGTGTGTGTGAGAGAGAAGGAGAAGCTGTGAGTGAGAGAGAGAGAGAAAGAAAGAGAAGCTGTGAATGAGAGAGAGAGAGAAAGAGAAGCTGTGAGTGAGAGAGAGGGAGAGAAGCTGTGAGTGGGTGAGAGAGAGAAAATCAGGGAGTGAGTAAGAGAGAGAGGGAAGCTGTGAGTGATTGAGAGAGAGAAATAGAAGCTGTAAGTGAGAGAGAGAAAGAGAAACTGTGAGTGAAAGAGAGAGAGAAGCTGTGTGAGTGATAGAGAGAGATAAAGAGAAGCTGAGAGTTAGTGAGAGAGAGAAAGAGATGCTGTAAGGGAGAGAGAGAGAAGCTGTGTGTGTGTGAGAGAGAAAGAAAAGCTGTGAGTGAGAGAGAGAGAGTGAAAGAGAAGCTGTGAGTGTGTGTGAGAGAGAGTGAGAAGCTGTGTGTGTGTGAGAGAGAAGCTGGGAGTGAGTAAGAGAGAGAGAGAAGCTGTGTGAGAGAGAGAGAAGCTGTGAGTGTGAGAGAGAGAGAAAGAGAAGCTGTGAGTGAGAGAGAGTGAGAGAGAGAGAAGCTGTGAGTGAGTGAGAGAGAGAAGCTGTGTGTGAGAGAGAGAGAAAGAGAAGCTGTAAGTGAGAGAGAGTGAGAAAGAGAGAAGCTGTGAGTGAGAGAGTGAGAGAAATAGAAGCTGTGAGTGAGAGAGAGAGGGAAAGAGAAGCTGTGAGTGAGTGAGAGAGAAAGAGAAGCTGTGTGTGTGTGAGAGAGAGAGAAGCTGAGAGTGAGAGAGAGAGATAATGAGAAGCTGTGAGTGAGAGATAGAGACAAAGAGAAGCTGTGTGTGTGTGAGAGAGAGAACGAGAAGCTGTGAGTGAGAGAGAGAGAAATAGGTGTAAGTGAGTGAGAGAGAGAAAGAGAAGCTGTCAGTGAGAGAGAGAGAAGCTGTTAGTGAGAGAGAGAGAAGCTGTGAGTGACAGAGAGAGAGAAAGAGAAGCTGTGTGTGTGATAGAGAGAGAGAAAGAGAAGCTGAGCGTGAGAGAGAGAGAGAAAGAGAAGCTGTAAGTGAGAGAGAGAGAGAGAAGCTGTGTGTGTGTGAGAGAGAGAAAGAGAAGCTGTGAGTGATAGAGAGAGAGAGAAAGAGAAGCTGTGAGTGAGAGAGAGAGAGAAAGAGATGCTGTGAGTGAGTGAGTGAGAGAGTGAGAAGCTGTGAGTGAGAGAGAGAGGAGCTGGGAGTGAGTAAGAGAGAGAGAAGCTGTGAGTGAGAGAGAGAGAAGCTGTGAGTGAGGGAGAGAGAGAAAGAGAAGCTGTGAATGAGAGAGAGAGAAAAAGAAGCTGTGAGGGAGAGAGAGAGAGAGAGAGAAGCTGTGAGTGAGAGACAGAGAGAAAGAAAAGCTGTGAGTGAGAGAGAGAGAGAAAGAGAAGCTGTGAGTGAGAGAGAGAGAGAAAGAAAGAGAAGCTGTGAGTGAGAGAGAGAGAGAAAGAGAAGCTGTGAATGAGAGAGAGAAAGAGAAGCTGTGTGTGTGAGAGAGAAAGAGAAGCTGTGAGTGACAGAGAGAGAGAAAGAGAAGCTGTGAGTGAGAGAAAGAGAAGCTGTGAGTGAGAGAGAGAGAAAGAGAAGCTGTGAATGAGAGAGAGAGAAAGAGAAGCTGTGTGACAGAGAGAGAAGCTGTGAGTGAGAGAGTGAGAGAAAGAGAAGCTGTGAGTGAGAGAGAGAGAAAGAGAAGCTGTGAGTGAGAGAGAGAGAGCAAGAGAAGCTGTGAGTGAGAGAGAGAGTAAGAGAAGCTGTGTGTGTGAGAGAGAGAGAAAGAGAAGCTGTGAGTGAGTGAGAGAGAAAGAGAAGCTGTGTGTGTGTGAGAGAGAGAAGCTGAGAGTGAGAGAGAGAGAGAATGAGAAGGTGTGAGTGAGAGAGAGAGACAAAGAGAAGCTGTGTGTGTGAGAGAGAGAATGAGAAGCTGTGAGTGAGAGAGAGAGAGAAAGAGAAGCTGTGAGTGAGAGAGAGAGAGAAAGAGAAGCTGTGAGTGAGAGAGAGGGAGGGAAGCTGTGAGTGTGTGAGAGAGAGAAAATCAGGGAGTGAGAGAGAGAGAAAGAGAAACTGTGAGTGAAAGAGAGAGAGAGAAGCTGTAAGTGAGAGAGAGAGAGAAGCTGTGTGTGTGAGAGAGAGAAAGAGAATCTGTGAGTGAGAGAGAGAGAGAAAGAGAACCTGTAAGTGAGAGAGAGAAAGAGATGCTGTGAGTAAGTGAGAGAGTGAGAAGATGTGAGTGAGTGAGTGAGAGAGAAGCTGGGAGTGAGTAAGAGAGAGAGAGAAGCTGTGAGTGAGAGAGAGAGAAAGAAAGAAAGAGAAGCTGTGAGTGAGAGAGAGTGAGAGAGAGAGAAGCTGTGAGTGAGTGAGAGAGAGAGAGAGAAGCTGTGAGTGAGAGAGAGAGAGGAAGAGCTGTGAGTGAGAGAGAGAGAGAAAGAGAAGGTGTGAGTGAGAGAGAGAGAGAAAGAGAAGCTGTGAGTGAGAGAGAGAGAGAAAGAAAGAAAGAGAAGCTGTGAGTGAGAGAGAGAGAGAAAGAGAAGCTGTGAATGAGAGAGAGAAAGAGAAGCTGTGTGAGAGAGAGAGAGAAAGAGAAGCTGTGAGTGAGTGAAAGAGAAGCTGTGAGTGAGAGAGAGTGAGAAAGAGAAGCTGTGAGTGAGAGAGAGAGAAAGAGAAGCTGTGAATGAGAGAGAGAGAAAGAGAAGCTGTGAGAGAGAGAGAGAAGCTGTGAGTGAGAGAGAGAGAGAAAGAGAAGCTGTGAGTGAGAGAGAGAAATAGGTGTAAGTGAGTGAGAGAGAGAAAGAGAAGCTGTCAGTGAGAAAGAGAGAGAGAAGCTGTTAGTGAGAGAGAGAGAAGCTGTGAGTGACAGAGAGAGAGAAAGAGAAGCTGTGTGTGTGATAGAGAGAGAGAAAGAGAAGCTGAGCGTGAGAGAGAGAGAAAGAGAAGCTGTAAGTGAGAGAGAGAGAGAAGCTGTGTGTGTGAGAGAAAGAGAAGCTGTGAGTGAGAGAGAGATAGAGAAAGAGAAGCTGTGAGTGAGTGAGAGAGAAAGAGATGCTGTGAGTGATTGAGTGAGAGAGTGAGAAGCTGTGAGTGAGAGAGAGAGAAAGGAGCTGGGAGTGAGTATGAGAGAGAGAAGCTGTGAGTGAGAGAGAGAGAAAGAAAGAAAGAAAGAGAAGCTGTGAGTGAGAGAGAGTGAGAGAGAGAGAAGCTGTGAGTGAGAGAGAGAGAAAGAGAAGCTGTGAGTGAGAGAGAGAGAGAAAGAGAAGCTGTGAATGAGAGAGAGAGAAAAAGAAGCTGTGAGGGAGAGAGAGAGAGAAAGAGAAGCTGTGAGTGAGAGACAGAGAGAAAGAGAAGCTGTGAGTGTGAGAGAGAGAGAAAGAGAAGCTGTGAGTGAGAGAGAGAGAGAGAAAGAAAGAGAAGCTGTGAGTGAGAGAGAGAGAAAGAGAAGCTGTGAATGAGAGAGAGAGAAAGAGAAGCTGTGTGTGAGAGAGAGAGAAGCTGTGAGTGACAGATAGAGAGAGAAAGAGAAGTTGTGAGTGAGAGAAAGAGAAGCTGTGAGAGAGAGAGAGAGAGAAAGAGAAGCTGTGAATGAGAGAGAGAGAAAGAGAAGCTGTGAGAGAGAGAGAAGCTGTGAGTGAGAGTGAGAGAAAGAGAAGCTGTGAGTGAGAGAGAGATAGAGAGAAGCTGTTGGTGAGAGAGAGAGAGCAAGAGAAGCTGTGAGTGAGAGAGAGAAAGAGAAGGTGTGTGTGTGTGAGAGAGAGAAAGAGAAGCTGTGAGTGAGTGAGAGAGAAAGAGAAGCTGTGTGTGTGTGTGAGAGAGAGAAGCTGAGAGTGAGAGAGAGAGAATGAGAAGGTGTGAGTGAGAGAGAGACAAAGAGAAGCTGTGTGTGTGAGAGAGAGAAGGAGAAGCTGTGAGTGAGAGAGAGAGAGAAAGAGAAGCTGTGAGTGAGAGAGAGAGAGAAAGAGAAGCTGTGAATGAGAGAGAGGGAGAGAAGCTGTGAGTGTGTGTGAGAGAGAAAACCAGGGAGAGTAAGAGAGAGAGGGAAGCTGTGAGTGATTGAGAGAGAGAAATAGAAGCTGTAAGTGAGAGAGAGAAAGAGAAACTGTGAGTGAAAGAGAGAGAAGCTGTGAGTGAGAGAGAGAGAGAAAGAGAAGCTGTGAGTGAGAGTGAGAGAGAAAGAGAAGCTGTGTGAGTGATAGAGAGAGATAAAGAGAAGCTGAGAGTGAGTGAGAGAGAGAAAGAGATGCTGTAAGGGAGAGAGAGAGAAGCTGTGTGTGTGTGAGAGAGAAAGAAAAGCTGTGAGTGAGAGAGAGAGAGAGAAAGAGAAGCTGTGAGTGTGTGTGAGAGAGAGTGAGAAGCTGTGTGTGTGAGAGAGAGAAGCTGTGAGTGAGTAAGAGAGAGAGAGACGCTGTGAGAGAGAGAGAAGCTGTGAGTGTGAGAGAGAGAGAAAGAGAAGCTGTGAGTGAGAGAGAGTGAGAGTGAGAGAAGCTGTGAGTGAGTGAGAGAGAGAAGCTGTGTGTGTGAGAGAGAGAAAGAGAAGCTGTAAGTGAGAGAGAGTGAGAAAGAGAGAAGCTGTGAGTGAGAGAGTGAGAGAAATAGAAGCTGTGAGTGAGAGAGAGAGGGAAAGAGAAGCTGTGAGTGAGTGAGAGAGAAAGAGAAGCTGTGTGTGTGTGAGAGAGTGAGAAGCTGAGAGTGAGAGAGAGAAATAATGAGAAGCTGTGAGTGAGAGATAGAGACAAAGAGAAGCTGTGTGTGAGAGAGAGAGAACGAGAAGCTGTGAGTGAGTGAGAGAGAGAAAGAGAAGCTGTGAGTGAGAGAGAGAGAGAAAGAGAAGCTGTGAGTGAGAGGGAGGGAGAGAAGCTGTGAGTGTGTGAGAGACAGAAAATCAGGGAGTGAGTAAGAGAGAGAGAGGGAAGCTGTGAGTGAGAGAGAGAGAGAAATAGAAGCTGTGTGTGTGTGAGAGAGAAAGAGAATCTGTGAGTGAGAGAGAGAGAAAGAGAAGCTGTGAGTAACAGAGAGAGAGAAAGAGAAGCTATGAGTGAGTGAGTGAGAGAGAGAGAAGCTGTGAGTGAGTGAGTGAGAGAGAGAGAAGCTGTGAGTGAGAGAGAGAGAAAGAAGCTGTAGGTGAGAGAGAGAAAAAGAAGTTGTGAGTGAGAGAGAGAGAGAGAAGCTGTGAGTGAGAGAGAGAAGAAGCTGTGAGTGAGAGAGAGAGAGAAGCTGTGAGTGAGAGAGAGAAAGAGAAGCTGTGTGTGTGTGTGAGAGAGAAAGAGAAGCTGTGAGTGAGTAAGAGAGAAAGAGAAGCTGTGTCTGAGAGAGAGAGAAAGAGAAGCTGAGAGTGAGAGAGAGAGAATGAGAAGCTGGGAGTGAGTGAGAGAGTGAGAAGCTGTGAGTGAGAGAGAGAGAAGCTGGGAGTGAGTAAGAGAGAGAGAAGCTGTGAATGAGAGAGAGAGAGAGAGAAACAGAAGCTGAGAGTGAGAGAGAGAGAGAAAGAGAAGCTGTAAGTGAGAGACAGAGAGAGAAGCTGTGTGTGTGAGAGAGAGAAAGAGAAGCTGTGAGTGAGAGAGAGAGAGAAAGAGAAGCTGTGAGTGAGAGAGAGAGAAAGAGATGCTGTGAGTGAGTGAGAGAGAGAGTGAGAAGCTGTGAGTGAGTGAGAGAGAGAGAAGCTGAGAGTGTGAGAGAGAGAATGAGAAGGTGTGAGTGAGAGAGAGAGAGAGAGAGAAAGAGAAGCTGTGAGTGAGAGAGAGAGAGAAAGAGAAGCTGTGTGTGTGAGAGAGAGAACGAGAAGCTGTGAGTGAGAGAGAGAGAGAAAGAGAAGCTGTGAGTGAGAGTGAGAGAGAAAGAGAAGCTGTGTGAGTGATAGAGAGAGATAAAGAGAAGCTGAGAGTGAGTGAGAGAGAGAAAGAGATGCTGTAAGGGAGAGAGAGAGAAGCTGTGTGTGTGAGAGAGAGAAAGAAAAGCTGTGAGTGAGAGAGAGAGAGAAAGAGAAGCTGTGAGTGTGTGTGAGAGAGAGTGAGGAGCTGTGTGTGTGAGAGAGAGAAGCTGGGAGTGAGTAAGAGAGAGAGAGACGCTGTGAGAGAGAGAGAGAAGCTGTGAGTGTGTGAGAGAGAGAAAGAGAAGCTGTGAGTGAGAGAGAGTGAGAGTGAGAGAAGCTGTGAGTGAGTGAGAGAGAGAAGCTGTGTGTGTGTGAGAGAGAAAGAGAAGCTGTAAGTGAGAGAGAGTGAGAAAGAGAGAAGCTGTGAGTGAGAGAGTGAGAGAAATAGAAGCTGTGAGTGAGAGAGAGAGGGAAAGAGAAGCTGTGAGTGAGTGAGAGAGAAAGAGAAGCTGTGTGTGTGTGAGAGAGTGAAAAGCTGAGAGTGAGAGAGAGAAATAATGAGAAGCTGTGAGTGAGAGATAGAGACAAAGAGAAGCTGTGTGTGAGAGAGAGAGAACGAGAAGCTGTGAGTGAGTGAGAGAGAGAAAGAGAAGCTGTGAGTGAGAGAGAGAGAGAAAGAGAAGCTGTGAGTGAGAGGGAGGGAGAGAAGCTGTGAGTGTGTGAGAGACAGAAAATCAGGGAGTGAGTAAGAGAGAGAGAGGGAAGCTGTGAGTGAGAGAGAGAGAGAAATAGAAGCTGTAAGTGAGAGAGAGAGAAAGAGAAACTGAGAGTGAAAGAGAGAGAGAAGCTGTGAGTGAGAGCGAGAGAGAAAGAGAAGCTGTGTGAGTGATAGAGAGAGAGAAAGAGAAGCTGAGAGTGAGAGAGAGAGAGAAAGAGATGCTGTAAGTGAGAGAGAGAGAAGCTGTTTGTGAGAGAGAGAGAAAGAGAAGCTGTGAGTGAGAGAGAGTGAGAGAGAGAGAAGCTGTGAGTGAGAGAGAGAGAAAGAGAAGCTGTGAGGGAGAGAGAGAGAGAAAGAGAAGCTGTGAGTGAGAGACAGAGAGAAAGAGAAGCTGTGAGTGTGAGAGAGAGAGAAAGAGAAGCTGTGAGTGAGAGAGAGAGAGAGAAAGAAAGAGAAGCTGTGAGTGAGAGAGAGAGAGAAAGAGAAGCTGTGAATGAGAGAGAGAGAAAGAGAAGCTGTGTGTGAGAGAGAGAGAAGCTGTGAGTGACAGATAGAGAGAGAAAGAGAAGTTGTGAGTGAGAGAAAGAGAA
Organism: Bradypodion pumilum; assembly: GCA_035047305.1. Taxonomy (NCBI): domain Eukaryota; kingdom Metazoa; phylum Chordata; class Lepidosauria; order Squamata; family Chamaeleonidae; genus Bradypodion; species Bradypodion pumilum. Next base: position 226,305,313 of record JAWDJD010000002.1, on the reverse strand, counting down.
GCTGTGAGAGAGAGAGAGAGAGAAAGAGAAGCTGTGAATGAGAGAGAGAGAAAGAGAAGCTGTGAGAGAGAGAGAAGCTGTGAGTGAGAGTGAGAGAAAGAGAAGCTGTGAGTGAGAGAGAGATAGAGAGAAGCTGTTGGTGAGAGAGAGAGAGCAAGAGAAGCTGTGAGTGAGAGAGAGAAAGAGAAGGTGTGTGTGTGTGAGAGAGAGAAAGAGAAGCTGTGAGTGAGTGAGAGAGAAAGAGAAGCTGTGTGTGTGTGAGAGAGAGAGAAGCTGAGAGTGAGAGAGAGAGAATGAGAAGGTGTGAGTGAGAGAGAGACAAAGAGAAGCTGTGTGTGTGAGAGAGAGAAGGAGAAGCTGTGAGTGAGAGAGAGAGAGAAAGAGAAGCTGTGAGTGAGAGAGAGAGAGAAAGAGAAGCTGTGAATGAGAGAGAGGGAGAGAAGCTGTGAGTGTGTGTGAGAGAGAAAACCAGGGAGTGAGTAAGAGAGAGAGGGAAGCTGTGAGTGATTGAGAGAGAGAAATAGAAGCTGTAAGTGAGAGAGAGAAAGAGAAACTGTGAGTGAAAGAGAGAGAAGCTGTGAGTGAGAGAGAGAGAGAAAGAGAAGCTGTGAGTGAGAGTGAGAGAGAAAGAGAAGCTGTGTGAGTGATAGAGAGAGATAAAGAGAAGCTGAGAGTGAGTGAGAGAGAGAAAGAGATGCTGTAAGGGAGAGAGAGAGAAGCTGTGTGTGTGTGAGAGAGAAAGAAAAGCTGTGAGTGAGAGAGAGAGAGAGAAAGAGAAGCTGTGAGTGTGTGTGAGAGAGAGTGAGAAGCTGTGTGTGTGAGAGAGAGAAGCTGTGAGTGAGTAAGAGAGAGAGAGACGCTGTGAGAGAGAGAGAAGCTGTGAGTGTGAGAGAGAGAGAAAGAGAAGCTGTGAGTGAGAGAGAGTGAGAGTGAGAGAAGCTGTGAGTGAGTGAGAGAGAGAAGCTGTGTGTGTGAGAGAGAGAAAGAGAAGCTGTAAGTGAGAGAGAGTGAGAAAGAGAGAAGCTGTGAGTGAGAGAGTGAGAGAAATAGAAGCTGTGAGTGAGAGAGAGAGGGAAAGAGAAGCTGTGAGTGAGTGAGAGAGAAAGAGAAGCTGTGTGTGTGTGAGAGAGTGAGAAGCTGAGAGTGAGAGAGAGAAATAATGAGAAGCTGTGAGTGAGAGATAGAGACAAAGAGAAGCTGTGTGTGAGAGAGAGAGAACGAGAAGCTGTGAGTGAGTGAGAGAGAGAAAGAGAAGCTGTGAGTGAGAGAGAGAGAGAAAGAGAAGCTGTGAGTGAGAGGGAGGGAGAGAAGCTGTGAGTGTGTGAGAGACAGAAAATCAGGGAGTGAGTAAGAGAGAGAGAGGGAAGCTGTGAGTGAGAGAGAGAGAGAAATAGAAGCTGTGTGTGTGTGAGAGAGAAAGAGAATCTGTGAGTGAGAGAGAGAGAAAGAGAAGCTGTGAGTAACAGAGAGAGAGAAAGAGAAGCTATGAGTGAGTGAGTGAGAGAGAGAGAAGCTGTGAGTGAGTGAGTGAGAGAGAGAGAAGCTGTGAGTGAGAGAGAGAGAAAGAAGCTGTAGGTGAGAGAGAGAAAAAGAAGTTGTGAGTGAGAGAGAGAGAGAGAGAAGCTGTGAGTGAGAGAGAGAAGAAGCTGTGAGTGAGAGAGAGAGAGAAGCTGTGAGTGAGAGAGAGAAAGAGAAGCTGTGTGTGTGTGAGAGAGAGAAAGAGAAGTTGTGAGTGAGTAAGAGAGAAAGAGAAGCTGTGTCTGAGAGAGAGAGAAAGAGAAGCTGAGAGTGAGAGAGAGAGAATGAGAAGCTGTGAGTGAGTGAGAGAGTGAGAAGCTGTGAGTGAGAGAGAGAGAAGCTGGGAGTGAGTAAGAGAGAGAGAAGCTGTGAATGAGAGAGAGAGAGAGAGAAACAGAAGCTGAGAGTGAGAGAGAGAGAGAAAGAGAAGCTGTAAGTGAGAGACAGAGAGAGAAGCTGTGTGTGTGAGAGAGAGAAAGAGAAGCTGTGAGTGAGAGAGAGAGAGAAAGAGAAGCTGTGAGTGAGAGAGAGAGAAAGAGATGCTGTGAGTGAGTGAGAGAGAGAGTGAGAAGCTGTGAGTGAGTGAGAGAGAGAGAAGCTGAGAGTGTGAGAGAGAGAATGAGAAGGTGTGAGTGAGAGAGAGAGAGAGAAAGAGAAGCTGTGAGTGAGAGAGAGAGAGAAAGAGAAGCTGTGTGTGTGAGAGAGAGAACGAGAAGCTGTGAGTGAGAGAGAGAGAGAAAGAGAAGCTGTGAGTGAGAGTGAGAGAGAAAGAGAAGCTGTGTGAGTGATAGAGAGAGATAAAGAGAAGCTGAGAGTGAGTGAGAGAGAGAAAGAGATGCTGTAAGGGAGAGAGAGAGAAGCTGTGTGTGTGAGAGAGAGAAAGAAAAGCTGTGAGTGAGAGAGAGAGAGAGAAAGAGAAGCTGTGAGTGTGTGTGAGAGAGAGTGAGGAGCTGTGTGTGTGAGAGAGAGAAGCTGGGAGTGAGTAAGAGAGAGAGAGACGCTGTGAGAGAGAGAGAGAAGCTGTGAGTGTGAGAGAGAGAGAAAGAGAAGCTGTGAGTGAGAGAGAGTGAGAGTGAGAGAAGCTGTGAGTGAGTGAGAGAGAGAAGCTGTGTGTGTGTGAGAGAGAAAGAGAAGCTGTAAGTGAGAGAGAGTGAGAAAGAGAGAAGCTGTGAGTGAGAGAGTGAGAGAAATACAAGCTGTGAGTGAGAGAGAGAGGGAAAGAGAAGCTGTGAGTGAGTGAGAGAGAAAGAGAAGCTGTGTGTGTGTGAGAGAGTGAAAAGCTGAGAGTGAGAGAGAGAAATAATGAGAAGCTGTGAGTGAGAGATAGAGACAAAGAGAAGCTGTGTGTGAGAGAGAGAGAACGAGAAGCTGTGAGTGAGTGAGAGAGAGAAAGAGAAGCTGTGAGTGAGAGAGAGAGAGAAAGAGAAGCTGTGAGTGAGAGGGAGGGAGAGAAGCTGTGAGTGTGTGAGAGACAGAAAATCAGGGAGTGAGTAAGAGAGAGAGAGGGAAGCTGTGAGTGAGAGAGAGAGAGAAATAGAAGCTGTAAGTGAGAGAGAGAGAAAGAGAAACTGTGAGTGAAAGAGAGAGAGAAGCTGTGAGTGAGAGCGAGAGAGAAAGAGAAGCTGTGTGAGTGATAGAGAGAGAGAAAGAGAAGCTGAGAGTGAGAGAGAGAGAGAAAGAGATGCTGTAAGTGAGAGAGAGAGAAGCTGTTTGTGAGAGAGAGAGAAAGAGAAGCTGTGAGTGAGAGAGAGAGAGAGAAAGAGAAGCTGTGAGTGAGAGAGAGAGAGAGTGAGAAGCTGTGTGTTTGAGAGAGAGAGAAGCTGGGAGTGAGTAAGAGAGAGAGAGAGAAGCTGTGAGAGAGAGAAGCTGTGAGTGAGAGAGAGAGAAAGAGAAGCTGTGAGTGAGAGAGAGTGAGAGAGAAAGAGAAGCTGTGAGTGAGAGAGAGAAAGAGAGAGAGAGAAGCTGTGAGTGAGAGAGAGAGAGAGAGAGAAAGAGAGGCTGTGTGTGAGAGAGAGAAAGAGAAGCTGTGAGTGAGAGAGAGAGAGAGAGAAGCTGTGAGTGAGAGAGAGAAGCTGTGAGTGAGAGAGAGAAGCTGTGAGTGAGTGAGAGAGAGAGAATTAGGGAGTGAGAAAGAGAGAGAGAGAAGCTGTGAGTGAGAGAGAGAGAAATAGAAGCTGTAAGTGAGAGAGAGAAGCTGTGTGTGTGAGAGAGAGAGAAGCTGTGAGAGAGAGAGAGAGAAAGAGAAGCTGTGAGTGAGAGAGAGAGAGAAAGAAGCTGTGTGTGTGAGAGAGAGAAAGAGAAGCTGAGTGACAGAGAGAGACAGAGAAGCTGTGAGTGAGAGAGAGAGAGAAAGAAGCTGTGTGTGTGTGAGAGAGAAAGAGAATCTGTGAGTGAGAGAGAGAGAAAGAGAAGCTGTGAGTAACAGAGAGAGAGAAAGAGAAGCTATGAGTGAGTGAGTGAGAGAGAGAGAAGCTGTGAGTGAGTGAGTGAGAGAGAGAGAAGCTGTGAGTGAGAGAGAGAGAAAGAAGCTGTAGGTGAGAGAGAGAAAAAGAAGTTGTGAGTGAGAGAGAGAGAGAGAGAAGCTGTGAGTGAGAGAGAGAAGAAGCTGTGAGTGAGAGAGAGAGAGAAGCTGTGAGTGAGAGAGAGAAAGAGAAGCTGTGTGTGTGTGAGAGAGAGAAAGAGAAGCTGTGAGTGAGTAAGAGAGAAAGAGAAGCTGTGTCTGAGAGAGAGAGAAAGAGAAGCTGAGAGTGAGAGAGAGAGAATGAGAAGCTGTGAGTGAGAGAGAGAGAGAAGCTGGGAGTGAGTAAGAGAGAGAGAAGCTGTGAATGAGAGAGAGAGAGAGAAACAGAAGCTGAGAGTGAGAGAGAGAGAGAAAGAGAAGCTGTAAGTGAGAGACAGAGAGAGGAGCTGTGTGTGTGAGAGAGAGAAAGAGAAGCTGTGAGTGAGAGAGAGAGAGAAAGAGAAGCTGAGAGAGAGAGAAAGAGATGCTGTGAGTGAGTGAGAGAGAGAGTGAGAAGCTGTGAGTGAGTGAGAGAGAGAGAAGCTGAGAGTGTGAGAGAGAGAAAGAGAAGCTGTGTGTGTGTGAGAGAGAGAAAGAGAAGCTGTGAGTGAGTGAGAGAGAAAGAGAAGCTGTGTGTGTGAGAGAGAGAGAAGCTGAGAGTGAGAGAGAGAGAATGAGAAGGTGTGAGTTAGAGAGAGAGACAAAGAGAAGCTGTGTGTGTGAGAGAGAGAACGAGAAGCTGTGAGTGAGAGAGAGAAGAAAGAGAAGCTGTGAGTGAGAGAGAGGGAGAGAAGCTGTGAGTGTGTGAGAGAGAGAAAATCAGGGAGTGTATAAGAGAGAGAGAGGGAAGCTGTGAGTGAGAGAGAGAGAGAAATAGAAGCTGTAAGTGAGAGAGAGAGAAAAAGAAACTGTGAGTGAAAGAGAGAGAGAGAAGCTGTAAGTGAGAGAGAGAGAGAGAAGCTGTGTGTGTGTGAGAGAGAAAGAGAAGCTGTGAGTGAGAGAGAGAGAGAAAGATAAGCTGTAAGTGAGAGAGAGAAAGAGATGCTGTGAGTAAGTGAGAGAGTGAGAAGATGTGAGTGTGTGAGAGAGAGAGAAGCTGGGAGTGAGTAAGAGAGAGAGAGAAGCTGTGACTGAGAGAGAGAGGGAGAAAGAAAGAGAAGCTGTGAGTGAGAGAGAGTGAGAGAGAGAGAAGCTGTGAGTGAGTGAGAGAGAGAGAGAGAGAAGCTGAGAGAGAGAGAGAAAGAGAAGCTGTAAGTGAGAGAGAGAAAGAGAAGCTGTATGAGAGAGAGAGAGAAAGAGAAGCTGTGAGTGAGAGAGAGAGAGAAAGAGAAGCTGTGAGTGAGTGAGAGAGAGAGTGAGAAACTGTGAGTGAGAGAGAATGAGAAGCTGGGAGTAAGAGAGAGAGAGAAGCTGTGAATGAGAGAGAGAGAGAAAGAAAGAGAAGCTGTGAGTGAGAGAGAGAGAGAAAGAGAAGCTGTAAGTGAGAGAGAGTGAGAGAGAGAGAAGCTGTGAGTGAGTGAGAGAGAGAGAATGAGAAGCTGTGAGTGAGAGAGAGAGAGAGAGAAGCTGTGAGTGAGAGAGAGAGAGAGAGAAGCTGTGAGTGAGAGAGAGAGAGAAGCTGTGAGTGAGAGAGAGAGAGAGAGAATCAGTGAGTAAGAGAGAGAGAAGCTGTGAGTGAGAGAGAGAGAAATAGAAGGTGTAAGTGAGAGAGAGAAAGAGAGGCTGTGAGTGAGAGAGAGAAGCTGTTAGTGAGAGAGAGAGAAGCTGTGAGTGAAAGAGAGAGAGAAAGAGAAGCTGTGTGTGTGATAGAGAAAGAGAAAGAGAAGCTGAGAGTGAGAGAGAGAGAAAGAGAAGCTGTAAGTGAGAGAGAGAGAGAAGCTGTGTGTGAGAGAGAGAAAGAGAAGCTGTGAGTGAGAGAGAGAGAGAAAGAGAAGCTGTGAGTGAGAGAGAGAGAAAGAGATGCTGTGAGTGAGTGAGAGAGAGAGTGGGAAGCTGTGAGTGAGAGAGAGAGAGAGGCTGTGAGTGAGTAAGAGAGAGAGAGAGAAGCTGTGAGTGAGTGAGGGTGAGAGTGAGAAGCTGTGAGTGAGAGAGAGAGAGAAGCTGTGAATGAGAGAGGGAGAGAAAGAAAGAGAAGCTGTGAGTGAGAGAGAGAGAGAAAGAGAAGCTGTAAGTGAGAGAGAGTGAGAGAGAGAAAAGCTGTGAGTGAGTGAGAGAGAGAGGATGAGAAGCTGTGTGAGAGAGAGAGAGAAAGAGAAGCTGTGAGTGAGAGAGAGAGAAAGAGAAGCTGTGAGTGAGAGAAAGAGAGAGAAGCTGTGAGGGAGAGAGAGAGAGAGAATCAGGGAGTAAGAGAGAGAGAAGCTGTGAGTGAGAGAGAGAGAAATAGAAGGTGTAAGTGAGAGAGAGAAAGAGAAGCTGTGAGTGAGAGAGAGAGAGAGAAGCTGTTAGTGAGAGAGAGAAGCTGTGAGTGACAGAGAAAGAGAAGCTGTGTGTGTGTGAGAGAGAGAAAGAGAAGCTGAGAGTGAGAGAGAGAGAGAAAGAGAAGCTGTAAGTGAGAGAGAGAGAGAAGCTGTGTGTGTGTGAGAGAGAAAGAGAAGCTGTGTGTGAGAGAGAGAGAGAGAGAAGCTGTAAGTGAGAGAAAGAGAAAGAGATGCTGTGAATAAGTGAGAGAGTGAGAAGATGTGAGTGAGAGAGAGAGAGAGAAGCTTGGAGTGAGTAAGAGAGAGAGAGAAGCTGTGAGTGAGAGAGAGAGAAAGAAAGAAAGAGAAGTTGTGAGTGAAAGAGAGTGAGAGAGAAGCTGTGAGTGAGAGAAAGAGAAGCTGTGAGTGAGTGAGAGAGAGAGAGAAGCTGTGAGTGAGAGAAAGAGAAGCTGTGAGTGAGAGAGAGAGAGAAAGAGAAGCTGAGAGTGAGAGAGAGAGAGAAGCTGTGAATGAGAGAGAGAGAAAGAGAAGCTGTGTGTGTGTGAGAGAGAAGCTGTGAGTGAGAGAGAGAAAAAGAGAAGTGAGAGAGAGAGAGAGAAAGAGAAGCTGTGAGTGAGTGAGAGAGAAAGAGATGCTGTGAGTGAGTGAGTGAGAGAGTGGGAAGCTGTGAGTGAGAGAGAGAGAGAAGCTGTGAGTGAGTAAAAGAGAGAGAGAGAAGCTGTGAGTGAGTGAGAGAGTGAGAAGCTGTGAGTGAGAGAGAGAGAGAAGCTGGGAGTGAGTAAGAGAGAGAGAAGCTGTGAATGAGAGAGAGAGAGAAACAGAAGCTGAGAGTGAGAGAGAGAGAGAAAGAGAAGCTGTAAGTGAGAGACAGAGAGAGAAGCTGTGTGTGTGAGAGAGAGAAAGAGAAGCTGTGAGTGAGAGAGAGAGAGAGAAAGAGAAGCTGTGAGTGAGAGAGAGAGAAAGAGATGCTGTGAGTGAGTGAGTGAGAGAGTGAGAAGCTGTGAGTGAGAGAGAGAGAGGAGCTGGGAGTGAGTAAGAGAGAGAGAAGCTGTGAGTAAGAGAGAGAGAAAGAAAGAAAGAAAGAGAAGCTGTGAGCGAGAGAGAGTGAGAGAGAGAGAAGCTGTGAGTGAGTGAGAGAGAGAGAGAGAAGCTGTGAGTGAGTGAGAGATAGAGAGAAGCTGTGATTGAGGGAGAGAGAGAAAGAGAAGCTGTGAGTGAGAGAGAGAGAGAAAGAGAAGCTGTGAATGAGAGAGAAAAAGAAGCTGTGAGTGAGTGAGAGAGAGAAAGAGAAGCTGAGAGTGAGAGAGAGAGAAAAAGAAAGACAAGCTGTGAGTGAGAGAGAGAGAAAGAGAAGCTGTGAATGAGAGAGAGAGAAAGAGAAACTGTGTGTGAGAGAGAGAAAGAGAAGCTGTGAGTGACAGAGAGTGAGAGAAAGAGAAGCTGTGTGTGAGAGAAAGAGAAGCTGTGAGTGAGAGAGAGAAAGAGAAGCTGTGAATGAGAGAGAGAGAAAGAGAAGCTGTGTGAGAGAGAGAAGCTGTGAGTGAGAGAGTGAGAGAAAGAGAAGCTGTGTGTGAGAGAGAGAGAAAGAGAAGCTGTGAGTGAGAGAGAGAGAGAGCAAGAGAAGCGGTGAGTGAGAGAGAGAGAAAGAGAAGCTGTGTGTGTGTGTGAGAGAGAAAGAGAAGCTGTGAGTGAGTGAGAGAGAAAGAGAAGCTGTGTGTGTGAGAGAGAGAGAAGCTGAGAGTAAGAGAGAGAGTGAAAATGAGAAGGTGTGAGTGAGAGAGAGAGACAAAGAGAAGCTGTGTGTGTGAGAGAGAGAACGAGAAGCTGTGAGTGAGAGAGAGAGAAAGAGAAGCTGTGAGTGAGAGAGAGAGAGAAAGAGAAGCTGTGAGTGAGAGAGAGGGAGAGAAGGTGTGAGTGTGTGAGAGGGAGAAAATCAGGGAGTGAGTAAGAGAGAGAGAGGGAAGCTGTGAGTGAGAGAGAGAGAGAAATAGAAGCTGTAAGTGAGAGAGAGAGAAAGAGAAACTGTGAGTGAAAGAGAGAGAGAGAAGCTGTGAGTGAGAGAGAGAGAGAAAGAGAAGCTGAGAGTGAGTGACTGAGAGAAAGAGATGCTGTAAGGGAGAGAGAGAGAAGCTGTGTGAAAGAGAGAAAGAAAAGCTGTGAGTGAGAGATAGAGAAAGAGAAGCTGTGAGTGTGAGAGAGAGAGTGAGAAGCTGTGTGTGTCTGAGAGAGAGAAGCTGTGAGTGAGAGAGAGAGAAAGAGAACCTGTGAGTGAGAGAGAGAGAAAGAGATGCTGTGAGTGAGTGAATGAGAGAGTGGGAAGCTGTGAGTGAGTGAGAGAGAGAGAAGCTGTGAGTGAGTAAGAGAGAGAGAGAAGCTGTGAGTGAGTGAGAGAGAGAGTGAGAAGCTGTGAGTGAGTGAGAGAGAGAAGCTGGGAGTGAGTAAGAGAGAGAGAAGCTGTGAATGAGAGAGAGAGAGAAAGAAAGAGAAGCTGTGAGTGAGAGAGAGAGAGATGCTGTGAGTGAGGGAGAGAGAGAAAGAGAAGCTGTGAGTGAGAGAGAGAGAGAGAGAGAAAGAGAAGCTGTGAATGAGAGAGAGAGAAAGAGAAGCTGTGAGTGAGAGAGAGAGAGAAAGCGAAGCTGTGAGTGAGAGACAGAGAGAAAGAGAAGCTGTGAGTGAGAGAGAGAGAGAAAGAGAAGCTGTGAGTGAGAGAGAGAGAATGAGAAGCTGTGAATGAGAGAGAGAGAAAGAGAAGCTGTGTGAGAGAGAGAGAGAGAGAAGCTGTGAGTGACAGAGAGAGAGAGAAATAGAAGCAGTGAGTGAGAGAAAGAGAAGCTGTGAGTGAGAGAGAGAGAAAGAGAAGCTGTGAATGAGAGAGAGAAAGAGAACCTGTGAGAGAGAGAGAGAGAAGATGTGAGTGAGAGAGTGAGAGAAAGAGAAGCTGTGAGTGAGAGAGAGAGAAAGAGAAGCTGTGTGAGAGAGAGAGAGCAAGAGAAGCTGTGAGTGAGAGAGAGAGAGAGAAAGAGAAGCTGTGTGTGTGTGTGAGAGAGAAAGAGAAGCTGTGAGTGAGTGAGAGAGAAAGAGAAGCTGTGTGTGTGTGAGAGAGAGAAGCTGAGAGTGAGAGAGAGAGAATGAGAAGGTGTGAGTGAGAGAGAGAGACAAAGAGAAGCTGTGTGTGTGTGAGAGAGAGTGAGAAGTTGTGACTGAGAGAGAGAGAAAGAGAAGCTGTGAGTTAGAGAGAGAGAGAGACAGAGAAGCTGTGAGTGAGAGAGAGGGAGAGAAGCTGTGAGTGTGTGTGAGAGAGAAAATCAGGGAGTGATTAAGAGAGAGAGGGGGAAGCTGTGAGTGAGAGAGAGAGAGAAATAGAAGCTGTAAGTGTGAGAGAGAGAAAGAGAAACTGTGAGTGTAAGAGAGAGAGAAGCTGTGAGTGAGAGAGAGAAAGAGAAGCTGTGAGTGAGAGCGAGAGAGAAAGAGAAGCTGTGTGAGTGAGAGAGAGAGAGAAAGAGAAACTGAGAGTGAGAGAGATAGAGAAGGAGATGCTGTAAGGGAGAGAGAGAGAAGTTGTGTGTGTGATAGAGATAAAGAGAAGCTGTGAGTGAGAGAGAGAGAGAAAGAGAAGCTGTAAGTGTGAGAGAGAGAAAGAGAAACTGTGAGTGTAAGAGAGAGAGAGAAGCTGTGAGTGAGAGAGAGAGAAAGAGAAGCTGTGAGTGAGAGCGAGAGAGAAAGAGAAGCTGTGTGGGTGAGAGCGAGAGAGAAAGAGAAGCTGAGAGTGAGAGAGATAGAGAAAGAGATGCTGTAAGGGAGAGAGAGAGAAGCTGTGTGTGTGATAGAGATAAAGAGAAGCTGTGAGTGACAGAGAGAGAGAGTGAGAAGCTGTGTGTGTGTGAGAGAGAGAAGCTGGGAGTGAGTAAGAGAGAGAGAGAGAAGCTGTGAGAGAGAGAGAAGCTGTGAGTGAGAGGGAGAGAGAGAAGCTGTGAGTGAGAGAGAGTGAGAGAGAGAGAAGATGTGAGTGAGTGAGAGAGAGAAGCTGTGTGTGAGAGAGAGAGAAAGAGAAGTTGTAAGTGAGAGAGAGTGAGAAAGAGAGAAGCTGTGAGTGAGAGAGAGAGAGAAAGAGAAGCTGTGAGTGAGTGAGAGAGAGAGAAGCTGAGAGTGAGAGAGAGAGAATGAGAAGGTGTGAGTGAGAGAGAGAGAGAAAGAGAAGCTGTGAGTGAGAGAGAGAGAGAAAGAGAAGCTGTGTGTGTGAGAGAGAGAACGAGAAGCTGTGAGTGAGAGAGAGAAAGAAAGAGCTGTGAGTGAGTGAGAGAGAGAGTGAGAACCTGTGAGTGAGAGAGTGAGAGAAGCTGGGAGTGAGTAAGAGAGAGAGAGGGAAGCTGTGAGTGAGAGAAAGAGAGAAATAGAAGCTGTAAGTGAGAGAGAGAGAAAGAGAAACTGTGAGTGAAAGAGAGAGAGAGAAGCTGTGAGTTAGAGAGAGAGAGAAAGAAAGAGAAGCTGTGAGTGAGAGTGAGAGAGAAAGAGAAGCTGAGAGTGAGAGAGAGAGAAAGAGATGCTGTAAAAGAGAGAGAGAGAGAGAGAATCAGGGAGTAAGAGAGAGAAAAGCTGTGACTGTGAGAGAGAGAGAAATGGAAGGTGTAAGTGAGAGAGAGTAAGAGAGGCTGTGAGTGAGAGAGGGAGAGAGAAGCTGTTAGTGAGAGAGAGAGAAGTTGTGAGTGAAAGAGACAGAGAAAGAGAAGCTGTGTGTGTGATAGAGAGAGAGAAAGAGAAGCTGAGAGTGAGAGAGAGAGAGAGAAAGAGAAGCTGTAAGTGAGAGAGAGAGAAGCTGTGTGTGAGAGAGAGAAAGAGAAGCTGTGAGTGAGTGAGAGAGAGAGAAAGAGAAGCTGTAAGTGAGAGAGAGAGAGAGAGAAGCTGTGAGTGAGTGAGTGAGAGAGAGAGAAGCTGGGAGTGAGAGAGAGAGAAAGAAGCTGTAGGTGAGAGAGAGAAAAAGAAGTTGTGAGTGAGAGAGAGAGAGAGAGAAGCTGTGAGTGAGAGAGAGAAGAAGCTGTGAGTGAGAGAGAGAGAGAAGCTGTGAGTGAGAGAGAGAAAGAGAAGCTGTGTGTGAGAGAGAGAGAGAAAGAAAGAGAAGCTGTGAGTGAGTAAGAGAGAAAGAGAAGCTGTGTCTGAGAGAGAGAGAAAGAGAAGCTGAGAGTGAGAGAGAGAGAATGAGAAGCTGTGAGTGTGTGAGAGAGTGAGAAGCTGTGAGTGAGAGAGAGAGAAGCTGGGAGTGAGTAAGAGAGAGAGAAGCTGTGAATGAGAGAGAGAGAGAGAAACAGAAGCTGAGAGTGAGAGAGAGAGAGAAAGAGAAGCTGTAAGTGAGAGACAGAGAGAGAAGCTGTGTGTGTGAGAGAGAGAAAGAGAAGCTGTGAGTGAGAGAGAGAGAGAAAGAGAAGCTGTGAGTGAGAGAGAGAGAAAGAGATGCTGTGAGTGAGTGAGTGAGAGAGTGAGAAGCTGTGAGTGAGAGAGAGAGAGGAGCTGGGAGTGAGTAAGAGAGAGAGAAGCTGTGAGTAAGAGAGAGAGAAAGAAAGAAAGAGATGCTGTGTGTGAGAGAGAGTGAGAGAGAGAGAAGCTGTGAGTGAGTGAGAGAGAGAGAGAAGCTGTGAGTGAGTGAGAGATAGAGAGAAGCTGTGAGTGAGGGAGAGAGAGAGAAAGAGAAGCTGTGAGTGAGTGAGAGAGAGAAAGAGAAGCTGTGAATGAGAGAGAAAAAGAAGCTGTGAGTGAGTGAGAGAGAGAAAGAGAAGCTGAGAGTGAGAGAGAGAGAGAAAGAAAGAGAAGCTGTGAGTGAGAGAGAGAGAGAAAGAGAAGCTGTGAATGAGAGAGAGAGAAAGAGAAACTGTGTGTGTGAGAGAGAAAGAGAAGCTGTGAGTGACAGAGAGTGAGAGAAAGAGAAGCTGTGAGTGAGAGAGAGAAAGAGAAGCTGTGAATGAGAGAGAGAGAAAGAGAAGCTGTGTGAGAGAGAGAAGCTGTGAGTGAGAGAGTGAGAGAAAGAGAAGCTGTGTGTGTGAGAGAGAGAAAGAGAAGCTGTGAGTGAGAGAGAGAGAGAGCAAGAGAAGCTGTGAGTGAGAGAGAGAGAAAGAGAAGCTGTGTGTGTGTGAGAGAGAGAAAGAGAAGCTGTGAGTGAGTGAGAGAGAAAGAGAAGCTGTGTGTGTGAGAGAGAGAGAAGCTGAGAGTAAGAGAGAGAGTGAAAATGAGAAGGTGTGAGTGAGAGAGAGAGAGACAAAGAGAAGCTGTGTGTGTGAGAGAGAGAACAAGAAGCTGTGAGTGAGAGAGAGAGAAAGAGAAGCTGTGAGTGAGAGAGAGAGAGAACGAGAAGCTGTGAGTGAGAGAGAGGGAGAGAAGGTGTGAGTGTGTGAGAGAGAGAAAATCAGGGAGTGAGTAAGAGAGAGAGAGGGAAGCTGTGAGTGAGAGAGAGAGAGAAATAGAAGCTGTAAGTGAGAGAGAGAGAAAGAGAAACTGTGAGTGAAAGAGAGAGAGAGAAGCTGTGAGTGAGAGAGAGAGAGAAAGAGAAGCTGAGAGTGAGTGACTGAGAGAAAGAGATTATGTAAGGGAGAAAGAGAGAAGCTGTGTGTGTGAGAGAGAGAAATAAAAGCTGTGAGTGAGAGATAGAGAAAGAGAAGCTGTGAGTGTGTGAGAGAGAGAGTGAGAAGCTGTGTGTGTCTGAGAGAGAAAAGCTGTGAGTGAGAGAGAGAGAAAGAGAACCTGTGAGTGAGAGAGAGAGAAAGAGATGCTGTGAGTGAGTGAGTGAGAGAGTGGGAAGCTGTGAGTGAGTGAGAGAGAGAGAAGCTGTGAGTGAGTAAGAGAGAGAGAGAGAAGCTGTGAGTGAGTGAGAGAGAGAGTGAGAAGCTGTGAGTGAGTGAGAGAGAGAAAGAGAAGCTGTGAGTGAGTGAGAGAGAGAGAAGCTGAGAGTGAGAGAGAGAGAATGAGAAGGTGTGAGTGAGAGAGAGAGAGAAAGAGAAGCTGTGAGTGAGAGAGAGAGAGAAAGAGAAGCTGTGTGTGTGAGAGAGAGAACGAGAAGCTGTGAGTGAGAGAGAGAGAGAGAAAGAGAAGCTGTGAGTGAGTGAGAGAGAGAGTGAGAACCTGTGAGTGAGAGAGTGAGAGAAGCTGGGAGTGAGTAAGAGAGAGAGAGGGAAGCTGTGAGTGAGAGAAAGAGAGAAATAGAAGCTGTAAGTGAGAGAGAGAGAAAGAGAAACTGAGTGAAAGAGAGAGAGAGAAGCTGTGAGTTAGAGAGAGAGAGAAAGAAAGAGAAGCTGTGAGTGAGAGTGAGAGAGAAAGAGAAGCTGAGAGTGAGAGAGAGAGAAAGAGATGCTGTAAAAGAGAGAGAGAGAGAGAGAATCAGGGAGTAAGAGAGAGAAAAGCTGTGAGTGTGAGAGAGAGAGAAATGGAAGGTGTAAGTGAGAGAGAGTAAGAGAGGCTGTGAGTGAGAGAGGGAGAGAGAAGCTGTTAGTGAGAGAGAGAGAAGTTGTGAGTGAAAGAGAGAGAGAAAGAGAAGCTGTGTGTGTGATAGAGAGAGAGAAAGAGAAGCTGAGAGTGAGAGTGAGAGAGAGAAAGAGAAGCTGTAAGTGAGAGAGAGAGAGAAGCTGTGTGTGAGAGAGAGAAAGAGAAGCTGTGAGTGAGTGAGAGAGAGAGAAAGAGAAGCTGTGAGTGAGAGAGAGAGAAAGAGATGCTGTGAGTGAGTGAGTGAGAGAGTGGGAAGCTGTGAGTGAGTGAGAGAGAGAGAAGCTGTGAGTGAGTAAGAGAGAGAGAGAAGCTGTGAGTGAGTGAGAGAGAGAGTGAGAAGCTGTGAGTGAGAGAGAGAGAAGCTGGGAGTGAGAGAGAGAAGCTGTGAATGAGAGAGAGAGAAAGAGAAGCTGAGAGAGAGAGTGTGTGAGAGAGAAGCTGTGAGTGAGTGAGAGAGAAGATGAGAAGCTGTGTGTGAGAGAGAGAAAGAGAAGCTGTGAGAGAGAAAGATAGAAAGAGAAGCTGTGAGTGAGAGAAAGAGAGAGAAGCTGTGAGTGAGAGAGAGAGAGAGAATCAGGGAGTAAGAGAGAGAGAAGCTGTGAGTGAGAGGGAGAGAGAAATAGAAGGTGTAAGTGAGAGATAGAAAGAGAAGCTGTGAGTGAGAGATGGAGAGAAGCTGTTAGTGAGAGAGAGAAGCTGTGAGTGACAGAGAAAGAGAAGCTGTGTGTGTGTGTGAGAGAGAAAGAGAAGCTGAGAGTGAGAGAGAGAGAGAGAGAAGCTGTAAGTGAGTGAGAGAGAGAGAAGCTGTGTGTGTGTGAGAGAGAGAGAAAGAGAAGCTGAGAGTGAGAGAGAGAGAGAGAGAAGCTGTAAGTGAGAGAGAGAGAGAGAAGCTGTGTGTGTGTGAGAGAGAAAGAGAAGCTGTGAGTGTGTGAGAGAGAGAAAGAGAAGCTGTAAGTGAGAGAGAGAGAGAGAAAGAGATGCTGTGAGTGAGAGAGTGAGAAGATGTGAGTGAGTGAGAGAGAGAGAAGCTGTGAGTGAGTAAGAGAGAGAGAGAAGCTGTGAGTGAGAGAGAGAGAAAGAAAGAAAGAGAAGCTGTGAGTGAGAGAGAGTGAGAGAGAGAAGCTGTGAGTGAGTGAGAGAGAGAGAGAAGCTGTGAGTGAGAGAGAGAGAGAAAGAGCTGTGAGTTAGAGAGAGAGAGAAAGAGAAGGTGTGAGTGAGAGAGAGAGAAAGAGAAGCTGTGTGTCAGAGAGAGAGAGAAAGAAAGAGAAGCTGTGAGTGAGAGAGAGAGAGAAAGAGAAGCTGTGAATGAGAGAGAGAAAGAGAAGCTGTGTGAGAGAGATAGAGAAAGAGAAGCTGTGAGTGAGAGAAAGAGAAGCTGTGAGTGAGAAAGAGTGAGAAAGAGAAGCTGTGAGTGAGAGAGAGAGAGAAAGAGAAGCTGTGAATGAGAGAGAGAGAAAGAGAAGCTGTGACAGAGAGAGTGGCTGTGAGTGAGAGAGAGAGAGAAAGAGACGGTGTGAGTGAGAGTTAGAGAAATAGGTGTAAGTGAGTGAGAGAGAGAAAGAGAAGCTGTCAGAGAGAGAGAGAGAGAAGCTGTTAGTAAGAGAGAGAAGCTGTGAGTGACAGAGAGAGAGAAAGAGAAGCTGTGTGTGTAATAGAGAGAGAGAAAGAGAAGCTGAGCATGAGAGAGAGAGAGAAAGAGAAAGAGAAGCTGTAAGTGAGAGAGAGAGAGAGAGAAGCTGTGTGTGAGAGAGAGAGAGAAAGAGAAGCTGTGAGTGAGAGAGAGAGAGAACGAGAAGCTGTGAGTGAGTGAGAGAGAAAGAGATGCTGTGAGTGAGTGAGTGAGAGAGTGAGAAGCTGTGAGTGAGAGAGAGAGGAGCTGGGAGTGAGTAAGAGAGAGAGAAGCTGTGAGTGAGAGAGAGAGAGAAGCTGTGAGTGAGGGAGAGAGAGGAAGAGAAGCTGTGAGTGAGAGAGAGAGAAAGAGAAGCTGTGAATGAGAGAGAGAGAAAAAGAAGCTGTGAGGGAGAGAGAGAGAAAGAGAATCTGTGAGTGAGAGAGAGAGAGAGAAAGAAAGAGAAGCTGTGAGTGAGAAAGAGAGAGAAAGAGAAGCTGTGAATGAGAGAGAGAGAAAGAGAAGCTGTGTGAGAGAGAGAGAGAATGAGAAGCTGTGAGTGACAGAGAGAGAGAAAGAGAAGCTGTGAGTGAGAGAAAGAGAAGCTGTGAGTGAGAAAGAGAGAGAAAGAGAAGCTGTGAATGAGAGAGAGAGAAAGAGAAGCTGTGTGTGTGACAGAGAGAGAAGCTGTGAGTAAGAGAGTGAGAGAAAGAGAATCTGTGAGTGAGAGAGAGAGAAAGAGAAGCTGTGAGTGAGAGAGAGAGAGCAAGAGAAACTGTGAGGAGAGAGAGAAAGAGAAGCTGTGTGTGTGTGAGAGAGAGAAAGAGAAGCTGTGAGTGAGTGAGAGAGAAAGAGAAGCTGTGTGTGTGAGAGAGAGAGAAGCTGAGAGTGAGAGAGAGAATGAGAAGGTGTGAGTTAGAGAGAGAGACAAAGAGAAGCTGTGTGTGAGAGAGAGAGAACGAGAAGCTGTGAGTGAGAGAGAGAAGAAAGAGAAGCTGTGAGTGAGAGAGAGGGAGAGAAGCTGTGAGTGTGTGAGAGAGAGAAAATCAGGGAGTGAGTAAGAGAGAGAGAGGGAAGCTGTGAGTGAGAGAGAGAGAGAAATAGAAGCTGTAAGTGAGAGAGAGAGAAAGAGAAACTGTGAGTGAAAGAGAGAGAGAGAAGCTGTAAGTGAGAGAGAGAGAGAGAAGCTGTGTGTGTGTGAGAGAGAAAGAGAAGCTGTGAGTGAGAGAGAGAGAGAAAGATAAGCTGTAAGTGAGAGAGAGAAAGAGATGCTGTGAGTAAGTGAGAGAGTGAGAAGATGTGAGTGTGTGAGAGAGAGAGAGAAGCTGGGAGTGAGTAAGAGAGAGAGAGAAGCTGTGACTGAGAGAGAGAGAAAGAAAGAAAGAGAAGCTGTGAGTGAGAGAGAGTGAGAGAGAGAAGCTGTGAGTGAGTGAGAGAGAGAGAGAAGCTGTGAGTGAGAGAGAGAGAGAAAGAGCTGTGAGTGAGAGAGAGAGAGAAAGAGAAGCTGTGAATGAGAGAGAGAGAAAGAGAAGCTGTGACAGAGAGAGTGGCTGTGAGTGAGAGAGAGAGAGAAAGAGACGGTGTGAGTGAGAGTTAGAGAAATAGGTGTAAGTGAGTGAGAGAGAGAAAGAGAAGCTGTCAGAGAGAGAGAGAGAGAGAAGCTGTTAGTAAGAGAGAGAAGCTGTGAGTGACAGAGAGAGAGAAAGAGAAGCTGTGTGTGTGATAGAGAGAGAGAAAGAGAAGCTGAGCATGAGAGAGAGAGAGAAAGAGAAAGAGAAGCTGTAAGTGAGAGAGAGAGAGAGAGAAGCTGTGTGTGAGAGAGAGAGAGAAAGAGAAGCTGTGAGTGAGAGAGAGAGAGAACGAGAAGCTGTGAGTGAGTGAGAGAGAAAGAGATGCTGTGAGTGAGTGAGTGAGAGAGTGAGAAGCTGTGAGTGAGAGAGAGAGGAGCTGGGAGTGAGTAAGAGAGAGAGAAGCTGTGAGTGAGAGAGAGAGAGAAGCTGTGAGTGAGGGAGAGAGAGGAAGAGAAGCTGTGAGTGAGAGAGAGAGAAAGAGAAGCTGTGAATGAGAGAGAGAGAAAAAGAAGCTGTGAGGGAGAGAGAGAGAAAGAGAATCTGTGAGTGAGAGAGAGAGAGAGAAAGAAAGAGAAGCTGTGAGTGAGAAAGAGAGAGAAAGAGAAGCTGTGAATGAGAGAGAGAGAAAGAGAAGCTGTGTGAGAGAGAGAGAGAATGAGAAGCTGTGAGTGACAGAGAGAGAGAAAGAGAAGCTGTGAGTGAGAGAAAGAGAAGCTGTGAGTGAGAGAGAGAGAGAAAGAGAAGCTGTGAATGAGAGAGAGAGAAAGAGAAGCTGTGTGTGTGACAGAGAGAGAAGCTGTGAGTAAGAGAGTGAGAGAAAGAGAATCTGTGAGTGAGAGAGAGAGAAAGAGAAGCTGTGAGTGAGAGAGAGAGAGCAAGAGAAACTGTGAGTGAGAGAGAGAGAAAGAGAAGCTGTGTGTGTGAGAGAGAGAGAAAGAGAAGCTGTGAGTGAGTGAGAGAGAAAGAGAAGCTGTGTGTGTGAGAGAGAGAGAAGCTGAGAGTGAGAGAGAGAATGAGAAGGTGTGAGTTAGAGAGAGAGACAAAGAGAAGCTGTGTGTGAGAGAGAGAGAACGAGAAGCTGTGAGTGAGAGAGAGAAGAAAGAGAAGCTGTGAGTGAGAGAGAGGGAGAGAAGCTGTGAGTGTGTGAGAGAGAGAAAATCAGGGAGTGAGTAAGAGAGAGAGAGGGAAGCTGTGAGTGAGAGAGAGAGAGAAATAGAAGCTGTAAGTGAGAGAGAGAGAAAGAGAAACTGTGAGTGAAAGAGAGAGAGAGAAGCTGTAAGTGAGAGAGAGAGAGAGAAGCTGTGTGTGTGTGAGAGAGAAAGAGAAGCTGTGAGTGAGAGAGAGAGAGAAAGATAAGCTGTAAGTGAGAGAGAGAAAGAGATGCTGTGAGTAAGTGAGAGAGTGAGAAGATGTGAGTGTGTGTGAGAGAGAGAGAAGCTGGGAGTGAGTAAGAGAGAGAGAGAAGCTGTGACTGAGAGAGAGAGAAAGAAAGAAAGAGAAGCTGTGAGTGAGAGAGAGTGAGAGAGAGAAGCTGTGAGTGAGTGAGAGAGAGAGAGAAGCTGTGAGTGAGAGAGAGAGAGAAAGAGCTGTGAGTGAGAGAGAGAGAGAAAGAGAAGGTGTGAGTGAGAGAGAGAGAAAGAGAAGCTGTGAGTGAGAGAGAGAGAAAGAAGGAGAAGCTGTGAGTGAGAGAGAGAGAAAGAGAAGCTGTGAATGAGAGAGAGAGAAAGAGAAGCTGAGCGTGAGAGAGAGAGAAAGAGAAGCTGTAAGTGAGACAGAGAGAGAGAAGCTGTGTGTGTGTGAGAGAGAGAAAGAGAAGCTGTGAGTGAGAGAGAGAGAGAAAGAGAAGCTGTGAGTGAGAGAGAGAGAGAAAGAGATGCTGTGAGTGAGTGAGTGAGAGAGTGAGAAGCTGTGAGTGAGAGAGAGAGAGGAGCTGGGAGTGAGTAAGAGAGAGAGAAGCTGTGAGTGAGAGAGAGAGAGAGAAGCTGTGAGTGAGGGAGAGAGAGAAAGAGAAGCTGTGAGTGAGAGAGAGAGAAAGAGAAGCTGTGAATGAGAGTGAGAGAAAAAGAAGCTGTGAGGGAGAGAGAGAGAGAAAGAGAAGCTGTGAGTGAGAGACAGAGAGAAAGAGAAGCTGTGAATGAGAGAGAGAAAGAGAAGCTGTGTGTGAGAGAGAGAAAGAGAAGCTGTGAGTGACAGAGAGAGAGAAAGAGAAGCTGTGAGTGAGAGAAAGAGAAGCTGTGAGTGAGAGAGAGAGAGAAAGAGAAGCTGTGAATGAGAGAGAGAGAAAGAGAAGCTGTGAGAGAGAGAAGCTGTGTGTGAGAGAGTGAGAGAAAGAGAAGCTGTGAGTGAGAGAGAGAGAAAGAGAAGCTGTGAGTGAGAGAGAGAGAGCAAGAGAAGCTGTGAGTGAGAGAGAGAGAAAGAGAAGCTGTGTGTGTGTGAGAGAGAGAAAGAGAAGCTGTGAGTGAGTGAGAGAGAAAGAGAAGCTGTGTGTGTGTGAGAGAGAGAAGCTGAGAGTGAGAGAGAGAGAATGAGAAGGTGTGAGTGAGAGAGAGAGACAAAGAGAAGCTGTGTGTGAGAGAGAGAGAACGAGAAGCTGTGAGTGAGAGAGAGAGAGAAAGAGAAGCTGTGAGAGAGAGAGAGAAAAAGAGAAGCTGTGAGTGAGAGAGAGGGGGAGAAGCTGTGAGTGTGTGAGAGAGAGAAAATCAGGGAGTGAGTAAGAGAGAGAGAGGGAAGCTGTGAGTGAGAGAGAGAGAAATAGAAGCTGTAAGTGAGAGAGAGAGAAAGAGAAACTGTGAGTGAAAGAGAGAGAGAAGCTGTAAGTGAGAGAGAGAGAGAAGCTGTGTGTGTGTGAGAAAGAGAAGCTGTGTGAGAGAGAGAGAAAGAGAAGCTGTAAGTGAGAGAGAGAAAGAGAAGGAGATGCTGTGAGTAAGTGAGAGAGTGAGAAGATGTGAGTGAGTGAGTGAGAGAGAGAGAAGCTGGGAGTGAGTAAGAGAGAGAGAGAAGCTGTGAGTGAGAGAGAGAGAAAGAAAGAAAGAGAAGCTGTGAGTGAGAGAGAGAGAAAGAGATGCTGTGAGTGAGTGAGTGAGAGAGTGAGAAGCTGTGAGTGAGAGAGAGAGAGAGGAGCTGGGAGTGAGTAAGAGAGAGAGAAGCTGTGAGTGAGAGAGAGAGAGAGAAGCTGTGAGTGAGGGAGAGAGAGAGAGAAGCTGTGTGTGTGATAGAGATAAAGAGAAGCTGTGAGTGAGAGAGAGAGAAAGAGAAGCTGTGAGTGACAGAGAGAGAGAGTGAGAAGCTGCGTGTGTGAGAGAGAGAGAAGCTGGGAGTGAGTAAGAGAGAGAGAGAGAAGCTGTGAGAGAGAGAAGCTGTGTGAGAGGGAGAGAGAGAAGCTGTGAGTGAGAGAGAGGGGGAGAAGCTGTGAGTGTGTGAGAGAGAGAAAATCAGGGAGTGAGTAAGAGAGAGAGAGGGAAGCTGTGAGTGAGAGAGAGAGAAATAGAAGCTGTAAGTGAGAGAGAGAGAAAGAGAAACTGTGAGTGAAAGAGAGAGAGAAGCTGTAAGTGAGAGAGAGAGAGAAGCTGTGTGTGTGTGAGAAAGAGAAGCTGTGTGAGAGAGAGAGAAAGAGAAGCTGTAAGTGAGAGAGAGAAAGAGAAGGAGATGCTGTGAGTAAGTGAGAGAGTGAGAAGATGTGAGTGAGTGAGTGAGAGAGAGAGAAGCTGGGAGTGAGTAAGAGAGAGAGAGAAGCTGTGAGTGAGAGAGAGAGAAAGAAAGAAAGAGAAGCTGTGAGTGAGAGAGAGAGAAAGAGATGCTGTGAGTGAGTGAGTGAGAGAGTGAGAAGCTGTGAGTGAGAGAGAGAGAGAGGAGCTGGGAGTGAGTAAGAGAGAGAGAAGCTGTGAGTGAGAGAGAGAGAGAGAAGCTGTGAGTGAGGGAGAGAGAGAGAGAAGCTGTGTGTGTGATAGAGATAAAGAGAAGCTGTGAGTGAGAGAGAGAGAAAGAGAAGCTGTGAGTGACAGAGAGAGAGAGTGAGAAGCTGCGTGTGTGAGAGAGAGAGAAGCTGGGAGTGAGTAAGAGAGAGAGAGAGAAGCTGTGAGAGAGAGAAGCTGTGTGAGAGGGAGAGAGAGAAGCTGTGAGTGAGAGAGAGTGAGAGAGAGAGAAGATGTGAGTGAGTGAGAGAGAGAAGCTGTGTGTGTGTGAGAGAGAAAGAGAAGCTGTAAGTGAGAGAGAGTGAGAAAGAGAGAAGCTGTGAGTGAGAGAGAGAGAGAAAGAGAAGCTGTGAGTGAGTGAGAGAGAGAGAAGCTGAGAGTGAGAGAGAGAGAATGAGAAGGTGTGAGTGAGAGAGAGAGAGAGAGAAGCTGTGAGTGAGTGAGAGAGAGAGTGAGAACCTGTGAGTGAGAGAGTGAGAGAAGCTGGGAGTGAGTAAGAGAGAGAGAGGGAAGCTGTGAGTGAGAGAAAGAGAGAAATAGAAGCTGTAAGTGAGAGAGAGAGAAAGAGAAACTGTGAGTGAAAGAGAGAGAGAGAAGCTGTGAGTTAGAGAGAGAGAGAAAGAAAGAGAAGCTGTGAGTGAGAGTGAGAGAGAAAGAGAAAGAGAAGCTGAGAGTGTGTGTGAGAGAGAGAGATGCTGTAAAAGAGAGAGAGAGAGAGAGAATCAGGGAGTAAGAGAGAGAAAAGCTGTTAGAGTGAGAGAGAGAGAAATGGAAGGTGTAAGTGAGAGAGAGTTAGAGAGGCTGTGAGTGAGAGAGGGAGAGAGAAGCTGTTAGTGAGCGAGAGAGAAGTTGTGAGTGAAAGAGAGAGAGAAAGAGAAGCTGTGAGTGTGATAGAGAGAGAGAAAGAGAAGCTGAGAGTGAGAGAGAGAGAGAAAGAGAAGCTGTAAGTGAGAGAGAGAGAAGCTGTGTGTGAGAGACAGAAAGAGAAGCTGTGAGTGAGTGAGAGAGAGAGAAAGAGAAGCTGTGAGTGAGAGAGAGAGAAAGAGATGCTGTGAGTGAGTGAGTGAGAGAGTGGGAAGCTGTGAGTGAGTGAGAGAGAGAGAAGCTGTGAGTGATTAGGAGAGAGAGAAGCTGTTAGTGAGTGAGAGAGAGAGTGAGAAGCTGTGAGTGAGAGAGAGAGAAGCTGGGAGTGAGAGAGAGAAGCTGTGAATGAGAGAGAGAGAGAAAGAGAAGCTGAGAGAGAGAGTGTGTGAGAGAGAAGCTGTGAGTGAGTGAGAGAGAAGATGAGAAGCTGTGTGTGAGAGAGAGAAAGAGAAGCTGTGAGTGAGAAAGATAGAAAGAGAAGCTGTGAGTGAGAGAAAGAGAGAGAAGCTGTGAGTGAGAGAGAGAGAGAATCAGGGAGTAAGAGAGAGAGAAGCTGTGAGTGAGAGGGAGAGAGAAATAGAAGGTGTAAGTGAGAGATAGAAAGAGAAGCTGTGAGTGAGAGATGGAGAGAAGCTGTTAGTGAGAGAGAGAGAAGCTGTGAGTGACAGAGAAAGAGAAGCTGTGTGTGTGTGTGAGAGAGAAAGAGAAGCTGAGAGTGAGAGAGAGAGATAGAGAAGCTGTAAGTGAGAGAGAGAGAGAGAAGCTGTGTGTGTGAGAGAGAAAGAGAAGCTGTGAGTGAGAGAGAGAGAGAAAGAGAAGCTGTAAGTGAGAGAGAGAGAAAGAGATGCTGTGAGTGAGAGAGTGAGAAGATGTGAGTGAGTGAGAGAGAGAGAAGCTGGGAGTGAGTAAGAGAGAGAGAGAAGTTGTGAGTGAGAGAGAAAGAAAGAAAGAGAAGCTGTGAGTGAGAGAGAGTGAGAGAGAGAGAAGCTGTGAGTGAGTGAGAGAGAGAGAGAGAGAAGCTGTGAGTGAGAGAGAGTGAGAAAGAGCTGTGAGTAAGAGAGAGAGAGAAAGAGAAGGTGTGAGTGAGAGAGAGAGAAAGAGAAGCTGTGAGTGAGAGAGAGAGAGAAAGAAAGAGAAGCTGTGAGTGAGAGAGAGAGAGAAAGAGAAGCTGTGAATGAGGGAGAGAAAGAGAAGCTGTGTGAGAGAGATAGAGAAAGAGAAGCTGTGAGTGAGAGAAAGAGAAGCTGTGAGTGAGAAAGAGTGAGAAAGAGAAGCTGTGAGTGAGAGAGAGAGAGAAAGAGAAGCTGTGAATGAGAGAGAGAGAAAGAGAAGCTGTGACAGAGAGAGTGGCTGTGAGTGAGAGAGAGAGAGAAAGAGACGCTGTGAGTGAGAGTTAGAGAAATAGGTGTAAGTGAGTGAGAGAGAGAACGAGAAGCTGTCAGTGAGAGAGAGAGAGAGAGAAGCTGTTAGTAAGAGAGAGAAGCTGTGAGTGACAGAGAGAGAGAAAGAGAAGCTGTGTGTGTGATAGAGAGAGAGAAAGAGAAGCAGAGCATGAGAGAGAGAGAGAAAGAGAAGCTGTAAGTGAGAGAGAGAGAGAAGCTGTGTGTGTGTGAGAGAGAGAAAGAGAAGCTGTGAGTGAGAGAGAGAGAGAGAACGAGAAGCTGTGAGTGAGAGAGAGAGAAAGAGATGCTGTGAGTGAGTGAGTGAGAGAGTGAGAAGCTGTGATTTAGAGAGAGAGAGAGGAGCTGTGAGTGAGTAAGAGAGAGAGAAGCTGTGAGTGAGAGAGAGAGAGAAGCGGTAAGTGAGGGAGAGAGAGCAAGAGAAGCTGTGAGTGAGAGAGAGAGAGAAAGAGAAGCTGTGAATGAGAGAGAGAGAAAAAGAAGCTGTGAGGGAGAGAGAGAGAGAAAGAGAAGCTGTGAGTGAGAGAGAGAGAGAGAAAGAAAGAGAAGCTGTGAGTGAGAGAGAGAGAGAAAGAGAAGCTGTGAATGAGAGAGAGAGAAAGAGAAGCTGTGTGAGAGAGAGAGAGAAAGAGAAGTTGTGAGTGACAGAGAGAGAGAAAGAGAAGCTGTGAGTGAGAGAAAGAGAAGCTGTGAGTGAGAGAGAGAGAGAAAGAGAAGCTGTGAATGAGAGAGAGAAAGAGAAGCTGTGTGTGTGAGAGAGAGAGAAGCTGTGAGTGAGAGAGTGAGAGAAAGAGAAGCTGTGAGTGAGAGAGATAGAAAGAGAAGCTGTGAGAGAGAGAGAGAGAGCAAGAGAAACTGTGAGTGAGAGAGAGAGAAAGAGAAGCTGTGTGTGTGTGTGAGAGAGAAAGAGAAGCTGTGAGTGAGTGAGAGAGAAAGAGAAGCTGTGTGCGTGAGAGAGAGAGAAGCTGAGAGTGAGAGAGAGAGAATGAGAAGGTGTGAGTTAGAGAGAGAGACAAAGAGAAGCTGTGTGTGTGTGAGAGAGAACGAGAAGATGTGAGTGAGAGAGAGAGAAAGAGAAGCTGTGAGTGAGAGAGAGGGAGAGAAGCTGTGAGTGTGTGAGAGAGAGAAAATCAGGGAGTGAGTAAGAGAGAGAGAGGGAAGCTGTGAGTGAGATAGAGAGAGAAATAGAAGCTGTAAGTGAGAGAGAGAGAAAGAGAAACTGTGAGTGAAAGAGAGAGAGAGAAGCTGTAAGTGAGAGAGAGAAGCTGTGTGTGTGAGAGAGAGAAAGAGAAGCTGCGAGTGAGAGAGAGAGAGAAAGATAAGCTGTAAGTGAGAGAGAGAAAGAGATGCTGTGAGTAAGTGAGAGAGTGAGAAGATGTGAGTGTGTGAGAGAGAGAGAAGCTGGGAGTGAGTAAGAGAGAAAGAGAAGCTGTGACTGAGAGAGAGAGAAAGAAAGAAAGAGAAGCTGAGAGTGAGAGAGAGAGAAGCTGTGAGTGAGTGAGAGAGAGAGAGAAGCTGTGAGTGAGAGAGAGAGAGAGAAAGAGCTGTGAGTGAGAGAGAGAGAGAAAGAGAAGGTGTGAGTGAGAGAGAGAGAAAGAGAAGCTGTGAGTGAGAGAGAGAGAAAGAAAGAGAAGCTGTGAGTGAGAGAGAGAGAAAGAGAAGCTGTGAATGAGAGAGAGAAAGAGAAGCTGTGTGTGTGAGAGAGAGAGAAAGAGAAGCTGGGAGTGAGAGAGAAAGAAAGAAAGAGAAGCTGTGAGTGAGAGAGTGAGAGAGAGAGAAGCTGTGAGTGAGTGAGAGAGAGAGAGAAGCTGTGAGTGAGAGAGAGAGAGAAAGAGCTGTGAGTTAGAGAGAGAGAAAGAGAAGGTGTGAGTTAGAGAGAGAGAAAGAGAAGGTGTGAGTGAGAGAGAGAGAAAGAGAAGCTGTGAGTGAGAGAGAGAGAGAAAGAAAGAGAAGCTGTGAGTGAGAGAGAGAGAGAAAGAGAAGCTGTGAATGAGAGAGAGAAAGAGAAGCTGTGTGAGAGAGATAGAGAAAGAGAAGCTGTGAGTGAGAGTTAGAGAAATAGGTGTAAGTGAGTGAGAGAGAGAAAGAGAAGCTGTCAGTGAGAGAGAGAGAGAAGCTGTTAGTAAGAGAGAGAGAAGCTGTGAGTGACAGAGAGAGAGAAAGAGAAGCTGTGTGTGTGATAGAGAGAGAGAAAGAGAAGCTGAGCATGAGAGAGAGAGAGAAAGAGAAGCTGTAAGTGAGAGAGAGAGAAGCTGTGTGTGAGAGAGAGAGAGAAAGAGAAGCTGTGAGTGAGAGAGAGAGAGAGAACGAGAAGCTGTGAGTGAGAGAGAGAGAAAGAGATGCTGTGAGTGAGTGAGTGAGAGAGTGAGAAGCTGTGAGTGAGAGAGAGAGAGAGGAGCTGGGAGTGAGTAAGAGAGAGTGAAGCTGTGAGTGAGAGAGAGAGAGAGAGAAGCTGTGAGTGAGGGAGAGAGAGCAAGAGAAGCTGTGAGTGAGAGAGAGAGAGAAAGAGAAGCTGTGAATGAGAGAGAGAGAAAAAGAAGCTGTGAGGGAGAGAGAGAGAGAAAGAGAAGCTGTGAGTGAGAGAGAGAGAGAGAAAGAAAGAGAAGCTGTGAGAGAGAGAGAAACAGAAGCTGTGAATGAGAGAGAGAGAAAGAGAAGCTGTGACAGAGAGAGTGGCTGTGAGTGAGAGAGAGAGAGAAAGAGACGCTGTGAGTGAGAGTTAGAGAAATAGGTGTAAGTGAGTGAGAGAGAGAAAGAGAAGCTGTCAGTGAGAGAGAGAGAGAGAGAAGCTGTTAGTAAGAGAGAGAGAAGCTGTGAGTGACAGAGAGAGAGAAAGAGAAGCTGTGTGTGTGATAGAGAGAGAGAAAGAGAAGCTGAGCATGAGAGAGAGAGAGAAAGAGAAGCTGTAAGTGAGAGAGAGAGAGAGAAGCTGTGTGTGAGAGAGAGAGGGAAAGAGAAGCTGTGTGTGAGAGAGAGAGAACGAGAAGCTGTGAGTGAGAGAGAGAGAAAGAGATGCTGTGAGTGAGTGAGTGAGAGAGTGAGAAGCTGTGATTGAGAGAGAGAGAGAGGAGCTGGGAGTGAGTAAGAGAGAGAGAAGCTGTGAGTGAGAGAGAGAGAGAGAAGCTGTGAGTGAGGGAGAGAGAGCAAGAGAAGCTGTGAGTGAGAGAGAGAAAGAAAGAGAAGCTGTGAGAGAGAGAGAGAAAGAGAAGCTGTGAATGAGAGAGAGAGAAAGAGAAGCTGTGTGTGAGAGAGAGAGAAAGAGAAGCTGTGAGTGACAGAGAGAGAAAGAGAAGCTGTGAGTGAGAGAAAGAGAAGCTGTGAGTGAGAGAGAGAGAGAAAGAGAAGCTGTGAATGAGAGAGAGAGAAAGAGAAGCTGTGTGTGTGTGAGAGAGAGAAGTTGTGAGTGAGAGAGTGAGAGAAAGAGAAGCTGTGAGTGAGAGAGATAGAAAGAGAAGCTGTGAGTGAGAGAGAGAGAGCAAGAGAAACTGTGAGTGAGAGAGAGAGAAAGAGAAGCTGTGTGTGTGTGAGAGAGAGAAAGAGAAGCTGTGAGTGAGTGAGAGAGAAAGAGAAGCTGTGTGTGTGTGAGAGAGAGAAGCTGAGAGTGAGAGAGAGAATGAGAAGGTGTGAGTTAGAGAGAGAGACAAAGAGAAGCTGTGTGTGTGAGAGAGAGAACGAGAAGATGTGAGTGAGAGAGAGAGAAAGAGAAGCTGTGAGTGAGAGAGAGGGAGAGAAGCTGTGAGTGTGTGAGAGAGAGAAAATCAGGGAGTGAGTAAGAGAGAGAGAGGGAAGCTGTGAGTGAGAGAGAGAGAAATAGAAGCTGTAAGTGAGAGAGAGAGAAAGAGAAACTGTGAGTGAAAGAGAGAGAGAGAAGCTGTAAGTGAGAGAGAGAGAGAGAAGCTGTGTGTGTGAGAGAGAGAAAGAGAAGCTGTGAGTGAGAGAGAGAGAGAAAGATAAGCTGTAAGTGAGAGAGAGAAAGAGATGCTGTGAGTAAGTGAGAGAGTGAGAAGATGTGAGTGTGTGTGTGAGAGAGAAGCTGGGAGTGAGTAAGAGAGAGAGAGAAGCTGTGACTGAGAGAGAGAGAAAGAAAGAAAGAGAAGCTGTGAGTGAGAGAGAGTGAGAGAGAGAGAAGCTGTGAGTGAGTGAGAGAGAGAGAAGCTGTGAGTGAGAGAGAGAGAAAGAGCTGTGAGTGAGAGAGAGAGAGAAAGAGAAGGTGTGAGTGAGAGAGAGATTAAGAGAAGCTGTGAGTGAGAGAGAGAGAGAAAGAAAGAGAAGCTGTGAGTGAGAGAGAGAGAAAGAGAAGCTGTGAATGAGAGAGAGAGAAAGAGAAGCTGAGCATGAGAGAGAGAGAGAAAGAGAAGCTGTAAGTGAGAGAGAGAGAGAGAAGCTGTGTGTGTGTGAGAGAGAGAAAGAGAAGCTGTGAGTGAGAGAGAGAGAGAGAAAGAGAAGCTGTGAGTGAGTGAGTGAGAGAGTGAGAAGCTGTGAGTGAGAGAAAGAGAGGAGCTGGGAGTGAGTAAGAGAGAGAGAAGCTGTGAGTGAGAGAGAGAGAGAGAAGCTGTGAGTGAGGGAGAGAGAGAAAGAGAAGCTGTGAGTGAGAGAGAGAGAAAGAGAAGCTGTGAATGAGAGTGAGAGAAAAAGAAGCTGTGAGGGAGAGAGAGAGAGAAAGAGAAGCTGTGAGTGAGAGACAGAGAGAAAGAGAAGCTGTGAGTGAGAGAGAGAGAGAAAGAGAAGCTGTGAGTGAGAGAGAGAGAGAGAAGCTGTGAGTGAGAGAGAGAGAGAGAAAGAAAGAGAAGCTGTGAGTGAGAGAGAGAGAGAAAGAGAAGCTGTGAATGAGAGAGAGAAAGAGAAGCTGTGTGTGAGAGAGAGAAAGAGAAGCTGTGAGTGACAGAGAGAGAAAGAGAAGCTGTGAGTGAGAGAAAGAGAAGCTGTGAGTGAGAGAGAGAGAGAAAGAGAAGCTGTGAATGAGAGAGAGAGAAAGAGAAGCTGTGAGAGAGAGAGAGAGAAGCTGTGTGTGAGAGAGTGAGAGAAAGAGAAGCTGTGAGTGAGAGAGAGAGAGAAAGAGAAGCTGTGAGTGAGAGAGGGAGAGCAAGAGAAACTGTGATTGAGAGAGAGAGAAAGAGAAGCTGTGTGTGTGTGAGAGAGAGAAAGAGAAGCTGTGAGTGTGTGAGAGAGAGAAAATCAGGGAGTGAGTAAGAGAGAGAGAGGGAAGCTGTGAGTGAGAGAGAGAGAAATAGAAGCTGTAAGTGAGAGAGAGAGAAAGAGAAACTGTGAGTGAAAGAGAGAGAGAAGCTGTAAGTGTGTGAGAGAGAGAAGCTGTGTGTGTGAGAGAAAGAAAGAGAAGCTGTGAGTGAGAGAGAGAGAGAAAGAGAAGCTGTAAGTGAGAGAGAGAAAGAGATGCTGTGAGTAAGTGAGAGAGTGAGAAGATGTGAGTGAGTGAGAGAGAGAGAAGCTGGTAGTGAGTAAGAGAGAGAGAGAAGCTGTGAGTGAGAGAGAGAGAAAGAAAGAAAGAGAAGCTGTGAGTGAGAGAGAGTGAGAGAGAGAGAAGCTGTGAGTGAGAGAGAGAGAGAGAAGCTGTGAGTGAGAGAGAGAGAAAGAGAAGCTGTGAGTGAGAGAGAGAGAGAGAGAGAACGAGAAGCTGTGAGTGAGAGAGAGAAAGAGATGCTGAGAGTGAGTGAGTGAGAGAGTGAGAAGCTGTGAGTGAGAGAGAGAGAGAGAGAGAGAGAGGAGCTGGGAGTGAGTTAGAGAGAGAGAAGCTGTGAGTGAGAGAGAGAGAGAGAAGCTGTGAGTGAGGGAGAGAGAGCAAGAGAAGCTGTGAGTGAGAGAGAGAGAGAGAGAAGCTGTGAGAGAGAGAGAAAAAGAAGCTGTGAGGGAGAGAGAGAGAAAGAGAAGCTGTGAGTGAGAGAGAGAGAGAGAAAGAAAGAGAAGCTGTGAGTGAGAGAGAGAGAGAAAGAGAAGCTGTGTGAGTGAGAGAGAGAGAGAAAGAGAAGCTGAGAGTGAGAGAGATAGAGAAAGAGATGTTGTAAGGGAGAGAGAGAGAAGCTGTGTGTGTGATAGAGATAAAGAGAAGCTGTGAGTGAGAGAGAGAGAGAAAGAGAAGCTGTGAGTGACAGAGAGAGAGAGTGAGAAGCTGTGTGTGAGAGAGAGATAGAAGCTGGGAGTGAGTAAGAGAGAGAGAGAAGCTGTGAGAGAGAGAGAAGCTGTGAGTGAGAGGGAGAGAGAGAAGCTGTGAGTGAGAGAGAGTGAGAGAGAGAGAAGATGTGAGTGAGTGAGAGAGAGAAGCTGTGTGTGTGAGAGAGAGAGAGAGAAGCTGTAAGTGAGAGAGAGTGAGAAAGAGAGAAGCTGTGAGTGAGAGAGAGAGAGAAAGAGAAGCTGTGAGTGAGTGAGAGAGAGAGAAGCTGAGAGTGAGAGAGAGAGAATGAGAAGGTGTGAGTGAGAGAGAGAGAGAAAGAGAAGCTGTGAGTGAGAGAGAGAGAGAAAGAGAAGCCGTGTGTGTGAGAGAGAGAACGAGAAGCTGTGAGTGAGAGAGAGAGAGAAAGAGAAGCTGTGAG
This sequence comes from Bradypodion pumilum, assembly GCA_035047305.1. NCBI lineage: Eukaryota > Metazoa > Chordata > Lepidosauria > Squamata > Chamaeleonidae > Bradypodion > Bradypodion pumilum. The sequence continues at coordinate 226,275,514 of JAWDJD010000002.1, read as the reverse complement.
TGAGTGAGAGAGAGAGAGTGAGAACCTGTGAGTGAGAGAGTGAGAGAAGCTGGGAGTGAGTAAGAGAGAGAGGGGGAAGCTGTGAGTGAGAGAAAGAGAGAAATAGAAGCTGTAAGTGAGAGAGAGAGAAAGAGAAACTGTGAGTGAAAGAGAGAGAGAGAAGCTGTGAGTTAGAGAGAGAGAGAAAGAAAGAGAAGCTGTGAGTGAGAGTAAGAGAGAAAGAGAAGCTGAGAGTGAGAGAGAGAGAAAGAGATGCTGTAAAAGAGAGAGAGAGAGAGAGAATCAGGGAGTAAGAGAGAGAAAAGCTGTGAGTGAGAGAGAGAGAGAAATGGAAGGTGTAAGTGAGAGAGAGTAAGAGAGGCTGTGAGTGAGAGAGGGAGAGAGAAGCTGTTAGTGAGAGAGAGAGAAGTTGTGAGTGAAAGAGAGAGAGAAAGAGAAGCTGTGTGTGTGATAGAGAGAGAGAAAGAGAAGCTGAGAGTGAGAGAGAGAGAGAGAAAGAGAAGCTGTGAGTGAGAGAGAGAGAGAGAAAGAAAGAGAAGCTGTGAGTGAGAGAGAGAGAGAAAGAGAAGCTGTGTGAGTGAGAGAGAGAGAGAAAGAGAAGCTGAGAGTGAGAGAGATAGAGAAAGAGATGTTGTAAGGGAGAGAGAGAGAAGCTGTGTGTGTGATAGAGATAAAGAGAAGCTGTGAGTGAGAGAGAGAGAGAAAGAGAAGCTGTGAGTGACAGAGAGAGAGAGTGAGAAGCTGTGTGTGTGAGAGAGATAGAAGCTGGGAGTGAGTAAGAGAGAGAGAGAAGCTGTGAGAGAGAGAGAAGCTGTGAGTGAGAGGGAGAGAGAGAAGCTGTGAGTGAGAGAGAGTGAGAGAGAGAGAAGATGTGAGTGAGTGAGAGAGAGAAGCTGTGTGTGTGAGAGAGAGAAAGAGAAGCTGTAAGTGAGAGAGAGTGAGAAAGAGAGAAGCTGTGAGTGAGAGAGAGAGAGAAAGAGAAGCTGTGAGTGAGTGAGAGAGAGAGAAGCTGAGAGTGAGAGAGAGAGAATGAGAAGGTGTGAGTGAGAGAGAGAGAGAAAGAGAAGCTGTGAGTGAGAGAGAGAGAGAAAGAGAAGCCGTGTGTGTGAGAGAGAGAACGAGAAGCTGTGAGTGAGAGAGAGAGAGAAAGAGAAGCTGTGAGTGAGTGAGAGAGAGAGAGTGAGAACCTGTGAGTGAGAGAGTGAGAGAAGCTGGGAGTGAGTAAGAGAGAGAGAGGGAAGCTGTGAGTGAGAGAAAGAGAGAAATAGAAGCTGTAAGTGAGAGAGAGAGAAAGAGAAACTGTGAGTGAAAGAGAGAGAGAGAAGCTGTGAGTTAGAGAGAGAGAGAAAGAAAGAGAAGCTGTGAGTGAGAGTAAGAGAGAAAGAGAAGCTGAGAGTGAGAGAGAGAAAGAGATGCTGTAAAAGAGAGAGAGAGAGAGAGAATCAGGGAGTAAGAGAGAGAAAAGCTGTGAGTGAGAGAGAGAGAGAAATGGAAGGTGTAAGTGAGAGAGAGTAAGAGAGGCTGTGAGTGAGAGAGGGAGAGAGAAGCTGTTAGTGAGAGAGAGAGAAGTTGTGAGTGAAAGAGAGAGAGAAAGAGAAGCTGTGTGTGTGATAGAGAGAGAGAAAGAGAAGCTGAGAGTGAGAGAGAGAGAGAGAAAGAGAAGCTGTAAGTGAGAGAGAGAGAAGCTGTGTGTGAGAGAGAGAAAGAGAAGATGTGAGAGAATGAGGGAGAGAGAAAGAGAAGCTGTGAGTGAGAGAGAGAGAAAGAGATGCTGTGAGTGAGTGAGTGAGAGAGAGAGTGGGAAGCTGTGAGTGAGTGAGAGAGAGAGAGAAGCTGTGAGTGAGTAAGAGAGAGAGAGAAGCTGTGAGTGAGTGAGAGAGAGAGTGAGAAGGTGTGAGTGAGAGAGAGAGAAGCTGGGAGTGAGAGAGAGAAGCTGTGAATGAGAGAGAGAGAAAGAGAAGCTGAGAGAGAGTGTGTGTGAGAGAGAAGCTGTGAGTGAGTGAGAGAGAAGATGAGAAGCTGTGTGTGAGAGAGAGAAAGAGAAGCTGTGAGTGAGAAAGATAGAAAGACAAGCTGTGAGTGAGAGAAAGAGAGAGAAGCTGTGAGTGAGAGAGAGAGAGAGAGAATCAGGGAGTAAGAGAGAGAGAAGCTGTGAGTGAGAGGGAGAGAGAAATAGAAGGTGTAAGTGAGAGATAGAAAGAGAAGCTGTGAGTGAGAGATGGAGAGAAGCTGTTAGTGAGAGAGAGAGAAAGAGAAGCTGTAAGTGAGAGAGAGAGAGAGAGAAAGAGATGCTGTGAGTGAGAGAGTGAGAAGATGTGAGTGATTGAGAGAGAGAGAAGCTGGGAGTGAGTAAGAGAGAGAGAGAAGCTGTGAGTGAGAGAGAGAGAAAGAAAGAAAGAGAAGCTGTGAGTGAGAGAGAGTGAGAGAGAGAGAAGCTGTGAGTGAGTGAGAGAGAGAGAGAAGCTGTGAGTGAGAGAGAGAGAGAAAGAGCTGTGAGTTAGAGAGAGAGAGAGAAAGAGAAGGTGTGAGTGAGAGAGAGAGAAAGAGAAGCTGTGTGTGAGAGAGAGAGAAAGAAAGAGAAGCTGTGAGTGAGAGAGAGAGAGAAGGAGAAGCTGTAAATGAGAGAGAGAAAGAGAAGCTGTGTGAGAGAGATAGAGAAAGAGAAGCTGTGAGTGAGAGAAAGAGAAGCTGTGAGTGAGAAAGAGTTAGAAAGAGAAGCTGTGAGTGAGTGAGAGAGAGAAAGAGAAGCTGTGAATGAGAGAGAGAGAAAGAGAAGCTGTGACAGAGAGAGTGGATGTGAGTGAGAGAGAGAGAGAAAGAGACGCTGTGAGTGAGAGTTAGAGAAATAGGTGTAAGTGAGTGAGAGAGAGAAAGAGAAGCTGTCAGTGAGAGAGAGAGAGAGAGAAGCTGTTAGTAAGAGAGAGAGAAGCTGTGAGTGACAGAGAGAGAGAAAGAGAAGCTGTGTGTGTGATAGAGAGAGAGAAAGAGAAGCTGAGCATGAGAGAGAGAGAGAAAGAGAAGCTGTAAGTGAGTGAGAGAGAGAGAAGCTGTGTGTGTGAGAGAGAGAGAAAGAGAAGCTGTGAGTGAGAGAGAGAGAGTACGAGAAGCTGTGAGTGAGAGAGAGAGAAAGAGATGCTTTGAGTGAGTGAGTGAGAGAGTGAGAAGCTGTGAGTGAGAGAGAGAGAGAGGAGCTGGGAGTGAGTAAGAGAGAGAGAAGCTGGGAGTGAGAGAGAGAGAGAGAAGCTGTGAGTGAGGGAGAGAGAGCAAGAGAAGCTGTGAGTGAGAGAGAGAGAAAGAGAAGCTGTGAATGAGAGAGAGAGAAAAAGAAGCTGTGAGGGAGAGAGAGAGAGAAAGAGAACCTGTGAGTGAGAGAGAGAGAGAGAAAGAAAGAGAAGCTGTGAGTGAGAGAGAGAGAGAAAGAGAAACTGTGAATGAGAGAGAGAGAAAGAGAAGCTGTGTGTGAGAGAGAGAGAAAGAGAAGCTGTGAGTGACAGAGAGAGAGAAAGAGAAGCTGTGAGTGAGAGAAAGAGAAGCTGTGAGTGAGAGAGAGAGAGAAAGAGAAGCTGTGAATGAGAGAGAGAGAAAGAGAAGCTGTGTGTGTGTGAGAGAGAGAAGCTGTGAGTGAGAGAGTGAGAGAAAGAGAAGCTGTGAGTGAGAGAGAGAGAAAGAGAAACTGTGAGTGAGAGAGAGAGAGCAAGAGAAACTGTGAGTGAGAGAGAGAGAAAGAGAAGCTGTGTGTGTGTGTGAGAGAGAAAGAGAAGCTGTGAGTGAGTGAGAGAGAAAGAGAAGCTGTGTGTGTGTGAGAGAGAGAAGCTGAGAGTGAGAGAGAGAGAATGAGAAGGTGTGAGTTAGAGAGAGAGACAAAGAGAAGCTGTGTGTGTGAGAGAGAGAACGAGAAGCTGTGAGTGAGAGAGAGAGAAAGAGAAGCTGTGAGTGAGAGAGAGGGAGAGAAGCTGTGAGTGTGTGAGAGAGAGAAAATCAGGGAGTGAGTATGAGAGAGAGAGGGAAGCTGTGAGTGAGAGAGAGAGAAATAGAAGCTGTAAGTGAGAGAGAGAGAAAGAGAAACTGTGAGTGAAAGAGAGAGAGAGAAGCTGTAAGTGAGAGAGAGAGAGAGAAGCTGTGTGTGTGTGAGAGAGAAAGAGAAGCTGTGAGTGAGAGAGAGAGAAAGATAAGCTGTAAGTGAGAGAGAGAAAGAGATGCTGTGAGTAAGTGAGAGAGTGAGAAGATGTGAGTGAGTGAGAGAGAGAGAAGCTGGGAGTGAGTAAGAGAGAGAGAAGCTGTGACTGAGAGAGAGAGAAAGAAAGAAAGAAAGAGAAGCTGTGAGTGAGAGAGAGTGAGAGAGAGAGAAGCTGTGAGTGAGTGAGAGAGAGAGAGAAGCTGTGAGTGAGAGAGAGAGAGAAAGAGCTGTGAGTGAGAGAGAGAGAGAAAGAGAAGGAGTGAGTGAGAGAGAGAGAAAGAGAAGCTGTGAGTGAGAGAGAGAGAAAGAAAGAGAAGCTGTGAGTGAGAGAGAGAGAAAGAGAAGTTGTGAATGAGAGAGAGAGAAGGAGAAGCTGAGTGTGAGAGAGAGAGAGCAAGAGAAGCTGTGAGTGAGTGAGAGAGAAAGAGAAGCTGTGTGTGTGTGAGAGAGAGAAAGAGAAGCTGTGAGTGAGAGAGAGAGAGAAAGAGAAGCTGTGAATGAGAGAGAGAGAGAAAGAGATGCTGTGAGTGAGTGAGTGAGAGAGTGAGAAGCTGTGAGTGAGAGAGAGAGAGGAGCTGGGAGTGAGTAAGAGAGAGAGAAGCTGTGAGTGAGTGAGAGAGAGAGAAGCTGTGAGTGAGGGAGAGAGAGAAAGAGAAGCTGTGAGTGAGAGAGAGAAAGAGAAGCTGTGAGTGACAGAGAGAGAGAAAGAGAAGCTGTGAGTGAGAGAAAGAGAAGCTGTGAGTGAGAGAGAGAGAGAAAGAGAAGCTGTGAATGAGAGAGAGAGAAAGAGAAGCTGTGAGAGAGAGAGAAGCTGTGTGTGAGAGAGAGAGAGCAAGAGAAGCTGTGAGTGAGTGAGAGAGAAAGAGAAGCTGTGAGTGAGAGAGAGAGAAAGAGAAGCTGTGAGTGAGAGAGAGAGAGCAAGAGAAGCTGTGAGTGAGTGAGAGAGAAAGAGAAGCTGTGTGTGTGAGAGAGAGAGAAGCTGAGAGTGAGAGAGAGAGAGAATGAGAAGGTGTGAGTGAGAGAGAGAGAGAATGAGAAGGTGTGAGTGAGAGAGAGAGACAAAGAGAAGCTGTGTGTGAAAGAGAGAGAACGAGAAGCTGTGAGTGAGAGAGAGAGAGAGAAAGAGAAGCTGTGAGTGAGAGAGAGGGAGAGAAGCTGTGAGTGTGTGAGAGAGAGAAAATCAGGGAGTGAGTAAGAGATAGAGAGGGAAGCTGTGAGTGAGAGAGAGAGAAATAGAAGCTGTAAGTGAGAGAGAGAGAAAGAGAAACTGTGAGTGAAAGAGAGAGAGAGAAGCTGTAAGTGAGAGAGAGAGAAGCTGTGTGTGAGAGAGAGAGAAAGAGAAGCTGTGAGTGAGAGAGAGAGAAAGAGAAGCTGTAAGTGAGAGAGAGAAAGAGATGCTGTGAGTAAGTGAGAGAGTGAGAAGATGTGAGTGAGTGAGAGAGAGAAGCTGGGAGTGAGTAAGAGAGAGAGAGTAGCTGTGAGTGAGAGAGAGAGAAAGAAAGAAAGAGAAGCTGTGAGTGAGAGAGAGTGAGAGAGAGAGAGAGAAGCTGTGAGTGAGTGAGAGAGAGAGAAGCTGTGAGTGAGAGAGAGAGAGAAAGAGAAGCTGTGAGTGAGAGAGAGAGAGAACGAGTAGCTGTGAGTGAGAGAGAGAGAAAGAGATGCTGTGAGTGAGTGAGTGAGAGAGTGAGAAGGTGTGAGTGAGAGAGAGAGAGAGGAGCTGGGAGTGAGTGAGAGAGAGAGAAGCTGTGAGTGAGAGAGAGAGAGAAGCTGTGAGTGAGGGAGAGAGAGAGAGAAGCTGTGTGTGTGATAGAGATAAAGAGAAGCTGTGAGTGAGAGAGAGAGAGAAAGAGAAGCTGTGAGTGACAGAGAGAGAGTGAGAAGCTGTGTGTGTGTGAGAGAGAGAAGCTGGGAGTGAGTAAGAGAGAGAGAGAGAAGCTGTGAGAGAGAGAGAAGCTGTGAGTGAGAGGGAGAGAGAGAAGCTGTGAGTGAGAGAGAGTGAGAGAGAGAGAAGATGTGAGTGAGTGAGAGAGAGAAGCTGTGTGTGTGAGAGAGAGAAAGAGAAGCTGTAAGTGAGAGCGAGTGAGAAAGAGAGAAGCTGTGAGTGAGAGAGAGAAAGAGAAGCTGTGAGTGAGTGAGAGAGAGAGAAGCTGAGAGTGAGAGAGAGAGAATGAGAAGGTGTGAGTGAGAGAGGGAGAGAGAAGCTGTTAGTGAGAGAGAGAGAAGTTGTGAGTGAAAGAGAGAGAGAAAGAGAAGCTGAGAGTGAGAGAGAGAGAGAAAGAGAAGCTGTAAGTGAGAGAGAGAGAAGCTGTGTGTGAGAGAGAGAAAGAGAAGCTGTGAGTGAGTGAGAGAGAGAGAAAGAGAAGCTGTGAGTGAGTGAGAGAGAAAGAGATGCTGTGAGTGAGTGAGTGAGAGAGTGGGAAGCTTTGAGTGAGTGAGAGAGAGAGAAGCTGTGAGTGAGTAAGAGAGAGAGAGAAGCTGTGAGTGAGTGAGAGAGAGAGTGAGAAGCTGTGAGTGAGAGAGAGAGAAGCTGGGAGTGAGAGAGAGAAGCTGTGAATGAGAGAGAGAGAAAGAGAAGCTGAGAGAGAGAGTGTGTGAGAGAGAAGCTGTGAGTGAGTGAGAGAGAAGATGAGAAGCTGTGTGTGAGAGAGAGAAAGAGAAGCTGTGAGTGAGAAAGATAGAAAGAGAAGCTGTGAGTGAGAGAAAGAGAGAGAAGCTGTGAGAGAGAGAGAGAGAGAGAATCAGGGAGTAAGAGAGAGAGAAGCTGTGAGTGAGAGGGAGAGAGAAATAGAAGGTGTAAGTGAGAGATAGAAAGAGAAGCTGTGAGTGAGAGATGGAGAGAAGCTGTTAGTGAGAGAGAGAGAAGCTGTGAGTGACAGAGAAAGAGAAGCTGTGTGTGTGTGAGAGAGAGAAAGAGAAGCTGAGAGTGAGAGAGAGAGAGAGAGAAGCTGTAAGTGAGAGAGAGAGAGAGAAGCTGTGTGTGTGAGAGAGAGAAAGAGAAGCTGTGAGTGAGAGAGAGAGAAAGAGAAGCTGTAAGTGAGAGAGAGAGAGAAAGAGATGCTGTGAGTGAGAGAGTGAGAAGATGTGAGTGAGTGAAAGAGAGAGAAGCTGTGTGAGAGAGATAGAGAAAGAGAAGCTGTGAGTGAGAGAGAGTGAGAGAGAGTGAGAGAGAAGCTGTGAGTGAGTGAGAGAGAGAGAAGCTGTGAGTGAGAGAGAGAGAGAAAGAGCTGTGAGTTAGAGAGAGAGAGAGAAAGAGAAGGTGTGAGTGAGAGAGAGAGAAAGAGAAGCTGTGAGTGAGAGAGAGAGAGAAATAAAGAGAAGCTGTGAGTGAGAGAGAGAGAGAAAGAGAAGCTGTGAATGAGAGAGAGAAAGAGAAGCTGTGTGAGAGAGATAGAGAAAGAGAAGCTGTGAGTGAGAGAAAGAGAAGCTGTGAGTGAGAAAGAGTGAGAAAGAGAAGCTGTGAGTGAGAGAGAGAGAAAGAGAAGCTGTGAATGAGAGAGAGAGAAAGAGAAGCTGTGACAGAGAGAGTGGCTGTGAGTGAGAGAGAGAGAAAGAGACGCTGTGAGTGAGAGTTAGAGAAATAGGTGTAAGTGAGTGAGTGAGAGAAAGAGAAGCTGTCAGTGAGAGAGAGAGAAGCTGTTAGTAAGAGAGAGAGAAGCTGTGAGTGACAGAGAGAGAGAAAGAGAAGCTGTGTGTGTGATAGAGAGAGAGAAAGAGAAGCTGAGCATGAGAGAGAGAGAGAAAGAGAAGCTGTAAGTGAGAGAGAGAGAGAGAACCTGTGTGTGTGAGAGAGAGAGAAAGAGAAGCTGTGAGTGAGAGAGAGAGAGAGAACGAGAAGCTGTGAGTGAGAGAGAGAGAAAGAGATGCTGTGAGTGAGTGAGTGAGAGAGTGAGAAGCTGTGAGTGAGAGAGAGAGAGAGGAGCTGGGAGTGAGTAAGAGAGAAGCTGTGAGTGAGAGAGAGAGAGAGAAGCTGTGAGTGAGGGAGAGAGAGCAAGAGAAGCTGTGAGTGAGAGAGAGAGAAAGAGAAGCTGTGAATGAGAGAGAGAGAAAAAGAAGCTGTGAGGGAGAGAGAGAGAGAAAGAGAAGCTGTGAGTGAGAGAGAGAGAGAGAAAGAAAGAGAAGCTGTGAGTGAGAGAGAGAGAGAAAGAGAAGCTGTGAATGAGAGAGAGAGAAAGAGAAGCTGTGTGAGAGAGAGAGAAAGAGAAGCTGTGAGTGACAGAGAGAGAGAAAGAGAAGCTGTGTGTGAGAGAAAGAGAAGCTGTGAGTGAGAGAGATAGAGAAAGAGAAGCTGTGAATGAGAGAGAGAGAAAGAGAAGCTGTGTGTGTGAGAGAGAGAGAAGCTGTGAGTGAGAGAGAAAGAGAAGCTGTGAGTGAGAGAGATAGAAAGAGAAGCTGTGAGTGAGAGAGAGAGAGCAAGAGAAACTGTGAGTGAGAGAGAGAGAAAGAGAAGCAGTGTGTGTGTGTGAGAGAGAAAGAGAAGCTGTGAGTGAGTGAGAGAGAAAGAGAAGCTGTGTGTGTGTGAGAGAGAGAAGCTGAGAGTGAGAGAGAGAGAATGAGAAGGTGTGAGTTAGAGAGAGAGACAAAGAGAAGCTGTGTGTGTGATAGAGATAAAGAGAAGCTGTGAGTGAGAGAGAGAGAGAAAGAGAAGCTGTGAGTGACAGAGAGAGAGAGTGAGAAGCTGTGTGTGTGAGAGAGATAGAAGCTGGGAGTGAGTAAGAGAGAGAGAGAAGCTGTGAGAGAGAGAGAAGCTGTGAGTGAGAGGGAGAGAGAGAAGCTGTGAGTGAGAGAGAGTGAGAGAGAGAGAAGATGTGAGTGAGTGAGAGAGAGAAGCTGTGTGTGTGTGAGAGAGAGAGAGAAGCTGTAAGTGAGAGAGAGTGAGAAAGAGAGAAGCTGTGAGTGAGAGAGAGAGAGAAAGAGAAGCTGTGAGTGAGTGAGAGAGAGAGAAGCTGAGAGTGAGAGAGAGAGAATGAGAAGGTGTGAGTGAGAGAGAGAGAGAAAGAGAAGCTGTGAGTGAGAGAGAGAGAGAAAGAGAAGCCGTGTGTGTGAGAGAGAGAACGAGAAGCTGTGAGTGAGAGAGAGAGAGAAAGAGAAGCTGTGAGTGAGTGAGAGAGAGAGAGTGAGAACCTGTGAGTGAGAGAGTGAGAGAAGCTGGGAGTGAGTAAGAGAGAGAGGGGGAAGCTGTGAGTGAGAGAAAGAGAGAAATAGAAGCTGTAAGTGAGAGAGAGAGAAAGAGAAACTGTGAGTGAAAGAGAGAGAGAGAAGCTGTGAGTTAGAGAGAGAGAGAAAGAAAGAGAAGCTGTGAGTGAGAGTAAGAGAGAAAGAGAAGCTGAGAGTGAGAGAGAGAGAAAGAGATGCTGTAAAAGAGAGAGAGAGAGAGAGAATCAGGGAGTAAGAGAGAGAAAAGCTGTGAGTGAGAGAGAGAGAGAAATGGAAGGTGTAAGTGAGAGAGAGTAAGAGAGGCTGTGAGTGAGAGAGGGAGAGAGAAGCTGTTAGTGAGAGAGAGAGAAGTTGTGAGTGAAAGAGAGAGAGAAAGAGAAGCTGTGTGTGTGATAGAGAGAGAGAAAGAGAAGCTGAGAGTGAGAGAGAGAGAGAGAAAGAGAAGCTGTGAGTGAGAGAGAGAGAGAGAAAGAAAGAGAAGCTGTGAGTGAGAGAGAGAGAGAAAGAGAAGCTGTGTGAGTGAGAGAGAGAGAGAAAGAGAAGCTGAGAGTGAGAGAGATAGAGAAAGAGATGTTGTAAGGGAGAGAGAGAGAAGCTGTGTGTGTGATAGAGATAAAGAGAAGCTGTGAGTGAGAGAGAGAGAGAAAGAGAAGCTGTGAGTGACAGAGAGAGAGAGTGAGAAGCTGTGTGTGTGAGAGAGATAGAAGCTGGGAGTGAGTAAGAGAGAGAGAGAAGCTGTGAGAGAGAGAGAAGCTGTGAGTGAGAGGGAGAGAGAGAAGCTGTGAGTGAGAGAGAGTGAGAGAGAGAGAAGATGTGAGTGAGTGAGAGAGAGAAGCTGTGTGTGTGAGAGAGAGAAAGAGAAGCTGTAAGTGAGAGAGAGTGAGAAAGAGAGAAGCTGTGAGTGAGAGAGAGAGAGAAAGAGAAGCTGTGAGTGAGTGAGAGAGAGAGAAGCTGAGAGTGAGAGAGAGAGAATGAGAAGGTGTGAGTGAGAGAGAGAGAGAAAGAGAAGCTGTGAGTGAGAGAGAGAGAGAAAGAGAAGCCGTGTGTGTGAGAGAGAGAACGAGAAGCTGTGAGTGAGAGAGAGAGAGAAAGAGAAGCTGTGAGTGAGTGAGAGAGAGAGAGTGAGAACCTGTGAGTGAGAGAGTGAGAGAAGCTGGGAGTGAGTAAGAGAGAGAGAGGGAAGCTGTGAGTGAGAGAAAGAGAGAAATAGAAGCTGTAAGTGAGAGAGAGAGAAAGAGAAACTGTGAGTGAAAGAGAGAGAGAGAAGCTGTGAGTTAGAGAGAGAGAGAAAGAAAGAGAAGCTGTGAGTGAGAGTAAGAGAGAAAGAGAAGCTGAGAGTGAGAGAGAGAAAGAGATGCTGTAAAAGAGAGAGAGAGAGAGAGAATCAGGGAGTAAGAGAGAGAAAAGCTGTGAGTGAGAGAGAGAGAGAAATGGAAGGTGTAAGTGAGAGAGAGTAAGAGAGGCTGTGAGTGAGAGAGGGAGAGAGAAGCTGTTAGTGAGAGAGAGAGAAGTTGTGAGTGAAAGAGAGAGAGAAAGAGAAGCTGTGTGTGTGATAGAGAGAGAGAAAGAGAAGCTGAGAGTGAGAGAGAGAGAGAGAAAGAGAAGCTGTAAGTGAGAGAGAGAGAAGCTGTGTGTGAGAGAGAGAAAGAGAAGATGTGAGAGAATGAGGGAGAGAGAAAGAGAAGCTGTGAGTGAGAGAGAGAGAAAGAGATGCTGTGAGTGAGTGAGTGAGAGAGAGAGTGGGAAGCTGTGAGTGAGTGAGAGAGAGAGAGAAGCTGTGAGTGAGTAAGAGAGAGAGAGAAGCTGTGAGTGAGTGAGAGAGAGAGTGAGAAGGTGTGAGTGAGAGAGAGAGAAGCTGGGAGTGAGAGAGAGAAGCTGTGAATGAGAGAGAGAGAAAGAGAAGCTGAGAGAGAGTGTGTGTGAGAGAGAAGCTGTGAGTGAGTGAGAGAGAAGATGAGAAGCTGTGTGTGAGAGAGAGAAAGAGAAGCTGTGAGTGAGAAAGATAGAAAGACAAGCTGTGAGTGAGAGAAAGAGAGAGAAGCTGTGAGTGAGAGAGAGAGAGAGAGAATCAGGGAGTAAGAGAGAGAGAAGCTGTGAGTGAGAGGGAGAGAGAAATAGAAGGTGTAAGTGAGAGATAGAAAGAGAAGCTGTGAGTGAGAGATGGAGAGAAGCTGTTAGTGAGAGAGAGAGAAAGAGAAGCTGTAAGTGAGAGAGAGAGAGAGAGAAAGAGATGCTGTGAGTGAGAGAGTGAGAAGATGTGAGTGATTGAGAGAGAGAGAAGCTGGGAGTGAGTAAGAGAGAGAGAGAAGCTGTGAGTGAGAGAGAGAGAAAGAAAGAAAGAGAAGCTGTGAGTGAGAGAGAGTGAGAGAGAGAGAAGCTGTGAGTGAGTGAGAGAGAGAGAGAAGCTGTGAGTGAGAGAGAGAGAGAAAGAGCTGTGAGTTAGAGAGAGAGAGAGAAAGAGAAGGTGTGAGTGAGAGAGAGAGAAAGAGAAGCTGTGTGTGAGAGAGAGAGAAAGAAAGAGAAGCTGTGAGTGAGAGAGAGAGAGAAGGAGAAGCTGTAAATGAGAGAGAGAAAGAGAAGCTGTGTGAGAGAGATAGAGAAAGAGAAGCTGTGAGTGAGAGAAAGAGAAGCTGTGAGTGAGAAAGAGTTAGAAAGAGAAGCTGTGAGTGAGTGAGAGAGAGAAAGAGAAGCTGTGAATGAGAGAGAGAGAAAGAGAAGCTGTGACAGAGAGAGTGGATGTGAGTGAGAGAGAGAGAGAAAGAGACGCTGTGAGTGAGAGTTAGAGAAATAGGTGTAAGTGAGTGAGAGAGAGAAAGAGAAGCTGTCAGTGAGAGAGAGAGAGAGAGAAGCTGTTAGTAAGAGAGAGAGAAGCTGTGAGTGACAGAGAGAGAGAAAGAGAAGCTGTGTGTGTGATAGAGAGAGAGAAAGAGAAGCTGAGCATGAGAGAGAGAGAGAAAGAGAAGCTGTAAGTGAGTGAGAGAGAGAGAAGCTGTGTGTGTGAGAGAGAGAGAAAGAGAAGCTGTGAGTGAGAGAGAGAGAGTACGAGAAGCTGTGAGTGAGAGAGAGAGAAAGAGATGCTTTGAGTGAGTGAGTGAGAGAGTGAGAAGCTGTGAGTGAGAGAGAGAGAGAGGAGCTGGGAGTGAGTAAGAGAGAGAGAAGCTGGGAGTGAGAGAGAGAGAGAGAAGCTGTGAGTGAGGGAGAGAGAGCAAGAGAAGCTGTGAGTGAGAGAGAGAGAAAGAGAAGCTGTGAATGAGAGAGAGAGAAAAAGAAGCTGTGAGGGAGAGAGAGAGAGAAAGAGAACCTGTGAGTGAGAGAGAGAGAGAGAAAGAAAGAGAAGCTGTGAGTGAGAGAGAGAGAGAAAGAGAAACTGTGAATGAGAGAGAGAGAAAGAGAAGCTGTGTGTGAGAGAGAGAGAAAGAGAAGCTGTGAGTGACAGAGAGAGAGAAAGAGAAGCTGTGAGTGAGAGAAAGAGAAGCTGTGAGTGAGAGAGAGAGAGAAAGAGAAGCTGTGAATGAGAGAGAGAGAAAGAGAAGCTGTGTGTGTGAGAGAGAGAGAAGCTGTGAGTGAGAGAGTGAGAGAAAGAGAAGCTGTGAGTGAGAGAGAGAGAAAGAGAAACTGTGAGTGAGAGAGAGAGAGCAAGAGAAACTGTGAGTGAGAGAGAGAGAAAGAGAAGCTGTGTGTGTGTGTGAGAGAGAAAGAGAAGCTGTGAGTGAGTGAGAGAGAAAGAGAAGCTGTGTGTGTGAGAGAGAGAGAAGCTGAGAGTGAGAGAGAGAGAATGAGAAGGTGTGAGTTAGAGAGAGAGACAAAGAGAAGCTGTGTGTGTGAGAGAGAGAACGAGAAGCTGTGAGTGAGAGAGAGAGAAAGAGAAGCTGTGAGTGAGAGAGAGGGAGAGAAGCTGTGAGTGTGTGAGAGAGAGAAAATCAGGGAGTGAGTATGAGAGAGAGAGGGAAGCTGTGAGTGAGAGAGAGAGAAATAGAAGCTGTAAGTGAGAGAGAGAGAAAGAGAAACTGTGAGTGAAAGAGAGAGAGAGAAGCTGTAAGTGAGAGAGAGAGAGAGAAGCTGTGTGTGTGTGAGAGAGAAAGAGAAGCTGTGAGTGAGAGAGAGAGAAAGATAAGCTGTAAGTGAGAGAGAGAAAGAGATGCTGTGAGTAAGTGAGAGAGTGAGAAGATGTGAGTGAGTGAGAGAGAGAGAAGCTGGGAGTGAGTAAGAGAGAGAGAAGCTGTGACTGAGAGAGAGAGAAAGAAAGAAAGAAAGAGAAGCTGTGAGTGAGAGAGAGTGAGAGAGAGAGAAGCTGTGAGTGAGTGAGAGAGAGAGAGAAGCTGTGAGTGAGAGAGAGAGAGAAAGAGCTGTGAGTGAGAGAGAGAGAGAAAGAGAAGGAGTGAGTGAGAGAGAGAGAAAGAGAAGCTGTGAGTGAGAGAGAGAGAAAGAAAGAGAAGCTGTGAGTGAGAGAGAGAGAAAGAGAAGCTGTGAATGAGAGAGAGAGAAGGAGAAGCTGAGTGTGAGAGAGAGAGAGCAAGAGAAGCTGTGAGTGAGTGAGAGAGAAAGAGAAGCTGTGTGTGTGTGAGAGAGAGAAAGAGAAGCTGTGAGTGAGAGAGAGAGAGAAAGAGAAGCTGTGAATGAGAGAGAGAGAGAAAGAGATGCTGTGAGTGAGTGAGTGAGAGAGTGAGAAGCTGTGAGTGAGAGAGAGAGAGGAGCTGGGAGTGAGTAAGAGAGAGAGAAGCTGTGAGTGAGTGAGAGAGAGAGAAGCTGTGAGTGAGGGAGAGAGAGAAAGAGAAGCTGTGAGTGAGAGAGAGAAAGAGAAGCTGTGAGTGACAGAGAGAGAGAAAGAGAAGCTGTGAGTGAGAGAAAGAGAAGCTGTGAGTGAGAGAGAGAGAGAAAGAGAAGCTGTGAATGAGAGAGAGAGAAAGAGAAGCTGTGAGAGAGAGAGAAGCTGTGTGTGAGAGAGAGAGAGCAAGAGAAGCTGTGAGTGAGTGAGAGAGAAAGAGAAGCTGTGAGTGAGAGAGAGAGAAAGAGAAGCTGTGAGTGAGAGAGAGAGAGCAAGAGAAGCTGTGAGTGAGTGAGAGAGAAAGAGAAGCTGTGTGTGTGAGAGAGAGAGAAGCTGAGAGTGAGAGAGAGAGAGAATGAGAAGGTGTGAGTGAGAGAGAGAGAGAATGAGAAGGTGTGAGTGAGAGAGAGAGACAAAGAGAAGCTGTGTGTGAAAGAGAGAGAACGAGAAGCTGTGAGTGAGAGAGAGAGAGAGAAAGAGAAGCTGTGAGTGAGAGAGAGGGAGAGAAGCTGTGAGTGTGTGAGAGAGAGAAAATCAGGGAGTGAGTAAGAGATAGAGAGGGAAGCTGTGAGTGAGAGAGAGAGAAATAGAAGCTGTAAGTGAGAGAGAGAGAAAGAGAAACTGTGAGTGAAAGAGAGAGAGAGAAGCTGTAAGTGAGAGAGAGAGAAGCTGTGTGTGAGAGAGAGAGAAAGAGAAGCTGTGAGTGAGAGAGAGAGAAAGAGAAGCTGTAAGTGAGAGAGAGAAAGAGATGCTGTGAGTAAGTGAGAGAGTGAGAAGATGTGAGTGAGTGAGAGAGAGAAGCTGGGAGTGAGTAAGAGAGAGAGAGTAGCTGTGAGTGAGAGAGAGAGAAAGAAAGAAAGAGAAGCTGTGAGTGAGAGAGAGTGAGAGAGAGAGAGAGAAGCTGTGAGTGAGTGAGAGAGAGAGAAGCTGTGAGTGAGAGAGAGAGAGAAAGAGAAGCTGTGAGTGAGAGAGAGAGAGAACGAGTAGCTGTGAGTGAGAGAGAGAGAAAGAGATGCTGTGAGTGAGTGAGTGAGAGAGTGAGAAGGTGTGAGTGAGAGAGAGAGAGAGGAGCTGGGAGTGAGTGAGAGAGAGAGAAGCTGTGAGTGAGAGAGAGAGAGAAGCTGTGAGTGAGGGAGAGAGAGAGAGAAGCTGTGTGTGTGATAGAGATAAAGAGAAGCTGTGAGTGAGAGAGAGAGAGAAAGAGAAGCTGTGAGTGACAGAGAGAGAGTGAGAAGCTGTGTGTGTGTGAGAGAGAGAAGCTGGGAGTGAGTAAGAGAGAGAGAGAGAAGCTGTGAGAGAGAGAGAAGCTGTGAGTGAGAGGGAGAGAGAGAAGCTGTGAGTGAGAGAGAGTGAGAGAGAGAGAAGATGTGAGTGAGTGAGAGAGAGAAGCTGTGTGTGTGAGAGAGAGAAAGAGAAGCTGTAAGTGAGAGCGAGTGAGAAAGAGAGAAGCTGTGAGTGAGAGAGAGAAAGAGAAGCTGTGAGTGAGTGAGAGAGAGAGAAGCTGAGAGTGAGAGAGAGAGAATGAGAAGGTGTGAGTGAGAGAGGGAGAGAGAAGCTGTTAGTGAGAGAGAGAGAAGTTGTGAGTGAAAGAGAGAGAGAAAGAGAAGCTGAGAGTGAGAGAGAGAGAGAAAGAGAAGCTGTAAGTGAGAGAGAGAGAAGCTGTGTGTGAGAGAGAGAAAGAGAAGCTGTGAGTGAGTGAGAGAGAGAGAAAGAGAAGCTGTGAGTGAGTGAGAGAGAAAGAGATGCTGTGAGTGAGTGAGTGAGAGAGTGGGAAGCTTTGAGTGAGTGAGAGAGAGAGAAGCTGTGAGTGAGTAAGAGAGAGAGAGAAGCTGTGAGTGAGTGAGAGAGAGAGTGAGAAGCTGTGAGTGAGAGAGAGAGAAGCTGGGAGTGAGAGAGAGAAGCTGTGAATGAGAGAGAGAGAAAGAGAAGCTGAGAGAGAGAGTGTGTGAGAGAGAAGCTGTGAGTGAGTGAGAGAGAAGATGAGAAGCTGTGTGTGAGAGAGAGAAAGAGAAGCTGTGAGTGAGAAAGATAGAAAGAGAAGCTGTGAGTGAGAGAAAGAGAGAGAAGCTGTGAGAGAGAGAGAGAGAGAGAATCAGGGAGTAAGAGAGAGAGAAGCTGTGAGTGAGAGGGAGAGAGAAATAGAAGGTGTAAGTGAGAGATAGAAAGAGAAGCTGTGAGTGAGAGATGGAGAGAAGCTGTTAGTGAGAGAGAGAGAAGCTGTGAGTGACAGAGAAAGAGAAGCTGTGTGTGTGTGAGAGAGAGAAAGAGAAGCTGAGAGTGAGAGAGAGAGAGAGAGAAGCTGTAAGTGAGAGAGAGAGAGAGAAGCTGTGTGTGTGAGAGAGAGAAAGAGAAGCTGTGAGTGAGAGAGAGAGAAAGAGAAGCTGTAAGTGAGAGAGAGAGAGAGAAAGAGATGCTGTGAGTGAGAGAGTGAGAAGATGTGAGTGAGTGAAAGAGAGAGAAGCTGTGTGAGAGAGATAGAGAAAGAGAAGCTGTGAGTGAGAGAGAGTGAGAGAGAGTGAGAGAGAAGCTGTGAGTGAGTGAGAGAGAGAGAAGCTGTGAGTGAGAGAGAGAGAGAAAGAGCTGTGAGTTAGAGAGAGAGAGAGAAAGAGAAGGTGTGAGTGAGAGAGAGAGAAAGAGAAGCTGTGAGTGAGAGAGAGAGAGAAATAAAGAGAAGCTGTGAGTGAGAGAGAGAGAGAAAGAGAAGCTGTGAATGAGAGAGAGAAAGAGAAGCTGTGTGAGAGAGATAGAGAAAGAGAAGCTGTGAGTGAGAGAAAGAGAAGCTGTGAGTGAGAAAGAGTGAGAAAGAGAAGCTGTGAGTGAGAGAGAGAGAAAGAGAAGCTGTGAATGAGAGAGAGAGAAAGAGAAGCTGTGACAGAGAGAGTGGCTGTGAGTGAGAGAGAGAGAAAGAGACGCTGTGAGTGAGAGTTAGAGAAATAGGTGTAAGTGAGTGAGTGAGAGAAAGAGAAGCTGTCAGTGAGAGAGAGAGAAGCTGTTAGTAAGAGAGAGAGAAGCTGTGAGTGACAGAGAGAGAGAAAGAGAAGCTGTGTGTGTGATAGAGAGAGAGAAAGAGAAGCTGAGCATGAGAGAGAGAGAGAAAGAGAAGCTGTAAGTGAGAGAGAGAGAGAGAACCTGTGTGTGTGAGAGAGAGAGAAAGAGAAGCTGTGAGTGAGAGAGAGAGAGAGAACGAGAAGCTGTGAGTGAGAGAGAGAGAAAGAGATGCTGTGAGTGAGTGAGTGAGAGAGTGAGAAGCTGTGAGTGAGAGAGAGAGAGAGGAGCTGGGAGTGAGTAAGAGAGAAGCTGTGAGTGAGAGAGAGAGAGAGAAGCTGTGAGTGAGGGAGAGAGAGCAAGAGAAGCTGTGAGTGAGAGAGAGAGAAAGAGAAGCTGTGAATGAGAGAGAGAGAAAAAGAAGCTGTGAGGGAGAGAGAGAGAGAAAGAGAAGCTGTGAGTGAGAGAGAGAGAGAGAAAGAAAGAGAAGCTGTGAGTGAGAGAGAGAGAGAAAGAGAAGCTGTGAATGAGAGAGAGAGAAAGAGAAGCTGTGTGAGAGAGAGAGAAAGAGAAGCTGTGAGTGACAGAGAGAGAGAAAGAGAAGCTGTGAGTGAGAGAAAGAGAAGCTGTGAGTGAGAGAGATAGAGAAAGAGAAGCTGTGAATGAGAGAGAGAGAAAGAGAAGCTGTGTGTGTGAGAGAGAGAGAAGCTGTGAGTGAGAGTGAGAGAAAGAGAAGCTGTGAGTGAGAGAGATAGAAAGAGAAGCTGTGAGTGAGAGAGAGAGAGCAAGAGAAACTGTGAGTGAGAGAGAGAGAAAGAGAAGCAGTGTGTGTGTGTGAGAGAGAAAGAGAAGCTGTGAGTGAGTGAGAGAGAAAGAGAAGCTGTGTGTGTGTGAGAGAGAGAAGCTGAGAGTGAGAGAGAGAGAATGAGAAGGTGTGAGTTAGAGAGAGAGACAAAGAGAAGCTGTGTGTGTGTGAGAGAGAACGAGAAGATGTGAGTGAGAGAGAGAGAAGGAGAAGCTGTGAGTGAGAGAGAGGGAGAGAAGCTGTGAGTGTGTGAGAGAGAGAAAATCAGGGAGTGAGTAAGAGAGAGAGAGGGAAGCTGTGAGTGAGAGAGAGAGAGAAATAGAAGCTGTAAGTGAGAGAGAGAGAAAGAGAAACTGTGAGTGAAAGAGAGAGAGAGAAGCTGTAAGTGAGAGAGAGAGAAGCTGTGTGTGTGAGAGAGAGAAAGAGAAGCTGTTAGTGAGAGAGAGAGAAAGATAAGCTGTAAGTGAGAGAGAGAAAGAGATGCTGTGAGTAAGTGAGAGAGTGAGAAGATGTGAGTGTGTGAGAGAGAGAGAAGCTGGGAGTGAGTAAGAGAGAGAGAGAAGCTGTGACCTAGAGAGAGAGAAAGAAAGAAAGAGAAGCTGTGAGTGAGAGAGAGTGAGAGAGAGAGAAGCTGTGAGTGAGTGAGAGAGAGAGAGAAGCTGTGAGTGAGAGAGAGAGAGAAAGAGCTGTGAGTGAGAGAGAGAGAGAAAGAGAAGGTGTGAGTGAGAGAGAGATTAAGAGAAGCTGTGAGTGAGAGAAAGAGAGAAAAAGAAAGAGAAGCTGTGAGTGAGAGAGAGAGAGAAAGAGAAGCTGTGAATGAGAGAGAGAGAAAGAGAAGCTGAGCGTGAGAGAGAGAAAGAGAAGCTGTAAGTGAGAGAGAGAGAGAGAAGCTGTGTGTGTGAGAGAGAGAGAAAGAGAAGCTGTGAGTGAGAGAGAGAGAGAAAGAGAAAATGTGAGTGAGAGAGAGAGAGAAAGAGATGCTGTGAGTGAGTGAGTGAGAGAGTGAGAAGCTGTGAGTGAGAGAGAGAGAGGAGCTGGGAGTGAGTAAGAGAGAGAGAAGCTGTGAGTGAGTGAGAGAGAGAAGCTGTGAGTGAGGGAGAGAGAGAAAGAGAAGCTGTGAGTGAGAGAGAGAGAAAGAGAAGCTGTGAATGAGAGTGAGAGAAAAAGAAGCTGTGAGGGAGAGAGAGAGAGAGAAAGAGAAGCTGTGAGTGAGAGACAGAGAGAAAGAGAAGCTGTGAGTGAGAGAGAGAGAAAGAGAAGCTGTGAGTGAGAGAGAGAGAGAGAAAGAAAGAGAAGCTGTGAGTGAGAGAGAGAGAGAAAGAGAAGCTGTGAATGAGAGAGAGAAAGAGAAGCTGTGTGTGTGTGAGAGAAAGAGAAGCTGTGAGTGACAGAGAGAGAAAGAGAAGCTGTGAGTGAGAGAAAGAGAAGCTGTGAGTGAGAGAGAGAGAAAGAGAAGCTGTGAATGAGAGAGAGAGAAAGAGAAGCTGTGAGAGAGAGAGAAGCTGTGTGTGAGAGAGTGAGAGAAAGAGAAGCTGTGAGTGAGAGAGAGAGAAAGAGAAGCTGTGAGTGAGAGAGAGAGAGCAAGAGAAGCTGTGAGTGAGAGAGAGAGAAAGAGAAGCTGTGTGTGTGTGAGAGAGAGAAAGAGAAGCTGTGAGTGAGTGAGAGAGAAAGAGAAGCTGTGTGTGTGTGTGAGAGAGAAGCTGAGAGTGAGAGAGAGAGAGAGAATGAGAAGGTGTGAGTGAGAGAGAGAGACAAAGAGAAGCTGTGTGTGTGAGAGAGAGAACGAGAAGCTGTGAGTGAGAGAGAGAGAGAAAGAGAAGCTGTGAGTGAGAGAGAGAGAGAAAGAGAAGCTGTGAGTGAGAGAGAGGGAGAGAAGATGTGAGTGTGTGAGAGAGAGAAAATCAGGGAGTGAGGAAGAGTGAGAGAGGGAAGCTGTGAGTGAGAGAGAGAGAAATAGAAGCTATAAGTGAGAGAGAGAGAAAGAGAAACTGTGAGTGAAATAGAGAGAGAGAAGCTGTAAGTGAGAGAGAGAGAAAAGCTGTGTGTGTGAGAGAGAGAAAGAGAAGCTGTGAGTGAGAGAGAGAGAGAAAGAGAAGCTGTAAGTGAGAGAGAGAAAGAGATGCTGTGAGTAAGTGAGAGAGTGAGAAGATGTGAGTGAGTGAGAGAGAGAGAAGCTGGGAGTGAGTAAGAGAGAGAGAGAAGCTGTGAGTGAGAGAGAGAGAAAGGAAGAAAGAGAAGCTGTGAGTGAGAGAGAGTGAGAGAGAGAGAAGCTGTGAGTGAGTGAGAGAGAGAGAAGCTGTGAGTGAGAGAGAGAGAGAAAGAGAAGCTGTGAGTGTGAGAGAGAGAGAGAACGAGAAGCTGTGAGTGTGAGAGAGAGAAAGAGATGCTGTGAGTGAGTGAGTGAGTGAGAGAGTGAGAAGCTGTGAGTGAGTGAGAGAGAGAGGAGCTGGGAGTGAGTAAGAGAGAGAGAAGCTGTGAGTGAGAGAGAGAGAGAGAAGCTGTGAGTGAGGGAGAGAGAGCAAGAGAAGCTATGCGTGAGAGAGAGAGAGAGAGAAGCTGTGAATGAGAGAGAGAGAAAAAGAAGCTGTGAGGGAGAGAGAGAGAGAAAGAGAAGTTGTGAGTGAGAGAGAGAGAGAAAGAAAGAGAAGCTGTGAGTGAGAGAGAGAGAGAAAGAGAAGCTGTGAATGAGAGAGAGAGAAAGAGAAGCTGTGTGTGAGAGAGAGAGAAAGAGAAGCTGTGAGTGACAGAGAGAGAGAAAGAGAAGCTGTGAGTGAGAGAAAGAGAAGCTGTGAGTGAGAGAGAGAGAGAGAGAGAAAGAGAAGCTGTGAATGAGAGAGAGAGAAAGAGAAGCTGTGTGTGTGAGAGAGAGAAAGAGAAGCTGTGAGTGAGAGAGAGAGAGAAAGAGAAGCTGTGAGTGAGTGAGAGAGAAAGAGAAGCTGTGTGTGTGAGAGAGAGAGAAGCTGAGAGTGAGAGAGAGAGAATGAGAAGGTGTGAGTTAGAGAGAGAGACAAAGAGAAGCTGTGTGTGTGAGAGAGAGAACGAGAAGCTGTGAGTGAGAGAGAGAAAGAGAAGCTGTGAGTGAGAGAGAGGGAGAGAAGCTGTGAGTGTGTGTGAGAGACAAAATCAGGGAGTGAGTAAGAGAGAGAGAGGGAAGCTGTGAGTGAGAGAGAGAGAGAAATAGAAGCTGTAAGTGAGAGAGAGAGAAAGAGAAACTGTGAGTGAAAGAGAGAGAGAGAGAAGCTGTAAGTGAGAGAGAGAGAGAAGCTGTGTGTGTGAGAGAGAGAAAGAGAAGCTGTGAGTGAGAGAGAGAGATAGATAAGCTGTAAGTGAGAGAGAGAAAGAGATGCTGTGAGTAAGTGAGAGAGTGAGAAGATGTGAGTGAGTGAGAGAGAGAGAAGCTGGGAGTGAGTAAGAGAGAGAGAAGCTGTGAGTGAGAGAGAGAGAAAGAAAGAAAGAGAAGCTGCGAGTGAGAGAGAGTGAGAGAGAGAGAAGCTGTGTGTGTGAGAGAGAGAAAGAGAAGCTGTGAGTGAGAGAGAGAGAAAGAGAAGCTGTAAGTGAGAGAGAGAGAGAGAAAGAGATGCTGTGAGTGAGAGAGTGAGAAGATGTGAGTGAGTGAAAGAGAGAGAAGCTGTGTGAGAGAGATAGAGAAAGAGAAGCTGTGAGTGAGAGAGAGTGAGAGAGAGTGAGAGAGAGAGAAGCTGTGAGTGAGTGAGAGAGAGAGAAGCTGTGAGTGAGAGAGAGAGAGAAAGAGCTGTGAGTTAGAGAGAGAGAGAGAAAGAGAAGGTGTGAGTGAGAGAGAGAGAAAGAGAAGCTGTGAGTGAGAGAGAGAGAGAAATAAAGAGAAGCTGTGAGTGAGAGAGAGAGAGAAAGAGAAGCTGTGAATGAGAGAGAGAAAGAGAAGCTGTGTGAGAGAGATAGAGAAAGAGAAGCTGTGAGTGAGAGAAAGAGAAGCTGTGAGTGAGAAAGAGTGAGAAAGAGAAGCTGTGAGTGAGAGAGAGAGAAAGAGAAGCTGTGAATGAGAGAGAGAGAAAGAGAAGCTGTGACAGAGAGAGTGGCTGTGAGTGAGAGAGAGAGAAAGAGACGCTGTGAGTGAGAGTTAGAGAAATAGGTGTAAGTGAGTGAGTGAGAGAAAGAGAAGCTGTCAGTGAGAGAGAGAGAAGCTGTTAGTAAGAGAGAGAGAAGCTGTGAGTGACAGAGAGAGAGAAAGAGAAGCTGTGTGTGTGATAGAGAGAGAGAAAGAGAAGCTGAGCATGAGAGAGAGAGAGAAAGAGAAGCTGTAAGTGAGAGAGAGAGAACCTGTGTGTGTGAGAGAGAGAGAAAGAGAAGCTGTGAGTGAGAGAGAGAGAGAGAGAACGAGAAGCTGTGAGTGAGAGAGAGAGAAAGAGATGCTGTGAGTGAGTGAGTGAGAGAGTGAGAAGCTGTGAGTGAGAGAGAGAGAGAGGAGCTGGGAGTGAGTAAGAGAGAAGCTGTGAGTGAGAGAGAGAGAGAGAAGCTGTGAGTGAGGGAGAGAGAGCAAGAGAAGCTGTGAGTGAGAGAGAGAGAAAGAGAAGCTGTGAATGAGAGAGAGAGAAAAAGAAGCTGTGAGGGAGAGAGAGAGAGAAAGAGAAGCTGTGAGGGAGAGAGAGAGAGAGAAAGAAAGAGAAGCTGTGAGTGAGAGAGAGAGAGAAAGAGAAGCTGTGAATGAGAGAGAGAGAAAGAGAAGCTGTGTGAGAGAGAGAGAAAGAGAAGCTGTGAGTGACAGAGAGAGAGAAAGAGAAGCTGTGAGTGAGAGAAAGAGAAGCTGTGAGTGAGAGAGATAGAGAAAGAGAAGCTGTGAATGAGAGAGAGAGAAAGAGAAGCTGTGTGTGTGAGAGAGAGAGAAGCTGTGAGTGAGAGTGAGAGAAAGAGAAGCTGTGAGTGAGAGAGATAGAAAGAGAAGCTGTGAGTGAGAGAGAGAGAGCAAGAGAAACTGTGAGTGAGAGAGAGAGAAAGAGAAGCAGTGTGTGTGTGTGAGAGAGAAAGAGAAGCTGTGAGTGAGTGAGAGAGAAAGAGAAGCTGTGTGTGTGTGAGAGAGAGAAGCTGAGAGTGAGAGAGAGAGAATGAGAAGGTGTGAGTTAGAGAGAGAGACAAAGAGAAGCTGTGTGTGTGAGAGAGAGAACGAGAAGATGTGAGTGAGAGAGAGAGAAGGAGAAGCTGTGAGTGAGAGAGAGGGAGAGAAGCTGTGAGTGTGTGAGAGAGAGAAAATCAGGGAGTGAGTAAGAGAGAGAGAGGGAAGCTGTGAGTGAGAGAGAGAGAGAAATAGAAGCTGTAAGTGAGAGAGAGAGAAAGAGAAACTGTGAGTGAAAGAGAGAGAGAGAAGCTGTAAGTGAGAGAGAGAGAAGCTGTGTGTGTGAGAGAGAGAAAGAGAAGCTGTTAGTGAGAGAGAGAGAAAGATAAGCTGTAAGTGAGAGAGAGAAAGAGATGCTGTGAGTAAGTGAGAGAGTGAGAAGATGTGAGTGTGTGAGAGAGAGAGAAGCTGGGAGTGAGTAAGAGAGAGAGAGAAGCTGTGACCTAGAGAGAGAGAAAGAAAGAAAGAGAAGCTGTGAGTGAGAGAGAGTGAGAGAGAGAGAAGCTGTGAGTGAGTGAGAGAGAGAGAGAAGCTGTGAGTGAGAGAGAGAGAGAAAGAGCTGTGAGTGAGAGAGAGAGAGAAAGAGAAGGTGTGAGTGAGAGAGAGATTAAGAGAAGCTGTGAGTGAGAGAAAGAGAGAAAAAGAAAGAGAAGCTGTGAGTGAGAGAGAGAGAGAAAGAGAAGCTGTGAATGAGAGAGAGAGAAAGAGAAGCTGAGCGTGAGAGAGAGAGAGAAAGAGAAGCTGTAAGTGAGAGAGAGAGAGAAGCTGTGTGTGTGAGAGAGAGAGAAAGAGAAGCTGTGAGTGAGAGAGAGAGAGAAAGAGAAAATGTGAGTGAGAGAGAGAGAGAAAGAGATGCTGTGAGTGAGTGAGTGAGAGAGTGAGAAGCTGTGAGTGAGAGAGAGAGAGGAGCTGGGAGTGAGTAAGAGAGAGAGAAGCTGTGAGTGAGTGAGAGAGAGAAGCTGTGAGTGAGGGAGAGAGAGAAAGAGAAGCTGTGAGTGAGAGAGAGAGAAAGAGAAGCTGTGAATGAGAGTGAGAGAAAAAGAAGCTGTGAGGGAGAGAGAGAGAGAGAAAGAGAAGCTGTGAGTGAGAGACAGAGAGAAAGAGAAGCTGTGAGTGAGAGAGAGAGAAAGAGAAGCTGTGAGTGAGAGAGAGAGAGAGAAAGAAAGAGAAGCTGTGAGTGAGAGAGAGAGAGAAAGAGAAGCTGTGAATGAGAGAGAGAAAGAGAAGCTGTGTGTGTGTGAGAGAAAGAGAAGCTGTGAGTGACAGAGAGAGAAAGAGAAGCTGTGAGTGAGAGAAAGAGAAGCTGTGAGTGAGAGAGAGAGAAAGAGAAGCTGTGAATGAGAGAGAGAGAAAGAGAAGCTGTGAGAGAGAGAGAAGCTGTGTGTGAGAGAGTGAGAGAAAGAGAAGCTGTGAGTGAGAGAGAGAGAAAGAGAAGCTGTGAGTGAGAGAGAGAGAGAAAGAGAAGCTGTGAGTGAGAGAGAGAGAAAGAGAAGCTGTGTGTGTGTGAGAGAGAGAAAGAGAAGCTGTGAGTGAGTGAGAGAGAAAGAGAAGCTGTGTGTGTGTGTGAGAGAGAAGCTGAGAGTGAGAGAGAGAGAGAGAATGAGAAGGTGTGAGTGAGAGAGAGAGACAAAGAGAAGCTGTGTGTGTGAGAGAGAGAACGAGAAGCTGTGAGTGAGAGAGAGAGAGAAAGAGAAGCTGTGAGTGAGAGAGAGAGAGAAAGAGAAGCTGTGAGTGAGAGAGAGGGAGAGAAGATGTGAGTGTGTGAGAGAGAGAAAATCAGGGAGTGAGTAAGAGTGAGAGAGGGAAGCTGTGAGTGAGAGAGAGAGAAATAGAAGCTGTAAGTGAGAGAGAGAGAAAGAGAAACTGTGAGTGAAATAGAGAGAGAGAAGCTGTAAGTGAGAGAGAGAGAAAAGCTGTGTGTGTGAGAGAGAGAAAGAGAAGCTGTGAGTGAGAGAGAGAGAGAAAGAGAAGCTGTAAGTGAGAGAGAGAAAGAGATGCTGTGAGTAAGTGAGAGAGTGAGAAGATGTGAGTGAGTGAGAGAGAGAGAAGCTGGGAGTGAGTAAGAGAGAGAGAGAAGCTGTGAGTGAGAGAGAGAGAAAGGAAGAAAGAGAAGCTGTGAGTGAGAGAGAGTGAGAGAGAGAGAAGCTGTGAGTGAGTGAGAGAGAGAGAAGCTGTGAGTGAGAGAGAGAGAGAAAGAGAAGCTGTGAGTGAGATAGAGAGAGAGAACGAGAAGCTGTGAGTGTGAGAGAGAGAAAGAGATGCTGTGAGTGAGTGAGTGAGAGAGTGAGAAGCTGTGAGTGAGTGAGAGAGAGAGGAGCTGGGAGTGAGTAAGAGAGAGAGAAGCTGTGAGTGAGAGAGAGAGAGAGAAGCTGTGAGTGAGGGAGAGAGAGCAAGAGAAGCTATGCGTGAGAGAGAGAGAGAGAGAAGCTGTGAATGAGAGAGAGAGAAAAAGAAGCTGTGAGGGAGAGAGAGAGAGAAAGAGAAGTTGTGAGTGAGAGAGAGAGAGAAAGAAAGAGAAGCTGTGAGTGAGAGAGAGAGAGAAAGAGAAGCTGTGAATGAGAGAGAGAGAAAGAGAAGCTGTGTGAGAGAGAGAGAGAAAGAGAAGCTGTGAGTGACAGAGAGAGAGAAAGAGAAGCTGTGAGTGAGAGAAAGAGAAGCTGTGAGTGAGAGAGAGAGAGAGAGAGAAAGAGAAGCTGTGAATGAGAGAGAGAGAAAGAGAAGCTGTGTGTGTGAGAGAGAGAAAGAGAAGCTGTGAGTGAGAGAGAGAGAGAAAGAGAAGCTGTGAGTGAGTGAGAGAGAAAGAGAAGCTGTGTGTGTG
The DNA here is from genome assembly GCA_035047305.1 of Bradypodion pumilum. NCBI lineage: Eukaryota > Metazoa > Chordata > Lepidosauria > Squamata > Chamaeleonidae > Bradypodion > Bradypodion pumilum. Next base: position 226,249,724 of record JAWDJD010000002.1, on the reverse strand, counting down.
AGAGAGAGAGAAGCTGAGAGTGAGAGAGAGAGAATGAGAAGGTGTGAGTTAGAGAGAGAGACAAAGAGAAGCTGTGTGTGTGAGAGAGAGAACGAGAAGCTGTGAGTGAGAGAGAGAAAGAGAAGCTGTGAGTGAGAGAGAGGGAGAGAAGCTGTGAGTGTGTGTGAGAGACAAAATCAGGGAGTGAGTAAGAGAGAGAGAGGGAAGCTGTGAGTGAGAGAGAGAGAGAAATAGAAGCTGTAAGTGAGAGAGAGAGAAAGAGAAACTGTGAGTGAAAGAGAGAGAGAGAGAAGCTGTAAGTGAGAGAGAGAGAGAAGCTGTGTGTGTGAGAGAGAGAAAGAGAAGCTGTGAGTGAGAGAGAGAGATAGATAAGCTGTAAGTGAGAGAGAGAAAGAGATGCTGTGAGTAAGTGAGAGAGTGAGAAGATGTGAGTGAGTGAGAGAGAGAGAAGCTGGGAGTGAGTAAGAGAGAGAGAAGCTGTGAGTGAGAGAGAGAGAAAGAAAGAAAGAGAAGCTGCGAGTGAGAGAGAGTGAGAGAGAGAGAAGCTGTGAGTGAGTGAGAGAGAGAGAGATGCTGTGAGTGAGAGAGAGAGAGAAAGAGCTGTGAGTGAGAGAGAGAGAGAAAGAGAAGGTGTGAGTGAGAGAGAGAGAAAGAGAAGCTGTGAGTGAGAGAGAGAGAGAAAGAAAGAGAAGCTGTGAGTGAGAGAGAGAGAAAGAGAAGCTGTGAATGAGAGAGAGAGAAAGAGAAGCTGTGTGAGAGAGATAGAGAAAGAGAAGCTGTGAGTGAGAGAAAGAGAAGCTGTGAGTGAGAGAGAGTGAGAAAGAGAAGCTGTGAGTGAGAGAGAGAGAGAATGAGAAGCAGTGAATGAGAGAGAGAGAAAGAGAAGCTGTGTGAGAGAGAGAGAAGCTGTGAGTGAGAGAGAGAGAGAGAGAAAGAGAAGCTGTGAGTGAGAGAGAGAGAAATAGGTGTAAGTGAGTGAGAGAGAGAAAGAGAAGCTGTCAGTGAGAGGGAGAGAGAAGCTGTTAGTGAGAGAGAGAGAAGCTGTGAGTGACAGAGAGAGAGAAAGAGAAGCTGTGTGTGTGATAGAGAGAGAGAAAGAGAAGCTGAGCATGAGAGAGAGAGAGAAAGAGAAGCTGTAAGTGAGAGAGAGAGAGAGAAGCTGTGTGTGTGTGAGAGAGAGAAAGAGAAGCTGTGAGTGAGAGAGAGAGAGAGAAAGAGAAGCTGTGAGTGAGAGAGAGAGAAAGAGATGCTGTGAGTGAGTGAGTGAGAGAGTGAGAAGCTGTGAGTGAGAGAGAGAGAGGAGCTGGGAGTGAGTAAGAGAGAGAGAAGCTGTGAGTGAGAGAGAGAGAGAGAAGCTGTGAGTGAGGGAGAGAGAAAGAGAAGCTGTGAGTGAGAGAGAGAGAAAGAGAAGCTGTGAATGAGAGAGAGAGAAAAAGAAGCTGTGAGGGAGAGAGAGAGAGAGAAAGAGAAGCTGTGAGTGAGAGACAGAGAGAAAGAGAAGCTGTGAGTGAGAGAGAGAGAAAGAGAAGCTGTGAGTGAGAGAGAGAGAGAGAAAGAAAGAGAAGCTGTGAGTGAGAGAGAGAGAGAAAGAGAAGCTGTGAATGAGAGAGAGAAAGAGAAGCTGTGTGTGAGAGAGAGAAAGAGAAGCTGTGAGTGACAGAGAGAGAGAAAGAGAAGCTGTGAGTGAGAGAAAGAGAAGCTGTGAGTGAGAGAGAGAGAGAAAGAGAAGCTGTGAATGAGAGAGAAAGAGAAGCTGTGTGAGAGAGAGAGAAGCTGTGTGTGAGAGAGTGAGAGAAAGAGAAGCTGTGAGTGAGAGAGAGAGAAAGAGAAGCTGTGAGTGAGGGAGAGAGAGCAAGAGAAGCTGTGAGTGAGAGAGAGAAAGAGAAGCAGTGTGTGTGTGAGAGAGAGAAAGAGAAGCTCTGAGTGAGTGAGAGAGAAAGAGAAGCTGTGTGTGTGTGAGAGAGAGAGAAGCTGAGAGTGTGAGAGAGAGAGAGAATGAGAAGGTGTGAGTGAGAGAGAGAGACAAAGAGAAGCTGTGTGAGAGAGAGAGAACGAGAAGCTGTGAGTGAGAGAGAGAGAGAAAGAGAAGCTGTGAGTAAGAGAGAGGGAGAGAAGCTGTGAGTGTGTGAGAGAGAGAAAATCAGGGAGTGAGTAAGAGAGAGAGAGGGAAGCTGTGAGTGAGAGAGAGAGAAATAGAAGCTGTAAGTGAGAGAGAGAGAAAGAGAAACTGTGAGTGAAAGAGAGAGAGAGAAGCTGTAAGTGAGAGAGAGAGAAGCTGTGTGTGTGTGAGAGAGAAAGAGAAGCTGTGAGTGAGAGAGAGAGAGAAAGAGAAGCTGTAAGTGAGAGAGAGAAAGAGATGCTGTGAGTAAGTGAGAGAGTGAGAAGATGTGAGTGAGTGAGAGAGAGAGAAGCTGGGAGTGAGTAAGAGAGAGAGAGAAGCTGTGAGTGAGAGAGAGAGAAAGAAAGAAAGAGAAGCTGTGAGTGAGAGAGAGTGAGAGAGAGAGAAGCTGTGAGTGAGTGAGAGAGAGAGAAGCTGTGAGTGAGAGAGAGAGAGAAAGAGAAGGTGTGAGTGAGAGAGAGAGAGAGAAAGAGAAGCTGGTAGTGAGAGAGAGAGAGAGAAAGAAGGAGAAGCTGTGAGTGAGAGAGAGAGAAAGAGAAGCTGTGAATGAGAGAGAGAGAAAGAGAAGCTGTGTGAGAGAGATAGAGAAAGAGAAGCTGTGAGTGAGAGAAAGAGAAGCTGTGAGTGAGAGAGAGTGAGAAAGAGAAGCTGTGAGTGAGAGAGAGAGAAAGAGAAGCTGTGAATGAGAGAGAGAGAAAGAGAAGCTGTGTGTGAGAGAGAGAAGCTGTGAGTGAGAGAGAGAGAGGAAGAGAAGCTGTGAGTGAGAGAGAGAAATAGGTCTAAGTGAGTGAGAGAGAGAAAGAGAAGCTGTCAGTGAGAGAGAGAGAGAGAGAAGCTGTTAGTGAGAGAGAGAGAAGCTATGAGTGACAGCGAGAGAGAAAGAGAAGCTGTGTGTGTGATAGAGAGAGAGAAAGAGAAGCTGACCGTGAGAGAGAGAGAGAAAGAGAAGCTGTAAGTGAGAGAGAGAGAGAGAGAAGCTGTGTGTGTGAGAGAGAGAAAGAGAAGCTGTGAGTGAGAGAGAGATAGAGAAAGAGAAGCTGTGAGTGAGTGAGAGAGAAAGAGATGCTGTGAGTGATTGAGTGAGAGAGTGAGAAGCTGTGAGTGAGAGAGAGAGAAAGAGAAGCTGTGAATGAGAGTGAGAGAAAAAGAAGCTGTGAGGGAGAGAGAGAGAGAGAAAGAGAAGCTGTGAGTGAGAGAAAGAGAGAAAGAGAAGCTGTGAGTGAGAGAGAGAGAAAGAGAAGCTGTGAGTGAGAGAGAGAGAGAAAGAAAGAGAAGCTGTGAGTGTGAGAGAGAGAGAAAGAGAAGCTGTGAATGAGAGAGAGAAAGAGAAGCTGTGTGTGTGAGAGAGAAAGAGAAGCTGTGAGTGACAGAGAGAGAAAGAGAAGCTGTGAGTGAGAGAAAGAGAAGCTGTGAGTGAGAGAGAGAGAGAAAGAGAAGCTGTGAATGAGAGAGAGAGAAAGAGAAGCTGTGAGAGAGAGAGAAGCTGTGTGTGAGAGAGTGAGAGAAACAGAAGCTGTGAGTGAGAGAGAGAGAAAGAGAAGCTGTGAGTGAGAGAGAGAGAGAAAGAGAAGCTGTGAGTGAGAGAGAGAGAGAGAGAAGCTGTGAGGGAGAGAGAGAGAAAGAGAAGCTGTGAGTGAGAGAGAGAGAGAAAGAAAGAGAAGCTGTGAGTGAGAGAGAGAGAGAAAGAGAAGCTGTGAATGAGAGAGAGAAAGAGAAGCTGTGTGTGAGAGAGAGAAAGAGAAGCTGTGAGTGAGAGAGAGAGAGAAAGAGAAGCTGTGAGTGAGAGAGAGAGAGAGAAGCTGTGAGTGAGAGAGAGGGAGAGAAGCTGTGAGTGTGTGAGAGAGAGAAAATCAGGGAGTGAATAAGAGAGAGAGAGGGAAGCTGTGAGTGAGAGAGAGAGAAATAGAAGCTGTAAGTGAAAGAGAGAGAAAGAGAAACTGTGAGTGAAAGAGAGAGAGAGAAGCTGTAAGTGAGAGAGAGAGAAAAGCTGTGTGTGTGAGAGAGAGAAAGAGAAGCTGTGAGTGAGAGAGAGAGAGAAAAAGAAGCTGTAAGTGAGAGAGAGAAAGAGATGCTGTGAGTAAGTGAGAGAGTGAGAAGATGTGAGTGAGTGAGAGAGAGAGAAGCTGGGAGTGAGTAAGAGAGAGAGAGAAGCTGTGAGTGAGAGAGAGAGAAAGGAAGAAAGAGAAGCTGTGAGTGAGAGAGAGTGAGAGAGAGAGAAGCTGTGCATGAGTGAGAGAGAGAGAAGCTGTGAGTGAGAGAGAGAGAAAGAGAAGCTGTGAGTGAGAGAGAGAGAGAACGAGAAGCTGTGAGTGTGAGAGAGAGAAAGAGATGCTGTGAGTGAGTGAGTGAGAGAGTGAGAAGCTGTGAGTGAGTGAGAGAGAGAGGAGCTGGGAGTGAGTAAGAGAGAGAGAAGCTGTGAGTGAGAGAGAGAGAGAGAGAAGCTGTGAGTGAGGGAGAGAGAGCAAGAGAAGCTATGCGTGAGAGAGAGAGAAAGAGAAGCTGTGAATGAGAGAGAGAGAAAAAGAAGCTGTGAGGGAGAGAGAGAGAAAGAGAAGCTGTGAGTGAGAGAGAGAGAGAAAGAAAGAGAAGCTGTGAGTGAGAGAGAGAGAGAAAGAGAAGCTGTGAATGAGAGAGAGAGAAAGAGAAGCTGTGTGAGAGAGAGAGAGAAAGAGAAGCTGTGAGTGACAGAGAGAGAGAAAGAGAAGCTGTGAGTGAGAGAAAGAGAAGCTGTGAGTGAGAGAGAGAGAGAAAGAGAAGCTGTGAATGAGAGAGAGAGAAAGAGAAGCTGTGTGTGTGAGAGAGAGAAAGAGAAGCTGTGAGTGAGAGAGAGAGAAAGAGAAGCTGTGAGTGAGTGAGTGAGAGAGAAAGAGAAGCTGTGTGTGTGAGAGAGAGAGAAGCTGAGAGTGAGAGAGAGAGAATGAGAAGGTGTGAGTTAGAGAGAGAGACAAAGAGAAGCTGTGTGTGAGAGAGAGAGAACGAGAAGCTGTGAGTGAGAGAGAGAGAAAGAGAAGCTGTGAGTGAGAGAGAGGGAGAGAAGCTGTGAGTGTGTGTGAGAGAGAAAATCAGGGAGTGAGTAAGAGAGAGAGAGTGAAGCTGTGAGTGAGAGAGAGAGAGAAATAGAAGCTGTAAGTGAGAGAGAGAGAAAGAGAAACTGTGAGTGAAAGAGAGAGAGAGAAGCTGTAAGTGAGAGAGAGAGAGAGAGAAGCTGTGTGTGTGTGAGAGAGAAAGAGAAGCTGTGAGTGAGAGAGAGAGAGAAAGATAAGCTGTAAGTGAGAGAGAGAAAGAGATGCTGTGAGTAAGTGAGAGAGTGAGAAGATGTGAGTGAGTGAGAGAGAGAGAAGCTGGGAGTGAGTAAGAGAGAGAGAAGCTGTGAGTGAGAGAGAGAGAAAGAAAGAAAGAGAAGCTGTGAGTGAGGGAGAGAGAGAGAGAAGCTGTGAATGAGAGAGAGAGAAAAAGAAGCTGTGAGGGAGAGAGAGAGAGAAAGAGAAGCTGTGAGTGAGAGACAGAGAGAAAGAGAAGCTGTGAGTGAGAGAGAGAGAGAAAGAGAAGCTGTGAGTGAGAGAGAGAGAGAGAAAGAAAGAGAAGCTGTGAGTGAGAGAGAGAGAGAAAGAGAAGCTGTGAATGAGAGAGATAAAGAGAAGCTGTGTGTGAGAGAGAGAAAGAGAAGCTGTGAGTGACAGAGAGAGAAAAAGAGAAGCTGTGAGTGAGAGAAAGAGAAGCTGTGAGTGAGAGAGAGAGAGAAAGAGAAGCTGTGAATGAGAGAGAAAGAGAAGCTATGTGAGAGAGAGAGAAGCTGTGTGTGAGAGAGTGAGAGAAAGAGAAGCTGTGAGTGAGTGAGAGAGAAAGAGAAGCTGTGTGTGTGTGAGAGAGAGAGAAGCTGAGAGTGAGAGAGAGAGATAATGAGAAGCTGTGAGTGAGAGATAGAGACAAAGAGAAGCTGTGTGTGTGAGAGAGAGAGAACGAGAAGCTGTGAATGAGAGAGAGAGAGAAATAGGTGTAAGTGAGTGAGAGAGAGAAAGAGAAGCTGTCAGTGAGAGAGAGAGAAGCTGTTAGTGAGAGAGAGAGAAGCTGTGAGTGACAGAGAGAGAGAAAGAGAAGCTGTGTGCGTGAGAGAGAGAGAGAAAGAGAAGCTGTGAGTGAGAGAAAGAGAAGCTGTGAGTGAGAGAGAGAGAGAAAGAGAAGCTGTGAATGAGAGAGAAAGAGAAGCTGTGTGAGAGAGAGAGAAGCTGTGTGTGAGAGAGTGAGAGAAAGAGAAGCTGTGAGTGAGAGAGAGAGAAAGAGAAGCTGTGAGTGAGGGAGAGAGAGCAAGAGAAGCTGTGAGTGAGAGAGAGAAAGAGAAGCAGTGTGTGTGTGAGAGAGAGAAAGAGAAGCTCTGAGTGAGTGAGAGAGAAAGAGAAGCTGTGTGTGTGTGAGAGAGAGAGAAGCTGAGAGTGAGAGAGAGAGAGAGAATGAGAAGGTGTGAGTGAGAGAGAGAGACAAAGAGAAGCTGTGTGAGAGAGAGAGAACGAGAAGCTGTGATTGAGAGAGAGAGAGAAAGAGAAGCTGTGAGTAAGAGAGAGGGAGAGAAGCTGTGAGTGTGTGAGAGAGAGAAAATCAGGGAGTGAGTAAGAGAGAGAGAGGGAAGCTGTGAGTGAGAGAGAGAGAAATAGAAGCTGTAAGTGAGAGAGAGAGAAAGAGAAACTGTGAGTGAAAGAGAGAGAGAGAAGCTGTAAGTGAGAGAGAGAGAGAAGCTGTGTGTGTGTGAGAGAGAAAGAGAAGCTGTGAGTGAGAGAGAGAGAGAAAGAGAAGCTGTAAGTGAGAGAGAGAAAGAGATGCTGTGAGTAAGTGAGAGAGTGAGAAGATGTGAGTGAGTGAGAGAGAGAGAAGCTGGGAGTGAGTAAGAGAGAGAGAGAAGCTGTGAGTGAGAGAGAGAGAAAGAAAGAAAGAGAAGCTGTGAGTGAGAGAGAGTGAGAGAGAGAGAAGCTGTGAGTGAGTGAGAGAGAGAGAAGCTGTGAGTGAGAGAGAGAGAGAAAGAGAAGGTGTGAGTGAGAGAGAGAGAGAAAGAGAAGCTGGTAGTGAGAGAGAGAGAGAAAGAAGGAGAAGCTGTGAGTGAGAGAGAGAGAAAGAGAAGCTGTGAATGAGAGAGAGAGAAAGAGAAGCTGTGTGAGAGAGATAGAGAAAGAGAAGCTGTGAGTGAGAGAAAGAGAAGCTGTGAGTGAGAGAGAGTGAGAAAGAGAAGCTGTGAGTGAGAGAGAGAGAAAGAGAAGCTGTGAATGAGAGAGAGAGAAAGAGAAGCTGTGTGTGAGAGAGAGAAGCTGTGAGTGAGAGAGAGAGAGGAAGAGAAGCTGTGAGTGAGAGAGAGAAATAGGTCTAAGTGAGTGAGAGAGAGAAAGAGAAGCTGTCAGTGAGAGAGAGAGAGAGAGAAGCTGTTAGTGAGAGAGAGAGAAGCTATGAGTGACAGAGAGAGAAAGAGAAGCTGTGTGTGTGATAGAGAGAGAGAAAGAGAAGCTGACCATGAGAGAGAGAGAGAAAGAGAAGCTGTAAGTGAGAGAGAGAGAGAGAGAAGCTGTGTGTGTGAGAGAGAGAAAGAGAAGCTGTGAGTGAGAGAGAGATAGAGAAAGAGAAGCTGTGAGTGAGTGAGAGAGAAAGAGATGCTGTGAGTGATTGAGTGAGAGAGTGAGAAGCTGTGAGTGAGAGAGAGAGAGAGGAGCTGGGAGTGAGTAAGAGAGAAAGAAGCTGTGAGTGAGAGAGAGAGAAAGAAAGAAAGAAAGAGAAGCTGTGAGTGAGAGAGAGTGAGAGAGAGAGAAGCTGTGAGTGAGAGAGAGAAAAAGAGAAGCTATGAGTGAGAGAGAGAGAGAAAGAGAAGCTGTGAATGAGAGAGAGAGAAAAAGAAGCTGTGAGGGAGAGAGAGAGAAAGAGAAGCTGTGAGTGAGAGACAGAGAGAAAGAGAAGCTGTGAGTGAGAGAGAGAAAGAGAAGGTGTGTGTGTGTGTGAGAGAGAAAGAGAAGCTGTGAGTGAGTGAGAGAGAAAGAGAAGCTGTGTGTGTGTGTGAGAGAAGGAGAAGCTGTGAGTGAGAGAGAGAGAAAGAGAAGCTGTGAGTGAGAGAGAGAGAGAAAGAGAAGCTGTGAGTGAGAGAGAGAGAAGCTGTGAGTGACAGAGAGAGAGAGAGAAAGAGAAGCTGTGAGTGAGAGAAAGAGAAGCGGTGAGTGAGAGAGAGAGAGAAAGAGAAGCTGTGAATGAGAGAGAGAGAAAGAGAAGCTATGAGAGAGAGAGAAGCTGTGAGTGAGAGAGTGAGAGAAAGAGAAGCTGTGAGTGAGAGAGAGAGAGAGAAGCTGTGAGTGAGAGAGAGAGAGCAAGAGAAGCTGTGAGTGAGAGAGAGAAAGAGAAGGTGTGTGTGTGTGAGAGAGAAAGAGAAGCTGTGAGTGAGTGAGAGAGAAAGAGAAGCTGTGTGTGTGTGTGAGAGAAGGAGAAGCTGTGAGTGAGAGAGAGAGAGAAAGAGAAGCTGTGAGTGAGAGAGAGAGAGAAAGAGAAGCTGTGAGTGAGAGAGAGGGAGAGAAGCTGTGAGTGGGTGAGAGAGAGAAAATCAGGGAGTGAGTAAGAGAGAGAGGGAAGCTGTGAGTGATTGAGAGAGAGAAATAGAAGCTGTAAGTGAGAGAAAGAGAAACTGTGAGTGAAAGAGAGAGAGAAGCTGTGAGTGAGAGAGAAAGAGAAAGAGAAGCTGTGAGTGAGAGTGAGAGAGAAAGAGAAGCTGTGTGAGTGATAGAGAGAGAGAAAGAGAAGCTGAGAGTGAGTGAGAGAGAGAAAGAGATGGTGTAAGGGAGAGAGAGAGAAGCTGTGTGTGTGTGAGAGAGAAAGAAAAGCTGTGAGTGAGAGAGAGAGAGAGAAAGAGAAGCTGTGAGTGTGTGTGAGAGAGAGTGAGAAGCTGTGTGTGTGTGAGAGAGAAGCTGGGAGTGAGTAAGAGAGAGAGAGAAGCTGTGTGTGAGAGAGAGAAGCTGTGAGTGTGAGAGAGAGAGAAAGAGAAGCTGTGAGTGAGAGAGAGTGAGAGAGAGAAGCTGTGAGTGAGTGAGAGAGAGAAGCTGTGTGTGTGTGAGAGAGAAAGAGAAGCTGTAAGTGAGAGAGAGTGAGAAAGAGAGAAGCTGTGAGTGAGAGAGTGAGAGAAATAGAAGCTGTGAGTGAGAGAGAGAGGGAAAGAGAAGCTGTGAGTGAGTGAGAGAGAAAGAGAAGCTGTGTGTGTGTGAGAGAGAGAGAAGCTGAGAGTGAGAGAGAGAGATAATGAGAAGCTGTGAGTGAGAGATAGAGACAAAGAGAAGCTGTGTGTGTGAGAGAGAGAGAACGAGAAGCTGTGAATGAGAGAGAGAAATAGGTGTAAGTGAGTGAGAGAGAGAAAGAGAAGCTGTCAGTGAGAGAGAGAGAGAGAAGCTGTTAGTGAGAGAGAGAAGCTGTGAGTGACAGAGAGAGAGAAAGAGAAGCTGTGTGCGTGAGAGAGAGAGAGAAAGAGAAGCTGTAAGTGAGAGAGAGAGAGAAGCTGTGTGTGTGTGAGAGAGAGAAAGAGAAGCTGTGAGTGATAGAGAGAGAGAAAGAGAAGCTGTGAGTGAGAGAGAGAGAGAAAGAGATGCTGTGAGTGAGTGAGTGAGAGAGTGAGAAGCTGTGAGTGAGAGAGAGAGGAGCTGGGAGTGAGTAAGAGAGAGAGAAGCTGTGAGTGAGAGAGAGAGAGAGAAGCTGTGAGTGAGGGAGAGAGAGAAAGAGAAGCTGTGAGTGAGAGAGAGAGAAAGAGAAGCTGTGAATGAGAGAGAGAGAAAAAGAAGCTGTGAGGGAGAGAGAGAGAGAGAAAGAGAAGCTGTGAGTGAGAGACAGAGAGAAAGAGAAGCTGTGAGTGAGAGAGAGAGAGAAAGAGAAGCTGTGAGTGAGAGAGAGAGAGAGAAAGAAAGAGAAGCTCTGAGTGAGTGAGAGAGAAAGAGAAGCTGTGTGTGTGTGAGAGAGAGAGAAGCTGAGAGTGAGAGAGAGAGAGAGAATGAGAAGGTGTGAGTGAGAGAGAGAGACAAAGAGAAGCTGTGTGAGAGAGAGAGAACGAGAAGCTGTGAGTGAGAGAGAGAGAGAAAGAGAAGCTGTGAGTAAGAGAGAGGGAGAGAAGCTGTGAGTGTGTGAGAGAGAGAAAATCAGGGAGTGAGTAAGAGAGAGGGAAGCTGTGAGTGAGAGAGAGAGAAATAGAAGCTGTAAGTGAGAGAGAGAGAAAGAGAAACTGTGAGTGAAAGAGAGAGAGAGAAGCTGTAAGTGAGAGAGAGAGAAGCTGTGTGTGTGTGAGAGAGAAAGAGAAGCTGTGAGTGAGAGAGAGAGAGAGAAAGAGAAGCTGTAAGTGAGAGAGAGAAAGAGATGCTGTGAGTAAGTGAGAGAGTGAGAAGATGTGAGTGAGTGAGAGAGAGAGAAGCTGGGAGTGAGTAAGAGAGAGAGAGAAGCTGGGAGTGAGAGAGAGAGAAAGAAAGAAAGAGAAGCTGTGAGTGAGAGAGAGTGAGAGAGAGAGAAGCTGTGAGTGAGTGAGAGAGAGAGAAGCTGTGAGTGAGAGAGAGAGAGAAAGAGAAGGTGTGAGTGAGAGAGAGAGAGAAAGAGAAGCTGGTAGTGAGAGAGAGAGAGAGAAAGAAGGAGAAGCTGTGAGTGAGAGAGTGAGAAAGAGAAGCTGTGAATGAGAGAGAGAGAAAGAGAAGCTGTGTGAGAGAGATAGAGAAAGAGAAGCTGTGAGTGAGAGAAAGAGAAGCTGTGAGTGAGAGAGAGTGAGAAAGAGAAGCTGTGAGTGAGAGAGAGAGAAAGAGAAGCTGTGAATGAGAGAGAGAGAAAGAGAAGCTGTGTGTGAGAGAGAGAAGCTGTGAGTGAGAGAGAGAGAGGAAGAGAAGCTGTGAGTGAGAGAGAGAAATAGGTCTAAGTGAGTGAGAGAGAGAAAGAGAAGCTGTCAGTGAGAGAGAGAGAGAGAGAAGCTGTTAGTGAGAGAGAGAGAAGCTATGAGTGACAGAGAGAGAAAGAGAAGCTGTGTGTGTGATAGAGAGAGAGAAAGAGAAGCTGACCGTGAGAGAGAGAGAGAAAGAGAAGCTGTAAGTGAGAGAGAGAGAGAGAGAAGCTGTGTGTGAGAGAGAGAAAGAGAAGCTGTGAGTGAGAGAGAGATAGAGAAAGAGAAGCTGTGAGTGAGTGAGAGAGAAAGAGATGCTGTGAGTGATTGAGTGAGAGAGTGAGAAGCTGTGAGTGAGAGAGAGAGAGAGGAGCTGGGAGTGAGTAAGAGAGAAAGAAGCTGTGAGTGAGAGAGAGAGAAAGAAAGAAAGAGAAGCTGTGAGTGAGAGAGAGTGAGAGAGAGAGAAGCTGTGAGTGAGAGAGAGAGAGAAAGAGAAGCTGTGAGTGAGAGAGAGAGAGAAAGAGAATCTGTGAATGAGAGAGAGAGAAAAAGAAGCTGTGAGGGAGAGAGAGAGAAAGAGAAGCTGTGAGTGAGAGACAGAGAGAAAGAGAAGCTGTGAGTGAGAGAGAGAAAGAGAAGGTGTGTGTGTGTGAGAGAGAAAGAGAAGCTGTGAGTGAGTGAGAGAGAAAGAGAAGGTGTGTGTGTGAGAGAGAGAAAGAGAAGCTGTGAGTGAGAGAGAGAAAGAGAAGGTGTGTGTGTGTGAGAGAGAAAGAGAAGCTGTGAGTGAGAGAGAGAAAGAGAAGGTGTGTGTGTGTGAGAGAGAAAGAGAAGCTGTGAGTGAGAGAGAGAGAGAAAGAGAAGCTGTGAGTGAGAGAGAGAGAAGCTGTGAGTGACAGAGAGAGAGAGAGAAAGAGAAGCTGTGAGTGAGAGAAAGAGAAGCGGTGAGTGAGAGAGAGAGAGAAAGAGAAGCTGTGAATGAGAGAGAGAGAAAGAGAAGCTATGAGAGAGAGAGAAGCTGTGAGTGAGAGAGTGAGAGAAAGAGAAGCTGTGAGTGAGAGAGAGAGAGAGAGAAGCTGTGAGTGAGAGAGAGAGAGCAAGAGAAGCTGTGAGTGAGAGAGAGAAAGAGAAGGTGTGTGTGTGTGAGAGAGAAAGAGAAGCTGTGAGTGAGTGAGAGAGAAAGAGAAGCTGTGTGTGTGTGTGAGAGAAGGAGAAGCTGTGAGTGAGAGAGAGAGAGAAAAAGAGAAGCTGTGAGTGAGAGAGAGAGAGAAAGAGAAGCTGTGAGTGAGAGAGAGGGAGAGAAGCTGTGAGTGGGTGAGAGAGAGAAAATCAGGGAGTAAGAGAGAGAGAGGGAAGCTGTGAGTGATTGAGAGAGAGAAATAGAAGCTGTAAGTGAGAGAAAGAGAAACTGTGAGTGAAAGAGAGAGAGAAGCTGTGAGTGAGAGAGAGAGAGAAAGAGAAGCTGTGAGTGAGAGTGAGAGAGAAAGAGAAGCTGTGTGAGTGATAGAGAGAGAGAAAGAGAAGCTGAGAGTGAGTGAGAGAGAGAAAGAGATGGTGTAAGGGAGAGAGAGAGAAGCTGTGTGTGTGAGAGAGAGAAAGAAAAGCTGTGAGTGAGTGAGAGAGAGAGAGAGAAAGAGAAGCTGTGAGTGTGTGTGAGAGAGAGTGAGAAGCTGTGTGTGTGTGAGAGAGAAGCTGGGAGTGAGTAAGAGAGAGAGAGAAGCTGTGTGTGAGAGAGAGAAGCTGTGAGTGTGTGAGAGAGAGAAAGAGACGCTGTGAGTGAGAGAGAGTGAGAGAGAGAGAAGCTGTGAGTGAGTGAGAGAGAGAAGCTGTGTGTGTGTGAGAGAGAAAGAGAAGCTGTAAGTGAGAGAGAGTGAGAAAGAGAGAAGCTGTGAGTGAGAGAGTGAGAGAAATAGAAGCTGTGAGTGAGAGAGAGAGGGAAAGAGAAGCTGTGAGTGAGTGAGAGAGAAAGAGAAGCTGTGTGTGTGTGAGAGAGAGAGAAGCTGAGAGTGAGAGAGAGAGATAATGAGAAGCTGTGAGTGAGAGATAGACAAAGAGAAGCTGTGTGTGTGAGAGAGAGAGAACGAGAAGCTGTGAATGAGAGAGAGAGAGAAATAGGTGTAAGTGAGTGAGAGAGAGAAAGAGAAGCTGTCAGTGAGAGAGAGAGAGAGAAGCTGTTAGTGAGAGAGAGAGAAGCTGTGAGTGACAGAGAGAGAGAAAGAGAAGCTGTGTGCATGAGAGAGAGAGAGAAAGAGAAGCTGTAAGTGAGAGAGAGAGAGAAGCTGTGTGTGTGTGAGAGAGAGAAAGAGAAGCTGTGAGTGATAGAGAGAGAGAAAGAGAAGCTGTGAGTGAGAGAGAGAGAGAAAGAGATGCTGTGAGTGAGTGAGTGAGAGAGTGAGAAGCTGTGAGTGAGAGAGAGAGGAGCTGGGAGTGAGTAAGAGAGAGAGAAGCTGTGAGTGAGAGAGAGAGAGAGAAGCTGTGAGTGAGGGAGAGAGAGAAAGAGAAGCTGTGAGTGAGAGAGAGAGAAAGAGAAGCTGTGAATGAGAGAGAGAGAAAAAGAAGCTGTGAGGGGGAGAGAGAGAGAGAAAGAGAAGCTGTGAGTGAGAGACAGAGAGAAAGAGAAGCTGTGAGTGAGAGAGAGAGAGAAAGAGAAGCTGTGAGTGAGAGAGAGAGAGAGAAAGAAAGAGAAGCTGTGAGTGAGAGAGAGAGAGAAAGAGAAGCTGTGAATGAGAGAGAGAAAGAGAAGCTGTGTGTGAGAGAGAGAAAGAGAAGCTGTGAGTGACAGAGAGAGAGAAAGAGAAGCTGTGAGTGAGAGAAAGAGAAGCTGTGAGTGAGAGAGAGAGAAAGAGAAGCTGTGAATGAGAGAGAGAGAAAGAGAAGCTGTGTGAGAGAGAGAGAAGCTGTGAGTGAGAGAGTGAGAGAAAGAGAAGCTGTGAGTGAGAGAGAGAGAAAGAGAAGCTGTGAGTGAGAGAGAGAGAGCAAGAGAAGCTGTGAGTGAGAGAGAGAGAAAGAGAAGCTGTGTGTGTGTGAGAGAGAGAAAGAGAAGCTGTGAGTGAGTGAGAGAGAAAGAGAAGCTGTGTGTGTGAGAGAGAGAGAAGCTGAGAGTGAGAGAGAGAGAGAGAATGAGAAGGTGTGAGTGAGAGAGAGAGACAAAGAGAAGCTGTGTGTGAGAGAGAGAGAACGAGAAGCTGTGAGTGAGCGAGAGAGAGAAAGGGAAGCTGTGAGTGAGAGAGAGAGAGAAAGAGAAGCTGTGAGTGAGAGAGAGGGAGGGAAGCTGTGAGTGTGTGAGAGAGAGAAAATCAGGGAGTGAGAGAGAGAGAAAGAGAAACTGTGAGTGAAAGAGAGAGAGAAGCTGTAAGTGAGAGAGAGAGAGAAGCTGTGTGTGTGAGAGAGAGAAAGAGAAGCTGTGAGTGAGAGAGAGAGAGAAAGAGAAGCTGTAAGTAAGAGAGAGAAAGAGATGCTGTGAGTAAGTGAGAGAGTGAGAAGATGTGAGTGAGTGAGTGAGAGAGAAGCTGGGAGTGAGTAAGAGAGAGAGAGAAGCTGTGAGTGAGAGAGAGAGAAAGAAAGAAAGAGAAGCTGTGAGTGAGAGAGAGTGAGAGAGAGAGAAGCTGTGAGTGAGAGAGAGAGAGAGAGAAGCTGTGAGTGAGAGAGAGAGAGAAAGAGCTGTGAGTGAGAGAGAGAGAGAAAGAAAGAGAAGGTGTTTGTGTGAGAGAGAGAAAGAGAAGCTGTGAGTGAGAGAGAGAGAGAAAGAAAGAGCAGCTGTGAGTGAGAGAGAGAGAGAAAGAGAAGCTGTGAATGAGAGAGAGAGAAAGAGAAGCTGTGTGAGAGAGATAGAGAAAGAGAAGCTGTGAGTGAGAGAAAGAGAAGCTGTGAGTGAGAGAGAGTGAGAAAGAGAAGCTGTGAGTGAGAGAGAGAGAGAGAAAGAGAAGCTGTGAATGAGAGAGAGAGAAAGAGAAGCTGTGTGAGAGAGAGAGAAGCTGTGAGTGAGAGAGAGAGAGAAAGTGAAGCTGTGAGTGAGAGAGAGAAATAGGTGTAAGTGAGTGAGAGAGAGGAAGAGAAGCTGTCAGTGAGAGAGAGAGAGAAGCTGTTAGTGAGAGAGAGAGAAGCTGTGAGTGACAGAGAGAGAGAAAGAGAAGCTGTGTGTGTGATAGAGAGAGAGAAAGAGAAGCTGAGCGTGAGAGAGAGAGAGAGAAAGAGCAGCTGTAAGTGAGAGAGAGAGAAGCTGTGTGTGTGAGAGAGAGAAAGAGAAGCTGTGAGTGAGAGAGAGATAGAGAAAGAGAAGCTGTGAGTGAGTGAGAGAGAAAGAGATGCTGTGAGTGATTGAGTGAGAGAGTGAGAAGCTGTGAGTGAGGGAGAGAGAGAGGAGCTGGGAGTGAGTAAGAGAGAGAGAAGCTGTGAGTGAGAGAGAGAGAAAGAAAGAAAGAGAAGCTGTGAGTGAGAGAGAGTGAGAGAGAGAGAAGCTGTGAGTGAGAGAGAGAGAGAAAGAGAAGCTGTGAGTGAGAGAGAGAGAGAAAGAGAAGCTGTGAATGAGAGAGAGAGAAAAAGAAGCTGTGAGGGAGAGAGAGAGAGAAAGACAAGCTGTGAGTGAGAGACAGAGAGAAAGAGAAGCTGTGAGTGAGAGAGAGAGAGAGAAAGAGAAGCTGTGAGTGAGAGAGAGAGAGAGAAAGAAAGAGAAGCTGTGAGTGAGAGAGAGAGAAAGAGAAGCTGTGAATGAGAGAGAGAGAAAGAGAAGCTGTGTGTGAGAGAGAGAGAAGCTGTGAGTGACAAATAGAGAGAGAAAGAGAAGCTGTGAGTGAGAGAAAGAGAAGCTGTGAGTGAGAGAGAGAGAGAAAGAGAAGCTGTGAATGAGAGAGAGAGAGAAAGAGAAGCTGTGAGAGAGAGAGAGAAGCTGTGAGTGAGAGAGTGAGAGAAAGAGAAGCTGTGAGTGAGAGAGAGATAGAGAGAAGCTGTTGGTGAGAGAGAGAGAGCAAGAGAAGCTGTGAGTGAGAGAGAGAAAGAGAAGGTGTGTGTGTATGAGAGAGAGAAAGAGAAGCTGTGAGTGAGTGAGAGAGAGAAAGAGAAGCTGTGAGTGAGAGAGAGGGAGAGAAGCTGTGAGTGTGTGAGAGAGAGAAAATCAGGGAATGAGTAAGAGAGAGAGGGAAGCTGTGAGTGATTGAGAGAGAGAAATAGAAGCTGTAAGTGAGAGAGAGAAAGAGAAACTGTGAGTGAAAGAGAGAGAAGCTGTGAGTGAGAGAGAGAGAGAGAAAGAGAAGCTGTGAGTGAGAGTGAGAGAGAAAGAGAAGCTGTGTGAGTGATAGAGAGAGATAAAGAGAAGCTGAGAGTGAGTGAGAGAGAGAAAGAGATGCTGTAAGGGAGAGAGAGAGAAGCTGTGTGTGTGTGAGAGAGAGAAAGAAAAGCTGTGAGTGAGAGAGAGAGAGAGAAAGAGAAGCTGTGAGTGTGTGTGAGAGAGAGTGAGAAGCTGTGTGTGTGTGAGAGAGAAGCTGGGAGTGAGTAAGAGAGAGAGAGAAGCTGTGAGAGAGAGAGAGAAGCTGTGAGTGTGAGAGAGAGAGAAAGAGAAGCTGTGAGTGAGAGAGAGTGAGAGTGAGAGAAGCTGTGAGTGAGTGAGAGAGAGAAGCTGTGTGTGTGTGAGAGAGAAAGAGAAGCTGTAAGTGAGAGAGAGTGAGAAAGTGAGAAGCTGTGAGTGAGAGAGTGAGAGAAATAGAAGCTGTGAGTGAGAGAGAGAGGGAAAGAGAAGCTGTGAGTGAGAGAGAGAAATAATGAGAAGCTGTGAGTGAGAGATAGAGACAAAGAGAAGCTGTGTGTGTGAGAGAGAGAACGAGAAGCTGTGAGTGAGAGAGAGAGAGAGAAAGAGAAGCTGTGAGTGAGAGAAAGAGAAGCTGTGAGTGAGAGAGAGAGAAAGAGAAGCTGTGAATGAGAGAGAGAGAAAGAGAAGCTGTGAGTGAGAGAGTGAGAGAAAGAGAAGCTGTGAGTGAGAGAGAGAGAAAGAGAAGCTGTGAGTGAGAGAGAGAGAGCAAGAGAAGCTGTGAGTGAGAGAGAGAGAAAGAGAAGCTGTGTGTGTGTGAGAGAGAGAAAGAGAAGCTGTGAGTGAGTGAGAGAGAAAGAGAAGCTGTGTGTGTGAGAGAGAGAAGCTGAGAGTGAGAGAGAGAGAGAGAATGAGAAGGTGAGAGTGAGAGAGAGAGACAAAGAGAAGCTGTGTGTGAGAGAGAGAGAACGAGAAGCTGTGAGTGAGAGAGAGAGAGAAAGAGAAGCTGTGAGTGAGAGAGAGAGAGAAAGAGAAGCTGTGAGTGAGAGAGAGGGAGGGAAGCTGTGAGTGTGTGAGAGAGAGAAAATCAGGGAGTGAGAGAGAGAGAAAGAGAAACTGTGAGTGAAAGAGAGAGAGAGAAGCTGTAAGTGAGAGAGAGAGAAGCTGTGAGTGAGTGAGAGAGAGAGAAGCTGTGAGTGAGAGAGAGAGAGAGAAAGAGCTGTGAGTGAGAGAGAGAGAGAAAGAGAAGGTGTGAGTGAGAGAGAGAGAGAAAGAGAAGCTGTGAGTGAGAGAGAGAGAGAGAAAGAAAGAGAAGCTGTGAGTGAGAGAGAGAGAGAAAGAGAAGCTGTGAATGAGAGAGAGAGAAAGAGAAGCTGTGTGAGAGAGATAGAGAAAGAGAAGCTGTGAGTGAGAGAAAGAGAAGCTGTGAGTGAGAGAGAGTGAGAAAGAGAAGCTGTGAGTGAGAGAGAGAGAGAAAGAGAAGCTGTGAATGAGAGAGAGAGAAAGAGAAGCTGTGTGAGAGAGAGAGAAGCTGTGAGTGAGAGAGAGAGAGAAAGTGAAGCTGTGAGTGAGAGAGAGAAATAGGTGTAAGTGAGTGAGAGAGAGAAAGAGAAGCTGTCAGTGAGAGAGAGAGAGAGAAGCTGTTAGTGTGAGAGAGAGAAGCTGTGAGTGACAGAGAGAGAGAAAGAGAAGCTGTGTGTGTGATAGAGAGAGAGAAAGAGAAGCTGAGCGTGAGAGAGAGAGAGAGAAAGTGAAGCTGTAAGTCAGAGAGAGAGAGAAGCTGTGTGTGTGTGAGAGAGAAAGAGAAGCTGTGAGTGAGAGAGAGATAGAGAAAGAGAAGCTGTGAGTGAGTGAGAGAGAAAGAGATGCTGTGAGTGATTGAGTGAGAGAGTGAGAAGCTGTGAGTGAGAGAGAGAGAGAGGAGCTGGGAGTGAGTAAGAGAGAGAGAAGCTGTGAGTGAGAGAGAGAGAAAGAAAGAAAGAGAAGCTGTGAGTGAGAGAGAGTGAGAGAGAGAGAAGCTGTGAGTGAGAGAGAGAGAGAAAGAGAAGCTGTGAGTGAGAGAGAGTGAGAGTGGGAGAAGCTGTGAGTGAGTGAGAGAGAGAAGCTGTGTGTGTGTGAGAGAGAAAGAGAAGCTGTAAGTGAGAGAGAGTGAGAAAGAGAGAAGCTGTGAGTGAGAGAGTGAGAGAAATAGAAGCTGTGAGTGAGAGAGAGAGGGAAAGAGAAGCTGTGAGTGAGTGAGAGAGAAAGAGAAGCTGTGTGTGTGAGAGAGAGAGAGAAGCTGAGAGTGAGAGAGAGAAATAATGAGAAGCTGTGAGTGAGAGATAGAGACAAAGAGAAGCTGTGTGTGAGAGAGAGAGAACGAGAAGCTGTGAGTGAGAGAGAGAGAGAAAGAGAAGCTGTGAGTGAGAGAAAGAGAAGCTGTGAGTGAGAGAGAGAGAAAGAGAAGCTGTGAATGAGAGAGAGAGAAAGAGAAGCTGTGTGTGAGAGAGAGAAGCTGTGAGTGAGAGAGTGAGAGAAAGAGAAGCTGTGAGTGAGAGAGAGAGAAAGAGAAGCTGTGAGTGAGAGAGAGAGAGCAAGAGAAGCTGTGAGTGAGAGAGAGAGAAAGAGAAGCTGTGTGTGTGTGAGAGAGAGAAAGAGAAGCTGTGAGTGAGTGAGAGAGAAAGAGAAGCTGTGTGTGTGAGAGAGAGAGAAGCTGAGAGTGAGAGAGAGAGAGAATGAGAAGGTGTGAGTGAGAGAGAGAGACAAAGAGAAGCTGTGTGTGAGAGAGAGAGAACGAGAAGCTGTGAGTGAGAGAGAGAGAGAAAGAGAAGCTGTGAGTGAGAGAGAGAGAGAAAGAGAAGCTGTGAGTGAGAGGGAGGGAGGGAAGCTGTGAGTGTGTGAGAGAGAGAAAATCAGGGAGTGAGAGAGAGAGAAAGAGAAACTGTGAGTGAAAGAGAGAGAGAGAAGCTGTAAGTGAGAGAGAGAGAGAAGCTGTGTGTGTGTGAGAGAGAAAGAGAAGCTGTGAGTGAGAGAGAGAGAGAAAGAGAAGCTGTAAGTGAGAGAGAGAAAGAGATGCTGTGAGTAAGTGAGAGAGTGAGAAGATGTGAGTGAGTGAGTGAGAGAGAAGCTGGGAGTGAGTAAGAGAGAGAGAGAAGCTGTGAGTGAGAGAGAGAGAAAGAAAGAAAGAGAAGCTGTGAGTGAGAGAGAGTGAGAGTGAGAGAAGCTGTGAGTGAGAGAGAGAGAGAGAGAAGCTGTGAGTGAGAGAGAGAGAGAAAGAGCTGTGAGTGAGAGAGAGAGAGAAAGAGAAGGTGTGAGTGAGAGAGAGAGAGAAAGAGAAGCTGTGAGTGAGAGAGAGAGAAAGAAAGAGAAGCTGTGAGTGAGAGAGAGAGAGAAAGAGAAGCTGTGAATGAGAGAGAGAGAAAGAGAAGCTGTGTGAGAGAGATAGAGAAAGAGAAGCTGTGAGTGAGAGAAAGAGAAGCTGTGAGTGAGAGAGAGTGAGAAAGAGAAGCTGTGAGTGAGAGAGAGAGAGAAAGAGAAGCTGTGAATGAGAGAGAGAGAAAGAGAAGCTGTGAGAGAGAGAGAGAAGCTGTGAGTGAGAGAGAGAGAGAAAGTGAAGCTGTGAGTGAGAGAGAGAAATAGGTGTAAGTGAGTGAGAGAGAGAAAGAGAAGCTGTCAGTGAGAGAGAGAGAGAAGCTGTTAGTGAGAGAGAGAGAAGCTGTGAGTGACAGAGAGAGAGAAAGAGAAGCTGTGTGTGTGATAGAGAGAGAGAAAGAGAAGCTGAGCGTGAGAGAGAGAGAGAGAAAGTGAAGCTGTAAGTGAGAGAGAGAGAGAAGCTGTGTGTGTGAGAGAGAGAAAGAGAAGCTGTGAGTGAGAGAGAGATAGAGAAAGAGAAGCTGTGAGTGAGTGAGAGAGAAAGAGATGCTGTGAGTGATTGAGTGAGAGAGTGAGAAGCTGTGAGTGAGAGAGAGAGAGGAGCTGGGAGTGAGTAAGAGAGAGAGAAGCTGTGAGTGAGAGAGAGAGAAAGAAAGAAAGAGAAGCTGTGAGTGAGAGAGAGTGAGAGAGAGAGAAGCTGTGAGTGAGAGAGAGAGAGAGAGAAGCTGTGAGTGAGAGAGAGAGAGAAAGAGCTGTGAGTGAGAGAGAGAGAGAAAGAGAAGGTGTGAGTGAGAGAGAGAGAGAAAGAGAAGCTGTGAGTGAGAGAGAGAGAAAGAAAGAGAAGCTGTGAGTGAGAGAGAGAGGGAAAGAGAAGCTGTGAGTGAGTGAGAGAGAAAGAGAAGCTGTGTGTGTGAGAGAGAGAGAAGCTGAGAGTGAGAGAGAGAAATAATGAGAAGCTGTGAGTGAGAGATAGAGACAAAGAGAAGCTGTGTGTGAGAGAGAGAGAACGAGAAGCTGTGAGAGAGAGAGAGAGAAAGAGAAGCTGTGAGTGAGAGAGAGAGAAAGAGAAGCTGTGAGTGAGAGGGAGGGAGAGAAGCTGTGAGTGTGTGAGAGACAGAAAATCAGGGAGTGAGTAAGAGAGAGAGAGGGAAGCTGTGAGTGAGAGAGAGAGAAATAGAAGCTGTAAGTGAGAGAGAGAGAAAGAGAAACTGTGAGTGAAAGAGAGAGAGAGAAGCTGTGAGTGAGAGAGAGAGAGAAAGAAAGAGAAGCTGTGAGTGAGAGCGATAGAGAAAGAGAAGCTGTGTGAGTGATAGAGAGAGAGAAAGAGAAGCTGAGAGTGAGAGAGAGAGAGAAAGAGATGCTGTAAGTGAGAGAGAGAGAAGCTGTTTGTGAGAGAGAGAGAAAGAGAAGCTGTGAGTGAGAGAGAGAGGGAGAAAGAGAAGCTGTGAGTGAGAGAGAGAGAGTGAGAAGCTGTGTATTTGAGAGAGAGAGAAGCTGCGAGTGAGTAAGAGAGAGAGAGAGAAGCTGTGAGAGAGAGAAGCTGTGAGTGAGAGAGAGAGAAAGAGAAGCTGTGAGTGAAAGAGAGTGAGAGAGAAAGAGAAGCTGTGAGTGAGAGAGAGAAAGAGAGAGAGAGAAGCTGTGAGTGAGAGAGAGAGAGAGAGAAGCTGTGAGTGAGAGAGAGAGAAGCTGTGAGTGAGTGAGAGAGAGAGAATTAGGGAGTGAGTAAGAGAGAGAGAGAGAAGCTGTGAGTGAGAGAGAGAGAAATAGAAGCTGTAAGTGAGAGAGAGAAGCTGTGTGTGTGAGAGAGAGAGAAGCTGTGAGAGAGAGAGAGAGAGAGAGATGCTGTGAGTGAGAGAGAGAGAGAAAGAAGCTGTGTGTGTGAGAGAGAGAAAGAGAAGCTGAGTGACAGAGAGAGACAGAGAAGCTGTGAGTGAGAGAGAGAGAGAAAAAGAAGCTGTGTGTGTGTGAGAGAGAAAGAGAATCTGTGAGTGAGAGAGAGAGAAAGTGAAGCTGTGAGTAACAGAGAGAGAGAAAGAGAAGCTATGAGTGAGTGAGAGAGAGAGAAGCTGTGAGTGAGTGATTGAGAGAGAGAGAAGCTGTGAGTGAGAGAGAGAGAAAGAAGCTGTAGGTGAGAGAGAGAAAAAGAAGTTGTGAGTGAGAGAGAGAGAGAGAGAAGCTGTGAGTGAGAGAGAGAAGAAGCTGTGAGTGAGAGAGAGAGAGAAGCTGTGAGTGAGAGAGAGAAAGAGAAGCTGTGTGTGTGAGAGAGAGAGAAAGAGAAGCTGTGAGTGAGTAAGAGAGAAAGAGAAGCTGTGTCTGAGAGAGAGAGAAAGAGAAGCTGAGAGTGAGAGAGAGAGAATGAGAAGTTGTGAGTGAGTGAGAGAGAGAGAAGCTGTGAGTGAGTGAGAGAGAGAAAGATCAGCTGTGAGCGAGAGCGAGAGAGAAAGAGCTGTGTGAGTGATAGAGAGAGAAAGAGAAGCTGAGAGTGAGAGAGAGAGAGAAAGAGATGCTGTAAGTGAGAGAGAGAGAGAAGCTGTGTGTGTGTGAGAGAGAAAGAGAAGCTGTGAGTGAGAGAGAGAGAGATAGAGAAAGAGAAGATTTGAGTGAGAGAGAGAGAGGAAGAGAAGCTGTGAGTGAGTGAGTGAGAGAGTGAGAAGCTGTGTGTGAGAGAGAGAGAAGCTGGGAGTGAGTAAGAGAGAGAGAGAGAAGCTGTGAGTGAGTGAGAGAGAAGCTGTGAGTGAGAGAGAGAGAGAGAAGCTGTGAGTGAGAGAGAGTGAGAGAGAAAGAGAAGCTGTGAGTGAGAGAGAGAAAGAGAGAGAGAGAAGCTGTGAGTGAGAGAGAGAGACAAAGAGAAGCTGTGTGTGAGAGAGAGAGAAAGAGAAGCTGTGAGTGAGAGAGAGAGAAGCTGTGAGTGAGAGAGAGAGAGAAGCTGTGAGTGAGAGAGAGAGAAGCTGTGAGTGAGTGAGAGAGAGAATCAGGGAGAAGAGTAAGAGAGAGAGAGAAGCTGTGAGTGAGAGAGAGAGAAATAGAAGCTGTAAGTGAGAGAGAGAAGCTGTGTGTGTGTGAGAGAGAGAAGCTGTGAGTGAGTGAGAGAGAGAAAGAGTAGCTGTGAGTGAGAGAGAGAGAAAGAAGCTGTGTGTGTGATAGAGAGAGAGAAAGAGAAGCTGAGTGAGAGAGAGAGAAAGAGAAGCTGTGAGTGAGAGAGAGAGAGAAAAAGAAGCGGTGTGTGTGTGTGAGAGAAAGAGAATCTGTGAGTGAGAGAGAGAGAAAGAGAAGCTGTGAGTAAGAGAGAGAGAGAAAGAGAAGCTATGAGTGAGTGAGTGAGAGAGAGAGAAGCTGTGAGTGAGAGAGAGAGAAAGAAGCTGTAGGTGAGAGAGAGAAAAAGAAGTTGTGAGTGAGAGAGAGAGAGAAGCTGTGAGTGAGAGAGAGAAGAAGATGTGAGTGAGAGAGAGAGAGAAGCTGTGAGTGAGAGAGAGAAAGAGAAGCTGTGTGTGAGAGAGAGAGAGAGAAAGAGAAGCTGTGAGTGAGTAAGAGAGAAAGAGAAGCTGTGTCTGAGAGAGAGAGAAAGAGAAGCTGAGAGTGAGAGAGAGAGAATGCGAAGCTGTGAGTGAGTGAGAGAGAGAAGCTGTGAGTGAGTGAGAGAGAGAAAGAGCAGCTGTGAGCGAGAGCGAGAGAGAAAGAGCTGTGTGAGTGATAGAGAAAGAGAAGCTGAGAGTGAGAGAGAGAGAAAGAGATGCTGTAAGTGAGAGAGAGAGAGAAGCTGTGTGTGTGTGTGAGGGAAAGAGAAGCTGTGAGTGAGAGAGATAGAGAAAGAGAAGATTTGAGTGAGAGAGAGAGAAAGAGAAGCTGTGAGTGAGTTAGTGAGAGAGTGAGAAGCTGTGTGTGTGAGAGAGAGAGAAGCTGGGAGTGAGTAAGAGAGAGAGAGAGAAGCTGTGAGTGAGAGAGAGAGAGAAGCTGTGAGTGAGAGAGAGAGAGAGAAGCTGTGAGTGAGAGAGAGTGAGTGAGAAAGA
The DNA here is from genome assembly GCA_035047305.1 of Bradypodion pumilum. Classification (NCBI taxonomy): domain Eukaryota; kingdom Metazoa; phylum Chordata; class Lepidosauria; order Squamata; family Chamaeleonidae; genus Bradypodion; species Bradypodion pumilum. Next base: position 226,226,157 of record JAWDJD010000002.1, on the reverse strand, counting down.
GAAGCTGTGAGTGAGAGAGAGAAAGAGAGAGAGAAGCTGTTAGTGAGAGAGACAAAGAGAAGCTGTTTGTGTGTGAGAGAGAAAGAGAAGCTGTGAGTGAGAGAGAGAGAAGCTGTGAGTGAGAGAGAGAGAGAAGCTGTGAGTGAGAGAGAGAGAAGCTGTGAGTGAGTGAGAGAGAGAGAATCAGGGAGTGAGTAAGAGAGAGAGAGAGAAGCTGTGAGTGAGAGAGAGAGAGAAATAGAAGCTGTAAGTGAGAGAGAGAAGCTGTGTGTGAGAGAGATAGAGAAGCTGTGAGTGAGAGAGAGAGAGAAAGAGTAGCTGTGAGTGAGAGAGAGAGAAAGAAGCTGTGTGTGTGATAGAGAGAGAGAAAGAGAAGCTGAGTGAGAGAGAGAGAAAGAGAAGCTGCGAGTGAGTAAGAGAGAGAGAGAGAAGCTGTGAGAGAGAGAAGCTGTGAGTGAGAGAGAGAGAAAGAGAAGCTGTGAGTGAAAGAGAGTGAGAGAGAAAGAGAAGCTGTGAGTGAGAGAGAGAAAGAGAGAGAGAGAAGCTGTGAGTGAGAGAGAGAGAGAGAGAAGCTGTGAGTGAGAGAGAGAGAAGCTGTGAGTGAGTGAGAGAGAGAGAATTAGGGAGTGAGTAAGAGAGAGAGAGAGAAGCTGTGAGTGAGAGAGAGAGAAATAGAAGCTGTAAGTGAGAGAGAGAAGCTGTGTGTGTGAGAGAGAGAGAAGCTGTGAGAGAGAGAGAGAGAGAGAGATGCTGTGAGTGAGAGAGAGAGAGAAAGAAGCTGTGTGTGTGAGAGAGAGAAAGAGAAGCTGAGTGACAGAGAGAGACAGAGAATCTGTGAGTGAGAGAGAGAGAGAAAAAGAAGCTGTGTGTGTGAGAGAGAGAAAGAGAATCTGTGAGTGAGAGAGAGAGAAAGTGAAGCTGTGAGTAACAGAGAGAGAGAAAGAGAAGCTATGAGTGAGTGAGAGAGAGAGAAGCTGTGAGTGAGTGATTGAGAGAGAGAGAAGCTGTGAGTGAGAGAGAGAGAAAGAAGCTGTAGGTGAGAGAGAGAAAAAGAAGTTGTGAGTGAGAGAGAGAGAGAGAGAAGCTGTGAGTGAGAGAGAGAAGAAGCTGTGAGTGAGAGAGAGAGAGAAGCTGTGAGTGAGAGAGAGAAAGAGAAGCTGTGTGTGTGTGAGAGAGAGAGAAAGAGAAGCTGTGAGTGAGTAAGAGAGAAAGAGAAGCTGTGTCTGAGAGAGAGAGAAAGAGAAGCTGAGAGTGAGAGAGAGAGAATGAGAAGTTGTGAGTGAGTGAGAGAGAGAGAAGCTGTGAGTGAGTGAGAGAGAGAAAGATCAGCTGTGAGCGAGAGCGAGAGAGAAAGAGCTGTGTGAGTGATAGAGAGAGAAAGAGAAGCTGAGAGTGAGAGAGAGAGAGAAAGAGATGCTGTAAGTGAGAGAGAGAGAAGCTGTGTGTGTGTGAGAGAGAAAGAGAAGCTGTGAGTGAGAGAGAGAGAGATAGAGAAAGAGAAGATTTGAGTGAGAGAGAGAGAGGAAGAGAAGCTGTGAGTGAGTGAGTGAGAGAGTGAGAAGCTGTGTGTGAGAGAGAGAGAAGCTGGGAGTGAGTAAGAGAGAGAGAGAGAAGCTGTGAGTGAGTGAGAGAGAAGCTGTGACTGAGAGAGAGAGAGAGAAGCTGTGAGTGAGAGAGAGTGAGAGAGAAAGAGAAGCTGTGAGTGAGAGAGAGAAAGAGAGAGAGAGAAGCTGTGAGTGAGAGAGAGAGACAAAGAGAAGCTGTGTGTGAGAGAGAGAGAAAGAGAAGCTGTGAGTGAGAGAGAGAGAAGCTGTGAGTGAGAGAGAGAGAGAAGCTGTGAGTGAGAGAGAGAGAAGCTGTGAGTGAGTGAGAGAGAGAATCAGGGAGAAGAGTAAGAGAGAGAGAGAGAAGCTGTGAGTGAGAGAGAGAGAAATAGAAGCTGTAAGTGAGAGAGAGAAGCTGTGTGTGTGTGAGAGAGAGAAGCTGTGAGTGAGTGAGAGAGAGAAAGAGTAGCTGTGAGTGAGAGAGAGAGAAAGAAGCTGTGTGTGTGATAGAGAGAGAGAAAGAGAAGCTGAGTGAGAGAGAGAGAAAGAGAAGCTGTGAGTGAGAGAGAGAGAGAAAAAGAAGCGGTGTGTGTGTGTGAGAGAAAGAGAATCTGTGAGTGAGAGAGAGAGAAAGAGAAGCTGTGAGTAAGAGAGAGAGAGAAAGAGAAGCTATGAGTGAGTGAGTGAGAGAGAGAGAAGCTGTGAGTGAGAGAGAGAGAAAGAAGCTGTAGGTGAGAGAGAGAAAAAGAAGTTGTGAGTGAGAGAGAGAGAGAAGCTGTGAGTGAGAGAGAGAAGAAGATGTGAGTGAGAGAGAGAGAGAAGCTGTGAGTGAGAGAGAGAAAGAGAAGCTGTGTGTGAGAGAGAGAGAGAGAAAGAGAAGCTGTGAGTGAGTAAGAGAGAAAGAGAAGCTGTGTCTGAGAGAGAGAGAAAGAGAAGCTGAGAGTGAGAGAGAGAGAATGCGAAGCTGTGAGTGAGTGAGAGAGAGAAGCTGTGAGTGAGTGAGAGAGAGAAAGAGCAGCTGTGAGCGAGAGCGAGAGAGAAAGAGCTGTGTGAGTGATAGAGAAAGAGAAGCTGAGAGTGAGAGAGAGAGAAAGAGATGCTGTAAGTGAGAGAGAGAGAGAAGCTGTGTGTGTGTGTGAGGGAAAGAGAAGCTGTGAGTGAGAGAGATAGAGAAAGAGAAGATTTGAGTGAGAGAGAGAGAAAGAGAAGCTGTGAGTGAGTTAGTGAGAGAGTGAGAAGCTGTGTGTGTGAGAGAGAGAGAAGCTGGGAGTGAGTAAGAGAGAGAGAGAGAAGCTGTGAGTGAGAGAGAGAGAGAAGCTGTGAGTGAGAGAGAGAGAGAGAAGCTGTGAGTGAGAGAGAGTGAGTGAGAAAGAGAAGCTGTGAGTGAGAGAGAGAAAGAGAGAGAGAAGCTGTTAGTGAGAGAGAGAGACAAAGAGAAGCTGTTTGTGTGTGAGAGAGAAAGAGAAGCTGTGAGTGAGAGAGAGAGAAGCTGTGAGTGAGAGAGAGAGAGAAGCTGTGAGTGAGAGAGAGAGAAGCTGTGAGTGAGTGAGAGAGAGAGAATCAGGGAGTGAGTAAGAGAGAGAGAGAGAAGCTGTGAGTGAGAGAGAGAGAGAAATAGAAGCTGTAAGTGAGAGAGAGAAGCTGTGTGTGAGAGAGATAGAGAAGCTGTGAGTGAGAGAGAGAGAGAAAGAGTAGCTGTGAGTGAGAGAGAGAGAAAGAAGCTGTGTGTGTGATAGAGAGAGAGAAAGAGAAGCTGAGTGAGAGAGAGAGAAAGAGAAGCTGCGAGTGAGAGAGAGAGAGAAAAAGAAGCTGTGTGTGTGAGAGAGAGAAAGAGAATCTGTGAGTGAGAGAGAGAGAAAGAGAAGCTGTGAGTAAGAGAGAGAGAGAAAGAGAAGCTATGAGTGAGTGAGTGAGAGAGAGAAGCTGTAAGTGAGGGAGAAGCTGTGTGAGAGAGAAAGAGAACCTGTGAGTGAGAGAGAGAGAGAAATAGAAGCTGTGAGTGAGAGAGAGGGAAAGAGATGCTGTGAGTGAGTGAGTGAGAGTGTGGGAAGCTATGAGTGAGACAGAGAGAGAGAAGCTGTGAGTGAGAGAGAGAGAAGCTGGGAGTGAGTAAGAGAGAGAGAAGCTGTGAATGAGAGAGAGAGAGAGAGAAAGAGAAGCTGGGAGTGAGAGAGATAGAAAGAGAAGCTGTGAGTGAGTGAGAGAGAGAGAAGCTGTGAGTGAGAGAGAGAGAGAAATAGAAGGTGTAAGTGAGAGAGAGAAAGAGAAGCTGTGAGTGAGAGAGAGAAGCTGTTAGTGAGAGAGGGAGAAGCTGTGAGTGACAGAGAAAGAGAAGCTGTGTGTGTGAGAGAGAGAGAAAGAGAAGCTGAGAGTGAGAGAGAGAGAGAAAGAGATGCTGTAAGTGAGTGAGAGAGAAGCTGTTTGTGAGAGAGAGAGAAAGAGAAGCTGTGAGTGAGAGAGAGAGAGAGAAAGAGAAGCTGTGAGTGAGAGAGAGAGAGTGAGAAGCTGTGTGTGTGTGAGAGAGAGAAGCTGGGAGTGAGTAAGAGAGACAGAGAGAAGCTGTGAGAGAGAGAGAGAGAAGCTGTGAGTGAGAGAGAGAGAAAGAGAAGCTGTGAGTGAGAGAGAGTGAGAGAGAAAGAGAAGCTGTGAGTGAGAGAGAGAAAGAGAGAGAGAGAAGCTGTGAGTGAGAGAGAGAGAGAGAGAAAGAGAAGCTGTGTGTGAGAGAGAAAGAGAAGCTGTGTGAGAGAGAGAGAGAGAAGCTGTGAGTGAGAGAGATAAGCTGTGAGTGAGAGAGAGAGAAGCTGTGAGTGAGTGAGAGAGAGAGAATCAGGGAGTGAGTAAGAGAGAGAGAGAGAGAATCTGTGAGTGAGAGAGAGAGAAATAGAAGCTGTAAGTGAGAGAGAGAAGCTGTGTGTGTGTGAGAGGGAGAGTAGCTGAGTGTGAGAGAGAGTGAAAGAGAAGCTGTGAGTGAGAGAGAGAGAGAAAGAAGCAGTGTGTGTGATAGAGAGAGAGAAAGAGAAGCTGAGTGAGAGAGAGACAGAGAAGCTCTGAGTGAGAGAGAGAGAGAAAAAGAAGCTGTGTGTGTGTGAGAGAGAAAGAGAATCTGTGAGTGAGAGAGAGAGAAAGAGAGAAGCTGTGAGAGAGAGAGAGAAAGAGAAGCTGTGTGTGTGAGAGAGAGAGAAAGAGAAGCTGTGAGTGAGTAAGAGAGAAAGAGTAGCTGTGTCTGAGAGAGAGAGAAAGAGAAGCTGAGAGTGAGAGAGAGAGAATGAGAAGCTGTGAGTGAGTGAGAGAGAGAGAAGCTGTGAGTGAGTGAGAGAGAGAAAGAGCAGCTGTGAGCGAGAGCGAGAGAGAAAGAGCTGTGTGAGTGATAGAGAGAGAGAAAGAGAAGCTGAGAGTGAGAGAGAGAGAGAAAGAGATGCTGTAAATGAGAGAGAGAGAGAAGCTGAGTGTGTGAGAGAGAAAGAGAAGCTGTGAGTGAGAGAGAGAGATAGAGAAAGAGAAGATTTGAGTGAGAGAGAGAGAGAAAGAGAAGCTTGAGTGAGTGAGTGAGAGAGTGAGAAGCTGTGTGTGAGAGAGAGAGAAGCTGTGAGTGAGTAAGAGAGAGAGAGAGTAGCTGTGAGTGAGAGAGAGAGAAGCTGTGAGTGAGAGAGAGAGAGAAGCTGTGAGTGAGAGAGAGTGAGAGAGAAAGAGAAGCTGTGAGTGAGAGAGAGAAAGAGAGAGAGAGAAGCTGTGAGAGAGAGAGACAAAGAGAAGCTGTGTGTGTGTGAGAGAGAAAGAGAAGCTGTGAGTGAGAGAGAGAGAAGCTGTGAGTGAGAGAGAGAGAGAGAAGCTGTGAGTGAGAGAGAGAGAAGCTGTGAGTGAGTGAGTGAGAGAGAATCAGGGAGTGAGTAAGAGAGGGAGAGAAGCTGTGAGTGAGAGAGAGAGAGAAATAGAAGCTGTAGTGAGAGAGAGAAGCTGTGTGTGTGTGAGAGAGAGTAGCTGTGAGTGAGAGAGAGAGAGAGAAAGAGTAGCTGTGAGTGAGAGAGAGAGAAAGAAGCTGTGTGTGTGATAGAGAGAGAGAAAGAGAAGCTGAGTGAGAGAGAGAGAAAGAGAAGCTGTGAGTGAGAGAGAGAGAGAAAAAGAAGCTGTGTGTGTGTGAGAGAGAAAGAGAATCTGTGAGTGAGAGAGAGAGAAAGATAAGCTGTGAGTAAGAGAGAGAGAGAAAGAGAAGCTATGAGTGAGTGAGTGAGAGAGAGAAGCTGTAAGTGAGAGAGAGAAGCTCTGTGTGTGAGAGAGAAAGAGAACCTGTGAGTGAGAGAGAGAGAGAGAAATAGAAGCTGTGAGTGAGAGAGAGGGAAAGAGATGCTGTGAGTGAGTGAGTGAGAGAGTGGGAAGCTGTGAGTGAGTGAGAGAGAGAAGCTGTGAGTGAGTAAGAGAGAGAGAAGCTGTGAATGAGAGAGAGAGAGAAAGAAAGAGAAGCTGTGAGTGAGAGTGAGAGAAAGAGAAGCTGTGAGTGAGAGAGATAGAAAGAGAAGCTGTGAGAGAGAGAGAGAGAGAGAATCAGGGAGTAAGAGAGAGAAAAGCTGTGAGTGAGAGAGACAGAGAAATAGAAGGTGTAAGTGAGAGAGAGAAAGAGAAGCTGTGAGTGAGAGAGAGAGAAGCTGTAAGTGAGAGAGGGAGAAGCTGTGAGTGACAGAGAAAGAGAATCTGTGTGTGAGAGAGAGAGAGAAAGAGAAGCTGAGAGTGAGAGAGAGAGAGAGAAAGAGAAGCTGTAAGTGAGAGAGAGAAAGAGATGCTGTGAGTAAGTGAGAGAGTGAGAAGATGTGAGTGAGTGAGAGAGAGAGAAGCTAGGAGTGAGTAAGAGAGAGAGAGAAGCTGTGAGTGAGAGAGAGAGAAAGAAAGAAAGAAAGAGAAGCTGTGAGTGAGAGAGAGTGAGAGAGAGAGAAGCTGTGAGTGAGAGAGAAGCTGTGTGAGAGAGAAAGAGAACCTGTGAGTGAGAGAGAGAGAGAAATAGAAGCTGTGAGTGAGAGAGAGGGAAAGAGATGCTGTGAGTGAGTGAGTGAGAGAGTGGGAAGCTGTGAGTGAGTGAGAGAGAGAGAAGCTGTGAGTGAGTAAGAGAGAGAGAGAGAGAAGCTGTGAGTGAGTGAGACAGAGAGAGAGAAGCTGTGAGTGAGAGAGAGAGAAGCTGGGAGTGAGTAAGAGAGAGAGAGAAGCTGTGAATGAGAGAGAGAGAAAGAAAGAGAAGCTGTGAGTGAGAGTGAGAGAAAGAGAAGCTGTGAGTGAGAGAGATAGAAAGAGAAGCTGTGAGAGAGAGAGAGAGAGAATCAGGGAGTAAGAGAGAGAAAAGCTGTGAGTGAGAGAGACAGAGAAATAGAAGGTGTAAGTGAGAGAGAGAAAGAGAAGCTGTGAGTGAGAGAGAGAGAGAAGCTGTAAGTGAGAGAGGGAGAAGCTGTGAGTGACAGAGAAAGAGAAGCTGTGTGTGAGAGAGAGAGAGAGAGAAAGAGAAGCTGAGAGTGAGAGAGAGAGAGAAAGAGAAGCTGTAAGTGAGAGAGAGAAAGAGATGCTGTGAGTAAGTGAGAGAGTGAGAAGATGTGAGTGAGTGAGAGAGAGAGAAGCTGGGAGTGAGTAAGAGAGAGAGAGAAGCTGTGAGTGAGAGAGAGAGAAAGAAAGAAAGAGAAGCTGTGAGTGAGAGAGAGTGAGAGAGAGAGAAGCTGTGAGTGAGTGAGAGAGAGAGAGAGAAGCTGTGAGTGAGTGAGAGAGAGAAAGAGCTGTGAGTGAGAGAGAGAGAGAAAGAGAAGCTGTGAGTGAGAGAGAGAGAAAGAGAAGCTGTGAGTGAGAGAGAGAGAGTGAAAGAAAGAGAAGCTGTGAGTGAGAGAGAGAGAGAAAGAGAAGCTGTGAATGAGAAAGAGAGAAAGAGAAGCTGTGTGAGAGAGAGAAGCTGTGAGTGAGAGAGAGAGAGAAAGAGAAGCTGTGAGTGAGAGAGAGAGTGAGAGAAGCTGTGAGTGAGAGAGAGAGAGAGAAGCTGTGAGTGATAGAGAGAGAGAAAGAGAAGCTGTGTGTGTGATAGAGAGAGAGAAAGAGAAGCTAAGATAGAGAGAGAGAAAGAGAAGCTGTAAGTGAGAGAGAGAAAGAGAAGCTGTATGAGAGACAGAGAGAAAGAGAAGCTGTGTGAGAGAGAGAGAGAGAAAGAGAAGCTGTGAATTAGCGAGAGAGAGAGAGTGAGAAGCTGTGAGTGAGGGAGAGAGAGAAGTTGGGAGTGAGTAAGAGCAAGAGAGAGAAGCTGTGAAGCTGTGAGTGAGAGAGAGAGAGAAGTTGGGAGTGAGTAAGAGCAAGAGAGAGAAGCTGTGAATGGGAGAGAGAGAGAAAGAAAGAGAAGCTGTGAGTGAGAAAATGAGAGAAAGAGTAGCTGTAAGTGAGAGAGAGTGAGAAAGAGAGAAGCTGCGAGTGAGTGAGAGAGAGAGAATCAGGGAGTGAGTAAGAGAGAGAGAGAGAGAATCTGTGAGTGAGAGAGAGAGAAATAGAAGCTGTAAGTGAGAGAGAGAAGCTGTGTGTGTGTGAGAGGGAGAGTAGCTGAGTGTGAGAGAGAGTGAAAGAGAAGCTGTGAGTGAGAGAGAGAGAGAAAGAAGCAGTGTGTGTGATAGAGAGAGAGAAAGAGAAGCTGAGTGAGAGAGAGACAGAGAAGCTCTGAGTGAGAGAGAGAGAGAAGCTGAGTGTGTGAGAGAGAAAGAGAAGCTGTGAGTGAGAGAGAGAGATAGAGAAAGAGAAGATTTGAGTGAGAGAGAGAGAGAAAGAGAAGCTGTGAGTGAGTGAGTGAGAGAGTGAGAAGCTGTGTGTGAGAGAGAGAGAAGCTGGGAGTGAGTAAGAGAGAGAGAGAGTAGCTGTGAGTGAGAGAGAGAGAAGCTGTGAGTGAGAGAGAGAGAGAAGCTGTGAGTGAGAGAGAGTGAGAGAGAAAGAGAAGCTGTGAGTGAGAGAGAGAAAGAGAGAGAGAGAAGCTGTGAGAGAGAGAGACAAAGAGAAGCTGTGTGTGTGTGAGAGAGAAAGAGAAGCTGTGAGTGAGAGAGAGAGAAGCTGTGAGTGAGAGAGAGAGAGAGAAGCTGTGAGTGAGAGAGAGAGAAGCTGTGAGTGAGTGAGTGAGAGAGAATCAGGGAGTGAGTAAGAGAGAGAGAGAGTAGCTGTGAGTGAGAGAGAGAGAAGCTGTGAGTGAGAGAGAGAGAGAAGCTGTGAGTGAGAGAGAGTGAGAGAGAAAGAGAAGCTGTGAGTGAGAGAGAGAAAGAGAGAGAGAGAAGCTGTGAGAGAGAGAGACAAAGAGAAGCTGTGTGTGTGTGAGAGAGAAAGAGAAGCTGTGAGTGAGAGAGAGAGAAGCTGTGTGTGAGAGAGAGAAAGAGAATCTGTGAGTGAGAGAGAGAGAAAGAGAAGCTGTGAGTAAGAGAGAGAGAGAAAGAGAAGCTATGAGTGAGTGAGTGAGAGAGAGAAGCTGTAAGTGAGGGAGAAGCTGTGTGAGAGAGAAAGAGAACCTGTGAGTGAGAGAGAGAGAGAAATAGAAGCTGTGAGTGAGAGAGAGGGAAAGAGATGCTGTGAGTGAGTGAGTGAGAGTGTGGGAAGCTATGAGTGAGACAGAGAGAGAGAAGCTGTGAGTGAGAGAGAGAGAAGCTGGGAGTGAGTAAGAGAGAGAGAAGCTGTGAATGAGAGAGAGAGAGAGAGAAAGAGAAGCTGGGAGTGAGAGAGATAGAAAGAGAAGCTGTGAGTGAGTGAGAGAGAGAGAAGCTGTGAGTGAGAGAGAGAGAGAAATAGAAGGTGTAAGTGAGAGAGAGAAAGAGAAGCTGTGAGTGAGAGAGAGAAGCTGTTAGTGAGAGAGGGAGAAGCTGTGAGTGACAGAGAAAGAGAAGCTGTGTGTGTGAGAGAGAGAGAAAGAGAAGCTGAGAGTGAGAGAGAGAGAGAAAGAGATGCTGTAAGTGAGTGAGAGAGAAGCTGTTTGTGAGAGAGAGAGAAAGAGAAGCTGTGAGTGAGAGAGAGAGAGAGAAAGAGAAGCTGTGAGTGAGAGAGAGAGAGTGAGAAGCTGTGTGTGTGTGAGAGAGAGAAGCTGGGAGTGAGTAAGAGAGACAGAGAGAAGCTGTGAGAGAGAGAGAGAGAAGCTGTGAGTGAGAGAGAGAGAAAGAGAAGCTGTGAGTGAGAGAGAGTGAGAGAGAAAGAGAAGCTGTGAGTGAGAGAGAGAAAGAGAGAGAGAGAAGCTGTGAGTGAGAGAGAGAGAGAGAGAAAGAGAAGCTGTGTGTGAGAGAGAAAGAGAAGCTGTGTGAGAGAGAGAGAGAGAAGCTGTGAGTGAGAGAGATAAGCTGTGAGTGAGAGAGAGAGAAGCTGTGAGTGAGTGAGAGAGAGAGAATCAGGGAGTGAGTAAGAGAGAGAGAGAGAGAATCTGTGAGTGAGAGAGAGAGAAATAGAAGCTGTAAGTGAGAGAGAGAAGCTGTGTGTGTGTGAGAGGGAGAGTAGCTGAGTGTGAGAGAGAGTGAAAGAGAAGCTGTGAGTGAGAGAGAGAGAGAAAGAAGCAGTGTGTGTGATAGAGAGAGAGAAAGAGAAGCTGAGTGAGAGAGAGACAGAGAAGCTCTGAGTGAGAGAGAGAGAGAAAAAGAAGCTGTGTGTGTGTGAGAGAGAAAGAGAATCTGTGAGTGAGAGAGAGAGAAAGAGAGAAGCTGTGAGAGAGAGAGAGAAAGAGAAGCTGTGTGTGTGAGAGAGAGAGAAAGAGAAGCTGTGAGTGAGTAAGAGAGAAAGAGTAGCTGTGTCTGAGAGAGAGAGAAAGAGAAGCTGAGAGTGAGAGAGAGAGAATGAGAAGCTGTGAGTGAGTGAGAGAGAGAGAAGCTGTGAGTGAGTGAGAGAGAGAAAGAGCAGCTGTGAGCGAGAGCGAGAGAGAAAGAGCTGTGTGAGTGATAGAGAGAGAGAAAGAGAAGCTGAGAGTGAGAGAGAGAGAGAAAGAGATGCTGTAAATGAGAGAGAGAGAGAAGCTGAGTGTGTGAGAGAGAAAGAGAAGCTGTGAGTGAGAGAGAGAGATAGAGAAAGAGAAGATTTGAGTGAGAGAGAGAGAGAAAGAGAAGCTTGAGTGAGTGAGTGAGAGAGTGAGAAGCTGTGTGTGAGAGAGAGAGAAGCTGGGAGTGAGTAAGAGAGAGAGAGAGTAGCTGTGAGTGAGAGAGAGAGAAGCTGTGAGTGAGAGAGAGAGAGAAGCTGTGAGTGAGAGAGAGTGAGAGAGAAAGAGAAGCTGTGAGTGAGAGAGAGAAAGAGAGAGAGAGAAGCTGTGAGAGAGAGAGACAAAGAGAAGCTGTGTGTGTGTGAGAGAGAAAGAGAAGCTGTGAGTGAGAGAGAGAGAAGCTGTGAGTGAGAGAGAGAGAGAGAAGCTGTGAGTGAGAGAGAGAGAAGCTGTGAGTGAGTGAGTGAGAGAGAATCAGGGAGTGAGTAAGAGAGGGAGAGAAGCTGTGAGTGAGAGAGAGAGAGAAATAGAAGCTGTAGTGAGAGAGAGAAGCTGTGTGTGTGTGAGAGAGAGTAGCTGTGAGTGAGAGAGAGAGAGAGAAAGAGTAGCTGTGAGTGAGAGAGAGAGAAAGAAGCTGTGTGTGTGATAGAGAGAGAGAAAGAGAAGCTGAGTGAGAGAGAGAGAAAGAGAAGCTGTGAGTGAGAGAGAGAGAGAAAAAGAAGCTGTGTGTGTGTGAGAGAGAAAGAGAATCTGTGAGTGAGAGAGAGAGAAAGATAAGCTGTGAGTAAGAGAGAGAGAGAAAGAGAAGCTATGAGTGAGTGAGTGAGAGAGAGAAGCTGTAAGTGAGAGAGAGAAGCTCTGTGTGTGAGAGAGAAAGAGAACCTGTGAGTGAGAGAGAGAGAGAGAAATAGAAGCTGTGAGTGAGAGAGAGGGAAAGAGATGCTGTGAGTGAGTGAGTGAGAGAGTGGGAAGCTGTGAGTGAGTGAGAGAGAGAAGCTGTGAGTGAGTAAGAGAGAGAGAAGCTGTGAATGAGAGAGAGAGAGAAAGAAAGAGAAGCTGTGAGTGAGAGTGAGAGAAAGAGAAGCTGTGAGTGAGAGAGATAGAAAGAGAAGCTGTGAGAGAGAGAGAGAGAGAGAATCAGGGAGTAAGAGAGAGAAAAGCTGTGAGTGAGAGAGACAGAGAAATAGAAGGTGTAAGTGAGAGAGAGAAAGAGAAGCTGTGAGTGAGAGAGAGAGAAGCTGTAAGTGAGAGAGGGAGAAGCTGTGAGTGACAGAGAAAGAGAATCTGTGTGTGAGAGAGAGAGAGAAAGAGAAGCTGAGAGTGAGAGAGAGAGAGAGAAAGAGAAGCTGTAAGTGAGAGAGAGAAAGAGATGCTGTGAGTAAGTGAGAGAGTGAGAAGATGTGAGTGAGTGAGAGAGAGAGAAGCTAGGAGTGAGTAAGAGAGAGAGAGAAGCTGTGAGTGAGAGAGAGAGAAAGAAAGAAAGAAAGAGAAGCTGTGAGTGAGAGAGAGTGAGAGAGAGAGAAGCTGTGAGTGAGAGAGAAGCTGTGTGAGAGAGAAAGAGAACCTGTGAGTGAGAGAGAGAGAGAAATAGAAGCTGTGAGTGAGAGAGAGGGAAAGAGATGCTGTGAGTGAGTGAGTGAGAGAGTGGGAAGCTGTGAGTGAGTGAGAGAGAGAGAAGCTGTGAGTGAGTAAGAGAGAGAGAGAGAGAAGCTGTGAGTGAGTGAGACAGAGAGAGAGAAGCTGTGAGTGAGAGAGAGAGAAGCTGGGAGTGAGTAAGAGAGAGAGAGAAGCTGTGAATGAGAGAGAGAGAAAGAAAGAGAAGCTGTGAGTGAGAGTGAGAGAAAGAGAAGCTGTGAGTGAGAGAGATAGAAAGAGAAGCTGTGAGAGAGAGAGAGAGAGAATCAGGGAGTAAGAGAGAGAAAAGCTGTGAGTGAGAGAGACAGAGAAATAGAAGGTGTAAGTGAGAGAGAGAAAGAGAAGCTGTGAGTGAGAGAGAGAGAGAAGCTGTAAGTGAGAGAGGGAGAAGCTGTGAGTGACAGAGAAAGAGAAGCTGTGTGTGAGAGAGAGAGAGAGAGAAAGAGAAGCTGAGAGTGAGAGAGAGAGAGAAAGAGAAGCTGTAAGTGAGAGAGAGAAAGAGATGCTGTGAGTAAGTGAGAGAGTGAGAAGATGTGAGTGAGTGAGAGAGAGAGAAGCTGGGAGTGAGTAAGAGAGAGAGAGAAGCTGTGAGTGAGAGAGAGAGAAAGAAAGAAAGAGAAGCTGTGAGTGAGAGAGAGTGAGAGAGAGAGAAGCTGTGAGTGAGTGAGAGAGAGAGAGAGAAGCTGTGAGTGAGTGAGAGAGAGAGAGAGCTGTGAGTGAGAGAGAGAGAGAAAGAGAAGCTGTGAGTGAGAGAGAGAAAGAGAAGCTGTGAGTGAGAGAGAGAGAGTGAAAGAAAGAGAAGCTGTGAGTGAGAGAGAGAGAGAAAGAGAAGCTGTGAATGAGAAAGAGAGAAAGAGAAGCTGTGTGAGAGAGAGAAGCTGTGAGTGAGAGAGAGAGAGAAAGAGAAGCTGTGAGTGAGAGAGAGAGTGAGAGAAGCTGTGAGTGAGAGAGAGAGAGAGAAGCTGTGAGTGATAGAGAGAGAGAAAGAGAAGCTGTGTGTGTGATAGAGAGAGAGAAAGAGAAGCTAAGATAGAGAGAGAGAAAGAGAAGCTGTAAGTGAGAGAGAGAAAGAGAAGCTGTATGAGAGACAGAGAGAAAGAGAAGCTGTGTGAGAGAGAGAGAGAGAAAGAGAAGCTGTGAATTAGCGAGAGAGAGAGAGTGAGAAGCTGTGAGTGAGGGAGAGAGAGAAGTTGGGAGTGAGTAAGAGCAAGAGAGAGAAGCTGTGAAGCTGTGAGTGAGAGAGAGAGAGAAGTTGGGAGTGAGTAAGAGCAAGAGAGAGAAGCTGTGAATGGGAGAGAGAGAGAAAGAAAGAGAAGCTGTGAGTGAGAAAATGAGAGAAAGAGTAGCTGTAAGTGAGAGAGAGTGAGAAAGAGAGAAGCTGCGAGTGAGTGAGAGAGAGAGAATCAGGGAGTGAGTAAGAGAGAGAGAGAGAGAATCTGTGAGTGAGAGAGAGAGAAATAGAAGCTGTAAGTGAGAGAGAGAAGCTGTGTGTGTGTGAGAGGGAGAGTAGCTGAGTGTGAGAGAGAGTGAAAGAGAAGCTGTGAGTGAGAGAGAGAGAGAAAGAAGCAGTGTGTGTGATAGAGAGAGAGAAAGAGAAGCTGAGTGAGAGAGAGACAGAGAAGCTCTGAGTGAGAGAGAGAGAGAAAAAGAAGCTGTGTGTGTGTGAGAGAGAAAGAGAATCTGTGAGTGAGAGAGAGAGAAAGAGAGAAGCTGTGTGAGAGAGAGAGAAAGAGAAGCTGTGTGTGTGAGAGAGAGAGAGAAAGAGAAGCTGTGAGTGAGTAAGAGAGAAAGAGTAGCTGTGTCTGAGAGAGAGAGAAAGAGAAGCTGAGAGTGAGAGAGAGAGAATGAGAAGCTGTGAGTGAGTGAGAGAGAGAGAAGCTGTGAGTGAGTGAGAGAGAGAAAGAGCAGCTGTGAGCGAGAGCGAGAGAGAAAGAGCTGTGTGAGTGATAGAGAGAGAGAAAGAGAAGCTGAGAGTGAGAGAGAGAGAGAAAGAGATGCTGTAAGTGAGAGAGAGAGAGAAGCTGAGTGTGTGAGAGAGAAAGAGAAGCTGTGAGTGAGAGAGAGAGATAGAGAAAGAGAAGATTTGAGTGAGAGAGAGAGAGAAAGAGAAGCTGTGAGTGAGTGAGTGAGAGAGTGAGAAGCTGTGTGTGAGAGAGAGAGAAGCTGGGAGTGAGTAAGAGAGAGAGAGAGTAGCTGTGAGTGAGAGAGAGAGAAGCTGTGAGTGAGAGAGAGAGAGAAGCTGTGAGTGAGAGAGAGTGAGAGAGAAAGAGAAGCTGTGAGTGAGAGAGAGAAAGAGAGAGAGAGAAGCTGTGAGAGAGAGAGACAAAGAGAAGCTGTGTGTGTGTGAGAGAGAAAGAGAAGCTGTGAGTGAGAGAGAGAGAAGCTGTGAGTGAGAGAGAGAGAGAGAAGCTGTGAGTGAGAGAGAGAGAAGCTGTGAGTGAGTGAGTGAGAGAGAATCAGGGAGTGAGTAAGAGAGGGAGAGAAGCTGTGAGTGAGAGAGAGAGAGAAATAGAAGCTGTAGTGAGAGAGAGAAGCTGTGTGTGTGTGAGAGAGAGTAGCTGTGAGTGAGAGAGAGAGAGAGAAAGAGTAGCTGTGAGTGAGAGAGAGAGAAAGAAGCTGTGTGTGTGATAGAGAGAGAGAAAGAGAAGCTGAGTGAGAGAGAGAGAAAGAGAAGCTGTGAGTGAGAGAGAGAGAGAAAAAGAAGCTGTGTGTGTGTGAGAGAGAAAGAGAATCTGTGAGTGAGAGAGAGAGAAAGATAAGCTGTGAGTAAGAGAGAGAGAGAAAGAGAAGCTATGAGTGAGTGAGTGAGAGAGAGAAGCTGTAAGTGAGAGAGAGAAGCTCTGTGTGTGAGAGAGAAAGAGAACCTGTGAGTGAGAGAGAGAGAGAGAAATAGAAGCTGTGAGTGAGAGAGAGGGAAAGAGATGCTGTGAGTGAGTGAGTGAGAGAGTGGGAAGCTGTGAGTGAGTGAGAGAGAGAAGCTGTGAGTGAGTAAGAGAGAGAGAAGCTGTGAATGAGAGAGAGAGAGAAAGAAAGAGAAGCTGTGAGTGAGAGTGAGAGAAAGAGAAGCTGTGAGTGAGAGAGATAGAAAGAGAAGCTGTGAGAGAGAGAGAGAGAGAGAATCAGGGAGTAAGAGAGAGAAAAGCTGTGAGTGAGAGAGACAGAGAAATAGAAGGTGTAAGTGAGAGAGAGAAAGAGAAGCTGTGAGTGAGAGAGAGAGAAGCTGTAAGTGAGAGAGGGAGAAGCTGTGAGTGACAGAGAAAGAGAATCTGTGTGTGAGAGAGAGAGAGAAAGAGAAGCTGAGAGTGAGAGAGAGAGAGAGAAAGAGAAGCTGTAAGTGAGAGAGAGAAAGAGATGCTGTGAGTAAGTGAGAGAGTGAGAAGATGTGAGTGAGTGAGAGAGAGAGAAGCTAGGAGTGAGTAAGAGAGAGAGAGAAGCTGTGAGTGAGAGAGAGAGAAAGAAAGAAAGAAAGAGAAGCTGTGAGTGAGAGAGAGTGAGAGAGAGAGAAGCTGTGAGTGAGAGAGAAGCTGTGTGAGAGAGAAAGAGAACCTGTGAGTGAGAGAGAGAGAGAAATAGAAGCTGTGAGTGAGAGAGAGGGAAAGAGATGCTGTGAGTGAGTGAGTGAGAGAGTGGGAAGCTGTGAGTGAGTGAGAGAGAGAGAAGCTGTGAGTGAGTAAGAGAGAGAGAGAGAGAAGCTGTGAGTGAGTGAGACAGAGAGAGAGAAGCTGTGAGTGAGAGAGAGAGAAGCTGGGAGTGAGTAAGAGAGAGAGAGAAGCTGTGAATGAGAGAGAGAGAAAGAAAGAGAAGCTGTGAGTGAGAGTGAGAGAAAGAGAAGCTGTGAGTGAGAGAGATAGAAAGAGAAGCTGTGAGAGAGAGAGAGAGAATCAGGGAGTAAGAGAGAGAAAAGCTGTGAGTGAGAGAGACAGAGAAATAGAAGGTGTAAGTGAGAGAGAGAAAGAGAAGCTGTGAGTGAGAGAGAGAGAGAAGCTGTAAGTGAGAGAGGGAGAAGCTGTGAGTGACAGAGAAAGAGAAGCTGTGTGTGAGAGAGAGAGAGAGAGAAAGAGAAGCTGAGAGTGAGAGAGAGAGAGAAAGAGAAGCTGTAAGTGAGAGAGAGAAAGAGATGCTGTGAGTAAGTGAGAGAGTGAGAAGATGTGAGTGAGTGAGAGAGAGAGAAGCTGGGAGTGAGTAAGAGAGAGAGAGAAGCTGTGAGTGAGAGAGAGAGAAAGAAAGAAAGAGAAGCTGTGAGTGAGAGAGAGTGAGAGAGAGAAGCTGTGAGTGAGTGAGAGAGAGAGAGAAGCTGTGAGTGAGTGAGAGAGAGAAAGAGCTGTGAGTGAGAGAGAGAGAGAAAGAGAAGCTGTGAGTGAGAGAGAGAGAAAGAGAAGCTGTGAGTGAGAGAGAGAGAGTGAAAGAAAGAGAAGCTGTGAGTGAGAGAGAGAGAGAAAGAGAAGCTGTGAATGAGAAAGAGAGAAAGAGAAGCTGTGTGAGAGAGAGAAGCTGTGAGTGAGAGAGAGAGAGAAAGAGAAGCTGTGAGTGAGAGAGAGAGTGAGAGAAGCTGTGAGTGAGAGAGAGAGAGAGAAGCTGTGAGTGATAGAGAGAGAGAAAGAGAAGCTGTGTGTGTGATAGAGAGAGAGAAAGAGAAGCTAAGATAGAGAGAGAGAAAGAGAAGCTGTAAGTGAGAGAGAGAAAGAGAAGCTGTATGAGAGACAGAGAGAAAGAGAAGCTGTGTGAGAGAGAGAGAGAGAAAGAGAAGCTGTGAATTAGCGAGAGAGAGAGAGTGAGAAGCTGTGAGTGAGGGAGAGAGAGAAGTTGGGAGTGAGTAAGAGCAAGAGAGAGAAGCTGTGAAGCTGTGAGTGAGAGAGAGAGAGAAGTTGGGAGTGAGTAAGAGCAAGAGAGAGAAGCTGTGAATGGGAGAGAGAGAGAAAGAAAGAGAAGCTGTGAGTGAGAAAATGAGAGAAAGAGTAGCTGTAAGTGAGAGAGAGTGAGAAAGAGAGAAGCTGCGAGTGAGTGAGAGAGAGGGGATGAGAAGCTGTGAGTGAGAGAGAGAGAAAGAGAAGCTGTGAGTTAGAGAGAGAGAGAGAGAAGCTGAGAGTGAGAGAGAGAGAGAGAATCAGGGAGTAAGAGAGAGAGAGAAGCTGTGAGTGAGAGAGAGAGAAATAGGTGTAAGTGAGTGAGAGAGAGAAAGAGTAGCTGTGAGTGAGTGAGAGAGAGAGAAGCTGTTAGTGAGAGAGAGAAGCTGTGAGTGACAGAGAGAGAAGAGAAGCTGTAAGTGAGAGAGAGAGAGAAGCTGTGTGTGTGTGTGAGAGAGAAAGAGAAGCTGTGAGTGAGACAGAGAGAGAGAAAGAGAAGCTGTGAGTGAGAGAGAGAGAAAGAGATGCTGTGAGTGAGTGAGTGAGTGAGTGAGAAGCTGTGAGTGAGAGAGAGAGAGGAGCTGGGAGTGAGTAAGAGAGAGAGAAGCTGTGAGTGAGAGAGAGAGAGAAAGAAAGAAAGAGAAGCTGTGAGTGTGAGAGAGTGAGAGAGAGAGAAGCTGTGAGTGAGAGAGAGAGAGAGAAGCTGTGAGTGAGGGAGAGAGAGAAAGAGAAGCTGTGAGTGAGAGAGAGAGAGAAAGAGAAGCTGTGAATGAGAGAGAGAGAAAAAGAAGCTGTGAGGGAGAGAGAGAGAGAGAAAGAGAAGCTGTGAGTGAGAGACAGAGAAAGAGAAGCTGTGAGTGAGAGAGAGAGAGAGAAGCTGTGAGTAACAGAGAGAGAGAGAAAGAGAAGCTGTGAGTGAGAGAAAGAGAAGCTGTGAGTGAGAGAGAGAGAGAAAGAGAAGCTGTGAATGAGAGAGAGAGAAAGAGAAGCTGTGTGTGAGAGAGAGAGAAGCTGTGAGTGAGAGAGTGAGAGAAAGAGAAGCTGTGAGTGAGAGAGAGAGAAAGAGAAGCTGTGAGTGAGAGAGAGAGAGCAAGAGAAGCTGTGAGTGAGAGAGAGAGTAAGAGAAGCTGTGTGTGTGTGAGAGAGAGGAAGAGAAGCTGTGAGTGAGTGAGAGAGAAAGAGAAGCTGTGTGTGTGAGAGAGAGAGAGAAGCTGAGAGTGAGAGAGAGAGAGAATGAGAAGGTGTGAGTGAGAGAGAGAGACAAAGAGAAGCTGTGTGTGTGAGAGAGAGAACGAGAAGCTGTGAGTGAGAGAGAGAGAGAAAGAGAAGCTGTGAGTGAGAGAGAGAGAGAAAGAGAAGCTGTGAGTGAGAGAGAGGGAGAGAAGCTGTGAGTGTGTGAGAGAGAGAAAATCAGGGAGTGAGTAAGTGATAGAGAGGGAAGTTGTGAGTGAGAGAGAGAGAGAAATAGAAGCTGTAAGTGAGAGAGAGAGAGAGAAACTGTGAGTGAAAGAGAGATAGAGAAGCTGTGAGTTAGAGAGAGAGAGAGAAGCTGAGAGTGAGAGAGAGAGAGAGAATAAGGGAGTAAGAGAGAGAGAGAGAAGCTGTGAGTGAGAGAGAGAGAGAAATAGGTGTAAGTGAGTGAGAGAGAGAAAGAGTAGCTGTGAGTGAGAGAGAGAGAGAGAAGCTGTTAGTGAGAGAGAGAGAAGCTGTGAGTGACAGAGAGAGAGAAAGAGAAGCTGTGTGTGTGATAGAGAGAGAGAAAGAGAAGCTGAGAGTGAGAGAGAGAGAGAGAAAGAGAAGCTGTAAGTGAGAGAGAGAGAGAGAAGCTGTGTGTGAGAGAGAGAAAAAGAGAAGCTGTGAGTAAGAGAGAGAGAGAGAAAGAGAAGCTGTGTGTGTGTGAGAGAAAGAGAGGCTGTGAGTGACAGAGAGAGAGAGAAAGAGAAGCTGTGAGTGAGAGAGAGAGAGAAAGAGAAGCTGTGAATGAGAGAGAGAGAAAGAGAAGCTGTGTGTGTGTGAGAAAGAAGCTGTGATTGAGAGAGAGAGAGAAAGAGAAGCTGTGAATGAGAGAGAGAGAAAAAGAAGCTGTGAGTGAGAGAGAGAGAGAAAGAAAAGCTGTGAGTGAGAGACAGAGAGAAAGAGAAGCTGTGAGTGAGAGAGAGAGAGAAAGAGAAGCTGTGAGAGAGAGAGAGAGAGAAAGAAAGAGAAGCTGTGAGTGAGAGAGAGAGAGAAAGAGAAGCTGTGAATGAGAGAGAGAAAGAGAAGCTGTGTGAGAGAGAGAGAAAGAGAAGCTGTGAGTGACAGAGAGAGAGAGAAAGAGAAGCTGTGATTGAGAGAAAGAGAAGGTGTGAGTGAGAGAGAGAAAGAAAGAGAAGCTGTGAATGAGAGAGAGAGAAAGAGAAGCTGTGTGTGTGAGAGAGAGAAGCTGTGAGTGAGAGAGTGAGAGAAAGAGAAGCTGTGAGTGAAAGAGAGAGAAAGAGAAGCTGTGAGTGAGAGAGAGAGAGCAAGAGAAGCTGTGAGTGAGAGAGAGAGAAAGAGAAGCTGTGTGTGTGTGAGAGAGAGAAAGAGAAGCTGTGGGTGAGTGAGAGAGAAAGAGAAGCTGTGTGTGTGTGAGAGAGAGAGAAGCTGAGAGTGAGAGAGAGAATGAGAAGGTGTGAGTGAGAGAGAGAGACAAAGAGAAGCTGTTTGTGTGAGAGAGAGAACGAGAAGCTGTGAGTGAGAGAGAGAGAAAGAGAAGCTGTGAGTGAGTGAGAGAGAGAAAGAGAAGCTGTGAGTGAGAGAGAGAGAAAGAGAAACTGTGAGTGAAAGAGAGAGAGAGAAGCTGTGAGTGAGAGAGAGAGAGAGAAAGAGAAGCTGTGAGTGAGAGAGAGAGAGAACGAGAAGCTGTGTGAGTGATAGAGAGAGAGAAAGAGAAGCTGAGAGTGAGAGAGAGAGAGAAAGAGATGCTGTAAGGGAGAGAGAGAGAAGCTGTGTGTGTGTGAGAGAGAAAGAAAAGCTGTGAGTGAGAGAGAGAGAGAAAGAGAATCTGTGAGTGTGTGAGAGAGAGAATAAGAAGCTGTGTGTGTGAGAGAGAGAGATGCTGGGAGTGAGTAAGAGAGAGAGAGAAGCTGTGAGAGAGAGAGAGAGAGAAAGAGAAGCTTTGTGTGTGTGAGAGAGAGAAAGAGAAGATGTGAGTGAGTGAGAGAGAAAGAGAAGCTGTGAGTGAGTGAGAGAGAGAAGCTGTGTGTGTGTGAGAGAGAAAGAGAAGCTGTAAGTGAGAGAGAGTGAGAAAGAGAGAAGCTGTGAGTGAGAGAGTGAGACAAATAGAAGGTGTGAGTGAGAGAGAGAGAAAGAGAAGCTGTGAGTGAAAGAGAGAGAGAAAGAGAAGCTGTTAGTGAGAGAGAGAGAGAAAGAGAAGCTGTGTGTGTGTGAGAGAGAGAGAAGCTGAGAGTGAGAGAGAGAGAATGAGAAGGTGTGAGTGAGAGAGAGAGACAAAGAGAAGCTGTGTGTGTGAGAGAGAGAAAGAGAAGCTGTCAGTGAGAGAGAGAGAGAAAGAGAAGCTGTGAGTGAGAGGGAGGGAGAGAAGCTTTGAGTGTGTGAGAGAGAGAAAATCAGGGAGTGAGTAAGAGAGAGAGGGAAGCTGTGAGTGAGAGAGAGAGAGAAATAGAAGCTGTAAGTGAGAGAGAGAGAAAGAGAAACTGTGAGTGAAAGAGAGAGAAGCTATGAGTGAGAGAGAGAGAGAAAGAGAAGCTGTGAGTGAGAGTGAGAGAGAACGAGAAGCTGTGTGAGTGATAGAGAGAGAGAAAGAGAAGTTGAGACGAAGTGAGAGAGAGAAAGAGATGCTGTAAGGGAGAGAGAGAGAAGCTGTGTGTGTGTGAGAGAGAAAGAAAAGCTGTGAGTGAGAGAGAGAGAGAAAGAGAAGCTGTGAGTGTGAGAGAAAGAGAATGAGAAGCTGTGTGTGTGAGAGAGAGAGAAGCTGGGAGTGAGTAAGAGAGAGAGAGAAGCTGTGAGAGAGAGAGAGAAAGAGAAGCTGTGTGTGTGTGTGTGAGAGAGAAAGAGAAGCTGTGAGTGAGTGAGAGAGAAAGAGAAGCTGTGAGTGAGTGAGAGAGAGAAGCTGTGTGTGTGTGAGAGAGAAAGAGAAGCTGTACGTGAGAGAGAGTGAGAAAGAGAGAAGCTGTGAGTGAGAGAGTGAGAGAAATAGAAGCTGTGAGTGAGAGAGAGAAAGAGAAGCTGTGAGTGAGAGAGAGAGAGAAAGAGAAGCTGTGAGTGACAGAGAGAGAGAAAGAGAAGCTGTGTGTGTGTGTGAGAGAGAAAGAGAAGCTGTGAGTGAGTGAGAGAGAAAGAGAAGCTGTGTGTGTGAGAGAGAGAGAAGCTGAGAGTGAGAGAGAGAGAGAATGAGAAGGTGTGAGTGAGAGAGAGAGACAAAGAGAAGCTGTGTGTGTGAGAGAGAGAACGAGAAGCTGTGAGTGAGAGAGAGAGAGAAAGAGAAGCTGTGAGTGAGAGAGAGAGAGAAAGAGAAGCTGTGAGTGAGAGGGAGGGAGAGAAGCTGTGAGTGTGTGAGAGAGAGAAAATCAGGGAGTGAGTAAGAGAGAGAGAGGGAAGCTGTGAGTGAGAGAGAGAGAGAAATAGAAGCTGTAAGTGAGAGAGAGAAAGAGAAACTGTGAGTGAAAGAGAGAGAGAGAAGCTGTGAGTGAGAGAGAGAGAGAAAGAAAGAGAAGCTGTGAGTGAGAGCGAGAGAGAAAGAGAAGGTGTGTGAGTGATAGAGAGAGAGAAAGAGAAGCTGAGAGTGAGAGAGAGAGAGAAAGAGATGCTGTAAGTGAGAGAGAGAGAGAAGCTGTGTGTGTGAGAGAGAGAAAGAGAAGCTGTGAGTGAGAGAGAGAGAGAGAATGAGAAGCTGTGAGTGAGTGAGAGAGAGAGAAGCTGTGAGTGAGTGAGAGAGAGAAAGAGCAGCTGTGAGCGAGAGCGAGAGAGAAAGAGCTGTGTGAGTGATAGAGAGAGAGAAAGAGAAGCTGAGAGTGAGAGAGAGAGAGAAAGAGATGCTGTAAGTGAGAGAGAGAGAGAAGCTGAGTGTGTGAGAGAGAAAGAGAAGCTGTGAGTGAGAGAGAGAGATAGAGAAAGAGAAGATTTGAGTGAGAGAGAGAGAGAAAGAGAAGCTGTGAGTGAGTGAGTGAGAGAGTGAGAAGCTGTGTGTGAGAGAGAGAGAAGCTGGGAGTGAGTAAGAGAGAGAGAGAGTAGCTGTGAGTGAGAGAGAGAGAGAAGCTGTGAGTGAGAGAGAGAGAGAAGCTGTGAGTGAGAGAGAGTGAGAGAGAAAGAGAAGCTGTGAGTGAGAGAGAGAAAGAGAGAGAGAGAAGCTGTGAGAGAGAGAGACAAAGAGAAGCTGTGTGTGTGTGAGAGAGAAAGAGAAGCTGTGAGTGAGAGAGAGAGAAGCTGTGAGTGAGAGAGAGAGAGAGAAGCTGTGAGTGAGAGAGAGAGAAGCTGTGAGTGAGTGAGTGAGAGAGAATCAGGGAGTGAGTAAGAGAGGGAGAGAAGCTGTGAGTGAGAGAGAGAGAGAAATAGAAGCTGTAGTGAGAGAGAGAAGCTGTGTGTGTGTGAGAGAGAGTAGCTGTGAGTGAGAGAGAGAGAGAGAAAGAGTAGCTGTGAGTGAGAGAGAGAGAAAGAAGCTGTGTGTGTGATAGAGAGAGAGAAAGAGAAGCTGAGTGAGAGAGAGAGAAAGAGAAGCTGTGAGTGAGAGAGAGAGAGAAAAAGAAGCTGTGTGTGTGTGTGAGAGAAAGAGAATCTGTGAGTGAGAGAGAGAGAAAGATAAGCTGTGAGTAAGAGAGAGAGAGAAAGAGAAGCTATGAGTGAGTGAGTGAGAGAGAGAAGCTGTAAGTGAGAGAGAGAAGCTCTGTGTGTGAGAGAGAAAGAGAACCTGTGAGTGAGAGAGAGAGAGAGAAATAGAAGCTGTGAGTGAGAGAGAGGGAAAGAGAAGCTGTGAGTGAGAGAGATAGAAAGAGAAGCTGTGAGAGAGAGAGAGAGAGAGAATCAGGGAGTAAGAGAGAGAAAAGCTGTGAGTGAGAGAGACAGAGAAATAGAAGGTGTAAGTGAGAGAGAGAAAGAGAAGCTGTGAGTGAGAGAGAGAGAAGCTGTAAGTGAGAGAGGGAGAAGCTGTGAGTGACAGAGAAAGAGAATCTGTGTGTGAGAGAGAGAGAGAAAGAGAAGCTGAGAGTGAGAGAGAGAGAGAGAAAGAGAAGCTGTAAGTGAGAGAGAGAAAGAGATGCTGTGAGTAAGTGAGAGAGTGAGAAGATGTGAGTGAGTGAGAGAGAGAGAAGCTAGGAGTGAGTAAGAGAGAGAGAGAAGCTGTGAGTGAGAGAGAGAGAAAGAAAGAAAGAAAGAGAAGCTGTGAGTGAGAGAGAGTGAGAGAAAGAGAACCTGTGAGTGAGAGAGAGAGAGAAATAGAAGCTGTGAGTGAGAGAGAGGGAAAGAGATGCTGTGAGTGAGTGAGTGAGAGAGTGGGAAGCTGTGAGTGAGTGAGAGAGAGAGAAGCTGTGAGTGAGTAAGAGAGAGAGAGAGAGAAGCTGTGAGTGAGTGAGACAGAGAGAGAGAAGCTGTGAGTGAGAGAGAGAGAAGCTGGGAGTGAGTAAGAGAGAGAGAGAAGCTGTGAATGAGAGAGAGAGAAAGAAAGAGAAGCTGTGAGTGAGAGTGAGAGAAAGAGAAGCTGTGAGTGAGAGAGATAGAAAGAGAAGCTGTGAGAGAGAGAGAGAGAGAATCAGGGAGTAAGAGAGAGAAAAGCTGTGAGTGAGAGAGACAGAGAAATAGAAGGTGTAAGTGAGAGAGAGAAAGAGAAGCTGTGAGTGAGAGAGAGAGAGAAGCTGTAAGTGAGAGAGGGAGAAGCTGTGAGTGACAGAGAAAGAGAAGCTGTGTGTGAGAGAGAGAGAGAGAGAAAGAGAAGCTGAGAGTGAGAGAGAGAGAGAAAGAGAAGCTGTAAGTGAGAGAGAGAAAGAGATGCTGTGAGTAAGTGAGAGAGTGAGAAGATGTGAGTGAGTGAGAGAGAGAGAAGCTGGGAGTGAGTAAGAGAGAGAGAGAAGCTGTGAGTGAGAGAGAGAGAAAGAAAGAAAGAGAAGCTGTGAGTGAGAGAGAGTGAGAGAGAGAGAAGCTGTGAGTGAGTGAGAGAGAGAGAGAGAAGCTGTGAGTGAGTGAGAGAGAGAAAGAGCTGTGAGTGAGAGAGAGAGAGAAAGAGAAGCTGTGAGTGAGAGAGAGAGAAAGAGAAGCTGTGAGTGAGAGAGAGAGAGTGAAAGAAAGAGAAGCTGTGAGTGAGAGAGAGAGAGAAAGAGAAGCTGTGAATGAGAAAGAGAGAAAGAGAAGCTGTGTGAGAGAGAGAAGCTGTGAGTGAGAGAGAGAGAGAAAGAGAAGCTGTGAGTGAGAGAGAGAGTGAGAGAAGCTGTGAGTGAGAGAGAGAGAGAGAAGCTGTGAGTGATAGAGAGAGAGAAAGAGAAGCTGTGTGTGTGATAGAGAGAGAGAAAGAGAAGCTAAGATAGAGAGAGAGAAAGAGAAGCTGTAAGTGAGAGAGAGAAAGAGAAGCTGTATGAGAGACAGAGAGAAAGAGAAGCTGTGTGAGAGAGAGAGAGAGAAAGAGAAGCTGTGAATTAGCGAGAGAGAGAGAGTGAGAAGCTGTGAGTGAGGGAGAGAGAGAAGTTGGGAGTGAGTAAGAGCAAGAGAGAGAAGCTGTGAAGCTGTGAGTGAGAGAGAGAGAGAAGTTGGGAGTGAGTAAGAGCAAGAGAGAGAAGCTGTGAATGGGAGAGAGAGAGAAAGAAAGAGAAGCTGTGAGTGAGAAAATGAGAGAAAGAGTAGCTGTAAGTGAGAGAGTGTGAGAAAGAGAGAAGCTGCGAGTGAGTGAGAGAGAGAGAATCAGGGAGTGAGTAAGAGAGAGAGAGAGAATCTGTGAGTGAGAGAGAGAGAAATAGAAGCTGTAAGTGAGAGAGAGAAGCTGTGTGTGTGTGAGAGGGAGAGTAGCTGAGTGTGAGAGAGAGTGAAAGAGAAGCTGTGAGTGAGAGAGAGAGAGAAAGAAGCAGTGTGTGTGATAGAGAGAGAGAAAGAGAAGCTGAGTGAGAGAGAGACAGAGAAGCTCTGAGTGAGAGAGAGAGAGAAAAAGAAGCTGTGTGTGTGTGAGAGAGAAAGAGAATCTGTGAGTGAGAGAGAGAGAAAGAGAGAAGCTGTGAGAGAGAGAGAGAAAGAGAAGCTGTGTGTGTGAGAGAGAGAGAGAAAGAGAAGCTGTGAGTGAGTAAGAGAGAAAGAGTAGCTGTGTCTGAGAGAGAGAGAAAGAGAAGCTGAGAGTGAGAGAGAGAGAATGAGAAGCTGTGAGTGAGTGAGAGAGAGAGAAGCTGTGAGTGAGTGAGAGAGAGAAAGAGCAGCTGTGAGCGAGAGCGAGAGAGAAAGAGCTGTGTGAGTGATAGAGAGAGAGAAAGAGAAGCTGAGAGTGAGAGAGAGAGAGAAAGAGATGCTGTAAGTGAGAGAGAGAGAGAAGCTGAGTGTGTGAGAGAGAAAGAGAAGCTGTGAGTGAGAGAGAGAGATAGAGAAAGAGAAGATTTGAGTGAGAGAGAGAGAGAAAGAGAAGCTGTGAGTGAGTGAGTGAGAGAGTGAGAAGCTGTGTGTGAGAGAGAGAGAAGCTGGGAGTGAGTAAGAGAGAGAGAGAGTAGCTGTGAGTGAGAGAGAGAGAAGCTGTGAGTGAGAGAGAGAGAGAAGCTGTGAGTGAGAGAGAGTGAGAGAGAAAGAGAAGCTGTGAGTGAGAGAGAGAAAGAGAGAGAGAGAAGCTGTGAGAGAGAGAGACAAAGAGAAGCTGTGTGTGTGTGAGAGAGAAAGAGAAGCTGTGAGTGAGAGAGAGAGAAGCTGTGAGTGAGAGAGAGAGAGAGAAGCTGTGAGTGAGAGAGAGAGAAGCTGTGAGTGAGTGAGTGAGAGAGAATCAGGGAGTGAGTAAGAGAGGGAGAGAAGCTGTGAGTGAGAGAGAGAGAGAAATAGAAGCTGTAGTGAGAGAGAGAAGCTGTGTGTGTGTGAGAGAGAGTAGCTGTGAGTGAGAGAGAGAGAGAGAAAGAGTAGCTGTGAGTGAGAGAGAGAGAAAGAAGCTGTGTGTGTGATAGAGAGAGAGAAAGAGAAGCTGAGTGAGAGAGAGAGAAAGAGAAGCTGTGAGTGAGAGAGAGAGAGAAAAAGAAGCTGTGTGTGTGTGAGAGAGAAAGAGAATCTGTGAGTGAGAGAGAGAGAAAGATAAGCTGTGAGTAAGAGAGAGAGAGAAAGAGAAGCTATGAGTGAGTGAGTGAGAGAGAGAAGCTGTAAGTGAGAGAGAGAAGCTCTGTGTGTGAGAGAGAAAGAGAACCTGTGAGTGAGAGAGAGAGAGAGAAATAGAAGCTGTGAGTGAGAGAGAGGGAAAGAGATGCTGTGAGTGAGTGAGTGAGAGAGTGGGAAGCTGTGAGTGAGTGAGAGAGAGAAGCTGTGAGTGAGTAAGAGAGAGAGAAGCTGTGAATGAGAGAGAGAGAGAAAGAAAGAGAAGCTGTGAGTGAGAGTGAGAGAAAGAGAAGCTGTGAGTGAGAGAGATAGAAAGAGAAGCTGTGAGAGAGAGAGAGAGAGAGAATCAGGGAGTAAGAGAGAGAAAAGCTGTGAGTGAGAGAGACAGAGAAATAGAAGGTGTAAGTGAGAGAGAGAAAGAGAAGCTGTGAGTGAGAGAGAGAGAAGCTGTAAGTGAGAGAGGGAGAAGCTGTGAGTGACAGAGAAAGAGAATCTGTGTGAGAGAGAGAGAGAGAAAGAGAAGCTGAGAGTGAGAGAGAGAGAGAGAGAAAGAGAAGCTGTAAGTGAGAGAGAGAAAGAGATGCTGTGAGTAAGTGAGAGAGTGAGAAGATGTGAGTGAGTGAGAGAGAGAGAAGCTAGGAGTGAGTAAGAGAGAGAGAGAAGCTGTGAGTGAGAGAGAGAGAAAGAAAGAAAGAAAGAGAAGCTGTGAGTGAGAGAGAGTGAGAGAGAGAGAAGCTGTGAGTGAGAGAGAAGCTGTGTGAGAGAGAAAGAGAACCTGTGAGTGAGAGAGAGAGAGAAATAGAAGCTGTGAGTGAGAGAGAGGGAAAGAGATGCTGTGAGTGAGTGAGTGAGAGAGTGGGAAGCTGTGAGTGAGTGAGAGAGAGAGAAGCTGTGAGTGAGTAAGAGAGAGAGAGAGAGAAGCTGTGAGTGAGTGAGACAGAGAGAGAGAAGCTGTGAGTGAGAGAGAGAGAAGCTGGGAGTGAGTAAGAGAGAGAGAGAAGCTGTGAATGAGAGAGAGAGAAAGAAAGAGAAGCTGTGAGTGAGAGTGAGAGAAAGAGAAGCTGTGAGTGAGAGAGATAGAAAGAGAAGCTGTGAGAGAGAGAGAGAGAGAATCAGGGAGTAAGAGAGAGAAAAGCTGTGAGTGAGAGAGACAGAGAAATAGAAGGTGTAAGTGAGAGAGAGAAAGAGAAGCTGTGAGTGAGAGAGAGAGAGAAGCTGTAAGTGAGAGAGGGAGAAGCTGTGAGTGACAGAGAAAGAGAAGCTGTGTGTGAGAGAGAGAGAGAGAGAAAGAGAAGCTGAGAGTGAGAGAGAGAGAGAAAGAGAAGCTGTAAGTGAGAGAGAGAAAGAGATGCTGTGAGTAAGTGAGAGAGTGAGAAGATGTGAGTGAGTGAGAGAGAGAGAAGCTGGGAGTGAGTAAGAGAGAGAGAGAAGCTGTGAGTGAGAGAGAGAGAAAGAAAGAAAGAGAAGCTGTGAGTGAGAGAGAGTGAGAGAGAGAGAAGCTGTGAGTGAGTGAGAGAGAGAGAGAGAAGCTGTGAGTGAGTGAGAGAGAGAAAGAGCTGTGAGTGAGAGAGAGAGAGAAAGAGAAGCTGTGAGTGAGAGAGAGAGAAAGAGAAGCTGTGAGTGAGAGAGAGAGAGTGAAAGAAAGAGAAGCTGTGAGTGAGAGAGAGAGAGAAAGAGAAGCTGTGAATGAGAAAGAGAGAAAGAGAAGCTGTGTGAGAGAGAGAAGCTGTGAGTGAGAGAGAGAGAGAAAGAGAAGCTGTGAGTGAGAGAGAGAGTGAGAGAAGCTGTGAGTGAGAGAGAGAGAGAGAAGCTGTGAGTGATAGAGAGAGAGAAAGAGAAGCTGTGTGTGTGATAGAGAGAGAGAAAGAGAAGCTAAGATAGAGAGAGAGAAAGAGAAGCTGTAAGTGAGAGAGAGAAAGAGAAGCTGTATGAGAGACAGAGAGAAAGAGAAGCTGTGTGAGAGAGAGAGAGAGAAAGAGAAGCTGTGAATTAGCGAGAGAGAGAGAGTGAGAAGCTGTGAGTGAGGGAGAGAGAGAAGTTGGGAGTGAGTAAGAGCAAGAGAGAGAAGCTGTGAAGCTGTGAGTGAGAGAGAGAGAGAAGTTGGGAGTGAGTAAGAGCAAGAGAGAGAAGCTGTGAATGGGAGAGAGAGAGAAAGAAAGAGAAGCTGTGAGTGAGAAAATGAGAGAAAGAGTAGCTGTAAGTGAGAGAGAGTGAGAAAGAGAGAAGCTGCGAGTGAGTGAGAGAGAGGGGATGAGAAGCTGTGAGTGAGAGAGAGAGAAAGAGAAGCTGTGAGTTAGAGAGAGAGAGAGAGAAGCTGAGAGTGAGAGAGAGAGAGAGAATCAGGGAGTAAGAGAGAGAGAGAAGCTGTGAGTGAGAGAGAGAGAGAAATAGGTGTAAGTGAGTGAGAGAGAGAAAGAGTAGCTGTGAGTGAGTGAGAGAGAGAGAAGCTGTTAGTGAGAGAGAGAAGCTGTGAGTGACAGAGAGAGAAGAGAAGCTGTAAGTGAGAGAGAGAGAGAAGCTGTGTGTGTGTGTGAGAGAGAAAGAGAAGCTGTGAGTGAGACAGAGAGAGAGAAAGAGAAGCTGTGAGTGAGAGAGAGAGAAAGAGATGCTGTGAGTGAGTGAGTGAGTGAGTGAGAAGCTGTGAGTGAGAGAGAGAGAGGAGCTGGGAGTGAGTAAGAGAGAGAGAAGCTGTGAGTGAGAGAGAGAGAGAAAGAAAGAAAGAGAAGCTGTGAGTGAGAGAGAGAGAGGAGCTGGGAGTGAGTAAGAGAGAGAGAAGCTGTGAGTGAGAGAGAGAGAGAAAGAAAGAAAGAGAAGCTGTGAGTGTGAGAGAGTGAGAGAGAGAGAAGCTGTGAGTGAGAGAGAGAGAGAGAGAAGCTGTGAGTGAGGGAGAGAGAGAAAGAGAAGCTGTGAGTGAGAGAGAGAGAGAAAGAGAAGCTGTGAATGAGAGAGAGAGAAAAAGAAGCTGTGAGGGAGAGAGAGAGAGAGAAAGAGAAGCTGTGAGTGAGAGACAGAGAAAGAGAAGCTGTGAGTGAGAGAGAGAGAGAGAAGCTGTGAGTAACAGAGAGAGAGAGAAAGAGAAGCTGTGAGTGAGAGAAAGAGAAGCTGTGAGTGAGAGAGAGAGAGAAAGAGAAGCTGTGAATGAGAGAGAGAGAAAGAGAAGCTGTGTGTGAGAGAGAGAGAAGCTGTGAGTGAGAGAGTGAGAGAAAGAGAAGCTGTGAGTGAGAGAGAGAGAAAGAGAAGCTGTGAGTGAGAGAGAGAGAGCAAGAGAAGCTGTGAGTGAGAGAGAGAGTAAGAGAAGCTGTGTGTGTGTGAGAGAGAGGAAGAGAAGCTGTGAGTGAGTGAGAGAGAAAGAGAAGCTGTGTGTGAGTGAGAGAGAGAGAAGCTGAGAGTGAGAGAGAGAGAGAATGAGAAGGTGTGAGTGAGAGAGAGAGACAAAGAGAAGCTGTGTGTGAGAGAGAGAGAACGAGAAGCTGTGAGTGAGAGAGAGAGAGAAAGAGAAGCTGTGAGTGAGAGAGAGAGAGAAAGAGAAGCTGTGAGTGAGAGAGAGGGAGAGAAGCTGTGAGTGTGTGAGAGAGAGAAAATCAGGGAGTGAGTAAGTGATAGAGAGGGAAGTTGTGAGTGAGAGAGAGAGAGAAATAGAAGCTGTAAGTGAGAGAGAGAGAGAAACTGTGAGTGAAAGAGAGATAGAGAAGCTGTGAGTTAGAGAGAGAGAGAGAAGCTGAGAGTGAGAGAGAGAGAGAGAATAAGGGAGTAAGAGAGAGAGAGAGAAGCTGTGAGTGAGAGAGAGAGAGAAATAGGTGTAAGTGAGTGAGAGAGAGAAAGAGTAGCTGTGAGTGAGAGAGAGAGAGAGAAGCTGTTAGTGAGAGAGAGAGAAGCTGTGAGTGACAGAGAGAGAGAAAGAGAAGCTGTGTGTGTGATAGAGAGAGAGAAAGAGAAGCTGAGAGTGAGAGAGAGAGAGAGAAAGAGAAGCTGTAAGTGAGAGAGAGAGAGAGAAGCTGTGTGTGAGAGAGAGAAAAAGAGAAGCTGTGAGTAAGAGAGAGAGAGAGAAAGAGAAGCTGTGTGTGTGTGAGAGAAAGAGAGGCTGTGAGTGACAGAGAGAGAGAGAAAGAGAAGCTGTGAGTGAGAGAGAGAGAGAAAGAGAAGCTCTGAATGAGAGAGAGAGAAAGAGAAGCTGTGTGTGTGTGAGAAAGAAGCTGTGATTGAGAGAGAGAGAGAAAGAGAAGCTGTGAATGAGAGAGAGAGAAAAAGAAGCTGTGAGTGAGAGAGAGAGAGAAAGAAAAGCTGTGAGTGAGAGACAGAGAGAAAGAGAAGCTGTGAGTGAGAGAGAGAGAGAAAGAGAAGCTGTGAGAGAGAGAGAGAGAGAAAGAAAGAGAAGCTGTGAGTGAGAGAGAGAGAGAAAGAGAAGCTGTGAATGAGAGAGAGAAAGAGAAGCTGTGTGAGAGAGAGAGAAAGAGAAGCTGTGAGTGACAGAGAGAGAGAGAAAGAGAAGCTGTGATTGAGAGAAAGAGAAGGTGTGAGTGAGGGAGAGAAAGAAAGAGAAGCTGTGAATGAGAGAGAGAGAAAGAGAAGCTGTGTGTGTGAGAGAGAGAAGCTGTGAGTGAGAGAGTGAGAGAAAGAGAAGCTGTGAGTGAAAGAGAGAGAAAGAGAAGCTGTGAGTGAGAGAGAGAGAGCAAGAGAAGCTGTGAGTGAGAGAGAGAGAAAGAGAAGCTGTGTGTGTGTGAGAGAGAGAAAGAGAAGCTGTGGGTGAGTGAGAGAGAAAGAGAAGCTGTGTGTGTGTGAGAGAGAGAGAAGCTGAGAGTGAGAGAGAGAATGAGAAGGTGTGAGTGAGAGAGAGAGACAAAGAGAAGCTGTTTGTGTGAGAGAGAGAACGAGAAGCTGTGAGTGAGAGAGAGAGAAAGAGAAGCTGTGAGTGAGTGAGAGAGAGAAAGAGAAGCTGTGAGTGAGAGAGAGAGAAAGAGAAACTGTGAGTGAAAGAGAGAGAGAGAAGCTGTGAGTGAGAGAGAGAGAGAAAGAGAAGCTGTGAGTGAGAGAGAGAGAGAACGAGAAGCTGTGTGAGTGATAGAGAGAGAGAAAGAGAAGCTGAGAGTGAGAGAGAGAGAGAAAGAGATGCTGTAAGGGAGAGAGAGAGAAGCTGTGTGTGTGTGAGAGAGAAAGAAAAGCTGTGAGTGAGAGAGAGAGAGAAAGAGAATCTGTGAGTGTGTGAGAGAGAGAATAAGAAGCTGTGTGTGTGAGAGAGAGAGATGCTGGGAGTGAGTAAGAGAGAGAGAGAAGCTGTGAGAGAGAGAGAGAGAGAAAGAGAAGCTTTGTGTGTGTGAGAGAGAGAAAGAGAAGCTGTGAGTGAGTGAGAGAGAAAGAGAAGCTGTGAGTGAGTGAGAGAGAGAAGCTGTGTGTGTGTGAGAGAGAAAGAGAAGCTGTAAGTGAGAGAGAGTGAGAAAGAGAGAAGCTGTGAGTGAGAGAGTGAGACAAATAGAAGGTGTGAGTGAGAGAGAGAGAAAGAGAAGCTGTGAGTGAAAGAGAGAGAGAAAGAGAAGCTGTTAGTGAGAGAGAGAGAGAAAGAGAAGCTGTGTGTGTGTGAGAGAGAGAGAAGCTGAGAGTGAGAGAGAGAGAATGAGAAGGTGTGAGTGAGAGAGAGAGACAAAGAGAAGCTGTGTGTGTGAGAGAGAGAAAGAGAAGCTGTCAGTGAGAGAGAGAGAGAAAGAGAAGCTGTGAGTGAGAGGGAGGGAGAGAAGCTTTGAGTGTGTGAGAGAGAGAAAATCAGGGAGTGAGTAAGAGAGAGAGGGAAGCTGTGAGTGAGAGAGAGAGAGAAATAGAAGCTGTAAGTGAGAGAGAGAGAAAGAGAAACTGTGAGTGAAAGAGAGAGAAGCTATGAGTGAGAGAGAGAGAGAAAGAGAAGCTGTGAGTGAGAGTGAGAGAGAACGAGAAGCTGTGTGAGTGATAGAGAGAGAGAAAGAGAAGTTGAGACGAAGTGAGAGAGAGAAAGAGATGCTGTAAGGGAGAGAGAGAGAAGCTGTGTGTGTGTGAGAGAGAAAGAAAAGCTGTGAGTGAGAGAGAGAGAGAAAGAGAAGCTGTGAGTGTGAGAGAAAGAGAATGAGAAGCTGTGTGTGTGAGAGAGAGAGAAGCTGGGAGTGAGTAAGAGAGAGAGAGAAGCTGTGAGAGAGAGAGAGAAAGAGAAGCTGTGTGTGTGTGTGAGAGAGAAAGAGAAGCTGTGAGTGAGTGAGAGAGAAAGAGAAGCTGTGAGTGAGTGAGAGAGAGAAGCTGTGTGTGTGTGAGAGAGAAAGAGAAGCTGTACGTGAGAGAGAGTGAGAAAGAGAGAAGCTGTGAGTGAGAGAGTGAGAGAAATAGAAGCTGTGAGTGAGAGAGAGAAAGAGAAGCTGTGAGTGAGAGAGAGAGAGAAAGAGAAGCTGTGAGTGACAGAGAGAGAGAAAGAGAAGCTGTGTGTGTGTGAGAGAGAAAGAGAAGCTGTGAGTGAGTGAGAGAGAAAGAGAAGCTGTGTGTGTGAGAGAGAGAGAAGCTGAGAGTGAGAGAGAGAGAGAATGAGAAGGTGTGAGTGAGAGAGAGAGACAAAGAGAAGCTGTGTGTGTGAGAGAGAGAACGAGAACCTGTGAGTGAGAGAGAGAGAGAAAGAGAAGCTGTGAGTGAGAGAGAGAGAGAAAGAGAAGCTGTGAGTGAGAGGGAGGGAGAGAAGCTGTGAGTGTGTGAGAGAGAGAAAATCAGGGAGTGAGTAAGAGAGAGAGAGGGAAGCTGTGAGTGAGAGAGAGAGAGAAATAGAAGCTGTAAGTGAGAGAGAGAAAGAGAAACTGTGAGTGAAAGAGAGAGAGAGAAGCTGTGAGTGAGAGAGAGAGAGAAAGAAAGAGAAGCTGTGAGTGAGAGCGAGAGAGAAAGAGAAGGTGTGTGAGTGATAGAGAGAGAGAAAGAGAAGCTGAGAGTGAGAGAGAGAGAGAAAGAGATGCTGTAAGTGAGAGAGAGAGAGAAGCTGTGTGTGTGAGAGAGAAAGAGATGCTGTGAGTGAGAGAGAGAGAGAGAAAGAGAAGCTGTGAGTGAGAGAGAGAGAGAGTGAGAAGCTGTGTGTGTGTGAGAGAGAGAAGCTGGGAGTGAGTAAGAGAGAGAGAAGCTGTGTGTGTGAGAGAGAGAAGCTGTGAGTGAGAGAGTGAGAGAAATAGAAGCTGTGAGTGAGAGAGAGAAAGAGAAGCTGTGAGTGAGAGAGAGAGAGAGAAAGAGAAGCTGTGAGTGAGAGAGAGAGAGAAAGAGAAGCTGTGTGTGTGAGAGAGAGAGAAAGAGAAGCTGTGAGTGAGTGAGAGAGAAAGAGAAGCTATGTGTGTGAGAGAGAGAGAAGCTGAGAGTGAGAGAGAGAGAATGAGAAGGTGTGAGTGAGAGAGAGAGACAAAGAGAAGCTGTGTGTGTGAGAGAGTGCACGAGAAGCTGTGAGTGAGAGAAAGAGAGAAAGAGAAGCTGTGAGTGAGAGAGAGAGAGAAAGAGAAGCTGTGAGTGAGAGGGAAGGAGAGAAGCTGTGAGTGTGTGAGAGAGAGAAAATCAGGGAGAGAGTAAGAGAGAGAGGGGGAAGCTGTGAGTGAGAGAGAGAGAGAAATAGAAGCTGTAAGTGAGAGAGAGAGAAAGAGAATCTGTGAGGGAAAGAGAGAGAGAGAAGCTGTGAGTGAGAGAGAGAAGGAAAGAAAGAGAAGCTGTGAGTGACAGCGAGAGAGAAAGAGAAGCTGTGTGAGTGATAGAGAGAGAAAGAGAAGCTGAGAGTGAGAGAGAGAGAGAAATAGAAGCTGTAAGTGAGAGAGAGAAGCTGTGTGTGTGTGAGAGAGAGAGAAGCTGTGAGTGAGAGAGAGAGAGAGAAAGAGAAGCTGTGAGTGAGGGAGAGAGAGAGAAAGAGAAGCTGAGTGAGAGAGAGAGACAGAGAAGCTGTGAGTGAGAGAGAGAGAAAAAAAGAAGCTGTGTGTGTGAGAGAGAGAAAGAGAATCTGTGAGTGAGAGAGAGAGAAAGAGAAGCTGTGAGTAAGAGAGAGAGAGAGAAAGAGAAGCTAAGAGTGAGTGAGTGAGAGAGAGAGAAGCAGTGAGTGAGAGAGAGAAGCTGTGAGTGAGAGAGAGAGAGAAAGAAGCTGTAGGTGAGAGAGAGAAAAAGAAGCTGTGAGTGAGAGAGAGAGAAGCTGTGAGTGAGAGAGAAGGAGAAGCTGTGAGTGAGAGAGAGAGTGAGAAGCTGTGAGTGAGAGAGAAAAAGAGAAGCTGTTGTGTGTGAGAGAGAGAGAGAAAGAGAAGCTGTGAATGAGTAAGAGAGAAAGAGAAGCTGAGTGTGAGAGAGAGAATGAGAAGCTGTGAGTGAGAGAGAGAGAGAAAGAAAAGCTGTGAGTAATAGAGAGAGAGAAAGAGAAGCTGAGAGAGAAAGAGAAGCTGTGTGTGTGTGAGAGAGAGAAAGAGAAGCTGTGAGTGAGTGAGAGAGAAAGAGAAGCTGTGTGTGTGAGAGAGAGAGAGAAGCTGAGAGTGAGAGAGAGAGAATGAGAAGGTGTGAGTGAGAGAGAGAGACAAAGAGAAGCTGTGTGTGAGAGAGAGAGAACGAGAAGCTGTGTGTGTGAGAGAGAGAAAGAGAAGCTGTGAGTGAGGGAGAGAGAGAAAGCGAAGCTGTGAGTGAGAGGGAGGGAGAGAAGCTGTGAGTGAGAGAGAGAGAGAAAGAAGCTGTAGGTGAGAGAGAGAAAGTGAAGCTGTGAGTTTGAGAGAGAGAGAATGAGAAGCTGTGTGTGTGTGAGAGAGAGAAGCTGTGAGTGAGTAAGAGAGAGAGAGAAGCTGTGTGAGAGAGAGAGAGAGAGAAAGAGAAGCTGTGTGTGTGTGTGAGAGAGAAAGAGAAGCTGTGAGTGAGTGAGAGAGAAAGAGAAGCTGTGAGTGAGTGAGAGAGAGAAGCTGTGTGTGAGAGAGAGAGAAAGAGAAGCTGTAAGTGAGAGAGAGTGAGAAAGAGAGAAGATGTGAGTGAGAGAGTGAGAGAAATAGAAGCTGTGAGTGAGAGAGAGAAAGAGAAGCTGTGAGTGAGAGAGAGAGAGAGAGAAAGAGAAGCTGTGAGTGAGAGAGAGAGAAAGAGAAGCTGTGTGTGTGTGAGAGAGAGAAAGAGAAGCTGTGAGTGAGTGAGAGAGAAAGAGAAGCTGTGTGTGTGTGAGAGAGAGAAGCTGAGAGTGAGAGAGAGAGAATGAGAAGGTGTGAGTGAGAGAGAGAGACAAAGAGAAGCTGTTTGTGTGAGAGAGTGAACGAGAAGCTGTGAGTGAGAGAGAGAGAGAAAGAGAAGCTGTGAGTGAGAGAGAGAGAGAAAGAGAAGCTGTGAGTGAGAGAGAAGGAGAAGCTGTGAGTGAGAGAGAGTGAGAAGCTGTGAGTGAGAGAGAGAAAGAGAAGCTGTGGTGTGAGAGAGAGAGAGAGAGAAAGAGAAGCTGTGAGTGAGTAAGAGAGAAAGAGAAGCTGTGTCTGAGAGAGAGAGAAAGAGAAGCTGAGAGTGAGAGAGAGAGAAAGAGAAGCTGTGAGTGAGAGGCAGGGAGACAAGCTGTGAGTGTGTGTGAGAGAGAAAATCAGGGAGTGAGTAAGAGAGAGAGAGGGAAGCTGTGAGTGAGAGAGAGAGAGAAATAGAAGCTGTAAGTGAGAGAGAGAGAAAGAGAAACTGTGAGTGAAAGAGAGAGAGAAGCTGTGAGTGAGAGAGAGAGAAAGAAAGAAAGAGAAGCTGTGAGTGAGAGCGAGAGAGAAAGGGAAGCTGTGTGAGTGATAGAGAGAGAGAAAGAGAAGCTGAGAGTGAGAGAGAGAGAGAAAGAGATGCTGTAAGTGAGAGAGAGAGAAGCTGTGTGTGTGAGAGAGAGAAAGAGAAGCTGTGAGTGAGAGAGAGAGAGAAAGAGAAGCTGTGAGAGAGAGAGAAGCTGTGAGTGAGAGAGAAAGACAGAGAAGCTGTGAGAGAGAGAGAGTGAGAGAGAAAGAGAAGCTGTGAGAGAGAGAGAGAAAGAGAGAGAGAAGCTGTGAGTGAGAGAGAGAGAGAGAAAGAGAAGCTGTGAGTGAGAGAGAGAGAGTGAGAAGCTGTGTGTGTGTGAGAGAGAGAAGCTGGGAGTGAGTAAGAGAGAGAGAGAGAAGCTGTGTGTGTGTGAGAGAGAGAAGCTGTGAGTGAGTGAGAGAAAGAAAGAGAAGCTGTGAGTGAGAGAGAGTGAGAGAGAAAGAGAAGCTGTGAGTGAGAGAGAAAGAGAGAGAGAAGCTGTGAGTAAGAGAGAGAGAGAGAAAGAGAACCTGTGTGTGAGAGAGAGAGAAAGAGAAGCTGTGAGTGAGAGAGAGAGAGAGAGAAGCTGTGAGTGAGTGAGAGAGAGAGAAGCTGTGAGTGAGAGAGAGAGAAGCTGTGAGTGAGTGAGAGAGAGAGAATCAAGGAGTGAGTAAGAGAGAGAGAAGCTGTGAGAGAGAGAGAAATAGAAGCTGTAAGTGAGAGAGAGAAGCTGTGTGTGTGTGTGAGAGAGAAGCTGTGAGTGAGTAAGAGAGAAAGAGAAGCTGTGTCTGAGAGAGAGAGAAAGAGAAGCTGAGAGTGAGAGAGAGAATGAGAAGCTGTGAGTGAGAGAGAGAGAGTAAGAAAAGCTGTGAGTGAGAGAGAGAGAAAGAGAAGCTGTGAGTGAGTGAGAGAGAGTGGAGCTGTGAGTGAGTGAGAGAGAGAAAGAGCAGCTGTGAGCGAGAGCGAGAGAGAAAGAACTGTGTGAGTAATAGAGAGAGAGAAAGAGAAGCTGAGAGAGAGAGAGAGAGAAAAAGAGATGCTGTAAGTGAGAGAGAGAGAGAAGCTGTGTGTGTGAGAGAGAGAAAGAGAAGCTGTGAGTGAGAGAGAGAGAGAGAAATAGAAGATTTGAGTGAGAGAGAGAGAGAGAAGCTGTGAGTGAGTGAGAGAGTGAGTGAGAAGCTGTGTGTGTGTGTGAGAGAGAAGCTGGGAGTGAGTAAGAGAGAGAGAGAGAAGCTGTGAGTGAGAGAGAGAGAGAAGCTGTGAGTGAGAGAGAGAGTGAGAGAAAGAGAAGCTGTGAGTGAGAGAGAGAAAGAGAGAGAGAGAAGCTGTGAGTGAGAGAGGGAGAGAAATAGAAGCTGTGAGTGAGAGAGAGTGAGAGAGAAAGAGAAGCTGTGAGTGAGAGAGAGAAAGAGAGAGAGAGAAGCTGTGAGTGAGAGAGGGAGAGAAATAGAAGCTGTGAGTGAGAGAGTGAGAAAGAGAAGCTGTGAGTGAGAGAGAGAGAGAAAGAGAAGCTGTGAGTGAGAGAGAGAGAGAAAGAGAAGCTGTGAGTGAGAGAGAGAGAGAAAGAGAAGCTGTGTGTGTGTGAGAGAGAGAAAGAGAAGCTGTGAGTGAGTGAGAGAGAAAGAAAAGCTGTGTGTGTGTGAGAGAGAGAGAAGCTGAGAGTGAGAGAGAGAATGAGAAGGTGTGAGTGAGAGAGAGACAAAGAGAAGCTGTGTGTGAGAGAGAGAAAATGAGAAGCTGTGAGTGAGAGTGAGAGAGAAAGAGAAGCTGTGAGTGAGAGAGAGAGAGAAAGAGAAGCTGTGAGTGAGAGGGAGGGAGAAAAGCTGTGAGTGTGTGAGAGAGAGAAAATCAGGGAGTGAGTAAGAGAGAGAGAGGGAAGCTGTGAGTGAGAGAGAGAGAGAAATAGAATCTGTAAGTGAGAGAGAGAGAAAGAGAAACTGTGAGTGAAAGAGAGAGAGAGAAGCTGTGAGTGAGAGAGAGAGAGAAAGAAAGAGAAGCTGTGAGTGAGAGCGAGAGAGAAAGGGAAGCTGTGTGAGTGATAGAGAGAGAGAAAGAGAAGCTGAGAGTGAGAGAGAGAGAGAAAGAGATGCTGTAAGTGAGAGAGAGAGAAGCTGTGTGTGTGAGAGAGAGAAAGAGAAGCTGTGAGTGAGAGAGAGAGAGAAAGAGAAGCTGTGAGAGAGAGAGAAGCTGTGAGTGAGAGAGAGAAAGACAGAGAAGCTGTGACAGAGAGAGAGTGAGAGAGAAAGAGAAGCTGTGAGAGAGAGAGAGAAAGAGAGAGAGAAGCTGTGAGTGAGAGAGAGAGAGAGAAAGAGAAGCTGTGTGTGCGAGAGAGAGAAAGAGAAGCTGTGAGTGAGAGAGAGAGAGAGAAGCTGTGAGTGAGAGAGAGAGAGAGAAGCTGTGAGTGAGAGAGAGAGAAGCTGTGAGTGAGTGAGAGAGAGAAAGAGAAGCTGTGAGTGAGAGAGAGAGAGAAAGAGAAGCTGTGAGTGAGAGAGAGAGAGAAAGAGAAGCTGTGTGTTTGTGTGAGAGAGAAAGAGAAGCTGTGATTGAGTGAGAGAGAAAGAAAAGCTGTGTGTGTGTGAGAGAGAGAGAAGCTGAGAGTGAGAGAGAGAATGAGAAGGTGTGAGTGAGAGAGAGACAAAGAGAAGCTGTGTGTGAGAGAGAGAAAACGAGAAGCTGTGAGTGAGAGTGAGAGAGAAAGAGAAGCTGTGAGTGAGAGAGAGAGAGAAAGAGAAGCTGTGAGTGAGAGGGAGGGAGAAAAGCTGTGAGTGTGTGAGAGAGAGAAAATCAGGGAGTGAGTAAGAGAGAGAGAGGGAAGCTGTGAGTGAGAGAGAGAGAGAAATAGAATCTGTAAGTGAGAGAGAGAGAAAGAGAAACTGTGAGTTAAAGAGAGAGAGAGAAGCTGTGAGTGAGAGAGAGAGAAAGAAAGAGAAGCTGTGAGTGAGAGCGAGAGAGAAAGGGAAGCTGTGTGAGTGATAGAGAGAGAGAAAGAGAAGCTGAGAGTGAGAGAGAGAGAGAAAGAGATGCTGTAAGTGAGAGAGAGAGAAGCTGTGTGTGTGAGAGAGAGAAAGAGAAGCTGTGAGTGAGAGAGAGAGAGAAAGAGAAGCTGTGAGAGAGAGAGAAGCTGTGAGTGAGAGAGAGAAAGACAGAGAAGCTGTGAGAGAGAGAGAGTGAGAGAGAAAGAGAAGCTGTGAGAGAGAGAGAGAAAGAGAGAGAGAAGCTGTGAGTGAGAGAGAGAGAGAGAAAGAGAAGCTGTGTGTGTGTGAGAGAGAAAGAGAAGCTGTGAGTGAGAGAGAGAGAGAAGCTGTGAGTGAGTGAGAGAGAGAGAAGCTGTGAGTGAGAGAGAGAGAAGCTGTGAGTGAGTGAGAGAGAGAGAATCAGGGAGTGAGTAAGAGAGAGAGAGGCTGTGAATGAGTGAGAGAGAGAGAAATAGAAGCTGTAAGTGAGAGAGAGAAGCTGTGTGTGTGTGTGAGAGAGAGAAGCTGTGTGTGAGAGAGAGAGAAGCTGTGAGTGAGAGAGAGAGAGAGAAGCTGTGAGTGAGAGAGAGAGAGAGAGAAAGAAGCTGTGTGTGTGATAGAGAGAGAGAAAGAGAAGCTGAGTGAGAGAGGAAGACAGAGAAGCTGTGAGTGAGAGAGAGTGAAAAAGAAGCTGTGTGTGTGTGTGAGAGAAAGAGATTCTGTGAGTGAGAGAGAGAGAAAGAGAAGCTGTGAGTGAGTGAGAGAGAGAGAAAGCTGTGAGTGAGTGAGTGAGAGAGAGAGAAGCTGTGAGTGAGAGAGAGAGAGAAGCTGTGATTGAGAGAGAGAGAAGGAGAAGCTGTGAGTGAGAGAGAGAGAGAAGCTGTGAGTGAGAGAGAAAGAGAAGCTGTGTGTGAGAGAGAGAGAGAGAAAGACAAGCTGTGAGTGAGTAAGAGAGAAAGAGAAGCTGTGTCCGAGAGAGAGAAAGAGAAGCTGAGAGTGAGAGAGAGAGAATGAGAAGCTCTGAGTGAGAGAGAGAGAGAGAGAAAGAAAAGCTGTGAGTGAGAGAGAGAGAAAGAGAAGCTGTGAGTGAGTGAGAGAGAGAGGAGCTGTGAGTGAGAGAGAGAAAGAGCAGCTGTGAGC
Organism: Bradypodion pumilum; assembly: GCA_035047305.1. Taxonomy (NCBI): domain Eukaryota; kingdom Metazoa; phylum Chordata; class Lepidosauria; order Squamata; family Chamaeleonidae; genus Bradypodion; species Bradypodion pumilum. The sequence goes on along the minus strand of JAWDJD010000002.1, from coordinate 226,186,169 downwards.
GAGAGCGAGAGAGAAAGAGCTGTGTGAGTGATAGAGAGAGAGAAAGAGAAGCTGAGAGTGAGAGAGAGAAAGAGAAGCTGAGAGTGAGAGAGAGAGAGAAGCTGTGTGTGTGAGAGAGAGAAAGAGAAGCTGTGAGTGAGAGAGAGAGATAGAGAAAGAGAAGATTTGAGTGAGAGAGAGAGAGAATGAGAGCTGTGAGTGAGTGAGTGAGAGAGTGAGAAGCTGTGTGTGTGAGAGAGAGAGGAGCTGGGAGAGAGTAAGAGAGAGCGAGAGAGAAGCTGTGAGTGAGAGAGAGAGAGAGAAGCTGTGAGTGAGAGAGAGAGAGAGAAGCTGTGAGTGAGAAAGAGTGAGAGAGAAAGAGAAGCTGTGAGTGAGAGAGAGAAAGAGAGAGAGAGAAGCTCTGATTGAGAGAGAGAGAGAAAGAGAAGCTGTGTGTGAGAGAGAGAGAAACAGAAGCTGTGAGTGAGAGAGAGCGAGAGAGAAGCTGTGAGTGAGAGAGAGAAGCTGTGAGTGAGAGAGAGAGAAGCTGTGAGTGAGTGAGAGAGAGAATCAGGAAGTGAGTAAGAGAGAGAGAGAGATGCTGTGAGTAAGAGAGAGAGAAATAAAGGCTGTAAGTGAGGGAGAGAAGCTGTGTGTGTGAGAGAGAGAGAGAAGCTGTGAGTGAGAGAGAGAGAAAGAGAAGCAGTGAGTGAGAGAGAGAGAGAGAAAGAAGCTGTGTGTGTGATAGAGAGAGAAAGAGAAGCTGAGTGAGAGAGAGAGAAAGAGAAGCTGTGAGTGAGAGAGAGAGAGAAAAAGAAGCTGTGTGTGTGTGAGAGAGAAAGAGAATCTGTGTGAGAGAGAGAGAAAGAGAAGTTGTGAGTAAGAGAGAGAGAGAAAGAGAAGCTATGAGTGAGTGAGTGAGAGAGAGAGAAGCTGTGAGTGAGTGAGTGAGAGAGAGAGAAGCTGTGAGTGAGAGAGAGAGAGAAAGAAGCTGTAGGTGAGAGAGAGAAAAAGAAGCTGTGAATGAGAGAGAGAGAGAGAAGGTGTGAGTGAGAGAAGGAGAAGCTGTGAGTGAGAAAGAGAGAAGCTGTGAGTGAGAGAGAGAAAGAGAAGCTGTGTCTGAGAGAGAGAGAAAGAGAAGCTGAGAGTGAGAGAGAGAGAATGAGAAGCTGTGAGTGAGTGACAGAGAGAAAGAAAAGCTGTGAGTGAGAGAGAGAGAGAGAGAAGCTGTGAGTGAGTGAGAGAGAGAAGCTGTGAGTGAGTGAGAGAGAGAAAGAGCAGCTTTGAGCGAGAGCGAGAGAGAAAGAGCTGTGTGAGTGATAGAGAGAGAGAAAGAGAAGCTGAGAATGAGAGAGAGAGAGCAAGAGATGCTGTAAGTGAGAGAGAGAGAAGCTGTGTGTGTGTGAGAGAAAGAGAAGTTGTGAGTGAGAGAGAGAGATAGAGAAAGAGAAGATTTGAGTGAGAGAGAGAGAGAAAGAGAAGGTGTGAGTGAGAGAGTGAGAAGCAGTGTGTGTAAGAGAGAGAAGCTGTGAGTGAGAGAGAGAGAAGATGTGAGTGAGAGAGAGAAGCTGTGATTGAGAGAGAGTGAGAGAGAGAAGCTGTGAGTGAGTGAGAGAGAGAGAGAAAGAGAAGCTGTGAGTGAGAGAGAGAGAAAGAGAAGCTGTGAATGAGCGAGAGAGAAAGAGAAGCTGTGAGTGATTGAGAGAGAAAGGGAAGCTGGAGTGAGAGAGAGAGAGAAAGAGAAGCTGTATGTTTGTGAGAGAGAAAGAGCTGTGAGTGAGAGAGAGAAAAGCTGTGAGTGAGAGAGAGAGAAAGAGAAGCTGTGAGTGAGAGAGAGAGAGAAGCTGTGAGTGAGTGAGAGAGAGAGAGAATCAGGGAGTGAGTAAGAGAGAGAGAGAAGCTGTGAGTGAGAGAGAGAGAAATATAAGCTGTAAGTGAGAGAGAGAGAGAAGCTGTCTGTGTGAGAGAGAGAGAAGTTGTGAGAGAGAGAGAGAGAGAAAGAGAAGGTGTGAGTGAGAGAGAGAGAGTGAGAAGCTGTGTGTGTGATAGAGAGAGAGAAAGAGAAGCTGAGAGTAAGAGAGAGAAAGAGAAGCTGTGAGTGAGAGAGAGAGGAGCTGTGTGTGTGTGAGAGAGAGAAAGAGAATCTGTGAGTGTGAGAGAGAGAAAGAGAAGCTGTGAGTGAGAGAGAGAGAAAGAGAAGCTGTGAGTGAGAGAGAGAGAAGGAGAAGCTGTGAGTGAGAGAGAGAGAGAGAAGGAGAAGCTGTGAGTGAGAGAGAGAGAAAGAGAAGCTGTGAGTGAGAGAGAGAGAGAAAGAGAAGCTGTGAGTGAGAGAGAGAAAGAGAAGATTGTGTGTGAGAGAGAGAGAGAGAAAGAGAAGCTGTGAGTGAGAGAGAGAGAAAGAGAAGCTGTGTCTGAGAGAGAGAGAGAAAGAGAAGCTGAGAGTGAGTGAGAGAGTGAAGCTGTGAGTGAGTGAGAGAGGGAGAGAATCAGGGAGTAAGAGAGAGAAAGAGACGCTGTGAGTGAGTGCGAGAGAGAGAGAAGCTGTGAGTGAGAGAGAGAGAAGCTGTGAGTGAGAGAGAGAGAGAAAGACAAGCTGTGTGTGTGATAGAGAGAGAGAAAGAGAAGCTGAGAGAGAGAGAGAAAGAGAAGCTGTGAGTGAGAGAGAGAGAAAGAGAAGCTGTGAGTGAGTGAGAGAGAGTGAGAAGCTGTGAGTGAGTGAGAGAGAGAGAAGCTGGGAGTGAGTAAGAGAGAGAGAGAAGCTGTGAGTGAGAGAGAGAGAGAAAGAAAGAGAAGATGTGAGTGAGAGAGAGAGAGAAAGAGAAGCTGTGTCTGAGAGAGAGAGAAAGAGAAGCTGTGAGTGAGAGAGAGAGAGAGAGAAGCTGTGAATGAGAGAGAGAAAGAGACACTGTGAGTGAGAGAGAGAGAAAGAGAAGCTGTGAGTGAGAGAGAGAGAGAAGCTGAGAATGAGAGAGAGAGAAAGAGATGCTGTAAGTGAGAGAGAGAGAAGCTGTGTGTGTGAGAGTGAGAAAGAGAAGTTGTGAGTGAGAGAGAGATAGAGAAAGAGTTGAGTGAGAGAGAGAGAGAGAAAGAGAAGCTGTGAGTGAGTGAGTGAGAGAGTGAGAAGCTGTGTGTGTGAGAGAGAGAAGCTGTGAGTGAGTAAGAGAGAGAGAGAAGCTGTGAGTGAGAGAGAGAGAGAAGCTGTGAGTGAGAGAGAGAGAGAGAAGCTGTGATTGAGAGAGAGTGAGAGAGAGAAGCTGTGAGTGAGTGAGAGAGAGGGAATGTGTGAGTGAGAGAGAGAGAGAAAGAGAAGCTGTGAGTGAGAGAGAGAGAGAAAGAGAAGCTGTGAATGAGCGAGAGAGAAAGTGAAGCTGTGAGTGAGAGAGAGAGAAAGGGAAGCTGTGAGTGAGAGAGAGAGAGAAAGAGAAGCTGTATGTGTGTGAGAGAGAAAGAGCTGTGAGTGAGAGAGAGAGAAGCTGTGAGAGAGAGAGAGAGAAAGAGAAGCTGTGAGTGAGTGAGAGAGAGAGAGAAGCTGTGAGTGAGAGAGAGAGAGAGAGAATCAGGGAGTGAGTAAGTGAGAGAGAGAAGCTGTGAGTGAGAGAGAGAGAAATAGAAGCTGTAGGTGAGAGAGAGAGAGAAGCTGTGTGTGTGAGAGAGAGAGAAGCTGTGAGTGATAGAGAGAGAGAGAAAGAGAAGCTGTGAGTGAGAGAGAGAGAATGAGAAGCTGTGTGTGTGATAGAGAGAGAGAAAGAGAAGCTGAGAGTAAGAGAGAGAGAGAAAGAGAAGCTGTGAGTGAGAGAGAGAGAGGAGCTGTGTGTGTGTGTGAGAGAGAAAGAGAATCTGTGAGTGAGAGAGAGAGAAAGAGAAGCTGTGAGTGAGAGAGAGAGAAAGAGAAGCTGTGAGTGAGAGAGAGAGAAGGAGAAGCTGTGAGTGAGAGAGAGAAAGAGAGAAAGAGAAGCTGTGAGTGAGAGAGAGAGAAGGAGAAGCTGTGAGTGAGAGAGAGAGAGAAAGAGAAGCTGTGAGTGAGAGAGAGAAAGAGAAGATTGTGTGTGAGAGAGAGAGAGAAAGAGAAGCTGTGAGTGAGAGAGGGAGAAAGAGAAGCTGTGTCTGAGAGAGAGAGAGAGAAAGAGAAGCTGAGAGTGAGTGAGAGAGAGAAGCTGTGAGTGAGTGAGAGAGGGAGAGAATCTGGGAGTAAGAGAGAGAAAGAGACGCTGTGAGTGAGTGTGAGAGAGAGAGAGAAGCTTGGAGTGAGAGAGAGAGAGAAGCTGTGAGTGAGAGAGAGAGAGAAAGAGAAGCTGTGAGTGAGAGGGAGGGAGAGAAGCTGTGAGTGTGTGAGAGAGAGAAAATTAGGGAGTGAGTAAGAGAGAGAGAGGGAAGCTGTGAGTGAGAGAGAGAGAGAAATAGAAGGTGTAAGTGAGAGAGAGAGAAAGAGAAACTGTGAGTGAAAGAGAGAGAGAGGAGCTGTGAGTGAGAGAGAGAGAGAAAGAAAGAGAAGCTGTGAGTGAGAGCGAGAGAGAAAGAGAAGCTGTGAGTGAGAGAGAGAAAGAGAGAGAGAGAAGCTGTGAGTAAGAGAGAGAGAGAGAAAGAGAAGCTGTGTGTGTGTGAGAGAGAAAGAGAAGCTGTGAGTGAGAGAGAGAGAGAAAGAGAAGCTGTGAGTGAGAGGGAGGGAGAGAAGCTGTGAGTGTGTGAGAGAGAGAAAATTAGGGAGTGAGTAAGAGAGAGAGAGGGAAGCTGTGAGTGAGAGAGAGAGAAATAGAAGCTGTAAGTGAGAGAGAGAGAAAGAGAAACTGTGAGTGAAAGAGAGAGAGAGAAGCTGTGAGTGAGAGAGAGAGAGAAAGAAAGAGAAGCTGTGAGTGAGAGCGAGAGAGAAAGAGAAGCTGTGTGAGTGATAGAGAGAGAGAAAGAGAAGCTGAGAGTGAGAGAGAGAGAGAAAGAGATGCTGTAAGTGAGAGAGAGAGAGAAGCTGTGTGTGTGTGAGAGAGAGAGAGAAGCTGTGAGTGAGAGAGAGAGAGAAAGAGAAGCTGTGAGTGAGAGGGAGGGAGAGAAGCTGTGAGTGTGTGAGAGAGAGAAAATTAGGGAGTGAGTAAGAGAGAGAGAGGGAAGCTGTGAGTGAGAGAGAGAGAGAAATAGAAGGTGTAAGTGAGAGAGAGAGAAAGAGAAACTGTGAGTGAAAGAGAGAGAGAGGAGCTGTGAGTGAGAGAGAGAGAGAAAGAAAGAGAAGCTGTGAGTGAGAGCGAGAGAGAAAGAGAAGCTGTGAGTGAGAGAGAGAAAGAGAGAGAGAGAAGCTGTGAGTAAGAGAGAGAGAGAGAAAGAGAAGCTGTGTGTGTGTGAGAGAGAAAGAGAAGCTGTGAGTGAGAGAGAGAGAGAAAGAGAAGCTGTGAGTGAGAGGGAGGGAGAGAAGCTGTGAGTGTGTGAGAGAGAGAAAATTAGGGAGTGAGTAAGAGAGAGAGAGGGAAGCTGTGAGTGAGAGAGAGAGAAATAGAAGCTGTAAGTGAGAGAGAGAGAAAGAGAAACTGTGAGTGAAAGAGAGAGAGAGAAGCTGTGAGTGAGAGAGAGAGAGAAAGAAAGAGAAGCTGTGAGTGAGAGCGAGAGAGAAAGAGAAGCTGTGTGAGTGATAGAGAGAGAGAAAGAGAAGCTGAGAGTGAGAGAGAGAGAGAAAGAGATGCTGTAAGTGAGAGAGAGAGAGAAGCTGTGTGTGTGTGAGAGAAAGAGAGAAGCTGTGAGTGAGAGAGAGAGAGAGAAAGAGAAGCTGTGAGTGAGAGAGAGAGAGTGAGAAGCTGTGTGTGTGTGAGAGAGAGAAGCTGGGAGTGAGTAAGAGAGAGAGAGAGAAGCTGTGAGAGAGAGAGAAGCTGTGAGTGAGAGAGAGAAAGAAAGAGAAGCTGTGAGTGAGAGAGAGTGAGAGAGAACGATAAGCTGTAAGTGAGAGAGAGAAAGAGAAACTGTGAGTGAAAGAGAGAGAGAGAAGCTGTGAGTGAGAGCGAGAGAGAAAGAGAAGCTGTGTGAGTGATAGAGAGAGAGAAAGAGAAGCTGAGAGTGAGAAAGAGAGAGAAAGAGATGCTGTAAGTGAGAGAGAGAGAAGCTGTGTGTGTGTGAGAGAGAAAGAGAAGCTGTGAGTGAGAGAGAGAGAGAAAGAGAAGCTGTGAGTGAGAGAGAGAGAGTGAGAAGCTGTGTGTGTGTGAGAGAGAGAAGCTGGGAGTGAGTAAGAGAGAGAGAGAAGCTGTGTGTGTAAGAGAGAGAAGCTGTGAGTGAGAGAGAGAAAGAAAGAGAAGCTGTGAGTGAGAGAGAGTGAGAGAGAAAGAGAAGCTGTGAGTGAGAGAGAAAGAGAGAGAGAAGCTGTGAGTAAGAGAGAGAGAGAGAGAAAGAGAAGCTGTGTGTGTGAGAGAGAGAAAGAGAAGCTGTGAGTGAGAGAGAGAGAGAGAGAAGCTGTGAGTGTGAGAGAGAGAGAGAAGCTGTGAGTGAGAGAGAGAGAAGCTGTGAGTGAGTGAGAGAGAGAGAATCAAGGAGTGAGTAAGAGAGAGAGAAGCTGTGAGTGAGAGAGAGAGAGAAATAGAAGCTGTAAGTGAGAGAGAGCTATGTGTGTGTGAGAGAGAGAGAAGCTGTGAGTGAGAGAGAGAGAGAGAAAGAGAAGCTGTGAGTGTGTGTGTGAGAGAGAAAGAAGCTGTGTATGTGATAGAGAGAGAGAAAGAGAAGCTGAGTGAGAGAGAGAGACAGAGAAGCTGTGAGTGAGAGAGAGAGAGAAAAAGAAGCTGTGTGTGTGAGAGAGAAAGAGAATCTGTGAGTGAGAGAGAGAGAAAGAGAAGCTGTGAGTAAGAGAGAGAGAGAAAGAGAAGCTATGAGTGAGTGAGTGAGAGAAAGAGAAGCTGTGAGTGAGTGAGTGAGAGAGAGAAGCTGTGAGTGTGTGTGAGAGAGAAAGAAGCTGTAGGTGAGAGAGAGAAAAAGAAGCTGTGAGTGAGAGAGAGAAGCTGTGAGTGAGAGAGAGAAGGAGAAGCTGTGAGTGAGAGAGAGAGAGAAGCTGTGAGTGAGAGAGAGAAAGAGAAGCTGTGTGTGAGAGAGAGAGAGAGAGAAAGAGAAGCTGTGTGTATGAGAGAGAGAGAAGCTGTGAGTGAGTCAGAGAGAGAGAAGCTGTGAGAGAGAGAGAGAAAGAGAAGCTGTGTGTGTGTGAGAGAGAGAAAGAGAAGCTGTGAGTGAGTGAGAGAGAAAGAGAAGCTGTGAGTGAGTGAGAGAGAGAAGCTGTGTGTGTGTGAGAGAGAAAGAGAAGCTGTAAGTGAGAGAGAGTGAGAAAGAGAGAAGCTGTGAGTGAGAGAGTGAGAGAAATAGAAGCTGTGAGTGAGAGAGAGAGAAAGAGAAGGTGTGAGTGAGAGAGAGAGAGAAAGAGAAGCTGTGAGTGAGAGAGAGAGAGAAAGAGAAGCTGTGTGTGAGAGAGAGAGAGAAAGAGAAGCTGTGAGTGAGTGAGAGAGAAAGAGAAGCTGTGTGTGTGTGAGAGAGAGAGAAGCTGAGAGTGAGAGAGAGAGAATGAGAAGGTGTGAGTGAGAGAGAGAGACAAAGAGAAGCTGTGTGTGAGAGAGAGAGAACGAGAAGCTGTGAGTGAGAGAGAGAGAGAAAGAGAAGCTGTGAGTGAGAGAGAGAAAGAAAGAGAAGCTGTGAGTGAGAGGGAGGGAGAGAAGCTGTGAGTGTGTGAGAGAGAGAAAATCAGGGAGTGAGTAAGAGAGAGAGATTGGGAAGCTGTGAGTGAGAGAGAGAGAGAAATAGAAGCTGTAAGTGAGAGAGAGAGAAAGAGAAACTGTGAGTGAAAGAGAGAGAGAGAAGCTGTGAGTGAGAGAGAGAGAGAAAGAAAGAGAAGCTGTGAGTGAGAGTGAGAGAGAAAGAGAAGCTGTGTGAGTGATAGAGAGAGAGAAAGAGAAGCTGAGAGTGAGAGAGAGAGAGAAAGAGATGCTGTAAGTGAGAGAGAGAGAGAAAGAGAAGCTGTGAGAGAGAGAGAGTGAGAAGCTGTGTGTGTGTGAGAGAGAGAAGCTGGGAGTGAGTAAGAAGGAGAGAAGCTGTGTGTGTGAGAGAGAAGCTGTGAGTGAGAGAGAGTGAGAGAGAAAGAGAAGCTGTGAGTGAGAGAGAAAGAGAGAGAGAGAAGCTGTGAGTAAGAGAGAGAGAGAGAAAGAAAGAGAAGCTTTGTGTGTGTGAGAGAGAAAGAGAAGCTGTGAGTGAGAGAGAGAGAGAGAGAAGCTGTGAGTGAGTGAGAGAGAGAGAATCAAGGAGTGAGTAAGAGAGAGAGAAGCTGTGAGTGAGTGAGAGAGAGAAATAGAAGCTGTAAGTGAGAGAGAGAGAAGCTGTGTGTGTGTGTGTGAGAGAGAGAAGCTGTGAGTGAGAGAGAGAGAGAAAGAGAAGCTGTGAGTGAGAGAGAGAGAGAGAAAGAAGCTGTGTGTGTGATAGAGAGAGAGAAAGAGAAGCTGAGTGTGAGAGAGAGACAGAGAAGCTGTGAGTGAGAAAGAGAGAGAAAAAGAAGCTGTGTGTGTGTGAGAGAGAAAGAGAATCTGTGAGTGAGAGAGAAAGAAAGAAAAGCTGTGAGTAAGAGAGAGAGAAAGAGAAGCTATGAGTGAGTGAGTGAGAGAGAGAAGCTGTGAGTGAGTGAGTGAGTGAGAGAGAGAGAAGCTGTGAGTGAGAGAGAGAGAGAAAGAAGCTGTAGGTGAGAGAGAGAAAAAGAAGCTGTGAGTGAGAGAGAGAGAGAAGATGTGAGTGAGAGAGAAGGATAAGCTGTGAGTGAGAGAGAGACAGAGAAGCTGTGAGTGAGAGAGAGAAAGAGAAGCTGTGTGTGTGAGAGAGAGAGAAAGAGAAGCTGTGAGTGAGTAAGAGAGAAAGAGAAGCTGTGTCTGAGAGAGAGAGAAAGAGAAGCTGAGAGTGAGAGAGAAAGAATGAGAAGCTGTGAGTGAGAGAGAGAGAGAAAGAAAAGCTGTGAGTGAGTGAGAGAGAGAGGAGCTGTGAGTGAGTGAGAGAGAGAAAGAGCAGCTGTGAGCGAGAGCGAGAGAGAAAGAGCTGTGTGAGTAATAGAGAGAGAGAAAGTGAAGCTGAGAGTGGGAGAGAGAGAGAAAGAGAAGCTGTGTGTGTGAGAGAGAGAGAGAAAGAGAAGCTGTGAGTGAGTGAGAGAGAAAGAGAAGCTGTGTGTGTGTGAGAGAGAGAGAAGCTGAGAGTGAGAGAGAGAGAATGAGAAGGTGTGAGTGAGAGAGAGAGACAAAGAGAAGCTGTGTGTGTGAGAGAGAGAACGAGAAGCTGTGAGTGAGAGAGAGAGAGAAAGAGAAGCTGTGAGTGAGGGAGAGAGAGAAAGAGAAGCTGTGAGTGAGAGGGAGGGAGAGAAGCTGTGAGTGTGTGAGAGAGAGAAAATCAGGGAGTGAGTAAGAGAGAGAGAGGGAAGCTGTGAGTGAGAGAGAGAGAGAAATAGAAGCTGTAAGTGAGAGAGAGAGAAAGAGAAACTGTGAGTGAAAGAGAGAGAGAGAAGCTGTGAGTGAGAGAGAGAGAGAAAGAAAGAGAAGCTGTGAGTGAGAGCGAGAGAGAAAGAGAAGCTGTGTGAGTGATAGAGAGAGAGAAAGTGAAGCTGAGAGTGAGAGAGAGAGAGAAAGAGATGCTGTAAGTGAGAGAGAGAGAGGAGCTGTGTGTGTGTGAGAGAGAAAGAGAAGCTGTGAGTGTGTGAGAGAGAGAGAGAGAGAAGCTGTGAGTGAGAGAGAGAGAGTGAGAAGCTGTGTGTGTGTGAGAGAGAGAAGCTGGGAGTGAGTAAGAGAGAGAGAGAGAAGCTGTGTGAGAGAGAGAGAGAAGCTGTGAGTGAGAGAGAGAAAGAAAGAGAAGCTGTGAGTGAGAGAGAGTGAGAGAGAAAGAGAAGCTGTGAGTGAGAGAGAAAGAGAGAGAGAGAAGCTGTGAGTAAGAGAGAGAGAGAGAAATAGAAGCTGTGTGTGTGAGAGAGAGAAAGAGAAGCTGTGAGTGAGAGAGAGAGAGAAGCTGTGAGTGAGAGAGAGAGAGAGAAGCTGTGAGTGAGAGAGAGAAGAAGCTGTGAGTGAGTGAGAGAGAGAGAATCAATGAGTGAGTAAGAGAGAGAAGCTGTGAGTGAGAGAGAGAGAAATAGAAGCTGTAAGTGAGAGAGAGAAGCTGTGTGTGTGTGTGAGAGAGAGAAGCTGTGAGTGAGAGAGAGAGAGAAAGAGAAGCTGTGAGTGAGAGAGAGAGAGAGAGAGAAAGAAGCTGTGTGTGTGATAGAGAGAAAGAGAAGCTGAGTGAGAGAGGGAGACAGAGAAGCTGTGAGTGAGAGAGAGAGAGACAAAGAAGCTGTGTGTGTGTTGAGAGAGAAAGAGAATCTGTGAGTGAGAGAGAGAGAAAGAGAAGCTGTGAGTAAGAGAGAGAGAGAAAGAGAAGCTATGAGTGAGTGAGTGAGAGAGAGAAGCTGTGAGTGAGTGAGTGAGAGAGAGAGAAGCTGTGAGTGAGTGAGAGAGAGAAAGAAGCTGTAGGTGAGAGAAAGAAAAAGAAGCTGTGAGTGAGAGAGAGAGAGAGAAGCTGTGAGTGAGAGAGAGAAGGAGAAGCTGTGAGTGAGAGAGAGAGAAGCTGTGAGTGAGAGAGAAAGAGAGAGAGAGAAGCTGTGAGTAAGAGAGAGAGAGAGAGAAAGAAAGAGAAGCTTTGTGTGTGTGAGAGAGAAAGAGAAGCTGTGAGTGAGAGAGAGAGAGAGAGAGAAGCTGTGAGTGAGTGAGAGAGAGAGAATCAAGGAGTGGGTAAGAGAGAGAGAAGCTGTGAGTGAGTGAGAGAGAGAAATAGAAGCTGTAAGTGAGAGAGAGAGAAGCTGTGTGTGTGTGTGAGAGAGAGAAGCTGTGAGTGAGAGAGAGAGAGAAAGAGAAGCTGTGAGTGAGAGAGAGAGAGAAAGAAGCTGTGTGTGTGATAGAGAGAGAGAAAGAGAAGCTGAGTGTGAGAGAGAGACAGAGAAGCTGTGAGTGAGAGAGAGAGAGAAAAAGAAGCTGTGTGTGTGTGAGAGAGAAAGAGAATCTGTGAGTGAGAGAGAGAGAAAGAGAAGCTGTGAGTAAGAGAGAGAGAAAGAGAAGCTATGTGTGAGTGAGTGAGAGAGAGAAGCTGGGAGTGAGTGAGTGAGAGAGAGAGAAGCTGTGTGTGTGTGAGAGAGAGAAGCTGTGAGTGAGTGAGAGAGAGAAAGAGAAGCTGTGAGTGAGAGAGAGAGAGAGAAAGAAGCTGTGTGTGTGATAGAGAGAAAGAGAAGCTGAGTGAGAGAGGGAGACAGAGAAGCTGTGAGTGAGAGAGAGAGAGACAAAGAAGCTGTGTGTGTGTTGAGAGAGAAAGAGAATCTGTGAGTGAGAGAGAGAGAAAGAGAAGCTGTGAGTAAGAGAGAGAGAGAAAGAGAAGCTATGAGTGAGTGAGTGAGAGAGAGAGAAGCTGTGAGTGAGTGAGTGAGAGAGAGAGAAGCTGTGAGTGAGTGAGAGAGAGAAAGAAGCTGTAGGTGAGAGAAAGAAAAAGAAGCTGTGAGTGAGAGAGAGAGAGAGAAGCTGTGAGTGAGAGAGAGAAGGAGAAGCTGTGAGTGAGAGAGAGAGAAGCTGTGAGTGAGAGAGAAAGAGAGAGAGAAGCTGTGAGTAAGAGAGAGAGAGAGAGAAAGAAAGAGAAGCTTTGTGTGTGTGAGAGAGAAAGAGAAGCTGTGAGTGAGAGAGAGAGAGAGAGAGAAGCTGTGAGTGAGTGAGAGAGAGAGAATCAAGGAGTGGGTAAGAGAGAGAGAAGCTGTGAGTGAGTGAGAGAGAGAAATAGAAGCTGTAAGTGAGAGAGAGAGAAGCTGTGTGTGTGTGTGAGAGAGAGAAGCTGTGAGTGAGAGAGAGAGAGAAAGAGAAGCTGTGAGTGAGAGAGAGAGAGAAAGAAGCTGTGTGTGTGATAGAGAGAGAGAAAGAGAAGCTGAGTGTGAGAGAGAGACAGAGAAGCTGTGAGAGAGAGAGAGAGAAAAAAAGAAGCTGTGTGTGTGTGAGAGAGAAAGAGAATCTGTGAGTGAGAGAGAGAGAAAGAGAAGCTGTGAGTAAGAGAGAGAGAAAGAGAAGCTATGTGTGAGTGAGTGAGAGAGAGAAGCTGGGAGTGAGTGAGTGAGTGAGAGAGAGAGAAGCTGTGAGTGAGAGAGAGAGAGAAAGAAGCTGTAGGTGAGAGAGAGAAAAAGAAGCTGTGAGTGAGAGAGAGAGAGAAGCTGTGAGTGAGAGAGAAGGAGAAGCTGTGAGTGAGAGAGAGAGAGAGAAGCTGTGAGTGAGAGAGAGAAAGAGATGCTGTGTGTGTCTGAGAGAGAGAGAAAGAGAAGCTGTGAGTGAGTAAGAGAGAAAGAGAAGCTGTGTCTGAGAGAGAGAGAAAGAGAAGCTGAGAGTGAGAGAGAGAGAATGAGAAGCTGTGAGTGAGAGAGAGAGAGAAAGAAAAGCTGTGAGTGAGAGAGAGAGAAAGAGAAGCTGTGAGTGAGTGAGAGAGAGAGGAGCTGTGAGTGAGTGAGAGAGAGAAAGAGCAGCTGTGAGCGAGAGCGAGAGAGAAAGAGCTGTGTGAGTAATAGAGAGAGAGAAAGTGAAGCTGAGAGTGGGAGAGAGAGAGAAAGAGAAGCTGTGTGTGTGAGAGAGAGAGAAAGAGAAGCTGTGAGTGAGTGAGAGAGAAAGAGGAGCTGTGTGTGTGAGAGAGAGAGAGAAGCTGAGAGTGAGAGAGAGAATGAGAAGGTGTGAGTGAGAGAGAGAGACAAAGAGAAGCTGTGTGTGAGAGAGAGAGAACGAGAAGCTGTGAGTGAGAGAGAGAGAGAAAGAGAAGCTGTGAGTGAGGGAGAGAGAGAAAGAGAAGCTGTGAGTGAGAGGGAGGGAGAGAAGCTGTGAGTGTGTGAGAGAGAGAAAATCAGGGAGTGAGTAAGAGAGAGAGAGGGAAGCTGTGAGTGAGAGAGAGAGAAATAGAAGCTGTAAGTGAGAGAGAGAGAAAGAGAAACTGTGAGTGAAAGAGAGAGAGAGAAGCTGTGAATGAGAGAGAGAGAGAAAGAAAGAGAAGCTGTGAGTGAGAGCGAGAGAGAAAGAGAAGCTGTGTGAGTGATAGAGAGAGTGAAAGAGATGCTGTAAGTGAGAGAGAGAGAGAAGCTGTGTGTGTGAGAGAGAGAAAGAGAAGCTGTGAGTGAGAGAGAGAGAGAGAGAGAAAGAGAAGCTGTGTGAGAGAGAGAGAGAGTGAGAAGCTGTGTGTGTGTGAGAGAGAGAAGCTGGGAGTGAGTAAGAAGGAGAGAAGCTGTGTGTGTGAGAGAGAAGCTGTGAGTGAGAGAGAGTGAGAGAGAAAGAGAAGCTGTGAGTGAGAGAGAAAGAGAGAGAGAGAAGCTGTGAGTAAGAGAGAGAGAGAGAGAAAGAAAGAGAAGCTTTGTGTGTGTGAGAGAGAAAGAGAAGCTGTGAGTGAGAGAGAGAGAGAGAAGCTGTGAGTGAGTGAGAGAGAGAGAATCAAGGAGTGAGTAAGAGAGAGAGAAGCTGTGAGTGAGTGAGAGAGAGAAATAGAAGCTGTAAGTGAGAGAGAGAGAAGCTGTGTGTGTGTGTGTGAGAGAGAAGCTGTGAGTGAGAGAGAGAGAGAAAGAGAAGCTGTGAGTGAGAGAGAGAGAGAAAGAAGCTGTGTGTGTGATAGAGAGAGAGAAAGAGAAGCTGAGTGTGAGAGAGAGACAGAGAAGCTGTGAGTGAGAGAGAGAGAGAAAAAGAAGCTGTGTGTGTGAGAGAGAGAAAGAGAATCTGTGAGTGAGAGAGAAAGAAAGAGAAGCTGTGAGTAAGAGAGAGAGAAAGAGAAGCTATGAGTGAGTGAGTGAGAGAGAGAAGATGTGAGTGAGTGAGTGAGTGAGAGAGAGAGAAGCTGTGAGTGAGAGAGAGAGAGAAAGAAGCTGTAGGTGAGAGAGAGAAAAAGAAGCTGTGAGTGAGAGAGAGAGAGAAGCTGTGAGTGAGAGAGAAGGAGAAGCTGTGAGTGAGAGAGAGAGAGAAGCTGTGAGTGAGAGAGAGAAAGAGAAGCTGTGTGTGTGTGAGAGAGAGAGAAAGAGAAGCTGTGAGTGAGTAAGAGAGAAAGAGAAGCTGTGTCTGAGAGAGAGAGAAAGAGAAGCTGAGAGTGAGAGAGAAAGAATGAGAAGCTGTGAGTGAGAGAGAGAGAGAAAGAAAAGCTGTGAGTGAGAGAGAGAGAAAGAGAAGCTGTGAGTGAGTGAGAGAGAGAGGAGCTGTGAGTGAGTGAGAGAGAGAAAGAGCAGCTGTGAGCGAGAGCGAGAGAGAAAGAGCTGTGTGAGTAATAGAGAGAGAGAAAGTGAAGCTGAGAGTGGGAGAGAGAGAAAGAGAAGCTGTGTGTGTGAGGAGAAAGAGAAGCTGTGAGTGAGTGAGAGAGAAAGAGAAGCTGTGTGTGTGAGAGAGAGAGAGAAGCTGAGAGTGAGAGAGAGAGAATGAGAAGGTGTGAGTGAGAGAGAGAGACAAAGAGAAGCTGTGTGTGTGAGAGAGAGAACGAGAAGCTGTGTGTGTGAGAGAGAGAGAAAGAGAAGCTGTGAGTGAGGGAGAGAGAGAAAGAGAAGCTGTGAGTGAGAGGGAGGGAGAGAAGCTGTGAGCGTGTGAGAGAGAGAAAATCAGGGAGTGAGTAAGAGAGAGAGAGGGAAGCTGTGTGAGAGAGAGAGAGAAATAGAAGCTGTAAGTGAGAGAGAGAGAAAGAGAAACTGTGAGAGAAAGAGAGAGAGAGAAGCTGTGAGTGAGAGAGAGAGAGAAAGAAAGAGAAGCTGTGAGTGAGAGCGAGAGAGAAAGAAGCTGTGTGAGTGATAGAGAGAGAGAAAGTGAAGCTGAGAGTGAGAGAGAGAGAAAGAGATGCTGTAAGTGAGAGAGAGAGAAGCTGTGTGAGAGAGAGAGAGAAAGAGAAGCTGTGAGTGTGAGAGAGAGAGAGAGAAGCTGTGAGTGAGAGAGAGAGAGAGAGTGAGAAGCTGTGTGTGTGAGAGAGAGAAGCTGGGAGTGAGTAAGAGAGAGAGAGAGAAGCTGTGTGTGAGAGAGAGAGAAGCTGAGAGTGAGAGAGAGAAAGAAAGAGAAGCTGTGAGTGAGAGAGAGTGAGAGAGAAAGAGAAGCTGTGAGTGAGAGAGAAAGAGAGAGAGAGAAGCTGTGAGGAAGAGAGAGAGAGAGAGAAAGAGAAGCTGTGTGTGTGTGAGAGAGAAAGAGAAGCTGTGAGTGAGATAGAGAGAGAGAAGCTGTGAGTGAGAGAGAGAGAGAAGCTGTGAGTGAGAGAGAGAGAAGCTGTGAGTGAGTGAGAGAGAGAGAATCAATGAGTGAGTAAGAGAGAGAAGCTGTGAGTGAGAGAGAGAGAGAAATAGAAGCTGTAAGTGAGAGAGAGAAGCTGTGTGTGTGTGTGAGAGAGAGAAGCTGTGAGTGAGAGAGAGAGAAAGAGAAGCTGTGAGTGAGAGAGAGAGAGAGAAAGAAGCTGTGTGTGTGATAGAGAGAAAGAGAAGCTGAGTGAGAGAGGGAGACAGAGAAGCTGTGAGTGAGAGAGAGAGAGACAAAGAAGCTGTGTGTGTGTTGAGAGAGAAAGAGAATCTGTGAGTGAGAGAGAGAGAAAGAGAAGCTGTGAGTAAGAGAGAGAGAAAGAGAAGCTATGAGTGAGTGAGTGAGAGAGAGAGAAGCTGTGTGTGAGTGAGTGAGAGAGAGAGATGCTGTGAGTGAGAGAGAGAGAGAAAGAAGCTGTAGGTGAGAGAAAGAAAAAGAAGCTGTGAGTGAGAGAGAGAGGGAGAAGCTGTGAGTGAGAGAGAGAAGGAGAAGCTGTGAGTGAGAGAGAGAGAGAAGCTGTGAGTGAGAGAGAAAGAGAGAGAGAGAAGCTGTGAGTAAGAGAGAGAGAGAGAAAGAAAGAGAAGCTTTGTGTGTGTGAGAGAGAAAGAGAAGCTGTGAGTGAGAGAGAGAGAGAGAGAGAGAAGCTGTGAGTGAGTGAGAGAGAGAGAATCAAGGAGTGGGTAAGAGAGAGAAGCTGTGAGTGAGTGAGAGAGAGAAATAGAAGCTGTAAGTGAGAGAGAGAGAAGCTGTGTGTGTGTGAGAGAGAGAGAAGCTGTGAGTGAGAGAGAGAGAGAAAGAGAAGCTGTGAGTGAGAGAGAGAGAGAAAGAAGCTGTGTGTGTGATAGAGAGAGAGAAAGAGAAGCTGAGTGTGAGAGAGAGACAGAGAAGCTGTGAGTGAGAGAGAGAGAGAAAAAGAAGCTGTGTGTGTGTGAGAGAGAAAGAGAATCTGTGAGTGAGAGAGAGAGAAAGAGAAGCTGTGAGTAAGAGAGAGAGATAGAGAAGCTATGTGTGAGTGAGTGAGAGAGAGAAGCTGGGAGTGAGTGAGTGAGTGAGAGAGAGAGAAGCTGTGAGTGAGAGAGAGAGAGAAAGAAGCTGTAGGTGAGAGAGAGAAAAAGAAGCTGTGAGTGAGAGAGAGAGAGAAGCTGTGAGTGAGAGAGAAGGAGAAGCTGTGAGTGAGAGAGAGAGAGAGAAGCTGTGAGTGAGAGAGAGAAAGAGAAGCTGTGTGTGTCTGAGAGAGAGAGAAAGAGAAGCTGTGAGTGAGTAATAGAGAAAGAGAAGCTGTGTCTGAGAGAGAGAGAAAGAGAAGCTGAGAGTGAGAGAGAGAGAATGAGAAGCTGTGAGTGAGAGAGAGAGAGAAAGAAAAGCTGTGAGTGAGAGAGAGAGAAAGAGAAGCTGTGAGTGAGTGAGAGAGAGAGGAGCTGTGAGTGAGTGAGAGAGAGAAAGAGCAGCTGTGAGCGAGAGCGAGAGAGAAAGAGCTGTGTGAGTAATAGAGAGAGAGAAAGTGAAGCTGAGAGTGGGAGAGAGAGAGAAAGAGAAGCTGTGTGTGTGAGAGAGAGAGAAAGAGAAGCTGTGAGTGAGTGAGAGAGAAAGAGAAGCTGTGTGTGTGTGAGAGAGAGAGAAGCTGAGAGTGAGAGAGAGAGAATGAGAAGGTGTGAGTGAGAGAGAGAGACAAAGAGAAGCTGTGTGTGAGAGAGAGAGAACGAGAAGCTGTGAGTGAGAGAGAGAGAGAAAGAGAAGCTGTGAGTGAGGGAGAGAGAGAAAGAGAAGCTGTGAGTGAGAGGGAGGGAGAGAAGCTGTGAGTGTGTGAGAGAGAGAAAATCAGGGAGTGAGTAAGAGAGAGAGAGGGAAGCTGTGAGTGAGAGAGAGAGAAATAGAAGCTGTAAGTGAGAGAGAGAGAAAGAGAAACTGTGAATGAAAGAGAGAGAGAGAAGCTGTGAGTGAGAGAGAGAGAGAAAGAAAGAGAAGCTGTGAGTGAGAGCGAGAGAGAAAGAGAAGCTGTGTGAGTGATAGAGAGAGAGAAAGTGAAGCTGAGAGTGAGAGAGAGAGAGAAAGAGATGCTGTAAGTGAGAGAGAGAGAGAAGCTGTGTGTGTGTGAGAGAGAGAAAGAGAAGCTGTGAGTGAGAGAGAGAGAGAGAGAGAGAGAAGCTGTGAGTGAGAGAGAGAGAGAGAGAAGCTGTGTGTGTGTGAGAGAGAGAAGCTGGGAGTGAGTAAGAGAGAGAGAGAGAGAGAAGCTGTGTGTGAGAGAGAGAGAAGCTGTGAGTGAGAGAGAGAAAGAAAGAGAAGCTGTGAGTGAGAGAGAGTGAGAGAGAAAGAGAAGCTGTGAGTGAGAGAGAAAGAGAGAGAGAAGCTGTGAGTAAGAGAGAGAGAGAAAGAGAAGCTGTGTGTGTGAGAGAGAGAAAGAGAAGCTGTGAGTGAGAGAGAGAGAGAAGCTGTGAGTGAGAGAGAGAGACAGAGAAGCTGTGAGTGAGAGAGTGAGAAGCTGTGAGTGAGTGAGAGAGAGAGAGAATCAATGAGTGAGTAAGAGAGAGAAGCTGTGAGTGAGAGTGAGAGAGAAATAGAAGCTGTAAGTGAGAGAGAGAAGCTGTGTGTGTGTGTGAGAGAGAGAGAAGCTGTGAGTGAGAGAGAGAGAGAAAGAGAAGCTGTGAGTGAGAGAGAGAGAGAAAGAAGCTCTGTGTGTGATAGAGAGAGAAAGAGAAGCTGAGTGAGAGAGGGAGACAGAGAAGCTGTGAGTGAGAGAGAGAGAGACAAAGAAGCTGTGTGTGTGTTGAGAGAGAAAAAGAATCTGTGAGTGTGAGAGAGAGAAAGAGAAGCTGTGAGTAAGAGAGAGAGAGAAAGAGAAGCTATGAGTGAGTGAGTGAGAGAGAGAGAAGCTGTGAGTGAGTGAGTGAGAGAGAGAGAAGCTGTGAGTGAGAGAGAGAGAGAGAAAGAAGCTGTAGGTGAGAGAAAGAAAAAGAAGCTGTGAGTGAGAGAGAGAGAGAGAAGCTGTGAGTGAGAGAGAGAGAACGAGAAGCTGTGAGTGAGAGAGAGAGAGAAGCTGTGAGTGAGAGAGAGAAAGAGAAGCTGGGTGTGTGTGAGAGAGAGAGAATGAGAAGCTGTGAGTGAGTAAGAGAGAAAGAGAAGCTGTGTCTGAGAGAGAGAGAAAGAGAAGCTGAGAGAGAGAGAATGAGAAGCTGTGAGTGAGAGAGAGAGAGAAAGAAAAGCTGTGAGTGAGAGAGAGAGAAAGAGAAGCTGTGGGTGAGTGATTGAGAGAGGAGCTGTGAGTGAGTGAGAGAGAGAAAGAGCAGCTGAGAGTGAGAGAGAGAGAGAGATGCTGTAAGTGAGAGAGAGAGAAGCTGTGTGTGTGAGAGAGAGAAAGAGAAGCTGTGAGTGAGAGAGAGATAGAGAAAGAGAAGATTTGAGTGAGAGAGAGAGAGAAAGAGAAGCTGTGAGTGAGTGAGTGAGAGAGTAAGAAGCTGTGTGTGTGAGAGAGAGAGAAGCTGGGAGTGAGTAAGAGAGAGAGAGAAGCTGTGAGTGAGAGAGAGAGAGAGAGAAGCTATGAGTGTGAGAGAGAGAGAAGCTGTGAGTGAGAGAGAGTGAGAGAGAAAGAGAAGCTGTGAGTGAGAGAGAGAAAGAGAGAGAGAGAAGCTGTGAGCGAGAGAGAGTGAGAGAGAAAGAGAAGCTGTGAGTGAGAGAGAGAAAGAGAGAGAGAAGCTGTGAGTGAGAGAGAGAGAAAGAGAAGCTGTGTGAGAGAGAGAGAGAAACAGAAGCTGTGAGTGAGAGAGAGAGAGAAGCTGTGAGTGAGAGAGAGAAGCTGTGAGTGAGAGAGAGAGAGAAGCTGTGAGTGAGTGAGAGAGAGAGAATCAGGGAGTGAGTAAGAGAGACAGAGATGCTGTGAGTAAGAGAGAGAGAGAAATAGAAGCTGTAAGTGAGGGAGAGAAGCTGTGTGTGTAAGAGAGAGAGAAGCTGTGAGTGAGAGAGAAAGAAAGAGAAGCAGTGAGTGAGTGAGAGAGAGAGAAAGAAGCTGTGTGAGTGATAGAGAGAGAGAAAGAGAAGCTGAGAATGAGAGAGAGAAAGAGATGCTGTAAGTGAGAGAGAGAGAAGCTGTGTGTGTGAGAGAGAGAAAGAGAAGTTGTGAGTGAGAGAGAGAGAGAAAGAGAAGATTTGAGTGAGAGAGAGAGAGAAAGAGAAGCTGTGTCTGAGAGAGTGAGAAGCTGTGTGTGTGAGAGAGAGAAGCTGTGAGTGAGTAAGAGAGAGAGAGAAGATGTGTGTGAGAGAGAGAAGCTGTGTCAGAGAGAGAGAAGCTGTGATTGAGAGAGAGTGAGAGAGAGAAGCTGTGAGTGAGTGAGAGAGAGAGAATGTGTGAGTGAGAGAGAGAGAGAAAGAGAAGCTGTGAGTGAGAGAGATAGAAAGAGAAGCTGTGAGTGAGAGAGAAAGAAAGAGAAGCTGTGAGTAAGAGAGAGAGAAAGAGAAGCTATGAGTGAGTGAGTGAGAGAGAGAAGCTGTGAGTGAGTGAGTGAGTGAGAGAGAGAGAAGCTGTGAGTGAGAGAGAGAGAGAAAGAAGCTGTAGGTGAGAGAGAGAAAAAGAAGCTGTGAGTGAGAGAGAGAGAAGCTGTGAGTGAGAGAGAAGGAGAAGCTGTGAGTGAGAGAGAGAGAGAGACGCTGTGAGTGAGAGAGAGAAAGAGAAGCTGTGTGTGTGTGAGAGAGAGAAAGAGAAGCTGTGAGTGAGTAAGAGAGAAAGAGAAGCTGTGTCTGAGAGAGAGAGAAAGAGAAGCTGAGAGTGAGAGAGAAAGAATGAGAAGCTGTGAGTGAGAGAGAGAGAGAAAGAAAAGCTGTGGGTGAGAGAGAGAGAAAGAGAAGCTGTGAGTGAGTGAGAGTGAGGAGCTGTGAGTGAGTGAGAGAGAGAAAGAGCAGCTGTGAGCGAGAGCGAGAGAGAAAGAGCTGTGTGAGTAATAGAGAGAGAGAAAGTGAAGCTGAGAGTGGGAGAGAGAGAGAAAGAGAAGCTGTGTGTGTGTGAGAGAGAGAAAGAGAAGCTGTGAGTGAGTGAGAGAGGAAGAGAAGCTGTGTGTGAGAGAGAGAGAGAGAAGCTGAGAGTGAGAGAGAGAGAATGAGAAGGTGTGAGTGAGAGAGAGAGACAAAGAGAAGCTGTGTGTGAGAGAGAGAGAACGAGAAGCTGTGAGTGAGAGAGAGAGAGAAGCTGTGTGTGTGTGAGAGAGAAAGAGAAGCTGTGAGTGAGAGAGAGAGAGAAAGAGAAGCTGTAAGTGAGAGAGAGAAAGAGAAGGAGATGCTGTGAGTAAGTGAGAGAGTGAGAAGATGTGAGTGAGTGAGAGAGAGAGAAGCTGGGAGTGAGTAAGAGAGAGAGAGAAGCTGTGAGTGAGAGAGAGAGAAAGAAAGAAAGAGAAGCTGTGAGCGAGAGAGAGTGAGAGAGAGAGAAGCTGTGAGTGAGTGAGAGAGAGAGAAGCTGTGAGTGAGAGAGAGAGAAAGAGAAGCTGTGAGTGAGAGAGAGAGAGAGAACGAGAAGCTGTGAGTGAGAGAGAGAGAAAGAGATGCTGTGAGTGAGTGAGTGAGAGAGTGAGAAGCTGTGTGTGTGTGAGAGAGAGAAGCTGGGAGTGAGTAAGAGAGAGAGAGAAGCTGTGAGTGAGAGAGAGTGAGAGAGAAAGAGAAGCTGTGAGTGAGAGAGAGAAAGAGAGAGAGAAGCTGTGAGCGAGAGAGAGTGAGAGAGAAAGAGAAGCTGTGAGTGAGAGAGAGAAAGAGAGAGAGAAGCTGTGAGTGAGAGAGAGAGAAAGAGAAGCTGTGTGTGAGAGAGAGAGAAACAGAAGCTGTGAGTGAGAGAGAGAGAGAGAAGCTGTGAGTGAGAGAGAGAAGCTGTGAGTGAGAGAGAGAGAAGCTGTGAGTGAGAGAGAGAGAATCAGGGAGTGAGTAAGAGAGAGAGAGATGCTGTGAGTAAGAGAGAGAGAGAAATAGAAGCTGTAAGTGAGGGAGAGAAGCTGTGTGTGTGAGAGAGAGAGAGAAGCTGTGAGTGAGAGAGAGAGAAAGAGAAGCAGTGAGTGAGTGAGAGAGAGAGAAAGAAGCTGTGTGAGTGATAGAGAGAGAGAAAGAGAAGCTGAGAATGAGAGAGAGAGAGAAAGAGATGCTGTAAGTGAGAGAGAGAGAAGCTGTGTGTGTGAGAGAGAGAAAGAGAAGTTGTGAGTGAGAGAGAGAGATAGAGAAAGAGAAGATTTGAGTGAGAGAGAGAGAGAAAGAGAAGCTGTGAGTGAGAGAGTGAGAAGCTGTGTGTGTGAGAGAGAGAAGCTGTGAGTGAGTAAGAGAGAGAGAGAAGCTGTGTGAGAGAGAGAGAAGCTGTGAGTCAGAGAGAGAGAGAAGCTGTGATTGAGAGAGAGTGAGAGAGAGAAGCTGTGAGTGAGTGAGAGAGAGAGAATGTGTGAGTGAGAGAGAGAGAGAAAGAGAAGCTGTGAGTGAGAGAGATAGAAAGAGAAGCTGTGAGTGAGAGAGAAAGAAAGAGAAGCTGTGAGTAAGAGAGAGAGAAAGAGAAGCTATGAGTGAGTGAGTGAGAGAGAGAAGCTGTGAGTGAGTGAGTGAGTGAGAGAGAGAGAAGCTGTGAGTGAGAGAGAGAGAGAAAGAAGCTGTAGGTGAGAGAGAGAAAAAGAAGCTGTGAGTGAGAGAGAGAGAGAAGCTGTGAGTGAGAGAGAAGGAGAAGCTGTGAGTGAGAGAGAGAGAGAGAAGCTGTGAGTGAGAGAGAGAAAGAGAAGCTGTGTGTGTGAGAGAGAGAGAAAGAGAAGCTGTGAGTGAGTAAGAGAGAAAGAGAAGCTGTGTCTGAGAGAGAGAGAAAGAGAAGCTGAGAGTGAGAGAGAAAGAATGAGAAGCTGTGAGTGAGAGAGATAGACAAAGAAAAGCTGTGTGTGAGAGAGAGAAAAAGAGAAGCTGTGAGTGAGTGAGAGAGAGAGGAGCTGTGAGTGAGTGAGAGAGAGAAAGAGCAGCTGTGAGCGAGAGCGAGAGAGAAAGAGCTGTGTGAGTAATAGAGAGAGAGAGAAAGTGAAGCTGAGAGTGGGAGAGAGAGAGAAAGAGAAGCTGTGTGTGTGAGAGAGAGAGAAAGAGAAGCTGTGAGTGAGTGAGAGAGAAAGAGAAGCTGTGTGTGTGTGAGAGAGAGAGAAGCTGAGAGTGAGAGAGAGAGAATGAGAAGGTGTGAGTGAGAGAGAGAGACAAAGAGAAGCTGTGTGAGAGAGAGAGAGAACGAGAAGCTGTGAGTGAGAGAGAGAGAAGCTGTGTGTGTGTGAGAGAGAAAGAGAAGCTGTGAGTGAGAGAGAGAGAAAGAGAAGCTGTAAGTGAGAGAGAGAAAGAGAAGGAGATGCTGTGAGTAAGTGAGAGAGTGAGAAGATGTGAGTGAGTGAGAGAGAGAGAAGCTGGGAGTGAGTAAGAGAGAGAGAGAAGCTGTGAGTGAGAGAGAGAGAAAGAAAGAAAGAGAAGCTGTGAGTGAGAGAGAGTGAGAGAGAGAAGCTGAGAGTGAGTGAGAGAGAGAGAAGCTGTGAGTGAGAGAGAGAGAGAGAACGAGAAGCTGTGAGTGAGAGAGAGAGAAAGAGATGCTGTGAGTGAGTGAGTGAGAGAGTGAGAAGCTGTGAGTGAGAGAGAGAGAGAGGAGCTGGGAGTGAGTAAGAGAGAGAGAAGCTGTGAGTGAGGGAGAGAGAGAGAGAAGCTGTGTGTGTGATAGAGATAAAGAGAAGCTGTGAGTGAGAGAGAGAGAAAGAGAAGCTGTGAGTGACAGAGAGAGAGAGAGAAGCTGTGTGTGTGAGAGAGAGAGAAGCTGGGAGTGAGTAAGAGAGAGAGAGAAGCTGTGAGAGAGAGAGAAGCTGTGAGTGAGAGGGAGAGAGAGAAGCTGTGAGTGAGAGAGTGAGAGAGAGAGAAGATGTGAGTGAGTGAGAGAGAGAGAAGCTGAGAGTGAGAGAGAGAGAATGAGAAGGTGTGAGTGAGAGAGAGAGAGAAAGAGAAGCTGTAAGTGAGAGAGAGTGAGAAAGAGAGAAGCTGTGAGTGAGAGAGAGAGAGAGAAAGAGAAGCTGTGAGTGAGTGAGAGAGAGAGAAGCTGAGAGTGAGAGAGAGAGAATGAGAAGGTGTGAGTGAGAGAGAGAGAGAAAGAGAAGCTGTGAGTGAGAGAGAGAGAGAAAGAGAAGCTGTGTGTGTGAGAGAGAGAATGAGAAGCTGTGAGTGAGAGAGAGAGAGAAAGAGAAGCTGAGAGTGAGTGAGAGAGAGAGTGAGAACCTGTGAGTGAGAGAGTGAGAGAAGCTGGGAGTGAGTAAGAGAGAGAGAGGGAAGCTGTGAGTGAGAGAAAGAGAGAAATAGAAGCTGTAAGTGAGAGAGAGAGAAAGAGAAACTGTGAGTGAAAGAGAGAGAGAGAAGCTGTGAGTTAGAGAGAGAGAGAAAGAAAGAGAAGCTGTGAGTGAGAGTGAGAGAGAAAGAGAAAGAGAAGCTGAGAGTGAGATAGAGAGAAAGAGATGCTGTAAAAGAGAGAGAGAGAGAGAATCAGGGAGTAAGAGAGAGAAAAGCTGTGAGTGTGAGAGAGAGAGAAATGGAAGGTGTAAGTGAGAGAGAGTAACAGAGGCTGTGAGTGAGAGAGGGAGAGAGAAGCTGTTAGTGAGCGAGAGAGAAGTTGTGAGTGAAAGAGAGAGAGAAAGAGAAGCTGTGTGTGTGATAGAGAGAGAAAGAGAAGCTGAGAGTGAGAGAGAGAGAGAGAAAGAGAAGCTGTAAGTGAGAGAGAGAGAAGCTGTGTGTGTGAGAGAGAAAGAGAAGCTGTGAGTGAGTGAGAGAGAGATAAAGAGAAGCTGTGAGTGAGTGAGAGAGAAAGAGATGCTGTGAGTGAGTGAGTGAGAGAGTGGGAAACTGTGAGTGAGTGAGAGAGAGAGAAGCTGTGAGTGATTAAGAGAGAGAGAGAAGCTGTGAGTGAGTGAGAGAGAGAGTGAGAAGCTGTGAGTGAGAGAGAGAGAAGCTGGGAGTGAGAGAGAGAAGCTGTGAATGAGAGAGAGAGAAAGAGAAGCTGAGAGAGAGTGTGTGAGAGAGAAGCTGTGAGTGAGTGAGAGAGAAGATGAGAAGCTGTGTGTGAGAGAGAGAAAGAGAAGCTGTGAGTGAGAAAGATAGAAAGAGAAGCTGTGAGTGAGAGAAAGAGAGAGAAGCTGTGAGTGAGAGAGAGAGAGAGAATCAGGGAGTAAGAGAGAGAGAAGCTGTGAGTGAGAGGGAGAGAGAAATAGAAGGTGTAAGTGAGAGATAGAAAGAGAAGCTGTGAGTGAGAGATGGAGAGAAGCTGTTAGTGAGAGAGAGAGAAGTTGTGAGTGACAGAGAAAGAGAAGCTGTGTGTGTGTGTGAGAGAGAAAGAGAAGCTGAGAGTGAGAGAGAGAGAGAGAAGCTGTAAGTGAGAGAGAGAGAGAGAAGCTGTGTGTGTGAGAGAGAGAAAGAGAAGCTGTAAGTGAGAGAGAGTGAGAAAGAGAGAAGCTGTGAGTGAGAGAGAGAGAAAGAGAAGCTGTGAGTGAGTGAGAGAGAGAGAAGCTGAGAGTGAGAGAGAGAGAATGAGAAGGTGTGAGTGAGAGAGAGAGAGAAAGAGAAGCTGTGAGTGAGAGAGAGAGAGAAAGAGAAGCTGTGTGTGAGAGAGAGAGAACCAGAAGCTGTGAGTGAGAGAGAGAGAGAAAGAGAAGCTGTGAGTGAGTGAGAGAGAGAGTGAGAACCTGTGAGTGAGAGAGTGAGAGAAGCTGGGAGTGAGTAAGAGAGAGAGAGGGAAGCTGTGAGTGAGAGAAAGAGAGAAATAGAAGC
This sequence comes from Bradypodion pumilum, assembly GCA_035047305.1. NCBI lineage: Eukaryota > Metazoa > Chordata > Lepidosauria > Squamata > Chamaeleonidae > Bradypodion > Bradypodion pumilum. The sequence goes on along the minus strand of JAWDJD010000002.1, from coordinate 226,161,174 downwards.
TGTAAGTGAGAGAGAGAGAAAGAGAAACTGTGAGTGAAAGAGAGAGAGAGAAGCTGTGAGTTAGAGAGAGAGAGAAAGAAAGAGAAGCTGTGAGTGAGAGTGAGAGAGAAAGAGAAAGAGAAGCTGAGAGTGAGATAGAGAGAAAGAGATGCTGTAAAAGAGAGAGAGAGAGTGAGAGAATCAGGGAGTAAGAGAGAGAAAAGCTGTGAGTGAGAGAGAGAGAGAAATGGAAGGTGTAAGTGAGAGAGAGTAAGAGAGGCTGTGAGTGAGAGAGGGAGAGAGAAGCTGTTAGTGAGCGAGAGAGAAGTTGTGAGTGAAAGAGAGAGAGAAAGAGAAGCTGTGTGTGTGATAGAGAGGGAGAGAGAAGCTGAGAGTGAGAGAGAGAGAGAGAAAGAGAAGCTGTAAGTGAGAGAGAGAGAAGCTGTGTGTGAGAGAGAGAAAGAGAAGCTGTGAGTGAGTGAGAGAGAGAGAAAGAGAAGCTGTGAGTGAGAGAGAGAGAAAGAGATGCTGTGAGTGAGTGAGTGAGAGAGTGGGAAGCTGTGAGTGAGTGAGAGAGAGAGAAGCTGTGAGTGATTAAGAGAGAGAGAGAAGCTGTGAGTGAGTGAGAGAGAGAGTGAGAAGCTGTGAGTGAGAGAGAGAGAAGCTGGGAGTGAGAGAGAGAAGCTGTGAATGAGAGAGAGAGAAAGAGAAGCTGAGAGAGAGTGTGTGTGAGAGAGAAGCTGTGTGAGTGAGAGAGAAGATGAGAAGCTGTGTGTGAGAGAGAGAAAGAGAAGCTGTGAGTGAGAAAGATAGAAAGAGAAGCTGTGAGTGAGAGAAAGAGAGAGAAGCTGTGAGTGAGAGAGAGAGAGAGAATCAGGGAGTAAGAGAGAGAGAAGCTGTGAGTGAGAGGGAGAGAGAAATAGAAGGTGTAAGTGAGAGATAGAAAGAGAAGCTGTGAGTGAGAGATGGAGAGAAGCTGTTAGTGAGAGAGAGAGAAGCTGTGAGTGACAGAGAAAGAGAAGCTGTGTGTGTGTGAGAGAGAGAAAGAGAAGCTGAGAGTGAGAGAGAGAGAGAGAGAAGCTGTAAGTGAGAGAGAGAGAGAGAGAAGCTGTGTGTGTGAGAGAGAGAAAGAGAAGCTGTGAGTGAGAGAGAGAGAAAGAGAAGCTGTAAGTGAGAGAGAGAGAGAAAGAGATGCTGTGAGTGAGAGAGTGAGAAGATGTGAGTGAGTGAGAGAGAGAGAAGCTGGGAGTGAGTAAGAGAGAGAGAGAAGTTGTGAGTGAGAGAGAAAGAAAGAAAGAGAAGCTGTGAGTGAGAGAGAGTGAGAGAGAGAGAAGCTGTGAGTGAGTGAGAGAGAGAGAGAAGCTGTGAGTGAGAGAGAGAGAGAAAGAGCTGTGAGTTAGAGAGAGAGAGAAAGAGAAGGTGTGAGTGAGAGAGAGAGAAAGAGAAGCTGTGAGTGAGAGAGAGAGAGAAAGAAAGAGAAGCTGTGAGTGAGAGAGAGAGAGAAAGAGAAGCTGTGAATGAGAGAGAGAAAGAGAAGCTGTGTGAGAGAGATAGAGAAAGAGAAGCTGTGAGTGAGAGAAAGAGAAGCTGTGAGTGAGAAAGAGTGAGAAAGAGAAGCTTATAGTGAGAGAGAGAGAGAAAGAGAAGCTGTGAATGAGAGAGAGAGAAAGAGAAGCTGTGACAGAGAGAGTGGCTGTGAGTGAGAGAGAGAGAGAAAGAGACGCTGTGAGTGAGAGTTAGAGAAATAGGTGTAAGTGAGTGAGAGAGAGAAAGAGAAGCTGTCAGTGAGAGAGAGAGAGAGAAGCTGTTAGTAAGAGAGAGAGAAGCTGTGAGTGACAGAGAGAGAGAAAGAGAAGCTGTGTGTGTGATAGAGAGAGAGAAAGAGAAGCTGAGCATGAGAGAGAGAGAGAAAGAGAAGCTGTAAGTGAGAGAGAGAGAGAGAGAAGCTGTGTGAGAGAGAGGGAGAGAGAGAAGCTGTGAGTGAGAGAGAGTGTGAGAGAGAGAAGATGTGAGTGAGTGAGAGAGAGAAGCTGTGTGTGTGTGAGAGAGAAAGAGAAGCTGTCAGTGAGAGAGAGAGAGAGAGAAGCTGTTAGTAAGAGAGAGAGAAGCTGTGAGTGAGAGAGAGAGAGAAAGAGAAGCTGTGTGTGTGATAGAGAGAGAGAAAGAGAAGCTGAGCATGAGAGAGAGAGAGAAAGAGAAGCTGTAAGTGAGAGAGAGAGAGAAGCTGTGTGTGAGAGAGAGAGAGAAAGAGAAGCTGTGAGTGAGAGAGAGAGAGAGAACGAGAAGCTGTGAGTGAGAGAGAGAGAAAGAGATGCTGTGAGTGAGTGAGTGAGAGAGTGAGAAGCTGTGAGTGAGAGAGAGAGAGAGGAGCTGGGAGTGAGTAAGAGAGAGAAGCTGTGAGTGAGAGAGAGAGAGAGAAGCTGTGAGTGAGGGAGAGAGAGCAAGAGAAGCTGTGAGTGAGAGAGAGAGAGAAAGAGAAGCTGTGAATGAGAGAGAGAGAAAAAGAAGCTGTGTGGGAGAGAGAGAGAAAGAGAAGCTGTGAGTGAGAGAGAGAGAGAGAAAGAAAGAGAAGCTGTGAGAGAGAGAGAGAGAAAGAGAAGCTGTGAATGAGAGAGAGAGAAAGAGAAGCTGTGTGAGAGAGAGAGAGAAAGAGAAGCTGTGAGTGACAGAGAGAGAGAAAGAGAAGCTGTGAGTGAGAGAAAGAAAAGCTGTGAGTGAGAGAGAGAGAGAAAGAGAAGCTGTGAATGAGAGAGAGAGAAAGAGAAGCTGTGTGTGTGTGTGAGAGAGAAGCTGTGAGTGAGAGAGTGAGAGAAAGAGCTGTGAGTGAGAGAGATAGAAAGAGAAGCTGTGAGTGAGAGAGAGAGAGCAAGAGAAACTGTGAGTGAGAGAGAGAAAGAGAAGCTGTGTGTGTGTGTGAGAGAGAAAGAGAAGCTGTGAGTGAGTGAGAGAGAAAGAGTAGCTGTGAGTGAGAGACAGGGAGAGAAGCTGTGAGTGTGTGAGAGAGAGAAAATCAGGGAGTGAGTAAGAGAGAGAGAGGGAAGCTGTGAGTGAGAGAGAGAGAGAAATAGAAGCTGTAAGTGAGAGAGAGAGAAAGAGAAACTGTGAGTGAAAGAGAGAGAGAGAAGCTGTAAGTGAGAGAGAGAGAGAGAAGCTGTGTGTGTGTGAGAGAGAAAGAGAAGGTGTGAGTGAGAGAGAGAGAGAAAGATAAGCTGTAAGTGAGAGAGAGAAAGAGATGCTGTGAGTAAGTGAGAGAGTGAGAAGATGTGAGTGTGTGAGAGAGAGAGAAGCTGGGAGTGAGTAAGAGAGAGAGAGAAGCTGTGACTGAGAGAGAGAGAAAGAAAGAAAGAGAAGCTGTGAGTGAGAGAGAGTGAGAGAGAGTAGCTGTGAGTGAGTGAGAGAGAGAGAGAAGCTGTGAGTGAGAGAGAGAGAGAAAGAGCTGTGAGTGAGAGAGAGAGAGAAAGAGAAGGTGTGAGTGAGAGAGAGATTAAGAGAAGCTGTGAGTGAGAGAGAGAAAGAAAGAGAAGCTGTGAGTGAGAGAGAGAGAAAGAGAAGCTGTGAATGAGAGAGAGAGAGAAAGAGAAGCTGTGAGTGAGTGAGTGAGAGAGTGAGAAGCTGTGAGTGAGAGAGAGAGAGGAGCTGGGAGTGAGTAAGAGAGAGAGAAGTTGTGAGTGAGAGAGAGAGAGAGAAGCTGTGTGTGTGTGAGAGAGAGAAAGAGAAGCTGTGAGTGAGAGAGAGAGAGAGAAAGAGAAGCTGTCAGTGAGTGAGTGAGAGAGTGAGAAGCTGTGAGTGAGAGAGAGAGAGGAGCTGGGAGTGAGTAAGAGAGAGAGAAGCTGTGAGTGAGAGAGAGAGAGAGAAGCTGTGAGTGAGGGAGAGAGAGAAAGAGAAGCTGTGAGTGAGAGAGAGAGAAAGAGAAGCTGTGAATGAGAGTGAGAGAAAAAGAAGCTGTGAGGGAGAGAGAGAGAGAGAAAGAGAAGCTGTGAGTGAGAGACAGAGAGAAAGAGAAGCTGTGAGTGAGAGAGAGAGAGAAAGAGAAGCTGTGAGTGAGAGAGAGAGAGAGAAAGAAAGAGAAGCTGTGAGTGAGAGAGAGAGAGAAAGAGAAGCTGTGAATGAGAGAGAGAAATAGAAGCTGTGTGTGTGAGAGAGAAAGAGAAGCTGTGAGTGACAGAGAGAGAAAGAGAAGCTGTGAGTGAGAGAAAGAGAAGCTGTGAGTGAGAGAGAGAGAAAGAGAAGCTGTGAATGAGAGAGAGAGAAAGAGAAGCTGTGAGAGAGAGAGAGAGAAGCTGTGTGTGAGAGAGTGAGAGAAAGAGAAGCTGTGAGTGAGAGAGAGAGAAAGAGAAGCTGTGAGTGAGAGAGAGAGAGCAAGAGAAGCTGTGAGTGAGAGAGAGAGAAAGAGAAGCTGTGTGTGTGTGAGAGAGAAAGAGAAGCTGTGAGTGAGTGAGAGAGAAAGAGAAGCTGTGTGTGTGTGAGAGAGAAGCTGAGAGTGAGAGAGAGAGAATGAGAAGGTGTGAGTGAGAGAGAGAGACAAAGAGAAGCTGTGTGTGAGAGAGAGAGAACGAGAAGCTGTGAGTGAGAGAGAGAGAAAGAGAAACTGTGAGTGAGAGAGAGAGAGAAAGAGAAGCTGTGAGTGAGAGAGAGTGAGAGAAGCTGTGAGTGTGTGAGAGAGAGAAAATCAGGGAGTGAGTAAGAGAGAGAGAGGGAAGCTGTGAGTGAGAGAGAGAGAAATAGAAGCTGTAAGTGAGAGAGAGAGAAAGAGAAACTGTGAGTGAAAGAGAGAGAGAGAAGCTGTAAGTGAGAGAGAGAGAAGCTGTGTGTGTGAGAGAGAGAAAGAGAAGCTGTGAGTGAGAGAGAGAGAGAAAGAGAAGCTGTAAGTGAGAGAGAGAAAGAGATGCTGTGAGTAAGTGAGAGAGTGAGAAGATGTGAGTGAGTGAGAGAGAGAGAAGCTGGTAGTGAGTAAGAGAGAGAGAGAAGCTGTGAGTGAGAGAGAGAGAAAGAAAGAGAAGCTGTGAGTGAGAGAGAGTGAGAGAGAGAAGCTGTGAGTGAGTGAGAGAGAGAGAAGCTGTGAGTGAGAGAGAGAGAGAAAGAGAAGCTGTGAGTGAGAGAGAGAGAGAGAACGAGAAGCTGTGAGTGAGAGAGAGAGAAAGAGATGCTGTGAGTGAGTGAGTGAGAGAGTGAGAAGCTGTGAGTGAGAGAGAGAGAGAGGAGCTGGGAGTGAGTAAGAGAGAGAGAAGCTGTGAGTGAGAGAGAGAGAGAGAAGCTGTGAGTGAGGGAGAGAGAGCAAGAGAAGCTGTGAGTGAGAGAGAGAAAGAGAAGCTGTGAATGAGAGAGAGAGAAAAAGAAGCTGTGAGGGAGAGAGAGAGAAAGAGAAGCTGTGAGTGAGAGAGAGCGAGAGAAAGAAAGAGAAGCTGTGAGTGAGAGAGAGAGAGAAAGTGAAGCTGTGTGAGTGAGAGAGAGAGAAAGAGAAGCTGAGAGTGAGAGAGATAGAGAAAGAGATGCTGTAAGGGAGAGAGAGAGAAGCTGTGTGTGTGATAGAGATAAAGAGAAGCTGTGAGTGAGAGAGAGAGAGAAAGAGAAGCTGTGAGTGACAGAGAGAGAGAGTGAGAAGCTGTGTGTGTGAGAGAGAGAGAAGCTGGGAGTAAGAGAGAGAGAGAGAAGCTGTGTGAGAGAGAGAAGCTGTGAGTGAGAGGGAGAGAGAGAAGCTGTGAGTGAGAGAGAGTGTGAGAGAGAGAAGATTTGAGTGAGTGAGAGAGAGAAGCTGTGTGTGTGAGAGAGAGAAAGAGAAGCTGTCAGTGAGAGAGAGAGAGAGAGAAGCTGTTAGTAAGAGAGAGAGAAGCTGTGAGTGAGAGAGAGAGAGAAAGAGAAGCTGTGTGTGTGATAGAGAGAGAGAAAGAGAAGCTGAGCATGAGAGAGAGAGAGAAAGAGAAGCTGTAAGTGAGAGAGAGAGAGAGAAGCTGTGTGTGAGAGAGAGAGAGAAAGAGAAGCTGTGAGTGAGAGAGAGAGAGAGAACGAGAAGCTGTGAGTGAGAGAGAGAGAAAGAGATGCTGTGAGTGAGTGAGTGAGAGAGTGAGAAGCTGTGAGTGAGAGAGAGAGAGAGGAGCTGGGAGTGAGTAAGAGAGAGAAGCTGTGAGTGAGAGAGAGAGAGAGAAGCTGTGAGTGAGGGAGAGAGAGCAAGAGAAGCTGTGAGTGAGAGAGAGAGAGAAAGAGAAGCTGTGAATGAGAGAGAGAGAAAAAGAAGCTGTGTGGGAGAGAGAGAGAAAGAGAAGCTGTGAGTGAGAGAGAGAGAGAAAGAAAGAGAAGCTGTGAGAGAGAGAGAGAGAGAAAGAGAAGCTGTGAATGAGAGAGAGAGAAAGAGAAGCTGTGAGAGAGAGAGAGAGAAAGAGAAGCTGTGAGTGACAGAGAGAGAGAAAGAGAAGCTGTGAGTGAGAGAAAGAAAAGCTGTGAGTGAGAGAGAGAGAGAAAGAGAAGCTGTGAATGAGAGAGAGAGAAAGAGAAGCTGTGTGTGTGTGTGAGAGAGAAGCTGTGAGTGAGAGAGTGAGAGAAAGAGCTGTGAGTGAGAGAGATAGAAAGAGAAGCTGTGAGTGAGAGAGAGAGAGCAAGAGAAACTGTGAGTGAGAGAGAGAAAGAGAAGCTGTGTGTGTGTGTGAGAGAGAAAGAGAAGCTGTGAGTGAGTGAGAGAGAAAGAGTAGCTGTGAGTGAGAGACAGGGAGAGAAGCTGTGAGTGTGTGAGAGAGAGAAAATCAGGGAGTGAGTAAGAGAGAGAGAGGGAAGCTGTGAGTGAGAGAGAGAGAGAAATAGAAGCTGTAAGTGAGAGAGAGAGAAAGAGAAACTGTGAGTGAAAGAGAGAGAGAGAAGCTGTAAGTGAGAGAGAGAGAGAGAAGCTGTGTGTGTGAGAGAGAGAAAGAGAAGGTGTGAGTGAGAGAGAGAGAGAAAGATAAGCTGTAAGTGAGAGAGAGAAAGAGATGCTGTGAGTAAGTGAGAGAGTGAGAAGATGTGAGTGTGTGAGAGAGAGAGAAGCTGGGAGTGAGTAAGAGAGAGAGAGAAGCTGTGACTGAGAGAGAGAGAAAGAAAGAAAGAGAAGCTGTGAGTGAGAGAGAGTGAGAGAGAGAAGCTGTGAGTGAGTGAGAGAGAGAGAGAAGCTGTGAGTGAGAGAGAGAGAGAAAGAGCTGTGAGTGAGAGAGAGAGAGAAAGAGAAGGTGTGAGTGAGAGAGAGATTAAGAGAAGCTGTGAGTGAGAGAGAGAGAGAAAGAAAGAGAAGCTGTGAGTGAGAGAGAGAGAAAGAGAAGCTGTGAATGAGAGAGAGAGAGAAAGAGAAGCTGTGAGTGAGTGAGTGAGAGAGTGAGAAGCTGTGAGTGAGAGAGAGAGAGGAGCTGGGAGTGAGTAAGAGAGAGAGAAGTTGTGAGTGAGAGAGAGAGAGAGAAGCTGTGTGTGTGTGAGAGAGAGAAAGAGAAGCTGTGAGTGAGAGAGAGAGAGAAAGAGAAGCTGTGAGTGAGTGAGTGAGAGAGTGAGAAGCTGTGAGTGAGAGAGAGAGAGGAGCTGGGAGTGAGTAAGAGAGAGAGAAGCTGTGAGTGAGAGAGAGAGAGAGAAGCTGTGAGTGAGGGAGAGAGAGAAAGAGAAGCTGTGAGTGAGAGAGAGAGAAAGAGAAGCTGTGAATGAGAGTGAGAGAAAAAGAAGCTGTGAGGGAGAGAGAGAGAGAAAGAGAAGCTGTGAATGAGAGAGAGAAATAGAAGCTGTGTGTGTGAGAGAGAAAGAGAAGCTGTGAGTGACAGAGAGAGAAAGAGAAGCTGTGAGTGAGAGAAAGAGAAGCTGTGAGTGAGAGAGAGAGAAAGAGAAGCTGTGAATGAGAGAGAGAGAAAGAGAAGCTGTGAGAGAGAGAGAGAGAAGCTGTGTGTGAGAGAGTGAGAGAAAGAGAAGCTGTGAGTGAGAGAGAGAGAAAGAGAAGCTGTGAGTGAGAGAGAGAGAGCAAGAGAAGCTGTGAGTGAGAGAGAGAGAAAGAGAAGCTGTGTGTGTGTGAGAGAGAAAGAGAAGCTGTGAGTGAGTGAGAGAGAAAGAGAAGCTGTGTGTGTGTGAGAGAGAAGCTGAGAGTGAGAGAGAGAGAATGAGAAAGTGTGAGTGAGAGAGAGAGACAAAGAGAAGCTGTGTGTGTGAGAGAGAGAACGAGAAGCTGTGAGTGAGAGAGAGAGAAAGAGAAGCTGTGAGTGAGAGAGAGAGAGAAAGAGAAGCTGTGAGTGAGAGAGAGTGAGAGAAGCTGTGAGTGTGTGAGAGAGAGAAAATCAGGGAGTGAGTAAGAGAGAGAGAGGGAAGCTGTGAGTGAGAGAGAGAGAAATAGAAGCTGTAAGTGAGAGAGAGAGAAAGAGAAACTGTGAGTGAAAGAGAGAGACAGAAGCTGTAAGTGAGAGAGAGAGAGAAGCTGTGTGTGTGTGAGAGAGAAAGAGAAGCTGTGAGTGAGAGAGAGAGAGAAAGAGAAGCTGTAAGTGAGAGAGAGAAAGAGATGCTGTGAGTAAGTGAGAGAGTGAGAAGATGTGAGTGAGTGAGAGAGAGAGAAGCTGGTAGTGAGTAAGAGAGAGAGAGAAGCTGTGAGTGAGAGAGAGAGAAAGAAAGAGAAGCTGTGAGTGAGAGAGAGTGAGAGAGAGAAGCTGTGAGTGAGTGAGAGAGAGAGAAGCTGTGAGTGAGAGAGAGAGAAAGAGAAGCTGTGAGTGAGAGAGAGAGAGAGAACGAGAAGCTGTGAGTGAGAGAGAGAGAAAGAGATGCTGTGAGTGAGTGAGTGAGAGAGTGAGAAGCTGTGAGTGAGAGAGAGAGAGAGGAGCTGGGAGTGAGTAAGAGAGAGAGAAGCTGTGAGTGAGAGAGAGAGAGAGAAGCTGTGAGTGAGGGAGAGAGAGCAAGAGAAGCTGTGAGTGAGAGAGAGAGAAAGAGAAGCTGTGAATGAGAGAGAGAGAAAAAGAAGCTGTGAGGGAGAGAGAGAGAGAAAGAGAAGCTGTGAGTGAGAGAGAGAGAGAGAGAGAAAGAAAGAGAAGCTGTGAGTGAGAGAGAGAGAGAAAGAGAAGCTGTGTGAGTGAGAGAGAGAGAAAGAGAAGCTGAGAGTGAGAGAGATAGAGAAAGAGATGCTGTAAGGGAGAGAGAGAGAAGCTGTGTGTGTGATAGAGATAAAGAGAAGCTGTGAGTGAGAGAGAGAGAGAGAAAGAGAGGCTGTGAGTGACACAGAGAGAGAGTGAGAAGCTGTGTGTGTGTGAGAGAGAGAAGCTGGGAGTGAGTAAGAGAGAGAGAGAGAGAGAAGCTGTGAGAGAGAGAGAAGCTGTGAGTGAGAGGGAGAGAGAGAAGCTGTGAGTGAGAGAGAGTGAGAGAGAGAGAAGATGTGAGTGAGTGAGAGAGAGAAGCTGTGTGTGTGAGAGAGAGAAAGAGAAGCTGTAAGTGAGAGAGAGTGAGAAAGAGAGAAGCTGTGAGTGAGAGAGAGAGAGAAAGAGAAGCTGTGAGTGAGTGAGAGAGAGAGAAGCTGAGAGTGAGAGAGAGAGAATGAGAAGGTGTGAGTGAGAGAGAGAGAGAGAAAGAGAAGCTGTGAGTGAGAGAGAGAGAGAAAGAGAAGCTGTGTGTGTGAGAGAGAGAACGAGAAGCTGTGAGTGAGAGAGAGAGAGAAAGAGAAGCTGTGAGTGAGTGAGAGAGAGAGTGAGAACCTGTGAGTGAGAGAGTGAGAGAAGCTGGGAGTGAGTAAGAGAGAGAGAGGGAAGCTGTGAGTGAGAGAAAGAGAGAAATAGAAGCTGTAAGTGAGAGAGAGAGAAAGAGAAACTGTGAGTGAAAGAGAGAGTGAGAAGCTGTGAGTTAGAGAGAGAGAGAAAGAAAGAGAAGCTGTGAGTGAGAGTGAGAGAGAAAGAGAAGCTGAGAGTGAGAGAGAGAGAAAGAGATGCTGTAAAAGAGAGAGAGAGAGAGAATCAGGGAGTAAGAGAGAGAAAAGCTGTGAGTGAGAGAGAGAGAGAAATGGAAGGTGTAAGTGAGAGAGAGTAAGAGAGGCTGTGAGTGAGAGAGGGCGAGAGAAGCTGTTAGTGAGAGAGAGAGAAGTTGTGAGTGAAAGAGAGAGAGAAAGAGAAGCTGTGTGTGTGATAGAGAGAGAGAAAGAGAAGCTGAGAGTGAGAGAGAGAGAGAAAGAGAAGCTGTAAGTGAGAGAGAGAGAAGCTGTGTGTGTGAGAGAGAAAGAGAAGCTGTGAGTGAGTGAGAGAGAGAGAAAGAGAAGCTGTGAGTGAGAGAGAAAGAAAGAGATGCTGTGAGTGAGTGAGTGAGAGAGAGAGTGGGAAGCTGTGAGTGAGTGAGAGAGAGAGAAGCTGTGAGTGAGTAAGAGAGAGAGAGAAGCTGTGAGTGAGTGAGAGAGAGAGTGAGAAGCTGTGAGTGAGAGAGAGAGAAGCTGGGAGTGAGAGAGAGAAGCTGTGAATGAGAGAGAGAGAAAGAGAAGCTGAGAGAGAGAGTGTGTGAGAGAGAAGCTGTGAGTGAGTGAGAGAGAAGATGAGAAGCTGTGTGTGTGAGAGAGAAAGAGAAGCTGTGAGTGAGAAAGATAGAAAGAGAAGCTGTGAGTGAGAGAAAGAGAGAGAAGCTGTGAGTGAGTGAGAGAGAGAGAGAATCAGGGAGTAAGAGAGAGAGAAGCTGTGAGTGAGAGGGAGAGAGAAATAGAAGGTGTAAGTGAGAGATAGAAAGAGAAGCTGTGAGTGAGAGATGGAGAGAAGCTGTTAGTGAGAGAGAGAGAAGCTGTGAGTGACAGAGAAAGAGAAGCTGTGTGTGTGAGAGAGATAGAAAGAGAAGCTGAGAGTGAGAGAGAGAGAGAGAGAAGCTGTAAGTGAGAGAGAGAGAAGCTGTGTGTGTTTGAGAGAGAAAGAGAAGCTGTGAGTGTGTGAGAGAGAGAAAGAGAAGCTGTAAGTGAGAGAGAGAGAAAGAGATGCTGTGAGTGAGAGAGTGAGAAGATGTGAGTGAGTGAGAGAGAGATAAGCTGGGAGTGAGTAAGAGAGAGAGAGAAGCTGTGAGTGAGAGAGAGAGAAAGAAAGAAAGAGAAGCTGTGAGTGAGAGAGAGTGAGAGAGAGAGAAGCTGTGAGTGAGTGAGAGAGAGAGAGAAGCTGTGAGTGAGAGAGAGAGATTGAAAGAGCTGTGAGTTAGAGAGAGAGAGAAAGAGAAGTTGTGAGTGAGAGAGAGAGAAAGAGAAGCTGTGTGTGAGAGAGAGAGAGAAAGAAAGAGAAGCTGTGAGTGAGAGAGAGAGAGAAAGAGAAGCTGTGAATGAGAGAGAGAAAGAGAAGCTGTGTGAGAGAGATAGAGAAAGAGAAGCTGTGAGTGAGAGAAAGAGAAGATGTGAGTGAGAAAGAGTGAGAAAGAGAAGCTGTGAGTGAGTGAGAGAGAGAAAGAGAAGATGTGAATGAGAGAGAGAGAAAGAGAAGCTGTGACAGAGAGAGTGGCTGTGAGTGAGTGAGAGAGAGAAAGAGACGCTGTGAGTCAGAGTTAGAGAAATAGGTGTAAGTGAGTGAGAGAGATTAAGAGAAGCTGTGAGTGAGAGAGAGAGAGAAAGAAAGAGAAGCTGTGAGTGAGAGAGAGAGAAAGAGAAGCTGTGAATGAGAGAGAGAGAAAGAGAAGCTGAGCGTGAGAGAGAGAGAGAAAGAAAGAGAAGCTGTAAGTGAGAGAGAGAGAGAGAAGCTGTGTGTGTGTGAGAGAGAGAAAGAGAAGCTGTGAGTGAGAGAGAGAGAGAAAGAGAAGCTGTGAGTGAGAGAGAGAGAGAAAGAGATGCTGTGAGTGAGTGAGTGAGAGAGTGAGAAGCTGTGAGTGAGAGAGAGAGAGGAGCTGGGAGTGAGTAAGAGAGAGAGAAGCTGTGAGTGAGAGAGAGAGAGAAGCTGTGAGTGAGGGAGAGAGAGAAAGAGAAGCTGTGAGTGTGAGAGAGAGAAAGAGAAGCTGTGAATGAGAGTGAGAGAAAAAGAAGCTGTGAGTGACAGAGAGAGAGAAAGAGAAGCTGTGAGTGAGAGAGAGAGAGAAAGAAAGAGAAGCTGTGAGTGAGAGAGAGAGAGAAAGAGAAGCTGTGAATGAGAGAGAGAGAAAGAGAAGCTGTGTGTGAGAGAGAGAGAAAGAGAAGCTGTGAGTGACAGAGAGAGAGAAAGAGAAGCTGTGAGTGAGAGAGAGAGAAAGAGAAGCTGTGTGTGTGAGAGTGAGAGAAGCTGTGAGTGAGAGAGTGAGAGAAAGAGAAGCTGTGAGTGAGAGAGAGAGAAAGAGAAGCTGTGAGTGAGTGAGAGAGAGCAAGAGAAACTGTGAGTGAGAGAGAGAGAAAGAGAAGCTGTGTGTGTGTGAGAGAGAAAGAGAAGCTGTGAGTGAGTGAGAGAGAAAGAGAAGCTGTGTGTGTGTGAGAGAGAGAAGCTGAGAGTGAGAGAGAGAGAATGAGAAGGTGTGAGTTAGAGAGAGAGACAAAGAGAAGCTGTGTGTGTGAGAGAGAGAACGAGAAGCTGTGAGTGAGAGAGAGAGAAAGAGAAGCTGTGAGTGAGAGAGAGGGAGAGAAGCTGTGAGTGTGTGAGAGAGAGAAAATCAGGGAGTGAGTAAGAGAGAGAGAGGGAAGCTGTGAGTGAGAGAGAGAGAGAAATAGAAGCTGTAAGTGAGAGAGAGAAAGAGAAACTGTGAGTGAAAGAGAGAGAGAGAAGCTGTAAGTGAGAGAGAGAGAGAGAAGCTGTGTGTGTGAGAGAGAGAAAGAGAAGCTGTGAGTGAGAGAGAGAGAAAGATAAGCTGTAAGTGAGAGAGAGAAAGAGATGCTGTGAGTAAGTGAGAGAGTGAGAAGATGTGAGTGTGTGTGAGAGAGAGAAGCTGGGAGTGAGTAAGAGAGAGAGAGAAGCTGTGACTGAGAGAGAGAGAAAGAAAGAAAGAGAAGTTGTGAGTGAGAGAGAGTGAGAGAGAGAGAAGCTGTGAGTGAGTGAGAGAGAGAGAGAAGCTGTGAGTGAGAGAGAGAGAGAAAGAGCTGTGAGTGAGAGAGAGAGAAAGAGAAGGTGTGAGTGAGAGAGAGAGAAAGAGAAGCTGTGAGTGAGAGAGAGAGAAAGAAAGAGAAGCTGTGAGTGAGAGAGAGAGAAAGAGAAGCTGTGAATGAGAGAGAGAAAGAGAAGCTGAGCATGAGAGAGAGAGAGAAAGAGAAGGTGTAAGTGAGAGAGAGAGAGAGAAGCTGTGTGTGTGTGAGAGAGAGAAAGAGAAGCTGTGAGTGAGAGACAGAGAGAGAAAGAGAAGCTGTGAGTGAGAGAGAGAGAGAAAGAGATGCTGTGAGTGAGTGAGTGAGAGAGTGAGAAGCTGTGAGTGAGAGAGAGAGAGGAGCTGGGAGTGAGTAAGAGAGAGAGAAGCTGTGAGTGAGTGAGAGAGAGAGAAGCTGTGAGTGAGGGAGAGAGAGAAAGAGAAGCTGTGAGTGAGAGAGAGAGAAAGAGAAGCTGTGAATGAGAGTGAGAGAAAAAGAAGCTGTGAGGGAGAGAGAGAGAGAGAAAGAGAAGCTGTGAGTGAGAGACAGAGAGAAAGAGAAGCTGTGAGTGAGAGAGAGAGAGAAAGAGAAGCTGTGAGAGAGAGAGAGAAAGAAAGAGAAGTTGTGAGTGAGAGAGAGAGAGAGAAAGAGAAGCTGTGAATGAGAGAGAGAAAGAGAAGCTGTGTGTGTGAGAGAGAAAGAGAAGCTGTGAGTGACAGAGAGAGAGAAAGAGAAGCTGTGAGTGAGAGAAAGAGAAGCTGTGAGTGAGAGAGAGAGAGAAAGAGAAGCTGTGAATGAGAGAGAGAGAAAGAGAAGCTGTGTGAGAGAGAGAAGCTGTGTGTGAGAGAGTGAGAGAAAGAGAAGCTGAGAGTGAGAGAGAGAGAAAGAGAAGCTGTGAGTGAGAGAGAGAGAGCAAGAGAAGCTGTGAGTGAGAGAGAGAGAAAGAGAAGCTGTGTGTGTGTGAGAGAGAGAAAGAGAAGCTATGAGTGAGTGAGAGAGAAAGAGAAGCTGTGTGTGTGTGTGAGAGAGAAGCTGAGAGTGAGAGAGAGAGAGAATGAGAAGGTGTGAGTGAGAGAGAGAGACAAAGAGAAGCTGTGTGAGAGAGAGAGAGAACGAGAAGCTGTGAGTGAGAGAGAGAGAGAAAGAGAAGGTGTGAGTGAGAGAGAGAAAGAGAAGCTGTGTGTGAGAGAGAGAGAGAAAGAAAGAGAAGCTGTGAGTGAGAGAGAGAGAGAAAGAGAAGCTGTGAATGAGAGAGAGAAAGAGAAGCTGTGTGAGAGAGATAGAGAAAGAGAAGCTGTGAGTGAGAGAAAGAGAAGCTGTGAGTGAGAAAGAGTGAGAAAGAGAAGCTGTGAGTGAGTGAGAGAGAGAAAGAGAAGATGTGAATGAGAGAGAGAGAAAGAGAAGCTGTGACAGAGAGAGTGGCTGTGAGTGAGTGAGAGAGAGAAAGAGACGCTGTGAGTCAGAGTTAGAGAAATAGGTGTAAGTGAGTGAGAGAGATTAAGAGAAGCTGTGAGTGAGAGAGAGAGAGAAAGAAAGAGAAGCTGTGAGTGAGAGAGAGAGAAAGAGAAGCTGTGAATGAGAGAGAGAGAAAGAGAAGCTGAGCGTGAGAGAGAGAGAGAAAGAAAGAGAAGCTGTAAGTGAGAGAGAGAGAGAGAAGCTGTGTGTGTGTGAGAGAGAGAAAGAGAAGCTGTGAGTGAGAGAGAGAGAGAAAGAGAAGCTGTGAGTGAGAGAGAGAGAGAAAGAGATGCTGTGAGTGAGTGAGTGAGAGAGTGAGAAGCTGTGAGTGAGAGAGAGAGAGGAGCTGGGAGTGAGTAAGAGAGAGAGAAGCTGTGAGTGAGAGAGAGAGAGAAGCTGTGAGTGAGGGAGAGAGAGAAAGAGAAGCTGTGAGTGTGAGAGAGAGAAAGAGAAGCTGTGAATGAGAGTGAGAGAAAAAGAAGCTGTGAGTGACAGAGAGAGAGAAAGAGAAGCTGTGAGTGAGAGAGAGAGAGAGAAAGAAAGAGAAGCTGTGAGTGAGAGAGAGAGAGAAAGAGAAGCTGTGAATGAGAGAGAGAGAAAGAGAAGCTGTGTGTGTGAGAGAGAGAAAGAGAAGCTGTGAGTGACAGAGAGAGAGAAAGAGAAGCTGTGAGTGAGAGAGAGAGAAAGAGAAGCTGTGTGTGTGAGAGTGAGAGAAGCTGTGAGTGAGAGAGTGAGAGAAAGAGAAGCTGTGAGTGAGAGAGAGAGAAAGAGAAGCTGTGAGTGAGTGAGAGAGAGCAAGAGAAACTGTGAGTGAGAGAGAGAGAAAGAGAAGCTGTGTGTGTGTGAGAGAGAAAGAGAAGCTGTGAGTGAGTGAGAGAGAAAGAGAAGCTGTGTGTGTGTGAGAGAGAGAAGCTGAGAGTGAGAGAGAGAGAATGAGAAGGTGTGAGTTAGAGAGAGAGACAAAGAGAAGCTGTGTGTGTGAGAGAGAGAACGAGAAGCTGTGAGTGAGAGAGAGAGAAAGAGAAGCTGTGAGTGAGAGAGAGGGAGAGAAGCTGTGAGTGTGTGAGAGAGAGAAAATCAGGGAGTGAGTAAGAGAGAGAGAGGGAAGCTGTGAGTGAGAGAGAGAGAGAAATAGAAGCTGTAAGTGAGAGAGAGAAAGAGAAACTGTGAGTGAAAGAGAGAGAGAGAAGCTGTAAGTGAGAGAGAGAGAGAGAAGCTGTGTGTGTGAGAGAGAGAAAGAGAAGCTGTGAGTGAGAGAGAGAGAAAGATAAGCTGTAAGTGAGAGAGAGAAAGAGATGCTGTGAGTAAGTGAGAGAGTGAGAAGATGTGAGTGTGTGTGAGAGAGAGAAGCTGGGAGTGAGTAAGAGAGAGAGAGAAGCTGTGACTGAGAGAGAGAGAAAGAAAGAAAGAGAAGTTGTGAGTGAGAGAGAGTGAGAGAGAGAGAAGCTGTGAGTGAGTGAGAGAGAGAGAGAAGCTGTGAGTGAGAGAGAGAGAGAAAGAGCTGTGAGTGAGAGAGAGAGAAAGAGAAGGTGTGAGTGAGAGAGAGAGAAAGAGAAGCTGTGAATGAGAGAGAGAAAGAGAAGCTGTAAGTGAGAGAGAGAAAGAGATGCTGTGAGTAAGTGAGAGAGTGAGAAGATGTGAGTGAGTGAGAGAGAGAGAAGCTGGTAGTGAGTAAGAGAGAGAGAGAAGCTGTGAGTGAGAGAGAGAGAAAGAAAGAGAAGCTGTGAGTGAGAGAGAGTGAGAGAGAGAAGCTGTGAGTGAGTGAGAGAGAGAGAAGCTGTGAGTGAGAGAGAGAGAGAAAGAGAAGCTGTGAGTGAGAGAGAGAGAGAGAACGAGAAGCTGTGAGTGAGAGAGAGAGAAAGAGATGCTGTGAGTGAGTGAGTGAGAGAGTGAGAAGCTGTGAGTGAGAGAGAGAGAGAGGAGCTGGGAGTGAGTAAGAGAGAGAGAAGCTGTGAGTGAGAGAGAGAGAGAGAAGCTGTGAGTGAGGGAGAGAGAGCAAGAGAAGCTGTGAGTGAGAGAGAGAAAGAGAAGCTGTGAATGAGAGAGAGAGAAAAAGAAGCTGTGAGGGAGAGAGAGAGAAAGAGAAGCTGTGAGTGAGAGAGAGCGAGAGAAAGAAAGAGAAGCTGTGAGTGAGAGAGAGAGAGAAAGTGAAGCTGTGTGAGTGAGAGAGAGAGAAAGAGAAGCTGAGAGTGAGAGAGATAGAGAAAGAGATGCTGTAAGGGAGAGAGAGAGAAGCTGTGTGTGTGATAGAGATAAAGAGAAGCTGTGAGTGAGAGAGAGAGAGAAAGAGAAGCTGTGAGTGACAGAGAGAGAGAGTGAGAAGCTGTGTGTGTGAGAGAGAGAGAAGCTGGGAGTAAGAGAGAGAGAGAGAAGCTGTGTGAGAGAGAGAAGCTGTGAGTGAGAGGGAGAGAGAGAAGCTGTGAGTGAGAGAGAGTGTGAGAGAGAGAAGATTTGAGTGAGTGAGAGAGAGAAGCTGTGTGTGTGAGAGAGAGAAAGAGAAGCTGTCAGTGAGAGAGAGAGAGAGAGAAGCTGTTAGTAAGAGAGAGAGAAGCTGTGAGTGAGAGAGAGAGAGAAAGAGAAGCTGTGTGTGTGATAGAGAGAGAGAAAGAGAAGCTGAGCATGAGAGAGAGAGAGAAAGAGAAGCTGTAAGTGAGAGAGAGAGAGAGAAGCTGTGTGTGAGAGAGAGAGAGAAAGAGAAGCTGTGAGTGAGAGAGAGAGAGAGAACGAGAAGCTGTGAGTGAGAGAGAGAGAAAGAGATGCTGTGAGTGAGTGAGTGAGAGAGTGAGAAGCTGTGAGTGAGAGAGAGAGAGAGGAGCTGGGAGTGAGTAAGAGAGAGAAGCTGTGAGTGAGAGAGAGAGAGAGAAGCTGTGAGTGAGGGAGAGAGAGCAAGAGAAGCTGTGAGTGAGAGAGAGAGAGAAAGAGAAGCTGTGAATGAGAGAGAGAGAAAAAGAAGCTGTGTGGGAGAGAGAGAGAAAGAGAAGCTGTGAGTGAGAGAGAGAGAGAAAGAAAGAGAAGCTGTGAGAGAGAGAGAGAGAGAAAGAGAAGCTGTGAATGAGAGAGAGAGAAAGAGAAGCTGTGAGAGAGAGAGAGAGAAAGAGAAGCTGTGAGTGACAGAGAGAGAGAAAGAGAAGCTGTGAGTGAGAGAAAGAAAAGCTGTGAGTGAGAGAGAGAGAGAAAGAGAAGCTGTGAATGAGAGAGAGAGAAAGAGAAGCTGTGTGTGTGTGTGAGAGAGAAGCTGTGAGTGAGAGAGTGAGAGAAAGAGCTGTGAGTGAGAGAGATAGAAAGAGAAGCTGTGAGTGAGAGAGAGAGAGCAAGAGAAACTGTGAGTGAGAGAGAGAAAGAGAAGCTGTGTGTGTGTGTGAGAGAGAAAGAGAAGCTGTGAGTGAGTGAGAGAGAAAGAGTAGCTGTGAGTGAGAGACAGGGAGAGAAGCTGTGAGTGTGTGAGAGAGAGAAAATCAGGGAGTGAGTAAGAGAGAGAGAGGGAAGCTGTGAGTGAGAGAGAGAGAGAAATAGAAGCTGTAAGTGAGAGAGAGAGAAAGAGAAACTGTGAGTGAAAGAGAGAGAGAGAAGCTGTAAGTGAGAGAGAGAGAGAGAAGCTGTGTGTGTGTGAGAGAGAAAGAGAAGGTGTGAGTGAGAGAGAGAGAGAAAGATAAGCTGTAAGTGAGAGAGAGAAAGAGATGCTGTGAGTAAGTGAGAGAGTGAGAAGATGTGAGTGTGTGAGAGAGAGAGAAGCTGGGAGTGAGTAAGAGAGAGAGAGAAGCTGTGACTGAGAGAGAGAGAAAGAAAGAAAGAGAAGCTGTGAGTGAGAGAGAGTGAGAGAGAGAAGCTGTGAGTGAGTGAGAGAGAGAGAGAAGCTGTGAGTGAGAGAGAGAGAGAAAGAGCTGTGAGTGAGAGAGAGAGAGAAAGAGAAGGTGTGAGTGAGAGAGAGATTAAGAGAAGCTGTGAGTGAGAGAGAGAGAGAAAGAAAGAGAAGCTGTGAGTGAGAGAGAGAGAAAGAGAAGCTGTGAATGAGAGAGAGAGAGAAAGAGAAGCTGTGAGTGAGTGAGTGAGAGAGTGAGAAGCTGTGAGTGAGAGAGAGAGAGGAGCTGGGAGTGAGTAAGAGAGAGAGAAGTTGTGAGTGAGAGAGAGAGAGAGAAGCTGTGTGTGTGTGAGAGAGAGAAAGAGAAGCTGTGAGTGAGAGAGAGAGAGAGAAAGAGAAGCTGTGAGTGAGTGAGTGAGAGAGTGAGAAGCTGTGAGTGAGAGAGAGAGAGGAGCTGGGAGTGAGTAAGAGAGAGAGAAGCTGTGAGTGAGAGAGAGAGAGAGAAGCTGTGAGTGAGGGAGAGAGAGAAAGAGAAGCTGTGAGTGAGAGAGAGAGAAAGAGAAGCTGTGAATGAGAGTGAGAGAAAAAGAAGCTGTGAGGGAGAGAGAGAGAGAGAAAGAGAAGCTGTGAGTGAGAGACAGAGAGAAAGAGAAGCTGTGAGTGAGAGAGAGAGAGAAAGAGAAGCTGTGAGTGAGAGAGAGAGAAAGAAAGAAAGAGAAGCTGTGAGTGAGAGAGAGAGAGAAAGAGAAGCTGTGAATGAGAGAGAGAAATAGAAGCTGTGTGTGTGAGAGAGAAAGAGAAGCTGTGAGTGACAGAGAGAGAAAGAGAAGCTGTGAGTGAGAGAAAGAGAAGCTGTGAGTGAGAGAGAGAGAAAGAGAAGCTGTGAATGAGAGAGAGAGAAAGAGAAGCTGTGAGAGAGAGAGAGAAGCTGTGTGTGAGAGAGTGAGAGAAAGAGAAGCTGTGAGTGAGAGAGAGAGAAAGAGAAGCTGTGAGTGAGAGAGAGAGAGCAAGAGAAGCTGTGAGTGAGAGAGAGAGAAAGAGAAGCTGTGTGTGTGTGAGAGAGAAAGAGAAGCTGTGAGTGAGTGAGAGAGAAAGAGAAGCTGTGTGTGTGAGAGAGAGAAGCTGAGAGTGAGAGAGAGAGAATGAGAAAGTGTGAGTGAGAGAGAGAGACAAAGAGAAGCTGTGTGTGTGAGAGAGAGAACGAGAAGCTGTGAGTGAGAGAGAGAGAAAGAGAAGCTGTGAGTGAGAGAGAGAGAGAAAGAGAAGCTGTGAGTGAGAGAGAGTGAGAGAAGCTGTGAGTGTGTGAGAGAGAGAAAATCAGGGAGTGAGTAAGAGAGAGAGAGGGAAGCTGTGAGTGAGAGAGAGAGAAATAGAAGCTGTAAGTGAGAGAGAGAGAAAGAGAAACTGTGAGTGAAAGAGAGAGACAGAAGCTGTAAGTGAGAGAGAGAGAGAAGCTGTGTGTGTGTGAGAGAGAAAGAGAAGCTGTGAGTGAGAGAGAGAGAAAGAGAAGCTGTAAGTGAGAGAGAGAAAGAGATGCTGTGAGTAAGTGAGAGAGTGAGAAGATGTGAGTGAGTGAGAGAGAGAGAAGCTGGTAGTGAGTAAGAGAGAGAGAGAAGCTGTGAGTGAGAGAGAGAGAAAGAAAGAGAAGCTGTGAGTGAGAGAGAGTGAGAGAGAGAAGCTGTGAGTGAGTGAGAGAGAGAGAAGCTGTGAGTGAGAGAGAGAGAAAGAGAAGCTGTGAGTGAGAGAGAGAGAGAGAACGAGAAGCTGTGAGTGAGAGAGAGAGAAAGAGATGCTGTGAGTGAGTGAGTGAGAGAGTGAGAAGCTGTGAGTGAGAGAGAGAGAGAGGAGCTGGGAGTGAGTAAGAGAGAGAGAAGCTGTGAGTGAGAGAGAGAGAGAGAAGCTGTGAGTGAGGGAGAGAGAGCAAGAGAAGCTGTGAGTGAGAGAGAGAGAAAGAGAAGCTGTGAATGAGAGAGAGAGAAAAAGAAGCTGTGAGGGAGAGAGAGAGAGAAAGAGAAGCTGTGAGTGAGAGAGAGAGAGAGAGAGAAAGAAAGAGAAGCTGTGAGTGAGAGAGAGAGAGAAAGAGAAGCTGTGTGAGTGAGAGAGAGAGAAAGAGAAGCTGAGAGTGAGAGAGATAGAGAAAGAGATGCTGTAAGGGAGAGAGAGAGAAGCTGTGTGTGTGATAGAGATAAAGAGAAGCTGTGAGTGAGAGAGAGAGAGAGAAAGAGAGGCTGTGAGTGACACAGAGAGAGAGTGAGAAGCTGTGTGTGTGTGAGAGAGAGAAGCTGGGAGTGAGTAAGAGAGAGAGAGAGAGAGAAGCTGTGAGAGAGAGAGAAGCTGTGAGTGAGAGGGAGAGAGAGAAGCTGTGAGTGAGAGAGAGTGAGAGAGAGAGAAGATGTGAGTGAGTGAGAGAGAGAAGCTGTGTGTGTGAGAGAGAGAAAGAGAAGCTGTAAGTGAGAGAGAGTGAGAAAGAGAGAAGCTGTGAGTGAGAGAGAGAGAGAAAGAGAAGCTGTGAGTGAGTGAGAGAGAGAGAAGCTGAGAGTGAGAGAGAGAGAATGAGAAGGTGTGAGTGAGAGAGAGAGAGAGAAAGAGAAGCTGTGAGTGAGAGAGAGAGAGAAAGAGAAGCTGTGTGTGTGTGAGAGAGAACGAGAAGCTGTGAGTGAGAGAGAGAGAGAAAGAGAAGCTGTGAGTGAGTGAGAGAGAGAGTGAGAACCTGTGAGTGAGAGAGTGAGAGAAGCTGGGAGTGAGTAAGAGAGAGAGAGGGAAGCTGTGAGTGAGAGAAAGAGAGAAATAGAAGCTGTAAGTGAGAGAGAGAGAAAGAGAAACTGTGAGTGAAAGAGAGAGTGAGAAGCTGTGAGTTAGAGAGAGAGAGAAAGAAAGAGAAGCTGTGAGTGAGAGTGAGAGAGAAAGAGAAGCTGAGAGTGAGAGAGAGAGAAAGAGATGCTGTAAAAGAGAGAGAGAGAGAGAATCAGGGAGTAAGAGAGAGAAAAGCTGTGAGTGAGAGAGAGAGAGAAATGGAAGGTGTAAGTGAGAGAGAGTAAGAGAGGCTGTGAGTGAGAGAGGGCGAGAGAAGCTGTTAGTGAGAGAGAGAGAAGTTGTGAGTGAAAGAGAGAGAGAAAGAGAAGCTGTGTGTGTGATAGAGAGAGAGAAAGAGAAGCTGAGAGTGAGAGAGAGAGAGAAAGAGAAGCTGTAAGTGAGAGAGAGAGAAGCTGTGTGTGTGAGAGAGAAAGAGAAGCTGTGAGTGAGTGAGAGAGAGAGAAAGAGAAGCTGTGAGTGAGAGAGAAAGAAAGAGATGCTGTGAGTGAGTGAGTGAGAGAGAGAGTGGGAAGCTGTGAGTGAGTGAGAGAGAGAGAAGCTGTGAGTGAGTAAGAGAGAGAGAGAAGCTGTGAGTGAGTGAGAGAGAGAGTGAGAAGCTGTGAGTGAGAGAGAGAGAAGCTGGGAGTGAGAGAGAGAAGCTGTGAATGAGAGAGAGAGAAAGAGAAGCTGAGAGAGAGAGTGTGTGAGAGAGAAGCTGTGAGTGAGTGAGAGAGAAGATGAGAAGCTGTGTGTGTGAGAGAGAAAGAGAAGCTGTGAGTGAGAAAGATAGAAAGAGAAGCTGTGAGTGAGAGAAAGAGAGAGAAGCTGTGAGTGAGTGAGAGAGAGAGAGAATCAGGGAGTAAGAGAGAGAGAAGCTGTGAGTGAGAGGGAGAGAGAAATAGAAGGTGTAAGTGAGAGATAGAAAGAGAAGCTGTGAGTGAGAGATGGAGAGAAGCTGTTAGTGAGAGAGAGAGAAGCTGTGAGTGACAGAGAAAGAGAAGCTGTGTGTGTGAGAGAGATAGAAAGAGAAGCTGAGAGTGAGAGAGAGAGAGAGAGAAGCTGTAAGTGAGAGAGAGAGAAGCTGTGTGTGTTTGAGAGAGAAAGAGAAGCTGTGAGTGTGTGAGAGAGAGAAAGAGAAGCTGTAAGTGAGAGAGAGAGAAAGAGATGCTGTGAGTGAGAGAGTGAGAAGATGTGAGTGAGTGAGAGAGAGATAAGCTGGGAGTGAGTAAGAGAGAGAGAGAAGCTGTGAGTGAGAGAGAGAGAAAGAAAGAAAGAGAAGCTGTGAGTGAGAGAGAGTGAGAGAGAGAGAAGCTGTGAGTGAGTGAGAGAGAGAGAGAAGCTGTGAGTGAGAGAGAGAGATTGAAAGAGCTGTGAGTTAGAGAGAGAGAGAAAGAGAAGGTGTGAGTGAGAGAGAGAGAAAGAGAAGCTGTGTGTGAGAGAGAGAGAGAAAGAAAGAGAAGCTGTGAGTGAGAGAGAGAGAGAAAGAGAAGCTGTGAATGAGAGAGAGAAAGAGAAGCTGTGTGAGAGAGATAGAGAAAGAGAAGCTGTGAGTGAGAGAAAGAGAAGCTGTGAGTGAGAAAGAGTGAGAAAGAGAAGCTGTGAGTGAGTGAGAGAGAGAAAGAGAAGATGTGAATGAGAGAGAGAGAAAGAGAAGCTGTGACAGAGAGAGTGGCTGTGAGTGAGTGAGAGAGAGAAAGAGACGCTGTGAGTCAGAGTTAGAGAAATAGGTGTAAGTGAGTGAGAGAGATTAAGAGAAGCTGTGAGTGAGAGAGAGAGAGAAAGAAAGAGAAGCTGTGAGTGAGAGAGAGAGAAAGAGAAGCTGTGAATGAGAGAGAGAGAAAGAGAAGCTGAGCGTGAGAGAGAGAGAGAAAGAAAGAGAAGCTGTAAGTGAGAGAGAGAGAGAGAAGCTGTGTGTGTGTGAGAGAGAGAAAGAGAAGCTGTGAGTGAGAGAGAGAGAGAAAGAGAAGCTGTGAGTGAGAGAGAGAGAGAAAGAGATGCTGTGAGTGAGTGAGTGAGAGAGTGAGAAGCTGTGAGTGAGAGAGAGAGAGGAGCTGGGAGTGAGTAAGAGAGAGAGAAGCTGTGAGTGAGAGAGAGAGAGAAGCTGTGAGTGAGGGAGAGAGAGAAAGAGAAGCTGTGAGTGTGAGAGAGAGAAAGAGAAGCTGTGAATGAGAGTGAGAGAAAAAGAAGCTGTGAGTGACAGAGAGAGAGAAAGAGAAGCTGTGAGTGAGAGAGAGAGAGAGAAAGAAAGAGAAGCTGTGAGTGAGAGAGAGAGAGAAAGAGAAGCTGTGAATGAGAGAGAGAGAAAGAGAAGCTGTGTGTGAGAGAGAGAGAAAGAGAAGCTGTGAGTGACAGAGAGAGAGAAAGAGAAGCTGTGAGTGAGAGAGAGAGAAAGAGAAGCTGTGTGTGTGAGAGTGAGAGAAGCTGTGAGTGAGAGAGTGAGAGAAAGAGAAGCTGTGAGTGAGAGAGAGAGAAAGAGAAGCTGTGAGTGAGTGAGAGAGAGCAAGAGAAACTGTGAGTGAGAGAGAGAGAAAGAGAAGCTGTGTGTGTGTGAGAGAGAAAGAGAAGCTGTGAGTGAGTGAGAGAGAAAGAGAAGCTGTGTGTGTGTGAGAGAGAGAAGCTGAGAGTGAGAGAGAGAGAATGAGAAGGTGTGAGTTAGAGAGAGAGACAAAGAGAAGCTGTGTGTGTGAGAGAGAGAACGAGAAGCTGTGAGTGAGAGAGAGAGAAAGAGAAGCTGTGAGTGAGAGAGAGGGAGAGAAGCTGTGAGTGTGTGAGAGAGAGAAAATCAGGGAGTGAGTAAGAGAGAGAGAGGGAAGCTGTGAGTGAGAGAGAGAGAGAAATAGAAGCTGTAAGTGAGAGAGAGAAAGAGAAACTGTGAGTGAAAGAGAGAGAGAGAAGCTGTAAGTGAGAGAGAGAGAGAGAAGCTGTGTGTGTGAGAGAGAGAAAGAGAAGCTGTGAGTGAGAGAGAGAGAAAGATAAGCTGTAAGTGAGAGAGAGAAAGAGATGCTGTGAGTAAGTGAGAGAGTGAGAAGATGTGAGTGTGTGTGAGAGAGAGAAGCTGGGAGTGAGTAAGAGAGAGAGAGAAGCTGTGACTGAGAGAGAGAGAAAGAAAGAAAGAGAAGTTGTGAGTGAGAGAGAGTGAGAGAGAGAGAAGCTGTGAGTGAGTGAGAGAGAGAGAGAAGCTGTGAGTGAGAGAGAGAGAGAAAGAGCTGTGAGTGAGAGAGAGAGAAAGAGAAGGTGTGAGTGAGAGAGAGAGAAAGAGAAGCTGTGAGTGAGAGAGAGAGAAAGAAAGAGAAGCTGTGAGTGAGAGAGAGAGAAAGAGAAGCTGTGAATGAGAGAGAGAAAGAGAAGCTGAGCATGAGAGAGAGAGAGAAAGAGAAGGTGTAAGTGAGAGAGAGAGAGAGAAGCTGTGTGTGTGTGAGAGAGAGAAAGAGAAGCTGTGAGTGAGAGACAGAGAGAGAAAGAGAAGCTGTGAGTGAGAGAGAGAGAGAAAGAGATGCTGTGAGTGAGTGAGTGAGAGAGTGAGAAGCTGTGAGTGAGAGAGAGAGAGGAGCTGGGAGTGAGTAAGAGAGAGAGAAGCTGTGAGTGAGTGAGAGAGAGAGAAGCTGTGAGTGAGGGAGAGAGAGAAAGAGAAGCTGTGAGTGAGAGAGAGAGAAAGAGAAGCTGTGAATGAGAGTGAGAGAAAAAGAAGCTGTGAGGGAGAGAGAGAGAGAGAAAGAGAAGCTGTGAGTGAGAGACAGAGAGAAAGAGAAGCTGTGAGTGAGAGAGAGAGAGAAAGAGAAGCTGTGAGAGAGAGAGAGAAAGAAAGAGAAGTTGTGAGTGAGAGAGAGAGAGAGAAAGAGAAGCTGTGAATGAGAGAGAGAAAGAGAAGCTGTGTGTGTGAGAGAGAAAGAGAAGCTGTGAGTGACAGAGAGAGAGAAAGAGAAGCTGTGAGTGAGAGAAAGAGAAGCTGTGAGTGAGAGAGAGAGAGAAAGAGAAGCTGTGAATGAGAGAGAGAGAAAGAGAAGCTGTGTGAGAGAGAGAAGCTGTGTGTGAGAGAGTGAGAGAAAGAGAAGCTGAGAGTGAGAGAGAGAGAAAGAGAAGCTGTGAGTGAGAGAGAGAGAGCAAGAGAAGCTGTGAGTGAGAGAGAGAGAAAGAGAAGCTGTGTGTGTGTGAGAGAGAGAAAGAGAAGCTATGAGTGAGTGAGAGAGAAAGAGAAGCTGTGTGTGTGTGTGAGAGAGAAGCTGAGAGTGAGAGAGAGAGAGAATGAGAAGGTGTGAGTGAGAGAGAGAGACAAAGAGAAGCTGTGTGAGAGAGAGAGAGAACGAGAAGCTGTGAGTGAGAGAGAGAGAGAAAGAGAAGGTGTGAGTGAGAGAGAGAAAGAGAAGCTGTGTGTGAGAGAGAGAGAGAAAGAAAGAGAAGCTGTGAGTGAGAGAGAGAGAGAAAGAGAAGCTGTGAATGAGAGAGAGAAAGAGAAGCTGTGTGAGAGAGATAGAGAAAGAGAAGCTGTGAGTGAGAGAAAGAGAAGCTGTGAGTGAGAAAGAGTGAGAAAGAGAAGCTGTGAGTGAGTGAGAGAGAGAAAGAGAAGATGTGAATGAGAGAGAGAGAAAGAGAAGCTGTGACAGAGAGAGTGGCTGTGAGTGAGTGAGAGAGAGAAAGAGACGCTGTGAGTCAGAGTTAGAGAAATAGGTGTAAGTGAGTGAGAGAGATTAAGAGAAGCTGTGAGTGAGAGAGAGAGAGAAAGAAAGAGAAGCTGTGAGTGAGAGAGAGAGAAAGAGAAGCTGTGAATGAGAGAGAGAGAAAGAGAAGCTGAGCGTGAGAGAGAGAGAGAAAGAAAGAGAAGCTGTAAGTGAGAGAGAGAGAGAGAAGCTGTGTGTGTGAGAGAGAGAAAGAGAAGCTGTGAGTGAGAGAGAGAGAGAAAGAGAAGCTGTGAGTGAGAGAGAGAGAGAAAGAGATGCTGTGAGTGAGTGAGTGAGAGAGTGAGAAGCTGTGAGTGAGAGAGAGAGAGGAGCTGGGAGTGAGTAAGAGAGAGAGAAGCTGTGAGTGAGAGAGAGAGAGAAGCTGTGAGTGAGGGAGAGAGAGAAAGAGAAGCTGTGAGTGTGAGAGAGAGAAAGAGAAGCTGTGAATGAGAGTGAGAGAAAAAGAAGCTGTGAGTGACAGAGAGAGAGAAAGAGAAGCTGTGAGTGAGAGAGAGAGAGAGAAAGAAAGAGAAGCTGTGAGTGAGAGAGAGAGAGAAAGAGAAGCTGTGAATGAGAGAGAGAGAAAGAGAAGCTGTGTGTGAGAGAGAGAGAAAGAGAAGCTGTGAGTGACAGAGAGAGAGAAAGAGAAGCTGTGAGTGAGAGAGAGAGAAAGAGAAGCTGTGTGTGTGAGAGTGAGAGAAGCTGTGAGTGAGAGAGTGAGAGAAAGAGAAGCTGTGAGTGAGAGAGAGAGAAAGAGAAGCTGTGAGTGAGTGAGAGAGAGCAAGAGAAACTGTGAGTGAGAGAGAGAGAAAGAGAAGCTGTGTGTGTGTGAGAGAGAAAGAGAAGCTGTGAGTGAGTGAGAGAGAAAGAGAAGCTGTGTGTGTGTGAGAGAGAGAAGCTGAGAGTGAGAGAGAGAGAATGAGAAGGTGTGAGTTAGAGAGAGAGACAAAGAGAAGCTGTGTGTGTGAGAGAGAGAACGAGAAGCTGTGAGTGAGAGAGAGAGAAAGAGAAGCTGTGAGTGAGAGAGAGGGAGAGAAGCTGTGAGTGTGTGAGAGAGAGAAAATCAGGGAGTGAGTAAGAGAGAGAGAGGGAAGCTGTGAGTGAGAGAGAGAGAGAAATAGAAGCTGTAAGTGAGAGAGAGAAAGAGAAACTGTGAGTGAAAGAGAGAGAGAGAAGCTGTAAGTGAGAGAGAGAGAGAGAAGCTGTGTGTGTGAGAGAGAGAAAGAGAAGCTGTGAGTGAGAGAGAGAGAAAGATAAGCTGTAAGTGAGAGAGAGAAAGAGATGCTGTGAGTAAGTGAGAGAGTGAGAAGATGTGAGTGTGTGTGAGAGAGAGAAGCTGGGAGTGAGTAAGAGAGAGAGAGAAGCTGTGACTGAGAGAGAGAGAAAGAAAGAAAGAGAAGTTGTGAGTGAGAGAGAGTGAGAGAGAGAGAAGCTGTGAGTGAGTGAGAGAGAGAGAGAAGCTGTGAGTGAGAGAGAGAGAGAAAGAGCTGTGAGTGAGAGAGAGAGAAAGAGAAGGTGTGAGTGAGAGAGAGAGAAAGAGAAGCTGTGAATGAGAGAGAGAAAGAGAAGCTGAGCATGAGAGAGAGAGAGAAAGAGAAGGTGTAAGTGAGAGAGAGAGAGAGAAGCTGTGTGTGTGTGAGAGAGAGAAAGAGAAGCTGTGAGTGAGAGACAGAGAGAGAAAGAGAAGCTGTGAGTGAGAGAGAGAGAGAAAGAGATGCTGTGAGTGAGTGAGTGAGAGAGTGAGAAGCTGTGAGTGAGAGAGAGAGAGGAGCTGGGAGTGAGTAAGAGAGAGAGAAGCTGTGAGTGAGTGAGAGAGAGAGAAGCTGTGAGTGAGGGAGAGAGAGAAAGAGAAGCTGTGAGTGAGAGAGAGAGAAAGAGAAGCTGTGAATGAGAGTGAGAGAAAAAGAAGCTGTGAGGGAGAGAGAGAGAGAGAAAGAGAAGCTGTGAGTGAGAGACAGAGAGAAAGAGAAGCTGTGAGTGAGAGAGAGAGAGAAAGAGAAGCTGTGAGAGAGAGAGAGAAAGAAAGAGAAGTTGTGAGTGAGAGAGAGGGAGAGAAAGAGAAGCTGTGAATGAGAGAGAGAAAGAGAAGCTGTGTGTGTGAGAGAGAAAGAGAAGCTGTGAGTGACAGAGAGAGAGAAAGAGAAGCTGTGAGTGAGAGAAAGAGAAGCTGTGAGTGAGAGAGAGAGAAAGAGAAGCTGTGAATGAGAGAGAGAGAAAGAGAAGCTGTGTGAGAGAGAGAAGCTGTGTGTGAGAGAGTGAGAGAAAGAGAAGCTGAGAGTGAGAGAGAGAGAAAGAGAAGCTGTGAGTGAGAGAGAGAGAGCAAGAGAAGCTGTGAGTGAGAGAGAGAGAAAGAGAAGCTGTGTGTGTGTGAGAGAGAGAAAGAGAAGCTATGAGTGAGTGAGAGAGAAAGAGAAGCTGTGTGTGTGTGTGAGAGAGAAGCTGAGAGTGAGAGAGAGAGAGAATGAGAAGGTGTGAGTGAGAGAGAGAGACAAAGAGAAGCTGTGTGAGAGAGAGAGAGAACGAGAAGCTGTGAGTGAGAGAGAGAGAGAAAGAGAAGGTGTGAGTGAGAGAGAGAAAGAGAAGCTGTGTGTGAGAGAGAGAGAGAAAGAAAGAGAAGCTGTGAGTGAGAGAGAGAGAGAAAGAGAAGCTGTGAATGAGAGAGAGAAAGAGAAGCTGTGTGAGAGAGATAGAGAAAGAGAAGCTGTGAGTGAGAGAAAGAGAAGCTGTGAGTGAGAAAGAGTGAGAAAGAGAAGCTGTGAGTGAGTGAGAGAGAGAAAGAGAAGATGTGAATGAGAGAGAGAGAAAGAGAAGCTGTGACAGAGAGAGTGGCTGTGAGTGAGTGAGAGAGAGAAAGAGACGCTGTGAGTCAGAGTTAGAGAAATAGGTGTAAGTGAGTGAGAGAGATTAAGAGAAGCTGTGAGTGAGAGAGAGAGAGAAAGAAAGAGAAGCTGTGAGTGAGAGAGAGAGAAAGAGAAGCTGTGAATGAGAGAGAGAGAAAGAGAAGCTGAGCGTGAGAGAGAGAGAGAAAGAAAGAGAAGCTGTAAGTGAGAGAGAGAGAGAGAAGCTGTGTGTGTGTGAGAGAGAGAAAGAGAAGCTGTGAGTGAGAGAGAGAGAGAAAGAGAAGCTGTGAGTGAGAGAGAGAGAGAAAGAGATGCTGTGAGTGAGTGAGTGAGAGAGTGAGAAGCTGTGAGTGAGAGAGAGAGAGGAGCTGGGAGTGAGTAAGAGAGAGAGAAGCTGTGAGTGAGAGAGAGAGAGAAGCTGTGAGTGAGGGAGAGAGAGAAAGAGAAGCTGTGAGTGTGAGAGAGAGAAAGAGAAGCTGTGAATGAGAGTGAGAGAAAAAGAAGCTGTGAGTGACAGAGAGAGAGAAAGAGAAGCTGTGAGTGAGAGAGAGAGAGAGAAAGAAAGAGAAGCTGTGAGTGAGAGAGAGAGAGAAAGAGAAGCTGTGAATGAGAGAGAGAGAAAGAGAAGCTGTGTGTGTGTGAGAGAGAAAGAGAAGCTGTGAGTGACAGAGAGAGAGAAAGAGAAGCTGTGAGTGAGAGAGAGAGAAAGAGAAGCTGTGTGTGTGAGAGTGAGAGAAGCTGTGAGTGAGAGAGTGAGAGAAAGAGAAGCTGTGAGTGAGAGAGAGAGAAAGAGAAGCTGTGAGTGAGTGAGAGAGAGCAAGAGAAACTGTGAGTGAGAGAGAGAGAAAGAGAAGCTGTGTGTGTGTGAGAGAGAAAGAGAAGCTGTGAGTGAGTGAGAGAGAAAGAGAAGCTGTGTGTGTGTGAGAGAGAGAAGCTGAGAGTGAGAGAGAGAGAATGAGAAGGTGTGAGTTAGAGAGAGAGACAAAGAGAAGCTGTGTGTGTGAGAGAGAGAACGAGAAGCTGTGAGTGAGAGAGAGAGAAAGAGAAGCTGTGAGTGAGAGAGAGGGAGAGAAGCTGTGAGTGTGTGAGAGAGAGAAAATCAGGGAGTGAGTAAGAGAGAGAGAGGGAAGCTGTGAGTGAGAGAGAGAGAGAAATAGAAGCTGTAAGTGAGAGAGAGAAAGAGAAACTGTGAGTGAAAGAGAGAGAGAGAAGCTGTAAGTGAGAGAGAGAGAGAGAAGCTGTGTGTGTGAGAGAGAGAAAGAGAAGCTGTGAGTGAGAGAGAGAGAAAGATAAGCTGTAAGTGAGAGAGAGAAAGAGATGCTGTGAGTAAGTGAGAGAGTGAGAAGATGTGAGTGTGTGTGAGAGAGAGAAGCTGGGAGTGAGTAAGAGAGAGAGAGAAGCTGTGACTGAGAGAGAGAGAAAGAAAGAAAGAGAAGTTGTGAGTGAGAGAGAGTGAGAGAGAGAGAAGCTGTGAGTGAGTGAGAGAGAGAGAGAAGCTGTGAGTGAGAGAGAGAGAGAAAGAGCTGTGAGTGAGAGAGAGAGAAAGAGAAGGTGTGAGTGAGAGAGAGAGAAAGAGAAGCTGTGAATGAGAGAGAGAAAGAGAAGCTGAGCATGAGAGAGAGAGAGAAAGAGAAGGTGTAAGTGAGAGAGAGAGAGAGAAGCTGTGTGTGTGTGAGAGAGAGAAAGAGAAGCTGTGAGTGAGAGACAGAGAGAGAAAGAGAAGCTGTGAGTGAGAGAGAGAGAGAAAGAGATGCTGTGAGTGAGTGAGTGAGAGAGTGAGAAGCTGTGAGTGAGAGAGAGAGAGGAGCTGGGAGTGAGTAAGAGAGAGAGAAGCTGTGAGTGAGTGAGAGAGAGAGAAGCTGTGAGTGAGGGAGAGAGAGAAAGAGAAGCTGTGAGTGAGAGAGAGAGAAAGAGAAGCTGTGAATGAGAGTGAGAGAAAAAGAAGCTGTGAGGGAGAGAGAGAGAGAGAAAGAGAAGCTGTGAGTGAGAGACAGAGAGAAAGAGAAGCTGTGAGTGAGAGAGAGAGAGAAAGAGAAGCTGTGAGAGAGAGAGAGAAAGAAAGAGAAGTTGTGAGTGAGAGAGAGAGAGAGAAAGAGAAGCTGTGAATGAGAGAGAGAAAGAGAAGCTGTGTGTGTGAGAGAGAAAGAGAAGCTGTGAGTGACAGAGAGAGAGAAAGAGAAGCTGTGAGTGAGAGAAAGAGAAGCTGTGAGTGAGAGAGAGAGAGAAAGAGAAGCTGTGAATGAGAGAGAGAGAAAGAGAAGCTGTGTGAGAGAGAGAAGCTGTGTGTGAGAGAGTGAGAGAAAGAGAAGCTGAGAGTGAGAGAGAGAGAAAGAGAAGCTGTGAGTGAGAGAGAGAGAGCAAGAGAAGCTGTGAGTGAGAGAGAGAGAAAGAGAAGCTGTGTGTGTGTGAGAGAGAGAAAGAGAAGCTATGAGTGAGTGAGAGAGAAAGAGAAGCTGTGTGTGTGTGTGAGAGAGAAGCTGAGAGTGAGAGAGAGAGAGAATGAGAAGGTGTGAGTGAGAGAGAGAGACAAAGAGAAGCTGTGTGAGAGAGAGAGAGAACGAGAAGCTGTGAGTGAGAGAGAGAGAGAAAGAGAAGGTGTGAGTGAGAGAGAGAGAAAGAGAAGCTGTGAGTGAGAGAGAGGGAGAGAAGCTGTGAGTGTGTGAGAGAGAGAAAAT
Source organism: Bradypodion pumilum (assembly GCA_035047305.1). Lineage (NCBI taxonomy): Eukaryota > Metazoa > Chordata > Lepidosauria > Squamata > Chamaeleonidae > Bradypodion > Bradypodion pumilum. The sequence continues at coordinate 226,130,047 of JAWDJD010000002.1, read as the reverse complement.
CAGGGAGTGAGTAAGAGAGAGAGAGGGAAGCTGTGAGTAAGAGAGAGAGAGGGAAGCTGTGAGTGAGAGAGAGAGAAATAGAAGCTGTAAGTGAGAGAGAGAGAAAGAGAAACTGTGAGTGAAAGAGAGAGAGAGAAGCTGTAAGTGAGAGAGAGAGAGAAGCTGTGTGTGTGAGAGAGAGAAAGAGAAGCTGTGAGTGAGAGAGAGACAGAAAGAGAAGCTGTAAGTGAGAGAGAGAAAGAGATGCTGTGAGTAAGTGAGAGAGTGAGAAGATGTGAGTGAGTGAGAGAGAGAGAAGCTGGGAGTGAGTAAGAGAGAGAGAGTAGCTGTGAGTGAGAGAGAGAGAAAGAAAGAAAGAGAAGCTGTGAGTGAGAGTGAGAGAGAGAGAAGCTGTGAGTGAGTGAGAGAGAGAAGCTGTGAGTGAGAGAGAGAGAGAAAGAGAAGCTGTGAGTGAGAGAGAGAGAGAACGAGAAGCTGTGAGTGAGAGAGAGAGAAAGAGATGCTGTGAGTGAGTGAGTGAGAGAGTGAGAAGCTGTGAGTGAGAAAGAGAGAGAGGAGCTGGGAGTGAGTAAGAGAGAGAGAAGCTGTGAGTGAGTGAGAGAGAGAGAAGCTGTGAGTGAGGGAGAGAGAGAGAGAAGCTGTGTGTGTGATAGAGATAAAGAGAAGCTGTGAGTGAGAGAGAGAGAGAGAAAGAGAAGCTGTGAGTGACAGAGAGAGAGAGTGAGAAGCTGTGTGTGTGTGAGAGAGAGAAGCTGGGAGTGAGTAAGAGAGAGAGAGAGAAGCTGTGAGAGAGAGAGAAGCTGTGAGTGAGAGGGAGAGAGAGAAGCTGTGAGTGAGAGAGAGTGAGAGAGAGAAGATGTGAGTGAGTGAGAGAGAGAAGCTGTGTGTGTGCGAGAGAGAAAGAGAAGCTGTAAGTGAGAGAGAGTGAGAAAGAGAGAAGCTGTGAGTGAGAGAGAGAGAGAAAGAGAAGCTGTGAGTGAGTGAGAGAGAGAGAAGCTGAGAGTGAGAGAGAGAGAATGAGAAGGTGTGAGTGAGAGAGAGAGAGAGAAAGAGAAGCTGTGAGTGAGAGAGAGAGAGAAAGAGAAGCTGTGTGTGTGAGAGAGAGAACGAGAAGCTGTGAGTGAGAGAGAGAGAGAAAGAGACGCTGTGAGTGAGAGTTAGTGAAATAGGTGTAAGTGAGTGAGAGAGAGAAAGAGAAGCTGTCAGTGAGAGAGAGAGAGAAGCTGTTAGTAAGAGAGAGAGAAGCTGTGAGTGACAGAGAGAGAGAAAGAGAAGCTGTGTGTGTGATAGTGAGTGAGAAAGAGAAGCTGAGCATGAGAGAGAGAGAAAGAAAAGTTGTATGAGAGAGAGAGAGAAGCTGTGTGTGTGAGAGAGAGAGGAAGAGAAGCTGTGAGTGAGAGAGAGAGAGAGAATGAGAAGCTGTGAGAGAGAGAGAGAGAAAGAGATGCTGTGAGTGAGTGAGTGAGAGAGTGAGAAGCTGTGAGTGAGAGAGAGAGAGAGGAGCTGGGAGTGAGTAAGAGAGAAGCTGTGAGTGAGAGAGAGAGAGAGAAGCTGTGAGTGAGGGAGAGAGAGCAAGAGAAGCTGTGAGTGAGAGAGAGAGAAAGAGAAGCTGTGAATGAGAGAGAGAGAAAAAGAAGCTGTGAGTGAGAGAGAGAGAGAGAAAGAAAGAGAAGCTGTGAGTGAGAGAGAGAGAGAAAGAGAAGCTGTGAATGAGAGAGAGAGAAAGAGAAGCTGTGTGTGAGAGAGAGAGAAAGAGAAGCTGTGAGTGACAGAGAGAGAGAAAGAGAAGCTGTGAGTGAGAGAAAGAGAAGCTGTGAGTGAGAGAGAGAGAGAAAGAGAAGCTGTGAATGAGAGAGAGAAAGAGAAGCTGTGTGTGTGTGAGAGAGAGAAGCTGTGAGTGAGAGTGAGAGAAAGAGAAGCTGTGAGTGAGAGAGATAGAAAGAGAAGCTGTGAGTGAGAGAGAGAGAGCAAGAGAAACTGTGAGTGAGAGAGAGAGAAAGAGAAGCTGTGTGTGTGTGTGAGAGAGAAAGAGAAGCTGTGAGTGAGTGAGAGAGAAAGAGAAGCTGTGTGTGTGTGAGAGAGAGAAGCTGAGAGTGAGAGAGAGAGAATGAGAAGGTGTGAGTTAGAGAGAGAGACAAAGAGAAGCTGTGTGTGTGAGAGAGAGAACGAGAAGATGTGAGTGAGAGAGAAAGAGAAGCTGTGAGTGAGAGAGAGGGAGAGAAGCTGTGAGTGTGTGAGAGAGAGAAAATCAGGGAGTGAGTAAGAGAGAGAGAGGGAAGCTGTGAGTGAGAGAGAGAGAGAAATAGAAGCTGTAAGTGAGAGAGAGAGAAAGAGAAACTGTGAGTGAAAGAGAGAGAGAGAAGCTGTAAGTGAGAGAGAGAGAGAAGCTGTGTGTGTGTGAGAGAGAAAGAGAAGCTGTGAGTGAGAGAGAGAGAGAAAGATAAGCTGTAAGTGAGAGAGAGAAAGAGATGCTGTGAGTAAGTGAGAGAGTGAGAAGATGTGAGTGTGTGTGAGAGAGAGAAGCTGGGAGTGAGTAAGAGAGAGAGAGAAGCTGTCACTGAGAGAGAGAGAAAGAAAGAAAGAGAAGCTGTGAGTGAGAGAGAGTGAGAGAGAGAAGCTGTGAGTGAGTGAGAGAGAGAGAGAAGCTGTGAGTGAGAGAGAGAGAGAAAGAGCTGTGAGTGAGAGAGAGAGAGAAAGAAAGAAGCTGTGAGTGAGAGAGAGAGAAAGAGAAGCTGTGAATGAGAGAGAGAGAAAGAGAAGCTGAGCGTGAGAGAGAGAGAGAAAGAAAGAGAAGCTGTAAGTGAGAGAGAGAGAGAGAAGCTGTGTGTGTGTGAGAGAGAGAAAGAGAAGCTGTGAGTGAGAGAGAGAGAGAGAAAGAGAAGCTGTGAGTGAGAGAGAGAGAGAAAGAGATGCTGTGAGTGAGTGAGTGAGAGAGTGAGAAGCTGTGAGTGAGAGAGAGAGAGGAGCTGGGAGTGAGTAAGAGAGAGAGAAGCTGTGAGTGAGAGAGAGAGAGAGAAGCTGTGAGTGAGGGAGAGAGAGAAAGAGAAGCTGTGAGTGTGAGAGAGAGAAAGAGAAGCTGTGAATGAGAGTGAGAGAAAAAGAAGCTGTGAGTGACAGAGAGAGAGAAAGAGAAGCTGTGAGTGAGAGAGAGAGAAAGAAAGAAAGAGAAGCTGTGAGTGAGAGAGAGAGAGAAAGAGAAGCTGTGAATGAGAGAGAGAGAAAGAGAAGCTGTGTGTGAGAGAGAGAGAAAGAGAAGCTGTGAGTGACAGAGAGAGAGAAAGAGAAGCTGTGAGTGAGAGAAAGAGAAGCTGTGAGTGAGAGAGAGAGAAGCTGTGAGTGACAGAGAGAGAGAAAGAGAAGCTGTGTGTGTGATAGTGAGTGAGAAAGAGAAGCTGAGCATGAGAGAGAGAGAAAGAAAAGTTGTAAGTGAGAGAGAGAGAGAAGCTGTGTGTGAGAGAGAGAGAGAAAGAGAAGCTGTGAGTGAGAGAGAGAGAGAGAATGAGAAGCTGTGAGAGAGAGAGAGAGAAAGAGATGCTGTGAGTGAGTGAGTGAGAGAGTGAGAAGCTGTGAGTGAGAGAGAGAGAGAGGAGCTGGGAGTGAGTAAGAGAGAAGCTGTGAGTGAGAGAGAGAGAGAGAAGCTGTGAGTGAGGGAGAGAGAGCAAGAGAAGCTGTGAGTGAGAGAGAGAGAAGGAGAAGCTGTGAATGAGAGAGAGAGAAAAAAAAGCTGTGAGTGAGAGAGAGAGAGAGAAAGAAAGAGAAGCTGTGAGTGAGAGAGAGAGAGAAAGAGAAGCTGTGAATGAGAGAGAGAGAAAGAGAAGCTGTGTGTGAGAGAGAGAGAAAGAGAAGCTGTGAGTGACAGAGAGAGAGAAAGAGAAGCTGTGAGTGAGAGAAAGAGAAGCTGTGAGTGAGAGAGAGAGAGAAAGAGAAGCTGTGAATGAGAGAGAGAAAGAGAAGCTGTGTGTGTGTGAGAGAGAGAAGCTGTGAGTGAGAGTGAGAGAAAGAGAAGCTGTGAGTGAGAGAGATAGAAAGAGAAGCTGTGAGTGAGAGAGAGAGCAAGAGAAACTGTGAGTGAGAGAGAGAGAAAGAGAAGCTGTGTGTGTGTGTGAGAGAGAAAGAGAAGCTGTGAGTGAGTGAGAGAGAAAGAGAAGCTGTGTGTGTGTGAGAGAGAGAAGCTGAGAGTGAGAGAGAGAGAATGAGAAGGTGTGAGTTAGAGAGAGAGACAAAGAGAAGCTGTGTGTGTGAGAGAGAGAACGAGAAGATGTGAGTGAGAGAGAAAGAGAAGCTGTGAGTGAGAGAGAGGGAGAGAAGCTGTGAGTGTGTGAGAGAGAGAAAATCAGGGAGTGAGTAAGAGAGAGAGAGGGAAGCTGTGAGTGAGAGAGAGAGAGAAATAGAAGCTGTAAGTGAGAGAGAGAGAAAGAGAAACTGTGAGTGAAAGAGAGAGAGAGAAGCTGTAAGTGAGAGAGAGAGAGAAGCTGTGTGTGTGTGGGAGAGAAAGAGAAGCTGTGAGTGAGAGAGAGAGAGAAAGATAAGCTGTAAGTGAGAGAGAGAAAGAGATGCTGTGAGTAAGTGAGAGAGTGAGAAGATGTGAGTGTGTGAGAGAGAGAGAAGCTGGGAGTGAGTAAGAGAGAGAGAGAAGCTGTCACTGAGAGAGAGAGAAAGAAAGAGAAGCTGTGAGTGAGAGAGAGTGAGAGAGAGAAGCTGTGAGTGAGTGAGAGAGAGAGAGAAGCTGTGAGTGAGAGAGAGAGAGAAAGAGCTGTGAGTGAGAGAGAGAGAGAAAGAAAGAGAAGCTGTGAGTGAGAGAGAGAGAAAGAGAAGCTGTGAATGAGAGAGAGAGAAAGAGAAGCTGAGCGTGAGAGAGAGAAAGAAAGAGAAGCTGTAAGTGAGAGAGAGAGAGAGAAGCTGTGTGTGTGTGTGTGAGAGAAAGAGAAGCTGTGAGTGAGAGAGAGAGAGAGAAAGAGAAGCTGTGAGTGAGAGAGAGAGAGAAAGAGATGCTGTGAGTGAGTGAGTGAGAGAGTGAGAAGCTGTGAGTGAGAGAGAGAGAGGAGCTGGGAGTGAGTAAGAGAGAGAGAAGCTGTGAGTGAGAGAGAGAGAGAGAAGCTGTGAGTGAGGGAGAGAGAGAAAGAGAAGCTGTGAGTGTGAGAGAGAGAAAGAGAAGCTGTGAATGAGAGTGAGAGAAAAAGAAGCTGTGAGTGACAGAGAGAGAGAAAGAGAAGCTGTGAGTGAGAGAGAGAGAAAGAAAGAAAGAGAAGCTGTGAGTGAGAGAGAGAGAGAAAGAGAAGCTGTGAATGAGAGAGAGAGAAAGAGAAGCTGTGTGTGAGAGAGAGAGAAAGAGAAGCTGTGAGTGACAGAGAGAGAGAAAGAGAAGCTGTGAGTGAGAGAAAGAGAAGCTGTGAGTGAGAGAGAGAGAGAAAGAGAAGCTGTGAATGAGAGAGAGAGAAAGAGAAGCTGTGTGTGTGAGAGTGAGAGAAGCTGTGAGTGAGAGAGTGAGAGAAAGAGAAGCTGTGAGTGAGAGAGAGAGAAAGAGAAGCTGTGAGTGAGAGAGAGAGAGAGCAAGAGAAACTGTGAGTGAGAGAGAGAGAAAGAGAAGCTGTGTGTGTGAGAGAGAGAAAGAGAAGCTGTGAGTGAGTGAGAGAGAAAGAGAAGCTGTGTGTGTGTGAGAGAGAGAAGCTGAGAGTGAGAGAGAGAGAATGAGAAGGTGTGAGTTAGAGAGAGAGACAAAGAGAAGCTGTGTGTGTGAGAGAGAGAACGAGAAGCTGTGAGTGAGAGAGAGAGAAAGAGAAGCTGTGTGTGTGAGAGAGAAAGAGAAGCTGTGAGTGACAGAGAGAGAGAAAGAGAAGCTGTGAGTGAGAGAAAGAGAAGCTGTGAGTGAGAGAGAGAGAGAAAAAGAAGCTGTGAATGAGAGAGAGAGAAAGAGAAGCTGTGTGAGAGAGAGAAGCTGTGTGTGAGAGAGTGAGAGAAAGAGAAGCTGAGAGTGAGAGAGAGAGAAAGAGAAGCTGTGAGTGAGAGAGAGAGAGCAAGAGAAGCTGTGAGTGAGAGAGAGAGAAAGAGAAGCTGTGTGTGTGTGAGAGAGAGAAAGAGAAGCTATGAGTGAGTGAGAGAGAAAGAGAAGCTGTGTGTGTGTGTGAGAGAGAAGCTGAGAGTGAGAGAGAGAGAGAATGAGAAGGTGTGAGTGAGAGAGAGAGACAAAGAGAAGCTGTGTGTGAGAGAGAGAGAACGAGAAGCTGTGAGTGAGAGAGAGAGAGAAAGAGAAGGTGTGAGTGAGAGAGAGAGAAAGAGAAGCTGTGAGTGAGAGAGAGGGAGAGAAGCTGTGAGTGTGTGAGAGAGAGAAAATCAGGGAGTGAGTAAGAGAGAGAGAGGGAAGCTGTGAGTAAGAGAGAGAGAGGGAAGCTGTGAGTGAGAGAGAGAGAAATAGAAGCTGTAAGTGAGAGAGAGAGAAAGAGAAACTGTGAGTGAAAGAGAGAGAGAGAAGCTGTAAGTGAGAGAGAGAGAGAAGCTGTGTGTGTGAGAGAGAGAAAGAGAAGCTGTGAGTGAGAGAGAGAGAGAAAGAGAAGCTGTAAGTGAGAGAGAGAAAGAGATGCTGTGAGTAAGTGAGAGAGTGAGAAGATGTGAGTGAGTGAGAGAGAGAGAAGCTGGGAGTGAGTAAGAGAGAGAGAGTAGCTGTGAGTGAGAGAGAGAGAAAGAAAGAAAGAGAAGCTGTGAGTGAGAGAGAGTGAGAGAGAGAGAAGCTGTGAGTGAGTGAGAGAGAGAAGCTGTGAGTGAGAGAGAGAGAGAAAGAGAAGCTGTGAGTGAGAGAGAGAGAGAACGAGAAGCTGTGAGTGAGAGAGAGAGAAAGAGATGCTGTGAGTGAGTGAGTGAGAGAGTGAGAAGCTGTGAGTGAGAAAGAGAGAGAGGAGCTGGGAGTGAGTAAGAGAGAGAGAAGCTGTGAGTGAGAGAGAGAGAGAGAAGCTGTGAGTGAGGGAGAGAGAGAGAGAAGCTGTGTGTGTGATAGAGATAAAGAGAAGCTGTGAGTGAGAGAGAGAGAGAAAGAGAAGCTGTGAGTGACAGAGAGAGAGAGTGAGAAGCTGTGTGTGTGAGAGAGAGAGAAGCTGGGAGTGAGTAAGAGAGAGAGAGAGAAGCTGTGAGAGAGAGAGAAGCTGTGAGTGAGAGGGAGAGAGAGAAGCTGTGAGTGAGAGAGAGTGAGAGAGAGAAGATGTGAGTGAGTGAGAGAGAGAAGCTGTGTGTGTGCGAGAGAGAAAGAGAAGCTGTAAGTGAGAGAGAGTGAGAAAGAGAGAAGCTGTGAGTGAGAGAGAGAGAGAAAGAGAAGCTGTGAGTGAGTGAGAGAGAGAGAAGCTGAGAGTGAGAGAGAGAGAATGAGAAGGTGTGAGTGAGAGAGAGAGAGAGAAAGAGAAGCTGTGAGTGAGAGAGAGAGAGAAAGAGAAGCTGTGTGTGTGAGAGAGAGAACGAGAAGCTGTGAGTGAGACAGAGAGAGAAAGAGACGCTGTGAGTGAGAGTTAGAGAAATAGGTGTAAGTGAGTGAGAGAGAGAAAGAGAAGCTGTCAGTGAGAGAGAGAGAGAAGCTGTTAGTAAGAGAGAGAGAAGCTGTGAGTGACAGAGAGAGAGAAAGAGAAGCTGTGTGTGTGATAGTGAGTGAGAAAGAGAAGCTGAGCATGAGAGAGAGAGAAAGAAAAGCTGTAAGTGAGAGAGAGAGAGAAGCTGTGTGTGAGAGAGAGAGAGAAAGAGAAGCTGTGAGTGAGAGAGAGAGAGAGAATGAGAAGCTGTGTGAGAGAGAGAGAGAAAGAGATGCTGTGAGTGAGTGAGTGAGAGAGTGAGAAGCTGTGAGTGAGAGAGAGAGAGAGGAGCTGGGAGTGAGTAAGAGAGAAGCTGTGAGTGAGGGAGAGAGAGCAAGAGAAGCTGTGAGTGAGAGAGAGAGAAAGAGAAGCTGTGAATGAGAGAGAGAGAAAAAGAAGCTGTGAGTGAGAGAGAGAGAGAGAAAGAAAGAGAAGCTGTGAGTGAGAGAGAGAGAGAAAGAGAAGCTGTGAATGAGAGAGAGAGAAAGAGAAGCGGTGTGTGAGAGAGAGAGAAAGAGAAGCTGTGAGTGACAGAGAGAGAGAAAGAGAAGCTGTGAGTGAGAGAAAGAGAAGCTGTGAGTGAGAGAGAGAGAGAAAGAGAAGCTGTGAATGAGAGAGAGAAAGAGAAGCTGTGTGTGTGTGAGAGAGAGAAGCTGTGAGTGAGAGTGAGAGACAGAGAAGCTGTGAGTGAGAGAGATAGAAAGAGAAGCTGTGAGTGAGAGAGAGAGAGCAAGAGAAACTGTGAGTGAGAGAGAGAGAAAGAGAAGCTGTGTGTGGTGAGAGAGAGAAAGAGAAGCTGTGAGTGAGTGAGAGAGAAAGAGAAGCTGTGTGTGTGAGAGAGAGAAGCTGAGAGTGAGAGAGAGAGAATGAGAAGGTGTGAGTTAGAGAGAGAGACAAAGAGAAGCTGTGTGTGTGAGAGAGAGAACGAGAAGATGTGAGTGAGAGAGAAAGAGAAGCTGTGAGTGAGAGAGAGGGAGAGAAGCTGTGAGTGTGTGAGAGAGAGAAAATCAGGGAGTGAGTAAGAGAGAGAGAGGGAAGCTGTGAGTGAGAGAGAGAGAGAAATAGAAGCTGTAAGTGAGAGAGAGAGAAAGAGAAACTGTGAGTGAAAGAGAGAGAGAGAAGCTGTAAGTGAGAGAGAGAGAGAAGCTGTGTGTGTGTGAGAGAGAAAGAGAAGCTGTGAGTGAGAGAGAGAGAAAGATAAGCTGTAAGTGAGAGAGAGAAAGAGATGCTGTGAGTAAGTGAGAGAGTGAGAAGATGTGAGTGTGTGAGAGAGAGAGAAGCTGGGAGTGAGTAAGAGAGAGAGAGAAGCTGTCACTGAGAGAGAGAGAAAGAAAGAAAGAGAAGCTGTGAGTGAGAGAGAGTGAGAGAGAGAAGCTGTGAGTGAGTGAGAGAGAGAGAGAAGCTGTGAGTGAAAGAGAGAGAGAAAGAGCTGTGAGTGAGAGAGAGAGAGAAAGAGAAGGTGTGAGTGAGAGAGAGATTAAGAGAAGCTGTGAGTGAGAGAGAGAGAGAAAGAAAGAGAAGCTGTGAGTGAGAGAGAGAGAAAGAGAAGCTGTGAATGAGAGAGAGAGAAAGAGAAGCTGAGCGTGAGAGAGAGAGAGAAAGAAAGAGAAGCTGTAAGTGAGAGAGAGAGAGAAGCTGTGTGTGTGTGTGTGAGAGAAAGAGAAGCTGTGAGTGAGAGAGAGAGAGAGAAAGAGAAGCTGTGAGTGAGAGAGAGAGAGAAAGAGATGCTGTGAGTGAGTGAGTGAGAGAGTGAGAAGCTGTGAGTGAGAGAGAGAGAGGAGCTGGGAGTGAGTAAGAGAGAGAGAAGCTGTGAGTGAGAGAGAGAGAGAGAAGCTGTGAGTGAGGGAGAGAGAGAAAGAGAAGCTGTGAGTGTGAGAGAGAGAAAGAGAAGCTGTGAATGAGAGTGAGAGAGAAAGAAGCTGTGAGTGACAGAGAGAGAGAAAGAGAAGCTGTGAGTGAGAGAGAGAGAGAGAAAGAAAGAGAAGCTGTGAGTGAGAGAGAGAGAGAAAGAGAAGCTGTGAATGAGAGAGAGAGAAAGAGAAGCTGTGTGTGTGAGAGAGAGAAAGAGAAGCTGTGAGTGACAGAGAGAGAGAAAGAGAAGCTGTGAGTGAGAGAAAGAGAAGCTGTGAGTGAGAGAGAGAGAGAAAGAGAAGCTGTGAATGAGAGAGAGAGAAAGAGAAGCTGTGTGTGTGAGAGTGAGAGAAGCTGTGAGTGAGAGAGTGAGAGAAAGAGAAGCTGTGAGTGAGAGAGAGAGAGCAAGAGAAACTGTGAGTGAGAGAGAGAGAAAGAGAAGCTGTGTGTGTGTGAGAGAGAAAGAGAAGCTGTGAGTGAGTGAGAGAGAAAGAGAAGCTGTGTGTGTGTGAGAGAGAGAAGCTGAGAGTGAGAGAGAGAATGAGAAGGTGTGAGTTAGAGAGAGAGACAAAGAGAAGCTGTGTGTGTGAGAGAGGGAGAGAAGCTGTGAGTGTATGAGAGAGAGAAAATCAGGGAGTGAGTAAGAGAGAGAGAGGGAAGCTGTGAGTGAGAGAGAGAGAAATAGAAGCTGTAAGTGAGAGAGAGAAAGAGAAACTGTGAGTGAAAGAGAGAGAGAGAAGCTGTAAGTGAGAGAGAGAGAGAGAAGCTGTGTGTGTGAGAGAGAGAAAGAGAAGCTGTGAGTGAGAGAGAGAGAAAGATAAGCTGTAAGTGAGAGAGAGAAAGAGATGCTGTGAGTAAGTGAGAGAGTGAGAAGATGTGAGTGTGTGTGAGAGAGAGAAGCTGGGAGTGAGTAAGAGAGAGAGAGAAGCTGTGACTGAGAGAGAGAGAAAGAAAGAAAGAGAAGTTGTGAGTGAGAGAGAGTGAGAGAGAGAGAAGCTGTGAGTGAGTGAGAGAGAGAGAGAAGCTGTGAGTGAGAGAGAGAGAGAAAGAGCTGTGAGTGAGAGAGAGAGAAAGAGAAGGTGTGAGTGAGAGAGAGAGAAAGAGAAGCTGTGAGTGAGAGAGAGAGATAGAAAGAGAAGCTGTGAGTGAGAGAGAGAGAAAGAGAAGCTGTGAATGAGAGAGAGAAAGAGAAGCTGAGCATGAGAGAGAGAGAGAAAGAGAAGGTGTAAGTGAGAGAGAGAGAGAGAAGCTGTGTGTGTGAGAGAGAGAGAAAGAGAAGCTGTGAGTGAGAGACAGAGAGAGAAAGAGAAGCTGTGAGTGAGAGAGAGAGAGAAAGAGATGCTGTGAGTGAGTGAGTGAGAGAGTGAGAAGCTGTGAGTGAGAGAGAGAGAGGAGCTGGGAGTGAGTAAGAGAGAGAGAAGCTGTGAGAGTGAGAGAGAGAGAAGCTGTGAGTGAGGGAGAGAGAGAAAGAGAAGCTGTGAGTGAGAGAGAGAGAAAGAGAAGCTGTGAATGAGAGTGAGAGAAAAAGAAGCTGTGAGTGAGAGACAGAGAGAAAGAGAAGCTGTGAGTGAGAGAGAGAGAGGAAGAGAAGCTGTGAGAGAGAGAGAGAAAGAAAGAGAAGTTGTGAGTGAGAGAGAGAGAGAGAAAGAGAAGCTGTGAATGAGAGAGAGAAAGAGAAGCTGTGTGTGAGAGAGAAAGAGAAGCTGTGAGTGACAGAGAGAGAAAGAGAAGCTGTGAGTGAGAGAAAGAGAAGCTGTGAGTGAGAGAGAGAGAGAAAGAGAAGCTGTGAATGAGAGAGAGAGAAAGAGAAGCTGTGTGAGAGAGAGAAGCTGTGTGTGAGAGAGTGAGAGAAAGAGAAGCTGAGAGTGAGAGAGAGAGAAAGAGAAGCTGTGAGTGAGAGAGAGAGAGCAAGAGAAGCTGTGAGTGAGAGAGAGAGAAAGAGAAGCTGTGTGTGTGTGAGAGAGAGAAAGAGAAGCTATGAGTGAGTGAGAGAGAAAGAGAAGCTGTGTGTGTGTGAGAGAGAGAAGCTGAGTGTGAGAGAGAGAGAGAATGAGAAGGTGTGAGTGAGAGAGAGAGACAAAGAGAAGCTGTGTGTGAGAGAGAGAGAACGAGAAGCTGTGAGTGAGAGAGAGAGAGAAAGAGAAGGTGTGAGTGAGAGAGAGAGAAAGAGAAGCTGTGAGTGAGAGAGAGGGAGAGAAGCTGTGAGTGTGTGAGAGAGAGAAAATCAGGGAGTGAGTAAGAGAGAGAGAGGGAAGCTGTGAGTAAGAGAGAGAGAGGGAAGCTGTGAGTGAGAGAGAGAGAAATAGAAGCTGTAAGTGAGAGAGAGAGAAAGAGAAACTGTGAGTGAAAGAGAGAGAGAGAAGCTGTAAGTGAGAGAGAGAGAGAAGCTGTGTGTGTGTGAGAGAGAAAGAGAAGCTGTGAGTGAGAGAGAGAGAGAAAGAGAAGCTGTAAGTGAGAGAGAGAAAGAGATGCTGTGAGTAAGTGAGAGAGTGAGAAGATGTGAGTGAGTGAGAGAGAGAGAAGCTGGGAGTGAGTAAGAGAGAGAGAGTAGCTGTGAGTGAGAGAGAGAGAAAGAAAGAAAGAGAAGCTGTGAGTGAGAGAGAGTGAGAGAGAGAGAGGCTGTGAGTGAGTGAGAGAGAGAAGCTGTGAGTGAGAGAGAGAGAGAAAGAGAAGCTGTGAGTGAGAGAGAGAGAGAACGAGAAGCTGTGAGTGAGAGAGAGAGAAAGAGATGCTGTGAGTGAGTGAGTGAGAGAGTGAGAAGCTGTGAGTGAGAAAGAGAGAGAGGAGCTGGGAGTGAGTAAGAGAGAGAGAAGCTGTGAGTGAGAGAGAGAGAGAGAAGCTGTGAGTGAGGGAGAGAGAGAGAGAAGCTGTGTGTGTGATAGAGATAAAGAGAAGCTGTGAGTGAGAGAGAGAGAGAAAGAGAAGCTGTGAGTGACAGAGAGAGAGAGTGAGAAGCTGTGTGTGTGTGAGAGAGAGAAGCTGGGAGTGAGTAAGAGAGAGAGAGAGAAGCTGTGAGAGAGAGAGAAGCTGTGAGTGAGAGGGAGAGAGAGAAGCTGTGAGTGAGAGAGAGTGAGAGAGAGAAGATGTGAGTGAGTGAGAGAGAGAAGCTGTGTGTGTGCGAGAGAGAAAGAGAAGCTGTAAGTGAGAGAGAGTGAGAAAGAGAGAAGCTGTGAGTGAGAGAGAGAGAGAGAAGCTGTGAGTGAGTGAGAGAGAGAGAAGCTGAGAGTGAGAGAGAGAGAATGAGAAGGTGTGAGTGAGAGAGAGAGAGAGAGAGAGAGAAGCTGTGAGTGAGAGAGAGAGAAAGAGAAGCTGTGTGTGTGAGAGAGAGAACGAGAAGCTGTGAGTGAGAGAGAGAGAGAAAGAGAAGCTGTGAGTGAGTGAGAGAGAAGGTGAGAACCTGTGAGTAAGAGAGTGAGAGAAGCTGGGAGTGAGTAAGAGAGAGAGAGGGAAGCTGTGAGTGAGAGAAAGAGAGAAATAGAAGCTGTAAGTGAGAGAGAGAGAAAGAGAAACTGTGAGTGAAAGAGAGAGAGAGAAGCTGTGTGTTAGAGAGAGAGAAAGAAAGAGAAGCTGTGAGTGAGAGTGAGAGAGAAAGAGAAGCTGAGAGTGAGAGAGAGAGAAAAAGATAATGTAAAAGAGAGAGAGTGAGAGAGAGAATCAGGGAGTAAGAGAGAGAAAAGCTGTGAGAGAGAGAGAAATGGAAGGTGTAAGTGAGAGAGAGTAAGAGAGGCTGTGAGTGAGAGAGGGAGAGAGAAGCTGTTAGTGAGAGAGAGAGAAGTTGTGAGTGAAAGAGAGAGAGAGAAAGAGAAGCTGTGTGTGTGATAGAGAGAGAGAAAGAGAAGCTGAGAGTGAGAGAGAGAGAAAGAGAAGCTGTAAGTGAGAGAGAGAGAAGCTGTGTGTGTGAGAGAGAAAGAGAAGCTGTGAGTGAGTGAGAGAGAGAGAAAGAGAAGCTGTGAGTGAGAGAGAGAGAAAGAGATGCTGTGAGTGAGTGAGTGAGAGAGTGGGAAGCTGTGAGTGAGTGAGAGAGAGAGAAGCTGTGAGTGAGTAAGAGAGAGAGAGAAGCTGTGAGTGAGTGAGAGAGAGAGTGAGAAGCTGTGAGTGAGAGAGAGAGAAGCTGGGAGTGAAAGAGAGAAGCTGTGAATGAGAGAGAGAGAAAGAGAAGCTGAGAGAGAGAGTGTGTGAGAGAGAAGCTGTGAGTGAGTGAGAGAGAAGATGAGAAGCTGTGTGTGTGAGAGAGAAAGAGAAGCTGTGTGAGAAAGATAGAAAGAGAAGCTGTGAGTGAGAGAAAGAGAGAGAAGCTGTGAGTGAGTGAGAGAGAGAGAGAATCAGGGAGTAAGAGAGAGAGAAGCTGTGAGTGAGAGGGAGAGAGAAATAGAAGGTGTAAGTGAGAGATAGAAAGAGAAGCTGTGAGTGAGAGATGGAGAGAAGCTGTTAGTGAGAGAGAGAGAAGCTGTGAGTGACAGAGAAAGAGAAGCTGTGTGTGTGAGAGAGAGAGAAAGAGAAGCTGAGAGTGAGAGAGAGAGAGAGAGAAGCTGTAAGTGAGAGAGAGAGAGAGAAGCTGTGTGTGTGTGAGAGAAAGAGAAGCTGTGAGTGAGAGAGAGAGAGAAAGAGAAGCTGTAAGTGAGAGAGAGAGAAAGAGATGCTGTGAGTGAGAGAGTGAGAAGATGTGAGTGAGTGAGAGAGAGAGAAGCTTGGAGTGAGTAAGAGAGAGAGAGAAGCTGTGAGTGAGAGAGAAAGAAAGAAAGAGAAGCTGTGAGTGAGAGAGAGTGAGAGAGAGAGAAGCTGTGAGTGAGTGAGAGAGAGAGAGAAGCTGTGAGTGAGAGAGAGAGAGAAAGAGCTGTGAGTTAGAGAGAGAGAGAGAAAGAGAAGGTGTGAGTGAGAGAGAGAGAAAGAGAAGCTGTGAGTGAGAGAGAGAGAGAAAGAAAGAGAAGCTGTGAGTGAGAGAGAGAGAGAAAGAGAAGCTGTGAATGAGAGAGAGAAAGAGAAGCTGTGTGAGAGAGATAGAGAAAGAGAAGCTGTGAGTGAGAGAAAGAGAAGCTGTGAGTGAGAAAGAGTGAGAAAGAGAAGCTGTGAGTGAGAGAGAGAGAGAAAGAGAAGCTGTGAATGAGAGAGAGAGAAAGAGAAGCTGTGACAGAGAGAGTGGCTGTGAGTGAGAGAGAGAGAGAAAGAGACGCTGTGAGTGAGAGTTAGAGAAATAGGTGTAAGTGAGTGAGAGAGAGAAAGAGAAGCTGTCAGTGAGAGAGAGAGAGAAGCTGTTAGTAAGAGAGAGAGAAGCTGTGAGTGACAGAGAGAGAGAAAGAGAAGCTGTGAGTGAGAGAGAGAGAAAGAAAGAAAGAGAAGCTGTGAGTGAGAGAGAGAGAGAAAGAGAAGCTGTGAATGAGAGAGAGAGAAAGAGAAGCTGTGTGTGAGAGAGAGAGAAAGAGAAGCTGTGAGTGACAGAGAGAGAGAAAGAGAAGCTGTGAGTGAGAGAAAGAGAAGCTGTGAGTGAGAGAGAGAGAAGCTGTGAGTGACAGAGAGAGAGAAAGAGAAGCTGTGTGTGTGATAGTGAGTGAGAAAGAGAAGCTGAGCATGAGAGAGAGAGAAAGAAAAGTTGTAAGTGAGAGAGAGAGAGAAGCTGTGTGTGAGAGAGAGAGAGAAAGAGAAGCTGTGAGTGAGAGAGAGAGAGAGAATGAGAAGCTGTGAGAGAGAGAGAGAGAAAGAGATGCTGTGAGTGAGTGAGTGAGAGAGTGAGAAGCTGTGAGTGAGAGAGAGAGAGAGGAGCTGGGAGTGAGTAAGAGAGAAGCTGTGAGTGAGAGAGAGAGAGAGAAGCTGTGAGTGAGGGAGAGAGAGCAAGAGAAGCTGTGAGTGAGAGAGAGAGAAGGAGAAGCTGTGAATGAGAGAGAGAGAAAAAAAAGCTGTGAGTGAGAGAGAGAGAGAGAAAGAAAGAGAAGCTGTGAGTGAGAGAGAGAGAGAAAGAGAAGCTGTGAATGAGAGAGAGAGAAAGAGAAGCTGTGTGTGAGAGAGAGAGAAAGAGAAGCTGTGAGTGACAGAGAGAGAGAAAGAGAAGCTGTGAGTGAGAGAAAGAGAAGCTGTGAGTGAGAGAGAGAGAGAAAGAGAAGCTGTGAATGAGAGAGAGAAAGAGAAGCTGTGTGTGTGTGAGAGAGAGAAGCTGTGAGTGAGAGTGAGAGAAAGAGAAGCTGTGAGTGAGAGAGATAGAAAGAGAAGCTGTGAGTGAGAGAGAGAGAGCAAGAGAAACTGTGAGTGAGAGAGAGAGAAAGAGAAGCTGTGTGTGTGTGTGAGAGAGAAAGAGAAGCTGTGAGTGAGTGAGAGAGAAAGAGAAGCTGTGTGTGTGTGAGAGAGAGAAGCTGAGAGTGAGAGAGAGAGAATGAGAAGGTGTGAGTTAGAGAGAGAGACAAAGAGAAGCTGTGTGTGTGAGAGAGAGAACGAGAAGATGTGAGTGAGAGAGAAAGAGAAGCTGTGAGTGAGAGAGAGGGAGAGAAGCTGTGAGTGTGTGAGAGAGAGAAAATCAGGGAGTGAGTAAGAGAGAGAGAGGGAAGCTGTGAGTGAGAGAGAGAGAGAAATAGAAGCTGTAAGTGAGAGAGAGAGAAAGAGAAACTGTGAGTGAAAGAGAGAGAGAGAAGCTGTAAGTGAGAGAGAGAGAGAAGCTGTGTGTGTGTGAGAGAGAAAGAGAAGCTGTGAGTGAGAGAGAGAGAGAAAGATAAGCTGTAAGTGAGAGAGAGAAAGAGATGCTGTGAGTAAGTGAGAGAGTGAGAAGATGTGAGTGTGTGAGAGAGAGAGAAGCTGGGAGTGAGTAAGAGAGAGAGAGAAGCTGTCACTGAGAGAGAGAGAAAGAAAGAGAAGCTGTGAGTGAGAGAGAGTGAGAGAGAGAAGCTGTGAGTGAGTGAGAGAGAGAGAGAAGCTGTGAGTGAGAGAGAGAGAGAAAGAGCTGTGAGTGAGAGAGAGAGAGAAAGAAAGAGAAGCTGTGAGTGAGAGAGAGAGAAAGAGAAGCTGTGAATGAGAGAGAGAGAAAGAGAAGCTGAGCGTGAGAGAGAGAAAGAAAGAGAAGCTGTAAGTGAGAGAGAGAGAGAGAAGCTGTGTGTGTGTGTGAGAGAGAAAGAGAAGCTGTGAGTGAGAGAGAGAGAGAGAAAGAGAAGCTGTGAGTGAGAGAGAGAGAGAAAGAGATGCTGTGAGTGAGTGAGTGAGAGAGTGAGAAGCTGTGAGTGAGAGAGAGAGAGGAGCTGGGAGTGAGTAAGAGAGAGAGAAGCTGTGAGTGAGAGAGAGAGAGAGAAGCTGTGAGTGAGGGAGAGAGAGAAAGAGAAGCTGTGAGTGTGAGAGAGAGAAAGAGAAGCTGTGAATGAGAGTGAGAGAAAAAGAAGCTGTGAGTGACAGAGAGAGAGAAAGAGAAGCTGTGAGTGAGAGAGAGAGAAAGAAAGAAAGAGAAGCTGTGAGTGAGAGAGAGAGAGAAAGAGAAGCTGTGAATGAGAGAGAGAGAAAGAGAAGCTGTGTGTGAGAGAGAGAGAAAGAGAAGCTGTGAGTGACAGAGAGAGAGAAAGAGAAGCTGTGAGTGAGAGAAAGAGAAGCTGTGAGTGAGAGAGAGAGAGAAAGAGAAGCTGTGAATGAGAGAGAGAGAAAGAGAAGCTGTGTGTGTGAGAGTGAGAGAAGCTGTGAGTGAGAGAGTGAGAGAAAGAGAAGCTGTGAGTGAGAGAGAGAGAAAGAGAAGCTGTGAGTGAGAGAGAGAGAGAGCAAGAGAAACTGTGAGTGAGAGAGAGAGAAAGAGAAGCTGTGTGTGTGAGAGAGAGAAAGAGAAGCTGTGAGTGAGTGAGAGAGAAAGAGAAGCTGTGTGTGTGTGAGAGAGAGAAGCTGAGAGTGAGAGAGAGAGAATGAGAAGGTGTGAGTTAGAGAGAGAGACAAAGAGAAGCTGTGTGTGTGAGAGAGAGAACGAGAAGCTGTGAGTGAGAGAGAGAGAAAGAGAAGCTGTGTGTGTGAGAGAGAAAGAGAAGCTGTGAGTGACAGAGAGAGAGAAAGAGAAGCTGTGAGTGAGAGAAAGAGAAGCTGTGAGTGAGAGAGAGAGAGAAAAAGAAGCTGTGAATGAGAGAGAGAGAAAGAGAAGCTGTGTGAGAGAGAGAAGCTGTGTGTGAGAGAGTGAGAGAAAGAGAAGCTGAGAGTGAGAGAGAGAGAAAGAGAAGCTGTGAGTGAGAGAGAGAGAGCAAGAGAAGCTGTGAGTGAGAGAGAGAGAAAGAGAAGCTGTGTGTGTGTGAGAGAGAGAAAGAGAAGCTATGAGTGAGTGAGAGAGAAAGAGAAGCTGTGTGTGTGTGTGAGAGAGAAGCTGAGAGTGAGAGAGAGAGAGAATGAGAAGGTGTGAGTGAGAGAGAGAGACAAAGAGAAGCTGTGTGTGAGAGAGAGAGAACGAGAAGCTGTGAGTGAGAGAGAGAGAGAAAGAGAAGGTGTGAGTGAGAGAGAGAGAAAGAGAAGCTGTGAGTGAGAGAGAGGGAGAGAAGCTGTGAGTGTGTGAGAGAGAGAAAATCAGGGAGTGAGTAAGAGAGAGAGAGGGAAGCTGTGAGTAAGAGAGAGAGAGGGAAGCTGTGAGTGAGAGAGAGAGAAATAGAAGCTGTAAGTGAGAGAGAGAGAAAGAGAAACTGTGAGTGAAAGAGAGAGAGAGAAGCTGTAAGTGAGAGAGAGAGAGAAGCTGTGTGTGTGAGAGAGAGAAAGAGAAGCTGTGAGTGAGAGAGAGAGAGAAAGAGAAGCTGTAAGTGAGAGAGAGAAAGAGATGCTGTGAGTAAGTGAGAGAGTGAGAAGATGTGAGTGAGTGAGAGAGAGAGAAGCTGGGAGTGAGTAAGAGAGAGAGAGTAGCTGTGAGTGAGAGAGAGAGAAAGAAAGAAAGAGAAGCTGTGAGTGAGAGAGAGTGAGAGAGAGAGAAGCTGTGAGTGAGTGAGAGAGAGAAGCTGTGAGTGAGAGAGAGAGAGAAAGAGAAGCTGTGAGTGAGAGAGAGAGAGAACGAGAAGCTGTGAGTGAGAGAGAGAGAAAGAGATGCTGTGAGTGAGTGAGTGAGAGAGTGAGAAGCTGTGAGTGAGAAAGAGAGAGAGGAGCTGGGAGTGAGTAAGAGAGAGAGAAGCTGTGAGTGAGAGAGAGAGAGAGAAGCTGTGAGTGAGGGAGAGAGAGAGAGAAGCTGTGTGTGTGATAGAGATAAAGAGAAGCTGTGAGTGAGAGAGAGAGAGAAAGAGAAGCTGTGAGTGACAGAGAGAGAGAGTGAGAAGCTGTGTGTGTGAGAGAGAGAGAAGCTGGGAGTGAGTAAGAGAGAGAGAGAGAAGCTGTGAGAGAGAGAGAAGCTGTGAGTGAGAGGGAGAGAGAGAAGCTGTGAGTGAGAGAGAGTGAGAGAGAGAAGATGTGAGTGAGTGAGAGAGAGAAGCTGTGTGTGTGCGAGAGAGAAAGAGAAGCTGTAAGTGAGAGAGAGTGAGAAAGAGAGAAGCTGTGAGTGAGAGAGAGAGAGAAAGAGAAGCTGTGAGTGAGTGAGAGAGAGAGAAGCTGAGAGTGAGAGAGAGAGAATGAGAAGGTGTGAGTGAGAGAGAGAGAGAGAAAGAGAAGCTGTGAGTGAGAGAGAGAGAGAAAGAGAAGCTGTGTGTGTGAGAGAGAGAACGAGAAGCTGTGAGTGAGACAGAGAGAGAAAGAGACGCTGTGAGTGAGAGTTAGAGAAATAGGTGTAAGTGAGTGAGAGAGAGAAAGAGAAGCTGTCAGTGAGAGAGAGAGAGAAGCTGTTAGTAAGAGAGAGAGAAGCTGTGAGTGACAGAGAGAGAGAAAGAGAAGCTGTGTGTGTGATAGTGAGTGAGAAAGAGAAGCTGAGCATGAGAGAGAGAGAAAGAAAAGCTGTAAGTGAGAGAGAGAGAGAAGCTGTGTGTGAGAGAGAGAGAGAAAGAGAAGCTGTGAGTGAGAGAGAGAGAGAGAATGAGAAGCTGTGTGAGAGAGAGAGAGAAAGAGATGCTGTGAGTGAGTGAGTGAGAGAGTGAGAAGCTGTGAGTGAGAGAGAGAGAGAGGAGCTGGGAGTGAGTAAGAGAGAAGCTGTGAGTGAGGGAGAGAGAGCAAGAGAAGCTGTGAGTGAGAGAGAGAGAAAGAGAAGCTGTGAATGAGAGAGAGAGAAAAAGAAGCTGTGAGTGAGAGAGAGAGAGAGAAAGAAAGAGAAGCTGTGAGTGAGAGAGAGAGAGAAAGAGAAGCTGTGAATGAGAGAGAGAGAAAGAGAAGCGGTGTGTGAGAGAGAGAGAAAGAGAAGCTGTGAGTGACAGAGAGAGAGAAAGAGAAGCTGTGAGTGAGAGAAAGAGAAGCTGTGAGTGAGAGAGAGAGAGAAAGAGAAGCTGTGAATGAGAGAGAGAAAGAGAAGCTGTGTGTGTGTGAGAGAGAGAAGCTGTGAGTGAGAGTGAGAGAAAGAGAAGCTGTGAGTGAGAGAGATAGAAAGAGAAGCTGTGAGTGAGAGAGAGAGAGCAAGAGAAACTGTGAGTGAGAGAGAGAGAAAGAGAAGCTGTGTGTGTGTGAGAGAGAGAAAGAGAAGCTGTGAGTGAGTGAGAGAGAAAGAGAAGCTGTGTGTGTGAGAGAGAGAAGCTGAGAGTGAGAGAGAGAGAATGAGAAGGTGTGAGTTAGAGAGAGAGACAAAGAGAAGCTGTGTGTGTGAGAGAGAGAACGAGAAGATGTGAGTGAGAGAGAAAGAGAAGCTGTGAGTGAGAGAGAGGGAGAGAAGCTGTGAGTGTGTGAGAGAGAGAAAATCAGGGAGTGAGTAAGAGAGAGAGAGGGAAGCTGTGAGTGAGAGAGAGAGAGAAATAGAAGCTGTAAGTGAGAGAGAGAGAAAGAGAAACTGTGAGTGAAAGAGAGAGAGAGAAGCTGTAAGTGAGAGAGAGAGAGAAGCTGTGTGTGTGTGAGAGAGAAAGAGAAGCTGTGAGTGAGAGAGAGAGAAAGATAAGCTGTAAGTGAGAGAGAGAAAGAGATGCTGTGAGTAAGTGAGAGAGTGAGAAGATGTGAGTGTGTGAGAGAGAGAGAAGCTGGGAGTGAGTAAGAGAGAGAGAGAAGCTGTCACTGAGAGAGAGAGAAAGAAAGAAAGAGAAGCTGTGAGTGAGAGAGAGTGAGAGAGAGAAGCTGTGAGTGAGTGAGAGAGAGAGAGAAGCTGTGAGTGAAAGAGAGAGAGAAAGAGCTGTGAGTGAGAGAGAGAGAGAAAGAGAAGGTGTGAGTGAGAGAGAGATTAAGAGAAGCTGTGAGTGAGAGAGAGAGAGAAAGAAAGAGAAGCTGTGAGTGAGAGAGAGAGAAAGAGAAGCTGTGAATGAGAGAGAGAGAAAGAGAAGCTGAGCGTGAGAGAGAGAGAGAAAGAAAGAGAAGCTGTAAGTGAGAGAGAGAGAGAAGCTGTGTGTGTGTGTGTGAGAGAAAGAGAAGCTGTGAGTGAGAGAGAGAGAGAGAAAGAGAAGCTGTGAGTGAGAGAGAGAGAGAAAGAGATGCTGTGAGTGAGTGAGTGAGAGAGTGAGAAGCTGTGAGTGAGAGAGAGAGAGGAGCTGGGAGTGAGTAAGAGAGAGAGAAGCTGTGAGTGAGAGAGAGAGAGAGAAGCTGTGAGTGAGGGAGAGAGAGAAAGAGAAGCTGTGAGTGTGAGAGAGAGAAAGAGAAGCTGTGAATGAGAGTGAGAGAGAAAGAAGCTGTGAGTGACAGAGAGAGAGAAAGAGAAGCTGTGAGTGAGAGAGAGAGAGAGAAAGAAAGAGAAGCTGTGAGTGAGAGAGAGAGAGAAAGAGAAGCTGTGAATGAGAGAGAGAGAAAGAGAAGCTGTGTGTGTGAGAGAGAGAAAGAGAAGCTGTGAGTGACAGAGAGAGAGAAAGAGAAGCTGTGAGTGAGAGAAAGAGAAGCTGTGAGTGAGAGAGAGAGAGAAAGAGAAGCTGTGAATGAGAGAGAGAGAAAGAGAAGCTGTGTGTGTGAGAGTGAGAGAAGCTGTGAGTGAGAGAGTGAGAGAAAGAGAAGCTGTGAGTGAGAGAGAGAGAGCAAGAGAAACTGTGAGTGAGAGAGAGAGAAAGAGAAGCTGTGTGTGTGTGAGAGAGAAAGAGAAGCTGTGAGTGAGTGAGAGAGAAAGAGAAGCTGTGTGTGTGTGAGAGAGAGAAGCTGAGAGTGAGAGAGAGAATGAGAAGGTGTGAGTTAGAGAGAGAGACAAAGAGAAGCTGTGTGTGTGAGAGAGGGAGAGAAGCTGTGAGTGTATGAGAGAGAGAAAATCAGGGAGTGAGTAAGAGAGAGAGAGGGAAGCTGTGAGTGAGAGAGAGAGAAATAGAAGCTGTAAGTGAGAGAGAGAAAGAGAAACTGTGAGTGAAAGAGAGAGAGAGAAGCTGTAAGTGAGAGAGAGAGAGAGAAGCTGTGTGTGAGAGAGAGAGAAAGAGAAGCTGTGAGTGAGAGAGAGAGAAAGATAAGCTGTAAGTGAGAGAGAGAAAGAGATGCTGTGAGTAAGTGAGAGAGTGAGAAGATGTGAGTGTGTGTGAGAGAGAGAAGCTGGGAGTGAGTAAGAGAGAGAGAGAAGCTGTGACTGAGAGAGAGAGAAAGAAAGAAAGAGAAGTTGTGAGTGAGAGAGAGTGAGAGAGAGAGAAGCTGTGAGTGAGTGAGAGAGAGAGAGAAGCTGTGAGTGAGAGAGAGAGAGAAAGAGCTGTGAGTGAGAGAGAGAGAAAGAGAAGGTGTGAGTGAGAGAGAGAGAAAGAGAAGCTGTGAGTGAGAGAGAGAGATAGAAAGAGAAGCTGTGAGTGAGAGAGAGAGAAAGAGAAGCTGTGAATGAGAGAGAGAAAGAGAAGCTGAGCATGAGAGAGAGAGAGAAAGAGAAGGTGTAAGTGAGAGAGAGAGAGAGAAGCTGTGTGTGTGAGAGAGAGAGAAAGAGAAGCTGTGAGTGAGAGACAGAGAGAGAAAGAGAAGCTGTGAGTGAGAGAGAGAGAGAAAGAGATGCTGTGAGTGAGTGAGTGAGAGAGTGAGAAGCTGTGAGTGAGAGAGAGAGAGGAGCTGGGAGTGAGTAAGAGAGAGAGAAGCTGTGAGAGTGAGAGAGAGAGAAGCTGTGAGTGAGGGAGAGAGAGAAAGAGAAGCTGTGAGTGAGAGAGAGAGAAAGAGAAGCTGTGAATGAGAGTGAGAGAAAAAGAAGCTGTGAGTGAGAGACAGAGAGAAAGAGAAGCTGTGAGTGAGAGAGAGAGAGAAAGAGAAGCTGTGAGAGAGAGAGAGAAAGAAAGAGAAGTTGTGAGTGAGAGAGAGAGAGAGAAAGAGAAGCTGTGAATGAGAGAGAGAAAGAGAAGCTGTGTGTGAGAGAGAAAGAGAAGCTGTGAGTGACAGAGAGAGAAAGAGAAGCTGTGAGTGAGAGAAAGAGAAGCTGTGAGTGAGAGAGAGAGAGAAAGAGAAGCTGTGAATGAGAGAGAGAGAAAGAGAAGCTGTGTGAGAGAGAGAAGCTGTGTGTGAGAGAGTGAGAGAAAGAGAAGCTGAGAGTGAGAGAGAGAGAAAGAGAAGCTGTGAGTGAGAGAGAGAGAGCAAGAGAAGCTGTGAGTGAGAGAGAGAGAAAGAGAAGCTGTGTGTGTGTGAGAGAGAGAAAGAGAAGCTATGAGTGAGTGAGAGAGAAAGAGAAGCTGTGTGTGTGTGTGAGAGAGAAGCTGAGTGTGAGAGAGAGAGAGAATGAGAAGGTGTGAGTGAGAGAGAGAGACAAAGAGAAGCTGTGTGTGAGAGAGAGAGAACGAGAAGCTGTGAGTGAGAGAGAGAGAGAAAGAGAAGGTGTGAGTGAGAGAGAGAGAAAGAGAAGCTGTGAGTGAGAGAGAGGGAGAGAAGCTGTGAGTGTGTGAGAGAGAGAAAATCAGGGAGTGAGTAAGAGAGAGAGAGGGAAGCTGTGAGTAAGAGAGAGAGAGGGAAGCTGTGAGTGAGAGAGAGAGAAATAGAAGCTGTAAGTGAGAGAGAGAGAAAGAGAAACTGTGAGTGAAAGAGAGAGAGAGAAGCTGTAAGTGAGAGAGAGAGAGAAGCTGTGTGTGTGTGAGAGAGAAAGAGAAGCTGTGAGTGAGAGAGAGAGAGAAAGAGAAGCTGTAAGTGAGAGAGAGAAAGAGATGCTGTGAGTAAGTGAGAGAGTGAGAAGATGTGAGTGAGTGAGAGAGAGAGAAGCTGGGAGTGAGTAAGAGAGAGAGAGTAGCTGTGAGTGAGAGAGAGAGAAAGAAAGAAAGAGAAGCTGTGAGTGAGAGAGAGTGAGAGAGAGAGAGGCTGTGAGTGAGTGAGAGAGAGAAGCTGTGAGTGAGAGAGAGAGAGAAAGAGAAGCTGTGAGTGAGAGAGAGAGAGAACGAGAAGCTGTGAGTGAGAGAGAGAGAAAGAGATGCTGTGAGTGAGTGAGTGAGAGAGTGAGAAGCTGTGAGTGAGAAAGAGAGAGAGGAGCTGGGAGTGAGTAAGAGAGAGAGAAGCTGTGAGTGAGAGAGAGAGAGAGAAGCTGTGAGTGAGGGAGAGAGAGAGAGAAGCTGTGTGTGTGATAGAGATAAAGAGAAGCTGTGAGTGAGAGAGAGAGAGAAAGAGAAGCTGTGAGTGACAGAGAGAGAGAGTGAGAAGCTGTGTGTGTGTGAGAGAGAGAAGCTGGGAGTGAGTAAGAGAGAGAGAGAGAAGCTGTGAGAGAGAGAGAAGCTGTGAGTGAGAGGGAGAGAGAGAAGCTGTGAGTGAGAGAGAGTGAGAGAGAGAAGATGTGAGTGAGTGAGAGAGAGAAGCTGTGTGTGTGCGAGAGAGAAAGAGAAGCTGTAAGTGAGAGAGAGTGAGAAAGAGAGAAGCTGTGAGTGAGAGAGAGAAAGAGAAGCTGTGAGTGAGTGAGAGAGAGAGAAGCTGAGAGTGAGAGAGAGAGAATGAGAAGGTGTGAGTGAGAGAGAGAGAGAGAGAGAGAGAAGCTGTGAGTGAGAGAGAGAGAAAGAGAAGCTGTGTGTGTGAGAGAGAGAACGAGAAGCTGTGAGTGAGAGAGAGAGAGAAAGAGAAGCTGTGAGTGAGTGAGAGAGAAGGTGAGAACCTGTGAGTAAGAGAGTGAGAGAAGCTGGGAGTGAGTAAGAGAGAGAGAGGGAAGCTGTGAGTGAGAGAAAGAGAGAAATAGAAGCTGTAAGTGAGAGAGAGAGAAAGAGAAACTGTGAGTGAAAGAGAGAGAGAGAAGCTGTGTGTTAGAGAGAGAGAAAGAAAGAGAAGCTGTGAGTGAGAGTGAGAGAGAAAGAGAAGCTGAGAGTGAGAGAGAGAGAAAAAGATAATGTAAAAGAGAGAGAGTGAGAGAGAGAATCAGGGAGTAAGAGAGAGAAAAGCTGTGAGAGAGAGAGAAATGGAAGGTGTAAGTGAGAGAGAGTAAGAGAGGCTGTGAGTGAGAGAGGGAGAGAGAAGCTGTTAGTGAGAGAGAGAGAAGTTGTGAGTGAAAGAGAGAGAGAGAAAGAGAAGCTGTGTGTGTGATAGAGAGAGAGAAAGAGAAGCTGAGAGTGAGAGAGAGAGAAAGAGAAGCTGTAAGTGAGAGAGAGAGAAGCTGTGTGTGTGAGAGAGAAAGAGAAGCTGTGAGTGAGTGAGAGAGAGAGAAAGAGAAGCTGTGAGTGAGAGAGAGAGAAAGAGATGCTGTGAGTGAGTGAGTGAGAGAGTGGGAAGCTGTGAGTGAGTGAGAGAGAGAGAAGCTGTGAGTGAGTAAGAGAGAGAGAGAAGCTGTGAGTGAGTGAGAGAGAGAGTGAGAAGCTGTGAGTGAGAGAGAGAGAAGCTGGGAGTGAGAGAGAGAAGCTGTGAATGAGAGAGAGAGAAAGAGAAGCTGAGAGAGAGAGTGTGTGAGAGAGAAGCTGTGAGTGAGTGAGAGAGAAGATGAGAAGCTGTGTGTGTGAGAGAGAAAGAGAAGCTGTGTGAGAAAGATAGAAAGAGAAGCTGTGAGTGAGAGAAAGAGAGAGAAGCTGTGAGTGAGTGAGAGAGAGAGAGAATCAGGGAGTAAGAGAGAGAGAAGCTGTGAGTGAGAGGGAGAGAGAAATAGAAGGTGTAAGTGAGAGATAGAAAGAGAAGCTGTGAGTGAGAGATGGAGAGAAGCTGTTAGTGAGAGAGAGAAGCTGTGAGTGACAGAGAAAGAGAAGCTGTGTGTGTGAGAGAGAGAGAAAGAGAAGCTGAGAGTGAGAGAGAGAGAGAGAGAAGCTGTAAGTGAGAGAGAGAGAGAGAAGCTGTGTGTGTGTGAGAGAAAGAGAAGCTGTGAGTGAGAGAGAGAGAGAAAGAGAAGCTGTAAGTGAGAGAGAGAGAGAAAGAGATGCTGTGAGTGAGAGAGTGAGAAGATGTGAGTGAGTGAGAGAGAGAGAAGCTTGGAGTGAGTAAGAGAGAGAGAGAAGCTGTGAGTGAGAGAGAAAGAAAGAAAGAGAAGCTGTGAGTGAGAGAGAGTGAGAGAGAGAGAAGCTGTGAGTGAGTGAGAGAGAGAGAGAAGCTGTGAGTGAGAGAGAGAGAAAGAGCTGTGAGTTAGAGAGAGAGAGAGAAAGAGAAGGTGTGAGTGAGAGAGAGAGAAAGAGAAGCTGTGAGTGAGAGAGAGAGAGAAAGAAAGAGAAGCTGTGAGTGAGAGAGAGAGAGAAAGAGAAGCTGTGAATGAGAGAGAGAAAGAGAAGCTGTGTGAGAGAGATAGAGAAAGAGAAGCTGTGAGTGAGAGAAAGAGAAGCTGTGAGTGAGAAAGAGTGAGAAAGAGAAGCTGTGAGTGAGAGAGAGAGAGAAAGAGAAGCTGTGAATGAGAGAGAGAGAAAGAGAAGCTGTGACAGAGAGAGTGGCTGTGAGTGAGAGAGAGAGAGAAAGAGACGCTGTGAGTGAGAGTTAGAGAAATAGGTGTAAGTGAGTGAGAGAGAGAAAGAGAAGCTGTCAGTGAGAGAGAGAGAGAAGCTGTTAGTAAGAGAGAGAGAAGCTGTGAGTGACAGAGAGAGAGAAAGAGAAGCTGTGTGTGTGATAGTGAGTGAGAAAGAGAAGCTGAGCATGAGAGAGAGAGAAAGAAAAGCTGTAAGTGAGAGAGAGAGAGAGAAGCTGTGTGTGTGAGATAGAGAGAAAGAGAAGCTGTGAGTGAGAGAGAGAGAGAGAATGAGAAGCTGTGAGAGAGAGAGAGAGAAAGAGATGCTGTGAGTGAGTGAGTGAGAGAGTGAGAAGCTGTGAGTGAGAGAGAGAGAGAGGAGCTGGGAGTGAGTAAGAGAGAAGCTGTGAGTGAGAGAGAGAGAGAGAAGCTGTGAGTGAGGGAGAGAGAGCAAGAGAAGCTGTGAGTGAGAGAGAGAGAAAGAGAAGCTTTGAATGAGAGAGAGAGAAAAAGAAGCTGTGAGTGAGAGAGAGAGAGAGAAAGAAAGAGAAGCTGTGAGTGAGTGAGAGAGAGAAAGAGAAGCTGTGAATGAGAGAGAGAGAAAGAGAAGCTGTGTGTGAGAGAGAGAGAAAGAGAAGCTGTGAGTGACAGAGAGAGAGAAAGAGAAGCTGTGAGTGAGAGAAAGAGAAGCTGTGAGTGAGAGAGAGAGAAAGAGAAGCTGTGAATGAGAGAGAGAAAGAGAAGCTGTGTGTGTGAGAGAGAGAGAAGCTGTGAGTGAGAGTGAGAGAAAGAGAAGCTGTGAGTGAGAGAGATAGAAAGAGAAGCTGTGAGTGAGAGAGAGAGAGCAAGAGAAACTGTGAGTGAGAGAGAGAGAAAGAGAAGCTGTGTGTGTGTGTGTGAGAGAAAGAGAAGCTGTGAGTGAGTGAGAGAGAAAGAGAAGGTGTGAGTTAGAGAGAGAGACAAAGAGAAGCTGTGTGTGTGAGAGAGAGAACGAGAAGATGTGAGTGAGAGAGAAAGAGAAGCTGTGAGTGAGAGAGAGGGAGAGAAGCTGTGAGTGTGTGAGAGAGAGAAAATCAGGGAGTGAGTAAGAGAGAGAGAGGGAAGCTGTGAGTGAGAGAGAGAGAGAAATAGAAGCTGTAAGTGAGAGAGAGAGAAAGAGAAACTGTGAGTGAAAGAGAGAGAGAGAAGCTGTAAGTGAGAGAGAGAGAGAGAAGCTGTGTGTGTGAGAGAGAGAAAGAGAAGCTGTGAGTGAGAGAGAGAGAGAAAGATAAGCTGTAAGTGAGAGAGAGAAAGAGATGCTGTGAGTAAGTGAGAGAGTGAGAAGATGTGAGTGTGTGAGAGAGAGAGAAGCTGGGAGTGAGTAAGAGAGAGAGAGAAGCTGTCACTGAGAGAGAGAGAAAGAAAGAAAGAGAAGCTGTGAGTGAGAGAGAGTGAGAGAGAGAAGCTGTGAGTGAGTGAGAGAGAGAGAGAAGCTGTGAGTGAGAGAGAGAGAGAAAGAGCTGTGAGTGAGAGAGAGAGAGAAAGAGAAGGTGTGAGTGAGAGAGAGATTAAGAGAAGCTGTGAGTGAGAGAGAGAGAAAGAAAGAGAAGCTGTGAGTGAGAGAGAGAGAAAGAGAAGCTGTGAATGAGAGAGAGAGAAAGAGAAGCTGAGCGTGAGAGAGAGAGAGAAAGAAAGAGAAGCTGTAAGTGAGAGAGAGAGAGAAGCTGTGTGTGTGTGAGAGAGAGAAAGAGAAGCTGTGAGTGAGAGAGAGAGAGAGAAAGAGAAGCTGTGAGTGAGAGAGAGAAAGAGATGCTGTGAGTGAGTGAGTGAGAGAGTGAGAAGCTGTGAGTGAGAGAGAGAGAGGAGCTGGGAGTGAGTAAGAGAGAGAGAAGCTGTGAGTGAGAGAGAGAGAGAGAAGCTGTGAGTGAGGGAGAGAGAGAAAGAGAAGCTGTGAGTGTGAGAGAGAGAAAGAGAAGCTGTGAATGAGAGTGAGAGAAAAAGAAGCTGTGAGGGAGAGAGAGAGAGAGAAAGAGAAGCTGTGAGTGAGAGACAGAGAGAAAGAGACGCTGTGAGTGAGAGAGAGAGAGAAAGAGAAGCTGTGAGTGAGAGAGAGAGAGAAAGAAAGAGAAGCTGTGAGTGAGAGAGAGAGAGAAAGAGAAGCTGTGAATGAGAGAGAGAAAGAGAAGCTGTGTGTGTGAGAGAGAAAGAGAAGCTGTGAGTGACAGAGAGAGAAAGAGAAGCTGTGAGTGAGAGAAAGAGAAGCTGAGAGTGAGAGAGAGAGAGAAAGAGAAGCTGTGAATGAGAGAGAGAGAAAGAGAAGCTGTGAGAGAGAGAGAAGCTGTGTGTGAGAGAGTGAGAGAAAGAGAAGCTGTGAGTGAGAGAGAGAGAAAGAGAAGCTGTGAGTGAGAGAGAGAGAAGGTGAGAACCTGTGAGTAAGAGAGTGAGAGAAGCTGGGAGTGAGTAAGAGAGAGAGAGGGAAGCTGTGAGTGAGAGAAAGGGAGAAATAGAAGCTGTAAGTGAGAGAGAGAGAAAGAGAAACTGTGAGTGAAAGAGAGAGAGAGAAGCTGTGTGTTAGAGAGAGAGAAAGAAAGAGAAGCTGTGAGTGAGAGTGAGAGAGAAAGAGAAGCTGAGAGTGAGAGAGAGAGAAAAAGATAATGTAAAAGAGAGAGAGTGAGAGAGAGAATCAGGGAGTAAGAGAGAGAAAAGCTGTGAGAGAGAGAGAAATGGAAGGTGTAAGTGAGAGAGAGTAAGAGAGGCTGTGAGTGAGAGAGGGAGAGAGAAGCTGTTAGTGAGAGAGAGAGAAGTTGTGAGTGAAAGAGAGAGAGAGAAAGAGAAGCTGTGTGTGTGATAGAGAGAGAGAAAGAGAAGCTGAGAGTGAGAGAGAGAGAAAGAGAAGCTGTAAGTGAGAGAGAGAGAAGCTGTGTGTGAGAGAGAGAAAGAGAAGCTGTGAGTGAGTGAGAGAGAGAGAAAGAGAAGCTGTGAGTGAGAGAGAGAGAAAGAGATGCTTTGAGTGAGTGAGTGAGAGAGTGGGAAGCTGTGAGTGAGTGAGAGAGAGAGAAGCTGTGAGTGAGTAAGAGAGAGAGAGAAGCTGTGAGTGAGTGAGAGAGAGAGTGAGAAGCTGTGAGTGAGAGAGAGAGAAGCTGGGAGTGAGAGAGAGAAGCTGTGAATGAGAGAGAGAGAAAGAGAAGCTGAGAGAGAGAGTGTGTGAGAGAGAAGCTGTGAGTGAGTGAGAGAGAAGATGAGAAGCTGTGTGTGAGAGAGAGAAAGAGAAGCTGTGTGAGAAAGATAGAAAGAGAAGCTGTGAGTGAGAGAAAGAGAGAGAAGCTGTGAGTGAGAGAGAGAGAGAGAGAATCAGGGAATAAGAGAGAGAGAAGCTGTGAGTGAGAGGGAGAGAGAAATAGAAGGTGTAAGTGAGAGATAGAAAGAGAAGCTGTGAGTGAGAGATGGAGAGAAGCTGTTAGTGAGAGAGAGAGAAGCTGTGAGTGACAGAGAAAGAGAAGCTGTGTGTGTGAGAGAGAGAGAAAGAGAAGCTGAGAGTGAGAGAGAGAGAGAGAGAAGCTGTAAGTGAGAGAGAGAGAGAGAAGCTGTGTGTGTGAGAGAGAAAGAGAAGCTGTGAGTGAGAGAGAGAGAGAAAGAGAAGCTGTAAGTGAGAGAGAGAGAGAAAGAGATGCTGTGAGTGAGAGAGTGAGAAGATGTGAGTGAGTGAGAGAGAGAGAAGCTTGGAGTGAGTAAGAGAGAGAGAGAAGCTGTGAGTGAGAGAGAAAGAAAGAAAGAGAAGCTGTGAGTGAGAGAGAGTGAGAGAGAGAGAAGCTGTGAGTGAGTGAGAGAGAGAGAGAAGCTGTGAGTGAGAGAGAGAGAGAAAGAGCTGTGAGTTAGAGAGAGAGAGAAAGAGAAGGTGTGAGTGAGAGAGAGAGAAAGAGAAGCTGTGAGTGAGAGAGAGAGAGAGAAAGAAAGAGAAGCTGTGAGTGAGAGAGAGAGAGAAAGAGAAGCTGTGAATGAGAGAGAGAAAGAGAAGCTGTGTGAGAGAGATAGAGAAAGAGAAGCTGTGAGTGAGAGAAAGAGAAGCTGTGAGTGAGAAAGAGTGAGAAAGAGAAGCTGTGAGTGAGAGAGAGAGAGAAAGAGAAGCTGTGAATGAGAGAGAGAGAAAGAGAAGCTGTGACAGAGAGAGTGGCTGTGAGTGAGAGAGAGAGAGAAAGAGACGCTGTGAGTGAGAGTTAGAGAAATAGGTGTAAGTGAGTGAGAGAGAGAAAGAGAAGCTGTCAGTGAGAGAGAGAGAGAAGCTGTTAGTAAGAGAGAGAGAAGCTGTGAGTGACAGAGAGAGAGAAAGAGAAGCTGTGTGTGTGATAGTGAGTGAGAAAGAGAAGCTGAGCATGAGAGAGAGAGAAAGAAAAGCTGTAAGTGAGAGAGAGAGAGAGAAGCTGTGTGAGAGAGAGAGAGAGAAAGAGAAGCTGTGAGTGAGAGAGAGAGAGAGAATGAGAAGCTGTGAGAGAGAGAGAGAGAAAGAGATGCTGTGAGTGAGTGAGTGAGAGAGTGAGAAGCTGTGAGTGAGAGAGAGAGAGAGGAGCTGGGAGTGAGTAAGAGAGAAGCTGTGAGTGAGAGAGAGAGAGAGAAGCTGTGAGTGAGGGAGAGAGAGCAAGAGAAGCTGTGAGTGAGAGAGAGAGAAAGAGAAGCTGTGAATGAGAGAGAGAGAAAAAGAAGCTGTGAGTGAGAGAGAGAGAGAGAAAGAAAGAGAAGCTGTGAGTGAGAGAGAGAGAGAAAGAGAAGCTGTGAATGAGAGAGAGAGAAAGAGAAGCTGTGTGTGAGAGAGAGAGAAAGAGAAGCTGTGAGTGACAGAGAGAGAGAAAGAGAAGCTGTGAGTGAGAGAAAGAGAAGCTGTGAGTGAGAGAGAGAGAGAAAGAGAAGCTGTGAATGAGAGAGAGAAAGAGAAGCTGTGTGTGTGTGAGAGAGAGAAGCTGTGAGTGAGAGTGAGAGAAAGAGAAGCTGTGAGTGAGAGAGATAGAAAGAGAAGCTGTGAGTGAGAGAGAGAGAGCAAGAGAAACTGTGAGTGAGAGAGAGAGAAAGAGAAGCTGTGTGTGTGTGTGAGAGAGAAAGAGAAGCTGTGAGTGAAAGAGAGAGAGAGAAGCTGTAAGTGAGAGAGAGAGAGAGAAGCTGTGTGTGTGAGAGAGAGAAAGAGAAGCTGTGAGTGAGAGAGAGAGAGAAAGATAAGCTGTAAGTGAGAGAGAGAAAGAGATGCTGTGAGTAAGTGAGAGAGTGAGAAGATGTGAGTGTGTGAGAGAGAGAGAAGCTGGGAGTGAGTAAGAGAGAGAGAGAAGCTGTCACTGAGAGAGAGAGAAAGAAAGAAAGAGAAGCTGTGAGTGAGAGAGAGAAAGAGAAGCTGTGAATGAGAGAGAGAGAAAGAGAAGCTGAGCGTGAGAGAGAGAGAGAAAGAAAGAGAAGCTGTAAGTGAGAGAGAGAGAGAAGCTGTGTGTGTGTGAGAGAGAGAAAGAGAAGCTGTGAGTGAGAGAGAGAGAGAGAAAGAGAAGCTGTGAGTGAGAGAGAGAGAGAAAGAGATGCTGTGAGTGAGTGAGTGAGAGAGTGAGAAGCTGTGAGTGAGAGAGAGAGAGGAGCTGGGAGTGAGTAAGAGAGAGAGAAGCTGTGAGTGAGAGAGAGAGAGAGAAGCTGTGAGTGAGGGAGAGAGAGAAAGAGAAGCTGTGAGTGTGAGAGAGAGAAAGAGAAGCTGTGAATGAGAGTGAGAGAAAAAGAAGCTGTGAGGGAGAGAGAGAGAGAGAAAGAGAAGCTGTGAGTGAGAGACAGAGAGAAAGAGACGCTGTGAGTGAGAGAGAGAGAGAAAGAGAAGCTGTGAGTGAGAGAGAGAGAGAAAGAAAGAGAAGCTGTGAGTGAGAGAGAGAGAGAAAGAGAAGCTGTGAATGAGAGAGAGAAAGAGAAGCTGTGTGTGTGAGAGGGAAAGAGAAGCTGTGAGTGACAGAGAGAGAAAGAGAAGCTGTGAGTGAGAGAAAGAGAAGCTGAGAGTGAGAGAGAGAGAGAAAGAGAAGCTGTGAATGAGAGAGAGAGAAAGAGAAGCTGTGAGAGAGAGAGAAGCTGTGTGTGAGAGAGTGAGAGAAAGAGAAGCTGTGAGTGAGAGAGAGAGAAAGAGAAGCTGTGAGTGAGAGAGAGAGAGCAAGAGAAGCTGTGAGTGAGAGAGAGAGAAAGAGAAGCTGTGTGTGTGTGTGAGAGAGAAAGAGAAGCTGTGAGTGAGTGAGAGAGAAAGAGAAGCTGTGTGTGTGTGTGAGAGAGAAGCTGAGAGTGAGAGAGAGAGAGAGAATGAGAAGGTGTGAGTGAGAGAGAGAGACAAAGAGAAGCTGTGTGTGAGAGAGAGAGAACGAGAAGCTGTGAGTGAGAGAGAGAGAGAAAGAGAAGCTGTGAGTGAGAGAGAGAGAGAAAGAGAAGCTGTGAGTGAGAGAGAGGGAGAGAAGCTGTGAGTGTGTGAGAGAGAGAAAATCAGGGAGTGAGTAAGAGAGAGAGGGAAGCTGTGAGTGAGAGAGAGAGAAATAGAAGCTGTAAGTGAGAGAGAGAGAAAGAGAAACTGTGAGTGAAAGAGAGAGAGAGAAGCTGTAAGTGAGAGAGAGAGAGAAGCTGTGTGTGTGAGAGAGAGAAAGAGAAGCTGTGAGTGAGAGAGAGAGAGAAAGAGAAGCTGTAAGTGAGAGAGAGAATGAGATGCTGTGAGTAAGTGAGAGAGTGAGAAGATGTGAGTGAGTGAGAGAGAGAGAAGCTTGGAGTGAGTAAGAGAGAGAGAGAAGCTGTGAGTGAGAGAGAGAGAAAGAAAGAAAGAGAAGCTGTGAGTGAGAGAGAGTGAGAGAGAGAAGCTGTGAGTGAGTGAGAGAGAGAGAAGCTGTGAGTGAGAGAGAGAGAGAAAGAGAAGCTGTGAGTGAGAGAGAGAGAGAGAGAGAGAACGAGAAGCTGTGAGTGAGAGAGAGAGAAAGAGATGCTGTGAGTGAGTGAGTGAGAGAGTGAGAAGCTGTGAGTGAGAGAGAGAGAGGAGCTGGGAGTGAGTAAGAGAGAGAGAAGCTGTGAGTGAGAGAGAGAGAGAAGCTGTGAGTGAGGGAGAGAGAGCAAGAGAAGCTGTGAGTGAGAGAGAGAGAAAGAGAAGCTGTGAATGAGAGAGAGAGAAAAAGAAGCTGTGAGGGAGAGAGAGAGAGAAAGAGAAGCTGTGAGTGAGAGAGAGAGAGAGAAAGAAAGAGAAGCTGTGAGTGAGAGAGAGAGAGAAAGAGAAGCTGTGAATGAGAGAGAGAGAAAGAGAAGCTGTGTGTGAGAGAGAGAGAAAGAGAAGCTGTGAGTGACAGAGAGAGAGAAAGAGAAGCTGTGAGTGAGAGAAAGAGAAGCTGTGAGTGAGAGAGAGAGAGAAAGAGAAGCTGTGAATGAGAGAGAGAGAAAGAGAAGCTGTGTGTGTGAGAGAGAGAAAGAGAAGCTGTGAGTGAGAGAGAGAGAGAAAGAGAAGCTGTGAGTGAGTGAGAGAGAAAGAGAAGCTGTGTGTGTGTGAGAGAGAGAAGCTGAGAGTGAGAGAGAGAGAATGAGAAGGTGTGAGTTAGAGAGAGAGACAAAGAGAAGCTGTGTGTGAGAGAGAGAGAACGAGAAGCTGTGAGTGAGAGAGAGAGAAAGAGAAGCTGTGAGTGAGAGAGAGGGAGAGAAGCTGTGAGTGTGTGTGAGAGAGAAAATCAGGGAGTGAGTAAGAGAGAGAGAGGGAAGCTGTGAGTGAGAGAGAGAGAGAAATAGAAGCTGTAAGTGAGAGAGAGAGAAAGAGAAACTGTGAGTGAAAGAGAGAGAGAGAAGCTGTAAGTGAGAGAGAGAGAGAAGCTGTGTGTGTGTGTGAGAGAGAAAGAGAAGCTGTGAGTGAGTGAGAGAGACAAGGATAAGCTGTAAGTGAGAGAGAGAAAGAGATGCTGTGAGTAAGTGAGAGAGTGAGAAGATGTGAGTGAGTGAGAGAGAGAGAAGCTGGGAGTGAGTAAGAGAGAGAGAAGCTGTGAGTGAGAGAGAGAGAAAGAAAGAAAGAGAAGCTGCGAGTGAGAGAGAGTGAGAGAGAGAGAAGCTGTGAGTGAGTGAGAGAGAGAGAGAAGCTGTGAGTGAGAGAGAGAGAGAAAGAGCTGTGAGTGAGAGAGAGAGAGAAAGAGAAGGTGTGAGTGAGAGAGAGAGAAAGAGAAGCTGTGAGTGAGAGAGAGAGAGAAAGAAAGAGAAGCTGTGAGTGAGAGAGAGAGAAAGAGAAGCTGTGAATGAGAGAGAGAGAAAGAGAAGCTGTGTGAGAGAGATAGAGAAAGAGAAGCTGTGAGTGAGAGAAAGAGAAGCTGTGAGTGAGAGAGAGTGAGAAAGAGAAGCTGTGAGTGAGAGAGAGAGAGAAAGAGAAGCAGTGAATGAGAGAGAGAGAAAGAGAAGCTGTGAGAGAGAGAGAGAAGCTGTGAGTGAGAGAGAGAGAAAAAGAGAAGCTGTGAGTGAGAGAGAGAGAGAAATAGGTGTAAGTGAGTGAGAGAGAGAAAGAGAAGCTGTCAGTGAGAGAGAGAGAGAAGCTGTTAGTGAGAGAGAGAGAAGCTGTGAGTGACAGAGAGAGAGAAAGAGAAGCTGTGTGTATGATAGAGAGAGAGAAAGAGAAGCTGAGCGTGAGAGAGAGAGAGAAAGAGAAGCTGTAAGTGAGAGAGAGAGAGAGAAGCTGTGTGTGTGTGAGAGAGAGAAAGAGAAGCTGTGAGTGAGAGAGAGAGAGAGAGAGAGAAGCTGTGAGTGAGAGAGAGAGAGAAAGAGATGCTGTGAGTGAGTGAGAGAGTGAGAAGCTGTGAGTGAGAGAGAGAGAGGAGCTGGGAGTGAGTAAGAGAGAAAGCTGTGAGTGAGAGAGAGAGAGAGAAGCTGTGAGTGAGGGAGAGAGAGAAAGAGAAGCTGTGAGTGAGAGAGAGAGAAAGAGAAGCTGTGAATGAGAGAGAGAGAAAAAGAAGCTGTGAGGGAGAGAGAGAGAGAGAAAGAGAAGCTGTGAGTGAGAGACAGAGAGAAAGAGAAGCTGTGAGTGAGAGAGAGAGAGAGAGAGAAGCTGTGAGTGAGAGAGAGAGAGAGAAAGAAAGAGAAGCTGTGAGTGAGAGAGAGAGAGAAAGAGAAGCTGTGAATGAGAGAGAGAAAGAGAAGCTGTGTGTGTGAGAGAGAAAGAGAAGCTGTGAGTGACAGAGAGAGAGAAAGAGAAGCTGTGAGTGAGAGAAAGAGAAGCTGTGAGTGAGAGAGAGAGAGAAAGAGAAGCTGTGAATGAGAGAGAAAGAGAAGCTGTGAGAGAGAGAGAGAAGCTGTGTGTGAGAGAGTGAGAAAAAGAGAAGCTTTGAGTGAGAGAGAGAGAAAGAGAAGCTGTGAGTGAGAGAGAGAGAGCAAGAGAAGCTGTGAGTGAGAGAGAGAGAAAGAGAAGCTGTGTGTGTGAGAGAGAGAAAGAGAAAGAGAAGCTGTGAGTGAGTGAGAGAGAAAGAGAAGCTGTGTGTGTGTGAGAGAGAGAAGCTGAGAGAGAGAGAGAGAGAATGAGAAGGTGTGAGTGAGAGAGAGAGACAAAGAGAAGCTGTGTGAGAGAGAGAGAACGAGAAGCTGTGAGTGAGAGAGAGAGAGAGAAAGAGAAGCTGTGAGTAAGAGAGAGGGAGAGAAGCTGTGAGTGTGTGAGAGAGAGAAAATCAGGGAGTGAGTAAGAGAGAGAGAGGGAAGCTGTGAGTGAGAGAGAGAGAAATAGAAGCTGTAAGTGAGAGAGAGAGAAAGAGAAACTGTGAGTGAAAGAGAGAGAGAGAAGCTGTAAGTGAGAGAGAGAGAGAAGCTGTGTGTGTGAGAGAGAGAAAGAGAAGCTGTGAGTGAGAGAGAGAGAGAAAGAGAAGCTGTAAGTGAGAGAGAGAAAGAGATGCTGTGAGTAAGTGAGAGAGTGAGAAGATGTGAGTGAGTGAGAGAGAGAGAAGCTGGGAGTGAGTAAGAGAGAGTGAGAAGCTGTGAGTGAGAGAGAGAGAAAGAAAGAAAGAGAAGCTGTGAGTGAGAGAGAGTGAGAGAGAGAAGCTGTGAGTGAGTGAGAGAGAGAGAAGCTGTGAGTGAGAGAGAGAGAGAAAGAGAAGGTGTGAGTGAGAGAGAGAGAAAGAGAAGCTGGTAGTGAGAGAGAGAGAGAGAAAGAAAGAGAAGCTGTGAGTGAGAGAGAGAGAAAGAGAAGCTGCGAATGAGAGAGAGAGAAAGAGAAGCTGTGTGAGAGAGATAGAGAAAGAGAAGCTGTGAGTGAGAGAAAGAGAAGCTGTGAGTGAGAGAGAGTGAGAAAGAGAAGCTGTGAGTGAGAGAGAGAGAAAGAGAAGCTGTGAATGAGAGAGAGAGAAAGAGAAGCTGAGTGAGAGAGAGAGAAGCTGTGAGTGAGAGAGAGAGAGGAAGAGAAGCTGTGAGTGAGAGAGAGAAATAGGTGTAAGTGAGTGAGAGAGAGAAAGAGAAGCTGTCAGTGAGAGAGAGAGAGAGAAGCTGTTAGTGAGAGAGAGAGAAGCTGTGAGTGACAGAGAGAGAGAAAGAGAAGCTGTGCGTGTGATAGAGAGAGAGAAAGAGAAGCTGACCGTGAGAGAGAGAGAGAAATAGAAGCTGTAAGTGAGAGAGAGAGAGAGTAGCTGTGTGTGTGAGAGAGAGAAAGAGAAGCTGTGAGTGAGAGAGAGAGAAAGAGATGCTGTGAGTGATTGAGTGAGAGAGTGAGAAGCTGTGAGTGAGAGAGAGAGAGAGGAGCTGGGAGTGAGTAAGAGAGAAAGAAGCTGTGAGTGAGAGAGAGAGAGAAAGAAACAAAGAGAAGCTGTGAGTGAGAGAGAGTGTGAGAGAGAGAAGCTGTGAGTGAGAGAGAGAGAGAAAGAGAAGCTGTGAGTGAGAGAGAGAGAGAAAGAGAAGCTGTGAATGAGAGAGAGAGAAAAAGAAGCTGTGAGGGAGAGAGAGAGAGAGAGAAGCTGTGAGTGAGAGACAGAGAGAAAGAGAAGCTGTGAGTGAGAGAGAGAGAGAGAAAGAAAGAGAAGCAGTGAGTGAGAGAGAGAGAAAGAGAAGCTGTGAATGAGAGAGAGAGAAAGAGAAGCTGTGTGTGACAGAGAGAGAAGCTGTGAGTGACAGAGAGAGAGAGAGAAAGAGAAGCTGTGAGTGAGAGAAAGAGAAGCAGTGAGTGAGAGAGAGAGAGAGAGAAGCTGTGAATGAGAGAGAGAGAAAGAGAAGCTGTGAGAGAGAGAGAAGCTGTGAGTGAGAGAGTGAGAGAAAGAGAAGCTGTGAGTGAGAGAGAGAGAGAGAAGCTGTGAGTGAGAGAGAGAGAGCAAGAGAAGCTGTGAGTGAGAGAGATAAAGAGGTGTGTGTGTGAGAGAGAGAGAAAGAGAAGCTGTGAGTGAGTGAGAGAGAAAGAGAAGCTGTGTGTGTGTGAGAGAGAAGGAGAAGCTGTGAGTGAGAGAGAGAGAGAAAGAAAGAGAAGCTGTGAGTGAGAGAGAGAGAGAAAGAGAAGCTGTGAGTGAGAGAGAGGGAGAGAAGCTGTGAGTGGGTGAGAGAGAGAAAATCAGGGAGTGAGTAAGAGAGAGAGGGAAGCTGTGAGTGATTGAGAGAGAGAAATAGAAGCTGTAAGTGAGAGAGAGAAAGAGAAACTGTGAGTGAAAGAGAGAGAGAAGCTGTGAGTGAGAGAGAGAGAGAAAGAGAAGCTGTGAGTGAGAGTGAGAGAGAAAGAGAAGCTGTGTGAGTGATAGAGAGAGATAAAGAGAAGCTGAGAGTGAGTGAGAGAGAGAAAGAGATGCTGTAAGGGAGAGAAAGAAGCTGTGTGTGTGAGAGAGAGAAAGAAAAGCTGTGAGTGAGAGAGAGAGAGAGAAAGAGAAGCTGTGAGTGTGTGTGAGAGAGAGTGAGAAGCTGTGTGTGTGTGAGAGAGAAGCTGGGAGTGAGTAAGAGAGAGAGAGAAGCTGTGTGAGAGAGAGAGAAGCTGTGAGTGTGTGAGAGAGAGAAAGAGAAGCTGTGAGAGAGAGAGAGTGAGAGAGAGAGAAGCTGTGAGTGAGTGAGAGAGAGAAGCTGTGTGTGTGAGAGAGAGAAAGAGAAGCTGTAAGTGAGAGAGAGTGAGAAAGAGAGAAGCTGTGAGTGAGAGAGTGAGAGAAATAGAAGCTGTGAGTGAGAGAGAGGGAAAGAGAAGCTGTGAGTGAGTGAGAGAGAAAGAGAAGCTGTGTGTGTGTGAGAGAGAGAGAAGCTGAGAGTGAGAGAGAGAGATAATGAGAAGCTGTGAGTGAGAGATAGAGACAAAGAGAAGCTGTGTGTGTGAGAGAGAGAGAACGAGAAGCTGTGAGTGAGAGAGAGAGAAATAGGTGTAAGTGAGTGAGAGAGAGAAAGAGAAGCTGTCAGTGAGAGAGAGAGAGAAGCTGTTAGTGAGAGAGAGAGAAGCTGTGAGTGACAGAGAGAGAGAAAGAGAAGCTGTGTGTGTGATAGAGAGAGAGAAAGAGAAGCTGAGCGTGAGAGAGAGAGAGAAAGAAGCTGTAAGTGAGAGAGAGAGAGAAGCTGTGTGTGAGAGAGAGAGAAAGAGAAGCTGTGAGTGATAGAGAGAGAGAGAAAGAGAAGCTGTGAGTGAGAGAGAGAGAGAAAGAGATGCTGTGAGTGAGTGAGTGAGAGAGTGAGAAGCTGTGAGTGAGAGAGAGAGGAGCTGGGAGTGAGTAAGAGAGAGAGAAGCTGTGAGTGAGAGAGAGAGAAGCTGTGAGTGAGGGAGAGAGAGAAAGAGAAGCTGTGAGTGAGAGAGAGAGAAAGAGAAGCTGTGAATGAGAGAGAGAAAAAAAGAAGCTGTGAGGGAGAGAGAGAGAGAGAGAGAGAAGCTGTGAGTGAGAGACAGAGAGAAAGAAAAGCTGTGCGTGAGAGAGAGAGAGAAAGAGAAGCTGTGAGTGAGAGAGAGAGAGAAAGAAAGAGAAGCTGTGAGTGAGAGAGAGAGAGAAAGAGAAGCTGTGAATGAGAGAGAGAAAGAGAAGCTGTGTGTGAGAGAGAGAAAGAGAAGCTGTGAGTGACAGAGAGAGAGAAAGAGAAGCTGTGAGTGAGAGAAAGAGAAGCTGTGAGTGAGAGAGAGAGAAAGAGAAGCTGTGAATGAGAGAGAGAGAAAGAGAAGCTGTGTGAGAGAGAGAAGCTGTGAGTGAGAGAGTGAGAGAAAGAGAAGCTGTGAGTGAGAGAGAGAGAAAGAGAAGCTGTGAGTGAGAGAGAGAGAGAAAGAGAAGCTGTGAGTGAGAGAGAGAGAAAGAGAAGCTGTGTGTGTGTGAGAGAGAGAAAGAGAAGCTGTGAGTGAGTGAGAGAGAAAGAGAAGCTGTGTGTGTGTGAGAGAGAGAAGCTGAGAGTGAGAGAGAGAGAGAAGGAGAAGGTGTGAGTGAGAGAGAGAGACAAAGAGAAGCTGTGTGTGAGAGAGAGAGAACGAGAAGCTGTGAGTGAGAGAGAGAGAGAAAGAGAAGCTGTGAGTGAGAGAGAGAGAGAAAGAGAAGCTGTGAGTGAGAGAGAGGGAGGGAAGCTGTGAGTGTGTGTGAGAGAGAAAATCAGGGAGTGAGAGAGAGAGAAAGAGAAACTGTGAGTGAAAGAGAGAGAGAGAAGCTGTAAGTGAGAGAGAGAGAGAAGCTGTGTGTGTGAGAGAGAGAAAGAGAAGCTGTGAGTGAGAGAGAGAGAGAAAGAGAAGCTGTAAGTGAGAGAGAGAAAGAGATGCTGTGAGTAAGTGAGAGAGTGAGAAGATGTGAGTGAGTGAGTGAGAGAGAAGCTGGGAGTGAGTAAGAGAGAGAGAGAAGCTGTGAGTGAGAGAGAGAGAAAGAAAGAGAAGCTGTGAGTGAGAGAGAGTGAGAGAGAGAGAAGCTGTGAGTGAGTGAGAGAGAGAGAGAGAAGCTGTGAGTGAGAGAGAGAGAGAAAGAGCTGTGAGTGAGAGAGAGAGAGAAAGAGAAGGTGTGAGTGAGAGAGAGAGAGAAAGAGCTGTGAGTGAGAGAGAGAGAGAAAGAAAGAGAAGCTGTGAGTGAGAGAGAGAGAGAAAGAGAAGCTGTGAATGAGAGAGAGAAAGAGAAGCTGTGTGAGAGAGAGAGAAAGAGAAGCTGTGAGTGAGTGAAAGAGAAGCTGTGCGTGAGAGAGAGTGAGAAAGAGAAGCTGTGAGTGAGAGAGAGAGAGAAAGAGAAGCTGTGAATGAGAGAGAGAGAAAGAGAAGCTGTGAGAGAGAGAGAGAAGCTGTGAGTGAGAGAGAGAGAGAAAGAGAAGCTGTGAGTGAGAGAGAGAAATAGGTGTAAGTGAGTGAGAGAGAGAAAGAGAAGCTGTCAGTGAGAGAGAGAGAGAGAAGCTGTTAGTGAGAGAGAGAGAAGCTGTGAGTGACAGAGAGAGAGAAAGAGAAGCTGTGTGTGTGATAGAGAGAGAGAAAGAGAAGCTGAGCGTGAGAGAGAGAGAAAGAGAAGCTGTAAGTGAGAGAGAGAGAGAGAAGCTGTGTGTGTGAGAGAAAGAGAAGCTGTGAGTGAGAGAGAGATAGAGAAAGAGAAGCTGTGAGTGAGTGAGAGAGAAAGAGATGCTGTGAGTGATTGAGTGAGAGAGTGAGAAGCTGTGAGTGAGAGAGAGAGAGAGGAGCTGGGAGTGAGTAAGAGAGAGAGAAGCTGTGAGTGAGAGAGAGAGAAAGAAAGAAAGAGAAGCTGTGAGTGAGAGAGAGTGAGAGAGAGAAGCTGTGAGTGAGAGAGAGAGAGAAAGAGAAGCTGTGAGTGAGAGAGAGAGAGAAAGAGAAGCTGTGAATGAGAGAGAGAGAAAAAGAAGCTGTGAGGGAGAGAGAGAGAGAAAGAGAAGCTGTGAGTGAGAGACAGAGAGAAAGAGAAGCTGTGAGTGAGAGAGAGAGAGAGAAAGTGAAGCTGTGAGTGAGAGAGAGAGAAAGAAAGAGAAGCTGTGAGTGAGAGAGAGAGAGAAAGAGAAGCTGTGAATGAGAGAGAGAGAAAGAGAAGCTGTGTGTGAGAGAGAGAGAAGCTGTGAGTGACAGATAGAGAGAGAAAGAGAAGTTGTGAGTGAGAGAAAGAGAAGCTGTGAGAGAGAGAGAGAAAGAGAAGCTGTGAATGAGAGAGAGAGAAAGAGAAGCTGTGAGAGAGAGAGAAGCTGTGAGTGAGAGTGAGAGAAAGAGAAGCTGTGAGTGAGAGAGAGATAGAGAGAAGCTGTTTATGAGAGAGAGAGAGCAAGAGAAGCTGTGAGTGAGAGAGAGAAAGAGAAGGTGTGTGTGTGTGAGAGAGAGAAAGAGAAGCTGTGAGTGAGTGAGAGAGAAAGAGAAGCTGTGTGTGTGTGAGAGAGAGAGAAGCTGAGAGTGAGAGAGAGAGAATGAGAAGGTGTGAGTGAGAGAGAGACAAAGAGAAGCTGTGTGTGTGAGAGAGAGAAGGAGAAGCTGTGAGTGAGAGAGAGAGAGAAAGAGAAGCTGTGAGTGAGAGAGAGAGAGAAAGAGAAGCTGTGAGTGAGAGAGAGGGAGAGAAGCTGTGAGTGTGTGAGAGAGAGAAAACCAGGGAGTGAGTAAGAGAGAGAGGGAAGCTGTGAGTGATTGGGAGAGAGAAATAGAAGCTGTAAGTGAGAGAGAGAAAGAGAAACTGTGAGTGAAAGAGAGAGAAGCTGTGAGTGAGAGAGAGAGAGAAAGAGAAGCTGTGAGTGAGAGTGAGAGAGAAAGAGAAGCTGTGTGAGTGATAGAGAGAGATAAAGAGAAGCTGAGAGTGAGTGAGAGAGAGAAAGAGATGCTGTAAGGGAGAGAGAGAGAAGCTGTGTGTGTGAGAGAGAAAGAAAAGCTGTGAGTGAGAGAGAGAGAGAAAGAGAAGCTGTGAGTGTGTGTGAGAGAGAGTGAGAAGCTGTGTGTGTGAGAGAGAGAAGCTGGGAGTGAGTAAGAGAGAGAGAGACGCTGTGAGAGAGAGAGAGAAGCTGTGAGTGTGAGAGAGAGAGAAAGAGAAGCTGTGAGTGAGAGAGAGTGAGAGTGAGAGAAGCTGTGAGTGAGTGAGAGAGAGAAGCTGTGTGTGTGAGAGAGAGAAAGAGAAGCTGTAAGTGAGAGAGAGTGAGGAAGAGAGAAGCTGTGAGTGAGAGAGTGAGAGAAATAGAAGCTGTGAGTGAGAGAGAGAGGGAAAGAGAAGCTGTGAGTGAGTGAGAGAGAAAGAGAAGCTGTGTGTGTGAGAGAGTGAGAAGCTGAGAGTGAGAGAGAGAAATAATGAGAAGCTGTGAGTGAGAGATAGAGACAAAGAGAAGCTGTGTGTGAGAGAGAGAGAACGAGAAGCTTTGAGTGAGTGAGAGAGAGAAAGAGAAGCTGTGAGTGAGAGAGAGAGAGAAAGAGAAGCTGTGAGTGAGAGGGAGGGAGAGAAGCTGTGAGTGTGTGAGAGACAGAAAATCAGGGAGTGAGTAAGAGAGAGAGAGGGAAGCTGTGAGTGAGAGAGAGAGAGAAATAGAAGCTGTAAGTGAGAGAGAGAGAAAGAGAAACTGTGAGTGAAAGAGAGAGAGAGAAGCTGTGAGTGAGAGAGAGAGAGAAAGAAAGAGAAGCTGTGAGTGAGAGCAAGAGAGAAAGAGAAGCTGTGTGAGTGATAGAGAGAGAGAAAGAGAAGCTGAGAGTGAGAGAGAGAGAGAAAGAGATGCTGTAAGTGAGAGAGAGAGAAGCTGTTTGTGAGAGAGAGAGAGAAAGAGAAGCTGTGAGTGAGAGAGAGAGAGAGAGAAAGAGAAGCTGTGAGTGAGAGAGAGAGAGAGTGAGAAGCTGTGTGTTTGAGAGAGAGAGAAGCTGGGAGTGAGTAAGAGAGAGAGAGAGAAGCTGTGAGAGAGAGAAGCTGTGAGTGAAAGAGAGAGAAAGAGAAGCTGTGAGTGAGAGAGAGTGAGAGAGAAAGAGAAGCTGTGAGTGAGAGAGAGAAAGAGAGAGAGAGAAGCTGTGAGTGAGAGAGAGAGAGAAAGAGAGGCTGTGTGTGAGAGAGAGAAAGAGAAGCTGTGAGTGAGAGAGAGAGAGAAGCTGTGAGTGAGAGAGAGAAGCTGTGAGTGAGTGAGAGAGAGAGAATTAGGGAGTGAGTAAGAGAGAGAGAGAAGCTGTGAGTGAGAGAGAGAGAAATAGAAGCTGTAAGTGAGAGAGAGAAGCTGTGTGTGTGAGAGAGAGAGAAGCTGTGAGAGAGAGAGAGAAAGAGAAGCTGTGAGTGAGAGAGAGAGAGAAAGAAGCTGTGTGTGTGTGAGAGAGAAAGAGAAGCTGAGTGACAGAGAGAGACAGAGAAGCTGTGAGTGAGAGAGAGAAAAAGAAGCTGTGTGTGTGTGAGAGAGAAAGAGAATCTGTGAGTGAGATAGAGAGAAAGAGAAGCTGTGAGTAACAGAGAGAGAGAAAGAGAAGCTATGAGTGAGTGAGTGAGAGAGAGAGAAGCTGTGAGTGAGTGAGTGAGAGAGAGAGAAGCTGTGAGTGAGAGAGAGAGAAAGAAGCTGTAGGTGAGAGAGAGAAAAAGAAGTTGTGAGTGAGAGAGAGAGAGAGAGAAGCTGTGAGTGAGAGAGAGAAGAAGCTGTGTGTGAGAGAGAGAGAGAAGCTGTGAGTGAGAGAGAGAAAGAGAAGCTGTGTGTGTGTGAGAGAGAGAAAGAGAAGCTGTGAGTGAGTAAGAGAGAAAGAGAAGCTGTGTCTGAGAGAGAGAGAAAGAGAAGCTGGGAGTGAGTAAGAGAGAGAGAAGCTGTGAATGAGAGAGAGAGAGAGAAACAGAAGCTGAGAGTGAGAGAGAGAGAGAAAGAGAAGCTGTAAGTGAGAGACAGAGAGAGAAGCTGTGTGTGAGAGAGAGAGAAAGAGAAGCTGTGAGTGAGAGAGAGAGAGAAAGAGAAGCTGTGAGTGAGAGAGAGAGAAAGAGATGCTGTGAGTGAGTGAGTGAGAGAGTGAGAAGCTGTGAGTGAGTGAGAGAGAGAGAAGCTGAGAGTGTGAGAGAGAGAATGAGAAGGTGTGAGTGAGAGAGAGAGAGAGAGAGAAAGAGAAGCTGTGAGTGAGAGAGAGAGAAAGAGAAGCTGTGTGTGTGAGAGAGAGAACGAGAAGCTGTGAGTGAGAGAGAGAGAGAAAGAGAAGCTGTGAGTGAGTGAGAGAGAGAGTGAGAACCTGTGAGTGAGAGAGTGAGAGAAGCTGGGAGTGAGTAAGAGAGAGAGAGGGAAGCTGTGAGTGAGAGAAAGAGAGAAATAGAAGCTGTAAGTGAGAGAGAGAGAAAGAGAAACTGTGAGTGAAAGAGAGAGAGAGAAGCTGTGAGTTAGAGAGAGAGAGAAAGAAGAGAAGCTGTGAGTGAGAGTGAGAGAGAAAGAGAAACTGAGAGTGAGAGAGAAAGAAAGAGATGCTGTAAAAGAGAGAGAGAGAGAGAGAGAGAGAATCAGGGAGTAAGAGAGAGAAAAGCTGTGAGTGAGAGAGAGAGAAATGGAAGGTGTAAGTGAGAGAGAGTAAGAGAGGCTGTGAGTGAGAGAGGGAGAGAGAAGCTGTTAGTGAGAGAGAGAGAAGTTGTGAGTGAAAGAGAGAGAGAAAGAGAAGCTGTGTGTGTGATAGAGAGAGAGAAAGAGAAGCTGAGAGTGAGAGAGAGAGAGAGAAAGAGAAGCTGTAAGTGAGAGAGAGAGAAGCTGTGTGTGTGAGAGAGAAAGAGAAGCTGTGAGTGAGTGAGAGAGAGAGAAAGAGAAGCTGTGAGTGAGAGAGAGAGAAAGAGATGCTGTGAGTGAGTGAGTGAGAGAGTGGGAAGCTGTGAGTGAGTGAGAGAGAGAGAAGCTGTGAGTGAGTAAGAGAGAGAGAGAAGCTGTGAGTGAGTGAGAGAGAGAGTGAGAAGCTGTGAGTGAGAGAGAGAGAAGCTGGGAGTGAGAGAGAGAAGCTGTGAATGAGAGAGAGAGAAAGAGAAGCTGAGAG
Source organism: Bradypodion pumilum (assembly GCA_035047305.1). NCBI lineage: Eukaryota > Metazoa > Chordata > Lepidosauria > Squamata > Chamaeleonidae > Bradypodion > Bradypodion pumilum. The sequence continues at coordinate 226,085,157 of JAWDJD010000002.1, read as the reverse complement.
AGAGTGTGTGTGAGAGAGAAGCTGTGAGTGAGTGAGAGAGAAGATGAGAAGCTGTGTGTGAGAGAGAGAAAGAGAAGCTGTGAGTGAGAAAGATAGAAAGAGAAGCTGTGAGTGAGAGAAAGAGAGAGAAGCTGTGAGAGAGAGAGAGAGAGAATAAGGGAGTAAGAGAGAGAGAAGCTGTGAGTGAGAGGGAGAGAGAAAGAGAAGCTGTGAGTGAGAGAAAGAGAAGCTGTGAGTGAGAGAGAGAGAGAAAGAGAAGCTGTGAATGAGAGAGAGAGAAAGAGAAGCTGTGTGTGTGAGAGAGAGAGAAGCTGTGAGTGAGAGAGTGAGAGAAAGAGAAGCTGTGAGTGAGTGAGAGAGAAAGAGAAGCTGTGAGTGAGAGAGAGAGAGCAAGAGAATCTGTGAGTGAGAGAGAGAGAAAGAGAAGCTGTGTGTGTGAGAGAGAGAGAAAGAGAAGCTGTGAGTGAGTGAGAGAGAAAGAGAAGCTGTGTGTGTGAGAGAGAGAGAAGCTGAGAGTGAGAGAGAGAGAATGAGAAGGTGTGAGTTAGAGAGAGAGACAAAGAGAAGCTGTGTGTGTGTGAGAGAGAACGAGAAGCTGTGAGTGAGAGAGAGAAGAAAGAGAAGCTGTGAGTGAGAGAGAGGGAGAGAAGCTGTGAGTGTGTGAGAGAGAGAAAATCAGGGAGTGAGTAAGAGAGAGAGAGGGAAGCTGTGAGTGAGAGAGAGAGAGAAATAGAAGCTGTAAGTGAGAGAGAGAGAAAGAGAAACTGTGAGTAAAAGAGAGAGAGAAGCTGTAAGTGAGAGAGAGAGAGAGAAGCTGTGTGTGTGTGAGAGAGAAAGAGAAGCTGTGAGTGAGTGAGAGAGACAAGGATAAGCTGTAAGTGAGAGAGAGAAAGAGATGCTGTGAGTAAGTGAGAGAAAGAGAAGATGTGAGTGAGTGAGAGAGAGAGAAGCTGGGAGTGAGTAAGAGAGAGAGAAGCTGTGAGAGAGAGAGAGAAGCTGTGAGTGTGAGAGAGAGAGAAAGAGAAGCTGTGAGTGAGAGAGAGTGAGAGTGAGAGAAGCTGTGAGTGAGTGAGAGAGAGAAGCTGTGTGTGTGAGAGAGAGAAAGAGAAGCTGTAAGTGAGAGAGAGTGAGGAAGAGAGAAGCTGTGAGTGAGAGAGTGAGAGAAATAGAAGCTGTGAGTGAGAGAGAGAGGGAAAGAGAAGCTGTGAGTGAGTGAGAGAGAAAGAGAAGCTGTGTGTGTGAGAGAGTGAGAAGCTGAGAGTGAGAGAGAGAAATAATGAGAAGCTGTGAGTGAGAGATAGAGACAAAGAGAAGCTGTGTGTGAGAGAGAGAGAACGAGAAGCTGTGAGTGAGTGAGAGAGAGAAAGAGAAGCTGTGAGTGAGAGAGAGAGAGAAAGAGAAGCTGTGAGTGAGAGGGAGGGAGAGAAGCTGTGAGTGTGTGAGAGACAGAAAATCAGGGAGTGAGTAAGAGAGAGAGAGGGAAGCTGTGAGTGAGAGAGAGAGAGAAATAGAAGCTGTAAGTGAGAGAGAGAGAAAGAGAAACTGTGAGTGAAAGAGAGAGAGAGAAGCTGTGAGTGAGAGAGAGAGAGAAAGAAAGAGAAGCTGTGAGTGAGAGCAAGAGAGAAAGAGAAGCTGTGTGAGTGATAGAGAGAGAGAAAGAGAAGCTGAGAGTGAGAGAGAGAGAGAAAGAGATGCTGTAAGTGAGAGAGAGAGAAGCTGTTTGTGAGAGAGAGAGAGAAAGAGAAGCTGTGAGTGAGAGAGAGAGAGAGAGAAAGAGAAGCTGTGAGTGAGAGAGAGAGAGAGTGAGAAGCTGTGTGTTTGAGAGAGAGAGAAGCTGGGAGTGAGTAAGAGAGAGAGAGAAGCTGTGAGAGAGAGAAGCTGTGAGTGAAAGAGAGAGAAAGAGAAGCTGTGAGTGAGAGAGAGTGAGAGAGAAAGAGAAGCTGTGAGTGAGAGAGAGAAAGAGAGAGAGAGAAGCTGTGAGTGAGAGAGAGAGAGAAAGAGAGGCTGTGTGTGAGAGAGAGAAAGAGAAGCTGTGAGTGAGAGAGAGAGAGAAGCTGTGAGTGAGAGAGAGAAGCTGTGAGTGAGTGAGAGAGAGAGAATTAGGGAGTGAGTAAGAGAGAGAGAGAAGCTGTGAGTGAGAGAGAGAGAAATAGAAGCTGTAAGTGAGAGAGAGAAGCTGTGTGTGTGAGAGAGAGAGAAGCTGTGAGAGAGAGAGAGAAAGAGAAGCTGTGAGTGAGAGAGAGAGAGAAAGAAGCTGTGTGTGTGTGAGAGAGAAAGAGAAGCTGAGTGACAGAGAGAGACAGAGAAGCTGTGAGTGAGAGAGAGAAAAAGAAGCTGTGTGTGTGTGAGAGAGAAAGAGAATCTGTGAGTGAGATAGAGAGAAAGAGAAGCTGTGAGTAACAGAGAGAGAGAAAGAGAAGCTATGAGTGAGTGAGTGAGAGAGAGAGAAGCTGTGAGTGAGTGAGTGAGAGAGAGAGAAGCTGTGAGTGAGAGAGAGAGAAAGAAGCTGTAGGTGAGAGAGAGAAAAAGAAGTTGTGAGTGAGAGAGAGAGAGAGAGAAGCTGTGAGTGAGAGAGAGAAGAAGCTGTGTGAGAGAGAGAGAGAGAAGCTGTGAGTGAGAGAGAGAAAGAGAAGCTGTGTGTGTGTGTGAGAGAGAAAGAGAAGCTGTGAGTGAGTAAGAGAGAAAGAGAAGCTGTGTCTGAGAGAGAGAGAAAGAGAAGCTGGGAGTGAGTAAGAGAGAGAGAAGCTGTGAATGAGAGAGAGAGAGAGAAACAGAAGCTGAGAGTGAGAGAGAGAGAGAAAGAGAAGCTGTAAGTGAGAGACAGAGAGAGAAGCTGTGTGTGAGAGAGAGAGAAAGAGAAGCTGTGAGTGAGAGAGAGAGAGAAAGAGAAGCTGTGAGTGAGAGAGAGAGAAAGAGATGCTGTGAGTGAGTGAGTGAGAGAGTGAGAAGCTGTGAGTGAGTGAGAGAGAGAGAAGCTGAGAGTGTGAGAGAGAGAATGAGAAGGTGTGAGTGAGAGAGAGAGAGAGAGAGAAAGAGAAGCTGTGAGTGAGAGAGAGAGAAAGAGAAGCTGTGTGTGTGAGAGAGAGAACGAGAAGCTGTGAGTGAGAGAGAGAGAGAAAGAGAAGCTGTGAGTGAGTGAGAGAGAGAGTGAGAACCTGTGAGTGAGAGAGTGAGAGAAGCTGGGAGTGAGTAAGAGAGAGAGAGGGAAGCTGTGAGTGAGAGAAAGAGAGAAATAGAAGCTGTAAGTGAGAGAGAGAGAAAGAGAAACTGTGAGTGAAAGAGAGAGAGAGAAGCTGTGAGTTAGAGAGAGAGAGAAAGAAGAGAAGCTGTGAGTGAGAGTGAGAGAGAAAGAGAAACTGAGAGTGAGAGAGAAAGAAAGAGATGCTGTAAAAGAGAGAGAGAGAGAGAGAGAGAGAGAATCAGGGAGTAAGAGAGAGAAAAGCTGTGAGTGAGAGAGAGAGAAATGGAAGGTGTAAGTGAGAGAGAGTAAGAGAGGCTGTGAGTGAGAGAGGGAGAGAGAAGCTGTTAGTGAGAGAGAGAGAAGTTGTGAGTGAAAGAGAGAGAGAAAGAGAAGCTGTGTGTGTGATAGAGAGAGAGAAAGAGAAGCTGAGAGTGAGAGAGAGAGAGAGAAAGAGAAGCTGTAAGTGAGAGAGAGAGAAGCTGTGTGTGTGAGAGAGAAAGAGAAGCTGTGAGTGAGTGAGAGAGAGAGAAAGAGAAGCTGTGAGTGAGAGAGAGAGAAAGAGATGCTGTGAGTGAGTGAGTGAGAGAGTGGGAAGCTGTGAGTGAGTGAGAGAGAGAGAAGCTGTGAGTGAGTAAGAGAGAGAGAGAAGCTGTGAGTGAGTGAGAGAGAGAGTGAGAAGCTGTGAGTGAGAGAGAGAGAAGCTGGGAGTGAGAGAGAGAAGCTGTGAATGAGAGAGAGAGAAAGAGAAGCTGAGAGAGAGTGTGTGTGAGAGAGAAGCTGTGAGTGAGTGAGAGAGAAGATGAGAAGCTGTGTGTGAGAGAGAGAAAGAGAAGCTGTGAGTGAGAAAGATAGAAAGAGAAGCTGTGAGTGAGAGAAAGAGAGAGAAGCTGTGAGAGAGAGAGAGAGAGAATAAGGGAGTAAGAGAGAGAGAAGCTGTGAGTGAGAGGGAGAGAGAAAGAGAAGCTGTGAGTGAGAGAAAGAGAAGCTGTGAGTGAGAGAGAGAGAGAAAGAGAAGCTGTGAATGAGAGAGAGAGAAAGAGAAGCTGTGTGTGTGAGAGAGAGAGAAGCTGTGAGTGAGAGAGTGAGAGAAAGAGAAGCTGTGAGTGAGTGAGAGAGAAAGAGAAGCTGTGAGTGAGAGAGAGAGAGCAAGAGAATCTGTGAGTGAGAGAGAGAGAAAGAGAAGCTGTGTGTGTGAGAGAGAGAGAAAGAGAAGCTGTGAGTGAGTGAGAGAGAAAGAGAAGCTGTGTGTGTGAGAGAGAGAGAAGCTGAGAGTGAGAGAGAGAGAATGAGAAGGTGTGAGTTAGAGAGAGAGACAAAGAGAAGCTGTGTGTGTGTGAGAGAGAACGAGAAGCTGTGAGTGAGAGAGAGAAGAAAGAGAAGCTGTGAGTGAGAGAGAGGGAGAGAAGCTGTGAGTGTGTGAGAGAGAGAAAATCAGGGAGTGAGTAAGAGAGAGAGAGGGAAGCTGTGAGTGAGAGAGAGAGAGAAATAGAAGCTGTAAGTGAGAGAGAGAGAAAGAGAAACTGTGAGTAAAAGAGAGAGAGAGAAGCTGTAAGTGAGAGAGAGAGAGAGAAGCTGTGTGTGTGTGAGAGAGAAAGAGAAGCTGTGAGTGAGTGAGAGAGACAAGGATAAGCTGTAAGTGAGAGAGAGAAAGAGATGCTGTGAGTAAGTGAGAGAAAGAGAAGATGTGAGTGAGTGAGAGAGAGAGAAGCTGGGAGTGAGTAAGAGAGAGAGAAGCTGTGAGTGAGAGAGAGAGAAAGAAAGAAAGAGAAGCTGCGAGTGAGAGAGAGTGAGAGAGAGAGAAGCTGTGAGTGAGTGAGAGAGAGAGAGAAGCTGTGAGTGAGAGAGAGAGAGAAAGAGCTGTGAGTGAGAGAGAGAGAGAAAGAGGTGTGAGTGAGAGAGAGAGAAAGAGAAGCTGTGAGTGAGAGAGAGAGAGAGAAAGAAAGAGAAGCTGTGAGTGAGAGAGAGAGAAAGAGAAGCTGTGAATGAGAGAGAGAGAAAGAGAAGCTGTGTGAGAGAGATAGAGAAAGAGAAGCTGTGAGTGAGAGAAAGAGAAGCTGTGAGTGAGAGAGAGTGAGAAAGAGAAGCTGTGAGTGAGAGAGAGAGAGAAAGAGAAGCAGTGAATGAGAGAGAGAGAAAGAGAAGCTGTGAGAGAGAGAGAGAAGCTGTGAGTGAGAGAGAGAGAGAAAGAGAAGCTGTGAGTGAGAGAGAGAGAGAAATAGGTGTAAGTGAGTGAGAGAGAGAAAGAGAAGCTGTCAGTGAGAGAGAGAGAGAAGCTGTTAGTGAGAGAGAGAGAAGCTGTGAGTGACAGAGAGAGAGAAAGAGAAGCTGTGTGTGTGATAGAGAGAGAGAAAGAGAAGCTGAGCGTGAGAGAGAGAGAGAAAGAGAAGCTGTAAGTGAGAGAGAGAGAGAGAAGCTGTGTGTGTGTGAGAGAGAGAAAGAGAAGCTGTGAGTGAGAGAGAGAGAGAGAAAGAGAAGCTGTGAGTGAGAGAGAGAGAAAGAGATGCTGTGAGTGAGTGAGAGAGTGAGAAGCTGTGAGTGAGAGAGAGAGGAGCTGGGAGTGAGTAAGAGAGAAAGCTGTGAGTGAGAGAGAGAGAGAGAAGCTGTGAGTGAGGGAGAGAGAGAAAGAGAAGCTGTGAGTGAGAGAGAGAGAAAGAGAAGCTGTGAATGAGAGAGAGAGAAAAAGAAGCTGTGAGGGAGAGAGAGAGAGAGAAAGAGAAGCTGTGAGTGAGAGACAGAGAGAAAGAGAAGCTGTGAGTGAGAGAGAGAGAGAGAGAGAAGCTGTGAGTGAGAGAGAGAGAGTGAAAGAAAGAGAAGCTGTGAGTGAGAGAGAGAGAGAAAGAGAAGCTGTGAATGAGAGAGAGAAACAGAAGCTGTGTGTGAGAGAGAGAAAGAGAAGCTGTGAGTGACAGAGAGAGAGAAAGAGAAGCTGTGAGTGAGAGAAAGAGAAGCTGTGAGTGAGAGAGAGAGAGAAAGAGAAGCTGTGAATGAGAGAGAAAGAGAAGCTGTGAGAGAGAGAGAGAAGCTGTGTGTGAGAGAGTGAGAGAAAGAGAAGCTGTGAGTGAGAGAGAGAGAAAGAGAAGCTGTGAGTGAGAGAGAGAGAGCAAGAGAAGCTGTGAGTGAGAGAGAGAGAAAGAGAAGCTGTGTGTGTGAGAGAGAGAGAAAGAGAAGCTGTGAGTGAGTGAGAGAGAAAGAGAAGCTGTGTGTGTGTGTGAGAGAGAGAAGCTGAGAGTGAGAGAGAGAGAGAGAATGAGAAGGTGTGAGTGAGAGAGAGAGACAAAGAGAAGCTGTGTGAGAGAGAGAGAACGAGAAGCTGTGAGTGAGAGAGAGAGAGAGAAAGAGAAGCTGTGAGTAAGAGAGAGGGAGATAAGCTGTGAGTGTGTGAGAGAGAGAAAATCAGGGAGTGAGTAAGAGAGAGAGAGGGAAGCTGTGAGTGAGAGAGAGAGAAATAGAAGCTGTAAGTGAGAGAGAGAGAAAGAGAAACTGTGAGTGAAAGAGAGAGAGAGAAGCTGTAAGTGAGAGAGAGAGAAGCTGTGTGTGTGAGAGAGAGAAAGAGAAGCTGTGAGTGAGAGAGAGAGAGAAAGAGAAGCTGTAAGTGAGAGAGAGAAAGAGATGCTGTGAGTAAGTGAGAGAGTGAGAAGATGTGAGTGAGTGAGAGAGTGAAGCTGGGAGTGAGTAAGAGAGAGTGAGAAGCTGTGAGTGAGAGAGAGAGAAAGAAAGAAAGAGAAGCTGTGAGTGAGAGAGAGTGAGAGAGAGAGAAGCTGTGAGTGAGTGAGAGAGAGAGAAGCTGTGAGTGAGAGAGAGAGAGAAAGAGAAGGTGTGAGTGTGAGAGAGAGAAAGAGAAGCTGGTAGTGAGAGAGAGAGAGAGAAAGAAAGAGAAGCTGTGAGTGAGAGAGAGAGAAAGAGAAGCTGCGAATGAGAGAGAGAGAAAGAGAAGCTGTGTGAGAGAGATAGAGAAAGAGAAGCTGTGAGTGAGAGAAAGAGAAGCTGTGAGTGAGAGAGAGTGAGAAAGAGAAGCTGTGAGTGAGAGAGAGAGAAAGAGAAGCTGTGAATGAGAGAGAGAGAAAGAGAAGCTGTGTGAGAGAGAGAGAAGCTGTGAGTGAGAGAGAGAGAGGAAGCTGTGAGTGAGAGAGAGAAATAGGTGTAAGTGAGTGAGAGAGAGAAAGAGAAGCTGTCAGTGAGAGAGAGAGAGAGAAGCTGTTAGTGAGAGAGAGAGAAGCTGTGAGTGACAGAGAGAGAGAAAGAGAAGCTGTGCGTGTGATAGACAGAGAGAAAGAGAAGCTGACCGTGAGAGAGAGAGAGAAAGAGAAGCTGTAAGTGAGAGAGAGAGAGAGAGAAGCTGTGTGTGTGTGAGAGAGAGAGAGAAGCTGTGAGTGAGAGAGAGAGAGAGAAAGAGAAGCTGTGAGTGAGTGAGAGAGAAAGAGATGCTGTGAGTGATTGAGTGAGAGAGTGAGAAGCTGTGAGTGTGAGAGAGAGAGAGGAGCTGGGAGTGAGTAAGAGAGAAAGAAGCTGTGAGTGAGAGAGAGAGAAAGAAAGAAAGAGAAGCTGTGAGTGAGAGAGAGTGTGAGAGAGAGAAGCTGTGAGTGAGAGAGAGAGAGAAAGAGAAGCTGTGAGTGAGAGAGAGAGAGAAAGAGAAGCTGTGAATGAGAGAGAGAGAAAAAGAAGCTGTGAGGGAGAGAGAGAGAAAGAGAAGCTGTGAGTGAGAGACAGAGAGAAAGAGAAGCTGTGAGTGAGAGAGAGAGAGAGAAAGAAAGAGAAGCTGTGAGTGAGAGAGAGAGAGAAAGAGAAGCTGTGAATGAGAGAGAGAGAAAGAGAAGCTGTGTGTGAGAGAGAGAGAAGCTGTGAGTGACAGAGAGAGAGAGAGAAAGAGAAGCTGTGAGTGAGAGAAAGAGAAGCGGTGAGTGAGAGAGAGAGAGAGAGAAGCTGTGAATGAGAGAGAGAGAAAGAGAAGCTGTGAGAGAGAGAGAAGCTGTGAGTGAGAGAGTGAGAGAAAGAGAAGCTGTGAGTGAGAGAGAGAGAGAGAAGCTGTGAGTGAGAGAGAGAGAGCAAGAGAAGCTGTGAGTGAGAGAGAGAAAGAGGTGTGTGTGTGAGAGAGAGAGAAAGAGAAGGTGTGAGTGAGTGAGAGAGAAAGAGAAGCTGTGTGTGTGAGAGAGAGAAGGAGAAGCTGTGAGTGATTGAGAGAGAGAAATAGAAGCTGTAAGTGAGAGAGAGAAAGAGAAACTGTGAGTGAAAGAGAGAGAGAAGCTGTGAGTGAGAGAGAGAGAAAGAGAAGCTGTGAGTAACAGAGAGAGAGAAAGAGAAGCTATGAGTGAGTGAGTGAGAGAGAGAGAAGCTGTGAGTGAGTGAGTGAGAGAGAGAGAAGCTGTGAGTGAGAGAGAGAGAAAGAAGCTGTAGGTGAGAGAGAGAAAAAGAAGTTGTGAGTGAGAGAGAGAGAGAGAAGCTGTGAGTGAGACAGAGAAGAAGCTGTGAGTGAGAGAGAGAGAGAAGCTGTGAGTGAGAGAGAGAAAGAGAAGCTGTGTGTGTGTGAGAGAGAGAAAGAGAAGCAGTGAGTGAGTAAGAGAGAAAGAGAAGCTGTGTCTGAGAGAGAGAGAAAGAGAAGCTGAGAGTGAGAGAGAGAGAATGAGAAGCTGTGAGTGAGTGAGAGAGTGAGAAGCTGTGAGTGAGTAAGAGAGAGAGAAGCTGTGAATGAGAGAGAGAGAGAGAAACAGAAGCTGAGAGTGAGAGAGAGAGAAAGAGAAGCTGTAAGTGAGAGACAGAGAGAGAACCTGTGTGTGTGAGAGAGAGAAAGAGAAGCTGTGAGTGAGAGAGAGAGAGAAAGAGAAGCTGTGAGTGAGAGAGAGAGAAAGAGATGCTGTGAGTGAGTGAGTGAGAGAGTGAGAAGCTGTGAGTGAGTGAGAGAGAGAGAAGCTGAGAGTGTGAGAGAGAGAATGAGAAGGTGTGAGTGAGAGAGAGAGAGAGAGAGAAAGAGAAGCTGTGAGTGAGAGAGAGAGAGAAAGAGAAGCTGTGTGTGTGAGAGAGAGAACGAGAAGCTGTGAGTGAGAGAGAGAGAGAAAGAGATGCTGTGAGTGAGTGAGAGAGAGAGTGAGAACCTGTGAGTGAGAGAGTGAGAGAAGCTGCGAGTGAGTAAGAGAGAGAGAGCGAAGCTGTGAGTGAGAGAAAGAGAGAAATAGAAGCTGTAAGTGAGAGAGAGAGAAAGAGAAACTGTGAGTGAAAGAGAGAGAGAGAAGCTGTGAGTTAGAGAGAGAGAGAAAGAAGAGAAGCTGTGAGTGAGAGTGAGAGAGAAAGAGAAACTGAGAGTGAGAGAGAGAGAAAGAGATGCTGTAAAAGAGAGAGAGAGAGAGAGAATCAGGGAGTAAGAGAGAGAAAAGCTGTGAGTGAGAGAGAGAGAAATGGAAGGTGTAAGTGAGAGAGAGTAAGAGAGGCTGTGAGTGAGAGAGGGAGAGAGAAGCTGTTAGTGAGAGAGAGAGAGAAGTTGTGAGTGAAAGAGAGAGAGAAAGAGAAGCTGTGTGTGTGATAGAGAGAGAGAAAGAGAAGCTGAGAGTGAGAGAGAGAGAGAGAAAGAGAAGCTGTAAGTGAGAGAGAGAGAAGCTGTGTGTGTGAGAGAGAAAGAGAAGCTGTGAGTGAGTGAGAGAGAGAGAAAGAGAAGCTGTGAGTGAGAGAGAGAGAAAGAGATGCTGTGAGTGAGTGAGTGAGAGAGTGGGAAGCTGTGAGTGAGAGAGAGAGAAATAGAAGCTGTAAGTGAGAGAGAGAGAAAGAGAAACTGTGAGTGAAAGAGAGAGAGAGAAGCTGTAAGTGAGAGAGAGAGAAGCTGTGTGTGTGTGAGAGAGAAAGAGAAGCTGTGAGTGAGAGAGAGAGAGAAAGAGAAGCTGTAAGTGAGAGAGAGAGAAAGAGAAACTGTGAGTGAAAGAGAGAGAGAGAAGCTGTAAGTGAGAGAGAGAGAAGCTGTGTGTGTGTGAGAGAGAAAGAGAAGCTGTGAGTGAGAGAGAGAGAGAAAGAGAAGCTGTAAGTGAGAGAGAGAAAGAGATGCTGTGAGTAAGTGAGAGAGTGAGAAGATGTGAGTGAGTGAGAGAGAGAGAAGCTGGGAGTGAGTAAGAGAGAGTGAGAAGCTGTGAGTGAGAGAGAGAGAAAGAAAGAAAGAGAAGCTGTGAGTGAGAGAGAGTGAGAGAGAGAGAAGCTGTGAGTGAGTGAGAGAGAGAGAAGCTGTGAGTGAGAGAGAGAGAGAAAGAGAAGGTGTGAGTGTGAGAGAGAGAAAGAGAAGCTGGTAGTGAGAGAGAGAGAGAGAAAGAAAGAGAAGCTGTGAGTGAGAGAGAGAGAAAGAGAAGCTGCGAATGAGAGAGAGAGAAAGAGAAGCTGTGTGAGAGAGATAGAGAAAGAGAAGCTGTGAGTGAGAGAAAGAGAAGCTGTGAGTGAGAGAGAGTGAGAAAGAGAAGCTGTGAGTGAGAGAGAGAGAAAGAGAAGCTGTGAATGAGAGAGAGAGAAAGAGAAGCTGTGTGAGAGAGAGAGAAGCTGTGAGTGAGAGAGAGAGAGGAAGCTGTGAGTGAGAGAGAGAAATAGGTGTAAGTGAGTGAGAGAGAGAAAGAGAAGCTGTCAGTGAGAGAGAGAGAGAGAAGCTGTTAGTGAGAGAGAGAGCTGTGAGTGACAGAGAGAGAGAAAGAGAAGCTGTGCGTGTGATAGAGAGAGAGAAAGAGAAGCTGACCGTGAGAGAGAGAGAGAAAGAGAAGCTGTAAGTGAGAGAGAGAGAGAGAGAAGCTGTGTGTGTGTGTGAGAGAGAGAGAAGCTGTGAGTGAGAGAGAGAGAGAGAAAGAGAAGCTGTGAGTGAGTGAGAGAGAAAGAGATGCTGTGAGTGATTGAGTGAGAGAGTGAGAAGCTGTGAGTGTGAGAGAGAGAGAGGAGCTGGGAGTGAGTAAGAGAGAAAGAAGCTGTGAGTGAGAGAGAGAGAAAGAAAGAAAGAGAAGCTGTGAGTGAGAGAGAGTGTGAGAGAGAGAAGCTGTGAGTGAGAGAGAGAGAGAAAGAGAAGCTGTGAGTGAGAGAGAGAGAGAAAGAGAAGCTGTGAATGAGAGAGAGAGAAAAAGAAGCTGTGAGGGAGAGAGAGAGAAAGAAAGAGAAGCTGTGAGTGAGAGACAGAGAGAAAGAGAAGCTGTGAGTGAGAGAGAGAGAGAGAAAGAAAGAGAAGCTGTGAGTGAGAGAGAGAGAGAAAGAGAAGCTGTGAATGAGAGAGAGAGAAAGAGAAGCTGTGTGTGAGAGAGAGAGAAGCTGTGAGTGACAGAGAGAGAGAGAGAAAGAGAAGCTGTGAGTGAGAGAAAGAGAAGCGGTGAGTGAGAGAGAGAGAGAGAGAGAAGCTGTGAATGAGAGAGAGAGAAAGAGAAGCTGTGAGAGAGAGAGAAGCTGTGAGTGAGAGAGTGAGAGAAAGAGAAGCTCTGAGTGAGAGAGAGAGAGAGAAGCTGTGAGTGAGAGAGAGAGAGCAAGAGAAGCTGTGAGTGAGAGAGAGAAAGAGGTGTGTGTGTGAGAGAGAGAGAAAGAGAAGGTGTGAGTGAGTGAGAGAGAAAGAGAAGCTGTGTGTGTGAGAGAGAGAAGGAGAAGCTGTGAGTGATTGAGAGAGAGAAATAGAAGCTGTAAGTGAGAGAGAGAAAGAGAAACTGTGAGTGAAAGAGAGAGAGAAGCTGTGAGTGAGAGAGAGAGAAAGAGAAGCTGTGAGTAACAGAGAGAGAGAAAGAGAAGCTATGAGTGAGTGAGTGAGAGAGAGAGAAGCTGTGAGTGAGTGAGTGAGAGAGAGAGAAGCTGTGAGTGAGAGAGAGAGAAAGAAGCTGTAGGTGAGAGAGAGAAAAAGAAGTTGTGAGTGAGTAAGAGAGAGAGAGAAGCTGTGAGTGAGTGAGAGAGAGAGTGAGAAGCTGTGAGTGAGAGAGAGAGAAGCTGGGAGTGAGAGAGAGAGAAAGAGAAGCTGTGAGTGAGAGAGAGAGAGAGCAAGAGAATCTGTGAGTGAGAGAGAGAGAAAGAGAAGCTGTGTGTGTGAGAGAGAGAGAAAGAGAAGCTGTGAGTGAGTGAGAGAGAAAGAGAAGCTGAGAGAGAGTGTGTGTGTGAGAGAAGCTGTGAGTGAGTGAGAGAGAAGATGAGAAGCTGTGTGTGAGAGAGAGAAAGAGAAGCTGTGAGTGAGAAAGATAGAAAGAGAAGCTGTGAGTGAGAGAAAGAGAGAGAAGCTGTGAGAGAGAGAGAGAGAGAATAAGGGAGTAAGAGAGAGAGAAGCTGTGAGTGAGAGGGAGAGAGAAAGAGAAGCTGTGAGTGAGAGAAAGAGAAGCTGTGAGTGAGAGAGAGAGAGAAAGAGAAGCTGTGAATGAGAGAGAGAGAAAGAGAAGCTGTGTGTGTGTGAGAGAGAGAGAAGCTGTGAGTGAGAGAGTGAGAGAAAGAGAAGCTGTGAGTGAGAGAGAGAGAAAGAGAAGCTGTGAGTGAGAGAGAGAGAGAGCAAGAGAATCTGTGAGTGAGAGAGAGAGAAAGAGAAGCTGTGTGTGTGAGAGAGAGAGAAAGAGAAGCTGTGAGTGAGTGAGAGAGAAAGAGAAGCTGTGTGTGTGTGAGAGAGAGAAGCTGAGAGTGAGAGAGAGAGAATGAGAAGGTGTGAGTTAGAGAGAGAGACAAAGAGAAGCTGTGTGTGTGAGAGAGAGAACGAGAAGCTGTGAGTGAGAGAGAGAAGAAAGAGAAGCTGTGAGTGAGAGAGAGGGAGAGAAGCTGTGAGTGTGTGAGAGAGAGAAAATCAGGGAGTGAGTAAGAGAGAGAGAGAGAGGGAAGCTGTGAGTGAGAGAGAGAGAGAAATAGAAGCTGTAAGTGAGAGAGAGAGAAAGAGAAACTGTGAGTAAAAGAGAGAGAGAAGCTGTAAGTGAGAGAGAGAGAGAGAAGCTGTGTGTGTGTGAGAGAGAAAGAGAAGCTGTGAGTGAGTGAGAGAGACAAGGATAAGCTGTAAGTGAGAGAGAGAAAGAGATGCTGTGAGTAAGTGAGAGAGTGACAAGATGTGAGTGAGTGAGAGAGAGAGAAGCTGGGAGTGAGTAAGAGAGAGAAGCTGTGAGTGAGAGAGAGAGAAAGAAAGAAAGAGAAGCTGCGAGTGAGAGAGAGTGAGAGAGAGAGAAGCTGTGAGTGAGTGAGAGAGAGAGAGAAGCTGGGAGTGAGAGAGAGAGAGAAAGAGCTGTGAGTGAGAGAGAGAGAGAAAGAGAAGGTGTGAGTGAGAGAGAGAGAAAGAGAAGCTGTGAGTGAGAGAGAGAGAGAAAGAAAGAGAAGCTGTGAGTGAGAGAGAGAGAAAGAGAAGCTGTGAATGAGAGAGAGAGAAAGAGAAGCTGTGTGAGAGAGATAGAGAAAGAGAAGCTGTGAGTGAGAGAAAGAGAAGCTGTGAGTGAGAGAGAGTGAGAAAGAGAAGCTGTGAGTGAGAGAGAGAGAGAAAGAGAAGCAGTGAATGAGAGAGAGAGAAAGAGAAGCTGTGAGAGAGAGAGAGAAGCTGTGAGTGAGAGAGAGAGAGAAAGAGAAGCTGTGAGTGAGAGAGAGAGAGAAATAGGTGTAAGTGAGTGAGAGAGAGAAAGAGAAGCTGTCAGTGAGAGAGAGAGAGAAGCTGTTAGTGAGAGAGAGAGAAGCTGTGAGTGACAGAGAGAGAGAAAGAGAAGCTGTGTGTGTGATAGAGAGAGAGAAAGAGAAGCTGAGCGTGAGAGAGAGAGAAAGAGAAGCTGTAAGTGAGAGAGAGAGAGAGAGAAGCTGTGTGTGTGTGTGAGAGAGAAAGAGAAGCTGTGAGTGAGAGAGAGAGAGAAAGAGAAGCTGTGAGTGAGAGAGAGAGAGAAAGAGATGCTGTGAGTGAGTGAGAGAGTGAGAAGCTGTGAGTGAGAGAGAGAGAGGAGCTGGGAGTGAGTAAGAGAGAAAGCTGTGAGTGAGAGAGAGAGAGAGAAGCTGTGAGTGAGGGAGAGAGAGAAAGAGAAGCTGTGAGTGAGAGAGAGAGAAAGAGAAGCTGTGAATGAGAGAGAGAGAAAAAGAAGCTGTGAGGGAGAGAGAGAGAGAGAGAAAGAGAAGCTGTGAGTGAGAGACAGAGAGAAAGAGAAGCTGTGAGTGAGAGAGAGAGAGAGAGAAGCTGTGAGTGAGAGAGAGAGAGAGAAAGAAAGAGAAGCTGTGAGTGAGAGAGAGAGAGAAATAGAAGCTGTGAATGAGAGAGAGAAAGAGAAGCTGTGTGTGAGAGAGAGAAAGAGAAGCTGTGAGTGACAGAGAGAGAGAAAGAGAAGCTGTGAGTGAGAGAAAGAGAAGCTGTGAGTGAGAGAGAGAGAGAAAGAGAAGCTGTGAATGAGAGAGAAAGAGAAGCTGTGAGAGAGAGAGAGAAGCTGTGTGTGAGAGAGTGAGAGAAAGAGAAGCTGTGAGTGAGAGAGAGAGAAAGAGAAGCTGTGAGTGAGAGAGAGAGAGCAAGAGAAGCTGTGAGTGAGAGAGAGAGAAAGAGAAGCTGTGTGTGTGTGAGAGAGAGAAAGAGAAGCTGTGAGTGAGTGAGAGAGAAAGAGAAGCTGTGTGTGTGTGTGAGAGAGAGAAGCTGAGAGTGAGAGAGATAGAGAGAATGAGAATGTGTGAGTGAGGGAGAGAGACAAAGAGAAGCTGTGTGAGAGAGAGAGAACGAGAAGCTGTGAGTGAGAGAGAGAGAGAGAAAGAGAAGCTGTGAGTAAGAGAGAGGGAGATAAGCTGTGAGTGTGTGAGAGAGAGAAAATCAGGGAGTGAGTAAGAGAGAGAGAGGGAAGCTGTGAGTGAGAGAGAGAGAGAAATAGAAGCTGTAAGTGAGAGAGAGAGAAAGAGAAACTGTGAGTGAAAGAGAGAGAGAGAAGCTGTAAGTGAGAGAGAGAGAGAGAAGCTGTGTGTGTGAGAGAGAGAAAGAGAAGCTGTGAGTGAGAGAGAGAGAGAAAGAGAAGCTGTAAGTGAGAGAGAGAAAGAGATGCTGTGAGTAAGTGAGAGAGTGAGAAGATGTGAGTGAGTGAGAGAGAGAGAAGCTGGGAGTGAGTAAGAGAGAGTGAGAAGCTGTGAGTGAGAGAGAGAGAAAGAAAGAAAGAGAAGCTGTGAGTGAGAGAGAGTGAGAGAGAAGCTGTGAGTGAGTGAGAGAGAGAGAAGCTGTGAGTGAGAGAGAGAGAGAAAGAGAAGGTGTGAGTGAGAGAGAGAGAAAGAGAAGCTGGTAGTGAGAGAGAGAGAGAGAAAGAAAGAGAAGCTGTGAGTGAGAGAGAGAGAAAGAGAAGCTGCGAATGAGAGAGAGAGAAAGAGAAGCTGTGTGAGAGAGATAGAGAAAGAGAAGCTGTGAGTGAGAGAAAGAGAAGCTGTGAGTGAGAGAGAGTGAGAAAGAGAAGCTGTGAGTGAGAGAGAGAGAAAGAGAAGCTGTGAATGAGAGAGAGAGAAAGAGAAGCTGTGAGTGAGAGAAAGAGAAGCTGTGAGTGAGAGAGAGAGAGAAAGAGAAGCTGTGAATGAGAGAGAAAGAGAAGCTGTGAGAGAGAGAGAGAAGCTGTGTGTGAGAGAGTGAGAGAAAGAGAAGCTGTGAGTGAGAGAGAGAGAAAGAGAAGCTGTGAGTGAGAGAGAGAGAGCAAGAGAAGCTGTGAGTGAGAGAGAGAGAAAGAGAAGCTGTGTGTGTGTGAGAGAGAGAAAGAGAAGCTGTGAGTGAGTGAGAGAGAAAGAGAAGCTGTGTGTGTGTGTGAGAGAGAGAAGCTGAGAGTGAGAGAGAGAGAGAGAATGAGAAGGTGTGAGTGAGAGAGAGAGACAAAGAGAAGCTGTGTGAGAGAGAGAGAACGAGAAGCTGTGAGTGAGAGAGAGAGAGAAAGAGAAGCTGTGAGTAAGAGAGAGGGAGATAATCTGTGAGTGTGTGAGAGAGAGAAAATCAGGGAGTGAGTAAGAGAGAGAGAGGGAAGCTGTGAGTGAGAGAGAGAGAAATAGAAGCGGTAAGTGAGAGAGAGAGAAAGAGAAACTGTGAGTGAAAGAGAGAGAGAGAAGCTGTAAGTGAGAGAGAGAGAGAAGCTGTGTGTGTGTGTGAGAGAAAGAGAAGCTGTAAGTGAGAGAGAGAAAGAGATGCTGTGAGTAAGTGAGAGAGTGAGAAGATGTGAGTGAGTGAGAGAGAGAGAAGCTGGGAGTGAGTAAGAGAGAGTGAGAAGCTGTGAGTGAGAGAGAGAGAAAGAAAGAAAGAGAAGCTGTGAGTGAGAGAGAGTGAGAGAGAGAGAAGCTGTGAGTGAGTGAGAGAGAGAGATGCTGTGAGTGAGAGAGAGAGAAAGAGAAGGTGTGAATGAGAGAGAGAGAAAGAGAAGCTGGTAGTGAGAGAGAGAGAGAGAAAGAAAGAGAAGCTGTGAGTGAGAGAGAGAGAAAGAGAAGCTGCGAATGAGAGAGAGAGAAAGAGAAGCTGTGTGAGAGAGATAGAGAAAGAGAAGCTGTGAGTGAGAGAAAGAGAAGCTGTGAGTGAGAGAGAGTGAGAAAGAGAAGCTGTGAGTGAGAGAGAGAGAGAAAGAGAAGCTGTGAATGAGAGAGAGAGAAAGAGAAGCTGTGTGAGAGAGAGAGAAGCTGTGAGTGAGAGAGAGAGAGGAAGAGAAGCTGTGAGTGAGGGAGAGAAATAGGTGTAAGTGAGTGAGAGAGAGAAAGAGAAGCTGTCAGTGAGAGAGAGAGAGAGAAGCTGTTAGTGAGAGAGAGAGAAGCTGTGAGTGACAGAGAGAGAGAAAGAGAAGCTGTGCGTGTGATAGAGAGAGAGAAAGAGAAGCTGACCGTGAGAGAGAGAGAAAGAGAAGCTGTAAGTGAGAGAGAGAGAGAGAGAAGCTGTGTGTGAGAGAGAGAGAGAGAGAAGCTGTGAGTGAGAGAGAGAGAGAGAAAGAGAAGCTGTGAGTGAGTGAGAGAGAAAGAGATGCTGTGAGTGATTGAGTGAGAGAGTGAGAAGCTGTGAGTGAGAGAGAGAGAGGAGCTGGGAGTGAGTAAGAGAGAAAGAAGCTGTGAGTGAGAGAGAGAGAAAGAAAGAAAGAGAAGCTGTGAGTGAGAGAGAGTGTGAGAGAGAGAAGCTGTGAGTGAGAGAGAGAGAGAAAGAGAAGCTGTGAGTGAGAGAGAGAGAGAAAGAGAAGCTGTGAATGAGAGAGAGAGAAAAAGAAGCTGTGAGGGAGAGAGAGAGAAAGAGAAGCTGTGAGTGAGAGACAGAGAGAAAGAGAAGCTGTGAGTGAGAGAGAGAGAGAGAGAAAGAAAGAGAAGCTGTGAGTGAGAGAGAGAGAGAAAGAGAAGCTGTGAATGAGAGAGAGAGAAAGAGAAGCTGTGTGTGAGAGAGAGAGAAGCTGTGAGTGACAGAGAGAGAGAGAAAGAGAAGCTGTGAGTGAGAGAAAGAGAAGCGGTGAGTGAGAGAGAGAGAGAGAGAGAAGCTGTGAATGAGAGAGAGAGAAAGAGAAGCTGTGAGAGAGAGAGAAGCTGTGAGTGAGAGAGTGAGAGAAAGAGAAGCTGTGAGTGAGAGAGAGAGAGAGAGAAGCTGTGAGTGAGAGAGAGAGAGAAAGAGAAGCTGTGAGTGAGAGAGAGAAAGAGGTGTGTGTGTGTGAGAGAGAGAAAGAGAAGGTGTGAGTGAGTGAGAGAGAAAGAGAAGCTGTGTGTGTGTGAGAGAGAAGGAGAAGCTGTGAGTGAGAGAGAGAGAGAAAGAAAGAGAAGCTGTGAGTGAGAGAGAGAGAGAAAGAGAAGCTGTGAGTGAGAGAGAGGGAGAGAAGCTGTGAGTGGGTGAGAGAGAGAAAATCAGGGAGTGAGTAAGAGAGAGAGCGAAGCTGTGAGTGATTGAGAGAGAGAAATAGAAGCTGTAAGTGAGAGAGAGAAAGAGAAACTGTGAGTGAAAGAGAGAGAGAAGCTGTGAGTGAGAGAGAGAGAGAAAGAGAAGCTGTGAGTGAGAGTGACAGAGAAAGAGAAGCTGTGTGAGTGATAGAGAGAGATAAAGAGAAGCTGTAAGTGAGAGAGAGAAAGAGATGCTGTGAGTAAGTGAGAGAGTGAGAAGATGTGAGTGAGTGAGAGAGAGAGAAGCTGGGAGTGAGTAAGAGAGAGTGAGAAGCTGTGAGTGAGAGAGAGAGAAAGAAAGAAAGAGAAGCTGTGAGTGAGAGAGAGTGAGAGAGAGAAGCTGTGAGTGAGTGAGAGAGAGAGAAGCTGTGAGTGAGAGAGAGAGAGAGAAAGAGAAGGTGTGAGTGAGAGAGAGAGAAAGAGAAGCTGGTAGTGAGAGAGAGAGAGAGAAAGAAAGAGAAGCTGTGAGTGAGAGAGAGAGAAAGAGAAGCTGCGAATGAGAGAGAGAGAAAGAGAAGCTGTGTGAGAGAGATAGAGAAAGAGAAGCTGTGAGTGAGAGAAAGAGAAGCTGTGAGTGAGAGAGAGTGAGAAAGAGAAGCTGTGAGTGAGAGAGAGAGAAAGAGAAGCTGTGAATGAGAGAGAGAGAAAGAGAAGCTGTGAGTGAGAGAAAGAGAAGCTGTGAGTGAGAGAGAGAGAGAAAGAGAAGCTGTGAATGAGAGAGAAAGAGAAGCTGTGAGAGAGAGAGAGAAGCTGTGTGTGAGAGAGTGAGAGAAAGAGAAGCTGTGAGTGAGAGAGAGAGAAAGAGAAGCTGTGAGTGAGAGAGAGAGAGCAAGAGAAGCTGTGAGTGAGAGAGAGAGAAAGAGAAGCTGTGAGTGAGTGAGAGAGAAAGAGAAGCTGTGTGTGTGTGTGAGAGAGAGAAGCTGAGAGTGAGAGAGGGAGAGAGAATGAGAAGGTGTGAGTGAGAGAGAGAGACAAAGAGAAGCTGTGTGAGAGAGAGAGAACGAGAAGCTGTGAGTGAGAGAGAGAGAGAGAAAGAGAAGCTGTGAGTAAGAGAGAGGGAGATAAGCTGTGAGTGTGTGAGAGAGAGAAAATCAGGGAGTGAGTAAGAGAGAGAGAGGGAAGCTGTGAGTGAGAGAGAGAGAAATAGAAGCTGTAAGTGAGAGAGAGAGAAAGAGAAACTGTGAGTGAAAGAGAGAGAGAAGCTGTAAGTGAGAGAGAGAGAGAAGCTGTGTGTGTGTGAGAGAGAAAGAGAAGCTGTGAGTGAGAGAGAGAGAGAAAGAGAAGCTGTAAGTGAGAGAGAGAAAGAGATGCTGTGAGTAAGTGAGAGAGTGAGAAGATGTGAGTGAGTGAGAGAGAGAGAAGCTGGGAGTGAGTAAGAGAGAGTGAGAAGCTGTGAGTGAGAGAGAGAGAAAGAAAGAAAGAGAAGCTGTGAGTGAGAGAGAGTGAGAGAGAGAGAAGCTGTGAGTGAGTGAGAGAGAGAGAAGCTGTGAGTGAGAGAGAGAGAAAGAGAAGGTGTGAGTGAGAGAGAGAGAAAGAGAAGCTGGTAGTGAGAGAGAGAGAGAGAAAGAAAGAGAAGCTGTGAGTGAGAGAGAGAGAAAGAGAAGCTGCGAATGAGAGAGAGAGAAAGAGAAGCTGTGTGAGAGAGATAGAGAAAGAGAAGCTGTGAGTGAGAGAAAGAGAAGCTGTGAGTGAGAGAGAGTGAGAAAGAGAAGCTGTGAGTGAGAGAGAGAGAAAGAGAAGCTGTGAATGAGAGAGAGAGAAAGAGAAGCTGTGTGAGAGAGAGAGAAGCTGTGAGTGAGAGAGAGAGAGGAAGAGAAGCTGTGAGTGAGAGAGAGAAATAGGTGTAAGTGAGTGAGAGAGAGAAAGAGAAGCTGTCAGTGAGAGAGAGAGAGAGAAGCTGTTAGTGAGAGAGAGAGAAGCTGTGAGTGACAGAGAGAGAGAAAGAGAAGCTGTGCGTGTGATAGAGAGAGAGAAAGAGAAGCTGACCGTGAGAGAGAGAGAGAAAGAGAAGCTGTAAGTGAGAGAGAGAGAGAGAAGCTGTGTGTGTGTGAGAGAGAGAGAGAAGCTGTGAGTGAGAGAGAGAGAGAGAAAGAGAAGCTGTGAGTGAGTGAGAGAGAAAGAGATGCTGTGAGTGATTGAGTGAGAGAGTGAGAAGCTGTGAGTGAGAGAGAGAGAGAGGAGCTGGGAGTGAGTAAGAGAGAAAGAAGCTGTGAGTGAGAGAGAGAGAAAGAAAGAAAGAGAAGCTGTGAGTGAGAGAGAGTGTGAGAGAGAGAAGCTGTGAGTGAGAGAGAGAGAGAAAGAGAAGCTGTGAGTGAGAGAGAGAGAGAGAGAAAGAGAAGCTGTGAATGAGAGAGAGAGAAAAAGAAGCTGTGAGGGAGAGAGAGAGAAAGAGAAGCTGTGAGTGAGAGACAGAGAGAAAGAGAAGCTGTGAGTGAGAGAGAGAGAGAGAAAGAAAGAGAAGCTGTGAGTGAGAGAGAGAGAGAAAGAGAAGCTGTGAATGAGAGAGAGAGAAAGAGAAACTGTGAGTGAAAGAGAGAGAGAAGCTGTGAGTGAGAG
Organism: Bradypodion pumilum; assembly: GCA_035047305.1. NCBI lineage: Eukaryota > Metazoa > Chordata > Lepidosauria > Squamata > Chamaeleonidae > Bradypodion > Bradypodion pumilum. Next base: position 226,064,675 of record JAWDJD010000002.1, on the reverse strand, counting down.
AGAGAGAGAAAGAGAAGCTGTGAGTGAGAGTGAGAGAGAAAGAGAAGCTGTGTGAGTGATAGATAGAGATAAAGAGAAGCTGAGAGTGAGTGAGAGAGAGAAAGAGATGCTGTAAGGGAGAGAGAGAGAAACTGTGTGTGTGTGAGAGAGAAAGAAAAGCTGTGAGTGAGAGAGAGAGAGAGAGAAAGAGAAGCTGTGAGTGTGTGTGAGAGAGAGTGAGAAGCTGTGTGTGTGTGAGAGAGAAGCTGGGAGTGAGTAAGAGAGAGAGAGAAGCTGTGTGAGAGAGAGAGAAGCTGTGAGTGTGAGAGAGAGAGAAAGAGAAGCTGTGAGTGAGAGAGAGTGAGAGAGAGAGAAGCTGTGAGTGAGTGAGAGAGAGCAGCTGTGTGTGTGAGAGAGAGAAAGAGAAGCTGTAAGTGAGAGAGAGTGAGAAAGAGAGAAGCTGTGAGTGAGAGAGTGAGAGAAATAGAAGCTGTGAGTGAGAGAGAGAGGGAAAGAGAAGCTGTGAGTGAGTGAGAGAGAAAGAGAAGCTGTGTGTGTGAGAGAGAGAGAGAAGCTGAGAGTGAGAGAGAGAGATAATGAGAAGCTGTGAGTGAGAGATATAGACAAAGAGAAGCTGTGTGTGAGAGAGAGAGAGAACGAGAAGCTGTGAGTGAGAGAGAGAGAAATAGGTGTAAGTGAGTGAGAGAGAGAAAGAGAAGCTGTCAGTGAGAGAGAGAGAGAAGCTGTTAGTGAGAGAGAGAAGCTGTGAGTGACAGAGAGAGAGAAAGAGAAGCTGTGTGTGTGATAGAGAGAGAGAAAGAGAAGCTGAGCATGAGAGAGAGAGAGAAAGAGAAGCTGTAAGTGAGAGAGAGAGAGAAGCTGTGTGTGTGTGAGAGAGAGAAAGAGAAGCTGTGAGTGATAGAGAGAGAGAAAGAGAAGCTGTGAGTGAGAGAGAGAGAGAAAGAGATGCTGTGAGTGAGTGAGTGAGAGAGTGAGAAGCTGTGAGTGAGAGAGAGAGGAGCTGGGAGTGAGTAAGGGAGAGAGAAGCTGTGAGTGAGAGAGAGAGAAGCTGTGAGTGAGGGAGAGAGAGAAAGAGAACCTGTGAGTGAGAGAGAGAGAAAGAGAAGCTGTGAATGAGAGAGAGAGAAAAAGAAGCTGTGAGGGAGAGAGGGAGAGAGAGAGAGAAGCTGTGAGTGAGAGACAGAGAGAAAGAAAAGCTGTGAGTGAGAGAGAGAGAGAGAAAGAGAAGCTGTGAGTGAGAGAGAGAGAGAAAGAAAGAGAAGCTGTGAGTGAGAGAGAGAGAGAAAGAGAAGCTGTGAATGAGAGAGAGAAAGAGAAGCTGTGTGTGAGAGAGAGAAAGAGAAGCTGTGAGTGACAGAGAGAGAGAAAGAGAAGCTGTGAGTGAGAGAAAGAGAAGCTGTGAGTGAGAGAGAAGGAAAGAGAAGCTGTGAATGAGAGAGAGAGAAAGAGAAGCTGTGTGTGAGAGAGAGAAGCTGTGAGTGAGAGAGTGAGAGAAAGAGAAGCTGTGAGTGAGAGAGAGAGAAAGAGAAGCTGTGAGTGAGAGAGAGAGAGCAAGAGAAGCTGTGAGTGAGAGAGAGAGAAAGAGAAGCTGTGTGTGTGTGAGAGAGAGAAAGAGAAGCTGTGAGTGAGTGAGAGAGAAAGAGAAGCTGTGTGTGTGTGTGAGAGAGAAGCTGAGAGTGAGAGAGAGAGAGAGAATGAGAAGGTGTGAGTGAGAGAGAGAGACAAAGAGAAGCTGTGTGTGAGAGAGAGAGAACGAGAAGCTGTGAGTGAGAGAGAGAGAGAAAGAGAAGCTGTGAGTGAGAGAGAGAGAAAGAGAAGCTGTGAGTGAGAGAGAGGGAGGGAAGCTGTGAGTGTGTGTGAGAGAGAAAATCAGGGAGTGAGAGAGAGAGAAAGAGAAACTGTGAGTGAAAGAGAGAGAGAGAAGCTGTAAGTGAGAGAGAGAGAGAAGCTGTGTGTGTGAGAGAGAGAAAGAGAAGCTGTGAGTGAGAGAGAGAGAGAAAGAGAAGCTGTAAGTGAGAGAGAGAAAGAGATGCTGTGAGTAAGTGAGAGAGTGAGAAGATGTGAGTGAGTGAGTGAGAGAGAAGCTGGGAGTGAGTAAGAGAGAGTGAGAAGCTGTGAGTGAGAGAGAGAGAAAGAAAGAAAGAGAAGCTGTGAGTGAGAGAGAGTGAGAGAGAGAGAAGCTGTGAGTGAGTGAGAGAGAGAGAAGCTGTGAGTGAGAGAGAGAGACAAAGAGAAGGTGTGAGTGAGAGAGAGAGAAAGAGAAGCTGGTAGTGAGAGAGAGAGAGAAAGAAAGAGAAGCTGTGAGTGAGAGAGAGAGAAAGAGAAGCTGCGAATGAGAGAGAGAGAAAGAGAAGCTGTGTGAGAGAGATAGAGAAAGAGAAGCTGTGAGTGAGAGAAAGAGAAGCTGTGAGTGAGAGAGAGTGAGAAAGAGAAGCTGTGAGTGAGAGAGAGGGAAAGAGAAGCTGTGAATGAGAGAGAGAGAAAGAGAAGCTGTGTGAGAGAGAGAGAAGCTGTGAGTGAGAGAGAGAGAGGAAGAGAAGCTGTGAGTGAGAGAGAGAAATAGGTGTAAGTGAGTGAGAGAGAGAAAGAGAAGCTGTCAGTGAGAGAGAGAGAGAAGCTGTTAGTGAGAGAGAGAGAAGCTGTGAGTGACAGAGAGAGAGAAAGAGAAGCTGTGCGTGTGATAGAGAGAGAGAAAGAGAAGCTGACCGTGAGAGAGAGAGAGAAAGAGAAGCTGTAAGTGAGAAAGAGAGAGAGAGAAGCTGTGTGTGTGAGAGAGAGAAAGAGAAGCTGTGAGTGAGAGAGAGAGAGAGAAAGAGAAGCTGTGAGTGAGTGAGAGAGAAAGAGATGCTGTGAGTGATTGAGTGAGAGAGTGAGAAGCTGTGAGTGAGAGAGAGAGAGGAGCTGGGAGTGAGTAAGAGAGAAAGAAGCTGTGAGTGAGAGAGAGAGAAAGAAAGAAAGAGAAGCTGTGAGTGAGAGAGAGTGTGAGAGAGAGAAGCTGTGAGTGAGAGAGAGAGAGAAAGAGAAGCTGTGAGTGAGAGAGAGAGAGAAAGAGAAGCTGTGAATGAGAGAGAGAGAAAAAGAAGCTGTGAGGGAGAGAGAGAGAAAGAGAAGCTGTGAGTGAGAGAGAGAGAGAGAAAGAAAGAGAAGCTGTGAGTGAGAGAGAGAGAGAAAGAGAAGCTGTGAATGAGAGAGAGAGAAAGAGAAGCTGTGTGTGTGAGAGAGAGAAGCTGTGAGTGACAGAGAGAGAGAGAGAAAGAGAAGCTGTGAGTGAGAGAAAGAGAAGCGGTGAGTGAGAGAGAGAGAGAGAGAAGCTGTGAATGAGAGAGAGAGAAAGAGAAGCTGTGAGAGAGAGAGAAGCTGTGAGTGAGAGAGTGAGAGAAAGAGAAGCTGTGAGTGAGAGAGAGAGAGAGAAGCTGTGAGTGAGAGAGAGAGAGCAAGAGAAGCTGTGAGTGAGAGAGAGAAAGAGGTGTGTGTGTGTGAGAGAGAGAAAGAGAAGGTGTGAGTGAGTGAGAGAGAAAGAGAAGCTGTGTGTGTGTGAGAGAGAAGGAGAAGCTGTGAGTGAGAGAGAGAGAGAAAGAAAGAGAAGCTGTGAGTGAGAGAGAGAGAGAAAGAGAAGCTGTGAGTGAGAGAGAGGGAGAGAAGCTGTGAGTGGGTGAGAGAGAGAAAATCAGGGAGTGAGTAAGAGAGAGAGGGAAGCTGTGAGTGATTGAGAGAGAGAAATAGAAGCTGTAAGTGAGAGAGAGAAAGAGAAACTGTGAGTGAAAGAGAGAGAGAAGCTGTGAGTGAGAGAGAGAGAGAAAGAGAAGCTGTGAGTGAGAGTGAGAGAGAAAGAGAAGCTGTGTGAGTGATAGAGAGAGATAAAGAGAAGCTGAGAGTGAGTGAGAGAGAGAAAGAGATGCTGTAAGGGAGAGAGAGAGAAACTGTGTGTGTGTGTGAGAGAGAAAAAAAGCTGTGAGTGAGAGAGAGAGAGAGAAAGAGAAGCTGTGAGTGTGTGTGTGAGAGAGTGAGAAGCTGTGTGTGTGTGAGAGAGAAGCTGGGAGTGAGTAAGAGAGAGAGAGAAGCTGTGTGAGAGAGAGAAGCTGTGAGTGTGTGTGAGAAAGAAAGAGAAGCTGTGAGTGAGAGAGAGTGAGAGAGAGAGAAGCTGTGAGTGAGTGAGAGAGAGAAGCTGTGTGTGTGAGAGAGAGAAAGAGAAGCTGTAAGTGAGAGAGAGTGAGAAAGAGAGAAGCTGTGAGTGAGAGAGTGAGAGAAATAGAAGCTGTGAGTGAGAGAGAGAGGGAAAGAGAAGCTGTGAGTGAGTGAGAGAGAAAGAGAAGCTGTGTGTGTGTGTGAGAGAGAGAAGCTGAGAGTGAGAGAGAGAGATAATGAGAAGCTGTGAGTGAGAGATAGAGACAAAGAGAAGCTGTGTGTGTGAGAGAGAGAGAACGAGAAGCTGTGAGTGTGTGAGAGAGAAATAGGTGTAAGTGAGTGAGAGAGAGAAAGAGAAGCTGTCAGTGAGAGAGAGAGAGAAGCTGTTAGTGAGAGAGAGAGAAGCTGTGAGTGACAGAGAGAGAGAAAGAGAAGCTGTGTGTGTGATAGAGAGAGAGAAAGAGAAGCTGAGCGTGAGAGAGAGAGAGAAAGAGAAGCTGTAAGTGAGAGAGAGAGAGAAGCTGTGTGTGTGAGAGAGAGAGAAAGAGAAGCTGTGAGTGATAGAGAGAGAGAGAAAGAGAAGCTGTGAGTGAGAGAGAGAGAGAAAGAGATGCTGTGAGTGAGTGAGTGAGAGAGTGAGAAGCTGTGAGTGAGAGAGAGAGGAGCTGGGAGTGAGTAAGGGAGAGAGAAGCTGTGAGTGAGAGAGAGAGAAGCTGTGAGTGAGGGAGAGAGAGAAAGAGAACCTGTGAGTGAGAGAGAGAGAAAGAGAAGCTGTGAATGAGAGAGAGAGAAAAAGAAGCTGTGAGGGAGAGAGAGAGAGAGAGAGAGAAGCTGTGAGTGAGAGACAGAGAGAAAGAAAAGCTGTGAGTGAGAGAGAGAGAAAGAGAAGCTGTGAGTGAGAGAGAGAGAGAAAGAAAGAGAAGCTGTGAGTGAGAGAGAGAGAGAAAGAGAAGCTGTGAATGAGAGAGAGAAAGAGAAGCTGTGTGTGAGAGAGAGAAAGAGAAGCTGTGAGTGACAGAGAGAGAGAAAGAGAAGCTGTGAGTGAGAGAAAGAGAAGCTGTGAGTGAGAGAGAGAGAAAGAGAAGCTGTGAATGAGAGAGAGAGAAAGAGAAGCTGTGTGAGAGAGAGAGAAGCTGTGAGTGAGAGAGTGAGAGAAAGAGAAGCTGTGAGTGAGAGAGAGAGAAAGAGAAGCTGTGAGTGAGAGAGAGAGAGCAAGAGAAGCTGTGAGTGAGAGAGAGAGAAAGAGAAGCTGTGTGTGTGTGTGAGAGAGAAAGAGAAGCTGTGAGTGAGTGAGAGAGAAAGAGAAGCTGTGTGTGTGTGAGAGAGAGAAGCTGAGAGTGAGAGAGAGAGAGAGAATGAGAAGGTGTGAGTGAGAGAGAGAGACAAAGAGAAGCTGTGTGTGAGAGAGAGAGAACGAGAAGCTGTGAGTGAGAGAGAGAGAGAAAGAGAAGCTGTGAGTGAGAGAGAGAGAGAAAGAGAAGCTGTGAGTGAGAGAGAGGGAGGGAAGCTGTGAGTGTGTGTGAGAGAGAAAATCAGGGAGTGAGAGAGAGAGAAAGAGAAACTGTGAGTGAAAGAGAGAGAGAGAAGCTGTAAGTGAGAGAGAGAGAGAAGCTGTGTGTGTGTGAGAGAGAAAGAGAAGCTGTGAGTGAGAGAGAGAGAGAAAGAGAAGCTGTAAGTGAGAGAGAGAAAGAGATGCTGTGAGTAAGTGAGAGAGTGAGAAGATGTGAGTGAGTGAGTGAGAGAGAAGCTGGGAGTGAGTAAGAGAGAGAGAGAAGCTGTGAGTGAGAGAGAGAGAAAGAAAGAAAGAGAAGCTGTGAGTGAGAGAGAGTGAGAGAGAGAGAAGCTGTGAGTGAGTGAGAGAGAGAGAGAGAAGTTGTGAGTGAGAGAGAAAGAGAAAGAGCTGTGAGAGAGAGAGAGAAAGAGAAGGTGTGAGTGAGAGAGAGAGAGAAAGAGAAGCTGTGAGTGAGAGAGAGAAAGAAAGAGAAGCTGTGAGTGAGAGAGAGAGAGAAAGAGAAGCTGTGAATGAGAGAGAGAAAGAGAAGCTGTGTGTGAGAGAGAGAAAGAGAAGCTGTGAGTGAGTGAAAGAGAAGCTGTGAGTGAGAGAGAGTGAGAAAGAGAAGCTGTGAGTGAGAGAGAGAGAGAAAGAGAAGCTGTGAATGAGAGAGAGAGAAAGAGAAGCTGTGAGAGAGAGAGAGAAGCTGTGAGTGAGAGAGAGAGAGAAAGAGAAGCTGTGAGTGAGAGAGAGAAATAGGTGTAAGTGAGTGAGAGAGAGAAAGAGAAGCTGTCAGTGAGAGAGAGAGAGAGAAGCTGTTAGTGAGAGAGAGAGAAGCTGTGAGTGACAGAGAGAGAGAAAGAGAAGCTGTGTGTGTGATAGAGAGAGAGAAAGAGAAGCTGAGCGTGAGAGAGAGAGAAAGAGAAGCTGTAAGTGAGAGAGAGAGAGAGAAGCTGTGAGTGAGAGAGAGATAGAGAAAGAGAAGCTGTGAGTGAGTGAGAGAGAAAGAGATGCTGTGAGTGATTGAGTGAGAGAGTGAGAAGCTGTGAGTGAGAGAGAGAGAGAGGAGCTGGGAGTGAGTAAGAGAGAGAGAAGCTGTGAGTGAGAGAGAGAGAAAGAAAGAAAGAGAAGCTGTGAGTGAGAGAGAGTGAGAGAGAGAGAAGCTGTGAGTGAGAGAGAGAGAGAAAGAGAAGTTGTGAGTGAGAGAGAGAGAGAAAGAGAAGCTGTGAATGAGAGAGAGAGAAAAAGAAGCTGTGAGGGAGAGAGAGAGAGAAAGAGAAGCTGTGAGTGAGAGACAGAGAGAAAGAGAAGCTGTGAGTGAGAGAGAGAGAGAGAAAGAGAAGCTGTGAGTGAGAGAGAGAGAGAGAAAGAAAGAGAAGCTGTGAGTGAGAGAGAGAGAGAAAGAGAAGCTGTGAATGAGAGAGAGAGAAAGAGAAGCTGTGTGTGAGAGAGAGAGAAGCTGTGAGTGACAGATAGAGAGAGAAAGAGAAGTTGTGAGTGAGAGAAAGAGAAGCTGTAAGAGAGAGAGAGAGAGAAAGAGAAGCTGTGAATGAGAGAGAGAGAAAGAGAAGCTGTGAGAGAGAGAGAAGCTGTGAGTGAGAGTGAGAGAAAGAGAAGCTGTGAGTGAGAGAGAGATAGAGAGAAGCTGTTGGTGAGAGAGAGAGAGCAAGAGAAGCTGTGAGTGAGAGAGAGAAAGAGAAGGTGTGTGTGTGTGTGAGAGAGAAAGAGAAGCTGTGAGTGAGTGAGAGAGAAAGAGAAGCTGTGTGTGTGTGTGAGAGAGAGAAGCTGAGAGTGAGAGAGAGAATGAGAAGGTGTGAGTGTGAGAGAGACAAAGAGAAGCTGTGTGTGTGAGAGAGAGAAGGAGAAGCTGTGAGTGAGAGAGAGAGAGAAAGAGAAGCTGTGAGTGAGAGAGAGAGAGAAAGAGAAGCTGTGAGTGAGAGAGAGGGAGAGAAGCTGTGAGTGTGTGAGAGAGAGAAAACCAGGGAGTGAGTAAGAGAGAGAGGGAAGCTGTGAGTGATTGAGAGAGAGAAATAGAAGCTGTAAGTGAGAGAGAGAAAGAGAAACTGTGAGTGAAAGAGAGAGAAGCTGTGAGTGAGAGAGAGAGAGAAAGAGAAGCTGTGAGTGAGAGTGAGAGAGAAAGAGAAGCTGTGTGAGTGATAGAGAGAGATAAAGAGAAGCTGAGAGTGAGTGAGAGAGAGAAAGAGATGCTGTAAGGGAGAGAGAGAGAAGCTGTGTGTGTGAGAGAGAGAAAGAAAAGCTGGGAGTGAGAGAGAGAGAGAGAAAGAGAAGCTGTGAGTGTGTGTGAGAGAGAGTGAGAAGCTGTGTGTGTGAGAGGGAGAAGCTGGGAGTGAGTAAGAGAGAGAGACGCTGTGAGAGAGAGAGAGAAGCTGTGAGTGTGAGAGAGAGAGAAAGAGAATCTGTGAGTGAGAGAGAGTGAGAGTGAGAGAAGCTGTGAGTGAGTGAGAGAGAGAAGCTGTGTGTGTGTGAGAGAGAAAGAGAAGCTGTATGTGAGAGAGAGTGAGAAAGAGAGAAGCTGTGAGTGAGAGAGTGAGAGAAATAGAAGCTGTGAGTGAGAGAGAGAGGGAAAGAGAAGCTGTGAGTGAGTGAGAGAGAAAGAGAAGCTGTGTGTGTGTGAGAGAGTGAGAAGCTGTGAGTGAGAGAGAGTGAGAGAGAAAGAGAAGCTGTGAGTGAGAGAGAGAAAGAGAGAGAGAGAAGCTGTGTGTGAGAGAGAGAGAACGAGAAGCTGTGAGTGAGTGAGAGAGAGAAAGAGAAGCTGTGAGTGAGAGAGAGAGAGAAAGAGAAGCTGTGAGTGAGAGGGAGGGAGAGAAGCTGTGAGTGTGTGAGAGACAGAAAATCAGGGAGTGAGTAAGAGAGAGAGAGGGAAGCTGTGAGTGAGAGAGAGAGAGAAAGAGAAACTGTGAGTGAAAGAGAGAGAGAGAAGCTGTGAGTGAGAGAGAGAGAGAGAAAGAAAGAGAAGGTGTGAGTGAGAGCGAGAGAGAAAGAGAAGCTGTGTGGGTGATAGAGAGAGAGAAAGAGAAGCTGAGAGTGAGAGAGAGAGAGAAAGAGATGCTGTAAGTGAGAGAGAGAGAAGCTGTTTGTGAGAGAGAGAGAAAGAGAAGCTGTGAGTGAGAGAGAGAGAGAGAGAAAGAGAAGCTGTGAGTGAGAGAGAGAGAGAGTGAGAAGCTGTGTGTTTGAGAGAGAGAGAAGCTGGGAGTGAGTAAGAGAGAGAGAGAGAAGCTGTGTGAGAGAGAAGCTGTGAGTGAGAGAGAGAGAAAGAGAAGCTGTGAGTGAGAGAGAGTGAGAGAGAAAGAGAAGCTGTGAGTGAGAGAGAGAAAGAGAGAGAGAGAAGCTGTGAGTGAGAGAGAGAGAGAGAAAGAGAGGCTGTGTGTGAGAGAGAGAAAGAGAAGTTGTGAGTGAGAGAGAGAGAGAAAGAGAAGCTGTGAATGAGAGAGAGAAAAAAGAAGCTGTGAGGGAGAGAGAGAGAGAAAGAGAAGCTGTGAGTGAGAGACAGAGAGAAAGAGAAGCTGTGAGTGAGAGAGAGAGAGAGAAAGAGAAGCTGTGAGTGAGAGAGAGAGAGAGAAAGAAAGAGAAGCTGTGAGTGAGAGAGAGAGAGAAAGAGAAGCTGTGAATGAGAGAGAGAGAAAGAGAAGCTGTGTGTGAGAGAGAGAGAAGCTGTGAGTGACAGATAGAGAGAGAAAGAGAAGTTGTGAGTGAGAGAAAGAGAAGCTGTGAGAGAGAGAGAGAGAGAAAGAGAAGCTGTGAATGAGAGAGAGAGAAAGAGAAGCTGTGAGAGAGAGAGAAGCTGTGAGTGAGAGTGAGAGAAAGAGAAGCTGTGAGTGAGAGAGAGATAGAGAGAAGCTGTTGGTGAGAGAGAGAGAGTAAGAGAAGCTGTGAGTGAGAGAGAGAAAGAGAAGGTGTGTGTGTGTGTGAGAGAGAAAGAGAAGCTGTGAGTGAGTGAGAGAGAAAGAGAAGCTGTGTGTGTGTGAGAGAGAGAGAAGCTGAGAGTGAGAGAGAGAGAATGAGAAGGTGTGAGTGTGAGAGAGACAAAGAGAAGCTGTGTGTGTGAGAGAGAGAAGGAGAAGCTGTGAGTGAGAGAGAGAGAGAAAGAGAAGCTGTGAGTGAGAGAGAGAGAGAAAGAGAAGCTGTGAGTGAGAGAGAGGGAGAGAAGCTGTGAGTGTGTGAGAGAGAGAAAACCAGGGAGTGAGTAAGAGAGAGAGGGAAGCTGTGAGTGATTGAGAGAGAGAAATAGAAGCTGTAAGTGAGAGAGAGAAAGAGAAACTGTGAGTGAAAGAGAGAGAAGCTGTGAGTGAGAGAGAGAGAGATAGAGAAGCTGTGAGTGAGAGTGAGAGAGAAAGAGAAGCTGTGTGAGTGATAGAGAGAGATAAAGAGAAGCTGAGAGTGAGTGAGAGAGAGAAAGAGATGCTGCAAGGGAGAGAGAGAGAAGCTGTGTGTGTGAGAGAGAGAAAGAAAAGCTGTGAGTGAGAGAGAGAGAGAGAAAGAGAAGCTGTGAGTGTGTGTGAGAGAGAGTGAGAAGCTGTGTGTGTGAGAGAGAGAAGCTGGGAGTGAGTAAGAGAGAGAGAGACGCTGTGAGAGAGAGAGAGAAGCTGTGAGTGTGAGAGAGAGAGAAAGAGAATCTGTGAGTGAGAGAGAGTGAGAGTGAGAGAAGCTGTGAGTGAGTGAGAGAGAGAAGCTGTGTGTGTGTGAGAGAGAAAGAGAAGCTGTATGTGAGAGAGAGTGAGAAAGAGAGAAGCTGTGAGTGAGAGAGTGAGAGAAATAGAAGCTGTGAGTGAGAGAGAGAGGGAAAGAGAAGCTGTGAGTGAGTGAGAGAGAAAGAGAAGCTGTGTGTGTGTGAGAGAGTGAGAAGCTGAGAGTGAGAGAGAGAAATAATGAGAAGCTGTTAGTGAGAGATAGAGACAAAGAGAAGCTGTGTGTGAGAGAGAGAGAACGAGAAGCTGTGAGTGAGTGAGAGAGAGAAAGAGAAGCTGTGAGTGAGAGAGAGAGAGAAAGAGAAGCTGTGAGTGAGAGGGAGGGAGAGAAGCTGTGAGTGTGTGAGAGACAGAAAATCAGGGAGTGAGTAAGAGAGAGAGAGGGAAGCTGTGAGTGAGAGAGAGAGAGAAAGAGAAACTGTGAGTGAAAGAGAGAGAGAGAAGCTGTGAGTGAGAGAGAGAGAGAAAGAAAGAGAAGGTGTGAGTGAGAGCGAGAGAGAAAGAGAAGCTGTGTGGGTGATAGAGAGAGAGAAAGAGAAGCTGAGAGTGAGAGAGAGAGAGAAAGAGATGCTGTAAGTGAGAGAGAGAGAAGCTGTTTGTGAGAGAGAGAGAAAGAGAAGCTGTGAGTGAGAGAGAGAGAGAGAGAAAGAGAAGCTGTGAGTGAGAGAGAGAGAGAGTGAGAAGCTGTGTGTTTGAGAGAGAGAGAAGCTGGGAGTGAGTAAGAGAGAGAGAGAGAAGCTGTGAGAGAGAGAAGCTGTGAGTGAGAGAGAGAGAAAGATAAGCTGTGAGTGAGAGAGAGTGAGAGAGAAAGAGAAGCTGTGAGTGAGAGAGAGAAAGAGAGAGAGAGAAGCTGTGAGTGAGAGAGAGAGAGAGAAAGAGAGGCTGTGTGTGAGAGAGAGAAAGAGAAGCTGTGAGTGAGAGAGAGAGAGAGAGAAGCTGTGAGTGAGAGAGAGAAGCTGTGAGTGAGTGAGAGAGAGAGAATTTGGGAGTGAGTACGAGAGAGAGAGAGAAGCTGTGAGTGAGAGAGAGAGAAATAGAAGCTGTAAGTGAGAGAGAGAAGCTGTGTGTGTGAGAGAGAGAGAAGCTGTGAGAGAGAGAGAGAGAAAGAGAAGCTGTGAGTGAGAGAGAGAGAGAAAGAATCTGTGTGTGTGTGAGAGAGAAAGAGAAGCTGAGTGACAGAGAGAGACAGAGAAGCTGTGAGTGAGAGAGAGAGAAAAAGAAGCTGTGTGTGTGTGAGAGAGAAAGAGAATCTGTGAGTGAGAGAGAGAGAAAGAGAAGCTGTGAGTAACAGAGAGAGAGAAAGAGAAGCTATGAGTGAGTGAGTGAGAGAGAGAGAAGCTGTGAGTGAGTGAGTGAGAGAGAGAGAAGCTGTGAGTGAGAGAGAGAGAAAGAAGCTGTAGGTGAGAGAGAGAAAAAGAAGTTGTGAGTGAGAGAGAGAGAGAGAGAGAAGCTGTGAGTGAGAGAGAGAAGAAGCTGTGAGTGAGAGAGAGAGAGAAGTTGTGAGTGAGAGAGAGAGAGAGAAGCTGTGTGTGTGTGAGAGAGAGAAAGAGAAGCTGTGAGTGAGTAAGAGAGAAAGAGAAGCTGTGTCAGAGAGAGAGAGAAAGAGAAGCTGAGAGTGAGAGAGAGAGAATGAGAAGCTGTGAGTGAGTGAGAGAGTGAGAAGCTGTGAGTGAGAGAGAGAGAAGCTGGGAGTGAGTAAGAGAGAGAGAAGCTGTGAATGAGAGAGAGAGAGAGAAACAGAAGCTGAGAGTGAGAGAGAGAGAGAAAGAGAAGCTGTAAGTGAGAGACAGAGAGAGAAGCTGTGTGTGTGAGAGAGAGAAAGAGAAGCTGTGAGTGAGAGAGAGAGAGAAAGAGAAGCTGTGAGTGAGAGGGAGAGAAAGAGATGCTGTGAGTGAGTGAGTGAGAGAGTGAGAAGCTGTGAGTGAGTGAGAGAGAGAGAAGCTGAGAGTGTGAGAGAGAGAATGAGAAGGTGTGAGTGAGAGAGAGAGAGAGAGAAAGAGAAGCTGTGAGTGAGAGAGAGAGAGAAAGAGAAGCTGTGTGAGTGATAGAGAGAGAGAAAGAGAAGCTGAGAGTGAGAGAGAGAGAGAAAGAGATGCTGTAAGTGAGAGAGAGAGAAGCTGTGTGTGTGAGAGAGAGAAAGAGAAGCTGTGAGTGAGAGAGAGAGAGAATGAGAAGCTGTGAGTGAGAGAGAGAGAGTGAGAAGCTGTGTGTGTGAGAGAGAGAGAAGCTGGGAGTGAGTAAGAGAGAGAGAGAAGCTGTGTGTGTAAGAGAGAGAAGCTGTGAGTGAGAGAGAGAAAGAAAGAGAAGCTGTGAGTGAGAGAGAGTGAGAGAGAAAGAGAAGCTGTGACTGAGAGAGAAAGAGAGAGAGAAGCTGTGAGTAAGAGAGAGAGAGAGAAAGAGAAGCTGTGTGTGTGAGAGAGAGAAAGAGAAGCTGTGAGTGAGAGAGAGAGAGAGAAGCTGTGAGTGTGTGTGAGAGAGAGAAGCTGTGAGTGAGAGAGAGAGAAGCTGTGAGTGAGTGAGAGAGAGAGAATCAAGGAGTGAGTAAGAGAGAGAGAAGCTGTGAGTGAGAGAGAGAGAGAAATAGAAGCTGTAAGTGAGAGAGAGCTGTGTGTGTGTGAGAGAGAGAGAAGCTGTGAGTGAGAGAGAGAGAGAGAAAGAGAAGCTGTGAGTGTGTGTGTGAGAGAGAAAGAAGCTGTGTGTGTGATAGAGAGAGAGAAAGAGAAGCTGTAAGTGAGAGAGAGAGAAAGAGAAACTGTGAGTGAAAGAGAGAGAGAGAAGCTGTGAGTGAGAGAGAGAGAGAGAGAAAGAGAAGCTGTGAGTGAGAGTGAGAGAGAAAGAGAAGCTGTGTGAGTGATAGAGAGAGAGAAAGAGAAGCTGAGAGTGAGAGAGAGAGAGAAAGAGATGCTGTAAGTGAGAGAGAGAGAGAAAGAGAAGCTGTGAGAGAGAGAGAGTGAGAAGCTGTGTGTGTGTGAGAGAGAGAAGCTGGGAGTGAGTAAGAAGGAGAGAAGCTGTGTGTGTGAGAGAGAAGCTGTGAGTGAGAGAGAGTGAGAGAGAAAGAGAAGCTGTGAGTGAGAGAGAAAGAGAGAGAGAGAAGCTGTGAGTAAGAGAGAGAGAGAGAAAGAAAGAGAAGCTTTGTGTGTGAGAGAGAGAAAGAGAAGCTGTGAGTGAGAGAGAGAGAGAAGCTGTGAGTGAGTGAGAGAGAGAGAATCAAGGAGTGAGTAAGAGAGAGAGAAGCTGTGAGTGAGTGAGAGAGAGAAATAGAAGCTGTAAGTGAGAGAGAGAGAAGCTGTGTGTGTGTGTGAGAGAGAGAAGCTGTGAGTGAGAGAGAGAGAGAAAGAGAAGCTGTGAGTGAGAGAGAGGGAGATAAGCTGTGAGTGTGTGAGAGAGAGAAAATCAGGGAGTGAGTAAGAGAGAGAGAGGGAAGCTGTGAGTGAGAGAGAGAGAAATAGAAGCTGTAAGTGAGAGAGAGAGAAAGAGAAACTGTGAGTGAAAGAGAGAGAGAGAAGCTGTAAGTGAGAGAGAGAGAGAAGCTGTGTGTGTGTGAGAGAGAAAGAGAAGCTGTAAGTGAGAGAGAGAAAGAGATGCTGTGAGTAAGTGAGAGAGTGAGAAGATGTGAGTGAGTGAGAGAGAGAGAAGCTGGGAGTGAGTAAGAGAGAGTGAGAAGCTGTGAGTGAGAGAGAGAGAAAGAAAGAAAGAGAAGCTGTGAGTGAGAGAGAGTGAGAGAGAGAGAAGCTGTGAGTGAGTGAGAGAGAGAGATGCTGTGAGTGAGAGAGAGAGAAAGAGAAGGTGTGAATGAGAGAGAGAGAAAGAGAAGCTGGTAGTGAGAGAGAGAGAGAGAAAGAAAGAGAAGCTGTGAGTGAGAGAGAGAGAAAGAGAAGCTGCGAATGAGAGAGAGAGAAAGAGAAGCTGTGTGAGAGAGATAGAGAAAGAGAAGCTGTGAGTGAGAGAAAGAGAAGCTGTGAGTGAGAGAGAGTGAGAAAGAGAAGCTGTGAGTGAGAGAGAGAGAGAAAGAGAAGCTGTGAATGAGAGAGAGAGAAAGAGAAGCTGTGTGAGAGAGAGAGAAGCTGTGAGTGAGAGAGAGAGAGGAAGAGAAGCTGTGAGTGAGGGAGAGAAATAGGTGTAAGTGAGTGAGAGAGAGAAAGAGAAGCTGTCAGTGAGAGAGAGAGAGAGAAGCTGTTAGTGAGAGAGAGAGAAGCTGTGAGTGACAGAGAGAGAGAAAGAGAAGCTGTGCGTGTGATAGAGAGAGAGAAAGAGAAGCTGACCGTGAGAGAGAGAGAGAAAGAGAAGCTGTAAGTGAGAGAGAGAGAGAGAGAGAAGCTGTGTGAGAGAGAGAGAGAGAGAAGCTGTGAGTGAGAGAGAGAGAGAGAAAGAGAAGCTGTGAGTGAGTGAGAGAGAAAGAGATGCTGTGAGTGATTGAGTGAGAGAGTGAGAAGCTGTGAGTGAGAGAGAGAGAGGAGCTGGGAGTGAGTAAGAGAGAAAGAAGCTGTGAGTGAGAGAGAGAGAAAGAAAGAAAGAGAAGCTGTGAGTGAGAGAGAGTGTGAGAGAGAGAAGCTGTGAGTGAGAGAGAGAGAGAAAGAGAAGCTGTGAGTGAGAGAGAGAGAGAAAGAGAAGCTGTGAATGAGAGAGAGAGAAAAAGAAGCTGTGAGGGAGAGAGAGAGAAAGAGAAGCTGTGAGTGAGAGACAGAGAGAAAGAGAAGCTGTGAGTGAGAGAGAGAGAGAGAAAGAAAGAGAAGCTGTGAGTGAGAGAGAGAGAAAGAGAAGCTGTGAATGAGAGAGAGAGAAAGAGAAGCTGTGTGTGAGAGAGAGAGAAGCTGTGAGTGACAGAGAGAGAGAGAGAAAGAGAAGCTGTGAGTGAGAGAAAGAGAAGCGGTGAGTGAGAGAGAGAGAGAGAGAGAAGCTGTGAATGAGAGAGAGAGAAAGAGAAGCTGTGAGAGAGAGAGAAGCTGTGAGTGAGAGAGTGAGAGAAAGAGAAGCTGTGAGTGAGAGAGAGAGAGAGAAGCTGTGAGTGAGAGAGAGAGAGAAAGAGAAGCTGTGAGTGAGAGAGAGAAAGAGGTGTGTGTGTGTGAGAGAGAGAAAGAGAAGGTGTGAGTGAGTGAGAGAGAAAGAGAAGCTGTGTGTGTGTGAGAGAGAAGGAGAAGCTGTGAGTGAGAGAGAGAGAGAAAGAAAGAGAAGCTGTGAGTGAGAGAGAGAGAGAAAGAGAAGCTGTGAGTGAGAGAGAGGGAGAGAAGCTGTGAGTGGGTGAGAGAGAGAAAATCAGGGAGTGAGTAAGAGAGAGGGAAGCTGTGAGTGATTGAGAGAGAGAAATAGAAGCTGTAAGTGAGAGAGAGAAAGAGAAACTGTGAGTGAAAGAGAGAGAGAAGCTGTGAGTGAGAGAGAGAGAGAAAGAGAAGCTGTGAGTGAGAGTGAGAGAGAAAGAGAAGCTGTGTGAGTGATAGAGAGAGATAAAGAGAAGCTGTAAGTGAGAGAGAGAAAGAGATGCTGTGAGTAAGTGAGAGAGTGAGAAGATGTGAGTGAGTGAGAGAGAGAGAAGCTGGGAGTGAGTAAGAGAGAGTGAGAAGCTGTGAGTGAGAGAGAGAGAAAGAAAGAAAGAGAAGCTGTGAGTGAGAGAGAGTGAGAGAGAGAAGCTGTGAGTGAGTGAGAGAGAGAGAAGCTGTGAGTGAGAGAGAGAGAGAGAAAGAGAAGGTGTGAGTGAGAGAGAGAGAAAGAGAAGCTGGTAGTGAGAGAGAGAGAGAGAAAGAAAGAGAAGCTGTGAGTGAGAGAGAGAGAAAGAGAAGCTGCGAATGAGAGAGAGAGAAAGAGAAGCTGTGTGAGAGAGATAGAGAAAGAGAAGCTGTGAGTGAGAGAAAGAGAAGCTGTGAGTGAGAGAGAGTGAGAAAGAGAAGCTGTGAGTGAGAGAGAGAGAAAGAGAAGCTGTGAATGAGAGAGAGAGAAAGAGAAGCTGTGAGTGAGAGAAAGAGAAGCTGTGAGTGAGAGAGAGAGAGAAAGAGAAGCTGTGAATGAGAGAGAAAGAGAAGCTGTGAGAGAGAGAGAGAAGCTGTGTGTGAGAGAGTGAGAGAAAGAGAAGCTGTGAGTGAGAGAGAGAGAAAGAGAAGCTGTGAGTGAGAGAGAGAGAGCAAGAGAAGCTGTGAGTGAGAGAGAGAGAAAGAGAAGCTGTGAGTGAGTGAGAGAGAAAGAGAAGCTGTGTGTGTGTGTGAGAGAGAGAAGCTGAGAGTGAGAGAGAGAGAGAATGAGAAGGTGTGAGTGAGAGAGAGAGACAAAGAGAAGCTGTGTGAGAGAGAGAGAACGAGAAGCTGTGAGTGAGAGAGAGAGAGAGAAAGAGAAGCTGTGAGTAAGAGAGAGGGAGATAAGCTGTGAGTGTGTGAGAGAGAGAAAATCAGGGAGTGAGTAAGAGAGAGAGAGGGAAGCTGTGAGTGAGAGAGAGAGAAATAGAAGCTGTAAGTGAGAGAGAGAGAAAGAGAAACTGTGAGTGAAAGAGAGAGAGAAGCTGTAAGTGAGAGAGAGAGAGAAGCTGTGTGTGTGTGAGAGAGAAAGAGAAGCTGTGAGTGAGAGAGAGAGAGAAAGAGAAGCTGTAAGTGAGAGAGAGAAAGAGATGCTGTGAGTAAGTGAGAGAGTGAGAAGATGTGAGTGAGTGAGAGAGAGAGAAGCTGGGAGTGAGTAAGAGAGAGTGAGAAGCTGTGAGTGAGAGAGAGAGAAAGAAAGAAAGAGAAGCTGTGAGTGAGAGAGAGTGAGAGAGAGAAGCTGTGAGTGAGTGAGAGAGAGAGAAGCTGTGAGTGAGAGAGAGAGAAAGAGAAGGTGTGAGTGAGAGAGAGAGAAAGAGAAGCTGGTAGTGAGAGAGAGAGAGAAAGAAAGAGAAGCTGTGAGTGAGAGAGAGAGAAAGAGAAGCTGCGAATGAGAGAGAGAGAAAGAGAAGCTGTGTGAGAGAGATAGAGAAAGAGAAGCTGTGAGTGAGAGAAAGAGAAGCTGTGAGTGAGAGAGAGTGAGAAAGAGAAGCTGTGAGTGAGAGAGAGAGAAAGAGAAGCTGTGAATGAGAGAGAGAGAAAGAGAAGCTGTGTGAGAGAGAGAGAAGCTGTGAGTGAGAGAGAGAGAGGAAGAGAAGCTGTGAGTGAGAGAGAGAAATAGGTGTAAGTGAGTGAGAGAGAGAAAGAGAAGCTGTCAGTGAGAGAGAGAGAGAGAAGCTGTTAGTGAGAGAGAGAGAAGCTGTGAGTGACAGAGAGAGAGAAAGAGAAGCTGTGCGTGTGATAGAGAGAGAGAAAGAGAAGCTGACCGTGAGAGAGAGAGAGAAAGAGAAGCTGTAAGTGAGAGAGAGAGAGAGAAGCTGTGTGTGAGAGAGAGAGAGAGAGAAGCTGTGAGTGAGAGAGAGAGAGAAAGAGAAGCTGTGAGTGAGTGAGAGAGAAAGAGATGCTGTGAGTGATTGAGTGAGAGAGTGAGAAGCTGTGAGTGAGAGAGAGAGAGAGGAGCTGGGAGTGAGTAAGAGAGAAAGAAGCTGTGAGTGAGAGAGAGAGAAAGAAAGAAAGAGAAGCTGTGAGTGAGAGAGAGTGTGAGAGAGAGAAGCTGTGAGTGAGAGAGAGAGAAAGAGAAGCTGTGAGTGAGAGAGAGAGAGAAAGAGAAGCTGTGAATGAGAGAGAGAGAAAAAGAAGCTGTGAGGGAGAGAGAGAGAAAGAGAAGCTGTGAGTGAGAGACAGAGAGAAAGAGAAGCTGTGAGTGAGAGAGAGAGAGAGAAAGAAAGAGAAGCTGTGAGTGAGAGAGAGAGAGAAAGAGAAGCTGTGAATGAGAGAGAGAGAAAGAGAAGCTGTGTGTGAGAGAGAGAGAAGCTGTGAGTGACAGAGAGAGAGAGAAAGAGAAGCTGTGAGTGAGAGAAAGAGAAGCGGTGAGTGAGAGAGAGAGAGAGAAGCTGTGAATGAGAGAGAGAGAAAGAGAAGCTGTGAGAGAGAGAGAAGCTGTGAGTGAGAGTGAGAGAAAGAGAAGCTGTGAGTGAGAGAGAGAGAGAGAAGCTGTGAGTGAGAGAGAGAGAGCAAGAGAAGCTGTGAGTGAGAGAGAGAAAGAGGTGTGTGTGTGTGAGAGAGAGAAAGAGAAGGTGTGAGTGAGTGAGAGAGAAAGAGAAGCTGTGTGTGTGAGAGAGAGAAGGAGAAGCTGTGAGTGAGAGAGAGAGAGAAAGAAAGAGAAGCTGTGAGTGAGAGAGAGAGAGAAAGAGAAGCTGTGAGTGAGAGAGAGGGAGAGAAGCTGTGAGTGGGTGAGAGAGAGAAAATCAGGGTGAGTAAGAGAGAGAGGGAAGCTGTGAGTGATTGAGAGAGAGAAATAGAAGCTGTAAGTGAGAGAGAGAAAGAGAAACTGTGAGTGAAAGAGAGAGAGAAGCTGTGAGTGAGAGAGAGAGAGAAAGAGAAGCTGTGAGTGAGAGTGAGAGAGAAAGAGAAGCTGTGTGAGTGATAGAGAGAGATAAAGAGAAGCTGAGAGTGAGTGAGAGAGAGAAAGAGATGCTGTAAGGGAGAGAGAGAGAAACTGTGTGTGTGTGAGAGAGAAAGAAAAGCTGTGAGTGAGAGAGAGAGAGAGAGAAAGAGAAGCTGTGAGTGTGTGTGAGAGAGAGTGAGAAGCTGTGTGTGTGTGAGAGAGAAGCTGGGAGTGAGTAAGAGAGAGAGAGAAGCTGTGTGAGAGAGAGAGAAGCTGTGAGTGTGAGAGAGAGAGAAAGAGAAGCTGTGAGTGAGAGAGAGTGAGAGAGAGAGAAGCTGTGAGTGAGTGAGAGAGAGAAGCTGTGTGTGTGAGAGAGAGAAAGAGAAGCTGTAAGTGAGAGAGAGTGAGAAAGAGAGAAGCTGTGAGTGAGAGAGTGAGAGAAATAGAAGCTGTGAGTGAGAGAGAGAGGGAAAGAGAAGCTGTGAGTGAGTGAGAGAGAAAGAGAAGCTGTGTGTGTGTGAGAGAGAGAGAAGCTGAGAGTGAGAGAGAGAGATAATGAGAAGCTGTGAGTGAGAGATAGAGACAAAGAGAAGCTGTGTGTGAGAGAGAGAGAGAACGAGAAGCTGTGAGTGAGAGAGAGAGAAATAGGTGTAAGTGAGTGAGAGAGAGAAAGAGAAGCTGTCAGTGAGAGAGAGAGAGAAGCTGTTAGTGAGAGAGAGAGAAGCTGTGAGTGACAGAGAGAGAGAAAGAGAAGCTGTGTGTGTGATAGAGAGAGAGAAAGAGAAGCTGAGCATGAGAGAGAGAGAGAAAGAGAAGCTGTAAGTGAGAGAGAGAGAGAAGCTGTGTGTGTGAGAGAGAGAGAAAGAGAAGCTGTGAGTGATAGAGAGAGAGAGAAAGAGAAGCTGTGAGTGAGAGAGAGAGAGAAAGAGATGCTGTGAGTGAGTGAGTGAGAGAGTGAGAAGCTGTGAGTGAGAGAGAGAGGAGCTGGGAGTGAGTAAGGGAGAGAGAAGCTGTGAGTGAGAGAGAGAGAAGCTGTGAGTGAGGGAGAGAGAGAAAGAGAACCTGTGAGTGAGAGAGAGAGAAAGAGAAGCTGTGAATGAGAGAGAGAGAAAAAGAAGCTGTGAGGGAGAGAGGGAGAGAGAGAGAGAAGCTGTGAGTGAGAGACAGAGAGAAAGAAAAGCTGTGAGTGAGAGAGAGAGAGAAAGAGAAGCTGTGAGTGAGAGAGAGAGAGAAAGAAAGAGAAGCTGTGAGTGAGAGAGAGAGAGAAAGAGAAGCTGTGAATGAGAGAGAGAAAAAGAAGCTGTGTGTGAGAGAGAGAAAGAGAAGCTGTGAGTGACAGAGAGAGAGAAAGAGAAGCTGTGAGTGAGAGAAAGAGAAGCTGTGAGTGAGAGAGAAGGAAAGAGAAGCTGTGAATGAGAGAGAGAGAAAGAGAAGCTGTGTGTGAGAGAGAGAAGCTGTGAGTGAGAGAGTGAGAGAAAGAGAAGCTGTGAGTGAGAGAGAGAGAAAGAGAAGCTGTGAGTGAGAGAGAGAGAGCAAGAGAAGCTGTGAGTGAGAGAGAGAGAAAGAGAAGCTGTGTGTGTGTGAGAGAGAGAAAGAGAAGCTGTGAGTGAGTGAGAGAGAAAGAGAAGCTGTGTGTGTGTGTGAGAGAGAAGCTGAGAGTGAGAGAGAGAGAGAGAATGAGAAGGTGTGAGTGAGAGAGAGAGACAAAGAGAAGCTGTGTGTGAGAGAGAGAGAACGAGAAGCTGTGAGTGAGAGAGAGAGAGAAAGAGAAGCTGTGAGTGAGAGAGAGAGAAAGAGAAGCTGTGAGTGAGAGAGAGGGAGGGAAGCTGTGAGTGTGTGTGAGAGAGAAAATCAGGGAGTGAGAGAGAGAGAAAGAGAAACTGTGAGTGAAAGAGAGAGAGAGAAGCTGTAAGTGAGAGAGAGAGAGAAGCTGTGTGTGTGAGAGAGAGAAAGAGAAGCTGTGAGTGAGAGAGAGAGAGAAAGAGAAGCTGTAAGTGAGAGAGAGAAAGAGATGCTGTGAGTAAGTGAGAGAGTGAGAAGATGTGAGTGAGTGAGTGAGAGAGAAGCTGGGAGTGAGTAAGAGAGAGTGAGAAGCTGTGAGTGAGAGAGAGAGAAAGAAAGAAAGAGAAGCTGTGAGTGAGAGAGAGTGAGAGAGAGAGAAGCTGTGAGTGAGTGAGAGAGAGAGAAGCTGTGAGTGAGAGAGAGAGACAAAGAGAAGGTGTGAGTGAGAGAGAGAGAAAGAGAAGCTGGTAGTGAGAGAGAGAGAGAAAGAAAGAGAAGCTGTGAGTGAGAGAGAGAGAAAGAGAAGCTGCGAATGAGAGAGAGAGAAAGAGAAGCTGTGTGAGAGAGATAGAGAAAGAGAAGCTGTGAGTGAGAGAAAGAGAAGCTGTGAGTGAGAGAGAGTGAGAAAGAGAAGCTGTGAGTGAGAGAGAGGGAAAGAGAAGCTGTGAATGAGAGAGAGAGAAAGAGAAGCTGTGTGAGAGAGAGAGAAGCTGTGAGTGAGAGAGAGAGAGGAAGAGAAGCTGTGAGTGAGAGAGAGAAATAGGTGTAAGTGAGTGAGAGAGAGAAAGAGAAGCTGTCAGTGAGAGAGAGAGAGAAGCTGTTAGTGAGAGAGAGAGAAGCTGTGAGTGACAGAGAGAGAGAAAGAGAAGCTGTGCGTGTGATAGAGAGAGAGAAAGAGAAGCTGACCGTGAGAGAGAGAGAGAAAGAGAAGCTGTAAGTGAGAGAGAGAGAGAGAGAAGCTGTGTGTGTGAGAGAGAGAAAGAGAAGCTGTGAGTGAGAGAGAGAGAGAGAAAGAGAAGCTGTGAGTGAGTGAGAGAGAAAGAGATGCTGTGAGTGATTGAGTGAGAGAGTGAGAAGCTGTGAGTGAGAGAGAGAGAGGAGCTGGGAGTGAGTAAGAGAGAAAGAAGCTGTGAGTGAGAGAGAGAGAAAGAAAGAAAGAGAAGCTGTGAGTGAGAGAGAGTGTGAGAGAGAGAAGCTGTGAGTGAGAGAGAGAGAGAAAGAGAAGCTGTGAGTGAGAGAGAGAGAGAAAGAGAAGCTGTGAATGAGAGAGAGAGAAAAAGAAGCTGTGAGGGAGAGAGAGAGAAAGAGAAGCTGTGAGTGAGAGAGAGAGAGAGAAAGAAAGAGAAGCTGTGAGTGAGAGAGAGAGAGAAAGAGAAGCTGTGAATGAGAGAGAGAGAAAGAGAAGCTGTGTGTGTGAGAGAGAGAAGCTGTGAGTGACAGAGAGAGAGAGAAAGAGAAGCTGTGAGTGAGAGAAAGAGAAGCGGTGAGTGAGAGAGAGAGAGAGAGAGAAGCTGTGAATGAGAGAGAGAGAAAGAGAAGCTGTGAGAGAGAGAGAAGCTGTGAGTGAGAGAGTGAGAGAAAGAGAAGCTGTGAGTGAGAGAGAGAGAGAGAAGCTGTGAGTGAGAGAGAGAGAGCAAGAGAAGCTGTGAGTGAGAGAGAGAAAGAGGTGTGTGTGTGTGAGAGAGAGAAAGAGAAGGTGTGAGTGAGTGAGAGAGAAAGAGAAGCTGTGTGTGTGTGAGAGAGAAGGAGAAGCTGTGAGTGAGAGAGAGAGAGAAAGAAAGAGAAGCTGTGAGTGAGAGAGAGAGAGAAAGAGAAGCTGTGAGTGAGAGAGAGGGAGAGAAGCTGTGAGTGGGTGAGAGAGAGAAAATCAGGGAGTGAGTAAGAGAGAGAGGGAAGCTGTGAGTGATTGAGAGAGAGAAATAGAAGCTGTAAGTGAGAGAGAGAAAGAGAAACTGTGAGTGAAAGAGAGAGAGAAGCTGTGAGTGAGAGAGAGAGAAAGAGAAGCTATGAGTGAGAGTGAGAGAGAAAGAGAAGCTGTGTGAGTGATAGAGAGAGATAAAGAGAAGCTGAGAGTGAGTGAGAGAGAGAAAGAGATGCTGTAAGGGAGAGAGAGAGAAACTGTGTGTGTGTGAGAGAGAAAAAAAGCTGTGAGTGAGAGAGAGAGAGAAAGAGAAGCTGTGAGTGTGTGTGAGAGAGAGTGAGAAGCTGTGTGTGTGTGAGAGAGAAGCTGGGAGTGAGTAAGAGAGAGAGAGAAGCTATGTGAGAGAGAGAGAAGCTGTGAGTGTGTGTGAGAGAGAAAGAGAAGCTGTGAGTGAGAGAGAGTGAGAGAGAGAGAAGCTGTGAGTGAGTGAGAGAGAGAAGCTGTGTGTGTGAGAGAGAGAAAGAGAAGCTGTAAGTGAGAGAGAGTGAGAAAGAGAGAAGCTGTGAGTGAGAGAGTGAGAGAAATAGAAGCTGTGAGTGAGAGAGAGAGGGAAAGAGAAGCTGTGAGTGAGTGAGAGAGAAAGAGAAGCTGTGTGTGTGTGTGAGAGAGAGAAGCTGAGAGTGAGAGAGAGAGATAATGAGAAGCTGTGAGTGAGAGATAGAGACAAAGAGAAGCTGTGTGTGTGTGAGAGAGAGAACGAGAAGCTGTGAGTGTGAGAGAGAGAAATAGGTGTAAGTGAGTGAGAGAGAGAAAGAGAAGCTGTCAGTGAGAGAGAGAGAGAAGCTGTTAGTGAGAGAGAGAGAAGCTGTGAGTGACAGAGAGAGAGAAAGAGAAGCTGTGTGTGTGATAGAGAGAGAGAAAGAGAAGCTGAGCGTGAGAGAGAGAGAGAAAGAGAAGCTGTAAGTGAGAGAGAGAGAGAAGCTGTGTGTGTGAGAGAGAGAGAAAGAGAAGCTGTGAGTGATAGAGAGAGAGAGAAAGAGAAGCTGTGAGTGAGAGAGAGAGAGAAAGAGATGCTGTGAGTGAGTGAGTGAGAGAGTGAGAAGCTGTGAGTGAGAGAGAGAGGAGCTGGGAGTGAGTAAGGGAGAGAGAAGCTGTGAGTGAGAGAGAGAGAAGCTGTGAGTGAGGGAGAGAGAGAAAGAGAAGCTGTGAGTGAGAGAGAGAGAAAGAGAAGCTGTGAATGAGAGAGAGAGAAAAAGAAGCTGTGAGGGAGAGAGAGAGAGAGAGAGAGAAGCTGTGAGTGAGAGACAGAGAGAAAGAAAAGCTGTGAGTGAGAGAGAGAGAAAGAGAAGCTGTGAGTGAGAGAGAGAGAGAAAGAAAGAGAAGCTGTGAGTGAGAGAGAGAGAGAAAGAGAAGCTGTGAATGAGAGAGAGAAAGAGAAGCTGTGTGTGAGAGAGAGAAAGAGAAGCTGTGAGTGACAGAGAGAGAGAAAGAGAAGCTGTGAGTGAGAGAAAGAGAAGCTGTGAGTGAGAGAGAGAGAAAGAGAAGCTGTGAATGAGAGAGAGAGAAAGAGAAGCTGTGTGAGAGAGAGAGAAGCTGTGAGTGAGAGAGTGAGAGAAAGAGAAGCTGTGAGTGAGAGAGAGAGAAAGAGAAGCTGTGAGTGAGAGAGAGAGAGCAAGAGAAGCTGTGAGTGAGAGAGAGAGAAAGAGAAGCTGTGTGTGTGTGAGAGAGAGAAAGAGAAGCTGTGAGTGAGTGAGAGAGAAAGAGAAGCTGTGTGTGTGTGAGAGAGAGAAGCTGAGAGTGAGAGAGAGAGAGAGAATGAGAAGGTGTGAGTGAGAGAGAGAGACAAAGAGAAGCTGTGTGTGAGAGAGAGAGAACGAGAAGCTGTGAGTGAGAGAGAGAGAGAAAGAGAAGCTGTGAGTGAGAGAGAGAGAGAAAGAGAAGCTGTGAGTGAGAGAGAGGGAGGGAAGCTGTGAGTGTGTGTGAGAGAGAAAATCAGGGAGTGAGAGAGAGAGAAAGAGAAACTGTGAGTGAAAGAGAGAGAGAGAAGCTGTAAGTGAGAGAGAGAGAGAAGCTGTGTGTGTGTGAGAGAGAAAGAGAAGCTGTGAGTGAGAGAGAGAGAGAAAGAGAAGCTGTAAGTGAGAGAGAGAAAGAGATGCTGTGAGTAAGTGAGAGAGTGAGAAGATGTGAGTGAGTGAGTGAGAGAGAAGCTGGGAGTGAGTAAGAGAGAGAGAGAAGCTGTGAGTGAGAGAGAGAGAAAGAAAGAAAGAGAAGCTGTGAGTGAGAGAGAGTGAGAGAGAGAGAAGCTGTGAGTGAGTGAGAGAGAGAGAGAGAAGTTGTGAGTGAGAGAGAAAGAGAAAGAGCTGTGAGAGAGAGAGAGAGAAAGAGAAGGTGTGAGTGAGAGAGAGAGAGAAAGAGAAGCTGTGAGTGAGAGAGAGAAAGAAAGAGAAGCTGTGAGTGAGAGAGAGAGAGAAAGAGAAGCTGTGAATGAGAGAGAGAAAGAGAAGCTGTGTGAGAGAGAGAGAAAGAGAAGCTGTGAGTGAGTGAAAGAGAAGCTGTGAGTGAGAGAGAGTGAGAAAGAGAAGCTGTGAGTGAGAGAGAGAGAGAAAGAGAAGCTGTGAATGAGAGAGAGAGAAAGAGAAGCTGTGAGAGAGAGAGAGAAGCTGTGAGTGAGAGAGAGAGAGAAAGAGAAGCTGTGAGTGAGAGAGAGAAATAGGTGTAAGTGAGTGAGAGAGAGAAAGAGAAGCTGTCAGTGTGAGAGAGAGAGAGAAGCTGTTAGTGAGAGAGAGAGAAGCTGTGAGTGACAGAGAGAGAGAAAGAGAAGCTGTGTGTGTGATAGAGAGAGAGAAAGAGAAGCTGAGCGTGAGAGAGAGAGAAAGAGAAGCTGTAAGTGAGAGAGAGAGAGAGAGAAGCTGTGAGTGAGAGAGAGATAGAGAAAGAGAAGCTGTGAGTGAGTGAGAGAGAAAGAGATGCTGTGAGTGATTGAGTGAGAGAGTGAGAAGCTGTGAGTGAGAGAGAGAGAGAGGAGCTGGGAGTGAGTAAGAGAGAGAGAAGCTGTGAGTGAGAGAGAGAGAAAGAAAGAAAGAAAGAGAAGCTGTGAGTGAGAGAGAGTGAGAGAGAGAGAAGCTGTGAGTGAGAGAGAGAGAGAAAGAGAAGTTGTGAGTGAGAGAGAGAGAGAAAGAGAAGCTGTGAATGAGAGAGAGAGAAAAAGAAGCTGTGAGGGAGAGAGAGAGAGAAAGAGAAGCTGTGAGTGAGAGACAGAGAGAAAGAGAAGCTGTGAGTGAGAGAGAGAGAGAGAAAGAGAAGCTGTGAGTGAGAGAGAGAGAGAGAAAGAAAGAGAAGCTGTGAGTGAGAGAGAGAGAGAAAGAGAAGCTGTGAATGAGAGAGAGAGAAAGAGAAGCTGTGTGTGAGAGAGAGAGAAGCTGTGAGTGACAGATAGAGAGAGAAAGAGAAGTTGTGAGTGAGAGAAAGAGAAGCTGTGAGAGAGAGAGAGAGAGAAAGAGAAGCTGTGAATGAGAGAGAGAGAAAGAGAAGCTGTGAGAGAGAGAGAAGCTGTGAGTGAGAGTGAGAGAAAGAGAAGCTGTGAGTGAGAGAGAGATAGAGAGAAGCTGTTGGTGAGAGAGAGAGAGCAAGAGAAGCTGTGAGTGAGAGAGAGAAAGAGAAGGTGTGTGTGTGTGTGAGAGAGAAAGAGAAGCTGTGAGTGA
Organism: Bradypodion pumilum; assembly: GCA_035047305.1. Lineage (NCBI taxonomy): Eukaryota > Metazoa > Chordata > Lepidosauria > Squamata > Chamaeleonidae > Bradypodion > Bradypodion pumilum. The sequence continues at coordinate 226,038,623 of JAWDJD010000002.1, read as the reverse complement.
GTGAGAGAGAAAGAGAAGCTGTGTGTGTGTGAGAGAGAGAGAAGCTGAGAGTGAGAGAGAGAGAATGAGAAGGTGTGAGTGTGAGAGAGACAAAGAGAAGCTGTGTGTGTGAGAGAGAGAAGGAGAAGCTGTGAGTGAGAGAGAGAGAGAAAGAGAAGCTGTGAGTGAGAGAGAGAGAGAAAGAGAAGCTGTGAGTGAGAGAGAGGGAGAGAAGCTGTGAGTGTGTGAGAGAGAGAAAACCAGGGAGTGAGTAAGAGAGAGAGGGAAGCTGTGAGTGATTGAGAGAGAGAAATAGAAGCTGTAAGTGAGAGAGAGAAAGAGAAACTGTGAGTGAAAGAGAGAGAAGCTGTGAGTGAGAGAGAGAGAGAAAGAGAAGCTGTGAGTGAGAGTGAGAGAGAAAGAGAAGCTGTGTGAGTGATAGAGAGAGATAAAGAGAAGCTGAGAGTGAGTGAGAGAGAGAAAGAGATGCTGTAAGGGAGAGAGAGAGAAGCTGTGTGTGTGAGAGAGAGAAAGAAAAGCTGTGAGTGAGAGAGAGAGAGAGAAAGAGAAGCTGTGAGTGTGTGTGAGAGAGAGTGAGAAGCTGTGTGTGTGAGAGAGAGAAGCTGGGAGTGAGTAAGAGAGAGAGAGACGCTGTGAGAGAGAGAGAGAAGCTGTGAGTGTGAGAGAGAGAGAAAGAGAATCTGTGAGTGAGAGAGAGTGAGAGTGAGAGAAGCTGTGAGTGAGTGAGAGAGAGAAGCTGTGTGTGTGTGAGAGAGAAAGAGAAGCTGTATGTGAGAGAGAGTGAGAAAGAGAGAAGCTGTGAGTGAGAGAGTGAGAGAAATAGAAGCTGTGAGTGAGAGAGAGAGGGAAAGAGAAGCTGTGAGTGAGTGAGAGAGAAAGAGAAGCTGTGTGTGTGTGAGAGAGTGAGAAGCTGAGAGTGAGAGAGAGAAATAATGAGAAGCTGTGAGTGAGAGATAGAGACAAAGAGAAGCTGTGTGTGAGAGAGAGAGAACGAGAAGCTGTGAGTGAGTGAGAGAGAGAAAGAGAAGCTGTGAGTGAGAGAGAGAGAGAAAGAGAAGCTGTGAGTGAGAGGGAGGGAGAGAAGCTGTGAGTGTGTGAGAGACAGAAAATCAGGGAGTGAGTAAGAGAGAGAGAGGGAAGCTGTGAGTGAGAGAGAGAGAGAAAGAGAAACTATGAGTGAAAGAGAGAGAGAGAAGCTGTGAGTGAGAGAGAGAGAGAAAGAAAGAGAAGGTGTGAGTGAGAGCGAGAGAGAAAGAGAAGCTGTGTGGGTGATAGAGAGAGAGAAAGAGAAGCTGAGAGTGAGAGAGAGAGAGAAAGAGATGCTGTAAGTGAGAGAGAGAGAAGCTGTTTGTGAGAGAGAGAGAAAGAGAAGCTGTGAGTGAGAGAGAGAGAGAGAGAAAGAGAAGCTGTGAGTGAGAGAGAGAGAGAGTGAGAAGCTGTGTGTTTGAGAGAGAGAGAAGCTGGGAGTGAGTAAGAGAGAGAGAGAGAAGCTGTGAGAGAGAGAAGCTGTGAGTGAGAGAGAGAGAAAGAGAAGCTGTGAGTGAGAGAGAGTGAGAGAGAAAGAGAAGCTGTGAGTGAGAGAGAGAAAGAGAGAGAGAGAAGCTGTGAGTGAGAGAGAGAGAGAGAAAGAGAGGCTGTGTGTGAGAGAGAGAAAGAGAAGCTGTGAGTGAGAGAGAGAGAGAGAGAAGCTGTGAGTGAGAGAGAGAAGCTGTGAGTGAGTGAGAGAGAGAGAATTAGGGAGTGAGTACGAGAGAGAGAGAGAAGCTGTGAGTGAGAGAGAGAGAAATAGAAGCTGTAAGTGAGAGAGAGAAGCTGTGTGTGTGAGAGAGAGAGAAGCTGTGAGAGAGAGAGAGAGAAAGAGAAGCTGTGAGTGAGAGAGAGAGAGAAAGAAGCTGTGTGTGTGAGAGAGAGAAAGAGAAGCTGAGTGACAGAGAGAGACAGAGAAGCTGTGAGTGAGAGAGAGAGAAAAAGAAGCTGTGTGTGTGTGAGAGAGAAAGAGAATCTGTGAGTGATAGAGAGAGAAAGAGAAGCTGTGAGTAACAGAGAGAGAGAAAGAGAAGCTATGAGTGAGTGAGTGAGAGAGAGAGAAGCTGTGAGTGAGTGAGTGAGAGAGAGAAGCTGTGAGTGAGAGAGAGAGAAAGAAGCTGTAGGTGAGAGAGAGAAAAAGAAGTTGTGAGTGAGAGAGAGAGAGAGAGAAGCTGTGAGTGAGAGAGAGAAGAAGCTGTGAGTGAGAGAGAGAGAGAAGTTGTGAGTGAGAGAGAGAGAGAGAAGCTGTGTGTGTGTGAGAGAGAGAAAGAGAAGCTGTGAGTGAGTAAGAGAGAAAGAGAAGCTGTGTCAGAGAGAGAGAGAAAGAGAAGCTGAGAGTGAGAGAGAGAGAATGAGAAGCTGTGAGTGAGTGAGAGAGTGAGAAGCTGTGAGTGAGAGAGAGAGAAGCTGGGAGTGAGTAAGAGAGAGAGAAGCTGTGAATGAGAGAGAGAGAGAGAAACAGAAGCTGAGAGTGAGAGAGAGAGAGAAAGAGAAGCTGTAAGTGAGAGACAGAGAGAGAAGCTGTGTGTGTGAGAGAGAGAAAGAGAAGCTGTGAGTGAGAGAGAGAGAGAGAAAGAGAAGCTGTGAGTGAGAGGGAGAGAAAGAGATGCTGTGAGTGAGTGAGTGAGAGAGTGAGAAGCTGTGAGTGAGTGAGAGAGAGAGAAGCTGAGAGTGTGAGAGAGAGAATGAGAAGGTGTGAGTGAGAGAGAGAGAGAGAAAGAGAAGCTGTGAGTGAGAGAGAGAGAGAAAGAGAAGCTGTGTGAGTGATAGAGAGAGAGAAAGAGAAGCTGAGAGTGAGAGAGAGAGAGAAAGAGATGCTGTAAGTGAGAGAGAGAGAAGCTGTGTGTGTGTGAGAGAGAAAGAGAAGCTGTGAGTGAGAGAGAGAGAGAATGAGAAGCTGTGAGTGAGAGAGAGAGAGTGAGAAGCTGTGTGTGTGAGAGAGAGAGAAGCTGGGAGTGAGTAAGAGAGAGAGAGAAGCTGTGTGTGTAAGAGAGAGAAGCTGTGAGTGAGAGAGAGAAAGAAAGAGAAGCTGTGAGTGAGAGAGAGTGAGAGAGAAAGAGAAGCTGTGACTGAGAGAGAAAGAGAGAGAGAAGCTGTGAGTAAGAGAGAGAGAGAGAAAGAGAAGCTGTGTGTGTGAGAGAGAGAAAGAGAAGCTGTGAGTGAGAGAGAGAGAGAGAAGCTGTGAGTGTGTGTGAGAGAGAGAAGCTGTGAGTGAGAGAGAGAGAAGCTGTGAGTGAGTGAGAGAGAGAGAATCAAGGAGTGAGTAAGAGAGAGAGAAGCTGTGAGTGAGAGAGAGAGAGAAATAGAAGCTGTAAGTGAGAGAGAGCTGTGTGTGTGTGAGAGAGAGAGAAGCTGTGAGTGAGAGAGAGAGAGAGAAAGAGAAGCTGTGAGTGTGTGTGTGAGAGAGAAAGAAGCTGTGTGTGTGATAGAGAGAGAGAAAGAGAAGCTGTAAGTGAGAGAGAGAGAAAGAGAAACTGTGAGTGAAAGAGAGAGAGAGAAGCTGTGAGTGAGAGAGAGAGAGAGAGAAAGAGAAGCTGTGAGTGAGAGTGAGAGAGAAAGAGAAGCTGTGTGAGTGATAGAGAGAGAGAAAGAGAAGCTGAGAGTGAGAGAGAGAGAGAAAGAGATGCTGTAAGTGAGAGAGAGAGAGAAAGAGAAGCTGTGAGAGAGAGAGAGTGAGAAGCTGTGTGTGTGTGTGAGAGAGAAGCTGGGAGTGAGTAAGAAGGAGAGAAGCTGTGTGTGTGAGAGAGAAGCTGTGAGTGAGAGAGAGTGAGAGAGAAAGAGAAGCTGTGAGTGAGAGAGAAAGAGAGAGAGAGAAGCTGTGAGTAAGAGAGAGAGAGAGAAAGAAAGAGAAGCTTTGTGTGTGAGAGAGAGAAAGAGAAGCTGTGAGTGAGAGAGAGAGAGAGAAGCTGTGAGTGAGTGAGAGAGAGAGAATCAAGGAGTGAGTAAGAGAGAGAGAAGCTGTGAGTGAGTGAGAGAGAGAAATAGAAGCTGTAAGTGAGAGAGAGAGAAGCTGTGTGTGTGTGTGAGAGAGAGAAGCTGTGAGTGAGAGAGAGAGAGAAAGAGAAGCTGTGAGTGAGAGAGAGAGAGAGAGAGAAGCTGTGTGTGTGATAGAGAGAGAGAAAGAGAAGCTGAGTGTGAGAGAGAGACAGAGAAGCTGTGAGTGAGAAAGAGAGAGAAAAAGAAGCTGTGTGTGTGAGAGAGAGAAAGAGAATCTGTGAGTGAGAGAGAAAGAAAGAAAAGCTGTGAGTAAGAGAGAGAGAAAGAGAAGCTATGAGAGTGAGTGAGAGAGAGAAGCTGTGAGTGAGTGAGTGAGTGAGAGAGAGAAGCTGTGAGTGAGAGAGAGAGAGAAAGAAGCTGTAGGTGAGAGAGAGAAAAAGAAGCTGTGAGTGAGAGAGAGAGAGAAGATGTGAGTGAGAGAGAAGGATAAGCTGTGAGTGAGAGAGAGAGAGAGAAGCTGTGAGTGAGAGAGAGAAAGAGAAGCTGTGTGTGTGTGAGAGAGAGAAAGAGCAGCTGTGAGTGAGTAAGAGAGAAAGAGAAGCTGTGTCTGAGAGAGAGAGAGAAAGAGAAGCTGAGAGTGAGAGAGAAAGAATGAGAAGCTGTGTGAGAGAGAGAGAGAGAAAGAAAAGCTGTGAGTGAGTGAGAGAGAGAGGAGCTGTGAGTGAGTGAGAGAGAGAAAGAGCAGCTGTGAGCGAGAGCGAGAGAGAAAGAGCTGTGTGAGTAATAGAGAGAGAGAAAGTGAAGCTGAGAGTGGGAGAGAGAGAGAAAGAGAAGCTGTGTGTGTGAGAGAGAGAGAAAGAGAAGCTGTGAGTGAGTGAGAGAGAAAGAGAAGCTGTGTGTGTGTGAGAGAGAGAGAAGCTGAGAGTGAGAGAGAGAGAATGAGAAGGTGTGAGTGAGAGAGAGAGACAAAGAGAAGCTGTGTGTGTGAGAGAGAGAACGAGAAGCTGTGAGTGAGAGAGAGAGAGAAAGAGAAGCTGTGAGTGAGGGAGAGAGAGAAAGAGAAGCTGTGAGTGAGAGGGAGGGAGAGAAGCTGTGAGTGTGTGAGAGAGAGAAAATCAGGGAGTGAGTAAGAGAGAGAGAGGGAAGCTGTGAGTGAGAGAGAGAGAGAAATAGAAGCTGTAAGTGAGAGAGAGAGAAAGAGAAACTGTGAGTGAAAGAGAGAGAGAGAAGCTGTGAGTGAGAGAGAGAGAGAAAGAAAGAGAAGCTGTGAGTGAGAGCGAGAGAGAAAGAGAAGCTGTGTGAGTGATAGAGAGAGAGAAAGTGAAGCTGAGAGTGAGAGAGAGAGAGAAAGAGATGCTGTAAGTGAGAGAGAGAGAGGAGCTGTGTGTGTGAGAGAGAGAAAGAGAAGCTGTGAGTGAGAGAGAGAGAGAGAGAGAGGGAAGCTGTGAGTGAGAGAGAGAGAGTGAGAAGCTGTGTGTGTGAGAGAGAGAAGCTGGGAGTGAGTAAGAGAGAGAGAGAGAAGCTGTGTGAGAGAGAGAGAGAGAAGCTGTGAGTGAGAGAGAGAAAGAAAGAGAAGCTGTGAGTGAGAGAGAGTGAGAGAGAAAGAGAAGCTGTGAGTGAGAGAGAAAGAGAGAGAGAAGCTGTGAGTAAGAGAGAGAGAGAGAAATAGAAGCTGTGTGTGTGAGAGAGAGAAAGAGAAGCTGTGAGTGAGAGAGAGAGAGAAGCTGTGAGTGAGAGAGAGAGAGAGAGAAGCTGTGAGTGAGAGAGAGTGAGAGAGAAAGAGAAGCTGTGAGTGAGAGAGAAAGAGAGAGAGAAGCTGTGAGTAAGAGAGAGAGAGAGAGAAATAGAAGCTGTGTGTGTGAGAGAGAGAAAGAGAAGCTGTGAGTGAGAGAGAGAGAGAAGCTGTGAGTGAGTGAGAGAGAGAGAGAAGCTGTGAGTGAGAGAGAGAAGAAGCTGTGAGTGAGTGAGAGAGAGAGAATCAATGAGTGAGTAAGAGAGAGAAGCTGTGAGTGAGAGAGAGAGAGAAATAGAAGCTGTAAGTGAGAGAGAGAAGCTGTGTGTGTGTGTGAGAGAGAGAAGCTGTGAGTGAGAGAGAGAGAGAAAGAGAAGCTGTGAGTGAGAGAGAGAGAGAGAAAGAAGCTGTGTGTGTGATAGAGAGAAAGAGAAGCTGAGTGAGAGAGGGAGACAGAGAAGCTGTGAGTGAGAGAGAGAGAGACAAAGAAGCTGTGTGTGTGTTGAGAGAGAAAGAGAATCTGTGAGTGAGAGAGAGAGAAAGAGAAGCTGTGAGTAAGAGAGAGAGAGAAAGAGAAGCTATGAGTGAGTGAGTGAGAGAGAGAGAAGCTGTGAGTGAGTGTGAGAGAGAGAAGCTGTGAGTGAGTGAGAGAGAGAAAGAAGCTGTAGGTGAGAGAAAGAATAAGAAGCTGTGAGTGAGAGAGAGAGAGAAGCTGTGAGTGAGAGAGAGAAGGAGAAGCTGTGAGTGAGAGAGAGAGAAGCTGTGAGTGAGAGAGAAAGAGAGAGAGAAGTTGTGAGTAAGAGAGAGAGAGAGAGAAAGAAAGAGAAGCTTTGTGTGTGTGAGAGAGAAAGAGAAGCTGTGAGTGAGAGAGAGAGAGAGAGAAGCTGTGAGTGAGTGAGAGAGAGAGAATCAAGGAGTGGGTAAGAGAGAGAGAAGCTGTGAGTGAGTGAGAGAGAGAAATAGAAGCTGTAAGTGAGAGAGAGAGAAGCTGTGTGTGTGTGTGAGAGAGAGAAGCTGTGAGTGAGAGAGAGAGAGAAAGAGAAGCTGTGAGTGAGAGAGAGAGAGAAAGAAGCTGTGTGTGTGATAGAGAGAGAGAAAGAGAAGCTGAGTGTGAGAGAGAGACAGAGAAGCTGTGAGTGAGAGAGAGAGAAAAAAAGAAGCTGTGTGTGTGTGAGAGAGAAAGAGAATCTGTGAGTGAGAGAGAGAGAAAGAGAAGCTGTGAGAAAGAGAGAGAGAAAGAGAAGCTATGTGTGAGTGAGTGAGAGAGAGAAGCTGGGAGTGAGTGAGTGAGAGAGAGAGAAGCTGTGTGTGTGTGAGAGAGAGAGAAGCTGTGAGTGAGAGAGAGAGAGAAAGAGAAGCTGTGAGTGAGAGAGAGAGAGAGAAAGAAGCTGTGTGTGTGATAGAGAGAAAGAGAAGCTGAGTGAGAGAGGGAGACAGAGAAGCTGTGAGTGAGAGAGAGAGAGACAAAGAAGCTGTGTGTGTGTTGAGAGAGAAAGAGAATCTGTGAGTGAGAGAGAGAGAAAGAGAAGCTGTGAGTAAGAGAGAGAGAGAAAGAGAAGCTATGAGTGAGTGAGTGAGAGAGAGAGAAGCTGTGAGTGAGTGAGTGAGAGAGAGAGAAGCTGTGAGTGAGTGAGAGAGAGAAAGAAGCTGTAGGTGAGAGAAAGAAAAAGAAGCTGTGAGTGAGAGAGAGAGAGAAGCTGTGAGTGAGAGAGAGAAGGAGAAACTGTGAGTGAGAGAGAGAGAAGCTGTGAGTGAGAGAGAAAGAGAGAGAGAGAAGCTGTGAGTAAGAGAGAGAGAGAGAGAAAGAAAGAGAAGCTTTGTGTGTGTGAGAGAGAAAGAGAAGCTGTGAGTGAGAGAGAGAGAGAGAGAGAAGCTGTGAGTGAGTGAGAGAGAGAGAATCAAGGAGTGGGTAAGAGAGAGAGAAGCTGTGAGTGAGTGAGAGAGAGAAATAGAAGCTGTAAGTGAGAGAGAGAGAAGCTGTGTGTGTGTGTGAGAGAGAGAAGCTGTGAGTGAGAGAGAGAGAGAAAGAGAAGCTGTGAGTGAGAGAGAGAGAGAAAGAAGCTGTGTGTGTGATAGAGAGAGAGAAAGAGAAGCTGAGTGTGAGAGAGAGACAGAGAAGCTGTGAGTGAGAGAGAGAGAAAAAAAGAAGCTGTGTGTGTGTGAGAGAGAAAGAGAATCTGTGAGTGAGAGAGAGAGAAAGAGAAGCTGTGAGTAAGAGAGAGAGAAAGAGAAGCTATGTGTGAGTGAGTGAGAGAGAGAAGCTGGGAGTGAGTGAGTGAGTGAGAGAGAGAGAAGCTGTGAGTGAGAGAGAGAGAGAAAGAAGCTGTAGGTGAGAGAGAGAAAAAGAAGCTGTGAGTGAGAGAGAGAGAAGCTGTGAGTGAGAGAGAAGGAGAAGCTGTGAGTGAGAGAGAGAGAGAGAAGCTGTGAGTGAGAGAGAGAAAGAGATGCTGTGTGTGTCTGAGAGAGAGAGAAAGAGAAGCTGTGAGTGAGTAAGAGAGAAAGAGAAGCTGTGTCTGAGAGAGAGAGAAAGAGAAGCTGAGAGTGAGAGAGAGAGAATGAGAAGCTGTGAGTGAGAGAGAGAGAGAAAGAAAAGCTGTGAGTGAGAGAGAGAGAAAGAGAAGCTGTGAGTGAGTGAGAGAGAGAGGAGCTGTAAGTGAGTGAGAGAGAGAAAGAGCAGCTGTGAGCGAGAGCGAGAGAGAAAGAGCTGTGTGAGTAATAGAGAGAGAGAAAGTGAAGCTGAGAGTGGGAGAGAGAGAGAAAGAGAAGCTGTGTGTGTGTGTGAGAGAGAAAGAGAAGCTGTGAGTGAGTGAGAGAGAAAGAGAAGTTGTGTGTGTGTGAGAGAGAGAGAAGCTGAGAGTGAGAGAGAGAATGAGAAGGTGTGAGTGAGAGAGAGAGACAAAGAGAAGCTGTGTGTGAGAGAGAGAGAACGAGAAGCTGTGAGTGAGAGAGAGAGAGAAAGAGAAGCTGTGAGTGAGGGAGAGAGAGAAAGAGAAGCTGTGAGTGAGAGGGAGGGAGAGAAGCTGTGAGTGTGTGAGAGAGAGAAAATCAGGGAGTGAGTAAGAGAGAGAGAGGGAAGCTGTGAGTGAGAGAGAGAGAGAAATAGAAGCTGTAAGTGAGAGAGAGAGAAAGAGAAACTGTGAGTGAAAGAGAGAGAGAGAAGCTGTGAGTGAGAGAGAGAGAGAAAGAAAGAGAAGCTGTGAGTGAGAGCGAGAGAGAAAGAGAAGCTGTGTGAGTGATAGAGAGAGTGAAAGAGATGCTGTAAGTGAGAGAGAGAGAGAAGCTGTGTGTGTGAGAGAGAGAAAGAGAAGCTGTGAGAGAGAGAGAGAGAGAGAGAGAGAAAGAGAAGCTGTGAGAGAGAGAGAGAGAGTGAGAAGCTGTGTGTGTGTGAGAGAGAGAAGCTGGGAGTGAGTAAGAAGGAGAGAAGCTGTGTGTGTGAGAGAGAAGCTGTGAGTGAGAGAGAGTGAGAGAGAAAGAGAAGCTGTGAGTGAGAGAGAAAGAGAGAGAGAGAAGCTGTGAGTAAGAGAGAGAGAGAGAGAAAGAAAGAGAAGCTTTGTGTGTGTGAGAGAGAAAGAGAAGCTGTGAGTGAGAGAGAGAGAGAGAGAAGCTGTGAGTGAGTGAGAGAGAGAGAATCAAGGAGTGAGTAAGAGAGAGAGAAGCTGTGAGTGAGTGAGAGAGAGAAATAGAAGCTGTAAGTGAGAGAGAGAGAAGCTGTGTGTGTGTGAGAGAGAGAAGCTGTGAGTGAGAGAGAGAGAGAAAGAGAAGCTGTGAGTGAGAGAGAGAGAGAAAGAAGCTGTGTGTGTGATAGAGAGAGAGAAAGAGAAGCTGAGTGTGAGAGAGAGACAGAGAAGCTGTGAGTGAGAGAGAGAGAGAAAAAGAAGCTGTGTGTGTGAGAGAGAAAGAGAATCTGTGAGTGAGAGAGAAAGAAAGAGAAGCTGTGAGTAAGAGAGAGAGAAAGAGAAGCTATGAGTGAGTGAGTGAGAGGGAGAAGATGTGAGTGACTGAGTGAGTGAGAGAGAGAGAAGCTGTGAGTGAGAGAGAGAGAGAAAGAAGCTGTAGGTGAGAGAGAGAAAAAGAAGCTGTGAGTGAGAGAGAGAGAGAAGCTGTGAGTGAGAGAGAAGGAGAAGCTGTGAGTGAGAGAGAGAGAGAAGCTGTGAGTGAGAGAGAGAAAGAGAAGCTGTGTGAGAGAGAGAGAGAGAGAAAGAGAAGCTGTGAGTGAGTAAGAGAGAAAGAGAAGCTGTGTCTGAGAGAGAGAGAAAGAGAAGCTGAGAGTGAGAGAGAAAGAATGAGAAGCTGTGAGTGAGAGAGAGAGAGAAAGAAAAGCTGTGAGTGAGAGAGAGAGAAAGAGAAGCTGTGAGTGAGTGAGAGAGAGAGGAGCTGTGAGTGAGTGAGAGAGAGAAAGAGCAGCTGTGAGCGAGAGCGAGAGAGAAAGAGCTGTGTGAGTAATAGAGAGAGAGAAAGTGAAGCTGAGAGTGGGAGAGAGAGAGAAAGAGAAGCTGTGTGTGTGAGGAGAAAGAGAAGCTGTGCGTGAGTGAGAGAGAAAGAGAAGCTGTGTGTGTGTGAGAGAGAGAGAAGCTGAGAGTGTGAGAGAGAGAATGAGAAGGTGTGAGTGAGAGAGAGAGACAAAGAGAAGCTGTGTGTGTGAGAGAGAGAACGAGAAGCTGTGTGTGAGAGAGAGAGAGAAAGAGAAGCTGTGAGTGAGGGAGAGAGAGAAAGAGAAGCTGTGAGTGAGAGGGAGGGAGAGAAGCTGTGAGTGTGTGAGAGAGAGAAAATCAGGGAGTGAGTAAGAGAGAGAGAGGGAAGCTGTGAGAGAGAGAGAGAGAAATAGAAGCTGTAAGTGAGAGAGAGAGAAAGAGAAACTGTGAGTGAAAGAGAGAGAGAGAAGCTGTGAGAGAGAGAGAGAGAGAAAGAAAGAGAAGCTGTGAGAGAGCGAGAGAGAAAGAGAAGCTGTGTGAGTGATAGAGAGAGAGAAAGTGAAGCTGAGAGTGAGAGAGAGAGAAAGAGATGCTGTAAGTGAGAGAGAGAAGCTGTGTGAGAGAGAGAGAGAAAGAGAAGCTGTGAGTGAGAGAGAGAGAGAGAGAAGCTGTGAGTGAGAGAGAGAGAGAGGGAGAAGCTGTGTGTGTGAGAGAGAGAAGGTGTGAGTGAGTAAGAGAGAGAGAGAGAAGCTGTGTGTGAGAGAGAGAGAAGCTGTGAGTGAGAGAGAGAAAGAAAGAGAAGCTGTGAGTGAGAGAGAGTGAGAGAGAAAGAGAAGCTGTGAGTGAGAGAGAAAGAGAGAGAGAGAAGCTGTGAGGAAGAGAGAGAGAGAGAAAGAGAAGCTGTGTGTGTGAGAGAGAGAAAGAGAAGCTGTGAGTGAGATAGAGAGAGAGAAGCTGTGAGTGAGAGAGAGAGAGAAGCTGTGAGTGAGAGAGAGAGAAGCTGTGAGTGAGTGAGAGAGAGAGAATCAATGAGTGAGTAAGAGAGAGAAGCTGTGAGTGAGAGAGAGAGAGAAATAGAAGCTGTAAGTGAGAGAGAGAAGCTGTGTGTGTGTGAGAGAGAGAGAAAGAGAAGCTGTGAGTGAGAGAGAGAGAGAAAGAAGCTGTGTGTGTGATAGAGGGAAAGAGAAGCTGAGTGAGAGAGGGAGACAGAGAAGCTGTGAGTGAGAGAGAGAGAGACAAAGAAGCTGTGTGTGTGTTGAGAGAGAAAGAGAATCTGTGAGTGAGAGAGAGAGAAAGAGAAGCTGTGAGTAAGAGAGAGAGAAAGAGAAGCTATGAGTGAGTGAGTGAGAGAGAGAGAAGCTGTGTGTGAGTGAGTGAGAGAGAGAGAAGCTGTGAGTGAGAGAGAGAGAGAAAGAAGCTGTAGGTGAGAGAAAGAAAAAGAAGCTGTGAGTGAGAGAGAGAGGGAGAAACTGTGAGTGAGAGAGAGAAGGAGAAGCTGTGAGTGAGAGAGAGAGAGAAGCTGTGAGTGAGAGAGAAAGAGAGAGAGAGAAGCTGTGAGTAAGAGAGAGAGAGAGAAAGAAAGAAAGAGAAGCTTTGTGTGTGTGAGAGAGAAAGAGAAGCTGTGAGTGAGAGAGAGAGAGAGAGAGAGAAGCTGTGAGTGAGTGAGAGAGAGAGAATCAAGGAGTGGGTAAGAGAGAGAAGCTGTGAGTGAGTGAGAGAGAGAAATAGAAGCTGTAAGTGAGAGAGAGAGAAGCTGTGTGTGTGTGAGAGAGAGAGAAGCTGTGAGTGAGAGAGAGAGAGAAAGAGAAGCTGTGAGTGAGAGAGAGAGAGAAAGAAGCTGTGTGTGTGATAGAGAGAGAGAAAGAGAAGCTGAGTGTGAGAGAGAGACAGAGAAGCTGTGAGTGAGAGAGAGAGAAAAAGAAGCTGTGTGTGTGTGAGAGAGAAAGAGAATCTGTGAGTGAGAGAGAGAGAAAGAGAAGCTGTGAGTAAGAGAGAGAGATAGAGAAGCTATGTGTGAGTGAGTGAGAGAGAGAAGCTGGGAGTGAGTGAGTGAGAGAGAGAGAAGCTGTGAGTGAGAGAGAGAGAAAGAAGCTGTAGGTGAGAGAGAGAAAAAGAAGCTGTGAGTGAGAGAGAGAGAGAAGCTGTGAGTGAGAGAGAAGGAGAAGCTGTGAGTGAGAGAGAGAGAGAGAAGCTGTGAGTGAGAGAGAGAAAGAGAAGCTGTGTGTGTCTGAGAGAGAGAGAAAGAGAAGCTGTGAGTGAGTAATAGAGAAAGAGAAGCTGTGTCTGAGAGAGAGAGAAAGAGAAGCTGAGAGTGAGAGAGAGAGAATGAGAAGCTGTGAGTGAGAGAGAGAGAGAAAGAAAAGCTGTGAGTGAGAGAGAGAGAAAGAGAAGCTGTGAGTGAGTGAGAGAGAGAGGAGCTGTGAGTGAGTGAGAGAGAGAAAGAGCAGCTGTGAGCGAGGGCGAGAGAGAAAGAGCTGTGTGAGTAATGGAGAGAGAGAAAGTGAAGCTGAGAGTGGGAGAGAGAGAGAAAGAGAAGCTGTGTGTGTGTGTGAGAGAGAAAGAGAAGCTGTGAGTGAGTGAGAGAGAAAGAGAAGCTGTGTGTGTGTGAGAGAGAGAGAGAAGCTGAGAGTGAGAGAGAGAGAATGAGAAGGTGTGAGTGAGAGAGAGAGACAAAGAGAAGCTGTGTGTGAGAGAGAGAGAACGAGAAGCTGTGAGTGAGAGAGAGAGAGAAAGAGAAGCTGTGAGTGAGGGAGAGAGAGAAAGAGAAGCTGTGAGTGAGAGGGAGGGAGAGAAGCTGTGAGTGTGTGAGAGAGAGAAAATCAGGGAGTGAGTAAGAGAGAGAGAGGGAAGCTGTGAGTGAGAGAGAGAGAGAAATAGAAGCTGTAAGTGAGAGAGAGAGAAAGAGAAACTGTGAGTGAAAGAGAGAGAGAGAAGCTGTGAGTGAGAGAGAGAGAGAAAGAAAGAGAAGCTGTGAGTGAGAGCGAGAGAGAAAGAGAAGCTGTGTGAGTGATAGAGAGAGAGAAAGTGAAGCTGAGAGTGAGAGAGAGAGAGAAAGAGATGCTGTAAGTGAGAGAGAGAGAGAAGCTGTGTGTGTGTGAGAGAGAGAAAGAGAAGCTGTGAGTGAGAGAGAGAGAGAGAGAAGCTGTGAGTGAGAGAGAGAGAGTGAGAAGCTGTGTGTGTGTGTGAGAGAGAAGCTGGGAGTGAGTAAGAGAGAGAGAGAGAGAGAGAGAAGCTGTGTGTGTGAGAGAGAGAAGCTGTGAGTGAGAGAGAGAAAGAAAGAGAAGCTGTGAGTGAGAGAGAGTGAGAGAGAAAGAGAAGCTGTGAGTGAGAGAGAAAGAGAGAGAGAAGCTGTGAGTAAGAGAGAGAGAGAGAAAGAGAAGCTGTGTGTGTGAGAGAGAGAAAGAGAAGCTGTGAGTGAGAGAGAGAGAGAGAAGCTGTGAGTGAGAGAGAGAGAGAGAGAAGCTGTGAGTGAGAGAGAGAGAAGCTGTGAGTGAGTGAGAGAGAGAGAGAATCAATGAGTGAGTAAGAGAGAGAAGCTGTGAGTGAGAGTGAGAGAGAAATAGAAGCTGTAAGTGAGAGAGAGAAGCTGTGTGTGTGTGTGTGAGAGAGAGAAGCTGTGAGTGAGAGAGAGAGAGAAAGAGAAGCTGTGAGTGAGAGAGAGAGAGAAAGAAGCTGTGTGTGTGATAGAGAGAGAAAGAGAAGCTGAGTGAGAGAGGGAGACAGAGAAGCTGTGAGTGAGAGAGAGAGACAAAGAAGCTGTGTGTGTGTTGAGAGAGAAAAAGAATCTGTGAGTGAGAGAGAGAGAAAGAGAAGCTGTGAGTAAGAGAGAGAGAAAAAGAGAAGCTATGAGTGAGTGAGTGAGAGAGAGAGAAGCTGTGAGTGAGTGAGTGAGAGAGAGAGAAGCTGTGAGTGAGAGAGAGAGAGAGAGAAAGAAGCTGTAGGTGAGAGAAAGAAAAAGAAGCTGTGAGTGAGAGAGAGAGAGAGAAGCTGTGAGTGAGAGAGAGAGAACGAGAAGCTGTGAGTGAGAGAGAGAGAAGCTGTGAGTGTGAGAGAGAGAGAGAGAACGAGAAGCTGTGAGTGAGAGAGAGAGAAAGAGATGCTGTGAGTGAGTGAGTGAGAGAGTGAGAAGCTGTGTGTGTGTGTGAGAGAGAAGCTGGGAGTGAGTAAGAGAGAGAGAGAGAAGCTGTGAGTGAGAGAGAGAGAAAGAGAAGCTGTGGGTGAGTGATTGAGAGAGGAGCTGTGAGTGAGTGAGAGAGAGAAAGAGCAGCTGTGAGCGAGAGCGAGAGAGAAAGAGCTGTGTGAGTAATAGAGAGAGAGAAAGAGAAGCTGAGAGTGAGAGAGAGAGAGAAAGAGATGCTGTAAGTGAGAGAGAGAGAAGCTGTGTGTGTGTGAGAGAGAAAGAGAAGCTGTGAGTGAGAGAGAGATAGAGAAAGAGAAGATTTGAGTGAGAGAGAGAGAGAAAGAGAAGCTGTGAGTGAGTGAGTGAGAGAGTAAGAAGCTGTGTGTGTGAGAGAGAGAGAAGCTGGGAGTGAGTAAGAGAGAGAGAGAAGCTGTGAGTGAGAGAGAGAGAGAAGCTATGAGTGTGAGAGAGAGAGAAGCTGTGAGTGAGAGAGAGTGAGAGAGAAAGAGAAGCTGTGAGTGAGAGAGAGAAAGAGAGAGAGAGAAGCTGTGAGCGAGAGAGAGTGAGAGAGAAAGAGAAGCTGTGAGTGAGAGAGAGAAAGAGAGAGAGAAGCTGTGAGTGAGAGAGAGAGAAAGAGAAGCTGTGTGAGAGAGAGAGAGAAACAGAAGCTGTGAGTGAGAGAGAGAGAGAGAAGCTGTGAGTGAGAGAGAGAAGCTGTGAGTGAGAGAGAGAGAGAAGCTGTGAGTGAGTGAGAGAGAGAGAATCAGGGAGTGAGTAAGAGAGACAGAGATGCTGTGAGTAAGAGAGAGAGAGAAATAGAAGCTGTAAGTGAGGGAGAGAAGCTGTGTGTGTGAGAGAGAGAGAGAAGCTGTGAGTGAGAGAGAGAGAAAGAGAAGCAGTGAGTGAGTGAGAGAGAGAGAAAGAAGCTGTGTGAGTGATAGAGAGAGAGAAAGAGAAGCTGAGAATGAGAGAGAGAGAGAAAGAGATGCTGTAAGTGAGAGAGAGAGAAGCTGTGTGTGTGAGAGAGAGAAAGAGAAGTTGTGAGTGAGAGAGAGAGAGAGAGAAAGAGAAGATTTGAGTGAGAGAGAGAGAGAGAAAGAGAAGCTGTGAGTGAGAGAGTGAGAAGCTGTGTGTGTGAGAGAGAGAAGCTGTGAGTGAGTAAGAGAGAGAGAAGATGTGTGAGAGAGAGAGAAGCTGTGAGTCAGAGAGAGAGAAGCTGTGATTGAGAGAGAGTGTGAGAGAGAAGCTGTGAGTGAGTGAGAGAGAGAGAATGTGTGAGTGAGAGAGAGAGAAAAAGAGAAGCTGTGAGTGAGAGAGATAGAAAGAGAAGCTGTGAGTGAGAGAGAAAGAAAGAGAAGCTGTGAGTAAGAGAGAGAGAAAGAGAAGCTATGAGTGAGTGAGTGAGAGAGAGAAGCTGTGAGTGAGTGAGTGAGTGAGAGAGAGAGAAGCTGTGAGTGAGTGAGAGAGAGAAAGAAGCTGTAGGTGAGAGAGAGAAAAAGAAGCTGTGAGTGAGAGAGAGAGAGAAGCTGTGAGTGAGAGAGAAGGAGAAGCTGTGAGTGAGAGAGAGAGAGAGACGCTGTGAGTGAGAGAGAGAAAGAGAAGCTGTGTGTGAGAGAGAGAGAGAAAGAGAAGCTGTGAGTGAGTAAGAGAGAAAGAGAAGCTGTGTCTGAGAGAGAGAGAAAGAGAAGCTGAGAGTGAGAGAGAAAGAATGAGAAGCTGTGAGTGAGAGAGAGAGAGAAAGAAAAGCTGTGAGTGAGAGAGAGAGAAAGAGAAGCTGTGAGTGAGTGAGAGAGAGAGGAGCTGTGAGTGAGTGAGAGAGAGAAAGAGCAGCTGTGAGCGAGAGCGAGAGAGAAAGAGCTGTGTGAGTAATAGAGAGAGAGAAAGTGAAGCTGAGAGTGGGAGAGAGAGAGAAAGAGAAGCTGTGTGTGTGTGAGAGAGAGAAAGAGAAGCTGTGAGTGAGTGAGAGAGAAAGAGAAGCTGTGTGTGTGAGAGAGAGAGAGAAGCTGAGAGTGAGAGAGAGAGAATGAGAAGGTGTGAGTGAGAGAGAGAGACAAAGAGAAGCTGTGTGTGAGAGAGAGAGAACGAGAAGCTGTGAGTGAGAGAGAGAGAGAAGCTGTGTGTGTGTGAGAGAGAAAGAGAAGCTGTGAGTGAGAGAGAGAGAGAAAGAGAAGCTGTAAGTGAGAGAGAGAAAGAGAAGGAGATGCTGTGAGTAAGTGAGAGAGTGAGAAGATGTGAGTGAGTGAGAGAGAGAGAAGCTGGGAGTGAGTAAGAGAGAGAGAGAAGCTGTGAGTGAGAGAGAGAGAAAGAAAGAAAGAGAAGCTGTGAGTGAGAGAGAGTGAGAGAGATAGAAGCTGTGAGTGAGTGAGAGAGAGAGAAGCTGTGAGTGAGAGAGAGAGAAAGAGAAGCTGTGAGTGAGAGAGAGAGAGAGAACGAGAAGCTGTGAGTGAGAGAGAGAGAAAGAGATGCTGTGAGTGAGTGAGTGAGAGAGTGAGAAGCTGTGTGTGTGTGTGAGAGAGAAGCTGGGAGTGAGTAAGAGAGAGAGAGAGAAGCTGTGAGTGAGAGAGAGAGAGAGAAGCTATGAGTGTGAGAGAGAGAAGCTGTGAGTGAGAGAGAGTGAGAGAGAAAGAGAAGCTGTGAGTGAGAGAGAGAAAGAGAGAGAGAAGCTGTGAGCGAGAGAGAGAGAGAAAGAAGCTGTGTGTGTGATAGAGAGAAAGAGAAGCTGAGTGAGAGAGGGAGACAGAGAAGCTGTGAGTGAGAGAGAGAGAGACAAAGAAGCTGTGTGTGTGTTGAGAGAGAAAGAGAATCTGTGAGTGAGAGAGAGAGAAAGAGAAGCTGTGAGTAAGAGAGAGAGAAAGAGAAGCTATGAGTGAGTGAGTGAGAGAGAGAGAAGCTGTGTGTGAGTGAGTGAGAGAGAGAGAAGCTGTGAGTGAGAGAGAGAGAGAAAGAAGCTGTAGGTGAGAGAAAGAAAAAGAAGCTGTGAGTGAGAGAGAGAGGGAGAAACTGTGAGTGAGAGAGAGAAGGAGAAGCTGTGAGTGAGAGAGAGAGAGAAGCTGTGAGTGAGAGAGAAAGAGAGAGAGAGAAGCTGTGAGTAAGAGAGAGAGAGAGAAAGAAAGAGAAGCTTTGTGTGTGTGAGAGAGAAAGAGAAGCTGTGAGTGAGAGAGAGAGAGAGAGAGAAGCTGTGAGTGAGTGAGAGAGAGAGAATCAAGGAGTGGGTAAGAGAGAGAAGCTGTGAGTGAGTGAGAGAGAGAAATAGAAGCTGTAAGTGAGAGAGAGAGAAGCTGTGTGTGTGTGAGAGAGAGAGAAGCTGTGAGTGAGAGAGAGAGAGAAAGAGAAGCTGTGAGTGAGAGAGAGAGAGAAAGAAGCTGTGTGTGTGATAGAGAGAGAGAAAGAGAAGCTGAGTGTGAGAGAGAGACAGAGAAGCTGTGAGTGAGAGAGAGAGAAAAAGAAGCTGTGTGTGTGTGAGAGAGAAAGAGAATCTGTGAGTGAGAGAGAGAGAAAGAGAAGCTGTGAGTAAGAGAGAGAGATAGAGAAGCTATGTGTGAGTGAGTGAGAGAGAGAAGCTGGGAGTGAGTGAGTGAGAGAGAGAGAAGCTGTGAGTGAGAGAGAGAGAAAGAAGCTGTAGGTGAGAGAGAGAAAAAGAAGCTGTGAGTGAGAGAGAGAGAGAAGCTGTGAGTGAGAGAGAAGGAGAAGCTGTGAGTGAGAGAGAGAGAGAGAAGCTGTGAGTGAGAGAGAGAAAGAGAAGCTGTGTGTGTCTGAGAGAGAGAGAAAGAGAAGCTGTGAGTGAGTAATAGAGAAAGAGAAGCTGTGTCTGAGAGAGAGAGAAAGAGAAGCTGAGAGTGAGAGAGAGAGAATGAGAAGCTGTGAGTGAGAGAGAGAGAGAAAGAAAAGCTGTGAGTGAGAGAGAGAGAAAGAGAAGCTGTGAGTGAGTGAGAGAGAGAGGAGCTGTGAGTGAGTGAGAGAGAGAAAGAGCAGCTGTGAGCGAGGGCGAGAGAGAAAGAGCTGTGTGAGTAATGGAGAGAGAGAAAGTGAAGCTGAGAGTGGGAGAGAGAGAGAAAGAGAAGCTGTGTGTGTGTGTGAGAGAGAAAAAGAGAAGCTGTGAGTGAGTGAGAGAGAAAGAGAAGCTGTGTGTGTGTGAGAGAGAGAGAGAAGCTGAGAGTGAGAGAGAGAGAATGAGAAGGTGTGAGTGAGAGAGAGAGACAAAGAGAAGCTGTGTGTGAGAGAGAGAGAACGAGAAGCTGTGAGTGAGAGAGAGAGAGAAAGAGAAGCTGTGAGTGAGGGAGAGAGAGAAAGAGAAGCTGTGAGTGAGAGGGAGGGAGAGAAGCTGTGAGTGTGTGAGAGAGAGAAAATCAGGGAGTGAGTAAGAGAGAGAGAGGGAAGCTGTGAGTGAGAGAGAGAGAGAAATAGAAGCTGTAAGTGAGAGAGAGAGAAAGAGAAACTGTGAGTGAAAGAGAGAGAGAGAAGCTGTGAGTGAGAGAGAGAGAGAAAGAAAGAGAAGCTGTGAGTGAGAGCGAGAGAGAAAGAGAAGCTGTGTGAGTGATAGAGAGAGAGAAAGTGAAGCTGAGAGTGAGAGAGAGAGAGAAAGAGATGCTGTAAGTGAGAGAGAGAGAGAGAAGCTGTGTGTGTGTGAGAGAGAGAAAGAGAAGCTGTGAGTGAGAGAGAGAGAGAGAGAGAAGCTGTGAGTGAGAGAGAGAGAGTGAGAAGCTGTGTGTGTGTGAGAGAGAGAAGCTGGGAGTGAGTAAGAGAGAGAGAGAGAGAGAAGCTGTGTGTGTGAGAGAGAGAAGCTGTGAGTGAGAGAGAGAAAGAAAGAGAAGCTGTGAGTGAGAGAGAGTGAGAGAGAAAGAGAAGCTGTGAGTGAGAGAGAAAGAGAGAGAGAAGCTGTGAGTAAGAGAGAGAGAGAGAAAGAGAAGCTGTGTGTGTGAGAGAGAGAAAGAGAAGCTGTGAGTGAGAGAGAGAGAGAGAAGCTGTGAGTGAGAGAGAGAGAGAGAGAAGCTGTGAGTGAGAGAGAGAGAAGCTGTGAGTGAGTGAGAGAGAGAGAGAATCAATGAGTGAGTAAGAGAGAGAAGCTGTGAGTGAGAGTGAGAGAGAAATAGAAGCTGTAAGTGAGAGAGAGAAGCTGTGTGTGTGTGTGAGAGAGAGAGAAGCTGTGAGTGAGAGAGAGAGAGAAAGAGAAGCTGTGAGTGAGAGAGAGAGAGAAAGAAGCTGTGTGTGTGATAGAGAGAGAAAGAGAAGCTGAGTGAGAGAGGGAGACAGAGAAGCTGTGAGTGAGAGAGAGAGACAAAGAAGCTGTGTGTGTGTTGAGAGAGAAAAAGAATCTGTGAGTGAGAGAGAGAGAAAGAGAAGCTGTGAGTAAGAGAGAGAGAAAAAGAGAAGCTATGAGTGAGTGAGTGAGAGAGAGAGAAGCTGTGAGTGAGTGAGTGAGAGAGAGAGAAGCTGTGAGTGAGAGAGAGAGAGAGAGAAAGAAGCTGTAGGTGAGAGAAAGAAAAAGAAGCTGTGAGTGAGAGAGAGAGAGAGAAGCTGTGAGTGAGAGAGAGAGAACGAGAAGCTGTGAGTGAGAGAGAGAGAAGCTGTGAGTGAGAGAGAGAGAGAGAACGAGAAGCTGTGAGTGAGAGAGAGAGAAAGAGATGCTGTGAGTGAGTGAGTGAGAGAGTGAGAAGCTGTGTGTGTGTGTGAGAGAGAAGCTGGGAGTGAGTAAGAGAGAGAGAGAGAAGCTGTGAGTGAGAGAGAGAGAAAGAGAAGCTGTGGGTGAGTGATTGAGAGAGGAGCTGTGAGTGAGTGAGAGAGAGAAAGAGCAGCTGTGAGCGAGAGCGAGAGAGAAAGAGCTGTGTGAGTAATAGAGAGAGAGAAAGAGAAGCTGAGAGTGAGAGAGAGAGAGAAAGAGATGCTGTAAGTGAGAGAGAGAGAAGCTGTGTGTGTGTGAGAGAGAAAGAGAAGCTGTGAGTGAGAGAGAGATAGAGAAAGAGAAGATTTGAGTGAGAGAGAGAGAGAAAGAGAAGCTGTGAGTGAGTGAGTGAGAGAGTAAGAAGCTGTGTGTGTGAGAGAGAGAGAAGCTGGGAGTGAGTAAGAGAGAGAGAGAGAAGCTGTGAGTGAGAGAGAGAGAGAGAAGCTATGAGTGTGAGAGAGAGAGAAGCTGTGAGTGAGAGAGAGTGAGAGAGAAAGAGAAGCTGTGAGTGAGAGAGAGAAAGAGAGAGAGAGAAGCTGTGAGCGAGAGAGAGTGAGAGAGAAAGAGAAGCTGTGAGTGAGAGAGAGAAAGAGAGAGAGAAGCTGTGAGTGAGAGAGAGAGAAAGAGAAGCTGTGTGAGAGAGAGAGAGAAACAGAAGCTGTGAGTGAGAGAGAGAGAGAGAAGCTGTGAGTGAGAGAGAGAAGCTGTGAGTGAGAGAGAGAGAGAAGCTGTGAGTGAGTGAGAGAGAGAGAATCAGGGAGTGAGTAAGAGAGACAGAGATGCTGTGAGTAAGAGAGAGAGAGAAATAGAAGCTGTAAGTGAGGGAGAGAAGCTGTGTGTGTGAGAGAGAGAGAGAAGCTGTGAGTGAGAGAGAGAGAAAGAGAAGCAGTGAGTGAGTGAGAGAGAGAGAAAGAAGCTGTGTGAGTGATAGAGAGAGAGAAAGAGAAGCTGAGAATGAGAGAGAGAGAGAAAGAGATGCTGTAAGTGAGAGAGAGAGAAGCTGTGTGTGTGAGAGAGAGAAAGAGAAGTTGTGAGTGAGAGAGAGAGAGAGAGAAAGAGAAGATTTGAGTGAGAGAGAGAGAGAGAAAGAGAAGCTGTGAGTGAGAGAGTGAGAAGCTGTGTGTGTGAGAGAGAGAAGCTGTGAGTGAGTAAGAGAGAGAGAAGATGTGTGAGAGAGAGAGAAGCTGTGAGTCAGAGAGAGAGAAGCTGTGATTGAGAGAGAGTGAGAGAGAGAAGCTGTGAGTGAGTGAGAGAGAGAATGTGTGAGTGAGAGAGAGAGAAAAAGAGAAGCTGTGAGTGAGAGAGATAGAAAGAGAAGCTGTGAGTGAGAGAGAAAGAAAGAGAAGCTGTGAGTAAGAGAGAGAGAAAGAGAAGCTATGAGTGAGTGAGTGAGAGAGAGAAGCTGTGAGTGAGTGAGTGAGTGAGAGAGAGAGAAGCTGTGAGTGAGTGAGAGAGAGAAAGAAGCTGTAGGTGAGAGAGAGAAAAAGAAGCTGTGAGTGAGAGAGAGAGAGAAGCTGTGAGTGAGAGAGAAGGAGAAGCTGTGAGTGAGAGAGAGAGAGAGACGCTGTGAGTGAGAGAGAGAAAGAGAAGCTGTGTGTGAGAGAGAGAGAGAAAGAGAAGCTGTGAGTGAGTAAGAGAGAAAGAGAAGCTGTGTCTGAGAGAGAGAGAAAGAGAAGCTGAGAGTGAGAGAGAAAGAATGAGAAGCTGTGAGTGAGAGAGAGAGAGAAAGAAAAGCTGTGAGTGAGAGAGAGAGAAAGAGAAGCTGTGAGTGAGTGAGAGAGAGAGGAGCTGTGAGTGAGTGAGAGAGAGAAAGAGCAGCTGTGAGCGAGAGCGAGAGAGAAAGAGCTGTGTGAGTAATAGAGAGAGAGAAAGTGAAGCTGAGAGTGGGAGAGAGAGAGAAAGAGAAGCTGTGTGTGTGTGAGAGAGAGAAAGAGAAGCTGTGAGTGAGTGAGAGAGAAAGAGAAGCTGTGTGTGTGAGAGAGAGAGAGAAGCTGAGAGTGAGAGAGAGAGAGAATGAGAAGGTGTGAGTGAGAGAGAGAGACAAAGAGAAGCTGTGTGTGAGAGAGAGAGAACGAGAAGCTGTGAGTGAGAGAGAGAGAGAAGCTGTGTGTGTGTGAGAGAGAAAGAGAAGCTGTGAGTGAGAGAGAGAGAGAAAGAGAAGCTGTAAGTGAGAGAGAGAAAGAGAAGGAGATGCTGTGAGTAAGTGAGAGAGTGAGAAGATGTGAGTGAGTGAGAGAGAGAGAAGCTGGGAGTGAGTAAGAGAGAGAGAGAAGCTGTGAGTGAGAGAGAGAGAAAGAAAGAAAGAGAAGCTGTGAGTGAGAGAGAGTGAGAGAGATAGAAGCTGTGAGTGAGTGAGAGAGAGAGAAGCTGTGAGTGAGAGAGAGAAAGAGAAGCTGTGAGTGAGAGAGAGAGAGAGAACGAGAAGCTGTGAGTGAGAGAGAGAGAAAGAGATGCTGTGAGTGAGTGAGTGAGAGAGTGAGAAGCTGTGTGTGTGTGTGAGAGAGAAGCTGGGAGTGAGTAAGAGAGAGAGAGAAGCTGTGAGTGAGAGAGAGAGAGAGAAGCTATGAGTGTGAGAGAGAGAAGCTGTGAGTGAGAGAGAGTGAGAGAGAAAGAGAAGCTGTGAGTGAGAGAGAGAAAGAGAGAGAGAAGCTGTGAGCGAGAGAGAGTGAGAGAGAAAGAGAAGCTGTGAGTGAGAGAGAGAAAGAGAGAGAGAAGCTGTGAGTGAGAGAGAGAGAAAGAGAAGCTGTGTGAGAGAGAGAGAGAAACAGAAGCTGTGAGTGAGAGAGAGAGAGAAGCTGTGAGTGAGAGAGAGAAGCTGTGAGTGAGAGAGAGAGAGAAGCTGTGAGTGAGTGAGAGAGAGAGAATCAGGGAGTGAGTAAGAGAGAGAGAGATGCTGTGAGTAAGAGAGAGAGAGAAATAGAAGCTGTAAGTGAGGGAGAGAAGCTGTGTGTGTGTGAGAGAGAGAGAAGCTGTGAGTGAGAGAGAGAGAAAGAGAAGCAGTGAGTGAGTGAGAGAGAGAGAAAGAAGCTGTGTGAGTGATAGAGAGAGAGAAAGAGAAGCTGAGAATGAGAGAGAGAGAGAAAGAGATGCTGTAAGTGAGAGAGAGAGAAGCTGTGTGTGTGACAGAGAGAAAGAGAAGTTGTGAATGAGAGAGAGAGATAGAGAAAGAGAAGATTTGAGTGAGAGAGAGAGAGAAAGAGAAGCTGTGAGTGAGAGAGTGAGAAGCTGTGTGTGTGAGAGAGAGAAGCTGTGAGTGAGTAAGTGAGAGAGAGAAGCTGTGTGAGAGAGAGAGAAGCTGTGAGTCAGAGAGAGAGAGAAGCTGTGATTGAGAGAGAGTGAGAGAGAGAAGCTGTGAGTGAGTGAGAGAGAGAGAATGTGTGAGTGAGAGAGAGAGAGAAAGAGAAGCTGTGAGTGAGAGAGATAGAAAGAGAAGCTGTGAGTGAGAGAGAAAGAAAGAGAAGCTGTGAGTAAGAGAGAGAGAAAGAGAAGCTATGAGTGAGTGAGTGAGAGAGAGAAGCTGTGAGTGAGTGAGTGAGTGAGAGAGAGAGAAGCTGTGAGTGAGAGAGAGAGAGAAAGAAGCTGTAGGTGAGAGAGAGAAAAAGAAGCTGTGAGTGAGAGAGAGAGAGAAGCTGTGAGTGAGAGACAAGGAGAAGCTGTGTGTGAGAGAGAGAGAGAAGCTGTGAGTGAGTAAGAGAGAAAGAGAAGCTGTGTCTGAGAGAGAGAGAAAGAGAAGCTGAGAGTGAGAGAGAAAGAATGAGAAGCTGTGAGTGAGAGAGAGAGAGAAAGAAAAGCTGTGAGTGAGAGAGAGAAAAAGAGAAGCTGTGAGTGAGTGAGAGAGAGAGGAGCTGTGAGTGAGTGAGAGAGAGAAAGAGCAGCTGTGAGCGAGAGCGAGAGAGAAAGAGCTGTGTGAGTAATAGAGAGAGAGAATGTGAAGCTGAGAGTGGGAGAGAGAGAGAAAGAGAAGCTGTGTGTGTGTGAGAGAGAGAAAGAGAAGCTGTGAGTGAGTGAGAGAGAAAGAGAAGCTGTGTGTGTGTGAGAGAGAGAGAAGCTGAGAGTGAGAGAGAGAGAATGAGAAGGTGTGAGTGAGAGAGAGAGACAAAGAGAAGCTGTGTGTGAGAGAGAGAGAACGAGAAGCTGTGAGTGAGAGAGAGAGAGAAGCTGTGTGTGTGTGAGAGAGAAAGAGAAGCTGTGAGTGAGAGAGAGAGAAAGAGAAGCTGTAAGTGAGAGAGAGAAAGAAAGAGAAGGAGATGCTGTGAGTAAGTGAGAGAGTGAGAAGATGTGAGTGAGTGAGAGAGAGAGAAGCTGGGAGTGAGTAAGAGAGAGAGAGAGAAGCTGTGAGTGAGAGAGAGAGAAAGAAAGAAAGAGAAGCTGTGAGTGAGAGAGAGTGAGAGAGAGAGAAGCTGTGAGTGAGTGAGAGAGAGAGAAGCTGTGAGTGAGAGAGAGAGAAAGAGAAGCTGTGAGTGAGAGAGAGAGAGAGAACGAGAAGCTGTGAGTGAGAGAGAGAGAAAGAGATGCTGTGAGTGAGTGAGTGAGAGAGTGAGAAGCTGTGTGTGAGAGAGAGAGAGAAGCTGGGAGTGAGGGAGAGAGAGAGAGAAGCTGTGTGTGTGATAGAGATAAAGAGAAGCTGTGAGTGAGAGAGAGAGAAAGAGAAGCTGTGAGTGACAGAGAGAGAGAGTGAGAAGCTGTGTGTGTGAGAGAGAGAGAAGCTGTGAGTGAGTAAGAGAGAGAGAGAAGCTGTGAGAGAGAGAAGCTGTGAGTGAGAGGGAGAGAGAGAAGCTGTGAGTGAGAGAGTGAGAGAGAGAGAAGATGTGAGTGAGTGAGAGAGAGAAGCTGTGTGTGAGAGAGAGAAAGAGAAGCTGTAAGTGAGAGAGAGTGAGAAAGAGAGAAGCTGTGAGTGAGAGAGAGAGAGAAAGAGAAGCTGTGAGTGAGTGAGAGAGAAAGAAGCTGACAGTGAGAGAGAGAGAATGAGAAGGTGTGAGTGAGAGAGAGAGAGAGAAAGAGAAGCTGTGAGTGAGAGAGAGAGAGAAAGAGAAGCTGTGTGTGTGAGAGAGAGAACGAGAAGCTGTGAGTGAGAGAGAGAGAGAAAGAGAAGCTGAGAGTGAGTGAGAGAGAGAGTGAGAACCTGTGAGTGAGAGAGTGAGAGAAGCTGGGAGTGAGTAAGAGAGAGAGGGAAGCTGTGAGTGAGAGAAAGAGAGAAATAGAAGCTGTAAGTGAGAGAGAGAGAAAGAGAAACTTTGAGTGAAAGAGAGAGAGAGAAGCTGTGAGTTAGAGAGAGAGAGAAAGAAAGAGAAGCTGTGAGTGAGAGTGAGAGAGAAAGAGAAAGAGAAGCTGAGAGTGAGATAGAGAGAAAGAGATGCTGTAAAAGAGAGAGAGAGAGAATCAGGGAGTAAGAGAGAGAAAAGCTGTGAGTGTGAGAGAGAGAGAAATGGAAGGTGTAAGTGAGAGAGAGTAAGAGAGGCTGTGAGTGAGAGAGGGAGAGAGAAGCTGTTAGTGAGCGAGAGAGAAGTTGTGAGTGAAAGAGAGAGAGAAAGAGAAGCTGTGTGTGTGATAGAGAGAGAAAGAGAAGCTGAGAGTGAGAGAGAGAGAGAGAAAGAGAAGCTGTAAGTGAGAGAGAGAGAAGCTGTGTGTGAGAGAGAGAAAGAGAAGCTGTGAGTGAGTGAGAGAGAGATAAAGAGAAGCTGTGAGTGAGTGAGAGAGAAAGAGATGCTGTGAGTGAGTGAGTGAGAGAGTGGGAAGCTGTGAGTGAGTGAGAGAGAGAGAAGCTGTGTGATTAAGAGAGAGAGAGAAGCTGTGAGTGAGTGAGAGAGAGAGTGAGAAGCTGTGAGTGAGAGAGAGAGAAGCTGGGAGTGAGAGAGAGAAGCTGTGAATGAGAGAGAGAGAAAGAGAAGCTGAGAGAGAGTGTGTGAGAGAGAAGCTGTGAGTGAGTGAGAGAGAAGATGAGAAGCTGTGTGTGAGAGAGAGAAAGAGAAGCTGTGAGTGAGAAAGATAGAAAGAGAAGCTGTGAGTGAGAGAAAGAGAGAGAAGCTGTGAGTGAGAGAGAGAGAGAGAATCAGGGAGTAAGAGAGAGAGAAGCTGTGAGTGAGAGGGAGAGAGAAATAGAAGGTGTAAGTGAGAGATAGAAAGAGAAGCTGTGAGTGAGAGATGGAGAGAAGCTGTTAGTGAGAGAGAGAGAAGTTGTGAGTGACAGAGAAAGAGAAGCTGTGTGTGTGTGAGAGAGAGAAAGAGAAGCTGAGAGTGAGAGAGAGAGAGAGAAGCTGTAAGTGAGAGAGAGAGAGAGAAGCTG
Source organism: Bradypodion pumilum (assembly GCA_035047305.1). Taxonomy (NCBI): domain Eukaryota; kingdom Metazoa; phylum Chordata; class Lepidosauria; order Squamata; family Chamaeleonidae; genus Bradypodion; species Bradypodion pumilum. The sequence continues at coordinate 226,012,454 of JAWDJD010000002.1, read as the reverse complement.
TGTGTGTGAGAGAGAGAAAGAGAAGCTGTAAGTGAGAGAGAGTGAGAAAGAGAGAAGCTGTGAGTGAGAGAGAGAGAGAAAGAGAAGCTGTGAGTGAGTGAGAGAGAGAGAAGCTGAGAGTGAGAGAGAGAGAATGAGAAGGTGTGAGTGAGAGAGAGAGAGAGAAAGAGAAGCTGTGAGTGAGAGAGAGAGAGAAAGAGAAGCTGTGTGTGAGAGAGAGAGAACGAGAAGCTGTGAGTGAGAGAGAGAGAGAAAGAGAAGCTGTGAGTGAGTGAGAGAGAGAGTGAGAACCTGTGAGTGAGAGAGTGAGAGAAGCTGGGAGTGAGTAAGAGAGAGAGAGGGAAGCTGTGAGTGAGAGAAAGAGAGAAATAGAAGCTGTAAGTGAGAGAGAGAGAAAGAGAAACTGTGAGTGAAAGAGAGAGAGAGAAGCTGTGAGTTAGAGAGAGAGAGAAAGAAAGAGAAGCTGTGAGTGAGAGTGAGAGAGAAAGAGAAAGAGAAGCTGAGAGTGAGATAGAGAGAAAGAGATGCTGTAAAAGAGAGAGAGAGAGAGAGAATCAGGGAGTAAGAGAGAGAAAAGCTGTGAGTGTGAGAGAGAGAGAAATGGAAGGTGTAAGTGAGAGAGAGTAAGAGAGGCTGTGAGTGAGAGAGGGAGAGAGAAGCTGTTAGTGAGCGAGAGAGAAGTTGTGAGTGAAAGAGAGAGAGAAAGAGAAGCTGTGTGTGTGATAGAGAGAAAGAGAAGCTGAGTGAGAGAGGGAGACAGAGAAGCTGTGAGTGAGAGAGAGAGAAGCTGTGTGTGAGAGAGAGAAAGAGAAGCTGTGAGTGAGTGAGAGAGAGATAAAGAGAAGCTGTGAGTGAGTGAGAGAGAGATAAAGAGAAGCTGTGAGTGAGTGAGAGAGAAAGAGATGCTGTGAGTGAGTGAGTGAGAGAGTGGGAAGCTGTGAGTGAGAGGGAGAGAGAAATAGAAGGTGTAAGTGAGAGATAGAAAGAGAAGCTGTGAGTGAGAGATGGAGAGAAGCTGTTAGTGAGAGAGAGAGAAGCTGTGAGTGACAGAGAAAGAGAAGCTGTGTGTGTGTGAGAGAGAGAAAGAGAAGCTGAGAGTGAGAGAGAGAGAGAGAGAAGCTGTAAGTGAGAGAGAGAGAGAAGCTGTGTGTGTGAGAGAGAGAAAGAGAAGCTGTGAGTGAGAGAGAGAGAGAAAGAGAAGCTGTAAGTGAGAGAGAGAGAAAGAGATGCTGTGAGTGAGAGAGGGAGAAGATGTGAGTGAGTGAGAGAGAGAGAAGCTGGGAGTGAGTAAGAGAGAGAGAGAAGTTGTGAGTGAGAGAGAAAGAAAGAAAGAGAAGCTGTGAGTGAGAGAGAGTGAGAGAGAGAGAAGCTGTGAGTGAGTGAGAGAGAGAGAGAAGCTGTGAGTGAGAGAGAGAGAGAAAGAGCTGTGAGTTAGAGAGAGAGAGAAAGAGAAGGTGTGAGTGAGAGAGAGAGAAAGAGAAGCTGTGAGTGAGAGAGAGAGAGAAAGAAAGAGAAGCTGTGAGTGAGAGAGAGAGAGAAAGAGAAGCTGTGAATGAGAGAGAGAAAGAGAAGCTGTGTGAGAGAGATAGAGAAAGAGAAGCTGTGAGTGAGAGAAAGAGAAGCTGTGAGTGAGAAAGAGTGAGAAAGAGAAGCTGATAGTGAGAGAGAGAGAGAAAGAGAAGCTGTGAATGAGAGAGAGAGAAAGAGAAGCTGTGACAGAGAGAGTGGCTGTGAGTGAGAGAGAGAGAGAAAGAGACGCTGTGAGTGAGAGTTAGAGAAATAGGTGTAAGTGAGTGAGAGAGAGAAAGAGAAGCTGTCAGTGAGAGAGAGAGAGAGAAGCTGTTAGTAAGAGAGAGAGAAGCTGTGAGTGACAGAGAGAGAGAAAGAGAAGCTGTGTGTGTGATAGAGAGAGAGAAAGAGAAGCTGAGCATGAGAGAGAGAGAGAAAGAGAAGCTGTAAGTGAGAGAGAGAGAGAGAGAAGCTGTGTGTGAGAGAGAGAGAGAAAGAGAAGCTGTGAGAGAGAGAGAGAGAACGAGAAGCTGTGAGTGAGAGAGAGAGAAAGAGATGCTGTGAGTGAGTGAGTGAGAGAGTGAGAAGCTGTGAGTGAGAGAGAGAGAGAGGAGCTGGGAGTGAGTAAGAGAGAGAGAAGCTGTGAGTGAGAGAGAGAGAGAAGCTGTGAGTGAGGGAGAGAGAGCAAGAGAAGCTGTGAGTGAGAGAGAGAGAGAAAGAGAAGCTGTGAATGAGAGAGAGAGAAAAAGAAGCTGTGAGGGAGAGAGAGAGAAAGACAAGCTGTGAGTGAGAGAGAGAGAGAGAAAGAAAGAGAAGCTGTGAGTGAGAGAGAGAGAGAAAGAGAAGCTGTGAATGAGAGAGAGAGAAAGAGAAGCTGTGTGAGAGAGAGAGAGAAAGAGAAGCTGTGAGTGACAGAGAGAGAGAAAGAGAAGCTGTGAGTGAGAGAAAGAGAAGTTGTGAGTGAGAGAGAGAGAGAAAGAGAAGCTGTGAATGAGAGAGAGAGAAAGAGAAGCTGTGTGTGTGTGAGAAAGAGAAGCTGTGAGTAAGAGAGTGAGAGAAAGAGAAGCTGTGAGTGAGAGAGATAGAAAGAGAAGCTGTGAGTAAGAGAGAGAGAGCAAGAGAAACTGTGAGTGAGAGAGAGAGAAAGAGAAGCTGTGTGTGTGTGAGAGAGAGAAAGAGAAGCTGTGAATGAGTGAGAGAGAAAGAGAAGCTGTGTGCGTGAGAGAGAGAGAAGCTGAGAGTGAGAGAGAGAGAATGAGAAGGTGTGAGTTAGAGAGAGAGACAAAGAGAAGCTGTGTGTGTGTGAGAGAGAACGAGAAGATGTGAGTGAGAGAGAGAGAAAGAGAAGCTGTGAGTGAGAGAGAGGGAGAGAAGCTGTGAGTGTGTGAGAGAGAGAAAATCAGGGAGTGAGTAAGAGAGAGAGAGGGAAGCTGTGAGTGAGAGAGAGAGAGAAATAGAAGCTGTAAGTGAGAGAGAGAGAAAGAGAAACTGTGAGTGAAAGAGAAAGAGAGAAGCTGTAAGTGAGAGAGAGAGAAGCTGTGTGTGTGAGAGAGAGAAAGAGAAGCTGTGAGTGAGAGAGAGAGAGAAAGATAAGCTGTAAGTGAGAGAGAGAAAGAGATGCTGTGAGTAAGTGAGAGAGTGAGAAGATGTGAGTGTGTGAGAGAGAGAAGCTGGGAGTGAGTAAGAGAGAGAGAGAAGCTGTGACTGAGAGAGAGAGAAAGAAAGAAAGAGAAGCTGTGAGTGAGAGAGAGTGAGAGAGAGAGAAGCTGTGAGTGAGTGAGAGAGAGAGAGAAGCTGTGAGTGAGTGAGAGAGAGAAAGAGCTGTGAGTGAGAGAGAGAGAGAAAGAGAAGGTGTGAGTGAGAGAGAGAGAAAGAGAAGCTGTGAGTGAGAGAGAGAGAAAGAAAGAGAAGCTGTGAGTGAGAGAGAGAGAAAGAGAAGCTGTGAATGAGAGAGAGAGAAAGAGAAGCTGAGCGTGAGAGAGAGAGAGAAAGAGAAGCTGTAAGTGAGAGAGAGAGAAGCTGTGTGTGTGTGTGAGAGAGAAAGAGAAGCTGTGAGTGAGATGGAGAGAGAGAAAGAGAAGCTGTGAGTGAGAGAGAGAGAGGAGCTGGGAGTGAGTAAGAGAGAGAGAAGCTGTGAGTGAGAGAGAGAGAGAGAGAGAAGCTGTGAGTGAGGGAGAGAGAGAAAGAGAAGCTGTGAGTGAGAGAGAGAGAAAGAGAAGCTGTGAATGAGAGTGAGAGAAAAAGAAGCTGTGAGGGAGAGAGAGAGAGAGAAAGAGAAGCTGTGAGTGAGAGACAGAGAGAAAGAGAAGCTGTGAGTGAGAGAGAGAGAGAAAGAGAAGCTGTGAGTGAGAGAGAGAGAGAAAGAGAAGCTGTAAGTGAGAGAGAGAGAGAAAGAGATGCTGTGAGTGAGAGAGTGAGAAGATGTGAGTGAGTGAGTGAGAGAGAAGCTGGGAGTGAGTAAGAGAGAGAGAGAAGCTGTGAGTGAGAGAGAAAGAAAGAAAGAGAAGCTGTGAGTGAGAGAGAGTGAGAGAGAGAGAAGCTGTGAGTGAGTGAGAGAGAGAGAGAAGCTGTGAGTGAGAGAGAGAGAGAAAGAGCTGTGAGTTAGAGAGAGAGAGAAAGAGAAGGTGTGAGTGAGAGAGAGAGAAAGAGAAGCTGTGAGTGAGAGAGAGAGAGAAAGAAAGAGAAGCTGTGAGTGAGAGAGAGAGAGAAAGAGAAGCTGTGAATGAGAGAGAGAAAGAGAAGCTGTGTGAGAGAGATAGAGAAAGAGAAGCTGTGAGTGAGAGAAAGAGAAGCTGTGAGTGAGAAAGAGTGAGAAAGAGAAGCTGTGAGTGAGAGAGAGAGAAAGAGAAGCTGTGAATGAGAGAGAGAGAAAGAGAAGCTGTGACAGAGAGAGTGGCTGTGAGTGAGAGAGAGAGAGAAAGAGACGCTGTGAGTGAGAGTTAGAGAAATAGGTGTAAGTGAGTGAGAGAGAGAAAGAGAAGCTGTCAGTGAGAGAGAGAGAGAGACGCTGTTAGTAAGAGAGAGAGAAGCTGTGAGTGACAGAGAGAGAGAAAGAGAAGCTGTGTGTGTGATAGAGAGAGAGAAAGAGAAGCTGAGCATGAGAGAGAGAGAGAAAGAGAAGCTGTAAGTGAGAGAGAGAGAGAAGCTGTGTGTGAGAGAGAGAGAGAAAGAGAAGCTGTGAGTGAGAGAGAGAGAGAGAACGAGAAGCTGTGAGTGAGAGAGAGAGAAAGAGATGCTGTGAGTGAGTGAGTGAGAGAGTGAGAAGCTGTGAGTGAGAGAGAGAGAGAGGAGCTGGGAGTGAGTAAGAGAGAGAGAAGCTGTGAGTGAGAGAGAGAGAGAAGCTGTGAGTGAGGGAGAGAGAGCAAGAGAAGCTGTGAGTGAGAGAGAGAGAGAAAGAGAAGCTGTGAATGAGAGAGAGAGAAAAAGAAGCTGTGTGGGAGAGAGAGAGAAAGAGAAGCTGTGAGTGAGAGTGAGAGAGAGAAAGAAAGAGAAGCTGTGAGAGAGAGAGAGAGAAAGAGAAGCTGTGAATGAGAGAGAGAGAAAGAGAAGCTGTGTGAGAGAGAGAGAGAAAGAGAAGCTGTGAGTGACAGAGAGAGAGAAAGAGAAGCTGTGAGTGAGAGAAAGAGAAGCTGTGAGTGAGAGAGAGAGAGAAAGAGAAGCTGTGAATGAGAGAGAGAGAAAGAGAAGCTGTGTGTGTGTGTGAGAGAGAAGCTGTGAGTGAGAGAGTGAGAGAAAGAGAAGCTGTGAGTGAGAGAGATAGAAAGAGAAGCTGTGAGTGAGAGAGAGAGAGCAAGAGAAACTGTGAGTGAGAGAGAGAGAAAGAGAAGCTGTGTGTGTGTGAGAGAGAAAGAGAAGCTGTGAGTGAGTGAGAGAGAAAGAGAAGCTGTGTGTGTGAGAGAGAGAGAAGCTGAGAGTGAGAGAGAGAGAATGAGAAGGTGTGAGAGAGAGAGACAAAGAGAAGCTGTGTGTGTGAGAGAGAGAACGAGAAGATGTGAGTGAGAGAGAGAGAAAGAGAAGCTGTGAGTGAGAGAGAGAGAGAAATAGAAGCTGTAAGCGAGAGAGAGAGAAAGAGAAACTGTGAGTGAAAGAGAGAGAGAGAAGCTGTAAGTGAGAGAGAGAGAGAGAAGCTGTGTGTGTGAGAGAGAAAGAGAAGCTGTGAGTGAGAGAGAGAGAGAAAGATAAGCTGTAAGTGAGAGAGAGAAAGAGATGCTGTGAGTAAGTGAGAGAGTGAGAAGATGTGAGTGTGTGTGAGAGAGAGAAGCTGGGAGTGAGTAAGAGAGAGAGAGAAGCTGTGACTGAGAGAGAGAGAAAGAAAGAAAGAGAAGCTGTGAGTGAGAGAGAGAGAGAAAGAGCTGTGAGTGAGAGAGAGAGAGAAAGAGAAGGTGTGAGTGAGAGAGAGATTAAGAGAAGCTGTGAGTGAGAGAGAGAGAGAAAGAAAGAGAAGCTGTGAGTGAGAGAGAGAGAAAGAGAAGCTGTGAATGAGAGAGAGAGAAAGAGAAGCTGAGCGTGAGAGAGAGAGAGAAAGAGAAGCTGTAAGTGAGAGAGAGAGAGAAGCTGTGTGTGTGTGAGAGAGAGAAAGAGAAGCTGTGAGTGAGAGAGAGAGAGAAAGAGAAGCTGTGAGTGAGTGAGTGAGAGAGTGAGAAGCTGTGAGTGAGAGAGAGAGAGGAGCTGGGAGTGAGTAAGAGAGAGAGAAGCTGTGAGTGAGAGAGAGAGAGAGAAGCTGTGAGTGAGGGAGAGAGAGAAAGAGAAGCTGTGAGTGAGAGAGAGAGAAAGAGAAGCTGTGAATGAGAGTGAGAGAAAAAGAAGCTGTGAGGGAGAGAGAGAGAGAGAAAGAGAAGCTGTGAGTGAGAGACAGAGAGAAAGAGAAGCTGTGAGTGAGAGAGAGAGAGAAAGAGAAGCTGTGAGTGAGAGAGAGAGAGAGAAAGAAAGAGAAGCTGTGAGTGAGAGAGAGAGAGAAAGAGAAGCTGTGAATGAGAGAGAGAAATAGAAGCTGTGTGTGTGAGAGAGAAAGAGAAGCTGTGAGTGACAGAGAGAGAAAGAGAAGCTGTGAGTGAGAGAAAGAGAAGCTGTGAGTGAGAGAGAGAAAGAGAAGCTGTGAATGAGAGAGAGAGAAAGAGAAGGTGTGTGTGAGAGAGAGAGAAGCTGTGTGTGAGAGAGTGAGAGAAAGAGAAGCTGTGAGTGAGAGAGAGAGAAAGAGAAGCTGTGAGTGAAAGAGAGAGAGCAAGAGAAGCTGTGAGTGAGAGAGAGAGAAAGAGAAGCTGTGTGTGTGTGAGAGAGAGAAAGAGAAGCTGTGAGTGAGTGAGAGAGAAAGAGAAGCTGTGTGTGTGTGAGAGAGAAGCTGAGAGTGAGAGAGAGAGAATGAGAAGGTGTGAGTGAGAGAGAGAGACAAAGAGAAGCTGTGTGTGAGAGAGAGAGAACGAGAAGCTGTGTGTGAGAGAGAGAGAAAGAGAAGCTGTGAGTGAGAGAGAGAAAGAGAAGCTGTGAGTGAGAGAGAGTGAGAGAAGCTGTGAGTGTGTGAGAGAGAGAAAATCAGGGAGTGAGTAAGAGAGAGAGAGGGAAGCTGTGAGTGAGAGAGAGAGAAATAGAAGCTGTAAGTGAGAGAGAGAGAAAGAGAAACTGTGAGTGAAAGAGAGAGAGAGAAGCTGTAAGTGAGAGAGAGAGAAGCTGTGTGTGTGAGAGAGAGAAAGAGAAGCTGTGAGTGAGAGAGAGAGAAAGAGAAGCTGTAAGTGAGAGAGAGAAAGAGATGCTGTGAGTAAGTGAGAGAGTGAGAAGATGTGAGTGAGTGTGAGAGAGAGAAGCTGGTAGTGAGTAAGAGAGAGAGAGAAGCTGTGAGTGAGAGAGAGAAAGAAAGAGAAGCTGTGAGTGAGAGAGAGTGAGAGAGAGAAGCTGTGAGTGAGTGAGAGAGAGAGAAGCTGTGAGTGAGAGAGAGAGAGAAAGAGAAGCTGTGAGTGAGAGAGAGAGAGAGAACGAGAAGCTGTGAGTGAGAGAGAGAGAAAGAGATGCTGTGAGTGATTGAGTGAGAGAGTGAGAAGCTGTGAGTGAGAGAGAGAGAGGAGCTGGGAGTGAGTAAGAGAGAGAGAAGCTGTGAGTGAGAGAGAGAGAGAGAAGCTGTGAGTGAGGGAGAGAGAGCAAGAGAAGCTGTGAGTGAGAGAGAGAAAGAGAAGCTGTGAATGAGAGAGAGAGAGAAAAAGAAGCTGTGAGGGAGAGAGAGAAAGAAAGAGAAGCTGTGAGTGAGAGAGAGAGAGAGAAAGAAAGAGAAGCTGTGAGTGAGAGAGAGAGAGAAAGAGAAGCTGTGTGAGTGAGAGAGAGAGAAAGAGAAGCTGAGAGTGAGAGAGATAGAGAAAGAGATGCTGTAAGGGAGAGAGAGAGAAGCTGTGTGTGTGATAGAGATAAAGAGAAGCTGTGAGTGAGAGAGAGAGAGAAAGAGAAGCTGTGAGTGACAGAGAGAGAGAGTGAGAAGCTGTGTGTGTGAGAGAGAGAGAAGCTGGGAGTGAGTAAGAGAGAGAGAGAGAAGCTGTGTGAGAGAGAGAAGCTGTGAGTGAGAGGGAGAGAGAGAAGCTGTGAGTGAGAGAGAGTGAGAGAGAGAGAAGATGTGAGTGAGTGAGAGAGAGAAGCTGTGTGTGTGAGAGAGAGAAAGAGAAGCTGTCAGTGAGAGAGAGAGAGAGAGAAGCTGTTAGTAAGAGAGAGAGAAGCTGTGAGTGAGAGAGAGAGAGAAAGAGAAGCTGTGTGTGTGATAGAGAGAGAGAAAGAGAAGCTGAGCATGAGAGAGAGAGAGAAAGAGAAGCTGTAAGTGAGAGAGAGAGAGAGAAGCTGTGTGTGAGAGAGAGAGAGAAAGAGAAGCTGTGAGTGAGAGAGAGAGAGAGAACGAGAAGCTGTGAGTGAGAGAGAGAGAAAGAGATGCTGTGAGTGAGTGAGTGAGAGAGTGAGAAGCTGTGAGTGAGAGAGAGAGAGAGGAGCTGGGAGTGAGTAAGAGAGAGAGAAGCTGTGAGTGAGAGAGAGAGAGAAGCTGTGAGTGAGGGAGAGAGAGCAAGAGAAGCTGTGAGTGAGAGAGAGAGAGAAAGAGAAGCTGTGAGTGAGAGAGAGGGAGAGAAGCTGTGAGTGTGTGAGAGAGAGAAAATCAGGGAGTGAGTAAGAGAGAGAGAGGGAAGCTGTGAGTGAGAGAGAGAGAGAAATAGAAGCTGTAAGCGAGAGAGAGAAAGAGAAACTGTGAGTGAAAGAGAGAGAGAGAAGCTGTAAGTCAGAGAGAGAGAGAGAAGCTGTGTGTGTGTGAGAGAGAAAGAGAAGCTGTGAGTGAGAGAGAGAGAGAAAGATAAGCTGTAAGTGAGAGAGAGAAAGAGATGCTGTGAGTAAGTGAGAGAGTGAGAAGATGTGAGTGTGTGAGAGAGAGAGAAGCTGGGAGTGAGTAAGAGAGAGAGAGAAGCTGTGACTGAGAGAGAGAGAAAGAAAGAAAGAGAAGCTGTGAGTGAGAGAGAGAGAGAAAGAGCTGTGAGTGAGAGAGAGAGAGAAAGAGAAGGTGTGAGTGAGAGAGAGATTAAGAGAAGCTGTGAGTGAGAGAGAGAGAGAAAGAAAGAGAAGCTGTGAGTGAGAGAGAGAGAAAGAGAAGCTGTGAATGAGAGAGAGAGAAAGAGAAGCTGAGCGTGAGAGAGAGAGAGAAAGAGAAGCTGTAAGTGAGAGAGAGAGAGAAGCTGTGTGTGTGTGAGAGAGAGAAAGAGAAGCTGTGAGTGAGAGAGAGAGAGAAAGAGAAGCTGTGAGTGAGTGAGTGAGAGAGTGAGAAGCTGTGAGTGAGAGAGAGAGAGGAGCTGGGAGTGAGTAAGAGAGAGAGAAGCTGTGAGTGAGAGAGAGAGAGAGAAGCTGTGAGTGAGGGAGAGAGAGAAAGAGAAGCTGTGAGTGAGAGAGAGAGAAAGAGAAGCTGTGAATGAGAGTGAGAGAAAAAGAAGCTGTGAGGGAGAGAGAGAGAGAGAAAGAGAAGCTGTGAGTGAGAGACAGAGAGAAAGAGAAGCTGTGAGTGAGAGAGAGAGAGAAAGAGAAGCTGTGAGTGAGAGAGAGAGAGAGAAAGAAAGAGAAGCTGTGAGTGAGAGAGAGAGAGAAAGAGAAGCTGTGAATGAGAGAGAGAAATAGAAGCTGTGTGTGTGAGAGAGAAAGAGAAGCTGTGAGTGACAGAGAGAGAAAGAGAAGCTGTGAGTGAGAGAAAGAGAAGCTGTGAGTGAGAGAGAGAAAGAGAAGCTGTGAATGAGAGAGAGAGAAAGAGAAGGTGTGTGTGAGAGAGAGAGAAGCTGTGTGTGAGAGAGTGAGAGAAAGAGAAGCTGTGAGTGAGAGAGAGAGAAAGAGAAGCTGTGAGTGAAAGAGAGAGAGCAAGAGAAGCTGTGAGTGAGAGAGAGAGAAAGAGAAGCTGTGTGTGTGTGAGAGAGAGAAAGAGAAGCTGTGAGTGAGTGAGAGAGAAAGAGAAGCTGTGTGTGTGTGAGAGAGAAGCTGAGAGTGAGAGAGAGAGAATGAGAAGGTGTGAGTGAGAGAGAGAGACAAAGAGAAGCTGTGTGTGAGAGAGAGAGAACGAGAAGCTGTGTGTGAGAGAGAGAGAAAGAGAAGCTGTGAGTGAGAGAGAGAAAGAGAAGCTGTGAGTGAGAGAGAGTGAGAGAAGCTGTGAGTGTGTGAGAGAGAGAAAATCAGGGAGTGAGTAAGAGAGAGAGAGGGAAGCTGTGAGTGAGAGAGAGAGAAATAGAAGCTGTAAGTGAGAGAGAGAGAAAGAGAAACTGTGAGTGAAAGAGAGAGAGAGAAGCTGTAAGTGAGAGAGAGAGAAGCTGTGTGTGTGAGAGAGAGAAAGAGAAGCTGTGAGTGAGAGAGAGAGAAAGAGAAGCTGTAAGTGAGAGAGAGAAAGAGATGCTGTGAGTAAGTGAGAGAGTGAGAAGATGTGAGTGAGTGTGAGAGAGAGAAGCTGGTAGTGAGTAAGAGAGAGAGAGAAGCTGTGAGTGAGAGAGAGAAAGAAAGAGAAGCTGTGAGTGAGAGAGAGTGAGAGAGAGAAGCTGTGAGTGAGTGAGAGAGAGAGAAGCTGTGAGTGAGAGAGAGAGAGAAAGAGAAGCTGTGAGTGAGAGAGAGAGAGAGAACGAGAAGCTGTGAGTGAGAGAGAGAGAAAGAGATGCTGTGAGTGATTGAGTGAGAGAGTGAGAAGCTGTGAGTGAGAGAGAGAGAGGAGCTGGGAGTGAGTAAGAGAGAGAGAAGCTGTGAGTGAGAGAGAGAGAGAGAAGCTGTGAGTGAGGGAGAGAGAGCAAGAGAAGCTGTGAGTGAGAGAGAGAAAGAGAAGCTGTGAATGAGAGAGAGAGAGAAAAAGAAGCTGTGAGGGAGAGAGAGAAAGAAAGAGAAGCTGTGAGTGAGAGAGAGAGAGAGAAAGAAAGAGAAGCTGTGAGTGAGAGAGAGAGAGAAAGAGAAGCTGTGTGAGTGAGAGAGAGAGAAAGAGAAGCTGAGAGTGAGAGAGATAGAGAAAGAGATGCTGTAAGGGAGAGAGAGAGAAGCTGTGTGTGTGATAGAGATAAAGAGAAGCTGTGAGTGAGAGAGAGAGAGAAAGAGAAGCTGTGAGTGACAGAGAGAGAGAGTGAGAAGCTGTGTGTGTGAGAGAGAGAGAAGCTGGGAGTGAGTAAGAGAGAGAGAGAGAAGCTGTGTGAGAGAGAGAAGCTGTGAGTGAGAGGGAGAGAGAGAAGCTGTGAGTGAGAGAGAGTGAGAGAGAGAGAAGATGTGAGTGAGTGAGAGAGAGAAGCTGTGTGTGTGAGAGAGAGAAAGAGAAGCTGTCAGTGAGAGAGAGAGAGAGAGAAGCTGTTAGTAAGAGAGAGAGAAGCTGTGAGTGAGAGAGAGAGAGAAAGAAAGAGAAGCTGTGTGTGTGATAGAGAGAGAGAAAGAGAAGCTGAGCATGAGAGAGAGAGAGAAAGAGAAGCTGTAAGTGAGAGAGAGAGAGAGAAGCTGTGTGTGAGAGAGAGAGAGAAAGAGAAGCTGTGAGTGAGAGAGAGAGAGAGAACGAGAAGCTGTGAGTGAGAGAGAGAGAAAGAGATGCTGTGAGTGAGTGAGTGAGAGAGTGAGAAGCTGTGAGTGAGAGAGAGAGAGAGGAGCTGGGAGTGAGTAAGAGAGAGAGAAGCTGTGAGTGAGAGAGAGAGAGAAGCTGTGAGTGAGGGAGAGAGAGCAAGAGAAGCTGTGAGTGAGAGAGAGAGAGAAAGAGAAGCTGTGAGTGAGAGAGAGGGAGAGAAGCTGTGAGTGTGTGAGAGAGAGAAAATCAGGGAGTGAGTAAGAGAGAGAGAGGGAAGCTGTGAGTGAGAGAGAGAGAGAAATAGAAGCTGTAAGCGAGAGAGAGAAAGAGAAACTGTGAGTGAAAGAGAGAGAGAGAAGCTGTAAGTCAGAGAGAGAGAGAGAAGCTGTGTGTGTGTGAGAGAGAAAGAGAAGCTGTGAGTGAGAGAGAGAGAGAAAGATAAGCTGTAAGTGAGAGAGAGAAAGAGATGCTGTGAGTAAGTGAGAGAGTGAGAAGATGTGAGTGTGTGAGAGAGAGAGAAGCTGGGAGTGAGTAAGAGAGAGAGAGAAGCTGTGACTGAGAGAGAGAGAAAGAAAGAAAGAGAAGCTGTGAGTGAGAGAGAGAGAGAAAGAGCTGTGAGTGAGAGAGAGAGAGAAAGAGAAGGTGTGAGTGAGAGAGAGATTAAGAGAAGCTGTGAGTGAGAGAGAGAGAGAAAGAAAGAGAAGCTGTGAGTGAGAGAGAGAGAAAGAGAAGCTGTGAATGAGAGAGAGAGAAAGAGAAGCTGAGCGTGAGAGAGAGAGAGAAAGAGAAGCTGTAAGTGAGAGAGAGAGAGAAGCTGTGTGTGTGTGTGAGAGAGAAAGAGAAGCTGTGAGTGAGAGAGAGAGAGAGAAAGAGAAGCTGTGAGTGAGTGAGTGAGAGAGTGAGAAGCTGTGAGTGTGAGAGAGAGAGGAGCTGGGAGTGAGTAAGAGAGAGAGAAGCTGTGAGTGAGAGAGAGAGAGAGAAGCTGTGAGTGAGGGAGAGAGAGAAAGAGAAGCTGTGAGTGAGAGAGAGAGAAAGAGAAGCTGTGAATGAGAGTGAGAGAAAAAGAAGCTGTGAGGGAGAGAGAGAGAGAAAGAGAAGCTGTGAGTGAGAGACAGAGAGAAAGAGAAGCTGTGAGTGAGAGAGAGAGAGAAAGAGAAGCTGTGAGTGAGAGAGAGAGAGAGAAAGAAAGAGAAGCTGTGAGTGAGAGAGAGAGAGAAAGAGAAGCTGTGAATGAGAGAGAGAAATAGAAGCTGTGTGTGTGAGAGAGAAAGAGAAGCTGTGAGTGACAGAGAGAGAAAGAGAAGCTGTGAGTGAGAGAAAGAGAAGCTGTGAGTGAGAGAGAGAGAAAGAGAAGCTGTGAATGAGAGAGAGAGAAAGAGAAGCTGTGTGAGAGAGAGAGAGAAGCTGTGTAGCTGTGTGTGAGAGAGTGAGAGAAAGAGAAGCTGTGAGTGAGAGAGAGAGAAAGAGAAGCTGTGAGTGAAAGAGAGAGAGCAAGAGAAGCTGTGAGTGAGAGAGAGAGAAAGAGAAGCTGTGTGTGTGTGAGAGAGAGAAAGAGAAGCTGTGAGTGAGTGAGAGAGAAAGAGAAGCTGTGTGTGTGTGTGAGAGAAGCTGAGAGTGAGAGAGAGAGAGAATGAGAAGGTGTGAGTGAGAGAGAGAGACAAAGAGAAGCTGTGTGTGAGAGAGAGAGAACGAGAAGCTGTGAGTGAGAGAGAGAGAAAGAGAAGCTGTGAGTGAGAGAGAGAGAGAAAGAGAAGCTGTCAGTGAGAGAGAGTGAGAGAAGCTGTGAGTGTGTGAGAGAGAGAAAATCAGGGAGTGAGTAAGAGAGAGAGAGGGAAGCTGTGAGTGAGAGAGAGAGAAATAGAAGCTGTAAGTGAGAGAGAGAGAAAGAGAAACTGTGAGTGAAAGAGAGAGAGAGAAGCTGTAAGTGAGAGAGAGAGAAGCTGTGTGTGTGAGAGAGAGAAAGAGAAGCTGTGAGTGAGAGAGAGAGAGAAAGAGAAGCTGTAAGTGAGAGAGAGAAAGAGATGCTGTGAGTAAGTGAGAGAGTGAGAAGATGTGAGTGAGTGAGAGAGAGAGAAGCTGGTAGTGAGTAAGAGAGAGAGAGAAGCTGTGAGTGAGAGAGAGAGAAAGAAAGAGAAGCTGTGAGTGAGAGAGAGTGAGAGAGAGAAGCTGTGAGTGAGTGAGAGAGAGAGAGAAGCTGTGAGTGAGAGAGAGAGAGAAAGAGAAGCTGTGAGTGAGAGAGAGAGAGAGAACGAGAAGCTGTGAGTGAGTGAGAGAGAAAGAGATGCTGTGAGTGAGTGAGTGAGAGAGTGAGAAGCTGTGAGTGAGAGAGAGAGAGGAGCTGGGAGTGAGTAAGAGAGAGAGAAGCTGTGAGTGAGAGAGAGAGAGAGAAGCTGTGAGTGAGGGAGAGAGAGCAAGAGAAGCTGTGAGTGAGAGAGAGAAAGAGAAGCTGTGAATGAGAGAGAGAGAAAAATAAGCTGTGAGGGAGAGAGAGAGAGAAAGAGAAGCTGTGAGTGAGAGAGAGAGAGAGAAAGAAAGAGAAGCTGTGAGTGAGAGAGAGAGAGAAAGAGAAGCTGTGAGTGAGAGAGAGAGAGAGAAAGAAAGAGAAGCTGTGAGTGAGAGAGAGAGAGAAAGAGAAGCTGTGAATGAGAGAGAGAAATAGAAGCTGTGTGTGTGTGAGAGAAAGAGAAGCTGTGAGTGACAGAGAGAGAAAGAGAAGCTGTGAGTGAGAGAAAGAGAAGCTGTGAGTGAGAGAGAGAGAAAGAGAAGCTGTGAATGAGAGAGAGAGAAAGAGAATCTGTGAGAGAGAGAGAGAGAAGCTGTGTAGCTGTGTGTGAGAGAGTGAGAGAAAGAGAAGCTGTGAGTGAGAGAGAGAGAAAGAGAAGCTGTGAGTGAAAGAGAGAGAGCAAGAGAAGCTGTGTGTGTGTGAGAGAGAGAAAGAGAAGCTGTGAGTGAGTGAGAGAGAAAGAGAAGCTGTGTGTGTGAGAGAGAGAAGCTGAGAGTGAGAGAGAGAGAGAATGAGAAGGTGTGAGTGAGAGAGAGAGACAAAGAGAAGCTGTGTGTGAGAGAGAGAGAACGAGAAGCTGTGAGTGAGAGAGAGAGAAAGAGAAGCTGTGAGTGAGAGAGAGAGAGAAAGAGAAGCTGTGAGTGAGAGAGAGTGAGAGAAGCTGTGAGTGTGTGAGAGAGAGAAAATCAGGGAGTGAGTAAGAGAGAGAGAGGGAAGCTGTGAGTGAGAGAGAGAGAAATAGAAGCTGTAAGTGAGAGAGAGAGAAAGAGAAACTGTGAGTGAAAGAGAGAGAGAGAAGCTGTAAGTGAGAGAGAGAGAAGCTGTGTGTGTGAGAGAGAGAAAGAGAAGCTGTGAGTGAGAGAGAGAGAGAAAGAGAAGCTGTAAGTGAGAGAGAGAAAGAGATGCTGTGAGTAAGTGAGAGAGTGAGAAGATGTGAGTGAGTGAGAGAGAGAGAAGCTGGTAGTGAGTAAGAGAGAGGAGCTGGGAGTGAGTGAGAGAGAGAGAAGCTGTGAGTGAGAGAGAGAGAGAAAGAGAAGCTGTGAGTGAGAGAGAGAGAGAGAACGAGAAGCTGTGAGTGAGAGAGAGAGAAAGAGATGCTGTGAGTGAGTGAGTGAGAGAGTGAGAAGCTGTGAGTGAGAGAGAGAGAGGAGCTGGGAGTGAGTAAGAGAGAGAGAAGCTGTGAGTGAGAGAGAGAGAGAGAGAAGCTGTGAGTGAGGGAGAGAGAGCAAGAGAAGCTGTGAGTGAGAGAGAGAAAGAGAAGCTGTGAATGAGAGAGAGAAAAAAAGAAGCTGTGAGGGAGAGAGAGAGAGAAAGAGAAGCTGTGAGTGAGAGAGAGAGAGAGAAAGAAAGAGAAGCTGTGAGTGAGAGAGAGAGAGAAAGAGAAGCTGTGTGAGTGAGAGAGAGAGAAAGAGAAGCTGAGAGTGAGAGAGATAGAGAAAGAGATGCTGTAAGGGAGAGAGAGAGAAGCTGTGTGTGTGATAGAGATAAAGAGAAGCTGTGAGTGAGAGAGAGAGAGAGAAAGAGAAGCTGTGAGTGACAGAGAGAGAGAGTGAGAAGCTGTGTGTGTGTGAGAGAGAGAAGCTGGGAGTGAGTAAGAGAGAGAGAGAGAAGCTGTGTGAGAGAGAGAAGCTGTGAGTGAGAGGGAGAGAGAGAAGCTGTGAGTGAGAGAGAGTGAGAGAGAGAGAAGATGTGAGTGAGTGAGAGAGAGAAGCTGTGTGTGTGTGAGAGAGAAAGAGAAGCTGTCAGTGAGTGAGAGAGAGAGAGAAGCTGTTAGTAAGAGAGAGAGAAGCTGTGAGTGAGAGAGAGAGAGAAAGAGAAGCTGTGTGTGTGATAGAGAGAGAGAAAGAGAAGCTGAGCATGAGAGAGAGAGAGAAAGAGAAGCTGTAAGTGAGAGAGAGAGAGAGAAGCTGTGTGTGAGAGAGAGAGAAAGAGAAGCTGTGAGTGAGAGAGAGAGAGAGAATGAGAAGCTGTGAGTGAGAGAGAGAGAAAGAGATGCTGTGAGTGAGTGAGTGAGAGAGTGAGAAGCTGTGAGTGAGAGAGAGAGAGAGGAGCTGGGAGTGAGTAAGAGAGAGAGAAGCTGTGAGTGAGAGAGAGAGAGAGAAGCTGTGAGTGAGGGAGAGAGAGCAAGAGAAGCTGTGAGTGAGAGAGAGAGAGAAAGAGAAGCAGTGAATGAGAGAGAGAGAAAAAGAAGCTGTGTGGGAGAGAGAGAGAAAGAGAAGCTGTGAGTGAGAGAGAGAGAGAGAAAGAAAGAGAAGCTGTGAGAGAGAGAGAGAGAGAAAGAGAAGCTGTGAATGAGAGAGAGAGAAAGAGAAGCTGTGTGTGAGAGAGAGAGAAAGAGAAGCTGTGAGTGACAGAGAGAGAGAAAGAGAAGCTGTGAGTGAGAGAAAGAGAAGCTGTGAGTGAGAGAGAGAGAGAAAGAGAAGCTGTGAATGAGAGAGAGAGAAAGAGAAGCTGTGTGCGTGTGAGAGAGAAGCTGTGAGTGAGAGAGTGAGAGAAAGAGCTGTGAGTGAGAGAGATAGAAAGAGAAGCTGTGAGTGAGAGAGAGAGAGCAAGAGAAACTGTGAGTGAGAGAGAGAAAGAGAAGCTGTGTGTGTGTGTGAGAGAGAAAGAGAAGCTGTGAGTGAGTGAGAGAGAAAGAGAAGCTGTGAGTGAGAGAGAGGGAGAGAAGCTGTGAGTGTGTGAGAGAGAGAAAATCAGGGAGTGAGTAAGAGAGAGAGAGGGAAGCTGTGAGTGAGAGAGAGAGAAATAGAAGCTGTAAGTGAGAGAGAGAGAAAGAGAAACTGTGAGTGAAAGAGAGAGAGAGAAGCTGTAAGTGAGAGAGAGAGAGAGAAGCTGTGTGTGTGTGAGAGAGAAAGAGAAGGTGTGAGTGAGAGAGAGAGAGAAAGATAAGCTGTAAGTGTGAGAGAGAAAGAGATGCTGTGAGTAAGTGAGAGAGTGAGGATGTGAGTGTGTGAGAGAGAGAGAAGCTGGGAGTGAGTAAGAGAGAGAGAGAAGCTGTGACTGAGAGAGAGAGAAAGAAAGAAAGAGAAGCTGTGAGTGAGAGAGAGTGAGAGAGAGAAGCTGTGAGTGAGTGAGAGAGAGAGAGAGAAGCTGTGAGTGAGAGAGAGAGAGGAGCTGGGAGTGAGTAAGAGAGAGAGAAGCTGTGAGTGAGAGAGAGAGAGAAGCTGTGTGTGTGTGAGAGAGAGAAAGAGAAGCTGTGAGTGAGAGAGAGAGAGAGAAAGAGAAGCTGTGAGTGAGTGAGTGAGAGAGTGAGAAGCTGTGAGTGAGAGAGAGAGAGGAGCTGGGAGTGATTAAGAGAGAGAGAAGCTGTGAGTGAGAGAGAGAGAGAGAAGCTGTGAGTGAGGGAGAGAGAGAAAGAGAAGCTGTGAGTGAGAGAGAGAGAAAGAGAAGCTGTGAATGAGAGTGAGAGAAAAAGAAGCTGTGAGGGAGAGAGAGAGAGAGAAAGAGAAGCTGTGAGTGAGAGACAGAGAGAAAGAGAAGCTGTGAGTGAGAGAGAGAGAGAAAGAGAAGCTGTGAGTGAGAGAGAGAGAGAGAAAGAAAGAGAAGCTGTGAGTGTGAGAGAGAGAGAGAGAAGCTGTGAATGAGAGAGAGAAATAGAAGCTGTGTGTGAGAGAGAGAAAGAGAAGCTGTGAGTGACAGAGAGAGAAAGAGAAGCTGTGGGTGAGAGAAAGAGAAGCTGTGAGTGAGAGAGAGAGAAAGAGAAGCTGTGAATGAGAGAGAGAGAAAGAGAAGCTGTGAGAGAGAGAGAGAGAAGCTGTGTGTGAGAGAGTGAGAGAAAGAGAAGCTGTGAGTGAGAGAGAGAGAAAGAGAAGCTGTGAGTGAGAGAGAGAGCAAGAGAAGCTGTGAGTGAGAGAGAGAGAAAGAGAAGCTGTGTGTGTGTGAGAGAGAAAGAGAAGCTGTGAGTGAGTGAGAGAGAAAGAGAAGCTGTGTGTGTGTGAGAGAGAAGCTGAGAGTGAGAGAGAGAGAATGAGAAGGTGTGAGTGAGAGAGAGAGACAAAGAGAAGCTGTGTGTGTGAGAGAGAGAACGAGAAGCTGTGAGTGAGAGAGAGAGAAAGAGAAGCTGTGAGTGAGAGAGAGAGAAAGAGAAGCTGTGAGTGAGAGAGAGTGAGAGAAGCTGTGAGTGTGTGAGAGAGAGAAAATCAGGGAGTGAGTAAGAGAGAGAGAGGGAAGCTGTGAGTGAGAGAGAGAGAAATAGAAGCTGTAAGTGAGAGAGAGAGAAAGAGAAACTGTGAGTGAAAGAGAGAGACAGAAGCTGTAAGTGAGAGAGAGAGAGAAGCTGTGTGTGTGAGAGAGAGAAAGAGAAGCTGTGAGTGAGAGAGAGAGAGAAAGAGAAGCTGTAAGTGAGAGAGAGAAAGAGATGCTGTGAGTAAGTGAGAGAGTGAGAAGATGTGAGTGAGTGAGAGAGAGAGAAGCTGGTAGTGAGTAAGAGAGAGAGAGAAGCTGTGAGTGAGAGAGAGAGAAAGAAAGAGAAGCTGTGAGTGAGAGAGAGTGAGAGAGAGAAGCTGTGAGTGAGTGAGAGAGAGAGAAGCTGTGAGTGAGAGAGAGAGAGAAAGAGAAGCTGTGAGTGAGAGAGAGAGAGAACGAGAAGCTGTGAGTGAGAGAGAGAGAAAGAGATGCTGTGAGTGAGTGAGTGAGAGAGTGAGAAGCTGTGAGTGAGAGAGAGAGAGAGGAGCTGGGAGTGAGTAAGAGAGAGAGAAGCTGTGAGTGAGGGAGAGAGAGCAAGAGAAGCTGTGAGTGAGAGAGAGAAAGAGAAGCTGTGAATGAGAGAGAGAGAAAAAGAAGCTGTGAGGGAGAGAGAGAGAGAAAGAGAAGCTGTGAGTGAGAGAGAGAGAGAGAAAGAAAGAGAAGCTGTGAGTGAGAGAGAGAGAGAAAGAGAAGCTGTGTGAGTGAGAGAGAGAGAAAGAGAAGCTGAGAGTGAGAGAGATAGAGAAAGAGATGCTGTAAAGGAGAGAGAGAGAAGCTGTGTGTGTGATAGAGATAAAGAGAAGCTGTGAGTGAGAGAGAGAGAGAGAAAGAGAAGCTGTGAGTGACACAGAGAGAGAGTGAGAAGCTGTGTGTGTGAGAGAGAGAGAAGCTGGGAGTGAGTAAGAGAGAGAGAGAGAAGCTGTGAGAGAGAGAGAAGCTGTGAGTGAGAGGGAGAGAGAGAAGCTGTGAGTGAGAGAGAGTGAGAGAGAGAGAAGATGTGAGTGAGTGAGAGAGAGAAGCTGTGTGTGTGAGAGAGAGAAAGAGAAGCTGTAAGTGAGAGAGAGTGAGAAAGAGAGAAGCTGTGAGTGAGAGAGAGAGAGAAAGAGAAGCTGTGAGTGAGTGAGAGAGAGAGAAGCTGAGAGTGAGAGAGAGAGAATGAGAAGGTGTGAGTGAGAGAGAGAGAGAAAGAGAAGCTGTGAGTGAGAGAGAGAGAGAAAGAGAAGCTGTGTGTGTGAGAGAGAGAACGAGAAGCTGTGAGTGAGAGAGAGAGAGAAAGAGAAGCTGTGAGTGAGTGAGAGAGAGAGTGAGAACCTGTGAGTGAGAGAGTGAGAGAAGCTGGGAGTGAGTAAGAGAGAGAGAGGGAAGCTGTGAGTGAGAGAAAGAGAGAAATAGAAGCTGTAAGTGAGAGAGAGAGAAAGAGAAACTGTGAGTGAAAGAGAGAGAGAGAAGCTGTGAGTTAGAGAGAGAGAGAAAGAAAGAGAAGCTGTGAGTGAGAGTGAGAGAGAAAGAGAAGCTGAGAGTGAGAGAGACAGAAAGAGATGCTGTAAAAGAGAGAGAGAGAGAGAATCAGGGAGTAAGAGAGAGAAAAGCTGTGAGTGAGAGAGAGAGAGAAATGGAAGGTGTAAGTGAGAGAGAGTAAGAGAGGCTGTGAGTGAGAGAGGGCGAGAGAAGCTGTTAGTGAGAGAGAGAGAGAAGTTGTGAGTGAAAGAGAGAGAGAAAGAGAAACTGTGTGTGTGATAGAGAGAGAGAAAGAGAAGCTGAGAGAGAGAGAGAGAGAGAAAGAGAAGCTGTAAGTGAGAGAGAGAGAAGCTGTGTGTGTGAGAGAGAAAGAGAAGCTGTGAGTGAGTGAGAGAGAGAGAAAGAGAAGCTGTGAGTGAGAGAGAAAGAAAGAGATGCTGTGAGTGAGTGAGTGAGAGAGAGAGCGGGAAGCTGTGAGTGAGTGAGAGAGAGAGAAGCTGTGAGTGAGTAAGAGAGAGAGAGAAGCTGTGAGTGAGTGAGAGAGAGAGTGAGAAGCTGTGAGTGAGAGAGAGAGAAGCTGGGAGTGAGAGAGAGAAGCTGTGAATGAGAGAGAGAGAAAGAGAAGCTGAGAGAGAGAGTGTGTGAGAGAGAAGCTGTGAGTGAGTGAGAGAGAAGATGAGAAGCTGTGTGAGAGAGAGAAAGAGAAGCTGTGAGTGAGAAAGATAGAAAGAGAAGCTGTGAGTGAGAGAAAGAGAGAGAAGCTGTGAGTGAGAGAGAGAGAGAGAGAATCAGGGAGTAAGAGAGAGAGAAGCTGTGAGTGAGAGGGAGAGAGAAATAGAAGGTGTAAGTGAGAGATAGAAAGAGAAGCTGTGAGTGAGAGATGGAGAGAAGCTGTTAGTGAGAGAGAGAGAAGCTGTGAGTGACAGAGAAAGAGAAGCTGTGTGTGTGTGAGAGATAGAAAGAGAAGCTGAGAGTGAGAGAGAGAGAGAGACAAGCTGTAAGTGAGAGAGAGAGAGAAAGAGATGCTGTGAGTGAGAGAGTGAGAAGATGTGAGTGAGTGAGAGAGAGAGAAGCTGGGAGTGAGTAAGAGAGAGAGAGAAGCTGTGAGTGAGAGAGAGAGAAAGAAAGAAAGAGAAGCTGTGAGTGAGAGAGAGTGAGAGAGAGAGAAGCTGTGAGTGAGTGAGAGAGAGAGAGAAGCTGTGAGTGAGAGAGAGAGAGAAAGAGCTGTGAGTTAGAGAGAGAGAGAGAAAGAGAAGGTGTGAGTGAGAGAGAGAGAAAGAGAAGCTGTGTGTGAGAGAGAGAGAAAAAGAAAGAGAAGCTGTGAGTGAGAGAGAGAGAGAAAGAGAAGCTGTGAATGAGAGAGAGAAAGAGAAGCTGTGTGAGAGAGATAGAGAAAGAGAAGCTGTGAGTGAGAGAAAGAGAAGCTGTGAGTGAGAAAGAGTGAGAAAGAGAAGCTGTGAGTGAGTGAGAGAGAGAAAGAGAAGATGTGAATGAGAGAGAGAGAAAGAGAAGCTGTGACAGAGAGAGTGGCTGTGAGTGAGAGAGAGAGAGAGAAAGAGACGCTGTGAGTGAGAGTTAGAGAAATAGGTGTAAGTGAGTGAGAGAGAGAAAGAGAAGCTGTCAGTGAGAGAGAGAGAGAGAGAAGCTGTTAGTAAGAGAGAGAGAAGCTGTGAGTGACAGAGAGAGAGAAAGAGAAGCTGTGTGTGTGATAGAGAGAGAGAAAGAGAAGCTGAGCATGAGAGAGAGAGAAAGAGAAGCTGTAAGTGAGAGAGAGAGAGAGAAGCTGTGTGTGAGAGAGAG
This sequence comes from Bradypodion pumilum, assembly GCA_035047305.1. Taxonomy (NCBI): domain Eukaryota; kingdom Metazoa; phylum Chordata; class Lepidosauria; order Squamata; family Chamaeleonidae; genus Bradypodion; species Bradypodion pumilum. Next base: position 225,990,993 of record JAWDJD010000002.1, on the reverse strand, counting down.
AGAGAGAAAGAGAAGCTGTGAGTGAGAGAGAGAGAGAACGAGAAGCTGTGAGTGAGAGAGAGAGAAAGAGATGCTGTGAGTGAGTGAGTGAGAGAGTGAGAAGCTGTGAGTGAGAGAGAGAGAGAGGAGCTGGGAGTGAGTAAGAGAGAGAGAAGCTGTGAGTGAGAGAGAGAGAGAGAAGCTGTGAGTGAGGGAGAGAGAGCAAGAGAAGCTGTGAGTGAGAGAGAGAGAAAGAGAAGCTGTGAATGAGAGAGAGGGAAAAAGAAGCTGTGAGGGAGAGAGAGAGAGAAATAGAAGCTGTGAGTGAGAGAGAGAGAGAGAAAGAAAGAGAAGCTGTGAGTGAGAGAGAGAGAGAAAGAGAAGCTGTGAATGAGAGAGAGAGAAAGAGAAGCTGTGTGTGAGAGAGAGAGAAAGAGAAGCTGTGAGTGACAGAGAGAGAGAAAGAGAAGCTGTGAGTGAGAGAAAGAGAAGCTGTGAGTGAGAGAGAGAGAGAAAGAGAAGCTGTGAATGAGAGAGAGAGAAAGAGAAGCTGTGTGTGTGAGAGAGAGAGAAGCTGTGAGTGAGAGAGTGAGAGAAAGAGAAGCTGTGAGTGAGAGAGAGAGAAAGAGAAGCTGTGAGTGAGAGAGAGAGAGCAAGAGAAACTGTGAGTGAGAGAGAGAGAAAGAGAAGCTGTGTGTGTGTGAGAGAGAAAGAGAAGCTGTGAGTGAGTGAGAGAGAAAGAGAAGCTGTGTGTGTGTGAGAGAGAGAAGCTGAGAGTGAGAGAGAGAGAATGAGAAGGTGTGAGTTAGAGAGAGAGACAAAGAGAAGCTGTGTGTGTGAGAGAGAGAACGAGAAGCTGTGAGTGAGAGAGAGAGAAAGAGAAGCTGTGAGTGAGAGAGAGGGAGAGAAGCTGTGAGTGTGTGTGAGAGAGAAAATCAGGGAGTGAGTAAGAGAGAGAGAGGGAAGCTGTGAGTGAGAGAGAGAGAGAAATAGAAGCTGTAAGTGAGAGAGAGAAAGAGAAACTGTGAGTGAAAGAGAGAGAGAGAAGCTGTAAGTGAGAGAGAGAGAGAAAAGCTGTGTGTGTGAGAGAGAGAAAGAGAAGCTGTGAGTGAGAGAGAGAGAAAGATAAGCTGTAAGTGAGAGAGAGAATGAGATGCTGTGAGTAAGTGAGAGAGTGAGAAGATATGAGTGTGTGTGTGAGAGAGAAGCTGGGAGTGAGTAAGAGAGAGAGAGAAGCTGTGACTGAGAGAGAGAGAAAGAAAGAAAGAGAAGTTGTGAGTGAGAGAGAGTGAGAGAGAGAGAAGCTGTGAGTGAGTGAGAGAGAGAGAGAAGCTGTGAGTGAGAGAGAGAGAGAAAGAGCTGTGAGTGAGAGAGAGAGAAAGAGAAGGTGTGAGTGAGAGAGAGAGAAAGAGAAGGTGTGAGTGAGAGAGAGAGAAAGAAAGAGAAGCTGTGAGTGAGAGAGAGAGAAAGAGAAGCTGTGAATGAGAGAGAGAAAGAGAAGCTGAGCATGAGAGAGAGAGAGAAAGAGAAGGTGTAAGTGAGAGAGAGAGAGAAAAGCTGTGTGTGTGAGAGAGAGAGAAAGAGAAGCTGTGAGTGAGAGACAGAGAGAGAAAGAGAAGCTGTGAGTGAGAGAGAGAGAGAAAGAGATGCTGTGAGTGAGTGAGTGAGAGAGTGAGAAGCTGTGAGTGAGAGAGAGAGAGGAGCTGGGAGTGAGGAAGAGAGAGAGAAGCTGTGAGTGAGTGAGAGAGAGAGAAGCTGTGAGTGAGGGAGAGAGAGAGAGAGAAGCTGTGAGTGAGAGAGAGAGAAAGAGAAGCTGTGAATGAGAGTGAGAGAAAAAGAAGCTGTGAGGGAGAGAGAGAGAGAAAGAGAAGCTGTGAGTGAGAGACAGAGAGAAAGAGAAGCTGTGAGTGAGAGAGAGAGAGAAAGAGAAGCTGTGAGAGAGAGAGAAAGAAAGAGAAGTTGTGAGTGAGAGAGAGAGAGAGAAAGAGAAGCTGTGAATGAGAGAGAGAAAGAGAAGCTGTGTGTGTGAGAGAGAAAGAGAAGCTGTGAGTGACAGAGAGAGAGAAAGAGAAGCTGTGAGTGAGAGAAAGAGAAGCTGTGAGTGAGAGAGAGAGAGAAAGAGAAGATGTGAATGAGAGAGAGAGAAAGAGAAGCTGTGTGAGAGAGAGAAGCTGTGTGTGAGAGAGTGAGAGAAAGAGAAGCTGAGAGTGAGAGAGAGAGAAAGAGAAGCTGTGAGTGAGAGAGAGAGAGCAAGAGAAGCTGTGAGTGAGAGAGAGAGAAAGAGAAGCTGTGTGTGTGTGAGAGAGAGAAAGAGAAGCTATGAGTGAGTGAGAGAGAAAGAGAAGCTGTGTGTGTGTGTGAGAGAGAAGCTGAGAGTGAGAGAGAGAGAGAATGAGAAGGTGTGAGTGAGAGAGAGAGACAAAGAGAAGCTGTGTGTGAGAGAGAGAGAACGAGAAGCTGTGAGTGAGAGAGAGAGAGAAAGAGAAGGTGTGAGTGAGAGAGAGAGAAAGAGAAGCTGTGAGTGAGAGAGAGGGAGAGAAGCTGTGAGTGTGTGAGAGAGAGAAAATCAGGGAGTGAGTAAGAGAGAGAGAGGGAAGCTGTGAGTAAGAGAGAGAGGGAAGCTGTGAGTGAGAGAGAGAGAAATAGAAGCTGTAAGTGAGAGAGAGAGAAAGAGAAACTGTGAGTGAAAGAGAGAGAGAGAAGCTGTAAGTGAGAGAGAGAGAGAAACTGTGTGTGTGAGAGAGAGAAAGAGAAGCTGTGAGTGAGAGAGAGAGAGAAAGAGAAGCTGTGTGTGTGAGAGAGAGAACGAGAAGCTGTGAGTGAGAGAGAGAGAGAAAGAGAAGCTGTGAGTGAGTGAGAGAGAGAGTGAGAACCTGTGAGTAAGAGAGTGAGAGAAGCTGGGAGTGAGTAAGAGAGAGAGAGGGAAGCTGTGAGTGAGAGAAAGAGAGAAATAGAAGCTGTAAGTGAGAGAGAGAGAAAGAGAAACTGTGAGTGAAAGAGAGAGAGAGAAGCTGTGAGTTAGAGAGAGAGAAAGAAAGAGAAGCTGTGAGTGAGAGTGAGAGAGAAAGAGAAGCTGAGAGTGAGAGAGAGAGAAAAAGATAATGTAAAAGAGAGAGAGTGAGAGAGAGAATCAGGGAGTAAGAGAGAGAAAAGATGTGAGAGAGAGAGAAATGGAAGGTGTAAGTGAGAGAGAGTAAGAGAGGCTGTGAGTGAGAGAGGGAGAGAGAAGCTGTTAGTGAGAGAGAGAGAAGTTGTGAGTGAAAGAGAGAGAGAGAAAGAGAAGCTGTGTGTGTGATAGAGAGAGAGAAAGAGAAGCTGAGAGTGAGAGAGAGAGAAAGAGAAGCTGTAAGTGAGAGAGAGAGAAGCTGTGTGTGTGAGAGAGAAAGAGAAGCTGTGAGTGAGTGAGAGAGAGAGAAAGAGAAGCTGTGAGTGAGAGAGAGAGAAAGAGATGCTGTGAGTGAGTGAGTGAGAGAGTGGGAAGCTGTGAGTGAGTGAGAGAGAGAGAAGCTGTGAGTGAGTGAGAGAGAGAGTGAGAAGCTGTGAGTGAGAGAGAGAGAAGCTGGGAGTGAGAGAGAGAAGCTGTGAATGAGAGAGAGAGAAAGAGAAGCTGAGAGAGAGAGTGTGTGAGAGAGAAGCTGTGAGTGAGTGAGAGAGAAGATGAGAAGCTGTGTGTGTGAGAGAGAAAGAGAAGCTGTGTGAGAAAGATAGAAAGAGAAGCTGTGAGTGAGAGAAAGAGAGAGAAGCTGTGAGTGAGAGAGAGAGAGAGAGAATCAGGGAGTAAGAGAGAGAGAAGCTGTGAGTGAGAGGGAGAGAGAAATAGAAGGTTAAGTGAGAGATAGAAAGAGAAGCTGTGAGTGAGAGATGGAGAGAAGCTGTTAGTGAGAGAGAGAGAAGCTGTGAGTGACAGAGAAAGAGAAGCTGTGTGTGTGTGAGAGAGAGAAAGAGAAGCTGAGAGTGAGAGAGAGAGAGAGAGAAGCTGTAAGTGAGAGAGAGAGAGAAGCTGTGTGTGAGAGAGAGAAAGAGAAGCTGTGAGTGAGAGAGAGAGAGAAAGAGAAGCTGTAAGTGAGAGAGAGAGAGAAAGAGATGCTGTGTGTGAGAGAGTGAGAAGATGTGAGTGAGTGAGAGAGAGAGAAGCTTGGAGTGAGTAAGAGAGAGAGAGAAGCTGTGAGTGAGAGAGAGAGAAAGAAAGAGAAGCTGTGAGTGAGAGAGAGTGAGAGAGAGAGAAGCTGTGAGTGAGTGAGAGAGAGAGAGAAGCTGTGAGTGAGAGAGAGAGAGAAAGAGCTGTGAGTTAGAGAGAGAGAGAGAAAGAGAAGGTGTGAGTGAGAGAGAGAGAAAGAGAAGCTGTGAATGAGAGAGAGAGAGAAAGAAAGAGAAGCTGTGAGTGACAGAGAGAGAGAAAGAGAAGCTGTGAATGAGAGAGAGAAAGAGAAGCTGTGTGAGAGAGATAGAGAAAGAGAAGCTGTGAGTGAGAGAAAGAGAAGCTGTGAGTGAGAAAGAGTGAGAAAGAGAAGCTGTGAGAGAGAGAGAGAGAGAAAGAGAAGCTGTGAATGAGAGAGAGAGAAAGAGAAGCTGTGACAGAGAGAGTGGCTGTGAGTGAGAGAGAGAGAGAAAGAGACGCTGTGAGTGAGAGTTAGAGAAATAGGTGTAAGTGAGTGAGAGAGAGAAAGAGAAGCTGTCAGTGAGAGAGAGAGAAGCTGTTAGTAAGAGAGAGAGAAGCTGTGAGTGACAGAGAGAGAGAAAGAGAAGCTGTGTGTGTGATAGTGAGAGAGAAAGAGAAGCTGAGCATGAGAGAGAGAGAAAGAAAAGCTGTAAGTGAGAGAGAGAGAGAGAAGCTGTGTGTGAGAGAGAGAGAGAAAGAGAAGCTGTGAGTGAGAGAGAGAGAGAATGAGAAGCTGTGAGAGAGAGAGAGAGAAAGAGATGCTGTGAGTGAGTGAGTGAGAGAGTGAGAAGCTGTGAGTGAGTGAGAGAGAGAGGAGCTGGGAGTGAGTAAGAGAGAAGCTGTGAGTGAGAGAGAGAGAGAGAAGCTGTGAGTGAGGGAGAGAGAGCAAGAGAAGCTGTGAGTGAGAGAGAGAGAAAGAGAAGCTGTGAATGAGAGAGAGAGAAAAAGAAGCTGTGAGTGAGAGAGAGAGAGAAAGAAAGAGAAGCTGTGAGTGAGAGAGAGAGAGAAAGAGAAGCTGTGAATGAGAGAAAGAGAAAGAGAAGCTGTGTGTGTGAGAGAGAGAAAGAGAAGCTGTGAGTGACAGAGAGAGAGAAAGAGAAGCTGTGAGTGAGAGAAAGAGAAGCTGTGAGTGAGAGAGAGAGAGAAAGAGAAGCTGTGAATGAGAGAGAGAAAGAGAAGCTGTGTGTGTGTGAGAGAGAGAAGCTGTGAGTGAGAGTGAGAGAAAGAGAAGCTGTGAGTGAGAGAGATAGAAAGAGAAGCTGTGAGTGAGAGAGAGAGAGCAAGAGAAACTGTGAGTGAGAGAGAGAGAAAGAGAAGCTGTGTGTGTGAGAGAGAGAGAGAGAAAGAGAAGCTGTGAGTGAGTGAGAGAGAAAGAGAAGCTGTGTGTGTGTGAGAGAGAGAAGCTGAGAGTGAGAGAGAGAGAATGAGAAGGTGTGAGTTAGAGAGAGAGACAAAGAGAAGCTGTGTGTGTGAGAGAGAGAACGAGAAGATGTGAGTGAGAGAGAAAGAGAAGCTGTGAGTGAGAGAGAGGGAGAGAAGCTGTGAGTGTGTGAGAGAGAGAAAATCAGGGAGTGAGTAAGAGAGAGAGAGGGAAGCTGTGAGTGAGAGAGAGAGAGAAATAGAAGCTGTAAGTGAGAGAGAGAGAAAGAGAAACTGTGAGTGAAAGAGAGAGAGAGAAGCTGTAAGTGAGAGAGAGAGAGAAGCTGTGTGTGTGTGAGAGAGAAAGAGAAGCTGTGAGTGAGAGAGAGAGAGAAAGATAAGCTGTAAGTGAGAGAGAGAAAGAGATGCTGTGAGTAAGTGAGAGAGTGAGAAGATGTGAGTGTGTGAGAGAGAGAGAAGCTGGGAGTGAGTAAGAGAGAGAGAGAAGCTGTCACTGAGAGAGAGAGAAAGAAAGAAAGAGAAGCTGTGAGTGAGAGAGAGTGAGAGAGAGAAGCTGTGAGTGAGTGAGTGAGAGAGAGAAGCTGTGAGTGAGAGAGAGAGAGAAAGAGCTGTGAGTGAGAGAGAGAGAGAAAGAGAAGGTGTGAGTGAGAGAGAGATTAAGAGAAGCTGTGAGTGAGAGAGAGAGAGAAAGAAAGAGAAGCTGTGAGTGAGAGAGAGAGAGAAAGAGAAGCTGTGAATGAGAGAGAGAGAAAGAGAAGCTGAGCGAGAGAGAGAGAGAGAAAGAAAGAGAAGCTGTAAGTGAGAGAGAGAGAGAGAAGCTGTGTGTGTGTGAGAGAGAGAAAGAGAAGCTGTGAGTGAGAGAGAGAGAGAGAAAGAGAAGCTGTGAGTGAGAGAGAGAGAGAAAGAGATGCTGTGAGTGAGTGAGTGAGAGAGTGAGAAGCTGTGAGTGAGAGAGAGAGAGGAGCTGGGAGTGAGTAAGAGAGAGAGAAGCTGTGAGTGAGAGAGAGAGAAGCTGTGAGTGAGGGAGAGAGAGAAAGAGAAGCTGTGAGTGAGAGAGAGAGAAAGAGAAGCTGTGAATGAGAGTGAGAGAAAAAGAAGCTGTGAGGGAGAGAGAGAGAGAGAAAGAGAAGCTGTGAGTGAGAGACAGAGAGAAAGAGACGCTGTGAGTGAGAGAGAGAGAGAAAGAGAAGCTGTGAGTGAGAGAGAGAGAGAGAAAGAAAGAGAAGCTGTGAGTGAGAGAGAGAGAGAAAGAGAAGCTGTGAATGAGAGAGAGAAAGAGAAGCTGTGTGTGTGAGAGAGAAAGAGAAGCTGTGAGTGACAGAGAGAGAAAGAGAAGCTGTGAGTGAGAGAAAGAGAAGCTGTGAGTGAGAGAGAGAGAGAAAGAGAAGCTGTGAATGAGAGAGAGAGAAAGAGAAGCTGTGAGAGAGAGAGAAGCTGTGTGTGAGAGAGTGAGAGAAAGAGAAGCTGTGAGTGAGAGAGAGAGAAAGAGAAGCTGTGAGTGAGAGAGAGAGAGCAAGAGAAGCTGTGAGTGAGAGAGAGAGAAAGAGAAGCTGTGTGTGTGTGAGAGAGAGAAAGAGAAGCTGTGAGTGAGTGAGAGAGAAAGAGAAGCTGTGTGTGTGTGTGAGAGAGAAGCTGAGAGTGAGAGAGAGAGGGAGAATGAGAAGGTGTGAGTGAGAGAGAGAGACAAAGAGAAGCTGTGTGTGAGAGAGAGAGAACGAGAAGCTGTGAGTGAGAGAGAGAGAGAAAGAGAAGCTGTGAGTGAGAGAGAGAGAGAAAGAGAAGCTGTGAGTGAGAGAGAGGGAGAGAAGCTGTGAGTGTGTGAGAGAGAGAAAATCAGGGAGTGAGTAAGAGAGAGAGAGGGAAGCTGTGAGTGAGAGAGAGAGAAATAGAAGCTGTATGTGAGAGAGAGAGAAAGAGAAACTGTGAGTGAAAGAGAGAGAGAGAAGCTGTAAGTGAGAGAGAGAGAGAAGCTGTGTGTGTGAGAGAGAGAAAGAGAAGCTGTGAGTGAGAGAGAGAGAGAAAGAGAAGCTGTAAGTGAGAGAGAGAAAGAGATGCTGTGAGTAAGTGAGAGAGTGAGAAGATGTGAGTGAGTGAGTGAGAGAGAAGCCTGGAGTGAGTAAGAGAGAGAGAGAAGCTGTGAGTGAGAGAGAGAGAAAGAAAGAAAGAGAAGCTGTGAGTGAGAGAGAGTGAGAGAGAGAGAAGCTGTGAGTGAGTGAGAGAGAGAGAAGCTGTGAGTGAGAGAGAGAGAGAAAGAGAAGCTGTGAGTGAGAGAGAGAGAGAGAGAACGAGATGCTGTGAGTGAGAGAGAGAGAAAGAGATGCTGTGAGTGAGTGAGTGAGAGAGTGAGAAGCTGTGAGTGAGAGAGAGAGAGAGGAGCTGGGAGTGAGTAAGAGAGAGAGAAGCTGTGAGTGAGAGAGAGAGAAGCTGTGAGTGAGGGAGAGAGAGCAAGAGAAGCTGTGAGTGAGAGAGAGAGAAAGAGAAGCTGTGAATGAGAGAGAGAGAAAAAGAAGCTGTGAGGGAGAGAGAGAGAGAAAGAGAAGCTGTGAGTGAGAGAGAGAGAGAGAAAGAAAGAGAAGCTGTGAGTGAGAGAGAGAGAGAAAGAGAAGCTGTGAATGAGAGAGAGAGAAAGAGAAGCTGTGAGAGAGAGAGAGAAAGAGAAGCTGTGAGTGACAGAGAGAGAGAAAGAGAAGCTGTGAGTGAGAGAAAGAGAAGCTGTGAGTGAGAGAGAGAGAGAAAGAGAAGCTGTGAATGAGAGAGAGAGAAAGAGAAGCTGTGTGTGTGAGAGAGAGAAAGAGAAGCTGTGAGTGAGAGAGAGAGAGAAAGAGAAGCTGTGAGTGAGTGAGAGAGAAAGAGAAAGAGAAGCTGTGTGTGTGTGAGAGAGAGAAGCTGAGAGTGAGAGAGAGAGAATGAGAAGGTGTGAGTTAGAGAGAGAGACAAAGAGAAGCTGTGTGTGTGAGAGAGAGAACGAGAAGCTGTGAGTGAGAGAGAGAGAAAGAGAAGCTGTGAGTGAGAGAGAGGGAGAGAAGCTGTGAGTGTGTGTGAGAGAGAAAATCAGGGAGTGAGTAAGAGAGAGAGAGGGAAGCTGTGAGAGAGAGAGAGAGAAATAGAAGCTGTAAGTGAGAGAGAGACAAAGAGAAACTGTGAGTGAAAGAGAGAGAGAGAAGCTGTAAGTGAGAGAGAGAGAGAAGCTGTGTGTGTGTGAGAGAGAAAGAGAAGCTGTGAGTGAGTGAGAGAGACAAGGATAAGCTGTAAGTGAGAGAGAGAAAGAGATGCTGTGAGTAAGTGAGAGAGTGAGAAGATGTGAGTGAGTGAGAGAGAGAGAAGCTGGGAGTGAGTAAGAGAGAGAGAAGCTGTGAGTGAGAGAGAGAGAAAGAAAGAAAGAGAAGCTGCGAGTGAGAGAGAGTGAGAGAGAGAGAAGCTGTGAGTGAGTGAGAGAGAGAGAAGCTGTGAGTGAGAGAGAGAGAGAAAGAGCTGTGAGTGAGAGAGAGAGAGAAAGAGAAGGTGTGAGTGAGAGAGAGAGAAAGAGAAGCTGTGAGTGAGAGAGAGAGAGAGAAAGAAAGAGAAGCTGTGAGTGAGAGAGAGAGAAAGAGAAGCTGTGAATGAGAGAGAGAGAAAGAGAAGCTGTGTGAGAGAGATAGAGAAAGAGAAGCTGTGAGTGAGAGAAAGAGAAGCTGTGAGTGAGAGAGAGTGAGAAAGAGAAGCTGTGAGTGAGAGAGACAGAGAAAGAGAAGCAGTGAATGAGAGAGAGAGAAAGAGAAGCTGTGAGAGAGAGAGAGAAGCTGTGAGTGAGAGAGAGAGAAAAAGAGAAGCTGTGAGTGAGAGAGAGAGAGAAATAGGTGTAAGTGAGTGAGAGAGAGAAAGAGAAGCTGTCAGTGAGAGAGAGAGAGAAGCTGTTAGTGAGAGAGAGAGAAGCTGTGAGTGACAGAGAGAGAGAAAGAGAAGCTGTGTGTGTGATAGAGAGAGAGAAAGAGAAGCTGAGCGTGAGAGAGAGAGAGAAAGAGAAGCTGTAAGTGAGAGAGAGAGAGAGAAGCTGTGTGTGTGTGAGAGAGAGAAAGATAAGCTGTGAGTGAGAGAGAGAGAGAGAGAGAAGCTGTGAGTGAGAGAGAGAGAGAAAGAGATGCTGTGAGTGAGTGAGAGAGTGAGAAGCTGTGAGTGAGAAAGAGAGAGGAGCTGGGAGTGAGTAAGAGAGAAAGCTGTGAGTGAGAGAGAGAGAGAAGCTGTGAGTGAGGGAGAGAGAGAAAGAGAAGCTGTGAGTGAGAGAGAGAGAAAGAGAAGCTGTGAATGAGAGAGAGAGAAAAAGAAGCTGTGAGGGAGAGAGAGAGAGAGAAAGAGAAGCTGTGAGTGAGAGACAGAGAGAAAGAGAAGCTGTGAGTGAGAGAGAGAGAGAGAAGCTGTGTGAGAGAGATAGAGAAAGAGAAGCTGTGAGTGAGAGAAAGAGAAGCTGTGAGTGAGAAACAGTGAGAAAGAGAAGCTGTGAGTGAGAGAGAGAGAGAAAGAGAAGCTGTGAATGAGAGAGAGAGAAAGAGAAGCTGTGACAGAGAGAGTGGCTGTGAGTGAGAGAGAGAGAGAAAGAGACGCTGTGAGTGAGAGTTAGAGAAATAGGTGTAAGTGAGTGAGAGAGAGAAAGAGAAGCTGTCAGTGAGAGAGAGAGAAGCTGTTAGTAAGAGAGAGAGAAGCTGTGAGTGACAGAGAGAGAGAAAGAGAAGCTGTGTGTGTGATAGTGAGAGAGAAAGAGAAGCTGAGCATGAGAGAGAGAGAAAGTAAAGCTGTAAGTGAGAGAGAGAGAGAGAAGCTGTGTGTGAGAGAGAGAGAGAAAGAGAAGCTGTGAGTGAGAGAGAGAGAGAGAATGAGAAGCTGTGAGAGAGAGAGAGAGAAAGAGATGCTGTGAGTGAGTGAGTGAGAGAGTGAGAAGCTGTGAGTGAGTGAGAGAGAGAGGAGCTGGGAGTGAGTAAGAGAGAAGCTGTGAGTGAGAGAGAGAGAGAGAAGCTGTGAGTGAGGGAGAGAGAGCAAGAGAAGCTGTGAGTGAGAGAGAGAGAAAGAGAAGCTGTGAATGAGAGAGAGAGAAAAAGAATCTGTGAGTGAGAGAGAGAGAGAGAAAGAAAGAGAAGCTGTGAGTGAGAGAGAGAGAGAAAGAGAAGCTGTGAATGAGAGAAAGAGAAAGAGAAGCTGTGAGTGAGAGAGAGAGAGAAAGAGATGCTGTGAGTGAGTGAGAGAGTGAGAAGCTGTGAGTGAGAAAGAGAGAGGAGCTGGGAGTGAGTAAGAGAGAAAGCTGTGAGTGAGAGAGAGAGAGAAGCTGTGAGTGAGGGAGAGAGAGAAAGAGAAGCTGTGAGTGAGAGAGAGAGAAAGAGAAGCTGTGAATGAGAGAGAGAGAAAAAGAAGCTGTGAGGGAGAGAGAGAGAAAGAAAGAGAAGCTGTGAGTGACAGAGAGAGAGAAAGAGAAGCTGTGAATGAGAGAGAGAAAGAGAAGCTGTGTGAGAGAGATAGAGAAAGAGAAGCTGTGAGTGAGAGAAAGAGAAGCTGTGAGTGAGAAAGAGTGAGAAAGAGAAGCTGTGAGTGAGAGAGAGAGAGAAAGAGAAGCTGTGAGTGAGAGAAAGAGAAGCTGTGAGTGAGAGAGAGAGAGAAAGAGAAGCTGTGAATGAGAGAGAGAAAGAGAAGCTGTGTGTGTGTGTGAGAGAGAAGCTGTGAGTGAGAGTGAGAGAAAGAGAAGCTGTGAGTGAGAGAGATAGAAAGAGAAGCTGTGAGTGAGAGAGAGAGAGCAAGAGAAACTGTGAGTGAGAGAGAGAGAAAGAGAAGCTGTGTGTGTGTGAGAGAGAGAGAGAAAGAGAAGCTGTGAGTGAGTGAGAGAGAAAGAGAAGCTGTGTGTGTGAGAGAGAGAGAAGCTGAGAGTGAGAGAGAGAGAATGAGAAGGTGTGAGTTAGAGAGAGAGACAAAGAGAAGCTGTGTGTGTGAGAGAGAGAACGAGAAGATGTGAGTGAGAGAGAAAGAGAAGCTGTGAGTGAGAGAGAGGGAGAGAAGCTGTGAGTGTGTGAGAGAGAGAAAATCAGGGAGTGAGTAAGAGAGAGAGAGGGAAGCTGTGAGTGAGAGAGAGAGAGAAATAGAAGCTGTAAGTGAGAGAGAGAGAAAGAGAAACTGTGAGTGAAAGAGAGAGAGAGAAGCTGTAAGTGAGAGAGAGAGAGAGAAGCTGTGTGTGTGTGAGAGAGAAAGAGAAGCTGTGAGTGAGAGAGAGAGAGAAAGATAAGCTGTAAGTGAGAGAGAGAAAGAGATGCTGTGAGTAAGTGAGAGAGTGAGAAGATGTGAGTGTGTGAGAGAGAGAGAAGCTGGGAGTGAGTAAGAGAGAGAGAGAAGCTGTCACTGAGAGAGAGAGAAAGAAAGAAAGAGAAGCTGTGAGTGAGAGAGAGTGAGAGAGAGAAGTTGTGAGTGAGTGAGAGAGAGAGAGAAGCTGTGAGTGAGAGAGAGAGAAAGAGCTGTGAGTGAGAGAGAGAGAGAAAGAGAAGGTGTGAGTGAGAGAGAGATTAAGAGAAGCTGTGAGTGAGAGAGAGAGAGAAAGAAAGAGAAGCTGTGAGTGAGAGAGAGAGAGAAAGAGAAGCTGTGAATGAGAGAGAGAGAAAGAGAAGCTGAGCGAGAGAGAGAGAGAGAAAGAAAGAGAAGCTGTAAGTGAGAGAGAGAGAGAGAAGCTGTGTGTGTGTGAGAGAGAGAAAGAGAAGCTGTGAGTGAGAGAGAGAGAGAGAAAGAGAAGCTGTGAGTGAGAGAGAGAGAGAAAGAGATGCTGTGAGTGAGTGAGTGAGAGAGTGAGAAGCTGTGAGTGAGAGAGAGAGAGGAGCTGGGAGTGAGTAAGAGAGAGAGAAGCTGTGAGTGAGAGAGAGAGAGAGAAGCTGTGAGTGAGGGAGAGAGAGAAAGAGAAGCTGTGAGTGAGAGAGAGAGAAAGAGAAGCTGTGAATGAGAGTGAGAGAAAAAGAAGCTGTGAGGGAGAGAGAGAGAGAGAAAGAGAAGCTGTGAGTGAGAGACAGAGAGAAAGAGACGCTGTGAGTGAGAGAGAGAGAGAAAGAGAAGCTGTGAGTGAGAGAGAGAGAGAGAAAGAAAGAGAAGCTGTGAGTGAGAGAGAGAGAGAAAGAGAAGCTGTGAATGAGAGAGAGAAAGAGAAGCTGTGTGTGTGAGAGAGAAAGAGAAGCTGTGAGTGACAGAGAGAGAAAGAGAAGCTGTGAGTGAGAGAAAGAGAAGCTGTGAGTGAGAGAGAGAGAGAAAGAGAAGCTGTGAATGAGAGAGAGAGAAAGAGAAGCTGTGAGAGAGAGAGAAGCTGTGTGTGAGAGAGTGAGAGAAAGAGAAGCTGTGAGTGAGAGAGAGAGAAAGAGAAGCTGTGAGTGAGAGAGAGAGAGCAAGAGAAGCTGTGAGTGAGAGAGAGAGAAAGAGAAGCTGTGTGTGTGTGTGAGAGAGAAAGAGAAGCTGTGAGTGAGTGAGAGAGAAAGAGAAGCTGTGTGTGTGTGTGAGAGAGAAGCTGAGAGTGAGAGAGAGAGGGAGAATGAGAAGGTGTGAGTGAGAGAGAGAGACAAAGAGAAGCTGTGTGTGAGAGAGAGAGAACGAGAAGCTGTGAGTGAGAGAGAGAGAGAAAGAGAAGCTGTGAGTGAGAGAGAGAGAAAGAGAAGCTGTGAGTGAGAGAGAGGGAGAGAAGCTGTGAGTGTGTGAGAGAGAGAAAATCAGGGAGTGAGTAAGAGAGAGAGAGGGAAGCTGTGAGTGAGAGAGAGAGAAATAGAAGCTGTATGTGAGAGAGAGAGAAAGAGAAACTGTGAGTGAAAGAGAGAGAGAGAAGCTGTAAGTGAGAGAGAGAGAGAAGCTGTGTGTGTGAGAGAGAGAAAGAGAAGCTGTGAGTGAGAGAGAGAGAGAAAGAGAAGCTGTAAGTGAGAGAGAGAAAGAGATGCTGTGAGTAAGTGAGAGAGTGAGAAGATGTGAGTGAGTGAGAGAGAGAGAAGCCTGGAGTGAGTAAGAGAGAGAGAGAAGCTGTGAGTGAGAGAGAGAGAAAGAAAGAAAGAGAAGCTGTGAGTGAGAGAGAGTGAGAGAGAGAGAAGCTGTGAGTGAGTGAGAGAGAGAGAAGCTGTGAGTGAGAGAGAGAGAAAGAGAAGCTGTGAGTGAGAGAGAGAGAGAGAGAGAACGAGATGCTGTGAGTGACAGAGAGAGAAAGAGATGCTGTGAGTGAGTGAGTGAGAGAGTGAGAAGCTGTGAGTGAGAGAGAGAGAGGAGCTGGGAGTGAGTAAGAGAGAGAGAAGCTGTGAGTGAGAGAGAGAGAGAAGCTGTGAGTGAGGGAGAGAGAGCAAGAGAAGCTGTGAGTGAGAGAGAGAGAAAGAGAAGCTGTGAATGAGAGAGAGAGAAAAAGAAGCTGTGAGGGAGAGAGAGAGAGAAAGAGAAGCTGTGAGTGAGAGAGAGAGAGAGAAAGAAAGAGAAGCTGTGAGTGAGAGAGAGAGAGAAAGAGAAGCTGTGAATGAGAGAGAGAGAAAGAGAAGCTGTGAGAGAGAGAGAGAAAGAGAAGCTGTGAGTGACAGAGAGAGAGAAAGAGAAGCTGTGAGTGAGAGAAAGAGAAGCTGTGAGTGAGAGAGAGAGAGAAAGAGAAGCTGTGAATGAGAGAGAGAGAAAGAGAAGCTGTGTGTGTGAGAGAGAGAAAGAGAAGCTGTGAGTGAGAGAGAGAGAGAAAGAGAAGCTGTGAGTGAGTGAGAGAGAAAGAGAAAGAGAAGCTGTGTGTGTGTGAGAGAGAGAAGCTGAGAGTGAGAGAGAGAGAATGAGAAGGTGTGAGTTAGAGAGAGAGACAAAGAGAAGCTGTGTGTGTGAGAGAGAGAACGAGAAGCTGTGAGTGAGAGAGAGAGAAAGAGAAGCTGTGAGTGAGAGAGAGGGAGAGAAGCTGTGAGTGTGTGTGAGAGAGAAAATCAGGGAGTGAGTAAGAGAGAGAGAGGGAAGCTGTGAGTGAGAGAGAGAGAGAAATAGAAGCTGTAAGTGAGAGAGAGAGAAAGAGAAACTGTGAGTGAAAGAGAGAGAGAGAAGCTGTAAGTGAGAGAGAGAGAGAAGCTGTGTGTGTGAGAGAGAGAAAGAGAAGCTGTGAGTGAGTGAGAGAGACAAGGATAAGCTGTAAGTGAGAGAGAGAAAGAGATGCTGTGAGTAAGTGAGAGAGTGAGAAGATGTGAGTGAGTGAGAGAGAGAGAAGCTGGGAGTGAGTAAGAGAGAGAGAAGCTGTGAGTGAGAGAGAGAGAAAGAAAGAAAGAGAAGCTGCGAGTGAGAGAGAGTGAGAGAGAGAGAAGCTGTGAGTGAGTGAGAGAGAGAGAAGCTGTGAGTGAGAGAGAGAGAGAAAGAGCTGTGAGTGAGAGAGAGAGAGAAAGAGAAGGTGTGAGTGAGAGAGAGAGAAAGAGAAGCTGTGAGTGAGAGAGAGAGAGAGAAAGAAAGAGAAGCTGTGAGTGAGAGAGAGAGAAAGAGAAGCTGTGAATGAGAGAGAGAGAAAGAGAAGCTGTGTGAGAGAGATAGAGAAAGAGAAGCTGTGAGTGAGAGAAAGAGAAGCTGTGAGTGAGAGAGAGTGAGAAAGAGAAGCTGTGAGTGAGAGAGACAGAGAAAGAGAAGCAGTGAATGAGAGAGAGAGAAAGAGAAGCTGTGAGAGAGAGAGAGAAGCTGTGAGTGAGAGAGAGAGAAAAAGAGAAGCTGTGAGTGAGAGAGAGAGAGAAATAGGTGTAAGTGAGTGAGAGAGAGAAAGAGAAGCTGTCAGTGAGAGAGAGAGAGAAGCTGTTAGTGAGAGAGAGAGAAGCTGTGAGTGACAGAGAGAGAGAAAGAGAAGCTGTGTGTGTGATAGAGAGAGAGAAAGAGAAGCTGAGCGTGAGAGAGAGAGAGAAAGAGAAGCTGTAAGTGAGAGAGAGAGAGAGAAGCTGTGTGTGTGTGAGAGAGAGAAAGATAAGCTGTGAGTGAGAGAGAGAGAGAGAGAGAAGCTGTGAGTGAGAGAGAGAGAGAAAGAGATGCTGTGAGTGAGTGAGAGAGTGAGAAGCTGTGAGTGAGAAAGAGAGAGGAGCTGGGAGTGAGTAAGAGAGAAAGCTGTGAGTGAGAGAGAGAGAGAAGCTGTGAGTGAGGGAGAGAGAGAAAGAGAAGCTGTGAGTGAGAGAGAGAGAAAGAGAAGCTGTGAATGAGAGAGAGAGAAAAAGAAGCTGTGAGGGAGAGAGAGAGAGAGAAAGAGAAGCTGTGAGTGAGAGAGAGAGAAAGAGAAGCTGTGAATGAGAGAGAGAGAAAAAGAATCTGTGAGTGAGAGAGAGAGAGAGAAAGAAAGAGAAGCTGTGAGTGAGAGAGAGAGAGAAAGAGAAGCTGTGAATGAGAGAAAGAGAAAGAGAAGCTGTGAGTGAGAGAGAGAGAGAAAGAGATGCTGTGAGTGAGTGAGAGAGTGAGAAGCTGTGAGTGAGAAAGAGAGAGGAGCTGGGAGTGAGTAAGAGAGAAAGCTGTGAGTGAGAGAGAGAGAGAAGCTGTGAGTGAGGGAGAGAGAGAAAGAGAAGCTGTGAGTGAGAGAGAGAGAAAGAGAAGCTGTGAATGAGAGAGAGAGAAAAAGAAGCTGTGAGGGAGAGAGAGAGAAAGAAAGAGAAGCTGTGAGTGACAGAGAGAGAGAAAGAGAAGCTGTGAATGAGAGAGAGAAAGAGAAGCTGTGTGAGAGAGATAGAGAAAGAGAAGCTGTGAGTGAGAGAAAGAGAAGCTGTGAGTGAGAAAGAGTGAGAAAGAGAAGCTGTGAGTGAGAGAGAGAGAGAAAGAGAAGCTGTGAGTGAGAGAAAGAGAAGCTGTGAGTGAGAGAGAGAGAGAAAGAGAAGCTGTGAATGAGAGAGAGAAAGAGAAGCTGTGTGTGTGTGTGAGAGAGAAGCTGTGAGTGAGAGTGAGAGAAAGAGAAGCTGTGAGTGAGAGAGATAGAAAGAGAAGCTGTGAGTGAGAGAGAGAGAGCAAGAGAAACTGTGAGTGAGAGAGAGAGAAAGAGAAGCTGTGTGTGTGTGAGAGAGAGAGAGAAAGAGAAGCTGTGAGTGAGTGAGAGAGAAAGAGAAGCTGTGTGTGTGAGAGAGAGAGAAGCTGAGAGTGAGAGAGAGAGAATGAGAAGGTGTGAGTTAGAGAGAGAGACAAAGAGAAGCTGTGTGTGTGAGAGAGAGAACGAGAAGATGTGAGTGAGAGAGAAAGAGAAGCTGTGAGTGAGAGAGAGGGAGAGAAGCTGTGAGTGTGTGAGAGAGAGAAAATCAGGGAGTGAGTAAGAGAGAGAGAGGGAAGCTGTGAGTGAGAGAGAGAGAGAAATAGAAGCTGTAAGTGAGAGAGAGAGAAAGAGAAACTGTGAGTGAAAGAGAGAGAGAGAAGCTGTAAGTGAGAGAGAGAGAGAGAAGCTGTGTGTGTGTGAGAGAGAAAGAGAAGCTGTGAGTGAGAGAGAGAGAGAAAGATAAGCTGTAAGTGAGAGAGAGAAAGAGATGCTGTGAGTAAGTGAGAGAGTGAGAAGATGTGAGTGTGTGAGAGAGAGAGAAGCTGGGAGTGAGTAAGAGAGAGAGAGAAGCTGTCACTGAGAGAGAGAGAAAGAAAGAAAGAGAAGCTGTGAGTGAGAGAGAGTGAGAGAGAGAAGCTGTGAGTGAGTGAGAGAGAGAGAGAAGCTGTGAGTGAGAGAGAGAGAAAGAGCTGTGAGTGAGAGAGAGAGAGAAAGAGAAGGTGTGAGTGAGAGAGAGATTAAGAGAAGCTGTGAGTGAGAGAGAGAGAGAAAGAAAGAGAAGCTGTGAGTGAGAGAGAGAGAGAAAGAGAAGCTGTGAATGAGAGAGAGAGAAAGAGAAGCTGAGCGAGAGAGAGAGAGAGAAAGAAAGAGAAGCTGTAAGTGAGAGAGAGAGAGAGAAGCTGTGTGTGTGTGAGAGAGAGAAAGAGAAGCTGTGAGTGAGAGAGAGAGAGAGAAAGAGAAGCTGTGAGTGAGAGAGAGAGAGAAAGAGATGCTGTGAGTGAGTGAGTGAGAGAGTGAGAAGCTGTGAGTGAGAGAGAGAGAGGAGCTGGGAGTGAGTAAGAGAGAGAGAAGCTGTGAGTGAGAGAGAGAGAGAGAAG
Source organism: Bradypodion pumilum (assembly GCA_035047305.1). Classification (NCBI taxonomy): domain Eukaryota; kingdom Metazoa; phylum Chordata; class Lepidosauria; order Squamata; family Chamaeleonidae; genus Bradypodion; species Bradypodion pumilum. The sequence continues at coordinate 225,973,424 of JAWDJD010000002.1, read as the reverse complement.
CTGTGAGTGAGGGAGAGAGAGAAAGAGAAGCTGTGAGTGAGAGAGAGAGAAAGAGAAGCTGTGAATGAGAGTGAGAGAAAAAGAAGCTGTGAGGGAGAGAGAGAGAGAGAAAGAGAAGCTGTGAGTGAGAGACAGAGAGAAAGAGACGCTGTGAGTGAGAGAGAGAGAGAAAGAGAAGCTGTGAGTGAGAGAGAGAGAGAGAAAGAAAGAGAAGCTGTGAGTGAGAGAGAGAGAGAAAGAGAAGCTGTGAATGAGAGAGAGAAAGAGAAGCTGTGTGTGTGAGAGAGAAAGAGAAGCTGTGAGTGACAGAGAGAGAAAGAGAAGCTGTGAGTGAGAGAAAGAGAAGCTGTGAGTGAGAGAGAGAGAGAAAGAGAAGCTGTGAATGAGAGAGAGAGAAAGAGAAGCTGTGAGAGAGAGAGAAGCTGTGTGTGAGAGAGTGAGAGAAAGAGAAGCTGTGAGTGAGAGAGAGAGAAAGAGAAGCTGTGAGTGAGAGAGAGAGAGCAAGAGAAGCTGTGAGTGAGAGAGAGAGAAAGAGAAGCTGTGTGTGTGTGTGAGAGAGAAAGAGAAGCTGTGAGTGAGTGAGAGAGAAAGAGAAGCTGTGTGTGTGTGTGAGAGAAGCTGAGAGTGAGAGAGAGAGGGAGAATGAGAAGGTGTGAGTGAGAGAGAGAGACAAAGAGAAGCTGTGTGTGAGAGAGAGAACGAGAAGCTGTGAGTGAGAGAGAGAGAGAAAGAGAAGCTGTGAGTGAGAGAGAGAGAGAAAGAGAAGCTGTGAGTGAGAGAGAGGGAGAGAAGCTGTGAGTGTGTGAGAGAGAGAAAATCAGGGAGTGAGTAAGAGAGAGAGAGGGAAGCTGTGAGTGAGAGAGAGAGAAATAGAAGCTGTATGTGAGAGAGAGAGAAAGAGAAACTGTGAGTGAAAGAGAGAGAGAGAAGCTGTAAGTGAGAGAGAGAGAGAAGCTGTGTGTGTGAGAGAGAGAAAGAGAAGCTGTGAGTGAGAGAGAGAGAGAAAGAGAAGCTGTAAGTGAGAGAGAGAAAGAGATGCTGTGAGTAAGTGAGAGAGTGAGAAGATGTGAGTGAGTGAGAGAGAGAGAAGCCTGGAGTGAGTAAGAGAGAGAGAGAAGCTGTGAGTGAGAGAGAGAGAAAGAAAGAAAGAGAAGCTGTGAGTGAGAGAGAGTGAGAGAGAGAGAAGCTGTGAGTGAGTGAGAGAGAGAGAAGCTGTGAGTGAGAGAGAGAGAGAAAGAGAAGCTGTGAGTGAGAGAGAGAGAGAGAGAGAACGAGATGCTGTGAGTGACAGAGAGAGAAAGAGATGCTGTGAGTGAGTGAGTGAGAGAGTGAGAAGCTGTGAGTGAGAGAGAGAGAGGAGCTGGGAGTGAGTAAGAGAGAGAGAAGCTGTGAGTGAGAGAGAGAGAGAAGCTGTGAGTGAGGGAGAGAGAGCAAGAGAAGCTGTGAGTGAGAGAGAGAGAAAGAGAAGCTGTGAATGAGAGAGAGAGAAAAAGAAGCTGTGAGGGAGAGAGAGAGAGAAAGAGAAGCTGTGAGTGAGAGAGAGAGAGAGAAAGAAAGAGAAGCTGTGAGTGAGAGAGAGAGAGAAAGAGAAGCTGTGAATGAGAGAGAGAGAAAGAGAAGCTGTGAGAGAGAGAGAGAAAGAGAAGCTGTGAGTGACAGAGAGAGAGAAAGAGAAGCTGTGAGTGAGAGAAAGAGAAGCTGTGAGTGAGAGAGAGAGAGAAAGAGAAGCTGTGAATGAGAGAGAGAGAAAGAGAAGCTGTGTGTGTGAGAGAGAGAAAGAGAAGCTGTGAGTGAGAGAGAGAGAGAAAGAGAAGCTGTGAGTGAGTGAGAGAGAAAGAGAAAGAGAAGCTGTGTGTGTGTGAGAGAGAGAAGCTGAGAGTGAGAGAGAGAGAATGAGAAGGTGTGAGTTAGAGAGAGAGACAAAGAGAAGCTGTGTGTGTAAGAGAGAGAACGAGAAGCTGTGAGTGAGAGAGAGAGAAAGAGAAGCTGTGAGTGAGAGAGAGGGAGAGAAGCTGTGAGTGTGTGTGAGAGAGAAAATCAGGGAGTGAGTAAGAGAGAGAGAGGGAAGCTGTGAGTGAGAGAGAGAGAGAAATAGAAGCTGTAAGTGAGAGAGAGAGAAAGAGAAACTGTGAGTGAAAGAGAGAGAGAGAAGCTGTAAGTGAGAGAGAGAGAGAAGCTGTGTGTGTGAGAGAGAGAAAGAGAAGCTGTGAGTGAGTGAGAGAGACAAGGATAAGCTGTAAGTGAGAGAGAGAAAGAGATGCTGTGAGTAAGTGAGAGAGTGAGAAGATGTGAGTGAGTGAGAGAGAGAGAAGCTGGGAGTGAGTAAGAGAGAGAGAAGCTGTGAGTGAGAGAGAGAGAAAGAAAGAAAGAGAAGCTGCGAGTGAGAGAGAGTGAGAGAGAGAGAAGCTGTGAGTGAGTGAGAGAGAGAGAAGCTGTGAGTGAGAGAGAGAGAGAAAGAGCTGTGAGTGAGAGAGAGAGAGAAAGAGAAGGTGTGAGTGAGAGAGAGAGAAAGAGAAGCTGTGAGTGAGAGAGAGAGAGAGAAAGAAAGAGAAGCTGTGAGTGAGAGAGAGAGAAAGAGAAGCTGTGAATGAGAGATAGAGAAAGAGAAGCTGTGTGAGAGAGATAGAGAAAGAGAAGCTGTGAGTGAGAGAAAGAGAAGCTGTGAGTGAGAGAGAGTGAGAAAGAGAAGCTGTGAGTGAGAGAGACAGAGAAAGAGAAGCAGTGAATGAGAGAGAGAGAAAGAGAAGCTGTGAGAGAGAGAGAGAAGCTGTGAGTGAGAGAGAGAGAAAAAGAGAAGCTGTGAGTGAGAGAGAGAGAGAAATAGGTGTAAGTGAGTGAGAGAGAGAAAGAGAAGCTGTCAGTGAGAGAGAGAGAGAAGCTGTTAGTGAGAGAGAGAGAAGCTGTGAGTGACAGAGAGAGAGAAAGAGAAGCTGTGTGTGTGATAGAGAGAGAGAAAGAGAAGCTGAGCGTGAGAGAGAGAGAAAGAGAAGCTGTAAGTGAGAGAGAGAGAGAGAAGCTGTGTGTGTGTGAGAGAGAGAAAGATAAGCTGTGAGTGAGAGAGAGAGAGAGAGAGAGAAGCTGTGAGTGAGAGAGAGAGAGAAAGAGATGCTGTGAGTGAGTGAGAGAGTGAGAAGCTGTGAGTGAGAAAGAGAGAGGAGCTGGGAGTGAGTAAGAGAGAAAGCTGTGAGTGAGAGAGAGAGAGAAGCTGTGAGTGAGGGAGAGAGAGAAAGAGAAGCTGTGAGTGAGAGAGAGAGAAAGAGAAGCTGTGAATGAGAGAGAGAGAAAAAGAAGCTGTGAGGGAGAGAGAGAGAGAGAAAGAGAAGCTGTGAGTGAGATACAGAGAGAAAGAGAAGCTGTGAGTGAGAGAGAGAGAGAGAAGCTGTGTGAGAGAGATAGAGAAAGAGAAGCTGTGAGTGAGAGAAAGAGAAGCTGTGAGTGAGAAAGAGTGAGAAAGAGAAGCTGTGAGTGAGAGAGAGAGAGAAAGAGAAGCTGTGAATGAGAGAGAGAGAAAGAGAAGCTGTGACAGTGAGAGTGGCTGTGAGTGAGAGAGAGAGAGAAAGAGACGCTGTGAGTGAGAGTTAGAGAAATAGGTGTAAGTGAGTGAGAGAGAGAAAGAGAAGCTGTCAGTGAGAGAGAGAGAAGCTGTTAGTAAGAGAGAGAGAAGCTGTGAGTGACAGAGAGAGAGAAAGAGAAGCTGTGTGTGTGATAGTGAGAGAGAAAGAGAAGCTGAGCATGAGAGAGAGAGAAAGAAAAGCTGTAAGTGAGAGAGAGAGAGAGAAGCTGTGTGTGAGAGAGAGAGAGAAAGAGAAGCTGTGAGTGAGAGAGAGAGAGAGAATGAGAAGCTGTGAGAGAGAGAGAGAGAAAGAGATGCTGTGAGTGAGTGAGTGAGAGAGTGAGAAGCTGTGAGTGAGTGAGAGAGAGAGGAGCTGGGAGTGAGTAAGAGAGAAGCTGTGAGTGAGAGAGAGAGAGAGAAGCTGTGAGTGAGGGAGAGAGAGCAAGAGAAGCTGTGAGTGAGAGAGAGAGAAAGAGAAGCTGTGAATGAGAGAGAGAGAAAAAGAAGCTGTGAGTGAGAGAGAGAGAGAGAAAGAAAGAGAAGCTGTGAGTGAGAGAGAGAGAGAAAGAGAAGCTGTGAATGAGAGAAAGAGAAAGAGAAGCTGTGAGTGAGAGAGAGAGAGAAAGAGATGCTGTGAGTGAGTGAGAGAGTGAGAAGCTGTGAGTGAGAAAGAGAGAGGAGCTGGGAGTGAGTAAGAGAGAAAGCTGTGAGTGAGAGAGAGAGAGAAGCTGTGAGTGAGGGAGAGAGAGAAAGAGAAGCTGTGAGTGAGAGAGAGAGAAAGAGAAGCTGTGAATGAGAGAGAGAGAAAAAGAAGCTGTGAGGGAGAGAGAGAGAAAGAAAGAGAAGCTGTGAGTGACAGAGAGAGAGAAAGAGAAGCTGTGAATGAGAGAGAGAAAGAGAAGCTGTGTGAGAGAGATAGAGAAAGAGAAGCTGTGAGTGAGAGAAAGAGAAGCTGTCAGTGAGAAAGAGTGAGAAAGAGAAGCTGTGAGTGAGAGAGAGAGAGAAAGAGAAGCTGTGAGTGAGAGAAAGAGAAGCTGTGAGTGAGAGAGAGAGAGCAAGAGAAACTGTGAGTGAGAGAGAGAGAAAGAGAAGCTGTGTGTGTGTGAGAGAGAGAGAGAAAGAGAAGCTGTGAGTGAGTGAGAGAGAAAGAGAAGCTGTGTGTGTGAGAGAGAGAGAAGCTGAGAGTGAGAGAGAGAGAATGAGAAGGTGTGAGTTAGAGAGAGAGACAAAGAGAAGCTGTGTGTGTGAGAGAGAGAACGAGAAGATGTGAGTGAGAGAGAAAGAGAAGCTGTGAGTGAGAGAGAGGGAGAGAAGCTGTGAGTGTGTGAGAGAGAGAAAATCAGGGAGTGAGTAAGAGAGAGAGAGGGAAGCTGTGAGTGAGAGAGAGAGAGAAATAGAAGCTGTAAGTGAGAGAGAGAGAAAGAGAAACTGTGAGTGAAAGAGAGAGAGAGAAGCTGTAAGTGAGAGAGAGAGAGAGAAGCTGTGTGTGTGTGAGAGAGAAAGAGAAGCTGTGAGTGAGAGAGAGAGAGAAAGATAAGCTGTAAGTGAGAGAGAGAAAGAGATGCTGTGAGTAAGTGAGAGAGTGAGAAGATGTGAGTGTGTGAGAGAGAGAGAAGCTGGGAGTGAGTAAGAGAGAGAGAGAAGCTGTCACTGAGAGAGAGAGAAAGAAAGAAAGAGAAGCTGTGAGTGAGAGAGAGTGAGAGAGAGAAGCTGTGAGTGAGTGAGAGAGAGAGAGAAGCTGTGAGTGAGAGAGAGAGAGAAAGAGCTGTGAGTGAGAGAGAGAGAGAAAGAGAAGGTGTGAGTGAGAGAGAGATTAAGAGAAGCTGTGAGTGAGAGAGAGAGAGAAAGAAAGAGAAGCTGTGAGTGAGAGAGAGAGAGAAAGAGAAGCTGTGAATGAGAGAGAGAGAAAGAGAAGCTGAGCGAGAGAGAGAGAGAGAAAGAAAGAGAAGCTGTAAGTGAGAGAGAGAGAGAGAAGCTGTGTGTGTGTGAGAGAGAGAAAGAGAAGCTGTGAGTGAGAGAGAGAGAGAGAAAGAGAAGCTGTGAGTGAGAGAGAGAGAGAAAGAGATGCTGTGAGTGAGTGAGTGAGAGAGTGAGAAGCTGTGAGTGAGAGAGAGAGGAGCTGGGAGTGAGTAAGAGAGAGAGAAGCTGTGAGTGAGAGAGAGAGAGAAGCTGTGAGTGAGGGAGAGAGAGAAAGAGAAGCTGTGAGTGAGAGAGAGAGAAAGAGAAGCTGTGAATGAGAGTGAGAGAAAAAGAAGCTGTGAGGGAGAGAGAGAGAGAGAAAGAGAAGCTGTGAGTGAGAGACAGAGAGAAAGAGACGCTGTGAGTGAGAGAGAGAGAGAAAGAGAAGCTGTGAGTGAGAGAGAGAGAGAGAAAGAAAGAGAAGCTGTGAGTGAGAGAGAGAGAGAAAGAGAAGCTGTGAATGAGAGAGAGAAAGAGAAGCTGTGTGTGTGAGAGAGAAAGAGAAGCTGTGAGTGACAGAGAGAGAAAGAGAAGCTGTGAGTGAGAGAAAGAGAAGCTGTGAGTGAGAGAGTGAGAGAAAGAGAAGCTGTGAGTGAGAGAGAGAGAAAGAGAAGCTGTGAGTGAGAGAGAGAGAGCAAGAGAAGCTGTGAGTGAGAGAGAGAGAAAGAGAAGCTGTGTGTGTGTGTGAGAGAGAAAGAGAAGCTGTGAGTGAGTGAGAGAGAAAGAGAAGCTGTGTGTGTGTGTGAGAGAGAAGCTGAGAGTGAGAGAGAGAGAGAGAATGAGAAGGAGTGAGTGAGAGAGAGAGACAAAGAGAAGCTGTGTGTGAGAGAGAGAGAACGAGAAGCTGTGAGTGAGAGAGAGAGAGAAAGAGAAGCTGTGAGTGAGAGAGAGAGAGAAAGAGAAGCTGTGAGTGAGAGAGAGGGAGAGAAGCTGTGAGTGTGTGAGAGAGAGAAAATCAGGGAGTGAGTAAGAGAGAGAGAGGGAAGCTGTGAGTGAGAGAGAGAGAAATAGAAGCTGTATGTGAGAGAGAGAGAAAGAGAAACTGTGAGTGAAAGAGAGAGAGAGAAGCTGTAAGTGAGAGAGAGAGAGAAGCTGTGTGTGTGAGAGAGAGAAAGAGAAGCTGTGAGTGAGAGAGAGAGAGAAAGAGAAGCTGTAAGTGAGAGAGAGAAAGAGATGCTGTGAGTAAGTGAGAGAGTGAGAAGATGTGAGTGAGTGAGAGAGAGAGAAGCTTGGAGTGAGTAAGAGAGAGAGAGAAGCTGTGAGTGAGAGAGAGAGAAAGAAAGAAAGAGAAGCTGTGAGTGAGAGAGAGTGAGAGAGAGAGAAGCTGTGAGTGAGTGAGAGAGAGAGAAGCTGTGAGTGAGAGAGAGAGAGAAAGAGAAGCTGTGAGTGAGAGAGAGAGAGAGAGAACGAGATGCTGTGAGTGAGAGAGAGAGAAAGAGATGCTGTGAGTGAGTGAGTGAGAGAGTGAGAAGCTGTGAGTGAGAGAGAGAGAGAGGAGCTGGGAGTGAGTAAGAGAGAGAGAAGCTGTGAGTGAGAGAGAGAGAGAAGCTGTGAGTGAGGGAGAGAGAGCAAGAGAAGCTGTGAGTGAGAGAGAGAGAAAGAGAAGCTGTGAATGAGAGAGAGAGAAAAAGAAGCTGTGAGGGAGAGAGAGAGAGAAAGAGAAGCTGTGAGTGAGAGAGAGAGAGAGAAAGAAAGAGAAGCTGTGAGTGAGAGAGAGAGAGAAAGAGAAGCTGTGAATGAGAGAGAGAGAAAGAGAAGCTGTGAGAGAGAGAGAGAAAGAGAAGCTGTGAGTGACAGAGAGAGAGAAAGAGAAGCTGTGAGTGAGAGAAAGAGAAGCTGTGAGTGAGAGAGAGAGAGAAAGTGAAGCTGTGAATGAGAGAGAGAGAAAGAGAAGCTGTGTGTGTGTGAGAGAGAAAGAGAAGCTGTGAGTGAGAGAGAGAGAGAAAGAGAAGCTGTGAGTGAGTGAGAGAGAAAGAGAAAGAGAAGCTGTGTGTGTGTGAGAGAGAGAAGCTGAGAGTGAGAGAGAGAGAATGAGAAGGTGTGAGTTAGAGAGAGAGACAAAGAGAAGCTGTGTGTGTGAGAGAGAGAACGAGAAGCTGTGAGTGAGAGAGAGAAAAAGAGAAGCTGTGAGTGAGAGAGAGGGAGAGAAGCTGTGAGTGTGTGTGAGAGAGAAAATCAGGGAGTGAGTAAGAGAGAGAGAGGGAAGCTGTGAGTGAGAGAGAGAGAGAAATAGAAGCTGTAAGTGAGAGAGAGAGAAAGAGAAACTGTGAGTGAAAGAGAGAGAGAGAAGCTGTGTGAGAGAGAGAGAGAAGCTGTGTGTGTGTGAGAGAGAAAGAGAAGCTGTGAGTGAGTGAGAGAGACAAGGATAAGCTGTAAGTGTGAGAGAGAAAGAGATGCTGTGAGTAAGTGAGAGAGTGAGAAGATGTGAGTGAGTGAGAGAGAGAGAAGCTGGGAGTGAGTAAGAGAGAGAGAAGCTGTGAGTGAGAGAGAGAGAAAGAAAGAAAGAGAAGCTGCGAGTGAGAGAGAGTGAGAGAGAGAGAAGCTGTGAGTGAGTGAGAGAGAGAGAGAAGCTGTGAGTGAGAGAGAGAGAGAAAGAGCTGTGAGTGAGAGAGAGAGAGAAAGAGAAGGTGTGAGTGAGAGAGAGAGAAAGAGAAGCTGTGAGTGAGAGAGAGAGAGAGAAAGAAAGAGAAGCTGTGAGTGAGAGAGAGAGAAAGAGAAGCTGTGAATGAGAGAGAGAGAAAGAGAAGCTGTGTGAGAGAGATAGAGAAAGAGAAGCTGTGAGTGAGAGAAAGAGAAGCTGTGAGTGAGAGAGAGTGAGAAAGAGAAGCTGTGAGTGAGAGAGACAGAGAAAGAGAAGCAGTGAATGAGAGAGAGAGAAAGAGAAGCTGTGAGTGAGAGAGAGAAGCTGTGAGTGAGAGAGAGAGAAAAAGAGAAGCTGTGAGTGAGAGAGAGAGAGAAATAGGTGTAAGTGAGTGAGAGAGAGAAAGAGAAGCTGTCAGTGAGAGAGAGAGAGAAGCTGTTAGTGAGAGAGAGAGAAGCTGTGAGTGACAGAGAGAGAGAAAGAGAAGCTGTGTGTGTGATAGAGAGAGAGAAAGAGAAGCTGAGCGTGAGAGAGAGAGAGAGAGAGAAGCTGTAAGTGAGAGAGAGAGAGAGAAGCTGTGTGTGTGTGAGAGAGAGAAAGATAAGCTGTGAGTGAGAGAGAGAGAGAGAGAGAAGCTGTGAGTGAGAGAGAGAGAGAAAGAGATGCTGTGAGTGAGTGAGAGAGTGAGAAGCTGTGAGTGAGAAAGAGAGAGGAGCTGGGAGTGAGTAAGAGAGAAAGCTGTGAGTGAGAGAGAGAGAGAAGCTGTGAGTGAGGGAGAGAGAGAAAGAGAAGCTGTGAGTGAGAGAGAGAGAAAGAGAAGCTGTGAATGAGAGAGAGAGAAAAAGAAGCTGTGAGGGAGAGAGAGAGAGAGAAAGAGAAGCTGTGAGTGAGAGAAAGAGAGAAAGAGAAGCTGTGAGTGAGAGAGAGAGAGAGAGAGAAGCTGTGAGTGAGAGAGAGAGAAAGAAAGAGAAGCTGTGAGTGAGAGAGAGAGAGAAAGAGAAGCTGTGAATGAGAGAGAGAAAGAGAAGCTGTGTGTGAGAGAGAGAAAGAGAAGCTGTTGTACTGGTCATCGACCGCAATAAAGTTTCTTGAAGCTGTGAGTGAGAGAGAGAGAGAAAGAGAAGCTGTGAGTGAGAGAAAGAGAAGCTGTGAGTGAGAGAGAGAGAGAAAGAGAAGCTGTGAATGAGAGAGAAAGAGAAGCTGTGAGAGAGAGAGAGAAGCTGTGTGTGAGAGAGTGAGAGAAAGAGAAGCTGTGAGTGAGAGAGAGAGAAAGAGAAGCTGTGAGTGAGAGAGAGAGAGCAAGAGAAGCTGTGAGTGAGAGAGAGAGAAAGAGAAGCTGTGTGTGTGTGAGAGAGAAAGAGAAGCTGTGAGTGAGTGAGAGAGAAAGAGAAGCTGTGTGTGTGAGAGAGAGAGAGAAGCTGAGAGAGAGAGAGAGAGAGAATGAGAAGGTGTGAGTGAGAGAGAGAGACAAAGAGAAGCTGTGTGAGAGAGAGAGAACGAGAAGCTGTGAGTGAGAGAGAGAGAGAGAAAGAGAAGCTGTGAGTAAGAGAGAGGGAGAGAAGCTGTGAGTGTGTGAGAGAGAGAAAATCAGGGAGTGAGTAAGAGAGAGAGAGGGAAGCTGTGAGTGAGAGAGAGAGAAATAGAAGCTGTAAGTGAGAGAGAGAGAAAGAGAAACTGTGAGTGAAAGAGAGAGAGAGAAGCTGTAAGTGAGAGAGAGAGAGAAGCTGTGTGTGTGTGAGAGAGAAAGAGAAGCTGTGAGTGAGAGAGAGAGAGAAAGAGAAGCTGTAAGTGAGAGAGAAAAAGAGATGCTGTGAGTAAGTGAGAGAGTGAGAAGATGTGAGTGAGTGAGAGAGAGAGAAGCTGGGAGTGAGTAAGAGAGAGTGAGAAGCTGTGAGTGAGAGAGAGAGAAAGAAAGAAAGAGAAGCTGTGAGTGAGAGAGAGTGAGAGAGAGAGAAGCTGTGAGTGAGTGAGAGAGAGAGAAGCTGTGAGTGAGAGAGAGAGAAAGAGAAGGTGTGAGTGAGAGAGAGAGAAAGAGAAGCTGGTAGTGAGAGAGAGAGAGAAAGAAAGAGAAGCTGTGAGTGAGAGAGAGAGAAAGAGAAGCTGCGAATGAGAGAGAGAGAAAGAGAAGCTGTGTGAGAGAGATAGAGAAAGAGAAGCTGTGAGTGAGAGAAAGAGAAGCTGTGAGTGAGAGAGAGTGAGAAAGAGAAGCTGTGAGTGAGAGAGAGAGAAAGAGAAGCTGTGAATGAGAGAGAGAGAAAGAGAAGCTGTGTGAGAGAGAGAGAAGCTGTGAGTGAGAGAGAGAGAGGAAGAGAAGCTGTGAGTGAGAGAGAGAAATAGGTGTAAGTGAGTGAGAGAGAGAAAGAGAAGCTGTCAGTGAGAGAGAGAGAGAGAAGCTGTTAGTGAGAGAGAGAGAAGCTGTGAGTGACAGAGAGAGAGAAAGAGAAGCTGTGCGTGTGATAGAGAGAGAGAAAGAGAAGCTGACCGTGAGAGAGAGAGAGAAAGAGAAGCTGTAAGTGAGAGAGAAAGAGAGAGAAGCTGTGTGTGTGAGAGAGAGAAAGAGAAGCTGTGAGTGAGAGAGAGAGAGAGAAAGAGAAGCTGTGAGTGAGTGAGAGAGAAAGAGATGCTGTGAGTGATTGAGTGAGAGAGTGAGAAGCTGTGAGTGAGAGAGAGAGAGAGGAGCTGGGAGTGAGTAAGAGAGAAAGAAGCTGTGAGTGAGAGAGAGAGAAAGAAAGAAAGAGAAGCTGTGAGTGAGAGAGAGTGTGAGAGAGAGAAGCTGTGAGTGAGAGAGAGAGAAAGAGAAGCTGTGAGTGAGAGAGAGAGAGAAAGAGAAGCTGTGAATGAGAGAGAGAGAAAAAGAAGCTGTGAGGGAGAGAGAGAGAGAGAGAAGCTGTGAGTGAGAGACAGAGAGAAAGAGAAGCTGTGAGTGAGAGAGAGAGAGAGAAAGAAAGAGAAGCAGTGAGTGAGAGAGAGAGAGAAAGAGAAGCTGTGAATGAGAGAGAGAGAAAGAGAAGCTGTGTGTGTGAGAGAGAGAAGCTGTGAGTGACAGAGAGAGAGAGAGAAAGAGAAGCTGTGAGTGAGAGAAAGAGAAGCAGTGAGTGAGAGAGAGAGAGAGAGAGAGAGAAGCTGTGAATGAGAGAGAGAGAAAGAGAAGCTGTGAGAGAGAGAGAAGCTGTGAGTGAGAGAGAGAAAGAGAAGCTGTGAGTGAGAGAGAGAGAGAGAAGCTGTGAGTGAGAGAGAGAGAGCAAGAGAAGCTGTGAGTGAGAGAGAGAAAGAGGTGTGTGTGTGAGAGAGAGAGAAAGAGAAGCTGTGAGTGAGTGAGAGAGAAGGAGAAGCTGTGTGTGTGTGAGAGAGAAGGAGAAGCTGTGAGTGAGAGAGAGAGAGAAAGAAAGAGAAGCTGTGAGTGAGAGAGAGAGAGAAAGAGAAGCTGTGAGTGAGAGAGAGGGAGAGAAGCTGTGAGTGGGTGAGAGAGAGAAAATCAGGGAGTGAGTAAGAGAGAGAGGGAAGCTGTGAGTGATTGAGAGAGAGAAATAGAAGCTGTAAGTGAGAGAGAGAAAGAGAAACTGTGAGTGAAAGAGAGAGAGAAGCTGTGAGTGAGAGAGAGAGAGAAAGAGAAGCTGTGAGTGAGAGTGAGAGAGAAAGAGAAGCTGTGTGAGTGATAGAGAGAGATAAAGAGAAGCTGAGAGTGAGTGAGAGAGAGAAAGAGATGCTGTAAGGGAGAGAAAGAAGCTGTGTGTGTGAGAGAGAGAAAGAAAAGCTGTGAGTGAGAGAGAGAGAGAGAAAGAGAAGCTGTGAGTGTGTGTGAGAGAGAGTGAGAAGCTGTGTGTGTGTGTGAGAGAAGCTGGGAGTGAGTAAGAGAGAGAGAGAAGCTGTGTGAGAGAGAGAGAAGCTGTGAGTGTGTGAGAGAGAGAAAGAGAAGCTGTGAGTGAGAGAGAGTGAGAGAGAGAGAAGCTGTGAGTGAGTGAGAGAGAGAAGCTGTGTGTGAGAGAGAGAGAAAGAGAAGCTGTAAGTGAGAGAGAGTGAGAAAGAGAGATGCTGTGAGTGAGAGAGTGAGAGAAATAGAAGCTGTGAGTGAGAGAGAGAGGGAAAGAGAAGCTGTGAGTGAGTGAGAGAGAAAGAGAAGCTGTGTGTGTGAGAGAGAGAGAGAAGCTGAGAGTGAGAGAGAGAGATAATGAGAAGCTGTGAGTGAGAGATAGAGACAAAGAGAAGCTGTGTGTGTGAGAGAGAGAGAACGAGAAGCTGTGAGTGAGAGAGAGAGAAATAGGTGTAAGTGAGTGAGAGAGAGAAAGAGAAGCTGTCAGTGAGAGAGAGAGAGAAGCTGTTAGTGAGAGAGAGAGAAGCTGTGAGTGACAGAGAGAGAGAAAGAGAAGCTGTGTGTGTGATAGAGAGAGAGAAAGAGAAGCTGAGCGTGAGAGAGAGAGAGAAAGAGAAGCTGTAAGTGAGAGAGAGAGAGAAGCTGTGTGTGTGAGAGAGAAAGAGAAGCTGTGAGTGATAGAGAGAGAGAGAAAGAGAAGCTGTGAGTGAGAGAGAGAGAGAGAAAGAGATGCTGTGAGTGAGTGAGTGAGAGAGTGAGAAGCTGTGAGTGAGAGAGAGAGGAGCTGGGAGTGAGTAAGAGAGAGAGAAGCTGTGAGTGAGAGAGAGAGAAGCTGTGAGTGAGGGAGAGAGAGAAAGAGAAGCTGTGAGTGAGAGAGAGAGAAAGAGAAGCTGTGAATGAGAGAGAGAGAAAAAGAAGCTGTGAGGGAGAGAGAGAGAGAGAGAGAAGCTGTGAGTGAGAGACAGAGAGAAAGAAAAGCTGTGCGTGAGAGAGAGAGAGAAAGAGAAGCTGTGAGTGAGAGAGAGAGAGAAAGAAAGAGAAGCTGTGAGTGAGAGAGAGAGAGAAAGAGAAGCTGTGAATGAGAGAGAGAAAGAGAAGCTGTGTGTGTGAGAGAGAAAGAGAAGCTGTGAGTGACAGAGAGAGAGAAAGAGAAGCTGTGAGTGAGAGAAAGAGAAGCTGTGAGTGAGAGAGAGAGAAAGAGAAGCTGTGAATGAGAGAGAGAGAAAGAGAAGCTGTGTGAGAGAGAGAGAAGCTGTGAGTGAGAGAGTGAGAGAAAGAGAAGCTGTGAGTGAGAGAGAGAGAAAGAGAAGCTGTGAGTGAGAGAGAGAGAAAGAGAAGCTGTGTGTGTGTGAGAGAGAGAAAGAGAAGCTGTGAGTGAGTGAGAGAGAAAGAGAAGCTGTGTGTGTGTGTGAGAGAGAAGCTGAGAGTGAGAGAGAGAGAGAGAATGAGAAGGTGTGAGTGAGAGAGAGAGACAAAGAGAAGCTGTGTGTGAGAGAGAGAGAACGAGAAGCTGTGAGTGAGAGAGAGAGAGAAAGAGAAGCTGTGAGTGAGAGAGAGAGAGAAAGAGAAGCTGTGAGTGAGAGAGAGGGAGGGAAGCTGTGAGTGTGTGTGAGAGAGAAAATCAGGGAGTGAGAGAGAGAGAAAGAGAAACTGTGAGTGAAAGAGAGAGAGAGAAGCTGTAAGTGAGAGAGAGAGAGAGAAGCTGTGTGTGTGAGAGAGAGAAAGAGAAGCTGTGAGTGAGAGAGAGAGAGAAAGAGAAGCTGTAAGTGAGAGAGAGAAAGAGATGCTGTGAGTAAGTGAGAGAGTGAGAAGATGTGAGTGAGTGAGTGAGAGAGAAGCTGGGAGTGAGTAAGAGAGAGAGAGAAGCTGTGAGTGAGAGAGAGAGAAAGAAAGAAAGAGAAGCTGTGAGTGAGAGAGAGTGAGAGAGAGAGAAGCTGTGAGTGAGTGAGAGAGAGAGAGAGAAGCTGTGAGTGAGAGAGAGAGAGAAAGAGCTGTGAGTGAGAGAGAGAGAGAAAGAGAAGGTGTGAGTGAGAGAGAGAGAGAAAGAGAAGCTGTGAGTGAGAGAGAGAGAAAGAAAGAGAAGCTGTGAGTGAGAGAGAGAGAGAAAGAGAAGCTGTGAATGAGAGAGAGAAAGAGAAGCTGTGTGAGAGAGAGAGAAAGAGAAGCTGTGAGTGAGTGAAAGAGAAGCTGTGAGTGAGAGAGAGTGAGAAAGAGAAGCTGTGAGTGAGAGAGAGAGAGAAAGAGAAGCTGTGAATGAGAGAGAGAGAAAGAGAAGCTGTGAGAGAGAGAGAGAAGCTGTGAGTGAGAGAGAGAGAGAAAGAGAAGCTGTGAGTGAGAGAGAGAGAAAAAGAAGCTGTGAGGGAGAGAGAGAGAGAGAGAGAAGCTGTGAGTGAGAGACAGAGAGAAAGAAAAGCTGTGCGTGAGAGAGAGAGAGAAAGAGAATCTGTGAGTGAGAGAGAGAGAGAAAGAAAGAGAAGCTGTGAGTGAGAGAGAGAGAGAAAGAGAAGCTGTGAATGAGAGAGAGAAAGAGAAGCTGTGTGTGTGAGAGAGAAAGAGAAGCTGTGAGTGACAGAGAGAGAGAAAGAGAAGCTGTGAGTGAGAGAAAGAGAAGCTGTGAGTGAGAGAGAGAGAAAGAGAAGCTGTGAATGAGAGAGAGAGAAAGAGAAGCTGTGTGAGAGAGAGAGAAGCTGTGAGTGAGAGAGTGAGAGAAAGAGAAGCTGTGAGTGAGAGAGAGAGAAAGAGAAGCTGTGAGTGAGAGAGAGAGAGCAAGAGAAGCTGTGAGTGAGAGAGAGAGAAAGAGAAGCTGTGTGTGTGTGAGAGAGAGAAAGAGAAGCTGTGAGTGAGTGAGAGAGAAAGAGAAGCTGTGTGTGTGTGTGAGAGAGAAGCTGAGAGTGAGAGAGAGAGAGAGAATGAGAAGGTGTGAGTGAGAGAGAGAGACAAAGAGAAGCTGTGTGTGAGAGAGAGAGAACGAGAAGCTGTGAGTGAGTGAGAGAGAGAAAGAGAAGCTGTGAGTGAGAGAGAGAGAAAGAGAAGCTGTGAGTGAGAGAGAGGGAGGGAAGCTGTGAGTGTGTGTGAGAGAGAAAATCAGGGAGTGAGAGAGAGAGAAAGAGAAACTGTGAGTGAAAGAGAGAGAGAGAAGCTGTAAGTGAGAGAGAGAGAGAGAAGCTGTGTGTGTGAGAGAGAGAAAGAGAAGCTGTGAGTGAGAGAAAGAGAAGCTGTGAGTGAGTGAGAGAGAAAGAGATGCTGTGAGTAAGTGAGAGAGTGAGAAGATGTGAGTGAGTGAGTGAGAGAGAAGCTGGGAGTGAGTAAGAGAGAGAGAGAAGCTGTGAGTGAGAGAGAGAGAAAGAAAGAAAGAGAAGCTGTGAGTGAGAGAGAGTGAGAGAGAGAGAAGCTGTGAGTGAGTGAGAGAGAGAGAGAAGCTGTGAGTGAGAGAGAGAGAGAAAGAGCTGTGAGTGAGAGAGAGAGAGAAAGAGAAGGTGTGAGTGAGAGAGAGAGAAAGAAAGAGAAGCTGTGAGTGAGAGAGAGAGAGAAAGAGAAGCTGTGAATGAGAGAGAGAAAGAGAAGCTGTGTGTGAGAGAGAGAAAGAGAAGCTGTGAGTGAGTGAAAGAGAAGCTGTGAGTGAGAGAGAGTGAGAAAGAGAAGCTGTGAGTGAGAGAGAGAGAGAAAGATAAGCTGTAAGTGAGAGAGAGAAAGAGATGCTGTGAGTAAGTGAGAGAGTGAGAAGATGTGAGTGTGTGAGAGAGAGAGAAGCTGGGAGTGAGTAAGAGAGAGAGAGAAGCTGTCACTGAGAGAGAGAGAAAGAAAGAAAGAGAAGCTGTGAGTGAGAGAGAGTGAGAGAGAGAAGCTGTGAGTGAGTGAGAGAGAGAGAGAAGCTGTGAGTGAGAGAGAGAGAGAAAGAGCTGTGAGTGAGAGAGAGAGAGAAAGAGAAGGTGTGAGTGAGAGAGAGATTAAGAGAAGCTGTGAGTGAGAGAGAGAGAGAAAGAAAGAGAAGCTGTGAGTGAGAGAGAGAGAGAAAGAGAAGCTGTGAATGAGAGAGAGAGAAAGAGAAGCTGAGCGAGAGAGAGAGAGAGAAAGAAAGAGAAGCTGTAAGTGAGAGAGAGAGAGAGAAGCTGTGTGTGTGTGAGAGAGAGAAAGAGAAGCTGTGAGTGAGAGAGAGAGAGAGAAAGAGAAGCTGTGAGTGAGAGAGAGAGAGAAAGAGATGCTGTGAGTGAGTGAGTGAGAGAGTGAGAAGCTGTGAGTGAGAGAGAGAGGAGCTGGGAGTGAGTAAGAGAGAGAGAAGCTGTGAGTGAGAGAGAGAGAGAAGCTGTGAGTGAGGGAGAGAGAGAAAGAGAAGCTGTGAGTGAGAGAGAGAGAAAGAGAAGCTGTGAATGAGAGTGAGAGAAAAAGAAGCTGTGAGGGAGAGAGAGAGAGAGAAAGAGAAGCTGTGAGTGAGAGACAGAGAGAAAGAGACGCTGTGAGTGAGAGAGAGAGAGAAAGAGAAGCTGTGAGTGAGAGAGAGAGAGAGAAAGAAAGAGAAGCTGTGAGTGAGAGAGAGAGAGAAAGAGAAGCTGTGAATGAGAGAGAGAAAGAGAAGCTGTGTGTGTGAGAGAGAAAGAGAAGCTGTGAGTGACAGAGAGAGAAAGAGAAGCTGTGAGTGAGAGAAAGAGAAGCTGTGAGTGAGAGAGTGAGAGAAAGAGAAGCTGTGAGTGAGAGAGAGAGAAAGAGAAGCTGTGAGTGAGAGAGAGAGAGCAAGAGAAGCTGTGAGTGAGAGAGAGAGAAAGAGAAGCTGTGTGTGTGTGTGAGAGAGAAAGAGAAGCTGTGAGTGAGTGAGAGAGAAAGAGAAGCTGTGTGTGTGTGTGAGAGAGAAGCTGAGAGTGAGAGAGAGAGAGAGAATGAGAAGGAGTGAGTGAGAGAGAGAGACAAAGAGAAGCTGTGTGTGAGAGAGAGAGAACGAGAAGCTGTGAGTGAGAGAGAGAGAGAAAGAGAAGCTGTGAGTGAGAGAGAGAGAGAAAGAGAAGCTGTGAGTGAGAGAGAGGGAGAGAAGCTGTGAGTGTGTGAGAGAGAGAAAATCAGGGAGTGAGTAAGAGAGAGAGAGGGAAGCTGTGAGTGAGAGAGAGAGAAATAGAAGCTGTATGTGAGAGAGAGAGAAAGAGAAACTGTGAGTGAAAGAGAGAGAGAGAAGCTGTAAGTGAGAGAGAGAGAGAAGCTGTGTGTGTGAGAGAGAGAAAGAGAAGCTGTGAGTGAGAGAGAGAGAGAAAGAGAAGCTGTAAGTGAGAGAGAGAAAGAGATGCTGTGAGTAAGTGAGAGAGTGAGAAGATGTGAGTGAGTGAGAGAGAGAGAAGCTTGGAGTGAGTAAGAGAGAGAGAGAAGCTGTGAGTGAGAGAGAGAGAAAGAAAGAAAGAGAAGCTGTGAGTGAGAGAGAGTGAGAGAGAGAGAAGCTGTGAGTGAGTGAGAGAGAGAGAAGCTGTGAGTGAGAGAGAGAGAGAAAGAGAAGCTGTGAGTGAGAGAGAGAGAGAGAGAGAACGAGATGCTGTGAGTGAGAGAGAGAGAAAGAGATGCTGTGAGTGAGTGAGTGAGAGAGTGAGAAGCTGTGAGTGAGAGAGAGAGAGAGGAGCTGGGAGTGAGTAAGAGAGAGAGAAGCTGTGAGTGAGAGAGAGAGAGAAGCTGTGAGTGAGGGAGAGAGAGCAAGAGAAGCTGTGAGTGAGAGAGAGAGAAAGAGAAGCTGTGAATGAGAGAGAGAGAAAAAGAAGCTGTGAGGGAGAGAGAGAGAGAAAGAGAAGCTGTGAGTGAGAGAGAGAGAGAGAAAGAAAGAGAAGCTGTGAGTGAGAGAGAGAGAGAAAGAGAAGCTGTGAATGAGAGAGAGAGAAAGAGAAGCTGTGAGAGAGAGAGAGAAAGAGAAGCTGTGAGTGACAGAGAGAGAGAAAGAGAAGCTGTGAGTGAGAGAAAGAGAAGCTGTGAGTGAGAGAGAGAGAGAAAGAGAAGCTGTGAATGAGAGAGAGAGAAAGAGAAGCTGTGTGTGTGTGAGAGAGAAAGAGAAGCTGTGAGTGAGAGAGAGAGAGAAAGAGAAGCTGTGAGTGAGTGAGAGAGAAAGAGAAAGAGAAGCTGTGTGTGTGTGAGAGAGAGAAGCTGAGAGTGAGAGAGAGAGAATGAGAAGGTGTGAGTTAGAGAGAGAGACAAAGAGAAGCTGTGTGTGTGAGAGAGAGAACGAGAAGCTGTGAGTGAGAGAGAGAAAAAGAGAAGCTGTGAGTGAGAGAGAGGGAGAGAAGCTGTGAGTGTGTGTGAGAGAGAAAATCAGGGAGTGAGTAAGAGAGAGAGAGGGAAGCTGTGAGTGAGAGAGAGAGAGAAATAGAAGCTGTAAGTGAGAGAGAGAGAAAGAGAAACTGTGAGTGAAAGAGAGAGAGAGAAGCTGTGTGAGAGAGAGAGAGAAGCTGTGTGTGTGTGAGAGAGAAAGAGAAGCTGTGAGTGAGTGAGAGAGACAAGGATAAGCTGTAAGTGTGAGAGAGAAAGAGATGCTGTGAGTAAGTGAGAGAGTGAGAAGATGTGAGTGAGTGAGAGAGAGAGAAGCTGGGAGTGAGTAAGAGAGAGAGAAGCTGTGAGTGAGAGAGAGAGAAAGAAAGAAAGAGAAGCTGCGAGTGAGAGAGAGTGAGAGAGAGAGAAGCTGTGAGTGAGTGAGAGAGAGAGAGAAGCTGTGAGTGAGAGAGAGAGAGAAAGAGCTGTGAGTGAGAGAGAGAGAGAAAGAGAAGGTGTGAGTGAGAGAGAGAGAAAGAGAAGCTGTGAGTGAGAGAGAGAGAGAGAAAGAAAGAGAAGCTGTGAGTGAGAGAGAGAGAAAGAGAAGCTGTGAATGAGAGAGAGAGAAAGAGAAGCTGTGTGAGAGAGATAGAGAAAGAGAAGCTGTGAGTGAGAGAAAGAGAAGCTGTGAGTGAGAGAGAGTGAGAAAGAGAAGCTGTGAGTGAGAGAGACAGAGAAAGAGAAGCAGTGAATGAGAGAGAGAGAAAGAGAAGCTGTGAGAGAGAGAGAGAAGCTGTGAGTGAGAGAGAGAGAAAAAGAGAAGCTGTGAGTGAGAGAGAGAGAGAAATAGGTGTAAGTGAGTGAGAGAGAGAAAGAGAAGCTGTCAGTGAGAGAGAGAGAGAAGCTGTTAGTGAGAGAGAGAAGCTGTGAGTGACAGAGAGAGAGAAAGAGAAGCTGTGTGTGTGATAGAGAGAGAGAAAGAGAAGCTGAGCGTGAGAGAGAGAGAGAGAGAGAAGCTGTAAGTGAGAGAGAGAGAGAGAAGCTGTGTGTGTGTGAGAGAGAGAAAGATAAGCTGTGAGTGAGAGAGAGAGAGAGAGAGAAGCTGTGAGTGAGAGAGAGAGAGAAAGAGATGCTGTGAGTGAGTGAGAGAGTGAGAAGCTGTGAGTGAGAAAGAGAGAGGAGCTGGGAGTGAGTAAGAGAGAAAGCTGTGAGTGAGAGAGAGAGAGAAGCTGTGAGTGAGGGAGAGAGAGAAAGAGAAGCTGTGAGTGAGAGAGAGAGAAAGAGAAGCTGTGAATGAGAGAGAGAGAAAAAGAAGCTGTGAGGGAGAGAGAGAGAGAGAAAGAGAAGCTGTGAGTGAGAGAAAGAGAGAAAGAGAAGCTGTGAGTGAGAGAGAGAGAGAGAGAGAAGCTGTGAGTGAGAGAGAGAGAAAGAAAGAGAAGCTGTGAGTGAGAGAGAGAGAGAAAGAGAAGCTGTGAATGAGAGAGAGAAAGAGAAGCTGTGTGTGAGAGAGAGAAAGAGAAGCTGTTGTACTGGTCATCGACCGCAATAAAGTTTCTTGAAGCTGTGAGTGAGAGAGAGAGAGAAAGAGAAGCTGTGAGTGAGAGAAAGAGAAGCTGTGAGTGAGAGAGAGAGAGAAAGAGAAGCTGTGAATGAGAGAGAAAGAGAAGCTGTGAGAGAGAGAGAGAAGCTGTGTGTGAGAGAGTGAGAGAAAGAGAAGCTGTGAGTGAGAGAGAGAGAAAGAGAAGCTGTGAGTGAGAGAGAGAGAGCAAGAGAAGCTGTGAGTGAGAGAGAGAGAAAGAGAAGCTGTGTGTGTGTGAGAGAGAAAGAGAAGCTGTGAGTGAGTGAGAGAGAAAGAGAAGCTGTGTGTGTGAGAGAGAGAGAGAAGCTGAGAGAGAGAGAGAGAGAGAATGAGAAGGTGTGAGTGAGAGAGAGAGACAAAGAGAAGCTGTGTGAGAGAGAGAGAACGAGAAGCTGTGAGTGAGAGAGAGAGAGAGAAAGAGAAGCTGTGAGTAAGAGAGAGGGAGAGAAGCTGTGAGTGTGTGAGAGAGAGAAAATCAGGGAGTGAGTAAGAGAGAGAGAGGGAAGCTGTGAGTGAGAGAGAGAGAAATAGAAGCTGTAAGTGAGAGAGAGAGAAAGAGAAACTGTGAGTGAAAGAGAGAGAGAGAAGCTGTAAGTGAGAGAGAGAGAGAAGCTGTGTGTGTGTGAGAGAGAAAGAGAAGCTGTGAGTGAGAGAGAGAGAGAAAGAGAAGCTGTAAGTGAGAGAGAAAAAGAGATGCTGTGAGTAAGTGAGAGAGTGAGAAGATGTGAGTGAGTGAGAGAGAGAGAAGCTGGGAGTGAGTAAGAGAGAGTGAGAAGCTGTGAGTGAGAGAGAGAGAAAGAAAGAAAGAGAAGCTGTGAGTGAGAGAGAGTGAGAGAGAGAGAAGCTGTGAGTGAGTGAGAGAGAGAGAAGCTGTGAGTGAGAGAGAGAGAAAGAGAAGGTGTGAGTGAGAGAGAGAGAAAGAGAAGCTGGTAGTGAGAGAGAGAGAGAAAGAAAGAGAAGCTGTGAGTGAGAGAGAGAGAAAGAGAAGCTGCGAATGAGAGAGAGAGAAAGAGAAGCTGTGTGAGAGAGATAGAGAAAGAGAAGCTGTGAGTGAGAGAAAGAGAAGCTGTGAGTGAGAGAGAGTGAGAAAGAGAAGCTGTGAGTGAGAGAGAGAGAAAGAGAAGCTGTGAATGAGAGAGAGAGAAAGAGAAGCTGTGTGAGAGAGAGAGAAGCTGTGAGTGAGAGAGAGAGAGGAAGAGAAGCTGTGAGTGAGAGAGAGAAATAGGTGTAAGTGAGTGAGAGAGAGAAAGAGAAGCTGTCAGTGAGAGAGAGAGAGAGAAGCTGTTAGTGAGAGAGAGAGAAGCTGTGAGTGACAGAGAGAGAGAAAGAGAAGCTGTGCGTGTGATAGAGAGAGAGAAAGAGAAGCTGACCGTGAGAGAGAGAGAGAAAGAGAAGCTGTAAGTGAGAGAGAAAGAGAGAGAAGCTGTGTGTGTGAGAGAGAGAAAGAGAAGCTGTGAGTGAGAGAGAGAGAGAGAAAGAGAAGCTGTGAGTGAGTGAGAGAGAAAGAGATGCTGTGAGTGATTGAGTGAGAGAGTGAGAAGCTGTGAGTGAGAGAGAGAGAGAGGAGCTGGGAGTGAGTAAGAGAGAAAGAAGCTGTGAGTGAGAGAGAGAGAAAGAAAGAAAGAAAGAGAAGCTGTGAGTGAGAGAGAGTGTGAGAGAGAGAAGCTGTGAGTGAGAGAGAGAGAAAGAGAAGCTGTGAGTGAGAGAGAGAGAGAAAGAGAAGCTGTGAATGAGAGAGAGAGAAAAAGAAGCTGTGAGGGAGAGAGAGAGAGAGAGAAGCTGTGAGTGAGAGACAGAGAGAAAGAGAAGCTGTGAGTGAGAGAGAGAGAGAGAAAGAAAGAGAAGCAGTGAGTGAGAGAGAGAGAGAAAGAGAAGCTGTGAATGAGAGAGAGAGAAAGAGAAGCTGTGTGTGTGAGAGAGAGAAGCTGTGAGTGACAGAGAGAGAGAGAGAAAGAGAAGCTGTGAGTGAGAGAAAGAGAAGCAGTGAGTGAGAGAGAGAGAGAGAGAGAGAGAAGCTGTGAATGAGAGAGAGAGAAAGAGAAGCTGTGAGAGAGAGAGAAGCTGTGAGTGAGAGAGAGAAAGAGAAGCTGTGAGTGAGAGAGAGAGAGAGAAGCTGTGAGTGAGAGAGAGAGAGCAAGAGAAGCTGTGAGTGAGAGAGAGAAAGAGGTGTGTGTGTGAGAGAGAGAGAAAGAGAAGCTGTGAGTGAGTGAGAGAGAAGGAGAAGCTGTGTGTGTGTGAGAGAGAAGGAGAAGCTGTGAGTGAGAGAGAGAGAGAAAGAAAGAGAAGCTGTGAGTGAGAGAGAGAGAGAAAGAGAAGCTGTGAGTGAGAGAGAGGGAGAGAAGCTGTGAGTGGGTGAGAGAGAGAAAATCAGGGAGTGAGTAAGAGAGAGAGGGAAGCTGTGAGTGATTGAGAGAGAGAAATAGAAGCTGTAAGTGAGAGAGAGAAAGAGAAACTGTGAGTGAAAGAGAGAGAGAAGCTGTGAGTGAGAGAGAGAAAGAGAAGCTGTGAGTGAGAGTGAGAGAGAAAGAGAAGCTGTGTGAGTGATAGAGAGAGATAAAGAGAAGCTGAGAGTGAGTGAGAGAGAGAAAGAGATGCTGTAAGGGAGAGAAAGAAGCTGTGTGTGTGTGAGAGAGAAAGAAAAGCTGTGAGTGAGAGAGAGAGAGAGAAAGAGAAGCTGTGAGTGTGTGTGAGAGAGAGTGAGAAGCTGTGTGTGTGTGTGAGAGAAGCTGGGAGTGAGTAAGAGAGAGAGAGAAGCTGTGTGAGAGAGAGAGAAGCTGTGAGTGTGTGAGAGAGAGAAAGAGAAGCTGTGAGTGAGAGAGAGTGAGAGAGAGAGAAGCTGTGAGTGAGTGAGAGAGAGAAGCTGTGTGTGAGAGAGAGAGAAAGAGAAGCTGTAAGTGAGAGAGAGTGAGAAAGAGAGATGCTGTGAGTGAGAGAGTGAGAGAAATAGAAGCTGTGAGTGAGAGAGAGAGGGAAAGAGAAGCTGTGAGTGAGTGAGAGAGAAAGAGAAGCTGTGTGTGTGAGAGAGAGAGAGAAGCTGAGAGTGAGAGAGAGAGATAATGAGAAGCTGTGAGTGAGAGATAGAGACAAAGAGAAGCTGTGTGTGTGAGAGAGAGAGAACGAGAAGCTGTGAGTGAGAGAGAGAGAAATAGGTGTAAGTGAGTGAGAGAGAGAAAGAGAAGCTGTCAGTGAGAGAGAGAGAGAAGCTGTTAGTGAGAGAGAGAGAAGCTGTGAGTGACAGAGAGAGAGAAAGAGAAGCTGTGTGTGTGATAGAGAGAGAGAAAGAGAAGCTGAGCGTGAGAGAGAGAGAGAAAGAGAAGCTGTAAGTGAGAGAGAGAGAGAAGCTGTGTGTGTGAGAGAGAAAGAGAAGCTGTGAGTGATAGAGAGAGAGAGAAAGAGAAGCTGTGAGTGAGAGAGAGAGAGAGAAAGAGATGCTGTGAGTGAGTGAGTGAGAGAGTGAGAAGCTGTGAGTGAGAGAGAGAGGAGCTGGGAGTGAGTAAGAGAGAGAGAAGCTGTGAGTGAGAGAGAGAGAAGCTGTGAGTGAGGGAGAGAGAGAAAGAGAAGCTGTGAGTGAGAGAGAGAGAAAGAGAAGCTGTGAATGAGAGAGAGAGAAAAAGAAGCTGTGAGGGAGAGAGAGAGAGAGAGAGAAGCTGTGAGTGAGAGACAGAGAGAAAGAAAAGCTGTGCGTGAGAGAGAGA
The DNA here is from genome assembly GCA_035047305.1 of Bradypodion pumilum. Lineage (NCBI taxonomy): Eukaryota > Metazoa > Chordata > Lepidosauria > Squamata > Chamaeleonidae > Bradypodion > Bradypodion pumilum. Next base: position 225,950,039 of record JAWDJD010000002.1, on the reverse strand, counting down.
GAGAAAGAGAAGCTGTGAGTGAGAGAGAGAGAGAAAGAAAGAGAAGCTGTGAGTGAGAGAGAGAGAGAAAGAGAAGCTGTGAATGAGAGAGAGAAAGAGAAGCTGTGTGTGTGAGAGAGAAAGAGAAGCTGTGAGTGACAGAGAGAGAGAAAGAGAAGCTGTGAGTGAGAGAAAGAGAAGCTGTGAGTGAGAGAGAGAGAAAGAGAAGCTGTGAATGAGAGAGAGAGAAAGAGAAGCTGTGTGAGAGAGAGAGAAGCTGTGAGTGAGAGAGTGAGAGAAAGAGAAGCTGTGAGTGAGAGAGAGAGAAAGAGAAGCTGTGAGTGAGAGAGAGAGAAAGAGAAGCTGTGTGTGTGTGAGAGAGAGAAAGAGAAGCTGTGAGTGAGTGAGAGAGAAAGAGAAGCTGTGTGTGTGTGTGAGAGAGAAGCTGAGAGTGAGAGAGAGAGAGAGAATGAGAAGGTGTGAGTGAGAGAGAGAGACAAAGAGAAGCTGTGTGTGAGAGAGAGAGAACGAGAAGCTGTGAGTGAGAGAGAGAGAGAAAGAGAAGCTGTGAGTGAGAGAGAGAGAGAAAGAGAAGCTGTGAGTGAGAGAGAGGGAGGGAAGCTGTGAGTGTGTGTGAGAGAGAAAATCAGGGAGTGAGAGAGAGAGAAAGAGAAACTGTGAGTGAAAGAGAGAGAGAGAAGCTGTAAGTGAGAGAGAGAGAGAGAAGCTGTGTGTGTGAGAGAGAGAAAGAGAAGCTGTGAGTGAGAGAGAGAGAGAAAGAGAAGCTGTAAGTGAGAGAGAGAAAGAGATGCTGTGAGTAAGTGAGAGAGTGAGAAGATGTGAGTGAGTGAGTGAGAGAGAAGCTGGGAGTGAGTAAGAGAGAGAGAGAAGCTGTGAGTGAGAGAGAGAGAAAGAAAGAAAGAGAAGCTGTGAGTGAGAGAGAGTGAGAGAGAGAGAAGCTGTGAGTGAGTGAGAGAGAGAGAGAGAAGCTGTGAGTGAGAGAGAGAGAGAAAGAGCTGTGAGTGAGAGAGAGAGAGAAAGAGAAGGTGTGAGTGAGAGAGAGAGAGAAAGAGAAGCTGTGAGTGAGAGAGAGAGAAAGAAAGAGAAGCTGTGAGTGAGAGAGAGAGAGAAAGAGAAGCTGTGAATGAGAGAGAGAAAGAGAAGCTGTGTGAGAGAGAGAGAAAGAGAAGCTGTGAGTGAGTGAAAGAGAAGCTGTGAGTGAGAGAGAGTGAGAAAGAGAAGCTGTGAGTGAGAGAGAGAGAGAAAGAGAAGCTGTGAATGAGAGAGAGAGAAAGAGAAGCTGTGAGAGAGAGAGAGAAGCTGTGAGTGAGAGAGAGAGAGAAAGAGAAGCTGTGAGTGAGAGAGAGAGAAAAAGAAGCTGTGAGGGAGAGAGAGAGAGAGAGAGAAGCTGTGAGTGAGAGACAGAGAGAAAGAAAAGCTGTGCGTGAGAGAGAGAGAGAAAGAGAATCTGTGAGTGAGAGAGAGAGAGAAAGAAAGAGAAGCTGTGAGTGAGAGAGAGAGAGAAAGAGAAGCTGTGAATGAGAGAGAGAAAGAGAAGCTGTGTGTGTGAGAGAGAAAGAGAAGCTGTGAGTGACAGAGAGAGAGAAAGAGAAGCTGTGAGTGAGAGAAAGAGAAGCTGTGAGTGAGAGAGAGAGAAAGAGAAGCTGTGAATGAGAGAGAGAGAAAGAGAAGCTGTGTGAGAGAGAGAGAAGCTGTGAGTGAGAGAGTGAGAGAAAGAGAAGCTGTGAGTGAGAGAGAGAGAAAGAGAAGCTGTGAGTGAGAGAGAGAGAGCAAGAGAAGCTGTGAGTGAGAGAGAGAGAAAGAGAAGCTGTGTGTGTGTGAGAGAGAGAAAGAGAAGCTGTGAGTGAGTGAGAGAGAAAGAGAAGCTGTGTGTGTGTGTGAGAGAGAAGCTGAGAGTGAGAGAGAGAGAGAGAATGAGAAGGTGTGAGTGAGAGAGAGAGACAAAGAGAAGCTGTGTGTGAGAGAGAGAGAACGAGAAGCTGTGAGTGAGTGAGAGAGAGAAAGAGAAGCTGTGAGTGAGAGAGAGAGAAAGAGAAGCTGTGAGTGAGAGAGAGGGAGGGAAGCTGTGAGTGTGTGTGAGAGAGAAAATCAGGGAGTGAGAGAGAGAGAAAGAGAAACTGTGAGTGAAAGAGAGAGAGAGAAGCTGTAAGTGAGAGAGAGAGAGAGAAGCTGTGTGTGTGAGAGAGAGAAAGAGAAGCTGTGAGTGAGAGAAAGAGAAGCTGTGAGTGAGTGAGAGAGAAAGAGATGCTGTGAGTAAGTGAGAGAGTGAGAAGATGTGAGTGAGTGAGTGAGAGAGAAGCTGGGAGTGAGTAAGAGAGAGAGAGAAGCTGTGAGTGAGAGAGAGAGAAAGAAAGAAAGAGAAGCTGTGAGTGAGAGAGAGTGAGAGAGAGAGAAGCTGTGAGTGAGTGAGAGAGAGAGAGAAGCTGTGAGTGAGAGAGAGAGAGAAAGAGCTGTGAGTGAGAGAGAGAGAGAAAGAGAAGGTGTGAGTGAGAGAGAGAGAAAGAAAGAGAAGCTGTGAGTGAGAGAGAGAGAGAAAGAGAAGCTGTGAATGAGAGAGAGAAAGAGAAGCTGTGTGTGAGAGAGAGAAAGAGAAGCTGTGAGTGAGTGAAAGAGAAGCTGTGAGTGAGAGAGAGTGAGAAAGAGAAGCTGTGAGTGAGAGAGAGAGAGAAAGAGAAGCTGTGAATGAGAGAGAGAGAAAGAGAAGCTGTGTGAGAGAGAGAAGCTGTGAGTGAGAGAGAGAGAGAAAGAGAAGCTGTGAGTGAGAGAGAGAAATAGGTGTAAGTGAGTGAGAGAGAGAAAGAGAAGCTGTCAGTGAGAGAGAGAGAGAGAAGCTGTTAGTGAGAGAGAGAGAAGCTGTGAGTGACAGAGAGAGAGAAAGAGAAGCTGTGTGTGTGATAGAGAGAGAGAAAGAGAAGCTGAGCGTGAGAGAGAGAGAAAGAGAAGGTGTAAGTGAGAGAGAGAGAGAGAAGCTGTGTGTGTGAGAGAAAGAGAAGCTGTGAGTGAGAGAGAGATAGAGAAAGAGAAGCTGTGAGTGAGTGAGAGAGAAAGAGATGCTGTGAGTGATTGAGTGAGAGAGTGAGAAGCTGTGAGTGAGAGAGAGAGAGAGGAGCTGGGAGTGAGTAAGAGAGAGAGAAGCTGTGAGTGAGAGAGAGAGAAAGAAAGAAAGAGAAGCTGTGAGTGAGAGAGAGTGAGAGAGAGAGAAGCTGTGAGTGAGAGAGAGAGAGAAAGAGAAGCTGTGAGTGAGAGAGAGAGAGAAAGAGAAGCTGTGAATGAGAGAGAGAGAAAAAGAAGCTGTGAGGGAGAGAGAGAGAGAAAGAGAAGCTGTGAGTGAGAGACAGAGAGAAAGAGAAGCTGTGAGTGAGAGAGAGAGAGAGAAAGAGAAGCTGTGAGTGAGAGAGAGAGAAAGAAAGAGAAGCTGTGAGTGAGAGAGAGAGAGAAAGAGAAGCTGTGAATGAGAGAGAGAGAAAGAGAAGCTGTGTGTGAGAGAGAGAGAAGCTGTGAGTGACAGATAGAGAGAGAAAGAGAAGTTGTGAGTGAGAGAAAGAGAAGCTGTGAGAGAGAGAGAGAAAGAGAAGCTGTGAATGAGAGAGAGAGAAAGAGAAGCTGTGAGAGAGAGAGAAGCTGTGAGTGAGAGTGAGAGAAAGAGAAAGAGAAGCTGTGAGTGAGAGAGAGATAGAGAGAAGATGTTGGTGAGAGAGAGAGAGCAAGAGAAGCTGTGAGTGAGAGAGAGAAAGAGAAGGTGTGTGTGTGAGAGAGAGAGAAAGAGAAGCTGTGAGTGAGTGAGAGAGAAAGAGAAGCTGTGTGTGTGTGAGAGAGAGAGAAGCTGAGAGTGAGAGAGAGAGAATGAGAAGGTGTGAGTGAGAGAGAGACAAAGAGAAGCTGTGTGTGTGTGAGAGAGAAGGAGAAGCTGTGAGTGAGAGAGAGAGAGAAAGAGAAGCTGTGAGTGAGAGAGAGAGAGAAAGAGAAGCTGTGAGTGAGAGAGAGGGAGAGAAGCTGTGAGTGTGTGAGAGAGAGAAAACCAGGGAGTGAGTAAGAGAGAGAGGGAAGCTGTGAGTGATTGAGAGAGAGAAATAGAAGCGGTAAGTGAGAGAGAGGGAAAACGCCGCCGGAGCCGCAGCCGCGCTCTCCCCGCCCCCACCACCGGCGGGGGGATAAAGGGAGCCTCCCGTGGCCCGGGAGGCTCCGAAAACGCCGCCGGAGCCGCAGCCGCGCTCTCCCCGCCCCCACCAACGGCGGGGAGATAAAGGGAGCCTCCCGTGGCCCGGGAGGCCCCGAAAACGCCGCCGGAGCCGCAGCCGCGCTCTCCCCGCCCCCACCACCGGCGGGGAGATAAAGGGAGCCTCCCGTGGCCCGGGAGGCTCCGAAAACGCCGCCGGAGCCGCAGCCGCGCTCTCCCCGCCCCCGCCACCGGCGGGGGGATAAAGGGAGCCTCCCGTGGCCCGGGAGGCTCCGAAAACGCCGCCGGAGCCGCAGCCGCGCTCTCCCCGCCCCCGCCACCGGCGGGGGGATAAAGGGAGCCTCCCGTGGCCCGGGAGGCTCCGAAAACGCCGCCGGAGCCGCAGCCGCGCTCTCCCCGCCCCCACCACCGGCGGGGAGATAAAGGGAGCCTCCCGTGGCCCGGGAGGCCCCGAAAACGCCGCCGGAGCCGCAGCCGTGCTCTCCCCGCCCCCACCACCGGCGGGGAGATAAAGGGAGCCTCCCGTGGCCCGGGAGGCTCCGAAAACGCCGCCGGAGCCGCAGCCGCGCTCTCCCCGCCCCCACCACCGGCGGGGAGATAAAGGGAGCCTCCCGTGGCCCGGGAGGCTCCGAAAACGCCGCCGGAGCCGCAGCCGCGCTCTCCCCGCCCCCACCACCGGCGGGGGGATAAAGGGAGCCCCCGTGGCCCGGGAGGCTCCGAAAACGCCGCCGGAGCTGCAGCTGCGCTCTCCCCGCCGGTGGAGATGACGGTGCGAGGAGGGATTCCTGCCTACCCTGGAACTCTTACACTGTTCTGGGGTTTTTAGGCTACTTGCAACTGTTGTGCAGTTGGAATTGAGGACTTTCCTTTCGTGCCCTCTGGCCTATGTATGTATTTTTGTATTGATCGTTTTAACTATATTTTTTGATTAATTATTGTATTACTATTGCTGCTTATGTCTTTATTGCATTTCTGTATTTTTTGGTATTTTTGAAATTATATCCTTTGATTATATTGATCACATTGTTGCTATTGCTGTTATACTGTGTTTTATGGATCTTGTATTTCTAATATTTATTGTTAATTTGCTGTATTGCAACACTGTACCATTTGTAATTTTTGTATACTGTATTTGATTTACTTGTTGTAAGCCGCCCAGAGTCGGCCCTGGTTGAGTAGGGCAGGGTATAAATCGAATAAATGAATGAATGAATGAATGAGAGAAAGAGAAACTGTGAGTGAAAGAGAGAGAAGCTGTGAGTGAGAGAGAGAGAGAAAGAGAAGCTGTGAGTGAGAGTGAGAGAGAAAGAGAAGCTGTGTGAGTGATAGAGAGAGATAAAGAGAAGCTGAGAGTGAGTGAGAGAGAGAAAGAGATGCTGTAAGGGAGAGAGAGAGAAGCTGTGTGTGTGTGAGAGAGAGAGAAAAGCTGTGAGTGAGAGAGAGAGAGAGAAAGAGAAGCTGTGAGTGTGTGTGAGAGAGAGTGAGAAGCTGTGTGTGTGAGAGAGAGAAGCTGGGAGTGAGTAAGAGAGAGAGAGACGCTGTGAGAGAGAGAGAGAAGCTGTGAGTGTGAGAGAGAGAAAGAGAAGCTGTGAGTGAGAGAGAGTGAGAGTGAGAGAAGCTGTGAGTGAGTGAGAGAAGCTGTGTGTGTGAGAGAGAGAAAGAGAAGCTGTAAGTGAGAGAGAGTGAGGAAGAGAGAAGCTGTGAGTGAGAGAGTGAGAGAAATAGAAGCTGTGAGTGAGAGAGAGAGGGAAAGAGAAGCTGTGAGTGAGTGAGAGAGAAAGAGAAGCTGTGTGTGTGAGAGAGAGTGAGAAGCTGAGAGTGAGAGAGAGAAATAATGAGAAGCTGTGAGTGAGAGATAGAGACAAAGAGAAGCTGTGTGTGAGAGAGAGAGAACGAGAAGCTGTGAGTGAGAGAGAGAAAGAAAAGCTGTGAGTGAGAGAGAGAGAGAAAGAGAAGCTGTGAGTGAGAGGGAGGGAGAGAAGCTGTGAGTGAGAGAGAGAGAGAAAGAAAGAGAAGCTGTGAGTGAGAGCGAGAGAGAAAGAGAAGCTGTGTGAGTGATAGAGAGAGAGAAAGAGAAGCTGAGAGTGAGAGAGAGAGAAAGAGATGCTGTAAGTGAGTGAGAGAGAAGCTGTTTGTGAGAGAGAGAGAAAGAGAAGCTGTGAGTGAGAGAGAGAAGAGCTAGGAGTGAGTAAGAGAGAGAGAAGCTGTGAGTGAGAGAGAGAGAAGCTGTGAGTGAGGGAGAGAGAGAAAGAGAAGCTGTGAGTGAGAGAGAGAGAAAGAGAAGCTGTGAATGAGAGAGAGAGAAAAAGAAGCTGTGAGGGAGAGAGAGAGAGAGAGAGAGAAGCTGTGAGTGAGAGACAGAGAGAAAGAAAAGCTGTGCGTGAGAGAGAGAGAGAAAGAGAAGCTGTGAGTGAGAGAGAGAGAGAAAGAAAGAGAAGCTGTGAGTGAGAGAGAGAGAGAAAGAGAAGCTGTGAATGAGAGAGAGAAAGAGAAGCTGTGTGTGAGAGAGAGAAAGAGAAGCTGTGAGTGACAGAGAGAGAGAAAGAGAAGCTGTGAGTGAGAGAAAGAGAAGCTGTGAGTGAGAGAGAGAGAAAGAGAAGCTGTGAATGAGAGAGAGAGAAAGAGAAGCTGTGTGAGAGAGAGAAGCTGTGAGTGAGAGAGTGAGAGAAAGAGAAGCTGTGAGTGAGAGAGAGAGAAAGAGAAGCTGTGAGTGAGAGAGAGAGAGCAAGAGAAGCTGTGAGTGAGAGAGAGAGAAAGAGAAGCTGTGTGTGTGTGAGAGAGAGAAAGAGAAGCTGTGAGTGAGTGAGAGAGAAAGAGAAGCTGTGTGTGTGTGTGAGAGAGAAGCTGAGAGTGAGAGAGAGAGAGAGAATGAGAAGGTGTGAGTGAGAGAGAGAGACAAAGAGAAGCTGTGTGTGAGAGAGAGAGAACGAGAAGCTGTGAGTGAGAGAGAGAGAGAAAGAGAAGCTGTGAGTGAGAGAGAGAGAGAAAGAGAAGCTGTGAGTGAGAGGGAGGGAGGGAAGCTGTGAGTGTGTGTGAGAGAGAAAATCAGGGAGTGAGAGAGAGAGAAAGAGAAACTGTGAGTGAAAGAGAGAGAGAGAAGCTGTAAGTGAGAGAGAGAGAGAAGCTGTGTGTGTGAGAGAGAGAAAGAGAAGCTGTGAGTGAGAGAGAGAGAGAAAGAGAAGTTGTAAGTGAGAGAGAGAAAGAGATGCTGTGAGTAAGTGAGAGAGTGAGAAGATGTGAGTGAGTGAGTGAGAGAGAAGCTGGGAGTGAGTAAGAGAGAGAGAGAAGCTGTGAGTGAGAGAGAGAGAAAGAAAGAAAGAGAAGCTGTGAGTGAGAGAGAGTGAGAGAGAGAGAAGCTGTGAGTGAGTGAGAGAGAGAGAGAAGCTGTGAGTGAGAGAGAGAGAAAGAGCTGTGAGTGAGAGAGAGAGAGAAAGAGAAGGTGTGAGTGAGAGAGAGAGAAAGAGAAGCTGTGAGTGAGAGAGAGAGAGAAAGAAAGAGAAGCTGTGAGTGAGAGAGAGAGAGAAAGAGAAGCTGTGAATGAGAGAGAGAAAGAGAAGCTGTGTGTGAGAGAGAGAAAGAGAAGCTGTGAGTGAGTGAAAGAGAAGCTGTGAGTGAGAGAGAGTGAGAAAGAGAAGCTGTGAGTGAGAGAGAGAGAGAAAGAGAAGCTGTGAATGAGAGAGAGAGAAAGAGAAGCTGTGAGAGAGAGAGAGAAGCTGTGAGTGAGAGAGAGAGAGAAAGAGAAGCTGTGAGTGAGAGAGAGAAATAGGTGTAAGTGAGTGAGAGAGAGAAAGAGAAGCTGTCAGTGAGAGAGAGAGAGAAGCTGTTAGTGAGAGAGAGAGAAGCTGTGAGTGACAGAGAGGGAGAAAGAGAAGCTGTGTGTGTGATAGAGAGAGAGAAAGAGAAGCTGAGCATGAGAGAGAGAGAAAGAGAAGCTGTAAGTGAGAGAGAGAGAGAAGCTGTGTGTGTGAGAGAAAGAGAAGCTGTGAGTGAGAGAGAGATAGAGAAAGAGAAGCTGTGAGTGAGTGAGAGAGAAAGAGATGCTGTGAGTGATTGAGTGAGAGAGTGAGAAGCTGTGAGTGAGAGAGAGAGAGGAGCTGGGAGTGAGTAAGAGAGAGAGAAGCTGTGAGTGAGAGAGAGAGAAAGAAAGAAAGAGAAGCTGTGAGTGAGAGAGAGTGAGAGAGAGAGAAGCTGTGAGTGAGAGAGAGAGAGAAAGAGAAGCTGTGAGTGAGAGAGAGAGAGAAAGAGAAGCTGTGAATGAGAGAGAGAGAAAAAGAAGCTGTGAGGGAGAGAGAGAGAGAAAGAGAAGCTGTGAGTGAGAGACAGAGAGAAAGAGAAGCTGTGAGTGAGAGAGAGAGAGAGAAAGAGAAGCTGTGAGTGAGAGAGAGAGAAAGAAAGAGAAGCTGTGAGTGAGAGAGAGAGAGAAAGAGAAGCTGTGAATGAGAGAGAGAGAAAGAGAAGCTGTGTGTGAGAGAGAGAGAAGCTGTGAGTGACAGATTGAGAGAGAAAGAGAAGTTGTGAGTGAGAGAAAGAGAAGCTGTGAGAGAGAGAGAGAGAAAGAGAAGCTGTGAATGAGAGAGAGAGAAAGAGAAGCTGTGAGAGAGAGAGAAGCTGTGAGTGAGAGTGAGAGAAAGAGAAGCTGTGAGTGAGAGAGAGATAGAGAGAAGCTGTTGGTGAGAGAGAGAGAGCAAGAGAAGCTGTGAGTGAGAGAGAGAAAGAGAAGGTGTGTGTGTGTGAGAGAGAGAAAGAGAAGCTGTGAGTGAGTGAGAGAGAAAGAGAAGCTGTGTGTGTGTGAGAGAGAGAGAAGCTGAGAGTGAGAGAGAGAGAATGAGAAGGTGTGAGTGAGAGAGAGACAAAGAGAAGCTGTGTGTGTGTGAGAGAGAAGGAGAAGCTGTGAGTGAGAGAGAGAGAGAAAGAGAAGCTGTGAGTGAGAGAGAGAGAGAAAGAAAAGCTGTGAGTGAGAGAGAGGGAGAGAAGCTGTGAGTGTGTGTGAGAGAGAAAACCAGGGAGTGAGTAAGAGAGAGAGGGAAGCTGTGAGTGATTGAGAGAGAGAAATAGAAGCTGTAAGTGAGAGAGAGAAAGAGAAACTGTGAGTGAAAGAGAGAGAAGCTGTGAGTGAGAGAGAGAGAGAAAGAGAAGCTGTGAGTGAGAGTGAGAGAGAAAGAGAAGCTGTGTGAGTGATAGAGAGAGATAAAGAGAAGCTGAGAGTGAGTGAGAGAGAGAAAGAGATGCTGTAAGGGAGAGAGAGAGAAGCTGTGTGTGAGAGAGAGAGAAAGAAAAGCTGTGAGTGAGAGAGAGAGAGAAAGAGAAGCTGTGAGTGTGTGTGAGAGAGAGTGAGAAGCTATGTGTGTGAGAGAGAGAAGCTGGGAGTGAGTAAGAGAGAGAGAGACGCTGTGAGAGAGAGAGAGAAGCTGTGAGTGTGTGAGAGAGAGAAAGAGAAGCTGTGAGTGAGAGAGAGTGAGAGTGAGAGAAGCTGTGAGTGAGTGAGAGAGAGAAGCTGTGTGTGTGAGAGAGAGAAAGAGAAGCTGTAAGTGAGAGAGAGTGAGGAAGAGAGAAGCTGTGAGTGAGAGAGTGAGAGAAATAGAAGCTGTGAGTGAGAGAGAGAGGGAAAGAGAAGCTGTGAGTGAGTGAGAGAGAAAGAGAAGCTGTGTGTGTGTGAGAGAGTGAGAAGCTGAGAGTGAGAGAGAGAAATAATGAGAAGCTGTGAGTGAGAGATAGAGACAAAGAGAAGCTGTGTGTGAGAGAGAGAGAACGAGAAGCTGTGAGTGAGTGAGAGAGAGAAAGAAAAGCTGTGAGTGAGAGAGAGAGAGAAAGAGAAGCTGTGTGAGTGATAGAGAGAGAGAAAGAGAAGCTGAGAGTGAGAGAGAGAGAAAGAGATGCTGTAAGTGAGTGAGAGAGAAGCTGTTTGTGAGAGAGAGAGAAAGAGAAGCTGTGAGTGAGAGAGAGAGAGAGAAAGAGAAGCTGTGAGTGAGAGAGAGAGAGAGTGAGAAGCTGTGTGTTTGAGAGAGAGAGAAGCTGGGAGTGAGTAAGAGAGAGAGAGAGAAGCTGTGAGAGAGAGAAGCTGTGAGTGAGAGAGAGAGAAAGAGAAGCTGTGAGAGAGAGTGAGAGAGAAAGAGAAGCTGTGAGTGAGAGAGAGAAAGAGAGAGAGAGAAGCTGTGAGTGAGAGAGAGAGAGAGAAAGAGAGGCTGTGTGTGTGAGAGAGAAAGAGAAGCTGTGAGTGAGAGAGAGAGAGAGAGAAGCTGTGAGTGAGAGAGAGAAGCTGTGAGTGAGTGAGAGAGAGAGAATTAGGGAGTGAGTAAGAGAGAGAGAGAGAAGCTGTGAGTGAGAGAGAGAGGAATAGAAGCTGTAAGTGAGAGAGAGAAGCTGTGTGTGTGAGAGAGAGAGAAGCTGTGAGAGAGAGAGAGAAAGAGAAGCTGTGAGTGAGAGAGAGAGAGAAAGAAGCTGTGTGTGTGAGAGAGAGAAAGAGAAGCTGAGTGACAGAGAGAGACAGAGAAGCTGTGAGTGAGAGAGAGAGAAAAAGAAGCTGTGTGTGTGTGAGAGAGAAAGAGAATCTGTGAGTGAGAGAGAGAGAAAGAAAGAGAAGCTGTGAGTAACAGAGAGAGAGAAAGAGAAGCTATGAGTGAGTGAGTGAGAGAGAGAGAAGCTGTGAGTGAGTGAGTGAGAGAGAGAGAAGCTGTGAGTGAGAGAGAGAGAAAGAAGCTGTAGGTGAGAGAGAGAAAAAGAAGTTGTGAGTGAGAGAGAGAGAGAGAAGCTGTGAGTGAGAGAGAGAAGAAGCTGTGAGTGAGAGAGAGAGAGAAGCTGTGAGTGAGAGAGAGAAAGAGAAGCTGTGTGTGAGAGAGAGAGAGAAAGAGAAGCTGTGAGTGAGTAAGAGAGAAAGAGAAGCTGTGTCTGAGAGAGAGAGAAAGAGAAGCTGAGAGTGAGAGAGAGAGAATGAGAAGCTGTGAGTGAGTGAGAGAGTGAGAAGCTGTGAGTGAGAGAGAGAGAAGCTGGGAGTGAGTAAGAGAGAGAGAAGCTGTGAATGAGAGAGAGAGAAACAGAAGCTGAGAGTGAGAGAGAGAGAGAAAGAGAAGCTGTAAGTGAGAGACAGAGAGAGAAGCTGTGTGTGTGAGAGAGAGAAAGAGAAACTGTGAGTGAGAGAGAGAGAGAGAGAGAAAGAGAAGCTGTGAGTGAGAGAGAGAGAAAGAGATGCTGTGAGTGAGTGAGTGAGAGAGTGAGAAGCTGTGAGTGAGTGAGAGAGAGAGAAGCTGAGAGTGTGAGAGAGAGAGTGAGAACCTGTGAGTGAGAGAGTGAGAGAAGCTGGGAGTGAGTAAGAGAGGGAGAGGGAAGCTGTGAGTGAGGGAAAGAGAGAAATAGAAGCTGTAAGTGAGAGAGAGAGAAAGAGAAACTGTGAGTGAAAGAGAGAGAGAGAAGCTGTGTGTGTGAGAGAGAAAGAGAAGCTGTGAGTGAGTGAGAGAGAGAGAAAGAGAAGCTGTGAGTGAGAGAGAGAGAAAGAGATGCTGTGAGTGAGTGAGTGAGAGAGTGGGAAGCTGTGAGTGAGTGAGAGAGAGAGAAGCTGTGAGTGAGTAAGAGAGAGAGAGAAGCTGTGAGTGAGTGAGAGAGAGAGTGAGAAGCTGTGAGTGAGAGAGAGAGAAGCTGGGAGTGAGAGAGAGAAGCTGTGAATGAGAGAGAGAGAAAGAGAAGCTGAGAGAGAGTGTGTGTGAGAGAGAAGCTGTGAGTGAGTGAGTGAGAAGATGAGAAGCTGTGTGTGTGAGAGAGAAAGAGAAGCTGTGAGTGAGAAAGATAGAAAGAGAAGCTGTGAGTGAGAGAAAGAGAGAGAAGCTGTGAGAGAGAGAGAGAGAGAATAAGGGAGTAAGAGAGAGAGAAGCTCTGAGTGAGAGGGAGAGAGAAAGAGAAGCTGTGAGTGAGAGAAAGAGAAGCTGTGAGTGAGAGAGAGAGAGAAAGAGAAGCTGTGAATGAGAGAGAGAGAAAGAGAAGCTGTGTGTGTGTGAGAGAGAGAAGCTGTGAGTGAGAGAGTGAGAGAAAGAGAAGCTGTGAGTGAGAGAGAGAGAGCAAGAGAATCTGTGAGTGAGAGAGAGAGAAAGAGAAGCTGTGTGTGTGAGAGAGAGAGAAGCTGAGAGTGAGAGAGAGAGAATGAGAAGGTGTGAGTTAGAGAGAGAGACAAAGAGAAGCTGTGTGTGTGAGAGAGAGAACGAGAAGCTGTGAGTGAGAGAGAGAAGAAAGAGAAGCTGTGAGTGAGAGAGAGGGAGAGAAGCTGTGAGTGTGTGAGAGAGAGAAAATCAGGGAGTGAGTAAGAGAGAGAGAGGGAAGCTGTGAGTGAGAGAGAGAGAGAAATAGAAGCTGTAAGTGAGAGAGAGAGAAAGAGAAACTGTGAGTAAAAGAGAGAGAGAGAAGCTGTAAGTGAGAGAGAGAGAGAAGCTGTGTGTGTGTGAGAGAGAAAGAGAAGCTGTGAGTGAGTGAGAGAGACAAGGATAAGCTGTAAGTGAGAGAGAGAAAGAGATGCTGTGAGTAAGTGAGAGAGTGAGAAGATGTGAGTGAGTGAGAGAGAGAGAAGCTGGGAGTGAGTAAGAGAGAGAGAAGCTGTGAGTGAGAGAGAGAGAAAGAAAGAAAGAGAAGCTGTGAGTGAGAGAGAGTGAGAGAGAGAGAAGCTGTGAGTGAGTGAGAGAGAGAGAGAAGCTGTGAGTGAGAGAGAGAGAGAGAAAGAGCTGTGAGTGAGAGAGAGAGAGAAAGAGAAGGTGTGAGTGAGAGAGAGAAAGAGAAGCTGTGAGTGAGAGAGAGAGAGAAAGAAAGAGAAGCTGTGAGTGAGAGAGAGAGAAAGAGAAGCTGTGAATGAGAGAGAGTGAAAGAGAAGCTTTGTGAGAGAGATAGAGAAAGAGAAGCTGTGAGTGAGAGAAAGAGAAGCTGTGAGTGAGAGAGAGTGAGAAAGAGAAGCTGTGAGTGAGAGAGAGAGAGAAAGAGAAGCAGTGAATGAGAGAGAGAGAAAGAGAAGCTGTGTGAGAGAGAGAGAAGCTGTGAGTGAGAGAGAGAGAGAAAGAGAAGCTGTGAGTGAGAGAGAGAGAGAAATAGGTGTAAGTGAGTGAGAGAGAGAAAGAGAAGCTGTCAGTGAGAGAGAGAGAGAAGCTGTTAGTGAGAGAGAGAGAAGCTGTGAGTGACAGAGAGAGAGAAAGAGAAGCTGTGTGTGTGATAGAGAGAGAGAAAGAGAAGCTGAGCGTGAGAGAGAGAGAGAAAGAGAAGCTGTAAGTGAGAGAGAGAGAGAGAAGCTGTGTGTGTGTGAGAGAGAGAAAGAGAAGCTGTGAGTGAGAGAGAGAGAGAGAAAGAGAAGCTGTGAGTGAGAGAGAGAGAGAAAGAGATGCTGTGAGTGAGTGAGAGAGTGAGAAGCTGTGAGTGAGAGAGAGAGAGGAGCTGGGAGTGAGTAAGAGAGAAAGCTGTGAGTGAGAGAGAGAGAGAGAAGCTGTGAGTGAGGGAGAGAGAGAAAGAGAAGCTGTGAGTGAGAGAGAGAGAAAGAGAAGCTGTGAATGAGAGAGAGAGAAAAAGAAGCTGTGAGGGAGAGAGAGAGAGAGAAAGAGAAGCTGTGAGTGAGAGACAGAGAGAAAGAGAAGCTGTGAGTGAGAGAGAGAGAGAGAGAAGCTGTGAGTGAGAGAGAGAGAGAGAAAGAAAGAGAAGCTGTGAGTGAGAGAGAGAGAGAAAGAGAAGCTGTGAATGAGAGAGAGAAAGAGAAGCTGTGTGTGAGAGAGAGAAAGAGAAGCTGTGAGTGACAGAGAGAGAGAAAGAGAAGCTGTGAGTGAGAGAAAGAGAAGCTGTGAGTGAGAGAGAGAGAGAAAGAGAAGCTGTGAATGAGAGAGAAAGAGAAGCTGTGTGAGAGAGAGAGAAGCTGTGTGTGAGAGAGTGAGAGAAAGAAAGAAAGAGAAGCTGTGAGTGAGAGAGAGTGAGAGAGAGAGAAGCTGTGAGTGAGTGAGAGAGAGAGAAGCTGTGAGTGAGAGAGAGAGAGAAAGAGAAGGTGTGAGTGAGAGAGAGAGAAAGAGAAGCTGGTAGTGAGAGAGAGAGAGAGAAAGAAAGAGAAGCTGTGAGTGAGAGAGAGAGAAAGAGAAGCTGCGAATGAGAGAGAGAGAAAGAGAAGCTGTGTGAGAGAGATAGAGAAAGAGAAGCTGTGAGTGAGAGAAAGAGAAGCTGTGAGTGAGAGAGAGTGAGAAAGAGAAGCTGTGAGTGAGAGAGAGAGAAAGAGAAGCTGTGAATGAGAGAGAGAGAAAGAGAAGCTGTGTGAGAGAGAAGCTGTGAGTAAGAGAGAGAGAGGAAGAGAAGCTGTGAGTGAGAGAGAGAAATAGGTGTAAGTGAGTGAGAGAGAGAAAGAGAAGCTGTCAGTGAGAGAGAGAGAGAGAAGCTGTTAGTGAGAGAGAGAGAAGCTGTGAGTGACAGAGAGAGAGAAAGAGAAGCTGTGCGTGTGATAGAGAGAGAGAAAGAGAAGCTGACCGTGAGAGAGAGAGAGAAAGAGAAGCTGTAAGTGAGAGAGAGAGAGAGAGAAGCTGTGTGTGTGAGAGAGAGAGAGAGAAGCTGTGAGTGAGAGAGAGAGAGAGAAAGAGAAGCTGTGAGTGAGTGAGAGAGAAAGAGATGCTGTGAGTGATTGAGTGAGAGAGTGAGAAGCTGTGAGTGAGAGAGAGAGAGAGGAGCTGGGAGTGAGTAAGAGAGAAAGAAGCTGTGAGTGAGAGAGAGAGAAAGAAAGAAAGAGAAGCTGTGAGTGAGAGAGAGTGTGAGAGAGAGAAGCTGTGAGTGAGAGAGAGAGAGAAAGAGAAGCTGTGAGTGAGAGAGAGAGAGAAAGAGAAGCTGTGAATGAGAGAGAGAGAAAAAGAAGCTGTGAGGGAGAGAGAGAGAAAGAGAAGCTGTGAGTGAGAGACAGAGAGAAAGAGAAGCTGTGAGTGAGAGAGAGAGAGAGAAAGAAAGAGAAGCTGTGAGTGAGAGAGAGAGAGAAAGAGAAGCTGTGAATGAGAGAGAGAGAAAGAGAAGCTGTGTGTGAGAGAGAGAGAAGCTGTGAGTGACAGAGAGAGAGAGAGAAAGAGAAGCTGTGAGTGAGAGAAAGAGAAGCGGTGAGTGAGAGAGAGAGAGAGAGAGAAGCTGTGAATGAGAGAGAGAGAAAGAGAAGCTGTGAGAGAGAGAGAAGCTGTGAGTGAGACAGTGAGAGAAAGAGAAGCTGTGAGTGAGAGAGAGAGAGAGAAGCTGTGAGTGAGAGAGAGAGAGCAAGAGAAGCTGTGAGTGAGAGAGAGAAAGAGGTGTGTGTGTGAGAGAGAGAGAAAGAGAAGGTGTGAGTGAGTGAGAGAGAAAGAGAAGCTGTGTGTGTGTGAGAGAGAAGGAGAAGCTGTGAGTGAGAGAGAGAGAGAAAGAAAGAGAAGCTGTGAGTGAGAGAGAGAGAGAAAGAGAAGCTGTGAGTGAGAGAGAGGGAGAGAAGCTGTGAGTGGGTGAGAGAGAGAAAATCAGGGAGTGAGTAAGAGAGAGAGGGAAGCTGTGAGTGATTGAGAGAGAGAAATAGAAGCTGTAAGTGAGAGAGAGAAAGAGAAACTGTGAGTGAAAGAGAGAGAGAAGCTGTGAGTGAGAGAGAGAGAGAAAGAGAAGCTGTGAGTAACAGAGAGAGAGAAAGAGAAGCTATGAGTGAGTGAGTGAGAGAGAGAGAAGCTGTGAGTGAGTGAGTGAGAGAGAGAGAAGCTGTGAGTGAGAGAGAGAGAAAGAAGCTGTAGGTGAGAGAGAGAAAAAGAAGTTGTGAGTGAGAGAGAGAGAGAGAAGCTGTGAGTGAGAGAGAGAAGAAGCTGTGAGTGAGAGAGAGAGAAGCTGTGAGAGAGAGAGAGAGAGAAGCTGTGTGTGTGAGAGAGAGAGAAAGAGAAGCTGTGAGTGAGTAAGAGAGAAAGAGAAGCTGTGTCTGAGAGAGAGAGAAAGAGAAGCTGAGAGTGAGAGAGAGAGAATGAGAAGCTGTGAGTGAGTGAGAGAGTGAGAAGCTGTGAGTGAGAGAGAGAGAAGCTGGGAGTGAGTAAGAGAGAGAGAAGCTGTGAATGAGAGAGAGAGAGAGAAA
Source organism: Bradypodion pumilum (assembly GCA_035047305.1). Taxonomy (NCBI): domain Eukaryota; kingdom Metazoa; phylum Chordata; class Lepidosauria; order Squamata; family Chamaeleonidae; genus Bradypodion; species Bradypodion pumilum. The sequence goes on along the minus strand of JAWDJD010000002.1, from coordinate 225,933,816 downwards.
CAGAAGCTGAGAGTGAGAGAGAGAGAGAAAGAGAAGCTGTAAGTGAGAGACAGAGAGAGAAGCTGTGTGTGTGAGAGAGAGAAAGAGAAGCTGTGAGTGAGAGAGAGAGAGAGAGAGAAAGAGAAGCTGTGAGTGAGAGAGGGAGAAAGAGATGCTGTGAGTGAGTGAGTGAGAGAGTGAGAAGCTGTGAGTGAGTGAGAGAGAGAGAAGCTGAGAGTGTGAGAGAGAGAATGAGAAGGTGTGAGTGAGGGAGAGAGAGAGAGAGAAAGAGAAGCTGTGAGTGAGAGAGAGAGAGAAAGATAAGCTGTGTGTGTGAGAGAGAGAACGAGAAGCTGTGAGTGAGAGAGAGAGAGAAAGAGAAACTGTGAGTGAGTGAGAGAGAGAGTGAGAACCTGTGAGTGAGAGAGTGAGAGAAGCTGGGAGTGAGTAAGAGAGAGAGGGAAGCTGTGAGTGAGAGAAAGAGAGAAATAGAAGCTGTAAGTGAGAGAGAGAGAAAGAGAAACTGTGAGTGAAAGAGAGAGAGAGAAGCTGTGAGTTAGAGAGAGAGAGAAAGAAGAGAAGCTGTGAGTGAGAGTGAGAGAGAAAGAGAAACTGAGAGTGAGAGAGAGAGAAAGAGATGCTGTAAAAGAGAGAGAGAGAGAGAGAATCAGGGAGTAAGAGAGAGAACAGCTGTGAGTGTGAGAGAGAGAAATGGAAGGTGTAAGTGAGAGAGAGTAAGAGAGGCTGTGAGTGAGAGAGGGAGAGAGAAGCTGTTAGTGAGAGAGAGAGAAGTTGTGAGTGAAAGAGAGAGAGAAAGAGAAGCTGTGTGTGTGATAGAGAGAGAGAAAGAGAAGCTGAGAGTGAGAGAGAGAGAGAGAAAGAGAAGCTGTAAGTGAGAGAGAGAGAAGCTGTGTGTGTGAGAGAGAAAGAGAAGCTGTGAGTGAGTGAGAGAGAGAGAAAGAGAAGCTGTGAGTGAGAGAGAGAGAAAGAGATGCTGTGAGTGAGTGAGTGAGAGAGTGGGAAGCTGTGAGTGAGTGAGAGAGAGAGAAGCTGTGAGTGAGTAAGAGAGAGAGAGAAGCTGTGAGTGAGTGAGAGATAGAGTGAGAAGCTGTGAGTGAGAGAGAGAGAAGCTGGGAGTGAGAGAGAGAAGCTGTGAATGAGAGAGAGAGAAAGAGAAGCTGAGAGAGAGTGTGTGTGAGAGAGAAGCTGTGAGTGAGTGAGAGAGAAGATGAGAAGCTGTGTGTGAGAGAGAGAAAGAGAAGCTGTGAGTGAGAAAGATAGAAAGAGAAGCTGTGAGTGAGAGTAAGAGAGAGAAGCTGTGAGAGAGAGAGAGAGAGAATAAGGGAGTAAGAGAGAGAGAAGCTGTGAGTGAGAGGGAGAGAGAAAGAGAAGCTGTGAGTGAGAGAAAGAGAAGCTGTGAGTGAGAGAGAGAGAGAAAGAGAAGCTGTGAATGAGAGAGAGAAAGAGAAGCTGTGTGTGTGAGAGAGAGAGAAGCTGTGAGTGAGAGAGTGAGAGAAAGAGACGCTGTGAGTGAGAGAGAGAGAAAGAGAAGCTGTGAGTGAGAGAGAGAGAGCAAGAGAATCTGTGAGTGAGAGAGAGAGAAAGAGAAGCTGTGTGTGTGTGTGAGAGAGAAAGAGAAGCTGTGAGTGAGTGAGAGAGAAAGAGAAGCTGTGTGTGTGAGAGAGAGAGAAGCTGAGAGTGAGAGAGAGAGAATGAGAAGGTGTGAGTTAGAGAGAGAGACAAAGAGAAGCTGTGTGTGTGAGAGAGAGAACGAGAAGCTGTGAGTGAGAGAGAGAAGAAAGAGAAGCTGTGAGTGAGAGAGAGGGAGAGAAGCTGTGAGTGTGTGAGAGAGAGAAAATCAGGGAGTGAGTAAGAGAGAGAGAGGGAAGCTGTGAGTGAGAGAGAGAGAGAAATAGAAGCTGTAAGTGAGAGAGAGAGAAAGAGAAACTGTGAGTAAAAGAGAGAGAGAAGCTGTAAGTGAGAGAGAGAGAGAGAAGCTGTGTGTGTGTGAGAGAGAAAGAGAAGCTGTGAGTGAGTGAGAGAGACAAGGATAAGCTGTAAGTGAGAGAGAGAAAGAGATGCTGTGAGTAAGTGAGAGAGTGAGAAGATGTGAGTGAGTGAGAGAGAGAGAAGCTGGGAGTGAGTAAGAGAGAGAGAAGCTGTGAGTGAGAGAGAGAGAAAGAAAGAAAGAGAAGCTGCGAGTGAGAGAGAGTGAGAGAGAGAGAAGCTGTGAGTGAGAGAGAGAGAGAGAGAAGCTGTGAGTGAGAGAGAGAGAGAAAGAGCTGTGAGTGAGAGAGAGAGAGAAAGAGAAGGTGTGAGTGAGAGAGAGAGAAAGAGAAGCTGTGAGTGAGAGAGAGAGAGAAAGAAAGAGAAGCTGTGAGTGAGAGAGAGAGAAAGAGAAGCTGTGAATGAGAGAGAGAGAAAGAGAAGCTGTGTGAGAGAGATAGAGAAAGAGAAGCTGTGAGTGAGAGAAAGAGAAGCTGTGAGTGAGAGAGAGTGAGAAAGAGAAGCTGTGAGTGAGAGAGAGAGAGAAAGAGAAGCAGTGAATGAGAGAGAGAGAAAGAGAAGCTGTGAGAGAGAGAGAGAAGCTGTGAGTGAGAGAGAGAGAAAGAGAAGCTGTGAGTGAGAGAGAGAGAGAAATAGGTGTAAGTGAGTGAGAGAGAGAAAGAGAAGCTGTCAGTGAGAGAGAGAGAGAAGCTGTTAGTGAGAGAGAGAGAAGCTGTGAGTGACAGAGAGAGAGAAAGAGAAGCTGTGTGTGTGATAGAGAGAGAGAAAGAGAAGCTGAGCGTGAGAGAGAGAGGGAAAGAGAAGCTGTAAGTGAGAGAGAGAGAGAAGCTGTGTGTGTGTGAGAGAGAGAAAGAGAAGCTGTGAGTGAGAGAGAGAGAGAGAATGAGAAGCTGTGAGTGAGAGAGAGAGAGAAAGAGATGCTGTGAGTGAGTGAGAGAGTGAGAAGCTGTGAGTGAGAGAGAGAGAGGAGCTGGGAGTGAGTAAGAGAGAAAGTTGTGAGTGAGAGAGAGAGAGAGAAGCTGTGAGTGAGGGAGAGAGAGAAAGAGAAGCTGTGAGTGAGAGAGAGAGAAAGAGAAGCTGTGAATGAGAGAGAGAGAAAAAGAAGCTGTGAGGGAGAGAGAGAGAGAGAGAAAGAGAAGCTGTGAGTGAGAGACAGAGAGAAAGAGAAGCTGTGAGTGAGAGAGAGAGAGAGAGAAGCTGTGAGTGAGAGAGAGAGAGAGAAAGAAAGAGAAGCTGTGAGTGAGAGAGAGAGAGAAAGAGAAGCTGTGAATGAGAGAGAGAAAGAGAAGCTGTGTGTGAGAGAGAGAAAGAGAAGCTGTGAGTGACAGAGAGAGAGAAAGAGAAGCTGTGAGTGAGAGAAAGAGAAGCTGTGAGTGAGAGAGAGAGAGAAAGAGAAGCTGTGAATGAGAGAGAAAGAGAAGCTGTGAGAGAGAGAGAGAAGCTGTGTGTGAGAGAGTGAGAGAAAGAGAAGCTGTGAGTGAGAGAGAGAGAAAGAGAAGCTGTGAGTGAGAGAGAGAGAGCAAGAGAAGCTGTGAGTGAGAGAGAGAGAAAGAGAAGCTGTGTGTGTGTGAGAGAGAGAAAGAGAAGCTGTGAGTGAGTGAGAGAGAAAGAGAAGCTGTGTGTGTGTGTGTGAGAGAGAGAGAAGCTGAGAGTGAGAGAGAGAGAGAGAATGAGAAGGTGTGAGTGAGAGAGAGAGACAAAGAGAAGCTGTGTGAGAGAGAGAGAACGAGAAGCTGTGAGTGAGAGAGAGAGAGAAAGAGAAGCTGTGAGTAAGAGAGAGGGAGATAAGCTGTGAGTGTGTGAGAGAGAGAAAATCAGGGAGTGAGTAAGAGAGAGAGAGGGAAGCTGTGAGTGAGAGAGAGAAATAGAAGCTGTAAGTGAGAGAGAGAGAAAGAGAAACTGTGAGTGAAAGAGAGAGAGAGAAGCTGTAAGTGAGAGAGAGAGAGAAGCTGTGTGTGTGTGAGAGAGAAAGAGAAGCTGTGAGTGAGAGAGAGAGAGAAAGAGAAGCTGTAAGTGAGAGAGAGAAAGAGATGCTGTGAGTAAGTGAGAGAGTGAGAAGATGTGAGTGAGTGAGAGAGAGAGAAGCTGGGAGTGAGTAAGAGAGAGTGAGAAGCTGTGAGTGAGAGAGAGAGAAAGAAAGAAAGAGAAGCTGTGAGTGAGAGAGAGTGAGAGAGAGAGAAGCTGTGAGTGAGTGAGAGAGAGAGAAGCTGTGAGTGAGTGAGAGAGAGAAAGAGAAGCTGTGAGTGAGAGAGAGAGAAAGAGAAGCTGGTAGTGAGAGAGAGAGAGAGAAAGAAAGAGAAGCTGTGAGTGAGAGAGAGAGAAAGAGAAGCTGCGAATGAGAGAGAGAGAAAGAGAAGCTGTGTGAGAGAGATAGAGAAAGAGAAGCTGTGAGTGAGAGAAAGAGAAGCTGTGAGTGAGAGAGAGTGAGAAAGAGAAGCTGTGAGTGAGAGAGAGAGAAAGAGAAGCTGTGAATGAGAGAGAGAGAAAGAGAAGCTGTGAGTGAGAGAGAAGCTGTGTGTGAGAGAGTGAGAGAAAGAGAAGCTGTGAGTGAGAGAGAGAGAAAGAGAAGCTGTGAGTGAGAGAGAGAGAGCAAGAGAAGCTGTGAGTGAGAGGGAGAGAAAGAGAAGCTGTGTGTGTGTGTGAGAGAGAAAGAGAAGCTGTGAGTGAGTGAGAGAGAAAGAGAAGCTGTGTGTGTGTGTGAGAGAGAGAAGCTGAGAGTGAGAGAGAGAGAGAGAATGAGAAGGTGTGAGTGAGAGAGAGAGACAAAGAGAAGCTGTGTGTGAGAGAGAGAACGAGAAGCTGTGAGTGAGAGAGAGAGAGAGAAAGAGAAGCTGTGAGTAAGAGAGAGGGAGATAAGCTGTGAGTGTGTGAGAGAGAGAAAATCAGGGAGTGAGTAAGAGAGAGAGAGGGAAGCTGTGAGTGAGAGAGAGAGAAATAGAAGCTGTAAGTGAGAGAGAGAGAAAGAGAAACTGTGAGTGAAAGAGAGAGAGAAGCTGTAAGTGAGAGAGAGAGAGAAGCTGTGTGTGTGTGAGAGAGAAAGAGAAGCTGTGAGTGAGAGAGAGAGAGAAAGAGAAGCTGTAAGTGAGAGAGAGAAAGAGATGCTGTGAGTAAGTGAGAGAGTGAGAAGATGTGAGTGAGTGAGAGAGAGAGAAGCTGGGAGTGAGTAAGAGAGAGTGAGAAGCTGTGAGTGAGAGAGAGAGAAAGAAAGAAAGAGAAGCTGTGAGTGAGAGAGAGTGAGAGAGAGAGAAGCTGTGAGTGAGTGAGAGAGAGAGAAGCTGTGAGTGAGAGAGAGAGAGAAAGAGAAGGTGTGAGTGAGAGAGAGAGAAAGAGAAGCTGGTAGTGAGAGAGAGAGAAAGAAAGAGAAGCTGTGAGTGAGAGAGAGAGAAAGAGAAGCTGCGAATGAGAGAGAGAGAAAGAGAAGCTGTGTGAGAGAGATAGAGAAAGAGAAGATGTGAGTGAGAGAAAGAGAAGCTGTGAGTGAGAGAGAGTGAGAAAGAGAAGCTGTGAGTGAGAGAGAGAGAAAGAGAAGCTGTGAATGAGAGAGAGAGAAAGAGAAGCTGTGTGAGAGAGAGAGAAGCTGTCAGTGAGAGAGAGAGAGGAAGAGAAGCTGTGAGTGAGAGAGAGAAATAGGTGTAAGTGAGTGAGAGAGAGAAAGAGAAGCTGTCAGTGAGAGAGAGAGAGAGAAGCTGTTAGTGAGAGAGAGAGAAGCTGTGAGTGACAGAGAGAGAGAAAGAGAAGCTGTGCGTGTGATAGAGAGAGAGAAAGAGAAGCTGACCGTGAGAGAGAGAGAGAAAGAGAAGCTGTAAGTGAGAGAGAGAGAGAGAAGCTGTGTGTGTGTGTGAGAGAGAGAGAAGCTGTGAGTGAGAGAGAGAGAGAGAAAGAGAAGCTGTGAGTGAGTGAGAGAGAAAGAGATGCTGTGAGTGATTGAGTGAGAGAGTGAGAAGCTGTGAGTGAGAGAGAGAGAGAGGAGCTGGGAGTGAGTAAGAGAGAAAGAAGCTGTGAGTGAGAGAGAGAGAAAGAAAGAAAGAGAAGCTGTGAGTGAGAGAGAGGGTGAGAGAGAGAAGCTGTGAGTGAGAGAGAGAGAGAAAGAGAAGCTGTGAGTGAGAGAGAGAGAGAAAGAGAAGCTGTGAATGAGAGAGAGAGAAAAAGAAGCTGTGTGGGAGAGAGAGAGAAAGAGAAGCTGTGAGTGAGAGACAGAGAGAAAGAGAAGCTGTGAGTGAGAGAGAGAGAGAGAAAGAAAGAGAAGCTGTGAGTGAGAGAGAGAGAGAAAGAGAAGCTGTGAATGAGAGAGAGAGAAAGAGAAGCTGTGTGTGAGAGAGAGAGAAGCTGTGAGTGACAGAGAGAGAGAGAGAAAGAGAAGCTGTGAGTGAGAGAAAGAGAAGCGGTGAGTGAGAGAGAGAGAAAGAGAAGCTGTGAATGAGAGAGAGAGAAAGAGAAGCTGTGTGAGAGAGAGAGAAGCTGTGAGTGAGAGAGTGAGAGAAAGAGAAGCTGTGAGTGAGAGAGAGAGAAAGAGAAGCTGTGAGTGACAGAGAGAGAGCAAGAGAAGCTGTGAGTGAGAGAGAGAGAAAGAGAAGCTGTGTGTGTGTGAGAGAGAGAAAGAGAAGCTGTGAGTGAGTGAGAGAGAAAGAGAAGCTGTGTGTGAGAGAGAAAGAGAAGCTGTGAGTGACAGAGAGAGAGAAAGAGAAGCTGTGAGTGAGAGAAAGAGAAGCTGTGAGTGAGAGAGAGAAAGAGAAGCTGTGAATGAGAGAGAGAGAAAGAGAAGCTGTGTGAGAGAGAGAGAAGCTGTGAGTGAGAGAGTGAGAGAAAGAGAAGCTGTGAGTGAGAGAGAGAGAAAGAGAAGCTGTGAGTGAGAGAGAGAGAGCAAGAGAAGCTGTGAGTGAGAGAGAGAGAAAGAGAAGCTGTGTGTGTGTGAGAGAGAGAAAGAGAAGCTGTGAGTGAGTGAGAGAGAAAGAGAAGCTGTGTGTGTGTGAGAGAGAGAAGCTGAGAGTGAGAGAGAGAGAGAGAATGAGAAGGTGTGAGTGAGAGAGAGAGACAAAGAGAAGCTGTGTGTGAGAGAGAGAGAACGAGAAGCTGTGAGTGAGAGAGAGAGAGAAAGAGAAGCTGTGAGTGAGAGAGAGAGAGAAAGAGAAGCTGTGAGTGAGAGAGAGGGAGGGAAGCTGTGAGTGTGTGTGAGAGAGAAAATCAGGGAGTGAGAGAGAGAGAAAGAGAAACTGTGAGTGAAAGAGAGAGAGAGAAGCTGTAAGTGAGAGAGAGAGAGAAGCTGTGTGTGTGAGAGAGAGAAAGAGAAGCTGTGAGTGAGAGAGAGAGAGAAAGAGAAGCTGTAAGTGAGAGAGAGAAAGAGATGCTGTGAGTAAGTGAGAGAGTGAGAAGATGTGAGTGAGTGAGTGAGAGAGAAGCTGGGAGTGAGTAAGAGAGTGTGAGAAGCTGTGAGTGAGAGAGAGAGAAAGAAAGAAAGAGAAGCTGTGAGTGAGAGAGAGTGAGAGAGAGAGAAGCTGTGAGTGAGTGAGAGAGAGAGAAGCTGTGAGTGAGAGAGAGAGAGAAAGAGAAGGTGTGAGTGAGAGAGAGAGAAAGAGAAGCTGGTAGTGAGAGAGAGAGAGAGAAAGAAAGAGAAGCTGTGAGTGAGAGAGAGAGAAAGAGAAGCTGCGAATGAGAGAGAGAGAAAGAGAAGCTGTGTGAGAGAGATAGAGAAAGAGAAGCTGTGAGTGAGAGAAAGAGAAGCTGTGAGTGAGAGAGAGTGAGAAAGAGAAGCTGTGAGTGAGAGAGAGAGAAAGAGAAGCTGTGAATGAGAGAGAGAGAAAGAGAAGCTGTGTGAGAGAGAGAGAAGCTGTGAGTGAGAGAGAGAGAGGAAGAGAAGCTGTGAGTGAGAGACAGAAATAGGTGTAAGTGAGTGAGAGAGAGAGAGAAAGAGAAGCTGTCAGTGAGAGAGAGAGAGAGAAGCTGTTAGTGAGAGAGAGAGAAGCTGTGAGTGACAGAGAGAAAGAGAAGCTGTGCGTGTGATAGAGAGAGAGAAAGAGAAGCTGACCGTGAGAGAGAGAGAGAAAGAGAAGCTGTAAGTGAGAGAGAGAGAGAGAGAAGCTGTGTGTGTGTGAGAGAGAAAGAGAAGCTGTGAGTGAGAGAGAGAGAGAGAAAGAGAAGCTGTGAGTGAGTGAGAGAGAAAGAGATGCTGTGAGTGATTGAGTGAGAGAGTGAGAAGCTGTGAGTGAGAGAGAGAGAGAGGAGCTGGGAGTGAGTAAGAGAGAAAGAAGCTGTGAGTGAGAGAGAGAAAGAAAGAAAGAAAGAGAAGCTGTGAGTGAGAGAGAGTGTGAGAGAGAGAAGCTGTGAGTGAGAGAGAGAGAGAAAGAGAAGCTGTGAGTGAGAGAGAGAGAGAAAGAGAAGCTGTGAATGAGAGAGAGAGAAAAAGAAGCTGTGAGGGAGAGAGAGAGAAAGAGAAGCTGTGAGTGAGAGACAGAGAGAAAGAGAAGCTGTGAGTGAGAGAGAGAGAGAGAAAGAAAGAGAAGCTGTGAGTGAGAGAGAGAGAGAGAGAAAGAGAAGCTGTGAGTGAGAGAAAGAGAAGCGGTGAGTGAGAGAGAGAGAGAGAGAGAGAAGCTGTGAATGAGAGAGAGAGAAAGAGAAGCTGTGAGAGAGAGAGAAGCTGTGAGTGAGAGAGTGAGAGAAAGAGAAGCTGTGAGTGAGAGAGAGAGAGAGAAGCTGTGAGTGAGAGAGAGAGAGCAAGAGAAGCTGTGAGTGAGAGAGAGAAAGAGGTGTGTGTGTGTGAGAGAGAGAAAGAGAAGGTGTGAGTGAGTGAGAGAGAAAGAGAAGCTGTGTGTGTGTGTGAGAGAAGGAGAAGCTGTGAGTGAGAGAGAGAGAGAAAGAAAGAGAAGCTGTGAGTGAGAGAGAGAGAGAAAGAGAAGCTGTGAGTGAGAGAGAGGGAGAGAAGCTGTGAGTGGGTGAGAGAGAGAAAATCAGGGAGTGAGTAAGAGAGAGAGGGAAGCTGTGAGTGATTGAGAGAGAGAAATAGAAGCTGTAAGTGAGAGAGAGAAAGAGAAACTGTGAGTGAAAGAGAGAGAGAAGCTGTGAGTAAGAGAGAGAGAGAAAGAGAAGCTGTGAGTGAGAGTGAGAGAGAAAGAGAAGCTGTGTGAGTGATAGAGAGAGATAAAGAGAAGCTGAGAGTGAGTGAGAGAGAGAAAGAGATGCTGTAAGGGAGAGAGAGAGAAACTGTGTGTGTGTGAGAGAGAAAGAAAAGCTGTGAGTGAGAGAGAGAGAGAGAGAGAAAGAGAAGCTGTGAGTGTGTGTGAGAGAGAGTGAGAAGCTGTGTGTGTGTGAGAGAGAAGCTGGGAGAGAGTAAGAGAGAGAGAGAAGCTGTGTGAGAGAGAGAGAAGCTGTGAGTGTGAGAGAGAGAGAAAGAGAAGCTGTGAGTGAGAGAGAGTGAGAGAGAGAGAAGCTGTGAGTGAGTGAGAGAGAGAAGCTGTGTGTGTGAGAGAGAGAAAGAGAAGCTGTAAGTGAGAGAGAGTGAGAAAGAGAGAAGCTGTGAGTGAGAGAGTGAGAGAAATAGAAGCTGTGAGTGAGAGAGAGAGGGAAAGAGAAGCTGTGAGTGAGAGAGAGAGAAAGAGAAGCTGTGAATGAGAGAGAGAGAAAGAGAAGCTGTGTGAGAGAGAGAAGCTGTGAGTGAGAGAGTGAGAGAAAGAGAAGCTGTGAGTGAGAGAGAGAGAAAGAGAAGCTGTGAGTGAGAGAGAGAGAGCAAGAGAAGCTGTGAGTGAGAGAGAGAGAAAGAGAAGCTGTGTGTGTGAGAGAGAGAGAAAGAGAAGCTGTGAGTGAGTGAGAGAGAAAGAGAAGCTGTGTGTGTGTGAGAGAGAGAAGCTGAGAGTGAGAGAGAGAGAGAGAATGAGAAGGTGTGAGTGAGAGAGAGAGACAAAGAGAAGCTGTGTGTGAGAGAGAGAGAACGAGAAGCTGTGAGTGTGAGAGAGAGAGAAAGAGAAGCTGTGAGTGAGAGAGAGAGAGAAAGAGAAGCTGTGAGTGAGAGAGAGGGAGGGAAGCTGTGAGTGTGTGTGAGAGAGAAAATCAGGGAGTGAGAGAGAGAGAAAGAGAAACTGTGAGTGAAAGAGAGAGAGAAAGAGAAGCTGTGAGTGAGAGAAAGAGAAGCTGTGAGTGAGAGAGAGAGAAAGAGAAGCTGTGAATGAGAGAGAGAGAAAGAGAAGCTGTGTGAGAGAGAGAGAAGCTGTGAGTGAGAGAGTGAGAGAAAGAGAAGCTGTGAGTGAGAGAGAGAGAAAGAGAAGCTGTGAGTGAGAGAGAGAGAGCAAGAGAAGCTGTGAGTGAGAGAGAGAGAAAGAGAAGCTGTGTGTGTGTGAGAGAGAGAAAGAGAAGCTGTGAGTGAGTGAGAGAGAAAGAGAAGCTGTGTGTGAGAGAGAGAACGAGAAGCTGTGAGTGAGAGAGAGAGAGAAAGAGAAGCTGTGAGTGAGAGAGAGAGAGAAAGAGAAGCTGTGAGTGAGAGAGAGGGAGGGAAGCTGTGAGTGTGTGTGAGAGAGAAAATCAGGGAGTGAGAGAGAGAGAAAGAGAAACTGTGAGTGAAAGAGAGAGAAAGAGAAGCTGTGAGTGAGAGAAAGAGAAGCTGTGAGTGAGAGAGAGAGAAAGAGAAGCTGTGAATGAGAGAGAGAGAAAGAGAAGCTGTGTGAGAGAGAGAGAAGCTGTGAGTGAGAGAGTGAGAGAAAGAGAAGCTGTGAGTGAGAGAGAGAGAAAGAGAAGCTGTGAGTGAGAGAGAGAGAGCAAGAGAAGCTGTGAGTGAGTGAGAGAGAAAGAGAAGCTGTGTGTGTGTGAGAGAGAGAAGCTGAGAGTGAGAGAGAGAGAGAGAATGAGAAGGTGTGAGTGAGAGAGAGAGACAAAGAGAAGCTGTGTGTGAGAGAGAGAGAACGAGAAGCTGTGAGTGAGAGAGAGAGAGAAAGAGAAGCTGTGAGTGAGAGAGAGAGAGAAAGAGAAGCTGTGAGTGAGAGAGAGGGAGGGAAGCTGTGAGTGTGTGTGAGAGAGAAAATCAGGGAGTGAGAGAGAGAGAAAGAGAAACTGTGAGTGAAAGAGAGAGAGAGAAGCTGTAAGTGAGAGAGAGAGAGAAGCTGTGTGTGTGAGAGAGAGAAAGAGAAGCTGTGAGTGAGAGAGAGAGAGAAAGAGAAGCTGTAAGTGAGAGAGAGAAAGAGATGCTGTGAGTAAGTGAGAGAGTGAGAAGATGTGAGTGAGTGAGTGAGAGAGAAGCTGGGAGTGAGTAAGAGAGAGAGAGAAGCTGTGAGTGAGAGTGAGAGAAAGAAAGAAAGAGAAGCTGTGAGTGAGAGAGAGTGAGAGAGAGAGAAGCTGTGAGTGAGTGAGAGAGAGAGAGAGAAGCTGTGAGTGAGAGAGAGAGAGAAAGAGCTGTGAGTGAGAGAGAGAGAGAAAGAGAAGGTGTGAGTGAGAGAGAGAGAGAAAGAGAAGCTGTGAGTGAGAGAGAGAGAGAAAGAAAGAGAAGCTGTGAGTGAGAGAGAGAGAGAAAGAGAAGCTGTGAATGAGAGAGAGAAAGAGAAAATGTGTGAGAGAGAGAGAGAAAGAGAAGCTGTGAGTGAGTGAAAGAGAAGCTGTGAGTGAGAGAGAGTGAGAAAGAGAAGCTGTGAATGAGAGAGAGAGAAAGAGAAGCTGTGAGAGAGAGAGAGAAGCTGTGAGTGAGAGAGAGAGAGAAAGAGAAGCTGTGAGTGAGAGAGAGAAATAGGTGTAAGTGAGTGAGAGAGAGAAAGAGAAGCTGTCAGTGAGAGAGAGAGAGAGAAGCTGTTAGTGAGAGAGAGAGAAGCTGTGAGTGACAGAGAGAGAGAAAGAGAAGCTGTGTGTGTGATAGAGAGAGAGAAAGAGAAGCTGAGCGTGAGAGAGAGAGAAAGAGAAGCTGTAAGTGAGAGAGAGAGAGAGAAACTGTGAGTGAGAGAGAGATAGAGAAAGAGAAGCTGTGAGTGAGTGAGAGAGAAAGAGATGCTGTGAGTGATTGAGTGAGAGAGTGAGAAGCTGTGAGTGAGAGAGAGAGAGAGGAGCTGGGAGTGAGTAAGAGAGAGAGAAGCTGTGAGTGAGAGAGAGAGAAAGAAAGAAAGAGAAGCTGTGAGTGAGAGAGAGTGAGAGAGAGAGAAGCTGTGAGTGAGAGAGAGAGAGAAAGAGAAGCTGTGAGTGAGAGAGAGAGAGAAAGAGATGCTGTGAATGAGAGAGAGAGAAAAAGAAGCTGTGAGGGAGAGAGAGAGAGAAAGAGAAGCTGTGAGTGAGAGACAGAGAGAAAGAGAAGCTGTGAGTGAGAGAGAGAGAGAGAAAGAGAAGCTGTGAGTGAGAGAGAGAGAGAGAAAGAAAGAGAAGCTGTGAGTGAGAGAGAGAGAGAAAGAGAAGCTGTGAATGAGAGAGAGAGAAAGAGAAGCTGTGTGTGTGAGAGAGAGAAGCTGTGAGTGACAGATAGAGAGAGAAAGAGAAGTTGTGAGTGAGAGAAAGAGAAGCTGTGAGAGAGAGAGAGAAAGAGAAGCTGTGAATGAGAGAGAGAGAAAGAGAAGCTGTGAGAGAGAGAGAAGCTGTGAGTGAGAGTGAGAGAAAGAGAAGCTGTGAGTGAGAGAGAGATAGAGAGAAGCTGTTGGTGAGAGAGAGAGAGCAAGAGAAGCTGTGAGTGAGAGAGAGAAAGAGAAGGTGTGTGTGTGTGAGAGAGAGAAAGAGAAGCTGTGAGTGAGTGAGAGAGAAAGAGAAGCTGTGTGTGTGTGAGAGAGAGAGAAGCTGAGAGTGAGAGAGAGAGAATGAGAAGGTGTGAGTGAGAGAGAGACAAAGAGAAGCTGTGTGTGAGAGAGAGAGAAGGAGAAGCTGTGAGTGAGAGAGAGAGAGAAAGAGAAGCTGTGAGTGAGAGAGAGAGAGAAAGAGAAGCTGTGAGTGAGAGAGAGGGAGAGAAGCTGTGAGTGTGTGAGAGAGAGAAAACCAGGGAGTGAGTAAGAGAGAGAGGGAAGCTGTGAGTGATTGAGAGAGAGAAATAGAAGCTGTAAGTGAGAGAGAGAAAGAGAAACTGTGAGTGAAAGAGAGAGAAGCTGTGAGTGAGAGAGAGAGAGAAAGAGAAGCTGTGAGTGAGAGTGAGAGAGAAAGAGAAGCTGTGTGAGTGATAGAGAGAGATAAAGAGAAGCTGAGAGTGAGTGAGAGAGAGAAAGAGATGCTGTAAGGGAGAGAGAGAGAAGCTGTGTGTGTGAGAGAGAGAAAGAAAAGCTGTGAGTGAGAGAGAGAGAGAGAGAGAAAGAGAAGCTGTGAGTGTGTGTGAGAGAGAGTGAGAAACTGTGTGTGTGAGAGAGAGAAGCTGGGAGTGAGTAAGAGAGAGAGAGACGCTGTGAGAGAGAGAGAGAAGCTGTGAGTGTGTGAGAGAGAGAAAGAGAAGCTGTGAGTGAGAGAGAGTGAGAGTGAGAGAAGCTGTGAGTGAGTGAGAGAGAGAAGCTGTGTGTGTGTGAGAGAGAAAGAGAAGCTGTAAGTGAGAGAGAGTGAGAAAGAGAGAAGCTGTGAGTGAGAGAGTGAGAGAAATAGAAGCTGTGAGTGAGAGAGAGAGGGAAAGAGAAGCTGTGAGTGAGTGAGAGAGAAAGAGAAGCTGTGTGTGTGTGAGAGAGTGAGAAGCTGAGAGTGAGAGAGAGAAATAATGAGAAGCTGTGAGTGAGAGATAGAGACAAAGAGAAGCTGTGTGTGAGAGAGAGAGAACGAGAAGCTGTGAGTGAGTGAGAGAGAGAAAGAGAAGCTGTGAGTGAGAGAGAGAGAGAAAGAGAAGCTGTGAGTGAGAGGGAGGGAGAGAAGCTGTGAGTGTGTGAGAGACAGAAAATCAGGGAGTGAGTAAGAGAGAGAGAGGGAAGCTGTGAGTGAGAGAGAGAGAAAGAGAAACTGTGAGTGAAAGAGAGAGAGAGAAGCTGTGAGTGAGAGAGAGAGAGAAAGAAAGAGAAGCTGTGAGTGAGAGCGAGAGAGAAAGAGAAGCTGTGTGGGTGATAGAGAGAGAGAAAGAGAAGCTGAGAGTGAGAGAGAGAGAGAAAGAGATGCTGTAAGTGAGAGAGAGAGAAGCTGTTTGTGAGAGAGAGAGAAAGAGAAGCTGTGAGTGAGAGAGAGAGAGAGAGAAAGAGAAGCTGTGAGTGAGAGAGAGAGAGAGTGAGAAGCTGTGTGTTTGAGAGAGAGAGAAGCTGGGAGTGAGTAAGAGAGAGAGAGAGAAGCTGTGAGAGAGAGAAGCTGTGAGTGAGAGAGAGAGAAAGAGAAGCTGTGAGTGAGAGAGAGTGAGAGAGAAAGAGAAGCTGTGAGTGAGAGAGAGAAAGAGAGAGAGAGAAGCTGTGAGTGAGAGAGAGAGAGAGAAAGAGAGGCTGTGTGTGTGAGAGAGAAAGAGAAGCTGTGAGTGAGTGAGAGAGAGAGAAGCTGTGAGTGAGAGAGAGAAGCTGTGAGTGAGTGAGAGAGAGAGAATTAGGGAGTGAGTACGAGAGAGAGAGAGAAGCTGTGAGTGAGAGAGAGAGAAATAGAAGCTGTAAGTGAGAGAGAGAAGCTGTGTGTGTGAGAGAGAGAGAAGCTGTGAGAGAGAGAGAGAGAAAGAGAAGCTGTGAGTGAGAGAGAGAGAGAAAGAAGCTGTGTGTGTGAGAGAGAGAAAGAGAAGCTGAGTGACAGAGAGAGACAGAGAAGCTGTGAGTGAGAGAGAGAGAAAAAGAAGCTGTGTGTGCGTGAGAGAGAAAGAGAATCTGTGAGTGAGAGAGAGAGAAAGAGAAGCTCTGAGTAACAGAGAGAGAGAAAGAGAAGCTATGAGTGAGTGAGTGAGAGAGAGAGAAGCTGTGAGTGAGTGAGTGAGAGAGAGAGAAGCTGTGAGTGAGAGAGAGAGAAAGAAGCTGTAGGTGAGAGAGAGAAAAAGAAGTTGTGAGTGAGAGAGAGAGAGAGAGAGAAGCTGTGAGTGAGAGAGAGAAGAAGCTGTGAGTGAGAGAGAGAAAGAGAAGCTGTGTGTGTGTGAGAGAGAGAAAGAGAAGCTGTGAGTGAGTAAGAGAGAAAGAGAAGCTGTGTCTGAGAGAGAGAGAGAGAGAAGCTGAGAGTGAGAGAGAGAGAATGAGAAGCTGTGAGTGAGTGAGAGAGTGAGAAGCTGTGAGTGAGAGAGAGAGAAGCTGGGAGTGAGTAAGAGAGAGAGAAGCTGTGAATGAGAGAGAGAGAGAGAGAAACAGAAGCTGAGAGTGAGAGAGAGAGAGAAAGAGAAGCTGTAAGTGAGAGACAGAGAGAGAAGCTGTGTGTGTGTGAGAGAGAAAGAGAAGCTGTGAGTGAGAGAGAGAGAGAGAAAGAGAAGCTGTGAGTGAGAGTGAGAGAAAGAGATGCTGTGAGTGAGTGAGTGAGAGAGTGAGAAGCTGTGAGTGAGTGAGAGAGAGAGAAGCTGAGAATGTGAGAGAGAGAATGAGAAGGTGTGAGTGAGAGAGAGAGAGAGAGAAAGAGAAGCTGTGAGTGAGAGAGAGAGAGAAAGAGAAGCTCTGTGTGTGTGAGAGAGAACGAGAAGCTGTGAGTGAGAGAGAGAGAGAAAGAGAAGCTGTGAGTGAGTGAGAGAGAGAGTGAGAACCTGTGAGTGAGAGAGTGAGAGAAGCTGGGAGTGAGTAAGAGAGAGAGAGGGAAGCTGTGAGTGAGAGAAAGAGAGAAATAGAAGCTGTAAGTGAGAGAGAGAGAAAGAGAAACTGTGAGTGAAAGAGAGAGAGAGAAGCTGTGAGTTAGAGAGAGAGAGAAAGAAGAGAAGCTGTGAGTGAGAGTGAGAGAGAAAGAGAAACTGAGAGTGAGAGAGAGAAAAAGAGATGCTGTAAAAGAGAGAGAGAGAGAGAGAATCAGGGAGTAAGAGAGAGAAAAGCTGTGAGTGAGAGAGAGAGAGAAATGGAAGGTGTAAGTGAGAGAGAGTAAGAGAGGCTGTGAGTGAGAGAGGGAGAGAGAAGCTGTTAGTGAGAGAGAGAGAAGTTGTGAGTGAAAGAGAGAGAGAAAGAGAAGCTGTGTGTGTGATAGAGAGAGAGAAAGAGAAGCTGAGAGTGAGAGAGAGAGAGAAAGAGAAGCTGTAAGTGAGAGAGAGAGAAGCTGTGTGTGTGAGAGAGAAAGAGAAGCTGTGAGTGAGTGAGAGAGAGAGAAAGAGAAGCTGTGAGTGAGAGAGAGAGAAAGAGATGCTGTGAGTGAGTGAGTGAGAGAGTGGGAAGCTGTGAGTGAGTGAGAGAGGGAGAAGCTGTGAGTGAGTAAGAGAGAGAGAGAAGCTGTGAGTGAGTGAGAGAGAGAGAAGCTGGGAGTGAGAGAGAGAAGCTGTGAATGAGAGAGAGAGAAAGAGAAGCTGAGAGAGAGTGTGTGTGAGAGAGAAGCTGTGAGTGAGTGAGAGAGAAGATGAGAAGCTGTGTGTGAGAGAGAGAAAGAGAAGCTGTGAGTGAGAAAGATATTAAGAGAAGCTGTGAGTGAGAGAAAGAGAGAGAAGCTGTGAGAGAGAGAGAGAGAGAGAGAGAGAATAAGGGAGTAAGAGAGAGAGAAGCAGTGAGTGAGAGGGAGAGAGAAAGAGAAGCTGTGAGTGAGAGAAAGAGAAGCTGTGAGTGAGAGAGAGAGAGAAAGAGAAGCTGTGAATGAGAGAGAGAGAAAGAGAAGCTGTGTGTGTGAGAGAGAGAGAAGCTGTGAGTGAGAGAGTGAGAGAAAGAGAAGCTGTGAGTGAGAGAGAGAGAAAGAGAAGCTGTGAGTGAGAGAGAGAGAGCAAGAGAATCTGTGAGTGAGAGAGAGAGAAAGAGAAGCTGTGTGTGTGTGAGAGAGAGAAAGAGAAGCTGTGAGTGAGTGAGAGAGAAAGAGAAGCTGTGTGTGTGAGAGAGAGAGAAGCTGAGAGTGAGAGAGAGAGAATGAGAAGGTGTGAGTTAGAGAGAGAGACAAAGAGAAGCTGTGTGTGTGAGAGAGAGAACGAGAAGCTGTGAGTGAGAGAGAGAAGAAAGAGAAGCTGTGAGTGAGAGAGAGGGAGAGAAGCTGTGAGTGTGTGAGAGAGAGAAAATCAGGGAGTGAGTAAGAGAGAGAGAGGGAAGCTGTGAGTGAGAGAGAGAGAAATAGAAGCTGTAAGTGAGAGAGAGAGAAAGAGAAACTGTGAGTGAAAGAGAGAGAGAGAAGCTGTAAGTGAGAGAGAGAGAGAAGCTGTGTGTGTGAGAGAGAAAGAGAAGCTGTGAGTGAGAGAGAGAGAGAAAGATAAGCTGTAAGTGAGAGAGAGAAAGAGATGCTGTGAGTAAGTGAGAGAGTGAGAAGATGTGAGTGTGTGAGAGAGAGAGAAGCTGGGAGTGAGTAAGAGAGAGTGAGAAGCTGTGACTGAGAGAGAGAGGGAGAAAGAAAGAGAAGCTGTGAGTGAGAGAGAGTGAGAGAGAGAGAAGCTGTGAGTGAGTGAGAGAGAGAGAGAAGCTGTGAGTGAGAGAGAGAGAGAAAGAGCTGTGAGTGAGAGAGAGAGAGAAAGAGAAGGTGTGAGTGAGAGAGAGAGAAAGAGAAGCTGTGAGTGAGAGAGAGAGAAAGAGAAGCTGTGAGAGAGAGAGAAAGAGAAGCTGTGAGTGACAGAGAGAGAGAAAGAGAAGCTGTGAGTGAGAGAAAGAGAAGCTGTGAGTGAGAGAGAGAGAGGAAGAGAAGCTGTGAATGAGAGAGAGAGAAAGAGAAGCTGTGTGTGTGTGAGAGAGAGAAGCTGTGAGTGAGAGAGTGAGAGAAAGAGAAGCTGTGAGTGAGAGAGAGAGAAAGAGAAGCTGTGAGTGAGGGAGAGAGAGCAAGAGAAACTGTGAGTGAGAGAGAGGGAAAGAGAAGCTGTGTGTGTGAGAGAGAGAGAAGCTGTGAGTGAGAGAGAGAGAGAAATGGAAGGTGTAAGTGAGAGAGAGTAAGAGAGGCTGTGAGTGAGAGAGGGAGAGAGAAGCTGTTAGTGAGAGAGAGAGAAGTTGTGAGTGAAAGAGAGAGAGAAAGAGAAGCTGTGTGTGTGATAGAGAGAGAGAAAGAGAAGCTGAGAGGGAGAGAGAGAGAGAAAGAGAAGCTGTAAGTGAGAGAGAGAGAAGCTGTGTGTGTGAGAGAGAAAGAGAAGCTGTGAGTGAGAGAGAGAGAGAAAGAGAAGCTGTGAGTGAGAGAGAGAGAGAGTGAGAAGCTGTGAGTGAGAGAGAGAGAAGCTGGGAGTGAGAGAGAGAAGCTGTGAATGAGAGAGAGAGAAAGAGAAGCTGAGAGAGAGTGTGTGTGAGAGAGAAGCTGTGAGTGAGAAAGATAGAAAGAGAAGCTGTGAGTGAGAGAAAGAGAGAGAAGCTGTGAGAGAGAGAGAGAGAGAATAAGGAAGTAAGAGAGAGAGAAGCTGTGAGTGAGAGGGAGAGAGAAATAGAAGGTGTAAGTGAGAGATAGAAAGAGAAGCTGTGAGTGAGAGATGGAGAGAAGCTGTTAGTGAGAGAGAGAGAAGCTGTGAGTGACAGAGAAAGAGAAGCTGTGAGTGTGAGAGAGAGAGAAAGAGAAGCTGTAAGTGAGAGAGAGAGAGAAAGAGATGCTGTGAGTGAGAGAGTGAGAAGATGTGAGTGAGTGAGAGAGAGAGAAGCTGGGAGTGAGTAAGAGAAGCTGTGAGTGAGAGAGAGTGAGAGAGAGAGAAGCTGTGAGTGAGTGAGAGAGAGAGAGAAAGAGAAGCTGTAAGTGAGAGAGAGAAAGAGAAGCTGTATGAGAGAGAGAGAGAAAGAGAAGCTGTGAGTGAGAGAGAGAGAGAGAAAGAGAAGCTGTGAGTGAGTGAGAGAGAGAGTGAGAAGCTGTGAGTGAGAGAGAATGAGAAGCTGGGAGTAAGAGAGAGAGAGAAGCTGTGAATGAGAGAGAGAGAAAGAATGAGAAGCTGTGAGTGAGAGAGAGAGAGAGAAGCTGTGAGTGAGAGAGAGAGAGAGAAGCTGTGAGTGAGAGAGAGAGAGAAGCTGTGTGTGTGTGAGAGAGAGAAAGAGAAGCTGAGAGTGAGAGAGAGAGAGAGAAGCTGTAAGTGAGAGAGAGAGAGAAGCTGTGTGTGTGTGAGAGAGAAAGAGAAGCTGAGAGTGAGAGAGAGAGAGAGAGAAGCTGTAAGTGAGAGAGAGAGAGAGAAGCTGTGTGTGTGTGAGAGAGAAAGAGAAGCTGTGAGTGTGTGAGAGAGAGAAAGAGAAGCTGTAAGTGAGAGAGAGAGAGAAAGAGATGCTGTGAGTGAGAGAGTGAGAAGATGTGAGAGAGTGAGAGAGAGAGAAGCTGGGAGTGAGTAAGAGAGAGAGAGAGAAGCTGGGAGTGAGAGAGAGAGAAAGAAAGAAAGAGAAGCTGTGAGTGAGAGAGAGTGAGAGAGAGAAGCTGTGAGTGAGTGAGAGAGAGAGAAGCTGTGAGTGAGAGAGAGAGAGAAAGAACTGTGAGTTAGAGAGAGGGAGAAAGAGAAGGTGTGAGTGAGAGAGAGAGAAAGAGAAGCTGTGTGTGAGAGAGAGAGAGAAAGAAAGAGAAGCTGTGAGTGAGAGAGAGAAAGAGAAGCTGTGAATGAGAAAGAGAAAGAGAAGCTGTGACAGAGAGATAGAGAAAGAGAAGCTGTGAGTGAGAGAAAGAGAAGCTGTGAGTGAGAAAGAGTGAGAAAGAGAAGCTGTGAGTGAGAGAGAGAGAGAAAGAGAAGCTGTGAATGAGAGAGAGAGAAAGAGAAGCTGTGACAGAGAGAGTGGCTGTGAGTGAGAGAGAGAGAGAAAGAGACGGTGTGAGTGAGAGTTAGAGAAATAGGTGTAAGTGAGTGAGAGAGAGAAAGAGAAGCTGTCAGTGAGAGAGGGAGAGAAGCTGTTAGTAAGAGAGAGAAGCTGTGAGTGACAGAGAGAGAGAAAGAGAAGCTGTGTGTGTGATAGAGAGAGAGAGAGAAGCTGAGCATGAGAGAGAGAGAGAAAGAGAAGCTGTGAGTGAGAGAGAGAGAGAGAAGCTGTGTGTGAGAGAGAGAGAGAAAGAGAAGCTGTGAGTGAGAGAGAGAGAATGAGAAGCTGTGAGTGAGAGAGAGAGAAAGAGATGCTGTGAGTGAGTGAGTGAGAGAGTGAGAAGCTGTGAGTGAGAGAGAGAGAGGAGCTGGGAGTGAGTAAGAGAGAGAGAAGCTGTGAGTGAGAGAGAGAGAGAGAAGCTGTGAGTGAGGGAGAGAGAGCAAGAGAAGCTGTGAGTGAGAGAGAGAGAAAGAGAAGCTGTGAATGAGAGAGAGAGAAAAAGAAGCTGTGAGGGAGAGAGAGAGAAAGAGAAGCTGTGAGTGAGAGAGAGAGAGAGAAAGAAAGAGAAGCTGTGAGTGAGAGAGAGAGAGAAAGAGAAGCTGTGAATGAGAGAGAGAGAAAGAGAAGCTGTGTGAGAGAGAGAGAGAAAGAGAAGCTGTGAGTGACAGAGAGAGAGAAAGAGAAGCTGTGAGTGAGAGAAAGAGAAGCTGTGAGTGAGAGAGAGAGAGAAAGAGAAGCTGTGAATGAGAGAGAGAGAAAGAGAAGCTGTGTGTGTGTGAGAGAGAGAAGCTGTGAGTGAGAGAGTGAGAGAAAGAGAAGCTGTGAGTGAGAGAGAGAGAAAGAGAAGCTGTGAGTGAGAGAGAGAGAGCAAGAGAATCTGTGAGTGAGAGAGAGAGAAAGAGAAGCTGTGTGTGTGAGAGAGAGAAAGAGAAGCTGTGAGTGAGTGAGAGAGAAAGAGAAGCTGTGTGTGTGAGAGAGAGAGAAGCTGAGAGTGAGAGAGAGAGAATGAGAAGGTGTGAGTTAGAGAGAGAGACAAAGAGAAGCTGTGTGTGTGAGAGAGAGAACGAGAAGCTGTGAGTGAGAGAGAGAAGAAAGAGAAGCTGTGAGTGAGAGAGAGGGAGAGAAACTGTGAGTGTGTGAGAGAGAGAAAATCAGGGAGTGAGTAAGAGAGAGAGAGGGAAGCTGTGAGTGAGAAAGAGAGAGAAATAGAAGCTGTAAGTGAGAGAGAGAGAAAGAGAAACTGTGAGTGAAAGAGAGAGAGAGAAGCTGTAAGTGAGAGAGAGAGAGAAGCTGTGTGTGTGTGAGAGAGAAAGAGAAGCTGTGAGTGAGAGAGAGAGAGAAAGATAAGCTGTAAGTGAGAGAGAGAAAGAGATGCTGTGAGTAAGTGAGAGAGTGAGAAGATGTGAGTGTGTGAGAGAGAGAGAAGCTGGGAGTGAGTAAGAGAGAGAGAGAAGCTGTGACTGAGAGAGAGAGGGAGAAAGAAAGAGAAGCTGTGAGTGAGAGAGAGTGAGAGAGAGAGAAGCTGTGAGTGAGTGAGAGAGAGAGAGAAGCTGTGAGTGAGAGAGAGAGAGAAAGAGCTGTGAGTGAGAGAGAGAGAAAGAGAAGGTGTGAGTGAGAGAGAGAGAAAGAGAAGCTGTGAGTGAGAGAGAGAGAAAGAAAGAGAAGGAAGCTGTGAGTGAGAGAGAGAGAGAAATAGAAGCTGTAAGTGAAAGAGAGAGAAAGAGAAACTGTGAGTGAAAGAGAGAGAGAGAAGCTGTAAGTGAGAGAGAGAGAGAGAAGCTGTGTGTGTGAGAGAGAGAAAGAGAAGCTGTGAGTGAGAGAGAGAGAGAAAGATAAGCTGTAAGTGAGAGAGAGAGAGAGATGCTGTGAGTAAGTGAGAGAGTGAGAAGATGTGAGTGTGTGAGAGAGAGAGAAGCTGGGAGTGAGTAAGAGAGAGAGAGAAGCTGTGACTTAGAGAGAGAGAAAGAAAGAAAGAGAAGCTGTGAGTGAGAGAGAGTGAGAGAGAGAGAAGCTGTGAGTGAGAGAGAGAGAGAAGCTGTGAGTGAGAGAGAGAGAGAAAGAGAAGCTGTGAGTGAGAGAGAAAGAGAAGCTGTGTCTGAGAGAGAGAGAAAGAGAAGCTGAGAGTGAGAGAGAGAGAGAAAGAGAAGCTGTGAGTGAGTGAGTGAGAGAGAGAGTGAGAAGCTGTGAGTGAGAGAGAATGAGAAGCTGGGAGTAAGAGAGAGAGAGAAGCTGTGAATGAGAGAGAGAGAGAAAGAAAGAGAAGCTGTGAGTGAGAGAGAGAGAGAAAGAGAAGCTGTAAGTGAGAGAGAGTGAGAGAGAGAGAAGCTGTGAGTGAGTGAGAGAGAGAGAATGAGAAGCTGTGAGTGAGAGAGAGAGAGAGAAGCTGTGAGTGAGAGAGAGAGAGAGAAGCTGTGAGTGAGAGAGAGAGAGAAGCTGTGAGTGAGAGAGAGAGAGAGAGAATCAGGGAGTAAGAGAGAGAGAAGCTGTGAGTGAGAGAGAGAGAGAAATAGAAGGTGTAAGTGAGAGAGAGAAAGAGAGGGTGTGAGTGAGAGAGAGAAGCTGTTAGTGAGAGAGAGAGAAGCTGTGAGTGAAAGAGAGAGAGAAAGAGAAGCTGTGTGTGTGATAGAGAAAGAGAAAGAGAAGCTGAGAGTGAGAGAGAGAGAAAGAGAAGCTGTAAGTGAGAGAGAGAGAGAAGCTGTGTGTGAGAGAGAAAGAGAAGCTGTGAGTGAGAGAGAGAGAGAAAGAGAAGCTGTGAGTGAGAGAGAGAGAAAGAGATGCTGTGAGTGAGTGAGAGAGAGAGTGGGAAGCTGTGAGGGAGAGAGAGAGAGAGAAGCTGTGAGTGAGTAAGAGAGAGAGAGAGAAGCTGTGAGTGAGTGAGAGTGAGAGTGAGAAGCTGTGAGTGAGAGAGAGAGAGAAGCTGTGAATGAGAGAGGGAGAGAAAGAAAGAGAAGCTGTGAGTGAGAGAGAGAGAGAAAGAGAAGCTGTAAGTGAGAGAGAGTGAGAGAGAGAAAAGCTGTGAGTGAGTGAGAGAGAGAGGATGAGAAGCTGTGTGAGAGAGAGAGAGAAAGAGAAGCTGTGAGTGAGAGAGAGAGAAAGAGAAGCTGTGAGTGAGAGAAAGAGAGAGAAGCTGTGAGGGAGAGAGAGAGAGAGAATCAGGGAGTAAGAGAGAGAGAAGCTGTGAGTGACAGAGAAAGAGAAGCTGTGTGTGTGTGTGAGAGAGAAAGAGAAGCTGAGAGTGAGAGAGAGAGAGAAAGAGAAGCTGTAAGTGAGAGAGAGAGAGAAGCTGTGTGTGTGTGAGAGAGAAAGAGAAGCTGTGTGAGAGAGAGAGAGAGAGAGAGAAGCTGTAAGTGAGAGAAAGAGAAAGAGATGCTGTGAATAAGTGAGAGAGTGAGAAGATGTGAGTGAGAGAGAGAGAGAGAAGCTTGGAGTGAGTAAGAGAGAGAGAGAAGCTGTGAGTGAGAGAGAGAGAAAGAAAGAAAGAGAAGTTGTGAGTGAAAGAGAGTGAGAGAGAAGCTGTGAGTGAGAGAAAGAGAAGCTGTGAGTGAGTGAGAGAGAGAGAGAAGCTGTGAGTGAGAGAAAGAGAAGCTGGGAGTGAGAGAGAGAGAGAAAGAGAAGCTGAGAGTGAGAGAGAGAGAAGCTGTGAATGAGAGAGAGAGAAAGAGAAGCTGTGTGTGTGTGAGAGAGAAGCTGTGAGTGAGAGAGAGAAAAAGAGAAGTGAGAGAGAGAGAGAGAAAGAGAAGCTGTGAGTGAGAGAGAGAGAGAAAGAGATGCTGTGAGTGAGTGAGAGAGTGGGAAGCTGTGAGTGAGAGAGAGAGAGAAGCTGTGAGTGAGTAAAAGAGAGAGAGAAGCTGTGAGTGAGTGAGAGAGTGAGAAGCTGTGAGTGAGAGAGAGAGAGAAGCTGGGAGTGAGTAAGAGAGAGAGAAGCTGTGAATGAGAGAGAGAGAAACAGAAGCTGAGAGTGAGAGAGAGAGAGAAAAAGAAGCTGTAAGTGAGAGACAGAGAGAGAAGCTGTGTGTGTGTGAGAGAGAAAGAGATGCTGTGAGTGAGTGAGAGAGTGGGAAGCTGTGAGTGAGAGAGAGAGAGAAGCTGTGAGTGAGTAAAAGAGAGAGAGAAGCTGTGAGTGAGTGAGAGAGTGAGAAGATGTGAGTGAGTGAGAGAGAGAGAAGCTGGGAGTGAGTAAGAGAAGCTGTGAGTGAGAGAGAGTGAGAGAGAGAGAAGCTGTGAGTGAGTGAGAGAGAGAGAGAAAGAGAAGCTGTAAGTGAGAGAGAGAAAGAGAAGCTGTATGAGAGAGAGAGAGAAAGAGAAGCTGTGAGTGAGAGAGAGAGAGAGAAAGAGAAGCTGTGAGTGAGTGAGAGAGAGAGTGAGAAGCTGTGAGTGAGAGAGAATGAGAAGCTGGGAGTAAGAGAGAGAGAGAAGCTGTGAATGAGAGAGAGAGAAAGAATGAGAAGCTGTGAGTGAGAGAGAGAGAGAGAAGCTGTGAGTGAGAGAGAGAGAGAGAAGCTGTGAGTGAGAGAGAGAGAGAAGCTGTGTGTGTGTGAGAGAGAGAAAGAGAAGCTGAGAGTGAGAGAGAGAGAGAGAAGCTGTAAGTGAGAGAGAGAGAGAAGCTGTGTGTGTGTGAGAGAGAAAGAGAAGCTGAGAGTGAGAGAGAGAGAGAGAGAAGCTGTAAGTGAGAGAGAGAGAGAGAAGCTGTGTGTGTGTGAGAGAGAAAGAGAAGCTGTGAGTGTGTGAGAGAGAGAAAGAGAAGCTGTAAGTGAGAGAGAGAGAGAAAGAGATGCTGTGAGTGAGAGAGTGAGAAGATGTGAGAGAGTGAGAGAGAGAGAAGCTGGGAGTGAGTAAGAGAGAGAGAGAGAAGCTGGGAGTGAGAGAGAGAGAAAGAAAGAAAGAGAAGCTGTGAGTGAGAGAGAGTGAGAGAGAGAAGCTGTGAGTGAGTGAGAGAGAGAGAAGCTGTGAGTGAGAGAGAGAGAGAAAGAACTGTGAGTTAGAGAGAGGGAGAAAGAGAAGGTGTGAGTGAGAGAGAGAGAAAGAGAAGCTGTGTGTGAGAGAGAGAGAGAAAGAAAGAGAAGCTGTGAGTGAGAGAGAGAAAGAGAAGCTGTGAATGAGAGAGAGAAAGAGAAGCTGTGACAGAGAGATAGAGAAAGAGAAGCTGTGAGTGAGAGAAAGAGAAGCTGTGAGTGAGAAAGAGTGAGAAAGAGAAGCTGTGAGTGAGAGAGAGAGAGAAAGAGAAGCTGTGAATGAGAGAGAGAGAAAGAGAAGCTGTGACAGAGAGAGTGGCTGTGAGTGAGAGAGAGAGAGAAAGAGACGGTGTGAGTGAGAGTTAGAGAAATAGGTGTAAGTGAGTGAGAGAGAGAAAGAGAAGCTGTCAGTGAGAGAGAGAGAGAGAGAAGCTGTTAGTAAGAGAGAGAAGCTGTGAGTGACAGAGAGAGAGAAAGAGAAGCTGTGTGTGTGATAGAGAGAGAGAGAGAAGCTGAGCATGAGAGAGAGAGAGAAAGAGAAGCTGTGAGTGAGAGAGAGAGAGAGAAGCTGTGTGTGAGAGAGAGAGAGAAAGAGAAGCTGTGAGTGAGAGAGAGAGAGAATGAGAAGCTGTGAGTGAGAGAGAGAGAAAGAGATGCTGTGAGTGAGTGAGTGAGAGAGTGAGAAGCTGTGAGTGAGAGAGAGAGAGGAGCTGGGAGTGAGTAAGAGAGAGAGAAGCTGTGAGTGAGAGAGAGAGAGAGAAGCTGTGAGTGAGGGAGAGAGAGCAAGAGAAGCTGTGAGTGAGAGAGAGAGAAAGAGAAGCTGTGAATGAGAGAGAGAGAAAAAGAAGCTGTGAGGGAGAGAGAGAGAAAGAGAAGCTGTGAGTGAGAGAGAGAGAGAGAAAGAAAGAGAAGCTGTGAGTGAGAGAGAGAGAGAGAAAGAGAAGCTGTGAATGAGAGAGAGAGAAAGAGAAGCTGTGTGAGAGAGAGAGAGAAAGAGAAGCTGTGAGTGACAGAGAGAGAGAAAGAGAAGCTGTGAGTGAGAGAAAGAGAAGCTGTGAGTGAGAGAGAGAGAGAAAGAGAAGCTGTGAATGAGAGAGAGAGAAAGAGAAGCTGTGTGTGTGTGAGAGAGAGAAGCTGTGAGTGAGAGAGTGAGAGAAAGAGAAGCTGTGAGTGAGAGAGAGAGAAAGAGAAGCTGTGAGTGAGAGAGAGAGAGCAAGAGAATCTGTGAGTGAGAGAGAGAGAAAGAGAAGCTGTGTGTGTGAGAGAGAGAAAGAGAAGCTGTGAGTGAGTGAGAGAGAAAGAGAAGCTGTGTGTGTGAGAGAGAGAGAAGCTGAGAGTGAGAGAGAGAGAATGAGAAGGTGTGAGTTAGAGAGAGAGACAAAGAGAAGCTGTGTGTGTGAGAGAGAGAACGAGAAGCTGTGAGTGAGAGAGAGAAGAAAGAGAAGCTGTGAGTGAGAGAGAGGGAGAGAAACTGTGAGTGTGTGAGAGAGAGAAAATCAGGGAGTGAGTAAGAGAGAGAGAGGGAAGCTGTGAGTGAGAAAGAGAGAGAAATAGAAGCTGTAAGTGAGAGAGAGAGAAAGAGAAACTGTGAGTGAAAGAGAGAGAGAGAAGCTGTAAGTGAGAGAGAGAGAGAAGCTGTGTGTGTGAGAGAGAGAAAGAGAAGCTGTGAGTGAGAGAGAGAGAGAAAGATAAGCTGTAAGTGAGAGAGAGAAAGAGATGCTGTGAGTAAGTGAGAGAGTGAGAAGATGTGAGTGTGTGAGAGAGAGAGAAGCTGGGAGTGAGTAAGAGAGAGAGAGAAGCTGTGACTGAGAGAGAGAGGGAGAAAGAAAGAGAAGCTGTGAGTGAGAGAGAGTGAGAGAGAGAGAAGCTGTGAGTGAGTGAGAGAGAGAGAGAAGCTGTGAGTGAGAGAGAGAGAGAAAGAGCTGTGAGTGAGAGAGAGAGAAAGAGAAGGTGTGAGTGAGAGAGAGAGAAAGAGAAGCTGTGAGTGAGAGAGAGAGAAAGAAAGAGAAGGAAGCTGTGAGTGAGAGAGAGAGAGAAATAGAAGCTGTAAGTGAAAGAGAGAGAAAGAGAAACTGTGAGTGAAAGAGAGAGAGAGAAGCTGTAAGTGAGAGAGAGAGAGAGAAGCTGTGTGTGTGTGAGAGAGAAAGAGAAGCTGTGAGTGAGAGAGAGAGAGAAAGATAAGCTGTAAGTGAGAGAGAGAGAGATGCTGTGAGTAAGTGAGAGAGTGAGAAGATGTGAGTGTGTGAGAGAGAGAGAAGCTGGGAGTGAGTAAGAGAGAGAGAGAAGCTGTGACTTAGAGAGAGAGAAAGAAAGAAAGAGAAGCTGTGAGTGAGAGAGAGTGAGAGAGAGAGAAGCTGTGAGTGAGAGAGAGAGAAGCTGTGAGTGAGAGAGAGAGAGAAAGAGAAGCTGTGAGTGAGAGAGAAAGAGAAGCTGTGTCTGAGAGAGAGAGAAAGAGAAGCTGAGAGTGAGAGAGAGAGAGAGAAAGAGAAGCTGTGAGTGAGTGAGAGAGAGAGTGAGAAGCTGTGAGTGAGAGAGAATGAGAAGCTGGGAGTAAGAGAGAGAGAGAAGCTGTGAATGAGAGAGAGAGAGAAAGAAAGAGAAGCTGTGAGTGAGAGAGAGAGAGAAAGAGAAGCTGTAAGTGAGAGAGAGTGAGAGAGAGAGAAGCTGTGAGTGAGTGAGAGAGAGAGAATGAGAAGCTGTGAGTGAGAGAGAGAGAGAGAAGCTGTGAGTGAGAGAGAGAGAGAGAAGCTGTGAGTGAGAGAGAGAGAGAAGCTGTGAGTGAGAGAGAGAGAGAGAGAATCAGGGAGTAAGAGAGAGAGAAGCTGTGAGTGAGAGAGAGAGAGAAATAGAAGGTGTAAGTGAGAGAGAGAAAGAGAGGGTGTGAGTGAGAGAGAGAAGCTGTTAGTGAGAGAGAGAGAAGCTGTGAGTGAAAGAGAGAGAGAAAGAGAAGCTGTGTGTGTGATAGAGAAAGAGAAAGAGAAGCTGAGAGTGAGAGAGAGAGAAAGAGAAGCTGTAAGTGAGAGAGAGAGAGAAGCTGTGTGTGAGAGAGAAAGAGAAGCTGTGAGTGAGAGAGAGAGAGAAAGAGAAGCTGTGAGTGAGAGAGAGAGAAAGAGATGCTGTGAGTGAGTGAGAGAGAGAGTGGGAAGCTGTGAGGGAGAGAGAGAGAGAGAAGCTGTGAGTGAGTAAGAGAGAGAGAGAGAAGCTGTGAGTGAGTGAGAGTGAGAGTGAGAAGCTGTGAGTGAGAGAGAGAGAGAAGCTGTGAATGAGAGAGGGAGAGAAAGAAAGAGAAGCTGTGAGTGAGAGAGAGAGAGAAAGAGAAGCTGTAAGTGAGAGAGAGTGAGAGAGAGAAAAGCTGTGAGTGAGTGAGAGAGAGAGGATGAGAAGCTGTGTGAGAGAGAGAGAGAAAGAGAAGCTGTGAGTGAGAGAGAGAGAGAAAGAGAAGCTGTGAGTGAGAGAAAGAGAGAGAAGCTGTGAGGGAGAGAGAGAGAGAATCAGGGAGTAAGAGAGAGAGAAGCTGTGAGTGACAGAGAAAGAGAAGCTGTGTGTGTGTGAGAGAGAGAAAGAGAAGCTGAGAGTGAGAGAGAGAGAGAAAGAGAAGCTGTAAGTGAGAGAGAGAGAGAAGCTGTGTGTGTGTGAGAGAGAAAGAGAAGCTGTGTGAGAGAGAGAGAGAGAGAGAAGCTGTAAGTGAGAGAAAGAGAAAGAGATGCTGTGAATAAGTGAGAGAGTGAGAAGATGTGAGTGAGAGAGAGAGAGAGAAGCTTGGAGTGAGTAAGAGAGAGAGAGAAGCTGTGAGTGAGAGAGAGAGAAAGAAAGAAAGAGAAGTTGTGAGTGAAAGAGAGTGAGAGAGAAGCTGTGAGTGAGAGAAAGAGAAGCTGTGAGTGAGTGAGAGAGAGAGAGAAGCTGTGAGTGAGAGAAAGAGAAGCTGGGAGTGAGAGAGAGAGAGAAAGAGAAGCTGAGAGTGAGAGAGAGAGAAGCTGTGAATGAGAGAGAGAGAAAGAGAAGCTGTGTGTGTGTGAGAGAGAAGCTGTGAGTGAGAGAGAGAAAAAGAGAAGTGAGAGAGAGAGAGAGAAAGAGAAGCTGTGAGTGAGAGAGAGAGAAAGAGATGCTGTGAGTGAGTGAGAGAGTGGGAAGCTGTGAGTGAGAGAGAGAGAGAAGCTGTGAGTGAGTAAAAGAGAGAGAGAAGCTGTGAGTGAGTGAGAGAGTGAGAAGCTGTGAGTGAGAGAGAGAGAGAAGCTGGGAGTGAGTAAGAGAGAGAG
Organism: Bradypodion pumilum; assembly: GCA_035047305.1. Taxonomy (NCBI): domain Eukaryota; kingdom Metazoa; phylum Chordata; class Lepidosauria; order Squamata; family Chamaeleonidae; genus Bradypodion; species Bradypodion pumilum. The sequence continues at coordinate 225,904,995 of JAWDJD010000002.1, read as the reverse complement.
AAGCTGTGAATGAGAGAGAGAGAAACAGAAGCTGAGAGTGAGAGAGAGAGAGAAAAAGAAGCTGTAAGTGAGAGACAGAGAGAGAAGCTGTGTGTGTGAGAGAGAGAAAGAGAAGCTGTGAGTGAGAGAGAGAGAGAGAAAGAGAAGCTGTGAGTGAGAGAGAGAGAAAGAGATGCTGTGAGTGAGTGAGTGAGAGAGTGAGAAGCTGTGAGTGAGAGAGAGAGAGGAGCTGGGAGTGAGTAAGAGAGAGAGAAGCTGTGAGTAAGAGAGAGAGAAAGAAAGAAAGAGAAGCTGTGAGTGAGAGAGAGTGAGAGAGAGAGAAGCTGTGAGTGAGTGAGAGAGAGAGAGAGAAGCTGTGAGAGTGAGAGATAGAGAGAAGCTGTGATTGAGGGAGAGAGAGAAAGAGAAGCTGAGAGTGAGAGAGAGAGAGAAAGAAAGACAAGCTGTGAGTGAGAGAGAGAGAAAGAGAAGCTGTGAATGAGAGAGAGAGAAAGAGAAACTGTGTGAGAGAGAGAAGCTGTGAGTGAGAGAGTGAGAGAAAGAGAAGCTGTGTGTGAGAGAGAGAGAAAGAGAAGCTGTGAGTGAGAGAGAGAGAGAGCAAGAGAAGCTGTGAGTGAGAGAGAGAGAAAGAGAAGCTGTGTGTGTGTGAGAGAGAGAAAGAGAAGCTGTGAGTGAGTGAGAGAGAAAGAGAAGCTGTGTGTGTGTGAGAGAGAGAATCTGAGAGTAAGAGAGAGTGAAAATGAGAAGGTGTGAGTGAGAGAGAGAGAGACAAAGAGAAGCTGTGTGTGTGAGAGAGAGAACGAGAAGCTGTGAGTGAGAGAGAGAGAAAGAGAAGCTGTGAGTGAGAGAGAGAGAGAAAGAGAAGCTGTGAGTGAGAGAGAGGGAGAGAAGGTGTGAGTGTGTGAGAGAGAGAAAATCAGGGAGTGAGTAAGAGAGAGAGAGGGAAGCTGTGAGTGAGAGAGAGAGAGAAATAGAAGCTGTAAGTGAGAGAGAGAGAAAGAGAAACTGTGAGTGAAAGAGAGAGAGAGAAGCTGTGAGTGAGAGAGAGAGAGAAAGAGAAGCTGAGAGTGAGTGACTGAGAGAAAGAGATGCTGTAAGGGAGAGAGAGAGGAGCTGTGTGTGTGAAAGAGAGAAAGAAAAGCTGTGAGTGAGAGATAGAGAAAGAGAAGCTGTGAGTGTGAGAGAGAGAGAGTGAGAAGCTGTGTGTGTCTGAGAGAGAGAAGCTGTGAGTGAGAGAGAGAGAAAGAGAACCTGTGAGTGAGAGAGAGAGAAAGAGATGCTGTGAGTGAGTGAATGAGAGAGTGGGAAGCTGTGAGAGAGTGAGAGAGAGAGAAGCTGTGAGTGAGTAAGAGAGAGAGAGAAGCTGTGAGTGAGTGAGAGAGAGAGTGAGAAGCTGTGAGTGAGTGAGAGAGAGAAGCTGGGAGTGAGTAAGAGAGAGAGAAGCTGTGAATGAGAGAGAGAGAGAAAGTAAGAGAAGCTGTGAGTGAGAGAGAGAGAGATGCTGTGAGTGAGGGAGAGAGAGAAAGAGAAGCTGTGAGTGAGAGAGAGAGAGAAAGAGAAGCTGTGAATGAGAGAGAGAGAAAGAGAAGCTGTGAGTGAGAGAGAGAGAGAAAGCGAAGCTGTGAGTGAGAGACAGAGAGAAAGAGAAGCTGTGAGTGAGAGAGAGAGAAAGAGAAGCTGTGAGTGAGAGAGAGAGAAAGAGAAGCTGTGAATGAGAGAGAGAGAAAGAGAAGCTGTGTGAGAGAGAGAGAGAAAGAGAAGCTGTGAGTGACAGAGAGAGAGAGAAATAGAAGCTGTGAGTGAGAGAAAGAGAAGCTGTGAGTGAGAGAGAGAGACAGAGAAGCTGTGAATGAGAGAGAGAAAGAGAACCTGTGTGTGAGAGAGAGAGAAGATGTGAGTGAGAGAGTGAGAGAAAGAGAAGCTGTGAGTGAGAGAGAGAGAAAGAGAAGCTGTGTGAGAGAGAGAGAGCAAGAGAAGCTGTGAGTGAGAGAGAGAGAGAAAGAGAAGCTGTGTGTGTGTTAGAGAGAGAAAGAGAAGCTGTGAGTGAGTGAGAGAGAAAGAGAAGCTGTGTGTGTGTGTGAGAGAGAAGCTGAGAGTGAGAGAGAGAGAATGAGAAGGTGTGAGTGAGAGAGAGAGACAAAGAGAAGCTGTGTGTGTGTGAGAGAGAGTGAGAAGTTGTGACTGAGAGAGAGAAAGAGAAGCTGTGAGTTAGAGAGAGAGAGAAAGAGAAGCTGTGAGTGAGAGAGAGGGAGAGAAGCTGTGAGTGTGTGTGAGAGAGAAAATCAAGGAGTGATTAAGAGAGAGAGAGGGAAGCTGTGAGTGAGAGAGAGAGAGAAATAGAAGCTGTAAGTGTGAGAGAGAGAAAGAGAAACTGTGAGTGTAAGAGAGAGAGAAGCTGTGAGTGAGAGAGAGAAAGAGAAGCTGTGAGTGAGAGCGAGAGAGAAAGAGAAGCTGTGTGAGTGAGAGAGAGAGAGAAAGAGAAACTGAGAGTGAGAGAGATAGAGAAGGAGATGCTGTAAGGGAGAGAGAGAGAAGTTGTGTGTGTGATAGAGATAAAGAGAAGCTGTGAGTGAGAGAGAGAGAGAAAGAGAAGCTGTAAGTGTGTGAGAGAGAAAGAGAAACTGTGAGTGTAAGAGAGAGAGAGAAGCTGTGAGTGAGAGAGAGAGAAAGAGAAGCTGTGAGTGAGAGCGAGAGAGAAAGAGAAGCTGTGTGAGTGAGAGAGAGAGAGAAAGAGAAGCTGAGAGTGAGAGAGATAGAGAAAGAGATGCTGTAAGGGAGAGAGAGAAGCTGTGTGTGTGATAGAGATAAAGAGAAGCTGTGAGTGAGAGAGAGAGAGAAAGAGAAGCTGTGAGTGACAGAGAGAGAGAGTGAGAAGCTGTGTGTGTGTGAGAGAGAGAAGCTGGGAGTGAGTAAGAGAGAGAGAGAGAAGCTGTGAGAGAGAGAGAAGCTGTGAGTGAGAGGGAGAGAGAGAAGCTGTGAGTGAGAGAGAGTGAGAGAGAGAGAAGATGTGAGTGAGTGAGAGAGAGAAGCTGTGTGTGTGAGAGAGAGAAAGAGAAGCTGTAAGTGAGAGAGAGTGAGAAAGAGAGAAGCTGTGAGTGAGAGAGAGAGAGAAAGAGAAGCTGTGAGTGAGTGAGAGAGAGAGAAGCTGAGAGTGAGAGAGAGAGAATGAGAAGGTGTGAGTGAGAGAGAGAGAGAGAAAGAGAAGCTGTGAGTGAGAGAGAGAGAGAAAGAGAAGCTGTGTGTGTGAGAGAGAGAACGAGAAGCTGTGAGTGAGAGAGAGAAAGAAAGAGAAGCTGTGATTGAGTGAGAGAGAGAGTGAGAACCAGTGAGTGAGAGAGTGAGAAGATGTGAGTGAGTGAGAGAGAGAGAACCTGGGAGTGAGTAAGAGAGAGAGAGAAGCTGTGAGTGAGAGAGAGAGAAAGAAAGAAAGAGAAGCTGTGAGTGAGAGAGAGTGAGAGAGAGAGAAGCTGTGAGTGAGTGAGAGAGAGAGAAGCTGTGAGTGAGAGATGGAGAGAAGCTGTTAGTGAGAGAGAGAGAAGCTGTGAGTGACAGAGAAAGAGAAGCTGTGTGTGTGTGAGAGAGAGAAAGAGAAGCTGAGAGTGAGAGAGAGAGAGAGAAGCTGTAAGTGAGAGAGAGAGAGAGAGAAGCTGTGTGTGTGAGAGAGAGAAAGAGAAGCTGTGAGTGTGTGTGAGAGAGAAAGAGAAGCTGTAAGTGAGAGAGAGAGAAAGAGATGCTGTGAGTGAGAGAGTGAGAAGATGTGAGTGAGTGAGAGAGAGAGAAGCTGGGAGTGAGTAAGAGAGAGAGAAGCTGTGAGTGAGAGAGAGAGAAAGAAAGAAAGAGAAGCTGTGAGTGAGAGAGAGTGTGAGAGAGAGAAGCTGTGAGTGAGTGAGAGAGAGAGAAGCTGTGAGTGAGAGAGAGAGAGAAAGAACTGTGAGTTAGAGAGAGAGAGAAAGAGAAGGTGTGAGTGAGAGAGAGAGAAAGAGAAGCTGTGTGTGAGAGAGAGAAAGAAAGAGAAGCTGTGAGTGAGTGAGAGAGAGAGTGAGAACCTGTGAGTGAGAGAGTGAGAGAAGCTGGGAGTGAGTAAGAGAGAGAGAGGGAAGCTGTGAGTGAGAGAAAGAGAGAAATAGAAGCTGTAAGTGAGAGAGAGAGAAAGAGAAACTGTGAGTGAAAGAGAGAGAGAGAAGCTGTGAGTTAGAGAGAGAGAGAAAGAAAGAGAAGCTGTGAGTGAGAGTGAGAGAGAAAGAGAAGCTGAGAGTGAGAGAGAGAGAAAGAGATGCTGTAAAAGAGAGAGAGAGAGAGAATCAGGGAGTAAGAGAGAGAAAAGCTGTGAGTGTGAGAGAGAGAGAAATGGAAGGTGTAAGTGAGAGAGAGTAAGAGAGGCTGTGAGTGAGAGAGGGAGAGAGAAGCTGTTAGTGAGAGAGAGAGAAGTTGTGAGTGAAAGAGAGAGAGAAAGAGAAGCTGTGTGTGTGATAGAGAGAGAGAAAGAGAAGCTGAGAGTGAGAGAGAGAGAGAAAGAGAAGCTGTGAGAGAGAGAGAAGCTGTGTGTGAGAGAGAGAAAGAGAAGCTGTGAGTGAGTGAGAGAGAGAGAAAGAGAAGCTGTGAGTGAGTGAGAGAGAAAGAGATGCTGTGAGTGAGTGAGTGAGAGAGTGGGAAGCTGTGAGTGTGTGTGAGAGAGAGAAGCTGTGAGTGAGTAAGAGAGAGAGAGAGAAGCTGTGAGTGAGTGAGAGAGAGAGCGAGAGGCTGTGAGTGAGAGAGAGAGAAGCTGGGAGTGAGAGAGAGAAGCTGTGAATGAGAGAGAGAGAAAGAGAAGCTGAGAGGGAGAGTGTGTGAGAGAGAAGCTGTGAGTGAGTGAGAGAGAAGATGAGAAGCTGTGTGTGTGAGAGAGAAAGAGAAGCTGTGAGAGAGAAAGATAGAAAGAGAAGCTGTGAGTGAGAGAAAGAGAGAGAAGCTGTGAGTGAGAGAGAGAGAGAGAGAGAGAATCAGGGAGTAAGAGAGAGAGAAGCTGTGAGTGAGAGGGAGAGAGAAAGAGAAGCTGTAAGTGAGAGAGAGTGAGAGAGAGAAAAGCTGTGAGTGAGTGAGAGAGAGAGGATGAGAAGCTGTGTGAGAGAGAGAGAGAAAGAGAAGCTGTGAGTGAGAGAGAGAGAAAGAGAAGCTGTGAGTGAGAGAAAGAGAGAGAAGCTGTGAGGGAGAGAGAGAGAGAGAATCAGGGAGTAAGAGAGAGAGAAGCTGTGAGTGACAGAGAAAGAGAAGCTGTGTGTGTGTGTGAGAGAGAAAGAGAAGCTGAGAGTGAGAGAGAGAGAGAAAGAGAAGCTGTAAGTGAGAGAGAGAGAGAAGCTGTGTGTGTGTGAGAGAGAAAGAGAAGCTGTGTGAGAGAGAGAGAGAGAGAGAAGCTGTAAGTGAGAGAAAGAGAAAGAGATGCTGTGAATAAGTGAGAGAGTGAGAAGATGTGAGTGAGAGAGAGAGAGAGAAGCTTGGAGTGAGTAAGAGAGAGAGAGAAGCTGTGAGTGAGAGAGAGAGAAAGAAAGAAAGAGAAGTTGTGAGTGAAAGAGAGTGAGAGAGAAGCTGTGAGTGAGAGAAAGAGAAGCTGTGAGTGAGTGAGAGAGAGAGAGAAGCTGTGAGTGAGAGAAAGAGAAGCTGGGAGTGAGAGAGAGAGAGAAAGAGAAGCTGAGAGTGAGAGAGAGAGAAGCTGTGAATGAGAGAGAGAGAAAGAGAAGCTGTGTGTGTGTGAGAGAGAAGCTGTGAGTGAGAGAGAGAAAAAGAGAAGTGAGAGAGAGAGAGAGAAAGAGAAGCTGTGAGTGAGAGAGAGAGAAAGAGATGCTGTGAGTGAGTGAGAGAGTGGGAAGCTGTGAGTGAGAGAGAGAGAGAAGCTGTGAGTGAGTAAAAGAGAGAGAGAAGCTGTGAGTGAGTGAGAGAGTGAGAAGCTGTGAGTGAGAGAGAGAGAGAAGCTGGGAGTGAGTAAGAGAGAGAGAAGCTGTGAATGAGAGAGAGAGAAACAGAAGCTGAGAGTGAGAGAGAGAGAGAAAAAGAAGCTGTAAGTGAGAGACAGAGAGAGAAGCTGTGTGTGTGAGAGAGAGAAAGAGAAGCTGTGAGTGAGAGAGAGAGAGAGAAAGAGAAGCTGTGAGTGAGAGAGAGAGAAAGAGATGCTGTGAGTGAGTGAGTGAGAGAGTGAGAAGCTGTGAGTGAGAGAGAGAGAGGAGCTGGGAGTGAGTAAGAGAGAGAGAAGCTGTGAGTAAGAGAGAGAGAAAGAAAGAAAGAGAAGCTGTGAGTGAGAGAGAGTGAGAGAGAGAGAAGCTGTGAGTGAGTGAGAGAGAGAGAGAGAAGCTGTGAGAGTGAGAGATAGAGAGAAGCTGTGATTGAGGGAGAGAGAGAAAGAGAAGCTGAGAGTGAGAGAGAGAGAGAAAGAAAGACAAGCTGTGAGTGAGAGAGAGAGAAAGAGAAGCTGTGAATGAGAGAGAGGGAAAGAGAAACTGTGTGTGAGAGAGAGAAAGAGAAGCTGTGAGTGACAGAGAGTGAGAGAAAGAGAAGCTGTGTGTGAGAGAAAGAGAAGCTGTGAGTGAGAGAGAGAAAGAGAAGCTGTGAATGAGAGAGAGAGAAAGAGAAGCTGTGTGAGAGAGAGAAGCTGTGAGTGAGAGAGTGAGAGAAAGAGAAGCTGTGTGTGAGAGAGAGAGAAAGAGAAGCTGTGAGTGAGAGAGAGAGAGAGCAAGAGAAGCTGTGAGTGAGAGAGAGAGAAAGAGAAGCTGTGTGTGTGAGAGAGAGAGAAAGAGAAGCTGTGAGTGAGTGAGAGAGAAAGAGAAGCTGTGTGTGTGTGAGAGAGAGAATCTGAGAGTAAGAGAGAGTGAAAATGAGAAGGTGTGAGTGAGAGAGAGAGAGACAAAGAGAAGCTGTGTGTGTGAGAGAGAGAACGAGAAGCTGTGAGTGAGAGAGAGAGAAAGAGAAGCTGTGAGTGAGAGAGAGAGAGAAAGAGAAGCTGTGAGTGAGAGAGAGGGAGAGAAGGTGTGAGTGTGTGAGAGAGAGAAAATCAGGGAGTGAGTAAGAGAGAGAGAGGGAAGCTGTGAGTGAGAGAGAGAGAGAAATAGAAGCTGTAAGTGAGAGAGAGAGAAAGAGAAACTGTGAGTGAAAGAGAGAGAGAGAAGCTGTGAGTGAGAGAGAGAGAGAAAGAGAAGCTGAGAGTGAGTGACTGAGAGAAAGAGATGCTGTAAGGGAGAGAGAGAGAAGCTGTGTGTGTGAAAGAGAGAAAGAAAAGCTGTGAGTGAGAGATAGAGAAAGAGAAGCTGTGAGTGTGAGAGAGAGAGAGTGAGAAGCTGTGTGTGTCTGAGAGAGAGAAGCTGTGAGTGAGAGAGAGAGAAAGAGAACCTGTGAGTGAGAGAGAGAGAAAGAGATGCTGTGAGTGAGTGAATGAGAGAGTGGGAAGCTGTGAGAGAGTGAGAGAGAGAGAAGCTGTGAGTGAGTAAGAGAGAGAGAGAAGCTGTGAGTGAGTGAGAGAGAGAGTGAGAAGCTGTGAGTGAGTGAGAGAGAGAAGCTGGGAGTGAGTAAGAGAGAGAGAAGCTGTGAATGAGAGAGAGAGAGAAAGTAAGAGAAGCTGTGAGTGAGAGAGAGAGAGATGCTGTGAGTGAGGGAGAGAGAGAAAGAGAAGCTGTGAGTGAGAGAGAGAGAGAAAGAGAAGCTGTGAATGAGAGAGAGAGAAAGAGAAGCTGTGAGTGAGAGAGAGAGAGAAAGCGAAGCTGTGAGTGAGAGACAGAGAGAAAGAGAAGCTGTGAGTGAGAGAGAGAGAAAGAGAAGCTGTGAGTGAGAGAGAGAGAAAGAGAAGCTGTGAATGAGAGAGAGAGAAAGAGAAGCTGTGTGAGAGAGAGAGAGAAAGAGAAGCTGTGAGTGACAGAGAGAGAGAGAAATAGAAGCTGTGAGTGAGAGAAAGAGAAGCTGTGAGTGAGAGAGAGAGACAGAGAAGCTGTGAATGAGAGAGAGAAAGAGAACCTGTGTGTGAGAGAGAGAGAAGATGTGAGTGAGAGAGTGAGAGAAAGAGAAGCTGTGAGTGAGAGAGAGAGAAAGAGAAGCTGTGTGAGAGAGAGAGAGCAAGAGAAGCTGTGAGTGAGAGAGAGAGAGAAAGAGAAGCTGTGTGTGTGTTAGAGAGAGAAAGAGAAGCTGTGAGTGAGTGAGAGAGAAAGAGAAGCTGTGTGTGTGTGTGAGAGAGAAGCTGAGAGTGAGAGAGAGAGAATGAGAAGGTGTGAGTGAGAGAGAGAGACAAAGAGAAGCTGTGTGTGTGTGAGAGAGAGTGAGAAGTTGTGACTGAGAGAGAGAAAGAGAAGCTGTGAGTTAGAGAGAGAGAGAAAGAGAAGCTGTGAGTGAGAGAGAGGGAGAGAAGCTGTGAGTGTGTGTGAGAGAGAAAATCAGGGAGTGATTAAGAGAGAGAGAGGGAAGCTGTGAGTGAGAGAGAGAGAGAAATAGAAGCTGTAAGTGTGAGAGAGAGAAAGAGAAACTGTGAGTGTAAGAGAGAGAGAAGCTGTGAGTGAGAGAGAGAAAGAGAAGCTGTGAGTGAGAGCGAGAGAGAAAGAGAAGCTGTGTGAGTGAGAGAGAGAGAGAAAGAGAAACTGAGAGTGAGAGAGATAGAGAAGGAGATGCTGTAAGGGAGAGAGAGAGAAGTTGTGTGTGTGATAGAGATAAAGAGAAGCTGTGAGTGAGAGAGAGAGAGAAAGAGAAGCTGTAAGTGTGTGAGAGAGAAAGAGAAACTGTGAGTGTAAGAGAGAGAGAGAAGCTGTGAGTGAGAGAGAGAGAAAGAGAAGCTGTGAGTGAGAGCGAGAGAGAAAGAGAAGCTGTGTGAGTGAGAGAGAGAGAGAAAGAGAAGCTGAGAGTGAGAGAGATAGAGAAAGAGATGCTGTAAGGGAGAGAGAGAAGCTGTGTGTGTGATAGAGATAAAGAGAAGCTGTGAGTGAGAGAGAGAGAGAGAAAGAGAAGCTGTGAGTGACAGAGAGAGAGAGTGAGAAGCTGTGTGTGTGTGAGAGAGAGAAGCTGGGAGTGAGTAAGAGAGAGAGAGAGAAGCTGTGAGAGAGAGAGAAGCTGTGAGTGAGAGGGAGAGAGAGAAGCTGTGAGTGAGAGAGAGTGAGAGAGAGAGAAGATGTGAGTGAGTGAGAGAGAGAAGCTGTGTGTGTGAGAGAGAGAAAGAGAAGCTGTAAGTGAGAGAGAGTGAGAAAGAGAGAAGCTGTGAGTGAGAGAGAGAGAGAAAGAGAAGCTGTGAGTGAGTGAGAGAGAGAGAAGCTGAGAGTGAGAGAGAGAGAATGAGAAGGTGTGAGTGAGAGAGAGAGAGAGAAAGAGAAGCTGTGAGTGAGAGAGAGAGAGAAAGAGAAGCTGTGTGTGTGAGAGAGAGAACGAGAAGCTGTGAGTGAGAGAGAGAAAGAAAGAGAAGCTGTGATTGAGTGAGAGAGAGAGTGAGAACCAGTGAGTGAGAGAGTGAGAAGATGTGAGTGAGTGAGAGAGAGAGAAGCTGGGAGTGAGTAAGAGAGAGAGAGAAGCTGTGAGTGAGAGAGAGAGAAAGAAAGAAAGAGAAGCTGTGAGTGAGAGAGAGTGAGAGAGAGAGAAGCTGTGAGTGAGTGAGAGAGAGAGAAGCTGTGAGTGAGAGATGGAGAGAAGCTGTTAGTGAGAGAGAGAGAAGCTGTGAGTGACAGAGAAAGAGAAGCTGTGTGTGTGTGAGAGAGAGAAAGAGAAGCTGAGAGTGAGAGAGAGAGAGAGAAGCTGTAAGTGAGAGAGAGAGAGAGAGAAGCTGTGTGTGTGTGAGAGAGAAAGAGAAGCTGTGAGTGTGTGTGAGAGAGAAAGAGAAGCTGTAAGTGAGAGAGAGAGAAAGAGATGCTGTGAGTGAGAGAGTGAGAAGATGTGAGTGAGTGAGAGAGAGAGAAGCTGGGAGTGAGTAAGAGAGAGAGAAGCTGTGAGTGAGAGAGAGAGAAAGAAAGAAAGAGAAGCTGTGAGTGAGAGAGAGTGTGAGAGAGAGAAGCTGTGAGTGAGTGAGAGAGAGAGAAGCTGTGAGTGAGAGAGAGAGAGAAAGAACTGTGAGTTAGAGAGAGAGAGAAAGAGAAGGTGTGAGTGAGAGAGAGAGAAAGAGAAGCTGTGTGTGAGAGAGAGAAAGAAAGAGAAGCTGTGAGTGAGTGAGAGAGAGAGTGAGAACCTGTGAGTGAGAGAGTGAGAGAAGCTGGGAGTGAGTAAGAGAGAGAGAGGGAAGCTGTGAGTGAGAGAAAGAGAGAAATAGAAGCTGTAAGTGAGAGAGAGAGAAAGAGAAACTGTGAGTGAAAGAGAGAGAGAGAAGCTGTGAGTTAGAGAGAGAGAGAAAGAAAGAGAAGCTGTGAGTGAGAGTGAGAGAGAAAGAGAAGCTGAGAGTGAGAGAGAGAGAAAGAGATGCTGTAAAAGAGAGAGAGAGAGAGAGAATCAGGGAGTAAGAGAGAGAAAAGCTGTGAGTGTGAGAGAGAGAGAAATGGAAGGTGTAAGTGAGAGAGAGTAAGAGAGGCTGTGAGTGAGAGAGGGAGAGAGAAGCTGTTAGTGAGAGAGAGAGAAGTTGTGAGTGAAAGAGAGAGAGAAAGAGAAGCTGTGTGTGTGATAGAGAGAGAGAAAGAGAAGCTGAGAGTGAGAGAGAGAGAGAAAGAGAAGCTGTGAGAGAGAGAGAAGCTGTGTGTGAGAGAGAGAAAGAGAAGCTGTGAGTGAGTGAGAGAGAGAGAAAGAGAAGCTGTGAGTGAGTGAGAGAGAAAGAGATGCTGTGAGTGAGTGAGTGAGAGAGTGGGAAGCTGTGAGTGTGTGAGAGAGAGAGAAGCTGTGAGTGAGTAAGAGAGAGAGAGAGAAGCTGTGAGTGAGTGAGAGAGAGAGCGAGAGGCTGTGAGTGAGAGAGAGAGAAGCTGGGAGTGAGAGAGAGAAGCTGTGAATGAGAGAGAGAGAAAGAGAAGCTGAGAGGGAGAGTGTGTGAGAGAGAAGCTGTGAGTGAGTGAGAGAGAAGATGAGAAGCTGTGTGTGTGAGAGAGAAAGAGAAGCTGTGAGAGAGAAAGATAGAAAGAGAAGCTGTGAGTGAGAGAAAGAGAGAGAAGCTGTGAGTGAGAGAGAGAGAGAGAGAGAGAATCAGGGAGTAAGAGAGAGAGAAGCTGTGAGTGAGAGGGAGAGAGAAATAGAAGGTGTAAGTGAGAGATAGAAAGAGAAGCTGTGAGTGAGAGATGGAGAGAAGCTGTTAGTGAGAGAGAGAGAAGCTGTGAGTGACAGAGAAAGAGAAGCTGTGTGTGTGAGAGAGAGAGAAAGAGAAGCTGAGAGTGAGAGAGAGAGAGAGAAGCTGAAAGTGAGAGAGAGAGAGAAGCTGTGTGTGTGAGAGAGAGAAAGAGAAGCTGAGAGTGAGAGAGAGAGAGAGAAGCTGTAAGTGAGAGAGAGAGAGAGAAGCTGTGTGTGTGTGAGAGAGAAAGAGAAGCTGTGAGTGTGTGTGAGAGAGAAAGAGAAGCTGTAAGTGAGAGAGAGAGAGAGAAAGAGATGCTGTGAGTGAGAGAGTGAGAAGATGTGAGTGAGTGAGAGAGAGAGAAGCTGGGAGTGAGTAAGAGAGAGAGAAGCTGTGAGTGAGAGAGAGAGAAAGAAAGAAAGAGAAGCTGTGAGTGAGAGAGAGTGAGAGAGAGAGAAGCTGTGAGTGAGTGAGAGAGAGAGAAGCTGTGAGTGAGAGAGAGAGAGAAAGAACTGTGAGTTAGAGAGAGAGAGAAAGAGAAGGTGTGAGTGTGAGAGAGAGAAAGAGAAGCTGTGTGTGAGAGAGAGAGAGAAAGAAAGAGAAGCTGTGAGTGAGAGAGAGAGAAAGAGAAGCTGTGAATGAGAGAGAGAAAGAGAAGCTGTGAGAGAGAGATAGAGAAAGAGAAGCTGTGAGTGAGAGAAAGAGAAGCTGTGAGTGAGAAAGAGTGAGAAAGAGAAGCTGTGAGTGAGAGAGAGAGAGAAAGAGAAGCTGTGAATGAGAGTGAGAGAAAGAGAAGCTGTGACAGAGAGAGTGGCTGTGAGTGAGAGAGAGAGAGAAAGAGACGGTGTGAGTGAGAGTTAGAGAAATAGGTGTAAGTGAGTGAGAGAGAGAAAGAGAAGCTGTGAGTGAGAGAGAGAGAGAAAGAGAAGCTGTGAATGAGAGTGAGAGAAAGAGAAGCTGTGACAGAGAGAGTGGCTGTGAGTGAGAGAGAGAGAGAAAGAGACGGTGTGAGTGAGAGTTAGAGAAATAGGTGTAAGTGAGTGAGAGAGAGAAAGAGAAGCTGTCAGTGAGAGAGAGAGAGAGAGAGAAGCTGTTAGTAAGAGAGAGAAGCTGTGAGTGACAGAGAGAGAGAAAGAGAAGCTGTGTGTGTGATAGAGAGAGAGAAAGAGAAGCTGAGCATGAGAGAGAGAGAGAAAGAGAAGCTGTAAGTGAGAGAGAGAGAGAAGCTGTGTATGAGAGAGAGAGAGAAAGAGAAGCTGTGAGTGAGAGAGAGAGAGAACGAGAAGCTGTGAGTGAGAGAGAGAGAAAGAGATGCTGTGAGTGAGTGAGTGAGAGAGTGAGAAGCTGTGAGTGAGAGAGAGAGAGAGGAGCTGGGAGTGAGTAAGAGAGAGAGAAGCTGTGAGTGAGAGAGAGAGAGAGAAGCTGTGAGTGAGGGAGAGAGAGCAAGAGAAGCTGTGAGTGAGAGAGAGAGAAAGAGAAGCTGTGAATGAGAGAGAGAGAAAAAGAAGCTGTGAGGGAGAGAGAGAGAGAAAGAGAAGCTGTGAGTGAGAGAGAGAGAGAGAGAAAGAAAGAGAAGCTGTGAGTGAGAGAGAGAGAGAAAGAGAAGCTGTGAATGAGAGAGAGAGAAAGAGAAGCTGTGTGTGAGAGAGAGAGAATGAGAAGCTGTGAGTGACAGAGAGAGAGAAAGAGAAGCTGTGAGTGAGAGAAAGAGAAGCTGTGAGTGAGAGAGAGAGAGAAAGAGAAGCTGTGAATGAGAGAGAGAGAAAGAGAAGCTGTGTGTGTGAGAGAGAGAGAAGCTGTGAGTGAGAGAGTGAGAGAAAGAGAAGCTGTGAGTGAGAGAGAGAAAGAGAAGCTGTGAGTGAGAGAGAGAGAGCAAGAGAATCTGTGAGTGAGAGAGAGAGAAAGAGAAGCTGTGTGTGTGTGTGAGAGAGAAAGAGAAGCTGTGAATGAGTGAGAGAGAAAGAGAAGCTGTGTGTGTGAGAGAGAGAGAAGCTGAGAGTGAGAGAGAGAGTATGAGAAGGTGTGAGTTAGAGAGAGAGACAAAGAGAAGCTGTGTGTGTGAGAGAGAGAACGAGAAGCTGTGAGTGAGAGAGAGAAGAAAGAGAAGCTGTGAGTGAGAGAGAGGGAGAGAAGCTGTGAGTGTGTGAGAGAGAGAAAATCAGGGAGTGTGTAAGAGAGAGAGAGGGAAGCTGTGAGTGAGAGAGAGAGAGAAATAGAAGCTGTAATTGAGAGAGAGAGAAAGAGAAACTGTGAGTGAAAGAGAGAGAGAGAAGCTGTAAGTGAGAGAGAGAGAGAGAGAAGCTGTGTGTGTGTGAGAGAGAAAGAGAAGCTGTGAGTGAGAGAGAGAGAGAAAGATAAGCTGTAAGTGAGAGAGAGAAAGAGATGCTGTGAGTAAGTGAGAGAGTGAGAAGATGTGAGTGTGTGAGAGAGAGACAAGCTGGGAGTGAGTAAGAGAGAGAGAGAAGCTGTGACTGAGAGAGAGAGAGAGAAAGAAAGAGAAGCTGTGAGTGAGAGAGAGTGAGAGAGAGAGAAGCTGTGAGTGAGTGAGAGAGAGAGAGAAGCTGTGAGTGAGAGAGAGAGAGAAAGAGCTGTGAGTGAGAGAGAGAGAGAAAGAGAAGGTGTGAGTGAGAGAGAGAGAAAGAGAAGCTGTGAGTGAGAGAGAGAGAAAGAAAGAGAAGCTGTGCGTGAGAGAGAGAGAAAGAGAAGCTGTGAATGAGAGAGAGAGAAAGAGAAGCTGAGCGTGAGAGAGAGAGAGAAAGAGAAGCTGTAAGTGAGAGAGAGAGAAGCTGTGTGTGTGTGAGAGAGAGAAAGAGAAGCTGTGAGTGAGAGAGAGAGAGAAAGAGAAGCTGTGAGTGAGAGAGAGAGAAAGAGATGCTGTGAGTGAGTGAGTGAGAGAGTGAGAAGCTGTGAGTGAGAGAGAGAGAGGAGCTGGGAGTGAGTAAGAGAGAGAGAAGCTGTGAGTGAGAGAGAGAGAGAGAAGCTGTGAGTGAGGGAGAGAGAGAAAGAGAAGCTGTGAGTGAGAGAGAGAGAAAGAAAGAGAAGCTGTGAATGAGAGTGAGAGAAAAAGAAGCTGTGAGGGAGAGAGAGAGAGAAAGAGAAGCTGTGAGTGAGAGACAGAGAGAAAGAGAAGCTGTGAGTGAGAGAGAGAGAGAAAGAGAAGCTGTGAGAGAGAGAGAGAAAGAAAGAGAAGCTGTGAGTGAGAGAGAGAGAGAAAGAGAAGCTGTGAATGAGAGAGAGAAAGAGAAGCTGTGTGTGAGAGAGAGAAAGAGAAGCTGTGAGTGACAGAGAGAGAGAAAGAGAAGCTGTGAGTGAGAGAAAGAGAAGCTGTGAGTGAGAGAGAGAGAGAAAGAGAAGCTGTGAATGAGAGAGAGAGAAAGAGAAGCTGTGAGAGAGAGAGAAGCTGTGTGTGAGAGAGTGAGAGAAAGAGAAGCTGTGAGTGAGAGAGAGAGAAAGAGAAGCTGTGAGTGAGAGAGAGAGAGCAAGAGAAGCTGTGAGTGAGAGAGAGAGAAAGAGAAGCTGTGTGTGTGTGAGAGAGAGAAAGAGAAGCTGTGAGTGAGTGAGAGAGAAAGAGAAGCTGTGTGTGTGTGTGAGAGAGAAGCTGAGAGTGAGTGAGAGAGAGAGAATGAGAAGGTGTGAGTGAGAGAGGGAGACAAAGAGAAGCTGTGTGTGTGAGAGAGAGAACGAGAAGCTGTGAGTGAGAGAGAGAGAGAAAGAGAAGCTGTGAGTGAGAGAGAGAGAGAAAGAGAAGCTGTGAGTGAGAGAGAGGGAGAGAAGCTGTGAGTGTGTGAGAGAGAGAAAATCAGGGAGTGAGTAAGAGAGAGAGAGAGAAGCTGTGAGTGAAAGAGAGAGAGAAAGAGAAGCTGTGTGTGTGATAGAGAAAGAGAAAGAGAAGCTGAGAGTGTGAGAGAGAGAAAGAGAAGCTGTA
Organism: Bradypodion pumilum; assembly: GCA_035047305.1. Taxonomy (NCBI): domain Eukaryota; kingdom Metazoa; phylum Chordata; class Lepidosauria; order Squamata; family Chamaeleonidae; genus Bradypodion; species Bradypodion pumilum. Next base: position 225,889,903 of record JAWDJD010000002.1, on the reverse strand, counting down.
AGTGAGAGAGAGAGAGAAGCTGTGTGTGAGAGAGAGAAAGAGAAGCTGTGAGTGAGAGAGAGAGAGAAAGAGAAGCTGTGAGTGAGAGAGAGAGAAAGAGATGCTGTGAGTGAGTGAGAGAGAGAGTGGGAAGCTGTGAGTGAGAGAGAGAGAGAAGCTGTGAGTGAGTAAGAGAGAGAGAGAGAAGCTGTGAGTGAGTGAGGGTGAGAGTGAGAAGCTGTGAGTGAGAGAGAGAGAAGCTGTGAATGAGAGAGGGAGAGAAAGAAAGAGAAGCTGTGAGTGAGAGAGAGAGAGAAAGAGAAGCTGTAAGTGAGAGAGAGTGAGAGAGAGAAAAGCTGTGAGTGAGAGAAAGAGAGAGAAGCTGTGAGGGAGAGAGAGAGAGAGAATCAGGGAGTAAGAGAGAGAGAAGCTGTGAGTGAGAGAGAGAGAAATAGAAGGTGTAAGTGAGAGAGAGAAAGAGAAGCTGTGAGTGAGAGAGAGAGAGAAGCTGTTAGTGAGAGAGAGAAGCTGTGAGTGACAGAGAAAGAGAAGCTGTGTGTGTGTGAGAGAGAGAAAGAGAAGCTGAGAGTGAGAGAGAGAGAGAAAGAGAAGCTGTAAGTGAGAGAGAGAGAAGCTGTGTGTGTGAGAGAGAGAAAGAGAAGCTGTGAGAGAGAGAGAGAGAGAGAGAAGCTGTAAGTGAGAGAGAGAGAAAGAGATGCTGTGAATAAGTGAGAGAGTGAGAAGATGTGAGTGAGAGAGAGAGAGAAGCTTGGAGTGAGTAAGAGAGAGAGAGAAGCTGTGAGTGAGAGAGAGAGAAAGAAAGAAAGAGAAGTTGTGAGTGAGAGAGAGTGAGAGAGAAGCTGTGAGTGAGAGAAAGAGAAGCTGTGAGTGAGAGAGAGAGAGAGAAGCTGTGAGTGAGAGAAAGAGAAGCTGTGAGTGAGAGAGAGAGAGAAAGAGAAGCTGAGAGTGAGAGAGAGAGAAGCTGTGAATGAGAGAGAGAGAAAGAGAAGCTGTGTGTGTGAGAGAGAGAAGCTGTGAGTGAGAGAGAGAAAAAGAGAAGTGAGTGAGAGAGAGAAAGAGAAGCTGTGAGTGAGAGAGAGAGAAAGAGATGCTGTGAGTGAGTGAGTGAGAGAGTGGGAAGCTGTGAGTGAGAGAGAGAGAGAAGCTGTGAGTGAGTAAAAGAGAGAGAGAAGCTGTGAGTGAGTGAGAGAGTGAGAAGCTGTGAGTGAGAGAGAGAGAGAAGCTGGGAGTGAGTAAGAGAGAGAGAAGCTGTGAATGAGAGAGAGAGAGAGAAACAGAAGCTGAGAGTGAGAGAGAGAGAGAAAGAGAAGCTGTAAGTGAGAGACAGAGAGAGAAGCTGTGTGTGAGAGAGAGAGAAAGAGAAGCTGTGAGTGAGAGAGAGAGAGAAAGAGAAGCTGTGAGTGAGAGAGAGAGAGGAGCTGGGAGTGAGTAAGAGAGAGAGAAACTGTGAGTAAGAGAGAGAGAAAGAAAGAAAGAAAGAGAAGCTGTGAGTGAGAGAGAGTGTGAGAGAGAGAAGCTGTGAGTGAGAGAGAGAGAGAGAGAGAAGCTGTGTGCGAGTGTGAGAGAGAAGCTGAGAGTGAGAGAGAGAGAGAGAATGAGAAGGTGTGAGTGAGAGAGGGAGACAAAGAGAAGCTGTGTGTGTGAGAGAGAGAACGAGAAGCTGTGAGTGAGAGAGAGAGAGAAAGAGAAGCTGTGAGTGAGAGAGAGAGAGAAAGAGAAGCTGTGAGTGAGAGAGAGGGAGAGAAGCTGTGAGTGTGTGAGAGAGAGAAAATCAGGGAGTGAGTAAGAGAGAGAGAGGGAAGCTGTGAGTGAGAGAGAGAGAAATAGAAGCTGTAAGTGAGAGAGAGAGAAAGAGAAACTGTGAGTGAAAGAGAGAGAGAAGCTGTAAGTGAGAGAGAGAGAGAAGCTGTGTGTGTGTGAGAGAGAAAGAGAAGCTGTGAGTGAGAGAGAGAGAGAGAAAGAGAAGCTGTAAGTGAGAGAGAGAAAGAGAAGCTGTATGAGAGAGAGAGAGAAAGAGAAGCTGTGAGTGAGAGAGAGAGAGAGAAAGAGAAGCTGTGAGTGAGTGAGAGAGAGAGTGAGAAGCTGTGAGTGAGAGAGAATGAGAAGCTGGGAGTAAGAGAGAGAGAGAAGCTGTGAATGAGAGAGAGAGAGAAAGAAAGAGAAGCTGTGAGTGAGAGAGAGAGAGAAAGAGAAGCTGTAAGTGAGAGAGAGTGAGAGAGAGAGAAGCTGTGAGTGAGTGAGAGAGAGAGAATGAGAAGCTGTGAGTGAGAGAGAGAGAGAGAGAAGCTGTGAGTGAGAGAGAGAGAGAGAGAAGCTGTGAGTGAGAGAGAGAGAGAAGCTGTGAGTGAGAGAGAGAGAGAGAGAATCAGGGAGTAAGAGAGAGAGAAGCTGTGTGAGAGAGAGAGAGAAATAGAAGGTGTAAGTGAGAGAGAGAAAGAGAGGCTGTGAGTGAGAGAGAAGCTGTTAGTGAGAGAGAGAGAAGCTGTGAGTGAAAGAGAGAGAGAAAGAGAAGCTGTGTGTGTGATAGAGAAAGAGAAAGAGAAGCTGAGAGTGTGAGAGAGAGAAAGAGAAGCTGTAAGTGAGAGAGAGAGAGAAGCTGTTTGTGAGAGAGAGAAAGAGAAGCTGTGAGTGAGAGAGAGAGAGAAAGAGAAGCTGTGAGTGAGAGAGAGAGAAAGAGATGCTGTGAGTGAGTGAGAGAGAGAGTGGGAAGCTGTGAGTGAGAGAGAGAGAGAGAGAGAAGCTGTGAGTGAGTAAGAGAGAGAGAGAGAAGCTGTGAGTGAGTGAGGGTGAGAGTGAGAAGCTGTGAGTGAGAGAGAGAGAAGCTGTGAATGAGAGAGGGAGAGAAAGAAAGAGAAGCTGTGAGTGAGAGAGAGAGAGAAAGAGAAGCTGTAAGTGAGAGAGAGTGAGAGAGAGAAAAGCTGTGAGTGAGTGAGAGAGAGAGGATGAGAAGCTGTGTGTGTGTGAGAGAGAAAGAGAAGCTGTGAGAGAGAGAGAGAGAGAGAGAGAAGCTGTGAGTGAGAGAAAGAGAGAGAAGCTGTGAGGGAGAGAGAGAGAGAGAATCAGGGAGTAAGAGAGAGAGAAGCTGTGAGTGAGAGAGAGAGAAATAGAAGGTGTAAGTGAGAGAGAGAAAGAGAAGCTGTGAGTGAGAGAGAGAGAGAGAAGCTGTTAGTGAGAGAGAGAAGCTGTGAGTGACAGAGAAAGAGAAGCTGTGTGTGTGTGAGAGAGAGAAAGAGAAGCTGAGAGTGAGAGAGAGAGAGAAAGAGAAGCTGTAAGTGAGAGAGAGAGAAGCTGTGTGTGTGAGAGAGAGAAAGAGAAGCTGTGAGAGAGAGAGAGAGAGAGAGAAGCTGTAAGTGAGAGAGAGAGAAAGAGATGCTGTGAATAAGTGAGAGAGTGAGAAGATGTGAGTGAGAGAGAGAGAGAAGCTTGGAGTGAGTAAGAGAGAGAGAGAAGCTGTGAGTGAGAGAGAGAGAAAGAAAGAAAGAGAAGTTGTGAGTGAGAGAGAGTGAGAGAGAAGCTGTGAGTGAGAGAAAGAGAAGCTGTGAGTGAGAGAGAGAGAGAGAGAAGCTGTGAGTGAGAGAAAGAGAAGCTGTGAGTGAGAGAGAGAGAGAAAGAGAAGCTGAGAGTAAGAGTGAGAGAAGCTGTGAATGAGAGAGAGAGAAAGAGAAGCTGTGTGTGTGAGAGAGAGAAGCTGTGAGTGAGAGAGAGAAAAAGAGAAGTGAGAGAGAGAGAGAAAGAGAAGCTGTGAGTGAGAGAGAGAGAAAGAGATGCTGTGAGTGAGTGAGTGAGAGAGTGGGAAGCTGTGAGTGAGAGAGAGAGAAGCTGTGAGTGAGTAAAAGAGAGAGAGAAGCTGTGAGTGAGTGAGAGAGTGAGAAGCTGTGAGTGAGAGAGAGAGAGAAGCTGGGAGTGAGTAAGAGAGAGAGAAGCTGTGAATGAGAGAGAGAGAGAGAAACAGAAGCTGAGAGTGAGAGAGAGAGAGAAAGAGAAGCTGTAAGTGAGAGACAGAGAGAGAAGCTGTGTGTGAGAGAGAGAGAAAGAGAAGCTGTGAGTGAGAGAGAGAGAGAAAGAGAAGCTGTGAGTGAGAGAGAGAGAGGAGCTGGGAGTGAGTAAGAGAGAGAGAAACTGTGTGTAAGAGAGAGAGAAAGAAAGAAAGAAAGAGAAGCTGTGAGTGAGAGAGAGTGTGAGAGAGAGAAGCTGTGAGTGAGTGAGAGAGAGAGAGAGAAGCTGTGTGCGTGTGTGAGAGAGAAGCTGAGAGTGAGAGAGAGAGAGAGAATGAGAAGGTGTGAGTGAGAGAGGGAGACAAAGAGAAGCTGTGTGTGTGAGAGAGAGAACGAGAAGCTGTGAGTGAGAGAGAGAGAGAAAGAGAAGCTGTGAGTGAGAGAGAGAGAGAAAGAGAAGCTGTGAGTTGGAGAGAGGGAGAGAAGCTGTGAGTGTGTGAGAGAGAGAAAATCAGGGAGTGAGTAAGAGAGAGAGAGGGAAGCTGTGAGTGAGAGAGAGAGAAATAGAAGCTGTAAGTGAGAGAGAGAGAAAGAGAAACTGTGAGTGAAAGAGAGAGAGAAGCTGTAAGTGAGAGAGAGAGAGAAGCTGTGTGTGTGTGAGAGAGAAAGAGAAGCTGTGAGTGAGAGAGAGAGAGAGAAAGAGAAGCTGTAAGTGAGAGAGAGAAAGAGAAGCTGTATGAGAGAGAGAGAGAAAGAGAAGCTGTGAGTGAGAGAGAGAGAGAGAAAGAGAAGCTGTGAGTGAGTGAGAGAGAGAGTGAGAAGCTGTGAGTGAGAGAGAATGAGAAGCTGGGAGTAAGAGAGAGAGAGAAGCTGTGAATGAGAGAGAGAGAGAAAGAAAGAGAAGCTGTGAGTGAGAGAGAGAGAGAAAGAGAAGCTGTAAGTGAGAGAGAGTGAGAGAGAGAGAAGCTGTGAGTGAGTGAGAGAGAGAGAATGAGAAGCTGTGAGTGAGAGAGAGAGAGAGAAGCTGTGAGTGAGAGAGAGAGAGAGAGAAGCTGTGAGTGAGAGAGAGAGAGAAGCTGTGAGTGAGAGAGAGAGAGAGAGAGAATCAGGGAGTAAGAGAGAGAGAAGCTGTGTGAGAGAGAGAGAGAAATAGAAGGTGTAAGTGAGAGAGAGAAAGAGAGGCTGTGAGTGAGAGAGAGAAGCTGTTAGTGAGAGAGAGAGAAGCTGTGAGTGAAAGAGAGAGAGAAAGAGAAGCTGTGTGTGTGATAGAGAAAGAGAAAGAGAAGCTGAGAGTGTGAGAGAGAGAAAGAGAAGCTGTAAGTGAGAGAGAGAGAGAAGCTGTGTGTGAGAGAGAGAAAGAGAAGCTGTGAGTGAGAGAGAGAGAGAAAGAGAAGCTGTGAGTGAGAGAGAGAGAAAGAGATGCTGTGAGTGAGTGAGAGAGAGAGTGGGAAGCTGTGAGTGAGAGAGAGAGAGAGAGAGAAGCTGTGAGTGAGTAAGAGAGAGAGAGAGAAGCTGTGAGTGAGTGAGGGTGAGAGTGAGAAGCTGTGAGTGAGAGAGAGAGAAGCTGTGAATGAGAGAGGGAGAGAAAGAAAGAGAAGCTGTGAGTGAGAGAGAGAGAGAAAGAGAAGCTGTAAGTGAGAGAGAGTGAGAGAGAGAAAAGCTGTGAGTGAGTGAGAGAGAGAGGATGAGAAGCTGTGTGTGTGACAGAGAGAAAGAGAAGCTGTGAGAGAGAGAGAGAGAGAGAGAAGCTGTGAGTGAGAGAAAGAGAGAGAAGCTGTGAGGGAGAGAGAGAGAGAGAATCAGGGAGTAAGAGAGAGAGAAGCTGTGAGTGAGAGAGAGAGAAATAGAAGGTGTAAGTGAGAGAGAGAAAGAGAAGCTGTGAGTGAGAGAGAGAGAGAGAAGCTGTTAGTGAGAGAGAGAAGCTGTGAGTGACAGAGAAAGAGAAGCTGTGTGTGTGAGAGAGAGAGAAAGAGAAGCTGAGAGTGAGAGAGAGAGAGAAAGAGAAGCTGTAAGTGAGAGAGAGAGAAGCTGTGTGTGTGAGAGAGAGAAAGAGAAGCTGTGAGAGAGAGAGAGAGAGAGAAGCTGTAAGTGAGAGAGAGAGAAAGAGATGCTGTGAATAAGTGAGAGAGTGAGAAGATGTGAGTGAGAGAGAGAGAGAAGCTTGGAGTGAGTAAGAGAGAGAGAGAAGCTGTGAGTGAGAGAGAGAGAAAGAAAGAAAGAGAAGTTGTGAGTGAGAGAGAGTGAGAGAGAAGCTGTGAGTGAGAGAAAGAGAAGCTGTGAGTGAGAGAGAGAGAGAGAGAAGCTGTGAGTGAGAGAAAGAGAAGCTGTGAGTGAGAGAGAGAGAGAAAGAGAAGCTGAGAGTGAGAGAGAGAGAAGCTGTGAATGAGAGAGAGAGAAAGAGAAGCTGTGTGTGTGAGAGAGAGAAGCTGTGAGTGAGAGAGAGAAAAAGAGAAGTGAGAGAGAGAGAGAAAGAGAAGCTGTGAGTGAGAGAGAGAGAAAGAGATGCTGTGAGTGAGTGAGTGAGAGAGTGGGAAGCTGTGAGTGAGAGAGAGAGAGAAGCTGTGAGTGAGTAAAAGAGAGAGAGAAGCTGTGAGTGAGTGAGAGAGTGAGAAGCTGTGAGTGAGAGAGAGAGAGAAGCTGGGAGTGAGTAAGAGAGAGAGAAGCTGTGAATGAGAGAGAGAGAGAGAAACAGAAGCTGAGAGTGAGAGAGAGAGAGAAAGAGAAGCTGTAAGTGAGAGACAGAGAGAGAAGCTGTGTGTGAGAGAGAGAGAAAGAGAAGCTGTGAGTGAGAGAGAGAGAGAAAGAGAAGCTGTGAGTGAGAGAGAGAGAGGAGCTGGGAGTGAGTAAGAGAGAGAGAAACTGTGAGTAAGAGAGAGAGAAAGAAAGAAAGAAAGAGAAGCTGTGAGTGAGAGAGAGTGTGAGAGAGAGAAGCTGTGAGTGAGTGAGAGAGAGAGAGAGAAGCTGTGTGCGTGTGTGAGAGAGAAGCTGAGAGTGAGAGAGAGAGAGAGAATGAGAAGGTGTGAGTGAGAGAGGGAGACAAAGAGAAGCTGTGTGTGTGTGAGAGAGAACGAGAAGCTGTGAGTGAGAGAGAGAGAGAAAGAGAAGCTGTGAGTGAGAGAGAGAGAGAAAGAGAAGCTGTGAGTGAGAGAGAGGGAGAGAAGCTGTGAGTGTGTGAGAGAGAGAAAATCAGGGAGTGAGTAAGAGAGAGAGAGGGAAGCTGTGAGTGAGAGAGAGAGAAATAGAAGCTGTAAGTGAGAGAGAGAGAAAGAGAAACTGTGAGTGAAAGAGAGAGAGAAGCTGTAAGTGAGAGAGAGAGAGAAGCTGTGTGTGTGTGAGAGAGAAAGAGAAGCTGTGAGTGAGAGAGAGAGAGAGAAAGAGAAGCTGTAAGTGAGAGAGAGAAAGAGAAGCTGTATGAGAGAGAGAGAGAAAGAGAAGCTGTGAGTGAGAGAGAGAGAGAGAAAGAGAAGCTGTGAGTGAGTGAGAGAGAGAGTGAGAAGCTGTGAGTGAGAGAGAATGAGAAGCTGGGAGTAAGAGAGAGAGAGAAGCTGTGAATGAGAGAGAGAGAGAAAGAAAGAGAAGCTGTGAGTGAGAGAGAGAGAGAAAGAGAAGCTGTAAGTGAGAGAGAGTGAGAGAGAGAGAAGCTGTGAGTGAGTGAGAGAGGGAGAATGAGAAGCTGTGAGTGAGAGAGAGAGAGAGAGAAGCTGTGAGTGAGAGAGAGAGAGAGAGAAGCTGTGAGTGAGAGAGAGAGAGAAGCTGTGAGTGAGAGAGAGAGAGAGAGAATCAGGGAGTAAGAGAGAGAGAAGCTGTGTGAGAGAGAGAGAGAAATAGAAGGTGTAAGTGAGAGAGAGAAAGAGAGGCTGTGAGTGAGAGAGAGAAGCTGTTAGTGAGAGAGAGAGAAGCTGTGAGTGAAAGAGAGAGAGAAAGAGAAGCTGTGTGTGTGATAGAGAAAGAGAAAGAGAAGCTGAGAGTGTGAGAGAGAGAAAGAGAAGCTGTAAGTGAGAGAGAGAGAGAAGCTGTGTGTGAGAGAGAGAAAGAGAAGCTGTGAGTGAGAGAGAGAGAGAAAGAGAAGCTGTGAGTGAGAGAGAGAGAAAGAGATGCTGTGAGTGAGTGAGAGAGAGAGTGGGAAGCTGTGAGTGAGAGAGAGAGAGAGAGAAGCTGTGAGTGAGTAAGAGAGAGAGAGAAGCTGTGAGTGAGTGAGGGTGAGAGTGAGAAGCTGTGAGTGAGAGAGAGAGAAGCTGTGAATGAGAGAGGGAGAGAAAGAAAGAGAAGCTGTGAGTGAGAGAGAGAGAGAAAGAGAAGCTGTAAGTGAGAGAGAGTGAGAGAGAGAAAAGCTGTGAGTGAGTGAGAGAGAGAGGATGAGAAGCTGTGTGTGTGAGAGAGAGAAAGAGAAGCTGTGAGAGAGAGAGAGAGAGAGAGAGAGAAGCTGTGAGTGAGAGAAAGAGAGAGAAGCTGTGAGGGAGGGAGAGAGAGAGAATCAGGGAGTAAGAGAGAGAGAAGCTGTGAGTGAGAGAGAGAGAAATAGAAGGTGTAAGTGAGAGAGAGAAAGAGAAGCTGTGAGTGAGAGAGAGAGAGAGAAGCTGTTAGTGAGAGAGAGAAGCTGTGAGTGACAGAGAAAGAGAAGCTGTGTGTGTGTGAGAGAGAGAAAGAGAAGCTGAGAGTGAGAGAGAGAGAGAAGCTTGGAGTGAGTAAGAGAGAGAGAGAAGCTGTGAGTGAGAGAGAGAGAAAGAAAGAAAGAGAAGTTGTGAGTGAGAGAGAGTGAGAGAGAAGCTGTGAGTGAGAGAAAGAGAAGCTGTGAGTGAGAGAGAGAGAGAGAGAAGCTGTGAGTGAGAGAAAGAGAAGCTGTGAGTGAGAGAGAGAGAGAAAGAGAAGCTGAGAGTGAGAGAGAGAGAAGCTGTGAATGAGAGAGAGAGAAAGAGAAGCTGTGTGTGTGAGAGAGAGAAGCTGTGAGTGAGAGAGAGAAAAAGAGAAGTGAGAGAGAGAGAGAAAGAGAAGCTGTGAGTGAGAGAGAGAGAAAGAGATGCTGTGAGTGAGTGAGTGAGAGAGTGGGAAGCTGTGAGTGAGAGAGAGAGAGAAGCTGTGAGTGAGTAAAAGAGAGAGAGAAGCTGTGAGTGAGTGAGAGAGTGAGAAGCTGTGAGTGAGAGAGAGAGAGAAGCTGGGAGTGAGTAAGAGAGAGAGAAGCTGTGAATGAGAGAGAGAGAGAGAAACAGAAGCTGAGAGTGAGAGAGAGAGAGAAAGAGAAGCTGTAAGTGAGAGACAGAGAGAGAAGCTGTGTGTGAGAGAGAGAGAAAGAGAAGCTGTGAGTGAGAGAGAGAGAGAAAGAGAAGCTGTGAGTGAGAGAGAGAGAGGAGCTGGGAGTGAGTAAGAGAGAGAGAAACTGTGAGTAAGAGAGAGAGAAAGAAAGAAAGAAAGAGAAGCTGTGAGTGAGAGAGAGTGTGAGAGAGAGAAGCTGTGAGTGAGTGAGAGAGAGAGAGAGAAGCTGTGTGCGTGTGTGAGAGAGAAGCTGAGAGTGAGAGAGAGAGAGAGAATGAGAAGGTGTGAGTGAGAGAGGGAGACAAAGAGAAGCTGTGTGTGTGTGAGAGAGAACGAGAAGCTGTGAGTGAGAGAGAGAGAGAAAGAGAAGCTGTGAGTGAGAGAGAGAGAGAAAGAGAAGCTGTGAGTGAGAGAGAGGGAGAGAAGCTGTGAGTGTGTGAGAGAGAGAAAATCAGGGAGTGAGTAAGAGAGAGAGAGGGAAGCTGTGAGTGAGAGAGAGAGAAATAGAAGCTGTAAGTGAGAGAGAGAGAAAGAGAAACTGTGAGTGAAAGAGAGAGAGAAGCTGTAAGTGAGAGAGAGAGAGAAGCTGTGTGTGTGTGAGAGAGAAAGAGAAGCTGTGAGTGAGAGAGAGAGAGAGAAAGAGAAGCTGTAAGTGAGAGAGAGAAAGAGAAGCTGTATGAGAGAGAGAGAGAAAGAGAAGCTGTGAGTGAGAGAGAGAGAGAGAAAGAGAAGCTGTGAGTGAGTGAGAGAGAGAGTGAGAAGCTGTGAGTGAGAGAGAATGAGAAGCTGGGAGTAAGAGAGAGAGAGAAGCTGTGAATGAGAGAGAGAGAGAAAGAAAGAGAAGCTGTGAGTGAGAGAGAGAGAGAAAGAGAAGCTGTAAGTGAGAGAGAGTGAGAGAGAGAGAAGCTGTGAGTGAGTGAGAGAGGGAGAATGAGAAGCTGTGAGTGAGAGAGAGAGAGAGAGAAGCTGTGAGTGAGAGAGAGAGAGAGAGAAGCTGTGAGTGAGAGAGAGAGAGAAGCTGTGAGTGAGAGAGAGAGAGAGAGAATCAGGGAGTAAGAGAGAGAGAAGCTGTGTGAGAGAGAGAGAGAAATAGAAGGTGTAAGTGAGAGAGAGAAAGAGAGGCTGTGAGTGAGAGAGAGAAGCTGTTAGTGAGAGAGAGAGAAGCTGTGAGTGAAAGAGAGAGAGAAAGAGAAGCTGTGTGTGTGATAGAGAAAGAGAAAGAGAAGCTGAGAGTGTGAGAGAGAGAAAGAGAAGCTGTAAGTGAGAGAGAGAGAGAAGCTGTGTGTGAGAGAGAGAAAGAGAAGCTGTGAGTGAGAGAGAGAGAGAAAGAGAAGCTGTGAGTGAGAGAGAGAGAAAGAGATGCTGTGAGTGAGTGAGAGAGAGAGTGGGAAGCTGTGAGTGAGAGAGAGAGAGAGAGAAGCTGTGAGTGAGTAAGAGAGAGAGAGAAGCTGTGAGTGAGTGAGGGTGAGAGTGAGAAGCTGTGAGTGAGAGAGAGAGAAGCTGTGAATGAGAGAGGGAGAGAAAGAAAGAGAAGCTGTGAGTGAGAGAGAGAGAGAAAGAGAAGCTGTAAGTGAGAGAGAGTGAGAGAGAGAAAAGCTGTGAGTGAGTGAGAGAGAGAGGATGAGAAGCTGTGTGTGTGAGAGAGAGAAAGAGAAGCTGTGAGAGAGAGAGAGAGAGAGAGAGAGAAGCTGTGAGTGAGAGAAAGAGAGAGAAGCTGTGAGGGAGGGAGAGAGAGAGAATCAGGGAGTAAGAGAGAGAGAAGCTGTGAGTGAGAGAGAGAGAAATAGAAGGTGTAAGTGAGAGAGAGAAAGAGAAGCTGTGAGTGAGAGAGAGAGAGAGAAGCTGTTAGTGAGAGAGAGAAGCTGTGAGTGACAGAGAAAGAGAAGCTGTGTGTGTGTGAGAGAGAGAAAGAGAAGCTGAGAGTGAGAGAGAGAGAGAAAGAGAAGCTGTAAGTGAGAGAGAGAGAAGCTGTGTGTGTGAGAGAGAGAAAGAGAAGCTGTGAGAGAGAGAGAGAGAGAGAAGCTGTAAGTGAGAGAGAGAGAAAGAGATGCTGTGAATAAGTGAGAGAGTGAGAAGATGTGAGTGAGAGAGAGAGAGAAGCTTGGAGTGAGTAAGAGAGAGAGAGAAGCTGTGAGTGAGAGAGAGAGAAAGAAAGAAAGAGAAGTTGTGAGTGAGAGAGAGTGAGAGAGAAGCTGTGAGTGAGAGAAAGAGAAGCTGTGAGTGAGAGAGAGAGAGAGAGAAGCTGTGAGTGAGAGAAAGAGAAGCTGTGAGTGAGAGAGAGAGAGAAAGAGAAGCTGAGAGTGAGAGTGAGAGAAGCTGTGAATGAGAGAGAGAGAAAGAGAAGCTGTGTGTGTGAGAGAGAGAAGCTGTGAGTGAGAGAGAGAAAAAGAGAAGTGAGAGAGAGAGAGAAAGAGAAGCTGTGAGTGAGAGAGAGAGAAAGAGATGCTGTGAGTGAGTGAGTGAGAGAGTGGGAAGCTGTGAGTGAGAGAGAGAGAGAAGCTGTGAGTGAGTAAGAGAGAGAGAAGCTGTGAATGAGAGAGAGAGAGAGAAACAGAAGCTGAGAGTGAGAGAGAGAGAGAAAGAGAAGCTGTAAGTGAGAGACAGAGAGAGAAGCTGTGTGTGAGAGAGAGAGAAAGAGAAGCTGTGAGTGAGAGAGAGAGAGAAAGAGAAGCTGTGAGTGAGAGAGAGAGAGGAGCTGGGAGTGAGTAAGAGAGAGAGAAACTGTGAGTAAGAGAGAGAGAAAGAAAGAAAGAAAGAGAAGCTGTGAGTGAGAGAGAGTGTGAGAGAGAGAAGCTGTGAGTGAGTGAGAGAGAGAGAGAGAAGCTGTGTGCGTGTGTGAGAGAGAAGCTGAGAGTGAGAGAGAGAGAGAGAATGAGAAGGTGTGAGTGAGAGAGGGAGACAAAGAGAAGCTGTGTGTGTGAGAGAGAGAACGAGAAGCTGTGAGTGAGAGAGAGAGAGAAAGAGAAGCTGTGAGTGAGAGAGAGAGAGAAAGAGAAGCTGTGAGTGAGAGAGAGGGAGAGAAGCTGTGAGTGTGTGAGAGAGAGAAAATCAGGGAGTGAGTAAGAGAGAGAGAGGGAAGCTGTGAGTGAGAGAGAGAGAAATAGAAGCTGTAAGTGAGAGAGAGAGAAAGAGAAACTGTGAGTGAAAGAGAGAGAGAAGCTGTAAGTGAGAGAGAGAGAGAAGCTGTGTGTGTGTGAGAGAGAAAGAGAAGCTGTGAGTGAGAGAGAGAGAGAGAAAGAGAAGCTGTAAGTGAGAGAGAGAAAGAGAAGCTGTATGAGAGAGAGAGAGAAAGAGAAGCTGTGAGTGAGAGAGAGAGAGAGAAAGAGAAGCTGTGAGTGAGTGAGAGAGAGAGTGAGAAGCTGTGAGTGAGAGAGAATGAGAAGCTGGGAGTAAGAGAGAGAGAGAAGCTGTGAATGAGAGAGAGAGAGAAAGAAAGAGAAGCTGTGAGTGAGAGAGAGAGAGAAAGAGAAGCTGTAAGTGAGAGAGAGTGAGAGAGAGAGAAGCTGTGAGTGAGTGAGAGAGAGAGAATGAGAAGCTGTGAGTGAGAGAGAGAGAGAGAAGCTGTGAGTGAGAGAGAGAGAGAGAAGCTGTGAGTGAGAGAGAGAGAGAAGCTGTGAGTGAGAGAGAGAGAGAGAGAGAATCAGGGAGTAAGAGAGAGAGAAGCTGTGTGAGAGAGAGAGAGAAATAGAAGGTGTAAGTGAGAGAGAGAAAGAGAGGCTGTGAGTGAGAGAGAGAAGCTGTTAGTGAGAGAGAGAGAAGCTGTGAGTGAAAGAGAGAGAGAAAGAGAAGCTGTGTGTGTGATAGAGAAAGAGAAAGAGAAGCTGAGAGTGTGAGAGAGAGAAAGAGAAGCTGTAAGTGAGAGAGAGAGAGAAGCTGTGTGTGAGAGAGAGAAAGAGAAGCTGTGAGTGAGAGAGAGAGAGAAAGAGAAGCTGTGAGTGAGAGAGAGAGAAAGAGATGCTGTGAGTGAGTGAGAGAGAGAATGGGAAGCTGTGAGTGAGAGAGAGAGAGAGAGAGAAGCTGTGAGTGAGTAAGAGAGAGAGAGAGAAGCTGTGAGTGAGTGAGGGTGAGAGTGAGAAGCTGTGAGTGAGAGAGAGAGAAGCTGTGAATGAGAGAGGGAGAGAAAGAAAGAGAAGCTGTGAGTGAGAGAGAGAGAGAAAGAGAAGCTGTAAGTAAGAGAGAGTGAGAGAGAGAAAAGCTGTGAGTGAGTGAGAGAGAGAGGATGAGAAGCTGTGTGTGTGACAGAGAGAAAGAGAAGCTGTGAGAGAGAGAGAGAGAGAGAGAAGCTGTGAGTGAGAGAAAGAGAGAGAAGCTGTGAGGGAGAGAGAGAGAGAATCAGGGAGTAAGAGAGAGAGAAGCTGTGAGTGAGAGAGAGAGAAATAGAAGGTGTAAGTGAGAGAGAGAAAGAGAAGCTGTGAGTGAGAGAGAGAGAGAGAAGCTGTTAGTGAGAGAGAGAAGCTGTGAGTGACAGAGAAAGAGAAGCTGTGTGTGTGAGAGAGAGAGAAAGAGAAGCTGAGAGTGAGAGAGAGAGAGAAAGAGAAGCTGTAAGTGAGAGAGAGAGAAGCTGTGTGTGTGAGAGAGAGAAAGAGAAGCTGTGAGAGAGAGAGAGAGAGAGAGAAGCTGTAAGTGAGAGAGAGAGAAAGAGATGCTGTGAATAAGTGAGAGAGTGAGAAGATGTGAGTGAGAGAGAGAGAGAAGCTTGGAGTGAGTAAGAGAGAGAGAGAAGCTGTGAGTGAGAGAGAGAGAAAGAAAGAAAGAGAAGTTGTGAGTGAGAGAGAGTGAGAGAGAAGCTGTGAGTGAGAGAAAGAGAAGCTGTGAGTGAGAGAGAGAGAGAGAGAAGCTGTGAGTGAGAGAAAGAGAAGCTGTGAGTGAGAGAGAGAGAGAAAGAGAAGCTGAGAGTGGGAGAGAGAGAAGCTGTGAATGAGAGAGAGAGAAAGAGAAGCTGTGTGTGTGAGAGAGAGAAGCTGTGAGTGAGAGAGAGAAAAAGAGAAGTGAGAGAGAGAGAGAAAGAGAAGCTGTGAGTGAGAGAGAGAGAAAGAGATGCTGTGAGTGAGTGAGTGAGAGAGTGGGAAGCTGTGAGTGAGAGAGAGAGAGAAGCTGTGAGTGAGTAAAAGAGAGAGAGAAGCTGTGAGTGAGTGAGAGAGTGAGAAGCTGTGAGTGAGAGAGAGAGAGAAGCTGGGAGTGAGTAAGAGAGAGAGAAGCTGTGAATGAGAGAGAGAGAGAGAAACAGAAGCTGAGAGTGAGAGAGAGAGAGAAAGAGAAGCTGTAAGTGAGAGACAGAGAGAGAAGCTGTGTGTGAGAGAGAGAGAAAGAGAAGCTGTGAGTGAGAGAGAGAGAGAAAGAGAAGCTGTGAGTGAGAGAGAGAGAGGAGCTGGGAGTGAGTAAGAGAGAGAGAAACTGTGAGTAAGAGAGAGAGAAAGAAAGAAAGAAAGAGAAGCTGTGAGTGAGAGAGAGTGTGAGAGAGAGAAGCTGTGAGTGAGTGAGAGAGAGAGAGAGAAGCTGTGAGTGAGTGAGAGATAGAGAGAAGCTGTGATTGAGAGAGAGAGAGAAAGAAAGAGAAGCTGTGAGTGAGAGAGAGAGAAAGAGAAGCTGTGAATGAGAGAGAGAGAAAGAGAAACTGTGTGTGAGAGAGAGAAAGAGAAGCTGTGAGTGACAGAGAGTGAGAGAAAGAGAAGCTGTGAGTGAGAGAAAGAGATGCTGTGAGTGAGAGAGAGAAAGAGAAGCTGTGAATGAGAGAGAGAGAAAGAGAAGCTGTGTGAGAGAGAGAAGCTGTGAGTGAGAGAGTGAGAGAAAGAGAAGCTGTGAGTGAGAGAGAGAGAGAAAGAGAAGCTGTGAGTGAGAGAGAGAGAGAGAGAGAAGCTGTGAGTGAGAGAGAGGGAGAGAAGGTGTGAGTGTGTGAGAGAGAAAAAATCAGGGAGTGAGTAAGAGAGAGAGAGGGAAGCTGTGAGTGAGAGAGAGAGAGAAATAGAAGCTGTAAGTGAGAGAGAGAGAGAAAGAGAAACTGTGAGTGAAAGAGAGAGAGAGAAGCTGTGAGTGAGAGAGAGAGAGAAAGAGAAGCTGAGAGTGAGTGACTGAGAGAAAGAGATGCTGTAAGGGAGAGAGAGAGAAGCTGTGTGTGTGTGAGAGAGAAAGAAAAGCTGTGAGTGAGAGATAGAGAAAGAGAAGCTGTGAGTGTGAGAGAGAGAGAGTGAGAAGCTGTGTGTGTCTGAGAGAGAGAAGCTGTGAGTGAGAGAGAGAGAAAGAGAACCTGTGAGTGAGAGAGAGAGAAAGAGATGCTGTGAGTGAGTGAGTGAGAGAGTGGGAAGCTGTGAGTGCGTGAGTGAGAGAGAAGCTGTGAGAGAGTAAGAGAGAGAGAGAAGCTGTGAGTGAGTGAGAGAGAGAGTGAGAAGCTGTGAGTGAGTGAGAGAGAGAAGCTGGGAGTGAGTAAGAGAGAGAGAAGCTGTGAATGAGAGAGAGAGAAAGAAAGAGAAGCTGTGAGTGAGAGAGAGAGAGATGCTGTGAGTGAGGGAGAGAGAGAAAGAGAAGCTGTGAGTGAGAGAGAGAGAGAAAGAGAAGCTGTGAATGAGAGAGAGAGAAAGAGAAGCTGTGAGTGAGTGAGAGAGAGAAAGCGAAGCTGTGAGTGAGAGACAGAGAGAAAGAGAAGCTTTGAGTGAGAGAGAGAGAGAAAGAGAAGCTGTGAGTGAGAGAGAGAGAAAGAGAAGCTGTGAATGAGAGAGAGAGAAAGAGAAGCTGTGTGTGAGAGAGAGAGAAAGAGAAGCTGTGAGTGACAGAGAAAGAGAGAAATAGAAGCTGTGAGTGAGAGAAAGAGAAGCTGTGAGTGAGAGAGAGAGACAGAGAAGCTGTGAATGAGAGAGAGAAAGAGAACCTGTGAGAGAGAGAGAGAGAAGATGTGAGTGAGAGAGTGAGAGAAAGAGAAGCTGTGAGTGTGAGAGAGAGAAAGAGAAGCTGTGTGAGAGAGAGAGAGCGAAGAAAATGTGACACTCCCAATAATGTAAAAGATAAAATGCAAGTGTTTTAATTCAAGGAAAAATTCACATGTACGTCCTATGCTGAGGTATGTCAGGCAAGAGGTAAGGTGTGTAAGCTACACGCAAAAATACCCCACCATAACAATGTATCTGTATAGTATTAATTCATTCTGCATGTGAATCATGCTAATACATTACTAACACAAATCAACTCAGTCCTTAACCTCAAACATACAAGACAACCCGGGACCCTGGAGAGTGAACCCTTCTCCCCATGGTGCTGGTAGACAATAGGAAGCGTAGTTGTACAGCGCTATAATAGCAAGTTCGATAAAAAGCGTAGAAACCGCAAAGTCTCTCAGAGTCCGTAGTCGAAGATGATCTACTCAGCTGTAAGGCTGACGAGGGGGGGTGGGGGGGTACAATCCTGCTCCGTACAAGGGTTCCCAGGTGATGAGCATCAGGCGGTGGCAGACAGATTACGTGTAAAAAAGCACGATGCCCTTCCGGTATATGGACATTTCGAATCTTCCTCAAGTGTCTACAACAATATGAATACATATGGTGTATAATACGTAACTAATGGTCAAACAACGCGCCACAAATGCATATCAAATCAATAGATCTAACAATTGCATCTATGTAACCATTTAAATCTGATCGAAACAGGCTTGATTATTGCATCTATGTAACCATTCAAAACTGATCAAAATAGAAGACATACCTATGAAACCGTAACTAGCGCGTCTCGCACCTCTGCTAGCGTATTCTCTTCGTGTGTGCACGCGTTGAATGTTGCCTAAAAAATACTCTATATATAAGCCTAAGAATGAAGAGGGACAAGTGATTTCAATTACTGAATAATTATATTGGTCTCTGCTCTAGAGCTCTCCAGCAATCTTTAAAGCAACATGTGCTTGCCAGGATGGTTGTTATGTGTACTATCTCTTATAAGAACGCGGAGAGGTCCCATTCAGTGTTGAGCCCATGCGGGGCCAAGGTATTAAAGCGATGAATGTAATACGCCTCTTTTTGTAGCAGAAATCGATCTACATCAGTGATATAATATCTATTTTGCCTAAACGCTTCCAACACAACTACCTTGATGTCCTTAAGTGAGTGTTTTTCTTGAAGGAAATGGTTAACAAGCGGAGCATTGGCAATCTTGTTCCTTATGCGAGAGAGATGCTCGCCCAGGCGTACCTTAAGCGGTCGCCTGGACTGTCCCACATATGCCAGCTGACATTTGCAAATTAGCATATATATGATTTCTTTGGAATTGCAATTTGAGAAACTTCTCAGATCGAGAGAGAAGTTGCTACTGGGCACACTTACTTTGTTGGTGGTCCACATGTGGCCACAATATTTACAATGGCCACAGGAGTGATGACCACGAGTTATAGGTTGCTGTGCCTCGTCGGTGCTAGTAATGTCAGTTCGTGAAACAAAGTTCGCTATGGTCTTAGTTCTTCTGAATCCAATAGTGGGTCTGTGTTGGCAGCCTGGCACGGAGTCCAGTATATGCCAGTGTTTTAGAATAATTTGTTTGATCCGTTGGGCCATGGGTGTGTAGTCTACGGACCAAAATAACCCTGGTCGTCTGCAATGTCTATCAGTATTATAATTGAGTAAGGAGTTCCTATTCCGCAAATCTGTCCTGTGTCTGGCAGCCTTAATCACGTCATTTGGATATCCCCTCCGATGTAGGATAGTTGAAATTTTGGCAGCTGCTGCTGCATAATCATGGGTTCGGGATGAATTTCTTTTGGCCCTAACCAGTAGGCTATACGGAATATTGGCCTTAAGATGGTGCGGGTGGAAAGAGGTGTATTGCAAGTAAGCAAACCGGTCGGTTGGTTTATGGTAAAGCTTAGTCTTTAAATGATTATTATCAATGAAAATAGTTAAATCTAAAAACGGAATGGAGAAAGCATCTGTAGTATGTGTGAATTTGAGTTGTTGATGTTGCGTATTAATCCAGGTACAAAAATCATCAATGACTGTATGATCCTTAATGATGAAAAACAGATCATCTATGTACCTCTTATAGCATAGAATGTTGGAAAAAAATGGATTAACACGTGGGTCCAAAATGAAGGTCCTGTCGAAATGACACATGAAAATATTGGCCACTGAGGGCGCAAAATTCGAACTCATGAGAAGCTGTGAGTGACAGAGAGAGAGAAAGAGAAGCTGTGAGTGAGAGAAAGAGAAGCTGTGAGTGAGAGAGAGAGAGAAAGAGAAGCTGTGAATGAGAGAGAGAGAAAGAGAAGCTGTGTGTGTGAGAGAGAGAGAAGCTGTGAGTGAGAGAGTGAGAGAAAGAGAAGCTGTGTGTGTGAGAGAGAGAATGAGAAGCTGTGAGTGAGAGAGAGAGAGAGCAAGAGAAACTGTGAGTGAGAGAGAGGGAGAGAAGCTGTGAGTGTGTGAGAGAGAGAAAATCAGGGAGTGAGTAAGAGAGAGAGAGGGAAGCTGTGAGTGAGAGAGAGAGAGAAATAGAAGCTGTAAGTGAGAGAGAGAGAAAGAGAAACTGTGAGTGAAAGAGAGAGAGAGAAGCTGTAAGTGAGAGAGAGAGAGAGAAGCTGTGTGTGTGTGTGAGAGAAATAGAAGCTGTGAGTGAGAGAGAGAGAGAAAGATAAGCTGTAAGTGAGAGAGAGAAAGAGATGCTGTGAGTAAGTGAGAGAGTGAGAAGATGTGAGTGTGTGAGAGAGAGAGAAGCTGGGAGTGAGTAAGAGAGAGAGAGAAGCTGTGACTGAGAGAGAGAGAAAGAAAGAAAGAGAAGCTGTGAGTGAGAGAGAGTGAGAGAGAGAGAAGCTGTGAGTGAGTGAGAGAGAGAGAGAAGCTGTGAGTGAGAGAGAGAGAAAGAGCTGTGAGTGAGAGAGAGAGAGAAAGAGAAGGTGTGAGTGAGAGAAAGAGAAAGAGAAGCTGTGAGTGAGAGAGAGAGAAAGAAAGAGAAGCTGTGAGTGAGAGAGAGAGAAAGAGAAGCTGTGAATGAGAGAGAGAGAAAGAGAAGCTGAGCGTGAGAGAGAGAGAGAAAGAGAAGCTGTAAGTGAGAGAGAGAGAGAAGCTGTGTGTGTGTGAGAGAGAGAAAGAGAAGCTGTGAGTGAGAGAGAGAGAGAAAGAGAAGCTGTGAGTGAGAGAGAGAGAGAAAGAGATGCTGTGAGTGAGTGAGTGAGAGAGTGAGAAGCTGTGAGTGAGAGAGAGAGAGGAGCTGGGAGTGAGTAAGAGAGAGAGAAGCTGTGAGTGAGAGAGAGAGAGAAGCTGTGAGTGAGGGAGAGAGAAAGAGAAGCTGTGAGTGAGAGAGAGAGAAAGAGAAGCTGTGAATGAGAGTGAGAGAAAAAGAAGCTGTGAGGGAGAGAGAGAGAGAAAGAAGCTGTGAGTGAGAGACAGAGAGAAAGAGAAGCTGTGAGTGAGAGAGAGAGAGAAAGAGAAGCTGTGAGAGAGAGAGAAAGAAAGAGAAGCTGTGAGTGAGAGAGATAGAGAAAGAGAAGCTGTGAATGAGAGAGAGAAAGAGAAGCTGTGTGTGAGAGAGAGAAAGAGAAGCTGTGAGTGACAGAGAGAGAGAAAGAGAAGCTGTGAGTGAGAGAAAGAGAAGCTGTGAGTGAGAGAGAGAGAGAAAGAGAAGCTGTGAATGAGAGAGAGAGAAAGAGAAGCTGTGAGAGAGAGAGAAGCTGTGTGTGAGAGAGTGAGAGAAAGAGAAGCTGTGAGTGAGAGAGAGAGAAAGAGAAGCTGTGAGTGAGAGAGAGAGAGCAAGAGAAGCTGTGAGTGAGAGAGAGAGAAAGAGAAGCTGTGTGTGTGAGAGAGAGAGAAAGAGAAGCTGTGAGTGAGTGAGAGAGAAAGAGAAGCTGTGTGTGTGTGTGAGAGAGAAGCTGAGAGTGAGAGAGAGAGAGAGAGAATGAGAACGTGTGAGTGAGAGAGAGAGACAAAGAGAAGCTGTGTGTGAGAGAGAGAGAACGAGAAGCTGTGAGTGAGAGAGAGAGAGAAAGAGAAGCTGAGAGTGAGAGAGAGAGAATGAGAAGGTGTGAGTTAGAGAGAGAGACAAAGAGAAGCTGTGTGTGTGAGAGAGAGAACGAGAAGCTGTGAGTGAGAGAGAGAAGAAAGAGAAGCTGTGAGTGAGAGAGAGGGAGAGAAGCTGTGAGTGTGTGAGAGAGAGAAAATCAGGGAGTGAGTAAGAGAGAGAGAGGGAAGCTGTGAGTGAGAGAGAGAGAGAAATAGAAGCTGTAAGTGAGAGAGAGAGAAAGAGAAACTGTGAGTGAAAGAGAGAGAGAGAAGCTGTAAGTGAGAGAGAGAGAGAGAAGCTGTGTGTGTGTGAGAGAGAAATAGAAGCTGTGAGTGAGAGAGAGAGAGAAAGATAAGCTGTAAGTGAGAGAGAGAAAGAGATGCTGTGAGTAAGTGAGAGAGTGAGAAGATGTGAGTGTGTGAGAGAGAGAGAAGCTGGGAGTGAGTAAGAGAGAGAGAGAAGCTGTGACTGAGAGAGAGAGAAAGAAAGAAAGAGAAGCTGTGAGTGAGAGAGAGTGAGAGAGAGAGAAGCTGTGAGTGAGTGAGAGAGAGAGAGAAGCTGTGAGTGAGAGAGAGAGAAAGAGCTGTGAGTGAGAGAGAGAGAGAAAGAAAGAGAAGGTGTGAGTGAGAGAAAGAGAAAGAGAAGCTGTGAGTGAGAGAGAGAGAAAGAAAGAGAAGCTGTGAGTGAGAGAGAGAGAAAGAGAAGCTGTGAATGAGAGAGAGAGAAAGAGAAGCTGAGCGTGAGTGAGAGAGAGAAAGAGAAGCTGTAAGTGAGAGAGAGAGAGAAGCTGTGTGTGTGTGAGAGAGAGAAAGAGAAGCTGTGAGTGAGAGAGAGAGAGAAAGAGAAGCTGTGAGTGAGAGAGAGAGAGAAAGAGATGCTGTGAGTGAGTGAGTGAGAGAGTGAGAAGCTGTGAGTGAGAGAGAGAGAGGAGCTGGGAGTGAGAGACAGAGAGAAAGAGAAGCTGTGAGTGAGAGAGAGAGAGAAAGAGAAGCTGTGAGAGAGAGAGAGAAAGAAAGAGAAGCTGTGAGTGAGAGAGAGAGAGAAAGAGAAGCTGTGAATGAGAGAGAGAAAGAGAAGCTGTGTGTGAGAGAGAGAAAGAGAAGCTGTGAGTGACAGAGAGAGAGAAAGAGAAGCTGTGAGTGAGAGAAAGAGAAGCTGTGAGTGAGAGAGAGAGAGAAAGAGAAGCTGTGTGTGAGAGAGAGAAAGAGAAGCTGTGAGTGACAGAGAGAGAGAAAGAGAAGCTGTGAGTGAGAGAAAGAGAAGCTGTGAGTGAGAGAGAGAGAGAAAGAGAAGCTGTGAATGAGAGAGAGAGAAAGAGAAGCTGTGAGAGAGAGAGAAGCTGTGTGTGAGAGAGTGAGAGAAAGAGAAGCTGTGAGTGAGAGAGAGAGAAAGAGAAGCTGTGAGTGAGAGAGAGAGAGCAAGAGAAGCTGTGAGTGAGAGAGAGAGAAAGAGAAGCTGTGTGTGTGTGAGAGAGAGAAAGAGAAGCTGTGAGTGAGTGAGAGAGAAAGAGAAGCTGTGTGTGTGTGTGAGAGAGAAGCTGAGAGTGAGAGAGAGAGAGAGAATGAGAAGGTGTGAGTGAGAGAGAGAGACAAAGAGAAGCTGTGTGTGAGAGAGAGAGAACGAGAAGCTGTGAGTGAGAGAGAGAGAAAGAGAAGCTGTGAGTGAGAGAGAGAGAGAAAGAGAAGCTGTGAGTGAGAGAGAGGGAGAGAAGCTGTGAGTGTGTGAGAGAGAGAAAATCAGGGAGTGAGTAAGAGAGAGAGAGGGAAGCTGTGAGTGAGAGAGAGAGAAATAGAAGCTGTAAGTGAGAGAGAGAGAAAGAGAAACTGTGAGTGAAAGAGAGAGAGAGAAGCTGTAAGTGAGAGAGAGAGAGAAGCTGTGTGTGTGAGAGAGAGAAAGAGAAGCTGTGAGTGAGAGAGAGAGAGAAAGAGAAGCTGTAAGTGAGAGAGAGAAAGAGAAAGAGATGCTGTGAGTAAGTGAGAGAGTGAGAAGATGTGAGTGAGTGAGAGAGAGAGAAGCTGGGAGTGAGTAAGAGAGAGAGAGAAGCTGTGAGTGAGAGAGAGAGAAAGAAAGAAAGAGAAGCTGTGAGTGAGAGAGAGTGAGAGAGAGAGAAGCTGTGAGTGAGTGAGAGAGAGAGAAGCTGTGAGTGAGAGAGAGAGAGAAAGAGAAGCTGTGAGTGAGAGAGAGAGAGAGAACGAGAAGCTGTGAGTGAGAGAGAGAGAAAGAGATGCTGTGAGTGAGTGAGTGAGAGAGTGAGAAGCTGTGAGTGAGAGAGAGAGAGAGGAGCTGGGAGTGAGTAAGAGAGAGAGAAGCTGTGAGTGAGAGAGAGAGAGAGAAGCTGTGAGTGAGGGAGAGAGAGAGAGAAGCTGTGTGTGTGATAGAGATAAAGAGAAGCTTTGAGTGAGAGAGAGAGAGAAAGAGAAGCTGTGAGTGACAGAGAGAGAGAGTGAGAAGCTGTGTGTGTGAGAGAGAGAGAAGCTGGGAGTAAGAGAGAGAGAGAAGCTGTGAGAGAGAGAGAAGCTGTGAGTGAGAGGGAGAGAGAGAAGCTGTGAGTGAGAGAGAGTGAGAGAGAGAGAAGATGTGAGTGAGTGAGAGAGAGAAGCTGTGTGTGTGTGAGAGAGAAAGAGAAGCTGTAAGTGAGAGAGAGTGAGAAAGAGAGAAGCTGTGAGTGAGAGAGAGAGAGAAAGAGAAGCTGTGAGTGAGTGAGAGAGAGAGAAGCTGAGAGTGAGAGAGAGAATGAGAAGGTGTGAGTGAGAGAGAGAGAGAGAAAGAGAAGCTGTGAGTGAGAGAGAGAGAGAAAGAGAAGCTGTGTGTGTGTGAGAGAGAACGAGAAGCTGTGAGTGAGAGAGAGAGAGAAAGAGAAGCTGTGAGTGAGTGAGAGAGAGAGTGAGAACCTGTGAGTGAGAGAGTGAGAGAAGCTGGGAGTGAGTAAGAGAGAGAGAGGGAAGCTGTGAGTGAGAGAAAGAGAGAAATAGAAGCTGTAAGTGAGAGAGAGAGAAAGAGAAACTGTGAGTGAAAGAGAGAGAGAGAAGCTGTGAGTTAGAGAGAGAGAGAAAGAAAGAGAAGCTGTGAGTGAGAGTGAGAGAGAAAGAGAAAGAGAAGCTGAGAGTGAGATAGAGAGAAAGAGATGCTGTAAAAGAGAGAGAGAGAGAATCAGGGAGTAAGAGAGAGAAAAGCTGTGAGTGTGAGAGAGAGAGAGAAATGGAAGGTGTAAGTGAGAGAGAGTAAGAGAGGCTGTGAGTGAGAGAGAGAGAGAAAGAGAAACTGTAAGTGAGAGAGAGAAAGAGAAAGAGATGCTGTGAGTAAGTGAGAGAGTGAGAAGATGTGAGTGAGTGAGAGAGAGAGAAGCTGGGAGTGAGTAAGAGAGAGAGAGAAGCTGTGAGTGAGAGAGAGAGAAAGAAAGAAAGAGAAGCTGTGAGTGAGAGAGAGTGAGAGAGAGAGAAGCTGTGAGTGAGTGAGAGAGAGAGAAGCTGTGAGTGAGAGAGAGAGAGAAAGAGAAGCTGTGAGTGAGAGAGAGAGAGAGAACGAGAAGCTGTGAGTGAGAGAGAGAGAAAGAGATGCTGTGAGTGAGAGAGTGAGAGAGTGAGAAGCTGTGAGTGAGAGAGAGAGAGAGGAGCTGGGAGTGAGTAAGAGAGAGAGAAGCTGTGAGTGAGAGAGAGAGAGAGAAGCTGTGAGTGAGGGAGAGAGAGAGAGAAGCTGTGTGTGTGATAGAGATAAAGAGAAGCTGTGAGTGAGAGAGAGAGAGAAAGAGAAGCTGTGAGTGACAGAGAGAGAGAGTGAGAAGCTGTGTGTGTGAGAGAGAGAAAAGCTGGGAGTAAGAGAGAGAGAGAGAAGCTGTGAGAGAGAGAGAAGATGTGAGTGAGTGAGAGAGAGAAGCTGTGTGTGTGAGAGAGAGAAAGAGAAGCTGTAAGTGAGAGAGAGTGAGAAAGAGAGAAGCTGTGAGTGAGAGAGAGAGAAAGAGAAGCTGTGAGTGAGTGAGAGAGAGAGAAGCTGAGAGTGAGAGAGAGAGAATGAGAAGGTGTGAGTGAGAGAGAGAGAGAGAAAGAGAAGCTGTGAGTGAGAGAGAGAGAGAAAGAGAAGCTGTGAGTGAGTGAGAGAGAGAGTGAGAACCTGTGAGTGAGAGAGTGAGAGAAGCTGGGAGTGAGTAAGAGAGAGAGAGGGAAGCTGTGAGTGAGAGAAAGAGAGAAATAGAAGCTGTAAGTGAGAGAGAAAGAAAGAGAAACTGTGAGTGAAAGAGAGAGAGAGAAGCTGTGAGTTAGAGAGAGAGAGAAAGAAAGAGAAGCTGTGAGTGAGAGTGAGAGAGAAAGAGAAAGAGAAGCTGAGAGTGAGATAGAGAGAAAGAGATGCTGTAAAAGAGAGAGAGAGAGAGAGAATCAGGGAGTAAGAGAGAGAAAAGCTGTGAGTGTGAGAGAGAGAGAGAAATGGAAGGTGTAAGTGAGAGAGAGTAAGAGAGGCTGTGAGTGAGAGAGGGAGAGAGAAGCTGTTAGTGAGCGAGAGAGAAGTTGTGAGTGAAAGAGAGAGAGAAAGAGAAGCTGTGTGTGTGATAGAGAGAGAGAAAGAGAAGCTGAGAGTGAGAGAGAGAGAGAGAAAGAGAAGCTGTAAGTGAGAGAGAGAGAAGCTGTGTGTGAGAGAGAGAAAGAGAAGCTGTGAGTGAGTGAGAGAGAGAGAAAGAGAAGCTGTGAGTGAGTGAGAGAGAAAGAGATGCTGTGAGTGAGTGAGTGAGAGAGTGGGAAGCTGTGAGTGAGTGAGAGAGAGAGAAGCTGTGAGTGATTAAGAGAGAGAGAGAAGCTGTGAGTGAGTGAGAGAGAGAGTGAGAAGCTGTGAGTGAGAGAGAGAGAAGCTGGGAGTGAGAGAGAGAAGCTGTGAATGAGAGAGAGAGAAAGAGAAGCTGAGAGAGAGAGTGTGTGAGAGAGAAGCTGTGAGTGAGTGAGAGAGAAGATGAGAAGCTGTGTGTGAGAGAGAGAAAGAGAAGCTGTGAGTGAGAAAGATAGAAAGAGAAGCTGTGAGTGAGAGAAAGAGAGAGAAGCTGTGAGAGAGAGAGAGAGAATCAGGGAGTAAGAGAGAGAGAAGCTGTGAGTGAGAGGGAGAGAGAAATAGAAGGTGTAAGTGAGAGATAGAAAGAGAAGCTGTGAGTGAGAGATGGAGAGAAGCTGTTAGTGAGAGAGAGAGAAGCTGTGAGTGACAGAGAAAGAGAAGCTGTGTGTGTGTGAGAGAGAGAAAGAGAAGCTGAGAGTGAGAGAGAGAGAGAGAGAAGCTGTAAGTGAGAGAGAGAGAGAAGCTGTGTGTGTGTGAGAGAGAAAGAGAAGCTGAGAGTGAGAGAGAGAGAGAGAAGCTGTAAGTGAGAGAGAGAGAGAGAGAAGCTGTGTGTGTGTGAGAGAGAAAGAGAAGCTGTGAGTGTGAGAGAGAGAGAAAGAGAAGCTGTAAGTGAGAGAGAGAGAGAAAGAGATGCTGTGAGTGAGAGAGTGAGAAGATGTGAGTGAGTGAGAGAGAGAGAAGCTGGGAGTGAGTAAGAGAGAGAGAGAAGCTGTGAGTGAGAGAGAGAGAAAGAAAGAAGGAGAAGCTGTGAGTGAGAGAGAGTGAGAGAGAGAGAAGCTGTGAGTGTGTGAGAGAGAGAGAAGCTGTGAGTGAGAGAGAGAGAGAAAGAACTGTGAGTTAGAGAGAGAGAGAAAGAGAAGGTGTGAGTGAGAGAGAGAGAAAGAGAAGCTGTGTGTGAGAGAGAGAGAGAAAGAAAGAGAAGCTGTGAGTGAGAGAGAGAGAGAAAGAGAAGCTGTGAATGAGAGAGAGAAAGAGAAGCTGTGAGAGAGAGATAGAGAAAGAGAAGCTGTGAGTGAGAGAAAGAGAAGCTGTGAGTGAGAAAGAGTGAGAAAGAGAAGCTGTGAGTGAGAGAGAGAGAGAAAGAGAAGCTGTAAATGAGAGAGAGAGAAAGAGAAGCTGTGACAGAGAGAGTGGCTGTGAGTGAGAGAGAGAGAGAAGCTGTGAGTGAGGGAGAGAGAGAGAGAAGCTGTGTGTGTGATAGAGATAAAGAAAAGCTGTGAGTGAGAGAGAGAGAGAAAGAGAAGCTGTGAGTGACAGAGAGAGAGTGAGAAACTGTGTGTGTGAGAGAGAGAGAAGCTGGGAGTAAGAGAGAGAGAGAGAAGCTGTGAGAGAGAGAGAAGCTGTGAGTGAGAGGGAGAGAGAGAAGCTGTGAGTGAGAGAGAGTGAGAGAGAGAGAAGATGTGAGTGAGTGAGAGAGAGAAACTTTGTGTGTGAGAGAGAGAAAGAGAAGCTGTAAGTGAGAGAGAGTGAGAAAGAGAGAAGCTGTGAGTGAGAGAGAGAGAGAAAGAGAAGCTGTGAGTGAGTGAGAGAGAGAGAAGCTGAGAGTGAGAGAGAGAATGAGAAGGTGTGAGTGAGAGAGAGAGAGAAAGAGAAGCTGTGAGTGAGAGAGAGAGAGAAAGAGAAGCTGTGTGTGTGTGAGAGAGAACGAGAAGCTGTGAGTGAGAGAGAGAGAGAAAGAGAAGCTGTGAGTGAGTGAGAGAGAGAGTGAGAACCTGTGAGTGAGAGAGTGAGAGAAGCTGGGAGTGAGTAAGAGAGAGAGAGGGAAGCTGTGAGTGAGAGAAAGAGAGAAATAGAAGCTGTAAGTGAGAGAGAGAGAAAGAGAAACTGTGAGTGAAAGAGAGAGAGAGAAGCTGTGAGTTAGAGAGAGAGAGAAAGAAAGAGAAGCTGTGAGTGAGAGTGAGAGAGAAAGAGAAAGAGAAGCTGAGAGTGAGATAGAGAGAAAGAGATGCTGTAAAAGAGAGAGAGAGAGAGAGAATCAGGGAGTAAGAGAGAGAAAAACTGTGAGTGAGAGAGAGAGAGAGAAATGGAAGGTGTAAGTGAGAGTGAGTAAGAGAGGCTGTGAGTGAGAGAGAGAGAGAAAGAGAAGCTGTAAGTGAGAGAGAGAAAGAGAAAGAGATGCTGTGAGTAAGTGAGAGAGTGAGAAGATGTGAGTGAGTGAGAGAGAGAGAAGCTGGGAGTGAGTAAGAGAGAGAGAGAAGCTGTGAGTGAGAGAGAGAGAAAGAAAGAAAGAGAAGCTGTGAGTGAGAGAGAGTGAGAGAGAGAGAAGCTGTGAGTGAGTGAGAGAGAGAGAAGCTGTGAGTGAGAGAGAGAGAGAAAGAGAAGCTGTGAGTGAGAGAGAGAGAGAGAACGAGAAGCTGTGAGTGAGAGAGAGAGAAAGAGATGCTGTGAGTGAGTGAGTGAGAGAGTGAGAAGCTGTGAGTGAGAGAGAGAGAGAGGAGCTGGGAGTGAGTAAGAGAGAGAGAAGCTGTGAGTGAGAGAGAGAGAGAGAAGCTGTGAGTGAGGGAGAGAGAGAGAGAAGCTGTGTGTGTGATAGAGATAAAGAGAAGCTGTGAGTGAGAGAGAGAGAGAGAAAGAGAAGCTGTGAGTGACAGAGAGAGAGAGTGAGAAGCTGTGTGTGTGTGAGAGAGAGAAGCTGGGAGTAAGAGAGAGAGAGAGAAGCTGTGAGAGAGAGAGAAGATGTGAGTGAGTGAGAGAGAGAAGCTGTGTGTGTGAGAGAGAGAAAGAGAAGCTGTAAGTGAGAGAGAGTGAGAAAGAGAGAAGCTGTGAGTGAGAGAGAGAGAGAAAGAGAAGCTGTGAGTGAGTGAGAGAGAGAGAAGCTGAGAGTGAGAGAGAGAGAATGAGAAGGTGTGAGTGAGAGAGAGAGAGAGAAAGAGAAGCTGTGAGTGAGAGAGAGAGAGAAAGAGAAGCTGTGAGTGAGTGAGAGAGAGAGTGAGAACCTGTGAGTGAGAGAGTGAGAGAAGCTGGGAGTGAGTAAGAGAGAGAGAGGGAAGCTGTGAGTGAGAGAAAGAGTGAAATAGAAGCTGTAAGTGAGAGAGAGAGAAAGAGAAACTGTGAGTGAAAGAGAGAGAGAGAAGCTGTGAGTTAGAGAGAGAGAGAAAGAAAGAGAAGCTGTGAGTGAGAGTGAGAGAGAAAGAGAAAGAGAAGCTGAGAGTGAGATAGAGAGAAAGAGATGCTGTAAAAGAGAGAGAGAGAGAGAGAGAGAGAATCAGGGAGTAAGAGAGAGAAAAGCTGTGAGTGTGTGAGAGAGAGAGAAATGGAAGGTGTAAGTGAGAGAGAGTAAGAGAGGCTGTGAGTGAGAGAGGGAGAGAGAAGTTGTTAGTGAGCGAGAGAGAAGTTGTGAGTGAAAGAGAGAGAGAAAGAGAAGCTGTGTGTGTGATAGAGAGAGAGAAAGAGAAGCTGAGAGTGAGAGAGAGAGAGAGAAAGAGAAGCTGTAAGTGAGAGAGAGAGAAGCTGTGTGTGAGAGAGAGAAAGAGAAGCTGTGAGTGAGTGAGAGAGAGAGAAAGAGAAGCTGTGAGTGAGAGAGAGAGAAAGAGATGCTGTGAGTGAGTGAGTGAGAGAGTGGGAAGCTGTGAGTGAGTGAGAGAGAGAGAAGCTGTGAGTGATTAAGAGAGAGAGAGAAGCTGTGAGTGAGTGAGAGAGAGAGTGAGAAGCTGTGAGTGAGAGAGAGAGAAGCTGGGAGTGAGAGAGAGAAGCTGTGAATGAGAGAGAGAGAAAGAGAAGCTGAGAGAGAGAGTGTGTGAGAGAGAAGCTGTGAGTGAGTGAGAGAGAAGATGAGAAGCTGTGTGTGAGAGAGAGAAAGAGAAGCTGTGAGTGAGAAAGATAGAAAGAGAAGCTGTGAGTGAGAGAAAGAGAGAGAAGCTGTGAGAGAGAGAGAGAGAGAATCAGGGAGTAAGAGAGAGAGAAGCTGTGAGTGAGAGGGAGAGAGAAATAGAAGGTGTAAGTGAGAGATAGAAAGAGAAGCTGGGAGTGAGAGATGGAGAGAAGCTGTTAGTGAGAGAGAGAGAAGCTGTGAGTGACAGAGAAAGAGAAGCTGTGTGTGTGTGAGAGAGAGAAAGAGAAGCTGAGAGTGAGAGAGAGAGAGAAGCTGTAAGTGAGAGAGAGAGAGAAGCTGTGTGTGTGTGAGAGAGAAAGAGAAGCTGAGAGTGAGAGAGAGAGAGAAGCTGTAAGTGAGAGAGAGAGAGAGAAGCTGTTTGTGTGTGAGAGAGAAAGAGAAGCTGTGAGTGTGAGAGAGAGAGAAAGAGAAGCTGTAAGTGAGAGAGAGAGAGAAAGAGATGCTGTGAGTGAGAGAGTGAGAAGATGTGAGTGAGTGAGAGAGAGAGAAGCTGGGAGTGAGTAAGAGAGAGAGAGAAGCTGTGAGTGAGAGAGAGAGAAAGAAAGAAAGAGAAGCTGTGAGTGAGAGAGAGTGAGAGAGAGAGAAGCTGTGAGTGAGTGAGAGAGAGAGAAGCTGTGAGTGAGAGAGAGAGAAAGAGAAGGTGTGAGTGAGAGAGAGAGAAAGAGAAGCTGTGTGAGAGAGAGAGAGAAAGGAAGAGAAGCTGTGAGTGAGAGAGAGAGAGAAAGAGAAGCTGTGAATGAGAGAGAGAAAGAGAAGCTGTGAGAGAGAGAAAGAGAAGCTGTGAGTGAGAAAGAGTGAGAAAGAGAAGCTGTGAGTGAGAGAGAGAGAGAAAGAGAAGCTGTGAATGAGAGAGAGAGAAAGAGAAGCTGTGACAGAGAGAGTGGCTGTGAGTGAGAGAGAGAGAGAAAGAGACGGTGTGAGTGAGAGTTAGAGAAATAGGTGTAAGTGAGTGAGAGAGAGAAAGAGAAGCTGTCAGTGAGAGAGAGAGAGAGAGAGAAGCTCTTAGTAAGAGAGAGAAGCTGTGAGTGACAGAGAGAGAGAAAGAGAAGCTGTGTGTGTGATAGAGAGAGAGAAAGAGAAGCTGAGCATGAGAGAGAGAGAGAAAGAGAAGCTGTAAGTGAGAGAGAGAGAGAGAAGCTGTGTATGAGAGAGAGAGAGAAAGAGAATCTGTGAGTGAGAGAGAGAGAGAACGAGAAGCTGTGAGTGAGAGAGAGAGAAAGAGATGCTGTGAGTGAATGAGTGAGAGAGTGAGAAGCTGTGAGTGAGAGAGAGAGAGAGAGGAGCTGGGAGTGAGTAAGAGAGAGAGAAGCTGTGAGGGAGAGAGAGAGAGAGAAGCTCTGAGTGAGGGAGAGAGAGCAAGAGAAGCTGTGAGTGAGAGAGAGAGAAAGAGAAGCTGTGAATGAGAGAGAGAAAAAAAGAAGCTGTGAGGGAGAGACAGAGAGAAAGAGAAGCTGTGAGTGAGAGAGAGAGAGAGAAAGAAAGAGAAGCTGTGAGTGAGAGAGAGAGAGAAAGAGAAGCTGTGAATGAGAGAGAAAGAGAAGCTGTGTGAGAGAGAGAGAGAATGAGAAGCTGTGAGTGACAGAGAGAGAGAAAGAGAAGCTGTGAGTGAGAGAGAGAGAGAAAGAGAAGCTGTGAATGAGAGAGAGAGAAAGAGAAGCTGTGTGTGTGTGAGAGAGAGAAGCTGTGAGTGAGAGAGTGAGAGAAAGAGAAGCTGTGAGTGAGAGAGAGAGAAAGAGAAGCTGTGAGTGAGAGAGAGAGAGCAAGAGAATCTGTGAGTGAGAGAGAGAGAAAGAGAAGCTGTGTGTGTGTGAGAGAGAGAAAGAGAAGCTGTGAGTGAGTGAGAGAGAAAGAGAAGCTGTGTGTGTGTGAGAGAGAGAAGCTGAGAGTGAGAGAGAGAGAATGAGAAGGTGTGAGTTAGAGAGAGAGACAAAGAGAAGCTGTGTGTGTGTGAGAGAGAACGAGAAGCTGTGAGTGAGAGAGAGAAGAAAGAGAAGCTGTGAGTGAGAGAGAGGGAGAGAAGCTGTGAGTGTGTGAGAGAGAGAAAATCAGGGAGTGAGTAAGAGAGAGAGAGGGAAGCTGTGAGTGAGAGAGAGAGAGAAATAGAAGCTGTAAGTGAGAGAGAGAGAAAGAGAAACTGTGAGTGAAAGAGAGAGAGAGAAGCTGTAAGTGAGAGAGAGAGAGAAGCTGTGTGTGTGTGAGAGAGAAAGAGAAGCTGTGAGTGAGAGAGAGAGAGAAAGATAAGCTGTAAGTGAGAGAGAGAAAGAGATGCTGTGAGTAAGTGAGAGAGTGAGAAGATGTGAGTGTGTGAGAGAGAGAGAAGCTGGGAGTGAGTAAGAGAGAGAGAGAAGCTGTGACTGAGAGAGAGAGAGAGAAAGAAAGAGAAGCTGTGAGTGAGAGAGAGTGAGAGAGAGAGAAGCTGTGAGTGAGTGAGAGAGAGAGAGAAGCTGTGAGTGAGAGAGAGAGAGAAAGAGCTGTGAGTGAGAGAGAGAGAGAAAGAGAAGGTGTGAGTGAGAGAGAGAGAAAGAGAAGCTGTGAGTGAGAGAGAGAGAAAGAGAAGCTGTGAGTGAGAGAGAGAGAGCAAGAGAAGCTGTGAGTGAGAGAGAGAGAAAGAGAAGCTGAGCGTGAGAGAGAGAGAAAGAGAAGCTGTGAGTGAGTGAGAGAGAGAAGCTGTGTGTGTGAGAGAGAGAGAAAGAGAAGCTGTGAGTGAGAGAGAGAGAGAAAGAGAAGCTGTGAGTGAGAGAGAGAGAGAGAAAGAGATGCTGTGAGTGAGTGAGTGAGAGAGTGAGAAGCTGTGAGTGAGAGAGAGAGAGGAGCTGGGAGTGAGTAAGAGAGAGAGAAGCTGTG
The DNA here is from genome assembly GCA_035047305.1 of Bradypodion pumilum. Taxonomy (NCBI): domain Eukaryota; kingdom Metazoa; phylum Chordata; class Lepidosauria; order Squamata; family Chamaeleonidae; genus Bradypodion; species Bradypodion pumilum. The sequence continues at coordinate 225,858,268 of JAWDJD010000002.1, read as the reverse complement.
AGTGAGAGAGAGAGAGAGAAGCTGTGAGTGAGGGAGAGAGAGAAAGAGAAGCTGTGAGTGAGAGAGAGAGAAAGAGAAGCTGTGAATGAGAGTGAGAGAAAAAGAAGCTGTGAGGGAGAGAGAGAGAGAAAGAGAAGCTGTGAGTGAGAGACAGAGAGAAAGAGAAGCTGTGAGTGAGAGAGAGAGAGAAAGAGAAGCTGTGAGAGAGAGAGAGAAAGAAAGAGAAGCTGTGAGTGAGAGAGAGAGAGAAAGAGAAGCTGTGAATGAGAGAGAGAAAGAGAAGCTGTGTGTGAGAGAGAGAAAGAGAAGCTGTGAGTGACAGAGAGAGAGAAAGAGAAGCTGTGAGTGAGGGAAAGAGAAGCTGTGAGTGAGAGAGAGAGAGAAAGAGAAGCTGTGAATGAGAGAGAGAGAAAGAGAAGCTGTGAGAGAGAGAGAAGCTGTGTGTGAGAGAGTGAGAGAAAGAGAAGCTGTGAGTGAGAGAGAGAGAAAGAGAAGCTGTGAGTGAGAGAGAGAGAGCAAGGGAAGCTGTGAGTGAGAGAGAGAGAAAGAGAAGCTGTGTGTGTGTGAGAGAGAGAAAGAGAAGCAGTGAGTGAGTGAGAGAGAAAGAGAAGCTGTGTGTGTGTGTGAGAGAGAAGCTGAGAGTGAGAGAGAGAGAGAATGAGAAGGTGTGAGTGAGAGAGAGAGACAAAGAGAAGCTGTGTGTGAGAGAGAGAGAACGAGAAGCTGTGAGTGAGAGAGAGAGAGAAAGAGAAGCTGTGAGTGAGAGAGAGAGAAAGAGAAGCTGTGAGTGAGAGAGAGGGAGAGAAGCTGTGAGTGTGTGAGAGAGAGAAAATCAGGGAGTGAGTAAGAGAGAGAGAGAAGCTGTGAGTAAGAGAGAGAGAAATAGAAGCTGTAAGTGAGAGAGAGAGAAAGAGAAACTGTGAGTGAAAGAGAGAGAGAGAAGCTGTAAGTGAGAGAGAGAGAGAGAAGCTGTGTGTGTGTGAGAGAGAAAGAGAAGCTGTGAGTGAGAGAGAGAGAGAAAGAGAAGCTGTAAGTGAGAGAGAGAAAGAGAAGCTGTATGAGAGAGAGAGAGAAAGAGAAGCTGTGAGTGAGTGAGAGAGAGAGTGAGAAGCTGTGAGTGAGAGAGAATGAGAAGCTGGGAGTAAGAGAGAGAGAGAAGCTGTGAATGAGAGAGAGAGAAAGAAAGAGAAGCTGTGAGTGAGAGAGAGAGAGAAAGAGAAGCTGTAAGTGAGAGAGAGTGAGAGAGAGAGAAGCTGTGAGTGAGTGAGAGAGAGAGAATGAGAAGCTGTGAGTGTGTGAGAGAGAGAGAGAAGCTGTGAGTGAGAGAGAGAGAGAGAGAAGCTGTGAGTGAGAGAGAGAGAGAAGCTGTGAGTGAGAGAGAGAGAGAGAGAATCAGGGAGTAAGAGAGAGAGAAGCTGTGAGTGAGAGAGAGAGAGAAATAGAAGGTGTAAGTGAGAGAGAGAAAGAGAGGCTGTGAGTGAGAGAGAGAAGCTGTTAGTGAGAGAGAGAGAAGCTGTGAGTGAAAGAGAGAGAGAAAGAGAAGCTGTGTGTGTGATAGAGAAAGAGAAAGAGAAGCTGAGAGTGTGAGAGAGAGAGAAAGAGAAGCTGTAAGTGAGAGAGAGAGAGAAGCTGTGTGTGAGAGAGAGAAAGAGAAGCTGTGAGTGAGAGAGAGAGAGAAAGAGAAGCTGTGAGTGAGAGAGAGAGAAAGAGATGCTGTGAGTGAGTGAGAGAGAGAGTGGGAAGCTGTGAGTGAGAGAGAGAGAGAGAAGCTGTGAGTGAGTAAGAGAGAGAGAGAGAAGCTGTGAGTGAGTGAGGGTGAGAGTGAGAAGCTGTAAGTGAGAGAGAGTGAGAGAGAGAAAAGCTGTGAGTGAGTGAGAGAGAGAGGATGAGAAGCTGTGTGAGAGAGAGAGAGAAAGAGAAGCTGTGAGTGAGAGAGAGAGAAAGAGAAGCTGTGAGTGAGAGAAAGAGAGAGAAGCTGTGAGGGAGAGAGAGAGAGAGAATCAGGGAGTAAGAGAGAGAGAAGCTGTGAGTGAGAGAGAGAGAAATAGAAGGTGTAAGTGAGAGAGAGAAAGAGAAGCTGTGAGTGAGAGAGAGAGAGAAGCTGTTAGTGAGAGAGAGAGAGAATGAGAAGGTGTGAGTGAGAGAGAGAGACAAAGAGAAGCTGTGTGTGAGAGAGAGAGAACGAGAAGCTGTGAGTGAGAGAGAGAGAGAAAGAGAAGCTGTGAGTGAGAGAGAGAGAAAGAGAAGCTGTGAGTGAGAGAGAGGGAGAGAAGCTGTGAGTGTGTGAGAGAGAGAAAATCAGGGAGTGAGTAAGAGAGAGAGAGAAGCTGTGAGTAAGAGAGAGAGAAATAGAAGCTGTAAGTGAGAGAGAGAGAAAGAGAAACTGTGAGTGAAAGAGAGAGAGAGAAGCTGTAAGTGAGAGAGAGAGAGAGAAGCTGTGTGTGTGTGAGAGAGAAAGAGAAGCTGTGAGTGAGAGAGAGAGAGAAAGAGAAGCTGTAAGTGAGAGAGAGAAAGAGAAGCTGTATGAGAGAGAGAGAGAAAGAGAAGCTGTGAGTGAGAGAGAGAGAGAAAGAGAAGCTGTGAGTGAGTGAGAGAGAGAGTGAGAAGCTGTGAGTGAGAGAGAATGAGAAGCTGGGAGTAAGAGAGAGAGAGAAGCTGTGAATGAGAGAGAGAGAAAGAAAGAGAAGCTGTGAGTGAGAGAGAGAGAGAGAAAGAGAAGCTGTAAGTGAGAGAGAGTGAGAGAGAGAGAAGCTGTGAGTGAGTGAGAGAGAGAGAATGAGAAGCTGTGAGTGTGTGAGAGAGAGAGAGAAGCTGTGAGTGAGAGAGAGAGAGAGAGAAGCTGTGAGTGAGAGAGAGAGAGAAGCTGTGAGTGAGAGAGAGAGAGAGAATCAGGGAGTAAGAGAGAGAGAAGCTGTGAGTGAGAGAGAGAGAGAAATAGAAGGTGTAAGTGAGAGAGAGAAAGAGAGGCTGTGAGTGAGAGAGAGAAGCTGTTAGTGAGAGAGAGAGAAGCTGTGAGTGAAAGAGAGAGAGAAAGAGAAGCTGTGTGTGTGATAGAGAAAGAGAAAGAGAAGCTGAGAGTGTGAGAGAGAGAGAAAGAGAAGCTGTAAGTGAGAGAGAGAGAGAAGCTGTGTGTGAGAGAGAGAAAGAGAAGCTGTGAGTGAGAGAGAGAGAGAAAGAGAAGCTGTGAGTGAGAGAGAGAGAAAGAGATGCTGTGAGTGAGTGAGAGAGAGAGTGGGAAGCTGTGAGTGAGAGAGAGAGAGAGAAGCTGTGAGTGAGTAAGAGAGAGAGAGAGAAGCTGTGAGTGAGTGAGGGTGAGAGTGAGAAGCTGTAAGTGAGAGAGAGTGAGAGAGAGAAAAGCTGTGAGTGAGTGAGAGAGAGAGGATGAGAAGCTGTGTGAGAGAGAGAGAGAAAGAGAAGCTGTGAGTGAGAGAGAGAGAAAGAGAAGCTGTGAGTGAGAGAAAGAGAGAGAAGCTGTGAGGGAGAGAGAGAGAGAGAATCAGGGAGTAAGAGAGAGAGAAGCTGTGAGTGAGAGAGAGAGAAATAGAAGGTGTAAGTGAGAGAGAGAAAGAGAAGCTGTGAGTGAGAGAGAGAGAGAAGCTGTTAGTGAGAGAGAGAAGCTGTGAGTGACAGAGAAAGAGAAGCTGTGTGTGTGTGAGAGAGAGAAAGAGAAGCTGAGAGTGAGAGAGAGAGAGAAAGAGAAGCTGTGTGAGAGAGAGAGAAGCTGTGTGTGTGAGAGAGAGAAAGAGAAGCTGTGAGAGAGAGAGAGAGAGAGAGAAGCTGTAAGTGAGAGAGAAAGAGATGCTGTGAATAAGTGAGAGAGTGAGAAGATGTGAGTGAGAGAGAGAGAGAGAAGCTTGGAGTGAGTAAGAGAGAGAGAGAAGCTGTGAGTGAGAGAGAGAGAAAGAAAGAAAGAGAAGTTGTGAGTGAGAGAGAGTGAGAGAGAAGCTGTGAGTGAGAGAAAGAGAAGCTGTGAGTGAGTGAGAGAGAGAGAGAAGCTGTGAGTGAGAGAGAGAGAGAAAGAGAAGCTGAGAGAGAGAGAGAGAGAGAAGCTGTGAATGAGAGAGAGAGAAAGAGAAGCTGTGTGTGAGAGAGAGAGAAGCTGTGAGTGAGAGAGAGAAAAAGAGAAGTGAGAGAGAGAGAGAGAAAGAGAAGCTGTGAGTGAGAGAGAGAGAAAGAGATGCTGTGAGTGAGTGAGTGAGAGAGTGGGAAGCTGTGAGTGAGAGAGAGAGAAGCTGTGAGTGAGTAAAAGAGAGAGAGAGAAGCTGTGAGTGAGTGAGAGAGTGAGAAGCTGTGAGTGAGAGAGAGAGAGAAGCTGGGAGTGAGTAAGAGAGAGAGAAGCTGTGAATGAGAGAGAGAGAGAAACAGAAGCTGAGAGTGAGAGAGAGAGAGAAAGAGAAGCTTTAAGTGAGAGACAGAGAGAGAAGCTGTGTGTGAGAGAGAAAGAGAAGCTGTGAGTGAGAGAGAGAGAGAAAGAGAAGCTGTGAGTGAGAGAGAGAGAAAGAGATGCTGTGAGTGAGTGAGTGAGAGAGTGAGAAGCTGTGAGTGAGAGAGAGAGAGGAGCTGGGAGTGAGTAAGAGAGAGAGAAGCTGTGAGTAAGAGAGAGAGAAAGAAAGAAAGAAAGAGAAGCTGTGAGTGAGAGAGAGTGAGAGAGAGAGAAGCTGTGAGTGAGTGAGAGAGATAGAGAGAAGCTGTGAGTGAGTGAGAGAAAGAGAGAAGCTGTGATTGAGGGAGAGAGAGAAAGAGAAGCTGTGAGTGAGAGAGAGAGAGAAAGAGAAGCTGAGAGTGAGAGAGAGAGAGAAAGAAAGAGAAGCTGTGAGTGAGAGAGAGAGAAAGAGAAGCTGTGAATGAGAGAGAGAGAAAGAGAAACTGTGTGTGAGAGAGAGAAAGAGAAGCTGTGAGTGACAGAGAGTGAGAGAAAGAGAAGCTGTGAGTGAGAGAAAGAGAAGCTGTGAGTGAGAGAGAGAAAGAGAAGCTGTGAATGAGAGAGAGAGAAAGAGAAGCTGTGTGTGAGAGAGAAGCTGTGAGTGAGAGAGAGAGAGAAAGAGAAGCTGTGTGTGTGAGAGAGAGAAAGAGAAGCTGTGAGTGAGAGAGAGAGCAAGAGAAGCTGTGAGTGAGAGAGAGAGAAAGAGAAGCTGTGTGTGTGTGAGAGAGAGAAAGAGAAGCTGTGAGTGAGTGAGAGAGAAAGAGAAGCTGTGTGTGTGTGAGAGAGAGAAGCTGAGAGTAAGAGAGAGAGTGAAAATGAGAAGGTGTGAGTGAGAGAGAGACAAAGAGAAGCTGTGAGTGAGAGAGAGAGAACGAGAAGCTGTGAGTGAGAGAGAGAGAAAGAGAAGCTGTGAGTGAGAGAGAGAGAGAAAGAGAAGCTGTGAGTGAGAGAGAGGGAGAGAAGGTGTGAGTGTGTGAGAGAGAGAAAATCAGGGAGTGAGTAAGAGAGAGAGAAGGAAGCTGTGAGTGAGAGAGAGAGAGAAATAGAATCTGTAAGTGAGAGAGAGAGAAAGAGAAACTGTGAGTGAAAGAGAGAGAGAGAAGCTGTGAGTGAGAGAGAGAGAGAAAGAGAAGCTGAGAGTGAGTGACTGAGAGAAAGAGATGCTGTAAGGGAGAGAGAGAGAAGCTGTGTGTGTGAGAGAGAGAAAGAAAAGCTGTGAGTGAGAGATAGAGAAAGAGAAGCTGTGAGTGTGAGAGAGAGAGAGAGTGAGAAGCTGTGTGTGTCTGAGAGAGAGAAGCTGTGAGTGAGAGAGAGAGAAAGAGAACCTGTGAGTGAGAGAGAGAGAAAGAGATGCTGTGAGTGAGTGAGTGAGAGAGTGGGAAGCTGTGAGTGAGTGAGAGAGAGAGAAGCTGTGAGTGAGTAAGAGAGAGAGAGAAGCTGTGAGTGAGTGAGAGAGAGAGTGAGAAGCTGTGAGTGAGTGAGAGAGAGAAGCTGGGAGTGAGTAAGAGAGAGAGAAGCTGTGAATGAGAGAGAGAGAAAGAAAGAGAAGCTGTGAGTGAGAGAGAGAGAGATGCTGTGAGTGAGGGAGAGAGAGAAAGAGAAGCTGTGAGTGAGAGAGAGAGAGACAAAGAGAAGCTGTGTGTGTGAGAGAGAGAACGAGAAGCTGTGAGTGAGAGAGAGAGAAAGAGAAGTTGTGAGTGAGAGAGAGAGAGAAAGAGAAGCTGTGAGTGAGAGAGAGGGAGAGAAGGTGTGAGTGTGTGAGAGAGAGAAAATCAGGGAGTGAGTAAGAGAGAGAGAAGGAAGCTGTGAGTGAGAGAGAGAGAGAAATAGAAGCTGTAAGTGAGAGAGAGAGAAAGAGAAACTGTGAGTGAAAGAGAGAGAGAGAAGCTGTGAGTGAGAGAGAGAGAGAAAGAGAAGCTGAGAGTGAGTGACTGAGAGAAAGAGATGCTGTAAGGGAGAGAGAGAGAAGCTGTGTGTGTGAGAGAGAGAAAGAAAAGCTGTGAGTGAGAGATAGAGAAAGAGAAGCTGTGAGTGTGAGAGAGAGAGAGTGAGAAGCTGTGTGTGTCTGAGAGAGAGAAGCTGTGAGTGAGAGAGAGAGAAAGAGAACCTATGAGTGAGAGAGAGAGAAAGAGATGCTGTGAGTGAGTGAGTGAGAGAGTGGGAAGCTGTGAGAGAGTGAGAGAGAGAGAAGCTGTGAGTGAGTAAGAGAGAGAGAGAAGCTGTGAGTGAGTGAGAGAGAGAGTGAGAAGCTGTGAGTGAGTGAGAGAGAGAAGCTGGGAGTGAGTAAGAGAGAGAGAAGCTGTGAATGAGAGAGAGAGAGAAAGAAAGAGAAGCTGTGAGTGAGAGAGAGAGAGATGCTGTGAGTGAGGGAGAGAGAGAAAGAGAAGCTGTGAGTGAGAGAGAGAGAGAAAGAGAAGCTGTGAATGAGAGAGAGAGAAAGAGAAGCTGTGAGTGAGTGAGAGAGAGAAAGCGAAGCTGTGAGTGAGAGACAGAGAGAAAGAGAAGCTGTGAGTGAGAGAGAGAGAGAAAGAGAAGCTGTGAGTGAGAGAGAGAGAAAGAGAAGCTGTGAATGAGAGAGAGAGAAAGAGAAGCTGTGTGAGAGAGAGAGAGAAAGAGAAGCTGTGAGTGACAGAGAGAGAGAGAAATAGAAGCTGTGAGTGAGAGAAAGAGAAGCTGTGAGTGAGAGAGAGAGACAGAGAAGCTGTGAATGAGAGAGAGAAAGAGAACCTGTGAGAGAGAGAGAGAGAAGATGTGAGTGAGAGAGTGAGAGAAAGAGAAGCTGTGAGTGAGAGAGAGAGAAAGAGAAGCTGTGTGAGAGAGAGAGAGCAAGAGAAGCTGTGAGTGAGAGAGAGAGAGAAAGAGAAGCTGTGTGTGTGTGAGAGAGAGAAAGAGAAGCTGTGAGTGAGTGATAGAGAAAGAGAAGCTGTGTGTGTGTGAGAGAGAGAAGCTGAGAGTGAGAGAGAGAGAATGAGAAGGTGTGAGTGAGAGAGAGAGACAAAGAGAAGCTGTGTGTGTGTGAGAGAGAGTGAGAAGTTGTGACTGAGAGAGAGAGAGAAAGAGAAGCTGTGAGTTAGAGAGAGAGAGAGAAAGAGAAGCTGTGAGTGAGAGAGAGGGAGAGAAGCTGTGAGTGTGTGAGAGAGAGAAAATCAGGGAGTGATTAAGAGAGAGAGAGGGAAGCTGTGAGTGAGAGAGAGAGAGAAATAGAAGCTGTAAGTGTGAGAGAGAGAAAGAGAAACTGTGAGTGTAAGAGAGAGAGAAGCTGTGAGTGAGAGAGAGAAAGAGAAGCTGTGAGTGAGAGCGAGAGAGAAAGAGAAGCTGTGTGAGTGAGAGAGAGAGAGAAAGAGAAACTGAGAGTGAGAGAGAGAGAAAGAGAAACTGTGAGTGTAAGAGAGAGAGAGAAGCTGTGAGTGAGAGAGAGAGAGAAAGAGAAGCTGTGAGTGAGAGCGAGAGAGAAAGAGAAGCTGTGTGAGTGAGAGAGAGAGAGAAAGAGAAGCTGAGAGTGAGAGAGATAGAGAAAGAGATGCTGTAAGGGAGAGAGAGAGAAGCTGTGTGTGTGATAGAGATAAAGAGAAGCTGTGAGTGAGAGAGAGAGAAAGAGAAGCTGTGAGTGACAGAGAGAGAGAGTGAGAAGCTGTGTGTGTGAGAGAGAGAGAAGCTGGGAGTGAGTAAGAGAGAGAGAGAGAAGCTGTGAGAGAGAGAGAAGCTGTGAGTGAGAGGGAGAGAGAGAAGCTGTGAGTGAGAGAGAGTGAGAGAGAGAAGATGTGAGTGAGTGAGAGAGAGAAGCTGTGTGTGTGAGAGAGAGAAAGAGAAGCTGTAAGTGAGAGAGAGTGAGAAAGAGAGAAGCTGTGAGTGAGAGGGAGAGAGAAAGAGAAGCTGTGAGTGAGTGAGAGAGAGAGAAGCTGAGAGTGAGAGAGAGAGAATGAGAAGGTGTGAGTGAGAGAGAGAGAGAAAGAGAAGCTGTGAGTGAGAGAGAGAGAAAGAGAAGCTGTGTGTGTGAGAGAGAGAACGAGAAGCTGTGAGTGAGAGAGAGAGAGAAAGAGAAGCTGTGAGTGAGTGAGAGAGAGAGAGTGAGAACCTGTGAGTGAGAGAGTGAGAGAAGCTGGGAGTGATTAAGAGAGAGAGAGGGAAGCTGTGAGTGAGAGAAAGAGAGAAATAGAAGCTGTAAGTGAGAGAGAGAGAAAGAGAAACTGTGAGTGAAAGAGAGAGAGAAGCTGTGAGTTAGAGAGAGAGAGAAAGAAAGAGAAGCTGTGAGTGAGAGTGAGAGAGAAAGAGAAGCTGAGAGTGAGAGAGAGAGAAAGAGATGCTGTAAAAGAGAGAGAGAGAGAGAGAGAATCAGGGAGTAAGAGAGAGAAAAGCTGTGAGTGTGTGAGAGAGAGAAATGGAAGGTGTAAGTGAGAGATAGAAACAGAAGCTGTGAGTGAGAGATGGAGAGAAGCTGTTAGTGAGAGAGAGAGAAGCTGTGAGTGACAGAGAAAGAGAAGCTGTGTGTGTGTGAGAGAGAGAAAGAGAAGCTGAGAGTGAGAGAGAGAGAGAGAAGCTGTAAGTGAGAGAGAGAGAGAGAAGCTGTGTGTGTGTGTGTGAGAGAGAAAGAGAAGCTGAGAGTGAGAGAGAGAGAGAGAAGCTGTAAGTGAGAGAGAGAGAGAGAAGCTGTGTGTGTGTGAGAGAGAAAGAGAAGCTGAGAGTGAGAGAGAGAAAGAGAAGCTGTAAGTGAGAGAGAGAGAGAAAGAGATGCTGTGAGTGAGAGAGTGAGAAGATGTGAGTGAGTGAGAGAGAGAGAAGCTGGGAGTGAGTAAGAGAGAGAGAGAAGCTGTGAGTGAGAGAGAGAGAAAGAAAGAAAGAGAAGCTGTGAGTGAGAGAGAGTGAGAGAGAGAGAAGCTGTGAGTGAGTGAGAGAGAGAGAAGCTGTGAGTGAGAGAGAGAGAGAAAGAGCTGTGAGTTAGAGAGAGAGAGAAAGAGAAGGTGTGAGTGAGAGAGAGAGAGAAAGAGAAGCTGTGAATGAGAGAGAGAAAGAGAAGCTGTGAGAGAGAGATAGAGAAAGAGAAGCTGTGAGTGAGAGAAAGAGAAGCTGTGAGTGAGAAAGAGTGAGAAAGAGAAGCTGTGAGTGAGAGAGAGAGAGAAAGAGAAGCTGTGAATGAGAGAGAGAGAAAGAGAAGCTGTGACAGAGAGAGTGGCTGTGAGTGAGAGAGAGAGAGAAAGAGACGCTGTGAGTGAGAGTTAGAGAAATAGGTGTAAGTGAGTGAGAGAGAGAAAGAGAAGCTGTCAGTGAGAGAGAGAGAGAGAGAGAGAGAAGCTGTTAGTAAGAGAGAGAAGCTGTGAGTGACAGAGAGAGAGAAAGAGAAGCTGTGTGTGTGATAGAGAGAGAGAAAGAGAAGCTGAGCATGAGAGAGAGAGAGAAAGAGAAGCTGTAAGTGAGAGAGAGAGAGAAGCTGTGTGTGAGAGAGAGAGAGAAAGAGAAGCTGTGAGTGAGAGAGAGAGAGAACGAGAAGCTGTGAGTGAGAGAGAGAGAAAGAGATGCTGTGAGTGAGTGAGTGAGAGAGTGAGAAGCTGTGAGTGAGAGAGAGAGAGAGGAGCTGAGAGTGAGTAAGAGAGAGAGAAGCTGTGAGTGAGAGAGAGAGAGAGAAGCTGTGAGTGAGGGAGAGAGAGCAAGAGAAGCTGTGAGTGAGAGAGAGAGAAAGAGAAGCTGTGAATGAGAGAGAGAGAAAAAGAAGCTGTGAGGGAGAGAGAGAGAGAAAGAGAAGCTGTGAGTGAGAGAGAGAGAGAGAAAGAAAGAGAAGCTGTGAGTGAGAGAGAGAGAGAGAAAGAGAAGCTGTGAATGAGAGAGAGAGAAAGAGAAGCTGTGAGAGAGAGAGAGAGAATGAGAAGCTGTGAGTGACAGAGAGAGAGAAAGAGAAGCTGTGAGTGAGAGAAAGAGAAGCTGTGAGTGAGAGAGAGAGAGAAAGAGAAGCTGTGAATGAGAGAGAGAGAAAGAGAAGCTGTGTGTGTGAGAGAGAGAGAAGCTGTGAGTGAGAGAGTGAGAGAAAGAGAAGCTGTGAGTGAGAGATAGAGAAAGAGAAGCTGTGAGTGAGAGAAAGAGAAGCTGTGAGTGAGAGAGAGAGAGAAAGAGAAGCTGTGAATGAGAGAGAGAGAAAGAGAAGCTGTGAGAGAGAGAGAAGCTGTGTGTGAGAGAGTGAGAGAAAGAGAAGCTGTGAGTGAGAGAGAGAGAAAGAGAAGCTGTGAGTGAGAGAGAGAGAGCAAGAGAAGCTGTGAGTGAGAGAGAGAGAAAGAGAAGCTGTGTGTGTGTGAGCGAGAGAAAGAGAAGCTGTGAGTGAGTGAGAGAGAAAGAGAAGCTGTGTGTGTGAGAGAGAGAAGCTGAGAGTGAGAGAGAGAGAGAGAATGAGAAGGTGTGAGTGAGAGAGAGAGACAAAGAGAAGCTGTGTGTGAGAGAGAGAGAACGATAAGCTGTGAGTGAGAGAGAGAGAGAAAGAGAAGCTGTGAGTGAGAGAGAGAGAGAAAGAGAAGCTGTGAGTGAGAGAGAGGGAGAGAAGCTGTGAGTGTGTGAGAGAGAGAAAATCAGGGAGTGAGTAAGAGAGAGAGAGGGAAGCTGTGAGTGAGAGAGAGAGAAATAGAAGCTGTAAGTGAGAGAGAGAGAAAGAGAAACTGTGAGTGAAAGAGAGAGAGAGAAGCTGTAAGTGAGAGAGAGAGAAGCTGTGTGTGTGAGAGAGAAAGAGAAGCTGTGAGTGAGAGAGAGAGAGAAAGAGAAGCTGTAAGTGAGAGAGAGAAAGAGAAGGAGATGCTGTGAGTAAGTGAGAGAGTGAGAAGATGTGAGTGAGTGAGAGAGAGAGAAGCTGGGAGTGAGTAAGAGAGAGAGAGAAGCTGTGAGTGAGAGAGAGAGAAAGAAAGAAAGAGAAGCTGTGAGTGAGAGAGAGTGAGAGAGAGAGAAGCTGTGAGTGAGTGAGAGAGAGAGAAGCTGTGAGTGAGAGAGAGAGAGAAAGAGAAGCTGTGAGTGAGTGAGAGAGAGAGAACGAGAAGCTGTGAGTGAGAGAGAGAGAAAGAGATGCTGTGAGTGAGTGAGTGAGAGAGTGAGAAGCTGAGAGTGAGAGAGAGAGAGAGGAGCTGGGAGTGAGTAAGAGAGAGAGAAGCTGTGAGTGAGAGAGAGAGAAGCTGTGAGTGAGCGAGAGAGAGAGAGAAGCTGTGTGTGTGATAGAGATAAAGAGAAGCTGTGAGTGAGAGAGAGAGAGAAAGAGAAGCTGTGAGTGACAGAGAGAGAGAGTGAGAAGTTGTGTGTGTGAGAGAGAGAGAAGCTGGGAGTAAGAGAGAGAGAGAGAAGCTGTGAGAGAGAGAGAAGCTGTGAGTGAGAGGGAGAGAGAGAAGCTGTGAGTGAGAGAGAGTGAGAGAGAGAGAAGATGTGAGTGAGTGAGAGAGAGAAGCTGTGTGTGTGAGAGAGAGAAAGAGAAGCTGTGAGTGAGTGAGAGAGAGAGTGAGAACCTGTGAGTGAGAGAGTGAGAGAAGCTGGGAGTGAGTAAGAGAGAGAGAAGCTGAGAGTGAGAGAGAGAGAATGAGAAGGTGTGAGTGAGAGAGAGAGAGAGAAAGAGAAGCTGTGAGTGAGAGAGAGAGAGAAAGAGTAGCTGTGTGTGTGTGAGAGAGAACGAGAAGCTGTGAGTGAGAGAGAGAGAGAAAGAGAAGCTGTGAGTGAGTGAGAGAGAGAGTGAGAACCTGTGAGTGAGAGAGTGAGAGAAGCTGGGAGTGAGTAAGAGAGAGAGAGGGAAGCTGTGAGTGAGAGAAAGAGAGAAATAGAAGCTGTAAGTGAGAGAGAGAGAAAGAGAAACTGTGAGTGAAAGAGAGAGAGAGAAGCTGTGAGTTAGAGAGAGAGAGAAAGAAAGAGAAGCTGTGAGTGAGAGTGAGAGAGAAAGAGAAAGAGAAGCTGAGAGTGAGATAGAGAGAAAGAGATGTTGTAAAAGAGAGAGAGAGAGAGAGAGAATCAGGGAGTAAGAGAGAGAAAAGCTGTGAGTGTGAGAGAGAGAGAGAAATGGAAGGTGTAAGTGAGAGAGAGTAAGAGAGGCTGTGAGTGAGAGAGGGAGAGAGAAGCTGTTAGTGAGCGAGAGAGAAGTTGTGAGTGAAAGAGAGAGAGAAAGAGAAGCTGTGTGTGTGATAGAGAGAGAGAAAGAGAAGCTGAGAGTGAGAGAGAGAGAGAGAAAGAGAAGCTGTAAGTGAGAGTGAGAGAAGCTGTGTGTGAGAGAGAGGAAGAGAAGCTGTGAGTGAGTGAGAGAGAGAGAAAGAGAAGCTGTGAGTGAGAGAGAGAGAAAGAGATGCTGTGAGTGAGTGAGTGAGAGAGTGGGAAGCTGTGAGTGAGTGAGAGAGAGAGAAGCTGTGAGTGATTAAGAGAGAGAGAGAAGCTGTGAGTGAGTGAGAGAGAGAGTGAGAAGCTGTGAGTGAGAGAGAGAGAAGCTGGGAGTGAGAGAGAGAAGCTGTGAATGAGAGAGAGAGAAAGAGAAGCTGAGAGAGAGAGTGTGTGAGAGAGAAGCTGTGAGTGAGTGAGAGAGAAGATGAGAAGCTGTGTGTGAGAGAGAGAAAGAGAAGCTGTGAGTGAGAAAGATAGAAAGAGAAGCTGTGAGTGAGAGAAAGAGAGAGAAGCTGTGAGTGAGAGAGAGAGAGAGAATCAGGGAGTAAGAGAGAGAGAAGCTGTGAGAGAGAGGGAGAGAGAAATAGAAGGTGTAAGTGAGAGATAGAAAGAGAAGCTGTGAGTGAGAGATGGAGAGAAGCTGTTAGTGAGAGAGAGAGAAGCTGTGAGTGACAGAGAAAGAGAAGCTGTGTGTGTGTGAGAGAGAGAAAGAGAAGCTGAGAGTGAGAGAGAGAGAGAAGCTGTTAGTGAGAGAGAGAGAGAGAAGCTGTGTGTGTGTGAGAGAGAAAGAGAAGCTGTGAGTGAGAGAGAGAGAAAGAGAAGCTGTGTGAGAGAGAGAGAAAGAGATGCTGTGAGTGAGAGAGTGAGAAGATGTGAGTGAGTGAGAGAGAGAGAAGCTGGGAGTGAGTAAGAGAGAGAGAGAAGTTGTGAGTGAGAGAGAAAGAAAGAAAGAGAAGCTGTGAGTGAGAGAGAGTGAGAGAGAGAGAAGCTGTGAGTGAGTGAGAGAGAGAGAGAAGCTGTGAGTGAGAGAGAGAGAGAAAGAGCTGTGAGTTAGAGAGAGAGAGAAAGAGAAGCTGTGAGTGAGAGAGAGAGAAAGAGAAGCTGTGAGTGAGAGAGAGAGAGATAGAAAGAGAAGCTGTGAGTGAGAGAGAGAGAGAAAGAGAAGCTGTGAATGAGAGAGAGAAAGAGAAGCTGTGTGAGAGAGATAGAGAAAGAGAAGCTGTGAGTGAGAGAAAGAGAAGCTGTGAGTGAGAAAGAGTGAGAAAGAGAAGCTGTGAGTGAGAGAGAGAGAGAAAGAGAAGCTGTGAATGAGAGAGAGAGAAAGAGAAGCTGTGACAGAGAGAGTGGCTGTGAGTGAGAGAGAAAGAGAGAGAAGCTGTGAGTGAGAGAGAGAGAGAGAATCAGGGAGTAAGAGAGAGAGAAGCTGTGAGAGAGAGGGAGAGAGAAATAGAAGGTGTAAGTGAGAGATAGAAAGAGAAGCTGTGAGTGAGAGATGGAGAGAAGCTGTTAGTGAGAGAGAGAGAAGCTGTGAGTGACAGAGAAAGAGAAGCTGTGTGTGTGTGAGAGAGAGAAAGAGAAGCTGAGAGTGAGAGAGAGAGAGAAGCTGTTAGTGAGAGAGAGAGAGAGAAGCTGTGTGTGTGTGAGAGAGAAAGAGAAGCTGTGAGTGAGAGAGAGAGAAAGAGAAGCTGTGAGAGAGAGAGAGAAAGAGATGCTGTGAGTGAGAGAGTGAGAAGATGTGAGTGAGTGAGAGAGAGAGAAGCTGGGAGTGAGTAAGAGAGAGAGAGAAGTTGTGAGTGAGAGAGAAAGAAAGAAAGAGAAGCTGTGAGTGAGAGAGAGTGAGAGAGAGAGAAGCTGTGAGTGAGTGAGAGAGAGAGAGAAGCTGTGAGTGAGAGAGAGAGAGAAAGAGCTGTGAGTTAGAGAGAGAGAGAAAGAGAAGCTGTAAGTGAGAGAGAGAGAGAGAAGCTGTGTGTGTGAGAGAGAGAGAAAGAGTAGCTGTGAGTGAGAGAGAGAGAGAGAACGAGAAGCTGTGAGTGAGAGAGAGAGAAAGAGATGCTGTGAGTGAGTGAGAGAGTGAGAAGCTGTGAGTGAGTGAGAGAGAGAGGAGCTGGGAGTGAGTAAGAGAGAGAGAAGCTGTGAGTGAGAGAGAGAGAGAGAAGCTGTGAGTGAGGGAGAGAGAGCAAGAGAAGCTGTGAGTGAGAGAGAGAGAGAAAGAGAAGCTGTGAATGAGAGAGAGAGAAAAAGAAGCTGTGAGAGAGAGAGAGAGAGAAAGAGAAGCTGTGAGTGAGAGAGAGAGAGAAAGAAAGAGAAGCTGTGAGTGAGAGAGAGAGAGAAAGAGAAGCTGTGAATGAGAGAGAGAGAAAGAGAAGCTGTGTGAGAGAGAGAGAGAAAGAGAAGCTGTGAGTGACAGAGAGAGAGAAAGAGAAGCTGTGAGTGAGAGAAAGAGAAGCTGTGAGTGAGAGAGAGAGGGAAAGAGAAGCTGTGAATGAGAGAGAGAGAAAGAGAAGCTGTGTGTGTGAGAGAGAGAGAAGCTGTGAGTGAGAGAGTGAGAGAAAGAGAAGCTGTGAGTGAGAGAGATAGAAAGAGAAGCTGTGAGTGAGAGAGAGAGAGCAAGAGAAACTGTGAGTGAGAGAGAGAGAAAGAGAAGCTGTGTGTGTGTGAGAGAGAGAAAGAGAAGCTGTGAGTGAGTGAGAGAGAAAGAGAAGCTGTGTGCGTGAGAGAGAGAGAAGCTGAGAGTGAGAGAGAGAGAATGAGAAGGTGTGAGTTAGAGAGAGAGACAAAGAGAAGCTGTGTGTGTGTGAGAGAGAACGAGAAGATGTGAGTGAGAGAGAGAGAAAGAGAAGCTGTGAGTGAGAGAGAGGGAGAGAAGCTGTGAGTGTGTGTGAGAGAGAAAATCAGGGAGTGAGTAAGAGATAGAGAGGGAAGCTGTGAGTGAGAGAGAGAGAAATAGAAGCTGTAAGTGAGAGAGAGAGAAAGAGAAACTGTGAGTGAAAGAGAGAGAGAGAAGCTGTAAGTGAGAGAGAGAGAGAAGCTGTGTGTGTGAGAGAGAGAAAGAGAAGCTGTAAGTGAGAGAGAGAGAGAAAGATAAGCTGTAAGTGAGAGAGAGAAAGAGATGCTGTGAGTAAGTGAGAGAGTGAGAAGATGTGAGTGTGTGAGAGAGAGAAGCTGGGAGTGAGTAAGAGAGAGAGAGAAGCTGTGACTGAGAGAGAGAGAAAGAAAGAAAGAGAAGCTGTGAGTGAGAGAGAGTGAGAGAGAGAGAAGCTGTGAGTGAGTGAGAGAGAGAGAGAAGCTGTGAGTGAGAGAGAGAGAGAAAGAGCTGTGAGTGAGAGAGAGAGAAAGAGAAGGTGTGAGTGAGAGAGAGAGAAAGAAAGAGAAGCTGTGAGTGAGAGAGAGAGAAAGAGAAGCTGTGATTGAGAGAGAGAGAAAGAGAAGCTGAGCGTGAGAGAGAGAGAGAAAGAGAAGCTGTAAGTGTGAGAGAGAGAGAGAAGCTGTGTGTGTGTGAGAGAGAGAAAGAGAAGCTGTGAGTGAGAGAGAGAGAGAGAAAGAGAAGCTGTGAGTGAGAGAGAGAGAAAGAGATGCTGTGAGTGAGTGAGTGAGAGAGTGAGAAGCTGTGAGTGAGAGAGAGAAAGGAGCTGGGAGTGAGTAAGAGAGAGAGAAGCTGTGAGTGAGAGAGAGAGAGAAGCTGTGAGTGAGGGAGAGAGAGAAAGAGAAGCTGTGAGTGAGAGAGAGAGAAAGAGAAGCTGTGAATGAGTGAGAGAAAAAGAAGCTGTGAGGGAGAGAGAGAGAGAGAAAGAGAAGCTGTGAGTGAGAGACAGAGAGAAAGAGAAGCTGTGAGTGAGAGAGAGAGAGAAAGAGAAGCTGTGAGTGAGAGAGAGAGAGAAAGAGAAGCTGTAAGTGAGAGAGAGAGAGAAAGAGATGCTGTGAGTGAGAGAGTGAGAAGATGTGAGTGAGTGAGAGAGAGAGAAGCTGGGAGTGAGTAAGAGAGAGAGAGAGAAGCTGTGAGTGAGAGAGAAAGAAAGAAAGAGAAGCTGTGAATGAGAGAGAGAGAAAGAGAAGCTGTGACAGAGAGAGTGGCTGTGAGTGAGAGAGAGAGAGAAAGAGACGCTGTGAGTGAGAGTTAGAGAAATAGGTGTAAATGAGTGAGAGAGAGAAAGAGAAGCTGTCAGTGAGAGAGAGAGAGAGAAGCTGTTAGTAAGAGAGAGAGAAGCTGTGAGTGACAGAGAGAGAGAAAGAGAAGCTGTGTGTGTGATAGAGAGAGAGAAAGAGAAGCTGAGCATGAGAGAGAGAGAAAGAGAAGCTGTAAGTGAGAGAGAGAGAGAGAAGCTGTGTGAGAGAGAGAGAGAGAAAGAGAAGCTGTGAGTGAGAGAGAGAGAGAGAGAACGAGAAGCTGTGAGTGAGAGAGAGAGAAAGAGATGCTGTGAGTGAGTGAGAGAGAGAGTGAGAAGCTGTGAGTGAGAGAGAGAGAGGAGCTGGGAGTGAGTAATAGAGAGAGAAGCTGTGAGTGAGAGAGAGAGAGAAGCTGTGAGTGAGGGAGAGAGAAAAAGAAGCTGTGAGGGAGAGAGAGAGAGAGAAAGAGAAGCTGTGAGTGAGAGAGAGAGAGAAAGAAAGAGTAGCTGTGTGAGAGAGAGAGAGAAAGAGAAGCTGTGAATGAGAGAGAGAGAAAGAGAAGCTGTGTGAGAGAGAGAGAGAAAGAGAAGCTGTGAGTGACAGAGAGAGAGAAAGAGAAGCTGTGAGTGAGAGAAAGAGAAGCTGTGAGTGAGAGAGAGAGAGAAAGAGAAGCTGGGAATGAGAGAGAGAGAAAGAGAAGCTGTGTGTGTGTGAGAGAGAGAAGCTGTGAGTGAGAGAGTGAGAGAAAGAGAAGCTGTGAGTGAGAGAGATAGAAAGAGAAGCTGTGAGTGAGAGAGAGAGAGCAAGAGAAACTGTGAGTGAGAGAGAGAGAAAGAGAAGCTGTGTGTGTGTGAGAGAGAGAAAGAGAAGCTGTGAGTGAGAGAGAAAGAGAAGCTGTGTGTGTGAGAGAGAGAGAAGCTGAGAGTGAGAGAGAGAGAATGAGAAGGTGTGAGTTAGAGAGAGACAAAGAGAAGCTGTGTGTGTGTGAGAGAGAACGAGAAGATGTGAGTGAGAGAGAGAGAAAGAGAAGCTGTGAGTGAGAGAGAGGGAGAGAAGCTGTGAGTGTGTGAGAGAGAGAAAATCAGGGAGTGAGTAAGAGAGAGAGAGGGAAGCTGTGAGTGAGAGAGAGAGAGAAATAGAAGCTGTAAGTGAGAGAGAGAGAAAGAGAAACTGTGAGTGAGAGAGAGAGAGAGAAGCTGTGTGTGTGAGAGAGAGAAAGAGAAGCTGTGACTGAGAGAGAGAGAGAAAGATAAGCTGTAAGTGAGAGAGAGAAAGAGATGCTGTGAGTAAGTGAGAGAGTGAGAAGATGTGAGTGTGTGAGAGAGAGAGAAGCTGGGAGTGAGTAAGAGAGAGAGAGAAGCTGTGACTGAGAGAGAGAGAAAGAAAGAAAGAGAAGCTGTGAGTGAGAGAGAGTGAGAGAGAGAGAAGCTGTGAGTGAGTGAGAGAGAGAGAGAAGCTGTGAGTGAGAGAGAGAGAGAAAGAGCTGTGAGTGAGAGAGAGAGAGAAAGAGAAGGTGTGAGTGAGAGAGAGATTAAGAGAAGCTGTGAGTGAGAGAGAGAGAGAAAGAAAGAGAAGCTGTGAGTGAGAGAGAGAGAAAGCGAAGCTGTGAATGAGAGAGAGAGAAAGAGAAGCTGAGCGTGAGAGAGAGAGAGAAAGAGAAGCTGTAAGTGAGAGAGAGAGAGAGAAGCTGTGTGTGTGAGAGAGAAAGAGAAGCTGTGAGTGAGAGAGAGAGAGAGAAAGAGAAGCTGTGAGTGAGTGAGTGAGAGAGTGAGAAGCTGTGAGTGAGAGAGAGAGAGGAGCTGGGAGTGAGTAAGAGAAAGAGAAGCTGTGAGTGAGAGAGAGAGAAAGAGAAGCTGTGAATGAGAGTGAGAGAAAAAGAAGCTGTGAGGGAGAGAGAGAGAGAAAGAGAAGCTGTGAGTGAGAGACAGAGAGAAAGAGAAGCTGTGAGTGAGAGAGAGAGAGAAAGAGAAGCTGTGGGTGAGAGAGAGAGAGAAAGAAAGAGAAGCTGTGAGTGAGAGAGAGAGAGAAAGAGAAGCTGTGAATGAGAGAGAGAAAGAGAAGCTGTGTGTGAGAGAGAGAAAGAGAAGCTGTGAGTGACAGAGAGAGAAAGAGAAGCTGTGAGTGAGAGAAAGAGAAGCTGTGAGTGAGAGAGAGAGAAAGAGAAGCTGTGAATGAGAGAGAGAGAAAGAGAAGCTGTGAGTGAGAGAGAGAGAAAGAGAAGCTGTGTGTGTGAGAGAGAGAGAAAGAGAAGCTGTGAGTGAGTGAGAGAGAAAGAGAAGCTATGTGTGTGTGAGAGAGAAGCTGAGAGTGAGAGAGAGAGAGAATGAGAAGGTGTGAGTGAGAGAGAGAGACAAAGAGAAGCTGTGTGTGAGAGAGAGAGAACGAGAAGCTGTGAGTGAGAGAGAGAGAAAGAGAAGCTGTGAGTGAGAGAGAGAGAGAAAGAGAAGCTGTGAGTGAGAGAGAGGGAGAGAAGCTGTGCGTGAGGGAGAGAGAGCAAGAGAAGCTGTGAGTGAGAGAGAGAGAAAGAGAAGCTGAGAATGAGAGAGAGAGAGAAAAAGAAGCTGTGAGGGAGAGAGAGAGAGAAAGAGAAGCTGTGAGTGAGAGAGAGAGAGAGAAAGAAAGAGAAGCTGTGAGTGAGAGAGAGAGAAAGAGAAGCTGTGAATGAGAGAGAGAGAAAGAGAAGCTGTGTGTGTGAGAGAGAGAAAGAGAAGCTGTGAGTGACAGAGAGAGAGAAAGAGAAGCTGTGAGTGAGAGAAAGAGAAGCTGTGAGTGAGAGAGAGAGAGAAAGAGAAGCTGTGAATGAGAGAGAGAGAGAAAGAGAAGCTGTGTGTGTGAGAGAGAGAAGCTGTGAGTGAGAGAGTGAGAGAAAGAGAAGCTGTGAGTGAGAGAGAGAGAAAGAGAAGCTGTGAGTGAGAGAGAGAGAGCAAGAGAAACTGTGAGTGAGAGAGAGAGAAAGAGAAGCTGTGTGTGTGTGTGAGAGAGAAAGAGAAGCTGTGAGTGAGTGAGAGAGAAAGAGAAGCTGTGTGTGTGAGAGAGAGAGAAGCTGAGAGTGAGAGAGACAAAATGAGAAGGTGTGAGTTAGAGAGAGAGACAAAGTGAAGCTGTGTGTGTGTGAGAGAGAACGAGAAGCTGTGAGTGAGAGAGAGAGAAAGAGAAGCTGTGAGTGAGAGAGAGGGAGAGAAGCTGTGAGTGTGTGAGAGAGAGAAAATCAGGGAGTGAGTAAGAGAGAGAGAGGGAAGCTGTGAGTGAGAGAGAGAGAGAAATAGAAGCTGTAAGTGAGAGAGAGAAAGAGAAACTGTGAGTGAAAGAGAGAGAGAGAAGCTGTAAGTGAGAGAGAGAGAGAAGCTGTGTGTGTGTGAGAGAGAAAGAGAAGCTGTGAGTGAGAGAGAGAGAAAGATAAGCTGTAAGTGAGAGAGAGAAAGAGATGCTGTGAGTAAGTGAGAGAGTGAGAAGATGTGAGTGTGTGTGAGAGAGAGAAGCTGGGAGTGAGTAAGAGAGAGAGAGAAGCTGTGACTGAGAGAGAGAGAAAGAAAGAAAGAGAAGTTGTGAGTGAGAGAGAGTGAGAGAGAGAGAAGCTGTGAGTGAGTGAGAGAGAGAGAGAAGCTGTGAGTGAGAGAGAGAGAGAAAGAGCTGTGAGTGAGAGAGAGAGAGAAAGAGAAGGTGTGAGTGAGAGAGAGAGAAAGAGAAGCTGTGAGTGAGAGAGAGAGAAAGAAAGAGAAGCTGTGAGTGAGAGAGAGAGAAAGAGAAGCTGTGAATGAGAGAGAGAAAGAGAAGCTGAGCGTGAGAGAGAGAGAGAAAGAGAAGCTGTAAGTGAGAGAGAGAGAGAAGCTGTGTGTGAGAGAGAGAGAGAAAGAGAAGCTGTGAGTGAGAGAGAGAGAGAGAGAGAAAGAGAAGCTGTGAGTGAGAGAGAGAGAGAAAGAGATGCTGTGAGTGAGTGAGTGAGTGAGTGAGAAGCTGTGAGTGAGAGAGAGAGAGGAGCTGGGAGTGAGTAAGAGAGAGAGAAGCTGTGAGTGAGTGAGAGAGAGAGAAGCTGTGAGTGAGGGAGAGAAAGAAAGAGAAGCTGTGAGTGAGAGAGAGAGAAAGAGAAGCTGTGAATGTGAGTGAGAGAAAAAGAAGCTGTGAGGAAGAGAGAGAGAAAGAGAAGCTGTGAGTGAGAGACAGAGAGAAAGAGAAGCTGTGAGTGAGAGAGAGAGAGAAAGAGAAGCTGTGAGAGAGAGAGAGAAAGAAAGAGAAGTTGTGAGTGAGAGAGAGAGAGAAAGAGAAGCTGTGAATGAGAGAGAGAAAGAGAAGCTGTGTGTGAGAGAGAGAAAGAGAAGCTGCGAGTGACAGAGAGAGAGAGAGAAGCTGTGAGTGAGAGAAAGAGAAGCTGTGAGTGAGAGAGAGAGAAAGAGAAGCTGTGAATGAGAGAGAGAGAAAGAGAAGCTGTGTGAGAGAGAGAAGCTGTGTGTGAGAGAGTGAGAGAAAGAGAAGCTGAGAGTGAGAGAGAGAGAAAGAGAAGCTGTGAGTGAGAGAGAGAGAGCAAGAGAAGCTGTGAGTGAGAGAGAGAGAAAGAGAAGCTGTGTGTGTGTGTGAGAGAGAAAGAGAAGCTATGAGTGAGTGAGAGAGAAAGAGAAGCTGTGTGTGTGTGAGAGAGAGAAGCTGAGAGTGTGAGAGAGAGAGAATGAGAAGGTGTGAGTGAGAGAGAGAGACAAAGAGAAGCTGTGTGTGAGAGAGAGAGAACGAGAAGCTGTGAGTGAGAGAGAGAGAGAAAGAGAAGCTGTGAGTGAGAGAGAGAGAAAGAGAAGCTGTGAGTGAGAGAGAGGGAGAGAAGCTGTGAGTCTGTGAGAGAGAGAAAATCAGGGAGTGAGTAAGAGAGAGAGAGGGAAGCTGTGAGTAAGAGAGAGAGAGGGAAGCTGTGAGTGAGAGAGAGAGAAATAGAAGCTGTAAGTGAGAGAGAGAGAAAGAGAAACTGTGAGTGAAAGAGAGAGAGAGAAGCTGTAAGTGAGAGAGAGAGAAGCTGTGTGTGTGTGAGAGAGAAAGAGAAGCTGTGAGTGAGAGAGAGAGAGAAAGAGAAGCTGTAAGTGAGAGAGAGAAGCTGTGAGTGAGTGAGAGAGAGAGAAGCTGTGAGTGAGAGAGAGAGAAAGAGAAGCTGTGAGTGAGAGAGAGAGAGAGAACGAGAAGCTGTGAGTGAGAGAGAGAGAAAGAGATGCTGTGAGTGAGTGAGTGAGAGAGTGAGAAGCTGTGAGTGAGAAAGAGAGAGAGGAGCTGGGAGTGAGTAAGAGAGAGAGAAGCTGTGAGTGAGAGAGAGAGAAGCTGTGAGTGAGGGAGAGAGAGAGAGAAGCTGTGTGTGTGATAGAGATAAAGAGAAGCTGTGAGTGAGAGAGAGAGAAAGAGAAGCTGTGAGTGACAGAGAGAGAGAGTGAGAAGCTGTGTGTGTGAGAGAGAGAGAAGCTGGGAGTGAGTAAGAGAGAGAGAGAGAAGCTGTGAGAGAGAGAGAAGCTGTGAGTGAGAGGGAGAGAGAGAAGCTGGGAGTGAGAGAGAGTGAGAGAGAGAGAAGATGTGTGAGTGAGAGAGAGAAGCTGTGTGTGAGAGAGAGAAAAAGAGAAGCTGTAAGTGAGAGAGAGTGAGAAAGAGAGAAGCTGTGAGTGAGAGAGAGAGAGAAAGAGAAGCTGTGAGTGAGTGAGAGAGAGAGAAGCTGAGAGTGAGAGAGAGAGAATGAGAAGGTGTGAGTGAGAGAGAGAGAGAGAAAGAGAAGCTGTGAGTGAGAGAGAGAGAGAAAGAGAAGCTGTGTGTGTGAGAGAGAGAACGAGAAGCTGTGAGTGAGAGAGAGTAAGAGAAGCTGTGAGTGAGTGAGAGAGAGAGTGAGAACCTGTGAGTGAGAGAGTGAGAGATGCTGGGAGTGAGTAAGAGAGAGAGAGGGAAGCTGTGAGTGAGAGAAAGAGAGAAATAGAAGCTGTAAGTGAGAGAGAGAGAAAGAGAAACTGTGAGTGAAAGAGAGAGAGAGAAGCTGTGAGTTAGAGAGAGAGAAAGAAAGAGAAGCTGTGAGTGAGAGTGAGAGAGAAAGAGAAGCTGAGAGTGAGAGAGAGAGAAAAAGATAATGTAAAAGAGAGAGAGAGAGAGAATCAGGGAGTAAGAGAGAGAAAAGCTGTGAGTGAGAGAGAGAGAGAAATGGAAGGTGTAAGTGAGAGAGAGTAAGAGAGGCTGTGAGTGAGAGAGGGAGAGAGAAGCTGATAGTGAGAGAGAGAGAAGTTGTGAGTGAAAGAGAGAGAGAAAGAGAATCTGTGTGTGTGATAGAGAGAGAGAAAGAGAAGCTGAGAGTGAGAGAGAGAGAGAAAGAGAAGCTGTAAGTGAGAGAGAGAGAAGCTGTGTGTGTGAGAGAGAAAGAGAAGCTGTGAGTGAGTGAGAGAGAGAGAAAGAGAAGCTGTGAGTGAGAGAGAGAGAAAGAGATGCTGTGAGTGAGTGAGTGAGAGAGTGGGAAGCTGTGAGTGAGTGAGAGAGAGAGAAGCAGTGAGTGAGTAAGAGAGAGAGAGAAGCTGTGAGTGAGTGAGACAGAGAGTGAGAAGCTGTGAGTGAGAGAGAGAGAAGCTGGGAGTGAGAGAGAGAAGCTGTGAATGAGAGAGAGAGAAAGAGAAGCTGAGAGAGAGAGTGTGTGAGAGAGAAGCTGTGAGTGAGTGAGAGAGAAGATGAGAAGCTGTGTGTGAGAGAGAGAAAGAGAAGCTGTGAGTGAGAAAGATAGAAAGAGAAGCTGTGAGTGAGAGAATGAGAGAGAAGCTGTGAGTGAGAGAGAGAGAGAGAGAGAATCAGGGAGTAAGAGAGAGAGAAGCTGTGAGTGAGAGGGAGAGAGAAATAGAAGGTGTAAGTGAGAGATAGAAAGAGAAGCTGTGAGTGAGAGATGGAGAGAAGCTGTTAGTGAGAGAGAGAGAAGCTGTGAGTGACAGAGAAAGAGAAGCTGAGAGTGAGAGAGAGAGAGAGAGAAGCTGTAAGTGAGAGAGAGAGAAGCTGTGTGTGTGTGAGAGAGAAAGAGAAGCTGTGAGTGAGAGAGAGAAAGAGAAGCTGTGTGTGTGAGAGAGAGAGAAAGAGAAGCTGAGAGTGAGTGAGAGAGAGAGAGAAGCTGTAAGTGAGAGAGAGAAAAGCTGTGTGTGTGTGTGAGAGAGAAAGAGAAGCTGTGAGTGAGAGAGAGAAAGAGAAGCTGTGAGTGAGAAAGATAGAAAGAGAAGCTGTGAGTGAGAGAAAGAGAGAGAAGCTGTGAGTGAGAGAGAGAGAGAGAGAGAATCAGGGAGTAAGAGATAGAGAAGCTGTGAGTGAGAGGGAGAGAGAAATAGAAGGTGTAAGTGAGAGATAGAAAGAGAAGCTGTGAGTGAGAGATAGAGAGAAGCTGTTAGTGAGAGAGAGAGAAGCTGTGAGTGACAGAGAAAGAGAAGCTGTGTGTGTGAGAGAGAGAGAAAGAGAAGCTGAGAGTGAGAGAGAGAGAGAGAGAAGCTGTAAGTGAGAGAGAGAGAAGCTGTGTGTGTGTGAGAGAGAAAGAGAAGCTGTGAGTGAGTGAGAGAGAGAGAGAAAGAGAAGCTGTAAGTGAGAGAGTGAGAGAAAGAGATGCTGTGAGTGAGAGAGTGAGAAGATGTGAGTGAGTGAGAGAGAGAGAACCTGGAAGTGAGTAAGAGAGAGAGAGAAGCTGTGAGTGAGAGAGAAAGAAAGAAAGAGAAGCTGTGAGTGAGAGAGAGTGAGAGAGAGAGAAGCTGTGAGTGAGTGAGAGAGAGAGAGAAGATGTGAGTGAGAGAGAGAGAAAGAGCTGTGAGTTAGAGAGAGAGAGAGAAAGAGAAGGTGTGAGAGAGAGAGAGAGAAAGAGAAGCTGTGAATGAGAGAGAGAAAGAGAAGCTGTGTGAGAGAGATAGAGAAAGAGAAGCTGTGAGTGAGAGAAAGAGAATCTGTGAGTGAGAAAGAGTGAGAAAGAGAAGCTGTGAGTGAGAGAGAGAGAGAAAGAGAAGCTGTGAAAGAGAGAGAGAGAAAGAGAAGCTGTGACAGAGAGAGTGGCTGTGAGTGAGAGAGAGAGAGAAAGAGACGCTGTGAGTGAGAGTTAGAGAAATAGGTGTAAGTAAGTGAGAGAGAGAAAGAGAAGCTGTCAGTGAGAGAGAGAGAGAAGCTGTTAGTAAGAGAGAGAGAAGCTGTGAGTGACAGAGAGAGAGAAAGAGAAGCTGTGTGTGTGATAGAGAGAGAGAAAGAGAAGCTGAGCATGAGAGAGAGAGAAAGAGAAGCTGTAAGTGAGAGAGAGAGAGAAGCTGTGTGTGAGAGAGAGAGAGAAAGAGAAGCTGTGAGTGAGAGAGAGAGAGAACGAGAAGCTGTGAGTGAGAGAGAGAGAAAGAGATGCTGTGAGTGAGTGAGTGAGAGAGTGAGAAGCTGTGAGTGAGTGAGAGAGAGAGGAGCTGGGAGTGAGTAAGAGAGAAGCTGTGAGTGAGAGAGAGAGAGAAGCTGTGAGTGAGGGAGAGAGAGCAAGAGAAGCTGTGAGTGAGAGAGAGAAAGAGAAGCTGTGAATGAGAGAGAGAGAAAAAGAAGCTGTGAGGGAGAGAGAGAGAGAAAGAGCTGTGAGTGAGAGAGAGAGAGAGAAAGAAAGAGAAGCTGTGAGTGAGAGAGAGAGAGAAAGAGAAGCTGTGAATGAGAGAGAGAGAAAGAGAAGCTGTGTGTGTGAGAGAGAAAGAGAAGCTGTGAGTGACAGAGAGAGAGAAAGAGAAGCTGTGAGAGAGAGAAAGAGAAGCTGTGAGTGACAGAGAGAGAGAAAGAGAAGCTGTGAGTGAGAGAAAGAGAAGCTGTGAGTGAGAGAGAGAGAGAAAGAGAAGCTGTGAATGAGAGAGAGAGAAAGAGAAGCTGTGTGTGTGAGAGAGAGAGAAGCTGTGAGTGAGAGTGAGAGAAAGAGAAGCTGTGAGTGAGAGAGATATAAAGAGAAGCTGTGAGTGAGAGAGAGAGAGCAAGAGAAACTGTGAGTGAGAGAGAGAGAAAGAGAAGCTGTGTGTGTGTGTGAGAGAGAAAGAGAAGCTGTGAGTGTGTGTGAGAGAGAAAGAGAAGCTGTGAGTGAGTGAGAGAGAAAGAGAAGCTGTGTGTGTGTGAGAGAGAGAAGCTGAGAGTGAGAGAGAGAGAATGAGAAGGTGTGAGTTAGAGAGAGAGACAAAGAGAAGCTGTGTGTGTGTGAGAGAGAACGAGAAGATGTGAGTGAGAGAGAGAGAAAGAGAAGCTGTGAGTGAGAGAGAGGGAGAGAAGCTGTGAGTGTGTGAGAGAGAGAAAATCAGGGAGTGAGTAAGAGAGAGAGAGGGAAGCTGTGAGTGAGAGAGAGAGAAATAGAAGCTGTAAGTGAGAGAGAGAGAAAGAGAAACTGTGAGTGAAAGAGAGAGAGAGAAGCTGTAAGTGAGAGAGAGAGAGAGAAGCTGTGTGTGTGTGAGAGAGAAAGAGAAGCTGTGAGTGAGAGAGAGAGAGAAAGATAAGCTGTAAGTGAGAGAGAGAAAGAGATGCTGTGAGTGAGAGAGTGAGAAGATGTGAGTGTGTGAGAGAGAGAGAAGCTGGGAGTGAGTAAGAGAGAGAGAGAATCTGTGACTGAGAGAGAGAGAAAGAAAGAAAGAGAAGCTGTGAGTGAGAGAGAGTGAGAGAGAGAAGCTGTGAGTGAGTGAGAGAGAGAGAAGCTGTGAGTGAGAGAGAGAGAAAGAGCTGTGAGTGAGAGAGAGAGAAAGAGAAGGTGTGAGTGAGAGAGAGATTAAGAGAAGCTGTGAGTGAGAGAGAGAGAGAAAGAAAGAGAAGCTGTGAGTGAGAGAGAGAGAAAGAGAAGCTGTGAATGAGAGAGAGAGAAAGAGAAGCTGAGCGTGAGAGAGAGAGAGAAAGAGAAGCTGTGAGAGAGAGAGAGAAGCTGTGTGTGTGAGAGAGAGAGAAAGAGAAGCTGTGAGTGAGAGAGAGAGAGAGAAAGAGAAGCTGTGAGTGAGAGAGAGAGAGAAAGAGATGCTGTGAGTGAGTGAGTGAGAGAGTGAGAAGCTGTGAGTGAGAGAGAGAGAGGAGCTGGGAGTGAGTAAGAGAGAGAGAAGCTGTGAGTGAGAGAGAGAGAGAAGCTGTGAGTGAGGGAGAGAGAGAAAGAGAAGCTGTGAGTGAGAGAGAGAGAAAGAGAAGCTGTGAATGAGAGTGAGAGAAAAAGAAGATGTGAGGGAGAGAGAGAGAGAGAAAGAGAAGCTGTGAGTGAGAGACAGAGAGAAAGAGAAGCTGTGAGTGAGAGAGAGAGAGAAAGAGAAGCTGTGAGTGAGAGAGAGAGAGAGAAAGAAAGAGAAGCTGTGAGTGAGAGAGAGAGAGAAAGAGAAGCTGTGAATGAGAGAGAGAAAGAGAAGCTGTGTGTGTGAGAGAGAAAGAGAAGCTGTGAGTGACAGAGAGAGAAAGAGAAGCTGTGAGTGAGAGAAAGAGAAGCTGTGAGTGAGAGAGAGAGAGAAAGAGAAGCTGTGAGAGAGAGAGAAGCTGTGTGTGAGAGAGTGAGAGAAAGAGAAGCTGTGAGTGAGAGAGAGAGAAAGAGAAGCTGTGAGTGAGAGAGAGAGAGCAAGAGAAGCTGTGAGTGAGAGAGAGAGAAAGAGAAGCTGTGTGTGTGTGAGAGAGAGAAAAAGAAGCTGTGAGTGAGTGAGAGAGAAAGAGAAGCTGTGTGTGTGTGAGAGAGAGAAGCTGAGAGTGAGAGAGAGAGAGAATGAGAAGGTGTGAGTGAGAGAGAGAGACAAAGAGAAGCTGTGTGTGAGAGAGAGAGAACGAGAAGCTGTGAGTGAGAGAGAGAGAGAAAGAGAAGCTGTGAGTGAGAGAGAGAGAGAAAGAGAAGCTGTGAGTGAGAGAGAGGGAGAGAAGCTGTGAGTGTGTGAGAGAGAGAAAATCAGGGAGTGAGTAAGAGAGAGAGAGGGAAGCTGTGAGTGAGACAGAGAGAAATAGAAGCTGTAAGTGAGAGAGAGAGAAAGAGAAACTGTGAGTGAAAGAGAGAGAGAGAAGCTGTAAGTGAGAGAGAGAGAGAAGCTGTGTGTGTGAGAGAGAGAAAGAGAAGCTGTGAGTGAGAGAGAGAGAGAAAGAGAAGCTGTAAGTGAGAGAGAGAAAGAGATGCTGTGAGTAAGTGAGAGAGTGAGAAGATGTGAGTGAGTGAGAGAGAGAGAAGCTGGGAGTGAGTAAGAGAGAGAGAGAAGCTGTGAGTGAGAGAGAGAGAAAGAAAGAAAGAGAAGCTGTGAGTGAGAGAGAGTGAGAGAGAGAGAAGCTGTGAGTGAGTGAGTGAGAGAGAGAGAGAGAAGCTGTGAGTGAGAGAGAGAAAGAGAAGCTGTGAGTGAGAGAGAGAGAGAACGAGAAGCTGTGAGTGAGAGAGAGAGAAAGAGATGCTGTGAGTGAGAGAGTGAGAAGATGTGAGTGAGTGAGAGAGAGAGAAGCTGGGAGTGAGTAAGAGAGAGAGAGAAGCTGTGAGTGAGAGAGAAAGAAAGAAAGAGAAGCTGTGAGTGAGAGAGAGTGAGAGAGAGAGAAGCTGTGAGTGAGTGAGAGAGAGAGAGAAGCTGTGAGTGAGAGAGAGAGAGAAAGAGCTGTGAGTTAGAGAGAGAGAGAGAAAGAGAAGGTGTGAGTGAGAGAGAGAGAAAGAGAAGCTGTGAGTGAGAGAGAGAGAGAAAGAAGCTGTGAGGGAGAGAGAGAGAGAGAAAGAAAGAGAAGCTGTGAGTGAGAGAGAGTGAGAGAGAGAGAAGCTGTGAGTGAGGGAGAGAGAGCAAGAGAAGCTTTGAGTGAGAGAGAGAGAAAGAGAAGCTGTGAATGAGAGAGAGAGAAAAAGAAGCTGTGAGGGAGAGAGAGAGAAAGAGAAGCTGTGAGTGAGAGAGAGAGAGAGAAAGAAAGAGAAGCTGTGAGTGAGAGAGAGAGAAAGAGAAGCTGTGAATGAGAGAGAGAGAAAGAGAAGCTGTGTGAGAGAGAGAGAAAGAGAAGCTGTGAGTGACAGAGAGAGAGAAAGAGAAGCTGTGAGTGAGAGAAAGGAAAGCTGTGAGTGAGAGAGAGAGAGAGAAAGAGAAGCTGTGAATGAGAGAGAGAGAAAGAGAAGCTGTGTGTGTGAGAGAGAGAAAGAGAAGCTGTGAGTGAGAGAGAGAGAGAAAGAGAAGCTGTGAGTGAGTGAGAGAGAAAGAGAAGCTGTGTGAGTGAGAGAGAGAGAAGCTGAGAGTGAGAGAGAGAGAATGAGAAGGTGTGAGTTAGAGAGAGAGACAAAGAGAAGCTGTGTGTGTGAGAGAGAGAACGAGAAGCTGTGAGTGAGAGAGAGAGAAAGAGAAGCTGTGAGTGAGAGAGAGGGAGAGAAGCTGTGAGTGTGTGTGAGAGAGAAAATCAGGTAGTGAGTAAGAGAGAGAGAGGGAAGCTGTGAGTGAGAGAGAGAGAGAGAAGCTGTGAGTGAGGGAGAGAGAGAAAGAGAAGCTGTGAGTGAGAGAGAGAGAAAGAGAAGCTGTGAATGAGAGAGAGAGAAAAAGAAGCTGTGAAGGAAAGAGAGAGAGAGAAAGAGAAGCTGTGAGTGAGAGACAGAGAGAAAGAGAAGCTGTGAGTGAGAGAGAGAGAGAGAGAGAAGCTGTGAGTGAGAGAGAGAGAGAGAAAGAAAGAGAAGCTGTGAGTGAGAGAGAGAGAGAAAGAGAAGCTGTGAATGAGAGAGAGAAAGAGAAGCTGTGTGTGAGAGAGAGAAAGAGAAGCTGTGAGTGACAGAGAGAGAGAAAGAGAAGCTGTGAGTGAGAGAAAGAGAAGCTGTGAGTGAGAGAGAGAGAGAAAGAGAAGCTGTGAATGAGAGAGAAAGAGAAGCTGTGAGAGAGAGAGAGAAGCTGTGTGTGAGAGAGTGAGAGAAAGAGAAGCTGTGAGTGAGAGAGAGAGAGCAAGAGAAGCTGTGAGTGAGAGAGAGAGAAAGAGAAGCTGTGAGTGAGAGAGAGAGAAAGAGAAGCTGTGAATGAGAGAGAGAGAAAAAGAAGCTGTGAAGGAAAGAGAGAGAGAGAAAGAGAAGCTGTGAGTGAGAGACAGAGAGAAAGAGAAGCTGTGAGTGAGAGAGAGAGAGAGAGAAGCTGTGAGTGAGAGAGAGAGAGAAATAGAAGCTGTAAGTGAGAGAGAGAGAAAGAGAAACTGTGAGTGAAAGAGAGAGAGAGAAGCTGTAAGTGAGAGAGAGAGAGAGAAGCTGTGTGTGTGTGAGAGAGAAAGAGAAGCTGTGAGTGAGAGAGAGAGAGAAAGATAAGCTGTAAGTGAGAGAGAGAAAGAGATGCTGTGAGTGAGAGAGTGAGAAGATGTGAGTGTGTGAGAGAGAGAGAAGCTGGGAGTGAGTAAGAGAGAGAGAGAATCTGTGACTGAGAGAGAGAGAAAGAAAGAAAGAGAAGCTGTGAGTGAGAGAGAGTGAGAGAGAGAAGCTGTGAGTGAGTGAGAGAGAGAGAAGCTGTGAGTGAGAGAGAGAGAAAGAGCTGTGAGTGAGAGAGAGAGAGAAAGAGAAGGTGTGAGTGAGAGAGAGATTAAGAGAAGCTGTGAGTGAGAGAGAGAGAGAAAGAAAGAGAAGCTGTGAGTGAGAGAGAGAGAAAGAGAAGCTGTGAATGAGAGAGAGAGAAAGAGAAGCTGAGCGTGAGAGAGAGAGAGAAAGAGAAGCTGTAAGTGAGAGAGAGAGAGAAGCTGTGTGTGTGTGAGAGAGAGAAAGAGAAGCTGTGAGTGAGAGAGAGAGAGAAAAAGAGAAGCTGTGAGTGAGAGAGAGAGAGAAAGAGATGCTGTGAGTGAGTGAGTGAGAGAGTGAGAAGCTGTGAGTGAGAGAGAGAGAGGAGCTGGGAGTGAGTAAGAGAGAGAGAAGCTGTGAGTGAGAGAGAGAGAGAAGCTGTGAGTGAGGGAGAGAGAGAAAGAGAAGCTGTGAGTGAGAGAGAGAGAAAGAGAAGCTGTGAATGAGAGTGAGAGAAAAAGAAGCTGTGAGGGAGAGAGAGAGAGAGAAAGAGAAGCTGTGAGTGAGAGACAGAGAGAAAGAGAAGCTGTGAGTGAGAGAGAGAGAGAAAGAGAAGCTGTGAGTGAGAGAGAGAGAGAAAGAAAGAGAAGCTGTGAGTGAGAGAGAGAGAGAAAGAGAAGCTGTGAATGAGAGAGAGAAAGAGAAGCTGTGTGTGTGAGAGAGAAAGAGATGCTGTGAGTGAGAGAGTGAGAAGATGTGAGTGTGTGAGAGAGAGAGAAGCTGGGAGTGAGTAAGAGAGAGAGAGAATCTGTGACTGAGAGAGAGAGAAAGAAAGAAAGAGAAGCTGTGAGTGAGAGAGAGTGAGAGAGAGAAGCTGTGAGTGAGTGAGAGAGAGAGAAGCTGTGAGTGAGAGAGAGAGAAAGAGCTGTGAGTGAGAGAGAGAGAGAAAGAGAAGGTGTGAGTGAGAGAGAGATTAAGAGAAGCTGTGAGTGAGAGAGAGAGAGAGAGAAAGAAAGAGAAGCTGTGAGTGAGAGAGAGAGAAAGAGAAGCTGTGAATGAGAGAGAGAGAAAGAGAAGCTGAGCGTGAGAGAGAGAGAGAAAGAGAAGCTGTAAGTGAGAGAGAGAGAGAAGCTGTGTGTGTGTGAGAGAGAGAAAGAGAAGCTGTGAGTGAGAGAGAGAGAGAGAAAGAGAAGCTGTGAGTGAGAGAGAGAGAGAAAGAGATGCTGTGAGTGAGTGAGTGAGAGAGTGAGAAGCTGTGAGTGAGAGAGAGAGAGGAGCTGGGAGTGAGTAAGAGAGAGAGAAGCTGTGAGTGAGAGAGAGAGAGAAGCTGTGAGTGAGGGAGAGAGAGAAAGAGAAGCTGTGAGTGAGAGAGAGAGAAAGAGAAGCTGTGAATGAGAGTGAGAGAAAAAGAAGCTGTGAGGGAGAGAGAGAGAAAGAGAAGCTGTGAGTGAGAGACAGAGAGAAAGAGAAGCTGTGAGTGAGAGAGAGAGAGAAAGAGAAGCTGTGAGTGAGAGAGAGAGAGAGAAAGAAAGAGAAGCTGTGAGTGAGAGAGAGAGAGAAAGAGAAGCTGTGAATGAGAGAGAGAAAGAGAAGCTGTGTGTGTGAGAGAGAAAGAGAAGCTGTGAGTGACAGAGAGAAAGAGAAGCTGTGAGAGAGAGAGAAGCTGTGTGTGAGAGAGTGAGAGAAAGAGAAGCTGTGAGTGAGAGAGAGAGAAAGAGAAGCTGTGAGTGAGAGAGAGAGAGCAAGAGAAGCTGTGAGTGAGAGAGAGAGAAAGAGAAGCTGTGTGTGTGTGAGAGAGAGAAAAAGAAGCTGTGAGTGAGTGAGAGAGAAAGAGAAGCTGTGTGTGTGTGAGAGAGAGAAGCTGAGAGTGAGAGAGAGAGAGAATGAGAAGGTGTGAGTGAGAGAGAGAGACAAAGAGAAGCTGTGTGTGAGAGAGAGAGAACGAGAAGCTGTGAGTGAGAGAGAGAGAGAAAGAGAAGCTGTGAGTGAGAGAGAGAGAGAAAGAGAAGCTGTGAGTGAGAGAAAGAGAAGCTGTGAGTGAGAGAGAGAGGGAAAGAGAAGCTGTGAATGAGAGAGAGAGAAAGAGAAGCTGTGTGTGTGTGAGAGAGAGAAGCTGTGAGTGAGAGAGTGAGAGAAAGAGAAGCTGTGAGTGAGAGAGATAGAAAGAGAAGCTGTGAGTGAGAGAGAGAGAGCAAGAGAAACTGTGAGTGAGAGAGAGAGAAAGAGAAGCTGTGTGTGTGTGAGAGAGAGAAAGAGAAGCTGTGAGTGAGTGAGAGAGAAAGAGAAGCTGTGTGCGTGAGAGAGAGAGAAGCTGAGAGTGAGAGAGAGAGAATGAGAAGGTGTGAGTTAGAGAGAGAGACAAAGAGAAGCTGTGTGTGTGTGAGAGAGAACGAGAAGATGTGAGTGAGAGAGAGAGAAAGAGAAGCTGTGAGTGAGAGAGAGGGAGAGAAGCTGTGAGTGTGTGTGAGAGAGAAAATCAGGGAGTGAGTAAGAGATAGAGAGGGAAGCTGTGAGTGAGAGAGAGAGAAATAGAAGCTGTAAGTGAGAGAGAGAGAAAGAGAAACTGTGAGTGAAAGAGAGAGAGAGAAGCTGTAAGTGAGAGAGAGAGAGAAGCTGTGTGTGTGTGAGAGAGAAAGAGAAGCTGTAAGTGAGAGAGAGAGAGAAAGATAAGCTGTAAGTGAGAGAGAGAAAGAGATGCTGTGAGTAAGTGAGAGAGTGAGAAGATGTGAGTGTGTGAGAGAGAGAAGCTGGGAGTGAGTAAGAGAGAGAGAGAAGCTGTGACTGAGAGAGAGAGAAAGAAAGAAAGAGAAGCTGTGAGTGAGAGAGAGTGAGAGAGAGAGAAGCTGTGAGTGAGTGAGAGAGAGAGAGAAGCTGTGAGTGAGAGAGAGAGAGAGAAAGAGCTGTGAGTGAGAGAGAGAGAAAGAGAAGGTGTGAGTGAGAGAGAGAGAAAGAAAGAGAAGCTGTGAGTGAGAGAGAGAGAAAGAGAAGCTGTGATTGAGAGAGAGAGAAAGAGAAGCTGAGCGTGAGAGAGAGAGAGAAAGAGAAGCTGTAAGTGTGAGAGAGAGAGAGAAGCTGTGTGTGTGTGAGAGAGAGAAAGAGAAGCTGTGAGTGAGAGAGAGAGAGAGAAAGAGAAGCTGTGAGTGAGAGAGAGAGAGAAAGAGATGCTGTGAGTGAGTGAGTGAGAGAGTGAGAAGCTGTGAGTGAGAGAGAGAGAGGAGCTGGGAGTGAGTAAGAGAGAGAGAAGCTGTGAGTGAGAGAGAGAGAGAAGCTGTGAGTGAGGGAGAGAGAGAAAGAGAAGCTGTGAGTGAGAGAGAGAGAAAGAGAAGCTGTGAATGAGTGAGAGAAAAAGAAGCTGTGAGGGAGAGAGAGAGAGAAAGAGAAGCTGTGAGTGAGAGACAGAGAGAAAGAGAAGCTGTGAGTGAGAGAGAGAGAGAAAGAGAAGCTGTGAGTGAGAGAGAGAGAGAAAGAGAAGCTGAGCATGAGAGAGAGAGAAAGAGAAGCTGTAAGTGAGAGAGAGAGAGAAGCTGTGTGTGAGAGAGAGAGAGAAAGAGAAGCTGTGAGTGAGAGAGAGAGAGAGAGAACGAGAAGCTGTGAGTGAGAGAGAGAGAAAGAGATGCTGTGAGTGAGTGAGAGAGAGAGTGAGAAGCTGTGAGTGAGAGAGAGAGAGAGGAGCTGGGAGTGAGTAATAGAGAGAGAAGCTGTGAGTGAGAGAGAGAGAGAAGCTGTGAGTGAGGGAGAGAGAAAAAGAAGCTGTGAGGGAGAGAGAGAGAGAGAAAGAGAAGCTGTGAGTGAGAGAGAGAGAGAAAGAAAGAGTAGCTGTGAGAGAGAGAGAGAGAAAGAGAAGCTGTGAATGAGAGAGA
This sequence comes from Bradypodion pumilum, assembly GCA_035047305.1. Classification (NCBI taxonomy): domain Eukaryota; kingdom Metazoa; phylum Chordata; class Lepidosauria; order Squamata; family Chamaeleonidae; genus Bradypodion; species Bradypodion pumilum. Next base: position 225,824,418 of record JAWDJD010000002.1, on the reverse strand, counting down.
GAGAAAGAGAAGCTGTGTGAGAGAGAGAGAGAAAGAGAAGCTGTGAGTGACAGAGAGAGAGAAAGAGAAGCTGTGAGTGAGAGAAAGAGAAGCTGTGAGTGAGAGAGAGAGAGAAAGAGAAGCTGGGAATGAGAGAGAGAGAAAGAGAAGCTGTGTGTGTGAGAGAGAGAGAAGCTGTGAGTGAGAGAGTGAGAGAAAGAGAAGCTGTGAGTGAGAGAGATAGAAAGAGAAGCTGTGAGTGAGAGAGAGAGAGCAAGAGAAACTGTGAGTGAGAGAGAGAGAAAGAGAAGCTGTGTGTGTGAGAGAGAGAGAAGCTGAGAGTGAGAGAGAGAGAATGAGAAGGTGTGAGTTAGAGAGAGACAAAGAGAAGCTGTGTGTGTGAGAGAGAGAACGAGAAGATGTGAGTGAGAGAGAGAGAAAGAGAAGCTGTGAGTGAGAGAGAGGGAGAGAAGCTGTGAGTGTGTTAGAGAGAGAAAATCAGGGAGTGAGTAAGAGAGAGAGAGGGAAGCTGTGAGTGAGAGAGAGAGAGAAATAGAAGCTGTAAGTGAGAGAGAGAGAAAGAGAAACTGTGAGTGAGAGAGAGAGAGAGAAGCTGTGTGTGTGAGAGAGAGAAAGAGAAGCTGTGACTGAGAGAGAGAGAGAAAGATAAGCTGTAAGTGAGAGAGAGAAAGAGATGCTGTGAGTAAGTGAGAGAGTGAGAAGATGTGAGTGTGTGAGAGAGAGAGAAGCTGGGAGTGAGTAAGAGAGAGAGAGAAGCTGTGACTGAGAGAGAGAGAAAGAAAGAAAGAGAAGCTGTGAGTGAGAGAGAGTGAGAGAGAGAGAAGCTGTGAGTGAGTGAGAGAGAGAGAGAAGCTGTGAGTGAGAGAGAGAGAGAAAGAGCTGTGAGTGAGAGAGAGAGAGAAAGAGAAGGTGTGAGTGAGAGAGAGATTAAGAGAAGCTGTGAGTGAGAGAGAGAGAGAAAGAAAGAGAAGCTGTGAGTGAGAGAGAGAGAAAGCGAAGCTGTGAATGAGAGAGAGAGAAAGAGAAGCTGAGCGTGAGAGAGAGAGAGAAAGAGAAGCTGTAAGTGAGAGAGAGAGAGAGAAGCTGTGTGTGTGAGAGAGAAAGAGAAGCTGTGAGTGAGAGAGAGAGAGAGAAAGAGAAGCTGTGAGTGAGTGAGTGAGAGAGTGAGAAGCTGTGAGTGAGAGAGAGAGAGGAGCTGGGAGTGAGTAAGAGAAAGAGAAGCTGTGAGTGAGAGAGAGAGAAAGAGAAGCTGTGAATGAGAGTGAGAGAAAAAGAAGCTGTGAGGGAGAGAGAGAGAGAAAGAGAAGCTGTGAGTGAGAGACAGAGAGAAAGAGAAGCTGTGAGTGAGAGAGAGAGAGAAAGAGAAGCTGTGGGTGAGAGAGAGAGAGAAAGAAAGAGAAGCTGTGAGTGAGAGAGAGAGAGAAAGAGAAGCTGTGAATGAGAGAGAGAAAGAGAAGCTGTGTGTGAGAGAGAGAAAGAGAAGCTGTGAGTGACAGAGAGAGAAAGAGAAGCTGTGAGTGAGAGAAAGAGAAGCTGTGAGTGAGAGAGAGAGAAAGAGAAGCTGTGAATGAGAGAGAGAGAAAGAGAAGCTGTGAGTGAGAGAGAGAGAAAGAGAAGCTGTGTGTGTGAGAGAGAGAGAAAGAGAAGCTGTGAGTGAGTGAGAGAGAAAGAGAAGCTATGTGTGTGTGAGAGAGAAGCTGAGAGTGAGAGAGAGAGAGAATGAGAAGGTGTGAGTGAGAGAGAGAGACAAAGAGAAGCTGTGTGTGAGAGAGAGAGAACGAGAAGCTGTGAGTGAGAGAGAGAGAAAGAGAAGCTGTGAGTGAGAGAGAGAGAGAAAGAGAAGCTGTGAGTGAGAGAGAGGGAGAGAAGCTGTGCGTGAGGGAGAGAGAGCAAGAGAAGCTGTGAGTGAGAGAGAGAGAAAGAGAAGCTGAGAATGAGAGAGAGAGAAAAAGAAGCTGTGAGGGAGAGAGAGAGAGAAAGAGAAGCTGTGAGTGAGAGAGAGAGAGAGAAAGAAAGAGAAGCTGTGAGTGAGAGAGAGAGAGAAAGAGAAGCTGTGAATGAGAGAGAGAGAAAGAGAAGCTGTGTGTGTGAGAGAGAGAAAGAGAAGCTGTGAGTGACAGAGAGAGAGAAAGAGAAGCTGTGAGTGAGAGAAAGAGAAGCTGTGAGTGAGAGAGAGAGAGAAAGAGAAGCTGTGAATGAGAGAGAGAGAAAGAGAAGCTGTGTGTGTGAGAGAGAGAAGCTGTGAGTGAGAGAGTGAGAGAAAGAGAAGCTGTGAGTGAGAGAGAGAGAAAGAGAAGCTGTGAGTGAGAGAGAGAGAGCAAGAGAAACTGTGAGTGAGAGAGAGAGAAAGAGAAGCTGTGTGTGTGTGAGAGAGAGAAAGAGAAGCTGTGAGTGAGTGAGAGAGAAAGAGAAGCTGTGTGTGTGAGAGAGAGAGAAGCTGAGAGTGAGAGAGACAAAATGAGAAGGTGTGAGTTAGAGAGAGAGACAAAGAGAAGCTGTGTGTGTGAGAGAGAGAACGAGAAGCTGTGAGTGAGAGAGAGAGAAAGAGAAGCTGTGAGTGAGAGAGAGGGAGAGAAGCTGTGAGTGTGTGAGAGAGAGAAAATCAGGGAGTGAGTAAGAGAGAGAGAGGGAAGCTGTGAGTGAGAGAGAGAGAGAAATAGAAGCTGTAAGTGAGAGAGAGAAAGAGAAACTGTGAGTGAAAGAGAGAGAGAGAAGCTGTAAGTGAGAGAGAGAGAGAGAAGCTGTGTGTGTGTGAGAGAGAAAGAGAAGCTGTGAGTGAGAGAGAGAGAAAGATAAGCTGTAAGTGAGAGAGAGAAAGAGATGCTGTGAGTAAGTGAGAGAGTGAGAAGATGTGAGTGTGTGTGAGAGAGAGAAGCTGGGAGTGAGTAAGAGAGAGAGAGAAGCTGTGACTGAGAGAGAGAGAAAGAAAGAAAGAGAAGTTGTGAGTGAGAGAGAGTGAGAGAGAGAGAAGCTGTGAGTGAGTGAGAGAGAGAGAGAAGCTGTGAGTGAGAGAGAGAGAGAAAGAGCTGTGAGTGAGAGAGAGAGAGAAAGAGAAGGTGTGAGTGAGAGAGAGAGAAAGAGAAGCTGTGAGTGAGAGAGAGAGAAAGAAAGAGAAGCTGTGAGTGAGAGAGAGAGAAAGAGAAGCTGTGAATGAGAGAGAGAAAGAGAAGCTGAGCGTGAGAGAGAGAGAGAAAGAGAAGCTGTAAGTGAGAGAGAGAGAGAGAGAGAAAGAGAAGCTGTGAGTGAGAGAGAGAGAGAAAGAGATGCTGTGAGTGAGTGAGTGAGTGAGTGAGAAGCTGTGAGTGAGAGAGAGAGAGGAGCTGGGAGTGAGTAAGAGAGAGAGAAGCTGTGAGTGAGTGAGAGAGAGAGAAGCTGTGAGTGAGGGAGAGAAAGAAAGAGAAGCTGTGAGTGAGAGAGAGAGAAAGAGAAGCTGTGAATGTGAGTGAGAGAAAAAGAAGCTGTGAGGAAGAGAGAGAGAAAGAGAAGCTGTGAGTGAGAGACAGAGAGAAAGAGAAGCTGTGAGTGAGAGAGAGAGAGAAAGAGAAGCTGTGAGAGAGAGAGAGAAAGAAAGAGAAGTTGTGAGTGAGAGAGAGAGAGAAAGAGAAGCTGTGAATGAGAGAGAGAAAGAGAAGCTGTGTGTGAGAGAGAGAAAGAGAAGCTGCGAGTGACAGAGAGAGAGAGAGAAGCTGTGAGTGAGAGAAAGAGAAGCTGTGAGTGAGAGAGAGAGAGAAAGAGAAGCTGTGAATGAGAGAGAGAGAAAGAGAAGCTGTGTGAGAGAGAGAAGCTGTGTGTGAGAGAGTGAGAGAAAGAGAAGCTGAGAGTGAGAGAGAGAGAAAGAGAAGCTGTGAGTGAGAGAGAGAGAGCAAGAGAAGCTGTGAGTGAGAGAGAGAGAAAGAGAAGCTGTGTGTGTGTGAGAGAGAGAAAGAGAAGCTATGAGTGAGTGAGAGAGAAAGAGAAGCTGTGTGTGTGTGAGAGAGAGAAGCTGAGAGTGTGAGAGAGAGAGAATGAGAAGGTGTGAGTGAGAGAGAGAGACAAAGAGAAGCTGTGTGTGAGAGAGAGAGAACGAGAAGCTGTGAGTGAGAGAGAGAGAGAAAGAGAAGCTGTGAGTGAGAGAGAGAGAAAGAGAAGCTGTGAGTGAGAGAGAGGGAGAGAAGCTGTGAGTCTGTGAGAGAGAGAAAATCAGGGAGTGAGTAAGAGAGAGAGAGGGAAGCTGTGAGTAAGAGAGAGAGAGGGAAGCTGTGAGTGAGAGAGAGAGAAATAGAAGCTGTAAGTGAGAGAGAGAGAAAGAGAAACTGTGAGTGAAAGAGAGAGAGAGAAGCTGTAAGTGAGAGAGAGAGAGAAGCTGTGTGTGTGTGAGAGAGAAAGAGAAGCTGTGAGTGAGAGAGAGAGAGAAAGAGAAGCTGTAAGTGAGAGAGAGAAACAGATGCTGTGAGTAAGTGAGAGAGTGAGAAGATGTGAGTGAGTGAGAGAGAGAGAAGCTGGGAGTGAGTAAGAGAGAGAGAGTAGCTGTGAGTGAGAGAGAGAGAAAGAAAGAAAGAGAAGCTGTGAGTGAGAGAGAGTGAGAGAGAGAGAAGCTGTGAGTGAGTGAGAGAGAGAGAAGCTGTGAGTGAGAGAGAGAGAAAGAGAAGCTGTGAGTGAGAGAGAGAGAGAGAACGAGAAGCTGTGAGTGAGAGAGAGAGAAAGAGATGCTGTGAGTGAGTGAGTGAGAGAGTGAGAAGCTGTGAGTGAGAAAGAGAGAGAGGAGCTGGGAGTGAGTAAGAGAGAGAGAAGCTGTGAGTGAGAGAGAGAGAGAAGCTGTGAGTGAGGGAGAGAGAGAGAGAAGCTGTGTGTGTGATAGAGATAAAGAGAAGCTGTGAGTGAGAGAGAGAGAAAGAGAAGCTGTGAGTGACAGAGAGAGAGAGTGAGAAGCTGTGTGTGTGAGAGAGAGAGAAGCTGGGAGTGAGTAAGAGAGAGAGAGAGAAGCTGTGAGAGAGAGAGAAGCTGTGAGTGAGAGGGAGAGAGAGAAGCTGGGAGTGAGAGAGAGTGAGAGAGAGAGAAGATGTGTGAGTGAGAGAGAGAAGCTGTGTGTGTGAGAGAGAAAAAGAGAAGCTGTAAGTGAGAGAGAGTGAGAAAGAGAGAAGCTGTGAGTGAGAGAGAGAGAGAAAGAGAAGCTGTGAGTGAGTGAGAGAGAGAGAAGCTGAGAGTGAGAGAGAGAGAATGAGAAGGTGTGAGTGAGAGAGAGAGAGAGAAAGAGAAGCTGTGAGTGAGAGAGAGAGAGAAAGAGAAGCTGTGTGTGTGAGAGAGAGAACGAGAAGCTGTGAGTGAGAGAGAGAAAGAGAAGCTGTGAGTGAGTGAGAGAGAGAGTGAGAACCTGTGAGTGAGAGAGTGAGAGATGCTGGGAGTGAGTAAGAGAGAGAGAGGGAAGCTGTGAGTGAGAGAAAGAGAGAAATAGAAGCTGTAAGTGAGAGAGAGAGAAAGAGAAACTGTGAGTGAAAGAGAGAGAGAGAAGCTGTGAGTTAGAGAGAGAGAAAGAAAGAGAAGCTGTGAGTGAGAGTGAGAGAGAAAGAGAAGCTGAGAGTGAGAGAGAGAGAAAAAGATAATGTAAAAGAGAGAGAGAGAGAGAATCAGGGAGTAAGAGAGAGAAAAGCTGTGAGTGAGAGAGAGAGAGAAATGGAAGGTGTAAGTGAGAGAGAGTAAGAGAGGCTGTGAGTGAGAGAGGGAGAGAGAAGCTGATAGTGAGAGAGAGAGAAGTTGTGAGTGAAAGAGAGAGAGAAAGAGAATCTGTGTGTGTGATAGAGAGAGAGAAAGAGAAGCTGAGAGTGAGAGAGAGAGAGAAAGAGAAGCTGTAAGTGAGAGAGAGAGAAGCTGTGTGTGTGAGAGAGAAAGAGAAGCTGTGAGTGAGTGAGAGAGAGAGAAAGAGAAGCTGTGAGTGAGAGAGAGAGAAAGAGATGCTGTGAGTGAGTGAGTGAGAGAGTGGGAAGCTGTGAGTGAGTGAGAGAGAGAGAAGCAGTGAGTGAGTAAGAGAGAGAGAGAAGCTGTGAGTGAGTGAGACAGAGAGTGAGAAGCTGTGAGTGAGAGAGAGAGAAGCTGGGAGTGAGAGAGAGAAGCTGTGAATGAGAGAGAGAGAAAGAGAAGCTGAGAGAGAGAGTGTGTGAGAGAGAAGCTGTGAGTGAGTGAGAGAGAAGATGAGAAGCTGTGTGTGAGAGAGAGAAAGAGAAGCTGTGAGTGAGAAAGATAGAAAGAGAAGCTGTGAGTGAGAGAAAGAGAGAGAAGCTGTGAGTGAGAGAGAGAGAGAGAGAGAATCAGGGAGTAAGAGAGAGAGAAGCTGTGAGTGAGAGGGAGAGAGAAATAGAAGGTGTAAGTGAGAGATAGAAAGAGAAGCTGTGAGTGAGAGATGGAGAGAAGCTGTTAGTGAGAGAGAGAGAAGCTGTGAGTGACAGAGAAAGAGAAGCTGAGAGTGAGAGAGAGAGAGAGAAGCTGTAAGTGAGAGAGAGAGAAGCTGTGTGTGTGTGAGAGAGAAAGAGAAGCTGTGAGTGAGAGAGAGAAAGAGAAGCTGTGTGTGTGAGAGAGAGAGAAAGAGAAGCTGAGAGTGAGAGAGAGAGAGAGAGAAGCTGTAAGTGAGAGAGAGAGAAGCTGTGTGTGTGAGAGAGAGAAAGAGAAGCTGTGAGTGAGAGAGAGAAAGAGAAGCTGTGAGTGAGAAAGATAGAAAGAGAAGCTGTGAGTGAGAGAAAGAGAGAGAAGCTGTGAGTGAGAGAGAGAGAGAGAGAATCAGGGAGTAAGAGAGAGAGAAGCTGTGAGTGAGAGGGAGAGAGAAATAGAAGGTGTAAGTGAGAGATAGAAAGAGAAGCTGTGAGTGAGAGATAGAGAGAAGCTGTTAGTGAGAGAGAGAGAAGCTGTGAGTGACAGAGAAAGAGAAGCTGTGTGTGTGTGAGAGAGAGAAAGAGAAGCTGAGAGTGAGAGAGAGAGAAAGAGAAGCTGTGTGAGTGAGAGAGAGAGAAGCTGAGAGTGAGAGAGAGAGAATGAGAAAGTGTGAGTTAGAGAGAGAGACAAAGAGAAGCTGTGTGTGTGAGAGAGAGAACGAGAAGCTGTGAGTGAGAGAGAGAGAAAGAGAAGCTGTGAGTGAGAGAGAGGGAGAGAAGCTGTGAGTGTGTGTGAGAGAGAAAATCAGGGAGTGAGTAAGAGAGAGAGAGGGAAGCTGTGAGTGAGAGAGAGAGAGAGAAGCTGTGAGTGAGGGAGAGAGAGAAAGAGAAGCTGTGAGTGAGAGAGAGAGAGAGAAAGAGAAGCTGTGAATGAGAGAGAGAGAAAAAGAAGCTGTGAAGGAAAGAGAGAGAGAGAAAGAGAAGCTGTGAGTGAGAGACAGAGAGAAAGAGAAGCTGTGAGTGAGAGAGAGAGAGAGAGAGAAGCTGTGAGTGAGAGAGAGAGAGAGAAAGAAAGAGAAGCTGTGAGTGAGAGAGAGAGAGAAAGAGAAGCTGTGAATGAGAGAGAGAAAGAGAAGCTGTGTGTGAGAGAGAGAAAGAGAAGCTGTGAGTGACAGAGAGAGAGAAAGAGAAGCTGTGAGTGAGAGAAAGAGAAGCTGTGAGTGAGAGAGAGAGAGAAAGAGAAGCTGTGAATGAGAGAGAAAGAGAAGCTGTGAGAGAGAGAGAGAAGCTGTGTGTGAGAGAGTGAGAGAAAGAGAAGCTGTGAGTGAGAGAGAGAGAGCAAGAGAAGCTGTGAGTGAGAGAGAGAGAAAGAGAAGCTGTGAGTGAGAGAGAGAGAAAGAGAAGCTGTGAATGAGAGAGAGAGAAAAAGAAGCTGTGAAGGAAAGAGAGAGAGAGAAAGAGAAGCTGTGAGTGAGAGACAGAGAGAAAGAGAAGCTGTGAGTGAGAGAGAGAGAGAGAGAAGCTGTGAGTGAGAGAGAGAGAGAAATAGAAGCTGTAAGTGAGAGAGAGAGAAAGAGAAACTGTGAGTGAAAGAGAGAGAGAGAAGCTGTAAGTGAGAGAGAGAGAGAGAAGCTGTGTGTGTGTGAGAGAGAAAGAGAAGCTGTGAGTGAGAGAGAGAGAGAAAGATAAGCTGTAAGTGAGAGAGAGAAAGAGATGCTGTGAGTGAGAGAGTGAGAAGATGTGAGTGTGTGAGAGAGAGAGAAGCTGGGAGTGAGTAAGAGAGAGAGAGAATCTGTGACTGAGAGAGAGAGAAAGAAAGAAAGAGAAGCTGTGAGTGAGAGAGAGTGAGAGAGAGAAGCTGTGAGTGAGTGAGAGAGAGAGAAGCTGTGAGTGAGAGAGAGAGAAAGAGCTGTGAGTGAGAGAGAGAGAGAAAGAGAAGGTGTGAGTGAGAGAGAGATTAAGAGAAGCTGTGAGTGAGAGAGAGAGAGAAAGAAAGAGAAGCTGTGAGTGAGAGAGAGAGAAAGAGAAGCTGTGAATGAGAGAGAGAGAAAGAGAAGCTGAGCGTGAGAGAGAGAGAGAAAGAGAAGCTGTAAGTGAGAGAGAGAGAGAAGCTGTGTGTGTGTGTGAGAGAGAAAGAGAAGCTGTGAGTGAGAGAGAGAGAGAGAAAGAGAAGCTGTGAGTGAGAGAGAGAGAGAAAGAGATGCTGTGAGTGAGTGAGTGAGAGAGTGAGAAGCTGTGAGTGAGAGAGAGAGAGGAGCTGGGAGTGAGTAAGAGAGAGAGAAGCTGTGAGTGAGAGAGAGAGAGAAGCTGTGAGTGAGGGAGAGAGAGAAAGAGAAGCTGTGAGTGAGAGAGAGAGAAAGAGAAGCTGTGAATGAGAGTGAGAGAAAAAGAAGCTGTGAGGGAGAGAGAGAGAGAGAAAGAGAAGCTGTGAGTGAGAGACAGAGAGAAAGAGAAGCTGTGAGTGAGAGAGAGAGAGAAAGAGAAGCTGTGAGTGAGAGAGAGAGAGAGAAAGAAAGAGAAGCTGTGAGTGAGAGAGAGAGAAAGAGAAGCTGTGAATGAGAGAGAGAAAGAGAAGCTGTGTGTGAGAGAGAGAAAGAGATGCTGTGAGTGAGAGAGTGAGAAGATGTGAGTGTGTGAGAGAGAGAGAAGCTGGGAGTGAGTAAGAGAGAGAGAGAATCTGTGACTGAGAGAGAGAGAAAGAAAGAAAGAGAAGCTGTGAGTGAGAGAGAGTGAGAGAGAGAAGCTGTGAGTGAGTGAGAGAGAGAGAAGCTGTGAGTGAGAGAGAGAGAAAGAGCTGTGAGTGAGAGAGAGAGAGAAAGAGAAGGTGTGAGTGAGAGAGAGATTAAGAGAAGCTGTGAGTGAGAGAGAGAGAGAGAGAAAGAAAGAGAAGCTGTGAGTGAGAGAGAGAGAAAGAGAAGCTGTGAATGAGAGAGAGAGAAAGAGAAGCTGAGCGTGAGAGAGAGAGAGAAAGAGAAGCTGTAAGTGAGAGAGAGAGAGAAGCTGTGTGTGTGTGAGAGAGAGAAAGAGAAGCTGTGAGTGAGAGAGAGAGAGAGAAAGAGAAGCTGTGAGTGAGAGAGAGAGAGAAAGAGATGCTGTGAGTGAGTGAGTGAGAGAGTGAGAAGCTGTGAGTGAGAGAGAGAGAGGAGCTGGGAGTGAGTAAGAGAGAGAGAAGCTGTGAGTGAGAGAGAGAGAGAAGCTGTGAGTGAGGGAGAGAGAGAAAGAGAAGCTGTGAGTGAGAGAGAGAGAAAGAGAAGCTGTGAATGAGAGTGAGAGAAAAAGAAGCTGTGAGGGAGAGAGAGAGAGAGAAAGAGAAGCTGTGAGTGAGAGACAGAGAGAAAGAGAAGCTGTGAGTGAGAGAGAGAGAGAAAGAGAAGCTGTGAGTGAGAGAGAGAGAGAGAAAGAAAGAGAAGCTGTGAGTGAGAGAGAGAGAGAAAGAGAAGCTGTGAATGAGAGAGAGAAAGAGAAGCTGTGTGTGTGAGAGAGAAAGAGAAGCTGTGAGTGACAGAGAGAAAGAGAAGCTGTGTGAGAGAGAGAAGCTGTGTGTGAGAGAGTGAGAGAAAGAGAAGCTGTGAGTGAGAGAGAGAGAAAGAGAAGCTGTGAGTGAGAGAGAGAGAGCAAGAGAAGCTGTGAGTGAGAGAGAGAAAGAGAAGCTGTGTGTGTGTGAGAGAGAGAAAAAGAAGCTGTGAGTGAGTGAGAGAGAAAGAGAAGCTGTGTGTGTGTGTGTGTGAGAGAGAAGCTGAGAGTGAGAGAGAGAGAGAATGAGAAGGTGTGAGTGAGAGAGAGAGACAAAGAGAAGCTGTGTGTGAGAGAGAGAGAACGAGAAGCTGTGAGTGAGAGAGAGAGAGAAAGAGAAGCTGTGAGTGAGAGAGAGAGAGAAAGAGAAGCTGTGAGTGAGAGAGAGGGAGAGAAGCTGTGAGTGTGTGTGAGAGAGAAAATCAGGGAGTGAGTAAGAGAGAGAGAGGGAAGCTGTGAGTGAGACAGAGAGAAATAGAAGCTGTAAGTGAGAGAGAGAGAAAGAGAAACTGTGAGTGAAAGAGAGAGAGAGAAGCTGTAAGTGAGAGAGAGAGAGAAGCTGTGTGTGTGAGAGAGAGAAAGAGAAGCTGTGAGTGAGAGAGAGAGAGAAAGAGAAGCTGTAAGTGAGAGAGAGAAAGAGATGCTGTGAGTAAGTGAGAGAGTGAGAAGATGTGAGTGAGTGAGAGAGAGAGAAGCTGGGAGTGAGTAAGAGAGAGAGAGAAGCTGTGAGTGAGAGAGAGAGAAAGAAAGAAAGAGAAGCTGTGAGTGAGAGAGAGTGAGAGAGAGAGAAGCTGTGAGTGAGTGAGAGAGAGAGAAGCTGTGAGTGAGAGAGAGAAAGAGAAGCTGTGAGTGAGAGAGAGAGAGAACGAGAAGCTGTGAGTGAGAGAGAGAGAAAGAGATGCTGTGAGTGAGAGAGTGAGAAGATGTGAGTGAGTGAGAGAGAGAGAAGCTGGGAGTGAGTAAGAGAGAGAGAGAAGCTGTGAGTGAGAGAGAAAGAAAGAAAGAGAAGCTGTGAGTGAGAGAGAGTGAGAGAGAGAGAAGCTGTGAGTGAGTGAGAGAGAGAGAGAAGCTGTGAGTGAGAGAGAGAGAGAAAGAGCTGTGAGTTAGAGAGAGAGAGAGAAAGAGAAGGTGTGAGTGAGAGAGAGAGAAAGAGAAGCTGTGAGTGAGAGAGAGAGAGAAAGAAGCTGTGAGGGAGAGAGAGAGAGAGAAAGAGAAGCTGTGAGTGAGAGAGAGTGAGAGAGAGAGAAGCTGTGAGTGAGTGAGAGAGAGAGAAGCTGTGAGTGAGAGAGAGAGAGAAAGAGAAGCTGTGAGTGAGAGAGAGAGAGAGAACGAGAAGCTGTGAGTGAGAGAGAGAGAAAGAGATGCTGTGAGTGAGTGAGTGAGAGAGTGAGAAGCTGTGAGTGAGAGAGAGAGAAAGAAAGAAAGAGAAGCTGTGAGTGAGAGAGAGTGAGAGAGAGAGAAGCTGTGAGTGAGGGAGAGAGAGCAAGAGAAGCTTTGAGTGAGAGAGAGAGAAAGAGAAGCTGTGAATGAGAGAGAGAGAAAAAGAAGCTGTGAGGGAGAGAGAGAGAGAAAGAGAAGCTGTGAGTGAGAGAGAGAGAGAGAAAGAAAGAGAAGCTGTGAGTGAGAGAGAGAGAAAGAGAAGCTGTGAATGAGAGAGAGAGAAAGAGAAGCTGTGTGAGAGAGAGAGAAAGAGAAGCTGTGAGTGACAGAGAGAGAGAAAGAGAAGCTGTGAGTGAGAGAAAGGAAAGCTGTGAGTGAGAGAGAGAGAGAGAAAGAGAAGCTGTGAATGAGAGAGAGAGAAAGAGAAGCTGTGTGTGTGAGAGAGAGAAAGAGAAGCTGTGAGTGAGAGAGAGAGAGAAAGAGAAGCTGTGAGTGAGTGAGAGAGAAAGAGAAGCTGTGTGAGTGAGAGAGAGAGAAGCTGAGAGTGAGAGAGAGAGAATGAGAAGGTGTGAGTTAGAGAGAGAGACAAAGAGAAGCTGTGTGTGTGAGAGAGAGAACGAGAAGCTGTGAGTGAGAGAGAGAGAAAGAGAAGCTGTGAGTGAGAGAGAGGGAGAGAAGCTGTGAGTGTGTGTGAGAGAGAAAATCAGGGAGTGAGTAAGAGAGAGAGAGGGAAGCTGTGAGTGAGAGAGAGAGAGAAGCTGTGAGTGAGGGAGAGAGAGAAAGAGAAGCTGTGAGTGAGAGAGAGAGAAAGAGAAGCTGTGAATGAGAGAGAGAGAAAAAGAAGCTGTGAAGGAAAGAGAGAGAGAAAGAGAAGCTGTGAGTGAGAGACAGAGAGAAAGAGAAGCTGTGAGTGAGAGAGAGAGAGAGAGAAGCTGTGAGTGACAGAGAGAGAGAGAGAGAAAGAGAAGCTGTGAGTGAGAGAAAGAGAAGCGGTGAGTGAGAGAGAGAGAGAAAGAGAAGCTGTGAATGAGAGAGAGAGAAAGAGAAGCTGTGAGAGAGAGAGAAGCTGTGAGTGAGAGAGTGAGAGAAAGAGAAGCTGTGAGTGAGAGAGAGAGAGAGAGAAGCTGTGAGTGAGAGAGAGAGAGCAAGAGAAGCTGTGAGTGAGAGAGAGAAAGAGGTGTGTGTGTGTGAGAGAGAGAAAGAGAAGCTGTGAGTGAGTGAAAGAGAAAGAGAAGCTGTGTGTGTGTGTGAGAGAGAAGGAGAAGCTGTGAGTGAGAGAGAGAGAAAGAGAAGCTGTGAGTGAGAGAGAGAGAAAGAGAAGCTGTGTGTGTGTGAGAGAGAGAAGCTGAGAGTGAGAGAGAGAGAGAGAATGAGAAGGTGTGAGTGAGAGAGAGAGACAAAGAGAAGCTGTGTGAGAGAGAGAGAACGAGAAGCTGTGAGTGAGAGAGAGAGAGAGAAAGAAAAGCTGTGAGTAAGAGAGAGGGAGAGAAGCTGTGAGTGTGTGAGAGAGCGAAAATCAGGGAGTGAGTAAGAGAGAGAGAGGGAAGCTGTGAGTGAGAGAGAGAGAAATAGAAGCTGTAAGTGAGAGAGAGAGAAAGAGAAACTGTGAGTGAAAGAGAGAGAGAGAAGCTGTAATGAGAGAGAGAGAGAAGCTGTGTGTGTGTGAGAGAGAAAGAGAAGCTGTGAGTGAGAGAGAGAGAGAGAAAGAGAAGCTGTAAGTGAGAGAGAGAAAGAGATGCTGTGAGTAAGTGAGAGAGTGAGAAGATGTGAGTGAGTGAGAGAGAGAGAAGCTGGGAGTGAGTAAGAGAGAGAGAGAAGCTGTGAGTGAGAGAGAGAGAAAGAAAGAAAGAGAAGCTGTGAGTGAGAGAGAGTGAGAGAGAGAGAAGCTGTGAGTGAGTGAGAGAGAGAGAAGCTGTGAGTGAGAGAGAGAGAAAGAGAAGGTGTGAGTGAGAGAGAGAGAAAGAGAAGCTGGTAGTGAGAGAGAGAGAGAAAGAAAGAGAAGCTGTGAGTGAGAGAGAGAGAAAGAGAAGCTGCGAATGAGAGAGAGAGAAAGAGAAGCTGTGTGAGAGAGATAGAGAAAGAGAAGCTGTGAGTGAGAGAAAGAGAAGCTGTGAGTGAGAGAGAGTGAGAAAGAGAAGCTGTGAGTGAGAGAGAGAGAAAGAGAAGCTGTGAATGAGAGAGAGAGAAAGAGAAGCTGTGTGAGAGAGAGAGAAGCTGTGAGTGAGAGAGAGAGAGGAAGAGAAGCTGTGAGTGAGAGAGAGAGAGAAAGAGAAGCTGTGTGTGTGATAGAGAGAGAGAAAGAGAAGCTGAGCATGAGAGAGAGAGAAAGAGAAGCTGTAAGTGAGAGAGAGAGAGAAGCTGTGTGTGTGAGAGAGAGAGAAAGAGAAGCTGTGAGTGAGAGAGAGAGAGAGAACGAGAAGCTGTGAGTGAGAGAGAGAGAAAGAGATGCTGTGAGTGAGTGAGTGAGAGAGTGAGAAGCTGTGAGTGAGTGAGAGAGAGAGGAGCTGGGAGTGAGTAAGAGAGAAGCTGTGAGTGAGAGAGAGAGAGAGAAGCTGTGAGTGAGGGAGAGAGAGCAAGAGAAGCTGTGAGTGAGAGAGAGAAAGAGAAGCTGTGAATGAGAGAGAGAGAAAAAGAAGCTGTGAGGGAGAGAGAGAGAAAGAGCTGTGAGTGAGAGAGAGAGAGAAAGAAAGAGAAGCTGTGAGTGAGAGAGAGAGAGAAAGAGAAGCTGTGAATGAGAGAGAGAGAAAGAGAAGCTGTGTGTGTGAGAGAGAGAAAGAGAAGCTGTGAGTGACAGAGAGAGAGAAAGAGAAGCTGTGAGAGAGAGAAAGAGAAGCTGTGAGTGACAGAGAGAGAGAAAGAGAAGCTGTGAGTGAGAGAAAGAGAAGCTGTGAGTGAGAGAGAGAGAGAAAGAGAAGCTGTGAATGAGAGAGAGAGAAAGAGAAGCTGTGTGTGTGTGAGAGAGAGAAGCTGTGAGTGAGAGTGAGAGAAAGAGAAGCTGTGAGTGAGAGAGATATAAAGAGAAGCTGTGAGTGAGAGAGAGAGAGCAAGAGAAACTCTGAGTGAGAGAGAGAGAAAGAGAAGCTGTGTGTGTGTGTGAGAGAGAAAGAGAAGCTGTGAGTGTGTGTGAGAGAGAAAGAGAAGCTGTGAGTGAGTGAGAGAGAAAGAGAAGCTGTGTGTGTGAGAGAGAGAGAAGCTGAGAGTGAGAGAGAGAGAATGAGAAGGTGTGAGTTAGAGAGAGAGACAAAGAGAAGCTGTGTGTGTGTGAGAGTGAACGAGAAGATGTGAGTGAGAGAGAAAGAGAAGCTGTGAGTGAGAGAGAGGGAGAGAAGCTGTGAGTGTGTGAGAGAGAGAAAATCAGGGAGTGAGTAAGAGAGAGAGAGGGAAGCTGTGAGTGAGAGAGAGAGAGAAATAGAAGCTGTAAGTGAGAGAGAGAGAGAGAGAAACTGTGAGTGAAAGAGAGAGAGAGAAGCTGTAAGTGAGAGAGAGAGAGAGAAGCTGTGTGTGTGAGAGAGAGAAAGAGAAGCTGTGAGTGAGTGAGAGAGAGAAAGATAAGCTGTAAGTGAGAGAGAGAAAGAGATGCTGTGAGTAAGTGAGAGAGTGAGAAGATGTGAGTGTGTGAGAGAGAGAGAAGCTGGGAGTGAGTAAGAGAGAGAGAGAAGCTGTGACTGAGAGAGAGAGAAAGAAAGAAAGAGAAGCTGTGAGTGAGAGAGAGTGAGAGAGAGAAGCTGTGAGTGAGTGAGAGAGAGAGAAGCTGTGAGTGAGAGAGAGTGAGAAAGAGCTGTGAGTGAGAGAGAGAGAGAAAGAGAAGGTGTGAGTGAGAGAGAGATTAAGAGAAGCTGTGAGTGAGAGAGAGAGAGAAAGAAAGAGAAGCTGTGAGTGAGAGAGAGAGAAAGAGAAGCTGTGAATGAGAGAGAGAGAAAGAGAAGCTGAGCGTGAGAGAGAGAGAGAAAGAGAAGCTGTAAGTGAGAGAGAGAGAGAGAAGCTGTGTGTGTGAGAGAGAGAGAAAGAGAAGCTGTGAGTGAGAGAGAGAGAGAGAAAGAGAAGCTGTGAGTGAGAGAGAGAGAGAAAGAGATGCTGTGAGTGAGTGAGTGAGAGAGTGAGAAGCTGTGAGTGAGAGAGAGAGAGGAGCTGGGAGTGAGTAAGAGAGAGAGAAGCTGTGAGTGAGAGAGAGAGAGAAGCTGTGAGTGAGGGAGAGAGAGAAAGAGAAGCTGTGAGTGAGAGAGAGAGAAAGAGAAGCTGTGAATGAGAGTGAGAGAAAAAGAAGCTGTGAGGGAGAGAGAGAGAGAGAAAGAGAAGCTGTGAGTGAGAGACAGAGAGAAAGAGAAGCTGTGAGTGAGAGAGAGAGAGAAAGAGAAGCTGTGAGTGAGAGAGAGAGAGAGAAAGAAAGAGAAGCTGTGAGTGAGAGAGAGAGAGAAAGAGAAGCTGTGAATGAGAGAGAGAAAGAGAAGCTGTGTGTGTGAGAGAGAAAGAGAAGCTGTGAGTGACAGAGAGAGAAAGAGAAGCTGTGAGTGAGAGAAAGAGAAGCTGTGAGTGAGAGAGAGAGAGAAAGAGAAGCTGTGAGAGAGAGAGAAGCTGTGTGTGAGAGAGTGAGAGAAAGAGAAGCTGTGAGTGAGAGAGAGAGAAAGAGAAGCTGTGAGTGAGAGAGAGAGAGCAAGAGAAGCTGTGAGTGAGAGAGAGAGAAAGAGAAGCTGTGTGTGTGTGAGAGAGAGAAAAAGAAGCTGTGAGTGAGTGAGAGAGAAAGAGAAGCTGTGTGTGTGTGAGAGAGAAGCTGAGAGTGAGAGAGAGAGAATGAGAAGGTGTGAGTGAGAGACAGAGACAAAGAGAAGCTGTGTGTGAGAGAGAGAGAACGAGAAGCTGTGAGTGAGAGAGAGAGAGAAAGAGAAGCTGTGAGTGAGAGAGAGAGAGAAAGAGAAGCTGTGCGTGAGAGAGAGGGAGAGAAGCTGTGAGTGTGTGAGAGAGAGAAAATCAGGGAGTGAGTAAGAGAGAGAGAGGGAAGCTGTGAGTGAGACAGAGAGAAATAGAAGCTGTAAGTGAGAGAGAGAAAGAGATGCTGTGAGTAAGTGAGAGAGTGAGAAGATGTGAGTGAGTGAGTGAGAGAGAAGCTGGGAGTGAGTAAGAGAGAGAGAGAAGCTGTGAGTGAGAGAGAGAGAAAGAAAGAAAGAGAAGCTGTGAGTGAGAGAGAGTGAGAGAGAGAGAAGCTGTGAGTGAGTGAGAGAGAAGCTGTGAGTGAGAGAGAGAAAGAGAAGCTGTGAGTGAGAGAGAGAGAGAACGAGAAGCTGTGAGTGTGAGAGAGAGAAAGAGATGCTGTGAGTGAGAGAGTGAGAAGTTGTGAGTGAGTGAGAGAGAGAGAAGCTGGGAGTGAGTAAGAGAGAGAGAGAAGCTGTGAGTGAGAGAGAGAGAGAAAGAGCTGTGAGTTAGAGAGAGAGAGAGAAAGAGAAGGTGTGAGTGAGAGAGAGAGAAAGAGAAGCTGTGAGTGAGAGAGAGAGAGAAAGAAGCTGTGAGGGAGAGAGAGAGAGAGAAAGAGAAGCTGTGAGTGAGAGAGAGTGTGAGAGAGAGAAGCTGTGAGTGAGTGAGAGAGAGAGAAGCTGTGAGTGAGAGAGAGAGAGAAAGAGAAGTTGTGAGTGAGAGAGAGAGAGAACGAGAAGCTGTGAGTGAGAGAGAGAGAAAGAGATGCTGTGAGTGAGTGAGTGAGAGTGTGAGAAGCTGTGAGTGAGAGAGAGAGAGAGGAGCTGGGAGTGAGTAAGAGAGAGAGAGAAGCTGTGAGTGAGAGAGAGAGAAAGAAAGAAAGAGAAGCTGTGAGTGAGAGAGAGTGAGAGAGAGAGAAGCTGTGAGTGAGGGAGAGAGAGCAAGAGAAGCTTTGAGTGAGAGAGAGAGAAAGAGAAGCTGTGAATGAGAGAGAGAGAAAAAGAAGCTGTGAGGGAGAGAGAGAGAGAAAGAGAAGCTGTGAGTGAGAGAGAGAGAGAGAAAGAAAGAGAAGCTGTGAGTGAGAGAGAGAGAAAGAGAAGCTGTGAATGAGAGAGAGAGAAAGAGAAGCTGTGTGAGAGAGAGAGAAAGAGAAGCTGTGAGTGACAGAGAGAGAGAAAGAGAAGCTGTGAGTGAGAGAAAGGAAAGCTGTGAGTGAGAGAGAGAGAGAGAAAGAGAAGCTGTGAATGAGAGAGAGAGAAAGAGAAGCTGTGTGTGTGTGAGAGAGAAAGAGAAGCTGTGAGTGAGAGAGAGAGAGAAAGAGAAGCTGTGAGTGAGTGAGAGAGAAAGAGAAGCTGTGTGTGTGAGAGAGAGAGAAGCTGAGAGTGAGAGAGAGAGAATGAGAAGGTGTGAGTTAGAGAGAGAGACAAAGAGAAGCTGTGTGTGTGAGAGAGAGAACGAGAAGCTGTGAGTGAGAGAGAGAGAAAGAGAAGCTGTGAGTGAGAGAGAGGGAGAGAAGCTGTGAGTGTGTGTGAGAGAGAAAATCAGGGAGTGAGTAAGAGAGAGAGAGGGAAGCTGTGAGTGAGAGAGAGAGAGAGAAGCTGTGAGTGAGAGAGAGAGAGAAAGAGAAGCTGTGAGTGAGAGAGAGAGAAAGAGAAGCTGTGAATGAGAGAGAGAGAAAAAGAAGCTGTGAAGGAAAGAGAGAGAGAGAAAGAGAAGCTGTGAGTGAGAGACAGAGAGAAAGAGAAGCTGTGAGTGAGAGAGAGAGAGAGAGAGAAGCTGTGAGTGAGAGAGAGAGAGAGAAAGAAAGAGAAGCTGTGAGTGAGAGAGAGAGAGAAAGAGAAGCTGTGAATGAGAGAGAGAAAGAGAAGCTGTGTGTGAGAGAGAGAAAGAGAAGCTGTGAGTGACAGAGAGAGAGAAAGAGAAGCTGTGAGTGAGAGAAAGAGAAGCTGTGAGTGAGAGAGAGAGAAAGAGAAGCTGTGAATGAGAGAGAAAGAGAAGCTGTGTGAGAGAGAGAGAAGCTGTGTGTGAGAGAGTGAGAGAAAGAGAAGCTGTGAGTGAGAGAGAGAGCAAGAGAAGCTGTGAGTGAGAGAGAGAGAAAGAGAAGCTGTGTGTGTGTGAGAGAGAGAAGCTGAGAGTGAGAGAGAGAGAGAATGAGAAGGTGTGAGTGAGAGAGAGAGACAAAGAGAAGCAGTGTGTGAGAGAGAGAACGAGAAGCTGTGAGTGATAGAGAGAGAGAGAAAGAGAAGCTGTGAGTAAGAGAGAGGGAGAGAAGCTGTGAGTGTGTGAGAGAGAAAATCAGGGAGTGAGTAAGAGAGAGAGAGGGAAGCTGTGAGTGAGAGAGAGAGAAATAGAAGCTGTAAGTGAGAGAGAGAGAAAGAGAAACTGTGAGTGAAAGAGAGAGAGAGAAGCTGTAAGTGAGAGAGAGAGAGAAGCTGTGTGTGTGAGAGAGAGAAAGAGAAGCTGTGAGTGAGAGAGAGAGAGAAAGAGAAGCTGTAAGTGAGAGAGAGAAAGAGATGCTGTGAGTAAGTGAGAGAGTGAGAAGATGTGAGTGAGTGAGAGAGAGAGAAGCTGGGAGTGAGTAAGAGAGAGAGAGAAGCTGTGAGTGAGAGAGAGAGAAAGAAAGAAAGAGAAGCTGTGAGTGAGAGAGAGTGAGAGAGAGAGAAGCTGTGAGTGAGTGAGAGAGAGAGAAGCTGTGAGTGAGAGAGAGAAAGAGAAGCTGTGAGTGAGAGAGAGAGAGAACGAGAAGCTGTGAGTGAGAGAGAGAGAAAGATATGCTGTGAGTGAGAGAGTGAGAAGATGTGAGTGAGAGAGAGAGAGAGAAGCTGGGAGTGAGTAAGAGAGAGAGAGAAGCTGTGAGTGAGAGAGAAAGAAAGAAAGAGAAGCTGTGAGTGAGAGAGAGTGAGAGAGAAGCTGTGAGTGAGTGAGAGAGAGAGAGAAGCTGTGAGTGAGAGAGAGAGAGAAAGAGCTGTGAGTTAGAGAGAGAGAGAGAAAGAGAAGGTGTGAGTGAGAGAGAGAGAACGAGAAGCTGTGAGTGAGAGAGAGAGAAAGAAGCTGTGAGGGAGAGAGAGAGAGAGAAAGAGAAGCTGTGAGTGAGAGAGAGTGAGAGAGAGAGAAGCTGTGAGTGAGTGAGAGAGAGAGAAGCTGTGAGTGAGAGAGAGAGAAAGAGAAGCTGTGAGTGAGAGAGAGAGAGAGAACGAGAAGCTGTGAGTGAGAGAGAGAGAAAGAGATGCTGTGAGTGAGTGAGTGAGAGAGTGAGAAGCTGTGAGTGAGAGAGAGAGAGAGGAGCTGGGAGTGAGTAAGAGAGAGAGAGAAGCTGTGAGTGAGAGAGAGAGAAAGAAAGAAAGAGAAGCTGTGAGTGAGAGAGAGTGAGAGAGAGAGAAGCTGTGAGTGAGGGAGAGAAAGCAAGAGAAGCTGTGAGTGAGAGAGAGAGAAAGAGAAGCTGTGACTGAGAGAGAGAGAAAAAGAAGCTGTGAGGGAGAGAGAGAGAGAAAGAGAAGCTGTGAGTGAGAGAGAGAGAGAGAAAGAAAGAGAAGCTGTGAGTGAGAGAGAGAGAAAGAGAAGCTGTGAATGAGAGAGAGAGAAAGAGAAGCTGTGTGAGAGAGAGAGAAAGAGAAGCTGTGAGTGAAGGAGAGAGAGAAAGAGAAGCTGTGAGTGAGAGAAAGGAAAGCTGTGAGTGAGAGAGAGAGAGAGAAAGAGAAGCTGTGAATGAGAGAGAGAGAAAGAGAAGCTGTGTGTGTGAGAGAGAAAGAGAAGCTGTGAGTGAGAGAGAGAGAGAAAGAGAAGCTGTGAGTGAGTGAGAGAGAAAGAGAAGCTGTGTGTGTGAGAGAGAGAGAAGCTGAGAGTGAGAGAGAGAGAATGAGAAGGTGTGAGTTAGAGAGAGAGACAAAGAGAAGCTGTGTGTGTGAGAGAGAGAACGAGAAGCTGTGAGTGAGAGAGAGAGAAAGAGAAGCTGTGAGTGAGAGAGAGAGGGAGAGAAGCTGTGAGTGAGTAAGAGAGAAAGAAGCTGTGAGTGAGAGAGAGAGAAAGAAAGAAAGAGAAGCTGTGAGTGAGAGAGAGTGTGAGAGAGAGAAGCTGTGAGTGAGAGAGAGAGAGAAAGAGAAGCTGTGAGTGAGAGAGAGAGAGAGAAAGAGAAGCTGTGAATGAGAGAGAGAGAAAAAGAAGCTGTGAGGGAGAGAGAGAGAAAGAGAAGCTGTGAGTGAGAGACAGAGAGAAAGAGAAGCTGTGAGTGAGAGAGAGAGAGAGAAAGAAAGAGAAGCTGTGAGTGAGAGAGAGAGAAAGAGAAGCTGTGAATGAGAGAGAGAGAAAGAGAAGCTGTGTGTGAGAGAGAGAGAAGCTGTGAGTGACAGAGAGAGAGAGAAAGAGAAGCTGTGAGTGAGAGAAAGAGAAGCGGTGAGTGAGAGAGAGAGAGAAAGAGAAGCTGTGAATGAGAGAGAGAGAAAGAGAAGCTGTGAGAGAGAGAGAAGCTGTGAGTGAGAGAGTGAGAGAAAGAGAAGCTGTGAGTGAGAGAGAGAGAGAGAAGCTGTGAGTGAGAGAGAGAGAGCAAGAGAAGCTGTGAGTGAGAGAGAGAAAGAGGTGTGTGTGTGAGAGAGAGAGAAAGAGAAGCTGTGAGTGAGTGAGAGAGAAAGAGAAGCTGTGTGTGTGTGTGAGAGAAGGAGAAGCTGTGAGTGAGAGAGAGAGAGAAAGAGAAGCTGTGAGTGAGAGAGAGAGAAAGAGAAGCTGTGTGTGTGAGAGAGAGAGAAGCTGAGAGTGAGAGAGAGAGAGAGAATGAGAAGGTGTGCGTGAGAGAGAGAGACAAAGAGAAGCTGTGTGAGAGAGAGAGAACGAGAAGCTGTGAGTGAGAGAGAGAGAGAGAAAGAGAAGCTGTGAGTAAGAGAGAGGGAGAGAAGCTGTGAGTGTGTGAGAGAGAGAAAATCAGGGAGTGAGTAAGAGAGAGAGAGGGAAGCTGTGAGTGAGAGAGAGAGAAATAGAAGCTGTAAGTGAGAGAGAGAGAAAGAGAAACTGTGAGTGAAAGAGAGAGAGAGAAGCTGTAAGTGAGAGAGAGAGAGAAGCTGTGTGTGTGAGAGAGAGAAAGAGAAGCTGTGAGTGAGAGAGAGAGAAAGAGAAGCTGTAAGTGAGAGAGAGAAAGAGATGCTGTGAGTAAGTGAGAGAGTGAGAAGATGTGAGTGAGTGAGAGAGAGAGAAGCTGGGAGTGAGTAAGAGAGAGAGAGAAGCTGTGAGTGAGAGAGAGAGAAAGAAAGAAAGAGAAGCTGTGAGTGAGAGAGAGTGAGAGAGAGAGAAGCTGTGAGTGAGTGAGAGAGAGAGAAGCTGTGAGTGAGAGAGAGAGAGAAAGAGAAGGTGTGAGTGAGAGAGAGAGAAAGAGAAGCTGGTAGTGAGAGAGAGAGAGAGAAAGAAAGAGAACCTGTGAGTGAGAGAGAGAGAAAGAGAAGCTGCGAATGAGAGAGAGAGAAAGAGAAGCTGTGTGAGAGAGATAGAGAAAGAGAAGCTGTGAGTGAGAGAAAGAGAAGCTGTGAGTGAGAGAGAGTGAGAAAGAGAAGCTGTGAGTGAGAGAGAGAGAAAGAGAAGCTGTGAATGAGAGAGAGAGAAAGAGAAGCTGTGTGAGAGAGAGAGAAGCTGTGAGTGAGAGAGAGAGAGGAAGAGAAGCTGTCAGTGAGAGAGAGAGAGAGAAGCTGTTAGTGAGAGAGAGAGAAGCTGTGAGTGACAGAGAGAGAGAAAGAGAAGCTGTGCGTGTGATAGAGAGAGAGAAAGAGAAGCTGACCGTGAGAGAGAGAGAGAAAGAGAAGCTGTAAGTGAGAGAGAGAGAGAGAGAAGCTGTGTGTGTGAGAGAGAGAAAGAGAAGCTGTGAGTGTGAGAGGAGAGAGAGAAAGAGAAGCTGTGAGTGAGTGAGAGAGAAAGAGATGCTGTGAGTGATTGAGTGAGAGAGTGAGAAGCTGTTAGTGAGAGAGAGAGAGAGGAGCTGGGAGTGAGTAAGAGAGAAAGAAGCTGTGAGTGAGAGAGAGAGAAAGAAAGAAAGAGAAGCTGTGAGTGAGAGAGAGTGTGAGAGAGAGAAGCTGTGAGTGAGAGAGAGAGAGAAAGAGAAGCTGTGAGTGAGAGAGAGAGAGAGAAAGAGAAGCTGTGAATGAGAGAGAGAGAAAAAGAAGCTGTGAGGGAGAGAGAGAGAAAGAGAAGCTGTGAGTGAGAGACAGAGAGAAAGAGAAGCTGTGAGTGAGAGAGAGAGAGAAAGAAAGAGAAGCTGTGAGTGAGAGAGAGAGAGAAAGAGAAGCTGTGAATGAGAGAGAGAGAAAGAGAAGCTGTGTGTGTGAGAGAGAGAAGCTGTGAGTGACAGAGAGAGAGAGAGAAAGAGAAGCTGTGAGTGAGAGAAAGAAAATCGGTGAGTGAGAGAGAGAGAGAAAGAGAAGCTGTGAATGAGAGAGAGAGAAAGAGAAGCTGTGAGAGAGAGAGAAGCTGTGAGTGAGAGAGTGAGAGAAAGAGAAGCTGTGAGTGAGAGAGAGAGAGAGAAGCTGTGAGTGAGAGAGAGAGAGCAAGAAAAGCTGTGAGTGAGAGAGAGAAAGAGGTGTGTGTGTGTGAGAGAGAAAGAGAAGCTGTGAGTGAGTGAGAGAGAAAGTGAAGCTGTGTGTGTGTGTGAGAGAAGGAGAAGCTGTGAGTGAGAGAGAGAGAGAAAGAGAAGCTGTGAGTGAGAGAGAGAGAGAAAGAGAAGCTGTGAGTGAGAGAGAGGGAGAGAAGCTGTGAGTGGGTGAGAGAGAGAAAATCAGGGAGTGAGTAAGAGAGAGAGGGAAGCTGTGAGTGATTGAGAGAGAGAAATAGAAGCTGTAAGTGAGAGAGAGAAAGAGAAACTGTGAGTGAAAGAGAGAGAGAAGCTGTGAGTGAGAGAGAGAGAGAAAGAGAAGCTGTGAGTGAGAGTGAGAGAGAAAGAGAAGCTGTGTGAGTGATAGAGAGAGATAAAGAGAAGCTGAGAGTGAGTGAGAGAGAGAAAGAGATGCTGTAAGGGAGAGAGAGAGAAGCTGTGTGTGTGTGAGAGAGAAAGAAAAGCTGTGAGTGAGAGAGAGAGAGAGAAAGAGAAGCTGTGAGTGTGTGTGAGAGAGAGTGAGAAGCTGTGTGTGTGTGAGAGAGAAGCTGGGAGTGAGTAAGAGAGAGAGAGAAGCTGTGTGAGAGAGAGAGAAGCTGTGAGTGTGAGAGAGAGAGAAAGAGAAGCTGTGAGTGAGAGAGAGTGAGAGAGAGAGAAGCTGTGAGTGAGTGAGAGAGAGAAGCTGTGTGTGTGAGAGAGAGAAAGAGAAGGTGTAAGTGAGAGAGAGTGAGAAAGAGAGAAGCTGTGAGTGAGAGAGTGAGAGAAATAGAAGCTGTGAGTGAGTGAGAGAGAAAGAGAAGCTGTGTGTGTGTGAGAGAGAGAGAAGCTGAGAGTGTGAGAGAGAGATAATGAGAAGCTGTGAGTGAGAGATAGAGACAAAGAGAAGCTGTGTGCGTGAGAGAGAGAGAACGAAAAGCTGTGAGTGAGAGAGAGAGAGAAATAGGTGTAAGTGAGTGAGAGAGAGAAAGAGAAGCTGTCATTGAGAGAGAGAGAGAAGCTGTTAGTGAGAGAGAGAGAAGCTGTGAGTGACAGAGAGAGAGAAAGATAAGCTGTGTGTGTGATAGAGAGAGAGAAAGAGAAGCTGAGCGTGAGAGAGAAAGAGAAAGAGAAGCTGTAAGTGAGAGAGAGAGAGAAGCTGTGTGTGTGAGAGAGAGAGAAAGAGAAGCTGTGAGTGATAGAGAGAGAGAGAAAGAGAAGCTGTGAGTGAGAGAGAGAGAGAGAAAGAGATGCTGTGAGTGAGTGAGTGAGAGAGTGAGAAGCTGTGAGTGAGAGAGAGAGGAGCTGGGAGTGAGTAAGAGAGAGAGAAGCTGTGAGTGAGAGAGAGAGAGAAGCTGTGAGTGAGGGAGAGAGAGAAAGAGAAGCTGTGAGTGAGAGAGAGAGAAAGAGAAGCTGTGAATGAGAGAGAGAGAAAAAGAAGCTGTGAGGGAGAGAGAGAGAGAAAGAGAAGCTGTGAGTGAGAGACAGAGAGAAAGAGAAGCTGTGAGTGAGAGAGAGAGAGAAAGAGAAGCTGTGAGTGAGAGAGAGAGAGAGAAAGAAAGAGAAGCTGTGAGTGAGAGAGAGAGAGAAAGAGAAGCTGTGAATGAGAGAGAGAAAGAGAAGCTGTGTGTGAGAGAGAGAAAGAGAAGCTGTGAGTGACAGAGAGAGAGAAAGAGAAGCTGTGAGTGAGAGAAAGAGAAGCTGTGAGTGAGAGAGAGAGAAAGAGAAGCTGTGAATGAGAGAGAGAGAAAGAGAAGCTGTGTGAGAGAGAGAGAAGCTGTGAGTGAGAGAGTGAGAGAAAGAGAAGCTGTGAGTGAGAGAGAGAGAAAGAAAGAGAAGCTGTGAGTGAGAGAGAGAGAGCAAGAGAAGCTGTGAGTGAGAGAGAGAGAAAGAGAAGCTGTGTGTGTGTGTGAGAGAGAAAGAGAAGCTGTGAGTGAGTGAGAGAGAAAGAGAAGCTGTGTGTGTGAGAGAGAGAGAAGCTGAGAGTGAGAGAGAGAGAATGAGGTGTGAGTGAGAGAGAGAGAAAAAGAGAAGCTGTGTGTGAGAGAGAGTGAATGAGAAGCTGTGAGTGAGAGAGAGAGAGAAAGAGAAGCTGTGAGTGAGAGAGAGAGAGAAAGAGAAGCTGTGAGTGAGAGAGAGGGAGGGAAGCTGTGAGTGTGTGAGAGAGAGAAAATCAGGGAGTGAGAGAGAGAGAAAGAGAAACTGTGAGTGAAAGAGAGAGAGAGAAGCTGTAAGTGAGAGAGAGAGAGAAGCTGTGTGTGTGTGAGAGAGAAAGAGAAGCTGTGAGTGAGAGAGAGAGAGAAAGAGAAGCTGTAAGTGAGAGAGAGAAAGAGATGCTGTGAGTAAGTGAGAGAGTGAGAAGATGTGAGTGAGTGAGTGAGAGAGAAGCTGGGAATAAGAGAGAGAGAGAAGCTGTGAGTGAGAGAGAGAGAAAGAAAGAAAGAGAAGCTGTGAGTGAGAGAGAGTGAGAGAGAGAGAAGCTGTGAGTGAGTGAGAGAGAGAGAGAAGCTGTGAGTGAGAGAGAGAGAGAAAGAGCTGTGAGTGAGAGAGAGAGAGAAAGAGAAGGTGTGAGTGAGAGAGAGAGAGAGAGAAAGAGAAGGTGTGAGTGAGAGAGAGAGAGAGAAAGAAAGAGAAGCTGTGAGTGAGAGAGAGAGAAAGAGAAGCTGTGAATGAGAGAGAGAAAGAGAAGCTGTGTGAGAGAGATAGAGAAAGAGAAGCTGTGAGTGAGTGAAAGAGAAGCTGTGAGTGAGAGAGAGTGAGAAAGAGAAGCTGTGAGAGAGAGAGAGAGAAAGAGAAGCTGTGAATGAGAGAGAGAGAAAGAGAAGCTGTGTGAGAGAGAGAGAAGCTGTGAGTGAGAGAGAGAGAGAAAGAGAAGCTGTGAGTGAGAGAGAGAAATAGGTGTAAGTGAGTGAGAGAGAGAAAGAGAAGCTGTCAGTGAGAGAGAGAGAGAGAAGCTGTTAGTGAGAGAGAGAGAAGCTGTGAGTGACAGAGAGAGAGAAAGAGAAGCTGTGTGTGTGATAGAGAGAGAGAAAGAGAAGCTGAGCGTGAGAGAGAGAGAAAGAGAAGCTGTAAGTGAGAGAGAGAGAGAGAAGCTGTGTGTGTGAGAGAAAGAGAAGCTGTGAGTGAGAGAGAGATAGAGAAAGAGAAGCTGTGAGTGAGTGAGAGAGAAAGAGATGCTGTGAGTGATTGAGTGAGAGAGTGAGAGGCTGTGAGTGAGAGAGAGAGAGAGGAGCTGGGAGTGAGTAAGAGAGAGAGAAGCTGTGAGTGAGAGAGAGAGAAAGAAAGAAAGAGAAGCTGTGAGTGAGAGAGAGTGAGAGAGAGAGAAGCTGTGAGTGAGAGAGAGAGAGAATGAGAAGCTGTGAGTGAGAGAGAGAGAGAAAGAGAAGCTGTGAATGAGAGAGAGAGAAAAAGAAGCTGTGAGGGAGAGAGAGAGAGAAAGAGAAGCTGTGAGTGAGAGACAGAGAGAAAGAGAAGCTGTGAGTGAGAGAGAGAGAGAGAAAGAGAAGCTGTGAGTGAGAGAGAGAGAGAAAGAAAGAGAAGCTGTGAGTGAGAGAGAGAGAAAGAGAAGCTGTGTGTGTGAGAGAGAGAAGCTGTGAGTGACAGAGAGAGAGAGAAAGAGAAGCTGTGAGTGAGAGAAAGAAAATCGGTGAGTGAGAGAGAGAGAGAGAAAGAGAAGCTGTGAATGAGAGAGAAAGAGAAGCTGTGAGAGAGAGAGAAGCTGTGAGTGAGAGAGTGAGAGAAAGAGAAGCTGTGAGTGAGAGAGAGAGAGAGAAGCTGTGAGTGAGAGAGAGAGAGCAAGAAAAGCTGTGAGTGAGAGAGAGAAAGAGGTGTGTGTGTGTGTGAGAGAGAAAGAGAAGCTGTGAGTGAGTGAGAGAGAAAGTGAAGCTGTGTGTGTGTGTGAGAGAAGGAGAAGCTGTGAGTGAGAGAGAGAGAGAAAGAGAAGCTGTGAGTGAGAGAGAGAGAGAAAGAGAAGCTGTGAGTGAGAGAGAGGGAGAGAAGCTGTGAGTTGGTGAGAGAGAGAAAATCAGGGAGTGAGTAAGAGAGAGAGGTAAGCTGTGAGTGATTGAGAGAGAGAAATAGAAGCTGTAAGTGAGAGAGAGAAAGAGAAACTGTGAGTGAAAGAGAGAGAGAAGCTGTGAGTGAGAGAGAGAGAGAAAGAGAAGCTGTGAGTGAGAGTGAGAGAGAAAGAGAAGCTGTGTGAGTGATAGAGAGAGATAAAGAGAAGCTGAGAGTGAGTGAGAGAGAGAAAGAGATGCTGTAAGGGAGAGAGAGAGAAGCTGTGTGTGTGAGAGAGAGAAAGAAAAGCTGTGAGTGAGAGAGAGAGAGAGAAAGAGAAGCTGTGAGTGTGTGTGAGAGAGAGTGAGAAGCTGTGTGTGTGTGAGAGGGAAGCTGGGAGTGAGTAAGAGAGAGAGAGAAGCTGTGTGAGAGAGAGAGAAGCTGTGAGTGTGAGAGAGAGAGAAAGAGAAGCTGTGAGTGAGAGAGAGTGAGAGAGAGAGAAGCTGTGAGTGAGTGAGAGAGAGAAGCTGTGTGTGAGAGAGAGAGAAAGAGAAGGTGTAAGTGAGAGAGTGAGAAAGAGAGAAGCTGTGAGTGAGAGAGTGAGAGAAATAGAAGCTGTGAGTGAGTGAGAGAGAAAGAGAAGCTGTGTGTGTGTGAGAGAGAGAGAAGCTGAGAGTGTGAGAGAGAGATAATGAGAAGCTGTGAGTGAGAGATAGAGACAAAGAGAAGCTGTGTGCGTGAGAGAGAGAGAACGAAAAGCTGTGAGTGAGAGAGAGAGAGAAATAGGTGTAAGTGAGTGAGAGAGAGAAAGAGAAGCTGTCAGTGAGAGAGAGAGAGAAGCTGTTAGTGAGAGAGAGAGAAGCTGTGAGTGACAGAGAGAGAGAAAGAGAAGCTGTGTGTGTGATAGAGAGAGAGAAAGAGAAGCTGAGCGTGAGAGAGAAAGAGAAAGAGAAGCTGTAAGTGAGAGAGAGAGAAGCTGTGTGTGTGAGAGAGAGAGAAAGAGAAGCTGTGAGTGATAGAGAGAGAGAGAAAGAGAAGCTGTGAGTGAGAGAGAGAGAGAGAAAGAGATGCTGTGAGTGAGTGAGTGAGAGAGTGAGAAGCTGTGAGTGAGAGAGAGAGGAGCTGGGAGTGAGTAAGAGAGAGAGAAGCTGTGAGTGAGAGAGAGAGAGAAGCTGTGAGTGAGGGAGAGAGAGAAAGAGAAGCTGTGAGTGAGAGAGAGAGAAAGAGAAGCTGTGAATGAGAGAGAGAGAAAAAGAAGCTGTGAGGGAGAGAGAGAGAGAGAAAGAGAAGCTGTGAGTGAGAGACAGAGAGAAAGAGAAGCTGTGAGTGAGAGAGAGAGAGAAAGAGAAGCTGTGAGTGAGAGAGAGAGAGAGAAAGAAAGAGAAGCTGTGAGTGAGAGAGAGAGAGAAAGAGAAGCTGTGAATGAGAGAGAGAAAGAGAAGCTGTGTGTGAGAGAGAGAAAGAGAAGCTGTGAGTGACAGAGAGAGAGAAAGAGAAGCTGTGAGTGAGAGAAAGAGAAGCTGTGAGTGAGAGAGAGAGAAAGAGAAGCTGTGAATGAGAGAGAGAGAAAGAGAAGCTGTGTGAGAGAGAGAGAAGCTGTGAGTGAGAGAGTGAGAGAAAGAGAAGCTGTGAGTGAGAGAGAGAAAGAAAGAGAAGCTGTGAGTGAGAGAGAGAGAGGAAGAGAAGCTGTGAGTGAGAGAGAGAGAAAGAGAAGCTGTGTGTGTGTGTGAGAGAGAAAGAGAAGCTGTGAGTGAGTGAGAGAGAAAGAGAAGCTGTGTGTGTGTGAGAGAGAGAAGCTGAGTGTGAGAGAGAGAGAGAGAATGAGGTGTGAGTGAGAGAGAGAGAAAAAGAGAAGCTGTGTGTGAGAGAGAGTGAATGAGAAGCTGTGAGTGAGAGAGAGAGAGAAAGAGAAGCTGTGAGTGAGAGAGAGAGAGAAAGAGAAGCTGTGAGTGAGAGAGAGGGAGGGAAGCTGTGAGTGTGTGAGAGAGAGAAAATCAGGGAGTGAGAGAGAGAGAAAGAAAAACTGTGAGTGAAAGAGAGAGAGAGAAGCTGTAAGTGAGAGAGAGAGAAGCTGTGTGTGTGAGAGAGAGAAAGAGAAGCTGTGAGTGAGAGAGAGAGAGAAAGAGAAGCTGTAAGTGAGAGAGAGAAAGAGATGCTGTGAGTAAGTGAGAGAGTGAGAAGATGTGAGTGAGTGAGTGAGAGAGAAGCTGGGAATAAGAGAGAGAGAGAAGCTGTGAGTGAGAGAGAGAGAAAGAAAGAAAGAGAAGCTGTGAGTGAGAGAGAGTGAGAGAGAGAGAAGCTGTGAGTGAGTGAGAGAGAGAGAGAAGCTGTGAGTGAGAGAGAGAGAGAAAGAGCTGTGAGTGAGAGAGAGAGAGAGAAAGAGAAGGTGTGAGTGAGAGAGAGAGAGAAAGAGAAGCTGTGAGTGAGAGAGAGAGAGAGAAAGAAAGAGAAGCTGTGAGTGAGAGAGAGAGAAAGAGAAGCTGTGAATGAGAGAGAGAAAGAGAAGCTGTGTGAGAGAGATAGAGAAAGAGAAGCTGTGAGTGAGTGAAAGAGAAGCTGTGAGTGAGAGAGAGTGAGAAAGAGAAGCTGTGAGTGAGAGAGAGAGAGAAAGAGAAGCTGTGAATGAGAGAGAGAGAAAGAGAAGCTGTGTGAGAGAGAGAGAAGCTGTGAGTGAGAGAGAGAGAGAAAGAGAAGCTGTGAGTGAGAGAGAGAAATAGGTGTAAGTGAGTTAGAGAGAGAAAGAGAAGCTGTCAGTGAGAGAGAGAGAGAGAAGCTGTTAGTGAGAGAGAGAAGCTGTGAGTGACAGAGAGAGAGAAAGAGAAGCTGTGTGTGTGATAGAGAGAGAGAAAGAGAAGCTGAGCGTGAGAGAGAGAGAAAGAGAAGCTGTAAGTGAGAGAGAGAGAGAGAAGCTGTGTGTGTGAGAGAAAGAGAAGCTGTGAGTGAGAGAGAGATAGAGAAAGAGAAGCTGTGAGTGAGTGAGAGAGAAAGAGATGCTGTGAGTGATTGAGTGAGAGAGTGAGAGGCTGTGAGTGAGAGAGAGAGAGAGGAGCTGGGAGTGAGTAAGAGAGAGAGAAGCTGTGAGTGAGAGAGAGAAAGAAAGAAAGAGAAGCTGTGAGTGAGAGAGAGTGAGAGAGAGAGAAGCTGTGAGTGAGAGAGAGAGAGAATGAGAAGCTGTGAGTGAGAGAGAGAGAGAAAGAGAAGCTGTGAATGAGAGAGAGAGAAAAAGAAGCTGTGAGGGAGAGAGAGAGAGAAAGAGAAGCTGTGAGTGAGAGACAGAGAGAAAGAGAAGCTGTGAGTGAGAGAGAGAGAGAGAAAGAGAAGCTGTGAGTGAGAGAGAGAGAGAAAGAAAGAGAAGCTGTGAGTGAGAGAGAGAGAGAAAGAGAAGCTGTGAATTAGAGAGAGAGAAAGAGAAGCTGTGTGAGAGAGAGAGAAGCTGTGAGTGACAGATAGAGAGAGAAAGAGAAGCTGTGAGTGAGAGAAAGAGAAGCTGTGAGTGAGAGAGAGAGAGAAAGAGAAGCTGTGAATGAGAGAGAGAGAAAGAGAAGCTGTGAGAGAGAGAACCTGTGAGTGAGAGTGAGAGAAAGAGAAGCTGTGAGTGAGTGAGAGATAGAGAGAAGCTGTGTGTGTGTGAGAGAGAGAGAAGCTGAGAGTGAGAGAGAGAGAATGAGAAGGTGTGAGTGAGAGAGAGACAGAGAAGCTGTGTGTGTGTGAGAGAGAAGGAGAAGCTGTGAGTGAGAGAGAGAGAGAAAGAGAAGCTGTGAGTGAGAGAGAGAGAGAAAGAGAAGCTGTGAGTGAGAGAGAGGGAGAGAAGCTGTGAGTGTGTGAGAGAGAGAAAATCAGGGAGTGAGTAAGAGAGAGAGGGAAGCTGTGAGTGATTGAGAGAGAGAAATAGAAGCTGTAAGTGAGAGAGAGAAAGAGAAACTGTGAGTGAAAGAGAGAGAAGCTGTGAGTGAGAGAGAGAGAGAAAGAGAAGCTGTGAGTGAGAGTGAGAGAGAAAGAGAAGCTGTGTGAGTGATAGAGAGAGTTAAAGAGAAGCTGAGAGTGAGTGAGAGAGAGAAAGAGATGTTGTAAGGGAGAGAGAGAGAAGCTGTGTGTGTGAGAGAGAGAAAGAAAAGCTGTGAGTGAGAGAGAGAGAGAGAAAGAGAAGCTGTGAGTGTGTGTGAGAGAGAGTGAGAAGCTGTGTGTGTGTGAGAGAGATGCTGGGAGTGAGTAAGAGAGAGAGAGAAGCTGTGAGAGAGAGAGAAGCTGTGAGTGTGAGAGAGAGAAAGAGAAGCTGTGAGTGAGAGAGAGTGAGAGTGAGAGAAGCTGTGAGTGAGTGAGAGAGAGAAGCTGTGTGTGTGAGAGAGAGAAAGAGAAGCTGTAAGTAAGAGAGAGTGAGAAAGAGAGAAGCTGTGAGTGAGAGAGTGAGAGAAATAGAAGCTGTGAGTGAGTGAGAGAAGAAAGAGAAGCTGTGAGTGAGAGAGAGAGAGAAAGAGAAGCTGTGAGTGAGAGGGAGGGAGAGAAGCTGTGAGTGTGTGAGAGACAGAAAATCAGGGAGTGAGTAAGAGAGAGAGAGGGAAGCTGTGAGTGAGAGAGAGAGAGAAATAGAAGCTGTAAGTGAGAGAGAGAGAAAGAGGAACTGTGAGTGAAAGAGAGAGAGAGAAGCTGTGAGTGAGAGAGAGAGAGAAAGAAAGAGAAGCTGTGAGTGAGAGCGAGAGAGAAAGAGAAGCTGTGTGAGTGATAGAGAGAGAGAAAGAGAAGCTGAGAGTGAGAGAGAGAGAGAAAGAGATGCTGTAAGTGAGAGAGAGAGAAGCTGTTTGTGAGAGAGAGAGAGAAAGAGAAGCTGTGAGTGAGAGAGAGAGAGAGAGAAAGAGAAGCTGTGAGTGAGAGAGAGAGAGAGTGAGAAGCTGTGTGTTTGAGAGAGAGAGAAGCTGGGAGTGAGTAAGAGAGAGAGAGAGAAGCTGTGAGAGAGAGAAGCTGTGAGTGAGAGAGAGAGAAAGAGAAGCTGTGAGTGAGAGAGAGTGAGAGAGAAAGAGAAGCTGTGAGTGAGAGAGAGAAAGAGAGAGAGAGAAGCTGTGAGTGAGAGAGAGAGAGAGAAAGAGAGGCTGTGTGTGAGAGAGAGAAAGAGAAGCTGTGAGTGAGAGAGAGAGAGAAAGAGAAGCTGTGAATGAGAGAGAGAGAAAAAGAAGCTGTGAGGGAGAGAGAGAGAGAAAGAGAAGCTGTGAGTGAGAGACAGAGAGAAAGAGAAGCTGTGAGTGAGAGAGAGAGAGAGAAAGAGAAGCTGTGAGTGAGAGAGAGAGAGAAAGAAAGAGAAGCTGTGAGTGAGAGAGAGAGAGAAAGAGAAGCTGTGAATTAGAGAGAGAGAAAGAGAAGCTGTGTGTGAGAGAGAGAAGCTGTGAGTGACAGATAGAGAGAGAAAGAGAAGCTGTGAGTGAGAGAAAGAGAAGCTGTGAGTGAGAGAGAGAGAGAAAGAGAAGCTGTGAATGAGAGAGAGAGAAAGAGAAGCTGTGAGAGAGAGAGAACCTGTGAGTGAGAGTGAGAGAAAGAGAAGCTGTGAGTGAGTGAGAGATAGAGAGAAGCTGTGTGTGTGTGAGAGAGAGAGAAGCTGAGAGTGAGAGAGAGAGAATGAGAAGGTGTGAGTGAGAGAGAGACAGAGAAGCTGTGTGTGTGTGAGAGAGAAGGAGAAGCTGTGAGTGAGAGAGAGAGAGAAAGAGAAGCTGTGAGTGAGAGAGAGAGAGAAAGAGAAGCTGTGAGTGAGAGAGAGAGAGAGAGAAAGAGAAGCTGTGAGTGAGAGAGAGAGAGTGAGAAGCTGTGTGTTTGAGAGAGAGAGAAGCTGGGAGTGAGTAAGAGAGAGAGAGAAGCTGTGAGAGAGAGAAGCTGTGAGTGAGAGAGAGAGAAAGAGAAGCTGTGAGTGAGAGAGAGTGAGAGAGAAAGCGAAGCTGTGAGTGAGAGAGAGAAAGAGAGAGAGAGAAGCTGTGAGTGAGAGAGAGAGAGAGAAAGAGAGGCTGTGTGTGAGAGAGAGAAAGAGAAGCTGTGAGTGAGAGAGAGAGAGAGAGAGAAGCTGTGAGTGAGAGAGAGAGAAGCTGTGAGTGAGTGAGAGAGAGAGAATTAGGGAGTGAGTAAGAGAGAGAGAGAAGCTGTGAGTGAGAGAGAGAGAAATAGAAGCTGTAAGTGAGAGAGAGAAGCTGTGTGTGTGAGAGAGAGAGAAGCTGTGAGAGAGAGAGAAAGAGAAGCTGTGAGTGAGAGAGAGAGAGAAAGAAGCTGTGTGTGTGAGAGAGAGAAAGAGAAGCTGAGTGACAGAGAGAGACAGAGAAGCTGTGAGTGAGAGAGAGAGAAAAAGAAGCTGTGTGTGTGTGTGAGAGAAAGAGAATCTGTGAGTGAGAGAGAGAGAAAGAGAAGCTATGAGTAACAGAGAGAGAGAAAGAGAAGCTATGAGTGAGTGAGTGAGAGAGAGAGAAGCTGTGAGTGAGTGAGTGAGAGAGAGAGAAGCTGTGAGTGAGAGAGAGAAGAAGCTGTGAGTGAGAGAGAGAGAGAAGCTGTGAGTGAGAGAGAGAAAGAGAAGCTGTGTGTGTGAGAGAGAGAGAGAAAGAGAAGCTGTGAGTGAGTAAGAGAGAAAGAGAAGCTGTGAGTGAGTAAGAGAGAAAGAGAAGCTGTGTCTGAGAGAGAGAGAAAGAGAAGCTGAGAGTGAGAGAGAGAGAATGAGAAGCTGTGAGTGAGTGAGAGAGTGAGAAGCTGTGAGTGAGAGAGAGAGAAGCTGGGAGTGAGTAAGAGAGAGAGAAGCTGTGAATGAGAGAGAGAGAGAGAAACAGAAGCTGAGAGTGAGAGAGAGAGAGAAAGAGAAGCTGTAAGTGAGAGACAGAGAGAGAAGCTGTGTGTGTGTGAGAGAGAAAGA
Organism: Bradypodion pumilum; assembly: GCA_035047305.1. NCBI lineage: Eukaryota > Metazoa > Chordata > Lepidosauria > Squamata > Chamaeleonidae > Bradypodion > Bradypodion pumilum. Next base: position 225,790,877 of record JAWDJD010000002.1, on the reverse strand, counting down.
GAAGCTGTGAGTGAGAGAGAGAGAGAGAAAGAGAAGCTGTGAGTGAGAGAGAGAGAAAGAGATGCTGTGAGTGAGTGAGTGAGAGAGTGAGAAGCTGTAAGTGAGTGAGAGAGAGAGAAGCTGAGAGTGAGAGAGAGAGAATGAGAAGGTGTGAGTGAGAGAGAGAGAGAGAGAGAAAGAGAAGCTGTGAGTGAGAGAGAGAGAGAAAGAGAAGCTTTGTGTGTGAGAGAGAGAACGAGAAGCTGTGAGTGAGAGAGAGAGAGAAAGAGAAGCTGTGAGTGAGTGAGAGAGAGAAGCTGGGAGTGAGTAAGAGAGAGAGAGGGAAGCTGTGAGTGAGAGAAAGAGAGAAATAGAAGCTGTAAGTGAGAGAGAGAGAAAGAGAAACTGTGAGTGAAAGAGAGAGAGAGAAGCTGTGAGTTAGAGAGAGAGAGAAAGAAGAGAAGCTGTGAGTGAGAGTGAGAGAGAAAGAGAAACTGAGAGTGAGAGAGAGAGAAAGAGATGCTGTAAAAGAGAGAGAGAGAGAGAGAATCAGGGAGTAAGAGAGAGAAAAGCTGTGAGTGAGAGAGAGAGAGAAATGGAAGGTGTAAGTGAGAGAGAGTAAGAGAGGCTGTGAGTGAGAGAGGGAGAGAGAAGCTGTTAGTGAGAGAGAGAGAAGTTGTGAGTGAAAGAGAGAGAGAAAGAGAAGCTGTGTGTGTGATAGAGAGAGAGAAAGAGAAGCTGAGAGTGAGAGAGAGAGAGAAAGAGAAGCTGTAAGTGAGAGAGAGAGAAGCTGTGTGTGAGAGAGAGAAAGAGAAGCTGTGAGTGAGTGAGAGAGAGAGAAAGAGAAGCTGTGAGTGAGAGAGAGAGAAAGAGATGCTGTGAGTGAGTGAGTGAGAGAGTGGGAAGCTGTGTGTGAGTGAGAGAGAGAGAAGCTGTGAGTGAGTAAGAGAGAGAGAAGCTGTGAGTGAGTGAGAGAGAGAGTGAGAAGCTGTGAGTGAGAGAGAGAGAAGCTGGGAGTGAGAGAGAGAAGCTGTGAATGAGAGAGAGAGAAAGAGAAGCTGAGAGAGAGTGTGTGTGAGAGAGAAGCTGTGAGTGAGTGAGAGAGAAGATGACAAGCTGTGTGTGAGAGAGAGAAAGAGAAGCTGTGAGTGAGAAAGATAGAAAGAGAAGCTGTGAGTGAGAGAAAGAGAGAGAAGCTGTGTGAGAGAGAGAGAGAGAGAGAGAGAATCAGGGAGTAAGAGAGAGAGAAGCTGTGAGTGAGAGGGAGAGAGAAATAGAAGGTGTAAGTGAGAGATAGAAAGAGAAGCTGTGAGTAAGAGATGGAGAGAAGCTGTTAGTGAGAGAGAGAGAAGCTGTGAGTGACAGAGAAAGAGAAGCTGTGTGTGTGTGTGAGAGAGAAAGAGAAGCTGAGAGTGAGAGAGAGAGAGAGAAGCTGTAAGAGAGAGAGAGAGAGAGAAGCTGTGTGTGTGTGTGAGAGAAAGAGAAGCTGTGAGTGTGAGAGAGAGAGAAAGAGAAGCTGTAAGTGAGAGAGAGAGAGAAAGAGATGCTGTGAGTGAGAGAGTGAGAAGATGTGAGTGAGTGAGAGAGAGAGAAGCTGGGAGTGAGTAAGAGAGAGAGAGAAGCTGTGAGTGAGAGAGAGAGAAAGAAAGAAAGAGAAGCTGTGAGTGAGAGAGAGTGCGAGAGAGAGAAGCTGTGAGTGAGTGAGAGAGAGAGAGAAGCTGTGAGTGAGAGAGAGAGAGAAAGAGCTGTGAGTTAGAGAGAGAGAGAAAGAGAAGGTGTGAGTGAGAGAGAGAGAAAGAGAAGCTGTGTGTGAGAGAGAGAGAGAAAGAAAGAGAAGCTGTGAGTGAGAGAGAGAGAGAAAGAGAAGCTGTGAATGAGAGAGAGAAAGAGAAGCTGTGTGAGAGAGATAGAGAAAGAGAAGCTGTGAGTGAGAGAAAGAGAAGCTGTGAGTGAGAAATAGTGAGAAAGAGAAGCTGTGAGTGAGAGAGAGAGAGAAAGAGAAGCTGTGAATGAGAGAGAGAGAAAGAGAAGCTGTGACAGAGAGAGTGGCTGTGAGTGAGAGAGAGAGAGAAAGAGACGCTGTGAGTGAGAGTTAGAGAAATAGGTGTAAGTGAGTGAGAGAGAGAAAGAGAAGCTGTCAGTGAGAGAGAGAGAGAGAAGCTGTTAGTAAGAGAGAGAGAAGCTGTGAGTGACAGAGAGAGAGAAAGAGAAGCTGTGTGTGTGATAGAGAGAGAGAAAGAGAAGCTGAGCATGAGAGAGAGAGAGAAAGAGAAGCTGTAAGTGAGAGAGAGAGAGAGAAGCTGTGTGTGTGTGAGAGAGAGAAAGAGAAGCTGTGAGTGAGAGAGAGAGAACGAGAAGCTGTGAGTGATTGAGAGAGAAAGAGATGCTGTGAGTGAGTGAGTGAGAGAGTGAGAAGCTGTGAGTGAGAGAGAGAGAGAGGAGCTGTGAGTGAGTAAGAGAGAGAGAAGCTGTGAGTGAGAGAGAGAGAAGCTGTGAGTGAGGGAGAGAGAGCAAGAGAAGCTGTGAGTGAGAGAGAAAGAGAAGCTGTGAATGAGAGAGAGAGAAAAAGAAGCTGTGAGGGAGAGAGAGAGAAAGAGAAGCTGTGAGTGAGAGAGAGAGAGAGAAAGAAAGAGAAGCTGTGAGTGAGAGAGAGAGAGAAAGAGAAGCTGTGAATGAGAGAGAGAGAAAGAGAAGCTGTGTGAGAGAGAGAGAGAAAGAGAAGCTGTGAGTGACAGAGAGAGAGAAAGAGAAGCTGTGAGTGAGAGAAAGAGAAGCTGTGAGTGTGTGAGAGAGAGAAAGAGAAGCTGTGAATGAGAGAGAGAGAAAGAGAAGCTGTGTGTGTGTGTGAGAGAGAAGCTGTGAGTGAGAGAGTGAGAGAAAGAGAAGCTGTGAGTGAGAGAGAGAGAAAGAGAAGCTGTGAGTGAGGGAGAGAGAGCAAGAGAAACTGTGAGTGAGAGAGAGAGAAAGAGAAGCTGTGTGTGTGAGAGAGAGAGAAGCTGAGAGTGAGAGAGAGAGAATGAGAAGGTGTGAGTTAGAGAGAGAGACAAAGAGAAGCTGTGTGTGTGAGAGAGAGAACGAGAAGCTGTGAGTGAGAGAGAGAGAAAGAGAAGCTGTGAGTGAGAGAGAGGGAGAGAAGCTGTGAGTGTGTGAGAGAGAGAAAATCAGGGAGTGAGTAAGAGAGAGAGAGGGAAGCTGTGAGTGAGAGAGAGAGAGAAATAGAAGCTGTAAGTGAGAGAGAGAGAAAGAGAAACTGTGAGTGAAAGAGAGAGAGAGAAAGATAAGCTGTAAGTGAGAGAGAGAAAGAGATGCTGTGAGTAAGTGAGAGAGTGAGAAGATGTGAGTGTGTGAGAGAGAGAGAAGCTGTGAGTGAGTGAGAGAGAGAGAGAAGCTGTGAGTGAGAGAGAGAGAAAGAGCTGTGAGTGAGAGAGAGAGAAAGAGAAGCTGAGAGTGAGAGAGAGAGAATGAGAAGCTTTGAGAGAGAGAGAGAGAGAAGCTGTGAGTGAGTGTGAGAGAGAGAAACTGTGAGTGAGTGAGAGAGAGATAGAATCAGGGAGTAAGAGAGAGTGAGAGAAGCTGTGTGTGTGAGAGAGAGAAGCTGTGAGTGATAGAGAGAGAGAAAGAGAAACTGTGTGTGTGATAGAGAGAGAGAAAGAGAAGCTGAGAGAGAGAGAAAGAGAAGCTGTAAGTGAGAGAGAGAAAGAGAAGCTGTATGAGAGAGAGAGAGAAAGAGAAGCTGTGAGTGAGAGAGAGAGAGAAAGAGAAGCTGTGAGTGAGTGAGAGAGAGAGTGAGAAGCTGTGAGTGAGAGAGAATGAGAAGCTGGGAGTAAGAGAGAGAGAGAAGCTGTGAATGAGAGAGAGAGAGAAAGAATGAGAAGCTGTGAGTGAGAGAGAGAGAGAGAAGCTGTGAGTGAGAGAGAGAGAAGCTGTGTGTGTGTGAGAGAGAGAAAGAGAAGCTGAGAGTGAGAGAGAGAGAGAGAGAGAGAGAAGCTGTAAGTGAGAGAGAGAGAGAGAAGCTGTGTGTGTGTGAGAGAGAAAGAGAAGCTGAGAGTGAGAGAGAGAGAGAGAGAAGTTGTAAGTGTGAGAGAGAGAGAGAGAAGCTGTGTGTGTGAGAGAGAAAGAGAAGCTGTGAGTGTGAGGGAGAGAGAAAGAGAAGCTGTAAGTGAGAGAGAGAGAGAAAGAGATGCTGTGAGTGAGAGAGTGAGAAGATGTGAGTGAGTGAGAGAGAGAGAAGCTGGGAGTGAGTAAGAGAGAGAGAGAAGCTGTGAGTGAGAGAGAGAGAAAGAAAGAAAGAGAAGCTGTGAGTGAGAGAGAGTGAGAGAGAGAGAAGCTGTGAGTGAGTAAGAGAGAGAGAAGCTGTGAGTGAGAGAGAGAGAGAAAGAACTGTGAGTTAGAGAGAGAGAGAAAGAGAAGGTGTGAGTGAGAGAGAGAGAAAGAGAAGCTGTGTGTGAGAGAGAGAGAGAGAAAGAAAGAGAAGCTGTGAGTGAGAGAGAGAGAGAAAGAGAAGCTGTGAATGAGAGAGAGAAAGAGAAGCTGTGAGAGAGAGATAGAGAAAGAGAAGCTGTGAGTGAGAGAAAGAGAAGCTGTGAGTGAGAAAGAGTGAGAAAGAGAAGCTGTGAGTGAGAGAGAGAGAGAAAGAGAAGCTGAGAGAGAGAGAGAGAAAGAGAAGCTGTAAGTGAGAGAGAGAAAGAGAAGCTGTATGAGAGAGAGAGAGAAAGAGAAGCTGTGAGTGAGAGAGAGAGAGAGAAAGAGAAGCTGTGAGTGAGTGAGAGAGAGAGTGAGAAGCTGTGAGTGAGAGAGAATGAGAAGCTGGGAGTAAGAGAGAGAGAGAAGCTGTGAATGAGAGAGAGAGAGAAAGAAAGAGAAGCTGTGAGTGAGAGAGAGAGAGAAAGAGAAGCTGTAAGTGAGAGAGAGTGAGAGAGAGAGAAGCTGTGAGTGAGTGAGAGAGAGAGAATGAGAAGCTGTGAGTGAGAGAGAGAGAGAGAGAAGCTGTGAGTGAGAGAGAGAGAGAGAAGCTGTGAGTGTGAGAGAGAGAGAAGCTGTGAGTGAGAGAGAGAGAGAGAGAATCAGGGAGTAAGAGAGAGAGAAGCTGTGAGTGAGAGAGAGAGAGAAATAGAAGGTGTAAGTGAGAGAGAGAAAGAGAGGCTGTGAGTGAGAGAGAGAAGCTGTTAGTGAGAGAGAGAGAGAAGCTGTGAGTGAAAGAGAGAGAGAAAGAGAAGCTGTGTGTGTGATAGAGAAAGAGAAAGAGAAGCTGAGAGTGAGAGAGAAAGAAAGAGAAGCTGTAAGTGAGAGAGAGAGAGAAGCTGTGTGTGTGAGAGAGAAAGAGAAGCTGTGAGTGAGAGAGAGAGAGAAAGAGAAGCTGTGAGTGAGTGAGGGTGAGAGTGAGAAGCTGTGAGTGAGAGAGAGAGAAGCTGTGAATGAGAGAGAGAGAGAAAGAAAGAGAAGCTGTGAGTGAGAGAGAGAGAGAAAGAGAAGCTGTAAGTGAGAGAGAGTGAGAGAGAGAAAAGCTGTGAGTGAGTGAGAGAGAGAGGATGAGAAGCTGTGTGAGAGAGAGAGAAAGAGAAGCTGTGAGTGAGAGAGAGAGAAAGAGAAGCTGTGAGTGAGAGAAAGAGAGAGAAGCTGTGAGGGAGAGAGAGAGAGAGAATCAGGGAGTAAGAGAGAGAGAAGCTGTGAGTGAGAGAGAGAGAAATAGAAGGTGTAAGTGTGAGAGAGAAAGAGAAGCTGTGAGTGAGTGAGAGAGAGTGGGAAGCTGTGAGTGAGAGAGAGAGAGAAGCTGTGAGTGAGTAAGAGAGAGAGAGAGAAGCTGTGAGTGAGTGAGGGTGAGAGTGAGAAGCTGTGAGTGAGAGGGAGAGAAGCTGTGAATGAGAGAGGGAGAGAAAGAAAGAGAAGCTGTGAGTGAAAGAGAAAGAGAAGCTGTAAGTGAGAGAGAGTGAGAGAGAGAAAAGCTGTGAGTGAGTGAGAGAGAGAGGATGAGAAGCTGTGTGTGAGAGAGAGAAAGAGAAGCTGTGAGTGAGAGAGAGAGAAAGAGAAGCTGTGAGTGAGAGAAAGAGAGAGAAGCTGTGAGGGAGAGAGAGAGAGAGAATCAGGGAGTAAGAGAGAGAGAAGCTGTGAGTGAGAGAGAGAGAAATAGAAGGTGTAAGTGAGAGAGAGAAAGAGAAGCTGTGAGTGAGAGAGAGAGAGAGAGAAGCTGTTAGTGAGAGAGAGAAGCTGTGAGTGACAGAGAAAGAGAAGCTGTGTGTGTGTGAGAGAGAGAAAGAGAAGCTGAGAGTGAGAGAGAGAGAGAAAGAGAAGCTGTAAGTGAGAGAGAGAGAAGCTGTGTGTGTGTGAGAGAGAAAGAGAAGCTGTGTGAGAGAGAGAGAGAGAGAGAGAGAAGCTGTAAGTGAGAGAGAGAGAAAGAGATGCTGTGAATAAGTGAGAGAGTGAGAAGATGTGAGTGAGAGAGAGAGAGAGAAGCTTGGAGTGAGTAAGAGAGAGAGAAGCTGTGAGTGAGAGAGAGAGAAGGAAAGAAAGAGAAGTTGTGAGTGAGAGAGAGTGAGAGCGAAGCTGTGAGTGAGAGAAAGAGAAGCTGTGAGTGAGAGAGAGAGAGAGAGAGAAGCTGTGAGTGAGAGAAAGAGAAGCTGTGAGTGAGAGAGAGTGAGAGAGAGAGAAGCTGTGAGTGAGTGAGAGAGAGAGAGAGAAGCTGTGAGTGAGTGAGAGATAGAGAGAAGCTGTGATTGAAGGAGAGAGAGAAAGAGAAGCTGTGAGTGAGAGAGAGAGAGAAAGAGAAGCTGTGAGTGAGAGAGAGAGAGAAAGAGAAGCTGTGAAAGAGAGAGAAAAAGAAGCTGTGAGTGAGTGAGAGAGAGAAAGAGAAGCTGAGAGTGAGAGAGAGAGAGAAAGAAAGACAAGCTGTGAGTGAGAGAGAGAAAGAGAAGCTGTGAATGAGAGAGAGAGAAAGAGAAACTGTGTGTGTGAGAGAGAAAGAGAAGCTGTGAGTGACAGAGAGTGAGAGAAAGAGAAGCTGTGAATGAGAGAGAGAGAAAGAGAAGCTGTGTGAGAGAGAAGCTGTGAGTGAGAGAGTGAGAGAAAGAGAAGCTGTGTGTGTGAGAGAGAGAAAGAGAAGCTGTGAGTGAGAGAGAGAGAGAGCAAGAGAAGCTGTGAGTGAGAGAGAGAGAAAGAGAAGCTGTGTGTGTGTGAGAGAGAGAAAGAGAAGCTGTGAGTGAGTGAGAGAGAAAGAGAAGCTGTGTGTGTGTGAGAGAGAGAAGCTGAGAGTAAGAGAGAGAGTGAAAATGAGAAGGTGTGAGTGAGAGAGAGAGAGACAAAGAGAAGCTGTGTGTGTGAGAGAGAGAACGAGAAGCTGTGAGTGAGAGAGAGAGAAAGAGAAGCTGTGAGTGAGAGAGAGAGAGAAAGAGAAGCTGTGAGTGAGAGAGAGGGAGAGAAGGTGTGAGTGTGTGAGAGAGAGAAAATCAGGGAGTGAGTAAGAGAGAGAGAGGGAAGCTGTGAGTGAGAGAGAGAGAGAAATAGAAGCTGTAAGTGAGAGAGAGAGAAAGAGAAACTGTGAGTGAAAGAGAGAGAGAGAAGCTGTGAGTGAGAGAGAGAGAGAAAGAGAAGCTGAGAGTGAGTGACTGAGAGAAAGAGATGCTGTAAGGGAGAGAGAGAGAAGCTGTGTGTGTGAGAGAGAGAAAGAAAAGCTGTGAGTGAGAGATAGAGAAAGAGAAGCTGTGAGTGTGAGAGAGAGAGAGTGAGAAGCTGTGTGTGTCTGAGAGAGAGAAGCTGTGAGTGAGAGAGAGAGAAAGAGAACCTGTGAGTGAGAGAGAGAGAAAGAGATGCTGTGAGTGAGTGAGTGAGAGAGTGGGAAGCTGTGAGTGAGTGAGAGAGAGAGAAGCTGTGAGTGAGTAAGAGAGAGAGAGAAGCTGTGAGTGAGTGAGAGAGAGAGTGAGAAGCTGTGAGTGAGTGAGAGAGAGAGAAGCTGGGAGTGAGTAAGAGAGAGAGAAGCTGTGAATGAGAGAGAGAGAGAAAGAAAGAGAAGCTGTGAGTGAGAGAGAGAGAGATGCTGTGAGTGAGGGAGAGAGAGAAAGAGAAGCTGTGAGAGAGAGAGAGAAAGAGAAGCTGTGAATGAGAGAGAGAGAAAGAGAAGCTGTGAGTGAGAGAGAGAGAAAGAGAAGCTGTGTGTGTGAGAGAGAGAACGAGAAGCTGTGAGTGAGAGAGAGAGAGAAAGAGAAGCTGTGAGTGAGTGAGAGAGAGAGTGAGAACCTGTGAGTGAGAGAGTGAGAGAAGCTGGGAGTGAGTAAGAGAGAGAGAGGGAAGCTGTGAGTGAGAGAAAGAGAGAAATAGAAGCTGTAAGTGAGAGAGAGAGAAAGAGAAACTGTGAGTGAAAGAGAGAGAGAGAAGCTGTGAGTTAGAGAGAGAGAGAAAGAAAGAGAAGCTGTGAGTGAGAGTGAGAGAGAAAGAGAAGCTGAGAGTGAGAGAGAGAGAAAGAGATGCTGTAAAAGAGAGAGAGAGAGAGAATCAGGGAGTAAGAGAGAGAAAAGCTGTGAGTGTGAGAGAGAGAGAAATGGAAGGTGTAAGTGAGAGAGAGTAAGAGAGGCTGTGAGTGAGAGAGGGAGAGAGAAGCTGTTAGTGAGAGAGAGAGAAGTTGTGAGTGAAAGAGAGAGAGAAAGAGAAGCTGTGTGTGTGATAGAGAGAGAGAAAGAGAAGCTGAGAGTGAGAGAGAGAGAGAAAGAGAAGCTGTAAGTGAGAGAGAGAGAAGCTGTGTGTGAGAGAGAGAAAGAGAAGCTGTGAGTGAGTGAGAGAGAGAGAAAGAGAAGCTGTGAGTGAGAGAGAGAGAAAGAGATGCTGTGAGTGAGTGAGTGAGAGAGTGGGAAGCTGTGAGTGAGTGAGAGAGAGAGAAGCTGTGAGTGAGTAAGAGAGAGAGAGAAGGTGTGAGTGAGTGAGAGAGAGAGTGAGAAGCTGTGAGTGAGAGAGAGAGAAGCTGTGTGTGAGAGAGAGAAAGAGAAGCTGTGAGAGAGAAAGATAGAAAGAGAAGCTGTGAGTGAGAGAAAGAGAGAGAAGCTGTGAGTGAGAGAGAGAGAGAATCAGGGAGTAAGAGAGAGAGAAGCTGTGAGTGAGAGGGAGAGAGAAATAGAAGGTGTAAGTGAGAGATAGAAAGAGAAGCTGTGAGTGAGAGATGGAGAGAAGCTGTTAGTGAGAGAGAGAAGCTGTGAGTGACAGAGAAAGAGAAGCTGTGTGTGTGTGTGAGAGAGAAAGAGAAGCTGAGAGTGAGAGAGAGAGAGAGAGAAGCTGTAAGTGAGAGAGAGAGAGAAGCTGTGTGTGTGTGAGAGAGAAAGAGAAGCTGAGAGTGAGAGAGAGAGAGAGAGAAGCTGTAAGTGAGAGAGAGAGAGAGAAGCTGTGTGTGAGAGAGAGAGAAAGAGAAGCTGTGAGTGTGAGAGAGAGAGAAAGAGAAGCTGTAAGTGAGAGAGAGAGAGAAAGAGATGCTGTGAGTGAGAGAGTGAGAAGATGTGAGTGAGTGAGAGAGAGAGAAGCTGGGAGTGAGTAAGAGAGAGAGAGAAGCTGTGAGTGAGAGAGAGAGAAAGAAAGAAAGTGAAGCTGTGAGTGAGAGAGAGTGAGAGAGAGAGAAGCTGTGAGTGAGTGAGAGAGAGAGAAGCTGTGAGTGAGAGAGAGAGAGAAAGAGCTGTGAGTTAGAGAGAGAGAGAAAGAGAAGGTGTGAGTGAGAGAGAGAGAAAGAGAAGCTGTGTGTGAGAGAGAGAGAGAAAGTAAGAGAAGCTGTGAGTGAGAGAGAGAGAGAAAGAGAAGCTGTGAATGAGAGAGAGAAAGAGAAGCTGTGAGAGAGAGATAGAGAAAGAGAAGCTGTGAGTGAGAGAAAGAGAAGCTGTGAGTGAGAAAGAGTGAGAAAGAGAAGCTGTGAGTGAGAGAGAGAGAGAAAGAGAAGCTGTGAATGAGAGAGAGAGAAAGAGAAGCTGTGACAGAGAGAGTGGCTGTGAGTGAGAGAGAGAGAGAAAGAGACGGTGTGAGTGAGAGTTAGAGAAATAGGTGTAAGTGAGTGAGAGAGAGAAAGAGAAGCTGTCAGTGAGAGAGAGAGAGAGAGAGAAGCTGTTAGTAAGAGAGAGAAGCTGTGAGTGACAGAGAGAGAGAAAGAGAAGCTGTGTGTGTGATAGAGAGAGAGAAAGAGAAGCTGAGCATGAGAGAGAGAGAGAAAGAGAAGCTGTAAGTGAGAGAGAGAGAGAAGCTGTGTGTGAGAGAGAGAGAGAAAGAGAAGCTGTGAGTGAGAGAGAGAGAACGAGAAGCTGTGAGTGAGAGAGAGAGAAAGAGATGCTGTGAGTGAGTGAGTGAGAGAGTGAGAAGCTGTGAGTGAGAGAGAGAGAGAGGAGCTGGGAGTGAGTAAGAGAGAGAGAAGCTGTGAGTGAGAGAGAGAGAGAAGCTGTGAGTGAGGGAGAGAGAGCAAGAGAAGCTGTGAGTGAGAGAGAGAGAAAGAGAAGCTGTGAATGAGAGAGAGAGAAAAAGAAGCTGTGAGGGAGAGAGAGAGAGAAAGAGAAGCTGTGAGTGAGAGAGAGAGAGAGAAAGAAAGAGAAGCTGTGAGTGAGAGAGAGAGAAAGAGAAGCTGTGAATGAGAGAGAAAGAAAGAGAAGCTGTGTGAGATAGAGAATGAGAAGCTGTGAGTGACAGAGAGAGAGAAAGAGAAGCTGTGAGTGAGAGAAAGAGAAGCTGTGAGTGAGAGAGAGAGAGAAAGAGAAGCTGTGAATGAGAGAGAGAAAGAGAAGCTGTGTGTGTGAGAGAGAGAAGCTGTGAGTGAGAGAGTGAGAGAAAGAGAAGCTGTGAGTGAGAGAGAGAGAAAGAGAAGCTGTGAGTGAGAGAGAGAGAGCAAGAGAAACTGTGAGTGAGAGAGAGAGAAAGAGAAGCTGTGTGTGTGTGTGAGAGAGAACGAGAAGCTGTGAGTGAGTGAGAGAGAAAGAGAAGCTGTGTGTGTGTGAGAGAGAGAAGCTGAGAGTGAGAGAGAGAGAATGAGAAGGTGTGAGTTAGAGAGAGAGACAAAGAGAAGCTGTGTGTGTGAGAGAGAGAACGAGAAGCTGTGAGTGAGAGAGAGAAGAAAGAGAAGCTGTGAGTGAGAGAGAGGGAGAGAAGCTGTGAGTGTGTGAGAGAGAGAAAATCAGGGAGTGAGTAAGAGAGAGAGAGGGAAGCTGTGAGTGAGAGAGAGAGAGAAATAGAAGCTGTAAGTGAGAGAGAGAGAAAGAGAAACTGTGAGTGAAAGAGAGAGAGAGAAGCTGTAAGTGAGAGAGAGAGAGAGAGAAGCTGTGTGTGTGTGTGAGAGAAAGAGAAGCTGTGAGTGAGAGAGAGAGAGAAAGATAAGCTGTAAGTGAGAGAGAGAAAGAGATGCTGTGAGTAAGTGAGAGAGTGAGAAGATGTGAGTGTGTGAGAGAGAGAGAAGCTGGGAGTGAGTAAGAGAGAGAGAGAAGCTGTGACTGAGAGAGAGAGAAAGAAAGAAAGAGAAGCTGTGAGTGAGAGAGAGTGAGAGAGAGAGAAGCTGTGTGAGTGAGAGAGAGAGAGAAGCTGTGAGTGAGAGAGAGAGAGAAAGAGCTGTGAGTGAGAGAGAGAGAGAAAGAGATGGTGTGAGTGAGAGAGAGAGAAAGAGAAGCTGTGAGTGTGAGAGAGATAAAGAAAGAGAAGCTGTGAGTGAGAGAGAGAGAAAGAGAAGCTGTGAATGAGAGAGAGAGAAAGAGAAGCTGTAAGTGAGAGAGAGAGAGAAGCTGTGTGTGTGTGAGAGAGAGAAGCTGTGAGTGAGAGAGAGAGAGAAAGAGTTGTGAGTTAGAGAGAGAGAGAAAGAGAAGGTGTGAGTGAGAGAGAGAGAAAGAGAAGCTGTGTGTGAGAGAGAGAGAGAAAGAAAGAGAAGCTGTGAGTGAGAGAGAGAGAGAAAGAGAAGCTGTGAATGAGAGAGAGAAAGAGAAGCTGTGAGAGAGAGATAGAGAAAGAGAAGCTGTGAGTGAGAGAAAGAGAAGCTGTGAGTGAGAAAGAGTGAGAAAGAGAAGCTGTGAGTGAGAGAGAGAGAGAAAGAGAAGCTGTGAATGAGAGAGAGAGAAAGAGAAGCTGTGACAGAGAGAGTGGCTGTGAGTGAGAGAGAGAGAGAAAGAGACGGTGTGAGTGAGAGTTAGAGAAATAGGTGTAAGTGAGTGAGAGAGAGAAAGAGAAGCTGTCAGTGAGAGAGAGAGAGAGAGAAGCTGTTAGTAAGAGAGAGAAGCTGTGAGTGACAGAGAGAGAGAAAGAGAAGCTGTGTGTGTGATAGAGAGAGAGAAAGAGAAGCTGAGCATGAGAGAGAGAGAGAAAGAGAAGCTGTAAGTGAGAGAGAGAGAGAAGCTGTATGTGTGAGAGAGAGAGAAAGAGAAGCTGTGAGTGAGAGAGAGAGAACGAGAAGCTGTGAGTGAGAGAGAGAGAAAGAGATGCTGTGAGTGAGTGAGTGAGAGAGTGAGAAGCTGTGAGTGAGAGAGAGAGAGAGGAGCTGGGAGTGAGTAAGAGAGAGAGAAGCTGTGAGTGAGAGAGAGAGAGAAGCTGTGAGTGAGGGAGAGAGAGCAAGAGAAGCTGTGAGTGAGAGAGAGAGAAAGAGAAGCTGTGAATGAGAGAGAGAGAAAAAGAAGCTGTGAGGGAGAGAGAGAGAGAAAGAGAAGCTGTGAGTGAGAGAGAGAGAGAGAAAGAAAGATAAGCTGTGAGTGAGAGAGAGAGAAAGAGAAGCTGTGAATGAGAGAGAGAGAAAGAGAAGCTGTGTGAGAGAGAGAGAGAAAGAGAAGCTGTGAGTGAGAGAAAGAGAAGCTGTGAGTGAGAGAGAGAGAGAAAGAGAAGCTGTGAATGAGAGAGAGAGAAAGAGAAGCTGTGTGTGTGAGAGAGAGAGAAGCTGTGAGTGAGAGAGTGAGAGAAAGAGAAGCTGTGAGTGAGAGAGAGAGAAAGAGAAGCTGTGAGTGAGAGAGAGAGAGCAAGAGAAACTGTGAGTGAGAGAGAGAGAAAGAGAAGCTGTGTGTGTGTGAGAGAGAAAGAGAAGCTGTGAGTGAGTGAGAGAGAAAGAGAAGCTGTGTGTGTGTGAGAGAGAGAAGCTGAGAGTGAGAGAGAGAGAATGAGAAGGTGTGAGTTAGAGAGAGAGACAAAGAGAAGCTGTGTGTGAGAGAGAGAGAACGAGAAGCTGTGAGTGAGAGAGAGAAGAAAGAGAAGCTGTGAGTGAGAGAGAGGGAGAGAAGCTGTGAGTGTGTGAGAGAGAGAAAATCAGGGAGTGAGTAAGAGAGAGAGAGGGAAGCTGTGAGTGAGAGAGAGAGAGAAATAGAAGCTGTAAGTGAGAGAGAGAGAAAGAGAAACTGTGAGTGAAAGAGAGAGAGAGAAGCTGTAAGTGAGAGAGAGAGAGAGAGAAGCTGTGTGTGTGTGAGAGAGAAAGAGAAGCTGTGAGTGAGAGAGAGAGAGAAAGATAAGCTGTAAGTGAGAGAGAGAAAGAGATGCTGTGAGTAAGTGAGAGAGTGAGAAGATGTGAGTGTGTGAGAGAGAGAGAGAAGCTGGGAGTGAGTAAGAGAGAGAGAGAAGCTGTGACTGAGAGAGAGAGAAAGAAAGAAAGAGAAGCTGTGAGTGAGAGAGAGTGAGAGAGAGAGAAGCTGTGAGTGAGTGAGAGAGAGAGAAGCTGTGAGTGAGAGAGAGAGAGAAAGAGCTGTGAGTGAGAGAGAGAGAGAAAGAGATGGTGTGAGTGAGAGAGAGAGAAAGAGAAGCTGTGAGTGTGAGAGAGATAAAGAAAGAGAAGCTGTGTGTGAGAGAGAGAGAAAGAGAAGCTGTGAATGAGAGAGAGAGAAATAGAAGCTGAGCGTGAGAGAGAGAGAGAAAGAGAAGCTGTAAGTGAGAGAGAGAGAGAAGCTGTGTGTGTGAGAGAGAGAGAAAGAGAAGCTGTGAGTGAGAGAGAGAGAGAAAGAGAAGCTGTGAGTGAGAGAGAGAGAGAAAGAGATGCTGTGAGTGAGGGAGTGAGAGAGTGAGAAGCTGTGAGTGAGAGAGAGAGAGGAGCTGGGAGTGAGTAAGAGAGAGAAGCTGTGAGTGAGAGAGAGAGAGAAGCTGTGAGTGAGGGAGAGAGAGAAAGAGAAGCTGTGAGTGAGAGAGAGAGAAAGAGAAGCTGTGAATGAGAGTGAGAGAAAAAGAAGCTGTGAGGGAGAGAGAGAGAGAAAGGGAAGCTGTGAGTGAGAGACAGAGAGAAAGAGAAGCTGTGAGTGAGAGAGAGAGAGAAAGAGAAGCTGTGAGAGAGAGAGAAAGAAAGAGAAGCTGTGAGTGAGAGAGTGAGAGAAAGAGAAGCTATGAATGAGAGAGAGAAAGAGAAGCTGTGTGTGAGACAGAGAAAGAGAAGCTGTGAGTGACAGAGAGAGAGAAAGAGAAGCTGTGAGTGAGAGAAAGAGAAGCTGTGAGTGAGAGAGAGAGAGAAAGAGAAGCTGTGAATGAGAGAGAGAGAAAGAGAAGCTGTGAGAGAGAGAGAAGCTGTGTGTGAGAGAGTGAGAGAAAGAGAAGCTGTGAGTGAGAGAGAGAGAAAGAGAAGCTGTGAGTGAGAGAGAGAGAGCAAGAGAAGCTGTGAGTGAGTGAGAGAGAAAGAGAAGCTGTGTGTGTGTGTGAGAGAGAAGCTGAGAGTGAGAGAGAGAGAGAGAATGAGAAGGTGTGAGTGAGAGAGAGAGACAAAGAGAAGCTGTGTGTGAGAGAGAGAGAACGAGAAGCTGTGAGTGAGAGAGAGAGAGAAAGAGAAGCTGTGAGTGAGAGAGAGAGAGAAAGAGAAGCTGTGAGTGAGAGAGAGAGAAAGAGAAACTGTGAGTGAAAGAGAGAGAGAGAAGCTGTAAGTGAGAGAGAGAGAGAAGCTGTGTGTGTGTGAGAGAGAAAGAGAAGCTGTGAGTGAGAGAGAGAGAGAAAGAGAAGCTGTAAGTGAGAGAGAGAAAGAGAAGGAGATGCTGTGAGTAAGTGAGAGAGTGAGAAGATGTGAGCGAGTGAGAGAGAGAGAAGTTGGGAGTGAGTAAGAGAGAGAGAGAAGCTGTGAGTGAGAGAGAGAGAAAGAAAGAAAGAGAAGCTGTGAGTGAGAGAGAGAGAGAGAGAGAAGCTGTGAGTGAGTGAGAGAGAGAGAAGCTGTGAGTGAGAGAGAGAGAGAAAGAGAAGCTGTGAGTGAGAGAGAGAGAGAACGAGAAGCTGTGAGTGAGAGAGAGAGAAAGAGATGCTGTGAGTGAGTGAGTGAGAGAGTGAGAAGCTGTGAGTGAGAGAGAGAGAGAGGAGCTGGGAGTGAGTAAGAGAGAGAGAAGCTGTGAGTGAGAGAGAGAGAGAGAAGCTGTGAGTGAGGGAGAGAGAGAGAAGCTGTGTGTGTGATAGAGATAAAGAGAAGCTGTGAGTGAGAGAGAGAGAGAAAGAGAAGCTGTGAGTGACAGAGAGAGAGTGAGAAGCTGTGTGTGTGTGAGAGAGAGAAGCTGGGAGTGAGTAAGAGAGAGAGAGAGAAGCTGTGAGAGAGAGAGAAGCTGTGAGTGAGAGGGAGAGAGAGAAGCTGTAAGTGAGAGAGAGTGAGAAAGAGAGAAGCTGTGAGTGAGAGAGAGAGAGAAAGAGAAGCTGTGAGTGAGTGAGAGAGAAAGAAGCTGAGAGTGAGAGAGAGAGAATGAGAAGGTGTGTGTGAGAGAGAGAGAGAGAGAAAGAGAAGCTGTAAGTGAGAGAGAGAGAGAAAGAGAAGCTGTGTGTGTGTGTGAGAGAGAAGGAGAAGCTGTGAGTGAGAGAGAGAGAGAAAGAGAAGCTGTGAGTGAGTGAGAGAGAGAGTGAGAACCTGTGAGTGAGAGAGTGAGAGAAGCTGGGAGTGAGTAAGAGAGAGAGAGGGAAGTTGGAAGTGAGAGAAAGAGAGAAATAGAAGCTGTAAGTGAGAGAGAGAGAAAGAGAAACTGTGAGTGAAAGAGAGAGAGAGAAGCTGTGAGTTAGAGAGAGAGAAAGAAAGAGAAGCTGTGAGTGAGAGTGAGAGAGAAAGAGAAAGAGAAGCTGAGAGTGAGATAGAGAGAAAGAGAAAGAGATGCTGTAAAAGAGAGAGAGAGAGAGAGAATCAGGGAGTAAGAGAGAAAAGCTGTGAGTGTGAGAGAGAGAGAGAGAAATGGAAGGTGTAAGTGAGAGAGAGTAAGAGAGGCTGTGAGTGAGAGAGGGAGAGAGAAGCTGTTAGTGAGCGAGAGAGAAGTTGTGAGTGAAAGAGAGAGAAAGAGAAGCTGTGTGTGTGATAGAGAGAGAGAAAGAGAAGCTGAGAGTGAGAGAGAGAGAGAAAGAGAAGCTGTAAGTGAGAGAGAGAGAAGCTGTGTGTGAGAGAGAGAAAGAGAAGCTGTGAGTGAGTGAGAGAGAGAGAAAGAGAAGCTGTGAGTGAGAGAGAGAGAAAGAGATGCTGTGAGTGAGTGAGTGAGAGAGTGGGAAGCTGTGTGTGAGTGAGAGAGAGAGAAGCTGTGAGTGAGTAAGAGAGAGAGAAGCTGTGAGTGAGTGAGAGAGAGAGTGAGAAGCTGTGAGTGAGAGAGAGAGAAGCTGGGAGTGAGAGAGAGAAGCTGTGAATGAGAGAGAGAGAAAGAGAAGCTGAGAGAGAGTGTGTGTGAGAGAGAAGCTGTGAGTGAGTGAGAGAGAAGATGACAAGCTGTGTGTGAGAGAGAGAAAGAGAAGCTGTGAGTGAGAAAGATAGAAAGAGAAGCTGTGAGTGAGAGAAAGAGAGAGAAGCTGTGTGAGAGAGAGAGAGAGAGAGAGAGAATCAGGGAGTAAGAGAGAGAGAAGCTGTGAGTGAGAGGGAGAGAGAAATAGAAGGTGTAAGTGAGAGATAGAAAGAGAAGCTGTGAGTAAGAGATGGAGAGAAGCTGTTAGTGAGAGAGAGAGAAGCTGTGAGTGACAGAGAAAGAGAAGCTGTGTGTGTGTGTGAGAGAGAAAGAGAAGCTGAGAGTGAGAGAGAGAGAGAGAAGCTGTAAGAGAGAGAGAGAGAGAGAAGCTGTGTGTGTGTGTGAGAGAAAGAGAAGCTGTGAGTGTGAGAGAGAGAGAAAGAGAAGCTGTAAGTGAGAGAGAGAGAGAAAGAGATGCTGTGAGTGAGAGAGTGAGAAGATGTGAGTGAGTGAGAGAGAGAGAAGCTGGGAGTGAGTAAGAGAGAGAGAGAAGCTGTGAGTGAGAGAGAGAGAAAGAAAGAAAGAGAAGCTGTGAGTGAGAGAGAGTGCGAGAGAGAGAAGCTGTGAGTGAGTGAGAGAGAGAGAGAAGCTGTGAGTGAGAGAGAGAGAGAAAGAGCTGTGAGTTAGAGAGAGAGAGAAAGAGAAGGTGTGAGTGAGAGAGAGAGAAAGAGAAGCTGTGTGTGAGAGAGAGAGAGAAAGAAAGAGAAGCTGTGAGTGAGAGAGAGAGAGAAAGAGAAGCTGTGAATGAGAGAGAGAAAGAGAAGCTGTGTGAGAGAGATAGAGAAAGAGAAGCTGTGAGTGAGAGAAAGAGAAGCTGTGAGTGAGAAATAGTGAGAAAGAGAAGCTGTGAGTGAGAGAGAGAGAGAAAGAGAAGCTGTGAATGAGAGAGAGAGAAAGAGAAGCTGTGACAGAGAGAGTGGCTGTGAGTGAGAGAGAGAGAGAAAGAGACGCTGTGAGTGAGAGTTAGAGAAATAGGTGTAAGTGAGTGAGAGAGAGAAAGAGAAGCTGTCAGTGAGAGAGAGAGAGAGAAGCTGTTAGTAAGAGAGAGAGAAGCTGTGAGTGACAGAGAGAGAGAAAGAGAAGCTGTGTGTGTGATAGAGAGAGAGAAAGAGAAGCTGAGCATGAGAGAGAGAGAGAAAGAGAAGCTGTAAGTGAGAGAGAGAGAGAGAAGCTGTGTGTGTGTGAGAGAGAGAAAGAGAAGCTGTGAGTGAGAGAGAGAGAACGAGAAGCTGTGAGTGATTGAGAGAGAAAGAGATGCTGTGAGTGAGTGAGTGAGAGAGTGAGAAGCTGTGAGTGAGAGAGAGAGAGAGGAGCTGTGAGTGAGTAAGAGAGAGAGAAGCTGTGAGTGAGAGAGAGAGAAGCTGTGAGTGAGGGAGAGAGAGCAAGAGAAGCTGTGAGTGAGAGAGAAAGAGAAGCTGTGAATGAGAGAGAGAGAAAAAGAAGCTGTGAGGGAGAGAGAGAGAAAGAGAAGCTGTGAGTGAGAGAGAGAGAGAGAAAGAAAGAGAAGCTGTGAGTGAGAGAGAGAGAGAAAGAGAAGCTGTGAATGAGAGAGAGAGAAAGAGAAGCTGTGTGAGAGAGAGAGAGAAAGAGAAGCTGTGAGTGACAGAGAGAGAGAAAGAGAAGCTGTGAGTGAGAGAAAGAGAAGCTGTGAGTGTGTGAGAGAGAGAAAGAGAAGCTGTGAATGAGAGAGAGAGAAAGAGAAGCTGTGTGTGTGTGTGAGAGAGAAGCTGTGAGTGAGAGAGTGAGAGAAAGAGAAGCTGTGAGTGAGAGAGAGAGAAAGAGAAGCTGTGAGTGAGGGAGAGAGAGCAAGAGAAACTGTGAGTGAGAGAGAGAGAAAGAGAAGCTGTGTGTGTGAGAGAGAGAGAAGCTGAGAGTGAGAGAGAGAGAATGAGAAGGTGTGAGTTAGAGAGAGAGACAAAGAGAAGCTGTGTGTGTGAGAGAGAGAACGAGAAGCTGTGAGTGAGAGAGAGAGAAAGAGAAGCTGTGAGTGAGAGAGAGGGAGAGAAGCTGTGAGTGTGTGAGAGAGAGAAAATCAGGGAGTGAGTAAGAGAGAGAGAGGGAAGCTGTGAGTGAGAGAGAGAGAGAAATAGAAGCTGTAAGTGAGAGAGAGAGAAAGAGAAACTGTGAGTGAAAGAGAGAGAGAGAAAGATAAGCTGTAAGTGAGAGAGAGAAAGAGATGCTGTGAGTAAGTGAGAGAGTGAGAAGATGTGAGTGTGTGAGAGAGAGAGAAGCTGTGAGTGAGTGAGAGAGAGAGAGAAGCTGTGAGTGAGAGAGAGAGAAAGAGCTGTGAGTGAGAGAGAGAGAAAGAGAAGCTGAGAGTGAGAGAGAGAGAATGAGAAGCTTTGAGAGAGAGAGAGAGAGAAGCTGTGAGTGAGTGTGAGAGAGAGAAACTGTGAGTGAGTGAGAGAGAGATAGAATCAGGGAGTAAGAGAGAGTGAGAGAAGCTGTGTGTGTGAGAGAGAGAAGCTGTGAGTGATAGAGAGAGAGAAAGAGAAACTGTGTGTGTGATAGAGAGAGAGAAAGAGAAGCTGAGAGAGAGAGAAAGAGAAGCTGTAAGTGAGAGAGAGAAAGAGAAGCTGTATGAGAGAGAGAGAGAAAGAGAAGCTGTGAGTGAGAGAGAGAGAGAAAGAGAAGCTGTGAGTGAGTGAGAGAGAGAGTGAGAAGCTGTGAGTGAGAGAGAATGAGAAGCTGGGAGTAAGAGAGAGAGAGAAGCTGTGAATGAGAGAGAGAGAGAAAGAATGAGAAGCTGTGAGTGAGAGAGAGAGAGAGAAGCTGTGAGTGAGAGAGAGAGAAGCTGTGTGTGTGTGAGAGAGAGAAAGAGAAGCTGAGAGTGAGAGAGAGAGAGAGAGAGAGAGAAGCTGTAAGTGAGAGAGAGAGAGAGAAGCTGTGTGTGTGTGAGAGAGAAAGAGAAGCTGAGAGTGAGAGAGAGAGAGAGAGAAGTTGTAAGTGTGAGAGAGAGAGAGAGAAGCTGTGTGTGTGAGAGAGAAAGAGAAGCTGTGAGTGTGAGGGAGAGAGAAAGAGAAGCTGTAAGTGAGAGAGAGAGAGAAAGAGATGCTGTGAGTGAGAGAGTGAGAAGATGTGAGTGAGTGAGAGAGAGAGAAGCTGGGAGTGAGTAAGAGAGAGAGAGAAGCTGTGAGTGAGAGAGAGAGAAAGAAAGAAAGAGAAGCTGTGAGTGAGAGAGAGTGAGAGAGAGAGAAGCTGTGAGTGAGTGAGAGAGAGAGAAGCTGTGAGTGAGAGAGAGAGAGAAAGAACTGTGAGTTAGAGAGAGAGAGAAAGAGAAGGTGTGAGTGAGAGAGAGAGAAAGAGAAGCTGTGTGTGAGAGAGAGAGAGAGAAAGAAAGAGAAGCTGTGAGTGAGAGAGAGAGAGAAAGAGAAGCTGTGAATGAGAGAGAGAAAGAGAAGCTGTGAGAGAGAGATAGAGAAAGAGAAGCTGTGAGTGAGAGAAAGAGAAGCTGTGAGTGAGAAAGAGTGAGAAAGAGAAGCTGTGAGTGAGAGAGAGAGAGAAAGAGAAGCTGAGAGAGAGAGAGAGAAAGAGAAGCTGTAAGTGAGAGAGAGAAAGAGAAGCTGTATGAGAGAGAGAGAGAAAGAGAAGCTGTGAGTGAGAGAGAGAGAGAGAAAGAGAAGCTGTGAGTGAGTGAGAGAGAGAGTGAGAAGCTGTGAGTGAGAGAGAATGAGAAGCTGGGAGTAAGAGAGAGAGAGAAGCTGTGAATGAGAGAGAGAGAGAAAGAAAGAGAAGCTGTGAGTGAGAGAGAGAGAGAAAGAGAAGCTGTAAGTGAGAGAGAGTGAGAGAGAGAGAAGCTGTGAGTGAGTGAGAGAGAGAGAATGAGAAGCTGTGAGTGAGAGAGAGAGAGAGAGAAGCTGTGAGTGAGAGAGAGAGAGAGAAGCTGTGAGTGTGAGAGAGAGAGAAGCTGTGAGTGAGAGAGAGAGAGAGAGAATCAGGGAGTAAGAGAGAGAGAAGCTGTGAGTGAGAGAGAGAGAGAAATAGAAGGTGTAAGTGAGAGAGAGAAAGAGAGGCTGTGAGTGAGAGAGAGAAGCTGTTAGTGAGAGAGAGAGAGAAGCTGTGAGTGAAAGAGAGAGAGAAAGAGAAGCTGTGTGTGTGATAGAGAAAGAGAAAGAGAAGCTGAGAGTGAGAGAGAAAGAAAGAGAAGCTGTAAGTGAGAGAGAGAGAGAAGCTGTGTGTGTGAGAGAGAAAGAGAAGCTGTGAGTGAGAGAGAGAGAGAAAGAGAAGCTGTGAGTGAGTGAGGGTGAGAGTGAGAAGCTGTGAGTGAGAGAGAGAGAAGCTGTGAATGAGAGAGAGAGAGAAAGAAAGAGAAGCTGTGAGTGAGAGAGAGAGAGAAAGAGAAGCTGTAAGTGAGAGAGAGTGAGAGAGAGAAAAGCTGTGAGTGAGTGAGAGAGAGAGGATGAGAAGCTGTGTGAGAGAGAGAGAAAGAGAAGCTGTGAGTGAGAGAGAGAGAAAGAGAAGCTGTGAGTGAGAGAAAGAGAGAGAAGCTGTGAGGGAGAGAGAGAGAGAGAATCAGGGAGTAAGAGAGAGAGAAGCTGTGAGTGAGAGAGAGAGAAATAGAAGGTGTAAGTGTGAGAGAGAAAGAGAAGCTGTGAGTGAGTGAGAGAGAGTGGGAAGCTGTGAGTGAGAGAGAGAGAGAAGCTGTGAGTGAGTAAGAGAGAGAGAGAGAAGCTGTGAGTGAGTGAGGGTGAGAGTGAGAAGCTGTGAGTGAGAGGGAGAGAAGCTGTGAATGAGAGAGGGAGAGAAAGAAAGAGAAGCTGTGAGTGAAAGAGAAAGAGAAGCTGTAAGTGAGAGAGAGTGAGAGAGAGAAAAGCTGTGAGTGAGTGAGAGAGAGAGGATGAGAAGCTGTGTGTGAGAGAGAGAAAGAGAAGCTGTGAGTGAGAGAGAGAGAAAGAGAAGCTGTGAGTGAGAGAAAGAGAGAGAAGCTGTGAGGGAGAGAGAGAGAGAGAATCAGGGAGTAAGAGAGAGAGAAGCTGTGAGTGAGAGAGAGAGAAATAGAAGGTGTAAGTGAGAGAGAGAAAGAGAAGCTGTGAGTGAGAGAGAGAGAGAGAGAAGCTGTTAGTGAGAGAGAGAAGCTGTGAGTGACAGAGAAAGAGAAGCTGTGTGTGTGTGAGAGAGAGAAAGAGAAGCTGAGAGTGAGAGAGAGAGAGAAAGAGAAGCTGTAAGTGAGAGAGAGAGAAGCTGTGTGTGTGTGAGAGAGAAAGAGAAGCTGTGTGAGAGAGAGAGAGAGAGAGAGAGAAGCTGTAAGTGAGAGAGAGAGAAAGAGATGCTGTGAATAAGTGAGAGAGTGAGAAGATGTGAGTGAGAGAGAGAGAGAGAAGCTTGGAGTGAGTAAGAGAGAGAGAAGCTGTGAGTGAGAGAGAGAGAAGGAAAGAAAGAGAAGTTGTGAGTGAGAGAGAGTGAGAGCGAAGCTGTGAGTGAGAGAAAGAGAAGCTGTGAGTGAGAGAGAGAGAGAGAGAGAAGCTGTGAGTGAGAGAAAGAGAAGCTGTGAGTGAGAGAGAGTGAGAGAGAGAGAAGCTGTGAGTGAGTGAGAGAGAGAGAGAGAAGCTGTGAGTGAGTGAGAGATAGAGAGAAGCTGTGATTGAAGGAGAGAGAGAAAGAGAAGCTGTGAGTGAGAGAGAGAGAGAAAGAGAAGCTGTGAGTGAGAGAGAGAGAGAAAGAGAAGCTGTGAAAGAGAGAGAAAAAGAAGCTGTGAGTGAGTGAGAGAGAGAAAGAGAAGCTGAGAGTGAGAGAGAGAGAGAAAGAAAGACAAGCTGTGAGT
This sequence comes from Bradypodion pumilum, assembly GCA_035047305.1. Classification (NCBI taxonomy): domain Eukaryota; kingdom Metazoa; phylum Chordata; class Lepidosauria; order Squamata; family Chamaeleonidae; genus Bradypodion; species Bradypodion pumilum. Next base: position 225,768,536 of record JAWDJD010000002.1, on the reverse strand, counting down.
GAGAGAGAGAAAGAGAAGCTGTGAATGAGAGAGAGAGAAAGAGAAACTGTGTGTGTGAGAGAGAAAGAGAAGCTGTGAGTGACAGAGAGTGAGAGAAAGAGAAGCTGTGAATGAGAGAGAGAGAAAGAGAAGCTGTGTGAGAGAGAAGCTGTGAGTGAGAGAGTGAGAGAAAGAGAAGCTGTGTGTGTGAGAGAGAGAAAGAGAAGCTGTGAGTGAGAGAGAGAGAGAGCAAGAGAAGCTGTGAGTGAGAGAGAGAGAAAGAGAAGCTGTGTGTGTGTGAGAGAGAGAAAGAGAAGCTGTGAGTGAGTGAGAGAGAAAGAGAAGCTGTGTGTGTGTGAGAGAGAGAAGCTGAGAGTAAGAGAGAGAGTGAAAATGAGAAGGTGTGAGTGAGAGAGAGAGAGACAAAGAGAAGCTGTGTGTGTGAGAGAGAGAACGAGAAGCTGTGAGTGAGAGAGAGAGAAAGAGAAGCTGTGAGTGAGAGAGAGAGAGAAAGAGAAGCTGTGAGTGAGAGAGAGGGAGAGAAGGTGTGAGTGTGTGAGAGAGAGAAAATCAGGGAGTGAGTAAGAGAGAGAGAGGGAAGCTGTGAGTGAGAGAGAGAGAGAAATAGAAGCTGTAAGTGAGAGAGAGAGAAAGAGAAACTGTGAGTGAAAGAGAGAGAGAGAAGCTGTGAGTGAGAGAGAGAGAGAAAGAGAAGCTGAGAGTGAGTGACTGAGAGAAAGAGATGCTGTAAGGGAGAGAGAGAGAAGCTGTGTGTGTGAGAGAGAGAAAGAAAAGCTGTGAGTGAGAGATAGAGAAAGAGAAGCTGTGAGTGTGAGAGAGAGAGAGTGAGAAGCTGTGTGTGTCTGAGAGAGAGAAGCTGTGAGTGAGAGAGAGAGAAAGAGAACCTGTGAGTGAGAGAGAGAGAAAGAGATGCTGTGAGTGAGTGAGTGAGAGAGTGGGAAGCTGTGAGTGAGTGAGAGAGAGAGAAGCTGTGAGTGAGTAAGAGAGAGAGAGAAGCTGTGAGTGAGTGAGAGAGAGAGTGAGAAGCTGTGAGTGAGTGAGAGAGAGAGAAGCTGGGAGTGAGTAAGAGAGAGAGAAGCTGTGAATGAGAGAGAGAGAGAAAGAAAGAGAAGCTGTGAGTGAGAGAGAGAGAGATGCTGTGAGTGAGGGAGAGAGAGAAAGAGAAGCTGTGAGAGAGAGAGAGAAAGAGAAGCTGTGAATGAGAGAGAGAGAAAGAGAAGCTGTGAGTGAGTGAGAGAGAAAGAAGCTGAGAGTGAGAGAGAGAGAATGAGAAGGTGTGTGTGAGAGAGAGAGAGAGAGAAAGAGAAGCTGTAAGTGAGAGAGAGAGAGAAAGAGAAGCTGTGTGTGTGTGTGAGAGAGAAGGAGAAGCTGTGAGTGAGAGAGAGAGAGAAAGAGAAGCTGTGAGTGAGTGAGAGAGAGAGTGAGAACCTGTGAGTGAGAGAGTGAGAGAAGCTGGGAGTGAGTAAGAGAGAGAGAGGGAAGTTGGAAGTGAGAGAAAGAGAGAAATAGAAGCTGTAAGTGAGAGAGAGAGAAAGAGAAACTGTGAGTGAAAGAGAGAGAGAGAAGCTGTGAGTTAGAGAGAGAGAAAGAAAGAGAAGCTGTGAGTGAGAGTGAGAGAGAAAGAGAAAGAGAAGCTGAGAGTGAGATAGAGAGAAAGAGAAAGAGATGCTGTAAAAGAGAGAGAGAGAGAGAGAATCAGGGAGTAAGAGAGAAAAGCTGTGAGTGTGAGAGAGAGAGAGAGAAATGGAAGGTGTAAGTGAGAGAGAGTAAGAGAGGCTGTGAGTGAGAGAGGGAGAGAGAAGCTGTTAGTGAGCGAGAGAGAAGTTGTGAGTGAAAGAGAGAGAAAGAGAAGCTGTGTGTGTGATAGAGAGAGAGAAAGAGAAGCTGAGAGTGAGAGAGAGAGAGAAAGAGAAGCTGTAAGTGAGAGAGAGAGAAGCTGTGTGTGAGAGAGAGAAAGAGAAGCTGTGAGTGAGTGAGAGAGAGAGAAAGAGAAGCTGTGAGTGAGAGAGAGAGAAAGAGATGCTGTGAGTGAGTGAGTGAGAGAGTGGGAAGCTGTGAGTGAGTGAGAGAGAGAGAAGCTGTGAGTGATTAAGAGAGAGAGAGAAGCTGTGAGTGAGTGAGAGAGAGAGTGAGAAGCTGTGAGTGAGAGAGAGAGAAGCTGGGAGTGAGAGAAAGAAGCTGTGAATGAGAGAGAGAGAAAGAGAAGCTGAGAGAGAGAGAGTGTGAGAGAGAAGCTGTGAGTGAGTGAGAGAGAAGATGAGAAGCTGTGTGTGAGAGAGAGAAAGAGAAGCTGTGAGTGAGAAAGATAGAAAGAGAAGCTGTGAGTGAGAGAAAGAGAGAGAAGCTGTGAGTGAGAGAGAGAGAGAGAATCAGGGAGTAAGAGAGAGAGAAGCTGTGAGAGAGAGGGAGAGAGAAATAGAAGGTGTAAGTGAGAGATAGAAAGAGAAGCTGTGAGTGAGAGATGGAGAGAAGCTGTTAGTGAGAGAGAGAGATGCTGTGAGTGACAGAGAAAGAGAAGCTGTGTGTGTGTGAGAGAGAGAAAGAGAAGCTGAGAGTGAGAGAGAGAGAGAGAGAAGCTGTAAGTGAGAGAGAGAGAGAAAAGCTGTGTGTGTGTGAGAGAGAAAGAGAAGCTGTGAGTGAGAGAGAGAGAAAGAGAAGCTGTAAGTGAGAGAGAGAGAGAAAGAGATGCTGTGAGTGAGAGAGTGAGAAGATGTGAGTGAGTGAGAGAGAGAGAAGCTGGGAGTGAGTAAGAGAGAGAGAGAAGTTGTGAGTGAGAGAGAAAGAAAGAAAGAGAAGCTGTGAGTGAGAGAGAGTGAGAGAGAGAGAAGCTGTGAGTGAGTGAGAGAGAGAGAGAAGCTGTGAGTGAGAGAGAGAGAGAAAGAGCTGTGAGTTAGAGAGAGAGAGAAAGAGAAGGTGTGAGTGAGAGAGAGAGAAAGAGAAGCTGTGAGTGAGAGAGAGAGAGAAAGAAAGAGAAGCTGTGAGTGAGAGAGAGAGAGAAAGAGAAGCTGTGAATGAGAGAGAGAGAAAGAGAAGCTGTGTGAGAGAGATAGAGAAAGAGAAGCTGTGAGTGAGAGAAAGAGAAGCTGTGAGTGAGAAAGAGTGAGAAAGAGAAGCTGTGAGTGAGAGAGAGAGAGAGAAAGAGAAGCTGTGAATGAGAGAGAGAGAAAGAGAAGCTGTGACAGAGAGAGTGGCTGTGAGTGAGAGAGAGAGAGAAAGAGACGCTGTGAGTGAGAGTTAGAGAAATAGGTGTAAGTGAGTGAGAGAGAGAAAGAGAAGCTGTCAGTGAGAGAGAGAGAGAGAAGCTGTTAGTAAGAGAGAGAGAAGCTGTGAGTGACAGAGAGAGAGAAAGAGAAGCTGTGTGTGTGATAGAGAGAGAGAAAGAGAAGCTAAGCATGAGAGAGAGAGAGAAAGAGAAGCTGTAAGTGAGAGAGAGAGAGAAGCTGTGTGTGAGAGAGAGAGAGAAAGAGAAGTTGTGAGTGAGAGAGAGAGAGAGAACGAGAAGCTGTGAGTGAGAGAGAGAGAAAGAGATGCTGTGAGTGAGTGAGTGAGAGAGTGAGAAGCTGTGAGTGAGAGAGAGAGAGAGGAGCTGGGAGTGAGTAAGAGAGAGAGAAGCTGTGAGTGAGAGAGAGAGAGAGAAGCTGTGAGTGAGTGAGAGAGCAAGAGAAGCTGTGAGTGAGAGAGAGAGAGAAAGAGAAGCTGTGAATGAGAGAGAGAGAAAAAAGCTGTGAGGGAGAGAGAGAGAAAGAGAAGCTGTGAGTGAGAGAGAGAGAGAGAAAGAAAGAGAAGCTGTGAGTGAGAGAGAGAGAGAGAAAGAGAAGCTGTGAATGAGAGAGAGAGAAAGAGAAGCTGTGTGAGAGAGAGAGAGAAAGAGAAGCTGTGAGTGACAGAGAGAGAGAAAGAGAAGCTGTGAGTGAGAGAAAGAGAAGCTGTGAGTGAGAGAGAGAGAGAAAGAGAAGCTGTGAATGAGAGAGAGAGAAAGAGAAGCTGTGTGTGTCAGAGAGAGAGAGAAGCTGTGAGTGAGAGAGTGAGAGAAAGAGAAGCTGTGAGTGAGAGAGATAGAAAGAGAAGCTGTGAGTGAGAGAGAGAGAGCAAGAGAAACTGTGAGTGAGAGAGAGAGAAAGAGAAGCTGTGTGTGTGTGAGAGAGAGAAAGAGAAGCTGTGAGTGAGTGAGAGAGAAAGAGAAGCTGTGTGCATGAGAGAGAGAGAAGCTGAGAGTGAGAGAGAGAGAGAATGAGAAGGTGTGAGTTAGAGAGAGAGACAAAGAGAAGCTGTGTGTGTGTGAGAGAGAACGAGAAGATGTGAGTGAGAGAGAGAGAGAAAGAGAAGCTGTGAGTGAGAGAGAGGGAGAGAAGCTGTGAGTGTGTGAGAGAGAGAAAATCAGGGAGTGAGTAAGAGAGAGAGAGGGAAGCTGTGAGTGAGAGAGAGAGAGAAATAGAAGCTGTAAGTGAGAGAGAGAGAAAGAGAAACTGTGAGTGAAAGAGAGAGAGAGAAGCTGTAAGTGAGAGAGAGAGAGAGAAGCTGTGTGTGTGAGAGAGAGAAAGAGAAGCTGTGAGTGAGAGAGAGAGAGAAAGATAAGCTGTAAGTGAGAGAGAGAAAGAGATGCTGTGAGTAAGTGAGAGAGTGAGAAGATGTGAGTGTGTGAGAGAGAGAAGCTGGGAGTGAGTAAGAGAGAGAGAGAAGCTGTGACTGAGAGAGAGAGAAAGAAAGAAAGAGAAGCTGTGAGTGAGAGAGAGTGAGAGAGAGAGAAGCTGTGAGTGAGTGAGAGAGAGAGAGAAGCTGTGAGTGAGAGAGAGAGAGAAGCTGTGAGTGAGAGAGAGAGAGAAAGAGCTGTGAGTGAGAGAGAGAGAGAAAGAGAAGGTGTGAGTGAGAGAGAGAGAAAGAGAAGCTGTGAGTGAGAGAGAGAGAAAGAAAGAGAAGCTGTGAGTGAGAGAGAGAGAAAGAGAAGCTGTGAATGAGAGAGAGAGAAAGAGAAGCTGAGTGTGTGTGAGAGAGAGAGAGAGAAGCTGTAAGTGAGAGAGAGAGAGAAGCTGTGTGTGTGTGAGAGAGAGAAAGAGAAGCTGTGAGTGAGAGAGAGAGAGAGAAAGAGAAGCTGTGAGTGAGAGAGAGAGAGAAAGAGATGCTGTGAGTGAGTGAGTGAGAGAGTGAGAAGCTGTGAGTGAGAGAGAGAGGAGCTGGGAGTGAGTAAGAGAGAGAGAAGCTGTGAGTGAGAGAGAGAGAGAGAAGCTGTGAGTGAGGGAGAGAGAGAAAGAGAAGCTGTGAGTGAGAGAGAGAGAAAGAGAAGCTGTGAATGAGAGTGAGAGAAAAAGAAGCTGTGAGGGAGAGAGAGAGAGAGAAAGAGAAGCTGTGAGTGAGAGACAGAGAGAAAGAGAAGCTGTGAGTGAGAGAGAGAAAGAAAGAGAAGCTGTGAGTGAGAGAGAGAGAGAAAGAGAAGCTGTAAGTGAGAGAGAGAGAGAAAGAGATGCTGTGAGTGAGAGAGTGAGAAGATGTGAGTGAGTGAGAGAGAGAGAAGCTGGGAGTGAGTAAGAGAGAGAGAGAAGCTGTGAGTGAGAGAGAAAGAAAGAAAGAGAAGCTGTGAGTGAGAGAGAGTGAGAGAGAGAGAAGCTGTGAGTGAGAGAGAGAGAGAAGCTGTGAGTGAGAGAGAGAGAGAAAGAGCTGTGAGTTAGAGAGAGAGAGAAAGAGAAGGTGTGAGTGAGAGAGAGAGAAAGAGAAGCTGTGAGTGAGAGAGTGAGAGAAAGAAAGAGAAGCTGTGAGTGAGAGAGAGAGAAAGAGAAGCTGTGAATGAGAGAGAGAAAGAGAAGCTGTGTGAGAGAGATAGAGAAAGAGAAGCTGTGAGTGAGAGAAAGAGAAGCTGTGAGTGAGAAAGAGTGAGAAAGAGAAGCTGTGAGTGAGAGAGAGAGAGAAAGAGAAGCTGTGAATGAGAGAGAGAGAAAGAGAAGCTGTGACAGAGAGAGTGGCTGTGAGTGAGAGAGAGAGAGAAAGAGACGCTGTGAGTGAGAGTTAGAGAAATAGGTGTAAGTGAGTGAGAGAGAGAAAGAGAAGCTGTCAGTGAGAGAGAGAGAGAGAGAAGCTGTTAGTAAGAGAGAGAGAAGCTGTGAGTGACAGAGAGAGAGAAAGAGAAGCTGTGTGTGTGATAGAGAGAGAGAAAGAGAAGCTGAGCATGAGAGAGAGAGAGAAAGAGAAGCTGTAAGTGAGAGAGAGAGAGAGAAGCTGTGTGTGAGAGAGAGAGAGAAAGAGAAGCTGTGAGTGAGAGAGAGAGAGAGAGAACGAGAAGCTGTGAGTGAGAGAGAGAGAAAGAGATGCTGTGAGTGAGTGAGTGAGAGAGTGAGAAGCTGTGAGTGAGAGAGAGAGAGAGAGGAGCTGGGAGTGAGTAAGAGAGAGAGAAGCTGTGAGTGAGAGAGAGAGAGAAGCTGTGAGTGAGGGAGAGAGAGCAAGAGAACCTGTGAGTGAGAGAGAGAGAGAAAGAGAAGCTGTGAATGAGAGAGAGAGAAAGAGAAGCTGTGAGGGAGAGAGAGAGAGAAAGAGAAGCTGTGAGTGAGAGAGAGAGAGAGAAAGAAAGAGAAGCTGTGAGAGAGAGAGAGAGAAAGAGAAGCTGTGAATGAGAGAGAGAGAAAGAGAAGCTGTGTGAGAGAGAGAGAGAAAGAGAAGCTGTGAGTGACAGAGAGAGAGAAAGAGAAGCTGTGAGTGAGAGAAAGAGAAGCTGTGAGTGAGAGAGAGAGAGAAAGAGAAGCTGTGAATGAGAGAGAGAGAAAGAGAAGCTGTGTGTGTGTGAGAGAGAGAAGCTGTGAGTGAGAGAGTGAGAGAAAGAGAAGCTGTGAGTGAGAGAGATAGAAAGAGAAGCTGTGAGTGAGAGAGAGAGAGCAAGAGAAACTGTGAGTGAGAGAGAGAGAAAGAGAAGCTGTGTGTGTGTGAGAGAGAGAAAGAGAAGCTGTGAGTGAGTGAGAGAGAAAGAGAAGCTGTGTGTGTGAGAGAGAGAGAAGCTGAGAGTGAGAGAGAGAGAATGAGAAGGTGTGAGTTAGAGAGAGAGACAAAGAGAAGCTGTGTGTGTGAGAGAGAGAACGAGAAGATGTGAGTGAGAGAGAGAGAAAGAGAAGCTGTGAGTGAGAGAGAGGGAGAGAAGCTGTGAGTGTGTGAGAGAGAGAAAATCAGGGAGTGAGTAAGAGAGAGAGAGGGAAGCTGTGAGTGAGAGAGAGAGAGAAATAGAAGCTGTAAGTGAGAGAGAGAGAAAGAGAAACTGTGAGTGAAAGAGAGAGAGAGAAGCTGTAAGTGAGAGAGAGAGAGAGAAGCTGTGTGTGTGTGTGTGAGAGAAAGAGAAGCTGTGAGTGAGAGAGAGAGAGAAAGATAAGCTGTAAGTGAGAGAGAGAAAGAGATGCTGTGAGTAAGTGAGAGAGTGAGAAGATGTGAGTGTGTGAGAGAGAGAGAAGCTGGGAGTGAGTAAGAGAGAGAGAGAAGCTGTGACTGAGAGAGAGAGAAAGAAAGAAAGAGAAGCTGTGAGTGAGAGAGAGTGAGAGAGAGAGAAGCTGTGAGTGAGTGAGTGAGAGAGAGAAGCTGTGAGTGAGAGAGAGAGAGAAAGAGCTGTGAGTGAGAGAGAGAGAGAAAGAGAAGGTGTGAGTGAGAGAGAGATTAAGAGAAGCTGTGAGTGAGAGAGAGAGAGAAAGAAAGAGAAGGTGTGAGTGAGAGAGAGAGAAAGAGAAGCTGTGAATGAGAGAGAGAGAAAGAGAAGCTGAGCGTGAGAGAGAGAGAGAAAGAGAAGCTGTAAGTGAGAGAGAGAGAGAGAAGCTGTGTGTGTGTGTGAGAGAGAAAGAGAAGCTGTGAGTGAGAGAGAGAGAGAAAGAGAAGCTGTGAGTGAGTGAGTGAGAGAGTGAGAAGCTGTGAGTGAGAGAGAGAGAGGAGCTGGGAGTGAGTAAGAGAGAGAGAAGCTGTGAGTGAGAGAGAGAGAGAGAAGCTGTGAGTGAGGGAGAGAGAGAAAGAGAAGCTGTGAGTGAGAGAGAGAGAAAGAGAAGCTGTGAATGAGAGTGAGAGAAAAAGAAGCTGTGAGGGAGAGAGAGAGAGAGAAAGAGAACCTGTGAGTGAGAGACAGAGAGAAAGAGAAGCTGTGAGTGAGAGAGAGAAAGAGAAGCTGTGAGTGAGAGAGAGAGAGAGAAAGAAAGAGAAGCTGTGAGTGAGAGAGAGAGAGAAAGAGAAGCGGTGAATGAGAGAGAGAAAGAGAAACTGTGTGTGAGAGAGAGAAAGAGAAGCTGTGAGTGACAGAGAGAGAAAGAGAAGCTGTGAGTGAGAGAAAGAGAAGCTGTGAGTGAGAGAGAGAGAAAGAGAAGCTGTGAATGAGAGAGAGAGAAAGAGAAGCTGTGAGAGAGAGAGAGAGAAGCTGTGTGTGAGAGAGTGAGAGAAAGAGAAGCTGTGAGTGAGAGAGAGAGAAAGAGAAGCTGTGAGTGAGACAGAGAGAGCAAGAGAAGCTGTGAGTGAGAGAGAGAGAAAGAGAAGTTGTGTGTGTGTGTGAGAGAGAAAGAGAAGCTGTGAGTGAGTGAGAGAGAAAGAGAAGCTGTGTGTGTGTGAGAGAGAAGCTGAGAGTGAGAGAGAGAGAGAATGAGAAGGTGTGAGTGAGAGAGAGAGACAAAGAGAAGCTGTGTGTGTGAGAGAGAGAAAGAGAAGCTGTGAGTGTGAGAGAGAGAAAGAGAAGCTGTGAGTGAGAGAGAGAGAGAAAGAGAAGCTGTGAGTGAGAGAGAGGGAGAGAAGCTGTGAGTGTGTGAGAGAGAGAAAATCAGGGAGTGAGTAAGAGAGAGAGAGGGAAGCTGTGAGTGAGAGAGAGAGAAATAGAAGCTGTAAGTGAGAGAGAGAGAAAGAGAAACTGTGAGTGAAAGAGAGAGAGAGAAGCTGTAAGTGAGAGAGAGAGAGAAGCTGTGTGTGTGAGAGAGAGAAAGAGAAGCTGTGAGTGAGAGAGAGAGAGAAAGAGAAGCTGTAAGTGAGAGAGAGAAAGAGATGCTGTGAGTAAGTGAGAGAGTGAGAAGATGTGAGTGAGTGAGAGAGAGAAGCTGGTAGTGAGTAAGAGAGAGAGAGAAGCTGTGAGTGAGAGAGAGAGAAAGAAAGAGAAGCTGTGAGTGAGAGAGAGTGAGAGAGAGAGAAGCTGTGAGTGAGTGAGAGAGAGAGAAGCTGTGAGTGAGAGAGAGAGAGAAAGAGAAGCTGTGAGTGAGAGAGAGAGAACGAGAAGCTGTGAGTGAGAGAGAGAGAAAGAGATGCTGTGAGTGAGTGAGTGAGAGAGTGAGAAGCTGTGAGTGAGAGAGAGAGAGAGGAGCTGGGAGTGAGTAAGAGAGAGAGAAGCTGTGAGTGAGGGAGAGAGAGCAAGAGAAGCTGTGAGTGAGAGAGAGAGAGAAAGAGAAGCTGTAAGTGAGAGAGAGAAAGAGATGCTGTGAGTAAGTGAGAGAGTGAGAAGATGTGAGTGAGTGAGAGAGAGAAGCTGGTAGTGAGTAAGAGAGAGAGAGAAGCTGTGAGTGAGAGAGAGAGAAAGAAAGAGAAGCTGTGAGTGAGAGAGAGTGAGAGAGAGAGAAGCTGTGAGTGAGTGAGAGAGAGAGAAGCTGTGAGTGAGAGAGAGAGAGAAAGAGAAGCTGTGAGTGAGAGAGAGAGAGAACGAGAAGCTGTGAGTGAGAGAGAGAGAAAGAGATGCTGTGAGTGAGTGAGTGAGAGAGTGAGAAGCTGTGAGTGAGAGAGAGAGAGAGGAGCTGGGAGTGAGTAAGAGAGAGAGAAGCTGTGAGTGAGGGAGAGAGAGCAAGAGAAGCTGTGAGTGAGAGAGAGAGAAAGAGAAGCTGTGAATGAGAGAGAGAGAAAAAGAAGCTGTGAGGGAGAGAGAGAGAGAAAGAGAAGCTGTGAGTGAGAGAGAGAGAGAGAAAGAAAGAGAAGCTGTGAGTGAGAGAGAGAGAAAGAGAAGCTGTGTGAGTGAGAGAGAGAGAGAAAGAGAAGCTGAGAGTGAGAGAGATAGAGAAAGAGATGTTGTAAGGGAGAGAGAGAGAAGCTGTGTGTGTGATAGAGATAAAGAGAAGCTGTGAGTGAGAGAGAGAGAGAAAGAGAAGCTGTGAGTGACAGAGAGAGAGTGAGAAGCTGTGTGGGTGTGAGAGAGAGAAGCTGGGTGTGAGTAAGAGAGAGAGAGAGAAGCTGTGAGAGAGAGAGAAGCTGTGAGTGAGAGGGAGAGAGAGAAGCTGTGAGTGAGAGAGAGTGAGAGAGAGAAGATGTGAGTGAGTGAGAGAGAGAAGCTGTGTGTGTGAGAGAGAGAAAGAGAAGCTGTAAGTGAGAGAGAGTGAGAAAGAGAGAAGCTGTGAGTGAGAGAGAGAGAGAAAGAGAAGCTGTGAGTGAGTGAGAGAGAGAGAAGCTGAGAGTGAGAGAGAGAGAATGAGAAGGTGTGAGTGAGAGAGAGAGAGAGAAAGAGAAGCTGTGAGTGAGAGAGAGAGAAAGAGAAGCTGTGTGTGTGAGAGAGAGTACGAGAAGCTGTGAGTGTGAGAGAGAGAGAAAGAGAAGCTGTGAGTGAGTGAGAGAGAGAGTGAGAACCTGTGAGTGAGAGAGTGAGAGAAGCTGGGAGTGAGTAAGAGAGAGAGAGGGAAGCTGTGAGTGAGAGAAAGAGAGAAATAGAAGCTGTAAGTGAGAGAGAGAGAAAGAGAAACTGTGAGTGAAAGAGAGAGAGAGAAGCTGTGAGTTAGAGAGAGAGAGAAAGAAAGAGAAGCTGTGAGTGAGAGTGAGAGAGAAAGAGAAGCTGAGAGTGAGAGAGAGAGAAAGAGATGCTGTAAAAGAGAGAGAGAGAGAGAGAGAATCAGGGAGTAAGAGAGAGAAAAGCTGTGAGTGAGAGAGAGAGAGAAATGGAAGGTGTAAGTGAGAGTGAGTAAGAGAGGCTGTGAGTGAGAGAGGGAGAGAGAAGCTGTTAGTGAGAGAGAGAGAAGTTGTGAGTGAAAGAGAGAGAGAAAGAGAAGCTGTGTGTGTGATAGAGAGAGAGAAAGAGAAGCTGAGAGTGTGAGAGAGAGAGAAAGAGAAGCTGTAAGTGAGAGAGAGAGAAGCTGTGTGAGAGAGAGAGAAAGAGAAGCTGTGAGTGAGTGAGAGAGAGAGAAAGAGAAGCTGTGAGTGAGAGAGAGAGAAAGAGATGCTGTGAGTGAGAGAGGGAGAGAGAGAGTGGGAAGCTGTGAGTGAGTGAGAGAGAGAGAGAAGCTGTGAGTGAGTAAGAGAGAGAGAGAAGCTGTGAGTGAGTGAGAGAGAGAGTGAGAAGTTGTGAGTGAGAGAGAGAGAAGCTGTGAGTGAGAGAGAGAAGCTGTGAATGAGAGAGAGAGAAAGAGAAGCTGAGAGAGAGTGTGTGTGAGAGAGAAGCTGTGAGTGAGTGAGAGAGAAGATGAGAAGCTGTGTGTGAGAGAAAGAGAGAGAAGCTGTGAGTGAGAGAGAGAGAGAGAGAATCAGGGAGTAAGAGAGAGAGAAGCTGTGAGTGAGAGGGAGAGAGAAATAGAAGGTGTAAGTGAGAGATAGAAAGAGAAGCTGTGAGTGAGAGATGGAGAGAAGCTGTTAGTGAGAGAGAGAGAGAAGCTGTGAGTGACAGAGAAAGAGAAGCTGTGTGTGTGAGAGAGAGAGAAAGAGAAGCTGAGAGTGAGAGAGAGAGAGAGAAGCTGTAAGTGAGAGAGAGAGAGAAGCTGTGTGTGTGAGAGAGAGAAAGAGAAGCTGTGAGTGTGTGAGAGAGAGAAAGAGAAGCTGTAAGTGAGAGAGAGAGAGAAAGAGATGCTGTGAGTGAGAGAGTGAGAAGATGTGAGTGAGTGAGAGAGAGAGAAGCTGGGAGTGAGTAAGAGAGAGAGAAGCTGTGAGAGAGAGAGAAAGAAAGAAAGAGAAGCTGTGAGTGAGAGAGAGTGAGAGAGAGAGAAGCTGTGAGTGAGTAAGAGAGAGAGAGAAGCTGTGAGTGAGAGAGAGAGAGAGAAAGAGCTGTGAGTTAGAGAGAGAGAGAGAAAGAGAAGGTGTGTGTGTGAGAGAGAGAAAGAGAAGCTGTGTGTGAGAGAGAGAGAGAAAGAAAGAGAAGCTGTGAGTGAGAGAGAGAGAAAGAGAAGCTGTGAATGAGAGAGAGAAAGAGAAGCTGTGTGAGAGAGATAGAGAAAGAGAAGCTGTGAGTGAGAGAGAGAGAAAGAGAAGCTGTGAATGAGAGAGAGAAAGAGAAGCTGTGTGAGAGAGATAGAGAAAGAGAAGCTGTGAGTGAGAGAAAGAGAAGCTGTGAGTGAGAAAGAGTGAGAAAGAGAAGCTGTGAGTGAGTGAGAGAGAGAAAGAGAAGCTGTGAATGAGAGAGAGAGAAAGAGAAGCTGTGACAGAGAGAGTGGCTGTGAGTGAGAGAGAGAAAGAGACGCTGTGAGTGAGAGTTAGAGAAATAGGTGTAAGTGAGTGAGAGAGAGAAAGAGAAGCTGTCAGTGAGAGAGAGAGAGAGAAGCTGTTAGTAAGAGAGAGAGAAGCTGTGAGTGACAGAGAGAGAGAAAGAGAAGCTGTGTGTGTGATAGAGAGAGAGAAAGAGAAGCTGAGCATGAGAGAGAGAGAGAAAGAGAAGCTGTAAGTGAGATAGAACGAGAAGCTGTGAGTGAGAGAGAGAGAAAGAGAAGCTGTGAGTGAGTGAGAGAGAGAGTGAGAACCTGTGAGTGAGAGAGTGAGAGAAGCTGGGAGTGAGTAAGAGAGAGAGAGGGAAGCTGTGAGTGAGAGAAAGAGAGAAATAGAAGCTGTAAGTGAGAGAGAGAGAAAGAGAAACTGTGAGTGAAAGAGAGAGAGAGAAGCTGTGAGTTAGAGAGAGAGAAAGAAAGAGAAGCTGTGAGTGAGAGAGAGAGAAAGAGAAGCTGTGAATGAGAGAGAGAAAGAGAAGCTGAGCGTGAGAGAGAGAGAGAAAGAGAAGCTGTAAGTGAGAGAGAGAGAGAAGCTGTGTGTGAGAGAGAGAGAGAAAGAGAAGCTGTGAGTGAGAGAGAGAGAGAAAGAGAAGCTGTGAGTGAGAGAGAGAGAGAAAGAGATGCTGTGAGTGAGTGAGTGAGAGAGTGAGAAGCTGTGAGTGAGAGAGAGAGAGGAGCTGGGAGTGAGTAAGAGAGAGAGAAGCTGTGAGTGAGTGAGAGAGAGAGAAGCTGTGAGTGAGGGAGAGAAAGAAAGAGAAGCTGTGAGTGAGAGAGAGAGAAAGAGAAGCTGTGAATGAGAGTGAGAGAAAAAGAAGCTGTGAGGGAGAGAGAGAGAAAGAGAAGCTGTGAGTGAGAGACAGAGAGAAAGAGAAGCTGTGAGTGAGAGAGAGAGAGAAAGAGAAGCTGTGAGAGAGAGAGAGAAAGAAAGAGAAGTTGTGAGTGAGAGAGAGAGAGAAAGAGAAGCTGTGAATGAGAGAGAGAAAGAGAAGCTGTGTGTGTGAGAGAGAAAGAGAAGCTGTGAGTGACAGAGAGAGAGAAAGAGAAGCTGTGAGTGAGAGAAAGAGAAGCTGTGAGTGAGAGAGAGAGAGAAAGAGAAGCTGTGAATGAGAGAGAGAAAGAGAAGCTGTGAGAGAGAGAGAAGCTGTGTGTGAGAGAGTGAGAGAAAGAGAAGCTGAGAGTGAGAGAGAGAGAAAGAGAAGCTGTGAGTGAGAGAGAGAGAGCAAGAGAAGCTGTGAGTGAGAGAGAGAAAGAGAAGCTGTGTGTGTGTGAGAGAGAGAAAGAGAAGCTATGAGTGAGTGAGAGAGAAAGAGAAGCTGTGTGTGTGTGTGGGAGAGAAGCTGAGAGTGAGAGAGAGAGAGAATGAGAAGCTGTGAATGAGAGAGAGAGACAAAGAGAAGCTGTGTGTGAGATAGAGAGAACGAGAAGCTGTGAGTGAGAGAGAGAGAGAAAGAGAAGCTGTGAGTGAGAGAGAGAGAAAGAGAAGCTGTGAGTGAGAGAGAGGGAGAGAAGCTGTGAGTGTGTGAGAGAGAGAAAATCAGGGAGTGAGTAAGAGAGAGAGAGGGAAGCTGTGAGTAAGAGAGAGAGAGGGAAGCTGTGAGTGAGAGAGAGAGAAATAGAAGCTGTAAGTGAGAGAGAGAGAAACAGAAACTGTGAGTGAAAGAGAGAGAGAGAAGCTGTAAGTGAGAGAGAGAGAAGCTGTGTGTGTGTGAGAGAGAAAGAGAAGCTGTGAGTGAGAGAGAGAGAGAAAGAGAAGCTGTAAGTGAGAGAGAGAAAGAGATGCTGTGAGTAAGTGAGAGAGTGAGAAGATGTGAGTGAGTGAGAGAGAGAGAAGCTGGGAGTGAGTAAGAGAGAGAGAGTAGCTGTGAGTGAGAGAGAGAGAAAGAAAGAAAGAGAAGCTGTGAGTGAGAGAGAGTGAGAGAGAGAGAAGCTGTGAGTGAGTGAGAGAGAGAGAAGCTGTGAGTGAGAGAGAGAGAGAAAGAGAAGCTGTGAGTGAGAGAGAGAGAGAACGAGAAGCTGTGAGTGAGAGAGAGAGAAAGAGATGCTGTGAGTGAGTGAGTGAGAGAGTGAGAAGCTGTGAGTGAGAAAGAGAGAGAGGAGCTGGGAGTGAGTAATAGAGAGAGAAGCTGTGAGTGAGAGAGAGAGAGAAGCTGTGAGTGAGGGAGAGAAAGAGAAGCTGTGAGTGACAGAGAGAGAGAGTGAGAAGCTGTGTGTGTGTGTGAGAGAGAAGCTGGGAGTGAGTAAGAGAGAGAGAGAGAAGCTGTGAGAGAGAGAGAAGCTGTGAGTGAGAGGGAGAGAGAGAAGCTGTGAGTGAGAGAGAGTGAGAGAGAGAGAAGATGTGAGTGAGTGAGAGAGAGAAGCTGTGTGTGTGAGAGAAAAAAAGAGAAGCTGTAAGTGAGAGAGAGTGAGAAAGAGAGAAGCTGAGAGTGAGAGAGAGAGAATGAGAAGGTGTGAGTGAGAGAGAGAGAGAAAGAGAAGCTGTGAGTGAGAGAGAGAGAGAAAGAGAAGCTGTGTGTGTGAGAGAGAGAACGAGAAGCTGTGAGTGAGAGAGAGAGAGAAAGAGAAGCTGTGAGTGAGTGAGAGAGAGAGTGAGAACCTGTGAGTGAGAGAGTGAGAGAAGCTGGGAGTGAGTAAGAGAGAGAGAGGGAAGCTGTGAGTGAGAGAAAGAGAGAAATAGAAGCTGTAAGTGAGAGAGAGAGAAAGAGAAACTGTGAGTGAAAGAGAGAGAGAGAAGCTGTGAGTTAGAGAGAGAGAAAGAAAGAGAAGCTGTGAGTGAGAGTGAGAGAGAAAGAGAAGCTGAGAGTGAGAGAGAGAGAAAAAGATAATGTAAAAGAGAGAGAGAGAGAGAGAATCAGGGAGTAAGAGAGAGAAAAGCTGTGAGTGAGAGAGAGAGAGAGAAATGGAAGGTGTAAGTGAGAGAGAGTAAGAGAGGCTGTGAGTGAGAGAGGGAGAGAGAAGCTGTTAGTGAGAGAGAGAGAAGTTGTGAGTGAAAGAGAGAGAGAAAGAGAAGCTGTGTGTGTGATAGAGAGAGAGAAAGAGAAGCTGAGAGTGAGAGAGAGAGAGAAAGAGAAGCTGTAAGTGAGAGAGAGAGAAGCTGTGTGTGAGAGAGAGAAAGAGAAGCTGTGAGTGAGTGAGAGAGAGAGAAAGAGAAGCTGTGAGTGAGAGAGAGAGAAAGAGATGCTGTGAGTGAGAGAGTGAGAGAGTGGGAAGCTGTGAGTGAGTGAGAGAGAGAGAAGCTGTGAGTGAGTAAGAGAGAGAGAGAAGCTGTGAGTGAGTGAGAGAGAGAGTGAGAAGCTGTGAGTGAGAGAGAGAGAAGCTGGGAGTGAGAGAGAGAAGCTGTGAATGAGAGAGAGAGAAAGAGAAGCTGAGAGAGAGAATGTGTGAGAGAGAAGCTGTGAGTGAGTGAGAGAGAAGATGAGAAGCTGTGTGTGAGAGAGAGAAAGAGAAGCTGTGAGTGAGAAAGATAGAAAGAGAAGCTGTGAGTGAGAGAAAGAGAGAGAAGCTGTGTGAGAGAGAGAGAGAGAGAATCAGGGAGTAAGAGAGAGAGAAGCTGTGAGTGAGAGGGAGAGAGAAACAGAAGGTGTAAGTGAGAGATAGAAAGAGAAGCTGTGAGTGAGAGATGGAGAGAAGCTGTTAGTGAGAGAGAGAGAAGCTGTGAGTGACAGAGAAAGAGAAGCTGTGTGTGTGAGAGAGAGAGAAAGAGAAGCTGAGAGTGAGAGAGAGAGAGAGAAGCTGTAAGTGAGAGAGAGAGAAGCTGTGTGTGTGTGAGAGAGAAAGAGAAGCTGTGAGTGAGAGAGAGAGAGAAAGAGAAGCTGTAAGTGAGAGAGAGAGAGAAAGAGATGCTGTGAGTGAGAGAGTGAGAAGATGTGAGTGAGTGAGAGAGAGAGAAGCTGGGAGTGAGTAAGAGAGAGAGAGAAGCTGTGAGTGAGAGAGAAAGAAAGAAAGAGAAGCTGTGAGTGAGAGAGAGTGAGAGAGAGAGAAGCTGTGAGTGAGTGAGAGAGAGAGAGAAGCTGTGAGTGAGAGAGAGAGAGAAAGAGCTGTGAGTTAGAGAGAGAGAGAGAAAGAGAAGGTGTGAGTGAGAGAGAGAGAAAGAGAAGCTGTGAGTGAGAGAGAGAGAGAAAGAAAGAGAAGCTGTGAGTGAGAGAGAGAGAGAGAAGCTGTGTGAGAGAGAGAGAAAGAGAAGCTGTGAGTGAGAGAAAGAGAAGCTGTGAGTGAGAAAGAGTGAGAAAGAGAAGCTGTGAGTGAGAGAGAGAGAGAAAGAGAAGCTGTGAATGAGAGAGAGAGAAAGAGAAGCTGTGACAGAGAGAGTGGCTGTGAGTGAGAGAGAGAGAGAAAGAGACTCTGTGAGTGAGAGTTAGAGAAATAGGTGTAAGTGAGTGAGAGAGAGAAAGAGAAGCTGTCAGTGAGAGAGAGAGAGAAGCTGTTAGTTAGAGAGAGAGAAGCTGTGAGTGACAGAGAGAGAGAAAGAGAAGCTGTGTGTGTGATACAGAGAGAGAAAGAGAAGCTGAGCATGAGAGAGAGAGAAAGAGAAGCTGTAAGTGAGAGAGAGAGAGAGAAGCTGTGTGTGTGAGAGAGAGAAAGAGAAGCTGTGAGTGAGAGAGAGAGAGAGAACGAGAAGCTGTGAGTGAGAGAGAGAGAAAGAGATGCTGTGAGTGAGTGAGTGAGAGAGTGAGAAGCTGTGAGTGAGTGAGAGAGAGAGGAGCTGGGAGTGAGTAAGAGAGAAGCTGTGAGTGAGAGAGAGAGAGAGAAGCTGTGAGTGAGGGAGAGAGAGCAAGAGAAGCTGTGAGTGAGAGAGAGAGAAAGAGAAGCTGTGAATGAGAGAGAGAGAAAAAGAAGCTGTGAGGGAGAGAGAGAGAGAAAGAGCTGTGAGTGAGAGAGAGAGAGAGAAAGAAAGAGAAGCTGTGAGTGAGAGAGAGAGAAAAAGAGAAGCTGTGAATGAGAGAGAGAGAAAGAGAAGCTGTGTGTGTGAGAGAGAGAAAGAGAAGCTGTGAGTGACAGAGAGAGAGAAAGAGAAGCTGTGAGTGAGAGAAAGAGAAGCTGTGAGTGAGAGAGAGAGAGAAAGAGAAGCTGTGAATGAGAGAGAGAGAAAGAGAAGCTGTGTGTGTGAGAGAGAGAGAAGCTGTGAGTGAGAGTGAGAGAAAGAGAAGCTGTGAGTGAGAGAGATATAAAGAGAAGCTGTGAGTGAGAGAGAGAGAGCAAGAGAAACTGTGAGTGAGAGAGAGAGAAAGAGAAGCTGTGTGTGTGAGAGAGAGAGAAAGAGAAGCTGTGAGTGTGTGTGAGAGAGAAAGAGAAGCTGTGAGTGAGTGAGAGAGAAAGAGAAGCTGTGTGTGTGAGAGAGAGAGAAGCTGAGAGTGAGAGAGAGAGAATGAGAAGGTGTGAGTTAGAGAGAGAGACAAAGAGAAGCTGTGTGTGTGAGAGAGAGAACGAGAAGATGTGAGTGAGAGAGAGAAAGAGAAGCTGTGAGTGAGAGAGAGGGAGAGAAGCTGTGAGTGTGTGAGAGAGAGAAAATCAGGGAGTGAGTAAGAGAGAGAGAGGGAAGCTGTGAGTGAGAGAGAGAGAGAAATAGAAGCTGTAAGTGAGAGAGAGAGAAAGAGAAACTGTGAGTGAAAGAGAGAGAGAGAAGCTGTAAGTTAGAGAGAGAGAGAGAGAAGCTATGTGTGTGAGAGAGAGAAAGAGAAGCTGTGAGTGAGAGAGAGAGAGAAAGATAAGCTGTAAGTGAGAGAGAGAAAGAGATGCTGTGAGTAAGTGAGAGAGTGAGAAGATGTGAGTGTGTGTGAGAGAGAGAAGCTGGGAGTGAGTAAGAGAGAGAGAGAAGCTGTGACTGAGAGAGAGAGAAAGAAAGAAAGAGAAGCTGTGAGTGAGAGAGTGAGAGAGAGAAGCTGTGAGTGAGTGAGAGAGAGAGAGAAGCTGTGAGTGAGAGAGAGAGAGAAAGAGCTGTGAGTGAGAGAGAGAGAAAGAGAAGGTGTGAGTGAGAGAGAGATTAAGAGAAGCTGTGAGTGAGAGAGAGAGAGAAAGAAAGAGAAGCTGTGAGTGAGAGAGAGAGAAAGAGAAGCTGTGAATGAGAGAGAGAGAAAGAGAAGCTGAGCGTGAGAGAGAGAGAAAGAGAAGCTGTAAGTGAGAGAGAGAGACAGAAGCTGTGTGTGAGAGAGAGAGAGAAAGAGAAGCTGTGACTGAGAGAGAGAGAGAGAAAGAGAAGCTGTGAGTGAGAGAGAGAGAGAAAGAGATGCTGTGAGTGAGTGAGTGAGAGAGTGAGAAGCTGTGAGTGAGAGAGAGAGAGGAGCTGGGA
The DNA here is from genome assembly GCA_035047305.1 of Bradypodion pumilum. Lineage (NCBI taxonomy): Eukaryota > Metazoa > Chordata > Lepidosauria > Squamata > Chamaeleonidae > Bradypodion > Bradypodion pumilum. The sequence continues at coordinate 225,749,888 of JAWDJD010000002.1, read as the reverse complement.
GTGAGTAAGAGAGAGAGAAGCTGTGAGTGAGAGAGAGAGAGAGAAGCTGTGAGTGAGGGAGAGAGAGAAAGAGAAGCTGTGAGTGAGAGAGAGAGAAAGAGAAGCTGTGAATGAGAGTGAGAGAAAAAGAAGCTGTGAGGGAGAGAGAGAGAGAGAAAGAGAAGCTGTGAGTGAGAGACAGAGAGAAAGAGAAGCTGTGAGTGAGAGAGAGAGAGAAAGAGAAGCTGTGAGTGAGAGAGAGAGAGAAAGAAAGAGAAGCTGTGAGTGAGAGAGAGAGAGAAAGAGAAGCTGTGAATGAGAGAGAGAAAGAGAAGCTGTGTGTGTGAGAGAGAAAGAGAAGCTGTGAGTGACAGAGAGAGAAAGAGAAGCTGTGAGTGAGAGAGAGAGAACGAGAAGCTGTGAGTGAGAGAGAGAGAGAAAGAGAAGCTGTGAGTGAGAGAGAGAGAGAGAGAAGCTGTGAGTGAGAGAGAGGGAGAGAAGCTGTGAGTGTGTGAGAGAGAGAAAATCAGGGAGTGAGTAAGAGAGAGAGAGGGAAGCTGTGAGTGAGAGATAGAGAAATAGAAGCTGTAAGTGAGAGAGAGAGAAGCTGTGTGTGTGAGAGAGAGAAAGAGAAGCTGTGAGTGAGAGAGAGAGAGAAAGAGAAGCTGTAAGTGAGAGAGAGAAAGAGATGCTGTGAGTAAGTGAGAGAGTGAGAAGATGTGAGTGAGTGAGAGAGAGAGAAGCTGGGAGTGAGTAAGAGAGAGAGAGAAGCTGTGAGTGAGAGAGAGAGAAAGAAAGAAAGAGAAGCTGTGAGTGAGAGAGAGGGAGAGAAGCTGTGAGTGTGTGAGAGAGAGAAAATCAGGGAGTGAGTAAGAGAGAGAGAGGGAAGCTGTGAGTGAGAGAGAGAGAAAGAGAAACTGTGAGTGAAAGAGAGAGAGAGAAGCTGTAAGTGAGAGAGAGAGAGAAGCTGTGTGTGTGAGAGAGAGAAAGAGAAGCTGTGAGTGAGAGAGAGAGAAAGAGAAGCTGTAAGTGAGAGAGAGAAAGAGATGCTGTGAGTAAGTGAGAGAGTGAGAAGATGTGAGTGAGTGAGAGAGAGAGAAGCTGGGAGTGAGTAAGAGAGAGAGAGAAGCTGTGAGTGAGAGAGAGAGAAAGAAAGAAAGAGAAGCTGTGAGTGAGAGAGAGTGAGAGAGAGAGAAGCTGTGAGTGAGTGAGAGAGAGAGAAGCTGTGAGTGAGAGAGAGAAAGAGAAGCTGTGAGTGAGAGAGAGAGAGAGAACGAGAAGCTGTGAGTGAGAGAGAGAGAAAGAGATGCTGTGAGTGAGAGAGTGAGAAGATGTGAGTGAGTGAGAGAGAGAGAAGCTGGGAGTGAGTAAGAGAGAGAGAGAAGCTGTGAGTGAGAGAGAAAGAAAGAAAGAGAAGCTGTGAGTGAGAGAGAGTGAGAGAGAGAGAAGCTGTGAGTGAGTGAGAGAGAGAGAGAAGCTGTGAGTGAGAGAGAGAGAAAGAGCTGTGAGTTAGAGAGAGAGAGAGAAAGAGAAGGTGTGAGTGAGAGAGAGAGAAAGAGAAGCTGTGAGTGAGAGAGAGAGAGAAAGAAAGAGAAGCTGTGAGTGAGAGAGAGAGAGAAAGAGAAGCTGTGAATGAGAGAGAGAAGGAGAAGCTGTGTGAGAGAGATAGAGAAAGAGAAGCTGTGAGTGAGAGAAAGAGAAGCTGTGAGTGAGAAAGAGTGAGAAAGAGAAGCTGTGAGTGAGAGAGAGAGAGAAAGAGAAGCTGTGAATGAGAGAGAGAGAAAGAGAAGCTGTGACAGAGAGAGTGGCTGTGAGTGAGAGAGAGAGAGAAAGAGACGCTGTGAGTGAGAGTTAGAGAAATAGGTGTAAGTGAGTGAGAGAGAGAAAGAGAAGCTGTCAGTGAGAGAGAGAGAGAAGCTGTTAGTAAGAGAGAGAGAAGCTGTGAGTGACAGAGAGAGAGAAAGAGAAGCTGTGTGTGTGATAGAGAGAGAGAAAGAGAAGCTGAGCATGAGAGAGAGAGAAAGAGAAGCTGTAAGTGAGAGAGAGAGAGAAGCTGTGTGTGTGTGAGAGAGAGAAAGAGAAGCTGTGAGTGAGAGAGAGAGAGAACGAGAAGCTGTGAGTGAGAGAGAGAGAAAGAGATGCTGTGAGTGAGTGAGTGAGAGAGTGAGAAGCTGTGAGTGAGTGAGAGAGAGAGGAGCTGGGAGTGAGTAAGAGAGAAGCTGTGAGTGAGAGAGAGAGAGAGAAGCTGTGAGTGAGTGAGTGAGAGCAAGAGAAGCTGTGAGTGAGAGAGAGAGAAAGAGAAGCTGTGAATGAGAGAGAGAGAAAAAGAAGCTGTGAGGGAGAGAGAGAGAGAAAGAGAAGCTGTGAGTGAGAGAGAGAGAGAGAAAGAAAGAGAAGCTGTGAGTGAGAGAGAGAGAGAAAGAGAAGCTGTGAATGAGAGAGAGAAAGAGAAGCTGTGTGTGTGTGAGAGAGAAAGAGAAGCTGTGAGTGACAGAGAGAGAGAAAGAGAAGCTGTGAGTGAGAGAAAGAGAAGCTGTGAGTGAGAGAGAGAGAGAAAGAGAAGCTGTGAATGAGAGAGAGAGAAAGAGAAGCTGTGTGTGTGTGAGAGAGAGAAGCTGTGAGTGAGAGTGAGAGAAAGAGAAGCTGTGAGTGAGAGAGATATAAAGAGAAGCTGTGAGTGAGAGAGAGAGAGCAAGAGAAACTGTGAGTGAGAGAGAGAGAAAGAGAAGCTGTGTGTGTGTGTGAGAGAGAAAGAGAAGCTGTGAGTGAGTGAGAGAGAAAGAGAAGCTGTGTGTGTGAGAGAGAGAGAAGCTGAGAGTGAGAGAGAGAGAATGAGAAGGTGTGAGTTAGAGAGAGAGACAAAGAGAAGCTGTGTGTGTGTGAGAGAGAACGAGAAGATGTGAGTGAGAGAGAGAGAAAGAGAAGCTGTGAGTGAGAGAGAGGGAGAGAAGCTGTGAGTGTGTGAGAGAGAGAAAATCAGGGAGTGAGTAAGAGAGAGAGAGGGAAGCTGTGAGTTTGAGAGAGAGAGAAAAAGAAGCTGTAAGTGAGAGAGAGAGAAAGAGAAACTGTGAGTGAAAGAGAGAGAGAGAAGCTGTAAGTGAGAGAGAGAGAGAGAAGCTGTGTGTGTGAGAGAGAAAGAGAAGCTGTGAGTGAGAGAGAGAGAGAAAGATAAGCTGTAAGTGAGAGAGAGAAAGAGATGCTGTGAGTAAGTGAGAGAGTGAGAAGATGTGAGTGTGTGAGAGAGAGAGAAGCTGGGAGTGAGTAAGAGAGAGAGAGAAGCTGTGACTGAGAGAGAGAGAAAGAAAGAAAGAGAAGCTGTGAGTGAGAGAGAGTGAGAGAGAGAAGCTGTGAGTGAGTGAGAGAGAGAGAGAAGCTGTGAGTGAGAGAGAGAGAGAAAGAGCTGTGAGTGAGAGAGAGAGAAAGAGAAGGTGTGAGTGAGAGAGAGATTAAGATAAGCTGTGAGTGAGAGAGAGAGAGAAAGAAAGAGAAGCTGTGTGTGAGAGAGAGAGAAAGAGAAGCTGTGAATGAGAGAGAGAGAAAGAGAAGCTGAGCGTGAGAGAGAGAGAGAAAGAGAAGCTGTAAGTGAGAGAGAGAGAGAGAAGCTGTGTGTGTGTGAGAGAGAGAAAGAGAAGCTGTGAGTGAGAGAGAGAGAGAGAAAGAGAAGCTGTGAGTGAGAGAGAGAGAGAAAGAGATGCTGTGAGTGAGTGAGTGAGAGAGTGAGAAGCTGTGAGTGAGAGAGAGAGAGGAGCTGGGAGTGAGTAAGAGAGAGAGAAGCTGTGAGTGAGAGAGAGAGAGAGAAGCTGTGAGTGAGGGAGAGAGAGAAAGAGAAGCTGTGAGTGAGAGAGAGAGAAAGAGAAGCTGTGAATGAGAGTGAGAGAAAAAGAAGCTGTGAGGGAGAGAGAGAGAGAGAAAGAGAAGCTGTGAGTGAGAGACAGAGAAAGAGAAGCTGTGAGTGAGAGAGAGAGAAAAAGAGAAGCTGTGAGTGAGAGAGAGAGAGAGAAAGAAAGAGAAGCTGTGAGTGAGAGAGAGAGAGAAAGAGAAGCTGTGAATGAGAGAGAGAAAGAGAAGCTGTGTGTGTGAGAGAGAAAGAGAAGCTGTGAGTGACAGAGAGAGAAAGAGAAGCTGTGAGTGAGAGAAAGAGAAGCTGTGAGTGAGAGAGAAAGAGAAGCTGTGTGAGAGAGAGAAGCTGTGTGTGAGAGAGTGAGAGAAAGAGAAGCTGTGAGTGAGAGAGAAAGAAAGAGAAACTGAGTGAGAGAGAGAGAGCAAGAGAAGCTGTGAGTGAGAGAGAGAGAAAGAGAAGCTGTGTGTGTGTGAGAGAGAGAAAGAGAAGCTGTGAGTGAGTGAGAGAGAAAGAGAAGCTGTGTGTGTGTGTGAGAGAGAAGCTGAGAGTGAGAGAGAGAGTGAGAATGAGAAGGTGTGAGTGAGAGAGAGAGACAAAGAGAAGCTGTGTGTGAGAGAGAGAGAACGAGAAGCTGTGAGTGAGAGAGAGAGAGAAAGAGAAGCTGTGAGTGAGAGAGAGAGAGAAAGAGAAGCTGTGAGTGAGAGAGAGGGAGAGAAGCTGTGAGTGTGTGAGAGAGAGAAAATCAGGGAGTGAGTAAGAGAGAGAGAGGGAAGCTGTGAGTGAGAGAGAGAGAAATAGAAGCTGTAAGTGAGAGAGAGAGAAAGAGAAACTGTGAGTGAAAGAGAGAGAGAGAAGCTGTAAGTGAGAGAGAGAGAGAAGCTGTGTGTGTGTGAGAGAGAAAGAGAAGCTGTGAGTGAGAGAGAGAGAGAAAGAGAAGCTGTGAGTGAGAGAGAGAGAGAAAGAGATGCTGTGAGTAAGTGAGAGAGTGAGAAGATGTGAGTGAGTGAGTGAGAGAGAAGCTGGGAGTGAGTAAGAGAGAGAGAGAAGCTGTGAGTGAGAGAGAGAGAAAGAAAGAAAGAGAAGCTTTGAGTGAGAGAGAGAAAGAAAGAAAGAGAAGCTGTGAGTGAGAGAGAGTGAGAGAGAGAGAAGCTGTGAGTGAGAGAGAGAGAAAGAGAAGCTGTGAGTGAGAGAGAGAGAGAGAACGAGAAGCTGTGAGTGAGAGAGAGAGAAAGAGATGCTGTGAGTGAGTGAGTGAGAGAGTGAGAAGCTGTGAGTGAGAGAGAGAGAGAGGAGCTGGGAGTGAGTAAGAGAGAGAAGCTGTGAGTGAGAGAGAGAGAAAGAAAGAAAGAGAAGCTGTGAGTGAGGGAGAGAGAGCAAGAGAAGCTGTGAGTGAGAGAGAGAGAAAGAGAAGCTGTGAATGAGAGAGAGAGAAAAAGAAGCTGTGAGGGAGAGAGAGAGAAAGAGAAGCTGTGAGTGAGAGAGAGAGAGAGAAAGAAAGAGAAGCTGTGAGTGAGAGAGAGAGAGAAAGAGAAGCTGTGAATGAGAGAGAGAGAAAGAGAAGCTGTGTGAGAGAGAGAGAGAAAGAGAAGCTGTGAGTGACAGAGAGAGAGAAAGAGAAGCTGTGAGTGAGAGAAAGGAAAGCTGTGAGTGAGAGAGAGAGAGAAAGAGAAGCTGTGAATGAGAGAGAGAGAAAGAGAAGCTGTGTGTGTGAGAGAGAGAAAGGGAAGCTGTGAGTGAGAGAGAGAGAGAAAGAGAAGCTGTGAGTGAGTGAGAGAGAAAGAGAAGCTGTGTGTGTGTGTGAGAGAGAAGCTGAGAGTGAGAGAGAGAGAATGAGAAGGTGTGAGTTAGAGAGAGAGACAAAGAGAAGCTGTGTGTGTGAGAGAGAGAACGAGAAGCTGTGAGTGAGAGAGAGAGAAAGAGAAGCTGTGAGTGAGAGAGAGGGAGAGAAGCTGTGAGTGTGTGTGAGAGAGAAAATCAGGGAGTGAGTAAGAGAGAGAGAGGGAAGCTGTGAGTGAGAGAGAGAGAGAAATAGAAGCTGTAAGTGAGAGAGAGAGAAAGAGAAACTGTGAGTGAAAGAGAGAGAGAAGGTGTAAGTGAGAGAGAGAGAGAGAGAAGCTGTGTGTGTGAGAGAGAGAAAGAGAAGCTGTGAGTGAGTGAGAGAGAGAAAGATAAGCTGTAAGTGAGAGAGAGAAAGAGATGCTGTGAGTAAGTGAGAGAGTGAGAAGATGTGAGTGAGTGAGAGAGAGAGATGCTGGGAGTGAGTAAGAGAGAGAGAAGCTGTGAGTGAGAGAGAGAGAAAGAAAGAAGGAGAAGCTGCGAGTGAGAGAGAGTGAGAGAGAGAGAAGCTGTGAGTGAGTGAGAGAGAGTTAGAAGCTGTGAGTGAGAGAGAGAGAGAAAGAGCTGTGAGTGAGAGAGAGAGAGAAAGAGAAGGTGTGAGTGAGAGAAAGAGAAAGAGAAGCTGTGAGTGAGAGAGAGAGAGAAAGAAAGAGAAGCTGTGACTGAGAGAGAGAGAAAGAGAAGCTGTGAATGAGAGAGAGAGAAAGAGAAGCTGTGAGAGAGAGAGAGAAGCTGTGAGTGAGAGAGAGAGAGAAAGAGAAGCTGTGAGTGAGAGAGAGAGAGAAGCTGTTAGTGAGAGAGAGAGAAGCTGTGAGTGACAGAGAGAGAGAAAGAGAAGCTGTGTGTGTGATAGAGAGAGAGAACGAGAAGCTGAGCATGAGAGAGAGAGAAAGAGAAGCTGTAAGTGAGAGAGAGAGAAGCTGTGTGTGAGAGAGAGAGAGAAAGAGAAGCTGTGAGTGAGAGAGAGAGAGAAAGAGAAGCTGTGAGTGAGAGAGAGAGAGAAAGAGATGCTGTGAGTGAGTGAGTGAGAGAGTGAGAAGCTGTGAGTGAGAGAGAGAGAGGAGCTGGGAGTGAGTAAGAGAGAGAGAAGCTGTGAGTGAGAGAGAGAGAGAGAAGCTGTGAGTGAGGGAGAGAGAGAAAGAGAAGCTGTGAGTGAGAGAGAGAGAAAGAGAAGCTGTGAATGAGAGAGAGAGAAAAAGAAGCTGTGAGGGAGAGAGAGAGAGAAAAAGAGAAGCTGTGAGTGAGAGACAGAGAGAAAGAGAAGCTGTGAGTGAGAGAGAGAGAGAAAGAGAAGCTGTGAGTGAGAGAGAGAGAGAGAAAGAAAGAGAAGCTGTGAGTGAGAGAGAGAGAAAGAGAAGCTGTGAATGAGCGAGAGAAAGAGAAGCTGTGTGTGTGAGAGAGAAAGAGAAGCTGTGAGTGACAGAGAGAGAGAAAGAGAAGCTGTGAGTGAGAGAAAGAGAAGCTGTGAGTGAGAGAGAGAGAGAAAGAGAAGCTGTGAATGAGAGAGAAAGAGAAGCTGTGTGAGAGAGAGAGAAGCTGTGTGTGAGAGAGTGAGAGAAAGAGAAGCTGTGTGTGAGAGAGAGAGAGAAAGAGAAGCTGTGAGTGAGAGAGAGAGAGCAAGAGAAGCTGTGAGTGAGAGAGAGAGAAAGAGAAGCTGTGTGTGTGAGAGAGAGAGAAAGAGAAGCTGTGAGTGAGTGAGAGAGAAAGAGAAGCTGTGTGTGTGTGTGAGAGAGAGAAGCTGAGAGTGAGAGAGAGAGAGAGAATGAGAAGGTGTGAGTGAGAGAGAGAGACAAAGAGAAGCTGTGTGAGAGAGAGAGAACGACAAGCTGTGAGTGAGAGAGAGAGAGAGAGAAAGAGAAGCTGTGAGTAAGAGAGAGGGAGAGAAGCTGTGAGTGTGTGAGAGAGAGAAAATCAGGGAGTGAGTAAGAGAGAGAGAGGGAAGCTGTGAGTGAGAGAGAGAGAAATAGAAGCTGTAAGTGAGAGAGAGAGAAAGAGAAACTGTGAGTGAAAGAGAGAGAGAGAAGCTGTAAGTGAGAGAGAGAGAGAAGCTGTGTGTGTGTGAGAGAGAAAGAGAAGCTGTGAGTGAGAGAGAGAGAGAAAGAGAAGCTGTAAGTGAGAGAGAGAAAGAGATGCTGTGAGTAAGTGAGAGAGTGAGAAGATGTGAGTGAGTGAGAGAGAGAGAAGCTGGGAGTGAGTAAGAGAGAGAGAGAAGCTGGGAGTGAGAGAGAGAGAAAGAAAGAAAGAGAAGCTGTGAGTGAGAGAGAGTGAGAGAGAGAAGCTGTGAGTGAGTGAGAGAGAGAGAAGCTGTGAGAGAGAGAGAGAAAGAGAAGGTGTGAGTGAGAGAGAGAGAGAAAGAGAAGCTGGTAGTGAGAGAGAGAGAGAGAAAGAAAGAGAAGCTGTGAGTGAGAGAGAGCGAAAGAGAAGCTGCGAAAGAGAGAGAGAGAAAGAGAAGCTGTGTGAGAGAGATAGAGAAAGAGAAGCTGTGAGTGAGAGAAAGAGAAGCTGTGAGTGAGAGAGAGTGAGAAAGAGAAGCTGTGAGTGAGAGAGAGAGAAAGAGAAGCTGTGAATGAGAGAGAGAGAAAGAGAAGCTGTGTGAGAGAGAGAGAAGCTGTGAGTGAGAGACAGAGAGGAAGAGAAGCTGTGAGTGAGAGAGAGAAATAGGTGTAAGTGAGTGAGAGAGAGAAAGAGAAGCTGTCAGTGAGAGAGAGAGAGAGAAGCTGTTAGTGAGAGAGAGAGAAGCTGTGAGTGACAGAGAGAGAGAAAGAGAAGCTGTGTGTGTGATAGAGAGAGAGAAAGAGAAGCTGACCGTGAGAGAGAGAGAGAAAGAGAAGCTGTAAGTGAGAGAGAGAGAGAGAGAAGCTGTGTATGAGAGAGAGAGATAGAGAAGCTGTGAGTGAGAGAGAGATAGAGAAAGAGAAGCTGTGAGTGAGTGAGAGAGAAAGAGATGCTGTGAGTGATTGAGTGAGAGAGTGAGAAGCTGTGAGTGAGAGAGAGAGAGGAGCTGGGAGTGAGTAAGAGAGAAAGAAGCTGTGAGTGAGAGAGAGAGAAAGAAAGAAAGAGAAGCTGTGAGTGAGAGAGAGTGAGAGAGAGAGAAGCTGTGAGTGAGAGAGAGAGAGAGAAAGAGAAGCTGTGAGTGAGAGAGAGAGAGAAAGAGAAGCTGTGAATGAGAGAGAGAGAAAAAGAAGCTGTGAGGGAGAGAGAGAGAAAGAGAAGCTGTGAGTGAGAGACAGAGAGAAAGAGAAGCTGTGAGTGAGAGAGAGAGAGAAAGAAAGAGAAGCTGTGAGTGAGAGAGAGAGAGAAAGAGAAGCTGTGAATGAGAGAGAGAGAAAGAGAAGCTGTGTGTGAGAGAGAGAGAAGCTGTGAGTGACAGAGAGAGAGAGAGAGAGAAGCTGTGAGTGAGAGAAAGAGAAGCGGTGAGTGAGAGAGAGAGAGAAAGAGAAGCTGTGAATGAGAGAGAGAGAAAGAGAAGCTGTGAGAGAGAGAAGCTGTGAGTGAGAGAGTGAGAGAAAGAGAAGCTGTGAGTGAGAGAGAGAGAGAGAGAAGCTGTGAGTGAGAGAGAGAGAGCAAGAGAAGCTGTGAGTGAGAGAGAGAAAGAGGTGTGTGTGTGAGAGAGAGAGAAAGAGAAGCTGTGAGTGAGTGAGAGAGAAAGAGAAGCTGTGTGTGTGTGAGAGAGAAGGAGAAGCTGTGAGTGAGAGAGAGAGAGAAAGAGAAGCTGTGAGTGAGAGAGAGAGAGAGAAAGAGAAGCTGTGAGTGAGAGAGAGGGAGAGAAGCTGTGAGTGAGAGAGAGGGAGAGAAGCTGTGAGTGGGTGAGAGAGAGAAAATCAGGGAGTGAGTAAGAGAGAGAGGGAAGCTGTGAGTGATTGAGAGAGAGAAATATAAGCTGTAAGTGAGAGAGAGAAAGAGAAACTGTGAGTGAAAGAGAGAGAGAAGCTGTGAGTGAGAGAGAGAGAGAAAGAGAAGCTGTGAGTGAGAGTGAGAGAGAAAGAGAAGCTGTGTGAGTGATAGAGAGAGATAAAGAGAAGCTGAGAGTGAGTGAGAGAGAGAAAGAGATGCTGTAAGGGAGAGAGAGAGAAGCTGTGTGTGTGTGAGAGAGAAAGAAAAGCTGTGAGTGAGAGAGAGAGAGAGAAAGAGAAGCTGTGAGTGTGTGTGAGAGAGAGTGAGAAGCTGTGTGTGTGTGAGAGAGAAGCTGGGAGTGAGTAAGAGAGAGAGAGAAGCTGTGTGAGAGAGAGAGAAGCTGTGAGTGTGAGAGAGAGAGAAAGAGAAGCTGTGAGTGAGAGAGAGTGAGAGAGAGAGAAGCTGTGAGTGAGTGAAAGAGAGAAGCTGTGTGTGTGAGAGAGAGAAAGAGAAGTTGTAAGTGAGAGAGAGTGAGAAAGAGAGAAGCTGTGAGTGAGAGAGTGAGAGAAATAGAAGCTGTGAGTGAGAGAGAGAGGGAAAGAGAAGCTGTGAGTGAGTGAGAGAGAAAGAGAAGCTGTGTGTGTGTGTGAGAGAGAGAAGCTGAGAGTGAGAGAGAGAGATAATGAGAAGCTGTGAGTGAGAGATAGAGACAAAGAGAAGCTGTGTGTGTGAGAGAGAGAGAACGAGAAGCTGTGAGTGAGAGAGAGAGAGAAATAGGTGTAAGTGAGTGAGAGAGAGAGAAGCTGTCAGTGAGAGAGAGAGAGAAGCTGTTAGTGAGAGAGAGAGAAGCTGTGAGTGACAGAGAGAGAGAAAGAGAAGCTGTGTGTGTGATAGAGAGAGAGAAAGAGAAGCTGAGCGTGAGAGAGAGAGAGAAAGAGAAGCTGTAAGTGAGAGAGAGAGAGAGAAGCTGTGTGTGTGTGAGAGAGAGAAAGAGAAGCTGTGAGTGATAGAGAGAGAGAAAGAGAAGCTGTGAGTGAGAGAGAGAGAGAAAGAGATGCTGTGAGTGAGTGAGTGAGAGAGTGAGAAGCTGTGAGTGAGAGAGAGAGGAACTGGGAGTGAGTAAGAGAGAGAGAAGCTGTGAGTGAGAGAGAGAGAGAGAGAAGCTGTGAGTGAGGGAGAGAGAGAAAGAGAAGCTGTGAGTGAGAGAGAGAGAAAGAGAAGCTGTGAATGAGAGAGAGAGAAAAAGAAGCTGTGAGGGAGAGAGAGAGAGAGAAAGAGAAGCTGTGAGTGAGAGACAGAGAGAAAGAGAAGCTGTGAGTGAGAGAGAGAGAGAAAGAGAAGCTGTGAGTGAGAGAGAGAGAAAGAAAGAGAAGCTGTGAGTGAGAGAGAGAGAGAAAGAGAAGCTGTGAATGAGAGAGAGAAAGAGAAGCTGTGTGTGAGAGAGAGAAAGAGAAGCTGTGAGTGACAGAGAGAGAGAAAGAGAAGCTGTGAGTGAGAGAAAGAGAAGCTGTGAGTGAGAGAGAGAGAAAGAGAAGCTGTGAATGAGAGAGAGAGAAAGAGAAGCTGTGTGTGAGAGAGAGAAGCTGTGAGTGAGAGAGTGAGAGAAAGAGAAGCTGTGAGTGAGAGAGAGAGAAAGAGAAGCTGTGAGTGAGAGAGAGAGAGCAAAAGAAGCTGTGAGTGAGAGAGAGAGAAAGAGAAGCTGTGTGTGTGTGAGAGAGAGAAAGAGAAGCTGTGAGTGAGTGAGAGAGAAAGAGAAGCTGTGTGTGTGTGAGAGAGAAGCTGAGAGTGAGAGAGAGAGAGAATGAGAAGGTGTGAGTGAGAGAGAGAGACAAAGAGAAGCTCTGTGTGTGTGAGAGAGAACGAGAAGCTGTGAGTGAGAGAGAGAGAGAAAGAGAAGCTGTGAGTGAGAGAGAGAGAGAAAGAGAAGCTGTGAGTGAGAGAGAGGGAGCGAAGCTGTGAGTGTGTGAGAGAGAGAAAATCAGGTTGTGAGAGAGAGAGAAAGAGAAACTGTGAGTGAAAGAGAGAGAGAAGCTGTAAGTGAGAGAGAGAGAGAAGCTGTGTGTGTGAGAGAGAGAAAGAGAAGCTGTGAGTGAGAGAGAGAGAGAAAGAGAAGCTGTAAGTGAGAGAGAGAAAGAGATGCTGTGAGTAAGTGAGAGAGTGAGAAGATGTGAGTGAGTGAGTGAGTGAGAGAGAAGCTGGGAGTGAGTAAGAGAGAGAGAGAAGCTGTGAGTGAGAGAGAGAGAAAGAAAGAAAGAGAAGCTGTGAGTGAGAGAGAGAGAAGCTGTGAGTGAGTGAGAGAGAGAGAGAAGCTGTGAGTGAGAGAGAGAGAGAAAGAGCTGTGAGTGAGAGAGAGAGAAAGAGAAGGTGTGAGAGAGAGAGCGAAAGAGAAGCTGTGAGTGAGAGAGAGAGAGAAAGAAAGAGAAGCCGTGAGTGAGAGAGAGAGAGAAAGAGAAGCTGTGAATGAGAGAGAGAAAGAGAAGCTGTGTGAGAGAGATAGAGAAAGAGAAGCTGTGAGTGAGAGAAAGAGAAGCTGTGAGTGAGAGAGAGTGAGAAAGAGAAGCTGTGAGTGAGAGAGAGAGAGATAGAGAAGCTGTGAATGAGAGAGAGAAAAAGAGAAGCTGTGAGAGAGAGAGAGAAGCTGTGAGTGAGAGAGAGAGAGAAAGAGAAGCTGTGAGTGAGAGAGAGAAATAGGTGTAAGTGAGTGAGAGAGAGAAAGAGAAGCTGTCAGTGAGAGAGAGAGAGAGAAGCTGTTAGTGAGAGAGAGAGAAGCTGTGAGTGACAGAGAGAGAGAAAGAGAAGCTGTGTGTGTGATAGAGAGAGAGAAAGAGAAGCTGAGCGTGAGAGAGAGAGAGAAAGAGAAGCTGTAAGTGAGAGAGAGAGAGAGAAGCTGTGTGTGTGAGAGAAAGAGAAGCTGTGAGTGAGAGAGAGATAGAGAAAGAGAAGCTGTGAGTGAGTGAGAGAGAAAGAGATGCTGTGAGTGATTGAGTGAGAGAGTGAGAAGCTGTGAGTGAGAGAGAGAGAGAGGAGCTGGGAGTGAGTAAGAGAGAGAGAAGCTGTGAGTGAGAGAGAGAGAGAGAAAGAAAGAAAGAGAAGCTGTGAGTGAGAGAGAGTGAGAGAGAGAGAAGCTGTGAGTGAGAGAGAGAGAGAAAGAGAAGCTGTGAGTGAGAGAGAGAGAGAAAGAGAAGCTGTGAATGAGAGAGAGAGAAAAAGAAGCTGTGAGGGAGAGAGAGAGAAAGAGAAGCTGTAAGTGAGAGACAGAGAGAAAGAGAAGCTGTGAGTGAGAGAGAGAGAGAAAGAGAAGCTGTGAGTGAGAGAGAGAGAGAGAAAGAAAGAGAAGATGTGAGTGAGAGAGAGAGAGAAAGAGAAGCTGTGAATGAGAGAGAGAGAAAGAGAAGCTGTGTGTGTAAGAGAGAGAAGCTGTGAGTGACAGATAGAGAGAGAAAGAGAAGCTGTGAGTGAGAGAAAGAGAAGCTGTGAGTGAGAGAGAGAGAGAAAGAGAAGCTGTGAATGAGAGAGAGAGAAAGAGAAGCTGTGAGAGAGAGAGAAGCTGTGAGTGAGAGTGAGAGAAAGAGAAGCTGTGAGTGAGAGAGAGATAGAGAGAAGCTGTTGGTGAGAGAGAGAGAGCAAGAGAAGCTGTGAGTGAGAGAGAGAAAGAGAAGGTGTGTGTGTGAGAGAGAGAGAAAGAGAAGCTGTGAGTGAGTGAGAGAGAAAGAGAAGCTGTGTGTGTGTGTGAGAGAGAGAAGCTGAGAGTGAGAGAGAGAGAATGAGAAGGTGTGAGTGAGAGAGAGACAAAGAGAAGCTGTGTGTGTGAGAGAGAGAAGGAGAAGCTGTGAGTGAGAGAGAGAGAGAAAGAGAAGCTGTGAGTGAGAGAGAGAGAAAGAGAAGCTGTGAGTGAGAGAGAGGGAGAGAAGCTGTGAGTGTGTGAGAGAGAGAAAATCAGGGAGTGAGTAAGAGAGAGAGGGAAGCTGTGAGTGATTGAGAGAGAGAAATAGAAGCTGTAAGTGAGGGAGAGAAAGAGAAACTGTGAGTGAAAGAGAGAGAAGCTGTGAGTGAGAGAGAGAGAGAAAGAGAAGCTGTGAGTGAGAGTGAGAGAGAAAGAGAAGCTGTGTGAGTGATAGAGAGAGATAAAGAGAAGCTGAGAGTGAGTGAGAGAGAGAAAGAGATGCTGTAAGGGAGAGAGAGAGAAGCTGTGTGTGTGTGAGAGAGAAAGAAAAGCTGTGAGTGAGAGAGAGAGAAAGAGAAGCTGTGAGTGTGTGTGAGAGAGAGTGAGAAGCTGTGTGTGTGAGAGAGAGAAGCTGGGAGTGAGTAAGAGAGAGAGAGAAGCTGTGAGAGAGAGAGAGAAGCTGTGAGTGTGTGAGAGAGAGAAAGAGAAGCTGTGAGTGAGAGAGAGTGAGAGTGAGAGAAGCTGTGAGTGAGTGAGAGAGAGAATCTGTGTGTGTGAGAGAGAGAAAGAGAAGCTGGGAGTGAGAGAGAGAGAGAAAGAGAAGCTGGGAGTGAGAGGGAGGGAGAGAAGCTGTGAGTGTGTGAGAGACAGAAAATCAGGGAGTGAGTAAGAGAGAGAGAGGGAAGCTGTGAGTGAGAGAGAGAGAGAAATAGAAGCTGTAAGTGAGAGAGAGAGAAAGAGAAACTGTGAGTGAAAGAGAGAGAGAGAAGCTGTGAGTGAGAGAGAGAGAGAAAGAAAGAGAAGCTGTGAGTGAGAGCGAGAGAGAAAGAGAAGCTGTGTGAGTGATAGAGAGAGAGAAAGAGAAGCTGAGAGTGAGAGAGAGAGAGAAAGAGATGCTGTAAGTGAGAGAGAGAGAAGCTGTTTGTGAGAGAGAGAGAAAGAGAAGCTGTGAGTGAGAGAGAGAGAGAGAGAAAGAGAAGCTGTGAGTGAGAGAGAGAGAGCGTGAGAAGCTGTGTGTTTGAGAGAGAGAGAAGCTGGGAGTGAGTAAGAGAGAGAGAGAGAAGCTGTGAGAGAGAGAAGCTGTGAGTGAGAGAGAGAGAAAGAGAAGCTGTGAGTGAGAGAGAGTGAGAGAGAAAGAGAAGCTGTGAGTGAGAGAGAGAAAGAGAGAGAGAGAAGCTGTGAGTGAGAGAGAGAGAGAGAAAGAGAGGCTGTGTGTGTGAGAGAGAAAGAGAAGCTGTGAGTGAGAGAGAGAGAGAGAGAAGCTGTGAGTGAGAGAGAGAGAAGCTGTGAGTGAGTGAGAGAGAGAGAATTAGGGAGTGAGTAAGAGAGAGAGAGAGAAGCTGTGAGTGAGAGAGAGAGAAATAGAAGCTGTAAGTGAGAGAGAGAAGCTGTGTGTGTGTGAGAGAGAGAAGCTGTGAGAGAGAGAGAGAAAGAGAAGCTGTGAGTGAGAGAGAGAGAGAAAGAAGCTGTGTGTGTGAGAGAGAGAAAGAGAAGCTGAGTGACAGAGAGAGAGAGAAGCTGTGAGTGAGAGAGAGAGAAAAAGAAGCTGTGTGTGTGAGAGAGAAAGAGAATCTGTGAGTGAGAGAGAGAGAAAGAGAAGCTGTGAGTAACAGAGAGAGAGAAAGAGAAGCTATGAGTGAGTGAGTGAGAGAGAGAGAAGCTGTGAGTGAGTGAGTGAGAGAGAGAGAAGCTGTGAGTGAGAGAGAGAGAAAGAAGCTGTAGGTGAGAGGGAGAAAAAGAAGTTGTGAGTGAGAGAGAGAGAGAAGCTGTGAGTGAGAGAGAGAAGAAGCTGTGAGTGAGAGAGAGAGAGAAGCTGTGAGTGAGAGAGAGAAAGAGAAGCTGTGTGTGTGAGAGAGAGAAAGAGAAGCTGTGAGTGAGTAAGAGAGAAAGAGAAGCTGTGTCTGAGAGAGAGAGAAAGAGAAGCTGAGAGTGAGAGAGAGAGAATGAGAAGCTGTGAGTGAGTGAGAGAGTGAGAAGCTGTGAGTGAGAGAGAGAGAGAAGCTGGGAGTGAGTAAGAGAGAGAGAAGCTGTGAATGAGAGAGAGAGAGAGAAACAGAAGCTGAGAGTGAGAGAGAGAGAGAAAGAGAAGCTGTAAGTGAGAGACAGAGAGAGAAGCTGTGTGTGAGAGAGAGAGAAAGAGAAGCTGTGAGTGAGAGAGAGAGAGAAAGAGAAGCTGTGAGTGAGAGAGAGAAAGAGATGCTGTGAGTGAGTGAGTGAGAGAGTGAGAAGCTGTGAGTGAGAGAGAGAGAGGAGCTGGGAGTGAGTAAGAGAGAGAGAAGCTGTGAGTAAGAGAGAGAGAAAGAAAGAAAGAAAGAGATGCTGTGAGTGAGAGAGAGTGAGAGAGAGAGAAGCTGTGAGTGAGTGAGAGAGAGAGAGAGAAGCTTTGAGTGAGTGAGAGATAGAGAGAAGCTGTGAGTGAGGGAGAGAGAGAAAGAGAAGCTGTGAGTGAGAGAGAGAGAGAAAGAGAAGCTGTGAATGAGAGAGAAAAAGAAGCTGTGAGTGAGTGAGAGAGAGAAAGAGAAGCTGAGAGTGAGAGAGAGAGAGAAAGAAAGAGAAGCTGTGAGTGAGAGAGAGAGAGAAAGAGAAGCTGTGAATGAGAGAGAGAGAAAGAGAAACTGTGTGTGTGAGAGAGAAAGAGAAGCTGTGAGTGACAGAGAGTGAGAGAAAGAGAAGCTGTGAGTGAGAGAAAGAGAAGCTGTGAGTGAGAGAGAGAAAGAGAAGCTGTGAATGAGAGAGAGAGAAAGAGAAGCTGTGTGAGAGAGAGCTGTGAGTGAGAGAGTGAGAGAAAGAGAAGCTGTGTGTGTGTGAGAGAGAAAGAGAAGCTGTGAGTGAGAGAGAGAGAGAGCAAGAGAAGCTGTGAGTGAGAAAGAGAGAAAGAGAAGCTGTGTGTGTGTGAGAGAGAGAAAGAGAAGCTGTGAGTGAGTGAGAGAGAAAGAGAAGCTGTGTGTGTGTGAGAGAGAAGCTGAGAGTAAGAGAGAGAGTGAAAATGAGAAGGTGTGAGTGAGAGAGAGAGAGACAAAGAGAAGCTGTGTGTGTGAGAGAGAGAACGAGAAGCTGTGAGTGAGAGAGAGAGAAAGAGAAGCTGTGAGTGAGAGAGAGAGAGAAAGAGAAGCTGTGAGTGAGAGAGAGGGAGAGAAGGTGTGAGTGTGTGAGAGAGAGAAAATCAGGGAGTGAGTAAGAGAGAGAGAGGGAAGCTGTGAGTGAGAGAGAGAGAGAAATAGAAGCTATAAGTGAGAGAGAGAGAAAGAGAAACTGTGAGTGAAAGAGAGAGAGAGAAGCTGTGAGTGAGAGAGAGAGAGAAAGAGAAGCTGAGAGTGAGTGACTGAGAGAAAGAGATGCTGTAAGGGAGAGAGAGAGAAGCTGTGTGTGTGTGAGAGAGAGAGAAAGAAAAGCTGTGAGTGAGAGATAGAGAAAGAGAAGCTGTGAGTGTGAGAGAGAGAGAGTGAGAAGCTGTGTGTGTCTGAGAGAGAGAAGCTGTGAGTGAGAGAGAGAGAAAGAGAACCTGTGAGTGAGAGAGAGAGAAAGACATGCTGTGAGTGAGTGAGTGAGAGAGTGGGAAGCTGTGGGTGAGTGAGAGAGAGAGAAGCTGTGAGTGAGTAAGAGAGAGAGAGAGAGAAGCTGTGAGTGAGTGAGAGAGAGAGTGAGAAGCTGTGAGTGAGTGAGAGAGAGAAGCTGGGAGTGAGTAAGAGAGAGAGAGAAGCTGTGAATGAGAGAGAGAGAGAAAGAAAGAGAAGCTGTGAGTGAGAGAGAGATGCTGTGAGTGAGGGAGAGAGAGAAAGAGAAGCTGTGAGTGAGAGAGAGAGAGAAAGAGAAGCTGTGAATGAGAGAGAGAGAAAGAGAAGCTGTGAGTGAGAGAGAGAGAGAAAGCGAAGCTGTGAGTGATAGACAGAGAGAAAGAGAAGCTGTGAGTGAGAGAGAGAGAGAAAGAGAAGCTGTGAGTGAGAGAGAGAGAAAGAGAACCTGTGAATGAGAGAGAGAGAAAGAGAAGCTGTGTGAGAGAGAGAGAGAAAGAGAAGCTGTGAGTGACAGAGAGAGAGAGAAAGAGAAGCTGTGAGTGAGAGAGAGAGAGAAAGAGAAGCTGTGAGTGAGAGAGAGGGAGAGAAGGTGTGAGTGTGTGAGAGAGAGAAAATCAGGCAGTGAGTAAGAGAGAGAGAGGGAAGCTGTGAGTGAGAGAGAGAGAGAAATAGAAGCTATAAGTGAGAGAGAGAGAAAGAGAAACTGTGAGTGAAAGAGAGAGAGAAGCTGTGAGTGAGAGAGAGAGAGAAAGAGAAGCTGAGAGTGAGTGACTGAGAGAAAGAGATGCTGTAAGGGAGAGAGAGAGAAGCTGTGTGTGTGTGAGAGAGAGAGAAAGAAAAGCTGTGAGTGAGAGATAGAGAAAGAGAAGCTGTGAGTGTGAGAGAGAGAGAGTGAGAAGCTGTGTGTGTCTGAGAGAGAGAAGCTGTGAGTGAGAGAGAGAGAAAGAGAACCTGTGAGTGAGAGAGAGAGAAAGAGATGCTGTGAGTGAGTGAGTGAGAGAGTGGGAAGCTGTGAGTGAGTGAGAGAGAGAGAAGCTGTGAGTGAGTAAGAGAGAGAGAGAGAAGCTGTGAGTGAGTGAGAGAGAGAGTGAGAAGCTGTGAGTGAGTGAGAGAGAGAAGCTGGGAGTGAGTAAGAGAGAGAGAAGCTGTGAATGAGAGAGAGAGAGAAAGAAAGAGAAGCTGTGAGTGAGAGAGAGAGATGCTGTGAGTGAGGGAGAGAGAGAAAGAGAAGCTGTGAGTGAGAGAGAGAGAGAAAGAGAAGCTGTGAATGAGAGAGAGAGAAAGAGAAGCTGTGAGTGAGAGAGAGAGAAAGCGAAGCTGTGAGTGAGAGACAGAGAGAAAGAGAAGCTGTGAGTGAGAGAGAGAGAGAAAGAGAAGCTGTGAGTGAGAGAGAGAGAAAGAGAACCTGTGAATGAGAGAGAGAGAAAGAGAAGCTGTGTGAGAGAGAGAGAGAAAGAGAAGCTGTGAGTGACAGAGAGAGAGAGAAATAGGAGCTGTGAGTGAGAGAAAGAGAAGCTGTGAGTGAGAGAGAGAGACAGAGAAGCTGTGAATGAGAGAGAGAAAGAGAACCTGTGAGAGAGAGAGAGAAGATGTGAGTGAGAGAGTGAGAGAAAGAGAAGCTGTGAGTGAGAGAGAGAGAAAGAGAAGCTGTTGAGAGAGAGAGAGCAAGAGAAGCTGTGAGTGAGAGAGAGAGAGAAAGAGAAGCTGTGTGTGTGAGAGAGAGAAAGAGAAGCTGTGTGTGAGTGAGAGAGAAAGAGAAGCTGTGTGTGTGAGAGAGAGAGAAGCTGAGAGTGAGAGAGAGAGAGAATGAGAAGGTGTGAGTGAGAGAGAGAGACAAAGAGAAGCTGTGTGTGTGTGAGAGAGAGTGAGAAGTTGTGACTGAGAGAGAGAGAGAAAGAGAAGCTGTGAGTTAGAGAGAGAAGAGAGAAAGAGAAGCTGTGAGTGAGAGAGAGGGAGAGAAGCTGTGAGTGTGTGTGAGAGAGAAAATCAGGGAGTGAGTAAGAGAGAGAGAGGGAAGCTGTGAGTGAGAGAGAGAGAGAAATAGAAGCTGTAAGTGTGTGAGAGAGAAAGAGAAACTGTGAGTGTAAGAGAGAGAGAGAAGCTGTGAGTGAGAGAGAGAGAGAAAGAGAAGCTGTGAGTGAGAGCGAGAGAGAAAGAGAAGCTGTGTGAGTGAGAGAGAGAGAGAAAGAGAAACTGAGAGTGAGAGAGATAGAGAAAGAGATGCTGTAAGGGAGAGAGAGAGAAGCTGTGTGTGTGATAGAGATAAAGAGAAGCTGTGAGTGAGAGAGAGAGAGAAAGAGAAGCTGTAAGTGTGTGAGAGAGAAAGAGAAACTGTGAGTGTAAGAGAGAGAGAGAAACTGTGAGTGAGAGAGAGAGAGAAAGAGAAGCTGTGAGTGAGAGCGAGAGAGAAAGAGAAGCTGTGTGAGTGAGAGAGAGAGAGAAAGAGAAGCTGAGAGTGAGAGAGATAGAGAAAGAGATGCTGTAAGGGAGAGAGAGAGAAGCTGTGTGTGTGATAGAGATAAAGAGAAGCTGTGAGTGAGAGAGAGAGAGAAAGAGAAGCTGTGAGTGACAGAGAGAGAGAGTGAGAAGCTGTGTGTGTGTGAGAGAGAGAAGCTGGGAGTGAGTAAGAGAGAGAGAGAGAAGCTGTGAGAGAGAGAGAAGCTGTGAGTGAGAGGGAGAGAGAGAAGCTGTGAGTGAGAGAGAGTGAGAGAGAAGATGTGAGTGAGTGAGAGAGAGAAGCTGTGTGTGTGAGAGAGAGAAAGAGAAGCTGTAAGTGAGAGAGAGTGAGAAAGAGAGAAGATGTGAGTGAGAGAGAGAGAAAGAGAAGCTGTGAGTGAGTGAGAGAGAGAGAAGCTGAGAGTGAGAGAGAGAGAATGAGAAGGTGTGAGTGAGAGAGAGAGAGAGAAAGAGAAGCTGTGAGTGAGAGAGAGAGAGAAAGAGAAGCTGTGTGTGTGAGAGAGAGAACGAGAAGCTGTGAGTGAGAGAGAGAGAGAAAGAGAAGCTGTGAGTGAGTGAGAGAGAGAGTGAGAACCTGTGAGTGAGAGAGTGAGAGAAGCTGGGAGTGAGTAAGAGAGAGAGAGGGAAGCTGTGAGTGAGAGAAAGAGAGAAATAGAAGCTGTAAGTGAGAGAGAGAGAAAGAGAAACTGTGAGTGAAAGAGAGAGAGAGAAGCTGTGAGTTAGATAGAGAGAGAAAGAAAGAGAAGCTGTGAGTGAGAGTGAGAGAGAAAGAGAAGCTGAGAGTGAGAGAGAGAGAAAGAGATGCTGTAAAAGAGAGAGAGAGAGAGAATCAGGGAGTAAGAGAGAGAAAAGCTGTGAGTGTGAGAGAGAGAGAAATGGAAGGTGTAAGTGAGAGAGAGTAAGAGAGGCTGTGAGTGAGAGAGGGAGAGAGAAGTTGTTAGTGAGAGAGAGAGAAGTTGTGAGTGAAAGAGAGAGAGAAAGAGAAGCTGTGAGTGAGAGAGAGAAAGAAAGAAAGAGAAGCTGTGAGTGAGAGAGAGGGAGAGAAGCTGTGAGTGTGTGAGAGAGAGAAAATCAGGGAGTGAGTAAGAGAGAGAGGGAAGCTGTGAGTGATTGAGAGAGAGAAATAGAAGCTGTAAGTGAGAGAGAGAAAGAGAAACTGTGAGTGAAAGAGAGAGAAGCTGTGAGTGAGAGAGAGAGAGAAAGAGAAGCTGTGAGTGAGAGTGAGAGAGAAAGAGAAGCTGTGTGAGTGATAGAGAGAGATAAAGAGAAGCTGAGATTTAGTGAGAGAGAGAGAAAGAGAAGCTGTGAGTGTGTGTGAGAGAGAGTGAGAAGCTGTGTGTGTGAGAGAGAAGCTGGGAGTGAGTAAGAGAGAGAGAAGCTGTGTGAGAGAGAGAGAAGCTGTGAGTGTGAGAGAGAGAGAAAGAGAAGCTGTGAGTGAGAGAGAGTGAGAGTGAGAGAAGCTGTGAGTGAGTGAGAGAGAGAAGCTGTGTGTGTGAGAGAGAGAAAGAGAAGCTGTAAGTGAGAGAGAGTGAGAAAGAGAGAAGCTGTGAGTGAGAGAGTGAGAGAAATAGAAGCTGTGAGTGAGAGAGAGAGGGAAAGAGAAGCTGTGAGTGAGTGAGAGAGAAAGAGAAGCTGTGTGTGTGTGAGAGAGAGAGAAGCTGAGAGTGAGAGAGAGAAATAATGAGAAGCTGTGAGTGAGAGTTGGGACAAAGAGAAGCTGTGTGTGAGAGAGAGAGAACGAGAAGCTGTGAGTGAGAGAGAGAGAGAAAGAGAAGCTGTGAGTGAGTGAGAGAGAGAGTGAGAACCTGTGAGTGAGAGAGTGAGAGAAGCTGGGAGTGAGTAAGAGAGAGAGAGGGAAGCTGTGAGTGAGAGAAAGAGAGAAATAGAAGCTGTAAGTGAGAGAGAGAGAAAGAGAAACTGTGAGTGAAAGAGAGAGAGAGAAGCTGTGAGTTAGATAGAGAGAGAAAGAAAGAGAAGCTGTGAGTGAGAGTGAGAGAGAAAGAGAAGCTGAGAGTGAGAGAGAGAGAAAGAGATGCTGTAAAAGAGAGAGAGAGAGAGAATCAGGGAGTAAGAGAGAGAAAAGCTGTGAGTGTGAGAGAGAGAGAAATGGAAGGTGTAAGTGAGAGAGAGTAAGAGAGGCTGTGAGTGAGAGAGGGAGAGAGAAGTTGTTAGTGAGAGAGAGAGAAGTTGTGAGTGAAAGAGAGAGAGAAAGAGAAGCTGTGAGTGAGAGAGAGAAAGAAAGAAAGAAAGAGAAGCTGTGAGTGAGAGAGAGGGAGAGAAGCTGTGAGTGTGTGAGAGAGAGAAAATCAGGGAGTGAGTAAGAGAGAGAGGGAAGCTGTGAGTGATTGAGAGAGAGAAATAGAAGCTGTAAGTGAGAGAGAGAAAGAGAAACTGTGAGTGAAAGAGAGAGAAGCTGTGAGTGAGAGAGAGAGAGAAAGAGAAGCTGTGAGTGAGAGTGAGAGAGAAAGAGAAGCTGTGTGAGTGATAGAGAGAGATAAAGAGAAGCTGAGATTTAGTGAGAGAGAGAGAAAGAGAAGCTGTGAGTGTGTGTGAGAGAGAGTGAGAAGCTGTGTGTGTGAGAGAGAAGCTGGGAGTGAGTAAGAGAGAGAGAAGCTGTGTGAGAGAGAGAGAAGCTGTGAGTGTGAGAGAGAGAGAAAGAGAAGCTGTGAGTGAGAGAGAGTGAGAGTGAGAGAAGCTGTGAGTGAGTGAGAGAGAGAAGCTGTGTGTGTGAGAGAGAGAAAGAGAAGCTGTAAGTGAGAGAGAGTGAGAAAGAGAGAAGCTGTGAGTGAGAGAGTGAGAGAAATAGAAGCTGTGAGTGAGAGAGAGAGGGAAAGAGAAGCTGTGAGTGAGTGAGAGAGAAAGAGAAGCTGTGTGTGTGTGAGAGAGAGAGAAGCTGAGAGTGAGAGAGAGAAATAATGAGAAGCTGTGAGTGAGAGTTGGGACAAAGAGAAGCTGTGTGTGAGAGAGAGAGAACGAGAAGCTGTGAGTGAGAGAGAGAGAGAAAGAGAAGCTGTGAGTGAGAGAGAGAGAGAGAAAGAGAAGCTGTGAGTGAGAGGGAGGGAGAGAAGCTGTGAGTGTGTGAGAGACAGAAAATCAGGGAGTGAGTAAGAGAGAGAGAGGGAAGCTGTGAGTGAGAGAGAGAGAGAAATAGAAGCTGTAAGTGAGAGAGAGAGAAAGAGAAACTGTGAGTGAAAGAGAGAGAGAGAAGCTGTGAGTGAGAGAGAGAGAGAAAGAAAGAGAAGCTGTGAGTGAGAGCGAGAGAGAAAGAGAAGCTGTGTGAGTGATAGAGAGAGAGAAAGAGAAGCTGAGAGTGAGAGAGAGAGAGAAAGAGATGCTGTAAGTGAGAGAGAGAGAAGCTGTTTGTGAGAGAGAGAAAGAGAAGCTGTGAGTGAGAGAGGGAGAAAGAGAAAGAGAAGCTGTGAGTGAGAGAGAGAGAGAGTGAGAAGCTGTGTGTTTGAGAGAGAGAGAAGCTGGGAGTGAGTAAGAGAGAGAGAGAGAAGGTGTGAGAGAGAGAAGCTGTGAGTGAGAGAGAGAGAAAGAGAAGCTGTGAGTGAGAGAGAGTGAGAGAGAAAGAGAAGCTGTGAGTGAGAGAGAGAAAGAGAGAGAGAGAAGCTGTGAGTGAGAGAGAGAGAGAAAGAGAGGCTGTGTGTGAGAGAGAGAAAGAGAAGCTGTGAGTGAGAGAGAGAGAGAGAGAGAAGCTGTTAGTGAGAGAGAGAGAAGCTGTGAGTGAGTGAGAGAGAGAGAATTAGGGAGTGAGTAAGAGAGAGAGAGAGAAGCTGTGAGTGAGAGAGAGAGAGAAATAGAAGCTGTAAGTGAGAGAGAGAAGCTGTGTGTGTGAGAGAGAGAGAAGCTGTGAGAGAGAGAGAGAGAAAGAGAAGCTGTGAGTGAGAGAGAGAGAGAAAGAAGCTGTGTGTGTGTGAGAGAGAGAAAGAGAAGTTGAGTGACAGAGAGAGACAGAGAAGCTGTGAGTGAGAGAGAGAGAGAAAAAGAAGCTGTGTGTGTGTGAGAGAGAAAGAGAATCTGTGAGTGAGAGAGAGAGAAAGAGAAGCTGTGAGTAACAGAGAGAGAGAAAGAGAAGCTATGAGTGACTGAGTGAGAGAGAGAAGCTTTGAGTGAGTGAGTGAGAGAGAGAGAAGCTGTGAGTGAGAGAGAGAGAAAGAAGCTGTAGGTGAGAGAGAGAAAAAGAAGTTGTGAGTGAGTGAGAGAGAGAGAGAAGCTGTGTGTGAGAGAGAGAAGAAGCTGTGAGTGAGAGAGAGAAGCTGTGAGTGAGAGAGAGAAAGAGAAGCTGTGTGTGTGTGAGAGAGAGAAAGAGAAGCTGTGAGTGAGTAAGAGAGAAAGAAAAGCTGTGTCTGAGAGAGAGAGAAAGAGAAGCTGAGAGTGAGAGAGAGAGAGAGAATGAGAAGCTGTGAGTGAGTGAGAGAGTAAGAAGCTGTGAGTGAGTGAGACAGAGAAGCTGGGAGTGAGTAAGAGAGAGAGAAGCTGTGAATGAGAGAGAGAGAGAGAAACAGAAGCTGAGAGTGAGAGAGAGAGAGAAAGAGAAGCTGTAAGTGAGAGACAGAGAGAGAAGCTGTGTGTGAGAGAGAGAGAAAGAGAAGCTGTGAGTGAGAGAGAGAGAGAGAAAGAGAAGCTGTGAGTGAGAGAGAGAGAAAGAGATGCTGTGAGTGAGTGAGTGAGAGAGTGAGAAGCTGTGAGTGAGAGAGAGAGAGGAGCTGGGAGTGAGTAAGAGAGAGAGAAGCTGTGAGTAAGAGAGAGAGAAAGAAAGAAAGAAAGAGATGCTGTGAGTGAGAGAGAGTGAGAGAGAGAGAAGCTGTGAGTGAGTGAGAGAGAGAGAAGCTGTGAGTGAGTGAGAGATAGAGAGAAGCTGTGAGTGAGGGAGAGAGAGAAAGAGAAGCTGTGAGTGAGAGAGAGAGAGAAAGAGAAGCTGTGAATGAGAGAGAAAAAGAAGCTGTGAGTGAGTGATAGAGAGAAAGAGAAGCTGAGAGTGAGAGAGAGAGAGAAAGAAAGAGAAGCTGTGAGTGAGAGAGAGAGAGAAAGAGAAGCTGTGAATGAGAGAGAGAGAAAGAGAAACTGTGTGTGTGAGAGAGAAAGAGAAGCTGTGAGTGACAGAGAGTGAGAGAAAGAGAACCTGTGAGTGAGAGAAAGAGAAGCTGTGAGTGAGAGAGAGAAAAAGAAGCTGTGAATGAGAGAGAGAGAAAGAGAAGCTGTGTGAGAGAGAGAAGCTGTGAGTGAGAGAGTGAGAGAAAGAGAAGCTGTGTGTGTGAGAGAGAGAAAGAGAAGCTGTGAGTGAGAGAGAGAGAGAGCAAGAGAAGCTGTGAGTGAGAGAGAGAGAGAGAAAGAGAAGCTGTGTGTGTGTGAGAGAGAGAAAGAGAAGCTGTGAGTGAGTGAGAGAGAAAGAGAAGCTGTGTGTGTGTGAGAGAGAGAAGCTGAGAGTAAGAGAGAGAGTGAAAATGAGAAGGTGTGAGTGAGAGAGAGAGAGACAAAGAGAAGCTGTGTGTGTGAGAGAGAGAACGAGAAGCTGTGAGTGAGAGAGAGAGAAAGAGAAGCTGTGAGTGAGAGAGAGAGAGAGAAAGAGAAGCTGTGAGTGAGAGAGAGGGAGAGAGAAGGTGTGAGTGTGTGAGAGAGAGAAAATCAGGGAGTGAGTAAGAGAGAGAGAGGGAAGCTGTGAGTGAGAGAGAGAGAGAAATAGAAGCTGTAAGTGAGAGAGAGAGAAAGAGAAACTGTGAGTGAAAGAGAGAGAGAGAAGCTGTGAGTGAGAGAGAGAGAGAAAGAGAAGCTGAGAGTGAGTGACTGAGAGAAAGAGATGCTGTAAGGGAGAGAGAGAGAAGCTGTGTGTGTGAGAGAGAGAAAGAAAAGCTGTGAGTGAGAGATAGAGAAAGAGAAGCTGTGAGTGTGTGTGAGAGAGAGTGAGAAGCTGTGTGTGTCTGAGAGATAGAAGCTGTGAGTGAGAGAGAGAGAAAGAGAACCTGTGAGTGAGAGAGAGAGAAAGAGATGCTGTGAGTGAGTGAGTGAGAGAGTGGGAAGCTGTGAGTGAGTGAGAGACAGAGAAGCTGTGAGTGAGTAAGAGAGAGAGAGAGAAGCTGTGAGTGAGTGAGAGAGAGAGTGAGAAGCTGTGAGTGAGTGAGAGAGAGAAGCTGGGAGTGAGTAAGAGAGAGAGAAGCTGTGAATGAGAGAGAGAGAAAGAAAGAGAAGCTGTGAGTGAGAGAGAGAGAGATGCTGTGAGTGAGGGAGAGAGAGAAAGAGAAGCTGTGAGTGAGAGAGAGAGAGAAAGAGAAGCTGTGAATGAGAGAGAGAGAAAGAGAAGCTGTGAGTGAGAGAGAGAGAGAAAGCGAAGCTGTGAGTGAGAGACAGAGAGAAAGAGAAGCTGTGAGTGAGAGAGAGAGAGAAAGAGAAGCTGTGAGTGAGAGAGAGAGAAAGAGAACCTGTGAATGAGAGAGAGAGAAAGAGAAGCTGTGTGAGAGAGAGAGAGAAAGAGAAGCTGTGAGTGACAGAGAGAGAGAGAAATAGGAGCTGTGAGTGAGAGAAAGAGAAGCTGTGAGTGAGAGAGAGAGACAGAGAAGCTGTGAATGAGAGAGAGAAAGAGAACCTGTGAGAGAGAGAGAGAAGATGTGAGTGAGAGAGTGAGAGAAAGAGAAGCTGTGAGTGAGAGAGAGAGAGAGAAAGAGAAGCTGTGTGAGAGAGAGAGAGCAAGAAAAGCTGTGAGTGAGAGAGAGAGAGAAAGAGAAGCTGTGTTTGTGTGTGAGAGAGAAAGAGAAGCTGTGAGTGAGTGAGAGAGAAAGAGAAGCTGTGTGGGTGTGAGAGAGAAGCTGAGAGTGAGAGAGAGAGAGAATGAGAAGGAGTGAGTGAGCGAGAGAGACAAAGAGAAGCTATGTGTGTGTGAGAGAGAGTGAGAAGTTGTGACTGAGAGAGAGAGAGAAAGAGAAGCTGTGAGTTAGAGAGAGAGAGAGAAAGAGAAGCTGTGAGTGAGAGAGAGGGAGAGAAGCTGTGAGTGTGTGAGAGAGAGAAAATCAGGGAGTGAGTAAGAGAGAGAGAGGGAAGCTGTGAGTGAGAGAGAGAGAGAAATAGAAGCTGTAAGTGTGAGAGAGAGAAAGAGAAACTGTGAGTGTAAGAGAGAGAGAGAAGCTGTGAGTGAGAGAGAGAAAGAAAGAAAAGCTGTGAGTGAGAGCGAGAGAGAAAGAGAAGCTGTGTGCGTGAGAGAGAGAGAGAAAGAGAAACTGAGAGTGAGAGAGATAGAGAAAGAGATGCTGTAAGGGAGAGAGAGAGAAGCTGTGTGTGTGATAGAGATAAAAAGAAGCTGTGAGTGAGAGAGAGAGAGAAAGAGAAGCTGTGAATGAGAGAGAGAGAAAGAGAAGCTGTGAGTGAGAGAGAGAGAGAAAGCGAAGCTGTGAGTGAGAGACAGAGAGAAAGAGAAGCTGTGAGTGAGAGAGAGAGAGAAAGAGAAGCTGTGAGTGAGAGAGAGAGAAAGAGAACCTGTGAATGAGAGAGAGAGAAAGAGAAGCTGTGTGAGAGAGAGAGAGAAAGAGAAGCTGTGAGTGACAGAGAGAGAGAGAAATAGGAGCTGTGAGTGAGAGAAAGAGAAGCTGTGAGTGAGAGAGAGAGACAGAGAAGCTGTGAATGAGAGAGAGAAAGAGAACCTGTGAGAGAGAGAGAGAAGATGTGAGTGAGAGAGTGAGAGAAAGAGAAGCTGTGAGTGAGAGAGAGAGAGAGAAAGAGAAGCTGTGTGAGAGAGAGAGAGCAAGAAAAGCTGTGAGTGAGAGAGAGAGAGAAAGAGAAGCTGTGTTTGTGTGTGAGAGAGAAAGAGAAGCTGTGAGTGAGTGAGAGAGAAAGAGAAGCTGTGTGGGTGTGAGAGAGAAGCTGAGAGTGAGAGAGAGAGAGAATGAGAAGGAGTGAGTGAGCGAGAGAGACAAAGAGAAGCTATGTGTGTGTGTGAGAGAGTGAGAAGTTGTGACTGAGAGAGAGAGAGAAAGAGAAGCTGTGAGTTAGAGAGAGAGAGAGAAAGAGAAGCTGTGAGTGAGAGAGAGGGAGAGAAGCTGTGAGTGTGTGAGAGAGAGAAAATCAGGGAGTGAGTAAGAGAGAGAGAGGGAAGCTGTGAGTGAGAGAGAGAGAGAAATAGAAGCTGTAAGTGTGAGAGAGAGAAAGAGAAACTGTGAGTGTAAGAGAGAGAGAGAAGCTGTGAGTGAGAGAGAGAAAGAAAGAAAAGCTGTGAGTGAGAGCGAGAGAGAAAGAGAAGCTGTGTGCGTGAGAGAGAGAGAGAGAAAGAGAAACTGAGAGTGAGAGAGATAGAGAAAGAGATGCTGTAAGGGAGAGAGAGAGAAGCTGTGTGTGTGATAGAGATAAAAAGAAGCTGTGAGTCAGAGAGAGAGAGAAAGAGAAGCTGTAAGTGTGAGAGAGAGAAAGAGAAACTGTGAGTGTAAGAGAGAGAGAGAAGCTGTGAGTGAGAGAGAGAGAGAAAGAGAAGCTGTGAGTGAGAGCGAGAGAGAAAGAGAAGCTGTGTGAGTGAGAGAGAGAGAGAAAGAGAAGCTGAGAGTGAGAGAGATAGAGAAAGAGATGCTGTAAGGGAGAGAGAGAGAAGCTGTGTGTGTGATAGAGATAAAGAGAAGCTGTGAGTGAGAGAGAGAGAGAGAAAGAGAAGCTGTGAGTGACAGAGAGAGAGAGAGAAAAGCTGTGTGTGTGAGAGAGAGAGAAGCTGGGAGTGAGTAAGAGAGAGAGAGAGAAGCTGTGAGTGAGAGAGAGAGAGAAAGAGAAGCTGTGTGTGAGAGAGAGAGAGAACGAGAAGCTGTGAGTGAGAGAGAGAGAGAAAGAGAAGCTGTGTGAGTGAGAGAGAGAGTGAGAACCTGTGAGTGAGAGAGTGAGAGAAGCTGGGAGTGAGTAAGAGAGAGAGAGGGAAGCTGTGAGTGAGAGAAAGAGAGAAATAGAAGCTGTAAGTGAGAGAGAGAGAAAGAAAGAGAAGCTGTGAGTGAGAGTGAGAGAGAAAGAGAAGCTGAGAGTGAGAGAGAGAGAGAAATCAGGGAGTAAGAGAGAGAAAAGCTGTGAGTGTGAGAGAGAGAGAAATGGAAGGTGTAAGTGAGAGAGAGTAAGAGAGGCTGTGAGTGAGAGAGGGAGAGAGAAGCTGTTAGTGAGAGAGAGAGAAGTTGTGAGTGAAAGAGAGAGAGAAGCTGTGTGTGTGATAGAGAGAGAGAAAGAGAAGCTGAGAGTGAGAGAGAGAGAGAGAAAGAGAAGCTGTAAGTGAGAGAGAGAGAAGCTGTGTGTGTGAGAGAGAAAGAGAAGCTGTGAGTGAGTGAGAGAGAGAGAAAGAGAAGCTGTGAGTGAGTGAGAGAGAAAGAGATGCTGTGAGTGAGTGAGTGAGAGAGTGGGAAGCTGTGAGTGAGTGAGAGAGAGAGAAGCTGTGAGTGAGTAAGAGAGAGAGAGAAGCTGTGAGTGAGTGAGAGAGAAAGAGATGCTGTGAGTGAGAGAGAGTGAGAGAGAAAGAGAAGCTGTGAGTGAGAGAGAGAAAGAGAGAGAGAGAAGCTGTGAGTGAGAGAGAGAGAGAGAAAGAGAGGCTGTGTGTGTGAGAGAGAAAGAGAAGCTGTGAGTGAGAGAGAGAGAGAGAAGCTGTGAGTGAGAGAGAGAGAAGCTGTGAGTGAGAGAGAGAGAAGCTGTGAGTGAGTGAGAGAGAGAGAATTAGGGAGTGAGTAAGAGAGAGAGAGAAGCTGTGAGTGAGAGAGAGAGAAATAGAAGCTGTAAGTGAGAGAGAGAAGCTGTGTGTGTGTGAGAGAGAGAAGCTGTGAGAGAGAGAGAGAGAAAGGGAAGCTGTGAGTGAGAGAGAGAGAGAAAGAAGCTGTGTGTGTGAGAGAGAGAAAGAGAAGCTGAGTGACAGAGAGAGACAGAGAAGCTGTGAGTGAGAGAGAGAGAGAAAAAGAAGCTGTGTGTGTGTGAGAGAGAAAGAGAATCTGTGAGTGAGAGAGAGAGAAAGAGAAGCTGTGAGTAACAGAGAGAGAGAAAGAGAAGCTATGAGTGAGTGAGTGAGAGAGAGAGAAGCTGTGAGTGAGTGAGTGAGAGAGAGAGAAGCTGTGAGTGAGAGAGAGAGAAAGAAGCTGTAGGTGAGAGAGAGAAAAAGAAGTTGTGAGTGAGAGAGAGAGAGAGAGAAGCTGTGAGTGAGAGAGAGAAGAAGCTGTGAGTGAGAGAGAGAAGCTGTGAGTGAGAGAGAGAAAGAGAAGCTGTGTGTGTGTGAGAGAGAGAAAGAGAAGCTGTGAGTGAGTAAGAGAGAAAGAGAAGCTGTGTCTGAGAGAGAGAGAAAGAGAAGCTGAGAGTGAGAGAGAGAGAATGAGAAGCTGTGAGTGAGTGAGAGAGTGAGAAGCTGTGAGTGAGAGAGAGAGAGAGAAGCTGGGAGTGAGTAAGAGAGAGAGAAGCTGTGAATGAGAGAGAGAGAGAAACAGAAGCTGAGAGTGAGAGAGAGAGAGAAAGAGAAGCTGTAAGTGAGAGACAGAGAGAGAAGCTGTGTGTGAGAGAGAGAGAAAGAGAAGCTGTGAGTGAGAGAGAGAGAGAGAAAGAGAAGCTGTGAGTGAGAGAGAGAGAAAGAGATGCTGTGAGTGAGTGAGTGAGAGAGTGAGAAGCTGTGAGTGAGAGAGAGAGAGGAGCTGGGAGTGAGTAAGAGAGAGAGAAGCTGTGAGTAAGAGAGAGAGAAAGAAAGAAAGAAAGAGATGCTGTGAGTGAGAGAGAGTGAGAGAGAGAGAAGCTGTGAGTGAGTGAGAGAGAGAGTGAGAAGCTGTGAGTGAGTGAGAGATAGAGAGAAGCTGTGAGTGAGGGAGAGAGAGAAAGAGAAGCTGTGAGTGAGAGAGAGAGAGAAAGAGAAGCTGTGAATGAGAGAGAAAAAGAAGCTGTGAGTGAGTGAGAGAGAGAAAGAGAAGCTGAGAGTGAGAGAGAGAGAAAGAGAAACTGTGTGTGTGAGAGAGAAAGAGAAGCTGTGAGTGACAGAGAGTGAGAGAAAGAGAAGCTGTGAGTGAGAGAAAGAGAAGCTGTGAGTGAGACAGAGAAAGAGAAGCTGTGAATGAGAGAGAGAGAAAGAGAAGCTGTGTGAGAGAGAGAAGCTGTGAGTGAGAGAGTGAGAGAAAGAGAAGCTGTGTGTGTGTGAGAGAGAAAGAGAAGCTGTGAGTGAGAGAGAGAGAGAGCAAGAGAAGCTGTGAGTGAGAGAGAGAGAAAGAGAAGCTGTGTGTGTGTGTGAGAGAGAAAGAGAAGCTGTGAGTGAGTGAGAGAGAAAGAGAAGCTGTGTGTGTGTGAGAGAGAAGCTGAGAGTAAGAGAGAGAGTGAAAATGAGAAGGTGTGAGTGATTGAGAGAGAGACAAAGAGAAGCTGTGTGTGTGAGAGAGAGAACGAGAAGCTGTGAGTGAGAGAGAGAGAAAGAGAAGCTGTGAGTGAGAGAGAGAGAGAAAGAGAAGCTGTGAGTGAGAGAGAGGGAGAGAAGGTGTGAGTGTGTGAGAGAGAGAAAATCAGGGAGTGAGTAAGAGAGAGAGAGGGAAGCTGTGAGTGAGAGAGAGAGAGAAATAGAAGGTGTAAGTGAGAGAGAGAGAGAGAGAAACTGTGAGTGAAAGAGAGAGAGAGAAGCTGTGAGTGAGAGAGAGAGAGAAAGAGAAGCTGAGAATGAGTGACTGAGAGAAAGAGATGCTGTAAGGGAGAGAGAGAGAAGCTGTGTGTGTGTGAGAGAGAAAGAAAAGCTGTGAGTGAGAGATAGAGAAAGAGAAGCTGTGAGTGAGAGAGAGAGAGAGTGAGAAGCTGTGTGTGTCTGAGAGAGAGAAGCTGTGAGTGAGAGAGAGAGAAATAGAACCTGTGAGTGAGAGAGAGAGAAAGAGATGCTGTGAGTGAGTGAGTGAGAGAGTGGGAAGCTGTGAGTGAGTGAGAGAGAGAGAAGCTGTGAGTGAGTAAGAGAGAGAGAGAGAAGCTGTGAGTGAGTGAGAGAGAGAGTGAGAAGCTGTGAGTGAGTGAGAGAGAGAAGCTGGGAGTGAGTAAGAGAGAGAGAAGCTGTGAATGAGAGAGAGAGAGAAAGAAAGAGAAGCTGTGAGTGAGAGAGAGAGATGCTGTGAGTGAGGGAGAGAGAGAAAGAGAAGCTGTGAGTGAGAGAGAGAGAGAAAGAGAAGCTGTGAATGAGAGAGAGAGAAAGAGAAGCTGTGAGTGAGAGAGAGAGAGAAAGCGAAGCTGTGAGTGAGAGACAGAGAGAAAGAGAAGCTGTGAGTGAGAGAGAGAAAGAGAAGCTGTGAGTGAGAGAGAGAGAAAGAGAACCTGTGAATGAGAGAGAGAGAAAGAGAAGCTGTGTGAGAGAGAGAGAGAGAAAGAGAAGCTGTGAGTGACAGAGAGAGAGAGAAATAGAAGGTGTGAGTGAGAGAAAGAGAAGCTGTGAGTGAGAGAGAGAGACAGAGAAGCTGTGAATGAGAGAGAGAAAGAGAACCTGTGAGAGAGAGAGAGAAGATGTGAGTGAGAGAGTGAGAGAAAGAGCTGTGAGTGAGAGAGAGAGAAAGAGAAGCTGTGTGAGAGAGAGAGAGCAAGAGAAGCTGTGAGTGAGAGAGAGAGAAAGAGAAGCTGTGTGTGTGTGTGAGAGAGAAAGAGAAGCTGTGAGTGAGTGAGAGAGAAAGAGAAGCTGTGTGTGTGTGAGAGAGAGAAGCTGAGAGTGAGAGAGAGAGAGAATGAGAAGGTGTGAGTGAGAGAGAGAGACAAAGAGAAGCTGTGTGTGTGTGAGAGAGAGTGAGAAGTTGTGACTGAGAGAGAGAGAGAGAAAGAGAAGCTGTGAGTTAGAGAGAGAGAGAGAGAAAGAGAAGCTGTGAGTGAGAGAGAGGGAGAGAAGCTGTGAGTGTGTGAGAGAGAGAAAATCAGGGAGTGAGTAAGAGAGAGAGAGGGAAGCTGTGAGTGAGAGAGAGAGAGAAATAGAAGCTGTAAGTGTGTGAGAGAGAAAGAGAAACTGTGAGTGTAAGAGAGAGAGAGAAGCTGTGAGTGAGAGAGAGAGAGAAAGAGAAGCTGTGAGTGAGAGCGAGAGAGAAAGAGAAGCTGTGTGAGTGAGAGAGAGAGAGAAAGAGAAACTGAGAGTGAGAGAGATAGAGAAAGAGATGCTGTAAGGGAGAGAGAGAGAAGCTGTGTGTGTGATAGAGATAAAGAGAAGCTGTGAGTGAGAGAGAGAGAGAAAGAGAAGCTGTAAGTGTGAGAGAGAGAAAGAGAAACTGTGAGTGTAAGAGAGAGAGAGAAGCTGTGAGTGAGAGAGAGAGAGAAAGAGAAGCTGTGAGTGAGAGCGAGAGAGAAAGAGAAGCTGTGTGAGTGAGAGAGAGAGAGAAAGAGAAGCTGAGAGTGAGAGAGATAGAGAAAGAGATGCTGTAAGGGAGAGAGAGAGAAGCTGTGTATGTGATAGAGATAAAGAGAAGCTGTGAGTGAGAGAGAGAGAGAAAGAGAAGCTGTGAGTGACAGAGAGAGAGAGTGAGAAGCTGTGTGTGTGTGAGAGAGAGAAGCTGGGAATGAGTAAGAGAGAGAGAGAGAAGCTGTGAGAGAGAGAGAAGCTGTGAGTGAGAGGGAGAGAGAGAAGCTGTGAGTGAGAGTGAGTGAGAGAGAGAGAAGATGTGAGTGAGTGAGAGAGAGAAGCTGTGTGTGTGAGAGAGAGAAAGAGAAGCTGTAAGTGAGAGAGAGAGAGAAAGAGAAGCTGTGAATGAGAGAGAGAGAAAGAGAAGCTGTGAATGAGAGAGAGAGAAAGAGAAGCTGTGAGTGAGAGAGAGAGAAAGCGAAGCTGTGAGTGAGAGACAGAGAGAAAGAGAAGCTGTGAGTGAGAGAGAGAAAGAGAAGCTGTGAGTGAGAGAGAGAGAAAGAGAACCTGTGAATGAGAGAGAGAGAAAGAGAAGCTGTGAGAGAGAGAGAGAGAAAGAGAAAATGTGAGTGACAGAGAGAGAGAGAAATAGAAGCTGTGAGTGAGAGAAAGAGAAGCTGTGAGTGAGAGAGAGAGACAGAGAAGCTGTGAATGAGAGAGAGAAAGAGAACCTGTGAGAGAGAGAGAGAGAAGATGTGAGTGAGAGAGAGAGAAAGAGAAGCTGTGTGTGAGAGAGAGAGCAAGAGAAGCTGTGAGTGAGAGAGAGAGAAAGAGAAGCTGTGTGTGTGTGTGAGAGAAAGAGAAGCTGTGAGTGAGTGAGAGAGAAAGAGAAGCTGTGTGTGTGAGAGAGAGAAGCTGAGAGTGAGAGAGAGAGAGAATGAGAAGGTGTGAGTGAGAGAGAGAGACAAAGAGAAGCTGTGTGTGTGTGAGAGAGAGTGAGTTGTGACTGAGAGAGAGAGAGAAAGAGAAGCTGTGAGTTAGAGAGAGAGAGAGAAAGATTAGCTGTGAGTGAGAGAGAGGGAGAGAAGCTGTGAGTGTGTGAGAGAGAGAAAATCAGGGAGTGAGTAAGAGATAGAGAGGGAAGCTGTGAGTGAGAGAGAGAGAGAAATAGAAGCTGTAAGTGTGTGAGAGAGAAAGAGAAACTGTGAGTGTAAGAGAGAGAGAGAAGCTATGAGTGAGAGAGAGAGAGAAAGAGAAGCTGTGAGTGAGAGAGATAGAGAAAGAGATGCCGTAAGGGAGAGAGAGAGAAGCTGTGTGTGTGATAGAGATAAAGAGAAGCTGTGAGTGAGAGAGAGAGTGAAAGAGAAGTTGTAAGTGTGTGAGAGAGAAAGAGAAACTGTGAGTGTAAGAGAGAGAGAGAAGCTGTGAGTGAGAGAGAGAGAGAAAGAGAAGCTGTGAGTGAGAGCGAGAGAGAAAGAGAAGCTGTGTGAGTGAGAGAGAGAGAGAAAGAGAAGCTGTGAGTGAGAGAGATAGAGAAAGAGATGCTGTAAGGGAGAGAGAGAGAAGCTGTGTGTGTGATAGAGATAAAGAGAAGCTGTGAGTGAGAGAGAGAGAGAAAGAGAAGCTGTGAGTGACAGAGAGAGAGAGTGAGAAGCTGTGTGTGTGTGAGAGAGAGAAGCTGGGAGTGAGTAAGAGAGAGAGAGAGAAGCTGTGAGAGAGAGAGAAGCTGTGAGTGAGAGGGAGAGAGAGAAGCTGTGAGTGAGAGAGAGTGAGAGAGAGAGAAGATGTGAGTGAGTGAGAGAGAGAAGCTGTGTGTGTGAGAGAGAGAAAGAGAAGCTGTAAGTGAGAGAGAGTGAGAAAGAGAGAAGCTGTGAGTGAGAGAGAGAGAGAAAGAGAAGCTGTGAGTGAGTGAGAGAGAGAGAAGCTGAGAGTGAGAGAGAGAGAATGAGAAGGTGTGAGTGAGAGAGAGAGAGAAAGAGAAGCTGTGAGTGAGAGAGAGAGAGAAAGAGAAGCTGTGTGTGTGAGAGAGAGAACGAGAAGCTGTGAGTGAGAGAGAGAGAGAAAGAGAAGCTGTGAGTGAGAGAGAGAGAGAGTGAGAACCTGTGAGTGAGAGAGTGAGAGAAGCTGGGAGTGAGTAAGAGAGAGAGAGGGAAGCTGTGAGTGAGAGAAAGAGAGAAATAGAAGCTGTAAGTGAGAGAGAGAGAAAGAGAAACTGTGAGTGAAAGAGAGAGAGAGAAGCTGTGAGTTAGAGAGAGAGAGAAAGAAAGAGAAGCTGTGAGTGAGAGTGAGAGAGAAAGAGAAGCTGAGAGTGAGAGAGAGAGAAAGAGATGCTGTAAAAGAGAGAGAGAGAGAGAATCAGGGAGTAAGAGAGAGAAAAGCTGTGAGTGTGAGAGAGAGAGAAATGGAAGGTGTAAGTGAGAGAGAGTAAGAGAGGCTGTGAGTGAGAGAGGGAGAGAAGCTGTTAGTGAGAGAGAGAGAAGTTGTGAGTGAAAGAGAGAGAGAAAGAGAAGCTGTGTGTGTGATAGAGAGAGAGAAAGAGAAGCTGAGAGTGAGAGAGAGAGAAAGAAAGAGAAGCTGTAAGTGAGAGAGAGAGAAGCTGTGTGTGTGAGAGAGAAAGTGAAGCTGTGAGTGAGTGAGAGAGAGAGAAAGAGAAGCTGTGAGTGAGAGAGAGAGAAAGAGATGCTGTGAGTGAGTGAGTGAGAGAGTGGGAAGCTGTGAGTGAGTGAGAGAGAGAGAAGCTGTGAGTGAGTAAGAGAGAGAGAGAAGCTGTGAGTGAGTGAGAGAGAGAGTGAGAAGCTGTGAGTGAGAGAGAGAGAAGCTGGGAGTGAGAGAGAGAAGCTGTGAATGAGAGAGAGAGAAAGAGAAGCTGAGAGAGAGAGTGTGTGAGAGAGAAGCTGTGAGTGAGTGAGAGAGAAGATGAGAAGCTGTGTGTGAGAGAGAGAAAGAGAAGCTGTGAGAGAGAAAGATAGAAAGAGAAGCTGTGAGTGAGAGAAAGAGAGAGAAGCTGTGAGTGAGAGAGAGAGAGAATCAGGGAGTAAGAGAGAGAGAAGCTGTGAGTGAGAGGGAGAGAGAAATAGAAGGTGTAAGTGAGAGATAGAACGAGAAGCTGTGAGTGAGAGATGGAGAGAAGCTGTTAGTGAGAGAGAGAGAAGCTGTGAGTGACAGAGAAAGAGAAGTTGTTTGTGTGTGAGAGAGAGAAAGAGAAGCTGAGAGTGAGAGAGAGAGAGAGAAGCTGTAAGTGAGTGAGAGAGAGAGAAGCTGTGTGTGTGTGAGAGAGAGAGAAAGAGAAGCTGAGAGTGAGAGAGAGAGAGAGAAGCTGTAAGTGAGAGAGAGAGAGAAGCTGTGTGTGTGTGAGAGAGAAAGAGAAGCTGTGAGTGTGAGAGAGAGAGAAAGAGAAGCTGTAAGTGAGAGAGAGAGAAAGAGATGCTGTGAGTGAGAGAGTGAGAAGATGTGAGTGAGTGAGAGAGAGAGAAGCTTGGAGTGAGTAAGAGAGAGAGAGAAGCTGTGAGTGAGAGAGAGAGAAAGAAAGAAAGAGAAGCTGTGAGTGAGAGAGAGTGAGAGAGAGAGAAGCTGTGAGTGAGTGAGAGAGAGAGAGAAGCTGTGAGTGAGAGAGAGAGAGAAAGAGCTGTGAGTTAGAGAGAGAGAGAAAGAGAAGGTGTGAGTGAGAGAGAGAGAAAGAGAAGCTGTGTGTGAGAGAGAGAGAGAAAGAAAGAGAAGCTGTGAGTGAGAGAGAGAGAGAAAGAGAAGCTGTGAATGAGAGAGAGAAAGAGAAGCTGTGTGAGAGAGATAGAGAAAGAGAAGCTGTGAGTGAGAGAAAGAGAAGCTGTGAGTGAGAAAGAGTGAGAAAGAGAAGCTGTGAGTGAGAGAGAGAGAGAAAGAGAAGCTGTGAATGAGAGAGAGAGAAAGAGAAGCTGTGACAGAGAGAGTGGCTGTGAGTGAGAGAGAGAGAGAAAGAGACGGTGTGAGTGAGAGTTAGAGAAATAGGTGTAAGTGAGTGAGAGAGAGAAAGAGAAGCTGTCAGTGAGAGAGAGAGAGAGAGAAGCTGTTAGTAAGAGAGAGAAGCTGTGAGTGAGTGAGAGAGAGAGAAGCTGTGAGTGAGGGAGAGAGAGCAAGAGAAGCTGTGAGTGAGAGAGAGAGAAAGAGAAGCTGTGAATGAGAGAGAGAGAAAAAGAAGCTGTGAGGGAGAGAGAGAGAGAAAGAGAATCTGTGAGTGAGAGAGAGAGAGAGAAAGAAAGAGAAGCTGTGAGTGAGAAAGAGAGAGAAAGAGAAGCTGTGAATGAGAGAGAGAGAAAGAGAAGCTGTGTGTGAGAGAGAGAGAATGAGAAGCTGTGAGTGACAGAGAGAGAGAAAGAGAAGCTGTGAGTGAGAGAAAGAGAAGCTGTGAGTGAGAGAGAGAGAAAGAGAAGCTGTGAATGAGAGAGAGAGAAAAAGAAGCTGTGAGGGAGAGAGAGAGAGAAAGAGAATCTGTGAGTGAGAGAGAGAGAGAGAAAGAAAGAGAAGCTGTGAGTGAGAAAGAGAGAGAAAGAGAAGCTGTGAATGAGAGAGAGAGAAAGAGAAGCTGTGTGTGAGAGAGAGAGAATGAGAAGCTGTGAGTGACAGAGAGAGAGAAAGAGAAGCTGTGAGTGAGAGAAAGAGAAGCTGTGAGTGAGAGAGAGAGAGAAAGAGAAGCTGTGAATGAGAGAGAGAGAGAAAGAGAAGCTGTGTGTGTGTGAGAGAGAGAAGCTGTGAGTGAGAGAGTGAGAGAAAGAGAAGCTGTGAGTGAGAGAGAGAGAAAGAGAAGCTGTGAGTGAGAGAGAGAGCAAGAGAAACTGTGAGTGAGAGAGAGAGAAAGAGAAGCTGTGTGTGTGTGAGAGAGAGAAAGAGAAGCTGTGAGTGAGTGAGAGAGAAAGAGAAGCTGTGTGTGTGAGAGAGAGAGAAGCTGAGAGTGAGAGAGAGAGAATGAGAAGGTGTGAGTTAGAGAGAGAGACAAAGAGAAGCTGTGTGTGAGAGAGAGAACGAGAAGCTGTGAGTGAGAGAGAGAAGAAAGAGAAGCTGTGAGTGAGAGAGAGGGAGAGAAGCTGTGAGTGTGTGAGAGAGAGAAAATCAGGGAGTGAGTAAGAGAGAGAGAGGGAAGCTGTGAGTGAGAGAGAGAGAGAAATAGAAGCTGTAAGTGAGAGAGAGAGAAAGAGAAACTGTGAGTGAAAGAGAGAGAGAAGCTGTAAGTGAGAGAGAGAGAGAGAAGCTGTGTGTGTGTGAGAGAGAAAGAGAAGCTGTGAGTGAGAGAGAGAGAGAAAGATAAGCTGTAAGTGAGAGAGAGAAAGAGATGCTGTGAGTAAGTGAGAGAGTGAGAAGATGTGAGTGTGTGAGAGAGAGAGAAGCTGGGAGTGAGTAAGAGAGAGAGAGAAGCTGTGACTGAGAGAGAGAGAAAGAAAGAAAGAGAAGCTGTGAGTGAGAGAGAGTGAGAGAGAGAGAAGCTGTGAGTGAGTGAGAGAGAGAGAGAAGCTGTGAGTGAGAGAGAGAAAGAGCTGTGAGTGACAGAGAGAGAGAAAGAGAAGGTGTGAGTGAGTGAGAGAGAAAGAGAAGCTGTGAGTGAGAGAGAGAGAAAGAAAGAGAAGCTGTGAGTGAGAGAGAGAGAAAGAGAAGCTGTGAATGAGAGAGAGAGAAAGAGAAGCTGAGCGTGAGAGAGAGAGAGAAAGAGAAGCTGTAAGTGAGACAGAGAGAGAGAAGCTGTGTGTGTTAGAGAGAGAGAAAGAGTAGCTGTGAGTGAGAGAGAGAGAGAAAGAGAAGCTGTGAGTGAGAGAGAGAGAGAAAGAGATGCTGTGAGTGAGTGAGTGAGAGAGTGAGAAGCTGTGAGTGAGAGAGAGAGGAGCTGGGAGTGAGTAAGAGAGAGAGAAGCTGTGAGTGAGAGAGATAGAGAGAAGCTGTGAGTGAGGGATAGAGAGAAAGAGAAGCTGTGAGTGAGTGAGGGAGAGAGAGAAAGAGAAGCTGTGAGTGAGGGAGAGAGAGAAAGAGAAGCTGTGAGTGAGAGAGAGAGAAAGAGAAGCTGTGAATGAGAGTGAGAGAAAAAGAAGCTGTGAGGGAGAGAGAGAGAGAAAGAGAAGCTGTGAGTGAGAGACAGAGAGAAAGAGAAGCTGTGAGTGAGAGAGAGAGAGAAAGAGAAGCTGTGAGAGAGAGAGAGAAAGAAAGAGAAGCTGTGAGTGAGAGAGAGAGAGAAAGAGAAGCTGTGAATGAGAGAGAGAAAGAGAAGCTGTGTGAGAGAGAGAGAAAGAGAAGCTGTGAGTGACAGAGAGAGAGAAAGAGAAGCTGTGAGTGAGAGAAAGAGAAGCTGTGAGTGAGAGTGAGAGAGAAAGAGAAGCTGTGAATGAGAGAGAGAGAAAGAGAAGCTGTGTGAGAGAGAGAGAAGCTGTGTGTGAGAGAGTGAGAGAAAGAGAAGCTGTGAGTGAGAGAGAGAGAAAGAGAAGCTGTGAGTGAGAGAGAGAGAGCAAGAGAAGCTGTGAGTGAGAGAGAGAGAAAGAGAAGCTGAGCATGAGATAGAGAGAGAAAGAGAAGCTGTAAGTGAGAGAGAGAGAGAGAGAGAAGCTGTGTGTGAGAGAGAGAGAGAAAGAGAAGCTGTGAGTGAGAGAGAGAGAGAACGAGAAGCTGTGAGTGAGAGAGAGAGAAAGAAATGCTGTGAGTGAGTGAGTGAGAGAGTGAGAAGCCGTGAGTGAGAGAGAGAGAGAGGAGCTGGGAGTGAGTAAGAGAGAGAGAAGCTGTGAGTGAGAGAGAGAGAGAGAAGCTGTGAGTGAGGGAGAGAGAGCAAGAGAAGCTGTGAGTGAGAGAGAGAGAAAGAGAAGCTGTGAATGAGAGAGAGAGAAAAAGAAGCTGTGAGGGAGAGAGAGAGAGAAAGAGAATCTGTGAGTGAGAGAGAGAGAGAAAGAAAGAGAAGCTGTGAGTGAGAAAGAGAGAGAAAGAGAAGCTGTGAATGAGAGAGAGAGAAAGAGAAGCTGTGTGAGAGAGAGAGAGAAAGAGAAGCTGTGAGTGAGAGAAAGAGAAGCTGTGAGTGAGAGAGAGAGAGAAAGAGAAGCTGTGAATGAGAGAGAGAG
This sequence comes from Bradypodion pumilum, assembly GCA_035047305.1. Classification (NCBI taxonomy): domain Eukaryota; kingdom Metazoa; phylum Chordata; class Lepidosauria; order Squamata; family Chamaeleonidae; genus Bradypodion; species Bradypodion pumilum. The sequence continues at coordinate 225,710,233 of JAWDJD010000002.1, read as the reverse complement.
AAAGAGAAGCTGTGTGTGTGTGAGAGAGAGAAGCTGTGAGTGAGAGAGTGAGAGAAAGAGAAGCTGTGAGTGAGAGAGAGAGAAAGAGAAGCTGTGAGTGAGAGAGAGAGCAAGAGAAACTGTGAGTGAGAGAGAGAGAAAGAGAAGCTGTGTGTGTGAGAGAGAGAGAAAGAGAAGCTGTGAGTGAGTGAGAGAGAAAGAGAAGCTGTGTGTGTGAGAGAGAGAGAAGCTGAGAGTGAGAGAGAGAGAATGAGAAGGTGTGAGTTAGAGAGAGAGACAAAGAGAAGCTGTGTGTGAGAGAGAGAGAACGAGAAGCTGTGAGTGAGAGAGAGAAGAAAGAGAAGCTGTGAGTGAGAGAGAGGGAGAGAAGCTGTGAGTGTGTGAGAGAGAGAAAATCAGGGAGTGAGTAAGAGAGAGAGAGGGAAGCTGTGAGTGAGAGAGAGAGAGAAATAGAAGCTGTAAGTGAGAGAGAGAGAAAGAGAAACTGTGAGTGAAAGCGAGAGAGAAGCTGTAAGTGAGAGAGAGAGAGAGAAGCTGTGTGTGTGAGAGAGAGAAAGAGAAGCTGTGAGTGAGAGAGAGAGAGAAAGATAAGCTGTAAGTGAGAGAGAGAAAGAGATGCTGTGAGTAAGTGAGAGAGTGAGAAGATGTGAGTGTGTGAGAGAGAGAGAAGCTGGGAGTGAGTAAGAGAGAGAGAGAAGCTGTGACTGAGAGAGAGAGAAAGAAAGAAAGAGAAGCTGTGAGTGAGAGAGAGTGAGAGAGAGAGAAGCTGTGAGTGAGTGAGAGAGAGAGAAGCTGTGAGTGAGAGAGAGAGAAAGAGCTGTGAGTGAGAGAGAGAGAGAAAGAGAAGGTGTGAGTGAGTGAGAGAGAAAGAGAAGCTGTGAGTGAGAGAGAGAGAAAGAAAGAGAAGCTGTGAGTGAGAGAGATAGAAAGAGAAGCTGTGAATGAGAGAGAGAGAAAGAGAAGCTGAGCGTGAGAGAGAGAGAGAAAGAGAAGCTGTAAGTGAGACAGAGAGAGAGAAGCTGTGTGTGTTAGAGAGAGAGAAAGAGTAGCTGTGAGTGAGAGAGAGAGAGAAAGAGAAGCTGTGAGTGAGAGAGAGAGAGAAAGAGATGCTGTGAGTGAGTGAGTGAGAGAGTGAGAAGCTGTGAGTGAGAGAGAGAGGAGCTGGGAGTGAGTAAGAGAGAGAGAAGCTGTGAGTGAGAGAGAGAGAGAGAAGCTGTGAGTGAGGGAGAGAGAGAGAGAAATAGAAGCTGTGAGTGAGAGAGAGAGAAAGAGAAGCTGTGAATGAGAGTGAGAGAAAAAGAAGCTGTGAGGGAGAGAGAGAGAGAAAGAGAAGTTGTGAGTGAGAGACAGAGAGAAAGAAAAGCTGTGAGTGAGAGAGAGAGAGAAAGAGAAGCTGTGAGAGAGAGAGAGAAAGAAAGAGAAGCTGTGAGTGAGAGAGAGAGAGAAAGAGAAGCTGTGAATGAGAGAGAGAAAGAGAAGCTGTGTGTGAGAGAGAGAAAGAGAAGCTGTGAGTGACAGAGAGAGAGAAAGAGAAGCTGTGAATGAGAGAGAGAGAAAGAGAAGCTGTGAGAGAGAGAGAGAAGCTGTGTGTGAGAGAGTGAGAGAAAGAGAAGCTGTGAGTGAGAGAGAGAGAAAGAGAAGCTGTGAGTGAGAGAGAGAGAGCAAGAGAAGCTGTGAGTGAGAGAGAGAGAAAGAGAAGCTGTGTGTGTGTGTGAGAGAGAGAGAGAAGCTGTGAGTGAGTGAGAGAGAAAGAGAAGCTGTGTGTGTGTGTGAGAGAGAAGCTGAGAGTGAGAGAGAGAGAGAGAATGAGAAGGTGTGAGTGAGAGAGAGAGACAAAGAGAAGCTGTGTGTGAGAGAGAGAGAACGAGAAGCTGTGAGTGAGAGAGAGAGAGAAAGAGAAGCTGTGAGTGAGAGAGAGAGAAAGAGAAGCTGTGAGTGAGAGAGAGGGAGAGAAGCTGTGAGTGTGGGAGAGAGAGAAAATCAGGGAGTGAGTAAGAGAGAGAGAGGGAAGCTGTGAGTGAGAGAGAGAGAAATAGAAGCTGTAAGTGAGAGAGAGAGAAAGAGAAACTGTGAGTGAAAGAGAGAGAGAGAAGCTGTAAGTGAGAGAGAGAGAAGCTGTGTGTGTGTGAGAGAGAAAGAGAAGCTGTGAGTGAGAGAGAGAGAAAGAGAAGCTGTAAGTGAGAGAGAGAAAGAGAAGGAGATGCTGTGAGTAAATGAGAGAGTGAGAAGATGTGAGTGAGTGAGAGAGAGAGAAGCTGGGACTGAGTAAGAGAGAGAGAGAAGCTGTGAGTGAGAGAGAGAGAAAGAAAGAAAGAGAAGCTGTGAGTGAGAGAGAGTGAGAGAGAGAAGCTGTGAGTGAGTGAGAGAGAGAGAAGCTGTGAGTGAGAGAGAGAGAGAAAGAGAAGCTGTGAGTGAGAGAGAGAGAGAGAACGAGAAGCTGTGAGTGAGAGAGAGAGAAAGAGATGCTGTGAGTGAGTGAGTGAGAGAGTGAGAAGCTGTGAGTGAGAGAGAGAGAGAGGAGCTGGGAGTGAGTAAGAGAGAGAGAAGCTGTGAGTGAGAGAGAGAGAGAGAAGCTGTGAGTGAGGGAGAGAGAGAAAGAGAAGCTGTGAGTGAGAGAGAGAGAAAGAGAAGCTGTGAATGAGAGTGAGAGAAAAAGAAGCTGTGAGGGAGAGAGAGAGAGAAAGAGAAGCTGTGAGTGAGAGACAGAGAGAAAGAGAAGCTGTGAGTGAGAGAGAGAGAGAAAGAGAAGCTGTGAGAGAGAGAGAGAAAGAAAGAGAAGCTGTGAGTGAGAGAGAGAGAGAAAGAGAAGCTGTGAATGAGAGAGAGAAAGAGAAGCTGTGTGTGAGAGAGAGAAAGAGAAGCTGTGAGTGACAGAGAGAGAGAAAGAGAAGCTGTGAGTGAGAGAAAGAGAAGCTGTGAGTGAGAGAGAGAGAAAGAGAAGCTGTGAATGAGAGAGAGAGACAGAGAAGCTGTGAGAGAGAGAGAGAAGCTGTGTGTGAGAGAGTGAGAGAAAGAGAAGCTGTGAGTGAGAGAGAGAGAAAGAGAAGCTGTGAGTGAGAGAGAGAGAGCAAGAGAAGCTGTGTGTGTGAGAGAGAGAAAGAGAAGCTGTGAGTGAGTGAGAGAGAAAGAGAAGCTGTGTGTGTGTGAGAGAGAGAAGCTGAGAGTGAGAGAGAGAGAGAGAATGAGAAGGTGTGAGTGAGAGAGAGAGACAAAGAGAAGCTGTGTGTGTGAGAGAGAGAACGAGAAGCTGTGAGTGAGAGAGAGAGAAAGAGAAGCTGTGAGTGAGAGAGAGAGAGAAAGAGAAGCTGTGAGTGAGAGAGAGGGAGAGAAGCTGTGAGTGTGTGAGAGAGAGAAAATCAGGGAGTGAGTAAGAGAGAGAGAGGGAAGCTGTGAGTGAGAGAGAGAGAAATAGAAGCTGTAAGTGAGAGAGAGAGAAAGAGAAACTGTGAGTGAAAGAGAGAGAGAGAAGCTGTAAGTGAGAGAGAGAGAAGCTGTGTGTGTGTGAGAGAGAAAGAGAAGCTGTGAGTGAGAGAGAGAGAAAGAGAAGCTGTAAGTGAGAGAGAGAAAGAAAGAAAGAGAAGCTGTGAGTGAGAGAGAGTGAGAGAGAGAGAAGCTGTGAGTGAGTGAGAGAGAGAGAAGCTGTGAGTGAGAGAGAGAGAGAAAGAGAAGCTGTGAGTGAGAGAGAGAGAGAGAACGAGAAGCTGTGAGTGAGAGAGAGAGAAAGAGATGCTGTGAGTGAGTGAGTGAGAGAGTGAGAAGCTGTGAGTGAGAGAGAGAGAGAGGAGCTGGGAGTGAGTAAGAGAGAGAGAAGCTGTGAGTGAGAGAGAGAGAGAGAAGCTGTGAGTGAGGGAGAGAGAGAAGCTGTGTGTGTGAGAGAGAGAAAGAGAAGCTGTAAGTGAGAGAGAGTGAGAAAGAGAGAAGTTGTGAGTGAGAGAGAGAGAGAAAGAGAAGCTGTGAGTGAGTGAGAGAGAGAAGCTGAGAGTGAGAGAGAGAGAATGAGAAGGTGTGAGTGAGAGAGAGAGAGAGAAAGAGAAGCTGTGAGTGAGAGAGAGTGAGAAAGAGAAGCTGTGTGTGTGAGAGAGAGAACGAGAAGCTGTGAGTGAGTGAGAGAAAGAAAGAGAAGCTGTGAGTGAGTGAGAGAGAGAGTGAGAACCTGTGAGTGAGAGAGTGAGAGAAGCTGGGAGTGAGTAAGAGAGAGAGAGGGAAGCTGTGAGTGAGAGAAAGAGAGAAATAGAAGCTGTAAGTGATAGAGAGAGAAAGAGAAACTGTGAGTGAAAGAGAGAGAGAGAAGCTGTGAGTTAGAGAGAGAGAGAAAGAAAGAGAAGCTGTGAGTGAGAGTGAGAGAGAAAGAGAAAGAGAAGCTGAGAGAGAGAGAGAAAGAGATGCTGTAAAAGAGAGAGAGAGAGAATCAGGGAGTAAGAGAGAGAAAAGCTGTTAGTGTGAGAGAGAGAGAAATGGAAGGTGTAAGTGAGAGAGAGTAAGAGAGGCTGTGAGTGAGAGAGGGAGAGAGAAGCTGTTAGTGAGCGAGAGAGAAGTTGTGAGTGAAAGAGAGAGAGAAAGAGAAGCTGTGTGTGTGATAGAGAGAGAGAAAGAGAAGCTGAGAGTGAGAGAGAGAGAGAGAAAGAGAAGCTATAAGTGAGAGAGAGAGAAGCTGTGTGTGAGAGAGAGAAAGAGAAGCTGTGAGTGAGAGAGAGAGAGAGAGAAAGAGAAGCTGTGAGTGAGAGAGAGAGAAAGAGATGCTGTGAGTGAGTGAGTGAGAGAGTGGGAAGCTGTGAGTGAGTGAGAGAGAGAGAAGCTGTGAGTGATTAAGAGAGAGAGAGAGAAGCTGTGAGTGAGTGAGAGAGAGAGTGAGAAGCTGTGAGTGAGAGAGAGAGAAGCTGGGAGTGAGAGAGAGAAGCTGTGAATGAGAGAGAGAGAAAGAGAAGCTGAGAGAGAGAGTGTGTGAGAGAGAAGCTGTGAGTGAGTGAGAGAGAAGATGAGAAGCTGTGTGTGTGAGAGAGAAAGAGAAGCTGTGAGTGAGAAAGATAGAAAGAGAAGCTGTGAGTGAGAGAAAGAGAGAGAAGCTGTGAGTGAGAGAGAGAGAGAATCAGGGAGTAAGAGAGAGAGAAGCTGTGAGTGAGAGGGAGAGAGAAATAGAAGGTGTAAGTGAGAGATAGAAAGAGAAGCTGTGAGTGAGAGATGGAGAGAAGCTGTTAGTGAGAGAGAGAGAAGCTGTGAGTGACAGAGAAAGAGAAGCTGTGTGTGTGTGAGAGAGAGAAAGAGAAGCTGAGAGTGAGAGAGAGAGAGAGATAAGCTGTGTGTGTGAGAGAGAAGGAGAAGCTGTGAGTGAGAGAGAGAGAGAAAGAGAAGCTGTAAGTGAGAGAGAGAGAGAGAAAGAGATGCTGTGAGTGAGAGAGTGAGAAGATGTGAGTGAGTGAGAGAGAGAGAAGCTGGGAGTGAGTAAGAGAGAGAGAAGTTGTGAGTGAGAGAGAAAGAAAGAAAGAGAAGCTGTGAGTGAGAGAGAGTGAGAGAGAGAGAAGCTGTGAGTGAGTGAGAGAGAGAGAGAAGCTGTGAGTGAGAGAGAGAGAGAAAGAGCTGTGAGTTAGAGAGAGAGAGAAAGAGAAGGTGTGAGTGAGAGAGAGAGAAAGAGAAGCTGTGAGTGAGAGAGAGAGAGAAAGAAAGAGAAGCTGTGAGTGAGAGAGAGAGAGAAAGAGAAGCTGTGAATGAGAGAGAGAAAGAGAAGCTGTGTGAGAGAGATAGAGAAAGAGAAGCTGTGAGTGAGAGAAAGAGAAGCTGTGAGTGAGAAAGAGTGAGAAAGAGAAGCTGTGTGTGAGAGAGAGAGAGAAAGAGAAGCTGAGAATGAGAGAGAGAGAAAGAGAAGCTGTGACAGAGAGAGTGGCTGTGAGTGAGAGAGAGAGAAAGAGACGCTGTGAGTGAGAGTTAGAGAAATAGGTGTAAGTGAGTGAGAGAGAGAAAGAGAAGCTGTCAGTGAGAGAGAGAGAGAGAAGCTGTTAGTAAGAGAGAGAAGCTGTGAGTGACAGAGAGAGAGAAAGAGAAGCTGTGTGTGTGATAGAGAGAGAGAAAGAGAAGCTGAGCATGAGAGAGAGAGAGAAAGAGAAGCTGTAAGTGAGAGAGAGAGAGAGAAGCTGTGTGTGTGTGTGAGAGAGAGAGGGAGAACGAGAAGCTGTGAGTGAGAGAGAGAGAAAGAGATGCTGTGAGTGAGTGAGTGAGAGAGTGAGAAGCTGTGAGTGAGAGAGAGAGAGAGGAGCTGGGAGTGAGTAAGAGAGAGAGAAGCTGTGAGTGAGAGAGAGAGAGAGAAGCTGTGAGTGAGGGAGAGAGAGCAAGAGAAGCTGTGTGTGAGAGAGAGAAAGAGAAGCTGTGAGTGACAGAGAGAGAGAAAGAGAAGCTGTGAGTGAGAGAAAGAGAAGCTGTGAGTGAGAGAGAGAGAAAGAGAAGCTGTGAATGAGAGAGAGAGACAGAGAAGCTGTGTGAGAGAGAGAGAAGCTGTGTGTGAGAGAGTGAGAGAAAGAGAAGCTGTGAGTGAGAGAGAGAGAAAGAGAAGCTGTGAGTGAGAGAGAGAGAGCAAGAGAAGCTGTGTGTGTGAGAGAGAGAAAGAGAAGCTGTGAGTGAGTGAGAGAGAAAGAGAAGCTGTGTGTGTGTGAGAGAGAGAGAAGCTGAGAGTGAGAGAGAGAGAGAGAATGAGAAGGTGTGAGTGAGAGAGAGAGACAAAGAGAAGCTGTGTGTGTGAGAGAGAGAACGAGAAGCTGTGAGTGAGAGAGAGAGAGAAAGAGAAGCTGTGAGTGAGAGAGAGAGAGAAAGAGAAGCTGTGAGTGAGAGAGAGGGAGAGAAGCTGTGAGTGTGTGAGAGAGAGAAAATCAGGGAGTGAGTAAGAGAGAGAGAGGGAAGCTGTGAGTGAGAGAGAGAGAAATAGAAGCTGTAAGTGAGAGAGAGAGAAAGAGAAACTGTGAGTGAAAGAGAGAGAGAGAAGCTGTAAGTGAGAGAGAGAGAAGCTGTGTGTGTGTGAGAGAGAAAGAGAAGCTGTGAGTGAGAGAGAGAAAGAGAAGCTGTAAGTGAGAGAGAGAAAGAGAAGGAGATGCTGTGAGTAAGTGAGAGAGTGAGAAGATGTGAGTGAGTGAGAGAGAGAGAAGCTGGGAGTGAGTAAGAGAGAGAGAGAAGCTGTGAGTGAGAGAGAGAGAAAGAAAGAAAGAGAAGCTGTGAGTGAGAGAGTGAGAGAGAGAGAAGCTGTGAGTGAGTGAGAGAGAGAGAAGCTGTGAGTGAGAGAGAGAGAGAAAGAGAAGCTGTGAGTGAGAGAGAGAGAGAGAACGAGAAGCTGTGAGTGAGAGAGAGAGAAAGAGATGCTGTGAGTGAGTGAGTGAGAGAGTGAGAAGCTGTGAGTGAGAGAGAGAGAGAGGAGCTGGGAGTGAGTAAGAGAGAGAGAAGCTGTGAGTGAGAGAGAGAGAGAGAAGCTGTGAGTGAGGGAGAGAGAGAAGCTGTGTGTGTGTGAGAGAGAAAGAGAAGCTGTAAGTGAGAGAGAGTGAGAAAGAGAGAAGCTGTGAGTGAGAGAGAGAGAGAAAGAGAAGCTGTGAGTGAGTGAGAGAGAGAAGCTGAGAGTGAGAGAGAGAGAATGAGAAGGTGTGAGTGAGAGAGAGAGAGAGAAAGAGAAGCTGTGAGTGAGAGAGAGTGAGAAAGAGAAGCTGTGTGTGTGTGAGAGAGAACGAGAAGCTGTGAGTGAGTGAGAGAAAGAAAGAGAAGCTGTGAGTGAGTGAGAGAGAGAGTGAGAACCTGTGAGTGAGAGAGTGAGAGAAGCTGGGAGTGAGTAAGAGAGAGAGAGGGAAGCTGTGAGTGAGAGAAAGAGAGAAATAGAAGCTGTAAGTGATAGAGAGAGAAAGAGAAACTGTGAGTGAAAGAGAGAGAGAGAAGCTGTGAGTTAGAGAGAGAGAGAAAGAAAGAGAAGCTGTGAGTGAGAGTGAGAGAGAAAGAGAAAGAGAAGCTGAGAGTGAGTGAGAGAGAAAGAGATGCTGTAAAAGAGAGAGAGAGAATCAGGGAGTAAGAGAGAGAAAAGCTGTTAGTGTGAGAGAGAGAGAAATGGAAGGTGTAAGTGAGAGAGAGTAAGAGAGGCTGTGAGTGAGAGAGGGAGAGAGAAGCTGTTAGTGAGCGAGAGAGAAGTTGTGAGTGAAAGAGAGAGAGAAAGAGAAGCTGTGTGTGTGATAGAGAGAGAGAAAGAGAAGCTGAGAGTGAGAGAGAGAGAGAGAAAGAGAAGCTATAAGTGAGAGAGAGAGAAGCTGTGTGTGAGAGAGAGAAAGAGAAGCTGTGAGTGAGAGAGAGAGAGAGAGAAAGAGAAGCTGTGAGTGAGAGAGAGAGAAAGAGATGCTGTGAGTGAGTGAGTGAGAGAGTGGGAAGCTGTGAGTGAGTGAGAGAGAGAGAAGCTGTGAGTGATTAAGAGAGAGAGAGAAGCTGTGAGTGAGTGAGAGAGAGAGTGAGAAGCTGTGAGTGAGAGAGAGAGAAGCTGGGAGTGAGAGAGAGAAGCTGTGAATGAGAGAGAGAGAAAGAGAAGCTGAGAGAGAGAGTGTGTGAGAGAGAAGCTGTGAGTGAGTGAGAGAGAAGATGAGAAGCTGTGTGTGTGAGAGAGAAAGAGAAGCTGTGAGTGAGAAAGATAGAAAGAGAAGCTGTGAGTGAGAGAAAGAGAGAGAAGCTGTGAGTGAGAGAGAGAGAGAATCAGGGAGTAAGAGAGAGAGAAGCTGTGAGTGAGAGGGAGAGAGAAATAGAAGGTGTAAGTGAGAGATAGAAAGAGAAGCTGTGAGTGAGAGATGGAGAGAAGCTGTTAGTGAGAGAGAGAGAAGCTGTGAGTGACAGAGAAAGAGAAGCTGTGTGTGTGTGAGAGAGAGAAAGAGAAGCTGAGAGTGAGAGAGAGAGAGAGAGAAGCTGTAAGTGAGAGAGAGAGAGATAAGCTGTGTGTGTGAGAGAGAAGGAGAAGCTGTGAGTGAGAGAGAGAAAGAAAGAGAAGCTGTAAGTGAGAGAGAGAGAGAAAGAGATGCTGTGAGTGAGAGAGTGAGAAGATGTGAGTGAGTGAGAGAGAGAGAAGCTGGGAGTGAGTAAGAGAGAGAGAAGTTGTGAGTGAGAGAGAAAGAAAGAAAGAGAAGCTGTGAGTGAGAGAGAGTGAGAGAGAGAGAAGCTGTGAGTGAGTGAGAGAGAGAGAGAAGCTGTGAGTGAGAGAGAGAGAGAAAGAGCTGTGAGTTAGAGAGAGAGAAAGGGAAGGTGTGAGTGAGAGAGAGAGAAAGAGAAGCTGTGAGTGAGAGAGAGAGAGAAAGAAAGAGAAGCTGTGAGTGAGAGAGAGAGAGAAAGAGAAGCTGTGAATGAGAGAGAGAAAGAGAAGCTGTGTGAGAGAGATAGAGAAAGAGAAGCTGTGAGTGAGAGAAAGAGAAGCTGTGAGTGAGAAAGAGTGAGAAAGAGAAGCTGTGTGTGAGAGAGAGAGAGAAAGAGAAGCTGTGAATGAGAGAGAGAGAAAGAGAAGCTGTGACAGAGAGAGTGGCTGTGAGTGAGAGAGAGAGAGAAAGAGACGCTGTGAGTGAGAGTTAGAGAAATAGGTGTAAGTGAGTGAGAGAGAGAAAGAGAAGCTGTCAGTGAGAGAGAGAGAGAGAAGCTGTTAGTAAGAGAGAGAAGCTGTGAGTGACAGAGAGAGAGAAAGAGAAGCTGTGTGTGTGATAGAGAGAGAGAAAGAGAAGCTGAGCATGAGAGAGAGAGAGAAAGAGAAGCTGTAAGTGAGAGAGAGAGAGAGAAGCTGTGTGTGTGTGTGAGAGAGAGAGAGAGAACGAGAAGCTGTGAGTGAGAGAGAGAGAAAGAGATGCTGTGAGTGAGTGAGTGAGAGAGTGAGAAGCTGTGAGTGAGAGAGAGAGAGAGGAGCTGGGAGTGAGTAAGAGAGAGAGAAGCTGTGAGTGAGAGAGAGAGAGAGAAGCTGTGAGTGAGGGAGAGAGAGCAAGAGAAGCTGTGAGTGAGAGAGAGAGAGAAAGAGAAGCTGTGAATGAGAGAGAGAGAAAAAGAAGCTGTGAGGGAGAGAGAGAGAGAAAGAGAAGCTGTGAGTGAGAGAGAGAGAGAGAAAGAAAGAGAAGCTGTGAGTGAGAGAGAGAGAGAAAGAGAAGCTGTGAATGAGAGAGAGAGAAAGAGAAGCTGTGTGAGAGAGAGAGAGAAAGAGAAGTTGTGAGTGACAGAGAGAGAGAAAGAGAAGCTGTGAGTGAGAGAAAGAGAAGCTGTGAGTGAGAGAGAGAGAGAAAGAGAAGCTGTGAATGAGAGAGAGAGAAAGAGAAGCTGTGTGTGTGTGAGAGAGAGAAGCTGTGAGTGAGAGAGTGAGAGAAAGAGAAGCTGTGAGTGAGAGAGATAGAAAGAGAAGCTGTGAGAGAGAGAGAGCAAGAGAAACTGTGAGTGAGAGAGAGAGAAAGAGAACCTGTGTGTGTGTGAGAGAGAGAAAGAGAAGCTGTGAGTGAGTGAGAGAGAAAGAGAAGCTGTGTGCGTGAGAGAGAGAGAAGCTGAGAGTGAGAGAGAGAGAATGAGAAGGTGTGAGTTAGAGAGAGAGACAAAGAGAAGCTGTGTGTGTGTGAGAGAGAATGAGAAGATGTGAGTGAGAGAGAGAGAAAGAGAAGCTGTGAGTGAGAGAGAGGGAGAGAAGCTGTGAGTGTGTGAGAGAGAGAAAATCAGGGAGTGAGTAAGAGAGAGAGAGGGAAGCTGTGAGTGAGAGAGAGAGAGAAATAGAAGCTGTAAGTGAGAGAGAGAGAAAGAGAAACTGTGAGTGAAAGAGAGAGAGAGAGAAGCTGTAAGTGAGAGAGAGAGAGAGAAGCTGTGTGTGTGAGAGAGAGAAAGAGAAGCTGTGAGTGAGAGAGAGAGAGAGAAAGATAAGCTGTAAGTGAGAGAGAGAGAGAAAGAGATGCTGTGAGTGAGAGAGAGAGAGAGAAGCTGTGTGTGTGTGTGAGAGAGAAAGAGAAGCTGTGAGTGAGAGAGAGAGAGAAAGAGAAGCTGTGAGTGAGAGAGAGAGAGAAAGAGATGCTGTGAGTGAGTGAGTGAGAGAGTGAGAAGCTGTGAGTGAGAGAGAGAGGAGCTGGGAGTGAGTAAGAGAGAGAGAAGCTGTGAGTGAGAGAGAGAGAGAAGCTGTGAGTGAGGGAGAGAGAGAAAGAGAAGCTGTGAGTGAGAGAGAGAGAAAGAGAAGCTGTGAATGAGAGTGAGAGAAAAAGAAGCTGTGAGGGAGAGAGAGAGAGAGAAAGAGAAGCTGTGAGTGAGAGAGAGAGAGAAAGAGAAGCTGTGAGTGAGAGAGAGAGAGAAAGAGAAGCTGTGAGTGAGAGAGAGAGAAAGAGAAGCTGTAAGTGAGAGAGAGAGAAAGAGATGCTGTGAGTGAGAGAGTGAGAAGATGTGAGTGAGTGAGAGAGAGAGAAGCTGGGAGTGAGTAAGAGAGAGAGAGAAGCTGTGAGTGAGAGAGAAAGAAAGAAAGAGAAGCTGTGAGTGAGAGAGAGTGAGAGAGAGAGAAGCTGTGAGTGAGTGAGTGAGAGAGAGAGAGAAGCTGTGAGTGAGAGAGAGAGAAAGAGCTGTGAGTTAGAGAGAGAGAGAAAGAGAAGGTGTGAGTGAGAGAGAGAGAAAGAGAAGCTGTGAGTGAGAGAGAGAGAAAGAGAAGGTGTGAATGAGAGAGAGAAAGAGAAGCTTGTGAGAAAGAGTGAGAAAGAGAAGTTGTGAGTGAGAGAGAGAGAGAAAGAGAAGCTGTGAATGAGAGAGAGAGAAAGAGAAGCTGTGACAGAGAGAGTGGCTGTGAGTGAGAGAGAGAGAGAAAGAGACGCTGTGAGTGAGAGTTAGAGAAATAGGTGTAAGTGAGTGAGAGAGAGAAAGAGAAGCTGTCAGTGAGAGAGAGAGAGAGAGAAGCTGTTAGTAAGAGAGAGAGAAGCTGTGAGTGACAGAGAGAGAGAAAGAGAAGCTGTGTGTGTGATAGAGAGAGAGAAAGAGAAGCTGAGCATGAGAGAGAGAGAGAAAGAGAAGCTGTAAGTGAGAGAGAGAGAGAGAAGTTGTGTGTGAGAGAGAGAGCGAAAGAGAAGCTGTGAGTGAGAGAGAGAGAGAGAACGAGAAGCTGTGAGTGAGAGAGAGAGAAAGAGATGCTGTGAGTGAGTGAGTGAGAGAGTGAGAAGCTGTGAGTGAGAGAGAGAGAGAGGAGCTGGGAGTGAGTAAGAGAGAGAGAAGCTGTGAGTGAGGGAGAGAGAGCAAGAGAAGCTGTGAGTGAGAGAGAGAGAGAAAGAGCTGTGAATGAGAGAGAGAGAGAAAAAGAAGCTGTGAGGGAGAGAGAGAGAGAGAAAGAGAAGCTGTGAGTGAGAGAGAGAGAGAGAAAGAAAGAGAAGCTGTGAGAGAGAGAGAGAGAGAGAAGCTGTGAATGAGAGAGAGAGAAAGAGAAGCTGTGACAGAGAGAGTGGCTGTGAGTGAGAGAGAGAGAAAGAGACGCTGTGAGTGAGAGTTAGAGAAATAGGTGTAAGTGAGTGAGAGAGAGAAAGAGAAGCTGTCAGTGAGAGAGAGAGAGAGAGAAGCTGTTAGTAAGAGAGAGAGAAGCTGTGAGTGACAGAGAGAGAGAAAGAGAAGCTGAGCATGAGAGAGAGAGAGAAAGAGAAGCTGTAAGAGAGAGAGAGAGAGAGAGAGAAGCTGTGTGTGAGAGAGAGGGAAAGAGAAGCTGTGAGTGAGAGAGAGAGAGAGAACGAGAAGCTGTGAGTGAGAGAGAGAGAAAGAGATGCTGTGAGTGAGTGAGTGAGAGAGTGAGAAGCTGTGATTGAGAGAGAGAGAGAGGAGCTGGGAGTGAGTAAGAGAGAGAGAAGCTGTGAGTGAGAGAGAGAGAGAGAAGCTGTGAGTGAGGGAGAGAGAGCAAGAGAAGCTGTGAGTGAGAGAGAGAGAAAAAGAAGCTGTGAGGGAGAGAGAGAGAGAAAGAGAAGCTGTGAGTGAGAGAGAGAGAGAGAGAAAGAAAGAGAAGCTGTGTGAGAGAGAGAGAGAGAGAGAGAGAAGCTGTGAATGAGAGAGAGAGAAAGAGAAGCTGTGTGAGAGAGAGAGAAAGAGAAGCTGTGAGTGACAGAGAGAGAAAGAGAAGCTGTGAATGAGAGAGAGAGAAAGAGAAGCTGTGTGTGTGTGAGAGAGAGAAGCTGTGAGTGAGAGAGTGAGAGAAAGAGAAGCTGTGAGTGAGAGAGATAGAAAGAGAAGCTGTGAGTGAGAGAGAGAGAGCAAGAGAAACTGTGAGTGAGAGAGAGCGAAAGAGAAGCTGTGTGTGTGTGAGAGAGAGAAAGAGAAGCTGTGAGTGAGTGAGAGAGAAAGAGAAGCTGTGTGTGTGAGAGAGAGAGAAGCTGAGAGTGAGAGAGAGAGAATGAGAAGGTGTGAGTTAGAGAGAGAGACAAAGAGAAGCTGTGTGTGTGAGAGAGAGAACGAGAAGATGTGAGTGAGAGAGAGAGAAAGAGAAGCTGTGAGTGAGAGAGAGGGAGAGAAGCTGTGAGTGAGAGAGAGAGAGAAATAGAAGCTGTAAGTGAGAGAGAGAGAAAGAGAAACTGTGAGTGAAAGAGAGAGAGAGAAGCTGTAAGTGAGAGAGAGAGAGAGAGAAGCTGTGTGTGTGAGAGAGAGAAAGAGAAGCTGTGAGTGAGAGAGAGAGAGAATGATAAGCTGTAAGTGAGAGAGAGAAAGAGATGCTGTGAGTAAGTGAGAGAGTGAGAAGATGTGAGTGTGTGAGACAGAGAGAAGCTGGGAGTGAGTAAGAGAGAGAGAGAAGCTGTGACTGAGAGAGAGAGAAAGAAAGAAAGAGAAGCTGTGAGTGAGAGAGAGTGAGAGAGAGAGAAGCTGTGAGTGAGTGAGAGAGAGAGAAGCTGTGAGTGAGTGAGAGAGAGAAAGAGCTGTGAGTGAGAGAGAGAGAGAAAGAGAAGGTGTGTGTGAGAGAGAGATTAAGAGAAGCTGTGAGTGAGAGAGAGAGAGAAAGAAAGAGAAGCTGTGAGGGAGAGAGAGAGAAAGAGAAGCTGTGAATGAGAGAGAGAAAGAGAAGCTGAGCGTGAGAGAGAGAGAGAAAGAGAAGCTGTAAGTGAGAGAGAGAGAGAAGCTGTGTGTGTGAGAGAGAGAAAGAGAAGATGTGAGTGAGAGAGAGAGAGAAAGAGAAGCTGTGAGTGAGTGCGTGAGAGAGTGAGAAGCTGTGAGTGAGAGAGAGAGAGGAGCTGGGAGTGAGTAAGAGAGAGAGAAGCTGTGAGTGAGAGAGAGAGAGAGAAGCTGTGAGTGAGGGAGAGAGAGAAAGAGAAGCTGTGAGTGAGAGAGAGAGAGAAAGAGAAGCTGTGAATGAGAGTGAGAGAAAAAGAAGCTGTGAGGGAGAGAGAGAGAGAGAAAGAGAAGCTGTGAGTGAGAGACAGAGAGAAAGAGAAGCTGTGAGTGAGAGAGAGAGAGAAAGAGAAGCTGTGAGTGAGAGAGAGAGAGAGAAAGAAAGAGAAGCTGTGAGTGAGAGAGAGAGAAAGAGAAGCTGTGAATGAGAGAGAGAAAGAGAAGCTGTGTGTGAGAGAGAGAAAGTGAAGCTGTGAGTGACAGAGAGAGAAAGAGAAGCTGTGAGTGAGAGAAAGAGAAGCTGTGAGTGAGAGAGAGAGAGAAAGAGAAGCTGTGAATGAGAGAGAGAGAAAGAGAAGCTGTGAGAGAGAGAGAGAAGCTGTGTGTGAGAGAGTGAGAGAAAGAGAAGCTGTGAGTGAGAGAGAGAGAAAGAGAAGCTGTGAGTGAGAGAGAGAGAGCAAGAGAAGCTGTGAGTGAGAGAGAGAGAAAGAGAAGCTGTGTGTGTGTGAGAGAGAGAAAGAGAAGCTGTGAGTGAGTGAGAGAGAAAGAGAAGCTGTGTGTGTGTGAGAGAGAGAAGCTGAGAGTGAGAGAGAGAGAGAATGAGAAGGTGTGAGTGAGAGAGAGAGACAAAGAGAAGCTGTGTGTGAGAGAGAGAGAACGAGAAGCTGTGAGTGAGAGAGAGAGAAAGAGAAGCTGTGAGTGAGAGAGAGAGAGAAAGAGAAGCTGTGAGTGAGAGAGAGGGAGAGAAGCTGTGAGTGTGTGTGAGAGAAGCTGTGTGTGTGTGAGAGAGAAAGAGAAGCTGTGAGTGAGAGAGAGAGAGAAAGAGAAGCTGTAAGTGAGAGAGAGAAAGAGATGCTGTGAGTAAGTGAGAGAGTGAGAAGATGTGAGTGAGTGAGAGAGAGAGAAGCTGGTAGTGAGTAAGAGAGAGAGAGAAGCTGTGAGTGAGAGAGAGAGAAAGAAAGAAAGAGAAGCTGTGAGTGAGAGAGAGTGAGAGAGAGAAGCTGTGAGTGAGAGAGAGAGAGAGAAGCTGTGAGTGAGAGAGAGAGAGAAAGAGAAGCTGTGAGTGAGAGAGAGAGAGAGAGAGAACGAGAAGCTGTGAGTGAGAGAGAGAGAAAGAGATGCTGTGAGTGAGTGAGTGAGAGAGTGAGAAGCTGTGAGTGAGAGAGAGAGAGAGGAGCTGGGAGTGAGTAAGAGAGAGAGAAGCTGTGAGTGAGAGAGAGAGAGAGAAGTTGTGAGTGAGGGAGAGAGAGCAAGAGAAGCTGTGAGTGAGAGAGAGAGAGAATCTGTGAATGAGAGAGAGAGAAATAGAAGCTGTGAGGGAGAGAGAGAGAGAAAGAGAAGCTGTGAGTGAGAGAGAGAGAGAGAAAGAAAGAGAAGCTGTGAGTGAGAGAGAGAGAGAAAGAGAAGCTGTGTGAGTGAGAGAGAGAGAGAAAGAGAAGCTGAGAGTGAGAGAGATAGAGAAAGAGATGCTGTAAGGGAGAGAGAGAAGCTGTGTGTGTGATAGAGATAAAGAGAAGCTGTGAGTGAGAGAGAGAGAGAAAGAGAAGCTGTGAGTGACAGAGAGAGAGAGTGAGAAGCTGTGTGTGTGAGAGAGAGAGAAGCTGGGAGTGAGTAAGAGAGAGAGAAAAGCTGTGAGAGAGAGAGAAGCTGTGAGTGAGAGGGAGAGAGAGAAGCTGTGAGTGAGAGAGAGTGAGAGAGAGAGAAGATGTGAGTGAGTGAGAGAGAGAAGCTGTGTGTGTGTGAGAGAGAAAGAGAAGCTGTAAGTGAGAGAGAGTGAGAAAGAGAGAAGCTGTGAGTGAGAGAGAGAGAGAAAGAGAAGCTGTGAGTGAGTGAGAGAGAGAGAAGCTGAGAGTGAGAGAGAGAGAATGAGAAGGTGTGAGTGAGAGAGAGAGAGAGAAAGAGAAGCTGTGAGTGAGAGAGAGAGAGAAAGAGAAGCTGTGTGTGTGAGAGAGAGAACGAGAAGCTGTGAGTGAGAGAGAGAGAGAAAGAGAAGCTGTGAGTGAGTGAGAGAGAGAGTGAGAACCTGTGAGTGAGAGAGTGAGAGAAGCTGGGAGTGAGTAAGAGAGAGAGAGGGAAGCTGTGAGTGAGAGAAAGAGAGAAATAGAAGCTGTAAGTGAGAGAGAGAGAAAGAGAAACTGTGAGTGAAAGAGAGAGAGAGAAGCTGTGAGTTAGAGAGAGAGAGAAAGAGAAAGAAAGAGAAGCTGTGAGTGAGAGTGAGAGAGAAAGAGAAGCTGAGAGTGAGAGAGAGAGAAAGAGATGCTGTAAAAGAGAGAGAGAGAGAGAATCAGGGAGTAAGAGAGAGAAAAGCTGTGAGTGAGAGAGAGAGAGAAATGGAAGGTGTAAGTGAGAGAGAGTAAGAGAGGCTGTGAGTGAGAGAGGGAGAGAGAAGCTGTTAGTGAGAGAGAGAGAAGTTGTGAGTGAAAGAGAGAGAGAAAGAGAAGCTGTGTGTGTGATAGAGAGAGAGAAAGAGAAGCTGAGAGTGAGAGAGAGAGAGAGAAAGAGAAGCTGTGAATGAGAGAGAGAGAAAGAGATGCTGTGAGTGAGTAAGTGAGAGAGAGAGTGGGAAGCTGTGAGTGAGTGAGAGAGAGAGAGAAGCTGTGAGTGAGTAAGAGAGAGAGAGAGGCTGTGAGTGAGTGAGAGAGAGAGTGAGAAGCTGTGAGTGAGAGAGAGAGAAGCTGGGTGAGAGAGAGAAGCTGTGAATGAGAGAGAGAGAAAGAGAAGCTGAGAGAGAGAGTGTGTGAGAGCGAAGCTGTGAGTGAGTGAGAGAGAAGATGAGAAGCTGTGTGTGAGAGAGAGAAAGAGAAGCTGTGAGTGAGAAAGATAGAAAGAGAAGCTGTGAGTGAGAGAAAGAGAGAGAAGCTGTGAGTGAGAGAGAGAGAGAGAGAGAATCAGGGAGTAAGAGAGAGAGAAGCTGCGAGTGAGAGGGAGAGAGAAATACAAGGTGTAAGTGAGAGATAGAAAGAGAAGCTGTGAGTGAGTGATGGAGAGAAGCTGTTAGTGAGAGAGAAAGAAGCTGTGAGTGATAGAGAAAGAGAAGCTGTGTGTGTGAGAGAGAGAGAAAGAGAAGCTGAGAGTGAGAGAGAGAGAGAGAGAAGGTGTAAGTGAGAGAGAGAGAGAGAAGCTGTGTGTGTGTGAGAGAGAAAGAGAAGCTGTGAGTGTGTGTGAGAGAGAAAGAGAAGCTGTAAGTGAGAGAGAGAGAGAGAAAGAGATGCTGTGAGTGAGAGAGTGAGAAGATGTGAGTGAGTGAGAGAGAGAGAAGCTGGGAGTGAGTAAGAGAGAGAGAGAAGCTGTGAGTGAGAGAGAGAGAAAGAAAGAAAGAGAAGCTGTGAGTGAGAGAGAGTGAGAGAGAGAAGCTGTGAGTGAGTGAGAGAGAGAGAGAAGCTGTGAGTGAGAGAGAGAGAGAGAAAGAGCTGTGAGTTAGAGAGAGAGAGAGAAAGAGAAGGTGTGAGTGAGAGAGAGAGAAAGAGAAGCTGTGTGTGGGAGAGAGAGAGAAAGAAAGAGAAGCTGTGAGTGAGAGATAGAGAGAAAGAGAAGCTGTGAATGAGAGAGAGAAAGAGAAGCTGTGTGAGAGAGATAGAGAAAGAGAAGCTGTGAGTGAGAGAAAGAGAAGCTGTGAGTGAGAAAGAGTGAGAAAGAGAAGCTGTGAGTGAGTGAGAGACAGAAAGAGAAGCTGTGAATGAGAGAGAGAGAAAGAGAAGCTGTGACAGAGAGAGTGGCTGTGAGTGAGAGAGGGAGAGAAAGAGACGCTGTGAGTGAGAGTTAGAGAAATAGGTGTAAGTGAGTGAGAGAGAGAAAGAGAAGCTGTCAGTGAGAGAGAGAGAGAGAAGCTGTTAGTAAGAGAGAGAGAAGCTGTGTGTGACAGAGAGAGAGAAAGAGAAGCTGTGTGTGTGATAGAGAGAGAGAAAGAGAAGCTGAGCATGAGAGAGAGAGAGAAAGAGAAGCTGTAAGTGAGTGAGAGAGAGAGAAGCTGTGTGTGAGAGAGAGAGAGAAAGAGAAGCTGTGAGTGAGAGAGAGAGAGAACGAGAAGCTGTGAGTGAGAGAGAGAGAAAGAGATGCTTTGAGTGAGTGAGTGAGAGAGTGAGAAGCTGTGAGTGAGAGAGAGAGAGAGGAGCTGGGAGTGAGTAAGAGAGAGAGAAGCTGTGAGTGAGAGAGAGAGAGAGAAGCTGTGAGTGAGGGAGAGAGAGCAAGAGAAGCTGTGAGTGAGAGAGAGAGAAAGAGAAGCTGTGAATGAGAGAGAGAGAAAAAGAAGGTGTGAGGGAGAGAGAAAGAGAACCTGTGAGTGAGAGAGAGAGAGAGAAAGAAAGAGAAGCTGTGAGTGAGAGAGAGAGAGAAAGAGAAGCTGTGAATAAGAGAGAGAGAAAGAGAAGCTGTGTGTGTGAGAGAGAGAAAGAGAAGCTGTGAGTGAGAGAGAGAGAAAGAGAAGCTGTGAGTGAGAGAAAGAGAAGCTGTGAGTGAGAGAGAGAGAGAAAGAGAAGCTGTGAATGAGAGAGAGAGAAAGAGAAGCTGTGTGTGTGAGAGAGAGAGAAGCTGTGAGTGAGAGAGTGAGAGAAAGAGAAGCTGTGAGTGAGAGAGAGAGAAAGAGAAGCTGTGAGTGAGAGAGAGAGAGAGCAAGAGAAACTGTGTGTGTGTGAGAGAGAGAAGCTGAGAGTGAGAGAGAGAGAATGAGAAGGTGTGAGTTAGAGAGAGAGACAAAGAGAAGCTGTGTGTGTGAGAGAGAGAACGAGAAGCTGTGAGTGAGAGAGAGAGAAAGAGAAGCTGTGAGTGAGAGAGAGGGAGAGAAGCTGTGAGTGTGTGAGAGAGAGAAAATCAGGGAGTGAGTAAGAGAGAGAGAGGGAAGCTGTGAGTGAGAGAGAGAGAGAAAGAGAAGCTGTGTGTGTGAGAGAGAGAAAGAGAAGCTGTGAGTGAGAGAGAGAGAGAAAGAGAAGCTGTGAGTGAGAGAAAGAGAAGCTGTGAGAGAGAGAGAGAGAGAAAGAGAAGCTGTGAATGAGAGAGAGAGAAAGAGAAGCTGTGTGTGTTAGAGAGAGAGAAGCTGTGAGTGAGAGAGTGA
Organism: Bradypodion pumilum; assembly: GCA_035047305.1. Classification (NCBI taxonomy): domain Eukaryota; kingdom Metazoa; phylum Chordata; class Lepidosauria; order Squamata; family Chamaeleonidae; genus Bradypodion; species Bradypodion pumilum. Next base: position 225,690,918 of record JAWDJD010000002.1, on the reverse strand, counting down.
GAGAAAGAGAAGCTGTGAGTGAGAGAGAGAGAAAGAGAAGCTGTGAGTGAGAGAGAGAGAGCAAGAGAAACTGTGTGTGTGTGAGAGAGAAAGAGAAGCTGTGTGTGTGTGTGAGAGAGAAAGAGAAGCTGTGAGTGAGTGAGAGAGAAAGAGAAGCTGTGTGTGTGAGAGAGAGAGAAGCTGAGAGTGAGAGAGAGAGAATGAGAAGGTGTGAGTTAGAGAGAGAGACAAAGAGAAGCTGTGTGTGTGAGAGAGAGAACGAGAAGCTGTGAGTGAGAGAGAGAGAAAGAGAAGCTGTGAGTGAGAGAGAGGGAGAGAAGCTGTGAGTGTGTGAGAGAGAGAAAATCAGGGAGTGAGTAAGAGAGAGAGAGGGAAGCTGTGAGTGAGAGAGAGAGAGAAATAGAAGCTGTAAGTGAGAGAGAGAGAAAGAGAAACTGTGAGTGAAAGAGAGAGAGAAGCTGTAAGTGAGAGAGAGAGAGAGAAGCTGTGTGTGTGAGAGAGAGAAAGAGAAGCTGTGAGTGAGAGGGAGAGAAAGATAAGCTGTAAGTGAGAGAGAGAAAGAGATGCTGTGAGTAAGTGATCGAGTGAGAAGATGTGAGTGTGTGTGAGAGAGAGAAGCTGGGAGTGAGTAAGAGAGAGAGAGAAGCTGTGACTGAGAGAGAGAGAAAGAAAGAAAGAGAAGCTGTGAGTGAGAGAGAGTGAGAGAGAGAGAAGCTGTGAGTGAGTGAGAGAGAGAGAGAAGCTGTGAGTGAGAGAGAGAGAGAAAGAGCTGTGAGTGAGAGAGAGAGAGAGAAAGAGAAGGTGTGAGTGAGAGAGAGAGAAAGAGAAGCTGTGAGAGAGAGAGAGAGAAAGAAAGAGAAGCTGTGAGTGAGAGAGAGAGAAAGAGAAGCTGTGAATGAGAGAGAGAGAAAGAGAAGCTGAGCGAGAGAGAGAAAGAGAAGCTGTAAGTGAGAGAGAGAGAGAAGCTGTGTGTGTGTGAGAGAGAGAAAGAGAAGCTGTGAGTGAGAGAGAGAGAGAAAGAGAAGCTGTGAGAGAGAGAGAGAAAGAGATGCTGTGAGTGAGTGAGTGAGAGAGTGAGAAGCTGTGAGTGAGAGAGAGAGAGGAGCTGGGAGTGAGTAAGAGAGAGAGAAGCTGTGAGTGAGTGAGAGAGAGAGAAGCTGTGAGTGAGGGAGAGAGAGAAAAAGAAGCTGTGAGTGAGAGAGAGAGAAAGAGAAGCTGTGAATGAGAGTGAGAGAAAAAGAAGCTGTGAGGGAGAGAGAGAGAGAGAAAGAGAAGCTGTGAGTGAGAGACAGAGAGAAAGAGAAGCTGTGAGTGAGAGAGAGAGAGAAAGAGAAGCTGTGAGAGAGAGAGAGAAAGAAAGAGAAGCTGTGAGTGAGAGAGAGAGAAAGAGAAGCTGTGAATGAGAGAGAGAAAGAGAAGCTGTGTGTGAGAGAGAGAAAGAGAAGCTGTGAGTGACAGAGAGAGAGAAAGAGAAGCTGTGAGTGAGAGAAAGAGAAGCTGTGAGTGAGAGAGAGAGAGAAAGAGAAGCTGTGAATGAGAGAGAGAGAAAGAGAAGCTGTGTGAGAGAGAGAAGCTGTGTGTGAGAGAGTGAGAGAAAGAGAAGCTGTGAGTGAGAGAGAGAGAAAGAGAAGCTGTGAGTGAGAGAGAGAGAGCAAGAGAAGCTGTGAGTGAGAGAGAGAGAAAGAGAAGCTGTGTGTGTGTGTGTGAGAGAAAGAGAAGCTATGAGTGAGTGAGAGAGAAAGAGAAGCTGTGTGTGTGTGTGAGAGAGAAGCTGAGAGTGAGAGAGAGAGAGAATGAGAAGGTGTGAGTGAGAGAGAGAGACAAAGAGAAGCTGTGTGTGAAAGAGAGAGAACGAGAAGCTGTGTGTGAGAGAGAGAGAGAAAGAGAAGCTGTGAGTGAGAGAGAGAGAGAACGAGAAGCTGTGAGTGAGAGAGAGAGAAAGAGATGCTTTGAGTGAGTGAGTGAGAGAGTGAGAAGCTGTGAGTGAGAGAGAGAGAGAGGAGCTGGGAGTGAGTAAGAGAGAGAGAAGCTGTGAGTGAGAGAGAGAGAGAGAAGCTGTGAGTGAGGGAGAGAGAGCAAGAGAAGCTGTGAGTGAGAGAGAGAGAAAGAGAAGCTGTGAATGAGAGAGAGAGAAAAAGAAGGTGTGAGGGAGAGAGAAAGAGAACCTGTGAGTGAGAGAGAGAGAGAAAGAAAGAGAAGCTGTGAGTGAGAGAGAGAGAGAAAGAGAAGCTGTGAATAAGAGAGAGAGAAAGAGAAGCTGTGTGTGTGAGAGAGAGAAAGAGAAGCTGTGAGTGAGAGAGAGAGAAAGAGAAGCTGTGAGTGAGAGAAAGAGAAGCTGTGAGTGAGAGAGAGAGAGAAAGAGAAGCTGTGAATGAGAGAGAGAGAAAGAGAAGCTGTGTGTGTGAGAGAGAGAGAAGCTGTGAGTGAGAGAGTGAGAGAAAGAGAAGCTGTGAGTGAGAGAGAGAGAAAGAGAAGCTGTGAGTGAGAGAGAGAGCAAGAGAAACTGTGTGTGTGTGAGAGAGAGAAGCTGAGAGTGAGAGAGAGAGAATGAGAAGGTGTGAGTTAGAGAGAGAGACAAAGAGAAGCTGTGTGTGTGAGAGAGAGAACGAGAAGCTGTGAGTGAGAGAGAGAGAAAGAGAAGCTGTGAGTGAGAGAGAGGGAGAGAAGCTGTGAGTGTGTGAGAGAGAGAAAATCAGGGAGTGAGTAAGAGAGAGAGAGGGAAGCTGTGAGTGAGAGAGAGAGAGAAAGAGAAGCTGTGTGTGTGAGAGAGAGAAAGAGAAGCTGTGAGTGAGAGAGAGAGAGAAAGAGAAGCTGTGAGTGAGAGAAAGAGAAGCTGTGAGAGAGAGAGAGAGAGAAAGAGAAGCTGTGAATGAGAGAGAGAGAAAGAGAAGCTGTGTGTGTGAGAGAGAGAGAAGCTGTGAGTGAGAGAGTGAGAGAAAGAGAAGCTGTGAGTGAGAGAGAGAGAAAGAGAAGCTGTGAGTGAGAGAGAGAGAGCAAGAGAAACTGTGTGTGTGTGAGAGAGAAAGAGAAGCTGTGTGTGTGTGAGAGAGAGAAAGAGAAGCTGTGAGTGAGTGAGAGAGAAAGAGAAGCTGTGTGTGTGAGAGAGAGAGAAGCTGAGAGTGAGAGAGAGAGAATGAGAAGGTGTGAGTTAGAGAGAGAGACAAAGAGAAGCTGTGTGTGTGAGAGAGAGAACGAGAAGCTGTGAGTGAGAGAGAGAGAAAGAGAAGCTGTGAGTGAGAGAGAGGGAGAGAAGCTGTGAGTGTGTGAGAGAGAGAAAATCAGGGAGTGAGTAAGAGAGAGAGAGGGAAGCTGTGAGTGAGAGAGAGAGAGAAATAGAAGCTGTAAGTGAGAGAGAGAGAAAGAGAAACTGTGAGTGAAAGAGAGAGAGAAGCTGTAAGTGAGAGAGAGAGAGAGAAGCTGTGTGTGTGAGAGAGAGAAAGAGAAGCTGTGAGTGAGAGGGAGAGAAAGATAAGCTGTAAGTGAGAGAGAGAAAGAGATGCTGTGAGTAAGTGATCGAGTGAGAAGATGTGAGTGTGTGTGAGAGAGAGAAGCTGGGAGTGAGTAAGAGAGAGAGAGAAGCTGTGACTGAGAGAGAGAGAAAGAAAGAAAGAGAAGCTGTGAGTGAGAGAGAGTGAGAGAGAGAGAAGCTGTGAGTGAGTGAGAGAGAGAGAGAAGCTGTGAGTGAGAGAGAGAGAGAAAGAGCTGTGAGTGAGAGAGAGAGAGAGAAAGAGAAGGTGTGAGTGAGAGAGAGAGAAAGAGAAGCTGTGAGTGAGAGAGAGAGAAAGAAAGACAAGCTGTGAGTGAGAGAGAGAGAAAGAGAAGCTGTGAATGAGAGAGAGAGAAAGAGAAGCTGAGCGAGAGAGAGAAAGAGAAGCTGTAAGTGAGAGAGAGAGAGAAGCTGTGTGTGTGTGAGAGAGAGAAAGAGAAGCTGTGAGTGAGAGAGAGAGAGAAAGAGAAGCTGTGAGAGAGAGAGAGAAAGAGATGCTGTGAGTGAGTGAGTGAGAGAGTGAGAAGCTGTGAGTGAGAGAGAGAGAGGAGCTGGGAGTGAGTAAGAGAGAGAGAAGCTGTGAGTGAGTGAGAGAGAGAGAAGCTGTGAGTGAGAGAGAGAGAAAGAGAAGCTGTGAATGAGAGTGAGAGAAAAAGAAGCTGTGAGGGAGAGAGAGAGAGAGAAAGAGAAGCTGTGAGTGAGAGACAGAGAGAAAGAGAAGCTGTGAGTGAGAGAGAGAGAGAAAGAGAAGCTGTGAGAGAGAGAGAGAAAGAAAGAGAAGCTGTGAGTGAGAGAGAGAGAAAGAGAAGCTGTGAATGAGAGAGAGAAAGAGAAGCTGTGTGTGAGAGAGAGAAAGAGAAGCTGTGAGTGACAGAGAGAGAGAAAGAGAAGCTGTGAGTGAGAGAAAGAGAAGCTGTGAGTGAGAGAGAGAGAGAAAGAGAAGCTGTGAATGAGAGAGAGAGAAAGAGAAGCTGTGTGAGAGAGAGAAGCTGTGTGTGAGAGAGTGAGAGAAAGAGAAGCTGTGAGTGAGAGAGAGAGAAAGAGAAGCTGTGAGTGAGAGAGAGAGAGCAAGATAAGCTGTGAGTGAGAGAGAGAGAAAGAGAAGCTGTGTGTGTGTGTGTGAGAGAAAGAGAAGCTATGAGTGAGTGAGAGAGAAAGAGAAGCTGTGTGTGTGTGTGAGAGAGAAGCTGAGAGTGAGAGAGAGAGAGAATGAGAAGGTGTGAGTGAGAGAGAGAGACAAAGAGAAGCTGTGTGTGAAAGAGAGAGAACGAGAAGCTGTGAGTGAGAGAGAGAGAGAAAGAGAAGCTGTGAGTGAGAGAGAGAGAGAGAAAGAGAAGCTGTGAGTGAGGGAGAGAAGCTGTGAGTGTGTGAGAGAGAGAAAATCAGGGAGTGAGTAAGAGAGAGAGAGGGAAGCTGTGAGTGAGAGAGAGAGAAATAGAAGCTGTAAGTGAGAGAGAGAGAAAGAGAAACTGTGAGTGAAAGAGAGAGAGAGAAGCTGTAAGTGAGAGAGAGAGAGAAGCTGTGTGTGTGAGAGAGAGAAAGAGAAGCTGTGAGTGAGAGAGAGAGAGAAAGAGAAGCTGTAAGTGAGAGAGAGAAAGAGATGCTGTGAGTAAGTGAGAGAGTGAGAAGATGTGAGTGAGTGAGAGAGAGAAGCTGGGAGTGAGTAAGAGAGAGAGTAGCTGTGAGTGAGAGAGAGAGAAAGAAAGAAAGAGAAGCTGTGAGTGAGAGAGAGTGAGAGAGAGAGAAGCTGTGAGTGAGTGAGAGAGAGAGAAGCTGTGAGTGAGAGAGAGAGAGAAAGAGAAGCTGTGAGTGAGAGAGAGAGAGAACGAGAAGCTGTGAGTGAGAGAGAGAGAGAGAGAAAGAGATGTTGTGAGTGAGTGAGTGAGAGAGTGAGAAGCTGTGAGTGAGAGAGAGAGAGAGGAGCTGGGAGTGAGTAAGAGAGAGAGAAGCAGGGAGTGAGTAAGAGAGAGAGAAGCTGTGAGTGAGAGAGAGAGAGAGAGAGAGGCTGTAAGTGAGAGAGAGAGAAAGAGAAACTGTGAGTGAAAGAGAGAGAGAGAATCTGTGAGTTAGAGAGAGAGAGAAAGAAAGAGAAGCTGTGAGTGAGAGTGAGAGAGAAAGAGAAGCTGAGAGTGAGAGAGAGAGAAAGAGATGCTGTAAAAGAGAGAGAGAGAGAGAGAATCAGGGAGTAAGAGAGAGAAAAGCTGTGAGTGAGAGAGAGAGAGAAATGGAAGGTGTAAGTGAGAGAGAGTAAGAGAGGCTGTGAGTGAGAGAGGGAGAGAGAAGCTGTTAGTGAGAGAGAGAGAAGTTGTGAGTGAAAGAGAGAGAGAAAGAGAAGGTGTGTGTGTGATAGAGAGAGAGAAAGAGAAGCTGAGAGTGAGAGAGAGAGAGAGAAAGAGAAGCTGTAAGTGAGAGAGAGAGAAGCTGTGTGTGAGAGAGAGAAAGAGAAGCTGTGAGTGAGTGAGAGAGAGAGAAAGAGAAGCTGTGAGTGAGAGAGAGAGAAAGAGATGCTGTGAGTGAGTGAGTGAGAGAGAGAGTGGGAAGCTGTGAGTGAGTGAGAGAGAGAGAGAAGCTGTGAGTGAGTAAGAGAGAGAGAAGCTGTGAGTGAGTGAGAGAGAGAGTGAGAAGCTGTGAGTGAGAGAGAGAAGCTGGGAGTGAGAGAGAGAAGCTGTGAATGAGAGAGAGAGAAAGAGAAGCTGAGAGAGAGAGAGTGTGTGAGAGAGAAGCTGTGAGTGAGTGAGAGAGAAGATGAGAAGCTGTGTGTGAGAGAGAGAAAGAGAAGCTGTGAGTGAGAAAGATAGAAAGAGAAGCTGTGAGTGAGAGAAAGAGAGAGAAGCTGTGAGTGAGAGAGAGAGAGAGAGAATCAAGGAGTAAGAGAGAGAGAAGCTGTGAGTGAGAGGGAGAGAGAAATAGAAGGTGTAAGTGAGAGATAGAAAGAGAAGCTGTGAGTGAGAGATGGAGAGAAGCTGTTAGTGAGAGAGAGAGAAGCTGTGAGTGACAGAGAAAGAGAAGCTGTGTGTGTGTGAGAGAGAGAAAGAGAAGCTGAGAGTGAGTGAGAGAGAGAGAGAGAGAAGCTGTAAGTGAGAGAGAGAGAGAAGCTGTGTGTGTGAGAGAGAGAAAGAGAAGCTGTGAGTGTGTGTGAGAGAGAAAGAGAAGCTGTAAGTGAGAGAGAGAGAGAGAAAGAGATGCTGTGAGTGAGAGAGTGAGAAGATGTGAGTGAGTGAGAGAGAGAGAAGCTGGGAGTGAGTAAGAGAGAGAGAGAAGCTGTGAGTGAGAGAGAGAGAAAGAAAGAAAGAGAAGCTGTGAGTGAGAGAGAGTGAGAGAGAGAGAAGCTGTGAGTGAGTGAGAGAGAGAGAGAACCTGTGAGTGAGAGAGAGAAAGAGCTGTGAGTTAGAGAGAGAGAGAAAGAGAAGGTGTGAGTGAGAGAGAGAGAAAGAGAAGCTGTGTGTGTGAGAGAGAGAGAAAGAAAGAGAAGCTGTGAGTGAGAGATAGAGAGAAAGAGAAGCTGTGAATGAGAGAGAGAAAGAGAAGCTGTGTGAGAGAGATAGAGAAAGAGAAGCTGTGAGTGAGAGAAAGAGAAGCTGTGAGTGAGAAAGAGTGAGAAAGAGAAGCTGTGAGTGAGTGAGAGACAGAAAGAGAAGCTGTGAATGAGAGAGAGAGAAAGAGAAGCTGTGACAGAGAGAGTGGCTGTGAGTGAGAGAGAGAGAAAGAGACGCTGTGAGTGAGAGTTAGAGAAATAGGTGTAAGTGAGTGAGAGAGAGAAAGAGAAGCTGTGTGTGTGTGTGAGAGAGAGAGAAGCTGTTAGTAAGAGAGAGAGAAGCTGTGAGTGACAGAGAGAGAGAAAGAGAAGCTGTGTGTGTGATAGAGAGAGAGAAAGAGAAGCTGAGCATGAGAGAGAGAGAGAAAGAGAAGCTGTAAGTGAGTGAGAGAGAGAGAAGCTGTGTATGAGAGAGAGAGAAAGAGAAGCTGTGAGTGAGAGAGAGAGAGAACGAGAAGCTGTGAGTGAGTGAGAGAGAAAGAGATGCTTTGAGTGAGTGAGTGAGAGAGTGAGAAGCTGTGAGTGAGAGAGAGAGAGAGGAGCTGGGAGTGAGTAAGAGAGAGAGAAGCTGTGAGTGAGAGAGAGAGAGAGAAGCTGTGAGTGAGGGAGAGAGACCAAGAGAAGCTGTGAGTGAGAGAGAGAGAAAGAGAAGCTGTGAATGAGAGAGAGAGAAAAAGAAGCTGTGAGGGAGAGAGAAAGAGAACCTGTGAGTGAGAGAGAGAGAGAGAAAGAAAGAGAAGCTGTGAGTGAGAGAGAGAGAGAAAGAGAAGCTGTGAATGAGAGAGAGAGAAAGAGAAGCTGTGTGTGAGAGAGAGAGAAAGAGAAGCTGTGAGTGACAGAGAGAGAGAAAGAGAAGCTGTGAGTGAGAGAAAGAGAAGCTGTGAGTGAGAGAGAGAGAGAAAGAGAAGCTGTGAATGAGAGAGAGAGAAAGAGAAGCTGTGTGTGTGAGAGAGAGAGAAGCTGTGAGTGAGAGAGTGAGAGAAAGAGAAGCTGTGAGTGAGAGAGAGAGAAAGAGAAGCTGTGAGTGAGAGAGAGAGAGCAAGAGAAACTGTGAGTGAGAGAGAGAGAAAGAGAAGCTGTGTGTGTGTGTGAGAGAGAGAAAGAGAAGCTGTGAGTGAGTGAGAGAGAAAGAGAAGCTGTGTGTGTGAGAGAGAGAGAAGCTGAGAGTGAGAGAGAGAGAATGAGAAGGTGTGAGTTAGAGAGAGAGACAAAGAGAAGCTGTGTGTGTGAGAGAGAGAACGAGAAGCTGTGAGTGAGAGAGAGAAAGAGAAGCTGTGAGTGAGAGAGAGGGAGAGAAGCTGTGAGTGTGTGAGAGAGAGAAAATCAGGGAGTGAGTAAGAGAGAGAGAGGGAAGCTGTGAGTGAGAGAGAGAGAGAAATAGAAGCTGTAAGTGAGAGAGAAAGAAAGAGAAACTGTGAGTGAAAGAGAGAGAGAGAAGCTGTAAGTGAGAGAGGGAGAGAGGGAGAAGCTGTGAGTGTGTGTGAGAGGGAAAGAGAAGCTGTGAGTGAGTGTGAGAGAGAGAGAAGCTGAGAGTGAGAGATAGAGAGCAAGAGAAACTGTGTGTGTGTGAGAGAGAAAGAGAAGCTGTGTGTGTGTGTGAGAGAGAAAGAGAAGCTGTGAGTGACTGAGAGAGAAAGAGAAGCTGTGTGTGTGAGAGAGAGAGAAGCTGAGAGTGAGAGAGAGAGAATGAGAAGGTGTGAGTTAGAGAGAGAGACAAAGAGAAGCTGTGTGTGTGAGAGAGAGAACGAGAAGCTGTGAGTGAGAGAGAGAGAAAGAGAAGCTGTGAGTGAGAGAGAGGGAGAGAAGCTGTGAGTGTGTGAGAGAGAGAAAATCAGGGAGTGAGTAAGAGAGAGAGAGGGAAGCTGTGAGTGAGAGAGAGAGAGAAATAGAAGCTGTAAGTGAGAGAGAGAGAAAGAGAAACTGTGAGTGAAAGAGAGAGAGAGAAGCTGTAAGTGAGAGAGAGAGAGAGAAGCTGTGTGTGTGAGAGAGAGAAAGAGAAGCTGTGAGTGAGAGAGAGAGAAAGATAAGCTGTAAGTGAGAGAGAGAAAGAGATGCTGTGAGTAAGTGATCGAGTGAGAAGATGTGAGTGTGTGAGAGAGAGAGAAGCTGGGAGTGAGTAAGAGAGAGAGAAGCTGTGACTGAGAGAGAGAGAAAGAAAGAAAGAGAAGCTGTGAGTGAGAGAGAGTGAGAGAGAGAGAAGCTGTGAGTGAGTGAGAGAGAGAGAGAAGCTGTGAGTGAGTGAGAGAGAGAAAGAGCTGTGAGTGAGAGAGAGAGAGAAAGAGAAGGTGTGAGTGAGAGAGAGAGAAAGAGAAGCTGTGAGTGAGAGAGAGAGAAAGAAAGAGAAGCTGTGAGTGAGAGAGAGAAAGAGAAGCTGTGAATGAGAGAGAGAGAAAGAGAAGCTGAGCGTGAGAGAGAGAGAGAAAGAGAAGCTGTAAGTGAGAGAGAGAGAGAAGCTGTGTGTGTGAGAGAGAGAGAAAGAGAAGCTGTGAGTGAGAGAGAGAGAGAAAGAGAAGCTGTGAGTGAGAGAGAGAGAGAAAGAGATGCTGTGAGTGAGTGAGTGAGAGAGTGAGAAGCTGTGAGTGAGAGAGAGAGAGGAGCTGGGAGTGAGTAAGAGAGAGAGAAGCTGTGAGTGAGTGAGAGAGAGAGAAGCTGTGAGTGAGGGAGAGAGAGAAAGAGAAGCTGTGAGTGAGAGAGAGAGAAAGAGAAGCTGTGAATGAGAGTGAGAGAAAAAGAAGCTGTGAGGGAGAGAGAGAGAGAGAGAGAGAAGCTGTGAGTGAGAGACAGAGAGAAAGAGAAGCTGTGAGTGAGAGAGAGAGAGAAAGAGAAGCTGTGAGAGAGAGAGAGAAAGAAAGAGAAGCTGTGATTGAGAGAGAGAGAGAAAGAGAAGCTGTGAATGAGAGAGAGAAAGAGAAGCTGTGTGTGAGAGAGAGAAAGAGAAGCTGTGAGTGACAGAGAGAGAGAAAGAGAAGCTGTGAGTGAGAGAAAGAGAAGCTGTGAGTGAGAGAGAGAGAGAAAGAGAAGCTGTGAATGAGAGAGAGAGAAAGAGAAGCTGTGTGAGAGAGAGAAGCTGTGTGTGAGAGAGTGAGAGAAAGAGAAGCTGTGAGTGAGAGAGAGAGAAAGAGAAGCTGTGAGTGAGAGAGAGAGAGCAAGAGAAGTTGTGAGTGAGAGAGAGAGAAAGAGAAGCTGTGTGTGTGAGAGAGAGAGAAAGAGAAGCTATGAGTGAGTGAGAGAGAATGAGAAGCTGTGTGTGTGTGTGAGAGAGAAGCTGAGAGTGAGAGAGAGAGAGAGAATGAGAAGGTGTGAGTGAGAGAGAGACAAAGAGAAGCTGTGTGTGAAAGAGAGAGTACGAGAAGCTGTGAGTGAGAGAGAGAGAGAAAGAGAAGTTTTGAGTGAGAGAGAGAGAGAAAGAGAAGCTGTGAGTGAGAGAGAGGGAGAGAAGCTGTGAGTGTGTGAGAGAGAGAAAATCAGGGAGTGAGTAAGAGAGAGAGAGGGAAGCTGTGAGTGAGAGAGAAAGAAATAGAAGCTGTAAGTGAGAGAGAGAGAAAGAGAAACTGTGAGTGAAAGAGAGAGAGAGAAGCTGTAAGTGTGTGAGAGAGAGAAGCTGTGTGTGTGTGAGAGAGAAAGAGAAGCTGTGAGTGAGAGAGAGAGAGAAAGAGAAGCTGTAAGTGAGAGAGAGAAAGAGATGCTGTGAGTAAGTGAGAGAGTGAGAAGATGTGAGTGAGTGAGAGAGAGAAGCTCGGAGTGAGTAAGAGAGAGAGAGTAGCTGTGAGTGAGAGAGAGAGAAAGAAAGAAAGAGAAGCTGTGAGTGAGAGAGAGTGAGAGAGAGAGAAGCTGTGAGTGAGAGAGAGAGAGAGAAGCTGTGAGTGAGAGAGAGAGAGAAAGAGAAGCTGTGAGTGAGAGAGAGAGAGAACGAGAAGCTGTGAGTGAGAGAGAGAGAAAGAGATGCTGTGAGTGAGTGAGTGAGAGAGTGAGAAGCTGTGAGTGAGAGAGAGAGAGAGGAGCTGGGAGTGAGTAAGAGAGAGAGAAGCTGGGAGTGAGTAAGAGAGAGAGAAGCTGTGAGTGAGAGAGAGAGAGAGAAGCTGTGAGTGAGGGAGAGAGAGAAAGAGAAGCTGTGAGTGAGAGAGAGAGAAAGAGAAGCTGTGAATGAGAGTGAGAGAAAAAGAAGCTGTGAGGGAGAGAGAGAGAGAGAAAGAGAAGCTGTGAGTGAGAGACAGAGAGAAAGAGAAGCTGTGAGTGAGGGAGAGAAGCTGTGAGTGTGTGAGAGAGAGAAAATCAGGGAGTGAGTAAGAGAGAGAGAGGGAAGCTGTGAGTGAGAGAGAGAGAAATAGAAGCTGTAAGTGAGAGAGAGAGAAAGAGAAACTGTGAGTGAAAGAGAGAGAGAGAAGCTGTAAGTGAGAGAGGGAGAGAGGGAGAAGCTGTGAGTGTGTGTGAGAGGGAAAGAGAAGCTGTGAGTGAGTGTGAGAGAGAGAGAAGCTGAGAGTGAGAGATAGAGAGCAAGAGAAACTGTGTGTGTGTGAGAGAGAAAGAGAAGCTGTGTGTGTGTGTGAGAGAGAAAGAGAAGCTGTGAGTGACTGAGAATGAAAGAGAAGCTGTGTGTGTGAGAGAGAGAGAAGCTGAGAGTGAGAGAGAGAGAATGAGAAGGTGTGAGTTAGAGAGAGAGACAAAGAGAAGCTGTGTGTGTGAGAGAGAGAACGAGAAGCTGTGAGTGAGAGAGAGAGAAAGAGAAGCTGTGAGTGAGAGAGAGGGAGAGAAGCTGTGAGTGTGTGAGAGAGAGAAAATCAGGGAGTGAGTAAGAGAGAGAGGGAAGCTGTGAGTGAGAGAGAGAGAGAAATAGAAGCTGTAAGTGAGAGAGAGAGAAAGAGAAACTGTGAGTGAAAGAGAGAGAGAGAAGCTGTAAGTGAGAGAGAGAGAGAGAAGCTGTGTGTGTGAGAGAGAGAAAGAGAAGCTGTGAGTGAGAGAGAGAGAAAGATAAGCTGTAAGTGAGAGAGAGAAAGAGATGCTGTGAGTAAGTGATCGAGTGAGAAGATGTGAGTGTGTGAGAGAGAGAGAAGCTGGGAGTGAGTAAGAGAGAGAGAGAAGCTGTGACTGAGAGAGAGAGAAAGAAAGAAAGAGAAGCTGTGAGTGAGAGAGAGTGAGAGAGAGAGAAGCTGTGAGTGAGTGAGAGAGAGAGAGAAGCTGTGAGTGAGTGAGAGAGAGAAAGAGCTGTGAGTGAGAGAGAGAGAGAAAGAGAAGGTGTGAGTGAGAGAGAGAGAAAGAGAAGCTGTGAGTGAGAGAGAGAGAAAGAAAGAGAAGCTGTGAGTGAGAGAGAGAAAGAGAAGCTGTGAATGAGAGAGAGAGAAAGAGAAGCTGAGCGTGAGAGAGAGAGAGAAAGAGAAGCTGTAAGTGAGAGAGAGAGAGAAGCTGTGTGTGTGAGAGAGAGAGAAAGAGAAGCTGTGAGTGAGAGAGAGAGAGAAAGAGAAGCTGTGAGTGAGAGAGAGAGAGAAAGAGATGCTGTGAGTGAGTGAGTGAGAGAGTGAGAAGCTGTGAGTGAGAGAGAGAGAGGAGCTGGGAGTGAGTAAGAGAGAGAGAAGCTGTGAGTGAGTGAGAGAGAGAGAAGCTGTGAGTGAGGGAGAGAGAGAAAGAGAAGCTGTGAGTGAGAGAGAGAGAAAGAGAAGCTGTGAATGAGAGTGAGAGAAAAAGAAGCTGTGAGGGAGAGAGAGAGAGAGAGAGAGAAGCTGTGAGTGAGAGACAGAGAGAAAGAGAAGCTGTGAGTGAGAGAGAGAGAGAAAGAGAAGCTGTGAGAGAGAGAGAGAAAGAAAGAGAAGCTGTGATTGAGAGAGAGAGAAAGAGAAGCTGTGAATGAGAGAGAGAAAGAGAAGCTGTGTGTGAGAGAGAGAAAGAGAAGCTGTGAGTGACAGAGAGAGAGAAAGAGAAGCTGTGAGTGAGAGAAAGAGAAGCTGTGAGTGAGAGAGAGAGAGAAAGAGAAGCTGTGAATGAGAGAGAGAGAAAGAGAAGCTGTGTGAGAGAGAGAAGCTGTGTGTGAGAGAGTGAGAGAAAGAGAAGCTGTGAGTGAGAGAGAGAGAAAGAGAAGCTGTGAGTGAGAGAGAGAGAGCAAGAGAAGTTGTGAGTGAGAGAGAGAGAAAGAGAAGCTGTGTGTGTGAGAGAGAGAGAAAGAGAAGCTATGAGTGAGTGAGAGAGAATGAGAAGCTGTGTGTGTGTGTGAGAGAGAAGCTGAGAGTGAGAGAGAGAGAGAGAATGAGAAGGTGTGAGTGAGAAAGAGACAAAGAGAAGCTGTGTGTGAAAGAGAGAGTACGAGAAGCTGTGAGTGAGAGAGAGAGAGAAAGAGAAGTTTTGAGTGAGAGAGAGAGAGAAAGAGAAGCTGTGAGTGAGAGAGAGGGAGAGAAGCTGTGAGTGTGTGAGAGAGAGAAAATCAGGGAGTGAGTAAGAGAGAGAGAGGGAAGCTGTGAGTGAGAGAGAAAGAAATAGAAGCTGTAAGTGAGAGAGAGAGAAAGAGAAACTGTGAGTGAAAGAGAGAGAGAGAAGCTGTAAGTGTGTGAGAGAGAGAAGCTGTGTGTGTGAGAGAGAGAAAGAGAAGCTGTGAGTGAGAGAGAGAGAGAAAGAGAAGCTGTAAGTGAGAGAGAGAAAGAGATGCTGTGAGTAAGTGAGAGAGTGAGAAGATGTGAGTGAGTGAGAGAGAGAAGCTCGGAGTGAGTAAGAGAGAGAGAGTAGCTGTGAGTGAGAGAGAGAGAAAGAAAGAAAGAGAAGCTGTGAGTGAGAGAGAGTGAGAGAGAGAGAAGCTGTGAGTGAGAGAGAGAGAGAGAAGCTGTGAGTGAGAGAGAGAGAGAAAGAGAAGCTGTGAGTGAGAGAGAGAGAGAACGAGAAGCTGTGAGTGAGAGAGAGAGAAAGAGATGCTGTGAGTGAGTGAGTGAGAGAGTGAGAAGCTGTGAGTGAGGGAGAGAGAGAAAGAGAAGCTGTGAGTGAGAGAGAGAGAAAGAGAAGCTGTGAATGAGAGTGAGAGAAAAAGAAGCTGTGAGGGAGAGAGAGAGAGAGAAAGAGAAGCTGTGAGTGAGAGACAGAGAGAAAGAGAAGCTGTGAGTGAGGGAGAGAAGCTGTGAGTGTGTGAGAGAGAGAAAATCAGGGAGTGAGTAAGAGAGAGAGAGGGAAGCTGTGAGTGAGAGAGAGAGAAATAGAAGCTGTAAGTGAGAGAGAGAGAAAGAGAAACTGTGAGTGAAAGAGAGAGAGAGAAGCTGTAAGTGAGAGAGAGAGAGAAGCTGTGTGTGTGAGAGAGAGAAAGAGAAGCTGTGAGTGAGAGAGAGAGAGAAAGAGAAGCTGTAAGTGAGAGAGAGAAAGAGATGCTGTGAGTAAGTGAGAGAGTGAGAAGATGTGAGTGAGTGAGAGAGAGAAGCTGGGAGTGAGTAAGAGAGAGAGTAGCTGTGAGTGAGAGAGAGAGAAAGAAAGAAAGAGAAGCTGTGAGTGAGAGAGAGTGAGAGAGAGAGAAGCTGTGAGTGAGTGAGAGAGAGAGAAGCTGTGAGTGAGAGAGAGAGAGAAAGAGAAGCTGTGAGTGAGAGAGAGAGAGAACGAGAAGCTGTGAGTGAGAGAGAGAGAGAGAGAAAGAGATGTTGTGAGTGAGTGAGTGAGAGAGTGAGAAGCTGTGAGTGAGAGAGAGAGAGAGGAGCTGGGAGTGAGTAAGAGAGAGAGAAGCAGGGAGTGAGTAAGAGAGAGAGAAGCTGTGAGTGAGAGAGAGAGAGAGAGGCTGTAAGTGAGAGAGAGAGAAAGAGAAACTGTGAGTGAAAGAGAGAGAGAGAATCTGTGAGTTAGAGAGAGAGAGAAAGAAAGAGAAGCTGTGAGTGAGAGTGAGAGAGAAAGAGAAGCTGAGAGTGAGAGAGAGAGAAAGAGATGCTGTAAAAGAGAGAGAGAGAGAGAGAGAATCAGGGAGTAAGAGAGAGAAAAGCTGTGAGTGAGAGAGAGAGAGAAATGGAAGGTGTAAGTGAGAGAGAGTAAGAGAGGCTGTGAGTGAGAGAGGGAGAGAGAAGCTGTTAGTGAGAGAGAGAGAAGTTGTGAGTGAAAGAGAGAGAGAAAGAGAAGGTGTGTGTGTGATAGAGAGAGAGAAAGAGAAGCTGAGAGTGAGAGAGAGAGAGAAAGAGAAGCTGTAAGTGAGAGAGAGAGAAGCTGTGTGTGAGAGAGAGAAAGAGAAGCTGTGAGTGAGTGAGAGAGAGAGAAAGAGAAGCTGTGAGTGAGAGAGAGAGAAAGAGATGCTGTGAGTGAGTGAGTGAGAGAGAGAGTGGGAAGCTGTGAGTGAGTGAGTGAGAGAGAGAAGCTGTGAGTGAGTAAGAGAGAGAGAAGCTGTGAGTGAGTGAGAGAGAGAGTGAGAAGCTGTGAGTGAGAGAGAGAAGCTGGGAGTGAGAGAGAGAAGCTGTGAATGAGAGAGAGAGAAAGAGAAGCTGAGAGAAAGAGAGTGTGTGAGAGAGAAGCTGTGAGTGAGTGAGAGAGAAGATGAGAAGCTGTGTGTGAGAGAGAGAAAGAGAAGCTGTGAGTGAGAAAGATAGAAAGAGAAGCTGTGAGTGAGAGAAAGAGAGAGAAGCTGTGAGTGAGAGAGAGAGAGAGAGAATCAAGGAGTAAGAGAGAGAGAAGCTGTGAGTGAGAGGGAGAGAGAAATAGAAGGTGTAAGTGAGAGATAGAAAGAGAAGCTGTGAGTGAGAGATGGAGAGAAGCTGTTAGTGAGAGAGAGAGAAGCTGTGAGTGACAGAGAAAGAGAAGCTGTGTGTGTGTGAGAGAGAGAAAGAGAAGCTGAGAGTGAGAGAGAGAGAGAGAGAGAGAAGCTGTAAGTGAGAGAGAGAGAGAAGCTGTGTGTGTGAGAGAGAGAAAGAGAAGCTGTGAGTGTGTGTGAGAGAGAAAGAGAAGCTGTAAGTGAGAGAGAGAGAAAGAGATGCTGTGAGTGAGAGAGTGAGAAGATGTGAGTGAGTGAGAGAGAGAGAAGCTGGGAGTGAGTAAGAGAGAGAGAGAAGCTGTGAGTGAGAGAGAGAGAAAGAAAGAAAGAGAAGCTGTGAGTGAGAGAGAGTGAGAGAGAGAGAAGCTGTGAGTGAGTGAGAGAGAGAACCTGTGAGTGAGAGAGAGAAAGAGCTGTGAGTTAGAGAGAGAGAGAGAAAGAGAAGGTGTGAGTGAGAGAGAGAGAAAGAGAAGCTGTGTGTGAGAGAGAGAGAGAAAGAAAGAGAAGCTGTGAGTGAGAGATAGAGAGAAAGAGAAGCTGTGAATGAGAGAGAGAAAGAGAAGCTGTGTGAGAGAGATAGAGAAAGAGAAGCTGTGAGTGAGAGAAAGAGAAGCTGTGAGTGAGAAAGAGTGAGAAAGAGAAGCTGTGAGTGAGTGAGAGACAGAAAGAGAAGCTGTGAATGAGAGAGAGAGAAAGAGAAGCTGTGACAGAGAGAGTGGCTGTGAGTGAGAGAGAGAGAGAAAGAGACGCTGTGAGTGAGAGTTAGAGAAATAGGTGTAAGTGAGTGAGAGAGAGAAAGAGAAGCTGTGTGTGTGTGTGAGAGAGAGAGAAGCTGTTAGTAAGAGAGAGAGAAGCTGTGAGTGACAGAGAGAGAGAAAGAGAAGCTGTGTGTGTGATAGAGAGAGAGAAAGAGAAGCTGAGCATGAGAGAGAGAGAGAAAGAGAAGCTGTAAGTGAGTGAGAGAGAGAGAAGCTGTGTATGAGAGAGAGAGAAAGAGAAGCTGTGAGTGAGAGAGAGAGAGAACGAGAAGCTGTGAGTGAGTGAGAGAGAAAGAGATGCTTTGAGTGAGTGAGTGAGAGAGTGAGAAGCTGTGAGTGAGAGAGAGAGAGAGGAGCTGGGAGTGAGTAAGAGAGAGAGAAGCTGTGAGTGAGAGAGAGAGAGAGAAGCTGTGAGTGAGGGAGAGAGAGCAAGAGAAGCTGTGAGTGAGAGAGAGAGAAAGAGAAGCTGTGAATGAGAGAGAGAGAAAAAGAAGCTGTGAGGGAGAGAGAAAGAGAACCTGTGAGTGAGAGAGAGAGAGAGAAAGAAAGAGAAGCTGTGAGTGAGAGAGAGAGAGAAAGAGAAGCTGTGAATGAGAGAGAGAGAAAGAGAAGCTGTGTGTGTGAGAGAGAGAAAGAGAAGCTGTGAGTGACAGAGAGAGAGAAAGAGAAGCTGTGAGTGAGAGAAAGAGAAGCTGTGAGTGAGAGAGAGAGAGAAAGAGAAGCTGTGAATGAGAGAGAGAGAAAGAGAAGCTGTGTGTGTGAGAGAGAGAGAAGCTGTGAGTGAGAGAGTGAGAGAAAGAGAAGCTGTGAGTGAGAGAGAGAGAAAGAGAAGCTGTGAGTGAGAGAGAGAGAGCAAGAGAAACTGTGAGTGAGAGAGAGAGAAAGAGAAGCTGTGTGTGTGTGTGTGAGAGAGAAAGAGAAGCTGTGAGTGAGTGAGAGAGAAAGAGAAGCTGTGTGTGTGAGAGAGAGAGAAGCTGAGAGTGAGAGAGAGAATGAGAAGGTGTGAGTTAGAGAGAGAGACAAAGAGAAGCTGTGTGTGTGAGAGAGAGAACGAGAAGCTGTGAGTGAGAGAGAGAAAGAGAAGCTGTGAGTGAGAGAGAGGGAGAGAAGCTGTGAGTGTGTGAGAGAGAGAAAATCAGGGAGTGAGTAAGAGAGAGAGAGGGAAGCTGTGAGTGAGAGAGAGAGAGAAATAGAAGCTGTAAGTGAGAGAGAAAGAAAGAGAAACTGTGAGTGAAAGAGAGAGAGAGAAGCTGTAAGTGAGAGAGGGAGAGAGGGAGAAGCTGTGAGTGTGTGTGAGAGGGAAAGAGAAGCTGTGAGTGAGTGTGAGAGAGAGAGAAGCTGAGAGTGAGAGAGAGAGAGCAAGAGAAACTGTGTGTGTGTGAGAGAGAAAGAGAAGCTGTGTGTGTGTGTGAGAGAGAAAGAGAAGCTGTGAGTGAGTGAGAGAGAAAGAGAAGCTGTGTGTGTGAGAGAGAGAGAAGCTGAGAGTGAGAGAGAGAGAATGAGAAGGTGTGAGTTAGAGAGAGAGACAAAGAGAAGCTGTGTGTGTGAGAGAGAGAACGAGAAGCTGTGAGTGAGAGAGAGAGAAAGAGAAGCTGTGAGTGAGAGAGAGGGAGAGAAGCTGTGAGTGTGTGAGAGAGAGAAAATCAGGGAGTGAGTAAGAGAGAGAGAGGGAAGCTGTGAGTGAGAGAGAGAGAGAAATAGAAGCTGTAAGTGAGAGAGAGAGAAAGAGAAACTGTGAGTGAAAGAGAGAGAGAGAAGCTGTAAGTGAGAGAGAGAGAGAAGCTGTGTGTGTGAGAGAGAGAAAGAGAAGCTGTGAGTGAGAGAGAGAGAAAGATAAGCTGTAAGTGAGAGAGAGAAAGAGATGCTGTGAGTAAGTGATCGAGTGAGAAGATGTGAGTGTGTGAGAGAGAGAGAAGCTGGGAGTGAGTAAGAGAGAGAGAGAAGCTGTGACTGAGAGAGAGAGAAAGAAAGAAAGAGAAGCTGTGAGTGAGAGAGAGTGAGAGAGAGAGAGAGAGAAGCTGTGAGTGAGTGAGAGAGAGAGAGAAGCTGTGAGTGAGTGAGAGAGAGAAAGAGCTGTGAGTGAGAGAGAGAGAGAAAGAGAAGGTGTGAGTGAGAGAGAGAGAAAGAGAAGCTGTGAGTGAGAGAGAGAGAAAGAAAGAGAAGCTGTGAGTGAGAGAGAGAAAGAGAAGCTGTGAATGAGAGAGAGAGAAAGAGAAGCTGAGCGTGAGAGAGAGAGAGAAAGAGAAGCTGTAAGTGAGAGAGAGAGAGAAGCTGTGTGTGTGAGAGAGAGAGAAAGAGAAGCTGTGAGTGAGAGAGAGAGAGAAAGAGAAGCTGTGAGTGAGAGAGAGAGAGAAAGAGATGCTGTGAGTGAGTGAGTGAGAGAGTGAGAAGCTGCGAGTGAGAGAGAGAGAGGAGCTGGGAGTGAGTAAGAGAGAGAGAAGCTGTGAGTGAGAGAGAGAGAAGCTGTGAGTGAGGGAGAGAGAGAAAGAGAAGCTGTGAGTGAGAGAGAGAGAAAGAGAAGCTGTGAATGAGAGTGAGAGAAAAAGAAGCTGTGAGGGAGAGAGAGAGAGAGAGAAGCTGTGAGTGAGAGACAGAGAGAAAGAGAAGCTGTGAGTGAGAGAGAGAGAGAAAGAGAAGCTGTGAGAGAGAGAGAGAAAGAAAGAGAAGCTGTGAGTGAGAGAGAGAGAGAAAGAGAAGCTGTGAATGAGAGAGAGAAAGAGAAGCTGTGTGTGAGAGAGAGAAAGAGAAGCTGTGAGTGACAGAGAGAGAGAAAGAGAAGCTGTGAGTGAGAGAAAGAGAAGCTGTGAGTGAGAGAGAGAGAGAAAGAGAAGCTGTGAATGAGAGAGAGAGAAAGAGAAGCTGTGTGAGAGAGAGAAGCTGTGTGTGAGAGAGTGAGAGAAAGAGAAGCTGTGAGTGAGAGAGAGAGAAAGAGAAGCTGTGAGTGAGAGAGAGAGAGCAAGAGAAGCTGTGAGTGAGAGAGAGAGAAAGAGAAGCTGTGTGTGTGTGAGAGAGAGAAAGAGAAGCTATGAGTGAGTGAGAGAGAATGAGAAGCTGTGTGTGTGTGTGAGAGAGAAGCTGAGAGTGAGAGAGAGAGAGAGAATGAGAAGGTGTGAGTGAGAGAGAGACAAAGAGAAGCTGTGTGTGAAAGAGAGAGTACGAGAAGCTGTGAGTGAGAGAGAGAGAGAAAGAGAAGTTTTGAGTGAGAGAGAGAGAGAAAGAGAAGCTGTGAGTGAGAGAGAGGGAGAGAAGCTGTGAGTGTGTGAGAGAGAGAAAATCAGGGAGTGAGTAAGAGAGAGAGAGGGAAGCTGTGAGTGAGAGAGAAAGAAATAGAAGCTGTAAGTGAGAGAGAGAGAAAGAGAAACTGTGAGTGAAAGAGAGAGAGAGAAGCTGTAAGTGTGTGAGAGAGAGAAGCTGTGTGTGTGTGAGAGAGAAAGAGAAGCTGTGAGTGAGAGAGAGAGAGAAAGAGAAGCTGTAAGTGAGAGAGAGAAAGAGATGCTGTGAGTAAGTGAGAGAGTGAGAAGATGTGAGTGAGTGAGAGAGAGAAGCTCGGAGTGAGTAAGAGAGAGAGAGTAGCTGTGAGTGAGAGAGAGAGAAAGAAAGAAAGAGAAGCTGTGAGTGAGAGAGAGTGAGAGAGAGAGAAGCTGTGAGTGAGAGAGAGAGAGAGAAGCTGTGAGTGAGAGAGAGAGAGAAAGAGAAGCTGTGAGTGAGAGAGAGAGAGAACGAGAAGCTGTGAGTGAGAGAGAGAGAAAGAGATGCTGTGAGTGAGTGAGTGAGATAGTGAGAATCTGTGAGTGAGAGAGAGAGAGAGGAGCTGGGAGTGAGTAAGAGAGAGAGAAGCTGGGAGTGAGTAAGAGAGAGAGAAGCTGTGAGTGAGTGAGAGAGAGAGAGGCTGTAAGTGAGAGAGAGAGAAAGAGAAACTGTGAGTGAAAGAGAGAGAGAGAAGCTGTGAGTTAGAGAGAGAGAGAAAGAAAGAGAAGCTGTGAGTGAGAGTGAGAGAGAAAGAGAAGCTGAGAGTGAGAGAGAGAGAAAGAGATGCTGTAAAAGAGAGAGAGAGAGAGAGAGAATCAGGGAGTAAGAGAGAGAAAAGCTGTGAGTGAGAGAGAGAGAGAAATGGAAGGTGTAAGTGAGAGAGAGTAAGAGAGGCTGTGAGTGAGAGAGGGAGAGAGAAGCTGTTAGTGAGAGAGAGAGAAGTTGTGAGTGAAAGAGAGAGAGAAAGAGAAGCTGTGTGTGTGATAGAGAGAGAGAAAGAGAAGCTGAGAGTGAGAGAGAGAGAGAGAAAGAGAAGCTGTAAGTGAGAGAGAGAGAAGCTGTGTGTGAGAGAGAGAAAGAGAAGCTGTGAGTGAGTGAGAGAGAGAGAAAGAGAAGCTGTGAGTGAGAGAGAGAGAAAGAGATGCTGTGAGTGAGTGAGTGAGAGAGAGAGTGGGAAGCTGTGAGTGAGTGAGAGAGAGAGAGAAGCTGTGAGTGAGTAAGAGAGAGAGAGAAGCTGTGAGTGAGTGAGAGAGAGAGTGAGAAGCTGTGAGTGAGAGAGAGAGAAGCTGGGAGTGAGAGAGAGAAGCTGTGAATGAGAGAGAGAGAAAGAGAAGCTGAGAGAGAGAGTGTGTGAGGGAGAAGCTGTGAGTGAGTGAGAGAGAAGATGAGAAGCTGTGTGTGAGAGAGAGAAAGAGAAGCTGTGAGTGAGAAAGATAGAAAGAGAAGCTGTGAGTGAGAGAAAGAGAGAGAAGCTGTGAGTGAGAGAGAGAGAGAGAGAGAATCAGGGAGTAAGAGAGAGAGAAGCTGTGAGTGAGAGGGAGAGAGAAATAGAAGGTGTAAGTGAGAGATAGAAAGAGAAGCTGTGAGTGAGAGATGGAGAGAAGCTGTTAGTGAGAGAGAGAGAAGCTGTGAGTGACAGAGAAAGAGAAGCTGTGTGTGTGTGAGAGAGAGAAAGAGAAGCTGAGAGTGAGAGAGAGAGAGACAGAAGCTGTAAGTGAGAGAGAGAGAGAGAAGCTGTGTGTGTGTGAGAGAGAAAGAGAAGCTGTGAGTGTGTGTGAGAGAGAAAGAGAAGCTGTAAGTGAGTGAGAGAGAGAGAGAAAGAGATGCTGTGAGTGAGAGAGTGAGAAGATGTGAGTGAGTGAGAGAGAGAGAAGCTGGGAGTGAGTAAGAGAGAGAGAAGCTGTGAGTGAGAGAGAGAGAAAGAAAGAAAGAGAAGCTGTGAGTGAGAGAGAGAGTGAGAGAGAGAGAAGCTGTGAGTGAGTGAGAGAGAGAGAAGCTGTGAGTGAGAGAGAGAGAGAAAGAGCTGTGAGTTAGAGAGAGAGAGAAAGAAAGAGAAGCTGTGAGTGAGAGAGAGAGAGAAAGAGAAGCTGTGTGTGTGATAGAGAGAGAGAAAGAGAAGCTGAGCATGAGAGAGAGAGAGAAAGAGAAGCTGTAAGTGAGTGAGAGAGAGAGAAGCTGTGTGTGAGAGAGAGAGAGAAAGAGAAGCTGTGAGTGAGAGAGAGAGAGAACGAGAAGCTGTGAGTGAGAGAGAGAGAAAGAGATGCTTTGAGTGAGTGAGTGAGAGAGTGAGAAGCTGTGAGTGAGAGAGAGAGAGAGGAGGGGGAGTGAGTAAGAGAGAGAGAAGCTGTGAGTGAGAGAGAGAGAGAGAAGCTGTGAGTGAGGGAGAGAGAGCAAGAGAAACTGTGAGTGAGAGAGAGAGAAAGAGAAGCTGTGAATGAGAGAGAGAGAAAAAGAAGCTGTGAGGGAGAGAGAGAGAGAAAAAGAACCTGTGAGTGAGAGAGAGAGAGAGAAAGAAAGAGAAGCTGTGAGTGAGAGAGAGAGAGAAAGAGAAGCTGTGAATGAGAGAGAGAGAAAGAGAAGCTGTGTGTGTGAGAGAGAGAAAGAGAAGCTGTGAGTGAGAGAGAGAGAGAAAGAGAAGCTGTGAGTGAGAGAAAGAGAAGCTGTGAGTGAGAGAGAGAGAGAAAGAGAAGCTGTGAATGAGAGAGAGAGAAAGAGAAGCTGTGTGTGTGAGAGAGAGAGAAGCTGTGAGTGAGAGAGTGAGAGAAAGAGAAGCTGTGAGTGAGAGAGAGAGAAAGAGAAGCTGTGAGTGAGAGAGAGAGAGCAAGAGAAACTGTGAGTGAGAGAGAGAGCAAGAGAAGCTGTGTGTGTGTGTGAGAGAGAAAGAGAAGCTGTGAGTGAGTGAGAGAGAAAGAGAAGCTGTGTGTGAGAGAGAGAGAGAGAAGCTGAGAGTGAGAGAGAGAGAATGAAAGGTGTGAGTTAGAGAGAGAGACAAAGAGAAGCTGTGTGTGTGAGAGAGAGAACGAGAAGCTGTGAGTGAGAGAGAGTGAGAGAGAGAGAAGCTGTGAGTGAGTGAGAGAGAGAGAGAAGCTGTGAGTGAGAGAGAGAGAGAGAAAGAGCTGTGAGTTAGAGAGAGAGAGAGAGAGAAAGAGAAGTTGTGAGTGAGAGAGAGAGAAAGAGAAGCTGTGTGTGAGAGAGAGAGAGAAAGAAAGAGAAGCTGTGAGTGAGAGAGAGAGAAAGAGAAGCTGTGAATGAGAGAGAGAAAGAGAAGCTGTGTGAGAGAGATAGAGAAAGAGAAGCTGTGAGTGAGAGAAAGAGAAGCTGTGAGTGAGAAAGAGTGAGAAAGAGAAGCTGTGAGTGAGTGAGAGAGAGAAAGAGAAGCTGTGAATGAGAGAGAGAGAAAGAGAAGCTGTGACAGAGAGAGTGGCTGTGAGTGAGAGAGAGAGAGAAAGAGACGCTGTGAGTGAGAGTTAGAGAAATAGGTGTAAGTGAGTGAGAGAGAGAAAGAGAAGCTGTCAGTGAGAGAGAGAGAGAGAGAAACTGTTAGTAAGAGAGAGAGAAGCTGTGAGTGACAGAGAGAGAGAAAGAGAAGCTGTGTGTGTGATAGAGAGAGAGAAAGAGAAGCTGAGCATGAGAGAGAGAGAGAAAGAGAAGCTGTAAGTGAGTGAGAGAGAGAGAAGCTGTGTGTGAGAGAGAGAGAGAAAGAGAAGCTGTGAGTGAGAGAGAGAGAGAACGAGAAGCTGTGAGTGAGAGAGAGAGAAAGAGATGTTTTGAGTGAGTGAGTGAGAGAGTGAGAAGCTGTGAGTGAGAGAGAGAGAGAGGAGCTGGGAGTGAGTAAGAGAGAGAGAAGCTGTGAGTGAGAGAGAGAGAGAGAAGCTGTGAGTGAGGGAGAGAGAGCAACAGAAGATGTGAGTGAGAGAGAGAAAGAGAAGCTGTGAGTGAGAGAGAGGGAGAGAAGCTGTGAGTGTGTGAGAGAGAGAAAATCAGGGAGTGAGTAAGAGAGAGAGAGGGAAGCTGTGAGTGAGAGAGAGAGAGAAATAGAAGCTGTAAGTGAGAGAGAAAGAAAGAGAAACTGTGAGTGAAAGAGAGAGAGAGAAGCTGTAAGTGAGAGAGGGAGAGAGGGAGAAGCTGTGAGTGTGTGTGAGAGGGAAAGAGAAGCTGTGAGTGAGTGTGAGAGAGAGAGAAGCTGAGAGTGAGAGAGAGAGAGCAAGAGAAACTGTGTGTGTGTGTGAGAGAAAGAGAAGCTGTGTGTGTGTGTGAGAGAGAAAGAGAAGCTGTGAGTGAGTGAGAGAGAAAGAGAAGCTGTGTGTGTGAGAGAGAGAGAAGCTGAGAGTGAGAGAGAGAGAATGAGAAGGTGTGAGTTAGAGAGAGAGACAAAGAGAAGCTGTGTGTGTGAGAGAGAGAACGAGAAGCTGTGAGTGAGAGAGAGAGAAAGAGAAGCTGTGAGTGAGAGAGAGGGAGAGAAGCTGTGAGTGTGTGAGAGAGAGAAAATCAGGGAGTGAGTAAGAGAGAGAGAGGGAAGCTGTGAGTGAGAGAGAGAGAGAAATAGAAGCTGTAAGTGAGAGAGAGAGAAAGAGAAACTGTGAGTGAAAGAGAGAGAGAGAAGCTGTAAGTGAGAGAGAGAGAGAAGCTGTGTGTGTGAGAGAGAGAAAGAGAAGCTGTGAGTGAGAGAGAGAGAAAGATAAGCTGTAAGTGAGAGAGAGAAAGAGATGCTGTGAGTAAGTGATCGAGTGAGAAGATGTGAGTGTGTGAGAGAGAGAGAAGCTGGGAGTGAGTAAGAGAGAGAGAGAAGCTGTGACTGAGAGAGAGAGAAAGAAAGAAAGAGAAGCTGTGAGTGAGAGAGAGTGAGAGAGAGAGAAGCTGTGAGTGAGTGAGAGAGAGAGAGAAGCTGTGAGTGAGTGAGAGAGAGAAAGAGCTGTGAGTGAGAGAGAGAGAGAAAGAGAAGGTGTGAGTGAGAGAGAGAGAAAGAGAAGCTGTGAGTGAGAGAGAGAGAAAGAAAGAGAAGCTGTGAGTGAGAGAGAGAAAGAGAAGCTGTGAATGAGAGAGAGAGAAAGAGAAGCTGAGCGTGAGAGAGAGAGAGAAAGAGAAGCTGTAAGTGAGAGAGAGAGAGAAGCTGTGTGTGTGTGTGAGAGAGAAAGAGAAGCTGTGAGTGAGAGAGAGAGAGAAAGAGAAGCTGTGAGTGAGAGAGAGAGAGAAAGAGATGCTGTGAGTGAGTGAGTGAGAGAGTGAGAAGCTGTGAGTGAGAGAGAGAGAGGAGCTGGGAGTGAGTAAGAGAGAGAGAAGCTGTGAGTGAGTGAGTGAGAGAGAGAGAAGCTGTGAGTGAGGGAGAGAGAGAAAGAGAAGCTGTGAGTGAGAGAGAGAGAAAGAGAAGCTGTGAATGAGAGTGAGAGAAAAAGAAGCTGTGAGGGAGAGAGAGAGAGAGAGAGAAGCTGTGAGTGAGAGACAGAGAGAAAGAGAAGCTGTGAGTGAGAGAGAGAGAGAAAGAGAAGCTGTGAGAGAGAGAGAGAAAGAAAGAGAAGCTGTGAGTGAGAGAGAGAGAGAAAGAGAAGCTGTGAATGAGAGAGAGAAAGAGAAGCTGTGTGTGAGAGAGAGAAAGAGAAGCTGTGAGTGACAGAGAGAGAGAAAGAGAAGCTGTGAGTGAGAGAAAGAGAAGCTGTGAGTGAGAGAGAGAGAGAAAGAGAAGCTGTGAATGAGAGAGAGAGAAAGAGAAGCTGTGTGAGAGAGAGAAGCTGTGTGTGAGAGAGTGAGAGAAAGAGAAGCTGTGAGTGAGAGAGAGAGAAAGAGAAGCTGTGAGTGAGAGAGAGAGAGCAAGAGAAGCTGTGAGTGAGAGAGAGAGAAAGAGAAGCTGTGTGTGTGTGAGAGAGAGAAAGAGAAGCTATGAGTGAGTGAGAGAGAATGAGAAGCTGTGTGTGTGTGTGAGAGAGAAGCTGAGAGTGAGAGAGAGAGAGAGAATGAGAAGGTGTGAGTGAGAGAGAGACAAAGAGAAGCTGTGTGTGAAAGAGAGAGTACGAGAAGCTGTGAGTGAGAGAGAGAGAGAAAGAGAAGTTTTGAGTGAGAGAGAGAGAGAAAGAGAAGCTGTGAGTGAGAGAGAGGGAGAGAAGCTGTGAGTGTGTGAGAGAGAGAAAATCAGGGAGTGAGTAAGAGAGAGAGAGGGAAGCTGTGAGTGAGAGAGAAAGAAATAGAAGCTGTAAGTGAGAGAGAGAGAAAGAGAAACTGTGAGTGAAAGAGAGAGAGAGAAGCTGTAAGTGTGTGAGAGAGAGAAGCTGTGTGTGTGTGAGAGAGAAAGAGAAGCTGTGAGTGAGAGAGAGAGAGAAAGAGAAGCTGTAAGTGAGAGAGAGAAAGAGATGCTGTGAGTAAGTGAGAGAGTGAGAAGATGTGAGTGAGTGAGAGAGAGAAGCTCGGAGTGAGTAAGAGAGAGAGAGTAGCTGTGAGTGAGAGAGAGAGAGAAAGAAAGAAAGAGAAGCTGTGAGTGAGAGAGAGTGAGAGAGAGAGAAGCTGTGAGTGAGAGAGAGAGAGAGAAGCTGTGAGTGAGAGAGAGAGAGAAAGAGAAGCTGTGAGTGAGAGAGAGAGAGAACGAGAAGCTGTGAGTGAGAGAGAGAGAAAGAGATGCTGTGAGTGAGTGAGTGAGATAGTGAGAATCTGTGAGTGAGAGAGAGAGAGAGGAGCTGGGAGTGAGTAAGAGAGAGAGAAGCTGGGAGTGAGTAAGAGAGAGAGAAGCTGTGAGTGAGAGAGAGAGAGAGAGGCTGTAAGTGAGAGAGAGAGAAAGAGAAACTGTGAGTGAAAGAGAGAGAGAGAAGCTGTGAGTTAGAGAGAGAGAGAAAGAAAGAGAAGCTGTGAGTGAGAGTGAGAGAGAAAGAGAAGCTGAGAGTGAGAGAGAGAGAAAGAGATGCTGTAAAAGAGAGAGAGAGAGAGAGAGAATCAGGGAGTAAGAGAGAGAAAAGCTGTGAGTGAGTGAGAGAGAGAGAGAAATGGAAGGTGTAAGTGAGAGAGAGTAAGAGAGGCTGTGAGTGAGAGAGGGAGAGAGAAGCTGTTAGTGAGAGAGAGAGAAGTTGTGAGTGAAAGAGAGAGAGAAAGAGAAGCTGTGTGTGTGATAGAGAGAGAGAAAGAGAAGCTGAGAGTGAGAGAGAGAGAGAGAAAGAGAAGCTGTAAGTGAGAGAGAGAGAAGCTGTGTGTGAGAGAGAGAAAGAGAAGCTGTGAGTGAGTGAGAGAGAGAGAAAGAGAAGCTGTGAGTGAGAGAGAGAGAAAGAGATGCTGTGAGTGAGTGAGTGAGAGAGAGAGTGGGAAGCTGTGAGTGAGTGAGAGAGAGAGAGAAGCTGTGAGTGAGTAAGAGAGAGAGAGAAGCTGTGAGTGAGTGAGAGAGAGAGTGAGAAGCTGTGAGTGAGAGAGAGAGAAGCTGGGAGTGAGAGAGAGAAGCTGTGAATGAGAGAGAGAGAAAGAGAAGCTGAGAGAGAGAGTGTGTGAGGGAGAAGCTGTGAGTGAGTGAGAGAGAAGATGAGAAGCTGTGTGTGAGAGAGAGAAAGAGAAGCTGTGAGTGAGAAAGATAGAAAGAGAAGCTGTGAGTGAGAGAAAGAGAGAGAAGCTGTGAGTGAGAGAGAGAGAGAGAGAGAATCAGGGAGTAAGAGAGAGAGAAGCTGTGAGTGAGAGGGAGAGAGAAATAGAAGGTGTAAGTGAGAGATAGAAAGAGAAGCTGTGAGTGAGAGATGGAGAGAAGCTGTTAGTGAGAGAGAGAGAAGCTGTGAGTGACAGAGAAAGAGAAGCTGTGTGTGTGAGAGAGAGAGAAAGAGAAGCTGAGAGTGAGAGAGAGAGAGACAGAAGCTGTAAGTGAGAGAGAGAGAGAGAAGCTGTGTGTGTGTGAGAGAGAAAGAGAAGCTGTGAGTGTGTGTGAGGGAGAAAGAGAAGCTGTAAGTGAGTGAGAGAGAGAGAGAAAGAGATGCTGTGAGTGAGAGAGTGAGAAGATGTGAGTGAGTGAGAGAGAGAGAAGCTGGGAGTGAGTAAGAGAGAGAGAAGCTGTGAGTGAGAGAGAGAGAAAGAAAGAAAGAGAAGCTGTGAGTGAGAGAGAGAGTGAGAGAGAGAGAAGCTGTGAGTGAGTGAGAGAGAGAGAAGCTGTGAGTGAGAGAGAGAGAGAAAGAGCTGTGAGTTAGAGAGAGAGAGAAAGAAAGAGAAGCTGTGAGTGAGAGAGAGAGAAAGAGAAGCTGTGTGTGTGATAGAGAGAGAGAAAGAGAAGCTGAGCATGAGAGAGAGAGAGAAAGAGAAGCTGTAAGTGAGTGAGAGAGAGAGAAGCTGTGTGTGTGAGAGAGAGAGAAAGAGAAGCTGTGAGTGAGAGAGAGAGAGAACGAGAAGCTGTGAGTGAGAGAGAGAGAAAGAGATGCTTTGAGTGAGTGAGTGAGAGAGTGAGAAGCTGTGAGTGAGAGAGAGAGAGAGGAGGGGGAGTGAGTAAGAGAGAGAGAAGCTGTGAGTGAGAGAGAGAGAGAGAAGCTGTGAGTGAGGGAGAGAGAGCAAGAGAAACTGTGAGTGAGAGAGAGAGAAAGAGAAGCTGTGAATGAGAGAGAGAGAAAAAGAAGCTGTGAGGGAGAGAGAGAGAGAAAAAGAACCTGTGAGTGAGAGAGAGAGAGAGAAAGAAAGAGAAGCTGTGAGTGAGAGAGAGAGAGAAAGAGAAGCTGTGAATGAGAGAGAGAGAAAGAGAAGCTGTGTGTGTGAGAGAGAGAAAGAGAAGCTGTGAGTGACAGAGAGAGAGAAAGAGAAGCTGTGAGTGAGAGAAAGAGAAGCTGTGAGTGAGAGAGAGAGAGAAAGAGAAGCTGTGAATGAGAGAGAGAGAAAGAGAAGCTGTGTGTGTGAGAGAGAGAGAAGCTGTGAGTGAGAGAGTGAGAGAAAGAGAAGCTGTGAGTGAGAGAGAGAGAAAGAGAAGCTGTGAGTGAGAGAGAGAGAGCAAGAGAAACTGTGAGTGAGAGAGAGAGCAAGAGAAGCTGTGTGTGTGTGTGAGAGAGAAAGAGAAGCTGTGAGTGAGTGAGAGAGAAAGAGAAGCTGTGTGTGTGAGAGAGAGAGAGAAGCTGAGAGTGAGAGAGAGAGAATGAAAGGTGTGAGTTAGAGAGAGAGACAAAGAGAAGCTGTGTGTGTGAGAGAGAGAACGAGAAGCTGTGAGTGAGAGAGAGTGAGAGAGAGAGAAGCTGTGAGTGAGTGAGAGAGAGAGAGAAGCTGTGAGTGAGAGAGAGAGAGAGAAAGAGCTGTGAGTTAGAGAGAGAGAGAGAGAGAAAGAGAAGTTGTGAGTGAGAGAGAGAGAAAGAGAAGCTGTGTGTGAGAGAGAGAGAGAAAGAAAGAGAAGCTGTGAGTGAGAGAGAGAGAAAGAGAAGCTGTGAATGAGAGAGAGAAAGAGAAGCTGTGTGAGAGAGATAGAGAAAGAGAAGCTGTGAGTGAGAGAAAGAGAAGCTGTGAGTGAGAAAGAGTGAGAAAGAGAAGCTGTGAGTGAGTGAGAGAGAGAAAGAGAAGCTGTGAATGAGAGAGAGAGAAAGAGAAGCTGTGACAGAGAGAGTGGCTGTGAGTGAGAGAGAGAGAGAAAGAGACGCTGTGAGTGAGAGTTAGAGAAATAGGTGTAAGTGAGTGAGAGAGAGAAAGAGAAGCTGTCAGTGAGAGAGAGAGAGAGAGAAACTGTTAGTAAGAGAGAGAGAAGCTGTGAGTGACAGAGAGAGAGAAAGAGAAGCTGTGTGTGTGATAGAGAGAGAGAAAGAGAAGCTGAGCATGAGAGAGAGAGAGAAAGAGAAGCTGTAAGTGAGTGAGAGAGAGAGAAGCTGTGTGTGAGAGAGAGAGAGAAAGAGAAGCTGTGAGTGAGAGAGAGAGAGAACGAGAAGCTGTGAGTGAGAGAGAGAGAAAGAGATGTTTTGAGTGAGTGAGTGAGAGAGTGAGAAGCTGTGAGTGAGTGAGAGAGAGAGGAGCTGGGAGTGAGTAAGAGAGAGAGAAGCTGTGAGTGAGAGAGAGAGAGAGAAGCTGTGAGTGAGGGAGAGAGAGCAACAGAAGCTGTGAGTGAGAGAGAGAGAAAGAGAAGCTGTGAATGAGAGAGAGAGAAAAAGAAGCTGTGAGGGAGAGAGAGAGAGAAAGAGAATCTGTGAGTGAGAGAGAGAGAGAAAGAAAGAGAAGCTGTGAGTGAGAGAGAGAGAGAGAAAGAGAAGCTGTGAATGAGAGAGAGAGAAAGAGAAGCTGTGTGTGTGAGAGAGAGAAAGAGAATCTGTGAGTGACAGAGAGAGAGAAAGAGAAGCTGTGAGTGAGAGAAAGAGAAGCTGTGAATGAGAGAGAGAGAAAGAGAAGCTGTATGTGTGTGAGAGAGAGAAGCTGTGAGTGAGAGAGTGAGAGAAAGAGAAGCTGTGAGTGAGAGAGAGAGAAAGAGAAGCTGTGAGTGAGAGAGAGAGAGCAAGAGAAACTGTGAGTGAGAGAGAGAGAAAGAGAAGCTGTGTGTGTGTGAGAGAGAAAGAGAAGCTGTGAGTGAGTGAGAGAGAAAGAGAAGCTGTGTGTGTGAGAGAGAGAGAAGCTGAGAGTGAGAGAGAGAGAATGAGAAGGTGTGAGTTAGAGAGAGAGACAAAGAGAAGCTGTGTGTGTGAGAGAGAGAACGAGAAGCTGTGAGTGAGAGAGAAAGAGAAGCTGTGAGTGAGAGAGAGGGAGAGAAGCTGTGAGTGTGTGAGAGAGAGAAAATCAGGGAGTGAGTAAGAGAGAGAGAGGGAAGCTGTGAGTGAGAGAGAGAGAGAAATAGAAGCTGTAAGTTATAGAGAGAGAAAGAGAAACTGTGAGTGAAAGAGAGAGAGAGAAGCTGTAAGTGAGAGAGAAAGAGAGAAGCTGTGTGTGTGTGAGAGAGAAAGAGAAGCTGTGAGTGAGAGAGAGAGAAAGATAAGCTGTAAGTGAGAGAGAGAAAGAGATGCTGTGAGTAAGTGATCGAGTGAGAAGATGTGAGTGTGTGAGAGAGAGAGAAGCTGGGAGTGAGTAAGAGAGAGAGAGAAGCTGTGACTGAGAGAGAGAGAAAGAAAGAAAGAGAAGCTGTGAGTGAGAGAGAGTGAGAGAGAGAGAAGCTGTGAGTGAGTGAGAGAGAGAGAGAAGCTGTGAGTGAGAGAGAGAGAGAAAGAGCTGTGAGTGAGAGAGAGAGAAAGAGAAGGTGTGAGTGAGAGAGAGAGAAAGAGAAGCTGTGAGTGAGAGAGAGAGAAAGAAAGAGAAGCTGTGAGTGAGAGAGAGAGAAAGAGAAGCTGTGAATGAGAGAGAGAGAAAGAGAAGCTGAGCGTGAGAGAGAGAGAGAAAGAGAAGCTGTAAGTGAGAGAGAGAGAGAAGCTGTGTGTGTGTGAGAGAGAGAAAGAGAAGCTGTGAGTGAGAGAGAGAGAGAGAAAGAGAAGCTGTGAGTGTGAGAGAGAGAGAAAGAGATGCTGTGAGTGAGTGAGTGAGAGAGTGAGAAGCTGTGAGTGAGAGAGAGAGAGGAGCTGGGAGTGAGTAAGAGAGAGAGAAGCTGTGAGTGAGTGAGAGAGAGAGAAGCTGTGAGTGAGGGAGAGAGAGAAAGAGAAGCTGTGAGTGAGAGAGAGAGAAAGAGAAGCTGTGAATGAGAGTGAGAGAAAAAGAAGCTGTGAGGGAGAGAGAGAGAGAGAAAGAGAAGCTGTGAGTGAGAGACAGAGAGAAAGAGAAGCTGTGAGTGAGAGAGAGAAAGAGAAGCTGTGAGAGAGAGAGAGAAAGAAAGAGAAGCTGTGAGTGAGAGAGAGAGAGAAAGAGAAGCTGTGAATGAGAGAGAGAAAGAGAAGCTGTGTGTGAGACATGGAGAGAAGCTGTTAGTGTGAGAGAGAGAAGCTGTGAGTGACAGAGAAAGAGAAGCTGTGTGTGTGTGAGAGAGGGAAAGAGAAGCTGAGAGTGAGAGAGAGAGAGAGAAGCTGTAAGTGAGAGAGAGAGAGAAGCTGTGTGTGTGTGAGAGAGAAAGAGAAGCTGTGAGTGTGTGTGAGAGAGAAAGAAAAGCTGTAAGTGAGAGAGAGAGAGAGAGAAAGAGATGCTGTGAGTGAGAGAGTGAGAAGATGTGTGTGAGTGAGAGAGAGAGAAGCTGGGAGTGAGTAAGAGAGAGAGAGAAGCTGTGAGTGAGAGAGAGAGAAAGAAAGAAAGAGAAGCTGTGAGTGAGAGAGAGTGAGAGAGAGAGAAGCTGTGAGTGAGTGAGAGAGAGAGAGAAGCTGTGAGTGAGAGAGAGAGAAAGAAAGAGCTGTGAGTTAGAGAGAGAGAGAGAAAGAGAAGGTGTGAGTGAGAGAGAGAGAAAGAGAAGCTGTGTGTGAGAGAGAGAGAGAAAGAAAGAGAAGCTGTGAGTGAGAGAGAGAGAGAAAGAGAAGTTGTGAATGAGAGAGAGAAAGAGAAGCTGTGTGAGAGAGATAGAGAAAGAGAAGCTGTGAGTGAGAGAAAGAGAAGCTGTGAGTGAGAAAGAGTGAGAAAGAGAAGCTGTGAGTGAGTGAGAGAGAGAAAGAGAAGCTGTGAATGAGAGAGAGAGAAAGAGAAGCTGTGACAGAGAGAGTGGCTGTGAGTGAGAGAGAGAGAGAAAGAGACGCTGTGAGTGAGAGTTAGAGAAATAGGTGTAAGTGAGTGAGAGAGAGAAAGAGAAGCTGTCAGTGAGAGAGAGAGAGAGAAGCTGTTAGTAAGAGAGAGAGAAGCTGTGAGTGACAGAGAGAGAGAAAGAGAAGCTGTGTGTGTGATAGAGAGAGAGAAAGAGAAGCTGAGCATGAGAGAGAGAGAGAGAAAGAGAAGCTGTAAGTGAGTGAGAGAGAGAGAAGCTGTGTGTGTGAGAGAGAGAGAAAGAGAAGCTGTGAGTGAGAGAGAGATAACGAGAAGCTGTGAGTGAGAGAGAGAGAAAGAGATGCTTTGAGTGAGTGAGTGAGAGAGTGAGAAGCTGTGAGTGAGAGAGAGAGAGAGGAGCTGGGAGTGAGTAAGAGAGAGAGAAGCTGTGAGTGAGAGAGAGAGAGAGAAGCTGTGAGTGAGGGAGAGAGAGCAAGAGAAGCTGTGAGTGAGAGAGAGAGAAAGAGAAGCTGTGAATGAGAGAGAGAGAAAAAGAAGCTGTGAGGGAGAGAGAGAGAGAAAGAGAACCTGTGAGTGAGAGAGAGAGAGAGAAAGAAAGAGAAGCTGTGAGTGAGAGAGAGAGAGAAAGAGAAGCTGTGAATGAGAGAGAGAGAAAGAGAAGCTGTGTGTGTGAGAGAGAGAAAGAGAAGCTGTGAGTGACAGAGAGAGAGAAAGAGAAGCTGTGAGTGAGAGAAAGAGAAGCTGTGAGTGAGAGAGAGAAAGAGAAGCTGTGAATGAGAGAGAGAGAAAGAGAAGCTGTGTGTGTGTGAGAGAGAGAAGCTGTGAGTGAGAGAGTGAGAGAAAGAGAAGCTGTGAGTGAGAGAGAGAGAAAGAGAAGCTGTGAGTGAGAGAGAGAGAGCAAGAGAAACTGTGAGTGAGAGAGAGAGAAAGAGAAGCTGTGTGTGTGTGTGAGAGAGAAAGAGAAGCTGTGAGTGAGTGAGAGAGAAAGAGAAGCTGTGTGTGTGAGAGAGAGAGAAGCTGAGAGTGAGAGAGAGAGAATGAGAAGGTGTGAGTTAGAGAGAGAGACAAAGAGAAGCTGTGTGTGAGAGAGAGAGAACGAGAAGCTGTGAGTGAGAGAGAGAGAAAGAGAAGCTGTGAGTGAGAGAGAGGGAGAGAAGCTGTGAGTGTGTGAGAGAGAGAAAATCAGGGAGTGAGTAAGAGAGAGAGAGGGAAGCTGTGAGTGAGAGAGAGAGAGAAATAGAAGCTGTAAGTGAGAGAGAGAGAAAGAGAAACTGTGAGTGAAAGAGAGAGAGAGAAGCTGTAAGTGAGAGAGAGAGAGAGAAGCTGTGTGTGTGAGAGAGAGAAAGAGAAGCTGTGAGTGAGAGAGAGAGAAAGATAAGCTGTAAGTGAGAGAGAGAAAGAGATGCTGTGAGTAAGTGATCGAGTGAGAAGATGTGAGTGTGTGAGAGAGAGAGAAGCTGGGAGTGAGTAAGAGAGAGAGAGAAGCTGTGAGTGAGAGAGAGTGAGAGAGAGAGAAGCTGTGAGTGAGAGAGAGTGAGAGAGAGAGAAGCTGTGAGTGAGTGAGAGAGAGAGAGAAGCTGTGAGTGAGAGAGAGAGAGAAAGAGCTGTGAGTGAGAGAGAGAGAGAAAGAGAAGGTGTGAGTGAGAGAGAGAGAAAGAGAAGCTGTGAGTGAGAGAGAGAGAAAGAAAGAGAAGCTGTGAGTGAGAGAGAGAGAAAGAGAAGCTGTGAATGAGAGAAAGAGAAGCTGAGCGTGAGAGAGAGAGAGAAAGAGAAGCTGTGAGTGAGAGAGAGAGAAAGAGATGCTGTGAGTGAGTGAGTGAGAGAGTGAGAAGCTGTGAGTGAGAGAGAGAGAGGAGCTGGGAGTGAGTAAGAGAGAGAGAAGCTGTGAGTGAGTGAGAGAGAGAGAAGCTGTGAGTGAGGGAGAGAGAGAAAGAGAAGCTGTGAGTGAGAGAGAGAGAAAGAGAAGCTGTGAATGAGAGTGAGAGAAAAAGAAGCTGTGAGGGAGAGAGAGAGAGAGAAAGAGAAGCTGTGAGTGAGAGACAGAGAGAAAGAGAAGCTGTGAGTGAGAGAGAGAGAGAAAGAGAAGCTGTGAGAGAGAGAGAAAGAAAGAGAAGCTGTGAGTGAGAGAGAGAGAGAAAGCTGTGAATGAGAGAGAGAAAGAGAAGCTGTGTGTGAGAGATGGAGAGAAGCTGTTAGTGTGAGAGAGAGAAGCTGTGAGTGACAGAGAAAGAGAAGCTGTGTGTGTGTGAGAGAGAGAAAGAGAAGCTGAGAGTGAGAGAGAGAGAGAGAGAAGCTGTAAGTGAGAGAGAGAGAGAAGCTGTGTGTGTGTGAGAGAGAAAGAGAAGCTGTGAGTGTGTGAGAGAGAGAAAGAGAAGCTGTAAGTGAGAGAGAGAGAGGGAGAAAGAGATGCTGTGAGTGAGAGAGTGAGAAGATGTGAGTGAGTGAGAGAGAGAGAAGCTGGGAGTGAGTAAGAGAGAGAGAGAAGCTGTGAGTGAGAGAGAGAGAAAGAAAGAAAGAGAAGCTGTGAGTGAGAGAGAGTGAGAGAGAGAGAAGCTGTGAGTGAGTGAGAGAGAGAGAGAAGCTGTGAGTGAGAGAGAGAGAGAGAGAAGCTGTTAGTAAGAGAGAGAGAAGCTGTGAGTGACAGAGAGAGAGAAAGAGAAGCTGTGTGTGTGATAGAGAGAGAGAAAGAGAAGCTGAGCATGAGAGAGAGAGAGAAAGAGAAGCTGTAAGTGAGTGAGAGAGAGAGAAGCTGTGTGTGAGAGAGAGAGAGAAAGAGAAGCTGTGAGTGAGAGAGAGAGATAACGAGAAGCTGTGAGTGAGAGAGAGAGAAAGAGATGCTTTGAGTGAGTGAGTGAGAGAGTGAGAAGCTGTGAGTGAGAGAGAGAGAGAGGAGCTGGGAGTGAGTAAGAGAGAGAGAAGCTGTGAGTGAGAGAGAGAGAGAGAAGCTGTGAGTGAGGGAGAGAGAGCAAGAGAAGCTGTGAGTGAGAGAGAGAGAAAGAGAAGCTGTGAATGAGAGAGAGAGAAAAAGAAGCTGTGAGGGAGAGAGAGAGAGAAAGAGAACCTGTGAGTGAGAGAGAGAGAGAGAAAGAAAGAGAAGCTGTGAGTGAGAGAGAGAGAAAGAGAAGCTGTGAATGAGAGAGAGAGAAAGAGAAGCTGTGTGTGTGTGAGAGAGAAAGAGAAGCTGTGAGTGACAGAGAGAGAGAAAGAGAAGCTGTGAGTGAGAGAAAGAGAAGCTGTGAGTGAGAGAGAGAGAAAGAGAAGCTGTGAATGAGAGAGAGAGAAAGAGAAGCTGTGTGTGTGAGAGAGAGAGAAGCTGTGAGTGAGAGAGTGAGAGAAAGAGAAGCTGTGAGTGAGAGAGAGAGAAAGAGAAGCTGTGAGTGAGAGAGAGAGAGCAAGAGAAACTGTGAGTGAGAGAGAGAGAAAGAAAAGCTGTGTGTGTGTGTGAGAGAGAAAGAGAAGCTGTGAGTGAGTGAGAGAGAAAGAGAAGCTGTGTGTGTGTGAGAGAGAGAAGCTGAGAGTGAGAGAGAGAGAATGAGAAGGTGTGAGTTAGAGAGAGAGACAAAGAGAAGCTGTGTGTGTGAGAGAGAGAACGAGAAGCTGTGAGTGAGAGAGAGAGAAAGAGAAGCTGTGAGTGAGAGAGAGGGAGAGAAGCTGTGAGTGTGTGAGAGAGAGAAAATCAGGGAGTGAGTAAGAGAGAGAGAGGGAAGCTGTGAGTGAGAGAGAGAGAAATATAAGCTGTAAGTGAGAGAGAGAGAAAGAGAAACTGTGAGTGAAAGAGAGAGAGAGAAGCTGTAAGTGAGAGAGAGAGAGAAGCTGTGTGTGTGAGAGAGAGAAAGAGAAGCTGTGAGTGAGAGAGAGAGAAAGATAAGCTGTAAGTGAGAGAGAGAAAGAGATGCTGTGAGTAAGTGATCGAGTGAGAAGATGTGAGTGTGTGAGAGAGAGAGAAGCTGGCAGTGAGTAAGAGAGAGAGAGAAGCTGTGACTGAGAGAGAGAGAAAGAAAGAAAGAGAAGCTGTGAGTGAGAGAGAGTGAGAGAGAGAGAAGCTGTGAGTGAGTGAGAGAGAGAGAGAAGCTGTGAGTGAGAGAGAGAGAGAAAGAGCTGTGAGTGAGAGAGAGAGAGAAAGAGAAGGTGTGAGTGAGAGAGAGAGAAAGAGAAGCTGTGAGTGAGAGAGAGAGAAAGAAAGAGAAGCTGTGAGTGAGAGAGAGAAAGAGAAGCTGTGAATGAGAGAAAGAGAAGCTGAGCGTGAGAGAGAGAGAGAAAGAGAAGCTGTAAGTGAGAGAGAGAGAGAGAAGCTGTGTGTGTGTGAGAGAGAGAAAGAGAAGCTGTGAGTGAGAGAGAGAGAGAAAGAGAAGCTGTGAGTGAGAGAGAGAGAGAAAGAGATGCTGTGAGTGAGTGAGTGAGAGAGTGAGAAGCTGTGAGTGAGAGAGAGAGAGGAGCTGGGAGTGAATAAGAGAGAGAGAAGCTGTGAGTGAGTGAGAGAGAGAGAAGCTGTGAGTGAGGGAGAGAGAGAAATAGAAGCTGTGAGTGAGAGAGAGAAAGAGAAGCTGTGAATGAGAGTGAGAGAAAAAGAAGCTGTGAGGGAGAGAGAGAGAGAGAAAGAGAAGCTGTGAGTAAGAGACAGAGAGAAAGAGAAGCTGTGAGTGAGAGAGAGAGAGAAAGAGAAGCTGTGAGAGAGAGAGAGAGAAAGAAAGAGAAGCTGTGAGTGAGAGAGAGAGAGAAAGAGAAGCTGTGAATGAGAGAGAGAAAGAGAAGCTGTGTGTGAGAGAGAGAAAGAGAAGCTGTGAGTGACAGAGAGAGAGAAAGAGAAGCTGTGAGTGAGAGAAAGAGAAGCTGTGAGTGAGAGAGAGAGAGAAAGAGAAGCTGTGAATGAGAGAGAGAGAAAGAGAAGCTGTGAGAGAGAGAGAAGCTGTGTGTGAGAGAGTGAGAGAAAGAGAAGCTGTGAGTGAGAGAGAGAGAAAGAGAAGCTGTGAGTGAGAGAGAGAGAGCAAGAGAAGCTGTGAGTGAGAGAGAGAGAAAGAGAAGCTGTGTGTGTGTGAGAGAGAGAAAGAGAAGCTATGAGTGAGTGAGAGAGAAAGAGAAACTGAGTGTGTGTGTGAGAGAGAAGCTGAGAGTGAGAGAGAGAGAGAATGAGAAGGTGTGAGTGAGAGAGAGAGACAAAGAGAAGCTGTGTGTGAAAGAGAGAGAACGAGAAGCTGTGAGTGAGAGAGAGAGAGAAAGAGAAGCTGTGAGTGAGAGAGAGAGAAAGAGAAGCTGTGTGAGAGAGAGAAGCTGTGTGTGAGAGAGTGAGAGAAAGAGAAGCTGTGAGTGAGAGAGAGAGAAAGAGAAGCTGTGAGTGAGAGAGAGAGAGCAAGAGAAGCTGTGAGTGAGAGAGAGAGAAAGAGAAGCTGTGTGTGTGAGAGAGAGAGAAAGAGAAGCTATGAGTGAGTGAGAGAGAAAGAGAAGCTGTGTGTGTGTGTGAGAGAGAAGCTGAGAGTGAGAGAGAGAGAGAGAATGAGAAGGTGTGAGTGAGAGAGAGAGACAAAGAGAAGCTGTGTGTGAAAGAGAGAGAACGAGAAGCTGTGAGTGAGAGAGAGAGAGAAAGAGAAGCTGTGAGTGAGAGAGAGAGAGAAAGAGAAGCTGTGAGTGAGAGAGAGGGAGAGAAGCTGTGAGTGTGTGTGAGAGAGAAAATCAGGGAGTGAGTAAGAGAGAGAGAGGGAAGCTGTGAGTGAGAGAGAGAGAGAAATAGAAGCTGTAAGTGAGAGAGAAAGAAAGAGAAACTGTGAGTGAAAGAGAGAGAGAGAAGCTGTAAGTGAGAGAGGGAGAGAGGGAGAAGCTGTGAGTGTGTGTGAGAGGGAAAGAGAAGCTGTGAGTGAGTGTGAGAGAGAGAGAAGCTGAGAGTGAGAGAGAGAGAGCAAGAGAAACTGTGTGTGTGTGAGAGAGAAAGAGAAGCTGTGTGTGTGTGTGAGAGAGAAAGAGAAGCTGTGAGTGAGTGAGAGAGAAAGAGAAGCTGTGTGTGTGAGAGAGAGAGAAGCTGAGAGTGAGAGAGAGAGAATGAGAAGGTGTGAGTTAGAGAGAGAGACAAAGAGAAGCTGTGTGTGTGAGAGAGAGAACGAGAAGCTGTGAGTGAGAGAGAGAGAAAGAGAAGCTGTGAGTGAGAGAGAGGGAGAGAAGCTGTGAGTGTGTGAGAGAGAGAAAATCAGGGAGTGAGTAAGAGAGAGAGAGGGAAGCTGTGAGTGAGAGAGAGAGAGAAATAGAAGCTGTAAGTGAGAGAGAGAGAAAGAGAAACTGTGAGTGAAAGAGAGAGAGAGAAGCTGTAAGTGAGAGAGAGAGAGAAGCTGTGTGTGTGAGAGAGAGAAAGAGAAGCTGTGAGTGAGAGAGAGAGAAAGATAAGCTGTAAGTGAGAGAGAGAAAGAGATGCTGTGAGTAAGTGATCGAGTGAGAAGATGTGAGTGTGTGAGAGAGAGAGAAGCTGGGAGTGAGTAAGAGAGAGAGAGAAGCTGTGACTGAGAGAGAGAGAAAGAAAGAAAGAGAAGCTGTGAGTGAGAGAGAGTGAGAGAGAGAGAGAGAGAAGCTGTGAGTGAGTGAGAGAGAGAGAGAAGCTGTGAGTGAGTGAGAGAGAGAAAGAGCTGTGAGTGAGAGAGAGAGAGAAAGAGAAGGTGTGAGTGAGAGAGAGAGAAAGAGAAGCTGTGAGTGAGAGAGAGAGAAAGAAAGAGAAGCTGTGAGTGAGAGAGAGAAAGAGAAGCTGTGAATGAGAGAGAGAGAAAGAGAAGCTGAGCGTGAGAGAGAGAGAGAAAGAGAAGCTGTAAGTGAGAGAGAGAGAGAAGCTGTGTGTGTGAGAGAGAGAGAAAGAGAAGCTGTGAGTGAGAGAGAGAGAGAAAGAGAAGCTGTGAGTGAGAGAGAGAGAGAAAGAGATGCTGTGAGTGAGTGAGTGAGAGAGTGAGAAGCTGCGAGTGAGAGAGAGAGAGGAGCTGGGAGTGAGTAAGAGAGAGAGAAGCTGTGAGTGAGAGAGAGAGAAGCTGTGAGTGAGGGAGAGAGAGAAAGAGAAGCTGTGAGTGAGAGAGAGAGAAAGAGAAGCTGTGAATGAGAGTGAGAGAAAAAGAAGCTGTGAGGGAGAGAGAGAGAGAGAGAAGCTGTGAGTGAGAGACAGAGAGAAAGAGAAGCTGTGAGTGAGAGAGAGAGAGAAAGAGAAGCTGTGAGAGAGAGAGAGAAAGAAAGAGAAGCTGTGAGTGAGAGAGAGAGAGAAAGAGAAGCTGTGAATGAGAGAGAGAAAGAGAAGCTGTGTGTGAGAGAGAGAAAGAGAAGCTGTGAGTGACAGAGAGAGAGAAAGAGAAGCTGTGAGTGAGAGAAAGAGAAGCTGTGAGTGAGAGAGAGAGAGAAAGAGAAGCTGTGAATGAGAGAGAGAGAAAGAGAAGCTGTGTGAGAGAGAGAAGCTGTGTGTGAGAGAGTGAGAGAAAGAGAAGCTGTGAGTGAGAGAGAGAGAAAGAGAAGCTGTGAGTGAGAGAGAGAGAGCAAGAGAAGCTGTGAGTGAGAGAGAGAGAAAGAGAAGCTGTGTGTGTGTGAGAGAGAGAAAGAGAAGCTATGAGTGAGTGAGAGAGAATGAGAAGCTGTGTGTGTGTGTGAGAGAGAAGCTGAGAGTGAGAGAGAGAGAGAGAATGAGAAGGTGTGAGTGAGAGAGAGACAAAGAGAAGCTGTGTGTGAAAGAGAGAGTACGAGAAGCTGTGAGTGAGAGAGAGAGAGAAAGAGAAGTTTTGAGTGAGAGAGAGAGAGAAAGAGAAGCTGTGAGTGAGAGAGAGGGAGAGAAGCTGTGAGTGTGTGAGAGAGAGAAAATCAGGGAGTGAGTAAGAGAGAGAGAGGGAAGCTGTGAGTGAGAGAGAAAGAAATAGAAGCTGTAAGTGAGAGAGAGAGAAAGAGAAACTGTGAGTGAAAGAGAGAGAGAGAAGCTGTAAGTGTGTGAGAGAGAGAAGCTGTGTGTGTGTGAGAGAGAAAGAGAAGCTGTGAGTGAGAGAGAGAGAGAAAGAGAAGCTGTAAGTGAGAGAGAGAAAGAGATGCTGTGAGTAAGTGAGAGAG
Organism: Bradypodion pumilum; assembly: GCA_035047305.1. Classification (NCBI taxonomy): domain Eukaryota; kingdom Metazoa; phylum Chordata; class Lepidosauria; order Squamata; family Chamaeleonidae; genus Bradypodion; species Bradypodion pumilum. The sequence continues at coordinate 225,650,656 of JAWDJD010000002.1, read as the reverse complement.
TGAGAAGATGTGAGTGAGTGAGAGAGAGAAGCTCGGAGTGAGTAAGAGAGAGAGAGTAGCTGTGAGTGAGAGAGAGAGAAAGAAAGAAAGAGAAGCTGTGAGTGAGAGAGAGTGAGAGAGAGAGAAGCTGTGAGTGAGAGAGAGAGAGAGAAGCTGTGAGTGAGAGAGAGAGAGAAAGAGAAGCTGTGAGTGAGAGAGAGAGAGAACGAGAAGCTGTGAGTGAGAGAGAGAGAAAGAGATGCTGTGAGTGAGTGAGTGAGATAGTGAGAATCTGTGAGTGAGAGAGAGAGAGAGGAGCTGGGAGTGAGTAAGAGAGAGAGAAGCTGGGAGTGAGTAAGAGAGAGAGAAGCTGTGAGTGAGTGAGAGAGAGAGAGGCTGTAAGTGAGAGAGAGAGAAAGAGAAACTGTGAGTGAAAGAGAGAGAGAGAAGCTGTGAGTTAGAGAGAGAGAGAAAGAAAGAGAAGCTGTGAGTGAGAGTGAGAGAGAAAGAGAAGCTGAGAGTGAGAGAGAGAGAAAGAGATGCTGTAAAAGAGAGAGAGAGAGAGAGAGAATCAGGGAGTAAGAGAGAGAAAAGCTGTGAGTGAGAGAGAGAGAGAAATGGAAGGTGTAAGTGAGAGAGAGTAAGAGAGGCTGTGAGTGAGAGAGGGAGAGAGAAGCTGTTAGTGAGAGAGAGAGAAGTTGTGAGTGAAAGAGAGAGAGAAAGAGAAGCTGTGTGTGTGATAGAGAGAGAGAAAGAGAAGCTGAGAGTGAGAGAGAGAGAGAGAAAGAGAAGCTGTAAGTGAGAGAGAGAGAAGCTGTGTGTGAGAGAGAGAAAGAGAAGCTGTGAGTGAGTGAGAGAGAGAGAAAGAGAAGCTGTGAGTGAGAGAGAGAGAAAGAGATGCTGTGAGTGAGTGAGTGAGAGAGAGAGTGGGAAGCTGTGAGTGAGTGAGAGAGAGAGAGAAGCTGTGAGTGAGTAAGAGAGAGAGAGAAGCTGTGAGTGAGTGAGAGAGAGAGTGAGAAGCTGTGAGTGAGAGAGAGAGAAGCTGGGAGTGAGAGAGAGAAGCTGTGAATGAGAGAGAGAGAAAGAGAAGCTGAGAGAGAGAGTGTGTGAGGGAGAAGCTGTGAGTGAGTGAGAGAGAAGATGAGAAGCTGTGTGTGAGAGAGAGAAAGAGAAGCTGTGAGTGAGAAAGATAGAAAGAGAAGCTGTGAGTGAGAGAAAGAGAGAGAAGCTGTGAGTGAGAGAGAGAGAGAGAGAGAATCAGGGAGTAAGAGAGAGAGAAGCTGTGAGTGAGAGGGAGAGAGAAATAGAAGGTGTAAGTGAGAGATAGAAAGAGAAGCTGTGAGTGAGAGATGGAGAGAAGCTGTTAGTGAGAGAGAGAGAAGCTGTGAGTGACAGAGAAAGAGAAGCTGTGTGTGTGTGAGAGAGAGAAAGAGAAGCTGAGAGTGAGAGAGAGAGAGACAGAAGCTGTAAGTGAGAGAGAGAGAGAGAAGCTGTGTGTGTGTGAGAGAGAAAGAGAAGCTGTGAGTGTGTGTGAGAGAGAAAGAGAAGCTGTAAGTGAGTGAGAGAGAGAGAGAAAGAGATGCTGTGAGTGAGAGAGTGAGAAGATGTGAGTGAGTGAGAGAGAGAGAAGCTGGGAGTGAGTAAGAGAGAGAGAAGCTGTGAGTGAGAGAGAGAGAAAGAAAGAAAGAGAAGCTGTGAGTGAGAGAGAGAGTGAGAGAGAGAGAAGCTGTGAGTGAGTGAGAGAGAGAGAAGCTGTGAGTGAGAGAGAGAGAGAAAGAGCTGTGAGTTAGAGAGAGAGAGAAAGAAAGAGAAGCTGTGAGTGAGAGAGAGAGAGAAAGAGAAGCTGTGTGTGTGATAGAGAGAGAGAAAGAGAAGCTGAGCATGAGAGAGAGAGAGAAAGAGAAGCTGTAAGTGAGTGAGAGAGAGAGAAGCTGTGTGTGAGAGAGAGAGAGAAAGAGAAGCTGTGAGTGAGAGAGAGAGAGAACGAGAAGCTGTGAGTGAGAGAGAGAGAAAGAGATGCTTTGAGTGAGTGAGTGAGAGAGTGAGAAGCTGTGAGTGAGAGAGAGAGAGAGGAGGGGGAGTGAGTAAGAGAGAGAGAAGCTGTGAGTGAGAGAGAGAGAGAGAAGCTGTGAGTGAGGGAGAGAGAGCAAGAGAAACTGTGAGTGAGAGAGAGAGAAAGAGAAGCTGTGAATGAGAGAGAGAGAAAAAGAAGCTGTGAGGGAGAGAGAGAGAGAAAAAGAACCTGTGAGTGAGAGAGAGAGAGAGAAAGAAAGAGAAGCTGTGAGTGAGAGAGAGAGAGAAAGAGAAGCTGTGAATGAGAGAGAGAGAAAGAGAAGCTGTGTGTGTGAGAGAGAGAAAGAGAAGCTGTGAGTGAGAGAGAGAGAGAAAGAGAAGCTGTGAGTGAGAGAAAGAGAAGCTGTGAGTGAGAGAGAGAGAGAAAGAGAAGCTGTGAATGAGAGAGAGAGAAAGAGAAGCTGTGTGTGAGAGAGAGAGAGAAGCTGTGAGTGAGAGAGTGAGAGAAAGAGAAGCTGTGAGTGAGAGAGAGAGAAAGAGAAGCTGTGAGTGAGAGAGAGAGAGCAAGAGAAACTGTGAGTGAGAGAGAGAGCAAGAGAAGCTGTGTGTGTGTGTGAGAGAGAAAGAGAAGCTGTGAGTGAGTGAGAGAGAAAGAGAAGCTGTGTGTGAGAGAGAGAGAGAGAAGCTGAGAGTGAGAGAGAGAGAATGAAAGGTGTGAGTTAGAGAGAGAGACAAAGAGAAGCTGTGTGTGTGAGAGAGAGAACGAGAAGCTGTGAGTGAGAGAGAGTGAGAGAGAGAGAAGCTGTGAGTGAGTGAGAGAGAGAGAGAAGCTGTGAGTGAGAGAGAGAGAGAGAAAGAGCTGTGAGTTAGAGAGAGAGAGAGAGAGAAAGAGAAGTTGTGAGTGAGAGAGAGAGAAAGAGAAGCTGTGTGTGAGAGAGAGAGAGAAAGAAAGAGAAGCTGTGAGTGAGAGAGAGAGAAAGAGAAGCTGTGAATGAGAGAGAGAAAGAGAAGCTGTGTGAGAGAGATAGAGAAAGAGAAGCTGTGAGTGAGAGAAAGAGAAGCTGTGAGTGAGAAAGAGTGAGAAAGAGAAGCTGTGAGTGAGTGAGAGAGAGAAAGAGAAGCTGTGAATGAGAGAGAGAGAAAGAGAAGCTGTGACAGAGAGAGTGGCTGTGAGTGAGAGAGAGAGAGAAAGAGACGCTGTGAGTGAGAGTTAGAGAAATAGGTGTAAGTGAGTGAGAGAGAGAAAGAGAAGCTGTCAGTGAGAGAGAGAGAGAGAGAAACTGTTAGTAAGAGAGAGAGAAGCTGTGAGTGACAGAGAGAGAGAAAGAGAAGCTGTGTGTGTGATAGAGAGAGAGAAAGAGAAGCTGAGCATGAGAGAGAGAGAGAAAGAGAAGCTGTAAGTGAGTGAGAGAGAGAGAAGCTGTGTGTGAGAGAGAGAGAGAAAGAGAAGCTGTGAGTGAGAGAGAGAGAGAACGAGAAGCTGTGAGTGAGAGAGAGAGAAAGAGATGTTTTGAGTGAGTGAGTGAGAGAGTGAGAAGCTGTGAGTGAGAGAGAGAGAGAGGAGCTGGGAGTGAGTAAGAGAGAGAGAAGCTGTGAGTGAGAGAGAGAGAGAGAAGCTGTGAGTGAGGGAGAGAGAGCAACAGAAGCTGTGAGTGAGAGAGAGAAAGAGAAGCTGTGAGTGAGAGAGAGGGAGAGAAGCTGTGAGTGTGTGAGAGAGAGAAAATCAGGGAGTGAGTAAGAGAGAGAGAGGGAAGCTGTGAGTGAGAGAGAGAGAGAAATAGAAGCTGTAAGTGAGAGAGAAAGAAAGAGAAACTGTGAGTGAAAGAGAGAGAGAGAAGCTGTAAGTGAGAGAGGGAGAGAGGGAGAAGCTGTGAGTGTGTGTGAGAGGGAAAGAGAAGCTGTGAGTGAGTGTGAGAGAGAGAGAAGCTGAGAGTGAGAGAGAGAGAGCAAGAGAAACTGTGTGTGTGTGAGAGAGAAAGAGAAGCTGTGTGTGTGTGTGAGAGAGAAAGAGAAGCTGTGAGTGAGTGAGAGAGAAAGAGAAGCTGTGTGTGTGAGAGAGAGAGAAGCTGAGAGTGAGAGAGAGAGAATGAGAAGGTGTGAGTTAGAGAGAGAGACAAAGAGAAGCTGTGTGTGTGAGAGAGAGAACGAGAAGCTGTGAGTGAGAGAGAGAGAAAGAGAAGCTGTGAGTGAGGGAGAGAGAGCAACAGAAGCTGTGAGTGAGAGAGAGAAAGAGAAGCTGTGAGTGAGAGAGAGGGAGAGAAGCTGTGAGTGAGGGAGAGAGAGCAACAGAAGCTGTGAGTGAGAGAGAGAAAGAGAAGCTGTGAGTGAGAGAGAGGGAGAGAAGCTGTGAGTGTGTGAGAGAGAGAAAATCAGGGAGTGAGTAAGAGAGAGAGAGGGAAGCTGTGAGTGAGAGAGAGAGAGAAATAGAAGCTGTAAGTGAGAGAGAGAGAAAGAGAAACTGTGAGTGAAAGAGAGAGAGAGAAGCTGTAAGTGAGAGAGAGAGAGAAGCTGTGTGTGTGAGAGAGAGAAAGAGAAGCTGTGAGTGAGAGAGAGAGAAAGATAAGCTGTAAGTGAGAGAGAGAAAGAGATGCTGTGAGTAAGTGATCGAGTGAGAAGATGTGAGTGTGTGAGAGAGAGAGAAGCTGGGAGTGAGTAAGAGAGAGAGAGAAGCTGTGACTGAGAGAGAGAGAAAGAAAGAAAGAGAAGCTGTGAGTGAGAGAGAGTGAGAGAGAGAGAAGCTGTGAGTGAGTGAGAGAGAGAGAGAAGCTGTGAGTGAGTGAGAGAGAGAAAGAGCTGTGAGTGAGAGAGAGAGAGAAAGAGAAGGTGTGAGTGAGAGAGAGAGAAAGAGAAGCTGTGAGTGAGAGAGAGAGAAAGAAAGAGAAGCTGTGAGTGAGAGAGAGAAAGAGAAGCTGTGAATGAGAGAGAGAGAAAGAGAAGCTGAGCGTGAGAGAGAGAGAGAAAGAGAAGCTGTAAGTGAGAGAGAGAGAGAAGCTGTGTGTGTGAGAGAGAGAGAAAGAGAAGCTGTGAGTGAGAGAGAGAGAGAAAGAGAAGCTGTGAGTGAGAGAGAGAGAGAAAGAGATGCTGTGAGTGAGTGAGTGAGAGAGTGAGAAGCTGTGAGTGAGAGAGAGAGAGGAGCTGGGAGTGAGTAAGAGAGAGAGAAGCTGTGAGTGAGTGAGTGAGAGAGAGAGAAGCTGTGAGTGAGGGAGAGAGAGAAAGAGAAGCTGTGAGTGAGAGAGAGAGAAAGAGAAGCTGTGAATGAGAGTGAGAGAAAAAGAAGCTGTGAGGGAGAGAGAGAGAGAGAGAGAGAAGCTGTGAGTGAGAGACAGAGAGAAAGAGAAGCTGTGAGTGAGAGAGAGAGAGAAAGAGAAGCTGTGAGAGAGAGAGAGAAAGAAAGAGAAGCTGTGAGTGAGAGAGAGAGAGAAAGAGAAGCTGTGAATGAGAGAGAGAAAGAGAAGCTGTGTGTGAGAGAGAGAAAGAGAAGCTGTGAGTGACAGAGAGAGAGAAAGAGAAGCTGTGAGTGAGAGAAAGAGAAGCTGTGAGTGAGAGAGAGAGAGAAAGAGAAGCTGTGAATGAGAGAGAGAGAAAGAGAAGCTGTGTGAGAGAGAGAAGCTGTGTGTGAGAGAGTGAGAGAAAGAGAAGCTGTGAGTGAGAGAGAGAGAAAGAGAAGCTGTGAGTGAGAGAGAGAGAGCAAGAGAAGCTGTGAGTGAGAGAGAGAGAAAGAGAAGCTGTGTGTGTGTGAGAGAGAGAAAGAGAAGCTATGAGTGAGTGAGAGAGAATGAGAAGCTGTGTGTGTGTGTGAGAGAGAAGCTGAGAGTGAGAGAGAGAGAGAGAATGAGAAGGTGTGAGTGAGAGAGAGACAAAGAGAAGCTGTGTGTGAAAGAGAGAGTACGAGAAGCTGTGAGTGAGAGAGAGAGAGAAAGAGAAGTTTTGAGTGAGAGAGAGAGAGAAAGAGAAGCTGTGAGTGAGAGAGAGGGAGAGAAGCTGTGAGTGTGTGAGAGAGAGAAAATCAGGGAGTGAGTAAGAGAGAGAGAGGGAAGCTGTGAGTGAGAGAGAAAGAAATAGAAGCTGTAAGTGAGAGAGAGAGAAAGAGAAACTGTGAGTGAAAGAGAGAGAGAGAAGCTGTAAGTGTGTGAGAGAGAGAAGCTGTGTGTGTGTGAGAGAGAAAGAGAAGCTGTGAGTGAGAGAGAGAGAGAAAGAGAAGCTGTAAGTGAGAGAGAGAAAGAGATGCTGTGAGTAAGTGAGAGAGTGAGAAGATGTGAGTGAGTGAGAGAGAGAAGCTCGGAGTGAGTAAGAGAGAGAGAGTAGCTGTGAGTGAGAGAGAGAGAGAAAGAAAGAAAGAGAAGCTGTGAGTGAGAGAGAGTGAGAGAGAGAGAAGCTGTGAGTGAGAGAGAGAGAGAGAAGCTGTGAGTGAGAGAGAGAGAGAAAGAGAAGCTGTGAGTGAGAGAGAGAGAGAACGAGAAGCTGTGAGTGAGAGAGAGAGAAAGAGATGCTGTGAGTGAGTGAGTGAGATAGTGAGAATCTGTGAGTGAGAGAGAGAGAGAGGAGCTGGGAGTGAGTAAGAGAGAGAGAAGCTGGGAGTGAGTAAGAGAGAGAGAAGCTGTGAGTGAGAGAGAGAGAGAGAGGCTGTAAGTGAGAGAGAGAGAAAGAGAAACTGTGAGTGAAAGAGAGAGAGAGAAGCTGTGAGTTAGAGAGAGAGAGAAAGAAAGAGAAGCTGTGAGTGAGAGTGAGAGAGAAAGAGAAGCTGAGAGTGAGAGAGAGAGAAAGAGATGCTGTAAAAGAGAGAGAGAGAGAGAGAGAATCAGGGAGTAAGAGAGAGAAAAGCTGTGAGTGAGAGAGAGAGAGAAATGGAAGGTGTAAGTGAGAGAGAGTAAGAGAGGCTGTGAGTGAGAGAGGGAGAGAGAAGCTGTTAGTGAGAGAGAGAGAAGTTGTGAGTGAAAGAGAGAGAGAAAGAGAAGCTGTGTGTGTGATAGAGAGAGAGAAAGAGAAGCTGAGAGTGAGAGAGAGAGAGAGAAAGAGAAGCTGTAAGTGAGAGAGAGAGAAGCTGTGTGTGAGAGAGAGAAAGAGAAGCTGTGAGTGAGTGAGAGAGAGAGAAAGAGAAGCTGTGAGTGAGAGAGAGAGAAAGAGATGCTGTGAGTGAGTGAGTGAGAGAGAGAGTGGGAAGCTGTGAGTGAGTGAGAGAGAGAGAGAAGCTGTGAGTGAGTAAGAGAGAGAGAGAAGCTGTGAGTGAGTGAGAGAGAGAGTGAGAAGCTGTGAGTGAGAGAGAGAGAAGCTGGGAGTGAGAGAGAGAAGCTGTGAATGAGAGAGAGAGAAAGAGAAGCTGAGAGAGAGAGTGTGTGAGGGAGAAGCTGTGAGTGAGTGAGAGAGAAGATGAGAAGCTGTGTGTGAGAGAGAGAAAGAGAAGCTGTGAGTGAGAAAGATAGAAAGAGAAGCTGTGAGTGAGAGAAAGAGAGAGAAGCTGTGAGTGAGAGAGAGAGAGAGAGAGAATCAGGGAGTAAGAGAGAGAGAAGCTGTGAGTGAGAGGGAGAGAGAAATAGAAGGTGTAAGTGAGAGATAGAAAGAGAAGCTGTGAGTGAGAGATGGAGAGAAGCTGTTAGTGAGAGAGAGAGAAGCTGTGAGTGACAGAGAAAGAGAAGCTGTGTGTGTGAGAGAGAGAGAAAGAGAAGCTGAGAGTGAGAGAGAGAGAGACAGAAGCTGTAAGTGAGAGAGAGAGAGAGAAGCTGTGTGTGTGTGAGAGAGAAAGAGAAGCTGTGAGTGTGTGTGAGGGAGAAAGAGAAGCTGTAAGTGAGTGAGAGAGAGAGAGAAAGAGATGCTGTGAGTGAGAGAGTGAGAAGATGTGAGTGAGTGAGAGAGAGAGAAGCTGGGAGTGAGTAAGAGAGAGAGAAGCTGTGAGTGAGAGAGAGAGAAAGAAAGAAAGAGAAGCTGTGAGTGAGAGAGAGAGTGAGAGAGAGAGAAGCTGTGAGTGAGTGAGAGAGAGAGAAGCTGTGAGTGAGAGAGAGAGAGAAAGAGCTGTGAGTTAGAGAGAGAGAGAAAGAAAGAGAAGCTGTGAGTGAGAGAGAGAGAAAGAGAAGCTGTGTGTGTGATAGAGAGAGAGAAAGAGAAGCTGAGCATGAGAGAGAGAGAGAAAGAGAAGCTGTAAGTGAGTGAGAGAGAGAGAAGCTGTGTGTGTGTGAGAGAGAGAAAGAGAAGCTGTGAGTGAGAGAGAGAGAGAACGAGAAGCTGTGAGTGAGAGAGAGAGAAAGAGATGCTTTGAGTGAGTGAGTGAGAGAGTGAGAAGCTGTGAGTGAGAGAGAGAGAGAGGAGGGGGAGTGAGTAAGAGAGAGAGAAGCTGTGAGTGAGAGAGAGAGAGAGAAGCTGTGAGTGAGGGAGAGAGAGCAAGAGAAACTGTGAGTGAGAGAGAGAGAAAGAGAAGCTGTGAATGAGAGAGAGAGAAAAAGAAGCTGTGAGGGAGAGAGAGAGAGAAAAAGAACCTGTGAGTGAGAGAGAGAGAGAGAAAGAAAGAGAAGCTGTGAGTGAGAGAGAGAGAGAAAGAGAAGCTGTGAATGAGAGAGAGAGAAAGAGAAGCTGTGTGTGTGAGAGAGAGAAAGAGAAGCTGTGAGTGACAGAGAGAGAGAAAGAGAAGCTGTGAGTGAGAGAAAGAGAAGCTGTGAGTGAGAGAGAGAGAGAAAGAGAAGCTGTGAATGAGAGAGAGAGAAAGAGAAGCTGTGTGTGTGAGAGAGAGAGAAGCTGTGAGTGAGAGAGTGAGAGAAAGAGAAGCTGTGAGTGAGAGAGAGAGAAAGAGAAGCTGTGAGTGAGAGAGAGAGAGCAAGAGAAACTGTGAGTGAGAGAGAGAGCAAGAGAAGCTGTGTGTGTGTGTGAGAGAGAAAGAGAAGCTGTGAGTGAGTGAGAGAGAAAGAGAAGCTGTGTGTGTGAGAGAGAGAGAGAAGCTGAGAGTGAGAGAGAGAGAATGAAAGGTGTGAGTTAGAGAGAGAGACAAAGAGAAGCTGTGTGTGTGAGAGAGAGAACGAGAAGCTGTGAGTGAGAGAGAGTGAGAGAGAGAGAAGCTGTGAGTGAGTGAGAGAGAGAGAGAAGCTGTGAGTGAGAGAGAGAGAGAGAAAGAGCTGTGAGTTAGAGAGAGAGAGAGAGAGAAAGAGAAGTTGTGAGTGAGAGAGAGAGAAAGAGAAGCTGTGTGTGAGAGAGAGAGAGAAAGAAAGAGAAGCTGTGAGTGAGAGAGAGAGAAAGAGAAGCTGTGAATGAGAGAGAGAAAGAGAAGCTGTGTGAGAGAGATAGAGAAAGAGAAGCTGTGAGTGAGAGAAAGAGAAGCTGTGAGTGAGAAAGAGTGAGAAAGAGAAGCTGTGAGTGAGTGAGAGAGAGAAAGAGAAGCTGTGAATGAGAGAGAGAGAAAGAGAAGCTGTGACAGAGAGAGTGGCTGTGAGTGAGAGAGAGAGAGAAAGAGACGCTGTGAGTGAGAGTTAGAGAAATAGGTGTAAGTGAGTGAGAGAGAGAAAGAGAAGCTGTCAGTGAGAGAGAGAGAGAGAAACTGTTAGTAAGAGAGAGAGAAGCTGTGAGTGACAGAGAGAGAGAAAGAGAAGCTGTGTGTGTGATAGAGAGAGAGAAAGAGAAGCTGAGCATGAGAGAGAGAGAGAAAGAGAAGCTGTAAGTGAGTGAGAGAGAGAGAAGCTGTGTGTGAGAGAGAGAGAGAAAGAGAAGCTGTGAGTGAGAGAGAGAGAGAACGAGAAGCTGTGAGTGAGAGAGAGAGAAAGAGATGTTTTGAGTGAGTGAGTGAGAGAGTGAGAAGCTGTGAGTGAGTGAGAGAGAGAGGAGCTGGGAGTGAGTAAGAGAGAGAGAAGCTGTGAGTGAGAGAGAGAGAGAGAAGCTGTGAGTGAGGGAGAGAGAGCAACAGAAGCTGTGAGTGAGAGAGAGAGAAAGAGAAGCTGTGAATGAGAGAGAGAGAAAAAGAAGCTGTGAGGGAGAGAGAGAGAGAAAGAGAATCTGTGAGTGAGAGAGAGAGAGAAAGAAAGAGAAGCTGTGAGTGAGAGAGAGAGAGAGAAAGAGAAGCTGTGAATGAGAGAGAGAGAAAGAGAAGCTGTGTGTGTGAGAGAGAGAAAGAGAATCTGTGAGTGACAGAGAGAGAGAAAGAGAAGCTGTGAGTGAGAGAAAGAGAAGCTGTGAATGAGAGAGAGAGAAAGAGAAGCTGTATGTGTGTGAGAGAGAGAAACTGTGAGTGAGAGAGTGAGAGAAAGAGAAGCTGTGAGTGAGAGAGAGAGAAAGAGAAGCTGTGAGTGAGAGAGAGAGAGCAAGAGAAACTGTGAGTGAGAGAGAGAGAAAGAGAAGCTGTGTGTGTGTGAGAGAGAAAGAGAAGCTGTGAGTGAGTGAGAGAGAAAGAGAAGCTGTGTGTGTGAGAGAGAGAGAAGCTGAGAGTGAGAGAGAGAGAATGAGAAGGTGTGAGTTAGAGAGAGAGACAAAGAGAAGCTGTGTGTGTGAGAGAGAGAACGAGAAGCTGTGAGTGAGAGAGAAAGAGAAGCTGTGAGTGAGAGAGAGGGAGAGAAGCTGTGAGTGTGTGAGAGAGAGAAAATCAGGGAGTGAGTAAGAGAGAGAGAGGGAAGCTGTGAGTGAGAGAGAGAGAGAAATAGAAGCTGTAAGTTATAGAGAGAGAAAGAGAAACTGTGAGTGAAAGAGAGAGAGAGAAGCTGTAAGTGAGAGAGAAAGAGAGAAGCTGTGTGTGTGTGAGAGAGAAAGAGAAGCTGTGAGTGAGAGAGAGAGAAAGATAAGCTGTAAGTGAGAGAGAGAAAGAGATGCTGTGAGTAAGTGATCGAGTGAGAAGATGTGAGTGTGTGAGAGAGAGAGAAGCTGGGAGTGAGTAAGAGAGAGAGAGAAGCTGTGACTGAGAGAGAGAGAAAGAAAGAAAGAGAAGCTGTGAGTGAGAGAGAGTGAGAGAGAGAGAAGCTGTGAGTGAGTGAGAGAGAGAGAGAAGCTGTGAGTGAGAGAGAGAGAGAAAGAGCTGTGAGTGAGAGAGAGAGAAAGAGAAGGTGTGAGTGAGAGAGAGAGAAAGAGAAGCTGTGAGTGAGAGAGAGAGAAAGAAAGAGAAGCTGTGAGTGAGAGAGAGAGAAAGAGAAGCTGTGAATGAGAGAGAGAGAAAGAGAAGCTGAGCGTGAGAGAGAGAGAGAAAGAGAAGCTGTAAGTGAGAGAGAGAGAGAAGCTGTGTGTGTGTGAGAGAGAGAAAGAGAAGCTGTGAGTGAGAGAGAGAGAGAGAAAGAGAAGCTGTGAGTGTGAGAGAGAGAGAAAGAGATGCTGTGAGTGAGTGAGTGAGAGAGTGAGAAGCTGTGAGTGAGAGAGAGAGAGGAGCTGGGAGTGAGTAAGAGAGAGAGAAGCTGTGAGTGAGTGAGAGAGAGAGAAGCTGTGAGTGAGGGAGAGAGAGAAAGAGAAGCTGTGAGTGAGAGAGAGAGAAAGAGAAGCTGTGAATGAGAGTGAGAGAAAAAGAAGCTGTGAGGGAGAGAGAGAGAGAGAAAGAGAAGCTGTGAGTGAGAGACAGAGAGAAAGAGAAGCTGTGAGTGAGAGAGAGAAAGAGAAGCTGTGAGAGAGAGAGAGAAAGAAAGAGAAGCTGTGAGTGAGAGAGAGAGAGAAAGAGAAGCTGTGAATGAGAGAGAGAAAGAGAAGCTGTGTGTGAGACATGGAGAGAAGCTGTTAGTGTGAGAGAGAGAAGCTGTGAGTGACAGAGAAAGAGAAGCTGTGTGTGTGTGAGAGAGGGAAAGAGAAGCTGAGAGTGAGAGAGAGAGAGAGAAGCTGTAAGTGAGAGAGAGAGAGAAGCTGTGTGTGTGTGAGAGAGAAAGAGAAGCTGTGAGTGTGTGTGAGAGAGAAAGAGAAGCTGTAAGTGAGAGAGAGAGAGAGAGAAAGAGATGCTGTGAGTGAGAGAGTGAGAAGATGTGTGTGAGTGAGAGAGAGAGAAGCTGGGAGTGAGTAAGAGAGAGAGAGAAGCTGTGAGTGAGAGAGAGAGAAAGAAAGAAAGAGAAGCTGTGAGTGAGAGAGAGTGAGAGAGAGAGAAGCTGTGAGTGAGTGAGAGAGAGAGAGAAGCTGTGAGTGAGAGAGAGAGAAAGAAAGAGCTGTGAGTTAGAGAGAGAGAGAGAAAGAGAAGGTGTGAGTGAGAGAGAGAGAAAGAGAAGCTGTGTGTGAGAGAGAGAGAGAAAGAAAGAGAAGCTGTGAGTGAGAGAGAGAGAGAAAGAGAAGCTGTGAATGAGAGAGAGAAAGAGAAGCTGTGTGAGAGAGATAGAGAAAGAGAAGCTGTGAGTGAGAGAAAGAGAAGCTGTGAGTGAGAAAGAGTGAGAAAGAGAAGCTGTGAGTGAGTGAGAGAGAGAAAGAGAAGCTGTGAATGAGAGAGAGAGAAAGAGAAGCTGTGACAGAGAGAGTGGCTGTGAGTGAGAGAGAGAGAGAAAGAGACGCTGTGAGTGAGAGTTAGAGAAATAGGTGTAAGTGAGTGAGAGAGAGAAAGAGAAGCTGTCAGTGAGAGAGAGAGAGAGAAGCTGTTAGTAAGAGAGAGAGAAGCTGTGAGTGACAGAGAGAGAGAAAGAGAAGCTGTGTGTGTGATAGAGAGAGAGAAAGAGAAGCTGAGCATGAGAGAGAGAGAGAGAAAGAGAAGCTGTAAGTGAGTGAGAGAGAGAGAAGCTGTGTGTGTGAGAGAGAGAGAAAGAGAAGCTGTGAGTGAGAGAGAGATAACGAGAAGCTGTGAGTGAGAGAGAGAGAAAGAGATGCTTTGAGTGAGTGAGTGAGAGAGTGAGAAGCTGTGAGTGAGAGAGAGAGAGAGGAGCTGGGAGTGAGTAAGAGAGAGAGAAGCTGTGAGTGAGAGAGAGAGAGAGAAGCTGTGAGTGAGGGAGAGAGAGCAAGAGAAGCTGTGAGTGAGAGAGAGAGAAAGAGAAGCTGTGAATGAGAGAGAGAGAAAAAGAAGCTGTGAGGGAGAGAGAGAGAGAAAGAGAACCTGTGAGTGAGAGAGAGAGAGAGAAAGAAAGAGAAGCTGTGAGTGAGAGAGAGAGAGAAAGAGAAGCTGTGAATGAGAGAGAGAGAAAGAGAAGCTGTGTGTGTGAGAGAGAGAAAGAGAAGCTGTGAGTGACAGAGAGAGAGAAAGAGAAGCTGTGAGTGAGAGAAAGAGAAGCTGTGAGTGAGAGAGAGAAAGAGAAGCTGTGAATGAGAGAGAGAGAAAGAGAAGCTGTGTGTGTGAGAGAGAGAGAAGCTGTGAGTGAGAGAGTGAGAGAAAGAGAAGCTGTGAGTGAGAGAGAGAGAAAGAGAAGCTGTGAGTGAGAGAGAGAGAGCAAGAGAAACTGTGAGTGAGAGAGAGAGAAAGAGAAGCTGTGTGTGTGTGTGAGAGAGAAAGAGAAGCTGTGAGTGAGTGAGAGAGAAAGAGAAGCTGTGTGTGTGAGAGAGAGAGAAGCTGAGAGTGAGAGAGAGAGAATGAGAAGGTGTGAGTTAGAGAGAGAGACAAAGAGAAGCTGTGTGTGAGAGAGAGAGAACGAGAAGCTGTGAGTGAGAGAGAGAGAAAGAGAAGCTGTGAGTGAGAGAGAGGGAGAGAAGCTGTGAGTGTGTGAGAGAGAGAAAATCAGGGAGTGAGTAAGAGAGAGAGAGGGAAGCTGTGAGTGAGAGAGAGAGAGAAATAGAAGCTGTAAGTGAGAGAGAGAGAAAGAGAAACTGTGAGTGAAAGAGAGAGAGAGAAGCTGTAAGTGAGAGAGAGAGAGAGAAGCTGTGTGTGTGAGAGAGAGAAAGAGAAGCTGTGAGTGAGAGAGAGAGAAAGATAAGCTGTAAGTGAGAGAGAGAAAGAGATGCTGTGAGTAAGTGATCGAGTGAGAAGATGTGAGTGTGTGAGAGAGAGAGAAGCTGGGAGTGAGTAAGAGAGAGAGAGAAGCTGTGAGTGAGAGAGAGTGAGAGAGAGAGAGAAGCTGTGAGTGAGAGAGAGTGAGAGAGAGAGAAGCTGTGAGTGAGTGAGAGAGAGAGAGAAGCTGTGAGTGAGAGAGAGAGAGAAAGAGCTGTGAGTGAGAGAGAGAGAGAAAGAGAAGGTGTGAGTGAGAGAGAGAGAAAGAGAAGCTGTGAGTGAGAGAGAGAGAAAGAAAGAGAAGCTGTGAGTGAGAGAGAGAGAAAGAGAAGCTGTGAATGAGAGAAAGAGAAGCTGAGCGTGAGAGAGAGAGAGAAAGAGAAGCTGTGAGTGAGAGAGAGAGAAAGAGATGCTGTGAGTGAGTGAGTGAGAGAGTGAGAAGCTGTGAGTGAGAGAGAGAGAGGAGCTGGGAGTGAGTAAGAGAGAGAGAAGCTGTGAGTGAGTGAGAGAGAGAGAAGCTGTGAGTGAGGGAGAGAGAGAAAGAGAAGCTGTGAGTGAGAGAGAGAGAAAGAGAAGCTGTGAATGAGAGTGAGAGAAAAAGAAGCTGTGAGGGAGAGAGAGAGAGAGAAAGAGAAGCTGTGAGTGAGAGACAGAGAGAAAGAGAAGCTGTGAGTGAGAGAGAGAGAGAAAGAGAAGCTGTGAGAGAGAGAGAAAGAAAGAGAAGCTGTGAGTGAGAGAGAGAGAGAAAGCTGTGAATGAGAGAGAGAAAGAGAAGCTGTGTGTGAGAGATGGAGAGAAGCTGTTAGTGTGAGAGAGAGAAGCTGTGAGTGACAGAGAAAGAGAAGCTGTGTGTGTGTGAGAGAGAGAAAGAGAAGCTGAGAGTGAGAGAGAGAGAGAGAGAAGCTGTAAGTGAGAGAGAGAGAGAAGCTGTGTGTGTGTGAGAGAGAAAGAGAAGCTGTGAGTGTGTGAGAGAGAGAAAGAGAAGCTGTAAGTGAGAGAGAGAGAGGGAGAAAGAGATGCTGTGAGTGAGAGAGTGAGAAGATGTGAGTGAGTGAGAGAGAGAGAAGCTGGGAGTGAGTAAGAGAGAGAGAGAAGCTGTGAGTGAGAGAGAGAGAAAGAAAGAAAGAGAAGCTGTGAGTGAGAGAGAGTGAGAGAGAGAGAAGCTGTGAGTGAGTGAGAGAGAGAGAGAAGCTGTGAGTGAGAGAGAGAGAGAGAGAAGCTGTTAGTAAGAGAGAGAGAAGCTGTGAGTGACAGAGAGAGAGAAAGAGAAGCTGTGTGTGTGATAGAGAGAGAGAAAGAGAAGCTGAGCATGAGAGAGAGAGAGAAAGAGAAGCTGTAAGTGAGTGAGAGAGAGAGAAGCTGTGTGTGAGAGAGAGAGAGAAAGAGAAGCTGTGAGTGAGAGAGAGAGATAACGAGAAGCTGTGAGTGAGAGAGAGAGAAAGAGATGCTTTGAGTGAGTGAGTGAGAGAGTGAGAAGCTGTGAGTGAGAGAGAGAGAGAGGAGCTGGGAGTGAGTAAGAGAGAGAGAAGCTGTGAGTGAGAGAGAGAGAGAGAAGCTGTGAGTGAGGGAGAGAGAGCAAGAGAAGCTGTGAGTGAGAGAGAGAGAAAGAGAAGCTGTGAATGAGAGAGAGAGAAAAAGAAGCTGTGAGGGAGAGAGAGAGAGAAAGAGAACCTGTGAGTGAGAGAGAGAGAGAGAAAGAAAGAGAAGCTGTGAGTGAGAGAGAGAGAAAGAGAAGCTGTGAATGAGAGAGAGAGAAAGAGAAGCTGTGTGTGTGTGAGAGAGAAAGAGAAGCTGTGAGTGACAGAGAGAGAGAAAGAGAAGCTGTGAGTGAGAGAAAGAGAAGCTGTGAGTGAGAGAGAGAGAAAGAGAAGCTGTGAATGAGAGAGAGAGAAAGAGAAGCTGTGTGTGTGAGAGAGAGAGAAGCTGTGAGTGAGAGAGTGAGAGAAAGAGAAGCTGTGAGTGAGAGAGAGAGAAAGAGAAGCTGTGAGTGAGAGAGAGAGAGCAAGAGAAACTGTGAGTGAGAGAGAGAGAAAGAAAAGCTGTGTGTGTGTGTGAGAGAGAAAGAGAAGCTGTGAGTGAGTGAGAGAGAAAGAGAAGCTGTGTGTGTGTGAGAGAGAGAAGCTGAGAGTGAGAGAGAGAGAATGAGAAGGTGTGAGTTAGAGAGAGAGACAAAGAGAAGCTGTGTGTGTGAGAGAGAGAACGAGAAGCTGTGAGTGAGAGAGAGAGAAAGAGAAGCTGTGAGTGAGAGAGAGGGAGAGAAGCTGTGAGTGTGTGAGAGAGAGAAAATCAGGGAGTGAGTAAGAGAGAGAGAGGGAAGCTGTGAGTGAGAGAGAGAGAAATATAAGCTGTAAGTGAGAGAGAGAGAAAGAGAAACTGTGAGTGAAAGAGAGAGAGAGAAGCTGTAAGTGAGAGAGAGAGAGAAGCTGTGTGTGTGAGAGAGAGAAAGAGAAGCTGTGAGTGAGAGAGAGAGAAAGATAAGCTGTAAGTGAGAGAGAGAAAGAGATGCTGTGAGTAAGTGATCGAGTGAGAAGATGTGAGTGTGTGAGAGAGAGAGAAGCTGGCAGTGAGTAAGAGAGAGAGAGAAGCTGTGACTGAGAGAGAGAGAAAGAAAGAAAGAGAAGCTGTGAGTGAGAGAGAGTGAGAGAGAGAGAAGCTGTGAGTGAGTGAGAGAGAGAGAGAAGCTGTGAGTGAGAGAGAGAGAGAAAGAGCTGTGAGTGAGAGAGAGAGAGAAAGAGAAGGTGTGAGTGAGAGAGAGAGAAAGAGAAGCTGTGAGTGAGAGAGAGAGAAAGAAAGAGAAGCTGTGAGTGAGAGAGAGAAAGAGAAGCTGTGAATGAGAGAAAGAGAAGCTGAGCGTGAGAGAGAGAGAGAAAGAGAAGCTGTAAGTGAGAGAGAGAGAGAGAAGCTGTGTGTGTGAGAGAGAGAGAAAGAGAAGCTGTGAGTGAGAGAGAGAGAGAAAGAGAAGCTGTGAGTGAGAGAGAGAGAGAAAGAGATGCTGTGAGTGAGTGAGTGAGAGAGTGAGAAGCTGTGAGTGAGAGAGAGAGAGGAGCTGGGAGTGAATAAGAGAGAGAGAAGCTGTGAGTGAGTGAGAGAGAGAGAAGCTGTGAGTGAGGGAGAGAGAGAAATAGAAGCTGTGAGTGAGAGAGAGAAAGAGAAGCTGTGAATGAGAGTGAGAGAAAAAGAAGCTGTGAGGGAGAGAGAGAGAGAGAAAGAGAAGCTGTGAGTAAGAGACAGAGAGAAAGAGAAGCTGTGAGTGAGAGAGAGAGAGAAAGAGAAGCTGTGAGAGAGAGAGAGAGAAAGAAAGAGAAGCTGTGAGTGAGAGAGAGAGAGAAAGAGAAGCTGTGAATGAGAGAGAGAAAGAGAAGCTGTGTGTGAGAGAGAGAAAGAGAAGCTGTGAGTGACAGAGAGAGAGAAAGAGAAGCTGTGAGTGAGAGAAAGAGAAGCTGTGAGTGAGAGAGAGAGAGAAAGAGAAGCTGTGAATGAGAGAGAGAGAAAGAGAAGCTGTGAGAGAGAGAGAAGCTGTGTGTGAGAGAGTGAGAGAAAGAGAAGCTGTGAGTGAGAGAGAGAGAAAGAGAAGCTGTGAGTGAGAGAGAGAGAGCAAGAGAAGCTGTGAGTGAGAGAGAGAGAAAGAGAAGCTGTGTGTGTGTGAGAGAGAGAAAGAGAAGCTATGAGTGAGTGAGAGAGAAAGAGAAACTGAGTGTGTGTGTGAGAGAGAAGCTGAGAGTGAGAGAGAGAGAGAATGAGAAGGTGTGAGTGAGAGAGAGAGACAAAGAGAAGCTGTGTGTGAAAGAGAGAGAACGAGAAGCTGTGAGTGAGAGAGAGAGAGAAAGAGAAGCTGTGAGTGAGAGAGAGAGAAAGAGAAGCTGTGTGAGAGAGAGAAGCTGTGTGTGAGAGAGTGAGAGAAAGAGAAGCTGTGAGTGAGAGAGAGAGAAAGAGAAGCTGTGAGTGAGAGAGAGAGAGCAAGAGAAGCTGTGAGTGAGAGAGAGAGAAAGAGAAGCTGTGTGTGTGTGAGAGAGAGAAAGAGAAGCTATGAGTGAGTGAGAGAGAAAGAGAAGCTGTGTGTGTGTGTGAGAGAGAAGCTGAGAGTGAGAGAGAGAGAGAGAATGAGAAGGTGTGAGTGAGAGAGAGAGACAAAGAGAAGCTGTGTGTGAAAGAGAGAGAACGAGAAGCTGTGAGTGAGAGAGAGAGAGAAAGAGAAGCTGTGAGTGAGAGAGAGAGAGAAAGAGAAGCTGTGAGTGAGAGAGAGGGAGAGAAGCTGTGAGTGTGTGTGAGAGAGAAAATCAGGGAGTGAGTAAGAGAGAGAGAGGGAAGCTGTGAGTGAGAGAGAGAGAAATAGAAGCTGTAAGTGAGAGAGAGAGAAAGAGAAACTGTGAGTGAAAGAGAGAGAGAGAAGCTGTAAGTGAGAGAGAGAGAGAAGCTGTGTGTGTGAGAGAGAGAAAGAGAAGCTGTGAGTGAGAGAGAGAGAGAAAGAGAAGCTGTAAGTGAGAGAGAGAAAGAGATGCTGTGAGTAAGTGAGAGAGTGAGAAGATGTGAGTGAGTGAGAGAGAGAAGCTGGGAGTGAGTAAGAGAGAGAGAGTAGCTGTGAGTGAGAGAGAGAGAAAGAAAGAAAGAGAAGCTGTGAGTGAGAGAGAGTGAGAGAGAGAGAAGCTGTGAGTGAGTGAGAGAGAGAGAAGCTGTGAGTGAGAGAGAGAGAGAAAGAGAAGCTGTGAGTGAGAGAGAGAGAGAGAACGAGAAGCTGTGAGTGAGAGAGAGAGAAAGAGATGCTGTGAGTGAGTGAGTGAGTGAGAGAGTGAGAAGCTGTGAGTGAGAGAGAGAGAGAGGAGCTGGGAGTGAGTAAGAGAGAGAGAAGCTGGGAGTGAGTAAGAGAGAGAGAAGCTGTGAGTGAGAGAGAGAGAGAGAAGCTGTAAGTGAGAGAGAGAGAAAGAGAAACTGTGAGTGAAAGAGAGAGAGAGAAGCTGTGAGTTAGAGAGAGAGAGAAAGAAAGAGAAGCTGTGAGTGAGAGTGAGAGAGAAAGAGAAGCTGAGAGTGAGAGAGAGAGAAAGAGATGCTGTAAAAGAGAGAGAGAGAGAGAGAGAATCAGGGAGTAAGAGAGAGAAAAGCTGTGAGTGAGAGAGAGAGAGAAATGGAAGGTGTAAGTGAGAGAGAGTAAGAGAGGCTGTGAGTGAGAGAGGGAGAGAGAAGCTGTTAGTGAGAGAGAGAGAAGTTGTGAGTGAAAGAGAGAGAGAAAGAGAAGCTGTGTGTGTGATAGAGAGAGAGAAAGAGAAGCTGAGAGTGAGAGAGAGAGAGAGAAAGAGAAGCTGTAAGTGAGAGAGAGAGAGAAGCTGTGTGTGAGAGAGAGAAAGAGAAGCTGTGAGTGAGAGAGAGAGAGAGAAAGAGAAGCTGTGAGTGAGAGAGAGAGAAAGAGATGCTGTGAGTGAGTGAGTGAGAGAGAGAGTGGGAAGCTGTGAGTGAGTGAGAGAGAGAGAGAAGCTGTGAGTGAGTAAGAGAGAGAGAAGCTGTGAGTGAGTGAGAGAGAGAGTGAGAAGCTGTGAGTGAGAGAGAGAGAAGCTGGGAGTGAGAGAGAGAAGCTGTGAATGAGAGAGAGAGAAAGAGAAGCTGAGAGAGAGAGTGTGTGAGAGAGAAGCTGTGAGTGAGTGAGAGAGAAGATGAGAAGCTGTGTGTGAGAGAGAGAAAGAGAAGCTGTGAGTGAGAAAGATAGAAAGAGAAGCTGTGAGTGAGAGAAAGAGAGAGAAGCTGTGAGTGAGAGAGAGAGAGAGAGAATCAGGGAGTAAGAGAGAGAGAAGCTGTGAGTGAGAGGGAGAGGGAAATAGAAGGTGTAAGTGAGAGATAGAAAGAGAAGCTGTGAGTGAGAGATGGAGAGAAGCTGTTAGTGAGAGAGAGAGAAGCTGTGAGTGACAGAGAAAGAGAAGCTGTGTGTGTGTGTGAGAGAGAAAGAGAAGCTGAGAGTGAGAGAGAGAGAGAGAGAAGCTGTAAGTGAGAGAGAGAGAGAGAAGCTGTGTGTGTGTGAGAGAGAAAGAGAAGCTGTGAGTGTGTGAGAGAGAGAAAGAGAAGCTGTAAGTGAGAGAGAGAGAGAGAGAGAAAGAGATGCTGTGAGTGAGAGAGTGAGAAGATGTGAGTGAGTGAGAGAGAGAGAAGCTGGGAGTGAGTAAGAGAGAGAGAGAAGCTGTGAGTGAGAGAGAGAGAAAGAAAGAAAGAGAAGCTGTGAGTGAGAGAGAGTGAGAGAGAGAGAAGCTGTGAGTGAGTGAGAGAGAGAGAGAAGCTGTGAGTGAGAGAGAGAGAGAAAGAGCTGTGAGTTAGAGAGAGAGAGAGAAAGAGAAGGTGTGAGTGAGAGAGAGAGAAAGAGAAGCTGTGTGTGAGAGAGAGAGAAAGAAAGAGAAGCTGTGAGTGAGAGAGAGAGAGAAAGAGAAGCTGTGAATGAGAGAGAGAAAGAGAAGCTGTGTGAGAGAGATAGAGAAAGAGAAGCTGTGAGTGAGAGAAAGAGAAGCTGTGAGTGAGAAAGAGTGAGAAAGAGAAGCTGTGAGTGAGTGAGAGAGAGAAAGAGAAGCTGTGAATGAGAGAGAGAGAAAGAGAAGCTGTGACAGAGAGAGTGGCTGTGAGTGAGAGAGAGAGAGAAAGAGATGCTGTGAGTGAGAGTTAGAGAAATAGGTGTAAGTGAGTGAGAGAGAGAAAGAGAAGTTGTCAGTGAGAGAGAGAGAGAGAAGCTGTTAGTAAGAGAGAGAGAAGCTGTGAGTGACAGAGAGAGAGAAAGAGAAGCTGTGTGTGTGATAGAGAGAGAGAAAGAGAAGCTGAGCATGAGAGAGAGAGAGAAAGAGAAGCTGTAAGTGAGTGAGAGAGAGAGAAGCTGTGTGTGAGAGAGAGAGAGAAAGAGAAGCTGTGAGTGAGAGAGAGAGAGAACGAGAAGCTGTGAGTGAGAGAGAGAGAAAGAGATGCTTTGAGTGAGTGAGTGAGAGAGTGAGAAGCTGTGAGTGAGAGAGAGAGAGAGGAGCTGGGAGTGAGTAAGAGAGAGAGAAGCTGTGAGTGAGAGAGAGAGAGAGAAGCTGTGAGTGAGGGAGAGAGAGCAAGAGAAGCTGTGAGTGAGAGAGAGAGAGAGAGAGAAAGAGATGCTGTGAGTGAGAGAGTGAGAAGATGTGAGTGAGTGAGAGAGAGAGAAGCTGGGAGTGAGTAAGAGAGAGAGAGAAGCTGTGAGTGAGAGAGAGAGAAAGAAAGAAAGAGAAGCTGTGAGTGAGAGAGAGTGAGAGAGAGAGAAGCTGTGAGTGAGTGAGAGAGAGAGAGAAGCTGTGAGTGAGAGAGAGAGAGAAAGAGCTGTGAGTTAGAGAGAGAGAGAGAAAGAGAAGGTGTGAGTGAGAGAGAGAGAAAGAGAAGCTGTGTGTGAGAGAGAGAGAAAGAAAGAGAAGCTGTGAGTGAGAGAGAGAGAGAAAGAGAAGCTGTGAATGAGAGAGAGAAAGAGAAGCTGTGTGAGAGAGATAGAGAAAGAGAAGCTGTGAGTGAGAGAAAGAGAAGCTGTGAGTGAGAAAGAGTGAGAAAGAGAAGCTGTGAGTGAGTGAGAGAGAGAAAGAGAAGCTGTGAATGAGAGAGAGAGAAAGAGAAGCTGTGACAGAGAGAGTGGCTGTGAGTGAGAGAGAGAGAGAAAGAGATGCTGTGAGTGAGAGTTAGAGAAATAGGTGTAAGTGAGTGAGAGAGAGAAAGAGAAGTTGTCAGTGAGAGAGAGAGAGAGAAGCTGTTAGTAAGAGAGAGAGAAGCTGTGAGTGACAGAGAGAGAGAAAGAGAAGCTGTGTGTGTGATAGAGAGAGAGAAAGAGAAGCTGAGCATGAGAGAGAGAGAGAAAGAGAAGCTGTAAGTGAGTGAGAGAGAGAGAAGCTGTGTGTGAGAGAGAGAGAGAAAGAGAAGCTGTGAGTGAGAGAGAGAGAGAACGAGAAGCTGTGAGTGAGAGAGAGAGAAAGAGATGCTTTGAGTGAGTGAGTGAGAGAGTGAGAAGCTGTGAGTGAGAGAGAGAGAGAGGAGCTGGGAGTGAGTAAGAGAGAGAGAAGCTGTGAGTGAGAGAGAGAGAGAGAAGCTGTGAGTGAGGGAGAGAGAGCAAGAGAAGCTGTGAGTGAGAGAGAGAGAAAGAGAAGCTGTGAATGAGAGAGAGAGAAAAAGAAGCTGTGAGGGAGAGAGAGAGAGAAAGAGAACCTGTGAGTGAGAGAGAGAGAGAAAGAAAGAGAAGCTGTGAGTGAGAGAGAGAGAGAAAGAGAAGCTGTGAATGAGAGAGAGAGAAAGAGAAGCTGTGTGTGTGAGAGAGAGAAAGAGAAGCTGTGAGTGAGAGAGAGAGAGAAAGAGAAGCTGTGAGTGAGAGAAAGAGAAGCTGTGAGTGAGAGAGAGAGAGAGAAAGAGAAGCTGTGAATGAGAGAGAGAGAAAGAAGCTGTGTGTGTGAGAGAGAGAGAAGCTGTGAGTGAGAGAGTGAGAGAAAGAGAAGCTGTGAGTGAGAGAGAGAGAAAGAGAAGCTGTGAGTGAGAGAGAGAGAGGAAGAGAAACTGTGAGTGAGAGAGAGAGAAAGAGAAGCTGTGTGTGTGTGTGAGAGAGAAAGAGAAGCTGTGAGTGAGTGAGAGAGAAAGAGAAGCTGTGTGTGTGAGAGAGAGAGAAGCTGAGAGTGAGAGAGAGAGAATGAGAAGGTGTGAGTTAGAGAGAGAGACAAAGAGAAGCTTTGTGTGTGAGAGAGAGAACGAGAAGCTGTGAGTGAGAGAGAGAGATAGAGAAACTGTGAGTGAGAGAGAGGGAGAGAAGCTGTGAGTGTGTGAGAGAGAGAAAATCAGGGAGTGAGTAAGAGAGAGAGAGGGAAGCTGTGAGAGAGAGAGAGAGAAATAGAAGCTGTAAGTGAGAGAGAGAGAAAGAGAAACTGTGAGTGAAAGAGAGAGAGAGAAGCTGTAAGTGAGAGAGAGAGAGAGAAGCTGTGTGTGTGTGAGAGAGAAAGAGAAGCTGTGAGTGAGAGAAAGAGAAAGATAAGCTGTAAGTGAGAGAGAGAAAGAGATGCTGTGAGTAAGTGATCGAGTGAGAAGATGTGAGTGTGTGAGAGAGAGAGAAGCTGGGAGTGAGTAAGAGAGAGAGAGAAGCTGTGACTGAGAGAGAGAAAGAAAGAAAGAGAAGCTGTGAGTGAGAGAGAGTGAGAGAGAGAGAAGCTGTGAGTGAGAGAGAGAGAGAGAAGCTGTGAGTGAGAGAGAGAGAGAAAGAGCTGTGAGTGAGAGAGAGAGAGAAAGAGAAGGTGTGAGTGAGAGAGAGAGAAAGAGAAGCTGTGAGTGAGAGAGAGAGAAAGAAAGAGAAGCTGTGAGTGAGAGAGAGAGAAAGAGAAGCTGTGAATGAGAGAGAGAGAAAGAGAAGCTGAGCGTGAGAGATAGAGAGAAAGAGAAGCTGTAAGTGAGAGAGAGAGAGAGAAGCTGTGTGTGTGTGAGAGAGAGAAAGAGAAGCTGTGAGTGAGAGAGAGAGAGAAAGAGAAGCTGTGAGTGAGAGAGTGAGAGAGTGAGAAGCTGTGAGTGAGAGAGAGAGAGGAGCTGGGAGTGAGTAAGAGAGAGAGAAGCTGTGAGTGAGTGAGAGAGAGAGAAGCTGTGAGTGAGGGAGAGAGAGAAAGAGAAGCTGTGAGTGAGAGAGAGAGAAAGAGAAGCTGTGAATGAGAGTGAGAGAAAAAGAAGCTGTGAGGGAGAGAGAGAGAGAAAGAGAAGCTGTGAGTGAGAGAGAGAGAGAAAGAGAAGCTGTGAGTGAGAGAGAGAGAGAAAGAGAAGCTGTGAGAGAGAGAGAGAAAGAAAGAGAAGCTGTGAGTGAGAGAGAGAGAAAGAGAAGCTGTGAATGAGAGAGAGAAAGAGAAGCTGTGTGTGTGAGAGAGAAAGAGAAGCTGTGAGTGACAGAGAGAGAGAAAGAGAAGCTGTGAGTGAGAGAAAGAGAAGCTGTGAGTGAGAGAGAGAGAGAAAGAGAAGCTGTGAATGAGAGAGAGAGAAAGAGAAGCTGTGAGAGAGAGAGAAGCTGTGTGTGAGAGAGTGAGAGAAAGAGAAGCTGTGAGTGAGAGAGAGAGAAAGAGAAGCTGTGAGTGAGAGAGAGAGAGAAAATCAGGGAGTGAGTAAGAGAGAGAGAGGGAAGCTGTGAGTGAGAGAGAGAGAAATAGAAGCTGTAAGTGAGAGAGAGAGAAAGAGAAACTGTGAGTGAAAGAGAGAGAGAGAAGCTGTAAGTGAGAGAGAGAAGCTGTGTGTGTGTGAGAGAGAAAGAGAAGCTGTGAGTGAGAGAGAGAGAGAAAGAGAAGCTGTAAGTGAGAGAGAGAAAGAGATGCTGTGAGTAAGTGAGAGAGTGAGAAGATGTGAGTGAGTGAGAGAGAAGCTGGGAGTGAGTAAGAGAGAGAGAGTAGCTGTGAGTGAGAGAGAGAGAAAGAAAGAAAGAGAAGCTGTGAGTGAGAGAGAGTGAGAGAGAGAGAATCTGTGAGTGAGTGAGAGAGAGAGAAGCTGTGAGTGAGAGAGAGAGAGAAAGAGAAGCTGTGAGTGAGAGAGAGAGAGAACGAGAAGCTGTGAGTGAGAGAGAGAGAAAGAGATGCTGTGAGTGAGTGAGTGAGAGAGAGAGAGAGGAGCTGGGAGTGAGTAAGAGAGAGAGAAGCTGCGAGTGAGAGAGAGAGAGAAGCTGTGAGTGAGGGAGAGAGAGAGAGAAGCTGTGTGTGTGATAGAGATAAAGAGAAGCTGTGAGTGAGAGAGAGAGAGAAAGAGAAGCTGTGAGTGACAGAGAGAGAGAGTGAGAAGCTGTGTGTGTGTGAGAGAGAGAAGCTGGGAGTGAGTAAGAGAGAGAGAGAGAAGCTGTGAGAGAGAGAGAATCTGTGAGTGAGAGGGAGAGAGAGAAGCTGTGAGTGAGAGAGAGTGAGAGAGAGAGAAGATGTGAGTGAGTGAGAGAGAGAAGCTGTGTGTGTGTGAGAGAGAAAGAGAAGCTGTAAGTGAGAGAGAGTGAGAAAGAGAGAAGCTGTGAGTGAGAGAGAGAGAGAAAGAGAAGCTGTGAGTGAGTGAGAGAGAGAGAAGCTGAGAGTGAGAGAGAGAGAATGAGAAGGTGTGAGTGAGAGAGGGAGAGAGAAGCTGTTAGTGAGAGAGAAGTTGTGAGTGAAAGAGAGAGAGAAAGAGAAGCTGTGTGTGTGATAGAGAGAGAGAAAGAGAAGCTGAGAGTGAGAGAGAGAGAGAAAGAGAAGCTGTAAGTGAGAGAGAGAGAAGCTGTGTGTGAGAGAGAGACAGAGAAGCTGTGTGTGAGTGAGAGAGAGAGAAAGAGAAGCTGTGAGTGAGTGAGAGAGAAAGAGATGCTGTTAGTGAGTGAGAGAGTGGGAAGCTGTGTGAGTGAGAGAGAGAGAAGCTGTGAGTGAGTAAGAGAGAGAGAGAAGGTGTGAGTGAGTGAGAGAGAGAGTGAGAAGCTGTGAGTGAGAGAGAGAGAAGCTGGGAGTGAGAGAGAGAAGCTGTGAATGAGAGAGAGAGAAAGAGAAGCTGAGAGAAAGAGTGTGAGAGAGAGAAGCTGTGAGTGAGTGAGAGAGAAGATGAGAAGCTGTGTGTGAGAGAGAGAAAGAGAAGCTGTGAGTGAGAAAGATAGAAAGAGAAGCTGTGAGTGAGAGAAAGAGAGAGAAGCTGTGAGTGAGAGAGAGAGAGAGAGAATCAGGGAGTAAGAGAGAGAGAAGCTGTGAGTGAGAGGGAGAGAGAAATAGAAGGTGTAAGTGAGAGATAGAAAGAGAAGCTGTGAGTGAGAGATGGAGAGAAGCTGTTAGTGAGAGAGAGAGAAGCTGTGAGTGACAGAGAAAGAGAAGCTGTGTGTGTGAGAGAGAGAGAAAGAGAAGCTGAGAGTGAGAGAGAGAGAGAGAAGCTGTGTGTGTGTGAGAGAGAAAGAGAAGCTGTGAGTGAGAGAGAGAGAGAAAGAGAAGCTGTAAGTGAGAGAGAGAGAGAGAGAAAGAGATGCTGTGAGTGAGAGAGTGAGAAGATGTGAGTGAGTGAGAGAGAGAGAAGCTGGGAGTGAGTAAGAGAGAGAGAGAAGCTGTGAGTGAGAGAGAAAGAAAGAAAGAGAAGCTGTGAGAGAGAGAGAGTGAGAGAGAGAGAAGCTGTGAGTGAGTGAGAGAGAGAGAGAAGCTGTGAGTGAGAGAGAGAGAGAAAGAGCTGTGAGTTAGAGAGAGAGAGAAAGAGAAGGTGTGAGTGAGAGAGAGAGAAAGAGAAGCTGTGAGTGAGAGAGAGAGAGAAAGAAAGAGAAGCTGTGAGTGAGAGAGAGAGAGAGAAAGAGAAGCTGTGAATGAGAGAAAGAAAGAGAAGCTGTGTGAGAGAGATAGAGAAAGAGAAGCTGTGAGTGAGAGAAAGAGAAGCTGTGAGTGAGATAGAGTGAGAAAGAGAAGCTGTGAGTGAGAGAGAGAGAGAAAGAGAAGCTGTGAATGAGAGAGAGAGAAAGAGAAGCTGTGACAGAGAGAGTGGCTGTGAGTGAGAGAGAGAGAGACAGAGACGCTGTGAGTGAGAGTTAGAGAAATAGGTGTAAGTGAGTGAGTGAGAGAAAGAGAAGCTGTCAGTGAGAGAGAGAGAGAAGCTGTTAGTAAGAGAGAGAGAAGCTGTGAGTGACAGAGAGAGAAAGAGAAGCTGTGTGTGTGATAGAGAGAGAGAAAGAGAAGCTGAGCATGAGAGAGAGAGAGAAAGAGAAGCTGTAAGTGAGAGAGAGAGAGAGAAACTGTGTGTGAGAGAGAGAGAGAAAGAGAAGCTGTGAGTGAGAGAGAGAGAGAGAACGAGAAGCTGTGAGTGAGTGAGTGAGTGAGTGAGAAGCTGTGAGAGAGAGAGAGAGGAGCTGGGAGTGAGTAAGAGAGAAGCTGTGAGTGAGAGAGAGAGAGAGAGAGAAGCTGTGAGTGAGGGAGAGAGAGCAAGAGAAGCTGTGAGTGAGAGAGAGAGAAAGAGAAGCTGTGAATGAGAGAGAGAGAAAAAGAAGCTGTGAGGGAGAGAGAGAAAGAAAGAGAAGCTGTGAGTGAGAGATAGAGAGAGAAAGAAAGAGAAGCTGTGAGTGAGAGAGAGAGAGAAAGAGAAGCTGTGAATGAGAGAGAGAGAAAGAGAAGCTGTGTGTGAGAGAGAGAGAAATAGAAGCTGTGAGTGACAGAGAGAGAGAAAGAGAAGCTGTGAGTGAGAGAAAGAGAAGCTGTGAGTGAGAGAGAGAGAGAAAGAGAAGCTGTGAATGAGAGAGAGAGAAAGAGAAGCTGTGTGTGTGAGAGAGAGAGAAGCTGTGAGTGAGAGTGAGAGAAAGAGAAGCTGTGAGTGAGAGAGATAGAAAGAGAAGCTGTGAGTGAGAGAGAGAGAGCAAGAGAAACTGTGAGTGAGAGAGAGAGAAAGAGAAGCTGTGTGTGTGAGAGAGAGAGAAAGAGAAGCTGTGAGTGAGTGAGAGAGAAAGAGAAGCTGTGTGTGTGAGAGAGAGAGAAGCTGAGAGTGAGAGAGAGAGAATGAGAAGGTGTGAGTTAGAGAGAGAGACAAAGAGAAGCTGTGTGTGTGAGAGAGAGAACGAGAAGATGTGAGTGAGAGAGAGAGTTAAAGAGAAGCTGTGAGTGAGAGAGAGGGAGAGAAGCTGTGAGTGTGTGAGAGAGAGAAAATCAGGGAGTGAGTAAGAGAGAGAGAGGGAAGCTGTGAGTGAGAGAGAGAGAGAAATAGAAGCTGTAAGTGAGAGAGAGAGAAAGAGAAACTGTGAGTGAAAGAGAGAGAGAGAAGCTGTAAGTGAGAGAGAGAGAGAGAAGCTGTGTGTGTGAGAGAGAGAGAAAGATAAGCTGTAAGTGAGAGAGAGAAAGAGATGCTGTGAGTAAGTGAGAGAGTGAGAAGATGTGAGTGTGAGAGAGAGAGAGAAGCTGGGAGTGAGTAAGAGAGAGAGAGAAGCTGTGACTTAGAGAGAGTGAGAGAAAGAGAAGCTGTGAGTGAGTGAGAGAGAGAGAAGCTGTGAGTGAGAGAGAGAGAGAAAGAGCTGTGAGTGAGAGAGAGAGAGAAAGAGAAGGTGTGAGTGAGAGAGAGATTAAGAGAAGCTGTGAGTGAGAGAGAGAGAAAGAAAGAGAAGCTGTGAGTGAGAGAGAGAGAAAGAGAAGCTGTGAATGAGAGAGAGAGAAAGAGAAGCTGAGCGTGAGTTAGAGAGAAAGAGAAGCTGTAAGTGAGAGAGAGAGAGAAGCTGTGTGTGTGTGAGAGAGAGAAAGAGAAGCTGTGAGTGAGAGAGAGAGAGAAAGAGAAAATGTGAGTGAGAGAGAGAGAGAAAGAGATGCTGTGAGTGAGTGAGTGAGAGAGTGAGAAGCTGTGAGTGAGAGAGAGAGAGGAGCTGGGAGTGAGTAAGAGAGAGAGAAGCTGTGAGTGAGAGAGAGAGAGAGAAGCTGTGAGTGAGGGAGAGAGAGAAAGAGAAGCTGTGAGTGAGAGAGAGAGAAAGAGAAGCTGTGAATGAGACTGAGAGAAAAAGAAGCTGTGAGGGAGAGAGAGAGAGAAAGAGAAGCTGTGAGTGAGAGACAGAGAGAAAGAGAAGCTGTGAGTGAGAGAGAGAGAAAGAGAAGCTGTGAGTGAGAGAGAGAGAAAGAAAGAGAAGCTGTGAGTGAGAGTGAGAGAGAAAGAGAAGCTGTGAATGAGAGAGAGAAAGAGAAGCTGTGTGTGTGAGAGAGAAAGAGAAGCTGTGAGTGACAGAGAGAGAAAGAGAAGCTGTGAGTGAGAGAAAGAGAAGCTGTGAGTGAGAGAGAGAGAGAAAGAGAAGCTGTGAATGAGAGAGAGAGAAAGAGAAGCTGTGAGAGAGAGAGAAGCTGTGTGTGAGAGAGTGAGAGAAAGAGAAGCTGTGAGTGAGAGAGAGAGAAAGAGAAGCTGTGAGTGAGAGAGAGAGAGCAAGAGAAGCTGTGAGTGAGAGAGAGAGAAAGAGAAGCTGTGTGTGTGTGAGAGAGAGAAAGAGAAGCTGTGAGTGAGTGAGAGAGAAAGAGAAGCTGTGTGTGTGAGAGAGAGAGAAGCTGAGAGTGAGAGAGAGAGAGAGAATGAGAAGGTGTGAGTGAGAGAGAGAGACAAAGAGAAGCTGTGTGAGAGAGAGAGAGAGAACGAGAAGCTGTGAGTGAGAGAGAGAGAGAGAGAGAAGCTGTGAGTGAGAGAGAGAGAGAAAGAGAAGCTGTGAGTGAGAGAGAGGGAGAGAAGCTGTGAGTGTGTGAGAGAGAGAAAATCAGGGAGTGAGTAAGAGAGAGAGAGGGAAGCTGTGAGTGAGAGAGAGAGAGAAATAGAAGCTGTAAGTGAGAGAGAGAGAAAGAGAAACTGTGAGTGAAAGAGAGAGAGAGAAGCTGTAAGTGAGAGAGAGAGAAGCTGTGTGTGTGAGAGAGAGAAAGAGAAGCTGTGAGTGAGAGAGAGAGAAAGAGAAGCTGTAAGTGAGAGAGAGAAAGAGATGCTGTGAGTAAGTGAGAGAGTGAGAAGATGTGAGTGAGTGAGAGAGAGAAGCTGGGAGTGAGTAAGAGAGAGAGAGAAGCTGTGAGTGAGAGAGAGAGAAAGAAAGAAAGAGAAGCTGTGAGTGAGAGAGAGTGAGAGAGAGAGAAGCTGTGAGTGAGTGAGAGAGAGAGAAGCTGTGAGTGAGAGGGAGAGAGAAAGAGAAGCTGTGAGTGAGAGAGAGAGAGAACGAGAAGCTGTGAGTGAGAGAGAGAGAGAAAGAGATGCTGTGAGTGAGTGAGTGAGAGAGTGAGAAGCTGTGAGTGAGTGAGAGAGAGAGGAGCTGGGAGTGAGTAAGAGAGAGAGAAGCTGTGAGTGAGAGAGAGAGAGAGAAGCTGTGAGTGAGGGAGAGAGAGCAAGAGAAGCTATGCGTGAGAGAGAGAGAAAGAGAAACTGTGAGTGAAAGAGAGAGAGAGAAGCTGTAAGTGAGAGAGAGAGAAGCTGTGTGTGTGAGAGAGAGAAAGAGAAGCTGTGAGTGAGAGAGAGAGAAAGAGAAGCTGTAAGTGAGAGAGAGAAAGAGATGCTGTGAGTAAGTGAGAGAGTGAGAAGATGTGAGTGAGTGAGAGAGAGAAGCTGGGAGTGAGTAAGAGAGAGAGAGAAGCTGTGAGTGAGAGAGAGAGAAAGAAAGAAAGAGAAGCTGTGAGTGAGAGAGAGTGAGAGAGAGAGAAGCTGTGAGTGAGTGAGAGAGAGAGAAGCTGTGAGTGAGAGGGAGAGAGAAAGAGAAGCTGTGAGTGAGAGAGAGAGAGAGAACGAGAAGCTGTGAGTGAGAGAGAGAGAGAAAGAGATGCTGTGAGTGAGTGAGTGAGAGAGTGAGAAGCTGTGAGTGAGTGAGAGAGAGAGGAGCTGGGAGTGAGTAAGAGAGAGAGAAGCTGTGAGTGAGAGAGAGAGAGAGAAGCTGTGAGTGAGGGAGAGAGAGCAAGAGAAGCTATGCGTGAGAGAGAGAGAAAGAGAAGCTGTGAATGAGAGAGAGAGAAAAAGAAGCTGTGAGGGAGAGAGAGAGAGAAAGAGAAGCTGTGAGTGAGAGAGAGAGAGAAAGAAAGAGAAGCTGTGAGTGAGAGAGAGAGAGAAAGAGAAGCTGTGAATGAGAGAGAGAGAAAGAGAAGCTGTGTGTGTGGGAGAGAGAAAGAGAAGCTGTGAGTGACAGAGAGTGAGAAAGAGAAGCTGTGAGTGAGAGAAAGAGAAGCTGTGAGTGAGAGAGAGAGAGAAAGAGAAGCTGTGAATGAGAGAGAGAGAAAGAGAAGCTGTGTGTGAGAGAGAGAGAAAGAGAAGCTGTGAGTGAGAGAGAGAGAGAAAGAGAAGCTGTGAGTGAGTGAGAGAGAAAGAGAAGCTGTGTGTGTGTGAGAGAGAGAAGCTGAGAGTGAGAGAGAGAGAATGAGAAGGTGTGAGTTAGAGAGAGAGACAAAGAGAAGCTGTGTGTGTAAGAGAGAGAACGAGAAGCTGTGAGTGAGAGAGAGAGAGAAAGAGAAGCTGTGAGTGAGAGAGAGGGAGAGAAGCTGTGAGTGTGTGTGAGAGAGAAAATCAGGGAGTGAGTAAGAGAGAGAGAGGGAAGCTGTGAGTGAGAGAGAGAGAAATAGAAGCTGTAAGTGAGAGAGAGAGAAAGAGAAACTGTGAGTGAAAGAGAGAGAGAGAAGCTGTAAGTGAGAGAGAGAGAGAGAAGCTGTGTGTGTGTGAGAGAGAAAGAGAAGCTGTGAGTGAGAGAGAGAAAAAGATAAGCTGTAAGTGTGAGAGAGGAAGAGATGCTGTGAGTAAGTGAGAGAGTGAGAAGATGTGAGTGAGTGAGAGAGAGAGAAGCTGGGAGTGAGTAAGAGAGAGAGAAGCTGTGAGTGAGAGAGAGAGAAAGAAAGAAAGAAAGAGAAGCTGCGAGTGAGAGAGAGAGAGAAAGAGCTGTGAGTGAGAGAGAGAGAGAAAGAGGTGTGAGTGAGAGAGATTAAGAGAAGCTGTGAGTGAGAGAGAGAGAGAAAGAAAGAGAAGCTGTGAGTGAGAGAGAGAGAAAGAGAAGCTGTGAATGAGAGAGAGAGAAAGAGAAGCTGAGCATGAGAGAGAGAGAGAAAGAGAAGCTGTAAGTGAGAGAGAGAGAGAGAAGCTGTGTGTGTGTGAGAGAGAGAAAGAGAAGCTGTGAGTGAGAGAGAGAGAGTAGCTGGGAGTGAGTAAGAGAGAGAGAAGCTGTGAGTGAGAGAGAGAGAGAGAAGCTGTGAGTGAGGGAGAGAGAGAAAGAGAAGCTGTGAGTGAGAGAGAGAGAAAGAGAAGCTGTGAATGAGAGTGAGAGAAAAAGAAGCTGTGAGGGAGAGAGAGAGAGAAAGAGAAGCTGTGAGTGAGAGACAGAGAGAAAGAGAAGCTGTGAGTGAGAGAGAGAGAGAAAGAGAAGCTGTGAGTGAGAGAGAGAGAGAGAAAGAAAGAGAAGCTGTGAGTGAGAGTGAGAGAGAAAGAGAAGCTGTGAATGAGAGAGAGAAAGAGAAGCTGTGTGTGTGAGAGAGAAAGAGAAGCTGTGAGTGACAGAGAGAGAAAGAGAAGCTGTGAGTGAGAGAAAGAGAAGCTGTGAGTGAGAGAGAGAGAGAAAGAGAAGCTGTGAATGAGAGAGAGAGAAAGAGAAGCTGTGTGAGAGAGAGAAGCTGTGTGTGAGAGAGTGAGAGAAAGAGAAGCTGTGAGTGAGAGAGAGAGAAAAAGAAGCTGTGAGTGAGAGAGAGAGAGCAAGAGAAGCTGTGAGTGAGAGAGAGAGAAAGAGAAGCTGTGTGTGTGTGAGAGAGAGAAAGAGAAGCTGTGAGTGAGTGAGAGAGAAAGAGAAGCTGTGTGTGTGTGTGAGAGAGAAGCTGAGAGTGAGAGAGAGAGAGAGAATGAGAAGGTGTGAGTGAGAGAGAGAGACAAAGAGAAGCTGTGTGTGAGAGAGAGAGAGAACGAGAAGCTGTGAGTGAGAGAGAGAGAGAAAGAGAAGCTGTGAGTGAGAGAGAGAGAGAAAGAGAAGCTGTGAGTGAGAGAGAGGGAGAGAAGCTGTGAGTGTGTGAGAGAGAGAAAATCAGGGAGTAAGAGAGAGAGAGGGAAGCTGTGAGTGAGAGAGAGAGAAATAGAAGCTGTAAGTGAGAGAGAGAGAAAGAGAAACTGTGAGTGAAAGAGAGAGAGAAGCTGTAAGTGAGAGAGAGAGAAGCTGTGTGTGTGTGAGAGAGAAAGAGAAGCTGTGAGTGAGAGAGAGAGAGAAAGAGAAGCTGTAAGTGAGAGAGAGAGAGAGAAGCTGTGAGTGAGAGAGAGAGAAAGAAAGAAAGAGAAGCTGTGAGTGAGAGAGAGTGAGAGAGAGAGAAGCTGTGAGTGAGTGAGAGAGAGAGAAGCTGTGAGTGAGAGAGAGAGAGAAAGAGAAGCTGTGAGTGAGAGAGAGAGAGAGAACGAGAAGCTGTGAGTGTGAGAGAGAGAAAGAGATGCTGTGAGTGAGTGAGTGAGAGAGTGAGAAGCTGTGAGTGAGTGAGAGAGAGAGGAGCTGGGAGTGAGTAAGAGAGAGAGAAGCTGTGAGTGAGAGAGAGAGAAGCTGTGAGTGAGGGAGAGAGAGCAAGAGAAGCTATGCGTGAGAGAGAGAGAAAGAGAAGCTGTGAATGAGAGAGAGAGAAAAAGAAGCTGTGAGGGAGAGAGAGAGAGAAAGAGAAGCTGTGAGTGAGAGAGAGAGAGAAAGAAAGAGAAGCTGTGAGTGAGAGAGAGAGAGAAAGAGAAGCTGTGAATGAGAGAGAGAGAAAGAGAAGCTGTGTGTGAGAGAGAGAGAAAGAGAAGCTGTGAGTGACAGAGAGAGAGAAAGAGAAGCTGTGAGTGAGAGAAAGAGAAGCTGTGAGTGAGAGAGAGAGAGAAAGAGAAGCTGTGAATGAGAGAGAGAGAAAGAGAAGCTGTGTGTGAGAGAGAGAGAAAGAGAAGCTGTGAGTGAGAGAGAGAGAGAAAGAGAAGCTGTGAGTGAGTGAGAGAGAAAGAGAAGCTGTGTGTGTGAGAGAGAGAGAAGCTGAGAGTGAGAGAGAGAGAATGAGAAGGTGTGAGTTAGAGAGAGAGACAAAGAGAAGCTGTGTGTGTAAGAGAGAGAACGAGAAGCTGTGAGTGAGAGAGAGAGAAAGAGAAGCTGTGAGTGAGAGAGAGGGAGAGAAGCTGTGAGTGTGTGTGAGAGAGAAAATCAGGGAGTGAGTAAGAGAGAGAGAGGGAAGCTGTGAGTGAGAGAGAGAGAGAAATAGAAGCTGTAAGTGAGAGAGAGAGAAAGAGAAACTGTGAGTGAAAGAGAGAGAGAGAAGCTGTAAGTGAGAGAGAGAGAGAGAAGCTGTGTGTGTGAGAGAGAAAAAGAGAAGCTGTGAGTGAGAGAGAGAGAGAAAGATAAGCTGTAAGTGTGAGAGAGGAAGAGATGCTGTGAGTAAGTGAGAGAGTGAGAAGATGTGAGTGAGTGAGAGAGAGAGAAGCTGGGAGTGAGTAAGAGAGAGAGAAGCTGTGAGTGAGAGAGAGAGAAAGAAAGAAAGAGAAGCTGCGAGTGAGAGAGACTGAGAGAGAGAGAAGCTGTGAGTGAGTGAGAGAGAGAGAGAGAGAAGCTGTGAGTGAGAGAGAGAGAGAAAGAGCTGTGAGTGAGAGAGAGAGAGAAAGAGAAGGTGTGAGTGAGAGAGAGAGAAAGAGAAGCTGTGAGTGAGAGAGAGAGAAAGAAAGAGAAGCTGTGAGTGAGAGAGAAAGAAAGAGAAGCTGTGAATGAGAGAGAGAGAACGAGAAGCTGTGTGAAAGAGATAGAGAAAGAGAAGCTGTGAGTGAGAGAAAGAGAAGCTGTGAGTGAGAGAGAGTGAGAAAGAGAAGCTGTGTGAGAGAGAGAGAAGCTGTGAGTGAGAGAGAGAGAGAGAGAAAGAGAAGCTGTGAGTGAGAGAGAGAGAGAAATAGGTGTAAGTGAGTGAGAGAGAGAAAGAGAAGCTGTCAGTGAGAGAGAGAGAGAAGCTGTTAGTGAGAGAGAGAGAAGCTGTGAGTGACAGAGAGAGAGAAAGAGAAGCTGTGTGTGTGATAGAGAGAGAGAAAGAGAAGCTGAGTGTGAGAGAGAGAGAGAAAGAGAAGCTGTAAGTGAGAGAGAGAGAGAGAAGCTGTGTGTGTGAGAGAGAGAGAAAGAGAAGCTGTGAGTGAGAGAGAGAGAGAAAGAGAAGCTGTGAGTGAGAGAGAGAGAGAAAGAGATGCTGTGAGTGAGTGAGTGAGAGAGTGAGAAGCTGTGAGTGAGAGAGAGAGAGGAGCTGGGAGTGAGTAAGAGAGAGAGAAGCTGTGAGTGAGAGAGAGAGAGAGAAGCTGTGAGTGAGGGAGAGAGAGAAAGAGAAGCTGTGAGTGAGAGAGAGAGAAAGAGAAGCTGTGAATGAGAGAGAGAGAAAAAGAAGCTGTGAGGGAGAGAGAGAGAGAGAAAGAGAAGCTGTGAGTGAGAGACAGAGAGAAAGAGAAGCTGTGAGTGAGAGACAGAGAGAAAGAGAAGCTGTGAGTGCGAGAATGAGAGAGAAAGAAAGAGAAGCTGTGAGTGAGAGAGAGAGAGAAAGAGAAGCTGTGAATGAGAGAGAGAAAGAGAAGCTGTGTGTGAGAGAGAGAAAGAGAAGCTGTGAGTGACAGAGAGAGAGAAAGAGAAGCTGTGAGTGAGAGAAAGAGAAGCTGTGAGTGAGAGAGAGAGAGAAAGAGAAGCTGTGAATGAGAGAGAAAGAGAAGCTGTGTGAGAGAGAGAGAAGCTGTGTGTGAGAGAGTGAGAGAAGGAGAAGCTGTGAGTGAGAGAGAGAGCAAGAGAAGCTGTGAGTGAGGGAGAGAGAGCAAGAGAAGCTGTGAGTGAGAGAGAGAAAGAGAAGCAGTGTGTGTGAGAGAGAGAGAAAGAGAAGCTGTGAGTGAGTGAGAGAGAAAGAGAAGCTGTGTGTGTGTGAGAGAGAGAGAAGCTGTGTGTGTGTGAGAGAGAGAAAGAGAAGCTGTGAGTGAGAGAGAGAGAGTAGCTGGGAGTGAGTAAGAGAGAGAGAAGCTGTGAGTGAGAGAGAGAGAGAGAAGCTGTGAGTGAGGGAGAGAGAGAAAGAGAAGCTGTGAGTGAGAGAGAGAGAGAGAAAGAAAGAGAAGCTGTGAGTGAGAGTGAGAGAGAAAGAGAAGCTGTGAATGAGAGAGAGAAAGAGAAGCTGTGTGTGTGAGAGAGAAAGAGAAGCTGTGAGTGACAGAGAGAGAAAGAGAAGCTGTGAGTGAGAGAAAGAGAAGCTGTGAGTGAGAGAGAGAGAGAAAGAGAAGCTGTGAATGAGAGAGAGAGAAAGAGAAGCTGTGTGAGAGAGAGAAGCTGTGTGTGAGAGAGTGAGAGAAAGAGAAGCTGTGAGTGAGAGAGAGAGAAAAAGAAGCTGTGAGTGAGAGAGAGAGAGCAAGAGAAGCTGTGAGTGAGAGAGAGAGAAAGAGAAGCTGTGTGTGTGTGAGAGAGAGAAAGAGAAGCTGTGAGTGAGAGACAGAGAGAAAGAGAAGCTGTGAGTGAGAGAGAGAGAGAAAGAGAAGCTGTGAGTGAGAGAGAGAGAGAGAAAGAAAGAGAAGCTGTGAGTGAGAGTGAGAGAGAAAGAGAAGCTGTGAATGAGAGAGAGAAAGAGAAGCTGTGTGTGTGAGAGAGAAAGAGAAGCTGTGAGTGACAGAGAGAGAAAGAGAAGCTGTGAGTGAGAGAAAGAGAAGCTGTGAGTGAGAGAGAGAGAGAAAGAGAAGCTGTGAATGAGAGAGAGAGAAAGAGAAGCTGTGTGAGAGAGAGAAGCTGTGTGTGAGAGAGTGAGAGAAAGAGAAGCTGTGAGTGAGAGAGAGAGAAAAAGAAGCTGTGAGTGAGAGAGAGAGAGCAAGAGAAGCTGTGAGTGAGAGAGAGAGAAAGAGAAGCTGTGTGTGTGTGAGAGAGAGAAAGAGAAGCTGTGAGTGAGTGAGAGAGAAAGAGAAGCTGTGTGTGTGTGTGAGAGAGAAGCTGAGAGTGAGAGAGAGAGAGAGAATGAGAAGGTGTGAGTGAGAGAGAGAGACAAAGAGAAGCTGTGTGTGAGAGAGAGAGAGAACGAGAAGCTGTGAGTGAGAGAGAGAGAGAAAGAGAAGCTGTGAGTGAGAGAGAGAGAGAAAGAGAAGCTGTGAGTGAGAGAGAGGGAGAGAAGCTGTGAGTGTGTGAGAGAGAGAAAATCAGGGAGTAAGAGAGAGAGAGGGAAGCTGTGAGTGAGAGAGAGAGAAATAGAAGCTGTAAGTGAGAGAGAGAGAAAGAGAAACTGTGAGTGAAAGAGAGAGAGAAGCTGTAAGTGAGAGAGAGAAGCTGTGTGTGTGAGAGAGAGAAAGAGAAGCTGTGAGTGAGAGAGAGAGAGAAAGAGAAGCTGTAAGTGAGAGAGAGAGAGAGAAGCTGTGAGTGAGAGAGAGAGAAAGAAAGAAAGAGAAGCTGTGAGTGAGAGAGAGTGAGAGAGAGAGAAGCTGTGAGTGAGTGAGAGAGAGAGAAGCTGTGAGTGAGAGAGAGAGAGAAAGAGAAGCTGTGAGTGAGAGAGAGAGAGAGAACGAGAAGCTGTGAGTGTGAGAGAGAGAAAGAGATGCTGTGAGTGAGTGAGTGAGAGAGTGAGAAGCTGTGAGTGAGTGAGAGAGAGAGGAGCTGGGAGTGAGTAAGAGAGAGAGAAGCTGTGAGTGAGAGAGAGAGAAGCTGTGAGTGAGGGAGAGAGAGCAAGAGAAGCTATGCGTGAGAGAGAGAGAAAGAGAAGCTGTGAATGAGAGAGAGAGAAAAAGAAGCTGTGAGGGAGAGAGAGAGAGAAAGAGAAGCTGTGAGTGAGAGAGAGAGAGAAAGAAAGAGAAGCTGTGAGTGAGAGAGAGAGAGAAAGAGAAGCTGTGAATGAGAGAGAGAGAAAGAGAAGCTGTGTGTGAGAGAGAGAGAAAGAGAAGCTGTGAGTGACAGAGAGAGAGAAAGAGAAGCTGTGAGTGAGAGAAAGAGAAGCTGTGAGTGAGAGAGAGAGAGAAAGAGAAGCTGTGAATGAGAGAGAGAGAAAGAGAAGCTGTGTGTGAGAGAGAGAGAAAGAGAAGCTGTGAGTGAGAGAGAGAGAGAAAGAGAAGCTGTGAGTGAGTGAGAGAGAAAGAGAAGCTGTGTGTGTGAGAGAGAGAGAAGCTGAGAGTGAGAGAGAGAGAATGAGAAGGTGTGAGTTAGAGAGAGAGACAAAGAGAAGCTGTGTGTGTAAGAGAGAGAACGAGAAGCTGTGAGTGAGAGAGAGAGAAAGAGAAGCTGTGAGTGAGAGAGAGGGAGAGAAGCTGTGAGTGTGTGTGAGAGAGAAAATCAGGGAGTGAGTAAGAGAGAGAGAGGGAAGCTGTGAGTGAGAGAGAGAGAGAAATAGAAGCTGTAAGTGAGAGAGAGAGAAAGAGAAACTGTGAGTGAAAGAGAGAGAGAGAAGCTGTAAGTGAGAGAGAGAGAGAGAAGCTGTGTGTGTGAGAGAGAAAAAGAGAAGCTGTGAGTGAGAGAGAGAGAGAAAGATAAGCTGTAAGTGTGAGAGAGGAAGAGATGCTGTGAGTAAGTGAGAGAGTGAGAAGATGTGAGTGAGTGAGAGAGAGAGAAGCTGGGAGTGAGTAAGAGAGAGAGAAGCTGTGAGTGAGAGAGAGAGAAAGAAAGAAAGAGAAGCTGCGAGTGAGAGAGACTGAGAGAGAGAGAAGCTGTGAGTGAGTGAGAGAGAGAGAGAGAGAAGCTGTGAGTGAGAGAGAGAGAGAAAGAGCTGTGAGTGAGAGAGAGAGAGAAAGAGAAGGTGTGAGTGAGAGAGAGAGAAAGAGAAGCTGTGAGTGAGAGAGAGAGAAAGAAAGAGAAGCTGTGAGTGAGAGAGAAAGAAAGAGAAGCTGTGAATGAGAGAGAGAGAACGAGAAGCTGTGTGAAAGAGATAGAGAAAGAGAAGCTGTGAGTGAGAGAAAGAGAAGCTGTGAGTGAGAGAGAGTGAGAAAGAGAAGCTGTGTGAGAGAGAGAGAAGCTGTGAGTGAGAGAGAGAGAGAGAGAAAGAGAAGCTGTGAGTGAGAGAGAGAGAGAAATAGGTGTAAGTGAGTGAGAGAGAGAAAGAGAAGCTGTCAGTGAGAGAGAGAGAGAAGCTGTTAGTGAGAGAGAGAGAAGCTGTGAGTGACAGAGAGAGAGAAAGAGAAGCTGTGTGTGTGATAGAGAGAGAGAAAGAGAAGCTGAGTGTGAGAGAGAGAGAGAAAGAGAAGCTGTAAGTGAGAGAGAGAGAGAGAAGCTGTGTGTGTGAGAGAGAGAGAAAGAGAAGCTGTGAGTGAGAGAGAGAGAGAAAGAGAAGCTGTGAGTGAGAGAGAGAGAGAAAGAGATGCTGTGAGTGAGTGAGTGAGAGAGTGAGAAGCTGTGAGTGAGAGAGAGAGAGGAGCTGGGAGTGAGTAAGAGAGAGAGAAGCTGTGAGTGAGAGAGAGAGAGAGAAGCTGTGAGTGAGGGAGAGAGAGAAAGAGAAGCTGTGAGTGAGAGAGAGAGAAAGAGAAGCTGTGAATGAGAGAGAGAGAAAAAGAAGCTGTGAGGGAGAGAGAGAGAGAGAAAGAGAAGCTGTGAGTGAGAGACAGAGAGAAAGAGAAGCTGTGAGTGAGAGACAGAGAGAAAGAGAAGCTGTGAGTGCGAGAGAGAGAGAGA
Source organism: Bradypodion pumilum (assembly GCA_035047305.1). NCBI lineage: Eukaryota > Metazoa > Chordata > Lepidosauria > Squamata > Chamaeleonidae > Bradypodion > Bradypodion pumilum. Next base: position 225,611,936 of record JAWDJD010000002.1, on the reverse strand, counting down.
AAGAAAGAGAAGCTGTGAGTGAGAGAGAGAGAGAAAGAGAAGCTGTGAATGAGAGAGAGAAAGAGAAGCTGTGTGTGAGAGAGAGAAAGAGAAGCTGTGAGTGACAGAGAGAGAGAAAGAGAAGCTGTGAGTGAGAGAAAGAGAAGCTGTGAGTGAGAGAGAGAGAGAAAGAGAAGCTGTGAATGAGAGAGAAAGAGAAGCTGTGTGAGAGAGAGAGAAGCTGTGTGTGAGAGAGTGAGAGAAGGAGAAGCTGTGAGTGAGAGAGAGAGCAAGAGAAGCTGTGAGTGAGGGAGAGAGAGCAAGAGAAGCTGTGAGTGAGAGAGAGAAAGAGAAGCAGTGTGTGTGAGAGAGAGAGAAAGAGAAGCTGTGAGTGAGTGAGAGAGAAAGAGAAGCTGTGTGTGTGTGAGAGAGAGAGAAGCTGAGAGTGAGAGAGAGAGAGAGAATGAGAAGGTGTGAGTGAGAGAGAGAGACAAAGAGAAGCTGTGTGAGAGAGAGAGAACGAGAAGCTGTGAGTGAGAGAGAGAGAGAAAGAGAAGCTGTGAGTAAGAGAGAGGGAGAGAAGCTGTGAGTGTGTGAGAGAGAGAAAATCAGGGAGTGAGTAAGAGAGAGAGAGGGAAGCTGTGATTGAGAGAGAGAGAAATATAAGCTGTAAGTGAGAGAGAGAGAAAGAGAAACTGTGAGTGAAAGAGAGAGAGAGAAGCTGTAAGTGAGAGAGAGAGAGAGAGAGAAGCTGTGTGTGTGTGAGAGAGAAAGAGAAGCTGTGAGTGAGAGAGAGAGAAAGATAAGCTGTAAGTGAGAGAGAGAAAGAGATGCTGTGAGTAAGTGATCGAGTGAGAAGATGTGAGTGTGTGAGAGAGAGAGAAGCTGGCAGTGAGTAAGAGAGAGAGAGAAGCTGTGACTGAGAGAGAGAGAAAGAAAGAAAGAGAAGCTGTGAGTGAGAGAGAGAGAAGCTGTGAGTGAGTGAGAGAGAGAGAGAAGCTGTGAGTGAGAGAGAGAGAGAAAGAGCTGTGAGTGAGAGAGAGAGAGAAAGAGAAGGTGTGAGTGAGAGAGAGAGAAAGAGAAGCTGTGAGTGAGAGAGAGAGAAAGAAAGAGAAGCTGTGAGTGAGAGAGAGAGAAAGAGAAGCTGTGAATGAGAGAAAGAGAAGCTGAGCGTGAGAGAGAGAGAGAAAGAGAAGCTGTAAGTGAGAGAGAGAGAGAGAAGCTGTTTGTGTGTGAGAGAGAGAAAGAGAAGCTGTGAGTGAGAGAGAGAGAGAAAGAGAAGCTGTGAGTGAGAGAGAGAGAGAAAGAGATGCTGTGAGTGAGTGAGTGAGAGAGTGAAAAGCTGTGAGTGAGAGAGAGAGAGGAGCTGGGAGTGAATAAGAGAGAGAGAAGCTGTGAGTGAGTGAGAGAGAGAGAAGCTGTGAGTGAGGGAGAGAGAGAAAGAGAAGCTGTGAGTGAGAGAGAGAGAAAGAGAAGCTGTGAATGAGAGTGAGAGAAAAAGAAGCTGTGAGGGAGAGAGAGAGAGAGAAAGAGAAGCTGTGAGTAAGAGACAGAGAGAAAGAGAAGCTGTGAGTGAGAGAGAGAGAGAAAGAGAAGCTGTGAGAGAGAGAGAGAGAAAGAAAGAGAAGCTGTGAGTGAGAGAGAGAGAGAAAGAGAAGCTGTGAATGAGAGAGAGAAAGAGAAGTTGTGTGTGAGAGAGAGAAAGAGAAGCTGTGAGTGACAGAGAGAGAGAAAGAGAAGCTGTGAGTGAGAGAAAGAGAAGCTGTGAGTGAGAGAGAGAGAGAAAGAGAAGCTGTGAATGAGAGAGAGAGAAAGAGAAGCTGTGAGAGAGAGAGAAGCTGTGTGTGAGAGAGTGAGAGAAAGAGAAGCTGTGAGTGAGAGAGAGAGAAAGAGAAGCTGTGAGTGAGAGAGAGAGAGCAAGAGAAGCTGTGAGTGAGAGAGAGAGAAAGAGAAGCTGTGTGTGTGTGAGAGAGAGAAAGAGAAGCTATGAGTGAGTGAGAGAGAAAGAGAAGCTGTGTGTGTGTGTGAGAGAGAAGCTGAGAGTGAGAGAGAGAGAGAATGAGAAGGTGTGAGTGAGAGAGAGAGACAAAGAGAAGCTGTGTGTGAAAGAGAGAGAACGAGAAGCTGTGAGTGAGAGAGAGAGAGAGAAAGAGAAGCTGTGAGTGAGAGAGAGAGAAAGAGAAGCTGTGTGAGAAAGAGAAGCTGTGTGTGAGAGAGTGAGAGAAAGAGAAGCTGTGAGTGAGAGAGAGAGAAAGAGAAGCTGTGAGTGAGAGAGAGAGAGCAAGAGAAGCTGTGAGTGAGAGAGAGAGAAAGAGAAGCTGTGTGTGTGTGAGAGAGAGAAAGAGAAGCTATGAGTGAGTGAGAGAGAAAGAGAAGCTGTGTGTGTGTGTGAGAGAGAAGCTGAGAGTGAGAGAGAGAGAGAGAATGAGAAGGTGTGAGTGAGAGAGAGAGACAAAGAGAAGCTGTGTGTGAAAGAGAGAGAACGAGAAGCTGTGAGTGAGAGAGAGAGAGAAAGAGAAGCTGTGAGTGAGAGAGAGAGAGAAAGAGAAGCTGTGAGTGAGAGAGAGGGAGAGAAGCTGTGAGTGTGTGTGAGAGAGAAAATCAGGGAGTGAGTAAGAGAGAGAGAGGGAAGCTGTGAGTGAGAGAGAGAGAAATAGAAGCTGTAAGTGAGAGAGAGAGAAAGAGAAACTGTGAGTGAAAGAGAGAGAGAGAAGCTGTAAGTGAGAGAGAGAGAGAAGCTGTGTGTGTGAGAGAGAGAAAGAGAAGCTGTGAGTGAGAGAGAGAGAGAAAGAGAAGCTGTAAGTGAGAGAGAGAAAGAGATGCTGTGAGTAAGTGAGAGAGTGAGAAGATGTGAGTGAGTGAGAGAGAGAAGCTGGGAGTGAGTAAGAGAGAGAGAGTAGCTGTGAGTGAGAGAGAGAGAAAGAAAGAAAGAGAAGCTGTGAGTGAGAGAGAGTGAGAGAGAGAGAAGCTGTGAGTGAGTGAGAGAGAGAGAAGCTGTGAGTGAGAGAGAGAGAGAAAGAGAAGCTGTGAGTGAGAGAGAGAGAGAGAACGAGAAGCTGTGAGTGAGAGAGAGAGAAAGAGATGCTGTGAGTGAGTGAGTGAGTGAGAGAGTGAGAAGCTGTGAGTGAGAGAGAGAGAGAGGAGCTGGGAGTGAGTAAGAGAGAGAGAAGCTGGGAGTGAGTAAGAGAGAGAGAAGCTGTGAGTGAGAGAGAGAGAGAGAAGCTGTAAGTGAGAGAGAGAGAAAGAGAAACTGTGAGTGAAAGAGAGAGAGAGAAGCTGTGAGTTAGAGAGAGAGAGAAAGAAAGAGAAGCTGTGAGTGAGAGTGAGAGAGAAAGAGAAGCTGAGAGTGAGTGAGAGAGAAAGAGATGCTGTAAAAGAGAGAGAGAGAGAGAGAGAATCAGGGAGTAAGAGAGAGAAAAGCTGTGAGTGAGAGAGAGAGAGAAATGGAAGGTGTAAGTGAGAGAGAGTAAGAGAGGCTGTGAGTGAGAGAGGGAGAGAGAAGCTGTTAGTGAGAGAGAGAGAAGTTGTGAGTGAAAGAGAGAGAGAAAGAGAAGCTGTGTGTGTGATAGAGAGAGAGAAAGAGAAGCTGAGAGTGAGAGAGAGAGAGAAAGAGAAGCTGTAAGTGAGAGAGAGAGAAGCTGTGTGTGAGAGAGAGAAAGAGAAGCTGTGAGTGAGAGAGAGAGAGAGAAAGAGAAGCTGTGAGTGAGAGAGAGAGAAAGAGATGCTGTGAGTGAGTGAGTGAGAGAGAGAGTGGGAAGCTGTGAGTGAGTGAGAGAGAGAGAGAAGCTGTGAGTGAGTAAGAGAGAGAGAAGCTGTGAGTGAGTGAGAGAGAGAGTGAGAAGCTGTGAGTGAGAGAGAGAGAAGCTGGGAGTGAGAGAGAGAAGCTGTGAATGAGAGAGAGAGAAAGAGAAGCTGAGAGAGAGAGTGTGTGAGAGAGAAGCTGTGAGTGAGTGAGAGAGAAGATGAGAAGCTGTGTGTGAGAGAGAGAAAGAGAAGCTGTGAGTGAGAAAGATAGAAAGAGAAGCTGTGAGTGAGAGAAAGAGAGAGAAGCTGTGAGTGAGAGAGAGAGAGAGAGAGAATCAGGGAGTAAGAGAGAGAGAAGCTGTGAGTGAGAGGGAGAGGGAAATAGAATGTGTAAGTGAGAGATAGAAAGAGAAGCTGTGAGTGAGAGATGGAGAGAAGCTGTTAGTGAGAGAGAGAGAAGCTGTGAGTGACAGAGAAAGAGAAGCTGTGTGTGTGTGAGAGAGAAAGAGAAGCTGAGAGTGAGAGAGAGAGAGAGAGAAGCTGTAAGTGAGAGAGAGAGAGAGAAGCTGTGTGTGTGAGAGAGAGAAAGAGAAGCTGTGAGTGTGTGAGAGAGAGAAAGAGAAGCTGTAAGTGAGAGAGAGAGAGAGAGAGAGAAAGAGATGCTGTGAGTGAGAGAGTGAGAAGATGTGAGTGAGTGAGAGAGAGAGAAGCTGGGAGTGAGTAAGAGAGAGAGAGAAGCTGTGAGTGAGAGAGAGAGAAAGAAAGAAAGAGAAGCTGTGAGTGAGAGAGAGTGAGAGAGAGAGAAGCTGTGAGTGAGTGAGAGAGAGAGAGAAGCTGTGAGTGAGAGAGAGAGAGAAAGAGCTGTGAGTTAGAGAGAGAGAGAGAAAGAGAAGGTGTGAGTGAGAGAGAGAGAAAGAGAAGCTGTGTGTGAGAGAGAGAGAAAGAAAGAGAAGCTGTGAGTGAGAGAGAGAGAGAAAGAGAAGCTGTGAATGAGAGAGAGAAAGAGAAGCTGTGTGAGAGAGATAGAGAAAGAGAAGCTGTGAGTGAGAGAAAGAGAAGCTGTGAGTGAGAAAGAGTGAGAAAGAGAAGCTGTGAGTGAGTGAGAGAGAGAAAGAGAAGCTGTGAATGAGAGAGAGAGAAAGAGAAGCTGTGACAGAGAGAGTGGCTGTGAGTGAGAGAGAGAGAGAAAGAGACGCTGTGAGTGAGAGTTAGAGAAATAGGTGTAAGTGAGTGAGAGAGAGAAAGAGAAGCTGTCAGTGAGAGAGAGAGAGAAGCTGTTAGTAAGAGAGAGAGAAGCTGTGAGTGACAGAGAGAGAGAAAGAGAAGCTGTGTGTGTGATAGAGAGAGAGAAAGAGAAGCTGAGCATGAGAGAGAGAGAGAAAGAGAAGCTCTAAGTGAGTGAGAGAGAGAGAAGCTGTGTGTGAGAGAGAGAGAGAAAGAGAAGCTGTGAGTGAGAGAGAGAGAGAACGAGAAGCTGTGAGTGAGAGAGAGAGAAAGAGATGCTTTGAGTGAGTGAGTGAGAGAGTGAGAAGCTGTGAGTGAGAGAGAGAGAGAGGAGCTGGGAGTGAGTAAGAGAGAGAGAAGCTGTGAGTGAGAGAGAGAGAGAGAAGCTGTGAGTGAGAGAGAGAGAAAGAGAAGCTGTGAATGAGAGAGAGAGAAAAAGAAGCTGTGAGGGAGAGAGAGAGAGAAAGAGAACCTGTGAGTGAGAGAGAGAGAGAGAAAGAAAGAGAAGCTGTGAGTGAGAGAGAGAGAGAAAGAGAAGCTGTGAATGAGAGAGAGAGAAAGAGAAGCTGTGTGTGTGAGAGAGAGAAAGAGAAGCTGTGAGTGAGAGAGAGAGAGAAAGAGAAGCTGTGAGTGAGAGAAAGAGAAGCTGTGAGTGAGAGAGAGAGAGAAAGAGAAGCTGTGAATGAGAGAGAGAGAAAGAAGCTGTGTGTGTGAGAGAGAGAGAAGCTGTGAGTGAGAGAGTGAGAGAAAGAGAAGCTGTGAGTGAGAGAGAGAGAAAGAGAAGCTGTGAGTGAGAGAGAGAGAGCAAGAGAAACTGTGAGTGAGAGAGAGAGAAAGAGAAGCTGTGTGTGTGTGTGAGAGAGAAAGAGAAGCTGTGAGTGAGTGAGAGAGAAAGAGAAGCTGTGTGTGAGAGAGAGAGTGAAGCTGAGAGTGAGAGAGATAGAATGAGAAGGTGTGAGTTAGAGAGAGAGACAAAGAGAAGCTGTGTGTGTGAGAGAGAGAACGAGAAGCTGTGAGTGAGAGAGAGAGAAAGAGAAACTGTGAGTGAGAGAGAGGGAGAGAAGCTGTGAGTGTGTGAGAGAGAGAAAATCAGGGAGTGAGTAAGAGAGAGAGAGGGAAGCTGTGAGAGAGAGAGAGAGAGAGAAATAGAAGCTGTAAGTGAGAGAGAGAGAAAGAGAAACTGTGAGTGAAAGAGAGAGAGAGAAGCTGTAAGTGAGAGAGAGAGAGAAGCTGTGTGTGTGAGAGAGAGAAAGAGAAGCTGTGAGTGAGAGAAAGAGAAAGATAAGCTGTAAGTGAGAGAGAGAAAGAGATGCTGTGAGTAAGTGATCGAGTGAGAAGATGTGAGTGTGTGAGAGAGAGAGAAGCTGGGAGTGAGTAAGAGAGAGAGAAGCTGTGACTGAGAGAGAGAAAGAAAGAAAGAGAAGCTGTGAGTGAGAGAGAGTGAGAGAGAGAGAAGCTGTGAGTGAGAGAGTGAGAGAGTGAGAAGCTGTGAGTGAGAGAGAGAGAGGAGCTGGGAGTGAGTAAGAGAGAGAGAAGCTGTGAGTGAGTGAGAGAGAGAGAAGCTGTGAGTGAGGGAGAGAGAGAAAGAGAAGCTGTGAGTGAGAGAGAGAGAAAGAGAAGCTGTGAATGAGAGTGAGAGAAAAAGAAGCTGTGAGGGAGAGAGAGAGAGAAAGAGAAGCTGTGAGTGAGAGAGAGAGAGAAAGAGAAGCTGTGAGTGAGAGAGAGAGAGAAAGAGAAGCTGTGAGAGAGAGAGAGAAAGAAAGAGAAGCTGTGAGTGACAGAGAGAGAGAAAGAGAAGCTGTGAGTGAGAGAAAGAGAAGCTGTGAGTGAGAGAGAGAGAGAAAGAGAAGCTGTGAATGAGAGAGAGAGAAAGAGAAGCTGTGAGAGAGAGAGAAGCTGTGTGTGAGAGAGTGAGAGAAAGAGAAGCTGTGAGTGAGAGAGAGAGAAAGAGAAGCTGTGAGTGAGAGAGAGAGAGCAAGAGAAGCTGTGAGTGAGAGAGAGAGAAAGAGAAGCTGTGTGTGTGAGAGAGAGAAAGAGAAGCTATGAGTGAGTGAGAGAGAAAGAGAAGCTGTGTGTGTGTGTGAGAGAGAAGCTGAGAGTGAGAGAGAGAGAGAATGAGAAGGTGTGAGTGAGAGAGAGAGACAAAGAGAAGCTGTGTGTGAAAGAGAGAGAACGAGAAGCTGTGAGTGAGAGAGAGAGAGAAAAAGAAGCTGTGAGTGAGAGAGAGAGAGAAAGAGAAGCTGTGAGTGAGAGAGAGGGAGAGAAGCTGTGAGTGTGTGAGAGAGAGAAAATCAGGGAGTGAGTAAGAGAGAGAGAGGGAAGCTGTGAGTGAGAGAGAGAGAAATAGAAGCTGTAAGTGAGAGAGAGAGAAAGAGAAACTGTGAGTGAAAGAGAGAGAGAGAAGCTGTAAGTGAGAGAGAGAGAGAAGCTGTGTGTGTGAGAGAGAGAAAGAGAAGCTGTGAGTGAGAGAGAGAGAGAGAAAGAGAAGCTGTAAGTGAGAGAGAGAAAGAGATGCTGTGAGTAAGTGAGAGAGTGAGAAGATGTGAGTGAGTGAGAGAGAAGCTGGGAGTGAGTAAGAGAGAGAGAGTAGCTGTGAGTGAGAGAGAGAGAAAGAAAGAAAGAGAAGCTGTGAGTGAGAGAGAGTGAGAGAGAGAGAAGCTGTGAGTGAGTGAGAGAGAGAGAAGCTGTGAGTGAGAGAGAGAGAGAAAGAGAAGCTGTGAGTGAGAGAGAGAGAGAACGAGAAGCTGTGAGTGAGAGAGAGAGAAAGAGATGCTGTGAGTGAGTGAGTGAGAGAGAGAGAGAGGAGCTGGGAGTGAGTAAGAGAGAGAGAAGCTGTGAGTGAGAGAGAGAGAGAGAAGCTGTGAGTGAGGGAGAGAGAGAGAGAAGCTGTGTGTGTGATAGAGATAAAGAGAAGCTGTGAGTGTGTGAGAGAGAGAAGCTGGGAGTGAGTAAGAGAGAGAGAGAGAAGCTGTGAGAGAGAGAGAATCTGTGAGTGAGAGGGAGAGAGAGAAGCTGTGAGTGAGAGAGAGTGAGAGAGAGAGAAGATGTGAGTGAGTGAGAGAGAGAAGCTGTGTGTGTGTGAGAGAGAAAGAGAAGCTGTAAGTGAGAGAGAGTGAGAAAGAGAGAAGCTGTGAGTGAGAGAGAGAGAGAAAGAGAAGCTGTGAGTGAGTGAGAGAGAGAGAAGCTGAGAGTGAGAGAGAGAGAATGAGAAGGTGTGAGTGAGAGAGGGAGAGAGAAGCTGTTAGTGAGAGAGAAGTTGTGAGTGAAAGAGAGAGAGAAAGAGAAGCTGTGTGTGTGATAGAGAGAGAGAAAGAGAAGCTGAGAGTGAGAGAGAGAGAGAAAGAGAAGCTGTAAGTGAGAGAGAGAGAAGCTGTGTGTGAGAGAGAGACAGAGAAGCTGTGTGTGAGTGAGAGAGAGAGAAAGAGAAGCTGTGAGTGAGTGAGAGAGAAAGAGATGCTGTGAGTGAGTGAGAGAGTGGGAAGCTGTGTGAGTGAGAGAGAGAGAAGCTGTGAGTGAGTAAGAGAGAGAGAGAAGGTGTGAGTGAGTGAGAGAGAGAGAGTGAGAAGCTGTGAGTGAGAGAGAGAGAAGCTGGGAGTGAGAGAGAGAAGCTGTGAATGAGAGAGAGAGAAAGAGAAGCTGAGAGAAAGAGTGTGAGAGAGAGAAGCTGTGAGTGAGTGAGAGAGAAGATGAGAAGCTGTGTGTGTGAGAGAGAAAGAGAAGCTGTGAGTGAGAAAGATAGAAAGAGAAGCTGTGAGTGAGAGAAAGAGAGAGAAGCTGTGAGTGAGAGAGAGAGAGAGAGAATCAGGGAGTAAGAGAGAGAGAAGCTGTGAGTGAGAGGGAGAGAGAAATAGAAGGTGTAAGTGAGAGATAGAAAGAGAAGCTGTGAGTGAGAGATGGAGAGAAGCTGTTAGTGAGAGAGAGAGAAGCTGTGAGTGACAGAGAAAGAGAAGCTGTGTGTGTGAGAGAGAGAGAAAGAGAAGCTGAGAGTGAGAGAGAGAGAGAGAGAGAAGCTGTGTGTGTGAGAGAGAGAAAGAGAAGCTGTGAGTGAGAGAGAGAGAGAAAGAGAAGCTGTAAGTGAGAGAGAGAGAGAGAGAAAGAGATGCTGTGAGTGAGAGAGTGAGAAGATGTGAGTGAGTGAGAGAGAGAGAAGCTGGGAGTGAGTAAGAGAGAGAGAGAAGCTGTGAGTGAGAGAGAAAGAAAGAAAGAGAAGCTGTGAGAGAGAGAGTGAGAGAGAGAGAAGCTGTGAGTGAGTGAGAGAGAGAGAGAAGCTGTGAGTGAGAGAGAGAGAGAAAGAGCTGTGAGTTAGAGAGAGAGAGAAAGAGAAGGTGTGAGTGAGAGAGAGAGAAAGAGAAGCTGTGAGTGAGAGAGAGAGAGAAAGAAAGAGAAGCTGTGAGTGAGAGAGAGAGAGAAAGAGAAGCTGTGAATGAGAGAGAGAAAGAGAAGCTGTGTGAGAGAGATAGAGAAAGAGAAGCTGTGAGTGAGAGAAAGAGAAGCTGTGAGTGAGATAGAGTGAGAAAGAGAAGCTGTGAGTGAGAGAGAGAGAGAAAGAGAAGCTGTGAATGAGAGAGAGAGAGAAAGAGAAGCTGTGACAGAGAGAGTGGCTGTGAGTGAGAGAGAGAGAGAAAGAGACGCTGTGAGTGAGAGTTAGAGAAATAGGTGTAAGTGAGTGAGTGAGAGAAAGAGAAGCTGTCAGTGAGAGAGAGAGAGAAGCTGTTAGTAAGAGAGAGAGAAGCTGTGAGTGACAGAGAGAGAGAAAGAGAAGCTGTGTGTGTGATAGAGAGAGAGAAAGAGAAGCTGAGCATGAGAGAGAGAGAGAAAGAGAAGCTGTAAGTGAGAGAGAGAGAGAGAAACTGTGTGTGAGAGAGAGAGAGAAAGAGAAGCTGTGAGTGAGAGAGAGAGAGGAGCTGGGAGTGAGTAAGAGAGAGAGAAGCTGTGAGTGAGTGAGAGAGAGAGAAGCTGTGAGTGAGGGAGAGAGAGAAAGAGAAGCTGTGAGTGAGAGAGAGAGAAAGAGAAGCTGTGAATGAGAGTGAGAGAAAAAGAAGCTGTGAGGGAGAGAGAGAGAGAAAGAGAAGCTGTGAGTGAGAGAGAGAGAGAAAGAGAAACTGTGAGTGAGAGAGAGAGAGAAAGAGAAGCTGTGAGAGAGAGAGAGAAAGAAAGAGAAGCTGTGAGTGAGAGAGAGAGAGAAAGAGAAGCTGTGAATGAGAGAGAGAAAGAGAAGCTGTGTGTGAGAGAGAGAAAGAGAAGCTGTGAGTGACAGAGAGAGAGAAAGAGAAGCTGTGAGTGAGAGAAAGAGAAGCTGTGAGTGAGAGAGAGAGAGAAAGAGAAGCTGTGAATGAGAGAGAGAGAAAGAGAAGCTGTGAGAGAGAGAGAGAAGCTGTGTGTGAGAGAGTGAGAGAAAGAGAAGCTGTGAGTGAGAGAGAGAGAAAGAGAAGCTGTGAGTGAGAGAGAGAGAGCAAGAGAAGCTGTGAGTGAGAGAGAGAGAAAGAGAAGCTGTGTGTGAGAGAGAGAGAAAGAGAAGCTATGAGTGAGTGAGAGAGAAAGAGAAGCTGTGTGTGTGTGTGAGAGAGAAGCTGAGAGTGAGAGAGAGAGAGAATGAGAAGGTGTGAGCGAGAGAGAGAGACAAAGAGAAGCTGTGTGTGAAAGAGAGAGAACGAGAAGCTGTGAGTGAGAGAGAGAGAGAAAAAGAAGCTGTGAGTGAGAGAGAGAGAGAAAGAGAAGCTGTGAGTGAGAGAGAGGGAGAGAAGCTGTGAGTGTGTGAGAGAGAGAAAATCAGGGAGTGAGTAAGAGAGAGAGAGGGAAGCTGTGAGTGAGAGAGAGAGAAATAGAAGCTGTAAGTGAGAGAGAGAGAAAGAGAAACTGTGAGTGAAAGAGAGAGAGAGAAGCTGTAAGTGAGAGAGAGAGAGAAGCTGTGTGTGTGAGAGAGAGAAAGAGAAGCTGTGAGTGAGAGAGAGAGAGAAAGAGAAGCTGTAAGTGAGAGAGAGAAAGAGATGCTGTGAGTAAGTGAGAGAGTGAGAAGATGTGAGTGAGTGAGAGAGAAGCTGGGAGTGAGTAAGAGAGAGAGAGTAGCTGTGAGTGAGAGAGAGAGAAAGAAAGAAAGAGAAGCTGTGAGTGAGAGAGAGAGAGAAAGAGAAGCTGTGAGTGAGAGAGAGAGAGAACGAGAAGCTGTGAGTGAGAGAGAGAGAAAGAGATGCTGTGAGTGAGTGAGTGAGAGAGAGAGAGAGGAGCTGGGAGTGAGTAAGAGAGAGAGAAGCTGTGAGTGAGAGAGAGAGAGAGAAGCTGTGAGTGAGGGAGAGAGAGAGAGAAGCTGTGTGTGTGATAGAGATAAAGAGAAGCTGTGAGTGTGTGAGAGAGAGAAGCTGGGAGTGAGTAAGAGAGAGAGAGAGAAGCTGTGAGAGAGAGAGAATCTGTGAGTGAGAGGGAGAGAGAGAAGCTGTGAGTGAGAGAGAGTGAGAGAGAGAGAAGATGTGAGTGAGTGAGAGAGAGAAGCTGTGTGTGTGTGAGAGAGAAAGAGAAGCTGTAAGTGAGAGAGAGTGAGAAAGAGAGAAGCTGTGAGTGAGAGAGAGAGAGAAAGAGAAGCTGTGAGTGAGTGAGAGAGAGAGAAGCTGAGAGTGAGAGAGAGAGAATGAGAAGGTGTGAGTGAGAGAGGGAGAGAGAAGCTGTTAGTGAGAGAGAAGTTGTGAGTGAAAGAGAGAGAGAAAGAGAAGCTGTGTGTGTGATAGAGAGAGAGAAAGAGAAGCTGAGAGTGAGAGAGAGAAAGAAAGAGAAGCTGTAAGTGAGAGAGAGAGAAGCTGTGTGTGAGAGAGAGACAGAGAAGCTGTGTGTGAGTGAGAGAGAGAGAAAGAGAAGCTGTGAGTGAGTGAGAGAGAAAGAGATGCTGTGAGTGAGTGAGAGAGTGGGAAGCTGTGTGAGTGAGAGAGAGAGAAGCTGTGAGTGAGTAAGAGAGAGAGAGAAGGTGTGAGTGAGTGAGAGAGAGAGAGTGAGAAGCTGTGAGTGAGAGAGAGAGAAGCTGGGAGTGAGAGAGAGAAGCTGTGAATGAGAGAGAGAGAAAGAGAAGCTGAGAGAAAGAGTGTGAGAGAGAGAAGCTGTGAGTGAGTGAGAGAGAAGATGAGAAGCTGTGTGTGAGAGAGAGAAAGAGAAGCTGTGAGTGAGAAAGATAGAAAGAGAAGCTGTGAGTGAGAGAAAGAGAGAGAAGCTGTGAGTGAGAGAGAGAGAGAGAATCAGGGAGTAAGAGAGAGAGAAGCTGTGAGTGAGAGGGAGAGAGAAATAGAAGGTGTAAGTGAGAGATAGAAAGAGAAGCTGTGAGTGAGAGATGGAGAGAAGCTGTTAGTGAGAGAGAGAGAAGCTGTGAGTGACAGAGAAAGAGAAGCTGTGTGTGTGAGAGAGAGAGAAAGAGAAGCTGAGAGTGAGAGAGAGAGAGAGAGAAGCTGTGTGTGTGTGAGAGAGAAAGAGAAGCTGTGAGTGAGAGAGAGAGAGAAAGAGAAGCTGTAAGTGAGAGAGAGAGAGAGAGAAAGAGATGCTGTGAGTGAGAGAGTGAGAAGATGTGAGTGAGTGAGAGAGAGAGAAGCTGGGAGTGAGTAAGAGAGAGAGAGAAGCTGTGAGTGAGAGAGAAAGAAAGAAAGAGAAGCTGTGAGAGAGAGAGAGTGAGAGAGAGAGAAGCTGTGAGTGAGTGAGAGAGAGAGAGAAGCTGTGAGTGAGAGAGAGAGAGAAAGAGCTGTGAGTTAGAGAGAGAGAGAAAGAGAAGGTGTGAGTGAGAGAGAGAGAAAGAGAAGCTGTGAGTGAGAGAGAGAGAGAAAGAAAGAGAAGCTGTGAGTGAGAGAGAGAGAGAAAGAGAAGCTGTGAATGAGAGAGAGAAAGAGAAGCTGTGTGAGAGAGATAGAGAAAGAGAAGCTGTGAGTGAGAGAAAGAGAAGCTGTGAGTGAGATAGAGTGAGAAAGAGAAGCTGTGAGTGAGAGAGAGAGAGAAAGAGAAGCTGTGAATGAGAGAGAGAGAAAGAGAAGCTGTGACAGAGAGAGTGGCTGTGAGTGAGAGAGAGAGAGAAAGAGACGCTGTGAGTGAGAGTTAGAGAAATAGGTGTAAGTGAGTGAGTGAGAGAAAGAGAAGCTGTCAGTGAGAGAGAGAGAGAAGCTGTTAGTAAGAGAGAGAGAAGCTGTGAGTGACAGAGAGAGAGAAAGAGAAGCTGTGTGTGTGATAGAGAGAGAGAAAGAGAAGCTGAGCATGAGAGAGAGAGAGAAAGAGAAGCTGTAAGTGAGAGAGAGAGAGAGAAACTGTGTGTGAGAGAGAGAGAGAAAGAGAAGCTGTGAGTGAGAGAGAGAGAGAGAACGAGAAGCTGTGAGTGAGTGAGTGAGTGAGTGAGAAGCTGTGAGTGAGAGAGAGAGAGAGGAGCTGGGAGTGAGTAAGAGAGAAGCTGTGAGTGAGAGAGAGAGAGAGAAGCTGTGAGTGAGGGAGAGAGAGCAAGAGAAGCTGTGAGTGAGAGAGAGAGAAAGAGAAGCTGTGAATGAGAGAGAGAGAAAAAGAAGCTGTGAGGGAGAGAGAGAAAGAAAGAGAAGCTGTGAGTGAGAGAGAGAGAGAGAAAGAAAGAGAAGCTGTGAGTGAGAGAGAGAGAGAAAGAGAAGCTGTGAATGAGAGAGAGAGAAAGAGAAGCTGTGTGTGAGAGAGAGAGAAATAGAAGCTGTGAGTGACAGAGAGAGAGAAAGAGAAGCTGTGAGTGAGAGAAAGAGAAGCTGTGAGTGAGAGAGTGAGAGAAAGAGAAGCTGTGAATGAGAGAGAGAGAAAGAGAAGCTGTGTGTGTGAGAGAGAGAGAAGCTGTGAGTGAGAGTGAGAGAAAGAGAAGCTGTGAGTGAGAGAGAGAGAAAGAAAGAAAGAGAAGCTGCGAGTGAGAGAGAGTGAGAGAGAGAGAAGCTGTGAGTGAGTGAGAGACAGAGAGAAGCTGTGAGTGAGAGAGAGAGAGAAAGAGCTGTGAGTGAGAGAGAGAGAGAAAGAGAAGGTGTGAGTGAGAGAGATTAAGAGAAGCTGTGAGTGAGAGAGAGAGAGAAAGAAAGAGAAGCTGTGAGTGAGAGAGAGAGAAAGAAGCTGTGAATGAGAGAGAGAGAAAGAGAAGCTGAGCATGAGAGAGAGAGAGAAAGAGAAGCTGTAAGTGAGAGAGAGAGAGAGAAGCTGTGTGTGTGTGAGAGAGAGAAAGAGAAGCTGTGAGTGAGAGAGAGAGAGTAGCTGGGAGTGAGTAAGAGAGAGAGAAGCTGTGAGTGAGAGAGAGAGAGAGAAGCTGTGAGTGAGGGAGAGAGAGAAAGAGAAGCTGTGAGTGAGAGAGAGAGAAAGAGAAGCTGTGAATGAGAGTGAGAGAAAAAGAAGCTGTGAGGGAGAGAGAGAGAGAAAGAGAAGCTGTGAGTGAGAGACAGAGAGAAAGAGAAGCTGTGAGTGAGAGAGAGAGAGAAAGAGAAGCTGTGAGTGAGAGAGAGAGAGAAAGAAAGAGAAGCTGTGAGTGAGAGTGAGAGAGAAAGAGAAGCTGTGAATGAGAGAGAGAAAGAGAAGCTGTGTGTGTGAGAGAGAAAGAGAAGCTGTGAGTGACAGAGAGAGAAAGAGAAGCTGTGAGTGAGAGAAAGAGAAGCTGTGAGTGAGAGAGAGAGAGAAAGAGAAGCTGTGAATGAGAGAGAGAGAAAGAGAAGCTGTGAGAGAGAGAGAAGCTGTGTGTGAGAGAGTGAGAGAAAGAGAAGCTGTGAGTGAGAGAGAGAGAAAAAGAAGCTGTGAGTGAGAGAGAGAGAGCAAGAGAAGCTGTGAGTGAGAGAGAGAGAAAGAGAAGCTGTGTGTGTGAGAGAGAGAAAGAGAAGCTGTGAGTGAGTGAGAGAGAAAGAGAAGCTGTGTGTGTGTGTGAGAGAGAAGCTGAGAGTGAGAGAGAGAGAGAGAATGAGAAGGTGTGAGTGAGAGAGAGAGACAAAGAGAAGCTGTGTGTGTGAGAGAGAGAGAACGAGAAGCTGTGAGTGAGAGAGAGAGAGAAAGAGAAGCTGTGAGTGAGAGAGAGAGAGAAAGAGAAGCTGTGAGTGAGAGAGAGGGAGAGAAGCTGTGAGTGTGTGAGAGAGAGAAAATCAGGGAGTGAGTAAGAGAGAGAGAGGGAAGCTGTGAGTGAGAGAGAGAGAAATAGAAGCTGTAAGTGAGAGAGAGAGAAAGAGAAACTGTGAGTGAAAGAGAGAGAGAGAAGCTGTAAGTGAGAGAGAGAGAAGCTGTGTGTGTGAGAGAGAGAAAGAGAAGCTGTGAGTGAGAGAGAGAGAGAAAGAGAAGCTGTAAGTGAGAGAGAGAGAGAAGCTGTGAGTGAGAGAGAGAGAAAGAAAGAAAGAGAAGCTGTGAGTGAGAGAGAGTGAGAGAGAGAGAAGCTGTGAGTGAGTGAGAGAGAGAGAAGCTGTGAGTGAGAGAGAGAGAGAAAGAGAAGCTGTGAGTGAGAGAGAGAGAGAGAACGAGAAGCTGTGAGTGAGAGAGAGAGAAAGAGATGCTGTGAGTGAGTGAGTCAGAGAGTGAGAAGCTGTGAGTGAGTGAGAGAGAGAGGAGCTGGGAGTGAGTAAGAGAGAGAGAAGCTGCGAGTGAGAGAGAGAGAGAGAAGCTGTGAGTGAGGGAGAGAGAGCAAGAGAAGCTATGCGTGAGAGAGAGAGAAAGAGAAGCTGTGAATGAGAGAGAGAGAAAAAGAAGCTGTGAGGGAGAGAGAGAGAGAAAGAGAAGCTGTGAGTGAGAGAGAGAGAGAAAGAAAGAGAAGCTGTGAGTGAGAGAGAGAGAGAAAGAGAAGCTGTGAATGAGAGAGAGAGAAAGACAAGCTGTGTGTGAGAGAGAGAGAAAGAGAAGCTGTGAGTGACAGAGAGAGAGAAAGAGAAGCTGTGAGTGAGAGAAAGAGAAGCTGTGAGTGAGAGAGAGAGAGAAAGAGAAGCTGTGAATGAGAGAGAGAGAAAGAGAAGCTGTGTGTGAGAGAGAGAGAAAGAGAAGCTGTGAGTGAGAGAGAGAGAGAAAGAGAAGCTGTGAGTGAGTGAGAGAGAAAGAGAAGCTGTGTGTGTGAGAGAGAGAGAAGCTGAGAGTGAGAGAGAGAGAATGAGAAGGTGTGAGTTAGAGAGAGAGACAAAGAGAAGCTGTGTGTGTAAGAGAGAGAACGAGAAGCTGTGAGTGAGAGAGAAAGAGAAGCTGTGAGTGAGAGAGAGGGAGAGAAGCTGTGAGTGTGTGTGAGAGAGAAAATCAGGGAGTGAGTAAGAGAGAGAGAGGGAAGCTGTGAGTGAGAGAGAGAGAGAAATAGAAGCTGTAAGTGAGAGAGAGAGAAAGAGAAACTGTGAGTGAAAGAGAGAGAGAGAAGCTGTAAGTGAGAGAGAGAGAGAGAAGCTGTGTGTGTGAGAGAGAAAAAGAGAAGCTGTGAGTGAGAGAGAGAGAGAAAGATAAGCTGTAAGTGTGAGAGAGGAAGAGATGCTGTGAGTAAGTGAGAGAGTGAGAAGATGTGAGTGAGTGAGAGAGAGAGAAGCTGGGAGTGAGTAAGAGAGAGAGAAGCTGTGAGTGAGAGAGAGAGAAAGAAAGAAAGAGAAGCTGTGAGTGAGAGAGACTGAGAGAGAGAGAAGCTGTGAGTGAGTGAGAGAGAGAGAGAGAGAAGCTGTGAGTGAGAGAGAGAGAGAAAGAGCTGTGAGTGAGAGAGAGAGAGAAAGAGAAGGTGTGAGTGAGAGAGAGAGAAAGAGAAGCTGTGAGTGAGAGAGAGAGAGAGAAAGAGAAGCTGTGAGTGAGAGAGAAAGAAAGAGAAGCTGTGAATGAGAGAGAGAGAAAGAGAAGCTGTGTGAAAGAGATAGAGAAAGAGAAGCTGTGAGTGAGAGAAAGAGAAGCTGTGAGTGAGAGAGAGTGAGAAAGAGAAGCTGTGTGAGAGAGAGAGAAGCTGTGAGTGAGAGAGAGAGAGAGAAAGAGAAGCTGTGAGTGAGAGAGAGAGAAATAGGTGTAAGTGAGTGAGAGAGAGAAAGAGAAGCTGTCAGTGAGAGAGAGAGAGAAGCTGTTAGTGAGAGAGAGAGAAGCTGTGAGTGACAGAGAGAGAGAAAGAGAAGCTGTGAGTGAGAGAGAGAGAGAGAAAGAGAAGCTGTGAGTGAGAGAGAGAGAGAAAGAGATGCTGTGAGTGAGTGAGTGAGAGAGTGAGAAGCTGTGAGTGAGAGAGAGAGAGGAGCTGGGAGTGAGTAAGAGAGAGAGAAGCTGTGAGTGAGAGAGAGAGAGAGAAGCTGTGAGTGAGGGAGAGAGAGAAAGAGAAGCTGTGAGTGAGAGAGAGAGAAAGAGAAGCTGTGAATGAGAGAGAGAGAAAAAGAAGCTGTGAGGGAGAGAGAGAGAGAGAAAGAGAAGCTGTGAGTGAGAGACAGAGAGAAAGAGAAGCTGTGAGTGAGAGACAGAGAGAAAGAGAAGCTGTGAGTGCGAGAGAGAGAGAGAAAGAAAGAGAAGCTGTGAGTGAGAGAGAGAGAGAAAGAGAAGCTGTGAATGAGAGAGAGAAAGAGAAGCTGTGTGAGAGAGAGAAAGAGAAGCTGTGAGTGACAGAGAGAGAGAAAGAGAAGCTGTGAGTGAGAGAAAGAGAAGCTGTGAGTGAGAGAGAGAGAGAAAGAGAAGCTGTGAATGAGAGAGAAAGAGAAGCTGTGTGAGAGAGAGAGAAGCTGTGTGTGAGAGAGTGAGAGAAAGAGAAGCTGTGAGTGAGAGAGAGAGCAAGAGAAGCTGTGAGTGAGGGAGAGAGAGCAAGAGAAGCTGTGAGTGAGAGAGAGAAAGAGAAGCAGTGTGTGTGTGAGAGAGAGAAAGAGAAGCTGTGAGTGAGTGAGAGAGAAAGAGAAGCTGTGTGTGTGTGAGAGAGAGAGAAGCTGAGAGTGAGAGAGAGAGAGAGAATGAGAAGGTGTGAGTGAGAGAGAGAGACAAAGAGAAGCTGTGTGAGAGAGAGAGAACGAGAAGCTGTGAGTGAGAGAGAGAGAGAAAGAGAAGCTGTGAGTAAGAGAGAGGGAGAGAAGCTGTGAGTGTGTGAGAGAGAGAAAATCAGGGAGTGAGTAAGAGAGAGAGAGGGAAGCTGTGAGTGAGAGAGAGAGAAATAGAAGCTGTAAGTGAGAGAGAGAGAAAGAGAAACTGTGAGTGAAAGAGAGAGAGAGAAGCTGTAAGTGAGAGAGAGAGAGAAGCTGTGTGTGTGAGAGAGAGAAAGAGAAGCTGTGAGTGAGAGAGAGAGAGAAAGAGAAGCTGTATGTGAGAGAGAGAAAGAGATGCTGTGAGTAAGTGAGAGAGTGAGAAGATGTGAGTGAGTGAGAGAGAGAGAAGCTGGGAGTGAGTAAGAGAGAGAGAGAAGCTGTGAGTGAGAGAGAGAGAAAGAAAGAAAGAGAAGCTGTGAGTGAGAGAGAGTGAGAGAGAGAGAAGCTGTGAGTGAGTGAGAGAGAGAGAAGCTGTGAGTGAGAGAGAGAGAGAAAGAGAAGGTGTGAGTGAGAGAGAGAGAGAAAGAGAAGCTGGTAGTGAGAGAGAGAGAGAGAAAGAAGGAGAAGCTGTGAGTGAGAGAGAGAGAAAGAGAAGCTGTGAATGAGAGAGAGAGAAAGAGAAGCTGTGTGAGAGAGATAGAGAAAGAGAAGCTGTGAGTGAGAGAAAGAGAAGCTGTGAGTGAGAGAGAGTGAGAAAGAGAAGCTGTGAGTGAGAGAGAGAGAAAGAGAAGCTGTGAATGAGAGAGAGAAAGAGAAGCTGTGTGTGAGAGAGAGAAAGAGAAGCTGTGAGTGACAGAGAGAGAGAAAGAGAAGCTGTGAGTGAGAGAAAGAGAAGCTGTGAGTGAGAGAGAGAGAGAAAGAGAAGCTGTGAATGAGAGAGAAAGAGAAGCTGTGTGAGAGAGAGAGAAGCTGTGTGTGAGAGAGTGAGAGAAAGAGAAGCTGTGAGTGAGAGAGAGAGAAAGAGAAGCTGTGAGTGAGGGAGAGAGAGCAAGAGAAGCTGTGAGTGAGAGAGAGAAAGAGAAGCAGTGTGTGTGTGAGAGAGAGAAAGAGAAGCTGTGAGTGAGTGAGAGAGAAAGAGAAGCTGTGTGTGTGTGAGAGAGAGAGAAGCTGAGAGTGAGAGAGAGAGAGAGAATGAGAAGGTGTGAGTGAGAGAGAGAGACAAAGAGAAGCTGTGTGAGAGAGAGAGAACGAGAAGCTGTGAGTGAGAGAGAGAGAGAAAGAGAAGCTGTGAGTAAGAGAGAGGGAGAGAAGCTGTGAGTGTGTGAGAGAGAGAAAATCAGGGAGTGAGTAAGAGAGAGAGAGGGAAGCTGTGAGTGAGAGAGAGAGAAATAGAAGCTGTAAGTGAGAGAGAGTGAAAGAGAAACTGTGAGTGAAAGAGAGAGAGAGAAGCTGTAAGTGAGAGAGAGAGAGAAGCTGTGTGTGTGAGAGAGAGAAAGAGAAGCTGTGAGTGAGAGAGAGAGAGAAAGAGAAGCTGTAAGTGAGAGAGAGAAAGAGATGCTGTGAGTAAGTGAGAGAGTGAGAAGATGTGAGTGAGTGAGAGAGAGAGAAGCTGGGAGTGAGTAAGAGAGAGAGAGAAGCTGTGAGTGAGAGAGAGAGAAAGAAAGAAAGAGAAGCTGTGAGTGAGAGAGAGTGAGAGAGAGAGAAGCTGTGAGTGAGTGAGAGAGAGAGAAGCTGTGAGTGAGAGAGAGAGAGAAAGAGAAGGTGTGAGTGAGAGAGAGAGAGAAAGAGAAGCTGGTAGTGAGAGAGAGAGAGAGAAAGAAGGAGAAGCTGTGAGTGAGAGAGAGAGAAAGAGAAGCTGTGTATGAGAGAGAGAGAAAGAGAAGCTGTGTGAGAGAGATAGAGAAAGAGAAGCTGTGAGTGAGAGAAAGAGAAGCTGTGAGTGAGAGAGAGTGAGAAAGAGAAGCTGTGAGTGAGAGAGAGAGAAAGAGAAGCTGTGAATGAGAGAGAGAGAAAGAGAAGCTGTGTGTGAGAGAGAGAAGCTGTGAGTTTGAGAGAGAGAGGAAGAGAAGCTGTGAGTGAGAGAGAGAAATAGGTCTAAGTGAGTGAGAGAGAGAAAGAGAAGCTGTCAGTGAGAGAGAGAGAGAGAGAAGCTGTTAGTGAGAGAGAGAGAAGCTATGAGTGACAGAGAGAGAGAAAGAGAAGCTGTGTGTGTGATAGAGAGAGAGAAAGAGAAGCTGACCGTGAGAGAGAGAGAGAAAGAGAAGCTGTAAGTGAGAGAGAGAGAGAGAGAAGCTGTGTGTGTGTGAGAGAGAAAGAGAAGCTGTGAGTGAGAGAGATAGAGAAAGAGAAGCTGTGAGTGAGAGAGAGAGAAAGAGAAGCTGTGAATGAGAGAGAGAGAGAAAAAGAAGCTGTGAGGGAGAGAGAGAGAGAGAAAGAGAAGCTGTGAGTGAGAGACAGAGAGAAAGAGAAGCTGTGAGTGAGAGAGAGAGAGAAAGAGAAGCTGTGAGTGAGAGAGAGAGAGAGAAAGAAAGAGAAGCTGTGAGTGAGAGAGAGAGAGAAAGAGAAGCTGTGAATGAGAGAGAGAAAGAGAAGCTGTGTGTGAGACAGAGAAAGAGAAGCTGTGAGTGACAGAGAGAGAGAAAGAGAAGCTGTGAGTGAGAGAAAGAGAAGCTGTGAGTGAGAGAGAGAGAAAGAGAAGCTGTGAATGAGAGAGAAAGAGAAGCTGTGTGAGAGAGAGAAGCTGTGTGTGAGAGAGTGAGAGAAAGAGAAGCTGTGAGTGAGAGAGAGAGAAAGAGAAGCTGTGAGTGAGGGAGAGAGAGCAAGAGAAGCTGTGAGTGAGAGAGAGAAAGAGAAGCAGTGTGTGTGTGAGAGAGAGAAAGAGAAGCTGTGAGTGAGTGAGAGAGAAAGAGAAGCTGTGTGTGTGTGAGAGAGAGAGAAGCTGAGAGTGAGAGAGAGAGAGAGAGAATGAGAAGGTGTGAGTGAGAGAGAGAGACAAAGAGAAGCTGTGTGAGAGAGAGAGAACGAGAAGCTGTGAGTGAGAGAGAGAGAGAAAGAGAAGCTGTGAGTAAGAGAGAGGGAGAGAAGCTGTGAGTGTGTGAGAGAGAGAAAATCAGGGAGTGAGTAAGAGAGAGAGAGGGAAGCTGTGAGTGAGAGAGAGAGAAATAGAAGCTGTAAGTGTGAGAGAGAGAAAGAGAAACTGTGAGTGAAAGAGAGAGAGAGAAGCTGTAAGTGAGAGAGAGAGAGAAGCTGTGTGTGTGAGAGAGAGAAAGAGAAGCTGTGAGTGAGAGAGAGAGAGAAAGAGAAGCTGTAAGTGAGAGAGAGAAAGAGATGCTGTGAGTAAGTGAGAGAGTGAGAAGATGTGAGTGAGTGAGAGAGAGAGAAGCTGGGAGTGAGTAAGAGAGAGAGAGAAGCTGTGAGTGAGAGAGAGAGAGAGAAAGAAAGAGAAGCTGTGAGTGAGAGAGAGTGAGAGAGAGAGAAGCTGTGAGTGAGTGAGAGAGAGAGAAGCTGTGAGTGAGAGAGAGAGAGAAAGAGAAGGTGTGAGTGAGAGAGAGAGAGAAAGAGAAGCTGGTAGTGAGAGAGAGAGAGAAAGAAGGAGAAGCTGTGAGTGAGAGAGAGTGAAAGAGAAGCTGTGAATGAGAGAGAGAGAAAGAGAAGCTGTGTGAGAGAGATAGAGAAAGAGAAGCTGTGAGTGAAAGAAAGAGAAGCTGTGAGTGAGAGAGAGTGAGAAAGAGAAGCTGTGAGTGAGAGAGAGAGAAAGAGAAGCTGTGAATGAGAGAGAGAGAAAGAGAAGCTGTGTGAGAGAGAGAGAAGCTGTGAGTGAGTGAGAGAGAGGAAGAGAAGCTGTGAGTGAGAGAGAGAAATAGGTCTAAGTGAGTGAGAGAGAGAAAGAGAAGCTGTCAGTGAGAGAGAGAGAGAGAGAAGCTGTTAGTGAGAGAGAGAGAAGCTATGAGTGACAGAGAGAGAGAAAGAGAAGCTGTGTGTGTGATAGAGAGAGAGAAAGAGAAGCTGACCGTGAGAGAGAGAGAGAAAGAGAAGCTGTAAGTGAGAGAGAGAGAGAGAAGCTGTGTGTGTGTGAGAGAGAAAGAGAAGCTGTGAGTGAGAGAGAGATAGAGAAAGAGAAGCTGTGAGTGAGTGAGAGAGAAAGAGATGCTGTGAGTGATTGAGTGAGAGAGTGAGAAGCTGTGAGTGAGAGAGAGAGAGAGGAGCTGGGAGTGAGTAAGAGAGAAAAAAGCTGTGAGTGAGAGAGAGAGAAAGAAAGAAAGAGAAGCTGTGAGTGAGAGAGAGTGCGAGAGAGAGAAGCTGTGAGTGAGAGAGAGAGAGAAAGAGAAGCTGTGAGTGAGAGAGAGAGAGAAAGAGAAGCTGTGAATGAGAGAGAGAGAAAAAGAAGCTGTGAGGGAGAGAGAGAAAAAGAGAAGCTGTGAGTGAGAGACAGAGAGAAAGAGAAGCTGTGAGTGAGAGAGAGAGAGAGAAAGAAAGAGAAGCTGTGAGTGAGAGAGAGAGAGAAAGAGAAGCTGTGAATGAGAGAGAGAGAGAAAGAGAAGCTGTGTGTGAGAGAGAGAGAAGCTGTGAGTGACAGAGAGAGAGAGAGAAAGAGAAGCTGTGAGTGAGAGAAAGAGAAGCGGTGAGTGAGAGAGAGAGAGAAAGAGAAGCTGTGAATGAGAGAGAGAGAAAGAGAAGCTATGAGAGAGAGAGAAGCTGTGAGTGAGAGAGTGAGAGAAAGAGAAGCTGTGAGTGAGAGAGAGAGAGAGAGAAGCTGTGAGTGAGAGAGAGAGAGCAAGAGAAGCTGTGAGTGAGAGAGAGAAAGAGAAGGTGTGTGTGTGTGAGAGAGAAAGAGAAGCTGTGAGTGAGTGAGAGAGAAAGAGAAGCTGTGTGTGTGAGAGAGAGAAGGAGAAGCTGTGAGTGAGAGAGAGAGAGAAAGAGAAGCTGTGAGTGAGAGAGAGAGAGAAAGAGAAGCTGTGAGTGAGAGAGAGGGAGAGAAGCTGTGAGTGGGTGAGAGAGATAAAATCAGGGAGTGAGTAAGAGAGAGAGGGAAGCTGTGAGTGATTGAGAGAGAGAAATAGAAGCTGTAAGTGAGAGAAAGAGAAACTGTGAGTGAAAGAGAGAGAGAAGCTGTGAGTGAGAGAGAGAGAGAAAGAGAAGCTGTGAGTGAGAGTGAGAGAGAAAGAGAAGCTGTGTGAGTGATAGAGAGAGAGAAAGAGAAGCTGAGAGTGAGTGAGAGAGAGAGAGAGATGCTGTAAGGGAGAGAGAGAGAAGCTGTGTGTGTGTGAGAGAGAAAGAAAAGCTGTGAGTGAGAGAGAGAGAGAGAAAGAGAAGCTGTGAGTGTGTGTGTGAGAGAGTGAGAAGCTGTGTGTGTGTGAGAGAGAAGCTGGGAGTGAGTAAGAGAGAGAGAGAAGCTGTGTGAGAGAGAGAGAAGCTGTGAGTGTGTGAGAGAGAGAAAGAGAAGCTGTGAGTGAGAGAGAGTGAGAGAGAGAGAAGCTGTGAGTGAGTGAGAGAGAGAAGCTGTGTGTGTGAGAGAGAGAAAGAGAAGCTGTAAGTGAGAGAGAGTGAGAAAGGGAGAAGCTGTGAGTGAGAGAGTGAGAGAAATAGAAGCTGTGAGTGAGAGAGAGAGGGAAAGAGAAGCTGTGAGTGAGTGAGAGAGAAAGAGAAGCTGTGTGTGTGTGAGAGAGAGAAGCTGAGAGTGAGAGAGAGAGATAATGAGAAGCTGTGAGTGAGAGATAGAGACAAAGAGAAGCTGTGTGTGTGAGAGAGAGAGAACGAGAAGCTGTGAGTGAGAGAGAGAGAGAAATAGGTGTAAGTGAGTGAGAGAGAGAAAGAGAAGCTGTCAGTGAGAGAGAGAGAGAGAAGATGTTAGTGAGAGAGAGAGAAGCTGTGAGTGACAGAGAGAGAAAGAGAAGCTGTGTGTGTGATAGAGAGAGAGAAAGAGAAGCTGAGCGTGAGAGAGAGAGAGAAAGAGAAGCTGTAAGTGAGAGAGAGAGAGACAAGCTGTGTGTGTGTGAGAGAGAGAAAGAGAAGCTGTGTGTGATAGAGAGAGAAAGAGAAGCTGTGAGTGAGAGAGAGAGAGAAAGAGATGCTGTGAGTGAGTGAGTGAGAGAGTGAGAAGCTGTGAGTGAGAGAGAGAGGAGCTGGGAGTGAGTAAGAGAGAGAGAAGCTGTGAGTGAGAGAGAGAGAGAGAAGCTATGAGTGAGGGAGAGAGAGAAAGAGAAGCTGTGAGTGAGAGAGAGAGAAAGAGAAACTGTGAATGAGAGAGAGAGAAAAAGAAGCTGTGAGGGAGAGAGAGAGAGAGAAAGAGAAGCTGTGAGTGAGAGACAGAGAGAAAGAGAAGCTGTGAGTGAGAGAGAGAGAAAGAGAAGCTGTGAGTGAGTGAGAGAGAGAGAAAGAAAGAGAAGCTGTGAGTGAGAGAGAGAGAGAAAGAGAAGCTGTGAATGAGAGAGAGAAAGAGAAGCTGTGTGAGAGAGAGAGAAAGAGAAGCTGTGAGTGACAGAGAGAGAGAAAGAGAAGCTGTGAGTGAGAGAAAGAGAAGCTGTGAGTGAGAGAGAGAGAAAGAGAAGCTGTGAATGAGAGAGAGAGAAAGAGAAGCTGTGTGAGAGAGAGAGAAGCTGTGAGTGAGAGAGTGAGAGAAAGAGAAGCTGTGAGTGAGAGAGAGAGAAAGAGAAGCTGTGAGTGAGAGAGAGAGAGCAAGAGAAGCTGTGAGTGAGAGAGAGAGAAAGAGAAGCTGTGTGTGTGTGTGAGAGAGAAAGAGAAGCTTGAGTGAGTGAGAGAGAAAGAGAAGCTGTGTGTGTGTGAGAGAGAGAAGCTGAGAGTGAGAGAGAGAGAGAGAATGAGAAGGTGTGAGTGAGAGAGAGAGACAAAGAGAAGCTGTGTGTGTGAGAGAGAGAACGAGAAGCTGTGAGTGAGAGAGAGAGAGAAAGAGAAGCTGTGAGTGAGAGAGAGAGAGAAAGAGAAGCTGTGAGTGAGAGAGAGGGAGGGAAGCTGTGAGTGTGTGAGAGAGAGAAAATCAGGGAGTGAGAGAGAGAGAAAGAGAAACTGTGAGTGAAAGAGAGAGAGAAGCTGTAAGTGTGAGAGAGAGAGAAGCTGTGTGTGTGAGAGAGAGAAAGAGAAGCTGTGAGTGAGAGAGAGAGAGAGAAAGAGAAGCTGTAAGTGAGAGAGAGAAAGAGATGCTGTGAGTAAGTGAGAGAGTGAGAAGATGTGAGTGAGTGAGTGAGAGAGAAGCTGGGAGTGAGTAAGAGAGAGAGAGAAGCTGTGAGTGAGAGAGAGAGAAAGAAAGAAAGAGAAGCTGTGAGTGAGAGAGAGTGAGAGAGAGAGAAGCTGTGAGAGAGAGAGAGAAGCTGTGAGTGAGAGAGAGTGAGAAAGAGCTGTGAGTGAGAGAGAGAGAGAAAGAGAAGGTGTGAGTGAGAGAGAGAGAGAAAGAGAAGCTGTGATTGAGAGAGAGAGAGAAAGAAAGAGAAGCTGTGAGTGAGAGAGAGAGAGAAAGAGAAGCTGTGAATGAGAGAGAGAGAAAGAGAAGCTGTGTGAGAGAGATAGAGAAAGAGAAGCTGTGAGTGAGAGAAAGAGAAGCTGTGAGTGAGAGAGAGTGAGAAAGAGAAGCTGTGAGTGAGAGAGAGAGAGAAAGAGAAGCTGTGAATGAGAGAGAGAGAAAGAGAAGCTGTGAGAGAGAGAGAGAGAAGCTGTGAGTGAGAGAGAGAGAGAAAGTGAAGCTGTGAGTGAGAGAGAGAAATAGGTGTAAGTGAGTGAGAGAGAGAAAGAGAAGCTGTCAGTGAGAGAGAGAGAGAGAAGCTGTGAGTGACAGAGAGAGAGAAAGAGAAGCTGTGTGTGTGATAGAGAGAGAGAAAGAGAAGCTGAGCGTGAGAGAGAGATAGAAAGAGAAGCTGTGAGTGAGAGAAAGAGAGAGAAGCTGTGAGTGAGAGAGAGAGAGAATCAGGGAGTAAGAGAGAGAGAAGCTGTGAGTGAGAGGGAGAGAGAAATAGAAGGTGTAAGTGAGAGATAGAAAGAGAAGCTGTGAGTGAGAGATGGAGAGAAGCTGTTAGTGAGAGAGAGAGAAGCTGTGAGTGACAGAGAAAGAGAAGCTGTGTGTGTGAGAGAGAGAGAAAGAGAAGCTGAGAGTGAGAGAGAGAGAGAGAGAGAAGCTGTGTGTGTGAGAGAGAGAAAGAGAAGCTGTGAGTGAGAGAGAGAGAGAAAGAGAAGCTGTAAGTGAGAGAGAGAGAGAGAGAAAGAAAGAGATGCTGTGAGTGAGAGAGTGAGAAGATGTGAGTGAGTGAGAGAGAGAGAAGCTGGGAGTGAGTAAGAGAGAGAGAGAAGCTGTGAGTGAGAGAGAAAGAAAGAAAGAGAAGCTGTGAGAGAGAGAGTGAGAGAGAGAGAAGCTGTGAGTGAGTGAGAGAGAGAGAGAAGCTGTGAGTGAGAGAGAGAGAGAAAGAGCTGTGAGTTAGAGAGAGAGAGAAAGAGAAGGTGTGAGTGAGAGAGAGAGAAAGAGAAGCTGTGAGTGAGAGAGAGAGAGAAAGAAAGAGAAGCTGTGAGTGAGAGAGAGAGAGAAAGAGAAGCTGTGAATGAGAGAGAGAAAGAGAAGCTGTGTGAGAGAGATAGAGAAAGAGAAGCTGTGAGTGAGAGAAAGAGAAGCTGTGAGTGAGATAGAGTGAGAAAGAGAAGCTGTGAGTGAGAGAGAGAGAGAAAGAGAAGCTGTGAATGAGAGAGAGAGAAAGAGAAGCTGTGACAGAGAGAGTGGCTGTGAGTGAGAGAGAGAGAGAAAGAGACGCTGTGAGTGAGAGTTAGAGAAATAGGTGTAAGTGAGTGAGTGAGAGAAAGAGAAGCTGTCAGTGAGAGAGAGAGAGAAGCTGTTAGTAAGAGAGAGAGAAGCTGTGAGTGACAGAGAGAGAGAAAGAGAAGCTGTGTGTGTGATAGAGAGAGAGAAAGAGAAGCTGAGCATGAGAGAGAGAGAGAAAGAGAAGCTGTAAGTGAGAGAGAGAGAGAGAAACTGTGTGTGAGAGAGAGAGAGAAAGAGAAGCTGTGAGTGAGAGAGAGAGAGGAGCTGGGAGTGAGTAAGAGAGAGAGAAGCTGTGAGTGAGTGAGAGAGAGAGAAGCTGTGAGTGAGGGAGAGAGAGAAAGAGAAGCTGTGAGTGAGAGAGAGAGAAAGAGAAGCTGTGAATGAGAGTGAGAGAAAAAGAAGCTGTGAGGGAGAGAGAGAGAGAAAGAGAAGCTGTGAGTGAGAGAGAGAGAGAAAGAGAAGCTGTGAGTGAGAGAGAGAGAGAAAGAGAAGCTGTGAGAGAGAGAGAGAAAGAAAGAGAAGCTGTGAGTGAGAGAGAGAGAGAAAGAGAAGCTGTGAATGAGAGAGAGAAAGAGAAGCTGTGTGTGAGAGAGAGAAAGAGAAGCTGTGAGTGACAGAGAGAGAGAAAGAGAAGCTGTGAGTGAGAGAAAGAGAAGCTGTGAGTGAGAGAGAGAGAGAAAGAGAAGCTGTGAATGAGAGAGAGAGAAAGAGAAGCTGTGAGAGAGAGAGAAGCTGTGTGTGAGAGAGTGAGAGAAAGAGAAGCTGTGAGTGAGAGAGAGAGAAAGAGAAGCTGTGAGTGAGAGAGAGAGAGCAAGAGAAGCTGTGAGTGAGAGAGAGAGAAAGAGAAGCTGTGTGTGTGAGAGAGAGAAAGAGAAGCTATGAGTGAGTGAGAGAGAAAGAGAAGCTGTGTGTGTGTGTGAGAGAGAAGCTGAGAGTGAGAGAGAGAGAGAATGAGAAGGTGTGAGTGAGAGAGAGAGACAAAGAGAAGCTGTGTGTGAAAGAGAGAGAACGAGAAGCTGTGAGTGAGAGAGAGAGAGAAAAAGAAGCTGTGAGTGAGAGAGAGAGAGAAAGAGAAGCTTGAGTGAGAGAGAGGGAGAGAAGCTGTGAGTGTGTGAGAGAGAGAAAATCAGGGAGTGAGTAAGAGAGAGAGAGGGAAGCTGTGAGTGAGAGAGAGAGAAATAGAAGCTGTAAGTGAGAGAGAGAGAAAGAGAAACTGTGAGTGAAAGAGAGAGAGAGAAGCTGTAAGTGAGAGAGAGAGAGAAGCTGTGTGTGTGAGAGAGAGAAAGAGAAGCTGTGAGTGAGAGAGAGAGAGAAAGAGAAGCTGTAAGTGAGAGAGAGAAAGAGATGCTGTGAGTAAGTGAGAGAGTGAGAAGATGTGAGTGAGTGAGAGAGAAGCTGGGAGTGAGTAAGAGAGAGAGAGTAGCTGTGAGTGAGAGAGAGAGAAAGAAAGAAAGAGAAGCTGTGAGTGAGAGAGAGTGAGAGAGAGAGAAGCTGTGAGTGAGTGAGAGAGAGAGAAGCTGTGAGTGAGAGAGAGAGAGAAAGAGAAGCTGTGAGTGAGAGAGAGAGAGAACGAGAAGCTGTGAGTGAGAGAGAGAGAAAGAGATGCTGTGAGTGAGTGAGTGAGAGAGAGAGAGAGGAGCTGGGAGTGAGTAAGAGAGAGAGAAGCTGTGAGTGAGAGAGAGAGAGAGAAGCTGTGAGTGAGGGAGAGAGAGAGAAGCTGTGTGTGTGATAGAGATAAAGAGAAGCTGTGAGTGTGTGAGAGAGAGAAGCTGGGAGTGAGTAAGAGAGAGAGAGAAGCTGTGAGAGAGAGAGAATCTGTGAGTGAGAGGGAGAGAGAGAAGCTGTGAGTGAGAGAGAGTGAGAGAGAGAGAAGATGTGAGTGAGTGAGAGAGAGAAGCTGTGTGTGTGTGAGAGAGAAAGAGAAGCTGTAAGTGAGAGAGAGTGAGAAAGAGAGAAGCTGTGAGTGAGAGAGAAAGAGAAAGAGAAGCTGTGAGTGAGTGAGAGAGAGAGAAGCTGAGAGTGAGAGAGAGAGAATGAGAAGGTGTGAGTGAGAGAGGGAGAGAGAAGCTGTTAGTGAGAGAGAAGTTGTGAGTGAAAGAGAGAGAGAAAGAGAAGCTGTGTGTGTGATAGAGAGAGAGAAAGAGAAGCTGAGAGTGAGAGAGAGAGAGAAAGAGAAGCTGTAAGTGAGAGAGAGAGAAGCTGTGTGTGAGAGAGAGACAGAGAAGCTGTGTGTGAGTGAGAGAGAGAGAAAGAGAAGCTGTGAGTGAGTGAGAGAGAAAGAGATGCTGTGAGTGAGTGAGAGAGTGGGAAGCTGTGTGAGTGAGAGAGAGAGAAGCTGTGAGTGAGTAAGAGAGAGAGAGAAGGTGTGAGTGAGTGAGAGAGAGAGAGTGAGAAGCTGTGAGTGAGAGAGAGAGAAGCTGGGAGTGAGAGAGAGAAGCTGTGAATGAGAGAGAGAGAAAGAGAAGCTGAGAGAAAGAGTGTGAGAGAGAGAAGCTGTGAGTGAGTGAGAGAGAAGATGAGAAGCTGTGTGTGTGAGAGAGAAAGAGAAGCTGTGAGTGAGAAAGATAGAAAGAGAAGCTGTGAGTGAGAGAAAGAGAGAGAAGCTGTGAGTGAGAGAGAGAGAGAGAGAATCAGGGAGTAAGAGAGAGAGAAGCTGTGAGTGAGAGGGAGAGAGAAATAGAAGGTGTAAGTGAGAGATAGAAAGAGAAGCTGTGAGTGAGAGATGGAGAGAAGCTGTTAGTGAGAGAGAGAGAAGCTGTGAGTGACAGAGAAAGAGAAGCTGTGTGTGTGAGAGAGAGAGAAAGAGAAGCTGAGAGTGAGAGAGAGAGAGAGAGAGAAGCTGTGTGTGTGAGAGAGAGAAAGAGAAGCTGTGAGTGAGAGAGAGAGAGAAAGAGAAGCTGTAAGTGAGAGAGAGAGAGAGAGAAAGAGATGCTGTGAGTGAGAGAGTGAGAAGATGTGAGTGAGTGAGAGAGAGAGAAGCTGGGAGTGAGTAAGAGAGAGAGAGAAGCTGTGAGTGAGAGAGAAAGAAAGAAAGAGAAGCTGTGAGAGAGAGAGTGAGAGAGAGAGAAGCTGTGAGTGAGTGAGAGAGAGAGAGAAGCTGTGAGTGAGAGAGAGAGAAAGAGCTGTGAGTTAGAGAGAGAGAGAAAGAGAAGGTGTGAGTGAGAGAGAGAGAAAGAGAAGCTGTGAGTGAGAGAGAGAGAGAAAGAAAGAGAAGCTGTGAGTGAGAGAGAGAGAGAAAGAGAAGCTGTGAATGAGAGAGAGAAAGAGAAGCTGTGTGAGAGAGATAGAGAAAGAGAAGCTGTGAGTGAGAGAAAGAGAAGCTGTGAGTGAGATAGAGTGAGAAAGAGAAGCTGTGAGTGAGAGAGAGAGAGAAAGAGAAGCTGTGAATGAGAGAGAGAGAAAGAGAAGCTGTGACAGAGAGAGTGGCTGTGAGTGAGAGAGAGAGAGAAAGAGACGCTGTGAGTGAGAGTTAGAGAAATAGGTGTAAGTGAGTGAGTGAGAGAAAGAGAAGCTGTCAGTGAGAGAGAGAGAGAAGCTGTTAGTAAGAGAGAGAGAAGCTGTGAGTGACAGAGAGAGAGAAAGAGAAGCTGTGTGTGTGATAGAGAGAGAGAAAGAGAAGCTGAGCATGAGAGAGAGAGAAAGAGAAGCTGTAAGTGAGAGAGAGAGAGAGAAACTGTGTGTGAGAGAGAGAGAGAAAGAGAAGCTGTGAGTGAGAGAGAGAGAGGAGCTGGGAGTGAGTAAGAGAGAGAGAAGCTGTGAGTGAGTGAGAGAGAGAGAAGCTGTGAGTGAGGGAGAGAGAGAAAGAGAAGCTGTGAGTGAGAGAGAGAGAAAGAGAAGCTGTGAATGAGAGTGAGAGAAAAAGAAGCTGTGAGGGAGAGAGAGAGAGAAAGAGAAGCTGTGAGTGAGAGAGAGAGAGAAAGAGAAGCTGTGAGTGAGAGAGAGAGAGAAAGAGAAGCTGTGAGAGAGAGAGAGAAAGAAAGAGAAGCTGTGAGTGAGAGAGAGAGAGAAAGAGAAGCTGTGAATGAGAGAGAGAAAGAGAAGCTGTGTGTGAGAGAGAGAAAGAGAAGCTGTGAGTGACAGAGAGAGAGAAAGAGAAGCTGTGAGTGAGAGAAAGAGAAGCTGTGAGTGAGAGAGAGAGAGAAAGAGAAGCTGTGAATGAGAGAGAGAGAAAGAGAAGCTGTGAGAGAGAGAGAAGCTGTGTGTGAGAGAGTGAGAGAAAGAGAAGCTGTGAGTGAGAGAGAGAGAAAGAGAAGCTGTGAGTGAGAGAGAGAGAGCAAGAGAAGCTGTGAGTGAGAGAGAGAGAAAGAGAAGCTGTGTGTGAGAGAGAGAGAAAGAGAAGCTATGAGTGAGTGAGAGAGAAAGAGAAGCTGTGTGTGTGTGAGAGAGAGAAGCTGAGAGTGAGAGAGAGAGAGAATGAGAAGGTGTGAGCGAGAGAGAGAGACAAAGAGAAGCTGTGTGTGAAAGAGAGAGAACGAGAAGCTGTGAGTGAGAGAGAGAGAGAAAAAGAAGCTGTGAGTGAGAGAGAGAGAGAAAGAGAAGCTGTGAGTGAGAGAGAGGGAGAGAAGCTGTGAGTGTGTGAGAGAGAGAAAATCAGGGAGTGAGTAAGAGAGAGAGAGGGAAGCTGTGAGTGAGAGAGAGAGAAATAGAAGCTGTAAGTGAGAGAGAGAGAAAGAGAAACTGTGAGTGAAAGAGAGAGAGAGAAGCTGTAAGTGAGAGAGAGAGAGAAGCTGTGTGTGTGAGAGAGAGAAAGAGAAGCTGTGAGTGAGAGAGAGAGAGAAAGAGAAGCTGTAAGTGAGAGAGAGAAAGAGATGCTGTGAGTAAGTGAGAGAGTGAGAAGATGTGAGTGAGTGAGAGAGAAGCTGGGAGTGAGTAAGAGAGAGAGAGTAGCTGTGAGTGAGAGAGAGAGAAAGAAAGAAAGAGAAGCTGTGAGTGAGAGAGAGTGAGAGAGAGAGAAGCTGTGAGTGAGTGAGAGAGAGAGAAGCTGTGAGTGAGAGAGAGAGAGAAAGAGAAGCTGTGAGTGAGAGAGAGAGAGAACGAGAAGCTGTGAGTGAGAGAGAGAGAAAGAGATGCTGTGAGTGAGTGAGTGAGAGAGAGAGAGAGGAGCTGGGAGTGAGTAAGAGAGAGAGAAGCTGTGAGTGAGAGAGAGAGAGAGAAGCTGTGAGTGAGGGAGAGAGAGAGAGAAGCTGTGTGTGTGATAGAGATAAAGAGAAGCTGTGAGTGTGTGAGAGAGAGAAGCTGGGAGTGAGTAAGAGAGAGAGAGAGAAGCTGTGAGAGAGAGAGAATCTGTGAGTGAGAGGGAGAGAGAGAAGCTGTGAGTGAGAGAGAGTGAGAGAGAGAGAAGATGTGAGTGAGTGAGAGAGAGAAGCTGTGTGTGTGAGAGAGAGAAAGAGAAGCTGTAAGTGAGAGAGAGTGAGAAAGAGAGAAGCTGTGAGTGAGAGAGAGAGAGAAAGAGAAGCTGTGAGTGAGTGAGAGAGAGAGAAGCTGAGAGTGAGAGAGAGAGAATGAGAAGGTGTGAGTGAGAGAGGGAGAGAGAAGCTGTTAGTGAGAGAGAAGTTGTGAGTGAAAGAGAGAGAGAAAGAGAAGCTGTGTGTGTGATAGAGAGAGAGAAAGAGAAGCTGAGAGTGAGAGAGAGAGAGAAAGAGAAGCTGTAAGTGAGAGAGAGAGAAGCTGTGTGTGAGAGAGAGACAGAGAAGCTGTGTGTGAGTGAGAGAGAGAGAAAGAGAAGCTGTGAGTGAGTGAGAGAGAAAGAGATGCTGTGAGTGAGTGAGAGAGTGGGAAGCTGTGTGAGTGAGAGAGAGAGAAGCTGTGAGTGAGTAAGAGAGAGAGAGAAGGTGTGAGTGAGTGAGAGAGAGAGAGTGAGAAGCTGTGAGTGAGAGAGAGAGAAGCTGGGAGTGAGAGAGAGAAGCTGTGAATGAGAGAGAGAGAAAGAGAAGCTGAGAGAAAGAGTGTGAGAGAGAGAAGCTGTGAGTGAGTGAGAGAGAAGATGAGAAGCTGTGTGTGAGAGAGAGAAAGAGAAGCTGTGAGTGAGAAAGATAGAAAGAGAAGCTGTGAGTGAGAGAAAGAGAGAGAAGCTGTGAGTGAGAGAGAGAGAGAGAATCAGGGAGTAAGAGAGAGAGAAGCTGTGAGTGAGAGGGAGAGAGAAATAGAAGGTGTAAGTGAGAGATAGAAAGAGAAGCTGTGAGTGAGAGATGGAGAGAAGCTGTTAGTGAGAGAGAGAAGCTGTGAGTGACAGAGAAAGAGAAGCTGTGTGTGTGTGAGAGAGAGAAAGAGAAGCTGAGAGTGAGAGAGAGAGAGAGAGAAGCTGTGTGTGTGTGAGAGAGAAAGAGAAGCTGTGAGTGAGAGAGAGAGAGAAAGAGAAGCTGTAAGTGAGAGAGAGAGAGAGAGAAAGAGATGCTGTGAGTGAGAGAGTGAGAAGATGTGAGTGAGTGAGAGAGAGAGAAGCTGGGAGTGAGTAAGAGAGAGAGAGAAGCTGTGAGTGAGAGAGAAAGAAAGAAAGAGAAGCTGTGAGAGAGAGAGAGTGAGAGAGAGAGAAGCTGTGAGTGAGTGAGAGAGAGAGAGAAGCTGTGAGTGAGAGAGAGAGAGAAAGAGCTGTGAGTTAGAGAGAGAGAGAAAGAGAAGGTGTGAGTGAGAGAGAGAGAAAGAGAAGCTGTGAGTGAGAGAGAGAGAGAAAGAAAGAGAAGCTGTGAGTGAGAGAGAGAGAGAAAGAGAAGCTGTGAATGAGAGAGAGAAAGAGAAGCTGTGTGAGAGAGATAGAGAAAGAGAAGCTGTGAGTGAGAGAAAGAGAAGCTGTGAGTGAGATAGAGTGAGAAAGAGAAGCTGTGAGTGAGAGAGAGAGAGAAAGAGAAGCTGTGAATGAGAGAGAGAGAAAGAGAAGCTGTGACAGAGAGAGTGGCTGTGAGTGAGAGAGAGAGAGAAAGAGACGCTGTGAGTGAGAGTTAGAGAAATAGGTGTAAGTGAGTGAGTGAGAGAAAGAGAAGCTGTCAGTGAGAGAGAGAGAGAAGCTGTTAGTAAGAGAGAGAGAAGCTGTGAGTGACAGAGAGAGAGAAAGAGAAGCTGTGTGTGTGATAGAGAGAGAGAAAGAGAAGCTGAGCATGAGAGAGAGAGAGAAAGAGAAGCTGTAAGTGAGAGAGAGAGAGAGAAACTGTGTGTGAGAGAGAGAGAGAAAGAGAAGCTGTGAGTGAGAGAGAGAGAGAGAACGAGAAGCTGTGAGTGAGTGAGTGAGTGAGTGAGAAGCTGTGAGTGAGAGAGAGAGAGAGGAGCTGGGAGTGAGTAAGAGAGAAGCTGTGAGTGAGAGAGAGAGAGAGAAGCTGTGAGTGAGGGAGAGAGAGCAAGAGAAGCTGTGAGTGAGAGAGAGAGAAAGAGAAGCTGTGAATGAGAGAGAGAGAAAAAGAAGCTGTGAGGGAGAGAGAGAAAGAAAGAGAAGCTGTGAGTGAGAGAGAGAGAGAGAAAGAAAGAGAAGCTGTGAGTGAGAGAGAGAGAGAAAGAGAAGCTGTGAATGAGAGAGAGAGAAAGAGAAGCTGTGTGAGAGAGAGAGAGAAAGAGAAGCTGTGAGTGACAGAGAGAGAGAAAGAGAAGCTGTGAGTGAGAGAAAGAGAAGCTGTGAGTGAGAGAGTGAGAGAAAGAGAAGCTGTGAATGAGAGAGAGAGAAAGAGAAGCTGTGTGTGTGAGAGAGAGAGAAGCTGTGAGTGAGAGTGAGAGAAAGAGAAGCTGTGAGTGAGAGAGATAGAAAGAGAAGCTGTGAGTGAGAGAGAGAGAGCAAGAGAAACTGTGAGTGAGAGAGAGAGAAAGAGAAGCTGTGTGTGTGTGAGAGAGAGAAAGAGAAGCTGTGAGTGAGTGAGAGAGAAAGAGAAGCTGTGTGTGTGAGAGCGAGAGAAGCTGAGAGTGAGAGAGAGAGAATGAGAAGGTGTGAGTTAGAGAGAGAGACAAAGAGAAGCTGTGTGTGTGAGAGAGAGAACGAGAAGATGTGAGTGAGAGAGAGAGTTAAAGAGAAGCTGTGAGTGAGAGAGAGGGAGAGAAGCTGTGAGTGTGTGAGAGAGAGAAAATCAGGGAGTGAGTAAGAGAGAGAGAGGGAAGCTGTGAGTGAGAGAGAGAGAGAAATAGAAGCTGTAAGTGAGAGAGAGAGAAAGAGAAACTGTGAGTGAAAGAGAGAGAGAGAAGCTGTAAGTGAGAGAGAGAGAGAGAAGCTGTGTGTGTGAGAGAGAGAAAGAGAAGCTGTGAGTGAGAGAGAGAGAGAAAGATAAGCTGTAAGTGAGAGAGAGAAAGAGATGCTGTGAGTAAGTGAGAGAGTGAGAAGATGTGAGTGTGTGAGAGAGAGAGAAGCTGGGAGTGAGTAAGAGAGAGAGAGAAGCTGTGACTTAGAGAGAGTGAGAGAAAGAGAAGCTGTGAGTGAGTGAGAGAGAGAGAAGCTGTGAGTGAGAGAGAGAGAGAAAGAGCTGTGAGTGAGAGAGAGAGAGAAAGAGAAGGTGTGAGTGAGAGAGAGATTAAGAGAAGCTGTGAGTGAGAGAGAGAGAAAGAAAGAGAAGCTGTGAGTGAGAGAGAGAGAAAGAGAAGCTGTGAATGAGAGAGAGAGAAAGAGAAGCTGAGCGTGAGAGTTAGAGAGAAAGAGAAGCTGTAAGTGAGAGAGAGAGAGAAGCTGTGTGTGTGAGAGAGAGAGAAAGAGAAGCTGTGAGTGAGAGAGAGAGAGAAAGAGAAAATGTGAGTGAGAGAGAGAGAGAAAGAGATGCTGTGAGTGAGTGAGTGAGAGAGTGAGAAGCTGTGAGTGAGAGAGAGAGAGGAGCTGGGAGTGAGTAAGAGAGAGAGAAGCTGTGAGTGAGAGAGAGAGAGAGAAGCTGTGAGTGAGGGAGAGAGAGAAAGAGAAGCTGTGAGTGAGAGAGAGAGAAAGAGAAGCTGTGAATGAGACTGAGAGAAAAAGAAGCTGTGAGGGAGAGAGAGAGAGAAAGAGAAGCTGTGAGTGAGAGACAGAGAGAAAGAGAAGCTGTGAGTGAGAGAGAGAGAAAGAGAAGCTGTGAGTGAGAGAGAGAGAGAAAGAAAGAGAAGCTGTGAGTGAGAGTGAGAGAGAAAGAGAAGCTGTGAATGAGAGAGAGAAAGAGAAGCTGTGTGTGTGAGAGAGAAAGAGAAGCTGTGAGTGACAGAGAGAGAAAGAGAAGCTGTGAGTGAGAGAAAGAGAAGCTGTGAGTGAGAGAGAGAGAGAAAGAGAAGCTGTGAATGAGAGAGAGAGAAAGAGAAGCTGTGAGAGAGAGAGAAGCTGTGTGTGAGAGAGTGAGAGAAAGAGAAGCTGTGAGTGAGAGAGAGAGAAAGAGAAGCTGTGAGTGAGAGAGAGAGAGCAAGAGAAGCTGTGAGTGAGAGAGAGAGAAAGAGAAGCTGTGTGTGTGTGAGAGAGAGAAAGAGAAGCTGTGAGTGAGTGAGAGAGAAAGAGAAGCTGTGTGTGTGTGAGAGAGAGAAGCTGAGAGTGAGAGAGAGAGAGAGAATGAGAAGGTGTGAGTGAGAGAGAGAGACAAAGAGAAGCTGTGTGTGTGAGAGAGAGAGAACGAGAAGCTGTGAGTGAGAGAGAGAGAGAAAGAGAAGCTGTGAGTGAGAGAGAGAGAGAAAGAGAAGCTGTGAGTGAGAGAGAGGGAGAGAAGCTGTGAGTGTGTGAGAGAGAGAAAATCAGGGAGTGAGTAAGAGAGAGAGAGGGAAGCTGTGAGTGAGAGAGAGAGAAATAGAAGCTGTAAGTGAGAGAGAGAGAAAGAGAAACTGTGAGTGAAAGAGAGAGAGAGAAGCTGTAAGTGAGAGAGAGAGAAGCTGTGTGTGAGAGAGAGAGAAAGAGAAGCTGTGAGTGAGAGAGAGAGAAAGAGAAGCTGTAAGTGAGAGAGAGAAAGAGATGCTGTGAGTAAGTGAGAGAGTGAGAAGATGTGAGTGAGTGAGAGAGAGAAGCTGGGAGTGAGTAAGAGAGAGAGAGAAGCTGTGAGTGAGAGAGAGAGAAAGAAAGAAAGAGAAGCTGTGAGTGAGAGAGAGTGAGAGAGAGAGAAGCTGTGAGTGAGTGAGAGAGAGAAGCTGTGAGTGAGAGAGAGAGAGAAAGAGAAGCTGTGAGTGAGAGAGAGAGAGAGAACGAGAAGCTGTGAGTGAGAGAGAGAGAAAGAGATGCTGTGAGTGAGTGAGTGAGAGAGTGAGAAGCTGTGAGTGAGTGAGAGAGAGAGGAGCTGGGAGTGAGTAAGAGAGAGAGAAGCTGTGAGTGAGAGAGAGAGAGAGAAGCTGTGAGTGAGGGAGAGAGAGCAAGAGAAGCTATGCGTGAGAGAGAGAGAAAGAGAAGCTGTGAATGAGAGAGAGAGAAAAAGAAGCTGTGAGGGAGAGAGAGAGAGAAAGAGAAGCTGTGAGTGAGAGAGAGAGAGAAAGAAAGAGAAGCTGTGAGTGAGAGAGAGAGAGAAAGAGAAGCTGTGAATGAGAGAGAGAGAAAGAGAAGCTGTGTGTGTGGGAGAGAGAAAGAGAAGCTGTGAGTGACAGAGAGAGAGAAAGAGAAGCTGTGAGTGAGAGAAAGAGAAGCTGTGAGTGAGAGAGAGAGAGAAAGAGAAGC
This sequence comes from Bradypodion pumilum, assembly GCA_035047305.1. NCBI lineage: Eukaryota > Metazoa > Chordata > Lepidosauria > Squamata > Chamaeleonidae > Bradypodion > Bradypodion pumilum. Next base: position 225,574,825 of record JAWDJD010000002.1, on the reverse strand, counting down.
TGTGAATGAGAGAGAGAGAAAGAGAAGCTGTGTGTGAGAGAGAGAGAAAGAGAAGCTGTGAGTGAGAGAGAGAGAGAAAGAGAAGCTGTGAGTGAGTGAGAGAGAAAGAGAAGCTGTGTGTGTGTGAGAGAGAGAAGCTGAGAGTGAGAGAGAGAGAATGAGAAGGTGTGAGTTAGAGAGAGAGACAAAGAGAAGCTGTGTGTGTAAGAGAGAGAACGAGAAGCTGTGAGTGAGAGAGAGAGAGAAAGAGAAGCTGTGAGTGAGAGAGAGGGAGAGAAGCTGTGAGTGTGTGTGAGAGAGAAAATCAGGGAGTGAGTAAGAGAGAGAGAGGGAAGCTGTGAGTGAGAGAGAGAGAGAAATAGAAGCTGTAAGTGAGAGAGAGAGAAAGAGAAACTGTGAGTGAAAGAGAGAGAGAGAAGCTGTAAGTGAGAGAGAGAGAGAGAAGCTGTGTGTGTGAGAGAGAGAGAGAAGCTGTGAGTGAGAGAGAGAGAGAAAGAGCTGTGAGTTAGAGAGAGAGAGAAAGAGAAGGTGTGAGTGAGAGAGAGAGAGAAAGAGAAGCTGGTAGTGAGAGAGAGAGAGAGAAAGAAGGAGAAGCTGTGAGTGAGAGAGAGAGAAAGAGAAGCTGTGAATGAGAGAGAGAGAAAGAGAAGCTGTGTGAGAGAGATAGAGAAAGAGAAGCTGTGAGTGAGAGAAAGAGAAGCTGTGAGTGAGAGAGAGTGAGAAAGAGAAGCTGTGAGTGAGAGAGAGAGAAAGAGAAGCTGTGAATGAGAGAGAGAGAAAGAGAAGCTGTGTGTGAGAGAGAGAAGCTGTGAGTTTGAGAGAGAGAGGAAGAGAAGCTGTGAGTGAGAGAGAGAAATAGGTCTAAGTGAGTGAGAGAGAGAAAGAGAAGCTCAGTGAGAGAGAGAGAGAGAGAAGCTGTTAGTGAGAGAGAGAGAAGCTATGAGTGACAGAGAGAGAGAAAGAGAAGCTGTGTGTGTGATAGAGAGAGAGAAAGAGAAGCTGACCGTGAGAGAGAGAGAGAAAGAGAAGCTGTGAGTGAGAGAGAGAGAGAGAAAGAAAGAGAAGCTGTGAGTGAGAGAGAGAGAGAAAGAGAAGCTGTGAATGAGAGAGAGAAAGAGAAGGTGTGTGTGAGGCAGAGAAAGAGAAGCTGTGAGTGACAGAGAGAGAGAAAGAGAAGCTGTGAGTGAGAGAAAGAGAAGCTGTGAGTGAGAGAGAGAGAAAGAGAAGCTGTGAATGAGAGAGAAAGAGAAGCTGTGTGAGAGAGAGAAGCTGTGTGTGAGAGAGTGAGAGAAAGAGAAGCTGTGAGTGAGAGAGAGAGAAAGAGAAGCTGTGAGTGAGGGAGAGAGAGCAAGAGAAGCTGTGAGTGAGAGAGAGAAAGAGAAGCAGTGTGTGTGTGAGAGAGAGAAAGAGAAGCTGTGAGTGAGTGAGAGAGAAAGAGAAGCTGTGTGTGTGAGAGAGAGAGAAGCTGAGAGTGAGAGAGAGAGAGAGAGAGAGAATGAGAAGGTGTGAGTGAGAGAGAGAGACAAAGAGAAGCTGTGTGAGAGAGAGAGAACGAGAAGCTGTGAGTGAGAGAGAGAGAGAAAGAGAAGCTGTGAGTAAGAGAGAGGGAGAGAAGCTGTGAGTGTGTGAGAGAGAGAAAATCAGGGAGTGAGTAAGAGAGAGAGAGGGAAGCTGTGAGTGAGAGAGAGAGAAATAGAAGCTGTAAGTGTGAGAGAGAGAAAGAGAAACTGTGAGTGAAAGAGAGAGAGAGAAGCTGTAAGTGAGAGAGAGAGAGAAGCTGTGTGTGTGAGAGAGAGAAAGAGAAGCTGTGAGTGAGAGAGAGAGAGAAAGAGAAGCTGTAAGTGAGAGAGAGAAAGAGATGCTGTGAGTAAGTGAGAGAGTGAGAAGATGTGAGTGAGTGAGAGAGAGAGAAGCTGGGAGTGAGTAAGAGAGAGAGAGAAGCTGTGAGTGAGAGAGAGAGAGAGAAAGAAAGAGAAGCTGTGAGTGAGAGAGAGTGAGAGAGAGAGAAGCTGTGAGTGAGTGAGAGAGAGAGAAGCTGTGAGTGAGAGAGAGAGAGAAAGAGAAGGTGTGAGTGAGAGAGAGAGAGAAAGAGAAGCTGGTAGTGAGAGAGAGAGAGAGAGAAAGAAGGAGAAGCTGTGAGTGAGAGAGAGTGAAAGAGAAGCTGTGAATGAGAGAGAGAGAAAGAGAAGCTGTGTGAGAGAGATAGAGAAAGAGAAGCTGTGAGTGAAAGAAAGAGAAGCTGTGAGTGAGAGAGAGTGAGAAAGAGAAGCTGTGAGTGAGAGAGAGAGAAAGAGAAGCTGTGAATGAGAGAGAGAGAAAGAGAAGCTGTGTGAGAGAGAGAGAAGCTGTGAGTGAGTGAGAGAGAGGAAGAGAAGCTGTGAGTGAGAGAGAGAAATAGGTCTAAGTGAGTGAGAGAGAGAAAGAGAAGCTGTCAGTGAGAGAGAGAGAGAGAGAAGCTGTTAGTGAGAGAGAGAGAAGCTATGAGTGACAGAGAGAGAGAAAGAGAAGCTGTGTGTGTGATAGAGAGAGAGAAAGAGAAGCTGACCGTGAGAGAGAGAGAGAAAGAGAAGCTGTAAGTGAGAGAGAGAGAGAGAAGCTGTGTGTGTGTGAGAGAGAAAGAGAAGCTGTGAGTGAGAGAGAGATAGAGAAAGAGAAGCTGTGAGTGAGTGAGAGAGAAAGAGATGCTGTGAGTGATTGAGTGAGAGAGTGAGAAGCTGTGAGTGAGAGAGAGAGAGAGGAGCTGGGAGTGAGTAAGAGAGAAAAAAGCTGTGAGTGAGAGAGAGAGAAAGAAAGAAAGAGAAGCTGTGAGTGAGAGAGAGTGCGAGAGAGAGAAGCTGTGAGTGAGAGAGAGAGAGAAAGAGAAGCTGTGAGTGAGAGAGAGAGAGAAAGAGAAGCTGTGAATGAGAGAGAGAGAAAAAGAAGCTGTGAGGGAGAGAGAGAAAAAGAGAAGCTGTGAGTGAGAGACAGAGAGAAAGAGAAGCTGTGAGTGAGAGAGAGAGAGAGAAAGAAAGAGAAGCTGTGAGTGAGAGAGAGAGAGAAAGAGAAGCTGTGAATGAGAGAGAGAGAAAGAGAAGCTGTGTGTGAGAGAGAGAGAAGCTGTGAGTGACAGAGAGAGAGAGAGAAAGAGAAGCTGTGAGTGAGAGAAAGAGAAGCGGTGAGTGAGAGAGAGAGAGAAAGAGAAGCTGTGAATGAGAGAGAGAGAAAGAGAAGCTATGAGAGAGAGAGAAGCTGTGAGTGAGAGAGTGAGAGAAAGAGAAGCTGTGAGTGAGAGAGAGAGAGAGAGAAGCTGTGAGTGAGAGAGAGAGAGCAAGAGAAGCTGTGAGTGAGAGAGAGAAAGAGAAGGTGTGTGTGTGTGAGAGAGAAAGAGAAGCTGTGAGTGAGTGAGAGAGAAAGAGAAGCTGTGTGTGTGTGAGAGAGAAGGAGAAGCTGTGAGTGAGAGAGAGAGAGAAAGAGAAGCTGTGAGTGAGAGAGAGAGAGAAAGAGAAGCTGTGAGTGAGAGAGAGGGAGAGAAGCTGTGAGTGGGTGAGAGAGAGAAAATCAGGGAGTGAGTAAGAGAGAGAGGGAAGCTGTGAGTGATTGAGAGAGAGAAATAGAAGCTGTAAGTGAGAGAAAGAGAAACTGTGAGTGAAAGAGAGAGAGAAGCTGTGAGTGAGAGAGAGAGAGAAAGAGAAGCTGTGAGTGAGAGTGAGAGAGAAAGAGAAGCTGTGTGAGTGATAGAGAGAGAGAAAGAGAAGCTGAGAGTGAGTGAGAGAGAGAGAGAGATGCTGTAAGGGAGAGAGAGAGAAGCTGTGTGTGTGTGAGAGAGAAAGAAAAGCTGTGAGTGAGAGAGAGAGAGAGAAAGAGAAGCTGTGAGTGTGTGTGAGAGAGAGTGAGAAGCTGTGTGTGTGTGAGAGAGAAGCTGGGAGTGAGTAAGAGAGAGAGAGAAGCTGTGTGAGAGAGAGAGAAGCTGTGAGTGTGTGAGAGAGAGAAAGAGAAGCTGTGAGTGAGAGAGAGTGAGAGAGAGAGAAGCTGTGAGTGAGTGAGAGAGAGAAGCTGTGTGTGTGAGAGAGAGAAAGAGAAGCTGTAAGTGAGAGAGAGTGAGAAAGGGAGAAGCTGTGAGTGAGAGAGTGAGAGAAATAGAAGCTGTGAGTGAGAGAGAGAGGGAAAGAGAAGCTGTGAGTGAGTGAGAGAGAAAGAGAAGCTGTGTGTGTGTGAGAGAGAGAAGCTGAGAGTGAGAGAGAGAGATAATGAGAAGCTGTGAGTGAGAGATAGAGACAAAGAGAAGCTGTGTGTGTGAGAGAGAGAGAACGAGAAGCTGTGAGTGAGAGAGAGAGAGAAATAGGTGTAAGTGAGTGAGAGAGAGAAAGAGAAGCTGTCAGTGAGAGAGAGAGAGAGAAGATGTTAGTGAGAGAGAGAGAAGCTGTGAGTGACAGAGAGAGAAAGAGAAGCTGTGTGTGTGATAGAGAGAGAGAAAGAGAAGCTGAGCGTGAGAGAGAGAGAGAAAGAGAAGCTGTAAGTGAGAGAGAGAGAGACAAGCTGTGTGTGTGTGAGAGAGAGAAAGAGAAGCTGTGTGTGATAGAGAGAGAAAGAGAAGCTGTGAGTGAGAGAGAGAGAGAAAGAGATGCTGTGAGTGAGTGAGTGAGAGAGTGAGAAGCTGTGAGTGAGAGAGAGAGGAGCTGGGAGTGAGTAAGAGAGAGAGAAGCTGTGAGTGAGAGAGAGAGAGAGAAGCTGTGAGTGAGGGAGAGAGAGAAAGAGAAGCTGTGAGTGAGAGAGAGAGAAAGAGAAACTGTGAATGAGAGAGAGAGAAAAAGAAGCTGTGAGGGAGAGAGAGAGAGAGAAAGAGAAGCTGTGAGTGAGAGACAGAGAGAAAGAGAAGCTGTGAGTGAGAGAGAGAGAAAGAGAAGCTGTGAGTGAGTGAGAGAGAGAGAAAGAAAGAGAAGCTGTGAGTGAGAGAGAGAGAGAAAGAGAAGCTGTGAATGAGAGAGAGAAAGAGAAGCTGTGTGTGAGAGAGAGAAAGAGAAGCTGTGAGTGACAGAGAGAGAGAAAGAGAAGCTGTGAGTGAGAGAAAGAGAAGCTGTGAGTGAGAGAGAGAGAAAGAGAAGCTGTGAATGAGAGAGAGAGAAAGAGAAGCTGTGTGAGAGAGAGAGAAGCTGTGAGTGAGAGAGTGAGAGAAAGAGAAGCTGTGAGTGAGAGAGAGAGAAAGAGAAGCTGTGAGTGAGAGAGAGAGAGCAAGAGAAGCTGTGAGTGAGAGAGAGAGAAAGAGAAGCTGTGTGTGTGTGTGAGAGAGAAAGAGAAGCTGTGAGTGAGTGAGAGAGAAAGAGAAGCTGTGTGTGTGTGAGAGAGAGAAGCTGAGAGTGAGAGAGAGAGAGAGAATGAGAAGGTGTGAGTGAGAGAGAGAGACAAAGAGAAGCTGTGTGTGTGAGAGAGAGAACGAGAAGCTGTGAGTGAGAGAGAGAGAGAAAGAGAAGCTGTGAGTGAGAGAGAGAGAGAAAGAGAAGCTGTGAGTGAGAGAGAGGGAGGGAAGCTGTGAGTGTGTGAGAGAGAGAAAATCAGGGAGTGAGAGAGAGAGAAAGAGAAACTGTGAGTGAAAGAGAGAGAGAGAAGCTGTAAGTGTGAGAGAGAGAGAAGCTGTGTGTGTGAGAGAGAGAAAGAGAAGCTGTGAGTGAGAGAGAGAGAGAAAGAGAAGCTGTAAGTGAGAGAGAGAAAGAGATGCTGTGAGTAAGTGAGAGAGTGAGAAGATGTGAGTGAGTGAGTGAGAGAGAAGCTGGGAGTGAGTAAGAGAGAGAGAGAAGCTGTGAGTGAGAGAGAGAGAAAGAAAGAAAGAGAAGCTGTGAGTGAGAGAGAGTGAGAGAGAGAGAAGCTGTGAGAGAGAGAGAGAGAAGCTGTGAGTGAGAGAGAGTGAGAAAGAGCTGTGAGTGAGAGAGAGAGAGAAAGAGAAGGTGTGAGTGAGAGAGAGAGAGAAAGAGAAGCTGTGAGTGAGAGAGAGAGAGAAAGAAAGAGAAGCTGTGAGTGAGAGAGAGAGAGAAAGAGAAGCTGTGAATGAGAGAGAGAGAAAGAGAAGCTGTGTGAGAGAGATAGAGAAAGAGAAGCTGTGAGTGAGAGAAAGAGAAGCTGTGAGTGAGAGAGAGTGAGAAAGAGAAGCTGTGAGTGAGAGAGAGAGAGAAAGAGAAGCTGTGAATGAGAGAGAGAGAAAGAGAAGCTGTGAGAGAGAGAGAGAAGCTGTGAGTGAGAGAGAGAGAGAAAGTGAAGCTGTGAGTGAGAGAGAGAAATAGGTGTAAGTGAGTGAGAGAGAGAAAGAGAAGCTGTCAGTGAGAGAGAGAGAGAGAAGCTGTGAGTGACAGAGAGAGAGAAAGAGAAGCTGTGTGTGTGATAGAGAGAGAGAAAGAGAAGCTGAGCGTGAGAGAGAGAGAGAAAGAGAAGCTGTAAGTGAGAGAGAGAGAGAAGCTGTGTGTGTGAGAGAGAGAAAGAGAAGCTGTGAGTGAGAGAGAGATAGAGAAAGAGAAGCTGTGAGTGAGTGAGAGAGAAAGAGATGCTGTGAGTGATTGAGTGAGAGAGTGAGAAGCTGTGAGTGAGAGAGAGAGAGACGAGCTGGGAGTGAGTAAGAGAGAGAGAAGCTGTGAGTGAGAGAGAGAGAAAGAAAGAAAGAGAAGCTGTGAGTGAGAGAGAGTGAGAGAGAGAGAAGCTGTGAGTGAGAGAGAGAGAGAAAGAGAAGCTGTGAGTGAGAGAGAGAGAAAGAGAAGCTGTGAATGAGAGAGAGAGAAAAAGAAGCTGTGAGGGAGAGAGAGAGAGAAAGAGAAGCTGTGAGTGAGAGACAGAGAGAAAGAGAAGCTGTGAGTGAGAGAGAGAGAGAGAAAGAGAAGCTGTGAGTGAGAGAGAGAGAAAGAAAGAGAAGCTGTGAGAGAGAGAGAGAGAGAAAGAGAAGCTGTGAATGAGAGAGAGAGAAAGAGAAGCTGTGTGTGAGAGAGAGAGAAGCTGTGAGTGACAGAGAGAGAGAAAGAGAAGCTGTGAGTGAGAGAAAGAGAAGCTGTGAGTGAGAGAGAGAGAGAAAGAGAAGCTGTGAATGAGAGAGAGAGAAAGAGAAGCTGTGAGAGAGAGAGAGATAGAGAGAAGCTGTTGGTGAGAGAGAGAGAGCAAGAGAAGCTGTGAGTGAGAGAGAGAGAGAAGCTGTGTGTGTGAGAGAGAGAAAGAGAAGCTGTGAGTGAGAGAGAGATAGAGAAAGAGAAGCTGTGAGTGAGTGAGAGAGAAAGAGATGCTGTGAGTGATTGAGTGAGAGAGTGAGAAGCTGTGAGTGAGAGAGAGAGAGAGGAGCTGGGAGTGAGTAAGAGAGAGAGAAGCTGTGAGTGAGAGAGAGAGAAAGAAAGAAAGAGAAGCTGTGAGTGAGAGAGAGTGAGAGAGAGAGAAGCTGTGAGTGAGAGAGAGAGAGAAAGAGAAGCTGTGAGTGAGAGAGAGAGAGAAAGAGAAGCTGTGAATGAGAGAGAGAGAAAAAGAAGCTGTGAGGGAGAGAGAGAGAGAAAGAGAAGCTGTGAGTGAGAGACAGAGAGAAAGAGAAGCTGTGAGTGAGAGAGAGAGAGAGAAAGAGAAGCTGTGAGTGAGAGAGAGAGAAAGAAAGAGAAGCTGTGAGAGAGAGAGAGAGAGAAAGAGAAGCTGTGAATGAGAGAGAGAGAAAGAGAAGCTGTGTGTGTGAGAGAGAGAAGCTGTGAGTGACAGAGAGAGAGAAAGAGAAGCTGTGAGTGAGAGAAAGAGAAGCTGTGAGTGAGAGAGAGAGAGAAAGAGAAGCTGTGAATGAGAGAGAGAGAAAGAGAAGCTGTGAGAGAGAGAGAGATAGAGAGAAGCTGTTGGTGAGAGAGAGAGAGCAAGAGAAGCTGTGAGTGAGAGAGAGAGAGAAGCTGTGTGTGTGTGAGAGAGAAAGAGAAGCTGTGAGTGAGAGAGAGATAGAGAAAGAGAAGCTGTGAGTGAGTGAGAGAGAAAGAGATGCTGTGAGTGATTGAGTGAGAGAGTGAGAAGCTGTGAGTGAGAGAGAGAGAGAGGAGCTGGGAGTGAGTAAGAGAGAGAGAAGCTGTGAGTGAGAGAGAGAGAAAGAAAGAAAGAGAAGCTGTGAGTGAGAGAGAGTGAGAGAGAGAGAAGCTGTGAGTGAGAGAGAGAGAGAAAGAGAAGCTGTGAGTGAGAGAGAGAGAGAAAGAGAAGCTGTGAATGAGAGAGAGAGAAAAAGAAGCTGTGAGGGAGAGAGAGAGAGAAAGAGAAGCTGTGAGTGAGAGACAGAGAGAAAGAGAAGCTGTGAGTGAGAGAGAGAGAGAGAAAGAGAAGCTGTGAGTGAGAGAGAGAGAGAGAGAGAAAGAAAGAGCAGCTGTGAGTGAGAGAGTGAGAGAAAGAGAAGCTGTGAGTGAGAGAGAGATAGAGAGAAGCTGTTGGTGAGAGAGAGAGAGCAAGAGAAGCTGTGAGTGAGAGAGAGAAAGAGAAGGGGTGTGTGTGTGAGAGAGAGAAAGAGAAGCTGTGAGTGAGTGAGAGAGAAAGAGAAGCTGTGTGTGTGTGAGAGAGAGAGAAGCTGAGAGTGAGAGAGAGAGAATGAGAAGGTGTGAGTGAGAGAGAGAGACAAAGAGAAGCTGTGTGTGTGAGAGAGAGAAGGAGAAGCTGTGAGTGAGAGAGAGAGAGAAAGAGAAGCTGTGAGTGAGAGAGAGGGAGAGAAGCTGTGAGTGAGAGTGAGAGAGAAAGAGAAGCTGTGTGAGTGATAGAGAGAGATAAAGAGAAGCTGAGAGTGAGTGAGAGAGAGAAAGAGATGCTGTAAGGGAGAGAGAGAGAAGCTGTGTGTGTGTGTGAGAGAAAGAAAAGCTGTGAGTGAGAGAGAGAGAGAAAGAGAAGCTGTGAGTGTGTGTGAGAGAGAGTGAGAAGCTGTGTGTGTGTGAGAGAGAAGCTGGGAGTGAGTAAGAGAGAGAGAGAAGCTGTGAGAGAGAGAGAGAAGCTGTGAGTGTGAGAGAGAGAGAAAGAGAAGCTGTGAGTGAGAGAGAGTGAGAGTGAGAGAAGCTGTGAGTGAGTGAGAGAGAGAAGCTGTGTGTGTGTGAGAGAGAAAGAGAAGCTGTAAGTGAGAGAGAGTGAGAAAGAGAGAAGCTGTGAGTGAGAGAGTGAGAGAAATAGAAGCTGTGAGTGAGAGAGAGAGGGAAAGAGAAGCTGTGAGTGAGTGAGAGAGAAAGAGAAGCTGTGTGTGTGAGAGAGAGAGAGAAGCTGAGAGTGAGAGAGAGAAATAATGAGAAGCTGTGAGTGAGAGATAGAGACAAAGAGAAGCTGTGTGTGAGAGAGAGAGAACGAGTAGCTGTGAGTGAGAGAGAGAGAGAAAGAGAAGCTGTGAGTGAGAGAGAGAGAGAAAGAGAAGCTGTGAGTGAGAGGGAGGGAGAGAAGCTGTGAGTGTGTGAGAGACAGAAAATCAGGGAGTGAGTAAGAGAGAGAGGGAAGCTGTGAGTGAGAGAGAGAGAGAAATAGAAGCTGTAAGTGAGAGAGAGAGAAAGAGAAACTGTGAGTGAAAGAGAGAGAGAAGCTGTGAGTGAGAGAGAGAGAGAAAGAAAGAGAAGCTGTGAGTGAGAGCGAGAGAGAAAGAGAAGCTGTGTGAGTTATAGAGAGAGAAAAAGAGAAGCTGAGAGTGAGAGAGAGAGAGAAAGAGATGCTGTAAGTGAGAGAGAGAGAAGCTGTTTGTGAGAGAGAGAGAAAGAGAAGCTGTGAGTGAGAGAGAGAGAGAGAAAGAGAAGCTGTGAGTGAGAGAGAGAGAGAGTGAGAAGCTGTGTGTTTGAGAGAGAGAGAAGCTGGGAGTGAGTAAGAGAGAGAGAGAGAAGCTGTGAGAGAGAGAAGCTGTGAGTGAGAGAGAAAGAGAAGCTGTGAGTGAGAGAGAGTGAGAGAGAAAGAGAAGCTGTGAGTGAGAGAGAGAAAGAGAGAGAGAAGCTGTGAGTGAGAGAGAGAGAGAGAGAAAGAGAGGCTGTGTGTTAGAGAGAGAAAGAGAAGCTGTGAGTGAGAGAGAGAGAGAGAGAGAAGCTGTGAGTGAGAGAGAGAGAAGCTGTGAGTGAGTGAGTGAGAGAGAATTAGGGAGTGAGTAAGAGAGAGAGAGAAGCTGTGAGTGAGAGAGAGAGAAATAGAAGCTGTAAGTGAGAGAGAGAAGCTGTGTGTGTGATAGAGAGAGAAGCTGAGAGAGAGAGAGAGAGAGAAAGAGAAGCTGTGAGTGAGAGAGAGAGAGAAAGAAGCTGTGTGTGAGAGAGAGAGAAAGAGAAGCTGAGTGACAGAGAGAGACAGAGAAGCTGTGAGTGAGAGAGAGAGAAAAAAAGAAGCTGTGTGTGTGTGAGAGAGAAAGAGAATCTGTGAGTGAGAGAGAGAGAAAGAGAAGCTGTGAGTAACAGAGAGAGAGAAAGAGAAGCTATGAGTGAGTGAGAGAGAGAGAAGCTGTGAGTGAGTGAGTGAGAGAGAGAAGCTGTGAGTGAGAGAGAGAGAAAGAAGCTGTAGGTGAGAGAGAGAAAAAGAAGTTGTGAGTGAGAGAGAGAGAGAGAGAAGCTGTGAGTGAGAGAGAGAAGAAGCTGTGAGTGAGAGAGAGAGAGAAGCTGTGAGTGAGAGAGAGAAAGAGAAGCTGTGTGTGTGTGAGAGAGAGAGAAAGAGAAGCTGTGAGTGAGTAAGAGAGAAAGAGAAGCTGTGTCTGAGAGAGAGAGAAAGAGAAGCTGAGAGTGAGGGAGAGAGAATGAGAAGCTGTGAGTGAGTGAGCGAGAGAGAAGCTGTGAGTGAGTGAGAGAGAGAAAGATCAGCTGTGAGCGAGAGCGAGAGAGAAAGAGCTGTGTGAGTGATAGAGAGAGAAAGAGAAGCTGAGAGTGAGAGAGAGAGAAAGAGATGCTGTAAGTGAGAGAGAGAGAGAAGCTGTGTGTGAGAGAGAGAGAAAGAGAAGCTGTGAGTGAGAGAGAGAGATAGAGAAAGAGAAGATTTGAGTGAGAGAGAGAGAGAGAGAAGCTGTGAGTGAGTGAGTGAGAGAGAGAGAAGCTGTGAGTGAGTGAGAGAGAGAAAGAGAAGGTGTGAGTGAGAGAGAGAGAGAAAGAGAAGCTGGTAGTGAGAGAGAGAGAGAGAAAGAAGGAGAAGCTGTGAGTGAGAGAGAGAGAAAGAGAAGCTGTGAATGAGAGAGAGAGAAAGAGAAGCTGTGTGAGAGAGATAGAGAAAGAGAAGCTGTGAGTGAGAGAAAGAGAAGCTGTGAGTGAGAGAGAGTGAGAAAGAGAAGCTGTGAGTGAGAGAGAGAGAAAGAGAAGCTGTGAATGAGAGAGAGAGAAAGAGAAGCTGTGTGTGAGAGAGAGAAGCTGTGAGTTTGAGAGAGAGAGGAAGAGAAGCTGTGAGTGAGAAAGAGAAATAGGTCTAAGTGAGTGAGAGAGAGAAAGAGAAGCTGTCAGTGAGAGAGAGAGAGAGAGAAGCTGTTAGTGAGAGAGAGAGAAGCTATGAGTGACAGAGAGAGAGAAAGAGAAGCTGTGTGTGTGATAGAGAGAGAGAAAGAGAAGCTGACCGTGAGAGAGAGAGAGAAAGAGAAGCTGTAAGTGAGAGAGAGAGAGAGAGAGAAGCTGTGTGTGTGTGAGAGAGAAAGAGAAGCTGTGAGTGAGAGAGATAGAGAAAGAGAAGCTGTGAGTGAGAGAGAGAGAAAGAGAAGCTGTGAATGAGAGAGAGAGAAAAAGAAGCTGTGAGGGAGAGAGAGAGAGAAAGAGAAGCTGTGAGTGAGAGACAGAGAGAAAGAGAAGCTGTGAGTGAGAGAGAGAGAGAAAGAGAAGCTGTGAGTGAGAGAGAGAGAGAGAAAGAAAGAGAAGCTGTGAGTGAGAGAGAGAGAAAGAGAAGCTGTGAATGAGAGAGAGAAAGAGAAGCTGTGTGTGAGACAGAGAAAGAGAAGCTGTGAGTGACAGAGAGAGAGAAAGAGAAGCTGTGAGTGAGAGAAAGAGAAGCTGTGAGTGAGAGAGAGAGAAAGAGAAGCTGTGAATGAGAGAGAAAGAGAAGCTGTGTGAGAGAGAGAAGCTGTGTGTGAGAGAGTGAGAGAAAGAGAAGCTGTGAGTGAGAGAGAGAGAAAGAGAAGCTGTGAGTGAGGGAGAGAGAGCAAGAGAAGCTGTGAGTGAGAGAGAGAAAGAGAAGCAGTGTGTGTGTGTGAGAGAGAAAGAGAAGCTGTGAGTGAGTGAGAGAGAAAGAGAAGCTGTGTGTGTGTGAGAGAGAGAGAAGCTGAGAGTGAGAGAGAGAGAGAGAGAATGAGAAGGTGTGAGTGAGAGAGAGAGACAAAGAGAAGCTGTGTGAGAGAGAGAGAACGAGAAGCTGTGAGTGAGAGAGAGAGAGAAAGAGAAGCTGTGAGTAAGAGAGAGGGAGAGAAGCTGTGAGTGTGTGAGAGAGAGAAAATCAGGGAGTGAGTAAGAGAGAGAGAGGGAAGCTGTGAGTGAGAGAGAGAGAAATAGAAGCTGTAAGTGAGAGAGAGAGAAAGAGAAACTGTGAGTGAAAGAGAGAGAGAGAAGCTGTAAGTGAGAGAGAGAGAGAAGCTGTGTGTGTGAGAGAGAGAAAGAGAAGCTGTGAGTGAGAGAGAGAGAGAAAGAGAAGCTGTAAGTGAGAGAGAGAAAGAGATGCTGTGAGTAAGTGAGAGAGTGAGAAGATGTGAGTGAGTGAGAGAGAGAGAAGCTGGGAGTGAGTAAGAGAGAGAGAGAAGCTGTGAGTGAGAGAGAGAGAGAGAAAGAAAGAGAAGCTGTGAGTGAGAGAGAGTGAGAGAGAGAGAAGCTGTGAGTGAGTGAGAGAGAGAGAAGCTGTGAGTGAGAGAGAGAGAGAAAGAGAAGGTGTGAGTGAGAGAGAGAGAGAAAGAGAAGCTGGTAGTGAGAGAGAGAGAGAGAGAGAAGGAGAAGCTGTGAGTGAGAGAGAGTGAAAGAGAAGCTGTGAATGAGAGAGAGAGAAAGAGAAGCTGTGTGAGAGAGATAGAGAAAGAGAAGCTGTGAGTGAAAGAAAGAGAAGCTGTGAGTGAGAGAGAGTGAGAAAGAGAAGCTGTGAGTGAGAGAGAGAGAAAGAGAAGCTGTGAATGAGAGAGAGAGAAAGAGAAGCTGTGTGAGAGAGAGAGAAGCTGTGAGTGAGTGAGAGAGAGGAAGAGAAGCTGTGAGTGAGAGAGAGAAATAGGTCTAAGTGAGTGAGAGAGAGAAAGAGAAGCTGTCAGTGAGAGAGAGAGAGAGAGAAGCTGTTAGTGAGAGAGAGAGAAGCTATGAGTGACAGAGAGAGAGAAAGAGAAGCTGTGTGTGTGATAGAGAGAGAGAAAGAGAAGCTGACCGTGAGAGAGAGAGAGAAAGAGAAGCTGTAAGTGAGAGAGAGAGAGAGAAGCTGTGTGTGTGTGAGAGAGAAAGAGAAGCTGTGAGTGAGAGAGAGATAGAGAAAGAGAAGCTGTGAGTGAGTGAGAGAGAAAGAGATGCTGTGAGTGATTGAGTGAGAGAGTGAGAAGCTGTGAGTGAGAGAGAGAGAGAGGAGCTGGGAGTGAGTAAGAGAGAAAAAAGCTGTGAGTGAGAGAGAGAGAAAGAAAGAAAGAGAAGCTGTGAGTGAGAGAGAGTGTGAGAGAGAGAAGCTGTGAGTGAGAGAGAGAGAGAAAGAGAAGCTGTGAGTGAGAGAGAGAGAGAAAGAGAAGCTGTGAATGAGAGAGAGAGAAAAAGAAGCTGTGAGGGAGAGAGAGAGAAAGAGAAGCTGTGAGTGAGAGACAGAGAGAAAGAGAAGCTGTGAGTGAGAGAGAGAGAGAGAAAGAAAGAGAAGCTGTGAGTGAGAGAGAGAGAGAAAGAGAAGCTGTGAATGAGAGAGAGAGAAAGAGAAGCTGTGTGTGAGAGAGAGAGAAGCTGTGAGTGACAGAGAGAGAGAGAGAAAGAGAAGCTGTGAGTGAGAGAAAGAGAAGCGGTGAGTGAGAGAGAGAGAGAAAGAGAAGCTGTGAATGAGAGAGAGAGAAAGAGAAGCTATGAGAGAGAGAGAAGCTGTGAGTGAGAGAGTGAGAGAAAGAGAAGCTGTGAGTGAGAGAGAGAGAGAGAGAAGCTGTGAGTGAGAGAGAGAGAGCAAGAGAAGCTGTGAGTGAGAGAGAGAAAGAGAAGGTGTGTGTGTGTGAGAGAGAAAGAGAAGCTGTGAGTGAGTGAGAGAGAAAGAGAAGCTGTGTGTGTGTGAGAGAGAAGGAGAAGCTGTGAGTGAGAGAGAGAGAGAAAGAGAAGCTGTGAGTGAGAGAGAGAGAGAAAGAGAAGCTGTGAGTGAGAGAGAGGGAGAGAAGCTGTGAGTGGGTGAGAGAGAGAAAATCAGGGAGTGAGTAAGAGAGAGAGGGAAGCTGTGAGTGATTGAGAGAGAGAAATAGAAGCTGTAAGTGAGAGAAAGAGAAACTGTGAGTGAAAGAGAGAGAGAAGCTGTGAGTGAGAGAGAGAGAGAAAGAGAAGCTGTGAGTGAGAGTGAGAGAGAAAGAGAAGCTGTGTGAGTGATAGAGAGAGAGAAAGAGAAGCTGAGAGTGAGTGAGAGAGAGAGAGAGATGCTGTAAGGGAGAGAGAGAGAAGCTGTGTGTGTGTGAGAGAGAAAGAAAAGCTGTGAGTGAGAGAGAGAGAGAGAAAGAGAAGCTGTGAGTGTGTGTGAGAGAGAGTGAGAAGCTGTGTGTGTGTGAGAGAGAAGCTGGGAGTGAGTAAGAGAGAGAGAGAAGCTGTGTGAGAGAGAGAGAAGCTGTGAGTGTGAGAGAGAGAGAAAGAGAAGCTGTGAGTGAGAGAGAGTGAGAGAGAGAGAAGCTGTGAGTGAGTGAGAGAGAGAAGCTGTGTGTGTGAGAGAGAGAAAGAGAAGCTGTAAGTGAGAGAGAGTGAGAAAGGGAGAAGCTGTGAGTGAGAGAGTGAGAGAAATAGAAGCTGTGAGTGAGAGAGAGAGGGAAAGAGAAGCTGTGAGTGAGTGAGAGAGAAAGAGAAGCTGTGTGTGTGTGAGAGAGAGAAGCTGAGAGTGAGAGAGAGAGATAATGAGAAGCTGTGAGTGAGAGATAGAGACAAAGAGAAGCTGTGTGTGTGAGAGAGAGAGAACGAGAAGCTGTGAGTGAGAGAGAGAGAGAAATAGGTGTAAGTGAGTGAGAGAGAGAAAGAGAAGCTGTCAGTGAGAGAGAGAGAGAAGATGTTAGTGAGAGAGAGAGAAGCTGTGAGTGACAGAGAGAGAAAGAGAAGCTGTGTGTGTGATAGAGAGAGAGAAAGAGAAGCTGAGCGTGAGAGAGAGAGAGAAAGAGAAGCTGTAAGTGAGAGAGAGAGAGACAAGCTGTGTGTGTGTGAGAGAGAGAAAGAGAAGCTGTGTGTGATAGAGAGAGAAAGAGAAGCTGTGAGTGAGAGAGAGAGAGAAAGAGATGCTGTGAGTGAGTGAGTGAGAGAGTGAGAAGCTGTGAGTGAGAGAGAGAGGAGCTGGGAGTGAGTAAGAGAGAGAGAAGCTGTGAGTGAGAGAGAGAGAGAGAAGCTGTGAGTGAGGGAGAGAGAGAAAGAGAAGCTGTGAGTGAGAGAGAGAGAAAGAGAAACTGTGAATGAGAGAGAGAGAAAAAGAAGCTGTGAGGGAGAGAGAGAGAGAGAAAGAGAAGCTGTGAGTGAGAGACAGAGAGAAAGAGAAGCTGTGAGTGAGTGAGAGAGAAAGAGAAGCTGTGAGTGAGTGAGAGAGAGAGAAAGAAAGAGAAGCTGTGAGTGAGAGAGAGAGAGAAAGAGAAGCTGTGAATGAGAGAGAGAAAGAGAAGCTGTGTGTGAGAGAGAGAAAGAGAAGCTGTGAGTGACAGAGAGAGAGAAAGAGAAGCTGTGAGTGAGAGAAAGAGAAGCTGTGAGTGAGAGAGAGAGAAAGAGAAGCTGTGAATGAGAGAGAGAGAAAGAGAAGCTGTGTGAGAGAGAGAGAAGCTGTGAGTGAGAGAGTGAGAGAAAGAGAAGCTGTGAGTGAGAGAGAGAGAAAGAGAAGCTGTGAGTGAGAGAGAGAGAGCAAGAGAAGCTGTGAGTGAGAGAGAGAGAAAGAGAAGCTGTGTGTGTGTGTGAGAGAGAAAGAGAAGCTGTGAGTGAGTGAGAGAGAAAGAGAAGCTGTGTGTGTGTGAGAGAGAGAAGCTGAGAGTGAGAGAGAGAGAGAGAATGAGAAGGTGTGAGTGAGAGAGAGAGACAAAGAGAAGCTGTGTGTGTGAGAGAGAGAACGAGAAGCTGTGAGTGAGAGAGAGAGAGAAAGAGAAGCTGTGAGTGAGAGAGAGAGAGAAAGAGAAGCTGTGAGTGAGAGAGAGGGAGGGAAGCTGTGAGTGTGTGAGAGAGAGAAAATCAGGGAGTGAGAGAGAGAGAAAGAGAAACTGTAAGTGAAAGAGAGAGAGAGAAGCTGTAAGTGTGAGAGAGAGAGAAGCTGTGTGTGTGAGAGAGAGAAAGAGAAGCTGTGAGTGAGAGAGAGAGAGAAAGAGAAGCTGTAAGTGAGAGAGAGAAAGAGATGCTGTGAGTAAGTGAGAGAGTGAGAAGATGTGAGTGAGTGAGTGAGAGAGAAGCTGGGAGTGAGTAAGAGAGAGAGAGAAGCTGTGAGTGAGAGAGAGAGAAAGAAAGAAAGAGAAGCTGTGAGTGAGAGAGAGTGAGAGAGAGAGAAGCTGTGAGAGAGAGAGAGAGAGAGAAGCTGTGAGTGAGAGAGAGTGAGAAAGAGCTGTGAGTGAGAGAGAGAGAGAAAGAGAAGGTGTGAGTGAGAGAGAGAGAGAAAGAGAAGCTGTGAGTGAGAGAGAGAGAGAAAGAAAGAGAAGCTGTGAGTGAGAGAGAGAGAGAAAGAGAAGCTGTGAATGAGAGAGAGAGAAAGAGAAGCTGTGTGAGAGAGATAGAGAAAGAGAAGCTGTGAGTGAGAGAAAGAGAAGCTGTGAGTGAGAGAGAGTGAGAAAGAGAAGCTGTGAGTGAGAGAGAGAGAGAAAGAGAAGCTGTGAATGAGAGAGAGAGAAAGAGAAGCTGTGAGAGAGAGAGAGAAGCTGTGAGTGAGAGAGAGAGAGAAAGTGAAGCTGTGAGTGAGAGAGAGAAATAGGTGTAAGTGAGTGAGAGAGAGAAAGAGAAGCTGTCAGTGAGAGAGAGAGAGAAGCTGTGAGTGACAGAGAGAGAGAAAGAGAAGCTGTGTGTGTGATAGAGAGAGAGAAAGAGAAGCTGAGCGTGAGAGAGAGAGAGAAAGAGAAGCTGTAAGTGAGAGAGAGAGAGAAGCTGTGTGTGTGAGAGAGAGAAAGAGAAGCTGTGAGTGAGAGAGAGATAGAGAAAGAGAAGCTGTGAGTGAGTGAGAGAGAAAGAGATGCTGTGAGTGATTGAGTGAGAGAGTGAGAAGCTGTGAGTGAGAGAGAGAGAGACGAGCTGGGAGTGAGTAAGAGAGAGAGAAGCTGTGAGTGAGAGAGAGAGAAAGAAAGAAAGAGAAGCTGTGAGTGAGAGAGAGTGAGAGAGAGAGAAGCTGTGAGTGAGAGAGAGAGAGAAAGAGAAGCTGTGAGTGAGAGAGAGAGAGAAAGAGAAGCTGTGAATGAGAGAGAGAGAAAAAGAAGCTGTGAGGGAGAGAGAGAGAGAAAGAGAAGCTGTGAGAGAGAGACAGAGAGAAAGAGAAGCTGTGAGTGAGAGAGAGAGAGAGAAAGAGAAGCTGTGAGTGAGAGAGAGAGAAAGAAAGAGAAGCTGTGAGAGAGAGAGAGAGAGAGAAAGAGAAGCTGTGAATGAGAGAGAGAGAAAGAGAAGCTGTGTGTGAGAGAGAGAGAAGCTGTGAGTGACAGAGAGAGAGAAAGAGAAGCTGTGAGTGAGAGAAAGAGAAGCTGTGAGTGAGAGAGAGAGAGAAAGAGAAGCTGTGAATGAGAGAGAGAGAAAGAGAAGCTGTGAGAGAGAGAGAGATAGAGAGAAGCTGTTGGTGAGAGAGAGAGAGCAAGAGAAGCTGTGAGTGAGAGAGAGAGAGAAGCTGTGTGTGTGTGAGAGAGAAAGAGAAGCTGTGAGTGAGAGAGAGATAGAGAAAGAGAAGCTGTGAGTGAGTGAAAGAGAAAGAGATGCTGTGAGTGATTGAGTGAGAGAGTGAGAAGCTGTGAGTGAGAGAGAGAGAGAGGAGCTGGGAGTGAGTAAGAGAGAGAGAAGCTGTGAGTGAGAGAGAGAGAAAGAAAGAAAGAGAAGCTGTGAGTGAGAGAGAGTGAGAGAGAGAGAAGCTGTGAGTGAGAGAGAGAGAGAAAGAGAAGCTGTGAGTGAGAGAGAGAGAGAAAGAGAAGCTGTGAATGAGAGAGAGAGAAAAAGAAGCTGTGAGGGAGAGAGAGAGAGAAAGAGAAGCTGTGAGTGAGAGACAGAGAGAAAGAGAAGCTGTGAGTGAGAGAGAGAGAGAGAAAGAGAAGCTGTGAGTGAGAGAGAGAGAGAGAAAGAAAGAGCAGCTGTGAGTGAGAGAGTGAGAGAAAGAGAAGCTGTGAGTGAGAGAGAGATAGAGAGAAGCTGTTGGTGAGAGAGAGAGAGCAAGAGAAGCTGTGAGTGAGAGAGAGAAAGAGAAGGGGTGTGTGTGTGAGAGAGAGAAAGAGAAGCTGTGAGTGAGTGAGAGAGAAAGAGAAGCTGTGTGTGTGTGAGAGAGAGAGAAGCTGAGAGTGAGAGAGAGAGAATGAGAAGGTGTGAGCGAGAGAGAGAGACAAAGAGAAGCTGTGTGTGTGAGAGAGAGAAGGAGAAGCTGTGAGTGAGAGAGAGAGAGAAAGAGAAGCTGTGAGTGAGAGAGAGGGAGAGAAGCTGTGAGTGAGAGTGAGAGAGAAAGAGAAGCTGTGTGAGTGATAGAGAGAGATAAAGAGAAGCTGAGAGTGAGTGAGAGAGAGAAAGAGATGCTGTAAGGGAGAGAGAGAGAAGCTGTGTGTGTGTGAGAGAGAAAGAAAAGCTGTGAGTGAGAGAGAGAGAGAAAGAGAAGCTGTGAGTGTGTGTGAGAGAGAGTGAGAAGCTGTGTGTGTGTGAGAGAGAAGCTGGGAGTGAGTAAGAGAGAGAGAGAAGCTGTGAGAGAGAGAGAGAAGCTGTGAGTGTGAGAGAGAGAGAAAGAGAAGCTGTGAGTGAGAGAGAGTGAGAGTGAGAGAAGCTGTGAGTGAGTGAGAGAGAGAAGCTGTGTGTGTGTGAGAGAGAAAGAGAAGCTGTAAGTGAGAGAGAGTGAGAAAGAGAGAAGCTGTGAGTGAGAGAGTGAGAGAAATAGAAGCTGTGAGTGAGAGAGAGAGGGAAAGAGAAGCTGTGAGTGAGTGAGAGAGAAAGAGAAGCTGTGTGTGTGAGAGAGAGAGAGAAGCTGAGAGTGAGAGAGAGAAATAATGAGAAGCTGTGAGTGAGAGATAGAGACAAAGAGAAGCTGTGTGTGAGAGAGAGAGAACGAGTAGCTGTGAGTGAGAGAGAGAGAGAAAGAGAAGCTGTGAGTGAGAGAGAGAGAGAAAGAGAAGCTGTGAGTGAGAGGGAGGGAGAGAAGCTGTGAGTGTGTGAGAGACAGAAAATCAGGGAGTGAGTAAGAGAGAGAGGGAAGCTGTGAGTGAGAGAGAGAGAGAAATAGAAGCTGTAAGTGAGAGAGAGAGAAAGAGAAACTGTGAGTGAAAGAGAGAGAGAAGCTGTGAGTGAGAGAGAGAGAGAAAGAAAGAGAAGCTGTGAGTGAGAGCGAGAGAGAAAGAGAAGCTGTGTGAGTGATAGAGAGAGAAAAAGAGAAGCTGAGAGTGAGAGAGAGAGAGAAAGAGATGCTGTAAGTGAGAGAGAGAAGCTGTTTGTGAGAGAGAGAGAAAGAGAAGCTGTGAGTGAGAGAGAGAGAGAGAAAGAGAAGCTGTGAGTGAGAGAGAGAGAGAGTGAGAAGCTGTGTGTTTGAGAGAGAGAGAAGCTGGGAGTGAGTAAGAGAGAGAGAGAGAAGCTGTGAGAGAGAGAAGCTGTGAGTGAGAGAGAAAGAGAAGCTGTGAGTGAGAGAGAGTGAGAGAGAAAGAGAAGCTGTGAGTGAGAGAGAGAAAGAGAGAGAGAGAAGCTGTGAGTGAGAGAGAGAGAGAGAGAAAGAGAGGCTGTGTGTGAGAGAGAGAAAGAGAAGCTGTGAGTGAGAGAGAGAGAGAGAGAGAGAAGCTGTGAGTGAGAGAGAGAGAAGCTGTGAGTGAGTGAGTGAGAGAGAATTAGGGAGTGAGTAAGAGAGAGAGAGAAGCTGTGAGTGAGAGAGAGAGAAATAGAAGCTGTAAGTGAGAGAGAGAAGCTGTGTGTGTGATAGAGAGAGAAGCTGTGAGAGAGAGAGAGAGAAAGAGAAGCTGTGAGTGAGAGAGAGAGAGAAAGAAGCTGTGTGTGTGTGAGAGAGAAAGAGAAGCTGAGTGACAGAGAGAGACAGAGAAGCTGTGAGTGAGAGAGAGAGAAAAAAAGAAGCTGTGTGTGTGTGAGAGAGAAAGAGAATCTGTGAGTGAGAGAGAGAGAAAGAGAAGCTGTGAGTAACAGAGAGAGAGAAAGAGAAGCTATGAGTGAGTGAGAGAGAGAGAAGCTGTGAGTGAGTGAGTGAGAGAGAGAAGCTGTGAGTGAGAGAGAGAGAAAGAAGCTGTAGGTGAGAGAGAGAAAAAGAAGTTGTGAGTGAGAGAGAGAGAGAGAGAAGCTGTGAGTGAGAGAGAGAAGAAGCTGTGAGTGAGAGAGAGAGAGAAGCTGTGAGTGAGAGAGAGAAAGAGAAGCTGTGTGTGTGAGAGAGAGAGAGAAAGAGAAGCTGTGAGTGAGTAAGAGAGAAAGAGAAGCTGTGTGTGTGTGTGAGAGAGAAAGAGAAGCTGTGAGTGAGTGAGAGAGAAAGAGAAGCTGTGTGTGTGTGTGAGAGAGAAAGAGAAGCTGTGAGTGAGTGAGAGAGAAAGAGAAGCTGTGTGTGTGTGAGAGAGAGAAGCTGAGAGTGAGAGAGAGAGAGAGAATGAGAAGGTGTGAGTGAGAGAGAGAGACAAAGAGAAGCTGTGTGTGTGAGAGAGAGAACGAGAAGCTGTGAGAGAGAGAGAGAAAGAGAAGCTGTGAGTGAGAGAGAGAGAGAAAGAGAAGCTGTGAGTGAGAGAGAGGGAGGGAAGCTGTGAGTGTGTGAGAGAGAGAAAATCAGGGAGTGAGAGAGAGAGAAAGAGAAACTGTAAGTGAAAGAGAGAGAGAGAAGCTGTAAGTGTGAGAGAGAGAGAAGCTGTGTGTGTGAGAGAGAGAAAGAGAAGCTGTGAGTGAGAGAGAGAGAGAAAGAGAAGCTGTAAGTGAGAGAGAGAAAGAGATGCTGTGAGTAAGTGAGAGAGTGAGAAGATGTGAGTGAGTGAGTGAGAGAGAAGCTGGGAGTGAGTAAGAGAGAGAGAGAAGCTGTGAGTGAGAGAGAGAGAAAGAAAGAAAGAGAAGCTGTGAGTGAGAGAGAGTGAGAGAGAGAGAAGCTGTGAGAGAGAGAGAGAGAGAGAGAAGCTGTGAGTGAGAGAGAGTGAGAAAGAGCTGTGAGTGAGAGAGAGAGAGAAAGAGAAGGTGTGAGTGAGAGAGAGAGAGAAAGAGAAGCTGTGAGTGAGAGAGAGAGAGAAAGAAAGAGAAGCTGTGAGTGAGAGAGAGAGAGAAAGAGAAGCTGTGAATGAGAGAGAGAGAAAGAGAAGCTGTGTGAGAGAGATAGAGAAAGAGAAGCTGTGAGTGAGAGAAAGAGAAGCTGTGAGTGAGAGAGAGTGAGAAAGAGAAGCTGTGAGTGAGAGAGAGAGAGAAAGAGAAGCTGTGAATGAGAGAGAGAGAAAGAGAAGCTGTGAGAGAGAGAGAGAAGCTGTGAGTGAGAGAGAGAGAGAAAGTGAAGCTGTGAGTGAGAGAGAGAAATAGGTGTAAGTGAGTGAGAGAGAGAAAGAGAAGCTGTCAGTGAGAGAGAGAGAGAAGCTGTGAGTGACAGAGAGAGAGAAAGAGAAGCTGTGTGTGTGATAGAGAGAGAGAAAGAGAAGCTGAGCGTGAGAGAGAGAGAGAAAGAGAAGCTGTAAGTGAGAGAGAGAGAGAAGCTGTGTGTGTGAGAGAGAGAAAGAGAAGCTGTGAGTGAGAGAGAGATAGAGAAAGAGAAGCTGTGAGTGAGTGAGAGAGAAAGAGATGCTGTGAGTGATTGAGTGAGAGAGTGAGAAGCTGTGAGTGAGAGAGAGAGAGACGAGCTGGGAGTGAGTAAGAGAGAGAGAAGCTGTGAGTGAGAGAGAGAGAAAGAAAGAAAGAGAAGCTGTGAGTGAGAGAGAGTGAGAGAGAGAGAAGCTGTGAGTGAGAGAGAGAGAGAAAGAGAAGCTGTGAGTGAGAGAGAGAGAGAAAGAGAAGCTGTGAATGAGAGAGAGAGAAAAAGAAGCTGTGAGGGAGAGAGAGAAAGAAAGAGAAGCTGTGAGTGAGAGACAGAGAGAAAGAGAAGCTGTGAGTGAGAGAGAGAGAGAGAAAGAGAAGCTGTGAGTGAGAGAGAGAGAAAGAAAGAGAAGCTGTGAGAGAGAGAGAGAGAGAGAAAGAGAAGCTGTGAATGAGAGAGAGAGAAAGAGAAGCTGTGTGTGAGAGAGAGAGAAGCTGTGAGTGACAGAGAGAGAGAAAGAGAAGCTGTGAGTGAGAGAAAGAGAAGCTGTGAGTGAGAGAGAGAGAGAAAGAGAAGCTGTGAATGAGAGAGAGAGAAAGAGAAGCTGTGAGAGAGAGAGAGATAGAGAGAAGCTGTTGGTGAGAGAGAGAGAGCAAGAGAAGCTGTGAGTGAGAGAGAGAGAGAAGCTGTGTGTGTGTGAGAGAGAAAGAGAAGCTGTGAGTGAGAGAGAGATAGAGAAAGAGAAGCTGTGAGTGAGTGAAAGAGAAAGAGATGCTGTGAGTGATTGAGTGAGAGAGTGAGAAGCTGTGAGTGAGAGAGAGAGAGAGGAGCTGGGAGTGAGTAAGAGAGAGAGAAGCTGTGAGTGAGAGAGAGAGAAAGAAAGAAAGAGAAGCTGTGAGTGAGAGAGAGTGAGAGAGAGAGAAGCTGTGAGTGAGAGAGAGAGAGAAAGAGAAGCTGTGAGTGAGAGAGAGAGAGAAAGAGAAGCTGTGAGTGAGAGAGAGGGAGAGAAGCTGTGAGTGAGAGTGAGAGAGAAAGAGAAGCTGTGTGAGTGATAGAGAGAGATAAAGAGAAGCTGAGAGTGAGTGAGAGAGAGAAAGAGATGCTGTAAGGGAGAGAGAGAGAAGCTGTGTGTGTGTGAGAGAGAAAGAAAAGCTGTGAGTGAGAGAGAGAGAGAAAGAGAAGCTGTGAGTGTGTGTGAGAGAGAGTGAGAAGCTGTGTGTGTGTGAGAGAGAAGCTGGGAGTGAGTAAGAGAGAGAGAGAAGCTGTGAGAGAGAGAGAGAAGCTGTGAGTGTGAGAGAGAGAGAAAGAGAAGCTGTGAGTGAGAGAGAGTGAGAGTGAGAGAAGCTGTGAGTGAGTGAGAGAGAGAAGCTGTGTGTGTGTGAGAGAGAAAGAGAAGCTGTAAGTGAGAGAGAGTGAGAAAGAGAGAAGCTGTGAGTGAGAGAGTGAGAGAAATAGAAGCTGTGAGTGAGTGAGAGAGAAAGAGAAGCTGTGTGTGTGAGAGAGAGAGAGAAGCTGAGAGTGAGAGAGAGAAATAATGAGAAGCTGTGAGTGAGAGATAGAGACAAAGAGAAGCTGTGTGTGAGAGAGAGAGAACGAGTAGCTGTGAGTGAGAGAGAGAGAGAAAGAGAAGCTGTGAGTGAGAGAGAGAGAGAAAGAGAAGCTGTGAGTGAGAGGGAGGGAGAGAAGCTGTGAGTGTGTGAGAGACAGAAAATCAGGGAGTGAGTAAGAGAGAGAGGGAAGCTGTGAGTGAGAGAGAGAGAGAAATAGAAGCTGTAAGTGAGAGAGAGAGAAAGAGAAACTGTGAGTGAAAGAGAGAGAGAAGCTGTGAGTGAGAGAGAGAGAGAAAGAAAGAGAAGCTGTGAGTGAGAGCGAGAGAGAAAGAGAAGCTGTGTGAGTGATAGAGAGAGAAAAAGAGAAGCTGAGAGTGAGAGAGAGAGAGAAAGAGATGCTGTAAGTGAGAGAGAGAAGCTGTTTGTGAGAGAGAGAGAAAGAGAAGCTGTGAGTGAGAGAGAGAGAGAGAAAGAGAAGCTGTGAGTGAGAGAGAGAGAGAGTGAGAAGCTGTGTGTTTGAGAGAGAGAGAAGCTGGGAGTGAGTAAGAGAGAGAGAGAGAAGCTGTGAGAGAGAGAAGCTGTGAGTGAGAGAGAAAGAGAAGCTGTGAGTGAGAGAGAGTGAGAGAGAAAGAGAAGCTGTGAGTGAGAGAGAGAAAGAGAGAGAGAGAAGCTGTGAGTGAGAGAGAGAGAGAGAGAAAGAGAGGCTGTGTGTGAGAGAGAGGAAGAGAAGCTGTGAGTGAGAGAGAGAGAGAGAGAGAGAAGCTGTGAGTGAGAGAGAGAGAAGCTGTGAGTGAGTGAGTGAGAGAGAATTAGGGAGTGAGTAAGAGAGAGAGAGAAGCTGTGAGTGAGAGAGAGAGAAATAGAAGCTGTAAGTGAGAGAGAGAAGCTGTGTGTGTGATAGAGAGAGAAGCTGTGAGAGAGAGAGAAAGAGAAGCTGTGAGTGAGAGAGAGAGAGAAAGAAGCTGTGTGTGTGTGAGAGAGAAAGAGAAGCTGAGTGACAGAGAGAGACAGAGAAGCTGTGAGTGAGAGAGAGAGAAAAAAAGAAGCTGTGTGTGTGTGAGAGAGAAAGAGAATCTGTGAGTGAGAGAGAGAGAAAGAGAAGCTGTGAGTAACAGAGAGAGAGAAAGAGAAGCTATGAGTGAGTGAGAGAGAGAGAAGCTGTGAGTGAGTGAGTGAGAGAGAGAAGCTGTGAGTGAGAGAGAGAGAAAGAAGCTGTAGGTGAGAGAGAGAAAAAGAAGTTGTGAGTGAGAGAGAGAGAGAGAAGCTGTGAGTGAGAGAGAGAAGAAGCTGTGAGTGAGAGAGAGAGAGAAGCTGTGAGTGAGAGAGAGAAAGAGAAGCTGTGTGTGAGAGAGAGAGAGAGAAAGAGAAGCTGTGAGTGAGTAAGAGAGAAAGAGAAGCTGTGTCTGAGAGAGAGAGAAAGAGAAGCTGAGAGTGAGGGAGAGAGAATGAGAAGCTGTGAGTGAGTGAGAGAGAGAGAAGCTGTGAGTGAGTGAGAGAGAGAAAGATCAGCTGTGAGCGACAGCGAGAGAGAAAGAGCTGTGTGAGTGATAGAGAGAGAAAGAGAAGCTGAGAGTGAGAGAGAGAGAAAGAGATGCTGTAAGTGAGAGAGAGAGAGAAGCTGTGTGTGTGAGAGAGAGAAAGAGAAGCTGTGAGTGAGAGAGAGAGATAGAGAAAGAGAAGATTTGAGTGAGAGAGAGAGAGAGAGAAGCTGTGAGTGAGTGAGTGAGAGAGTGAGAAGCTGTGAGTGAGTGAGAGAGAAGCTGTGAGTGAGAGAGAGAGAGAGAAGCTGTGAGTGAGAGAGAGTGAGAGAGAAAGAGAAGCTGTGAGTGAGAGAGAGGAAGAGAGAGAGAGAAGCTGTGAGTGAGAGAGAGAGACAAAGAGAAGCTGTTTGTGTGTGAGAGAGAAAGAGAAGCTGTGAGTGAGAGAGAGAGAAGCTGTGAGTGAGAGAGAGAGAGAAGCTGTGAGTGAGAGAGAGAGAAGCTGTGAGTGAGTGAGAGAGAGAGAATCAGGGAGTGAGTAAGAGAGAGAGAGAGAAGCTGTGAGTGAGAGAGAGAGAGAAATAGAAGCTGTAAGTGAGAGAGAGAAGCTGTGTGTGTGAGAGAGAGAGAAGCTGTGAGTGAGTGAGAGAGAGAAAGAGTAGCTGTGAGTGAGAGAGAGAGAAAGAAGCTGTGTGTGTGATAGAGAGAGAGAAAGAGAAGCTGAGTGAGAGAGAGAGAAAGAGAAGCTGTGAGTGAGAGAGAGAGAGAAAAAGAAGCTGTGTGTGTGAGAGAGAGAAAGAGAATCTGTGAGTGAGAGAGAGAGAAAGAGAAGCTGTGAGTAAGAGAGAGAGAGAAAGAGAAGCTATGAGTGAGTGAGTGAGAGAGAGAGAAGCTGTAAGTGAGGGAGAAGCTGTGTGAGAGAGAAAGAGAACCTGTGAATGAGAGAGAGAGAGAAATAGAAGCTGTGAGTGAGAGAGAGGGAAAGAGATGCTGTGAGTGAGTGAGTGAGAGAGTGGGAAGCTGTGAGTGAGTGAGAGAGAGAGAAGCTGTGAGTGAGTAAGAGAGAGAGAGAGAAGCTGTGAGTGAGTGAGACAGAGAGAGAGAAGCTGTGAGTGAGAGAGAGAGAAGCTGGGAGTGAGTAAGAGAGAGAGAAGCTGTGAATGAGAGAGAGAGAGAGAAAGAGAAGCTGTGAGTGAGAGCGAGAGAGAAAGAGCTGTGTGAGTGATAGAGAAAGAGAAGCTGAGAGTGAGAGAGAGAGAAAGAGATGCTGTAAGTGAGAGAGAGAGAAGCTGTGTGTGTGTGTGAGGGAAAGAGAAGCTGTGAGTGAGAGAGAGAGATAGAGAAAGAGAAGATTTGAGTGAGAGAGAGAGAGAAAGAGAAGCTGAGAGTGAGTGAGTGAGAGAGTGAGAAGCTGTGTGTGTGAGAGAGAGAGAAGCTGGGAGTGAGTAAGAGAGAGAGAGAGAGAAGCTGTGAGTGAGAGAGAGAGAGAAGCTGTGAGTGAGAGAGAGAGAGAGAAGCTGTGAGTGAGAGAGAGTGAGAGAGAAAGAGAAGCTGTGAGTGAGAGAGAGAAAGAGAGAGAGAAGCTGTTAGTGAGAGAGAGAGACAAAGAGAAGCTGTTTGTGTGTGAGAGAGAAAGAGAAGCTGTGAGTGAGAGAGAGAGAAGCTGTGAGTGAGAGAGAGAGAGAAGTTGTGAGTGAGAGAGAGAGAAGCTGGGAGTGAGTAAGAGAGAGAGAAGCTGTGAATGAGAGAGAGAGAGAGAAAGAGAAGCTGTGAGTGAGAGAGATAGAAAGAGAAGCTGTGAGTGAGAGAAGGAGAGAGAAGCTGTGAGAGAGAGAGAGAGAGAGAATCAGGGAGTAAGAGAGAGAGAAGCTGTGAGTGAGAGAGAGAGAGAAATAGAAGGTGTAAGTGAGAGAGAGAAAGAGAAGCTGTGAGTGAGAGAGAGAGAAGCTGTTAGTGAGAGAGGGAGAAGCTGTGAGTGACAGAGAAAAAGAAGCTGTGTGTGTGTGAGAGAGAGAAAGAGAAGCTGAGAGTGAGAGAGAGAGAGAAAGAGATGCTGTAAGTGAGTGAGAGAGAAGCTGTTTGTGAGAGAGAGAGAAAGAGAAGCTGTGAGTGAGAGAGAGAGAGAGAAAGAGAAGCTGTGAGTGAGAGAGAGAGAGTGAGAAGCTGTGTGTGTGAGAGAGAGAGAAGCTGGGAGTGAGAGAGAGAAGAAGCTGTGAGTGAGAGAGAGAGAGAAGCTGTGAGTGAGAGAGAGAAAGAGAAGCTGTGTGTGTGAGAGAGAGAGAGAAAGAGAAGCTGTGAGTGAGTAAGAGAGAAAGAGAAGCTGTGTCTGAGAGAGAGAGAAAGAGAAGCTGAGAGTGAGGGAGAGAGAATGAGAAGCTGTGAGTGAGTGAGAGAGAGAGAAGCTGTGAGTGAGTGAGAGAGAGAAAGATCAGCTGTGAGTGAGAGCGAGAGAGAAAGAGCTGTGTGAGTGATAGAGAGAGAAAGAGAAGCTGAGAGTGAGAGAGAGAGAAAGAGATGCTGTAAGTGAGAGAGAGAGAGAAGCTGTGTGTGTGTGAGAGAGAAAGAGAAGCTGTGAGTGAGAGAGAGAGATAGAGAAAGAGAAGATTTGAGTGAGAGAGAGAGAGAAAGAGAAGCTGTGAGTGAGTGAGTGAGAGAGTGAGAAGCTGTGAGTGAGTGAGAGAGAAGCTGTGAGTGAGAGAGAGAGAGAGAAGCTGTGAGTGAGAGAGAGTGAGAGAGAAAGAGAAGCTGTGAGTGAGAGAGAGGAAGAGAGAGAGAGAAGCTGTGAGTGAGAGAGAGAGACAAAGAGAAGCTGTTTGTGTGTGAGAGAGAAAGAGAAGCTGTGAGTGAGAGAGAGAGAAGCTGTGAGTGAGAGAGAGAGAGAAGCTGTGAGTGAGAGAGAGAAAAGCTGTGAGTGAGTGAGAGAGAGAGAATCAGGGAGTGAGTAAGAGAGAGAGAGAGAAGCTGTGAGTGAGAGAGAGAGAGAAATAGAAGCTGTAAGTGAGAGAGAGAAGCTGTGTGTGTGTGAGAGAGAGAAGCTGTGAGTGAGTGAGAGAGAGAAAGAGTAGCTGTGAGTGAGATAGAGAGAAAGAAGCTGTGTGTGTGATAGAGAGAGAGAAAGAGAAGCTGAGTGAGAGAGAGAGAAAGAGAAGCTGTGAGTGAGAGAGAGAGAGAAAAAGAAGCTGTGTGTGTGAGAGAGAGAAAGAGAATCTGTGAGTGAGAGAGAGAGAAAGAGAAGCTGTGAGTAAGAGAGAGAGAGAAAGAGAAGCTATGAGTGAGTGAGTGAGAGAGAGAGAAGCTGTAAGTGAGGGAGAAGCTGTGTGAGAGAGAAAGAGAACCTGTGAGTGAGAGAGAGAGAGAAATAGAAGCTGTGAGTGAGAGAGAGGGAAAGAGATGCTGTGAGTGAGTGAGTGAGAGAGTGGGAAGCTGTGAGTGAGTGAGAGAGAGAGAAGCTGTGAGTGAGTAAGAGAGAGAGAGAGAAGCTGTGAGTGAGTGAGACAGAGAGAGAGAAGCTGTGAGTGAGAGAGAGAGAAGCTGGGAGTGAGTAAGAGAGAGAGAAGCTGTGAATGAGAGAGAGAGAGAGAAAGAGAAGCTGTGAGTGAGAGCGAGAGAGAAAGAGCTGTGTGAGTGATAGAGAAAGAGAAGCTGAGAGTGAGAGAGAGAAAGAGATGCTGTAAGTGAGAGAGAGAGAAGCTGTGTGTGTGTGTGAGGGAAAGAGAAGCTGTGAGTGAGAGAGAGAGATAGAGAAATAGAAGATTTGAGTGAGAGAATGAGAGAGAAAGAGAATCTGTGAGTGAGTGAGTGAGAGAGTGAGAAGCTGTGTGTGTGAGAGAGAGAGAAGCTGGGAGTGAGTAAGAGAGAGAGAGAGAGAAGCTGTGAGTGAGAGAGAGAGAGAAGCTGTGAGTGAGAGAGAGAGAGAGAAGCTGTGAGTGAGAGAGAGTGAGAGAGAAAGAGAAGCTGTGAGTGAGAGAGAGAAAGAGAGAGAGAAGCTGTTAGTGAGAGAGAGAGACAAAGAGAAGCTGTTTGTGTGTGAGAGAGAAAGAGAAGCTGTGAGTGAGAGAGAGAGAAGCTGTGAGTGAGAGAGAGAGAGAAGCTGTGAGTGAGAGAGAGATAAGCTGGGAGTGAGTAAGAGAGAGAGAAGCTGTGAATGAGAGAGAGAGAGAGAAAGAGAAGCTGTGAGTGAGAGAGATAGAAAGAGAAGCTGTGAGTGAGAGAAGGAGAGAGAAGCTGTGAGAGAGAGAGAGAGAGAGAATCAGGGAGTAAGAGAGAGAAGCTGTGAGTGAGAGAGAGAGAGAAATAGAAGGTGTAAGTGAGAGAGAGAAAGAGAAGCTGTGAGTGAGAGAGAGAGAAGCTGTTAGTGAGAGAGGGAGAAGCTGTGAGTGACAGAGAAAGAGAAGCTGTGTGTGTGTGAGAGAGAGAAAGAGAAGCTGAGAGTGAGAGAGAGAGAGAAAGAGATGCTGTAAGTGAGTGAGAGAGAAGCTGTTTGTGAGAGAGAGAGAAAGAGAAGCTGTGAGTGAGAGAGAGAGAGAGAAAGAGAAGCTGTGAGTGAGAGAGAGAGAGTGAGAAGCTGTGTGTGTGAGAGAGAGAGAAGCTGGGAGTGAGTAAGAGAGACAGAGAGAAGCTGTGTGTGAGAGAGAAAGAGAAGCTGTGAGTGAGAGAGAGTGAGAGAGAAAGAGAAGCTGTGAGTGAGAGAGAGAAAGAGAGAGAGAGAAGCTGTGAGTGAGAGAGAGAGAGAAAGAGAAGCTGTGTGTGAGAGAGAAAGAGAAGCTGTGTGAGAGAGAGAGAGAGAAGCTGTGAGTAAGAGAGATAAGCTGTGAGTGAGAGAGAGAGAAGCTGTGAGTGAGTGAGAGAGAGAGAATCAGGGAGTGAGTAAGAGAGAGAGAGAGATAATCTGTGAGTGAGAGAGAGAGAAATAGAAGCTGTAAGTGAGAGAGAGAAGCTGTGTGTGTGTGAGAGGGAGAGTAGCTGAGTGTGAGAGAGAGTGAAAGAGAAGCTGTGAGTGAGTGAGAGAGAGAAAGAAGCTGTGTGTGTGATAGAGAGAGAGAAAGAGAAGCTGAGTGAGAGAGAGACAGAGAAGCTGTGAGTGAGAGAGAGAGAGAAAAAGAAGCTGTGTGTGTGTGAGAGAGAAAGAGAATCTGTGAGTGAGAGAGAGAGAAAGAGAAGCTGTGAGTAAGAGAGAGAGAGAAAGAGAAGCTATGAGTGAGTGAGTGAGAGAGAGAGAAGCTGTGAGTGAGTGAGTGAGTGAGAGAGAAGCTGTGAGTGAGAGAGAGAGAAAGAAGCTGTAGGTGAGAGAGAGAAAAAGAAGTTGTGAGTGAGAGAGAGAGAGAAGCTGTGAGTGAGAGAGAGAAGAAGCTGTGAGTGAGAGAGAGAGAGAAGCTGTGAGTGAGAGAGAGAAAGAGAAGCTGTGTGTGTGAGAGAGAGAGAGAAAGAGAAGCTGTGAGTGAGTAAGAGAGAAAGAGTAGCTGTGTCTGAGAGAGAGAGAAAGAGAAGCTGAGAGTGAGAGAGAGAGAATGAGAAGCTGTGAGTGAGTGAGAGAGAGAGAAGCTGTGAGTGAGTGAGAGAGAGAAAGAGCAGCTGTGAGCGAGAGCGAGAGAGAAAGAGCTGTGTGAGTGATAGAGAGAGAGAAAGAGAAGCTGAGAGTGAGAGAGAGAGAGAAAGAGATGCTGTAAGTGAGAGAGAGAGAGAAGCTGAGTGTGTGAGAGAGAGAAAGAGAAGCTGTGAGTGAGAGAGAGAGATAGAGAAAGAGAAGATTTGAGTGAGAGAGAGAGAGAAAGAGAAGCTGTGAGTGAGTGAGTGAGAGAGTGAGAAGCTGTGTGTGAGAGAGAGAGAAGCTGGGAGTGAGTAAGAGAGAGAGAGAGAAGCTGTGATTGAGAGAGAGAGAAGCTGTGAGTGAGAGAGAGAGAGAAGCTGTGAGTGAGAGAGAGTGAGAGAGAAAGAGAAGCTGTGAGTGAGAGAGAGAAAGAGAGAGAGAGAAGCTGTGAGTGAGAGAGAGAGAAGCTGTGAGTGAGTGAGAGAGAGAGAAGCTGTGAGTGAGAGAGAGAGAAGCTGTGAGTGAGTGAGTGAGAGAGAATCAGGGAGTGAGTAAGAGAGGGAGAGAAGCTGTGAGTGAGAGAGAGAGAGAAATAGAAGCTGTAAGTGAGAGAGAGAAGCTGTGTGTGTGTGAGAGAGAGTAGCTGTGAGTGAGTGAGAGAGAGAGAAAGAGTAGCTGTGAGTGAGAGAGAGAGAAAGAAGCTGTGTGTGTGATAGAGAGAGACAAAGAGAAGCTGAGTGAGAGAGAGAGAAAGAGAAGCTGTGAGTGAGAGAGAGAGAGAAAAAGAAGCTGTGTGTGTGTGAGAGAGAAAGAGAATCTGTGAGTGAGAGAGAGAGAAAGATAAGCTGTGAGTAAGAGAGAGAGAGAAAGAGAAGCTATGAGTGAGTGAGTGAGAGAGAGAAGCTGTAAGTGAGAGAGAGAGAAGCTGTGTGTGTGAGAGAGAAAGAGAACCTGTGAGTGAGAGAGAGAGAGAAATAGAAGCTGTGAGTGAGAGAGAGGGAAAGAGATGCTGTGAGTGAGTGAGTGAGAGAGTGGGAAGCTGTGAGTGAGTGAGAGAGAGAAGCTGTGAGTGAGTAAGAGAGAGAGAAGCTGTGAGTGAGTGAGACAGAGAGAGAGAAGTTGTGAGTGAGAGAGAGAGAAGCTGGGAGTGAGTAAGAGAGAGAGAAGCTGTGAATGAGAGAGAGAGAGAAAGAAAGAGAAGCTGTGAGTGAGAGTGAGAGAAAGAGAAGCTGTGAGTGAGAGAGATAGAAAAAGCTGTGAGAGAGAGATAGAGAGAATCAGGGAGTAAGAGAGAGAAAAGCTGTGAGTGAGAGAGACAGAGAAATAGAAGGTGTAAGTGAGAGAGAGAAAGAGAAGCTGTGAGTGAGAGAGAGAGAGAAGCTGTAAGTGAGAGAGGGAGAAGCTGTGAGTGACAGAGAAAGAGAAGCTGTGTGTGTGAGAGAGAGAGAAAGAGAAGCTGAGAGTGAGAGAGAGAGAGAAAGAGAAGCTGTAAGTGAGAGAGAGAAAGAGATGCTGTGAGTAAGTGAGAGAGTGAGAAGATGTGAGTGAGTGAGAGAGAGAGAAGCTGGGAGTGAGTAAGAGAGAGAGAGAAGCTGTGAGTGAGAGAGAGAGAAAGAAAGAAAGAAAGAGAAGCTGTGAGTGAGAGAGAGTGAGAGAGAGAGAAGCTGTGAGTGAGAGAGAAGCTGTGTGAGAGAGAAAGAGAACCTGTGAGTGAGAGAGAGAGAGAAATAGAAGCTGTGAGTGAGAGAGAGGGAAAGAGATGCTGTGAGTGAGTGAGTGAGAGAGTGGGAAGCTGTGAGTGAGTGAGAGAGAGAGAAGCTGTGAGTGAGTAAGAGAGAGAGAGAGAAGCTGTGAGTGAGTGAGACAGAGAGAGAGAAGCTGTGAGTGAGAGAGAGAGAAGCTGGGAGTGAGTAAGAGAGAGAGAGAAGCTGTGAATGAGAGAGAGAGAAAGAAAGAGAAGCTGTGAGTGAGAGTGAGAGAAAGAGAAGCTGTGAGTGAGAGAGATAGAAAAGCTGTGAGAGAGAGAGAGAGAGAATCAGGGAGTAAGAGAGAGAAAAGCTGTGAGTGAGAGAGACAGAGAAATAGAAGGTGTAAGTGAGAGAGAGAAAGAGAAGCTGTGAGTGAGAGAGAGAGAGAAGCTGTACGTGAGAGAGGGAGAAGCTGTGAGTGACAGAGAAAGAGAAGCTGTGTGTGTGTGAGAGAGAGAAAGAGAAGCTGAGTGTAAGAGAGAGAGAAAGAGAAGCTGTAAGTGAGAGAGAGAAAGAGATGCTGTGAGTAAGTGAGAGAGTGAGAAGATGTGAGTGAGTGAGAGAGAGAGAAGCTGGGAGTGAGTAAGAGAGAGAGAGAAGCTGTGAGTGAGAGAGAGAGAAAGAAAGAAAGAGAAGCTGTGAGTGAGAGAGAGTGAGAGAGAGAGAAGCTGTGAGTGAGTGAGAGAGAGAGAGAGAAGCTGTGAGTGAGTGAGAGAGAGAAAGAGCTGTGAGTGAGAGAGAGAGAAAAAGAGAAGCTGTGAGTGAGAGAGAGAGAAAGAGAAGCTGTGAGTGAGAGAGAGAGAGTGAAAGAGAAGCTGTGAATGAGAAAGAGAGAAAGAGAAGCTGTGTGAGAGAGATAGAGAAAGAGAAGCTGTGAGTGAGAGAAAGAGAAGCTGTGAGTGAGAGAGAGAGAGAAAGAGAAGCTGTGAGTGAGAGAGAGAGAGAAATAGAAGCTGTGAATGAGAGAGAGAGAAAGAGAAGCTGTGAGAGAGAGAGAAGCTGTGAGTGAGAGAGAGAGAGAGAAGCTGTGAGTGATAGAGAGAGAGAAAGAGAAGCTGTGTGTGTGATAGAGAGAGAGAAAGAGAAGCTAAGATAGAGAGAGAGAAAGAGAAGCTGTGAGTGAGAGAGAGAGAGAAAGAGATGCTGTAAGTGAGAGAGAGAGAGAAGCTGTGTGTGTGAGAGAGAGAAAGAGAAGCTGTGAGTGAGAGAGAGAGAGAAAGAGAAGCTGTGAGTGAGAGAGAGAGAGAGTGAGAAGCTGTGTGTGTGTGAGAGAGAGAAGCTGGGAGTGAGTAAGAGAGAGAGAAGCTGTGTGTGAGAGAGAGAGAAGCTGTGAGTGAGAGAGTGAGAGAAAAAGAAGCTGTGAGTGAGAGAGAGAAAGAGAAGCTGTGAGTGAGAGAGAGAGAAAGAGAAGCTGTGTGTGTGAGAGAGTGCATGAGAAGCTGTGAGTGAGAGAAAGAGAGAAAGAGAAGCTGTGAGTGAGAGAGAGAGAGAAAGAGAAGCTGTGAGTGAGAGGGAAGGAGAGAAGCTGTGAGTGTGTGAGAGAGAGAAAATCAGGGAGTGAGTAAGAGAGAGAGGGGGAAGCTGTGAGTGTGAGAGAGAGAGAAAGAGAAGCTGTGTGTGTGTGAGAGAGAGAAAGAGAAGCTGTGAGTGAGTGAGAGAGAAAGAGAAGCTATGTGTGTGAGAGAGAGAGAAGCTGAGAGTGAGAGAGAGAGAATGAGAAGGTGTGAGTGAGAGAGAGAGACAAAGAGAAGCTGTGTGTGTGAGAGAGTGCATGAGAAGCTGTGAGTGAGAGAAAGAGAGAAAGAGAAGCTGTGAGTGAGAGAGAGAGAGAAAGAGAAGCTGTGAGTGAGAGGGAAGGAGAGAAGATGAGAGTGTGTGAGAGAGAGAAAATCAGGGAGTGAGTAAGAGAGAGAGGGGGAAGCTGTGAGTGAGAGAGAGAGAGAAATAGAAGCTGTAAGTGAGAGAGAGAGAAAGAATCTGTGAGTGAAAGAGAGAGAGAAGCTGTGAGAGAGAGAGAAGGAAAGAAAGAGAACCTGTGAGTGACAGCGAGAGAGAAAGAGAAGCTGTGTGAGTGATAGAGAGAGAGAAAGAGAAGCTGAGAGTGAGAGAGAGAGAGAAATAGAAGCTGTAAGTGAGAGAGAGAAGCTGTGTGTGTGTGAGAGAGAGAGAAGCTGTGAGTGAGAGAGAGAGAGAGAAAGAGAAGCTGTGAGTGAGAGAGAGAGAGAGAAAGAGAAGCTGAGTGAGAGAGAGAGACAGAGAAGCTGTGAGTGAGAGAGAGAGAAAAAGAAGCTGTGTGTGTGTGAGAGAGAAAGAGAATCTGTGAGTGAGAGAGAGAGAAAGAGAAGCTGTGAGTAAGAGAGAGAGAGAAAGAGAAGCTAAGAGTGAGTGAGTGAGAGAGAGAGAAGCTGTGAGTGAGTGAGTGAGAGAGAGAAGCTGTGAGTGAGAGAGAGAGAGAAAGAAGCTGTAGGTGAGAGAGAGAAAAAGAAGCTGTGAGTGAGAGAGAGAGAAGCTGTGAGTGAGAGAGAAGGAGAAGCTGTGAGTGAGAGAGAGAGTGAGAAGCTGTGAGTGAGAGAGAGAAAGAGAAGCTGTGGTGTGTGAGAGAGAGAGAGAAAGAGAAGCTGTGAATGAGTAAGAGTGAAAGAGAAGCTGTGTCTGAGAGAGAGAGAAAGAGAAGCTGAGAGTGTGAGAGAGAGAATGAGAAGCTGTGAGTGAGAGAGAGAGAGAAAGAAAAGCTGTGAGTAATAGAGAGAGAGAGAGAAGCTGAGAGTGAGAGAGAGAGAAAGAGAAGCTGTGTGTGTGTCAGAGAGAGAAAGAGAAGCTGTGAGTGAGTGAGAGAGAAAGAGAAGCTGTGTGTGTGAGAGAGAGAGAGAAGCTGAGAGTGAGAGAGAGAGAATGAGAAGGTGTGAGTGAGAGAGAGAGACAAAGAGAAGCTGTGTGTGAGAGAGAGAGAACGAGAAGCTGTGTGTGTGTGAGAGAGAGAGAGAAAGAGAAGCTGTGAGTGAGTGAGAGAGAAAGAGAAGCTGAGAGAGAGAAGCTGTGTGTGTGAGAGAGAGAAAGAGAAGCTGTAAGTGAGAGAGAGTGAGAAAGAGAGAAGCTGTGAGTGAGAGAGTGAGAGAAATAGAAGCTGTGAGTGAGAGAGGGAAAGAGAAGCTGTGAGTGAGAGAGAGAGAGAAAGAGAAGCTGTGAGTGAGAGAGAGAGAGAAAGAGAAGCTGTGAGTGAGTGAGAGAGAAAGAGAAGCTGTGTGTGTGTGAGAGAGAGAGAAGCTGAGAGTGAGAGAGAGAGAGAATGAGAAGGTGTGAGTGAGAGAGAGAGAAAAAGAGAAGCTGTGTGTGTGAGAGAGAGAACGAGAAGCTGTGAGTGAGAGAGAGAGAGAA
This sequence comes from Bradypodion pumilum, assembly GCA_035047305.1. NCBI lineage: Eukaryota > Metazoa > Chordata > Lepidosauria > Squamata > Chamaeleonidae > Bradypodion > Bradypodion pumilum. The sequence continues at coordinate 225,539,250 of JAWDJD010000002.1, read as the reverse complement.
AGAGAAGCTGTGAGTGAGAGAGAGAGAGAAAGAGAAGCTGTGAGTGAGAGGGAGGGAGAGAAGCTGTGAGTGTGTGAGAGAGAGAAAATCAGGGAGTGAGTAAGAGAGAGAGAGGGAAGCTGTGAGTGAGAGAGAGAGAGAAATAGAAGCTGTAAGTGAGAGAGAGAAAGAGAAAGTGTGAGTGAAAGAGAGAGAGAGAAGCTGTGAGTGAGAGAGAGAGAGAAAGAAAGAGAAGCTGTGAGTGAGAGCGAGAGAGAAAGAGAAGCTGTGTGAGTGATAGAGAGAGAGAAAGAGAAGCTGAGAGTGAGAGAGAGAGAGAAAGAGATGCTGTAAGTGAGAGAGAGAGAGAAGCTGTGTGTGTGAGAGAGAGAAAGAGAAGCTGTGAGTGAGAGAGAGAGAGAGAAAGAGAAGCTGTGAGTGAGAGAGAGAGAGTGAGAAGCTGTGTGTGTGTGAGAGAGAGAAGCTGGGAGTGAGTAAGAGAGAGATAAGCTGTGTGTGTGAGAGAGAGAAGCTGTGAGTGAGAGAGTGAGAGAAAGAGAAGCTGTGAGTGAGAGAGAGAAAGAGAAGCTGTGAGTGAGAGAGAGAGAGAAAGAGAAGCTGTGAGTGAGAGAGAGAGAGAAAGAGAAGCTGTGTGTGTGTGAGAGAGAGAAAGAGAAGCTGTGAGTGAGTGAGAGAGAAAGAGAAGCTATGTGTGTGAGAGAGAGAGAAGCTGAGAGTGAGAGAGAGAGAATGAAAAGGTGTGAGTGAGTGAGAGAGACAAAGAGAAGCTGTGTGTGTGAGAGAGTGCATGAGAAGCTGTGAGTGAGAGAAAGAGAGAAAGAGAAGCTGTGAGTGAGAGAGAGAGAGAAAGAGAAGCTGTGAGTGAGAGGGAAGGAGAGAAGCTGTGAGTGAGTGAGAGAGAGAAGCTGTGTGTGTGAGAGAGAGAAAGAGAAGCTGTAAGTGAGAGAGAGTGAGAAAGAGAGAAGCTGTGAGTGAGAGAGTGAGAGAAATAGAAGCTGTGAGTGAGAGAGGGAAAGAGAAGCTGTGAGTGAGAGAGAGAGAGAAAGAGAAGCTGTGAGTGAGAGAGAGTGAGAGAAAGAGAAGCTGTGTGTGTGTGAGAGAGAGAAAGAGAAGCTGTGAGTGAGTGAGAGAGAAAGAGAAGCTGTGTGTGTGAGAGAGAGAGAAGCTGAGAGTGAGAGAGAGAGAATGAGAAGGTGTGAGTGAGTGAGAGAGACAAAGAGAAGCTGTGTGTGTGAGAGAGTGCATGAGAAGCTGTGAGTGAGAGAAAGAGAGAAAGAGAAGCTGTGAGTGAGAGAGAGAGAGAAAGAGAAGCTGTGAGTGAGAGGGAAGGAGAGAAGCTGAGAGTGTGTGAGAGAGAGAAAATCAGGGAGTGAGTAAGAGAGAGAGGGGGAAGCTGTGAGTGAGAGAGAGAGAGAAATAGAAGCTGTAAGTGAGAGAGAGAGAAAGAATCTGTGAGTGAAAGAGAGAGAGAGAAGCTGTGAGAGAGAGAGAAGGAAAGAAAGAGAACCTGTGAGTGACAGCGAGAGAGAAAGAGAAGCTGTGTGAGTGATAGAGAGAGAGAAAGAGAAGCTGAGAGTGAGAGAGAGAGAGAAATAGAAGCTGTAAGTGAGAGAGAGAAGCTGTGTGTGTGTGAGAGAGAGAGAAGCTGTGAGTGAGAGAGAGAGAGAGAAAGAGAAGCTGTGAGTGAGAGAGAGAGAGAGAAAGAGAAGCTGAGTGAGAGAGAGAGACAGAGAAGCTGTGAGTGAGAGAGAGAGAAAAAGAAGCTGTGTGTGTGTGAGAGAGAAAGAGAATCTGTGAGTGAGAGAGAGAGAAAGAGAAGCTGTGAGTAAGAGAGAGAGAGAAAGAGAAGCTAAGAGTGAGTGAGTGAGAGAGAGAGAAGCTGTGAGTGAGTGAGTGAGAGAGAGAAGCTGTGAGTGAGAGAGAGAGAGAAAGAAGCTGTAGGTGAGAGAGAGAAAAAGAAGCTGTGAGTGAGAGAGAGAGAAGCTGTGAGTGAGAGAGAAGGAGAAGCTGTGAGTGAGAGAGAGAGTGAGAAGCTGTGAGTGAGAGAGAGAAAGAGAAGCTGTGGTGTGTGAGAGAGAGAGAGAAAGAGAAGCTGTGAATGAGTAAGAGTGAAAGAGAAGCTGTCTGAGAGAGAGAGAAAGAGAAGCTGAGAGTGTGAGAGAGAGAATGAGAAGCTGTGAGTGAGAGAGAGAGAGAAAGAAAAGCTGTGAGTAATAGAGAGAGAGAGAGAAGCTGAGAGTGAGAGAGAGAGAAAGAGAAGCTGTGTGTGTGTCAGAGAGAGAAAGAGAAGCTGTGAGTGAGTGAGAGAGAAAGAGAAGCTGTGTGTGTGTGAGAGAGAGAGAAGCTGAGAGTGAGAGAGAGAGAATGAGAAGGTGTGAGTGAGAGAGAGAGACAAAGAGAAGCTGTGTGTGAGAGAGAGAGAACGAGAAGCTGTGTGTGTGTGTGTGAGAGAGAGAAAGAGAAGCTGTGAGTGAGTGAGAGAGAAAGAGAAGCTGTGAGTGAGTGAGAGAGAGAAGCTGTGTGTGTGAGAGAGAGAAAGAGAAGCTGTAAGTGAGAGAGAGTGAGAAAGAGAGAAGCTGTGAGTGAGAGAGTGAGAGAAATAGTAGCTGTGAGTGAGAGAGGGAAAGAGAAGCTGTGAGTGAGAGAGAGAGAGAGAAAGAGAAGCTGTGAGTGAGAGAGAGAGAGAGAAAGAGAAGCTGTGTGTGTGAGAGAGAGAGAAAGAGAAGCTGTGAGTGAGTGAGAGAGAAAGAGAAGCTTTGTGTGTGTGAGAGAGAGAGAAGCTGAGAGTGAGAGAGAGAGAGAATGAGAAGGTGTGAGTGAGAGAGAGAGACAAAGAGAAGCTGTGTGTGTGAGAGAGAGAACGAGAAGCTGTGAGTGAGAGAGAGAGAGAAAGAGAAGCTGTGAGTGAGAGAGAGAGAGAAAGAGAAGCTGTGAGTGAGAGGGAGGGAGAGAAGCTGTGAGTGTGTGAGAGAGAGAAAATCAGGGAGTGAGTAAGAGAGAGAGAGGGAAGCTGTGAGTGAGAGAGAGAGAGAAATAGAAGCTGTAAGTGAGAGAGAGAAAGAGAAAGTGTGAGTGAAAGAGAGAGAGAGAAGCTGTGAGTGAGAGAGAGAGAGAAAGAAAGAGAAGCTGTGAGTGAGAGCGAGAGAGAAAGAGAAGCTGTGTGAGTGATAGAGAGAGAGAAAGAGAAGCTGAGAGTGAGAGAGAGAGAGAAAGAGATGCTGTAAGTGAGAGAGAGAGAAGCTGTGTGTGTGAGAGAGAGAAAGAGAAGCTGTGAGTGAGAGAGAGAGAGAGAAAGAGAAGCTGTGAGTGAGAGAGAGAGAGAGTGAGAAGCTGTGTGTGTGTGAGAGAGAGAAGCTGGGAGTGAGTAAGAGAGAGATAAGCTGTGTGTGAGAGAGAGAGAAGCTGTGAGTGAGAGAGTGAGAGAAATAGAAGCTGTGAGTGAGAGAGAGAAAGAGAAGCTGTGAGTGAGAGAGAGAGAGAAAGAGAAGCTGTGAGTGAGAGAGAGAGAAAGAGAAGCTGTGTGTGTGTGAGAGAGAGAAAGAGAAGCTGTGAGTGAGTGAGAGAGAAAGAGAAGCTATGTGTGTGTGAGAGAGAGAAGCTGAGAGTGAGAGAGAGAGAATGAGAAGGTGTGAGTGAGTGAGAGAGACAAAGAGAAGCTGTGTGTGTGAGAGAGTGCACGAGAAGCTGTGAGTGAGAGAAAGAGAAGCTGTGAGTGAGAGAGAGAGAGAAAGAGAAGCTGTGAGTGAGAGGGAAGGAGAGAAGCTGTGAGTGTGTGAGAGAGAGAAAATCAGGGAGTGAGTAAGAGAGAGAGGGGGAAGCTGTGAGTGAGAGAGAGAGAAATAGAAGCTGTAAGTGAGTGAGAGAGAAAGAGAATCTGTGAGTGAAAGAGAGAGAGAGAAGCTGTGAGTGAGAGAGAGAAGGAAAGAAAGAGAAGCTGTGAGTGACAGCGAGAGAGAAAGAGAAGCTGTGTGAGTGATAGAGAGAGAGAAAGAGAAGCTGAGAGTGAGAGAGACAGAGAAATAGAAGCTGTAAGTGAGAGAGAGAAGCTGTGTGTGTGTGAGAGAGAGAGAAGCTGTGAGTGAGAGAGAGAGAGAGAAAGAGAAGCTGTGAGTGAGAGAGAGAGAGAAAGAGAAGCTGTGAGAGAGAGAGACAGAGAAGCTGTGAGTGAGAGAGAGAGAGAGAAAAAGAAGTTGTTTGTGTGTGAGAGAGAAAGAGAATCTGTGAGTGAGAGAGAGAGAAAGAGAAGCTGTGAGTAAGAGAGAGAGAGAAAGAGAAGCTAAGAGTGAGTGAGTGAGAGAGAGAGAAGCAGTGAGTGAGAGAGAGAAGCTGTGAGTGAGAGAGAGAGAGAAAGAAGCTGTAGGTGAGAGAGAGAAAAAGAAGCTGTGAGTGAGAGAGAGAGAAGCTGTGAGTGAGAGAGGAGAAGCTGTGAGTGAGAGAGAGAGTGAGAAGCTGTGAGTGAGAGAGAGAAAGAGAAGCTGTGGTGTGTGAGAGAGAGAGAGAAAGAGACGCTGTGAATGAGTAAGAGAGAAAGAGAAGCTGTGTCTGAGAGAGAGAGAAAGGGAAGCTGAGAGTGTGAGAGAGAGAATGAGAAGCTGTGAGTGAGAGAGAGAGAGAAAGAAAAGCTGTGAGTAATAGAGAGAGAGAAAGAGAAGCTGAGAGTGAGAGAGAGAGAAAGAGAAGCTGTGTGTGAGAGAGAGAGAGAAAGAGAAGCTGTGAGTGAGTGAGAGAGAAAGAGAAGCTGTGTGTGTGTGAGAGAGAGAGAAGCTGAGAGTGAGAGAAAGAGAATGAGAAGGTGTGAGTGAGAGAGAGAGAAAAAGAGAAGCTGTGTGTGAGAGAGAGAGAACGAGAAGCTGTGTGTGTGTGAGAGAGAAAGAGAAGCTGTGAGTGAGGGAGAGAGAGAAAGAGAAGCCGTGAGTGAGAGGGAGGGAGAGAAGCTGTGAGTGAGAGAGAGAGAGAAAGAAGCTGTAGGTGAGAGAGAGAAAGAGAAGCTGTGAGTTTGAGAGAGAGAGAATGAGAAGCTGTGTGTGTGTGAGAGAGAGAAGCTGTGAGTGAGTAAGAGAGAGAGAGAAGCTGTGTGAGAGAGAGAGAGAGAGAGAAAGAGAAGCTGTGTGTGTGTGAGAGAGAGAAAGAGAAGCTGTGAGTGAGTGAGAGAGAAAGAGAAGCTGTGAGTGAGTGAGAGAGAGAAGCTGTGTGTGTGAGAGAGAGAAAGAGAAGCTGTAAGTGAGAGAGAGTGAGAAAGAGAGAAGATGTGAGTGAGAGGGTGAGAGAAATAGAAGCTGTGAGTGAGAGAGAGAAAGAGAAGCTGTGAGTGAGAGAGAGAGAGAGAGAAAGAGAAGCTGTGAGTGAGAGAGAGAGAAAGAGAAGCTGTGTGTGTGTGAGAGAGAGAAAGAGAAGCTGTGAGTGAGTGAGAGAGAAAGAGAAGCTGTGTGTGTGAGAGAGAGAGAGAAGCTGAGAGTGAGAGAGAGAGAATGAGAAGGTGTGAGTGAGAGAGAGAGACAAAGAGAAGCTGTTTGTGTGAGAGAGTGAACAAGAAGCTGTGAGTGAGAGAGAGAGAGAAAGAGAAGCTGTGAGTGAGAGAGAGAGAGAAAGAGAAGCTGTGAGTGAGAGAGAAGGAGAAGCTGTGAGTGAGAGAGAGTGAGAAGCTGTGAGTGAGAGAGAGAGAGAGAAGCTGTGGTGTGTGAGAGAGAGAGAGAAAGAGAAGCTGTGAGTGAGTAAGAGAGAAAGAGAAGCTGTGTCTGAGAGAGAGAGAAAGAGAAGCTGAGAGTGAGAGAGAGAGAATGAGAAGCTGTGAGTGAGAGAGAGAGAAAGAAAAGCTGTGAGTAATAGAGAGAGAGAAAGAGAAGCTGTGTGTGTGTGTGAGAGAGAAAGAGAAGCTGTGAGTGAGTGAGAGAGAAAGAGAAGCTGTGTGTGTGTGTGAGAGAGAGAGAAGCTGAGAGAGAGAGAGAGAGAATGAGAAGGTGTGAGTGAGAGAGAGAGACAAAGAGAAGCTGTGTGTGTGAGAGAGAGAACGAGAAGATGTGAGTGAGAGAGAGAGAGAAAGAGAAGCTGTGAGTGAGGGAGAGAGAAAGAGAAGCTGTGAGTGAGAGGGAGGGAGACAAGCTGTGAGTGTGTGAGAGAGAGAAAATCAGGGAGTGAGTAAGAGAGAGAGAGGGAAGCTGTGAGTGAGAGAGAGAGAGAAATAGAAGCTGTAAGTGAGAGAGAGAGAAAGAGAAACTGTGAGTGAAAGAGAGAGAGAAGCTGTGAGTGAGAGAGAGAGAAAGAAAGAGAAGCTGTGAGTGAGAGCAAGAGAGAAAGAGAAGCTGTGTGAGTGATAGAGAGAGAGAAAGAGAAGCTGAGAGTGAGAGAGAGAGAGAAAGAGATGCTGTAAGTGAGAGAGAAAGAGAAGCTGTGTGTGTGTGAGAGAGAAAGAGAAGCTGTGAGTGAGAGAGAGAGAGAGAAAGAGAAGCTGTGAGTGAGAGAGAGAGAGTGAGAAGCTGTGTGTGTGTGTGAGAGAGAAGCTGGGAGTGAGTAAGAGAGAGAGAGAGAAGCTGTGTGTGTGAGAGAGAGAGAAGCTGTGAGTGAGAGAGAGAAAGAAAGAGAAGCTGTGAGTGAGAGAGAGTGAGAGAGAAAGAGAAGCTGTGAGTGAGAGAGAAAGAGAGAGAGAGAAGCTGTGAGTAAGAGAGAGAGAGAGAAAGAGAAGCTGTGTGTGTGAGAGAGAGAAAGAGAAGCTGTGAGTGAGTGAGAGAGAGAGGAGCTGTGAGTGAGTGAGAGAGAGAAAGAGCAGCTGTGAGCGAGAGCGAGAGAGAAAGAGCTGTGTGAGTAATAGAGAGAGAGAAAGAGAAGCTGAGAGAGAGAGAGAGAGAGAAAAAGAGATGCTGTAAGTGAGAGAGAGAGAGAAGCTGTGTGTGTGAGAGAGAGAAAGAGAAGCTGTGAGTGAGAGAGAGAGAGAGAAAGAGAAGATTTGAGTGAGAGAGAGAGAGAGAGAAGCTGTGAGTGAGTGAGTGAGTGAGAAGCTGTGTGTGTGTGAGAGAGAGAAGCTGGGAGTGAGTAAGAGAGAGAGAGAAGCTGTGAGTGAGAGAGAGAGAGAAGCTGTGAGTGAGAGAGAGAGAGAAGCTGTGAGTGAGAGAGAGTGAGAGAGAAAGAGAAGCTGTGAGTGAGAGAGAGAAAGAGAGAGAGAGAAGCTGTGAGTGAGAGAGGGAGAGAAATAGAAGCTGTGAGTGAGAGAGTGAGAAAGAGAAGCTGTGAGTGAGAGAGAGAGAGAAAGAGAAGCTGTGAGTGAGAGAGAGAGAGAAAGAGAAGCTGTGAGTGAGAGAGAGAGAGAAAGAGAAGCTGTGTGTGTGTGTGAGAGAGAAAGAGAAGCTGTGAGTGAGTGAGAGAGAAAGAAAAGCTGTGTGTGTGTGAGAGAGAGAGAAGCTGAGAGTGAGAGAGAGAATGAGAAGGTGTGAGTGAGAGAGAGAGACAAAGAGAAGCTGTGTGTGTGAGAGAGAAAACGAGAAGCTGTGAGTGAGAGTGAGAGAGAAAGAGAAGCTGTGAGTGAGAGAGAGAGAGAAAGAGAAGCTGTGAGTGCGAGGGAGTGAGAAAAGCTGTGAGTGTGTGAGAGAGAGAAAATGAGGGAGTGAGTAAGAGAGAGAGAGGGAAGCTGTGAGTGAGAGATAGAGAGAAATAGAAGCTGTAAGTGAGAGAGAGAGAAAGAGAAACTGTGAGTGAAAGAGAGAGAGAGAAGCTGTGAGTGAGAGAGAGAGAAAGAAAGAGAAGCTGTGAGTGAGAGCGAGAGAGAGAGAAAGCTGTGAGTGAGTGAGTGAGAGAGAGAGAAGCTGTGAGTGAGAGAGAGAGAGAAAGAAGCTGTAGGTGAGAGAGAGAAAAAGAAGCTGTGAGTGAGAGAGAGAGAGAAGCTGAGAGTGAGAGAGAGAGAATGAGAAGCTCTGAGTGTGAGAGAGAGAGAGAAAGAAAAGCTGTGAGTGAGAGAGAGAGAAAGAGAAGCTGTGAGTGAGTGAGAGAGAGAGGAGCTGTGAGTGAGTGAGAGAGAGAAAGAGCAGCTGTGAGCGAGAGAGAGAGAGAAAGAGCTGTGTGAGTGATAGAGAGAGAGAAAGAGAAGCTGAGAGTGAGAGAGAGAAAGAGAAGCTGAGAGTGAGAGAGAGAGAGAGAAGCTGTGTGTGTGTGAGAGAGAAAGAGAAGCTGTGAGTGAGAGAGAGAGATAGAGAAAGAGAAGATTTGAGTGAGAGAGAGAGAGAATGAGAAGCTGTGAGTGAGTGAGTGAGAGAGTGAGAAGCTGTGTGTGTGAGAGAGAGAGGAGCTGGGAGAGAGTAAGAGAGAGCGAGAGAGAAGCTGTGAGTGAGAGAGAGAGAGAAGCTGTGAGTGAGAGAGAGAGAGAGAAGCTGTGAGTGAGAGAGAGTGAGAGAGAAAGAGAAGCTGTGAGTGAGAGAGAGAAAGAGAGAGAGAGAAGCTCTGAGTGAGAGAGAGAGAGAAAGAGAAGCTGTGTGTGAGAGAGAGAGAAACAGAAGCTGTGAGTGAGAGAGAGAGAGAGAGAAGCTGTGAGTGAGAGAGAGAAGCTGTGAGTGAGAGAGAGAGAAGCTGTGAGTGAGTGAGAGAGAGAGAATCAGGGAGTGAGTAAGAGAGAGAGAGATGCTGTGAGTAAGAGAGAGAGAGAAATAGAAGCTGTAAGTGAGGGAGAGAAGCTGTGTGTGTGTGAGAGAGAGAGAAACTGTGAGTGAGAGAGAGAGAAAGAGAAGCAGTGAGTGAGAGAGAGAGAGAGAAAGAAGCTGTGTGTGTGATAGAGAGAGAAAGAGAAGCTGAGTGAGAGAGAGAGAAAGAGAAGCTGTGAGTGAGAGAGAGAGAGAAAAAGAAGCTGTGTGTGTGTGAGAGAGAAAGAGAATCTGAGTGAGAGAGAGAGAAAGAGAAGTTGTGAGTAAGAGAGAGAGAGAAAGAGAAGCTATGAGTGAGTGAGTGAGAGAGAGAGAAGCTGTGAGTGAGTGAGTGAGAGAGAGAGAAGTTGTGAGTGAGAGAGAGAGAGAAAGAAGCTGTAGGTGAGAGAGAGAAAAAGAAGCTGTGAATGAGAGAGAGAGAGAGAAGGTGTGAGTGAGAGAGAGAAGGAGAAGCTGTGAGTGAGAAAGAGAGAAGCTGTGAGTGAGAGAGAGAAAGAGAAGCTGTGTCTGAGAGAGAGAGAAAGAGAAGCTGAGAGTGAGAGAGAGAGAATGAGAAGCTGTGAGTGAGTGACAGAGAGAAAGAAAAGCTGTGAGTGAGAGAGAGAGAGAGAAGCTGTGAGTGAGTGAGAGAGAGAGAAGCTGTGAGTGAGTGAGAGAGAGAAAGAGCAGCTTTGAGCGAGAGCGAGAGAGAAAGAGCTGTGTGAGTGATAGAGAGAGAGAAAGAGAAGCTGAGAATGAGAGAGAGTGAGCAAGAGATGCTGTAAGTGAGAGAGAGAGAAGCTGTGTGTGTGTGAGAGAAAGAGAAGTTGTGAGTGAGAGAGAGAGATAGAGAAAGAGAAGATTTGAGTGAGAGAGAGAGAGAAAGAGAAGCTGTGAGTGAGAGAGTGAGAAGCAGTGTGTGTAAGAGAGAGAAGCTGTGAGTGAGTAAGAGAGAGAGAGAGAAGATGTGAGTGAGAGAGAGAGAAGCTGTGAGTGAGAGAGAGAAGCTGTGATTGAGAGAGAGTGAGAGAGAGAAGCTGTGAGTGAGTGAGAGAGAGAGAGAAAGAGAAGCTGTGAGTGAGAGAGAGAGAAAGAGAAGCTGTGAATGAGCGAGAGAGAAAGAGAAGCTGTGAGTGATTGAGAGAGAAAGGGAAGCTGGAGTGAGAGAGAGAGAGAGAAAGAGAAGCTGTATGTTTGTGAGAGAGAAAGAGCTGTGAGTGAGAGAGAGAAAAGCTGTGAGTGAGAGAGAGAGAGAGAGAAGCTGTGAGTGAGTGAGAGAGAGAGAGAATCAGGGAGTGAGTAAGAGAGAGAGAGAAGCTGTGAGTGAGAGAGAGAGAAATAGAAGCTGTAAGTGAGAGAGAGAGAGAAGCTGTCTGTGTGAGAGAGAGAGAAGTTGTGAGAGAGAGAGAGAGAGAGAAAGAGAAGCTGTGAGTGAGAGAGAGAGAGTGAGAAGCTGTGTGTGTGATAGAGAGAGAGAAAGAGAAGCTGAGAGTAAGAGAGAGAGAAAGAGAAGCTGTGAGTGAGAGAGAGAGAGGAGCTGTGTGTGTGTGTGTGAGAGAGAAAGAGAATCTGTGAGTGTGAGAGAGAGAAAGAGAAGCTGTGAGTGAGAGAGAGAGAAAGAGAAGCTGTGAGTGAGAGAGAGAGAAGGAGAAGCTGTGAGTGAGAGAGAGACAAAGAGAAGCTGTGTGTGTGAGAGAGAGAACGAGAAGCTGTGAGTGAGAGAGAGAGAGAAAGAGAAGCTGTGAGTGAGGGAGAGAGAAAGAGAAGCTGTGAGTGAGAGGGAGGGAGACAAGCTGTGAGTGTGTGTGAGAGAGAAAATCAGGGAGTGAGTAAGAGAGAGAGAGGGAAGCTGTGAGTGAGAGAGAGAGAGAAATAGAAGCTGTAAGTGAGAGAGAGAGAAAGAGAAACTGTGAGTGAAAGAGAGAGAGAAGCTGTGAGTGAGAGAGAGAGAAAGAAAGAGAAGCTGTGAGTGAGAGCAAGAGAGAAAGAGAAGCTGTGTGAGTGATAGAGAGAGAGAAAGAGAAGCTGAGAGAGAGAGAGAAAAAGAGATGCTGTAAGTGAGAGAGAGAGAGAAGCTGTGTGTGAGAGAGAGAGAAAGAGAAGCTGTGAGTGAGAGAGAGAGAGAGAAAGAGAAGATTTGAGTGAGAGAGAGAGAGAGAGAAGCTGTATGTGAGTGAGTGAGTGAGAAGCTGTGTGTGTGTGAGAGAGAGAAGCTGGGAGTGAGTAAGAGAGAGAGAGAAGCTGTGAGTGAGAGAGAGAGAGAAGCTGTGAGTGAGAGAGAGAGAGAAGCTGTGAGTGAGTGAGAGAGAGAGAATCAGGGAGTGAGTAAGAGAGAGAGAGAAACTGTGAGTGAGAGAGAGAGAGAGAAATAGAAGCTGTAAGTGAGAGAGAGAAGCTGTGTGTGTGTGTGTGAGAGAGAAGCTGTGAGTGAGAGAGAGAGAGAGAAGCTGTGAGTGAGAGTGAGAGAGAGAGAGAAAGAAGCTGTGTGTGTGATAGAGAGAGAGAAAGAGAAGCTGAGTGAGAGAGGAAGACAGAGAAGCTGTGAGTGAGAGAGAGTGAAAAAGAAGCTGTGTGTGTGTGAGAGAAAGAGATTCTGTGAGTGAGAGAGAGAGAAAGAGAAGCTGTGAGTAAGAGAGAGAGAGAAAGAGAAGCTATGAGTGAGTGAGAGAGAGAGAAAGCTGTGAGTGAGTGAGTGAGAGAGAGAGAAGCTGTGAGTGAGAGAGAGAGTGAAAGAAGCTATAGGTGAGAGAGAGAAAAAGAAGCTGTGAGTGAGAGAGAGAGAGAAGCTGTGAGTGACAGAGAGAAGGAGAAGCTGTGAGTGAGAGAGAGAGAGAAGCTGTGAGTGAGAGAGAAAGAGAAGCTGTGTGTGAGAGAGAGAGAGAGAAAGAGAAGCTGTGAGTGAGTAAGAGAGAAAGAGAAGCTGTGTCCGAGAGAGAGAGAAAGAGAAGCTGAGAGTGAGAGAGAGAGAATGAGAAGCTCTGAGTGAGAGAGAGAGAGAGAAAGAAAAGCTGTGAGTGAGAGAGAGAGAAAAAGAAGCTGTGAGTGAGTGAGAGAGAGAGGAGCTGTGAGTGAGTGAGAGAGAGAAAGAGCAGCTGTGAGCGAGAGCGAGAGAGAAAGAGCTGTGTGAGTGATAGAGAGAGAGAAAGAGAAGCTGAGAGTAAGAGAGAGAAAGAGAAGCTGAGTGAGAGAGAGAGAGAAGCTGTGTGTGTGTGAGAGAGAAAGAGAAGCTGTGAGTGAGAAAGAGAGATAGAGAAAGAGAAGATTTGAGTGAGAGAGAGAGAGAATGAGAAGCTGTGAGTGAGTGAGTGAGAGAGTGAGAAGCTGTGTGTGTGAGAGAGAGAGGAGCTGGGAGAGAGTAAGAGAGAGCGAGAGAGAAGCTGTGAGTGAGAGAGAGAGAGAGAAGCTGTGAGTGAGAGAGAGAGAGAAGCTGTGAGTGAGAGAGAGTGAGAGAGAAAGAGAAGCTGTGAGTGAGAGAGAGAAAGAGAGAGAGAAGCTCTGAGTGAGAGAGAGAGAGAAAGAGAAGCTGTGTGTGAGAGAGAGAGAAACAGAATCTGTGAGTGAGAGAGAGAGAGAGAAGCTGTGAGTGAGAGAGAGAAGCTGTGAGTGAGAGAGAGAGAAGCTGTGAGTGAGTGAGAGAGAGAGAATCAGGGAGTGAATAAGAGAGAGAGATGCTGTGAGTAAGAGAGAGAGAGAAATAGAAGCTGTAAGTGAGGGAGAGAAGCTGTGTGTGTGTGTGAGAGAGAGAAGCTGTGAGTGAGAGAGAGAGAAAGAGAAGCAGTGAGTGAGAGAGAGAGAGAGAAAGAAGCTGTGTGTGTGATAGAGAGAGTAAGAGAAGCTGAGTGAGAGAGAGAGAAAGAGAAGCTGTGAGTGAGAGAGAGAGAGAAAAAGAAGCTGTGTGTGTGTGAGAGAGAAAGAGAATCTGAGTGAGAGAGAGAGAAAGAGAAGTTGTGAGTAAGAGAGAGAGAGAAAGAGAAGCTATGAGTGAGTGAGTGAGAGAGAGAGAAGCTGTGAGTGAGTGAGTGAGAGAGAGAGAAGCTGTGAGTGAGAGAGAGAGAAAGAAGCTGTAGGTGAGAGAGAGAAAAAGAAGCTGTGAATGAGAGAGAGAGAGAGAAGGTGTGAGTGAGAGAGAGAAGGAGAAGCTGTGAGTGAGAAAGAGAGAAGCTGTGAGTGAGAGAGAGAAAGAGAAGCTGTGTCTGAGAGAGAGAGAAAGAGAAGCTGAGAGTGAGAGAGAGAGAATGAGAAGCTGTGAGTGAGTGACAGAGAGAAAGAAAAGCTGTGAGTGAGAGAGAGAGAGAGAAGCTGTGAGTGAGTGAGAGAGAGAGAAGCTGTGAGTGAGTGAGAGAGAGAAAGAGCAGCTTTGAGCGAGAGCGAGAGAGAAAGAGCTGTGTGAGTGATAGAGAGAGAGAAAGAGAAGCTGAGAATGAGAGAGAGAGAGCAAGAGATGCTGTAAGTGAGAGAGAGAGAAGCTGTGTGTGTGTGAGAGAAAGAGAAGTTGTGAGTGAGAGAGAGAGAGAGATAGAGAAAGAGAAGATTTGAGTGAGAGAGAGAGAGAAAGAGAAGCTGTGAGTGAGAGAGTGAGAAGCAGTGTGTGTAAGAGAGAGAAGCTGTGAGTGAGTAAGAGAGAGAGAGAAGATGTGAGTGAGAGAGAGAGAAGCTGTGAGTGAGAGAGAGAAGCTGTGATTGAGAGAGAGAGTGAGAGAGAAGCTGTGAGTGAGTGAGAGAGAGAGAGAAAGAGAAGCTGTGAGTGAGAGAGAGAGAAAGAGAAGCTGTGAATGAGCAAGAGAGAAAGAGAAGCTGTGAGTGATTGAGAGAGAAAGGGAAGCTGGAGTGAGAGAGAGAGAGAGAAAGAGAAGCTGTATGTTTGTGAGAGAGAAAGAGCTGTGAGTGAGAGAGAGAAAAGCTGTGAGTGAGAGAGAGAGAAAGAGAAGCTGTGAGTGAGAGAGAGAGAGAAGCTGTGAGTGAGTGAGAGAGAGAGAATCCGGGAGTGAGTAAGAGAGAGAGAGAAGCTGTGAGTGAGAGAGAGAGAAATAGAAGCTGTAAGTGAGAGAGAGAGAGAAGCTGTCTGTGTGAGAGAGAGAGAAGTTGTGAGAGAGAGAGAGAGAGAAAGAGAAGCTGTGAGTGAGAGAGAGAGAGTGAGAAGCTGTGTGTGTGATAGAGAGAGAGAAAGAGAAGCTGAGAGTAAGAGAGAGAGAAAGAGAAGCTGTGAGTGAGAGAGAGAGAGGAGCTGTGTGTGTGTGAGAGAGAGAAAGAGAATCTGTGAGTGTGAGAGAGAGAAAGAGAAGCTGTGAGTGAGAGAGAGAGAAAGAGAAGCTGTGAGTGAGAGAGAGAGAAGGAGAAGCTGTGAGTGAGAGAGAGAGAGAAGGAGAAGCTGTGAGTGAGAGAGAGAGAGAAAGAGAAGCTGTGAGTGAGAGAGAGAGAGAAAGAGAAGCTGTGAGTGAGAGAGAGAGAAAGAGAAGCTGTGAGTGAGAGAGAGAGAAAGGGAAGCTGTGAGTGAGAGAGAGAGAAAGAGAAGCTGTATGTGTGTGAGAGAGAAAGAGCTGTGAGTGAGAGAGAGAGAAGCTGTGAGTGAGAGAGAGAGAAACAGAAGCTCTGAGTGAGTGAGAGAGAGAGAGAAGCTGTGTGAGAGAGAGAGAGAGAGAGAATCAGGGAGTGAGTAAGTGAGAGAGAGAAGCTGTGAGTGAGAGAGAGAGAAATAGAAGCTGTAGGTGAGAGAGAGAGAGAAGCTGTGTGTGTGTGAGAGAGAGAAGCTGTGAGTGATAGAGAGAGAGAAAGAGAAGCTGTGAGTGAGAGAGAGAGAGAATGAGAAGCTGTGTGTGTGATAGAGAGAGAGAGAGAGAAGCTCAGAGTAAGAGAGAGAGAGAAAGAGAAACTGTGAGTGAGAGAGAGAGAGGAGCTGTGTGTGTGTGAGAGAGAGAAAGAGAATCTGTGAGTGTGAGAGAGAGAAAGAGAAGCTGTGATTGAGAGAGAGAGAAAGAGAAGCTGTGAGTGAGAGAGAGAGAAGGAGAAGCTGTGAGTGAGTGAGTGAGAGAGTGAGAAGCTGTGTGTGTGAGAGAGAGAGGAGCTGGGAGAGAGTAAGAGAGAGCGAGAGAGAAGCTGTGAGTGAGAGAGAGAGAGAGAAGCTGTGAGTGAGAGAGAGAGAGAAGCTGTGAGTGAGAGAGAGTGAGAGAGAAAGAGAAGCTGTGAGTGAGAGAGAGATAGAGAAAGAGTTGAGTGAGAGAGAGAGAGAAAGAGAAGCTGTGAGTGAGTGAGTGAGAGAGTGAGAAGCTGTGTGTGTGAGAGAGAGAAGCTGTGAGTGAGTAAGAGAGAGAGAGAGAAGCTGTGAGTGAGAGAGAGAGAGAAGCTGTGAGTGAGAGAGAGAGAGAGAAGCTGTGATTGAGAGAGAGTGAGAGAGAGAAGCTGTGAGTGAGTGAGAGAGAGGGAATGTGTGAGTGAGAGAGAGAGAGAAAGAGAAGCTGTGAGTGAGAGAGAGAGAGAGAAAGAGAAGCTGTGAATGAGCGAGAGAGAAAGAGAAGCTGTGAGTGAGAGAGAGAGAAAGGGAAGCTGTGAGTGAGAGAGAGAGAAAGAGAAGCTGTATGTGTGTGAGAGAGAAAGAGCTGTGAGTGAGAGAGAGAGAAGCTGTGAGTGAGAGAGAGAGAAACAGAAGCTCTGAGTGAGTGAGAGAGAGAGAGAAGCTGTGTGAGAGAGAGAGAGAGAGAGAATCAGGGAGTGAGTAAGTGAGAGAGAGAAGCTGTGAGTGAGAGAGAGAGAAATAGAAGCTGTAGGTGAGAGAGAGAGAGAAGCTGTGTGTGTGTGAGAGAGAGAAGCTGTGAGTGATAGAGAGAGAGAAAGAGAAGCTGTGAGTGAGAGAGAGAGAGAATGAGAAGCTGTGTGTGTGATAGAGAGAGAGAGAGAGAAGCTCAGAGTAAGAGAGAGAGAGAAAGAGAAGCTGTGAGTGAGAGAGAGAGAAAGGGAAGCTGTGAGTGAGAGAGAGAGAGAAAGAGAAGCTGTGAGTGAGAGAGAGAGAAAGGGAAGCTGTGAGTGAGAGAGAGAGAAAGAGAAGCTGTGAGTGAGAGAGAGAGAGAGAAAGAGAAACTGTGAGTGAGAGAGAGAGAGAGAAAGAGAAGCTGTGAATGAGCGAGAGAGAAAGAGAAGCTGTGAGTGAGAGAGAGAGAAAGGGAAGCTGTGAGTGAGAGAGAGAGAGAAAGAGAAGCTGTGAGTGAGAGAGAGAGAAAGGGAAGCTGTGAGTGAGAGAGAGAGAAAGGGAAGCTGTGAGTGAGAGAGAGAGAGAAAGAGAAGCTGTGAGTGAGAGAGAGAGAAAGGGAAGCTGTGAGTGAGAGAGAGAGAAAGAGAAGCTGTGAGTGAGAGAGAGAGAGAAAGAGAAGCTGTGAGTGAGAGAGAGAGAAAGGGAAGCTGTGAGTGAGAGAGAGAGAAAGGGAAGCTGTGAGTGAGAGAGAGAGAGAAAGAGAAGCTGTGAGTGAGAGAGAGAGAAAGGGAAGCTGTGAGTGAGAGAGAGAGAAAGAGAAGCTGTGAGTGAGAGAGAGAGAGAGAAAGAGAAGCTGTGTGTGTGATAGAGAGAGAGAGAGAGAAGCTCAGAGTAAGAGAGAGAGAGAAAGAGAAACTGTGAGTGAGAGAGAGAGAGAGAAAGAGAAGCTGTGAGTGAGAGAGAGAGAGAAAGAGAAGCTGTGAGTGAGAGAGAGAGAAAGGGAAGCTGTGAGTGAGAGAGAGAGAAAGAGAAGCTGTGAGTGAGAGAGAGAGAGAGAAAGAGAAACTGTGAGTGAGAGAGAGAGAGAGAAAGAGAAGCTGTGAATGAGCGAGAGAGAAAGAGAAGCTGTGAGTGAGAGAGAGAGAAAGGGAAGCTGTGAGTGAGAGAGAGAGAAAGAGAAGCTGTGAGTGAGAGAGAGAGAGAGAAAGAGAAGCTGTGAGTGAGAGAGAGAGAACGAGAAGCTGTGAGTGAGAGAGAGAGAGAAAGAGAAGCTGTGAGTGAGGGAGAGAGAAAGAGAAGCTGTGAGTGAGAGGGAGGGAGACAAGCTGTGAGTGTGTGTGAGAGAGAAAATCAGGGAGTGAGAGAGAGAGAAAGGGAAGCTGTGAGTGAGAGAGAGAGAGAAAGAGAAGCTGTGAGTGAGAGAGAGAGAAAGGGAAGCTGTGAGTGAGAGAGAGAAAGGGAAGCTGTGAGTGAGAGAGAGAGAGAAAGAGAAGCTGTGAGTGAGAGAGAGAGAAAGGGAAGCTGTGAGTGAGAGAGAGAGAAAGAGAAGCTGTGAGTGAGAGAGAGAGAGAGAAAGAGAAGCTGTGTGTGTGATAGAGAGAGAGAGAGAGAAGCTCAGAGTAAGAGAGAGAGAGAAAGAGAAGCTGTGAATGAGCGAGAGAGAAAGAGAAGCTGTGAGTGAGAGAGAGAAAGAGAAGATTGTGTGTGAGAGAGAGAGAGAGAAAGAGAAGCTGTGAGTGAGAGAGAGAGAAAGAGAAGCTGTGTCTGAGAGAGAGAGAGAAAGAGAAGCTGAGAGTGAGTGAGAGAGTGAAGCTGTGAGTGAGTGAGAGAGGGAGAGAATCAGGGAGTAAGAGAGAGAAAGAGACGCTGTGAGTGAGTGCGAGAGAGAGAGAAGCTGTGAGTGAGAGAGAGAGAAGCTGTGAGTGAGAGAGAGAGAGAAAGAGAAGCTGTGTGTGTGATAGAGAGAGAGAAAGAGAAGCTGAGAGAGAGAGAGAAAGAGAAGCTGTGAGTGAGAGAGAGAGAAAGAGAAGCTGTGAGTGAGTGAGAGAGAGTGAGAAGCTGTGAGTGAGTGAGAGAGAGAGAAGCTGTGAATGAGAGAGAGAAAGAGACACTGTGAGTGAGAGAGAGAGAAAGAGAAGCTGTGAGTGAGAGAGAGAGAGAAGCTGAGAATGAGAGAGAGAGAAAGAGATGCTGTAAGTGAGAGAGAGAGAAGCTGTGTGTGTGAGAGTGAGAAAGAGAAGTTGTGAGTGAGAGAGAGATAGAGAAAGAGTTGAGTGAGAGAGAGAGAGAAAGAG
This sequence comes from Bradypodion pumilum, assembly GCA_035047305.1. NCBI lineage: Eukaryota > Metazoa > Chordata > Lepidosauria > Squamata > Chamaeleonidae > Bradypodion > Bradypodion pumilum. The sequence continues at coordinate 225,521,674 of JAWDJD010000002.1, read as the reverse complement.
AAGCTGTGAGTGAGTGAGTGAGAGAGTGAGAAGCTGTGTGTGTGAGAGAGAGAAGCTGTGAGTGAGTAAGAGAGAGAGAGAGAAGCTGTGAGTGAGAGAGAGAGAGAAGCTGTGAGTGAGAGAGAGAGAGAGAAGCTGTGATTGAGAGAGAGTGAGAGAGAGAAGCTGTGAGTGAGTGAGAGAGAGGGAATGTGTGAGTGAGAGAGAGAGAGAAAGAGAAGCTGTGAGTGAGAGAGAGAGAGAGAAAGAGAAGCTGTGAATGAGCGAGAGAGAAAGAGAAGCTGTGAGTGAGAGAGAGAGAAAGGGAAGCTGTGAGTGAGAGAGAGAGAAAGAGAAGCTGTATGTGTGTGAGAGAGAAAGAGCTGTGAGTGAGAGAGAGAGAAGCTGTGAGTGAGAGAGAGAGAAACAGAAGCTCTGAGTGAGTGAGAGAGAGAGAGAAGCTGTGTGTGAGAGAGAGAGAGAGAGAATCAGGGAGTGAGTAAGTGAGAGAGAGAAGCTGTGAGTGAGAGAGAGAGAAATAGAAGCTGTAGGTGAGAGAGAGAGAGAAGCTGTGTGTGTGTGAGAGAGAGAAGCTGTGAGTGATAGAGAGAGAGAAAGAGAAGCTGTGAGTGAGAGAGAGAGAGAATGAGAAGCTGTGTGTGTGATAGAGAGAGAGAGAGAAGCTCAGAGTAAGAGAGAGAGAGAAAGAGAAACTGTGAGTGAGAGAGAGAGAGGAGCTGTGTGTGTGTGTGAGAGAGAAAGAGAATCTGTGAGTGTGAGAGAGAGAAAGAGAAGCTGTGATTGAGAGAGAGAGAAAGAGAAGCTGTGAGTGAGAGAGAGAGAAGGAGAAGCTGTGAGTGAGAGAGAGAGACAAAGAGAAGCTGTGTGTGTGAGAGAGAGAACGAGAAGCTGTGAGTGAGAGAGAGAGAGAAAGAGAAGCTGTGAGTGAGGGAGAGAGAAAGAGAAGCTGTGAGTGAGAGGGAGGGAGACAAGCTGTGAGTGTGTGTGAGAGAGAAAATCAGGGAGTGAGTAAGAGAGAGAGAGGGAAGCTGTGAGTGAGAGAGAGAGAGAAATAGAAGCTGTAAGTGAGAGAGAGAGAAAGAAAGAGAAACTGTGAGTGAAAGAGAGAGAGAAGCTGTGAGTGAGAGAGAGAGAAAGAAAGAGAAGCTGTGAGTGAGAGCAAGAGAGAAAGAGAAGCTGTGTGAGTGATAGAGAGAGAGAAAGAGAAGCTGAGAGTGAGAGAGAGATAAAGAGATGCTGTAAGTGAGAGAGAGAGAGAAGCTGTGTGTGTGTGAGAGAGAAAGAGAAGCTGTGAGTGAGAAAGAGAGAGAGAAAGAGAAGCTGTGAGTGAGAGAGAGAGAGTGAGAAGCTGTGTGTGTGTGAGAGAGAGAAGCTGGGAGTGAGTAAGAGAGAATGAGAGAAGCTGTGTGTGTGAGAGAGAGAGAAGCTGTGAGTGAGAGAGAGAAAGAAAGAGAAGCTGTGAGTGAGAGAGAGTGAGAGAGAAAGAGAAGCTGTGAGTGAGAGAGAAAGAGAGAGAGAGAAGCTGTGAGTAAGAGAGAGAGAGAGAGAAAGAGAAGCTGGGTGTGTGAGAGAGAGAAAGAGAAGCTGTGAGTGAGAGAGAGAGAGAGAGAAGCTGTGAGTGAGAGAGAGAGAGAGAAGCTGTGAGTGAGAGAGAGAGAAGCTGTGAGTGAGTGAGAGAGAGAGAATCAAGGAGTGAGTAAGAGAGAGAGAAGCTGTGAGAGAGAGAGAGAAATAGAAGCTGTAAGTGAGAGAGAGAAGCTGTGTGTGTGTGAGAGAGAGAGAAGCTGTGAGTGAGTAAGAGAGAAAGAGAAGCTGTGTCTGAGAGAGAGAGAAAGAGAAGCTGAGAGTGAGAGAGAGAGAATGAGAAGCTGTGAGTGAGAGAGAGAGAGAGAAAGAAAAGCTGTGAGTGAGAGAGAGAGAAAGAGAAGCTGTGAGTGAGTGAGAGAGAGAGGAGCTGTGAGTGAGTGAGAGAGAGAAAGAGCAGCTGTGTGCGAGAGCGAGAGAGAAAGAGCTGTGTGAGTAATAGAGAGAGAGAAAGAGAAGCTGAGAGAGAGAGAGAGAAAAAGAGATGCTGTAAGTGAGAGAGAGAGAAGCTGTGTGTGTGTGAGAGAGAGAGAGAAGCTGTGAGTGAGAGAGAGAGAGAAAGAGATGCTGTAAGTGAGAGAGAGAGAAGCTGTGTGTGTGAGAGTGAGAAAGAGAAGTTGTGAGTGAGAGAGAGATAGAGAAAGAGTTGAGTGAGAGAGAGAGAGAAAGAGAAGCTGTGAGTGAGTGAGTGAGAGAGTGAGAAGCTGTGTGTGTGAGAGAGAGAAGCTGTGAGTGAGTAAGAGAGAGAGAGAGAAGCTGTGAGTGAGAGAGAGAGAAGCTGTGAGTGAGAGAGAGAGAGAGAAGCTGTGATTGAGAGAGAGTGAGAGAGAGAAGCTGTGAGTGAGTGAGAGAGAGGGAATGTGTGAGTGAGTGAGAGAGAGAAAGAGAAGCTGTGAGTGAGAGAGAGAGAGAAAGAGAAGCTGTGAATGAGCGAGAGAGAAAGAGAAGCTGTGAGTGAGAGAGAGAGAAAGAGAAGCTGTGAGTGAGAGAGAGAGAGAGAAAGAGAAGCTGTATGTTTGTGAGAGAGAAAGAGCTGTGAGTGAGAGAGAGAAAAGCTGTGAGTGAGAGAGAGAGAAAGAGAAGCTGTGAGTGAGTGAGAGAGAGAAGCTGTGAGTGAGTGAGAGAGAGAGAGAGAATCAGGGAGTGAGTAAGAGAGAGAGAGAAGCTGTGAGTGAGAGAGAGAGAAATAGAAGCTGTAAGTGAGAGAGAGAGAAGCTGTCTGTGTGTGAGAGAGAGAAGTTGTGAGAGAGAGAGAGAGAGAAAGAGAAGCTGTGAGTGAGAGAGAGAGAGTGAGAAGCTGTGTGTGTGATAGAGAGAGAGAAAGAGAAGCTGAGAGTAAGAGAGAGAGAAAGAGAAGCTGTGAGTGAGAGAGAGAGAGGAGCTGTGTGTGTGTGTGAGAGAGAAAGAGAATCTGTGAGTGTGAGAGAGAGAAAGAGAAGCTGTGAGTGAGAGAGAGAGAAAGAGAAGCTGTGAGTGAGAGAGAGAGAAGGAGAAGCTGTGAGTGAGAGAGAGAGAGAAGGAGAAGCTGTGAGTGAGAGAGAGAGAGAAAGAGAAGCTGTGAGTGAGAGAGAGAGAGAAAGAGAAGCTGTGAGTGAGAGAGAGAAAGAGAAGATTGTGTGTGAGAGAGAGAGAGAGAAAGAGAAGCTGTGAGTGAGAGAGAGAGAAAGAGAAGCTGTGTCTGAGAGAGAGAGAGAAAGAGAAGCTGAGAGTGAGTGAGAGAGTGAAGCTGTGAGTGAGTGAGAGAGGGAGAGAATCAGGGAGTAAGAGAGAGAAAGAGACGCTGTGAGTGAGTGCGAGAGAGAGAGAAGCTGTGAGTGAGAGAGAGAGAAGCTGTGAGTGAGAGAGAGAGAGAAAGAGAAGCTGTGTGTGTGATAGAGAGAGAGAAAGAGAAGCTGAGAGAGAGAGAGAAAGAGAAGCTGTGAGTGAGAGAGAGAGAAAGAGAAGCTGTGAGTGAGTGAGAGAGAGTGAGAAGCTGTGAGTGAGTGAGAGAGAGAAGCTGGGAGTGAGTAAGAGAGAGAGAGAAGCTGTGAGTGAGAGAGAGAGAAAGAAAGAGAAGATGTGAGTGAGAGAGAGAGAGAAAGAGAAGCTGTGTCTGAGAGAGAGAGAAAGAGAAGCTGTGAGTGAGAGAGAGAGAGAGAGAGAAGCTGTGAATGAGAGAGAGAAAGAGACACTGTGAGTGAGAGAGAGAGAAAGAGAAGCTGTGAGTGAGAGAGAGAGAGAAGCTGAGAATGAGAGAGAGAGAAAGAGATGCTGTAAGTGAGAGAGAGAGAAGCTGTGTGTGTGAGAGTGAGAAAGAGAAGTTGTGAGTGAGAGAGAGATAGAGAAAGAGTTGAGTGAGAGAGAGAGAGAAAGAGAAGCTGTGAGTGAGTGAGTGAGAGAGTGAGAAGCTGTGTGTGTGAGAGAGAGAAGCTGTGAGTGAGTAAGAGAGAGAGAGAGAAGCTGTGAGTGAGAGAGAGAGAGAAGCTGTGAGTGAGAGAGAGAGAGAGAAGCTGTGATTGAGAGAGAGTGAGAGAGAGAAGCTGTGAGTGAGTGAGAGAGAGGGAATGTGTGAGTGAGAGAGAGAGAGAAAGAGAAGCTGTGAGTGAGAGAGAGAGAGAAAGAGAAGCTGTGAATGAGCGAGAGAGAAAGAGAAGCTGTGAGTGAGAGAGAGAGAAAGGGAAGCTGTGAGTGAGAGAGAGAGAGAAAGAGAAGCTGTATGTGTGTGAGAGAGAAAGAGCTGTGAGTGAGAGAGAGAGAAGCTGTGAGTGAGAGAGAGAGAAAGAGAAGCTGTGAGTGAGTGAGAGAGAGAGAGAAGCTGTGAGTGAGAGAGAGAGAGAAGCTGTGTGTGTGTGTGAGAGAGAAGCTGTGAGTGATAGAGAGAGAGAAAGAGAAGCTGTGAGTGAGAGAGAGAGAGAATGAGAAGCTGTGTGTGTGATAGAGAGAGAGAGAGAGAAGCTCAGAGTAAGAGAGAGAGAGAAAGAGAAACTGTGAGTGAGAGAGAGAGGAGCTGTGTGTGTGTGTGAGAGAGAAAGAGAATCTGTGAGTGTGAGAGAGAGAAAGAGAAGCTGTGATTGAGAGAGAGAGAAAGAGAAGCTGTGAGTGAGAGAGAGAGAAGGAGAAGCTGTGAGTGTGAGAGAGAGACAAAGAGAAGCTGTGTGTGTGAGAGAGAGAACGAGAAGCTGTGAGTGAGAGAGAGAGAGAAAGAGAAGCTGTGAGTGAGGGAGAGAGAAAGAGAAGCTGTGAGTGAGAGGGAGGGAGACAAGCTGTGAGTGTGTGTGAGAGAGAAAATCAGGGAGTGAGTAAGAGAGAGAGAGGGAAGCTGTGAGTGAGAGAGAGAGAGAAATAGAAGCTGTAAGTGAGAGAGAGAGAAAGAAAGAGAAACTGTGAGTGAAAGAGAGAGAGAAGCTGTGAGTGAGAGAGAGAGAAAGAACGAGAAGCTGTGAGTGAGAGCAAGAGAGAAAGAGAAGCTGTGTGAGTGATAGAGAGAGAGAAAGAGAAGCTGAGAGTGAGAGAGAGATAAAGAGATGCTGTAAGTGAGAGAGAGAGAAGCTGTGTGTGTGAGAGAGAGAAAGAGAAGCTGTGAGTGAGAGAGAGAGAGAGAAAGAGAAGCTGTGAGTGAGAGAGAGAGAGTGAGAAGCTGTGTGTGTGTGAGAGAGAAGCTGGGAGTGAGTAAGAGAGAATGAGAGAAGCTGTGTGTGAGAGAGAGAGAGAAGCTGTGTGTGAGAGAGAGAGAAAGAGAAGCTGTGAGTGAGAGAGAGAGAGAGAAAGAGAAGATTTGAGTGAGAGAGAGAGAGAGAAGCTGTGAGTGAGTGAGTGAGTGAGAAGCTGTGTGTGTGTGAGAGAGAGAAGCTGGGAGTGAGTAAGAGAGAGAGAGAAGCTGTGAGTGAGAGAGAGAGAGAAGCTGTGAGTGAGAGAGAGAGAGAAGCTGTGAGTGAGTGAGAGAGAGAGAATCAGGGAGTGAGTAAGAGAGAGAGAGAAACTGTGAGTGAGAGAGAGAGAGAGAAATAGAAGCTGTAAGTGAGAGAGAGAAGCTGTGTGTGTGTGTGAGAGAGAGAAGCTGTGAGTGAGAGAGAGAGAGAGAAGCTGTGAGTGAGAGTGAGAGAGAGAGAGAAAGAAGCTGTGTGTGTGATAGAGAGAGAATGAGAAGCTGTGAGTGAGAGAGAGAGAGAGAGAAAGAAAAGCTGTGAGTGAGAGAGAGAGAAAGAGAAGCTGTGAGTGAGTGAGAGAGAGAGGAGCTGTGAGTGAGTGAGAGAGAGAAAGAGCAGCTGTGAGCGAGAGCGAGAGAGAAAGAGCTGTGTGAGTAATAGAGAGAGAGAAAGAGAAGCTGAGAGAGAGAGAGAGAAAAAGAGATGCTGTAAGTGAGAGAGAGAGAGAAGCTGTGTGTGTGAGAGAGAGAGAGAGAAGCTGTGAGTGAGAGAGAGAGAGAAAGAGAAGATTTGAGTGAGAGAGAGAGAGAGAGAAGCTGTGAGTGAGTGAGTGAGTGAGAAGCTGTGTGTGTGTGAGAGAGAGAAGCTGGGAGTGAGTAAGAGAGAGAGAGAGAAGCTGTGAGTGAGAGAGAGAGAGAAGCTGTGAGTGAGAGAGAGAGAAGCTGTGAGTGAGAGAGAGTGAGAGAGAAAGAGAAGCTGTGTGTGAGAGAGAGAAAGACAGAGAGAGAAGCTGTGAGTGAGAGAGGGAGAGAAATAGAAGCTGTGAGTGAGAGAGTGAGAAAGAGAAGCTGTGAGTGAGAGAGAGAGAGAAAGAGAAGCTGTGAGTGAGAGAGAGAGAGAAAGAGAAGCTGTGAGTAAGAGAGAGAGAGAAAGAGAAGCTGTGTGTGTGTGTGAGGGAGAAAGAGAAGCTGTGAGTGAGTGAGAGAGAAAGAAAAGCTGTGTGTGTGAGAGAGAGAGAGAAGCTGAGAGTGAGAGAGAGAATGAGAAGGTGTGAGTGAGAGAGAGAGACAAAGAGAAGCTGTGTGTGTGAGAGAGAAAAAGAGAAGCTGTGAGTGAGAGTGAGAGAGAAAGAGAAGCTGTGAGTGAGAGAGAGAGAGAAAGAGAAGCTGTGAGTGCGAGGGAGGGAGAGAAGCTGTGAGTGTGTGAGAGAGAGAAAATGAGGGAGTGAGTAAGAGAGAGAGAGGGAAGCTGTGAGTGAGAGAGAGAGAGAAATAGAAGCTGTAAGTGAGAGAGAGAGAAAGAGAAACTGTGAGTGAAAGAGAGAGAGAGAAGCTGTGAGTGAGAGAGAGAGAAAGAAAGAGAAGCTGTGAGTGAGAGCGAGAGAGAAAGGGAAGCTGTGTGAGTGATAGAGAGAGAGAAAGAGAAGCTGAGAGTGAGAGAGAGAGAGAAAGAGATGCTGTAAGTGAGAGAGAGAGAAGCTGTGTGTGAGAGAGAGAGAAAGAGAAGCTGTGAGTGAGAGAGAGAGAGAAAGAGAAGCTGTGAGAGAGAGAGAAGCTGTGAGTGAGAGAGAGAAAGACAGAGAAGCTGTGAGAGAGAGAGAGTGAGAGAGAAAGAGCTGTGAGAGAGAGAGAGAAAGAGAGAGAGAAGCTGTGAGTGAGAGAGAGAGAGAGAAAGAGAAGCTGTGTGTGTGTGAGAGAGAAAGAGAAGCTGTGAGTGAGAGAGAGAGAGAGAAGCTGTGAGTGAGAGAGAGAGAGAGAAGCTGTGAGTGAGAGAGAGAGAAGCTGTGAGTGAGTGAGAGAGAGAGAATCAGGGAGTGAGTAAGAGAGAGAGAGAAGCTGTGAGTGAGAGAGAGAGAGAGAAATAGAAGCTGTAAGTGAGAGAGAGAAGCTGTGTGTGTGAGAGAGAGAGAGAAGCTGTGAGTGAGAGAGAGAGAGAGAGAAGCTGTGAGTGAGAGTGAGAGAGAGAGAGAAAGAAGCTGTGTGTGTGATAGAGAGAGAGAAAGAGAAGCTGAGTGAGAGAGGAAGACAGAGAAGCTGTGAGTGAGAGAGAGTGAAAAAGAAGCTGTGTGTGTGTGAGAAAGAGATTCTGTGAGTGAGAGAGAGAGAAAGAGAAGCTGTGAGTAAGAGAGAGAGAGAAAGAGAAGCTATGAGTGAGTGAGAGAGAGAGAAAGCTGTGAGTGAGTGAGTGAGAGAGAGAGAAGCTGTGAGTGAGAGAGAGAGAGAAAGAAGCTGTAGGTGAGAGAGAGAAAAAGAAGCTGTGAGTGAGAGAGAGAGAGAAGCTGTGAGTGAGAGAGAGAAGGAGAAGCTGTGAGTGAGAGAGAGAGAGAAGCTGTGAGTGAGAGAGAAAGAGAAGCTGTGTGAGAGAGAGAGAGAGAGAAAGAGAAGCTGTGAGTGAGTAAGAGAGAAAGAGAAGCTGTGTCCGAGAGAGAGAGAAAGAGAAGCTTAGAGTGAGAGAGAGAGAATGAGAAGCTCTGAGTGAGAGAGAGAGAGAGAAAGAAAAGCTGTGAGTGAGAGAGAGAGAAAGAGAAGCTGTGAGTGAGTGAGAGAGAGAGGAGCTGTGAGTGAGTGAGAGAGAGAAAGAGCAGCTGTGAGCGAGAGCGAGAGAGAAAGAGCTGTGTGAGTGATAGAGAGAGAGAAAGAGAAGCTGAGAGTGAGAGAGAGAAAGAGAAGCTGAGAGTGAGAGAGAGAGAGAAGCTGTGTGTGTGTGAGAGAGAAAGAGAAGCTGTGAGTGAGAAAGAGAGATAGAGAAAGAGAAGATTTGAGTGAGAGAGAGAGAGAATGAGAAGCTGTGAGTGAGTGAGAGAGAGAGTGAGAAGCTGTGTGTGTGAGAGAGAGAGGAGCTGGGAGAGAGTAAGAGATAGCGAGAGAGAAGCTGTGAGTGAGAGAGAGAGAGAGAAGCTGTGAGTGAGAGAGAGAGAGAGAAGCTGTGAGTGAGAGAGAGTGAGAGAGAAAGAGAAGCTGTGAGTGAGAGAGAGAAAGAGAGAGAGAAGCTCTGAGTGAGAGAGAGAGAGAAAGAGAAGCTGTGTGTGAGAGAGAGAGAAACAGAAGCTGTGAGTGAGAGAGAGAGAGAAGCTGTGAGTGAGAGAGAGAAGCTGTGAGTGACAGAGAGAGAAGCTGTGAGTGAGTGAGGGAGAGAGAATCAGGGAGTGAGTAAGAGAGAGAGAGATGCTGTGAGTAAGAGAGAGAGAGAAATAGAAGCTGTAAGTGAGGGAGAGAAGCTGTGTGTGTGTGTGAGAGAGAGAAGCTGTGAGTGAGAGAGAGAGAAAGAGAAGCAGTGAGTGAGAGAGAGAGAGAGAAAGAAGCTGTGTGTGTGATAGAGAGAGAATGAGAAGCTGAGTGAGAGAGAGAGAAAGAGAAGCTGTGAGTGAGAGAGAGAGAGAAAAAGAAGCTGTGTGTGTGTGAGAGAGAAAGAGAATCTGAGTGAGAGAGAGAGAAAGAGAAGTTGTGAGTAAGAGAGAGAGAGAAAGAGAAGCTATGAGTGAGTGAGTGAGAGAGAGAGAAGCTGTGAGTGAGTGAGTGAGAGAGAGAGAAGCTGTGAGTGAGAGAGAGAGAAAGAAGCTGTAGGTGAGAGAGAGAAAAAGAAGCTGTGAATGAGAGAGAGAGAGAGAAGGTGTGAGTGAGAGAGAGAAGGAGAAGCTGAGAGTGAGAAAGAGAGAAGCTGTGAGTGAGAGAGAGAAAGAGAAGCTGTGTCTGAGAGAGAGAGAAAGAGAAGCTGAGAGTGAGAGAGAGAGAATGAGAAGCTGTGAGTGAGTGACAGAGAGAAAGAAAAGCTGTGAGTGAGAGAGAGAGAGAGGAGCTGTGAGTGAGTGAGAGAGAGAAAGAGCAGCTGTGAGCGAGAGCGAGAGAGAAAGAGCTGTGTGAGTGATAGAGAGAGAGAAAGAGAAGCTGAGAGTGAGAGAGAGAAAGAGAAGCTGAGAGTGAGAGAGAGAGAGAAGCTGTGTGTGTGTGAGAGAGAAAGAGAAGCTGTGAGTGAGAAAGAGAGTTAGAGAAAGAGAAGATTTGAGTGAGAGAGAGAGAGAATGAGAAGCTGTGAGTGAGTGAGTGAGAGAGTGAGAAGCTGTGTGTGTGAGAGAGAGAGAGGAGCTGGGAGAGAGTAAGAGAGAGCGAGAGAGAAGCTGTGAGTGAGAGAGAGAGAGAGAAGCTGTGAGTGAGAGAGGGAGAGAGAAGCTGTGAGTGAGAGAGAGTGAGAGAGAAAGAGAAGCTGTGAGTGAGAGAGAGAAAGAGAGAGAGAAGCTCTGAGTGAGAGAGAGAGAGAGAAAGAGAAGCTGTGTGTGAGAGAGAGAGAAACAGAAGCTGTGAGTGAGAGAGAGAGAGAGAGAAGCTGTGAGTGAGAGAGAGAAGCTGTGAGTGAGAGAGAGAGAAGCTGTGAGTGAGTGAGAGAGAATCAGGGAGTGAGTAAGAGAGAGAGAGAGATGCTGTGAGTAAGAGAGAGAGAGAAATAGAAGCTGTAAGTGAGGGAGAGAAGCTGTGTGTGTGTGAGAGAGAGAGAAGCTGTGAGTGAGAGAGAGAGAAAGAGAAGCAGTGAGTGAGAGAGAGAGAGAGAAAGAAGCTGTGTGTGTGATAGAGAGAGAATGAGAAGCTGAGTGAGAGAGAGAGAAAGAGAAGCTGTGAGTGAGAGAGAGAGAGAAAAAGAAGCTGTGTGTGTGTGTGAGAGAGAAAGAGAATCTGAGTGAGAGAGAGAGAAAGAGAAGTTGTGAGTAAGAGAGAGAGAGAAAGAGAAGCTATGAGTGAGTGAGTGAGAGAGAGAGAAGCTGTGAGTGAGTGAGTGAGAGAGAGAGAAGCTGTGAGTGAGAGAGAGAGAAAGAAGCTGTAGGTGAGAGAGAGAAAAAGAAGCTGTGAATGAGAGAGAGAGAGAGAAGGTGTGAGTGAGAGAGAGAAGGAGAAGCTGTGAGTGAGAAAGAGAGAAGCTGTGAGTGAGAGAGAGAAAGAGAAGCTGTGTCTGAGAGAGAGAGAAAGAGAAGCTGAGAGTGAGAGAGAGAGAATGAGAAGCTGTGAGTGAGTGACAGAGAGAAAGAAAAGCTGTGAGTGAGAGAGAGAGAGAGAGAAGCTGTGAGTGAGTGAGAGAGAGAGAAGCTGTGAGTGAGTGAGAGAGAGAAAGAGCAGCTTTGAGCGAGAGCGAGAGAGAAAGAGCTGTGTGAGTGATAGAGAGAGAGAAAGAGAAGCTGAGAATGAGAGAGAGAGAGCAAGAGATGCTGTAAGTGAGAGAGAGAGAAGCTGTGTGTGTGTGAGAGAAAGAGAAGTTGTGAGTGAGAGAGAGAGAGAGATAGAGAAAGAGAAGATTTGAGTGAGAGAGAGAGAGAAAGAGAAGCTGTGAGTGAGAGAGTGAGAAGCAGTGTGTGTAAGAGAGAGAAGCTGTGAGTGAGTAAGAGAGAGAGAGAAGATGTGAGTGAGAGAGAGAGAAGCTGTGAGTGAGAGAGAGATGCTGTGATTGAGAGAGAGAGTGAGAGAGAAGCTGTGAGTGAGTGAGAGAGAGAGAGAAAGAGAAGCTGTGAGTGAGAGAGAGAGAAAGAGAAGCTGTGAATGAGCGAGAGAGAAAGAGAAGCTGTGAGTGATTGAGAGAGAAAGGGAAGCTGGAGTGAGAGAGAGAGAGAGAAAGAGAAGCTGTATGTTTGTGAGAGAGAAAGAGCTGTGAGTGAGAGAGAGAAAAGCTGTGAGTGAGAGAGAGAGAAAGAGAAGCTGTGAGTGTGAGAGAGAGAGAAGCTGTGAGTGAGTGAGAGAGAGAGAGAATCAGGGAGTGAGTAAGAGAGAGAGAGAAGCTGTGAGTGAGAGAGAGAGAAATAGAAGCTGTAAGTGAGAGAGAGAGAGAAGCTGTCTGTGTGAGAGAGAGAGAAGTTGTGAGAGAGAGAGAGAGAGAAAGAGAAGCTGTGAGTGAGAGAGAGAGAGTGAGAAGCTGTGTGTGTGATAGAGAGAGAGAAAGAGAAGCTGAGAGTAAGAGAGAGAGAAAGAGAAGCTGTGAGTGAGAGAGAGAGAGGAGCTGTGTGTGTGAGAGAGAGAGAAAGAGAATCTGTGAGTGTGAGAGAGAGAAAGAGAAGCTGTGAGTGAGAGAGAGAGAAAGAGAAGCTGTGAGTGAGAGAGAGAGAAGGAGAAGCTGTGAGTGAGAGAGAGAGAGAAGGAGAAGCTGTGAGTGAGAGAGAGAGAGAAAGAGAAGCTGTGAGTGAGAGAGAGAGAGAAAGAGAAGCTGTGAGTGAGAGAGAGAAAGAGAAGATTGTGTGTGAGAGAGAGAGAGAGAAAGAGAAGCTGTGAGTGAGAGAGAGAGAAAGAGAAGCTGTGTCTGAGAGAGAGAGAGAAAGAGAAGCTGAGAGTGAGTGAGAGAGTGAAGCTGTGAGTGAGTGAGAGAGGGAGAGAATCAGGGAGTAAGAGAGAGAAAGAGACGCTGTGAGTGAGTGCGAGAGAGAGAGAAGCTGTGAGTGAGAGAGAGAGAAGCTGTGAGTGAGAGAGAGAGAGAAAGAGAAGCTGTGTGTGTGATAGAGAGAGAGAAAGAGAAGCTGAGAGAGAGAGAGAAAGAGAAGCTGTGAGTGAGAGAGAGAGAAAGAGAAGCTGTGAGTGAGTGAGAGAGAGTGAGAAGCTGTGAGTGAGTGAGAGAGAGAAGCTGGGAGTGAGTAAGAGAGAGAGAGAAGCTGTGAGTGAGAGAGAGAGAGAAAGAAAGAGAAGATGTGAGTGAGAGAGAGAGAGAAAGAGAAGCTGTGTCTGAGAGAGAGAGAAAGAGAAGCTGTGAGTGAGAGAGAGAGAGAGAGAAGCTGTGAATGAGAGAGAGAAAGAGACACTGTGAGTGAGAGAGAGAGAAAGAGAAGCTGTGAGTGAGAGAGAGAGAGAAGCTGAGAATGAGAGAGAGAGAAAGAGATGCTGTAAGTGAGAGAGAGAGAAGCTGTGTGTGTGAGAGTGAGAAAGAGAAGTTGTGAGTGAGAGAGAGATAGAGAAAGAGTTGAGTGAGAGAGAGAGAGAAAGAGAAGCTGTGAGTGAGTGAGTGAGAGAGTGAGAAGCTGTGTGTGTGAGAGAGAGAAGCTGTGAGTGAGTAAGAGAGAGAGAGAGAAGCTGTGAGTGAGAGAGAGAGAGAAGCTGTGAGTGAGAGAGAGAGAGAGAAGCTGTGATTGAGAGAGAGTGAGAGAGAGAAGCTGTGAGTGAGTGAGAGAGAGGGAATGTGTGAGTGAGAGAGAGAGAGAAAGAGAAGCTGTGAGTGAGAGAGAGAGAGAAATAGAAGCTGTGAATGAGCGAGAGAGAAAGAGAAGCTGTGAGTGAGACAGAGAGAAAGGGAAGCTGTGAGTGAGAGAGAGAGAGAAAGAGAAGCTGTATGTGTGTGAGAGAGAAAGAGCTGTGAGTGAGAGAGAGAGAAGCTGTGAGTGAGAGAGAGAGAAAGAGAAGCTGTGAGTGAGTGAGAGAGAGAGAGAAGCTGTGAGTGAGAGAGAGAGAGAGAGAATCAGGGAGTGAGTAAGTGAGAGAGAGAAGCTGTGAGTGAGAGAGAGAGAAATAGAAGCTGTAGGTGAGAGAGAGAGAGAAGCTGTGTGTGTGTGAGAGAGAGAAGCTGTGAGTGATAGAGAGAGAGAAAGAGAAGCTGTGAGTGAGAGAGAGAGAGAATGAGAAGCTGTGTGTGTGATAGAGAGAGAGAGAGAGAAGCTCAGAGTAAGAGAGAGAGAGAAAGAGAAACTGTGAGTGAGAGAGAGAGAGGAGCTGTGTGTGTGTGTGAGAGAGAAAGAGAATCTGTGAGTGAGAGAGAGAGAAAGAGAAGCTGTGAGTGAGCGAGAGAGAAAGAGAAGCTGTGAGTGAGAGAGAGAGAAGGAGAAGCTGTGAGTGAGAGAGAGAGAGAGAGAAAGAGAAGCTGTGAGTGAGAGAGAGAGAAGGAGAAGCTGTGAGTGAGAGAGAGAGAGAAAGAGAAGCTGTGAGTGAGAGAGAGAAAGAGAAGATTGTGTGTGAGAGAGAGAGAGAAAGAGAAGCTGTGAGTGAGAGAGGGAGAAAGAGAAGCTGTGTCTGAGAGAGAGAAAGAGAAGCTGAGAGTGAGTGAGAGAGAGAAGCTGTGAGTGAGTGAGAGAGGGAGAGAATCTGGGAGTAAGAGAGAGAAAGAGACGCTGTGAGTGAGTGCGAGAGAGAGAAGCTTTGAGTGAGAGAGAGAGAGAAGCTGTGAGTGAGAGAGAGAGAGAAAGAGAAGCTGTGAGTGAGAGGGAGGGAGAGAAGCTGTGAGTGTGTGAGAGAGAGAAAATTAGGGAGTGAGTAAGAGAGAGAGAGGGAAGCTGTGAGTGAGAGAGAGTGAAATAGAAGCTGTAAGTGAGAGAGAGAGAAAGAGAAACTGTGAGTGAAAGAGAGAGAGAGGAGCTGTGAGTGAGAGAGAGAGAGAAAGAAAGAGAAGCTGTGAGTGAGAGCGAGAGAGAAAGAGAAGCTGTGAGTGAGAGAGAGAAAGAGAGAGAGAGAAGCTGTGAGTAAGAGAGAGAGAGAGAAAGAGAAGCTGTGTGTGTGTGAGAGAGAAAGAGAAGCTGTGAGTGAGAGAGAGAGAGAAAGAGAAGCTGTGAGTGAGAGGGAGGGAGAGAAGCTGTGAGTGTGTGAGAGAGAGAAAATTAGGGAGTGAGTAAGAGAGAGAGAGGGAAGCTGTGAGTGAGAGAGAGAGAAATAGAAGCTGTAAGTGAGAGAGAGAGAAAGAGAAACTGTGAGTGAAAGAGAGAGAGAGAAGCTGTGAGTGAGAGAGAGAGAGAAAGAAAGAGAAGCTGTGAGTGAGAGCGAGAGAGAAAGAGAAGCTGTGTGAGTGATAGAGAGAGAGAAAGAGAAGCTGAGAGTGAGAGAGAGAGATAGAAAGAGATGCTGTAAGTGAGAGAGAGAGAGAAGCTGTGTGTGTGTGTGAGAGAGAGAGAAGCTGTGAGTGAGAGAGTGAGAGAGAAAGAGAAGCTGTGAGTGAGAGAGAGAGAGTGAGAAGCTGTGTGTGTGAGAGAGAGAGAAGCTGGGAGTGAGTAAGAGAGAGAGAGAAGCTGTGAGAGAGAGAGAGAGAGAAGCTGTGAGTGAGAGAGAGAAAGAAAGAGAAGCTGTTAGTGAGAGAGAGTGAGAGAGAAAGATAAGCTGTAAGTGAGAGAGAGAGAAAGAGAAACTGTGAGTGAAAGAGAGAGAGAGAAGCTGTGAGTGAGAGAGAGAGAGAAAGAAAGAGAAGCTGTGAGTGAGAGCGAGAGAGAAAGAGAAGCTGTGTGAGTGATAGAGAGAGAGAAAGAGAAGCTGAGAGTGAAAGAGAGAGAGAAAGAGATGCTGTAAGTGAGAGAGAGAAGCTGTGTGTGTGTGAGAGAGAAAGAGAAGCTGTGAGTGAGAGAGAGAGAGAGAAAGAGAAGCTGTGAGTGAGAGAGAGAGAGTGAGAAGCTGTGTGTGTGAGAGAGAGAGAAGCTGGGAGTGAGTAAGAGAGAGAGAGAAGCTGTGTGTGAGAGAGAGAGAAGCTGTGAGAGAGAGAAAGAAAGAGAAGCTGTGAGTGAGAGAGAGTGAGAGAGAAAGAGAAGCTGTGAGTGAGAGAGAAAGAGAGAGAGAAGCTGTGAGTAAGAGAGAGAGAGAGAAAGAGAAGCTGTGTGTGTGTGAGAGAGAAAGAGAAGCTGTGAGTGAGAGAGAGAGAGAGAAGCTGTGAGTGTGTGAGAGAGAGAGAGAAGCTGTGAGTGAGAGAGAGAGAGAAGCTGTGAGTGAGTGAGAGAGAGAGAATCAAGGAGTGAGTAAGAGAGAGAGAAGCTGTGAGTGAGAGAGAGAGAGAAATAGAAGCTGTAAGTGAGAGAGAGAAGCTGTGTGTGTGAGAGAGAGAGAGCTGTGAGTGAGAGAGGGAGAGAGAAAGAGAAGCTGTGAGTGTGTGTGAGAGAGAGAAAGAAGCTGTGTGTGTGATAGAGAGAGAGAAAGAGAAGCTGAGTGAGAGAGAGAGACAGAGAAGCTGTGAGTGAGAGAGAGAGAGAAAAAGAAGCTGTGTGTGTGAGAGAGAAAGAGAATCTGTGAGTGAGAGAGAGAGAGAAAGAGAAGCTGTGAGTAAGAGAGAGAGAGAAAGAGAAGCTATGAGTGAGTGAGTGAGAGAAAGAGAAGATGTGAGTGAGTGAGTGAGAGAGAGAAGCTGTGAGTGAGAGAGAGAGAAAGAAGCTGTAGGTGAGAGAGAGAAAAAGAAGCTGTGAGTGAGAGAGAGAAGCTGTGAGTGAGAGAGAGAAGGAGAAGCTGTGAGTGAGTGAGAGAGAGAGAAGCTGTGAGTGAGAGAGAGAAAGAGAAGCTGTGTGTGTGAGAGAGAGAGAGAAAGAGAAGCTGTGTGTATGAGAGAGAGAGAAGCTGTGAGTGAGTCAGAGAGAGAGAAGCTGTGAGAGAGAGAGAGAGAAAGAGAAGCTGTGTGTGTGTGAGAGAGAAAGAGAAGCTGTGAGTGAGTGAGAGAGAAAGAGAAGCTGTGAGTGAGTGAGAGAGAGAAGCTGTGTGTGTGTGAGAGAGAAAGAGAAGCTGTAAGTGAGAGAGAGTGAGAAAGAGAGAAGCTGTGAGTGAGAGAGTGAGAGAAATAGAAGCTGTGAGTGAGAGAGAGAGAAAGAGAAGGTGTGAGTGAGAGAGAGAGAGAAAGAGAAGCTGTGAGTGAGAGAGAGAGAGAAAGAGAAGCTGTGTGTGTTAGAGAGAGAGAAAGAGAAGCTGTGAGTGAGTGAGAGAGAAAGAGAAGCTGTGTGTGTGTGAGAGAGAGAGAAGCTGAGAGTGAGAGAGAGAGAATGAGAAGGTGTGAGTGAGAGAGAGAGACAAAGAGAAGCTGTGTGTGAGAGAGAGAGAACGAGAAGCTGTGAGTGAGAGAGAGAGAGAAAGAGAAGCTGTGAGTGAGAGAGAGAGAGAAAGAGAAGCTGTGAGTGAGAGGGAGGGAGAGAAGCTGTGAGTGTGTGAGAGAGAGAAAATCAGGGAGTGAGTAAGAGAGAGAGAGGGAAGCTGTGAGTGAGAGAGAGAGAGAAATAGAAGCTGTAAGTGAGAGAGAGAGAAAGAGAAACTGTGAGTGAAAGAGAGAGAGAAGCTGTGAGTGAGAGAGAGAGAGAAAGAAAGAGAAGCTGTGAGTGAGAGTGAGAGAGAAAGAGAAGCTGTGTGAGTGATAGAGAGAGAGAAAGAGAAGCTGAGAGTGAGAGAGAGAGAGAGAGAGATGCTGTAAGTGAGAGAGAGAGAGAAGCTGTGTGTGTGAGAGAGAGAAAGAGAAGCTGTGAGTGAGAGAGAGAGAGAGAAAGAGAAGCTGTGAGAGAGAGAGAGAGAGTGAGAAGCTGTGTGTGTGTGAGAGAGAGAAGCTGGGAGTGAGTAAGAAGGAGAGAAGCTGTGTGTGTGAGAGAGAAGCTGTGAGTGAGAGAGAGTGAGAGAGAAAGAGAAGCTGTGAGTGAGAGAGAAAGAGAGAGAGAGAAGCTGTGAGTAAGAGAGAGAGAGAAAGAAAGAGAAGCTTTGTGTGTGAGAGAGAGAAAGAGAAGCTGTGAGTGAGAGAGGAGAGAGAAGCTGTGAGTGAGTGAGAGAGAGAGAATCAAGGAGTGAGTAAGAGAGAGAGAAGCTGTGAGTGAGTGTGAGAGGGAAATAGAAGCTGTAAGTGAGAGAGAGAGAAGCTGTGTGTGTGTGTGAGAGAGAGAAGCTGTGAGTGAGAGAGAGAGAGAAAGAGAAGCTGTGAGTGAGAGAGAGAGAGAAAGAAGCTGTGTGTGTGATAGAGAGAGAGAAAGAGAAGCTGAGTGTGAGAGAGAGACAGAGAAGCTGTGAGTGAGAGAGAGAGAAAAAAAGAAGCTGTGTGTGTGTGAGAGAGAAAGAGAATCTGTGAGTGAGAGAGAAAGAAAGAGAAGCTGTGAGTAAGAGAGAGAGAAAGAGAAGCTATGAGTGAGTGAGTTAGAGAGAGAAGCTGTGAGTGAGTGAGTGAGTGAGAGAGAGAGAAGCTGTGAGTGAGAGAGAGAGAGAAAGAAGCTGTAGGTGAGAGAGAGAAAAAGAAGCTGTGAGTGAGAGAGAGAGAGAAGCTGTGAGTGAGAGAGAAGGAGAAGCTGTGAGTGAGAGAGAGAGAGAGAAGCTGTGAGTGAGAGAGAGAAAGAGAAGCTGTGTGTGTGTGAGAGAGAGAAAGAGAAGCTGTGAGTGAGTAAGAGAGAAAGAGAAGCTGTGTCTGAGAGAGAGAGAAAGAGAAGCTGAGAGTGAGAGAGAAAGAATGAGAAGCTGTGAGTGAGAGAGAGAGAGAAAGAAAAGCTGTGAGTGAGAGAGAGAGAAAGAGAAGCTGTGAGTGAGTGAGAGAGAGAGGAGCTGTGAGTGAGTGAGAGAGAGAAAGAGCAGCTGTGAGCGAGAGCGAGAGAGAAAGAGCTGTGTGAGTAATAGAGAGAGAGAAAGTGAAGCTGAGAGTGGGAGAGAGAGAGAAAGAGAAGCTGTGTGTGTGTGAGAGAGAAAGAGAAGCTGTGAGTGAGTGAGAGAGAAAGAGAAGCTGTGTATGTGTGAGAGAGAGAGAAGCTGAGAGTGAGAGAGAGAGAATGAGAAGGTGTGAGTGAGAGAGAGAGACAAAGAGAAGCTGTGTGTGAGAGAGAGAGAGAACGAGAAGCTGTGAGTGAGAGAGAGAGAGTAAGAGAAGCTGTGAGTGAGGGAGAGTGAGAAAGAGAAGCTGTGAGTGAGAGGGAGGGAGAGAAGCTGTGAGTGTGTGAGAGAGAGAAAATCAGGGAGTGAGTAAGAGAGAGAGAGGGAAGCTGTGAGTGAGAGAGAGAGAAATAGAAGCTGTAAGTGAGAGAGAGAGAAAGAGAAACTGTGAGTGAAAGAGAGAGAGAAGCTGTGAGTGAGAGAGAGAGAGAAAGAAAGAGAAGCTGTGAGTGAGAGCGAGAGAGAAAGAGAAGCTGTGTGAGTGATAGAGAGAGAGAAAGTGAAGCTGAGAGGGAGATAGAGAGAGAAAGAGATGCTGTAAGTGAGAGAGAGAGAGCTGTGTGTGAGAGAGAGAGAAAGAGAAGCTGTGTATGTGTGAGAGAGAGAGAAGCTGAGAGTGAGAGAGAGAGAATGAGAAGGTGTGAGTGAGAGAGAGAGACAAAGAGAAGCTGTGTGTGTGAGAGAGAGAGAACGAGAAGCTGTGAGTGAGAGAGAGAGAGTAAGAGAAGCTGTGAGTGAGGGAGAGTGAGAAAGAGAAGCTGTGAGTGAGAGAGAGAGAGAGAGAAGCTGTGAGTGAGAGAGAGAGAGTGAGAAGCTGTGTGTGTGTGAGAGAGAAGCTGTGAGTGAGAGAGAGAAAGAAAGAGAAGCTGTGAGTGAGAGAGAGTGAGAGAGAAAGAGAAGCTGTGAGTGAGAGAGAAAGAGAGAGAGAGAAGCTGTGAGTAAGAGAGAGAGAGAGAGAAATAGAAGCTGTGTGTGTGAGAGAGAGAAAGAGAAGCTGTGAGTGAGAGAGAGAGAGAGAAGCTGTGAGTGAGAGAGAGAGAGAGAAGCTGTGAGTGAGAGAGAGAGAAGCTGTGAGTGAGTGAGAGAGAGAGAATCAATGAGTGAGTAAGAGAGAGAAGCTGTGAGTGAGAGAGAGAGAGAAATAGAAGCTGTGAGTGAGAGAGAGTGAGAGAGAAAGAGAAGCTGTGAGTGAGAGAGAAAGAGAGAGAGAGAAGCTGTGAGTAAGAGAGAGAGAGAGAGAAATAGAAGCTGTGTGTGTGAGAGAGAGAAAGAGAAGCTGTGAGTGAGAGAGAGAGAGAGAAGCTGTGAGTGAGAGAGAGAGAGAGAAGCTGTGAGTGAGAGAGAGAGAAGCTGTGAGTGAGTGAGAGAGAGAGAATCAATGAGTGAGTAAGAGAGAGAAGCTGTGAGTGAGAGAGAGAGAGAAATAGAAGCTGTAAGTGAGAGAGAGAAGCTGTGTGTGTGAGAGAGAGAGAGAAGCTGTGAGTGAGAGAGAGAGAGAAAGAGAAGCTGTGAGTGAGAGAGAGAGAGAGAAAGAAGCTGTGTGTGTGTTGAGAGAGAAAGAGAATCTGTGAGTGAGAGAGAGAGAAAGAGAAGCTGTGAGTAAGAGAGAGAGAGAAAGAGAAGCTTTGTGTGTGTGAGAGAGAAAGAGAAGCTGTGAGTGAGAGAGAGAGAGAAGCTGTGAGTGAGTGAGAGAGAGAGAATCAAGGAGTGAGTAAGAGAGAGAGAAGCTGTGAGTGAGAGAGAGAGAGAAAAAGAAGCTGTGTGTGTGTGAGAGAGAAAGAGAATCTGTGAGTGAGAGAGAAAGAAAGAGAAGCTGTGAGTAAGAGAGAGAGAAAGAGAAGCTATGAGTGAGTGAGTGAGAGAGAGAAGCTGTGAGTGAGTGAGTGAGTGAGAGAGAGAGAAGCTGTGAGTGAGAGAGAGAGAAAGAAGCTGTAGGTGAGAGAGAGAGAAAGAAGCTGTGAGTGAGAGAGAGAGAGAAGCTGTGAGTGAGAGAGAAGGAGAAGCTGTGAGTGAGAGAGAGAGAGAAGCTGTGAGTGAGAGAGAGAAAGAGAAGCTGTGTGTGTGTGAGAGAGAGAAAGAGAAGCTGTGAGTGAGTAAGAGAGAAAGAGAAGCTGTGTCTGAGAGAGAGAGAAAGAGAAGCTGAGAGTGAGAGAGAAAGAATGAGAAGCTGTGAGTGAGAGAGAGAGAGAAAGAAAAGCTGTGAGTGAGAGAGAGAGAAAGAGAAGCTGTGAGTGAGTGAGAGAGAGAGGAGCTGTGAGTGAGGGAGAGAGAGAAAGAGCAGCTGTGAGCGAGAGCGAGAGAGAAAGAGCTGTGTGAGTAATAGAGAGAGAGAAAGAGATGCTGTAAGTGAGAGAGAGAGAGAAGCTGTGTGTGAGAGAGAGAGAAAGAGAAGCTGTGAGTGAGAGAGAGAGAGAAATAGAAGCTGTAAGTGAGAGAGAGAGAAAGAGAAACTGTGAGTGAAAGAGAGAGAGAAGCTGTGAGTGAGAGAGAGAGAGAAAGAAAGAGAAGCTGTGAGTGAGAGCGAGAGAGAAAGAGAAGCTGTGTGAGTGATAGAGAGAGAGAAAGTGAAGCTGAGGGAGAGAGAGAGAGAAAGAGATGCTGTAAGTGAGAGAGAGAGAGGAGCTGTGTGTGAGAGAGAGAAAGAGAAGCTGTGAGTGAGTGAGAGAGAGAGAGAGAGAGAAGCTGTGAGTGAGAGAGAGAGAGTGAGAAGCTGTGAGTGAGGGAGAGAGAGAAAGAGAAGCTGTGAGTGAGAGGGAGGGAGAGAAGCTGTGAGTGTGTGAGAGAGAGAAAATCAGGGAGTGAGTAAGAGAGAGAGAGGGAAGCTGTGAGTGTGAGAGAGAGAGAAATAGAAGCTGTAAGTGAGAGAGAGAGAAAGAGAAACTGTGAGTGAAAGAGAGAGAGAAGCTGTGAGTGAGAGAGAGAGAGAAAGAAAGAGAAGCTGTGAGTGAGAGCGAGAGAGAAAGAGAAGCTGTGTGAGTGATAGAGAGAGAGAAAGAGATGCTGTAAGTGAGAGAGAGAGAGAAGCTGTGTGTGAGAGAGAGAGAAAGAGAAGCTGTGAGAGAGAGAGAGAGTGAGAAGCTGTGTGTGTGAGAGAGAGAGAAGCTGGGAATGAGTAAGAAGGAGAGAAGCTGTGTGTGTGAGAGAGAAGCTGTGAGTGAGAGAGAGTGAGAGAGAAAGAGAAGCTGTGAGTGAGAGAGAAAGAGAGAGAGAGAGAAGCTGTGAGTAAGAGAGAGAGAGAGAAAGAAAGAGAAGCTTTGTGTGTGTGAGAGAGAAAGAGAAGCTGTGAGTGAGTGAGAGAGAGAGAGAAGGTGTGAGTGAGTGAGAGAGAGAGAATCAAGGAGTGAGTAAGAGAGAGAGAAGCTGTGAGTGAGTGAGAGAGAGAAATAGAAGCTGTAAGTGAGAGAGAGAAGCTGTGTGTGTGTGTGAGGGAGAGTAGCTGTGAGTGAGAGAGAGAGAGAAAGAGAAGCTGTGAGTGAGAGAGAGAGAGAGAAAGAAGCTGTGTGTGTGATAGAGAGAGAAAGAGAAGCTGAGTGTGAGAGAGAGACAGAGAAGCTGTGAGTGAGAGAGAGAGAGAAAAAGAAGCTGTGTGTGTGTGAGAGAGAAAGAGAATCTGTGAGTGAGAGAGAAAGAAAGAGAAGCTGTGAGTAAGAGAGAGAGAAAGAGAAGCTATGAGTGAGTGAGTGAGAGAGAGAAGATGTGAGTGAGTGAGTGAGTGAGAGAGAGAGAAGCTGTGAGTGAGAGAGAGAGAGAAAGAAGCTGTAGGTGAGAGAGAGAAAAAGAAGCTGTGAGTGAGAGAGAGAGAGAAGCTTTGAGTGAGAGAGAAGGAGAAGCTGTGAGTGAGAGAGAGAGAGAAGCTGTGAGTGAGTAAGAGAGAAAGAGAAGCTGTGTCTGAGAGAGAGAGAAAGAGAAGCTGAGAGTGAGAGAGAAAGAATGAGAAGCTGTGAGTGAGAGAGAGAGAGAAAGAAAAGCTGTGAGTGAGAGAGAGAGAAAGAGAAGCTGTGAGTGAGTGAGAGAGAGAGGAGCTGTGAGTGAGTGAGAGAGAGAAAGAGCAGCTGTGAGCGAGAGCGAGAGAGAAAGAGCTGTGTGAGTAATAGAGAGAGAGAAAGTGAAGCTGAGAGTGGGAGAGAGAGAGAAAGAGAAGCTGTGTGTGTGAGGAGAAAGAGAAGCTGTGTGTGTGTGAGAGAGAGAGAAGCTGAGAGTGAGAGAGAGAGAATGAGAAGGTGTGAGTGAGACAGAGAGACAAAGAGAAGCTGTGTGTGTGAGAGAGAGAACGAGAAGCTGTGAGTGAGAGAGAGAGAGAAAGAGAAGCTGTGAGTGAGGGAGAGAGAGAAAGAGAAGCTGTGAGAGGGAGGGAGAGAAGCTGTGAGTGTGTGAGAGAGAGAAAATCAGGGAGTGAGTAAGAGAGAGAGAGGGAAGCTGTGAGTGAGAGAGAGAGAGAAATAGAAGCTGTAAGTGAGAGAGAGAGAAAGAGAAACTGTGAGTGAAAGAGAGAGAGAGAAGCTGTGAGTGAGAGAGAGAGAGAAAGAAAGAGAAGCTGTGAGTGAGAGCGAGAGAGAAAGAGAAGCTGTGTGAGTGATAGAGAGAGAGAAAGTGAAGCTGAGAGTGAGAGAGAGAGAGAAAGAGATGCTGTAAGTGAGAGAGAGAGAGAAGCTGTGTGTGAGAGAGAGAGAGAAAGAGAAGCTGTGAGTGAGAGAGAGAGAGAGAGAAGCTGTGAGTGAGAGAGAGAGAGTGAGAAGCTGTGTGTGTGTGAGAGAGAGAAGCTGGGAGTGAGTAAGAGAGAGAGAGAGAGAGAGAAGCTGTGTGTGTGAGAGAGAGAAGCTGTGAGTGAGAGAGAGAAAGAAAGAGAAGCTGTGAGTGAGAGAGAGTGAGAGAGAAAGAGAAGCTGTGAGTGAGAGATAAAGAGAGAGAGAGAAGCTGTAAGAGAGAGAGAGAGAAAGAGAAGCTGTGTGTGTGTGAGAGAGAAAGAGAAGCTGTGAGTGAGAGAGAGAGAGAGAAGCTGTGAGTGAGAGAGAGAGAGAGAGAAGCTGTGAGTGAGAGAGAGAGAAGCTGTGCGTGAGTGAGAGAGAGAGAGAGAATCAATGAGTGAGTAAGAGAGAGAAGCTGTGAGTGAGAGTGAGAGAGAAATAGAAGCTGTAAGTGAGAGAGAGAAGCTGTGTGTGTGTGTGAGAGAGAGAAGCTGTGAGTGAGAGAGAGAGAGAAAGAGAAGCTGTGAGTGAGAGAGAGAGAGAGAAAGAAGCTGTGTGTGTGATTGAGAGAGAGAAAGAGAAGCTGAGTGAGAGAGGGAGACAGAGAAGCTGTGAGTGAGAGAGAGAGAGACAAAGAAGCTGTGTGTGTGTTGAGAGAGAAAAAGAATCTGTGAGTGAGAGAGAGAGAAAGAGAAGCTGTGAGTAAGAGAGAGAGAAAGAGAAGCTATGAGTGAGTGAGTGAGAGAGAGAGAAGCTGTGAGTGAGTGAGTGAGAGAGAGAGAAGCTGTGAGTGTGAGAGAGAGAGAAAGAAGCTGTAGGTGAGAGAAAGAAAAAGAAGCTGTGAGTGAGAGAGAGAGAAGCTGTGAGTGAGAGAGAGAGAACGAGAAGCTGTGAGTGAGAGAGAGAGAGAAGCTGTGAGTGAGAGAGAGAAAGAGAAGCTGGGTGTGTGAGAGAGAGAGAGAATGAGAAGCTGTGAGTGAGTAAGAGAGAAAGAGAAGCTGTGTCTGAGAGAGAGAGAAAGAGAAGCTGAGAGAGAGAGAATGAGAAGCTGTGAGTGAGAGAGAGAGAGAAAGAGAAGCTGTGAGTGAGTGATTGAGAGAGGAGCTGTGAGTGAGTGAGAGAGAGAAAGAGCAGCTGTGAGCAAGAGCGAGAGAGAAAGAGCTGTGTGAGTAATAGAGAGAGAGAAAGAGAAGCTGAGAGTGAGAGAGAGAGAGAAAGAGATGCTGTAAGTGAGAGAGAGAGAGAAGCTGTGTGTGTGAGAGAGAGAAAGAGAAGCTGTGAGTGAGAGAGAGATAGAGAAAGAGAAGATTTGAGTGAGAGAGAGAGAGAAAGAGAAGCTGTGAGTGAGTGAGTGAGAGAGTGAGAAGCTATGTGTGTGAGAGAGAGAGAAGCTGGGAGTGAGTAAGAGAGAGAGAGAGAAGCTGTGAGTGAGAGAGAGAGAGAGAAGCTATGAGTGTGAGAGAGAGAGAGAAGCTGTGAGTGAGAGAGAGTGAGAGAGAAAGAGAAGCTGTGAGTGAGAGAGAGAAAGAGAGAGAGAGAAGCTGTGAGCGAGAGAGAGTGAGAGAGAAAGAGAAGCTGTGAGTGAGAGAGAGAAAGAGAAACAGAAGCTGTGAATGAGTGAGAGAGAGAGAAGCTGTGAGTGAGAGAGAGAGAGAAGCTGTGAGTGAGTGAGAGAGAGAGAATCAGGGAGTGAGTAAGAGAGAGAGAGATGCTGTGAGTAAGAGAGAGAGAGAAATAGAAGCTGTAAGTGAGGGAGAGAAGCTGTTTGTGTGAGAGAGAGAGAAGCTGTGAGTGAGAGAGAGAGAAAGAGAAGCAGTGAGTGAGTGAGAGAGAGAGAGAGAGAGAAAGAAGCTGTGTGAGTGATAGAGAGAGAGAAAGAGAAGCTGAGAATGAGAGAGAGAGAGAAAGAGATGCTGTAAGTGAGTGAGAGAGAAGCTGTGTGTGTGTGAGAGAGAAAGAGAAGTTGTGAGTGAGAGAGAGAGATAGAGAAAGAGAAGATTTGAGTGAGAGAGAGAGAAAGAGAAGCTGTGAGTGAGAGAGTGAGAAGCTGTGTGTGTGAGAGAGAGAAGCTGTGAGTGAGTAAGAGAGAGAGAGAAGCTGTGTGTGAGAGAGAGAAGCTGTGAGTCAGAGAGAGAGAGAAGCTGTGATTGAGAGAGAGTGAGAGAGAGAAGCTGTGAGTGAGTGAGAGAGAGAGAATGTGTGAGTGAGAGAGAGAGAGAAAGAGAAGCTGTGAGTGAGAGAGATAGAAAGAGAAGCTGTGAGTGAGAGAGAAAGAAAGAGAAGCTGTGAGTAAGAGAGAGAGAAAGAGAAGCTATGAGTGAGTGAGTGAGAGAGAGAAGCTGTGAGTGAGTGAGTGAGTGAGAGAGAGAGAAGCTGTGAGTGAGAGAGAGAGAAAGAAGCTGTAGGTGAGAGAGAGAAAAAGAAGCTGTGAGTGAGAGAGAGAGAGAAGCTGTGAGTGAGAGAGAAGGAGAAGCTGTGAGTGAGAGAGAGAGAGAAGCTGTGAGTGAGAGAGAGAAAGAGAAGCTGTGTGTGTGAGAGAGAGAGAAAGAGAAGCTGTGAGTGAGTAAGAGAGAAAGAGAAGCTGTGTCTGAGAGAGAGAGAGAAAGAAAAGCTGTGAGTGAGAGAGAGAGAAAAAGAAGCTGTGAGTGAGTGAGAGAGAGGAGGTGTGAGTGAGTGAGAGAGAGAAAGAGCAGCTGTGAGCGAGAGCGAGAGAGAAAGAGCTGTGTGAGTAATAGAGAGAGACAAAGAGAAGCTGTGTGTGTGAGAGAGAGAACGAGAAGCTGTGAGTGAGAGAGAGAGAGAAAGAGAAGCTGTGAGTGAGGGAGAGAGAGAAAGAGAAGCTGTGAGTGAGAGGGAGGGAGAGAAGCTGTGAGTGTGTGAGAGAGATAATATCAGGGAGTGAGTAAGAGAGAGAGAGGGAAGCTGTGAGTGAGAGAGAGAGAGAAATAGAAGCTGTAAGTGAGAGAGAGAGAAAGAGAAACTGTGAGTGAAAGAGAGAGAGAAGCTGTGAGTGAGAGAGAGAGAGAAAGAAAGAGAAGCTGTGAGTGAGAGCGAGAGAGAAAGAGAAGCTGTGTGAGTGATAGAGAGAGAGAAAGTGAAGCTGAGAGTGAGAGAGAGAGAAAGAGAAGCTGTGAGTGAGAGAGAGAGAGAGAAAGAGATGCTGTAAGTGAGAGAGAGAGAGGAGCTGTGTGTGTGTGAGAGAGAAAGAGAAGCTGTGAGTGAGAGAGAGAGAGAGAAGCTGTGAGTGAGAGAGAGAGAGTGAGAAGCTGTGTGTGTGAGAGAGAGAGAAGCTGGGAGTGAGTAAGAGAGAGAGAGAGAAGCTGTGTGTGAGAGAGAGAGAAGCTGTGAGTGAGAGAGAGAAAGAAAGAGAAGCTGTGAGTGAGAGAGAGTGAGAGAGAAAGAGAAGCTGTGAGTGAGAGAGAAAGAGAGAGCGAGAAGCTGTGAGTAAGAGAGAGAGAGAGAGAAATAGAAGCTGTGTGTGAGAGAGAGAAAAAGAGAAGCTGTGAGTGAGAGAGAGAGAGAGAAGCTGTGAGTGAGAGAGAGAGAGAGAAGCTGTGAGTGAGAGAGAGAGAAGCTGTGAGTGAGTGAGAGAGAGAGAATCAATGAGTGAGTAAGAGAGAGAAGCTGTGAGTGAGAGAGAGAGAGAAATAGAAGCTGTAAGTGAGAGAGAGAAGCTGTGTGTGTGTGCGAGAGAGAGAAGCTGTGAGTGAGAGAGAGAGAAAGAGAAGCTGTGAGTGAGAGAGAGAGAGAAAGAAGCTGTGTGTGTGATAGAGAGAAAGAGAAGCTGAGTGAGAGAGGGAGACAGAGAAGCTGTGAGTGAGAGAGAGAGAGACAAAGAAGCTGTGTGTGTGTTGAGAGAGAAAGAGAATCTGTGAGTGAGAGAGAGAGAAAGAGAAGCTGTGAGTAAGAGAGAGAGAGAAAGAGAAGCTATGAGTGAGTGAGTGAGAGAGAGAGAAGCTGTGAGTGAGTGAGAGAGAGAGAGAGAGAGAAGCTGTGAGTGAGAGAGAGAGAGAAAGAAGCTGTAGGTGAGAGAAAGAAAAAGAAGCTGTGAGTGAGAGAGAGAGAGAGAAGCTGTGAGTGAGAGAGAGAAGGAGAAGCTGTGTGTGAGAGAGAAGGAGAAGCTGTGAGTGAGAGAGAGAGAGAGAGAGAAGCTGTGAGTGAGTGAGAGAGAGAATCAAGGAGTGGGTAAGAGAGAGAGAAGCTGTGAGTGAGTGAGAGAGAGAAATAGAAGCTGTAAGTGAGAGAGAGAGAAGCTGTGTGTGTGTTTGTGAGAGAGAAGCTGTGAGAGAGAGAGAGAGAGAGAAGCTGTGAGTGAGAGAGAGAGAGAAAGAAGCTGTGTGTGTGATAGAGAGAGAGAAAGAGAAGCTGAGTGTGAGAGAGAGACAGAGAAGCTGTGAGTGAGAGAGAGAGAAAAAAAGAAGCTGTGTGTGTGTGAGAGAGAAAGAGAATCTGTGAATGAGAGGGAGAGAAAGAGAAGCTGTGAGTAAGAGAGAGAGAAAGAGAAGCTATGTGTGAGTGAGTGAGAGAGAGAAGCTGGGAATGAGTGAGTGAGTGAGAGAGAGAGAAGCTGTGAGTGAGAGAGAGAGAGAGAATGAAGCTGTAGGTGAGAGAGAGAAAAAGAAGCTGTGAGTGAGTGAGAGAGAGAAGCTGTGAGTGAGAGAGAAGGAGAAGCTGTGAGTGAGAGAGAGAGAGAGAAGCTGTGAGTGAGAGAGAGAGAGAGAAGCTGTGTGTGTCTGAGAGAGAGAGAAAGAGAAGCTGTGAGTGAGTAAGAGAGAAAGAGAAGCTGAGAGTGAGAGAGAGAGAATGAGAAGCTGTGAGTGAGAGAGAGAGAGAAAGAAAAGCTGTGAGTGAGAGAGAGAGAAAGAGAAGCTGTGAGTGAGTGAGAGAGAGAGGAGCTGTGAGTGAGTGAGAGAGAGAAAGAGCAGCTGTGAGCGAGAGTGAGAGAGAAAGAGCTGTGTGAGTAATAGAGAGAGAGAAAGTGAAGCTGAGAGTGGGAGAGAGAGAGAAAGAGAAGCTGTGTGTGTGAGAGAGAGAGAAAGAGAAGCTGTGAGTGAGTGAGTGAGAGAGAAAGAGAAGCTGTGTGTGTGTGAGAGAGAGAGAAGCTGAGAGTGAGAGAGAGAGAATGAGAAGGTGTGAGTGAGAGAGAGAGACAAAGAGAAGCTGTGTGTGAGAGAGAGAGAACGAGAAGCTGTGAGTGAAAGAGAGAGAGAAAGAGAAGCTTTGAGAGAGGGAGAGAGAGAAAGAGAAGCTGTGAGTGAGAGGGAGGGAGAGAAGCTGTGAGTGTGTGAGAGAGAGAAAATCAGGGAGTGAGTAAGAGAGAGAGAGGGAAGCTGTGAGTGAGAGAGAGAGAGAAATAGAAGCTGTAAGTGAGAGAGAGAGAAAGAGAAACTGTGAGTGAAAGAGAGAGAGAGAAGCTGTGAGTGAGAGAGAGAGAGAAAGAAAGAGAAGCTGTGAGTGAGAGCGAGAGAGAAAGAGAAGCTGTGTGAGTGATAGAGAGAGAGAAAGAGATGCTGTAAGTGAGAGAGAGAGAGAAGCTGTGTGTGTGAGAGAGAGAAAGAGAAGCTGTGAGTGAGAGAGAGAGAGAGAAAGAGAAGCTGTGAGAGAGAGAGAGAGAGTGAGAAGCTGTGTGTGTGAGAGAGAAGCTGTGAGTGAGAGAGAGTGAGAGAGAAAGAGAAGCTGTGAGTGAGAGAGAAAGAGAGAGAGAGAAGCTGTGAGTAAGAGAGAGAGAGAGAGAAAGAAAGTGAAGCTTTGTGTGTGTGAGGGAGAAAGAGAAGCTGTGAGTGAGAGAGAGAGAGAGAGAAGCTGTGAGTGAGTGAGAGAGAGAGAATCAAGGAGTGAGTAAGAGAGAGAGAAGCTGTAAGTGAGTGAGAGAGAGAAATAGAAGCTGTGAGAGAGAGAGAAGCTGTGTGTGTGTGAGAGAGAGAGAAGCTGTGAGTGAGAGAGAGAGAGAAAGAGAAGCTGTGAGTGAGAGAGAGAGAGAGAAAGAAGCTGTGTGTGTGATAGAGAGAGAGAAAGAGAAGCTGAGTGTGAGAGAGAGACAGAGAAGCTGTGAGTGAGAGAGAGAGAGAAAAAGAAGCTGTGTGTGTGTGTGAGAGAAAGAGAATCTGTGAGTGAGAGAGAAAGAAAGAGAAGCTGTGAGTAAGAGAGAGAGAAAGAGAAGCTATGAGTGAGTGAGTGAGTGAGTGAGAGAGAGAAGATGTGAGTGAGTGAGTGAGTGAGAGAGAGAGAAGCTGTGAGTGAGAGAGAGAGAGAGAGAAAGAAGCTGTAGGTGAGAGAGAGAAAAAGAAGCTGTGAGTGAGAGAGAGAGAGAAGCTGTGAGTGAGAGAGAAGGAGAAGCTGTGAGTGAGAGAGAGAGAGAAGCTGTGAGTGAGAGAGAGAAAGAGAAGCTGTGTGTGTGTGAGAGAGAGAGAAAGAGAAGCTGTGAGTGAGTAAGAGAGAAAGAGAAGCTGTGTCTGAGAGAGAGAGAAAGAGAAGCTGAGAGTGAGAGAGAAAGAATGAGAAGCTGTGAGTGAGAGAGAGAGAGAAAGAAAAGCTGTGAGTGAGAGAGAGAGAAAGAGAAGCTGTGAGTGAGTGAGAGAGAGAGGAGCTGTGAGTGAGTGAGAGAGAGAAAGAGCAGCTGTGAGCGAGAGCGAGACAGAAAGAGCTGTGTGAGTAATAGAGAGAGAAAGTGAAGCTGAGAGAGAGAGAGAGAGAAATAGAAGCTGTAAGTGAGAGAGAGAGAAAGAGAAACTGTGAGTGAAAGAGAGAGAGAGAAGCTGTGAGTGAGAGAGAGAGATAAAGAAAGAGAAGCTGTGAGTGAGAGCGAGAGAGAAAGAGAAGCTGTAAGTGAGAGAGAGAGAAGATGTGTGTGTGAGAGAGAGAAAGAGAATCTGTGAGTGAGAGAGAGAGAGAGAGAGAAGCTGTGAGTGAGAGAGAGAGAGTGAGAAGCTGTGTGTGTGTGAGAGAGAGAAGCTGGGAGTGAGTAAGAGAGAGAGAGAGAAGCTGTGTGAGAGAGAGAGAAGCTGTGAGTGAGAGAGAGAAAGAAAGAGAAGCTGTGAGTGAGAGAGAGTGAGAGAGAAAGAGAAGCTGTGAGTGAGAGAGAAAGAGAGAGAGAAGTTGTGAGTAAGAGAGAGAGAGAGAAAGAGAAGCTGTGTGTGTGAGAGAGAGAAAGAGAAGCTGTGAGTGAGAGATTGAGAGAGAAGCTGTGAGTGAGAGAGAGAGAGAGAGAGAGAGAGAAGCTGTGAGTGAGAGAGAGAGAAGCTGTGAGTGAGTGAGAGAGAGAGAATCAATGAGTGAGTAAGAGAGAGAAGCTGTGAGTGAGAGAGAGAGAAATAGAAGCTGTAAGTGAGAGAGAGAAGCTGTGTGTGTGTGTGAGAGAGAGAAGCTGTGAGTGAGAGAGAGAGAAACAGAAGCTGTGAGTGAGAGAGAGAGAGAGAGAAAGAAGCTGTGTGTGTGATAGAGAGAAAGAGAAGCTGAGTGAGAGAGGGAGACAGAGAAGCTGTGAGTGAGAGAGAGAGAGACAAAGAAGCTGTGTGTGTGTTGAGAGAGAAAGAGAATCTGTGAGTGAGAGAGAGAGAAAGAGAAGCTGTGAGTAAGAGAGAGAGAGAAAGAGAAGCTATGAGTGAGTGAGTGAGAGAGAGAGAAGCTGTGAGTGAGTGAGTGAGAGAGAGAGAAGCTGTGAGTGAGAGAGAGAGAGAAAGAAGCTGTAGGTGAGAGAAAGAAAAAGAAGCTGTGAGTGAGAGAGAGAGAGAGAAGCTGTGAGTGAGAGAGAGAAGGAGAATCTGTGAGTGAGAGAGAGAGAGAAGCTGTGAGTGAGAGAGAAAGAGAGAGAGAGAAGCTGTGAGTAAGAGAGAGAGAGAGAAAGAAAGAGAAGCTTTGTGTGTGTGAGAGAGAAAGAGAAGCTGTGAGTGAGAGAGAGAGAGAAGGAAGCTGTGAGTGAGTGAGAGAGAGAGAATCAAGGAGTGGGTAAGAGAGAGAGAAGCTGTGAGTGAGTGAGAGAGAGAAATAGAAGCTGTAAGTGAGAGAGAGAGAAGCTGTGTGTGTGTGTGAGAGAGAGAAGCTGTGAGTGAGAGAGAAGCTGTGAGTGAGAGAGAGAGAGAAAGAGAAGCTGTGAGTGAGAGAGAGAGAGAAAGAAGCTGTGTGTGTGATAGAGAGTGAGAAAGAGAAGCTGAGTGTGAGAGAGAGACAGAGAAGCTGTGAGTGAGAGAGAGAGAGAAAAAGAAGCTGTGTGTGTGAGAGAGAGAAAGAGAATCTGTGAGTGAGAGAGAGAGGAAGAGAAGCTGTGAGTAAGAGAGAGAGAAAGAGAAGCTATGTGTGAGTGAGTGAGAGAGAGAAGCTGGGAGTGAGTGAGTGAGTGAGAGAGAGAGAAGCTGTGAGTGAGAGAGAGAGAGAAAGAAGCTGTAGGTGAGAGAGAGAAAAAGAAGCTGTGAGTGAGAGAGAGAGAGAAGCTGTGAGTGAGAGAGAAGGAGAAGCTGTGAGTGAGAGAGAGAGAGAGAAGCTGTGAGTGAGAGAGAGAAAGAGAAGCTGTGTGTGTCTGAGAGAGAGAGAAAGAGAAGCTGTGAGTGAGTAATAGAGAAAGAGAAGCTGTGTCTGAGAGAGAGAGAAAGAGAAGCTGAGAGTGAGAGAGAGAGAATGAGAAGCTGTGAGTGAGAGAGAGAGAGAACGAAAAGCTGTGAGTGAGAGAGAGAGAAAGAGAAGCTGTGAGTGAGTGAGAGAGAGAGGAGCTGTGAGTGAGTGAGAGAGAGAAAGAGCAGCTGTGAGCGAGAGCGAGAGAGAAAGAGCTGTGTGAGTAATAGAGAGAGAGAAAGTGAAGCTGAGAGTGGGAGAGAGAGAGAAAGAGAAGCTGTGTGTGTGAGAGAGAGAAAGAGAAGCTGTGAGTGAGTGAGAGAGAAAGAGAAGCTGTGTGTGTGTGTGAGAGAGAGAAGCTGAGAGTGAGAGAGAGAGAATGAGAAGGTGTGAGTGAGAGAGAGAGACAAAGAGAAGCTGTGTGAGAGAGAGAGAGAACGAGAAGCTGTGAGTGAGAGAGAGAGAGAAAGAGAAGCTGTGAGTGAGGGAGAGAGAGAAAGAGAAGCTGTGAGTGAGAGGGAGGGAGAGAAGCTGTGAGTGTGTGTGAGAGAGAAAATCAGGGAGTGAGTAAGAGAGAGAGAGGGAAGCTGTGAGTGAGAGAGAGAGAGAAATAGAAGCTGTAAGTGAGAGAGAGAAAGAGAAACTGTGAGTGAAAGAGAGAGAGAGAAGCTGTGAGTGAGAGAGAGAGAGAAAGAAAGAGAAGCTGTGAGTGAGAGCGAGAGAGAAAGAGAAGCTGTGTGAGTGATATAGAGAGAGAAAGTGAAGCTGAGAGTGAGAGAGAGAGAGAAAGAGATGCTGTAAGTGAGAGAGAGAGAGAAGCTGTGTGTGAGAGAGAGAGAGAAAGAGAAGCTGTGAGTGAGAGAGAGAGAGAGAGAAGCTGTGAGTGAGAGAGTGAGAGTGAGAAGCTGTGTGTGTGTGTGAGAGAGAAGCTGGGAGTGAGTAAGAGAGAGAGAGAGAAGCTGTGTGTGAGAGAGAGAGAAGCTGTGAGTGAGAGAGAGAAAGAAAGAGAAGCTGTGAGTGAGAGACAGTGAGAGAGAAAGAGAAGCTGTGAGTGAGAGAGAAAGAGAGAGAGAGAAGCTGTGAGTAAGAGAGAGAGAGAGAAAGAGAAGCTGTGTGTGTGTGAGAGAGAAAGAGAAGCTGTGAGTGAGAGAGAGAGAGAGAAGCTGTGAGTGAGAGAGAGAGAGAAGCTGTGAGTGAGAGAGAGAGAAGCTGTGAGTGAGTGAGAGAGAGAAATAGAAGCTGTAAGTGAGAGAGAGAGAAGCTGTGTGTGTGTGTGTGAGAGAGAGAAGCTGTGAGTGAGAGAGAGAGAGAAAGAGAAGCTGTGAGTGAGAGAGAGAGAGAG
Source organism: Bradypodion pumilum (assembly GCA_035047305.1). Lineage (NCBI taxonomy): Eukaryota > Metazoa > Chordata > Lepidosauria > Squamata > Chamaeleonidae > Bradypodion > Bradypodion pumilum. The sequence goes on along the minus strand of JAWDJD010000002.1, from coordinate 225,489,381 downwards.
AAAGAAGCTGTGTGTGTGATAGAGAGAGAGAAAGAGAAGCTGAGTGTGAGAGAGAGACAGAGAAGCTGTGAGTGAGAGAGAGAGAGAAAAAGAAGCTGTGTGTGTGTGAGAGAGAAAGAGAATCTGTGAGTGAGAGAGAAAAAAGAGAAGCTGCGAGTAAGAGAGAGAGAAAGAGAAGCTATGAGTGTGTGAGTGAGAGAGAGAAGATGTGAGTGAGTGAGTGAGTGAGAGAGAGAGAAGCTGTGAGTGAGAGAGAGAGAGAAAGATGCTGTAGGTGAGAGAGAGAAAAAGAAGCTGTGAGTGAGAGAGAGAGAGAAGCTGTGAGTGAGAGAGAAGGAGAAGCTGTGAGTGAGAGAGAGAGAGAAGCTGTGAGTGAGAGAGAGAAAGAGAAGCTGTGTGTGTGTGAGAGAGAGAGAAAGAGAAGCTGTGAGTGAGTAAGAGAGAAAGAGAAGCTGTGTCTGAGAGAGAGAGAAAGAGAAGCTGAGAGTGAGAGAGAAAGAATGAGAAGCTGTGAGTGAGAGAGAGAGAGAAAGAAAAGCTGTGAGTGAGAGAGAGAAAGAGAAGCTGTGAGTGAGTGAGAGAGAGAGGAGCTGTGAGTGAGTGAGAGAGAGAAAGAGCAGCTGTGAGCGAGAGCGAGAGAGAAAGAGCTGTGTGAGTAATAGAGAGACAGAAAGTGAAGCTGAGAGTGGGAGAGAGAGAGAAAGAGAAGCTGTGTGTGTGAGGAGAAAGAGAAGCTATGAGTGAGTGAGAGAGAAAGAGAAGCTGTGTGTGTGTGAGAGAGAGAGAAGCTGAGAGTGAGAGAGAGAGAATGAGAAGGTGTGAGGGAGAGAGAGACAAAGAGAAGCTGTGTGTGAGAGAGAGAGAACGAGAAGCTGTGTGTGTGTGAGAGAGAGAAAGAGAAGCTGTGAGTGAGGGAGAGAGAGAAAGAGAAGCTGTGAGTGAGAGGGAGGGAGAGAAGCTGTGAGTGTGTGAGAGAGAGAAAATCAGGGAGTGAGTAAGAGAGAGAGAGGGAAGCTGTGAGAGAGAGAGAGAGAAATAGAAGCTGTAAGTGAGAGAGAGAGAAAGAGAAACTGTGAGTGAAAGAGAGAGAGAGAAGCTGTGAGTGAGAGAGAGAGAGAAAGAAAGAGAAGCTGTGAGTGAGAGCGAGAGAGAAAGAGAAGCTGTGTGAGTGATAGAGAGAGAGAAAGTGAAGCTGAGAGTGAGAGAGAGAGAAAGAGATGCTGTAAGTGAGAGAGAGAGAGAAGCTGTGTGTGTGTGAGAGAGAAAGAGAATCTGTGAGTGAGAGAGAGAGAGAGAGAGAAGCTGTGAGTGAGAGAGAGAGAGTGAGAAGCTGTGTGTGTGTGTGAGAGAGAAGCTGGGAGTGAGTAAGAGAGAGAGAGAAGCTGTGTGTGAGAGAGAGAGAAGCTGTGAGTGAGAGAGAGAAAGAAAGAGAAGCTGTGAGTGAGAGAGAGTGAGAGAGAAAGAGAAGCTGTGAGTGAGAGAGAAAGAGAGAGAGAGAAGTTGTGAGTAAGAGAGAGAGAGAGAGAAAGAGAAGCTGTGTGTGAGAGAGAGAGAAAGAGAAGCTGTGAGTGAGAGAGAGAGAGAGAAGCTGTGAGTGAGAGAGAGAGAGAGAGAAGCTGTGAGTGAGAGAGAGAGAAGCTGTGAGTGAGTGAGAGAGAGAGAATCAATGAGTGAGTAAGAGAGAGAAGCTGTGAGTGAGAGAGAGAGAAATAGAAGCTGTAAGTGAGAGAGAGAAGCTGTGTGTGTGTGTGAGAGAGAGAAGCTGTGAGTGAGAGAGAGAGAAAGAGAAGCTGTGAGTGAGAGAGAGAGAGAGAAAGAAGCTGTGTGTGTGATAGAGAGAAAGAGAAGCTGAGTGAGAGAGGGAGACAGAGAAGCTGTGAGTGAGAGAGAGAGAGACAAAGAAGCTGTGTGTGTGTTGAGAGAGAAAGGGAATCTGTGAGTGAGAGAGAGAGAAAGAGAAGCTGTGAGTAAGAGAGAGAGAGAAAGAGAAGCTATGAGTGAGTGAGTGAGAGAGAGAGAAGCTGTGAGTGAGTGAGAGAGAGAGAAGCTGTGAGTGAGAGAGAGAGAGAAAGAAGCTGTAGGTGAGAGAAAGAAAAAGAAGCTGTGAGTGAGAGAGAGAGAGAGAAGCTGTGAGTGAGAGAGAGAAGGAGAAGCTGTGAGTGAGAGAGAGAAGCTGTGAGTGAGAGAGAAAGAGAGAGAGAGAAGCTGTGAGTAAGAGAGAGAGAGAGAAAGAAAGAGAAGCTTTTTGTGTGTGAGAGAGAAAGAGAAGCTGTGAGTGAGAGAGAGAGAGAAAAAGAAGCTGTGTGTGTGTGAGAGAGAAAGAGAATCTGTGAGTGAGAGAGAAAGAAAGAGAAGCTGTGAGTAAGAGAGAGAGAAAGAGAAGCTATGAGTGAGTGAGTGAGAGAGAGAAGATGTGAGTGAGTGAGTGAGTGAGAGAGAGAGAAGCTGTGAGTGAGAGAGAGAGAGAAAGAAGCTGTAGGTGAGAGAGAGAAAAAGAAGCTGTGAGTGAGAGAGAGAGAGAAGCTTTGAGTGAGAGAGAAGGAGAAGCTGTGAGTGAGAGAGAGAGAGAAGCTGTGAGTGAGAGAGAGAAAGAGAAGCTGTGTGTGTGTGAGAGAGAGAGAAAGAGAAGCTGTGAGTGAGTAAGAGAGAAAGAGAAGCTGTGTCTGAGAGAGAGAGAAAGAGAAGCTGAGAGTGAGAGAGAAAGAATGAGAAGCTGTGAGTGAGAGAGAGAGAGAAAGAAAAGCTGTGAGTGAGAGAGAGAGAAAGAGAAGCTGTGAGTGAGTGAGAGAGAGAGGAGCTGTGAGTGAGTGAGAGAGAGAAAGAGCAGCTGTGAGCGAGAGCGAGAGAGAAAGAGCTGTGTGAGTAATAGAGAGAGAGAAAGTGAAGCTGAGAGTGGGAGAGAGAGAGAAAGAGAAGCTGTGTGTGTGAGGAGAAAGAGAAGCTGTGTGTGTGTGTGAGAGAGAGAAGCTGAGAGTGAGAGAGAGAGAATGAGAAGGTGTGAGTGAGACAGAGAGACAAAGAGAAGCTGTGTGTGTGAGAGAGAGAACGAGAAGCTGTGAGTGAGAGAGAGAGAGAAAGAGAAGCTGTGAGTGAGGGAGAGAGAGAAAGAGAAGCTGTGAGAGGGAGGGAGAGAAGCTGTGAGTGTGTGAGAGAGAGAAAATCAGGGAGTGAGTAAGAGAGAGAGAGGGAAGCTGTGAGTGAGAGAGAGAGAGAAATAGAAGCTGTAAGTGAGAGAGAGAGAAAGAGAAACTGTGAGTGAAAGAGAGAGAGAGAAGCTGTGAGTGAGAGAGAGAGAGAAAGAAAGAGAAGCTGTGAGTGAGAGCGAGAGAGAAAGAGAAGCTGTGTGAGTGATAGAGAGAGAGAAAGTGAAGCTGAGAGTGAGAGAGAGAGAGAAAGAGATGCTGTAAGTGAGAGAGAGAGAGAAGCTGTGTGTGAGAGAGAGAGAGAAAGAGAAGCTGTGAGTGAGAGAGAGAGAGAGAGAGAAGCTGTGAGTGAGAGAGAGAGAGTGAGAAGCTGTGTGTGTGTGTGAGAGAGAAACTGGGAGTGAGTAAGAGAGAGAGAGAGAGAGAGAAGCTGTGTGTGTGAGAGAGAGAAGCTGTGAGTGAGAGAGAGAAAGGAAGAGAAGCTGTGAGTGAGAGAGAGTGAGAGAGAAAGAGAAGCTGTGAGTGAGAGATAAAGAGAGAGAGAGAAGCTGTAAGAGAGAGAGAGAGAAAGAGAAGCTGTGTGTGTGTGAGAGAGAAAGAGAAGCTGTGAGTGAGAGAGAGAGAGAGAAGCTGTGAGTGAGAGAGAGAGAGAGAGAAGCTGTGAGTGAGAGAGAGAAAAGCTGTGAGTGAGTGAGAGAGAGAGAGAATCAATGAGTGAGTAAGAGATAGAAGCTGTGAGTGAGAGTGAGAGAGAAATAGAAGCTGTAAGTGAGAGAGAGAAGCTGTGTGTGTGTGTGAGAGAGAGAAGCTGTGAGTGAGAGAGAGAGAGAAAGAGAAGCTGTGAGTGAGAGAGAGAGAGAGAAAGAAGCTGTGTGTGTGATAGAGAGAGAGAAAGAGAAGCTGAGTGAGAGAGGGAGACAGAGAAGCTGTGAGTGAGAGAGAGAGAGACAAAGAAGCTGTGTGTGTGTTGAGAGAGAAAAAGAATCTGTGAGTGAGAGAGAGAGAAAGAGAAGCTGAGTAAGAGAGAGAGAGAAAGAGAAGCTATGAGTGAGTGAGTGAGAGAGAGAGAAGCTGTGAGTGAGTGAGTGAGAGAGAGAGAAGCTGTGAGTGAGAGAGAGAGAGAAAGAAGCTGTAGGTGAGAGAAAGAAAAAGAAGCTGTGAGTGAGAGAGAGAGAGAGAAGCTGTGAGTGAGAGAGAGAGAACGAGAAGCTGTGAGTGAGAGAGAGAGAGAAGCTGTGAGTGAGAGAGAGAAAGAGAAGCTGGGTGTGTGAGAGAGAGAGAGAATGAGAAGCTGTGAGTGAGTAAGAGAGAAAGAGAAGCTGTGTCTGAGAGAGAGAGAAAGAGAAGCTGAGAGAGAGAGAATGAGAAGCTGTGAGTGAGAGAGAGAGAAAGAAAAGCTGTGAGTGAGAGAGAGAGAAAGAGAAGCTGTGAGTGAGTGATTGAGAGAGGAGCTGTGAGTGAGTGAGAGAGACAAAGAGCAGCTGTGAGCAAGAGCGAGAGAGAAAGAGCTGTGTGAGTAATAGAGAGAGAGAAAGAGAAGCTGAGAGTGAGAGAGAGAGAGAAAGAGATGCTGTAAGTGAGAGAGAGAGAGAAGCTGTGTGTGTGAGAGAGAGAAAGAGAAGCTGTGAGTGAGAGAGAGATAGAGAAAGAGAAGATTTGAGTGAGAGAGAGAGAGAAAGAGAAGCTGTGAGTGAGTGAGTGAGAGAGTGAGAAGCTGTGTGTGTGAGAGAGAGAGAAGCTGGGAGTGAGTAAGAGAGAGAGAGAGAAGCTGTGAGTGAGAGAGAGAGAGAAGCTATGAGTGTGTGAGAGAGAGAGAAGCTGTGAGTGAGAGAGAGTGAGAGAGAAAGAGAAGCTGTGAGTGAGAGAGAGAAAGAGAGAGAGAGAAGCTGTGAGCGAGAGAGAGTGAGAGAGAAAGAGAAGCTGTGAGTGAGAGAGAGAAAGAGAAACAGAAGCTGTGAATGAGTGAGAGAGAGAGAAGCTGTGAGTGAAAGAGAGAGAGAAGCTGTGAGTGAGTGAGAGAGAGAGAATCAGGGAGTGAGTAAGAGAGAGAGAGATGCTGTGAGTAAGAGAGAGAGAGAAATAGAAGCTGTAAGTGAGGGAGAGAAGCTGTTTGTGTGTGAGAGAGAGAAGCTGTGTGTGTGTGAGAGAGAAAGAGAAGTTGTGAGTGAGAGAGAGAGATAGAGAAAGAGAAGATTTGAGTGAGAGAGAGAGAAAGAGAAGCTGTGAGTGAGAGAGTGAGAAGCTGTGTGTGTGAGAGAGAGAAGCTGTGAGTGAGTAAGAGAGAGAGAGAAGCTGTGTGTGAGAGAGAGAAGCTGTGAGTCAGAGAGAGAGAGAAGCTGTGATTGAGAGAGAGTGAGAGAGAGAAGCTGTGAGTGAGTGAGAGAGAGAGAATGTGTGAGTGAGAGAGAGAGAGAAAGAGAAGCTGTGAGTGAGAGAGATAGAAAGAGAAGCTGTGAGTGAGAGAGAGAGAAAGAAGCTGTAGGTGAGAGAGAGAAAAAGAAGCTGTGAGTGAGAGAGAGAGAGAAGCTGTGAGTGAGAGAGAAGGAGAAGCTGTGAGTGAGAGAGAAGGAGAAGCTGTGAGTGAGAGAGAGAGAGAGAAGCTGTGAGTGAGAGAGAGAAAGAGAAGCTGTGTGTGAGTGAGTGAGAGAGAGAAGCTGTGAGTGAGTGAGTGAGTGAGAGAGAGAGAAGCTGTGAGTGAGAGAGAGAGAAAGAAGCTGTAGGTGAGAGAGAGAAAAAGAAGCTGTGAGTGAGAGAGAGAGAGAAGCTGTGAGTGAGAGAGAAGGAGAAGCTGTGAGTGAGAGAGAGAGAGAGAAGCTGTGAGTGAGAGAGAGAAAGAGAAGCTGTGTGTGTGAGAGAGAGAGAAAGAGAAGCTGTGAGTGAGTAAGAGAGAAAGAGAAGCTGTGTCTGAGAGAGAGAGAGAAAGAAAAGCTGTGAGTGAGAGAGAGAGAAAAAGAAGCTGTGAGTGAGTGAGAGAGAGGAGGTGTGAGTGAGTGAGAGAGAGAAAGAGCAGCTGTGAGCGAGAGCGAGAGAGAAAGAGCTGTGTGAGTAATAGAGAGAGACAAAGAGAAGCTGTGTGTGTGAGAGAGAGAACGAGAAGCTGTGAGTGAGAGAGAGAGAGAAAGAGAAGCTGTGAGTGAGGGAGAGAGAGAAAGAGAAGCTGTGAGTGAGAGGGAGGGAGAGAAGCTGTGAGTGTGTGAGAGAGAGAATATCAGGGAGTGAGTAAGAGAGAGAGAGGGAAGCTGTGAGTGAGAGAGAGAGAGAAATAGAAGCTGTAAGTGAGAGAGAGAGAAAGAGAAACTGTGAGTGAAAGAGAGAGAGAAGCTGTGAGTGAGAGAGAGAGAGAAAGAAAGAGAAGCTGTGAGTGAGAGCGAGAGAGAAAGAGAAGCTGTGTGAGTGATAGAGAGAGAGAAAGTGAAGCTGAGAGTGAGAGAGAGAGAGAAAGAGATGCTGTAAGTGAGAGAGAGAGAGGAGCTGTGTGTGTGAGAGAGAGAAAGAGAAGCTGTGAGTGAGAGAGAGAGAGAGAAGCTGTGAGTGAGAGAGAGAGAGTGAGAAGCTGTGTGTGTGTGAGAGAGAGAAGCTGGGAGTGAGTAAGAGAGAGAGAGAGAAGCTGTGTGTGAGAGAGAGAGAAGCTGTGAGTGAGAGAGAGAAAGAAAGAGAAGCTGTGAGTGAGAGAGAGTGAGAGAGAAAGAGAAGCTGTGAGTGAGAGAGAAAGAGAGAGCGAGAAGCTGTGAGTAAGAGAGAGAGAGAGAGAAATAGAAGCTGTGTGTGAGAGAGAGAAAAAGAGAAGCTGTGAGTGAGAGAGAGAGAGAGAAGCTGTGAGTGAGAGAGAGAGAGAGAGAAGCTGTGAATGAGAGAGAGAGAAGCTGTGAGTGAGTGAGAGAGAGAGAATCAATGAGTGAGTAAGAGAGAGAAGCTGTGAGTGAGAGAGAGAGAGAAATAGAAGCTGTAAGTGAGAGAGAGAAGCTGTGTGTGTGTGTGAGAGAGAAGCTGTGAGTGAGAGAGAGAGAAAGAGAAGCTGTGAGTGAGAGAGAGAGAGAAAGAAGCTGTGTGTGTGATAGAGAGAAAGAGAAGCTGAGTGAGAGAGGGAGACAGAGAAGCTGTGAGTGAGAGAGAGAGAGACAAAGAAGCTGTGTGTGTGTTGAGAGAGAAAGAGAATCTGTGAGTGAGAGAGAGAGAAAGAGAAGCTGTGAGTAAGAGAGAGAGAGAAAGAGAAGCTATGAGTGAGTGAGTGAGAGAGAGAGAAGCTGTGAGTGAGTGAGAGAGAGAAAGAAGCTGTAGGTGAGAGAAAGAAAAAGAAGCTGTGAGTGAGAGAGAGAGAGAGAAGCTGTGAGTGAGAGAGAGAAGGAGAAGCTGTGTGTGAGAGAGAAGGAGAAGCTGTGAGTGAGAGAGAGAGAGATAGAGAAGCTGTGAGTGAGTGAGAGAGAGAATCAAGGAGTGGGTAAGAGAGAGAGAAGCTGTGAGTGAGTGAGAGAGAGAAATAGAAGCTGTAAGTGAGAGAGAGAGAAGCTGTGTGTGTGTTTGTGAGAGAGAAGCTGTGAGAGAGAGAGAGAGAAGCTGTGAGTGAGAGAGAGAGAGAAAGAAGCTGTGTGTGTGATAGAGAGAGAGAAAGAGAAGCTGAGTGTGAGAGAGAGACAGAGAAGCTGTGAGTGAGAGAGAGAGAAAAAAAGAAGCTGTGTGTGTGTGAGAGAGAAAGAGAATCTGTGAATGAGAGGGAGAGAAAGAGAAGCTGTGAGTAAGAGAGAGAGAAAGAGAAGCTATGTGTGAGTGAGTGAGAGAGAGAAGCTGGGAGTGAGTGAGTGAGTGAGAGAGAGAGAAGCTGTGAGTGAGAGAGAGAGAGAGAAAGAAGCTGTAGGTGAGAGAGAGAAAAAGAAGCTGTGAGTGAGAGAGAGAGAGAAGCTGTGAGTGAGAGAGAAGGAGAAGCTGTGAGTGAGAGAGAGAGAGAAGCTGTGAGTGAGAGAGAGAGAGAGAAGCTGTGTGTGTCTGAGAGAGAGAGAAAGAGAAGCTGAGAGTGAGAGAGAGAGAATGAGAAGCTGTGAGTGAGAGAGAGAGAGAAAGAAAAGCTGTGAGTGAGAGAGAGAGAAAGAGAAGCTGTGAGTGAGTGAGAGAGAGAGGAGCTGTGAGTGAGTGAGAGAGAGAAAGAGCAGCTGTGAGCGAGAGTGAGAGAGAAAGAGCTGTGTGAGTAATAGAGAGAGAGAAAGTGAAGCTGAGAGTGGGAGAGAGAGAGAAAGAGAAGCTGTGTGTGTGAGAGAGAGAGAAAGAGAAGCTGTGAGTGAGTGAGTGAGAGAGAAAGAGAAGCTGTGTGTGTGTGAGAGAGAGAGAAGCTGAGAGTGAGAGAGAGAGAATGAGAAGGTGTGAGTGAGAGAGAGAGACAAAGAGAAGCTGTGTGTGTGAGAGAGAGAGAACGAGAAGCTGTGAGTGAAAGAGAGAGAGAAAGAGAAGCTTTGAGAGAGGGAGAGAGAGAAAGAGAAGCTGTGAGTGAGAGGGAGGGAGAGAAGCTGTGAGTGTGTGAGAGAGAGAAAATCAGGGAGTGAGTAAGAGAGAGAGAGGGAAGCTGTGAGTGAGAGAGAGAGAGAAATAGAAGCTGTAAGTGAGAGAGAGAGAAAGAGAAACTGTGAGTGAAAGAGAGAGAGAGAAGCTGTGAGTGAGAGAGAGAGAGAAAGAAAGAGAAGCTGTGAGTGAGAGCGAGAGAGAAAGAGAAGCTGTGTGAGTGATAGAGAGAGAGAAAGAGATGCTGTAAGTGAGAGAGAGAGAAGCTGTGTGTGTGTGAGAGAGAAAGAGAAGCTGTGAGTGAGAGAGAGAGAGAGAAAGAGAAGCTGTGAGAGAGAGAGAGAGAGTGAGAAGCTGTGTGTGTGTGAGAGAGAGAAGCTGGGAGTGAGTAAGAAGGAGAGAAGCTGTGTGTGTGAGAGAGAAGCTGTGAGTGAGAGAGAGTGAGAGAGAAAGAGAAGCTGTGAGTGAGAGAGAAAGAGAGAGAGAGAAGCTGTGAGTAAGAGAGAGAGAGAGAGAAAGAAAGTGAAGCTTTGTGTGTGTGAGGGAGAAAGAGAAGCTGTGAGTGAGAGAGAGAGAGAGAAGCTGTGAGTGAGTGAGAGAGAGAGAATCAAGGAGTGAGTAAGAGAGAGAGAAGCTGTAAGTGAGTGAGAGAGAGAAATAGAAGCTGTGAGAGAGAGAGAAGCTGTGTGTGTGTGTGAGAGAGAGAAGCTGTGAGTGAGAGAGAGAGAGAAAGAGAAGCTGTGAGTGAGAGAGAGAGAGAGAAAGAAGCTGTGTGTGTGATAGAGAGAGAGAAAGAGAAGCTGAGTGTGAGAGAGAGACAGAGAAGCTGTGAGTGAGAGAGAGAGAGAAAAAGAAGCTGTGTGTGTGAGAGAGAGAAAGAGAATCTGTGAGTGAGAGAGAAAGAAAGAGAAGCTGTGAGTAAGAGAGAGAGAAAGAGAAGCTATGAGTGAGTGAGTGAGTGAGAGAGAGAAGATGTGAGTGAGTGAGTGAGTGAGAGAGAGAGAAGCTGTGAGTGAGAGAGAGAGAGAGAGAAAGAAGCTGTAGGTGAGAGAGAGAAAAAGAAGCTGTGAGTGAGAGAGAGAGAGAAGCTGTGAGTGAGAGAGAAGGAGAAGCTGTGAGTGAGAGAGAGAGAGAAGCTGTGAGTGAGAGAGAGAAAGAGAAGCTGTGTGTGTGTGAGAGAGAGAGAAAGAGAAGCTGTGAGTGAGTAAGAGAGAAAGAGAAGCTGTGTCTGAGAGAGAGAGAAAGAGAAGCTGAGAGTGAGAGAGAAAGAATGAGAAGCTGTGAGTGAGAGAGAGAGAGAAAGAAAAGCTGTGAGTGAGAGAGAGAGAAAGAGAAGCTGTGAGTGAGTGAGAGAGAGAGGAGCTGTGAGTGAGTGAGAGAGAGAAAGAGCAGCTGTGAGCGAGAGCGAGACAGAAAGAGCTGTGTGAGTAATAGAGAGAAAGTGAAGCTGAGAGTGGGAGAGAGAGAGAAAGAGAAGCTGTGTGTGTGAGGAGAAAGAGAAGCTGTGAGTGAGTGAGAGAGAAAGAGAAGCTGTGTGTGTGTGAGAGAGAGAGAAGCTGAGAGTGAGAGAGAGAGAATGAGAAGGTGTGAGTGAGAGAGAGAGACAAAGAGAAGCTGTGTGTGAGAGAGAGAGAACGAGAAGCTGTGTGTGTGAGAGAGAGAAAGAGAAGCTGTGAGTGAGGGAGAGAGAGAAAGAGAAGCTGTGAGTGAGAGGGAGGGAGAGAAGCTGTGAGTGTGTGAGAGAGAGAAAATCAGGGAGTGAGTAAGAGAGAGAGAGGGAAGCTGTGAGAGAGAGAGAGAGAGAAATAGAAGCTGTAAGTGAGAGAGAGAGAAAGAGAAACTGTGAGTGAAAGAGAGAGAGAGAAGCTGTGAGTGAGAGAGAGAGATAAAGAAAGAGAAGCTGTGAGTGAGAGCGAGAGAGAAAGAGAAGCTGTGTGAGTGATAGAGAGAGAGAAAGTGAAGCTGAGAGTGAGAGAGAGAGAAAGAGATGCAGTAAGTGAGAGAGAGAGAAGATGTGTGTGTGAGAGAGAGAAAGAGAATCTGTGAGTGAGAGAGAGAGAGAGAGAGAAGCTGTGAGTGAGAGAGAGAGAGTGAGAAGCTGTGTGTGTGTGTGAGAGAGAAGCTGGGAGTGAGTAAGAGAGAGAGAGAGAAGCTGTGTGAGAGAGAGAGAGAAGCTGTGAGTGAGAGAGAGAAAGAAAGAGAAGCTGTGAGTGAGAGAGAGTGAGAGAGAAAGAGAAGCTGTGAGTGAGAGAGAAAGAGAGAGAGAAGTTGTGAGTAAGAGAGAGAGAGAGAAAGAGAAGCTGTGTGTGTGAGAGAGAGAAAGAGAAGCTGTGAGTGAGAGATTGAGAGAGAAGCTGTGAGTGAGAGAGAGAGAGAGAGAGAGAAGCTGTGAGTGAGAGAGAGAGAAGCTGTGAGTGAGTGAGAGAGAGAGAATCAATGAGTGAGTAAGAGAGAGAAGCTGTGAGTGAGAGAGAGAGAAATAGAAGCTGTAAGTGAGAGAGAGAAGCTGTGTGTGTGTGTGAGAGAGAGAAGCTGTGAGTGAGAGAGAGAGAAAGAGAAGCTGTGAGTGAGAGAGAGAGAGAGAGAAAGAAGCTGTGTGTGTGATAGAGAGAAAGAGAAGCTGAGTGAGAGAGGGAGACAGAGAAGCTGTGAGTGAGAGAGAGAGAGACAAAGAAGCTGTGTGTGTGTTGAGAGAGAAAGAGAATCTGTGAGTGAGAGAGAGAAAGAGAAGCTGTGAGTAAGAGAGAGAGAGAAAGAGAAGCTATGAGTGAGTGAGTGAGAGAGAGAGAAGCTGTGAGTGAGTGAGTGAGAGAGAGAGAAGCTGTGAGTGAGAGAGAGAGAGAAAGAAGCTGTAGGTGAGAGAAAGAAAAAGAAGCTGTGAGTGAGAGAGAGAGAGAAGCTGTGAGTGAGAGAGAGAAGGAGAAGCTGTGAGTGAGAGAGAGAGAGAAGCTGTGAGTGAGAGAGAAAGAGAGAGAGAGAAGCTGTGAGTAAGAGAGAGAGAGAGAAAGAAAGAGAAGCTTTGTGTGTGTGAGAGAGAAAGAGAAGCTGTGAGTGAGAGAGAGAGAGAAGGAAGCTGTGAGTGAGTGAGAGAGAGAGAATCAAGGAGTGGGTAAGAGAGAGAGAAGCTGTGAGTGAGTGAGAGAGAGAAATAGAAGCTGTAAGTGAGAGAGAGAGAAGCTGTGTGTGTGTGTGAGAGAGAGAAGCTGTGAGTGAGAGAGAAGCTGTGAGTGAGAGAGAGAGAGAAAGAGAAGCTGTGAGTGAGAGAGAGAGAGAAAGAAGCTGTGTGTGTGATAGAGAGAGAGAAAGAGAAGCTGAGTGTGAGAGAGAGACAGAGAAGCTGTGAGTGAGAGAGAGAGAGAAAAAGAAGCTGTGTGTGTGAGAGAGAGAAAGAGAATCTGTGAGTGAGAGAGAGAGGAAGAGAAGCTGTGAGTAAGAGAGAGAGAAAGAGAAGCTATGTGTGAGTGAGTGAGAGAGAGAAGCTGGGAGTGAGTGAGTGAGTGAGAGAGAGAGAAGCTGTGAGTGAGAGAGAGAGAGAAAGAAGCTGTAGGTGAGAGAGAGAAAAAGAAGCTGTGAGTGAGAGAGAGAGAGAAGCTGTGAGTGAGAGAGAAGGAGAAGCTGTGAGTGAGAGAGAGAGAGAAGCTGTGAGTGAGAGAGAGAAAGAGAAGCTGTGTGTGTCTGAGAGAGAGAGAAAGAGAAGCTGTGAGTGAGTAATAGAGAAAGAGAAGCTGTGTCTGAGAGAGAGAGAAAGAGAAGCTGAGAGTGAGAGAGAGAGAATGAGAAGCTGTGAGTGAGAGAGAGAGAGAACGAAAAGCTGTGAGTGAGAGAGAGAGAAAGAGAAGCTGTGAGTGAGTGAGAGAGAGAGGAGCTGTGAGTGAGTGAGAGAGAGAAAGAGCAGCTGTGAGCGAGAGCGAGAGAGAAAGAGCTGTGTGAGTAATAGAGAGAGAGAAAGTGAAGCTGAGAGTGGGAGAGAGAGAGAAAGAGAAGCTGTGTGTGTGAGAGAGAGAAAGAGAAGCTGTGAGTGAGTGAGAGAGAAAGAGAAGCTGTGTGTGTGTGAGAGAGAGAGAAGCTGAGAGTGAGAGAGAGAGAATGAGAAGGTGTGAGTGAGAGAGAGAGACAAAGAGAAGCTGTGTGTGAGAGAGAGAACGAGAAGCTGTGAGTGAGAGAGAGAGAGAAAGAGAAGCTGTGAGTGAGGGAGAGAGAGAAAGAGAAGCTGTGAGTGAGAGGGAGGGAGAGAAGCTGTGAGTGTGTGTGAGAGAGAAAATCAGGGAGTGAGTAAGAGAGAGAGAGGGAAGCTGTGAGTGAGAGAGAGAGAGAAATAGAAGCTGTAAGTGAGAGAGAGAAAGAGAAACTGTGAGTGAAAGAGAGAGAGAGAAGCTGTGAGTGAGAGAGAGAGAGAAAGAAAGAGAAGCTGTGAGTGAGAGCGAGAGAGAAAGAGAAGCTGTGTGAGTGATATAGAGAGAGAAAGTGAAGCTGAGAGTGAGAGAGAGAGAGAAAGAGATGCTGTAAGTGAGAGAGAGAGAGAAGCTGTGTGTGAGAGAGAGAGAGAAAGAGAAGCTGTGAGTGAGAGAGAGAGAGAGAGAAGCTGTGTGTGTGTGTGAGAGAGAAGCTGGGAGTGAGTAAGAGAGAGAGAGAGAAGCTGTGTGTGAGAGAGAGAGAAGCTGTGAGTGAGAGAGAGAAAGAAAGAGAAGCTGTGAGTGAGAGAGTGAGAGAGAAAGAGAAGCTGTGAGTGAGAGAGAAAGAGAGAGAGAGAAGCTGTGAGTAAGAGAGAGAGAGAGAAAGAGAAGCTGTGTGTGTGTGAGAGAGAAAGAGAAGCTGTGAGTGAGAGAGAGAGAGAGAAGCTGTGAGTGAGAGAGAGAGAGAAGCTGTGAGTGAGAGAGAGAGAAGCTGTGAGTGAGTGAGAGAGAGAAATAGAAGCTGTAAGTGAGAGAGAGAGAAGCTGTGTGTGTGTGAGAGAGAGAGAGAAGCTGTGAGTGACAGAGAGAGAGAAAGAGAAGCTGTGAGTGAGAGAGAGAGAGAGAAAGAGCAGCTGTGAGCGAGAGCGAGAGAGAAAGAGCTGTGTGAGTAATAGAGAGAGAGAAAGTGAAGCTGAGAGTGGGAGAGAGAGAGAAAGAGAAGCTGTGTGTGTGAGAGAGAGAAAGAGAAGCTGTGAGTGAGTGAGAGAGAAAGAGAAGCTGTGTGTGTGTGAGAGAGAGAGAAGCTGAGAGTGAGAGAGAGAGAATGAGAAGGTGTGAGTGAGAGAGAGAGACAAAGAGAAGCTGTGTGTGAGAGAGAGAACGAGAAGCTGTGAGTGAGAGAGAGAGAGAAAGAGAAGCTGTGAGTGAGGGAGAGAGAGAAAGAGAAGCTGTGAGTGAGAGGGAGGGAGAGAAGCTGTGAGTGTGTGTGAGAGAGAAAATCAGGGAGTGAGTAAGAGAGAGAGAGGGAAGCTGTGAGTGAGAGAGAGAGAGAAATAGAAGCTGTAAGTGAGAGAGAGAAAGAGAAACTGTGAGTGAAAGAGAGAGAGAGAAGCTGTGAGTGAGAGAGAGAGAGAAAGAAAGAGAAGCTGTGAGTGAGAGCGAGAGAGAAAGAGAAGCTGTGTGAGTGATATAGAGAGAGAAAGTGAAGCTGAGAGTGAGAGAGAGAGAGAAAGAGATGCTGTAAGTGAGAGAGAGAGAGAAGCTGTGTGTGAGAGAGAGAGAGAAAGAGAAGCTGTGAGTGAGAGAGAGAGAGTGAGAAGCTGTGTGTGTGTGTGAGAGAGAAGCTGGGAGTGAGTAAGAGAGAGAGAGAGAAGCTGTGTGTGAGAGAGAGAGAAGCTGTGAGTGAGAGAGAGAAAGAAAGAGAAGCTGTGAGTGAGAGAGTGAGAGAGAAAGAGAAGCTGTGAGTGAGAGAGAAAGAGAGAGAGAGAAGCTGTGAGTAAGAGAGAGATAGAGAAAGAGAAGCTGTGTGTGTGTGAGAGAGAAAGAGAAGCTGTGAGTGAGAGAGAGAGAGAGAAGCTGTGAGTGAGAGAGAGAGAGAAGCTGTGAGTGAGAGAGAGAGAAGCTGTGAGTGAGTGAGAGAGAGAAATAGAAGCTGTAAGTGAGAGAGAGAGAAGCTGTGTGTGTGTGAGAGAGAGAGAGAAGCTGTGAGTGACAGAGAGAGAGAAAGAGAAGCTGTGAGTGAGAGAGAGAGAGAGAAAGAAGCTGTGTGTGTGATAGAGAGAGAGAAAGAGAAGCTGAGTGTGAGAGAGAGACAGAGAAGCTGTGAGTGAGAGAGAGAGAGAAAAAGAAGCTGTGTGTGTGAGAGAGAGAAAGAGAATCTGTGAGTGAGAGAGAAAAAAGAGAAGCTGTGAGTAAGAGAGAGAGAAAGAGAAGCTATGAGTGAGTGAGTGAGAGAGAGAAGATGTGAGTGAGTGAGTGAGTGAGAGAGAGAGAAGCTGTGAGTGAGAGAGAGAGAGAAAGATGCTGTAGGTGAGAGAGAGAAAAAGAAGCTGTGAGTGAGAGAGAGAGAGAAGCTGTGAGTGAGAGAGAAGGAGAAGCTGTGAGTGAGAGAGAGAGAGAAGCTGTGAGTGAGAGAGAGAGAGAGAAGATGTGTGTGTGAGAGAGAGAGAGAAAGAGAAGCTGTGAGTGAGTAAGAGAGAAAGAGAAGCTGTGTCTGAGAGAGAGAGAAAGAGAAGCTGAGAGTGAGAGAGAAAGAATGAGAAGCTGTGAGTGAGAGAGAGAGAGAAAGAAAAGCTGTGAGTGAGAGAGAGAAAGAGAAGCTGTGAGTGAGTGAGAGAGAGAGGAGCTGTGAGTGAGTGAGAGAGAGAAAGAGCAGCTGTGAGCGAGAGCGAGAGAGAAAGAGCTGTGTGAGTAATAGAGAGAGAGAAAGTGAAGCTGAGAGTGGGAGAGAGAGAGAAAGAGAAGCTGTGTGTGTGAGGAGAAAGAGAAGCTATGAGTGAGTGAGAGAGAAAGAGAAGCTGTGTGTGTGTGAGAGAGAGAGAAGCTGAGAGTGAGAGAGAGAGAATGAGAAGGTGTGAGGGAGAGAGAGAGACAAAGAGAAGCTGTGTGTGTGAGAGAGAGAACGAGAAGCTGTGTGTGTGTGAGAGAGAGAAAGAGAAGCTGTGAGTGAGGGAGAGAGAGAAAGAGAAGCTGTGAGTGAGAGGGAGGGAGAGAAGCTGTGAGTGTGTGAGAGAGAGAAAATCAGGGAGTGAGTAAGAGAGAGAGAGGGAAGCTGTGAGAGAGAGAGAGAGAAATAGAAGCTGTAAGTGAGAGAGAGAGAAAGAGAAACTGTGAGTGAAAGAGAGAGAGAGAAGCTGTGAGTGAGAGAGAGAGAGAAAGAAAGAGAAGCTGTGTGTGTGATAGAGAGAGAGAAAGAGAAGCTGAGTGTGAGAGAGAGACAGAGAAAGTGAAGCTGAGAGTGAGAGAGAGAGAAAGAGATGCTGTAAGTGAGAGAGAGAGAGAAGCTGTGTGTGTGTGAGAGAGAAAGAGAATCTGTGAGTGAGAGAGAGAGAGAGAGAGAAGCTGTGAGTGAGAGAGAGAGTGAGAAGCTGTGTGTGTGTGTGTGTGTGAGAGAAGCTGGGAGTGAGTAAGAGAGAGAGAGAAGCTGTGTGTGAGAGAGAGAGAAGCTGTGAGTGAGAGAGAGAAAGAAAGAGAAGCTGTGAGTGAGAGAGAGTGAGAGAGAAAGAGAAGCTGTGAGTGAGAGATTGAGAGAGAAGCTGTGAGTGAGAGAGAGAGAGAGAGAGAGAGAGAAGCTGTGAGTGAGAGAGAGAGAAGCTGTGAGTGAGTGAGAGAGAGAGAATCAATGAGTGAGTAAGAGAGAGAAGCTGTGAGTGAGAGAGAGAGAAATAGAAGCTGTAAGTGAGAGAGAGAAGCTGTGTGTGTGTGTGAGAGAGAGAAGCTGTGAGTGAGAGAGAGAGAAACAGAAGCTGTGAGTGAGAGAGAGAGAGAGAGAAAGAAGCTGTGTGTGTGATAGAGAGAAAGAGAAGCTGAGTGAGAGAGGGAGACAGAGAAGCTGTGAGTGAGAGAGAGAGAGACAAAGAAGCTGTGTGTGTGTTGAGAGAGAAAGAGAATCTGTGAGTGAGAGAGAGAGAAAGAGAAGCTGTGAGTAAGAGAGAGAGAGAAAGAGAAGCTATGAGTGAGTGAGTGAGAGAGAGAGAAGCTGTGAGTGAGTGAGTGAGAGAGAGAGAAGCTGTGAGTGAGAGAGAGAGAGAAAGAAGCTGTAGGTGAGAGAAAGAAAAAGAAGCTGTGAGTGAGAGAGAGAGAGAGAAGCTGTGAGTGAGAGAGAGAAGGAGAATCTGTGAGTGAGAGAGAGAGAGAAGCTGTGAGTGAGAGAGAAAGAGAGAGAGAGAAGCTGTGAGTAAGAGAGAGAGAGAGAGAAAGAAAGAGAAGCTTTGTGTGTGTGAGAGAGAAAGAGAAGCTGTGAGTGAGAGAGAGAGAGAAGGAAGCTGTGAGTGAGTGAGAGAGAGAGAATCAAGGAGTGGGTAAGAGAGAGAGAAGCTGTGAGTGAGTGAGAGAGAGAAATAGAAGCTGTAAGTGAGAGAGAGAGAAGCTGTGTGTGTGTGTGAGAGAGAGAAGCTGTGAGTGAGAGAGAAGCTGTGAGTGAGAGAGAGAGAGAAAGAGAAGCTGTGAGTGAGAGAGAGAGAGAAAGAAGCTGTGTGTGTGATAGAGAGTGAGAAAGAGAAGCTGAGTGTGAGAGAGAGACAGAGAAGCTGTGAGTGAGAGAGAGAGAGAAAAAGAAGCTGTGTGTGTGTGAGAGAGAAAGAGAATCTGTGAGTGAGAGAGAGAGGAAGAGAAGCTGTGAGTAAGAGAGAGAGAAAGAGAAGCTATGTGTGAGTGAGTGAGAGAGAGAAGCTGGGAGTGAGTGAGTGAGTGAGAGAGAGAGAAGCTGTGAGTGAGAGAGAGAGAGAAAGAAGCTGTAGGTGAGAGAGAGAAAAAGAAGCTGTGAGTGAGAGAGAGAGAGAAGCTGTGAGTGAGAGAGAAGGAGAAGCTGTGAGTGAGAGAGAGAGAGAGAAGCTGTGAGTGAGAGAGAGAAAGAGAAGCTGTGTGTGTCTGAGAGAGAGAGAAAGAGAAGCTGTGAGTGAGTAATAGAGAAAGAGAAGCTGTGTCTGAGAGAGAGAGAAAGAGAAGCTGAGAGTGAGAGAGAGAGAATGAGAAGCTGTGAGTGAGAGAGAGAGAGAACGAAAAGCTGTGAGTGAGAGAGAGAGAAAGAGAAGCTGTGAGTGAGTGAGAGAGAGAGGAGCTGTGAGTGAGTGAGAGAGAGAAAGAGCAGCTGTGAGCGAGAGCGAGAGAGAAAGAGCTGTGTGAGTAATAGAGAGAGAGAAAGTGAAGCTGAGAGTGGGAGAGAGAGAGAAAGAGAAGCTGTGTGTGTGAGAGAGAGAAAGAGAAGCTGTGAGTGAGTGAGAGAGAAAGAGAAGCTGTGTGTGTGTGTGAGAGAGAGAAGCTGAGAGTGAGAGAGAGAGAATGAGAAGGTGTGAGTGAGAGAGAGAGACAAAGAGAAGCTGTGTGTGAGAGAGAGAGAACGAGAAGCTGTGAGTGAGAGAGAGAGAGAAAGAGAAGCTGTGAGTGAGGGAGAGAGAGAAAGAGAAGCTGTGAGTGAGAGGGAGGGAGAGAAGCTGTGAGTGTGTGTGAGAGAGAAAATCAGGGAGTGAGTAAGAGAGAGAGAGGGAAGCTGTGAGTGAGAGAGAGAGAGAAATAGAAGCTGTAAGTGAGAGAGAGAAAGAGAAACTGTGAGTGAAAGAGAGAGAGAGAAGCTGTGAGTGAGAGAGAGAGAGAAAGAAAGAGAAGCTGTGAGTGAGAGCGAGAGAGAAAGAGAAGCTGTGTGAGTGATATAGAGAGAGAAAGTGAAGCTGAGAGTGAGAGAGAGAGAGAAAGAGATGCTGTAAGTGAGAGAGAGAGAGAAGCTGTGTGTGAGAGAGAGAGAGAAAGAGAAGCTGTGAGTGAGAGAGAGAGAGAGAGAAGCTGTGAGTGAGAGAGTGAGAGTGAGAAGCTGTGTGTGTGTGTGAGAGAGAAGCTGGGAGTGAGTAAGAGAGAGAGAGAGAAGCTGTGTGTGAGAGAGAGAGAAGCTGTGAGTGAGAGAGAGAAAGAAAGAGAAGCTGTGAGTGAGAGAGAGTGAGAGAGAAAGAGAAGCTGTGAGTGAGAGAGAAAGAGAGAGAGAGAAGCTGTGAGTAAGAGAGAGAGAGAGAAAGAGAAGCTGTGTGTGTGTGAGAGAGAAAGAGAAGCTGTGAGTGAGAGAGAGAGAGAGAAGCTGTGAGTGAGAGAGAGAGAGAAGCTGTGAGTGAGAGAGAGAGAAGCTGTGAGTGAGTGAGAGAGAGAAATAGAAGCTGTAAGTGAGAGAGAGAGAAGCTGTGTGTGTGTGTGTGAGAGAGAGAAGCTGTGAGTGAGAGAGAGAGAGAAAGAGAAGCTGTGAGTGAGAGAGAGAGAGAAAGAAGCTGTGTGTGTGATAGAGAGAGAGAAAGAGAAGCTGAGTGTGAGAGAGAGACAGAGAAGCTGTGAGTGAGAGAGAGAGAGAAAAAGAAGCTGTGTGTGTGAGAGAGAGAAAGAGAATCTGTGAGTGAGAGAGAAAAAAGAGAAGCTGTGAGTAAGAGAGAGAGAAAGAGAAGCTATGAGTGTGTGAGTGAGAGAGAGAAGATGTGAGTGAGTGAGTGAGTGAGAGAGAGAGAAGCTGTGAGTGAGAGAGAGAGAGAAAGATGCTGTAGGTGAGAGAGAGAAAAAGAAGCTGTGAGTGAGAGAGAGAGAGAAGCTGTGAGTGAGAGAGAAGGAGAAGCTGTGAGTGAGAGAGAGAGAGAAGCTGTGAGTGAGAGAGAGAAAGAGAAGCTGTGTGTGTGTGAGAGAGAGAGAAAGAGAAGCTGTGAGTGAGTAAGAGAGAAAGAGAAGCTGTGTCTGAGAGAGAGAGAAAGAGAAGCTGAGAGTGAGAGAGAAAGAATGAGAAGCTGTGAGTGAGAGAGAGAGAGAAAGAAAAGCTGTGAGTGAGAGAGAGAAAGAGAAGCTGTGAGTGAGTGAGAGAGAGAGGAGCTGTGAGTGAGTGAGAGAGAGAAAGAGCAGCTGTGAGCGAGAGCGAGAGAGAAAGAGCTGTGTGAGTAATAGAGAGACAGAAAGTGAAGCTGAGAGTGGGAGAGAGAGAGAAAGAGAAGCTGTGTGTGTGAGGAGAAAGAGAAGCTATGAGTGAGTGAGAGAGAAAGAGAAGCTGTGTGTGTGTGAGAGAGAGAGAAGCTGAGAGTGAGAGAGAGAGAATGAGAAGGTGTGAGGGAGAGAGAGAGACAAAGAGAAGCTGTGTGTGAGAGAGAGAGAACGAGAAGCTGTGTGTGTGTGAGAGAGAGAAAGAGAAGCTGTGAGTGAGGGAGAGAGAGAAAGAGAAGCTGTGAGTGAGAGGGAGGGAGAGAAGCTGTGAGTGTGTGAGAGAGAGAAAATCAGGGAGTGAGTAAGAGAGAGAGAGGGAAGCTGTGAGAGAGAGAGAGAGAAATAGAAGCTGTAAGTGAGAGAGAGAGAAAGAGAAACTGTGAGTGAAAGAGAGAGAGAGAAGCTGTGAGTGAGAGAGAGAGAGAAAGAAAGAGAAGCTGTGAGTGAGAGCGAGAGAGAAAGAGAAGCTGTGTGAGTGATAGAGAGAGAGAAAGTGAAGCTGAGAGTGAGAGAGAGAGAAAGAGATGCTGTAAGTGAGAGAGAGAGAGAAGCTGTGTGTGTGTGAGAGAGAAAGAGAATCTGTGAGTGAGAGAGAGAGAGAGAGAGAAGCTGTGAGTGAGAGAGAGAGAGTGAGAAGCTGTGTGTGTGTGTGAGAGAGAAGCTGGGAGTGAGTAAGAGAGAGAGAGAAGCTGTGTGTGAGAGAGAGAGAAGCTGTGAGTGAGAGAGAGAAAGAAAGAGAAGCTGTGAGTGAGAGAGAGTGAGAGAGAAAGAGAAGCTGTGAGTGAGAGAGAAAGAGAGAGAGAGAAGTTGTGAGTAAGAGAGAGAGAGAGAGAAAGAGAAGCTGTGTGTGAGAGAGAGAGAAAGAGAAGCTGTGAGTGAGAGAGAGAGAGAGAAGCTGTGAGTGAGAGAGAGAGAGAGAGAAGCTGTGAGTGAGAGAGAGAGAAGCTGTGAGTGAGTGAGAGAGAGAGAATCAATGAGTGAGTAAGAGAGAGAAGCTGTGAGTGAGAGAGAGAGAAATAGAAGCTGTAAGTGAGAGAGAGAAGCTGTGTGTGTGTGTGAGAGAGAGAAGCTGTGAGTGAGAGAGAGAGAAAGAGAAGCTGTGAGTGAGAGAGAGAGAGAGAAAGAAGCTGTGTGTGTGATAGAGAGAAAGAGAAGCTGAGTGAGAGAGGGAGACAGAGAAGCTGTGAGTGAGAGAGAGAGAGACAAAGAAGCTGTGTGTGTGTTGAGAGAGAAAGGGAATCTGTGAGTGAGAGAGAGAGAAAGAGAAGCTGTGAGTAAGAGAGAGAGAGAAAGAGAAGCTATGAGTGAGTGAGTGAGAGAGAGAGAAGCTGTGAGTGAGTGAGAGAGAGAGAAGCTGTGAGTGAGAGAGAGAGAGAAAGAAGCTGTAGGTGAGAGAAAGAAAAAGAAGCTGTGAGTGAGAGAGAGAGAGAGAAGCTGTGAGTGAGAGAGAGAAGGAGAAGCTGTGAGTGAGAGAGAGAGAGAAGCTGTGAGTGAGAGAGAAAGAGAGAGAGAGAAGCTGTGAGTAAGAGAGAGAGAGAGAAAGAAAGAGAAGCTTTTTGTGTGTGAGAGAGAAAGAGAAGCTGTGAGTGAGAGAGAGAGAGAAAAAGAAGCTGTGTGTGTGTGAGAGAGAAAGAGAATCTGTGAGTGAGAGAGAAAGAAAGAGAAGCTGTGAGTAAGAGAGAGAGAAAGAGAAGCTATGAGTGAGTGAGTGAGAGAGAGAAGATGTGAGTGAGTGAGTGAGTGAGAGAGAGAGAAGCTGTGAGTGAGAGAGAGAGAGAAAGAAGCTGTAGGTGAGAGAGAGAAAAAGAAGCTGTGAGTGAGAGAGAGAGAGAAGCTTTGAGTGAGAGAGAAGGAGAAGCTGTGAGTGAGAGAGAGAGAGAAGCTGTGAGTGAGAGAGAGAAAGAGAAGCTGTGTGTGTGTGAGAGAGAGAGAAAGAGAAGCTGTGAGCGAGAGCGAGAGAGAAAGAGCTGTGTGAGTAATAGAGAGACAGAAAGTGAAGCTGAGAGTGGGAGAGAGAGAGAAAGAGAAGCTGTGTGTGTGAGGAGAAAGAGAAGCTATGAGTGAGTGAGAGAGAAAGAGAAGCTGTGTGTGTGTGAGAGAGAGAGAAGCTGAGAGTGAGAGAGAGAGAATGAGAAGGTGTGAGGGAGAGAGAGAGACAAAGAGAAGCTGTGTGTGAGAGAGAGAGAACGAGAAGCTGTGTGTGTGTGAGAGAGAGAAAGAGAAGCTGTGAGTGAGGGAGAGAGAGAAAGAGAAGCTGTGAGTGAGAGGGAGGGAGAGAAGCTGTGAGTGTGTGAGAGAGAGAAAATCAATGAGTGAGTAAGAGAGAGAAGCTGTGAGTGAGAGTGAGAGAGAAATAGAAGCTGTAAGTGAGAGAGAGAAGCTGTGTGTGTGTGTGAGAGAGAGAAGCTGTGAGTGAGAGAGAGAGAGAAAGAGAAGATTTGAGTGAGAGAGAGAGAAAGAGAAGCTGTGAGTGAGAGAGTGAGAAGCTGTGTGTGTGAGAGAGAGAAGCTGTGAGTGAGTAAGAGAGAGAGAGAAGCTGTGTGTGAGAGAGAGAAGCTGTGAGTCAGAGAGAGAGAGAAGCTGTGATTGAGAGAGAGTGAGAGAGAGAAGCTGTGAGTGAGTGAGAGAGAGAGAATGTGTGAGTGAGAGAGAGAGAGAAAGAGAAGCTGTGAGTGAGAGAGATAGAAAGAGAAGCTGTGAGTGAGAGAGAGAGAAAGAAGCTGTAGGTGAGAGAGAGAAAAAGAAGCTGTGAGTGAGAGAGAGAGAGAAGCTGTGAGTGAGAGAGAAGGAGAAGCTGTGAGTGAGAGAGAAGGAGAAGCTGTGAGTGAGAGAGAGAGAGAGAAGCTGTGAGTGAGAGAGAGAAAGAGAAGCTGTGTGTGAGTGAGTGAGAGAGAGAAGCTGTGAGTGAGTGAGTGAGTGAGAGAGAGAGAAGCTGTGAGTGAGAGAGAGAGAAAGAAGCTGTAGGTGAGAGAGAGAAAAAGAAGCTGTGAGTGAGAGAGAGAGAGAAGCTGTGAGTGAGAGAGAAGGAGAAGCTGTGAGTGAGAGAGAGAGAGAGAAGCTGTGAGTGAGAGAGAGAAAGAGAAGCTGTGTGTGTGAGAGAGAGAGAAAGAGAAGCTGTGAGTGAGTAAGAGAGAAAGAGAAGCTGTGTCTGAGAGAGAGAGAGAAAGAAAAGCTGTGAGTGAGAGAGAGAGAAAAAGAAGCTGTGAGTGAGTGAGAGAGAGGAGGTGTGAGTGAGTGAGAGAGAGAAAGAGCAGCTGTGAGCGAGAGCGAGAGAGAAAGAGCTGTGTGAGTAATAGAGAGAGACAAAGAGAAGCTGTGTGTGTGAGAGAGAGAACGAGAAGCTGTGAGTGAGAGAGAGAGAGAAAGAGAAGCTGTGAGTGAGGGAGAGAGAGAAAGAGAAGCTGTGAGTGAGAGGGAGGGAGAGAAGCTGTGAGTGTGTGAGAGAGAGAATATCAGGGAGTGAGTAAGAGAGAGAGAGGGAAGCTGTGAGTGAGAGAGAGAGAGAAATAGAAGCTGTAAGTGAGAGAGAGAGAAAGAGAAACTGTGAGTGAAAGAGAGAGAGAAGCTGTGAGTGAGAGAGAGAGAGAAAGAAAGAGAAGCTGTGAGTGAGAGCGAGAGAGAAAGAGAAGCTGTGTGAGTGATAGAGAGAGAGAAAGTGAAGCTGAGAGTGAGAGAGAGAGAGAAAGAGATGCTGTAAGTGAGAGAGAGAGAGGAGCTGTGTGTGTGAGAGAGAGAAAGAGAAGCTGTGAGTGAGAGAGAGAGAGAGAAGCTGTGAGTGAGAGAGAGAGAGTGAGAAGCTGTGTGTGTGTGAGAGAGAGAAGCTGGGAGTGAGTAAGAGAGAGAGAGAGAAGCTGTGTGTGAGAGAGAGAGAAGCTGTGAGTGAGAGAGAGAAAGAAAGAGAAGCTGTGAGTGAGAGAGAGTGAGAGAGAAAGAGAAGCTGTGAGTGAGAGAGAAAGAGAGAGCGAGAAGCTGTGAGTAAGAGAGAGAGAGAGAGAAATAGAAGCTGTGTGTGAGAGAGAGAAAAAGAGAAGCTGTGAGTGAGAGAGAGAGAGAGAAGCTGTGAGTGAGAGAGAGAGAGAGAGAAGCTGTGAATGAGAGAGAGAGAAGCTGTGAGTGAGTGAGAGAGAGAGAATCAATGAGTGAGTAAGAGAGAGAAGCTGTGAGTGAGAGAGAGAGAGAAATAGAAGCTGTAAGTGAGAGAGAGAAGCTGTGTGTGTGTGTGAGAGAGAAGCTGTGAGTGAGAGAGAGAGAAAGAGAAGCTGTGAGTGAGAGAGAGAGAGAAAGAAGCTGTGTGTGTGATAGAGAGAAAGAGAAGCTGAGTGAGAGAGGGAGACAGAGAAGCTGTGAGTGAGAGAGAGAGAGACAAAGAAGCTGTGTGTGTGTTGAGAGAGAAAGAGAATCTGTGAGTGAGAGAGAGAGAAAGAGAAGCTGTGAGTAAGAGAGAGAGAGAAAGAGAAGCTATGAGTGAGTGAGTGAGAGAGAGAGAAGCTGTGAGTGAGTGAGAGAGAGAAAGAAGCTGTAGGTGAGAGAAAGAAAAAGAAGCTGTGAGTGAGAGAGAGAGAGAGAAGCTGTGAGTGAGAGAGAGAAGGAGAAGCTGTGTGTGAGAGAGAAGGAGAAGCTGTGAGTGAGAGAGAGAGAGATAGAGAAGCTGTGAGTGAGTGAGAGAGAGAATCAAGGAGTGGGTAAGAGAGAGAGAAGCTGTGAGTGAGTGAGAGAGAGAAATAGAAGCTGTAAGTGAGAGAGAGAGAAGCTGTGTGTGTGTTTGTGAGAGAGAAGCTGTGAGAGAGAGAGAGAGAAGCTGTGAGTGAGAGAGAGAGAGAAAGAAGCTGTGTGTGTGATAGAGAGAGAGAAAGAGAAGCTGAGTGTGAGAGAGAGACAGAGAAGCTGTGAGTGAGAGAGAGAGAAAAAAAGAAGCTGTGTGTGTGTGAGAGAGAAAGAGAATCTGTGAGTGAGAGAGAAAGAAAGAGAAGCTGTGAGTAAGAGAGAGAGAAAGAGAAGCTATGAGTGAGTGAGTGAGAGAGAGAAGATGTGAGTGAGTGAGTGAGTGAGAGAGAGAGAAGCTGTGAGTGAGAGAGAGAGAGAAAGAAGCTGTAGGTGAGAGAGAGAAAAAGAAGCTGTGAGTGAGAGAGAGAGAGAAGCTTTGAGTGAGAGAGAAGGAGAAGCTGTGAGTGAGAGAGAGAGAGAAGCTGTGAGTGAGAGAGAGAAAGAGAAGCTGTGTGTGTGTGAGAGAGAGAGAAAGAGAAGCTGTGAGTGAGTAAGAGAGAAAGAGAAGCTGTGTCTGAGAGAGAGAGAAAGAGAAGCTGAGAGTGAGAGAGAAAGAATGAGAAGCTGTGAGTGAGAGAGAGAGAGAAAGAAAAGCTGTGAGTGAGAGAGAGAGAAAGAGAAGCTGTGAGTGAGTGAGAGAGAGAGGAGCTGTGAGTGAGTGAGAGAGAGAAAGAGCAGCTGTGAGCGAGAGCGAGAGAGAAAGAGCTGTGTGAGTAATAGAGAGAGAGAAAGTGAAGCTGAGAGTGGGAGAGAGAGAGAAAGAGAAGCTGTGTGTGTGAGGAGAAAGAGAAGCTGTGTGTGTGTGTGAGAGAGAGAAGCTGAGAGTGAGAGAGAGAGAATGAGAAGGTGTGAGTGAGACAGAGAGACAAAGAGAAGCTGTGTGTGTGAGAGAGAGAACGAGAAGCTGTGAGTGAGAGAGAGAGAGAAAGAGAAGCTGTGAGTGAGGGAGAGAGAGAAAGAGAAGCTGTGAGAGGGAGGGAGAGAAGCTGTGAGTGTGTGAGAGAGAGAAAATCAGGGAGTGAGTAAGAGAGAGAGAGGGAAGCTGTGAGTGAGAGAGAGAGAAATAGAAGCTGTAAGTGAGAGAGAGAGAAAGAGAAACTGTGAGTGAAAGAGAGAGAGAGAAGCTGTGAGTGAGAGAGAGAGAGAAAGAAAGAGAAGCTGTGAGTGAGAGCGAGAGAGAAAGAGAAGCTGTGTGAGTGATAGAGAGAGAGAAAGTGAAGCTGAGAGTGAGAGAGAGAGAGAAAGAGATGCTGTAAGTGAGAGAGAGAGAGAAGCTGTGTGTGAGAGAGAGAGAGAAAGAGAAGCTGTGAGTGAGAGAGAGAGAGAGAGAGAAGCTGTGAGTGAGAGAGAGAGAGTGAGAAGCTGTGTGTGTGTGAGAGAGAGAAACTGGGAGTGAGTAAGAGAGAGAGAGAGAGAGAGAAGCTGTGTGTGTGAGAGAGAGAAGCTGTGAGTGAGAGAGAGAAAGGAAGAGAAGCTGTGAGTGAGAGAGAGTGAGAGAGAAAGAGAAGCTGTGAGTGAGAGATAAAGAGAGAGAGAGAAGCTGTAAGAGAGAGAGAGAGAAAGAGAAGCTGTGTGTGTGTGAGAGAGAAAGAGAAGCTGTGAGTGAGAGAGAGAGAGAGAAGCTGTGAGTGAGAGAGAGAGAGAGAGAAGCTGTGAGTGAGAGAGAGAAAAGCTGTGAGTGAGTGAGAGAGAGAGAGAGAATCAATGAGTGAGTAAGAGAGAGAAGCTGTGAGTGAGAGTGAGAGAGAAATAGAAGCTGTAAGTGAGAGAGAGAAGCTGTGTGTGTGTGTGAGAGAGAGAAGCTGTGAGTGAGAGAGAGAGAGAAAGAGAAGCTGTGAGTGAGAGAGAGAGAGAGAAAGAAGCTGTGTGTGTGATAGAGAGAGAGAAAGAGAAGCTGAGTGAGAGAGGGAGACAGAGAAGCTGTGAGTGAGAGAGAGAGAGACAAAGAAGCTGTGTGTGTGTTGAGAGAGAAAAAGAATCTGTGAGTGAGAGAGAGAGAAAGAGAAGCTGAGTAAGAGAGAGAGAGAAAGAGAAGCTATGAGTGAGTGAGTGAGAGAGAGAGAAGCTGTGAGTGAGTGAGTGAGAGAGAGAGAAGCTGTGAGTGAGAGAGAGAGAGAAAGAAGCTGTAGGTGAGAGAAAGAAAAAGAAGCTGTGAGTGAGAGAGAGAGAGAGAAGCTGTGAGTGAGAGAGAGAGAACGAGAAGCTGTGAGTGAGAGAGAGAGAGAAGCTGTGAGTGAGAGAGAGAAAGAGAAGCTGGGTGTGTGAGAGAGAGAGAGAATGAGAAGCTGTGAGTGAGTAAGAGAGAAAGAGAAGCTGTGTCTGAGAGAGAGAGAAAGAGAAGCTGAGAGAGAGAGAATGAGAAGCTGTGAGTGAGAGAGAGAGAAAGAAAAGCTGTGAGTGAGAGAGAGAGAAAGAGAAGCTGTGAGTGAGTGATTGAGAGAGGAGCTGTGAGTGAGTGAGAGAGACAAAGAGCAGCTGTGAGCAAGAGCGAGAGAGAAAGAGCTGTGTGAGTAATAGAGAGAGAGAAAGAGAAGCTGAGAGTGAGAGAGAGAGAGAAAGAGATGCTGTAAGTGAGAGAGAGAGAGAAGCTGTGTGTGTGAGAGAGAGAAAGAGAAGCTGTGAGTGAGAGAGAGATAGAGAAAGAGAAGATTTGAGTGAGAGAGAGAGAGAAAGAGAAGCTGTGAGTGAGTGAGTGAGAGAGTGAGAAGCTGTGTGTGTGAGAGAGAGAGAAGCTGGGAGTGAGTAAGAGAGAGAGAGAGAAGCTGTGAGTGAGAGAGAGAGAGAAGCTATGAGTGTGTGAGAGAGAGAGAAGCTGTGAGTGAGAGAGAGTGAGAGAGAAAGAGAAGCTGTGAGTGAGAGAGAGAAAGAGAGAGAGAGAAGCTGTGAGCGAGAGAGAGTGAGAGAGAAAGAGAAGCTGTGAGTGAGAGAGAGAAAGAGAAACAGAAGCTGTGAATGAGTGAGAGAGAGAGAAGCTGTGAGTGAGAGAGAGAGAGAAGCTGTGAGTGAGTGAGAGAGAGAGAATCAGGGAGTGAGTAAGAGAGAGAGAGATGCTGTGAGTAAGAGAGAGAGAGAAATAGAAGCTGTAAGTGAGGGAGAGAAGCTGTTTGTGTGTGAGAGAGAGAAGCTGTGTGTGTGTGAGAGAGAAAGAGAAGTTGTGAGTGAGAGAGAGAGATAGAGAAAGAGAAGATTTGAGTGAGAGAGAGAGAAAGAGAAGCTGTGAGTGAGAGAGTGAGAAGCTGTGTGTGTGAGAGAGAGAAGCTGTGAGTGAGTAAGAGAGAGAGAGAAGCTGTGTGTGAGAGAGAGAAGCTGTGAGTCAGAGAGAGAGAGAAGCTGTGATTGAGAGAGAGTGAGAGAGAGAAGCTGTGAGTGAGTGAGAGAGAGAGAATGTGTGAGTGAGAGAGAGAGAAAGAGAAGCTGTGAGTGAGAGAGATAGAAAGAGAAGCTGTGAGTGAGAGAGAGAGAAAGAAGCTGTAGGTGAGAGAGAGAAAAAGAAGCTGTGAGTGAGAGAGAGAGAGAAGCTGTGAGTGAGAGAGAAGGAGAAGCTGTGAGTGAGAGAGAAGGAGAAGCTGTGAGTGAGAGAGAGAGAGAGAAGCTGTGAGTGAGAGAGAGAAAGAGAAGCTGTGTGTGAGTGAGTGAGAGAGAGAAGCTGTGAGTGAGTGAGTGAGTGAGAGAGAGAGAAGCTGTGAGTGAGAGAGAGAGAAAGAAGCTGTAGGTGAGAGAGAGAAAAAGAAGCTGTGAGTGAGAGAGAGAGAGAAGCTGTGAGTGAGAGAGAAGGAGAAGCTGTGAGTGAGAGAGAGAGAGAGAAGCTGTGAGTGAGAGAGAGAAAGAGAAGCTGTGTGTGTGAGAGAGAGAGAAAGAGAAGCTGTGAGTGAGTAAGAGAGAAAGAGAAGCTGTGTCTGAGAGAGAGAGAGAAAGAAAAGCTGTGAGTGAGAGAGAGAGAAAAAGAAGCTGTGAGTGAGTGAGAGAGAGGAGGTGTGAGTGAGTGAGAGAGAGAAAGAGCAGCTGTGAGCGAGAGCGAGAGAGAAAGAGCTGTGTGAGTAATAGAGAGAGACAAAGAGAAGCTGTGTGTGTGAGAGAGAGAACGAGAAGCTGTGAGAGAGAGAGAGAAAGAGAAGCTGTGAGTGAGGGAGAGAGAGAAAGAGAAGCTGTGAGTGAGAGGGAGGGAGAGAAGCTGTGAGTGTGTGAGAGAGAGAATATCAGGGAGTGAGTAAGAGAGAGAGAGGGAAGCTGTGAGTGAGAGAGAGAGAGAAATAGAAGCTGTAAGTGAGAGAGAGAGAAAGAGAAACTGTGAGTGAAAGAGAGAGAGAAGCTGTGAGTGAGAGAGAGAGAGAAAGAAAGAGAAGCTGTGAGTGAGAGCGAGAGAGAAAGAGAAGCTGTGTGAGTGATAGAGAGAGAGAAAGTGAAGCTGAGAGTGAGAGAGAGAGAGAAAGAGATGCTGTAAGTGAGAGAGAGAGAGGAGCTGTGTGTGTGAGAGAGAGAAAGAGAAGCTGTGAGTGAGAGAGAGAGAGAGAAGCTGTGAGTGAGAGAGAGAGAGTGAGAAGCTGTGTGTGTGTGAGAGAGAGAAGCTGGGAGTGAGTAAGAGAGAGAGAGAGAAGCTGTGTGTGAGAGAGAGAGAAGCTGTGAGTGAGAGAGAGAAAGAAAGAGAAGCTGTGAGTGAGAGAGAGTGAGAGAGAAAGAGAAGCTGTGAGTGAGAGAGAAAGAGAGAGCGAGAAGCTGTGAGTAAGAGAGAGAGAGAGAGAAATAGAAGCTGTGTGTGAGAGAGAGAAAAAGAGAAGCTGTGAGTGAGAGAGAGAGAGAGAAGCTGTGAGTGAGAGAGAGAGAGAGAGAAGCTGTGAATGAGAGAGAGAGAAGCTGTGAGTGAGTGAGAGAGAGAGAATCAATGAGTGAGTAAGAGAGAGAAGCTGTGAGTGAGAGAGAGAGAGAAATAGAAGCTGTAAGTGAGAGAGAGAAGCTGTGTGTGTGTGTGTGAGAGAAGCTGTGAGTGAGAGAGAGAGAAAGAGAAGCTGTGAGTGAGAGAGAGAGAGAAAGAAGCTGTGTGTGTGATAGAGAGAAAGAGAAGCTGAGTGAGAGAGGGAGACAGAGAAGCTGTGAGTGAGAGAGAGAGAGACAAAGAAGCTGTGTGTGTGTTGAGAGAGAAAGAGAATCTGTGAGTGAGAGAGAGAGAAAGAGAAGCTGTGAGTAAGAGAGAGAGAGAAAGAGAAGCTATGAGTGAGTGAGTGAGAGAGAGAGAAGCTGTGAGTGAGTGAGAGAGAGAAAGAAGCTGTAGGTGAGAGAAAGAAAAAGAAGCTGTGAGTGAGAGAGAGAGAGAGAAGCTGTGAGTGAGAGAGAGAAGGAGAAGCTGTGTGTGAGAGAGAAGGAGAAGCTGTGAGTGAGAGAGAGAGAGATAGAGAAGCTGTGAGTGAGTGAGAGAGAGAATCAAGGAGTGGGTAAGAGAGAGAGAAGCTGTGAGTGAGTGAGAGAGAGAAATAGAAGCTGTAAGTGAGAGAGAGAGAAGCTGTGTGTGTGTTTGTGAGAGAGAAGCTGTGAGAGAGAGAGAGAGAAGCTGTGAGTGAGAGAGAGAGAGAAAGAAGCTGTGTGTGTGATAGAGAGAGAGAAAGAGAAGCTGAGTGTGAGAGAGAGACAGAGAAGCTGTGAGTGAGAGAGAGAGAAAAAAAGAAGCTGTGTGTGTGTGAGAGAGAAAGAGAATCTGTGAATGAGAGGGAGAGAAAGAGAAGCTGTGAGTAAGAGAGAGAGAAAGAGAAGCTATGTGTGAGTGAGTGAGAGAGAGAAGCTGGGAGTGAGTGAGTGAGTGAGAGAGAGAGAAGCTGTGAGTGAGAGAGAGAGAGAGAAAGAAGCTGTAGGTGAGAGAGAGAAAAAGAAGCTGTGAGTGAGAGAGAGAGAGAAGCTGTGAGTGAGAGAGAAGGAGAAGCTGTGAGTGAGAGAGAGAGAGAAGCTGTGAGTGAGAGAGAGAGAGAGAAGCTGTGTGTGTCTGAGAGAGAGAGAAAGAGAAGCTGAGAGTGAGAGAGAGAGAATGAGAAGCTGTGAGTGAGAGAGAGAGAGAAAGAAAAGCTGTGAGTGAGAGAGAGAGAAAGAGAAGCTGTGAGTGAGTGAGAGAGAGAGGAGCTGTGAGTGAGTGAGAGAGAGAAAGAGCAGCTGTGAGCGAGAGTGAGAGAGAAAGAGCTGTGTGAGTAATAGAGAGAGAGAAAGTGAAGCTGAGAGTGGGAGAGAGAGAGAAAGAGAAGCTGTGTGTGTGAGAGAGAGAGAAAGAGAAGCTGTGAGTGAGTGAGTGAGAGAGAAAGAGAAGCTGTGTGTGTGTGAGAGAGAGAGAAGCTGAGAGTGAGAGAGAGAGAATGAGAAGGTGTGAGTGAGAGAGAGAGACAAAGAGAAGCTGTGTGTGTGTGAGAGAGAGAACGAGAAGCTGTGAGTGAAAGAGAGAGAGAAAGAGAAGCTTTGAGAGAGGGAGAGAGAGAAAGAGAAGCTGTGAGTGAGAGGGAGGGAGAGAAGCTGTGAGTGTGTGAGAGAGAGAAAATCAGGGAGTGAGTAAGAGAGAGAGAGGGAAGCTGTGAGTGAGAGAGAGAGAGAAATAGAAGCTGTAAGTGAGAGAGAGAGAAAGAGAAACTGTGAGTGAAAGAGAGAGAGAGAAGCTGTGAGTGAGAGAGAGAGAGAAAGAAAGAGAAGCTGTGAGTGAGAGCGAGAGAGAAAGAGAAGCTGTGTGAGTGATAGAGAGAGAGAAAGAGATGCTGTAAGTGAGAGAGAGAGAAGCTGTGTGTGTGAGAGAGAGAAAGAGAAGCTGTGAGTGAGAGAGAGAGAGAGAAAGAGAAGCTGTGAGAGAGAGAGAGAGAGTGAGAAGCTGTGTGTGTGTGAGAGAGAGAAGCTGGGAGTGAGTAAGAAGGAGAGAAGCTGTGTGTGTGAGAGAGAAGCTGTGAGTGAGAGAGAGTGAGAGAGAAAGAGAAGCTGTGAGTGAGAG
The DNA here is from genome assembly GCA_035047305.1 of Bradypodion pumilum. Lineage (NCBI taxonomy): Eukaryota > Metazoa > Chordata > Lepidosauria > Squamata > Chamaeleonidae > Bradypodion > Bradypodion pumilum. The sequence goes on along the minus strand of JAWDJD010000002.1, from coordinate 225,457,993 downwards.
AGAAAGAGAGAGAGAGAAGCTGTGAGTAAGAGAGAGAGAGAGAGAAAGAAAGTGAAGCTTTGTGTGTGTGAGGGAGAAAGAGAAGCTGTGAGTGAGAGAGAGAGAGAGAAGCTGTGAGTGAGTGAGAGAGAGAGAATCAAGGAGTGAGTAAGAGAGAGAGAAGCTGTAAGTGAGTGAGAGAGAGAAATAGAAGCTGTGAGAGAGAGAGAAGCTGTGTGTGTGTGAGAGAGAGAGAAGCTGTGAGTGAGAGAGAGAGAGAAAGAGAAGCTGTGAGTGAGAGAGAGAGAGAAAGAAGCTGTGTGTGTGATAGAGAGAGAGAAAGAGAAGCTGAGTGTGAGAGAGAGACAGAGAAGCTGTGAGTGAGAGAGAGAGAGAAAAAGAAGCTGTGTGTGTGTGAGAGAGAAAGAGAATCTGTGAGTGAGAGAGAAAGAAAGAGAAGCTGTGAGTAAGAGAGAGAGAAAGAGAAGCTATGAGTGAGTGAGTGAGTGAGAGAGAGAAGATGTGAGTGAGTGAGTGAGTGAGAGAGAGAGAAGCTGTGAGTGAGAGAGAGAGAGAGAGAAAGAAGCTGTAGGTGAGAGAGAGAAAAAGAAGCTGTGAGTGAGAGAGAGAGAGAAGCTGTGAGTGAGAGAGAAGGAGAAGCTGTGAGTGAGAGAGAGAGAGAAGCTGTGAGTGAGAGAGAGAAAGAGAAGCTGTGTGTGTGTGAGAGAGAGAGAAAGAGAAGCTGTGAGTGAGTAAGAGAGAAAGAGAAGCTGTGTCTGAGAGAGAGAGAAAGAGAAGCTGAGAGTGAGAGAGAAAGAATGAGAAGCTGTGAGTGAGAGAGAGAGAGAAAGAAAAGCTGTGAGTGAGAGAGAGAGAAAGAGAAGCTGTGAGTGAGTGAGAGAGAGAGGAGCTGTGAGTGAGTGAGAGAGAGAAAGAGCAGCTGTGAGCGAGAGCGAGACAGAAAGAGCTGTGTGAGTAATAGAGAGAAAGTGAAGCTGAGAGTGGGAGAGAGAGAGAAAGAGAAGCTGTGTGTGTGAGGAGAAAGAGAAGCTGTGAGTGAGTGAGAGAGAAAGAGAAGCTGTGTGTGTGTGAGAGAGAGAGAAGCTGAGAGTGAGAGAGAGAGAATGAGAAGGTGTGAGTGAGAGAGAGAGACAAAGAGAAGCTGTGTGTGAGAGAGAGAGAACGAGAAGCTGTGTGTGTGAGAGAGAGAAAGAGAAGCTGTGAGTGAGGGAGAGAGAGAAAGAGAAGCTGTGAGTGAGAGGGAGGGAGAGAAGCTGTGAGTGTGTGAGAGAGAGAAAATCAGGGAGTGAGTAAGAGAGAGAGAGGGAAGCTGTGAGAGAGAGAGAGAGAGAAATAGAAGCTGTAAGTGAGAGAGAGAGAAAGAGAAACTGTGAGTGAAAGAGAGAGAGAAGCTGTGAGTGAGAGAGAGAGATAAAGAAAGAGAAGCTGTGAGTGAGAGCGAGAGAGAAAGAGAAGCTGTGTGAGTGATAGAGAGAGAGAAAGTGAAGCTGAGAGTGAGAGAGAGAGAAAGAGATGCAGTAAGTGAGAGAGAGAGAAGATGTGTGTGTGAGAGAGAGAAAGAGAATCTGTGAGTGAGAGAGAGAGAGAGAGAGAAGCTGTGAGTGAGAGAGAGAGAGTGAGAAGCTGTGTGTGTGTGTGAGAGAGAAGCTGGGAGTGAGTAAGAGAGAGAGAGAGAAGCTGTGTGAGAGAGAGAGAGAAGCTGTGAGTGAGAGAGAGAAAGAAAGAGAAGCTGTGAGTGAGAGAGAGTGAGAGAGAAAGAGAAGCTGTGAGTGAGAGAGAAAGAGAGAGAGAAGTTGTGAGTAAGAGAGAGAGAGAGAAAGAGAAGCTGTGTGTGTGAGAGAGAGAAAGAGAAGCTGTGAGTGAGAGATTGAGAGAGAAGCTGTGAGTGAGAGAGAGAGAGAGAGAGAGAAGCTGTGAGTGAGAGAGAGAGAAGCTGTGAGTGAGTGAGAGAGAGAGAATCAATGAGTGAGTAAGAGAGAGAAGCTGTGAGTGAGAGAGAGAGAAATAGAAGCTGTAAGTGAGAGAGAGAAGCTGTGTGTGTGTGTGAGAGAGAGAAGCTGTGAGTGAGAGAGAGAGAAAGAGAAGCTGTGAGTGAGAGAGAGAGAGAGAGAAAGAAGCTGTGTGTGTGATAGAGAGAAAGAGAAGCTGAGTGAGAGAGGGAGACAGAGAAGCTGTGAGTGAGAGAGAGAGAGACAAAGAAGCTGTGTGTGTGTTGAGAGAGAAAGAGAATCTGTGAGTGAGAGAGAGAGAAAGAGAAGCTGTGAGTAAGAGAGAGAGAGAAAGAGAAGCTATGAGTGAGTGAGTGAGAGAGAGAGAAGCTGTGAGTGAGTGAGTGAGAGAGAGAGAAGCTGTGAGTGAGAGAGAGAGAGAAAGAAGCTGTAGGTGAGAGAAAGAAAAAGAAGCTGTGAGTGAGAGAGAGAGAGAAGCTGTGAGTGAGAGAGAGAAGGAGAAGCTGTGAGTGAGAGAGAGAGAGAAGCTGTGAGTGAGAGAGAAAGAGAGAGAGAGAAGCTGTGAGTAAGAGAGAGAGAGAGAAAGAAAGAGAAGCTTTGTGTGTGTGAGAGAGAAAGAGAAGCTGTGAGTGAGAGAGAGAGAGAAGGAAGCTGTGAGTGAGTGAGAGAGAGAGAATCAAGGAGTGGGTAAGAGAGAGAGAAGCTGTGAGTGAGTGAGAGAGAGAAATAGAAGCTGTAAGTGAGAGAGAGAGAAGCTGTGTGTGTGTGTGAGAGAGAGAAGCTGTGAGTGAGAGAGAAGCTGTGAGTGAGAGAGAGAGAGAAAGAGAAGCTGTGAGTGAGAGAGAGAGAGAAAGAAGCTGTGTGTGTGATAGAGAGAGAGAAAGAGAAGCTGAGTGTGAGAGAGAGACAGAGAAGCTGTGAGTGAGAGAGAGAGAGAAAAAGAAGCTGTGTGTGTGAGAGAGAGAAAGAGAATCTGTGAGTGAGAGAGAGAGGAAGAGAAGCTGTGAGTAAGAGAGAGAGAAAGAGAAGCTATGTGTGAGTGAGTGAGAGAGAGAAGCTGGGAGTGAGTGAGTGAGTGAGAGAGAGAGAAGCTGTGAGTGAGAGAGAGAGAGAAAGAAGCTGTAGGTGAGAGAGAGAAAAAGAAGCTGTGAGTGAGAGAGAGAGAGAAGCTGTGAGTGAGAGAGAAGGAGAAGCTGTGAGTGAGAGAGAGAGAGAAGCTGTGAGTGAGAGAGAGAAAGAGAAGCTGTGTGTGTCTGAGAGAGAGAGAAAGAGAAGCTGTGAGTGAGTAATAGAGAAAGAGAAGCTGTGTCTGAGAGAGAGAGAAAGAGAAGCTGAGAGTGAGAGAGAGAGAATGAGAAGCTGTGAGTGAGAGAGAGAGAGAACGAAAAGCTGTGAGTGAGAGAGAGAGAAAGAGAAGCTGTGAGTGAGTGAGAGAGAGAGGAGCTGTGAGTGAGTGAGAGAGAGAAAGAGCAGCTGTGAGCGAGAGCGAGAGAGAAAGAGCTGTGTGAGTAATAGAGAGAGAGAAAGTGAAGCTGAGAGTGGGAGAGAGAGAGAAAGAGAAGCTGTGTGTGTGAGAGAGAGAAAGAGAAGCTGTGAGTGAGTGAGAGAGAAAGAGAAGCTGTGTGTGTGTGAGAGAGAGAGAAGCTGAGAGTGAGAGAGAGAGAATGAGAAGGTGTGAGTGAGAGAGAGAGACAAAGAGAAGCTGTGTGTGAGAGAGAGAACGAGAAGCTGTGAGTGAGAGAGAGAGAGAAAGAGAAGCTGTGAGTGAGGGAGAGAGAGAAAGAGAAGCTGTGAGTGAGAGGGAGGGAGAGAAGCTGTGAGTGTGTGTGAGAGAGAAAATCAGGGAGTGAGTAAGAGAGAGAGAGGGAAGCTGTGAGTGAGAGAGAGAGAGAAATAGAAGCTGTAAGTGAGAGAGAGAAAGAGAAACTGTGAGTGAAAGAGAGAGAGAGAAGCTGTGAGTGAGAGAGAGAGAGAAAGAAAGAGAAGCTGTGAGTGAGAGCGAGAGAGAAAGAGAAGCTGTGTGAGTGATATAGAGAGAGAAAGTGAAGCTGAGAGTGAGAGAGAGAGAGAAAGAGATGCTGTAAGTGAGAGAGAGAGAGAAGCTGTGTGTGAGAGAGAGAGAGAAAGAGAAGCTGTGAGTGAGAGAGAGAGAGAGAGAAGCTGTGAGTGAGAGAGTGAGAGTGAGAAGCTGTGTGTGTGTGTGAGAGAGAAGCTGGGAGTGAGTAAGAGAGAGAGAGAGAAGCTGTGTGTGAGAGAGAGAGAAGCTGTGAGTGAGAGAGAGAAAGAAAGAGAAGCTGTGAGTGAGAGAGTGAGAGAGAAAGAGAAGCTGTGAGTGAGAGAGAAAGAGAGAGAGAGAAGCTGTGAGTAAGAGAGAGAGAGAGAAAGAGAAGCTGTGTGTGTGTGAGAGAGAAAGAGAAGCTGTGAGTGAGAGAGAGAGAGAGAAGCTGTGAGTGAGAGAGAGAGAGAAGCTGTGAGTGAGAGAGAGAGAAGCTGTGAGTGAGTGAGAGAGAGAAATAGAAGCTGTAAGTGAGAGAGAGAGAAGCTGTGTGTGTGTGAGAGAGAGAGAGAAGCTGTGAGTGACAGAGAGAGAGAAAGAGAAGCTGTGAGTGAGAGAGAGAGAGAGAAAGAAGCTGTGTGTGTGATAGAGAGAGAGAAAGAGAAGCTGAGTGTGAGAGAGAGACAGAGAAGCTGTGAGTGAGAGAGAGAGAGAAAAAGAAGCTGTGTGTGTGTGAGAGAGAAAGAGAATCTGTGAGTGAGAGAGAAAAAAGAGAAGCTGTGAGTAAGAGAGAGAGAAAGAGAAGCTATGAGTGAGTGAGTGAGAGAGAGAAGATGTGAGTGAGTGAGTGAGTGAGAGAGAGAGAAGCTGTGAGTGAGAGAGAGAGAGAAAGATGCTGTAGGTGAGAGAGAGAAAAAGAAGCTGTGAGTGAGAGAGAGAGAGAAGCTGTGAGTGAGAGAGAAGGAGAAGCTGTGAGTGAGAGAGAGAGAGAAGCTGTGAGTGAGAGAGAGAGAGAGAAGCTGTGTGTGTGAGAGAGAGAGAGAAAGAGAAGCTGTGAGTGAGTAAGAGAGAAAGAGAAGCTGTGTCTGAGAGAGAGAGAAAGAGAAGCTGAGAGTGAGAGAGAAAGAATGAGAAGCTGTGAGTGAGAGAGAGAGAGAAAGAAAAGCTGTGAGTGAGAGAGAGAAAGAGAAGCTGTGAGTGAGTGAGAGAGAGAGGAGCTGTGAGTGAGTGAGAGAGAGAAAGAGCAGCTGTGAGCGAGAGCGAGAGAGAAAGAGCTGTGTGAGTAATAGAGAGAGAGAAAGTGAAGCTGAGAGTGGGAGAGAGAGAGAAAGAGAAGCTGTGTGTGTGAGGAGAAAGAGAAGCTATGAGTGAGTGAGAGAGAAAGAGAAGCTGTGTGTGTGTGAGAGAGAGAGAAGCTGAGAGTGAGAGAGAGAGAATGAGAAGGTGTGAGGGAGAGAGAAAGACAAAGAGAAGCTGTGTGTGTGAGAGAGAGAACGAGAAGCTGTGTGTGTGTGAGAGAGAGAAAGAGAAGCTGTGAGTGAGGGAGAGAGAGAAAGAGAAGCTGTGAGTGAGAGGGAGGGAGAGAAGCTGTGAGTGTGTGAGAGAGAGAAAATCAGGGAGTGAGTAAGAGAGAGAGAGGGAAGCTGTGAGAGAGAGAGAGAAATAGAAGCTGTAAGTGAGAGAGAGAGAAAGAGAAACTGTGAGTGAAAGAGAGAGAGAGAAGCTGTGAGTGAGAGAGAGAGAGAAAGAAAGAGAAGCTGTGAGTGAGAGCGAGAGAGAAAGAGAAGCTGTGTGAGTGATAGAGAGAGAGAAAGTGAAGCTGAGAGTGAGAGAGAGAGAAAGAGATGCTGTAAGTGAGAGAGAGAGAGAAGCTGTGTGTGTGTGAGAGAGAAAGAGAATCTGTGAGTGAGAGAGAGAGAGAGAGAGAAGCTGTGAGTGAGAGAGAGAGTGAGAAGCTGTGTGTGTGTGTGTGTGAGAGAGAAGCTGGGAGTGAGTAAGAGAGAGAGAGAAGCTGTGTGTGAGAGAGAGAGAAGCTGTGAGTGAGAGAGAGAAAGAAAGAGAAGCTGTGAGTGAGAGAGAGTGAGAGAGAAAGAGAAGCTGTGAGTGAGAGAGAAAGAGAGAGAGAGAAGTTGTGAGTAAGAGAGAGAGAGAGAGAAAGAGAAGCTGTGTGTGAGAGAGAGAGAAAGAGAAGCTGTGAGTGAGAGAGAGAGAGAGAAGCTGTGAGTGAGAGAGAGAGAGAGAGAAGCTGTGAGTGAGAGAGAGAGAAGCTGTGAGTGAGTGAGAGAGAGAGAATCAATGAGTGAGTAAGAGAGAGAAGCTGTGAGTGAGAGAGAGAGAAATAGAAGCTGTAAGTGAGAGAGAGAAGCTGTGTGTGTGTGTGAGAGAGAGAAGCTGTGAGTGAGAGAGAGAGAAAGAGAAGCTGTGAGTGAGAGAGAGAGAGAGAAAGAAGCTGTGTGTGTGATAGAGAGAAAGAGAAGCTGAGTGAGAGAGGGAGACAGAGAAGCTGTGAGTGAGAGAGAGAGAGACAAAGAAGCTGTGTGTGTGTTGAGAGAGAAAGGGAATCTGTGAGTGAGAGAGAGAGAAAGAGAAGCTGTGAGTAAGAGAGAGAGAGAAAGAGAAGCTATGAGTGAGTGAGTGAGAGAGAGAGAAGCTGTGAGTGAGTGAGAGAGAGAGAAGCTGTGAGTGAGAGAGAGAGAGAAAGAAGCTGTAGGTGAGAGAAAGAAAAAGAAGCTGTGAGTGAGAGAGAGAGAGAGAAACTGTGAGTGAGAGAGAGAAGGAGAAGCTGTGAGTGAGAGAGAGAGAGAAGCTGTGAGTGAGAGAGAAAGAGAGAGAGAGAAGCTGTGAGTAAGAGAGAGAGAGAAAAAGAAAGAGAAGCTTTGTGTGTGTGAGAGAGAAAGAGAAGCTGTGAGTGAGAGAGAGAGAGAGAGAAGCTGTGAGTGAGTGAGAGAGAGAGAATCAAGGAGTGGGTAAGAGAGAGAGAAGCTGTGAGTGAGTGAGAGAGAGAAATAGAAGCTGTAAGTGAGAGAGAGAGAAGCTGTGTGTGTGTGTGAGAGAGAGAAGCTGTGAGTGAGAGAGAGAGAGAAAGAGAAGCTGTGAGTGAGAGAGAGAGAGAAAGAAGCTGTGTGTTTGATAGAGAGAGAGAAAGAGAAGCTGAGTGTGAGAGAGAGACAGAGAAGCTGTGAGTGAGAGAGAGAGAAAAAGAAGCTGTGTGTGTGAGAGAGAGAAAGAGAATCTGTGAGTGAGAGAGAGAGAAAGAGAAGCTGTGAGTAAGAGAGAGAGAAAGAGAAGCTATGTGTGAGTGAGTGAGAGAGAGAAGCTGGGAGTGAGTGAGTGAGTGAGAGAGAGAGAAGCTGTGAGTGAGAGAGAGAGAGAAAGAAGCTGTAGGTGAGAGAGAGAAAAAGAAGCTGTGAGTGAGAGAGAGAGAGAAGCTGTGAGTGAGAGAGAAGGAGAAGCTGTGAGTGAGAGAGAGAGAGAGAGAAGCTGTGAGTGAGAGAGAGAAAGAGAAGCTGTGTGTGTCTGAGAGAGAGAGAAAGAGAAGCTGTGAGTGAGTAATAGAGAAAGAGAAGCTGTGTCTGAGAGAAAGAGAAAGAGAAGCTGAGAGTGAGAGAGAGAGAATGAGAAGCTGTGAGTGAGAGAGAGAGAGAAAGAAAAGTTGTGAGTGAGAGAGAGAGAAAGAGAAACTGTGAGTGAGTGAGAGAGAGAGGAGCTGTGAGTGAGTGAGAGAGAGAAAGAGCAGCTGTGAGCGAGAGCGAGAGAGAAAGAGCTGTGTGAGTAATAGAGAGAGAGAAAGTGAAGCTGAGAGTGGGAGAGAGAGAGAAAGAGAAGCTGTGTGTTTGAGAGAGAGAAAGAGAAGCTGTGAGTGAGTGAGAGAGAAAGAGAAGCTGTGTGTGTGTGAGAGAGAGAGAAGCTGAGAGTGAGAGAGAGAGAATGAGAAGGTGTGAGTGAGAGAGAGAGACAAAGAGAAGCTGTGTGTGAGAGAGATAGAACGAGAAGCTGTGAGTGAGAGAGAGAGAGAAAGAGAAGCTGTGAGTGAGGGAGAGAGAGAAAGAGAAGCTGTGAGTGAGAGGGAGGGAGAGAAGCTGTGAGTGTGTGAGAGAGAGAAAATCAGGGAGTGAGTAAGAGAGAGAGAGGGAAGCTGTGAGTGAGAGAGAGAGAGAAATAGAAGCTGTAAGTGAGAGAGAGAGAAAGAGAAACTGTGAGTGAAAGAGAGAGAGAGAAGCTGTGAGTGAGAGAGAGAGAGAAAGAAAGAGAAGCTGTGAGTGAGAGCGAGAGAGAAAGAGAAGCTGTGTGAGTGATATAGAGAGAAAGTGAAGCTGAGAGTGAGAGAGAGAGAGAGAGAAAGAGATGCTGTAAGTGAGAGAGAGAGAGAAGCTGTGTGTGAGAGAGAGAGAGAAAGAGAAACTGTGAGTGAGAGAGAGAGAGAGAGAGAAGCTGTGAGTGAGAGAGTGAGAGTGAGAAGCTGTGTGTGTGTGAGAGAGAGAAGCTGGGAGTGAGTAAGAGAGAGAGAGAGAGAAGCTGTGTGTGTGAGAGAGAGAAGCTGTGAGTGAGAGAGAGAAAGAAAGAGAAGCTGTGAGTAAGAGAGAGAGAGAGAAAGAGAAGCTGTGTGTGTGAGAGAGAGAAAGAGAAGCTGTGAGTGTGAGAGAGAGAGAGAAGCTGTGAGTGAGAGAGAGAGAAGCTGTGAGTGAGTGAGAGAGAGAGAGAGAATCAATGAGTGAGTAAGTAAGAGAGAGAAGCTGTGAGTGAGAGTGAGAGAGAAATAGAAGCTGTAAGTGAGAGAGAGAAGCTGTGTGTGTGTGTGAGAGAGAGAGAAGCTGTGAGTGAGAGAGAGAGAGAAAGAGATGCTGTGAGTGAGAGAGAGAGAGAGAAAGAAGCTGTGTGTGTGATAGAGAGAGAGAAAGAGAAGCTGAGTGAGAGAGGGAGACAGAGAAGCTGTGAGTGAGAGAGAGAGACAAAGAAGCTGTGTGTGTTGAGAGAGAAAAAGAATCTGTGAGTGAGAGAGAGAAAAAGAGAAGCTGTGAGTAAGAGAGAGAGAGAAAGAGAAGCTATGAGTGAGTGAGTGAGAGAGAGAGAAGCTGTGAGTGAGAGAGAGAGAGAAGCTGTGAGTGAGTGAGAGAGAGAGAGAGAATCAATGAGTGAGTAAGTAAGAGAGAGAAGCTGTGAGTGAGAGAGAGAGAACGAGAAGCTGTGAGTGAGAGAGAGAGAGAAGCTGTGAGTGAGAGAGAGAAAGAGAAGCTGGGTGTGTGTGAGAGAGAGAGAATGAGAAGCTGTGAGTGAGTAAGAGAGAAAGAGCTGTGTCTGAGAGAGAGAGAAAGAGAAGCTGAGAGAGAGAGAATGAGAAGCTGTGAGTGAGAGAGAGAGAGAAAGAAAAGCTGTGAGTGAGAGAGAGAGAAAGAAAGAGAAGCTGTGAGTGAGTGATTGAGAGAGGAGCTGTGAGTGAGTGAGAGAGAGAAAGAGCAGCTGTGAGCGAGAGCGAGAGAGAAAGAGCTGTGTGAGTAATAGAGAGAGAGAAAGAGAAGCTGAGAGTGAGAGAGAGAAAGAGATGCTGTAAGTGAGAGAGAGAGAGAAGCTGTGTGTGAGAGAGAGAGAAAGAGAAGCTGTGAGTGAGAGAGAGAGAGAAAGAGAAGGTTTGAGTGAGTGAGTGAGAGAGTGAGAAGCTGTGTGTGTGTGAGAGAGAGAAGCTGGGAGTGAGTAAGAGAGAGAGAGAGAAGCTGTGAGTGAGAGAGAGAGAGAGAGAGAAGCTAGGAGTGTGAGAGAGAGAGAAGCTGTGAGTGAGAGAGAGTGAGAGAGAAAGAGAAGCTGTGAGTGAGAGAGAGAAAGAGAGAGAGAGAAGCTGTGAGCGAGAGAGAGTGAGAGAGAAAGAGAAGCTGTGAGTGAGAGAGAGAAAGAGAGAGAGAAGCTGTGAGTGAGAGAGAGAGAAAGAGAAGCTGTGTGTGTGTGAGAGAGAAACAGAAGCTGTGAGTGAGAGAAAGAGAGAGAAGCTGTGAGTGAGAGAGAGAAGCTGTGAGTGAGAGAGAGAGAGAAGCTGTGAGTGAGTGAGAGAGAGAGAATCAGGGAGCGAGTAAGAGAGAGAGATGCTGTGAGTAAGAGAGAGAGAGAAATAGAAGCTGTAAGTGAGGGAGAGAAGCTGTGTGTGTGAGAGAGAGAGAGAAGCTGTGAGTGAGAGAGAGAGAAAGAGAAGCAGTGAGTGAGTGAGAGAGAGAGAAAGAAGCTGTGTGAGTGATAGAGAGAGAGAAAGAGAAGCTGAGAATGAGAGAGAGAGAGAATGAGATGCTGTAAGTGAGAGAGAGAGAAGCTGTGTGTGTGAGAGAGAGAAAGAGAAGTTGTGAGTGAGAGAGAGAGATAGAGAAAGAGAAGATTTGAGTGAGAGAGAGAAAGAGAAGCTGTGAGTGAGAGAGTGAGAAGCTGTGTGTGTGAGAGAGAGAAGCTGTGAGTGAGTAAGAGAGAGAGAGAAGCTGTGTGAGAGAGAGAGAAGCTGTGAGTCAGAGAGAGAGAGAAGCTGTGATTGAGAGAGAGTGAGAGAGAGAAGCTGTGAGTGAGTGAGAGAGAGAGAATGTGTGAGTGAGAGAGAGAGAGAAAGAGAAGCTGTGAGTGAGAGAGATAGAAAGAGAAGCTGTGAATGAGCGAGAGAGAAAGAGAAGCTGTGAGTGAGAGAGAGAGAGAAAGGGAAGCTGTGAGTGAGTGAGAGAGAGAAAGAGAAGCTGGGTGTGTGTGAGAGAGAGAGAACGAGAAGCTGTGAGTGAGTAAGAGAGAAAGAGAAGCTGTGTCTGAGAGAGAGAGAAAGAGAAGCTGAGAGTGAGAGAGAGAATGAGAAGCTGTGAGTGAGAGAGAGAGAGAAAGAAAAGCTGTGAGTGAGAGAGAGAGAAAGAGAAGCTGTGAGTGAGTGATTGAGAGAGGGGCTGTGAGTGAGTGAGAGAGAGAAAGAGCAGCTGTGAGCGAGAGCGAGAGAGAAAGAGCTGTGTGAGTAATAGAGAGAGAGAAAGAGAAGCTGAGAGTGAGAGAGAGAGAGAAAGAGATGCTGTAAGTGAGAGAGAGAGAAGCTGTGTGTGTGAGAAAGAGAAAGAAGCTGTGAGTGAGAGAGAGATAGAGAAAGAGAAGATTTGAGTGAGAGAGAGAGAGAAAGAGAAGCTGTGAGTGAGTGAGTGAGAGAGTGAGAAGCTGTGTGTGTGAGAGAGAGAAGCTGGGAGTGAGTAAGAGAGAGAGAGAGAAGCTGTGAGTGAGAGAGAGAGTAGCTGTGAGTGAGAGAGAGAGAAAGAAAGAGAAGCTGTGAGTGAGAGCGAGAGAGAAAGAGAAGCTGTGTGAGTGATAGAGAGAGAGAAAGAGAAGCTGAGAGTGAGAGAGAGAGAGAAAGAGATGCTGTAAGTGAGAGAGAGAGAGAAGCTGTGTGTGTGAGAGAGAGAAAGATAAGCTGTGAGTGAGAGAGAGAGAGAAAGAAAGAGAAGCTGTGTGAGAGAGAGAGAGAAGCTGTGAGTGAGAGAGAGAAAGACAGAGAAGCTGTGAGTGAGAGAGAAAGAGAAGCTGTGAGTGAGAGAGAGAGAAAGAGAAGCTGTGAGTAAGAGAGAGAGAGAAAGAGAAGCTATGAGTGAGTGAGTGAGAGAGAGAAGCTGTGAGTGAGTGAGTGAGAGAGAGAGAAGCTGTGAGTGAGAGAGAGAGAGAAAGAAGCTGTAGGTGAGAGAAAGAAAAAGAAGCTGTGAATGAGAGAGAGAGAGAAGCTGTGAGTGAGAGAGAGAAGGAGAAGCTGTGAGTGAGAGAGAGAGAGAAGCTGTGAGTGAGAGAGAGAAAGAGAAGCTGGGTGTGTGAGAGAGAGAGAGAATGAGAAGCTGTGAGTGAGTAAGAGAGAAAGAGAAGCTGTGTCTGAGAGAGAGAGAAAGAGAAGCTGTGAGTGAGAGAGAGAGAGAGAAAAAGAAGCTGTGTGTGTGTGAGAGAGAAAGAGAATCTGAGTGAGAGAGAGAGAAAGAGAAGCTGTGAGTAAGAGAGAGAGAGAAAGAGAAGCTATGAGTGAGTGAGTGAGAGAGAGAGAAGCTGTGAGTGAGTGAGAGAGAGAGAGAGAAGCTGTGAGTGAGAGAGAGAGAGAAACAAGCTGTAGGTGAGAGAGAGAAAAAGAAACTGTGAATGAGAGAGAGAGAGAGAAGGTGTGAGTGAGAGAGAGAAGGAGAAGCTGTGAGTGAGAAAGAGAGAAGCTGTGAGTGAGAGAGAGAAAGAGAAGCTGTGTCTGAGAGAGAGAGAAAGAGAAGCTGAGAGTGAGAGAGAGAGAATGAGAAGCTGTGAGTGAGTGACAGAGAGAAAGAAAAGCTGTGAGTGAGAGAGAGAGAAAGAGAAGCTGTGAGTGAGTGAGAGAGAGAAGCTGTGAGTGAGTGAGAGAGAGAAAGAGCAGCTTTGAGCAAGAGCGAGAGAGAAAGAGCTGTGTGAGTGATAGAGAGAGAGAAAGAGAAGCTGAGAATGAGAGAGAGAGAAAGAGATGCTGTAAGTGAGAGAGAGAGAAGCTGTGTGTGTGAGAGAGAAAGAGAAGTTGTGAGTGAGAGAGAGATAGAGAAAGAGAAGATTTGAGTGAGCGAGAGAGAGAAAGAGAAGCTGTGAGTGAGAGAGTGAGAAGCAGTGTGTGTAAGAGAGAGAAGCTGTGAGTGAGTAAGAGAGAGAGAGAAGATGTGAGTGAGAGAGAGAGAAGCTGTGAGTGAGAGAGAGAGAGAAGCTGTGATTGAGAGAGAGTGAGAGAGAGAAGCTGTGAGTGAGTGAGAGAGAGAGAATGTGTGAGTGAGAGAGAGAGAGAAAGAGAAGCTGTGAGTGAGAGAGAGAGAAAGAGAAGCTGTGAATGAACGAGAGAGAAAGAGAAGCTGTGAGTGAGAGAGAGAGAAAGGGAAGCTGGAGTGAGAGAGAGAGAGAGAAAGAGAAGCTGTATGTGTGTGAGAGAGAAAGAGCTGTGAGTGAGTGAGAGAAAAGCTGTGAGTGAGAGAGAGAGAAAGAGAAGCTGTGAGTGAGAGAGAGAGAGAAGCTGTGAGTGAGTGAGTGAGTGAGAGAGAGAGAGAATCAGGGAGTGAGTAAGAGAGAGAGAGAAGCTGTGAGTGAGAGAGAGAGAAATAGAAGCTGTAAGTGTGAGAGAGAGAGAAGCTGTCTGTGTGAGAGAGAGAGAAGTTGTGAGAGAGAGAGAGAGAAAGAGAAGCTGTGAGTGAGAGAGAGAGAGTGAGAAGCTGTGTGTGTGATAGAGAGAGAGAAAGAGAAGCTGAGAGTAAGAAAGAGAGAGAAAGAGAAGCTGTGAGTGAGAGAGAGAGGAGCTGTGTGTGTGTGAGAGAGAGAAAGAGAATCTGTGAGTGTGAGAGAGAGAAAGAGAAGCTGTGAGTGAGTGAGAGAGAAAGAGAAGCTGTGAGTGAGAGAGAGAGAAGGAGAAGCTGTGAGTGAGAGAGAGAGAGAGAGAAGGAGAAGCTGTGAGTGAGAGAGAGAGAAGGAGAAGCTGTGAGTGAGAGAGAGAGAGAAAGAGAAGCTGTGAGTGAGAGAGAGAAAGAGAAGATTGTGTGTGAGAGAGAGAGAGAGAAAGAGAAGCTGTGAGTGAGAGAGAGAGAAAGAGAAGCTGTGTCTGAGAGAGAGAGAGAAAGAGAAGCTGAGAGTGAGTGAGAGAGTGAAGCTGTGCGTGAGTGAGAGAGGGAGAGAATCAGGGAGTAAGAGAGAGAAAGAGACGCTGTGAGTGAGTGCGAGAGAGAGAGAAGCTGTGAGTGAGAGAGAGAGAAGCTGTGAGTGAGAGAGAGAGAGAAAGAGAAGCTGTGTGTGTGATAGAGAGAGAGAAAGAGAAGCTGAGAGAGAGAGAAAGAGAAGCTGTGAGTGAGAGAGAGAGAAAGAGAAGCTGTGAGTGAGTGAGAGAGAGTGAGAAGCTGTGAGTGAGTGAGAGAGAGAGAAGCTGGGAGTGAGTAAGAGAGAGAGAGAAGCTGTGAGTGAGAGAGATAGAGAAAGAAAGAGAAGATGTGAGTGAGAGAGAGAGAAAGAGAAGCTGTAAGTGAGAGAGAGTGAGAGAGAGAGAAGCTGTGAATGATTGAGAGAGAGAGAAGCTGTGAGTGAGTGAGAGAGAGAGAGAAGCTGTGAATGAGAGAGAGAAAGAGACACTGTGAGTGAGAGAGAGAGAAAGAGAAGCTGTGAGTGAGAGAGAGAGAGAGAAGCTGAGAATGAGAGAGAGAGAAAGAGATGCTGTAAGTGAGAGAGAGAAGCTGTGTGTGTGAGAGAGAGAAAGAGAAGTTGTGAGTGAGAGAGAGATAGAGAAAGAGTTGAGTGAGAGAGAGAGAGAAAGAGAAACTGTGAGTGAGTGAGTGAGAGAGTGAGAAGCTGTGTGTGAGAGAGAGAGAAGCTGTGAGTGAGTAAGAGAGAGAGAGAGAAGCTGTGAGTGAGAGAGAGAGAGAAGCTGTGAGTGAGAGAGAGAGAGAAGCTGTGAGTGAGAGAGAGAGAGAAGCTGTGATTGAGAGAGAGTGAGAGAGAGAAGCTGTGAGTGAGTGAGAGAGAGAGAATGTGTGAGTGAGAGAGAGAGAGAAAGAGAAGCTGTGAGTGAGAGAGAGAGAGAAAGAGAAGCTGTGAATGAGCGAGAGAGAAAGAGAAGCTGTGAGTGAGAGAGAGAGAGAAAGGGAAGCTGTGAGTGAGAGAGAGAGAGAAAGAGAAGCTGTATGTGTGTGAGAGAGAAAGAGCTGTGAGTGAGAGAGAGAAGCTGTGAGTGAGAGAGAGAGAAAGAGAAGCTGTGAGAGAGTGAGAGAGAGAGAGAAGCTGTGAGTGAGAGAGAGAGAGAGAGAATCAGGGAGTGAGTAAGTGAGAGAGAGAAGCTGTGAGTGAGAGAGAGAGAAATAGAAGCTGTAGGTGAGAGAGAGAGAGAAGCTGTGTGTGTGTGAGAGAGAGAAGCTGTGAGTGATAGAGAGAGAGAGAAAGAGAAGCTGTGAGTGATAGAGAGAGAGAGAAAGAGAAGCTGTGAGTGAGAGAGAGAGAGAATGAGAAGCTGTGTGTGTGATAGAGAGAGAGAAAGAGAAGCTGAGAGTAAGAGAGAGAGAGAAAGAGAAGCTGTGAGTGAGAGAGAGAGAGGAGCTGTGTGTGTGTGAGAGAGAAAGAGAATCTGTGAGTGAGAGAGAGAGAAAGAGAATCTGTGAGTGAGAGAGAGAGAAAGAGAAGCTGTGAGTGAGAGAGAGAGAAGGAGAAGCTGTGAGTGAGAGAGAGAGAGAGAGAAAGAGAAGCTGTGAGTGAGAGAGATAGGAGAAGCTGTGATTGAGAGAGAGAGAAAGAGAAGCTGTGAGTGAGAGAGAGAAAGAGAAGATTGTGTGTGTGAGAGAGAGAGAAAGAGAAGCTGTGAGTGCGAGAGGGAGAAAGAGAAGCTGTGTCTGAGAGAGAGAGAGAAAGAGAAGCTGAGAGTGAGTGAGAGAGAGAAGCTGTGAGTGAGTGAGAGAGGGAGAGAATCTGGGAGTAAGAGAGAGAAAGAGACGCTGTGAGTGAGTGCGAGAGAGAGAGAGAAGCTTTGAGTGAGAGAGAGAGAGAAGCTGTGAGTGTGAGAGAGAGAGAAAGAGAAGCTGTGAGTGAGAGGGAGGGAGAGAAGCTGTGAGTGTGTGAGAGAGAGAAAATTAGGGAGTGAGTAAGAGAGAGAGAGGGAAGCTGTGAGTGAGAGAGAGAGAGAAATAGAAGCTGTAAGTGTGAGAGAGAGAAAGAGAAACTGTGAGTGAAAGAGAGAGAGAGGAGCTGTGAGTGAGAAAGAGAGAAAGAAAGAGAAGCTGTGAGTGAGAGCGAGAGAGAAAGAGAAGCTGTGTGAGTGATAGAGAGAGAGAAAGAGAAGCTGAGAGTGAGAGAGAGAGAGAAAGAGATGCTGTAAGTGAGAGAGAGAGAGAAGCTGTGTGTGTGAGAGAGAGAAAGAGAAGCTGTGAGTGAGAGAGAGAGAGAGAAAGAGAAGCTGTGAGAGAGAGAGAGAGTGAGAAGCTGTGTGTGTGAGAGAGAAAGAAGCTGGGAGTGAGTAAGAGAGAGAGAGAGAAGCTGTGTGAGAGAGAGAAGCTGAGAGTGAGAGAAAGAAAGAAAGAGAAGCTGTGAGTGAGAGAGAGTGAGAGAGAAAGAGAAGCTGTGAGTGAGAGAGAGAAAGAGAGAGAGAAGCTGTGAGTAAGAGAGAGAGAGAGAAAGAGAAGCTGTGTGTGTGAGAGAGAGAAAGAGAAGCTGTGAGTGAGAGAGAGAGAGAAAGAGAAGCTGTGAGTGAGAGGGAGGGAGAGAAGCTGTGAGTGTGTGAGAGAGAGAAAATTAGGGAGTGAGTAAGAGAGAGAGGGGGAAGCTGTAAGTGAGAGAGAGAGAGAAATAGAAGCTGTAAGTGTGTGAGAGAGAAAGAGAAACTGTGAGTGAAAGAGAGAGAGAGGAGCTGTGAGTGAGAGAGAGAGAGAAAGAAAGAGAAGCTGTGAGTGAGAGCAAGAGAGAAAGAGAAGCTGTGTGAGTGATAGAGAGAGAGAAAGAGAAGCTGAGAGTGAGTGAGAGAGAAAGAGATGCTGTAAATGAGAGAGAGAGAGAAGCTGTGTGTGTGTGAGAGAGAGAGAGAAGCTGTGAGTGAGAGAGAGAGTGAGAAGCTGTGTGTGTGTGTGAGAGAGAAGCTGGGAGTGAGTAAGAGAGAGAGAGAAGCTGTGAGAGAGAGAGAGAAGCTGTGAGTGAGAGAGAGAGAGAAAGAGAAGCTGTGAGTGAGAGAGAGTGAGAGAGAAAGATAAGCTGTAAGTGAGAGAGAGAGAAAGAGAAACTGTGAGTGAAAGAGAGAGAGAGAAGCTGTGAGTGAGAGAGAGAGAGAAAGAAAGAGAAGCTGTGAGTGAGAGCGAGAGAGAAAGAGAAGCTGTGTGAGTGATAGAGAGAGAGAAAGAGAAGCTGAGAATGAGAGAGAGAGAGAAAGAGATGCTGTAAGTGAGAGAGAGAGAAGCTGTGTGTGTGTGTGAGAGAAAGGGAAGCTGTGAGTGAGAGAGAGAGAGAGAAAGAGAAGCTGTGAGTGAGAGAGAGAGAGAGTGAGAAGCTGTGTGTGTGAGAGAGAGAGAAGCTGGGAGTGAGTAAGAGAGAGAGAGAAGCTGTGTGTGAGAGAGAGAGAAGCTGTGAGTGAGAGAGAGAAAGAAAGAGAAGCTGTGAGTGAGACAGAGTGAGAGAGAAAGAGAAGCTGTGAGTGAGAGAGAAAGAGAGAGAGAAGCTGTGAGTAAGAGAGAGAGAGAAAGAGAAGCTGTGTGTGAGAGAGAGAAAGAGAAGCTGTGAGTGAGAGAGAGAGAGAGAAGCTGTGAGTGTGAGAGAGAGAGAGAGAAGCTGTGAGTGAGAGAGAGAGAAGCTGTCAGTGAGTGAGAGAGAGATAATCAAGTAGTGAGTAAGAGAGAGAGAAGCTGTGAGTGAGAGAGAGAGAGAAATAGAAGCTGTAAGTGAGAGAGAGAAGCTGTCTGTGTGTGAGAGAGAGAGAAGCTGTGAGTGAGAGAGAGAGAGAGAAAGAGAAGCTGTGAGTGTGTGTGTGAGAGAGAAAGAAGCTGTGTGTGTGATAGAGAGAGAGAAAGAGAAGCTGAGTGAGAGAGAGAGACAGAGAAGCTGTGAGTGAGAGAGAGAGAGAAAAAGAAGCTGTGTGTGTGAGAGACAAAGAGAATCTGTGAGTGAGAGAGAGAGAAAGAGAAGCTGTGAGTAAGAGAGAGAGAGAAAGAGAAGCTATGAGTGAGTGAGTGAGAGAAAGAGAAGCTGTGAGTGAGTGAGTGAGAGAGAGAGAAGCTGTGAGTGAGAGAGAGAGAGAGAAAGAAGCTGTAGGTGAGAGAGAGAAAAAGAAGCTGTGAGTGAGAGAGAGAAGCTGTGAGTGAGAGAGAGAAGGAGAAGCTGTGAGTGAGAGAGAGAAGGAGAAGCTGTGAGTGAGAGAGAGAGAGAGAGAAGCTGTGAGTGAGAAAGAGAAAGAGAAGCTGTGTGTGTGAGAGAGAGAGAGAAAGAGAAGCTGTGAGTGAGTAAGAGAGAAAGAGAAGCTGTGTCTGAGAGAGAGAGAAAGAGAAGCTGTGTGTGTGTGAGAGAGAGAAAGAGAAGCTGTGAGTGAGTGAGAGAGAAAGAGAAGCTGTGAGTGAGTGAGAGAGAGAAGCTGTGTGTGTGAGAGAGAGAAAGAGAAGCTGTGAGTGAGTGAGAGAGAAAGAGAAGCTGTGTGTGTGTGAGAGAGAGAAGCTGAGAGTGAGAGAGAGAGAATGAGAAGGTGTGAGTGAGAGAGAGAGACAAAGAGAAGCTGTGTCTGAGAGAGAGAGAACGAGAAGCTGTGAGTGAGAGAGAGAGAGAAAGAGAAGCTGTGAGTGAGAGAGAGAGAGAAAGAGAAGCTGAGAGTGAGTGAGAGAGAGAAGCTGTGAGTGAGTGAGAGAGGGAGAGAATCTGGGAGTAAGAGAGAGAAAGAGACGCTGTGAGTGAGTGCGAGAGAGAGAGAGAAGCTTTGAGTGAGAGAGAGAGAGAAGCTGTGAGTGTGAGAGAGAGAGAAAGAGAAGCTGTGAGTGAGAGGGAGGGAGAGAAGCTGTGAGTGTGTGAGAGAGAGAAAATTAGGGAGTGAGTAAGAGAGAGAGAGGGAAGCTGTGAGTGAGAGAGAGAGAGAAATAGAAGCTGTAAGTGTGAGAGAGAGAAAGAGAAACTGTGAGTGAAAGAGAGAGAGAGGAGCTGTGAGTGAGAGAGAGAGAAAGAAAGAGAAGCTGTGAGTGAGAGCGAGAGAGAAAGAGAAGCTGTGTGAGTGATAGAGAGAGAGAAAGAGAAGCTGAGAGTGAGAGAGAGAGAGAAAGAGATGCTGTAAGTGAGAGAGAGAGAGAAGCTGTGTGTGTGAGAGAGAGAAAGTGAAGCTGTGAGTGAGAGAGAGAGAGAGAAAGAGAAGCTGTGAGAGAGAGAGAGAGTGAGAAGCTGTGTGTGTGAGAGAGAAAGAAGCTGGGAGTGAGTAAGAGAGAGAGAGAGAAGCTGTGTGAGAGAGAGAAGCTGAGAGTGAGAGAAAGAAAGAAAGAGAAGCTGTGAGTGAGAGAGAGTGAGAGAGAAAGAGAAGCTGTGAGTGAGAGAGAGAAAGAGAGAGAGAAGCTGTGAGTAAGAGAGAGAGAGAGAAAGAGAAGCTGTGTGTGAGAGAGAGAGAAAGAGAAGCTGTGAGTGAGAGAGAGAGAGAAAGAGAAGCTGTGAGTGAGAGGGAGGGAGAGAAGCTGTGAGTGTGTGAGAGAGAGAAAATTAGGGAGTGAGTAAGAGAGAGAGGGGGAAGATGTAAGTGAGAGAGAGAGAGAAATAGAAGCTGTAAGTGTGTGAGAGAGAAAGAGAAACTGTGAGTGAAAGAGAGAGAGAGGAGCTGTGAGTGAGAGAGAGAGAGAAAGAAAGAGAAGCTGTGAGTGAGAGCAAGAGAGAAAGAGAAGCTGTGTGAGTGATAGAGAGAGAGAAAGAGAAGCTGAGAGTGAGTGAGAGAGAAAGAGATGCTGTAAATGAGAGAGAGAGAGAAGCTGTGTGTGTGTGTGTGAGAGAGAGAAGCTGTGAGTGAGAGAGAGAGTGAGAAGCTGTGTGTGTGTGAGAGAGAGAAGCTGGGAGTGAGTAAGAGAGAGAGAGAAGCTGTGAGAGAGAGAGAGAAGCTGTGAGTGAGAGAGAGAGAGAAAGAGAAGCTGTGAGTGAGAGAGAGTGAGAGAGAAAGATAAGCTGTAAGTGAGAGAGAGAGAAAGAGAAACTGTGAGTGAAAGAGAGAGAGAGAAGCTGTGAGTGAGAGAGAGAAAGAAAGAAAGAGAAGCTGTGAGTGAGAGCGAGAGAGAAAGAGAAGCTGTGTGAGTGATAGAGAGAGAGAAAGAGAAGCTGAGAATGAGAGAGAGAGAGAAAGAGATGCTGTAAGTGAGAGAGAGAGAAGCTGTGTTTGTGTGTGAGAGAAAGAGAAGCTGTGAGTGAGAGAGAGAGAGAGAAAGAGAAGCTGTGAGTGAGAGAGAGAGAGAGAGTGAGAAGCTGTGTGTGTGAGAGAGAGAGAAGCTGGGAGTGAGTAAGAGAGAGAGAGAAGCTGTGTGTGTGAGAGAGAGAAGCTGTGAGTGAGAGAGAGAAAGAAAGAGAAGCTGTGAGTGAGACAGAGTGAGAGAGAAAGAGAAGCTGTGAGTGAGAGAGAAAGAGAGAGAGAAGCTGTGAGTAAGAGAGAGAGAGAAAGAGAAGCTGTGTGTGTGAGAGAGAAAGAGAAGCTGTGAGTGAGGGAGAGAGAGAGAAGCTGTGAGTGTGAGAGAGAGAGAGAGAAGCTGTGAGTGAGAGAGAGAGAAGCTGTCAGTGAGTGAGAGAGAGATAATCAAGTAGTGAGTAAGAGAGAGAGAAGCTGTGAGTGAGAGAGAGAGAGAAATAGAAGCTGTAAGTGAGAGAGAGAAGCTGTGTGTGTGTGAGAGAGAGAGAAGCTGTGAGTGAGAGAGAGAGAGAGAAAGAGAAGCTGTGAGTGTGTGTGAGAGAGAGAAAGAAGCTGTGTGTGTGATAGAGAGAGAGAAAGAGAAGCTGAGTGAGAGAGAGAGACAGAGAAGCTGTGAGTGAGAGAGAGAGAGAAAAAGAAGCTGTGTGTGTGAGAGACAAAGAGAATCTGTGAGTGAGAGAGAGAGAAAGAGAAGCTGTGAGTAAGAGAGAGAGAGAGAAAGAGAAGCTATGAGTGAGTGACTGAGAGAAAGAGAAGCTGTGAGTGACTGAGTGAGAGAGAGAGAAGCTGTGAGTGAGAGAGAAGGAGAAAGAAGCTGTAGGTGAGAGAGAGAAAAAGAAGCTGTGAGTGAGAGAGAGAAGCTGTGAGTGAGAGAGAGAAGGAGAAGCTGTGAGTGAGAGAGAGAAGGAGAAGCTGTGAGTGAGAGAGAGAGAGAGAGAAGCTGTGAGTGAGAAAGAGAAAGAGAAGCTGTGTGTGTGAGAGAGAGAGAGAAAGAGAAGCTGTGAGTGAGTAAGAGAGAAAGAGAAGCTGTGTCTGAGAGAGAGAGAAAGAGAAGCTGTGTGTGAGAGAGAGAGAGAAAGAGAAGCTGTGAGTGAGTGAGAGAGAAAGAGAAGCTGTGAGTGAGTGAGAGAGAGAAGCTGTGTGTGTGAGAGAGAGAAAGAGAAGCTGTAAGTGAGAGAGAGTGAGAAAGAGAGAAGCTGTGAGTGAGAGAGTGAGAGAAATAGAAGCTGTGAGTGAGAGAGAGAGAAAGAGAAGGTGTGAGTGAGAGAGAGAGAGAAAGAGAAGCTGTGAGTGAGAGAGAGAGAGAAAGAGAAGCTGTGTGTGTGTGAGAGAGAGAAAGAGAAGCTGTGAGTGAGTGAGAGAGAAAGAGAAGCTGTGTGTGTGTGAGAGAGAGAAGCTGAGAGTGAGAGAGAGAATGAGAAGGTGTGAGTGAGAGAGAGAGACAAAGAGAAGCTGTGTCTGAGAGAGAGAGAACGAGAAGCTGTGAGTGAGAGAGAGAGAGAAAGAGAAGCTGTGAGTGAGAGAGAGAGAGAAAGAGAAGCTGTGAGTGAGAGGGAGGGAGAGAAGCTGTGAGTGTGTGAGAGAGAGAAAATCAGGGAGTGAGTAAGAGAGAGAGAGAGAGGGAAGCTGTGAGTGAGAGAGAGAGAAATAGAAGCTGTAAGTGAGAGAGAGAGAAAGAGAAACTGTGAGTGAAAGAGAGAGAGAAGCTGTGAGTGAGAGAGAGAGAGAAAGAAAGAGAAGCTGTGAGTGAGAGTGAGAGAGAAAGAGAAGCTGTGTGAGTGATAGAGAGAGAGAAAGAGAAGCTGAGAGTGAGAGAGAGAGAGAAAGAGATGCTGTAAGTGAGAGAGAGAGAGAAGCTGTGTGTGTGTGAGAGAGAAGGAGAAGCTGTGAGTGAGAGAGAGAGAGAAAGAGAAGCTGTGAGAGAGAGAGAGAGTGTGAGAAGCTGTGTGTGTGAGAGAGAGAGAAGCTGGGAGTGAGTAAGAGAGAGAGAAGCTGTGTGTGAGAGAGAGAAGCTGTGAGTGAGAGAGAGTGAGAGAGAAAGAGAAGCTGTGAGTGAGAGAGAAAGAGAGAGAGAGAAGCTGTGAGTAAGAGAGAGAGAGAAAGAAAGAGAAGCTTTGTGTGTGTGAGAGAGAAAGAGAAGCTGTGAGTGAGAGAGAGAGAGAGAGAAGCTGTGAGTTAGTGAGAGAGAGAGAATCAAGGAGTGAGTAAGAGAGAGAGAAGCTGTGAGTGAGTGAGAGAGAGAAATAGAAGCTGTAAGTGAGAGAGAGAGAAGCTGTGTGTGTGTGAGGGAGAGAGAAGCTGTGAGTGAGAGAGAGAGAGAAAGAGAAGCTGTGAGTGAGAGAGAGAGAGAAAGTAGCTGTGTGTGTGATAGAGAGAGAGAAAGAGAAGCTGAGTGTGAGAGAGAGACAGAGAAGCTGAGTGAGAGAGAGAGAGAAAAAGAAGCTGTGTGTGTGTGAGAGAGAAAGAGAATCTGTGAGTGAGAGAGAGAGAAAGAGAAGCTGTGAGTAAGAGAGAGAGAAAGAGAAGCTATGAGTGAGTGAGTGAGAGAGAGAAGCTGTGAGTGAGTGAGTGAGTGAGAGAGAGAGAAGCTGTGAGTGAGAGAGAGAGAGAAAGAAGCTGTAGGTGAGAGAGAGAAAAAGAAGCTGTGAGTGAGAGAGAGAGAGAAGCTGTGAGTGAGAGAGAAGGAGAAGCTGTGAGTGAGAGAGAGAGAGAGAAGCTGTGAGTGAGAGAGAGAAAGAGAAGCTGTGTGTGTGAGAGAGAGAGAAAGAGAAGCTGTGAGTGAGTAAGAGAGAAAGAGAAGCTGTGTCTGAGAGAGAGAGAAAGAGAAGCTGAGAGTGAGAGAGAGAGAATGAGAAGCTGTGAGTGAGAGAGAGAGAGAAAGAAAAGCTGTGAGTGAGAGAGAGAGAAAGAGAAGCTGTGAGTGAGTGAGAGAGAGAGGAGCTGTGAGTGAGTGAGAGAGAGAAAGAGCAGCTGTGAGCGAGAGCGAGAGAGAAAGAGCTGTGTGAGTAATAGAGAGAGAGAAAGTGAAGCTGAGAGTGGGAGAGAGAGAGAAAGAGAAGCAGTGTGTGTGTGAGAGAGAGAAAGAGAAGCTGTGAGTGAGTGAGAGAGAAAGAGAAGCTGTGTGTGTGTGTGAGAGAGAGAAGCTGAGAGTGAGAGAGAGAGAATGAGAAGGTGTGAGTGAGAGAGAGAGACAAAGAGAAGCTGTGTGTGTGAGAGAGAGAACGAGAAGCTGTGAGTGAGAGAGAGAGAGAAAGAGAAGCTGTGAGTGAGGGAGAGAGAGAAAGAGAAGCTGTGAGTGAGAGGGAGGGAGAGAAGCTGTGAGTGTGTGAGAGAGAGAAAATCTGGGAGTGAGTAAGAGAGAGAGAGGGAAGCTGTGAGTGAGAGAGAGAGAGAAATAGAAGCTGTAAGTGAGAGAGAGAGAAAGAGAAACTGTGAGTGAAAGAGAGAGAGAGAAGCTGTGAGTGAGAGAGAGAGAGAAAGAAAGAGAAGCTGTGAGTGAGAGCGAGAGAGAAAGAGAAGCTGTGTGAGTGATAGAGAGAGAGAAAGTGAAGCTGAGAGTGAGAGAGAGAGAGAAAGAGATGCTGTAAGTGAGAGAGAGAGAGAGAAGCTGTGTGTGAGAGAGAGAGAAAGAGAAGCTGTGAGTGAGAGAGAGAGAGAGAGAGAGAGAAGCTGTGAGTGAGAGAGAGAGAGTGAGAAGCTGTGTGTGTGTGAGAGAGAGAAGCTGGGAGTGAGTAAGAGAGAGAAAGAGAAGCTGTGTGTGAGAGAGAGAGAAGCTGTGAGTGAGAGAGAGAAAGAAAGAGAAGCTGTGAGTGAGAGAGAGTGAGAGAGAAAGAGAAGCTGTGAGTGAGAGAGAAAGAGAGAGAGAGAAGCTGTGAGTAAGAGAGAGAGAGCGAGAAAGAGAAGCTGTGTGTGTGAGAGAGAGAAAGAGAAGCTGTGAGTGAGAGAGAGAGAGAAGCTGTGAGTGAGAGAGAGAGAGAGAAGCTGTGAGTGAGAGAGAGAGAAGCTGTGAGTGAGTGAGAGAGAGAGAATCAATGAGTGAGTAAGAGAGAGAAGCTGTGAGTGAGAGAGAGAGAGAAATAGAAGCTGTAAGTGAGAGAGAGAAGCTGTGTGTGTGAGAGAGAGAGAAGCTGTGAGTGAGAGAGAGAGATAAAGAGAAGCTGTGTGTGAGAGAGAGAGAGAGAAAGAAGCTGTGTGTGTGATAGAGAGAGAGAAAGAGAAGCTGAGTGAGAGAGGGAGACAGAGAAGCTGTGAGTGAGAGAGAGAGAGACAAAGAAGCTGTGTGTGTGTTGAGAGAGAAAGAGAATCTGTGAGTGAGAGAGAGAGAAAGAGAAGCTGTGAGTAAGAGAGAGAGAGAAAGAGAAGCTATGAGTGAGTGAGTGAGAGAGAGAGAAGTTGTGAGTGAGTGAGTGAGAGAGAGAGAAGCTGTGAGTGAGAGAGAGAGAGAAAGAAGCTGTGAGTGAGAGAGAGAAGGAGAAGCTGTGAGTGAGAGAGAGAGAGAAGCTGTGAGTGAGAGAGAGAAAGAGAAGCTGGGTGTGTGAGAGAGAGAGAGAATGAGAAGCTGTGAGTGAGTAAGAGAGAAAGAGAAGCTGTGTCTGAGAGAGAGAGAAAGAGAAGCTGAGAGTGAGAGAGAGAAAGAGAAGCTGTGAGTGAGAGAGAGAGAGAAAGAAAAGCTGTGAGTGAGAGAGAGAGAAAGAGAAGCTGTGAGTGAGTGATTGAGAGAGGAGCTGTGAGTGAGTGAGAGAGATAAAGAGCAGCTGTGAGCGAGAGCGAGAGAGAAAGAGCTGTGTGAGTAATAGAGAGAGAGAAAGAGAAGCTGAGAGTGAGAGAGAGAGAGAACGAGATGCTGTAAGTGAGAGAGAGAGAGAAGCTGTGTGTGTGAGAGAGAGAAAGAGAAGCTGTGAGTGAGAGAGAGATAGAGAAAGAGAAGATTTGAGTGAGAGAGAGAGAGAAAGAGAAGCTGTGAGTGAGTGAGTGAGAGAGTGAGAAGCTGTGTGTGTGTGAGAGAGAGAAGCTGGGAGTGAGTAAGAGAGAGAGAGAAAAGCTGTGAGTGAGAGAGAGAGAGAGAAGCTATGAGTGAGAGAGAGAGAGAAGCTGTGAGTGAGAGAGAGTGAGAGAGAAAGAGAAGCTGTGAGTGAGAGAGAGAAAGAGAGAGAGAAGCTGTGAGTGAGAGAGAGTGAGAGAGAAAGAGAAGCTGTGAGTGAGAGAGAGAAAGAGAGAGAGAAGCTGTGAGTGAGAGAGAGAGAAAGAGAAGCTGTGTGTGAGAGAGAGAGAAACAGAAGCTGTGAGTGAGAGAGAGAGAGAGAAGCTGTGAGTGAGAGAGAGAAGCTGTGAGTGAGAGAGAGAGAGAAGCTGTGAGTGAGTGAGAGAGAGAGAATCAGGGAGTGAGTAAGAGAGAGAGAGATGCTGTGAGTAAGAGAGAGAGAGAAATAGAAGCTGTAAGTGAGGGAGAGAAGCTGTGTGTGTGAGAGAGAGAGAGAAGCTGTGAGTGAGAGAGAGAGAAAGAGAAGCAGTGAGTGAGAGAGAGAGAGAAAGAAGCTGTGTGTGTGATAGAGAGAGAAAGAGAAGCTGAGTGAGAGAGAGAGAAAGAGAAGCTGTGAGTGAGAGAGAGATGGAAAAAGAAGCTGTGTGTGTGTGAGAGAGAAAGAGAATCTGAGTGTGAGAGAGAGAAAGAGAAGCTGTGAGTAAGAGAGAGAGAGAAAGAGAAGCTATGAGTGAGTGAGTGAGTGAGAGAGAAGCTGTGAGTGAGAGAGAGAGAAGCTGTGAGTGAGAGAGAGAAAGAGATGCTGTGTCTGAGAGAGAGAGAAAGAAAAGCTGTGAGTGAGAGAGAGAGAAAGAGAAGCTGTGAGTGAGTGAGAGAGAGAGAAGCTGTGAGTGAGTGAGAGAGAGAAAGAGCAGCTTTGAGCGAGAGCGAGAGAGAAAGAGCTGTGTGAGTGATAGAGAGAGAGAAAGAGAAGCTGAGAATGAGAGAGAGAGAGAAAGAGATGCTGTAAGTGAGAGAGAGAGAAGCTGTGTGTGTGAGAGAGAGAAAGAGAAGTTTTGAGTGAGAGAGAGAGAAGCTGTGTGTGTGTGAGGGAGAGAGAAGCTGTGAGTGAGAGAGAGAGAGAAAGAGAAGCTGTGAGTGAGAGAGAGAGAGAAAGTAGCTGTGTGTGTGATAGAGAGAGAGAAAGAGAAGCTGAGTGTGAGAGAGAGACAGAGAAGCTGAGTGAGAGAGAGAGAGAAAAAGAAGCTGTGTGTGTGAGAGAGAGAAAGAGAATCTGTGAGTGAGAGAGAGAGAAAGAGAAGCTGTGAGTAAGAGAGAGAGAAAGAGAAGCTATGAGTGAGTGAGTGAGAGAGAGAAGCTGTGAGTGAGTGAGTGAGTGAGAGAGAGAGAAGCTGTGAGTGAGAGAGAGAGAGAAAGAAGCTGTAGGTGAGAGAGAGAAAAAGAAGCTGTGAGTGAGAGAGAGAGAGAAGCTGTGAGTGAGAGAGAAGGAGAAGCTGTGAGTGAGAGAGAGAGAGAGAAGCTGTGAGTGAGAGAGAGAAAGAGAAGCTGTGTGTGTGAGAGAGAGAGAAAGAGAAGCTGTGAGTGAGTAAGAGAGAAAGAGAAGCTGTGTCTGAGAGAGAGAGAAAGAGAAGCTGAGAGTGAGAGAGAGAGAATGAGAAGCTGTGAGTGAGAGAGAGAGAGAAAGAAAAGCTGTGAGTGAGAGAGAGAGAAAGAGAAGCTGTGAGTGAGTGAGAGAGAGAGGAGCTGTGAGTGAGTGAGAGAGAGAAAGAGCAGCTGTGAGCGAGAGCGAGAGAGAAAGAGCTGTGTGAGTAATAGAGAGAGAGAAAGTGAAGCTGAGAGTGGGAGAGAGAGAGAAAGAGAAGCAGTGTGTGTGTGAGAGAGAGAAAGAGAAGCTGTGAGTGAGTGAGAGAGAAAGAGAAGCTGTGTGTGTGTGTGAGAGAGAGAAGCTGAGAGTGAGAGAGAGAGAATGAGAAGGTGTGAGTGAGAGAGAGAGACAAAGAGAAGCTGTGTGTGAGAGAGAGAGAACGAGAAGCTGTGAGTGAGAGAGAGAGAGAAAGAGAAGCTGTGAGTGAGGGAGAGAGAGAAAGAGAAGCTGTGAGTGAGAGGGAGGGAGAGAAGCTGTGAGTGTGTGAGAGAGAGAAAATCTGGGAGTGAGTAAGAGAGAGAGAGGGAAGCTGTGAGTGAGAGAGAGAGAGAAATAGAAGCTGTAAGTGAGAGAGAGAGAAAGAGAAACTGTGAGTGAAAGAGAGAGAGAGAAGCTGTGAGTGAGAGAGAGAGAGAAAGAAAGAGAAGCTGTGAGTGAGAGCGAGAGAGAAAGAGAAGCTGTGTGAGTGATAGAGAGAGAGAAAGTGAAGCTGAGAGTGAGAGAGAGAGAGAAAGAGATGCTGTAAGTGAGAGAGAGAGAGAGAAGCTGTGTGTGAGAGAGAGAGAAAGAGAAGCTGTGAGTGAGAGAGAGAGAGAGAGAGAGAAGCTGTGTGTGAGAGAGAGAGAAAGAGAAGCTGTGAGTGAGAGAGAGAGAGAAAGAGAAGCTGTGAGTGAGAGGGAGGGAGAGAAGCTGTGAGTGTGTGAGAGAGAGAAAATCTGTGAGTGAGTGAGTGAGAGAGAGAGAAGCTGTGAGTGAGAGAGAGAGAGAAAGAAGCTGTAGGTGAGAGAGAGAAAAAGAAGCTGTGAGTGAGAGAGAGAGAGAAGCTGTGAGTGAGAGAGAGAAGGAGAAGCTGTGAGTGAGAGAGAGAGAGAAGCTGTGTGAGAGAGAGAGAGAGAGAAAGAGAAGCTGTGAGTGAGTAAGAGAGAAAGAGAAGCTGTGTCCGAGAGAGAGAGAAAGAGAAGCTTAGAGTGAGAGAGAGAGAATGAGAAGCTCTGAGTGAGAGAGAGAGAGAGAGAAAGAAAAGCTGTGAGTGAGAGAGAGAGAAAGAGAAGCTGTGAGTGAGTGAGAGAGAGAGGAGCTGTGAGTGAGTGAGAGAGAGAAAGAGCAGCTGTGAGCGAGAGCGAGAGAGAAAGAGCTGTGTGAGTGATAGAGAGAGAGAAAGAGAAGCTGAGAGTGAGAGAGAGAAAGAGAAGCTGAGAGTGAGAGAGAGAGAGAAGCTGTGTGTGTGTGAGAGAGAAAGAGAAGCTGTGAGTGAGAAAGAGAGATAGAGAAAGAGAAGATTTGAGTGAGAGAGAGAGAGAATGAGAAGCTGTGAGTGAGTGAGAGAGAGAGTGAGAAGCTGTGTGTGTGAGAGAGAGAGGAGCTGGGAGAGAGTAAGAGAGAGCGAGAGAGAAGCTGTGAGTGAGAGAGAGAGAGAGAAGCTGTGAGTGAGAGAGAGAGAGAGAAGCTGTGAGTGAGAGAGAGTGAGAGAGAAAGAGAAGCTGTGAGTGAGAGAGAGAAAGAGAGAGAGAAGCTCTGAGTGAGAGAGAGAGAGAAAGAGAAGCTGTGTGTGAGAGAGAGAGAAACAGAAGCTGTGAGTGAGAGAGAGAGAGAAGCTGTGAGTGAGAGAGAGAAGCTGTGAGTGAGAGAGAGAGAAGCTGTGAGTGAGTGAGAGAGAGAGAATCAGGGAGTGAGTAAGAGAGAGAGAGAGATGCTGTGAGTAAGAGAGAGAGAGAAATAGAAGCTGTAAGTGAGGGAGAGAAGCTGTGTGTGTGTGTGAGAGAGAGAAGCTGTGAGTGAGAGAGAGAGAAAGAGAAGCAGTGAGTGAGAGAGAGAGAGAGAAAGAAGCTGTGTGTGTGATAGAGAGAGAATGAGAAGCTGAGTGAGAGAGAGAGAAAGAGAAGCTGTGAGTGAGAGAGAGAGAGAAAAAGAAGCTGTGTGTGTGTGAGAGAGAAAGAGAATCTGAGTGAGAGAGAGAGAAAGAGAAGTTGTGAGTAAGAGAGAGAGAGAAAGAGAAGCTATGAGTGAGTGAGTGAGAGAGAGAGAAGCTGTGAGTGAGTGAGTGAGAGAGAGAGAAGCTGTGAGTGAGAGAGAGAGAAAGAAGCTGTAGGTGAGAGAGAGAAAAAGAAGCTGTGAATGAGAGAGAGAGAGAGAAGGTGTGAGTGAGAGAGAGAAGGAGAAGCTGTGAGTGAGAAAGAGAGAAGCTGTGAGTGAGAGAGAGAAAGAGAAGCTGTGTCTGAGAGAGAGAGAAAGAGAAGCTGAGAGTGAGAGAGAGAGAATGAGAAGCTGTGAGTGAGTGACAGAGAGAAAGAAAAGCTGTGAGTGAGAGAGAGAGAGAGGAGCTGTGAGTGAGTGAGAGAGAGAAAGAGCAGCTGTGAGCGAGAGCGAGAGAGAAAGAGCTGTGTGAGTGATAGAGAGAGAGAAAGAGAAGCTGAGAGTGAGAGAGAGAAAGAGAAGCTGAGAGTGAGAGAGAGAGAGAAGCTGTGTGTGTGTGAGAGAGAAAGAGAAGCTGTGAGTGAGAAAGAGAGATAGAGAAAGAGAAGATTTGAGTGAGAGAGAGAGAGAATGAGAAGCTGTGAGTGAGTGAGTGAGAGAGTGAGAAGCTGTGTGTGTGAGAGAGAGAGGAGCTGGGAGAGAGTAAGAGAGAGCGAGAGAGAAGCTGTGAGTGAGAGAGAGAGAGAGAAGCTGTGAGTGAGAGAGAGAGAGAGAAGCTGTGAGTGAGAGAGAGTGAGAGAGAAAGAGAAGCTGTGAGTGAGAGAGAGAAAGAGAGAGAGAAGCTCTGAGTGAGAGAGAGAGAGAAAGAGAAGCTGTGTGTGAGAGAGAGAGAAACAGAAGCTGTGAGTGAGAGAGAGAGAGAGAGAAGCTGTGAGTGAGAGAGAGAAGCTGTGAGTGAGAGAGAGAGAAGCTGTGAGTGAGTGAGAGAGAGAATCAGGGAGTGAGTAAGAGAGAGAGAGAGATGCTGTGAGTAAGAGAGAGAGAGAAATAGAAGCTGTAAGTGAGGGAGAGAAGCTGTGTGTGTGTGAGAGAGAGAGAAGCTGTGAGTGAGAGAGAGAGAAAGAGAAGCAGTGAGTGAGAGAGAGAGAGAGAAAGAAGCTGTGTGTGTGATAGAGAGAGAATGAGAAGCTGAGTGAGAGAGAGAGAAAGAGAAGCTGTGAGTGAGAGAGAGAGAGAAAAAGAAGCTGTGTGTGTGTGAGAGAGAAAGAGAATCTGAGTGAGAGAGAGAGAAAGAGAAGTTGTGAGTAAGAGAGAGAGAGAAAGAGAAGCTATGAGTGAGTGAGTGAGAGAGAGAGAAGCTGTGAGTGAGTGAGTGAGAGAGAGAGAAGCTGTGAGTGAGAGAGAGAGAAAGAAGCTGTAGGTGAGAGAGAGAAAAAGAAGCTGTGAATGAGAGAGAGAGAGAGAAGGTGTGAGTGAGAGAGAGAAGGAGAAGCTGTGAGTGAGAAAGAGAGAAGCTGTGAGTGAGAGAGAGAAAGAGAAGCTGTGTCTGAGAGAGAGAGAAAGAGAAGCTGAGAGTGAGAGAGAGAGAATGAGAAGCTGTGAGTGAGTGACAGAGAGAAAGAAAAGCTGTGAGTGAGAGAGAGAGAGAGAGAAGCTGTGAGTGAGTGAGAGAGAGAGAAGCTGTGAGTGAGTGAGAGAGAGAAAGAGCAGCTTTGAGCGAGAGCGAGAGAGAAAGAGCTGTGTGAGTGATAGAGAGAGAGAAAGAGAAGCTGAGAATGAGAGAGAGAGAGCAAGAGATGCTGTAAGTGAGAGAGAGAGAAGCTGTGTGTGTGAGAGAGAAAGAGAAGTTGTGAGTGAGTGAGAGAGATAGAGAAAGAGAAGATTTGAGTGAGAGAGAGAGAGAAAGAGAAGCTGTGAGTGAGAGAGTGAGAAGCAGTGTGTGTAAGAGAGAGAAGCTGTCAGTGAGTAAGAGAGAGAGAGAGAAGATGTGAGTGAGAGAGAGAGAAGCTGTGAGTGAGAGAGAGAAGCTGTGATTGAGAGAGAGTGTGAGAGAGAAGCTGTGAGTGAGTGAGAGAGAGAGAGAAAGAGAAGCTGTGAGTGAGAGAGAGAGAAAGAGAAGCTGTGAATGAGCAAGAGAGAAAGAGAAGCTGTGAGTGATTGAGAGAGAAAGGGAAGCTGGAGTGAGAGAGAGAGAGAGAAAGAGAAGCTGTATGTTTGTGAGAGAGAAAGAGCTGTGAGTGAGAGAGAGAAAAGCTGTGAGTGAGAGAGAGAGAAAGAGAAGCTGTGAGTGAGAGAGAGAGAGAAGCTGTGAGTGAGTGAGAGAGAGAGAATCAGGGAGTGAGTAAGAGAGAGAGAGAAGCTGTGAGTGAGAGAGAGAGAAATAGAAGCTGTAAGTGAGAGAGAGAGAAGCTGTCTGTGTGAGAGAGAGAGAAGTTGTGAGAGAGAGAGAGAGAAAGAGAAGCTGTGAGTGAGAGAGAGAGAGTGAGAAGCTGTGTGTGTGATAGAGAGAGAGAAAGAGAAGCTGAGAGTAAGAGAGAGAGAAAGAGAAGCTGTGAGTGAGAGAGAGAGAAGGAGAAGCTGTGAGTGAGAGAGAGAGAGAAAGAGAATCTGTGAGTGAGAGAGAGAGAGAAAGAGAAGCTGTGAGTGAGAGAGAGAGAAAGAGAAGCTGTGAGTGAGAGAGAGAGAAGGAGAAGCTGTGAGTGAGAGAGAGAGAGAAGGAGAAGCTGTGAGTGAGAGAGAGAGAGAAAGAGAAGCTGTGAGTGAGAGAGAGAGAGAAAGAGAAGCTGTGAGTGAGAGAGAGAAAGAGAAGATTGTGTGTGAGAGAGAGAGAGAGAAAGAGAAGCTGTGAGTGAGAGAGAGAGAAAGAGAAGCTGTGTCTGAGAGAGAGAGAGAAAGAGAAGCTGAGAGTGAGTGAGAGAGTGAAGCTGTGAGTGAGTGAGAGAGGGAGAGAATCAGGGAGTAAGAGAGAGAAAGAGACGCTGTGAGTGAGTGCGAGAGAGAGAGAAGCTGTGAGTGAGAGAGAGAGAAGCTGTGAGTGAGAGAGAGAGAGAAAGAGAAGCTGTGTGTGTGATAGAGAGAGAGAAAGAGAAGCTGAGAGAGAGAGAGAAAGAGAAGCTGTGAGTGAGAGAGAGAGAAAGAGAAGCTGTGAGTGAGTGAGAGAGAGTGAGAAGCTGTGAGTGAGTGAGAGAGAGAAGCTGGGAGTGAGTAAGAGAGAGAGAGAAGCTGTGAGTGAGAGAGAGAGAGAAAGAAAGAGAAGATGTGAGTGAGAGAGAGAGAGAAAGAGAAGCTGTGTCTGAGAGAGAGAGAAAGAGAAGCTGTGAGTGAGAGAGAGAGAGAGAGAGAAGCTGTGAATGAGAGAGAGAAAGAGACACTGTGAGTGAGAGAGAGAGAAAGAGAAGCTGTGAGTGAGAGAGAGAGAGAAGCTGAGAATGAGAGAGAGAGAAAGAGATGCTGTAAGTGAGAGAGAGAGAAGCTGTGTGTGTGAGAGTGAGAAAGAGAAGTTGTGAGTGAGAGAGAGATAGAGAAAGAGTTGAGTGAGAGAGAGAGAGAAAGAGAAGCTGTGAGTGAGTGAGTGAGAGAGTGAGAAGCTGTGTGTGTGAGAGAGAGAAGCTGTGAGTGAGTAAGAGAGAGAGAGAGAAGCTGTGAGTGAGAGAGAGAGAGAAGCTGTGAGTGAGAGAGAGAGAGAGAAGCTGTGATTGAGAGAGAGTGAGAGAGAGAAGCTGTGAGTGAGTGAGAGAGAGGGAATGTGTGAGTGAGAGAGAGAGAGAAAGAGAAGCTGTGAGTGAGAGAGAGAGAGAAATAGAAGCTGTGAATGAGCGAGAGAGAAAGAGAAGCTGTGAGTGAGAGAGAGAGAAAGGGAAGCTGTGAGTGAGAGAGAGAGAGAAAGAGAAGCTGTATGTGTGTGAGAGAGAAAGAGCTGTGAGTGAGAGAGAGAGAAGCTGTGAGTGAGAGAGAGAGAAAGAGAAGCTGTGAGTGAGTGAGAGAGAGAGAGAAGCTGTGAGTGAGAGAGAGAGAGAGAGAATCAGGGAGTGAGTAAGTGAGAGAGAGAAGCTGTGAGTGAGAGAGAGAGAAATAGAAGCTGTAGGTGAGAGAGAGAGAGAAGCTGTGTGTGAGAGAGAGAGAGAAGCTGTGAGTGATAGAGAGAGAGAAAGAGAAGCTGTGAGTGAGAGAGAGAGAGAATGAGAAGCTGTGTGTGTGATAGAGAGAGAGAGAGAGAAGCTCAGAGTAAGAGAGAGAGAGAAAGAGAAACTGTGAGTGAGAGAGAGAGAGGAGCTGTGTGTGTGTGTGAGAGAGAAAGAGAATCTGTGAGTGAGAGAGAGAGAAAGAGAAGCTGTGAGTGAGCGAGAGAGAAAGAGAAGCTGTGAGTGAGAGAGAGAGAAGGAGAAGCTGTGAGTGAGAGAGAGAGAGAGAGAAAGAGAAGCTGTGAGTGAGAGAGAGAGAAGGAGAAGCTGTGAGTGAGAGAGAGAGAGAAAGAGAAGCTGTGAGTGAGAGAGAGAAAGAGAAGATTGTGTGTGAGAGAGAGAGAGAAAGAGAAGCTGTGAGTGAGAGAGGGAGAAAGAGAAGCTGTGTCTGAGAGAGAGAAAGAGAAGCTGAGAGTGAGTGAGAGAGAGAAGCTGTGAGTGAGTGAGAGAGGGAGAGAATCTGGGAGTAAGAGAGAGAAAGAGACGCTGTGAGTGAGTGCGAGAGAGAGAGAGAAGCTTTGAGTGAGAGAGAGAGAGAAGCTGTGAGTGAGAGAGAGAGAGAAAGAGAAGCTGTGAGTGAGAGGGAGGGAGAGAAGCTGTGAGTGTGTGAGAGAGAGAAAATTAGGGAGTGAGTAAGAGAGAGAGAGGGAAGCTGTGAGTGA
Source organism: Bradypodion pumilum (assembly GCA_035047305.1). NCBI lineage: Eukaryota > Metazoa > Chordata > Lepidosauria > Squamata > Chamaeleonidae > Bradypodion > Bradypodion pumilum. Next base: position 225,424,617 of record JAWDJD010000002.1, on the reverse strand, counting down.
GAGAGAGAGAAATAGAAGCTGTAAGTGAGAGAGAGAGAAAGAGAAACTGTGAGTGAAAGAGAGAGAGAGGAGCTGTGAGTGAGAGAGAGAGAGAAAGAAAGAGAAGCTGTGAGTGAGAGCGAGAGAGAAAGAGAAGCTGTGAGTGAGAGAGAGAAAGAGAGAGAGAGAAGCTGTGAGTAAGAGAGAGAGAGAGAAAGAGAAGCTGTGTGTGTGTGAGAGAGAAAGAGAAGCTGTGAGTGAGAGAGAGAGAGAAAGAGAAGCTGTGAGTGAGAGGGAGGGAGAGAAGCTGTGAGTGTGTGAGAGAGAGAAAATTAGGGAGTGAGTAAGAGAGAGAGAGGGAAGCTGTGAGTGAGAGAGAGAGAAATAGAAGCTGTAAGTGAGAGAGAGAGAAAGAGAAACTGTGAGTGAAAGAGAGAGAGAGAAGCTGTGAGTGAGAGAGAGAGAGAAAGAAAGAGAAGCTGTGAGTGAGAGCGAGAGAGAAAGAGAAGCTGTGTGAGTGATAGAGAGAGAGAAAGAGAAGCTGAGAGTGAGAGAGAGAGATAGAAAGAGATGCTGTAAGTGAGAGAGAGAGAGAAGCTGTGTGTGTGTGTGAGAGAGAGAGAAGCTGTGAGTGAGAGAGAGAGAGAGAAAGAGAAGCTGTGAGTGAGAGAGAGAGAGTGAGAAGCTGTGTGTGTGAGAGAGAGAGAAGCTGGGAGTGAGTAAGAGAGAGAGAGAAGCTGTGAGAGAGAGAGAGAGAAGCTGTGAGTGAGAGAGAGAAAGAAAGAGAAGCTGTTAGTGAGAGAGAGTGAGAGAGAAAGATAAGCTGTAAGTGAGAGAGAGAGAAAGAGAAACTGTGAGTGAAAGAGAGAGAGAGAAGCTGTGAGTGAGAGAGAGAGAGAAAGAAAGAGAAGCTGTGAGTGAGAGCGAGAGAGAAAGAGAAGCTGTGTGAGTGATAGAGAGAGAGAAAGAGAAGCTGAGAGTGAAAGAGAGAGAGAAAGAGATGCTGTAAGTGAGAGAGAGAAGCTGTGTGTGTGTGAGAGAGAAAGAGAAGCTGTGAGTGAGAGAGAGAGAGAGAAAGAGAAGCTGTGAGTGAGAGAGAGAGAGTGAGAAGCTGTGTGTGTGAGAGAGAGAGAAGCTGGGAGTGAGTAAGAGAGAGAGAGAAGCTGTGTGTGAGAGAGAGAGAAGCTGTGAGAGAGAGAAAGAAAGAGAAGCTGTGAGTGAGAGAGAGTGAGAGAGAAAGAGAAGCTGTGAGTGAGAGAGAAAGAGAGAGAGAAGCTGTGAGTAAGAGAGAGAGAGAGAAAGAGAAGCTGTGTGTGTGTGAGAGAGAAAGAGAAGCTGTGAGTGAGAGAGAGAGAGAGAGAAGCTGTGAGTGTGTGAGAGAGAGAGAGAAGCTGTGAGTGAGAGAGAGAGAGAAGCTGTGAGTGAGTGAGAGAGAGAGAATCAAGGAGTGAGTAAGAGAGAGAGAAGCTGTGAGTGAGAGAGAGAGAGAAATAGAAGCTGTAAGTGAGAGAGAGAAGCTGTGTGTGTGAGAGAGAGAGAGCTGTGAGTGAGAGAGGGAGAGAGAAAGAGAAGCTGTGAGTGTGTGTGAGAGAGAGAAAGAAGCTGTGTGTGTGATAGAGAGAGAGAAAGAGAAGCTGAGTGAGAGAGAGAGACAGAGAAGCTGTGAGTGAGAGAGAGAGAGAAAAAGAAGCTGTGTGTGTGAGAGAGAAAGAGAATCTGTGAGTGAGAGAGAGAGAGAAAGAGAAGCTGTGAGTAAGAGAGAGAGAGAAAGAGAAGCTATGAGTGAGTGAGTGAGAGAAAGAGAAGATGTGAGTGAGTGAGTGAGAGAGAGAAGCTGTGAGTGAGAGAGAGAGAAAGAAGCTGTAGGTGAGAGAGAGAAAAAGAAGCTGTGAGTGAGAGAGAGAAGCTGTGAGTGAGAGAGAGAAGGAGAAGCTGTGAGTGAGTGAGAGAGAGAGAAGCTGTGAGTGAGAGAGAGAAAGAGAAGCTGTGTGTGTGAGAGAGAGAGAGAAAGAGAAGCTGTGTGTATGAGAGAGAGAGAAGCTGTGAGTGAGTCAGAGAGAGAGAAGCTGTGAGAGAGAGAGAGAGAGAGAAAGAGAAGCTGTGTGTGTGTGAGAGAGAAAGAGAAGCTGTGAGTGAGTGAGAGAGAAAGAGAAGCTGTGAGTGAGTGAGAGAGAGAAGCTGTGTGTGTGTGAGAGAGAAAGAGAAGCTGTAAGTGAGAGAGAGTGAGAAAGAGAGAAGCTGTGAGTGAGAGAGTGAGAGAAATAGAAGCTGTGAGTGAGAGAGAGAGAAAGAGAAGGTGTGAGTGAGAGAGAGAGAGAAAGAGAAGCTGTGAGTGAGAGAGAGAGAGAAAGAGAAGCTGTGTGTGTTAGAGAGAGAGAAAGAGAAGCTGTGAGTGAGTGAGAGAGAAAGAGAAGCTGTGTGTGTGTGAGAGAGAGAGAAGCTGAGAGTGAGAGAGAGAGAATGAGAAGGCGTGAGTGAGAGAGAGAGACAAAGAGAAGCTGTGTGTGAGAGAGAGAGAACGAGAAGCTGTGAGTGAGAGAGAGAGAGAAAGAGAAGCTGTGAGTGAGAGAGAGAGAGAGAAAGAGAAGCTGTGAGTGAGAGGGAGGGAGAGAAGCTGTGAGTGTGTGAGAGAGAGTAAATCAGGGAGTGAGTAAGAGAGAGAGAGGGAAGCTGTGAGTGAGAGAGAGAGAGAAATAGAAGCTGTAAGTGAGAGAGAGAGAAAGAGAAACTGTGAGTGAAAGAGAGAGAGAGAAGCTGTGAGTGAGAGAGAGAGAGAAAGAAAGAGAAGCTGTGAGTGAGAGTGAGAGAGAAAGAGAAGCTGTGTGAGTGATAGAGAGAGAGAAAGAGAAGCTGAGAGTGAGAGAGAGAGAGAGAGAGATGCTGTAAGTGAGAGAGAGAGAGAAGCTGTGTGTGTGAGAGAGAGAAAGAGAAGCTGTGAGTGAGAGAGAGAGAGAAAGAGAAGCTGTGAGAGAGAGAGAGAGTGAGAAGCTGTGTGTGTGTGAGAGAGAGAAGCTGGGAGTGAGTAAGAAGGAGAGAAGCTGTGTGTGTGAGAGAGAAGCTGTGAGTGAGAGAGAGTGAGAGAGAAAGAGAAGCTGTGAGTGAGAGAGAAAGAGAGAGAGAGAAGCTGTGAGTAAGAGAGAGAGAGAAAGAAAGAGAAGCTTTGTGTGTGAGAGAGAGAAAGAGAAGCTGTGAGTGAGAGAGGAGAGAGAAGCTGTGAGTGAGTGAGAGAGAGAGAATCAAGGAGTGAGTAAGAGAGAGAGAAGCTGTGAGTGAGTGTGAGAGGGAAATAGAAGCTGTAAGTGAGAGAGAGAGAAGCTGTGTGTGTGTGTGAGAGAGAGAAGCTGTGAGTGAGAGAGAGAGAGAAAGAGAAGCTGTGAGTGAGAGAGAGAGAGAAAGAAGCTGTGTGTGTGATAGAGAGAGAGAAAGAGAAGCTGAGTGTGAGAGAGAGACAGAGAAGCTGTGAGTGAGAGAGAGAGAAAAAAAGAAGCTGTGTGTGTGTGAGAGAGAAAGAGAATCTGTGAGTGAGAGAGAAAGAAAGAGAAGCTGTGAGTAAGAGAGAGAGAAAGAGAAGCTATGAGTGAGTGAGTTAGAGAGAGAAGCTGTGAGTGAGTGAGTGAGTGAGAGAGAGAGAAGCTGTGAGTGAGAGAGAGAGAGAAAGAAGCTGTAGGTGAGAGAGAGAGAAAAAGAAGCTGTGAGTGAGAGAGAGAGAGAAGCTGTGAGTGAGAGAGAAGGAGAAGCTGTGAGTGTGAGAGAGAGAGAGAAGCTGTGTGTGTGTGAGAGAGAAAGAGAAGCTGTGAGTGAGTGAGAGAGAAAGAGAAGCTGTGTATGTGTGAGAGAGAGAGAAGCTGAGAGTGAGAGAGAGAGAATGAGAAGGTGTGAGTGAGAGAGAGAGACAAAGAGAAGCTGTGTGTGAGAGAGAGAGAGAACGAGAAGCTGTGAGTGAGAGAGAGAGAGTAAGAGAAGCTGTGAGTGAGGGAGAGTGAGAAAGAGAAGCTGTGAGTGAGAGGGAGGGAGAGAAGCTGTGAGTGTGTGAGAGAGAGAAAATCAGGGAGTGAGTAAGAGAGAGAGAGGGAAGCTGTGAGTGAGAGAGAGAGAAATAGAAGCTGTAAGTGAGAGAGAGAGAAAGAGAAACTGTGAGTGAAAGAGAGAGAGAAGCTGTGAGTGAGAGAGAGAGAGAAAGAAAGAGAAGCTGTGAGTGAGAGCGAGAGAGAAAGAGAAGCTGTGTGAGTGATAGAGAGAGAGAAAGTGAAGCTGAGAGGGAGATAGAGAGAGAAAGAGATGCTGTAAGTGAGAGAGAGAGAGCTGTGTGTGAGAGAGAGAGAAAGAGAAGCTGTGTATGTGTGAGAGAGAGAGAAGCTGAGAGTGAGAGAGAGAGAATGAGAAGGTGTGAGTGAGAGAGAGAGACAAAGAGAAGCTGTGTGTGAGAGAGAGAGAGAACGAGAAGCTGTGAGTGAGAGAGAGAGAGTAAGAGAAGCTGTGAGTGAGGGAGAGTGAGAAAGAGAAGCTGTGAGTGAGAGAGAGAGAGAGAGAAGCTGTGAGTGAGAGAGAGAGAGTGAGAAGCTGTGTGTGTGAGAGAGAGAGAAGCTGGGAGTGAGTAAGAGAGAGAGAAGCTGTGTGTGAGAGAGAGAGAAGCTGTGAGTGAGAGAGAGAAAGAAAGAGAAGCTGTGAGTGAGAGAGAGTGAGAGAGAAAGAGAAGCTGTGAGTGAGAGAGAAAGAGAGAGAGAGAAGCTGTGAGTAAGAGAGAGAGAGAGAGAAATAGAAGCTGTGTGTGTGAGAGAGAGAAAGAGAAGCTGTGAGTGAGAGAGAGAGAGAGAAGCTGTGAGTGAGAGAGAGAGAGAGAAGCTGTGAGTGAGAGAGAGAGAAGCTGTGAGTGAGTGAGAGAGAGAGAATCAATGAGTGAGTAAGAGAGAGAAGCTGTGAGTGAGAGAGAGAGAGAAATAGAAGCTGTATGTGAGAGAGAGAAGCTGTGTGTGTGTGAGAGAGAGAGAAGCTGTGAGTGAGAGAGAGAGAGAAAGAGAAGCTGTGAGTGAGAGAGAGAGAGAGAAAGAAGCTGTGTGTGTGTTGAGAGAGAAAGAGAATCTGTGAGTGAGAGAGAGAGAAAGAGAAGCTGTGAGTAAGAGAGAGAGAGAAAGAGAAGCTTTGTGTGTGTGAGAGAGAAAGAGAAGCTGTGAGTGAGAGAGAGAGAGAAGCTGTGAGTGAGTGAGAGAGAGAGAATCAAGGAGTGAGTAAGAGAGAGAGAAGCTGTGAGTGAGAGAGAGAGAGAAAAAGAAGCTGTGTGTGTGAGAGAGAGAAAGAGAATCTGTGAGTGAGAGAGAAAGAAAGAGAAGCTGTGAGTAAGAGAGAGAGAAAGAGAAGCTATGAGTGAGTGAGTGAGAGAGAGAAGCTGTGAGTGAGTGAGTGAGTGAGAGAGAGAGAAGCTGTGAGTGAGAGAGAGAGAAAGAAGCTGTAGGTGAGAGAGAGAGAAAGAAGCTGTGAGTGAGAGAGAGAGAGAAGCTGTGAGTGAGAGAGAAGGAGAAGCTGTGAGTGAGAGAGAGAGAGAGAAGCTGTGAGTGAGAGAGAGAAAGAGAAGCTGTGTGTGTGTGAGAGAGAGAAAGAGAAGCTGTGAGTGAGTAAGAGAGAAAGAGAAGCTGTGTCTGAGAGAGAGAGAAAGAGAAGCTGAGAGTGAGAGAGAAAGAATGAGAAGCTGTGAGTGAGAGAGAGAGAGAAAGAAAAGCTGTGAGTGAGAGAGAGAGAAAGAGAAGCTGTGAGTGAGTGAGAGAGAGAGGAGCTGTGAGTGAGGGAGAGAGAGAAAGAGCAGCTGTGAGCGAGAGAGAGAGAGAAAGAGCTGTGTGAGTAATAGAGAGAGAGAAAGTGAAGCTGAGAGTGGGAGAGAGAGAGAAAGAGAAGCTGTGTGTGTGTGAGAGAGAGAAAGAGAAGCTGTGAGTGAGTGAGAGAGAAAGAGAAGCTGTGTGTGTGAGAGAGAGAGAGAAGCTGAGAGTGAGAGAGAGAGAATGAGAAGGTGTGAGTGAGAGAGAGAGACAAAGAGAAGCTGTGTGTGTGAGAGAGAGAGAACAAGAAGCTGTGAGTGAGAGAGAGAGAGAAAGAGAAGCTGTGAGTGAGGGAGAGTGAGAAAGAGAAGCTGTGAGTGAGAGGGAGGGAGAGAAGCTGTGAGTGTGTGAGAGAGAGAAAATCAGGGAGTGAGTAAGAGAGAGAGAGGGAAGCTGTGAGTGAGAGAGAGAGAGAAATAGAAGCTGTAAGTGAGAGAGAGAGAAAGAGAAACTGTGAGTGAAAGAGAGAGAGAAGCTGTGAGTGAGAGAGAGAGAGAAAGAAAGAGAAGCTGTGAGTGAGAGCGAGAGAGAAAGAGAAGCTGTGTGAGTGATAGAGAGAGAGAAAGTGAAGCTGAGGGAGAGAGAGAGAGAAAGAGATGCTGTAAGTGAGAGAGAGAGAGGAGCTGTGTGTGAGAGAGAGAAAGAGAAGCTGTGAGTGAGTGAGAGAGAGAGAGAGAAGCTGTGAGTGAGAGAGAGAGAGTGAGAAGCTGTGAGTGAGGGAGAGAGAGAAAGAGAAGCTGTGAGTGAGAGGGAGGGAGAGAAGCTGTGAGTGTGTGAGAGAGAGAAAATCAGGGAGTGAGTAAGAGAGAGAGAGGGAAGCTGTGAGTGTGAGAGAGAGAGAAATAGAAGCTGTAAGTGAGTGAGAGAGAAAGAGAAACTGTGAGTGAAAGAGAGAGAGAAGCTGTGAGTGAGAGAGAGAGAGAAAGAAAGAGAAGCTGTGAGTGAGAGCGAGAGAGAAAGAGAAGCTGTGTGAGTGATAGAAGAGAGAGAAAGAGATGCTGTAAGTGAGAGAGAGAGAGAAGCTGTGTGTGAGAGAGAGAGAAAGAGAAGCTGTGAGAGAGAGAGAGAGTGAGAAGCTGTGTGTGTGAGAGAGAGAGAAGCTGGGAGTGAGTAAGAAGGAGAGAAGCTGTGTGTGTGAGAGAGAAGCTGTGAGTGAGAGAGAGTGAGAGAGAAAGAGAAGCTGTGAGTGAGAGAGAAAGAGAGAGAGAGAAGCTGTGAGTAAGAGAGAGAGAGAGAAAGAAAGAGAAGCTTTGTGTGTGTGAGAGAGAAAGAGAAGCTGTGAGTGAGTGAGAGAGAGAGAGAAGGTGTGAGTGAGTGAGAGAGAGAGAATCAAGGAGTGAGTAAGAGAGAGAGAAGCTGTGAGTGAGTGAGAGAGAGAAATAGAAGCTGTAAGTGAGAGAGAGAAGCTGTGTGTGTGTGTGAGGGAGAGTAGGTGTGAGTGAGAGAGAGAGAGAAAGAGAAGCTGTGAGTGAGAGAGAGAGAGAGAGAAAGAAGCTGTGTGTGTGATAGAGAGAGAGAAAGAGAAGCTGAGTGTGAGAGAGAGACAGAGAAGCTGTGAGTGAGAGAGAGAGAGAAAAAGAAGCTGTGTGTGTGTGAGAGAGAAAGAGAATCTGTGAGTGAGAGAGAAAGAAAGAGAAGCTGTGAGTAAGAGAGAGAGAAAGAGAAGCTATGAGTGAGTGAGAGAGAGAGAGAAGATGTGAGTGAGTGAGTGAGTGAGAGAGAGAGAAGCTGTGAGTGAGAGAGAGAGAGAAAGAAGCTGTAGGTGAGAGAGAGAAAAAGAAGCTGTGAGTGAGAGAGAGAGAGAAGCTTTGAGTGAGAGAGAAGGAGAAGCTGTGAGTGAGAGAGAGAGAGAAGCTGTGAGTGAGTAAGAGAGAAAGAGAAGCTGTGTCTGAGAGAGAGAGAAAGAGAAGCTGAGAGTGAGAGAGAAAGAATGAGAAGCTGTGAGTGAGAGAGAGAGAGAAAGAAAAGCTGTGAGTGAGAGAGAGAGAAAGAGAAGCTGTGAGTGAGTGAGAGAGAGAGGAGCTGTGAGTGAGTGAGAGAGAGAAAGAGCAGCTGTGAGCGAGAGCGAGAGAGAAAGAGCTGTGTGAGTAATAGAGAGAGAGAAAGTGAAGCTGAGAGTGGGAGAGAGAGAGAAAGAGAAGCTGTGTGTGTGAGGAGAAAGAGAAGCTGTGTGTGTGTGAGAGAGAGAGAAGCTGAGAGTGAGAGAGAGAGAATGAGAAGGTGTGAGTGAGACAGAGAGACAAAGAGAAGCTGTGTGTGTGAGAGAGAGAACGAGAAGCTGTGAGTGAGAGAGAGAGAGAAAGAGAAGCTGTGAGTGAGGGAGAGAGAGAAAGAGAAGCTGTGAGAGGGAGGGAGAGAAGCTGTGAGTGTGTGAGAGAGAGAAAATCAGGGAGTGAGTAAGAGAGAGAGAGGGAAGCTGTGAGTGAGAGAGAGAGAGAAATAGAAGCTGTAAGTGAGAGAGAGAGAAAGAGAAACTGTGAGTGAAAGAGAGAGAGAGAAGCTGTGAGTGAGAGAGAGAGAGAAAGAAAGAGAAGCTGTGAGTGAGAGCGAGAGAGAAAGAGAAGCTGTGTGAGTGATAGAGAGAGAGAAAGTGAAGCTGAGAGTGAGAGAGAGAGAGAAAGAGATGCTGTAAGTGAGAGAGAGAGAGAAGCTGTGTGTGAGAGAGAGAGAGAAAGAGAAGCTGTGAGTGAGAGAGAGAGAGAGAGAGAAGCTGTGAGTGAGAGAGAGAGAGTGAGAAGCTGTGTGTGTGTGAGAGAGAGAAGCTGGGAGTGAGTAAGAGAGAGAGAGAGAAGCTGTGTGTGTGAGAGAGAGAAGCTGTGAGTGAGAGAGAGAAAGAAAGAGAAGCTGTGAGTGAGAGAGAGTGAGAGAGAAAGAGAAGCTGTGAGTGAGAGATAAAGAGAGAGAGAGAAGCTGTAAGAGAGAGAGAGAGAAAGAGAAGCTGTGTGTGTGTGAGAGAGAAAGAGAAGCTGTGAGTGAGAGAGAGAGAGAGAAGCTGTGAGTGAGAGAGAGAGAGAGAGAAGCTGTGAGTGAGAGAGAGAGAAGCTGTGAGTGAGTGAGAGAGAGAGAGAGAATCAATGAGTGAGTAAGAGAGAGAAGCTGTGAGTGAGAGTGAGAGAGAAATAGAAGCTGTAAGTGAGAGAGAGAAGCTGTGTGTGTGTGTGTGAGAGAGAGAAGCTGTGAGTGAGAGAGAGAGAGAAAGAGAAGCTGTGAGTGAGAGAGAGAGAGAGAAAGAAGCTGTGTGTGTGATAGAGAGAGAGAAAGAGAAGCTGAGTGAGAGAGGGAGACAGAGAAGCTGTGAGTGAGAGAGAGAGAGACAAAGAAGCTGTGTGTGTGTTGAGAGAGAAAAAGAATCTGTGAGTGAGAGAGAGAGAAAGAGAAGCTGTGAGTAAGAGAGAGAGAAAGCGAAGCTATGAGTGAGTGAGTGAGAGAGAGAGAAGCTGTGAGTGAGTGAGTGAGAGAGAGAGAAGCTGTGAGTGTGTGAGAGAGAGAAAGAAGCTGTAGGTGAGAGAAAGAAAAAGAAGCTGTGAGTGAGAGAGAGAGAAGCTGTGAGTGAGAGAGAGAGAACGAGAAGCTGTGAGTGAGAGAGAGAGAGAAGCTGTGAGTGAGAGAGAGAAAGAGAAGCTGGGTGTGTGAGAGAGAGAGAGAATGAGAAGCTGTGAGTGAGTAAGAGAGAAAGAGAAGCTGTGTCTGAGAGAGAGAGAAAGAGAAGCTGAGAGAGAGAGAATGAGAAGCTGTGAGTGAGAGAGAGAGAGAAAGAAAAGCTGTGAGTGAGAGAGAGAGAAAGAGAAGCTGTGAGTGAGTGATTGAGAGAGGAGCTGTGAGTGAGTGAGAGAGAGAAAGAGCAGCTGTGAGCAAGAGCGAGAGAGAAAGAGCTGTGTGAGTAATAGAGAGAGAGAAAGAGAAGCTGAGAGTGAGAGAGAGAGAGAAAGAGATGCTGTAAGTGAGAGAGAGAGAGAAGCTGTGTGTGTGAGAGAGAGAAAGAGAAGCTGTGAGTGAGAGAGAGATAGAGAAAGAGAAGATTTGAGTGAGAGAGAGAGAGAAAGAGAAGCTGTGAGTGAGTGAGTGAGAGAGTGAGAAGCTATGTGTGTGAGAGAGAGAGAAGCTGGGAGTGAGTAAGAGAGAGAGAGAGAAGCTGTGAGTGAGAGAGAGAGAGAGAAGCTATGAGTGTGAGAGAGAGAGAGAAGCTGTGAGTGAGAGAGAGTGAGAGAGAAAGAGAAGCTGTGAGTGAGAGAGAGAAAGAGAGAGAGAGAAGCTGTGAGCGAGAGAGAGTGAGAGAGAAAGAGAAGCTGTGAGTGAGAGAGAGAAAGAGAAACAGAAGCTGTGAATGAGTGAGAGAGAGAGAAGCTGTGAGTGAGTGAGAGAGAGAAGCTGTGAGTGAGTGAGAGAGAGAGAATCAGGGAGTGAGTAAGAGAGAGAGAGATGCTGTGAGTAAGAGAGAGAGAGAAATAGAAGCTGTAAGTGAGGGAGAGAAGCTGTTTGTGTGAGAGAGAGAGAAGCTGTGAGTGAGAGAGAGAGAAAGAGAAGCAGTGAGTGAGTGAGAGAGAGAGAGAGAGAGAAAGAAGCTGTGTGAGTGATAGAGAGAGAGAAAGAGAAGCTGAGAATGAGAGAGAGAGAGAAAGAGATGCTGTAAGTGAGTGAGAGAGAAGCTGTGTGTGTGTGAGAGAGAAAGAGAAGTTGTAAGTGAGAGAGAGAGATAGAGAAAGAGAAGATTTGAGTGAGAGAGAGAGAAAGAGAAGCTGTGAGTGAGAGAGTGAGAAGCTGTGTGTGTGAGAGAGAGAAGCTGTGAGTGAGTAAGAGAGAGAGAGAAGCTGTGTGTGAGAGAGAGAAGCTGTGAGTCAGAGAGAGAGAGAAGCTGTGATTGAGAGAGAGTGAGAGAGAGAAGCTGTGAGTGAGTGAGAGAGAGAGAATGTGTGAGTGAGAGAGAGAGAGAAAGAGAAGCTGTGAGTGAGAGAGATAGAAAGAGAAGCTGTGAGTGAGAGAGAAAGAAAGAGAAGCTGTGAGTAAGAGAGAGAGAAAGAGAAGCTATGAGTGAGTGAGTGAGAGAGAGAAGCTGTGAGTGAGTGAGTGAGTGAGAGAGAGAGAAGCTGTGAGTGAGAGAGAGAGAAAGAAGCTGTAGGTGAGAGAGAGAAAAAGAAGCTGTGAGTGAGAGAGAGAGAGAAGCTGTGAGTGAGAGAGAAGGAGAAGCTGTGAGTGAGAGAGAGAGAGAGAAGCTGTGAGTGAGAGAGAGAAAGAGAAGCTGTGTGTGTGAGAGAGAGAGAAAGAGAAGCTGTGAGTGAGTAAGAGAGAAAGAGAAGCTGTGTCTGAGAGAGAGAGAGAAAGAAAAGCTGTGAGTGAGAGAGAGAGAAAAAGAAGCTGTGAGTGAGTGAGAGAGAGGAGGTGTGAGTGAGTGAGAGAGAGAAAGAGCAGCTGTGAGCGAGAGCGAGAGAGAAAGAGCTGTGTGAGTAATAGAGAGAGACAAAGAGAAGCTGTGTGTGTGAGAGAGAGAACGAGAACCTGTGAGTGAGAGAGAGAGAGAAAGAGAAGCTGTGAGTGAGGGAGAGAGAGAAAGAGAAGCTGTGAGTGAGAGGGAGGGAGAGAAGCTGTGAGTGTGTGAGAGAGAGAATATCAGGGAGTGAGTAAGAGAGAGAGAGGGAAGCTGTGAGTGAGAGAGAGAGAGAAATAGAAGCTGTAAGTGAGAGAGAGAGAAAGAGAAACTGTGAGTGAAAGAGAGAGAGAAGCTGTGAGTGAGAGAGAGAGAGAAAGAAAGAGAAGCTGTGAGTGAGAGCGAGAGAGAAAGAGAAGCTGTGTGAGTGATAGAGAGAGAAAGTGAAGCTGAGAGTGAGAGAGAGAGAAAGAGAAGCTGTGAGTGAGAGAGAGAGAGAGAAAGAGATGCTGTAAGTGAGAGAGAGAGAGGAGCTGTGTGTGTGAGAGAGAGAAAGAGAAGCTGTGAGTGAGAGAGAGAGAGAGAAGCTGTGAGTGAGAGAGAGAGAGTGAGAAGCTGTGTGTGTGTGAGAGAGAGAAGCTGGGAGTGAGTAAGAGAGAGAGAGAGAAGCTGTGTGTGAGAGAGAGAGAAGCTGTGAGTGAGAGAGAGAAAGAAAGAGAAGCTGTGAGTGAGAGAGAGTGAGAGAGAAAGAGAAGCTGTGAGTGAGAGAGAAAGAGAGAGCGAGAAGCTGTGAGTAAGAGAGAGAGAGAGAGAAATAGAAGCTGTGTGTGAGAGAGAGAAAAAGAGAAGCTGTGAGTGAGAGAGAGAGAGAGAAGCTGTGAGTGAGAGAGAGAGAGAGAGAAGCTGTGAGTGAGAGAGAGAGAAGCTGTGAGTGAGTGAGAGAGAGAGAATCAATGAGTGAGTAAGAGA